>OV743717.1:74404046-79204046 GCA_928272305.1 Volucella inflata | reverse complement strand
TCCTTCGGATGGCGATGGCGCGATAGTAAGCTCATTGGACTATCACGCAGAGAGTCTGGGCTCGATTCCTAGCTGGGTCACCAACAATTTTTCAAATCGCCATCACCCTTTCGGCGGGCAATAGCAAACTCCCGAAAGTGAAAAATTGCCTACGAAAAAGCTTCTAAGGAGTGCCGTTCGGACTCGGCGATAAACCGTAGGCCCCGCTCAGATGTGACAAAAATGAAAACATGAGCAACACAAATTAGTGTCAAGAAGCTGGGTCATGGCCCATACTGGGCTGAGCGCCACAGTGTTTTTTGTTTTTTATCAGCACTTTTCTCCAAAAATATTGTAGAAGAAGATACATACAAGAATTTTTGTTTATAAAACAAATTGACCACGTTTTTTCATGTTGAACTGCGAGCAGCCCAACGAAACTCGCCGAATTTGTATACTTTTATACTGGAAACCATTTTGAGACGTACGAATACCCCAGATAATTGAATTTAAATTTGTGAAGCGGCACAGCCTGTCCACTACATTTTGCATTTGATACATGAAAAGATACAAATTTTACTTATTATGTATACCATGTATGGCATCCATGATGAGCAGCCACATGTAAATCATTTTCATCAGCAAGTATGAATATCTATTCGTAAATACTACTATACTCAAGTACTCGTATGTACGTATTTTGTATTTTGTGTTTGAATATATTGAAGGTGTCTTAATCATGAGTACGATTGTGTAATATCCTTCATATATAAAAATTGACAACAAATTTCACTAGAGACAAATTCCACTAGGAAAGGTGTCTTTTTCATTACACTAATGAACAGGGGTTTCCATATCTACTCGTATTATGAAATGCAATACCGTAGACGCACTTCGTCTTCCTTAAATTCGTTTCTACCTCTTCCGATGTCAAGGATACATTTGTTCACCTATTCAAGTGCAATGTAGTAAGAAGAATTTGATCAGGTGTAAAATGTTTTTTTTAACACTACGATGAATTCTGCAGGAATTTTTAGGAATTCCCTCTTTCTCTTCTCGGATTGCTGAAACAGGTAAGCCTGATTTTTATGCCCTAAGGGGCCAATACAAGGTTTAAGTGTCATTTTAATAACTCTACAACGAAAAAATGTTCATGTTACGGCACAATTATTTACAAGCTTCCGAGGACGCAACACAAATCCTTTCATCGTTGAAAGGAAACGACTCCTTAACTACTATTTACTACTTCGAAGTATTTAATGAGCCTATCTAAGCCAGGCTTTTTGTTTAGAACGTTATCCATCAATATTGTATAGTGATCTTTATACTCTGCTTCAAACTGTTAAATAATATTGGCTGGTATGTCGCTAATAACACGCGCAATGTTGTCTTCCAAGGCAGCAATTGACGCTGGCTTATGGTTAGTGATTTGACATATCCCCATAAAATAGTCTAAAGGCGTCAAATCGCACGATCTAGCCGCCCAATTCACTGGTCCAAAACGAGAGATAAATTGCTTAACGCACTTTTTTCTCAATTGGTCCATCGATTCTGATTCTCGAAATCATTGAACGATAGCGGGCGCCATTACCGATAACTTTGTTCTCACAGTCATCATTCAAAAAATACGGGCCAATGATTCCGCCGGACCATAAACCGCACCAAACAATGCATTTATCCGGGTGCGTCGATACGTCGTTAATTTTGTTAATTAACATACCCATTCAATCAGATGAGCTTCGTCGCTTGAGATAATATATCAACAAAAAAGTGGATCTTTCAGAAGCTTTTGTAAGCCGTGATAACCGAAAATTGGATGCTGTGTCAGGTCGTTCGATTTTAGTTCTTGCATGAGCTGTATTTTGTAAGGTTTAAGATTTTGCGCAAAATCTTCTGCGTAGTGGAGTAACACAATCCCAATTGCTGCGACAGCGACGAACAGACAAATCGCGGTCTTCATTAACACCAGCGGACACAGCATATATTTTCCTCTGTACGCACTCTACACATACGAGCACTTGCATTGATGCCCAATAGCGTGAAATTGTTTCGAAATTTATTTACTAGCTAGAAAAACGACCTCAGGTATACATGCGTTAGAAAGTTTTGTTGCGTCACTTTTTAAATGCTGAGAACTGTTTTGCGCATGCAATCGCTATAAATTTGACCATCTGGCACGGTATTTTCCTGGCTAAATACTAAGGTTTTAAGTATTTGCGATATTATACCGGTTATGTACATGAGTGATTGCGTTGACACCTTCTTTACCTCATGACACAATGTTATCATCCTTTTTAATCGGGTTCAAACTCCTCTGCAGCTCTCGGTCAATTAAGAGTTTTCATCTAGAAATCTCGAACGTTGCCTGTTTGATATTGATGGCTGTTTCGATGTCAGATGGAAACAGAATGGTTTTATACCCACAATACGTGCAATGGTCTCAGTTTGCCGATGCGTGCAAGAGTAATATCGATGAATCTGATCCAGCTGTGTCTAACGTACTTGTAGCTTCGAGGCAAGCCAAAATGTCTAAAGAAAGAAAGTCCTTCAAGAAGTGCAAATTCATTGGTCTATGAACCTGCTCATTAAATGCTCGAACTTTTAATAGACCGCGTGTAGCCGAACAACAAGCTAAGAACCACGACTACTATAAAGCAAACATAGCCTCCATCCAAGAAGGGCAATCCGTTTTTTTTTTCTTTTAAAGAACTTCACACCCTTAAAATGCCATGGCTCGTGTTAAGTTTTTGGAAAACGGGGTAAAGAAACAGGGAAAGACCTTCGGGCTCAGGGGTTATTTCTCCCCATGGGTGCCGACGAGATGTATCTGTTAGTCAAAAAGGGGATACAAGGCTGTGATATTTACTATGCTTGTTAAAAACAGCCGGCAGATTGGCCATAAGGGGAAGACTTAGGGAACAAGAATGTAAGCAAATGCCTGACAATGATGCGTATAAATTTGCCTATGCCGCGAGAGAGGAGAAGGCTGAACTTACCAGAGACTACTTCTAGAATCTCTTCGGTAAAATTAGCGGGCAGCTCCCTAGAACACAACAATTAAACATTTGCAACCATTGAAGCAGAAGCAGCAAGGATGTGTAAGGCGGTCAAAGGAAAGCAAAGTATATATTCCCAACAAAGGGCCACACAACATCGACGGTAACGTAAAACCTGACGATGGGCAGCCTGCCAGGCCATGGAAAAAAAGGCGAGAGCTACGAAGTAAAAATAAGCCTCGGATGCGAATAGATCTATTGTTGAAAACCCTTGCAAATGAATAAAGGATGACGCGCTTCGGACACGTTGGATATTAGGTACCGTAATAGGCCACGCGCAGCGTCGATTAATCAGCTGATTCCGTAGATTGATGCAAAGCGGACATTATTGTCACCCAAGACCAAGAAACGCGATGGAATCAACTACGGCGATTGTCATCGACGGCAAAAGCAGCGCGTATTTGGATGCTGATTTGCCGTTGTAAGTAGACTTACGCAAGAAGTCTTGAGTTTCCGGCATATGAACGAGCGCCTCGTAGCAGTCCGTATGAAGGCTGTTTTTGCCAACATTTACTTTTTATGCACGCACGCCCAACAGAAGAGAAAGATGACGACACCACGGTTCCCACATCTCGATATTTAAAAGAAGACTTAGAGAACTCGTGATCAGTTAACCGTCAACCTGATTGACGACAGTACAATCGACCCACGCCAATTCTTCCGAATGTCAGAACGTTGCGAGGAGTCAACATCGACTCGGACCTTTGCCTTATTGTAGCCAAGGTATGGTTATGGATACCTCGAACAGCGCCAAGGCAAGCTTTGTCTCTCAAGAGGTCCACTACCGCCAGCACCAAGCATCGAAGACCAGTGGCAACACTGCTAAGAAATCATCAGATATGCCGCTGCCCCTGGTTTTATGAAGAATGCCGGCGATCGCATACAGCTAAGAAAGATGCATACAAAGAGGCGCTGCATAGGAGGGCTAGAACTGCTCATGAGCTTTATAAGCAGAAGAAGAGGGACGAACACCAGCTTCTCAGGAGGAAAATGAAGGAGCATGAGAAACGAGCAGTTGAGAAAATTGAGATATGTTGCTCTAGAATGAGAAAAGGTAGAAAAATGATGCCACGGACAAAAACCCAGAACCAAAGCCTGTAGAGACGAACAAGAGAACATCGTAGTAAAGTCGCAGTCGTTGTTGAGAATCTGGAAAGATTACTTCTGTAGACTGTAGAATGGCGACGATGAAACAAATACCGCTGTTAGGCAGAATGAACTTTTCAGCCTGGACGATAATGACAAACAATTCCGTCCACCCGAATTGTGAAGTGAAGTGAAGATAGCTATGTCAAAGCTTAAGTCCAACAGAGCTGCTGGAGTGGACGGCCTAACTGCCGAGCTCTTCAAAGCGGCAGGCGATGACTTGGTAAGGAACATACACCAACTCATCTGTAAAATATGGTTGGACGAAAGTATGCCCGATGGATGGAACCTCAGCATTGTTTGTCCGATTCTCAAGAAAGGAGACCCCCTGTACTGCATCAACTGCAGAGGCATCAGTCTCCTTAACATCGCATATAAGATCTTATCCGCCGTATTGTGTGAACGTGTGAAGCCGTTCGTCAACAACCTGATAGGTCCATATCAGTGTGGCTTCAGGCCAGGAAAGTCCACCATCGACCAGATATTCACACTACGGCAGATCTTGGAGAAGACCCATGAGCTTCAGATCGATACCCACCATCTATTCATCGATTTTAAGGTCGCGTATGACAGCATCTATAGAGACGAGCTATACAGAGCAATGTCTAATTTTGGCATCCCTGCCAAACTCGTCCGTCTGTGCAGGATGACGATGGAGAATGCACTCTGCTCCAACTGTCGGTAAACATCTCACCTAGACCTTTGATGTCAAAAAAGGATTTAAACAAGGCGATGCGCTGTCATGCGATTTTTTCAACATCATTCTTGAAAGAATAGAGCAAAACTCAGGAGCAAACACAAGAGGCACAGTCTTTCAAAAGTCCGTCCAATTACTCGCATACGCCGACGATATTGACATAATCGGGAGAAAGCAGCGTGATGTCAGTAGCGCTTTCTCGAGTATTCAGATGGAAGCGGCGAAAATGGGTTTAGCAGTCAATGAGGGCAAGACCAAGTATATGCTGTCAAACAAAAAGGACAACCAACACCGACGTCTCGGGCAGAACGTCACCTTAGACAGATATAACTTTGAGGTACGACACCAGCGCTGAGATCAAGCAAAGAATAACTCTTGCCAACCGCTGTTTCTTTGGGCTGAGATGTCAATTGACTAGCAAAACCCTCTCTCGGACAACAAAAGTCACCCCTTATAAGACCTTAATAATCCCGGTCCTGCCCTATGGCGCAGAGGCATGGACATTATCAAAAATGGATGAGGGTGTTCTTGGTTGCTTCGAGAGAAAAATTCTTCGGGCGATCTTCAGTCCCGTCTCCATTGACGGTGAGTGGAGGAGGAGATACAACGACAAACTGTATGGACTGTACAGCGACATGGACCTAGCCAGAAGAGTGAAGATCCAAAGACTGAGATGGCTGGGTCATGTAGATCGCATGGACACCAATGCTCCGGTCCGAAAAGTCTTTGAATCCGCTCCCGAGGGACAGCGCAGTAGAGGAAGACCAAGACTCAGGTGGCGCACGCAAATGGAAGAGGACCTCAGCCAACTTAGCATGCGAAACTGGAGACAGCTAGCCAGGGATCGAGCTGGGTGGAGAAGCTTGTTGACTGAGGCCCAGGTCCATCCCGGACTGTAGCGCCACCTAGAGTAAGTAAGTAATTTGGGAGTAACACAATGTTTCTCGCAATATGATTTATTGCCTTCACTGCTATTGTGGGTGCTAATTGACGCAGTACACTTTAAGAAATTACGTATTGGGATCCCGTCAAGTTTTTTTTCAGGTTCGTATCTCTTTAAAACGAAGAGGTATTGCTTACCTGAGGTTTAGATGCCCTGCAGGTGTGTTCTCATACACATGCTGCCTGATGTCATCAGAACTTTTATCATTGTTAAGTCATGGAATCGACTGTCTGTAGCTCGGTCAGGATTTGAGGAAGGAAAGTTCTGTAAATGTTGGAATCAGCCGTGACTCCGTCAGATTTCATTCCCCGTTAGAAAAACTTCCGTCTGTTTCCCAAGTGGGGATATACGGAATCCTGATGGATAGGAAATATTGCGTATTGTGAGGAATTGGTGTAGAACAGCGAAGCTGAGCTTGTTGAAGCCCCTCACCACTTCCAGCATCTTCTTAGAATGTAGTCGAGGGCCTGAATTCTCTGAATCTTGTTTGGTACACGGCTGGTCACAATGGTAAGCGACGATGAACTTGTTTTTGAGGGGTCAGCGAAGAGTTGTTTAAGACGAGAACCTGCAGTGAGATTAGCTGATTACCCAATCACTCGGTATTTAGTAGTGAATGGTTCTGTAGATTGTTTATTACTGGGAAGATTACCAATTTTCCCTGAAAAGTCAACAAATTTTCAAGTACAGCAACATACGGTGTGTACAATGGGACAGTAGTCTGTTCTATAGAAAGGAAAACAAATACTGTGTCATTTTCATATGCTCCGATATACGAGTATAATCGTGTCAGCGCACAAAAATCTCACCCCCATTTGGGCCGCCCATAAAACTCATTTTACACCTGTTCGACTTGATTCCCATATCAAAATGAGTTAATGAATTTTCACACACAACTTCCGTTACGTAATTTATCCTCGAAACCACCCCGATTCTTCCAAAATTTATTATTTATTTTTCAACAACTTGCAGCTACACCTGCAAATATAAATATTTCAGGCCATCATATCATCCACCCGACTCTCTCCGTATTTCTCTTTAAAAATGTAATGAACCGTTGCAGGATTTCACTTACAAAGGACACGTAAGAAACACACACTTCGTATAATTTTTTTCCTTTGCAATATTTCTCTTTTCTGGCAGATGGAAACTTTTCATATAAAATTCCGTAAAATTGAAATATGTGAAAAGTTTATAACACAAAACCAAAATGGATGGAGGCAAGGAGTGCAAAGAAGGAAGGTACACACCAACCCAGTACCTTCAATATTTTCGTTTGTTATTTTGACAAAAGCCACGTTTCCCCAAAATCAAAAAAAAAAACTCAACCATGCATGTTTGGCAACACTTTTCAAAGTTCCATCAATGTCATCATTGTTGTATTCCCGCCCATATAATTCGCAGTACAAGAAAGAAGGAAAAACCCAAAACAACAATGGCAACAAAATAAGGCAAAAATATTATTAATAATAAGGAAGAGGGCTGATGGGAAAAAAAGACGAAGAAAAATCACTACCCCCAATTACGAGTACACATACTCGTATTCACACAGCTACACATACCTATATTTGCAATCGAATAGACCTCCTTGTATCCACTTGGGCTAGGACTCAAATTTGGAAATCACATTCCAGAGCATCAGAGGACCATACGCTTCAGCGAAATGAAAATGCCAGATTGGATCAATAGTATCACGTTTCAGGATTCAAGCCTCAGGGCCGAGAGAACAGGAGTCGATCGCCTCCTGTGCCTTATTCACAACTGGCATAGAAATTGGCTGTGTTTTGTCCTGAAAGCAGTTTTCAAAAGTGTCATGAATGAATGTGTGTTGCTGATATCAACAGCCATTACAGCACTGAATTAAGCCATTTTTTTTTTTTTTTAATTTTTTTCCCTCCATCTTAGATGTGAAAATTACGGGTACGTACGAGTATGTACATAGTTGTATCTATCCATTTACCTGTGTGTCTGGGTGTCATAAACGATTAGGAGGAAATTTTCGACCCACTTTTGGCATTCATAAAACGCAGTTGCTTGGCTCTATCGAAGACGGTATTGCCCGGATATTCGGCCCTAAGGATATATATGTATGTGTGATAGGCGAAGAATTAAATGGCGCAGAAGGACTTTATATTTTTGATGTGTACGACGAGTGTAAAATTGTTTGCCGCTTGGTAGGTTTTTCCTTTGCCAGACATATCGGTGAGTGAGTGAAAATGTGTAGATAGGGTTTGATGTCCCGAAAAGGAATTTGTGTTGGAGTACATTTTTTTGTTTTCTTACGGGGATGGGGATGGGTATTTTCGAAAAAAACAGTTTTAGTTTGAGTGACTAATTTCATGCTCAGTAGCACGTGAGTGAGAGTTGTTTAACTATTTTGTTCCCTTTTTTCTGTTGATAGTGTGTGACTGAATGTTTTATGGGGAGGAAGAGAAAATTAATTCCAGTTTTTTGCCTTTCCAGGAAAAAGTTATTTGCAGTTACTTTTTACACTTAATAAATAACAGCTCATAACACTACATCGGTTAGATAATTCTTTTTACATTTTTAGGTCATTTGATGGTATTTTGCATTCATGCATACTTCTACGTACTTGTCTAGGGGATGGCAATAATTTTGCAAGACTAATCTTTTTTTTACTTTTCAATTCATTTTTATTTCATCTATCCATATAAACTTAAATGCTAGACAAAAAGGCTTAAATCTAATTGAACAATGTTAATTATTGAATTTAGCTTACTGGCTCTTACCGAGCACTCTAAGCTTATCGATAAATCTACAACTATTACTTTTCAGCCTTACATCTATCCTTACATCTAAACTTGCATACGAGTATTTCATATAAATTTCTAAGAAAATTTAAAAAAAAAAAACTTAGATTCGGAACCATGATTTTTACATTTTATTTTAAAACTTAAGACTACCTATGCTACTTAACCTACCTAGACCACTTAGATTAACTTAATTATAATCGGTATGGTGAGCACTCGTTGCTTTTTACCTCGAATGGTCACCATCCCAATTGCGAATTCGGGCGCCTCGGGTTCGTTGACATCGTGCACACGCACCGCCGAGACGTAACCGATACCATGAGGGATCAGTTACTTCCCAGAGGTACCACCTTATGCCAACCAGCCCGGCCTCTCCGCAAAAACCCCCTATCTAACCTAAATCTAACTTACAACTAGGCAAATAAGTTACGAGTACAACAGTAACGCACCTGTCTAGGAGAGCATATCGGTACTCTCCTCTTCTTTTAGCCACCAAAAATCAGCGTGCTGTTTTTCAGTATCGACCCGATCTCTGTCCGCGATCGCGGAACTGAAACGGAAGAGCTCCTGAGCATTGACGTCGTACCCGTCGTAGATGAGCCGCTTTTCCCTCGCATCGCGGTGGCGGTGGTATATTAGCGGGATACCGTCCCTAGTCTGCACTAACCCTTTAGTATCTATATAGAGGAATGCCTCTGGTGGAATATAGCCGGATCGGAGTGTATTCTCATGGTACATAACATTCAGGTAATACGGCCCAAAGATCAGGTTATTATCGCCCTTGCAACGTGCCTTCGAATCACCTTAATTAGGAAATTGTCAATCATGTTTAGTCGAGCCCCATCGTAAAGGACCTTGTTGGGATAATATTTTATGAAGTCAGATTCTGGTGTTCTATATAATCTAAGACAGGTCCTGAGACACTGTCTTTCAAACACCCGAATTGTCTCCATATAATAAGGCGCTACGTTGAACCACACGGGACAACCATAAGCGATGATTGGCCTGATTAGAGCCACGTAGCAAATTACCTTTACCCTCGAGTCAAGTTGCCTGCTATGAAACAGTTTCCTTGTTAGGGCTAAGGCTCTCTTGGCTCCAGTCAAACAAGCATTTATATGTTTGTCAAAATACAAATACTGATCGAGCCAGATACCAAGGTATCTAACTACGTTTCTCACTGCCAATGGTAGTCCGTGCTGTCCAATGACAATTCAATTCAATTGTCAATTTCCAATCATCGCAATACGCTTTAATGTGATCGAAGTCAGTCTGCAGCAGAGCATTGATGTCCTGGATTTTGGGACCTGATCTGTACGCCACTAAATCGTCTGCGTACGCTATAGCATGATTGAGGGAACCTACTAGATCAGTCGTGTATATATTAAACAGTATCGGAGAAGCCGTTGTTGTAAGCCGTTTTTAATGTCAAATATTTTTCTTGAAATTACGTTGCCACATTTGACAACGAACTTCTTTCCTATAAGCATATTGTAAATCATATATAAAAGGGGTTTCGGCATACCCAATCTGGTCAACTTATAGAAAAGCCCTTCTAACCATACAGTATCGAAGGCCTTCTGGAAATCAACCAGGCAGGCACCCGTACACTGATTCTTGCATTTGTTCCATTGTGTGTCGGAAATCAGTTTCGACGCTGCATGAATAGTGTCATGCCTCGCCCTAAAGCCAAACTCATTGTCCGGAATTATATTATTATCCTCCACCCACTTCAACAGAGCCCTATTGATTATTTTCTCAAATACCTTGCTTATATTCGAAAGTAAACTAATTGACCGAAGATTTGCTGGGTTAGTCCTAACTTTATTCTTTTTCGGGATAGGGTGTACTACTGCTATTTTCCAATGCTCTGGATAGTGCGCATTATTCAGCGCATTATTAAATAGCGTAGTAAAACTATCTACTGATTCCAAGGGCAAATGTCTCAATAATACGTTTGAGATTCTGTGTGTTCCAGACGACTTTTTGTTTTTTAGTTAGTCCAAGATGCACAAGAGCTCATCTTTTCGCACGAACAAATGAGCGGCAGCTCGTTCATTGGCGATGATCACGTTTGCCGGGTTTTCTTCACTGAATAACGTAAAACCGTCACTATCAGATCGCCAATTATGAAGTTCATTGCGCAGATAGAGATGGTTAACATAGGCTCTATTCTCAATGTCGTGGTTACGGTGAGCTGAATCGTTCACCCTATACACGGCTTCGAAAAAAGCTCCCAGCAAATTCACTTTTTCCTGTGGGTCTTCGACCACAAAAAGACCATCGCCATCATCGGCACTTTCTGGACTTATACCAACCGTTAGTAGTGTCTGTCTGTTCTCTGTCGTCTGTGGAATTCGAACACACTGAATGTCGTTGTGATCTTTCCGCCTGAACAATTTATTTATCTGCGGGAACATATTCGGACTACTGGATTTTATAGCCCGAATCTTATTGCCTCAATACAAACTTAAAGATTTTTTATAATTTTCATTTATAAGTTGTTTTAGGTTTTTGATCAATGACTTCAATGTCCGAATTTCCAAATTGTTCCTGTCAGTAAATTGTCGGTACAGCTGTTTAAGTCTAGAAAGCACTCTGCTATTGTGTGTGTATAGCGCGTCAATTGTTGGGGTTTTATACTTGTCACTATAAGGATTTAAGGACAATGAGCTTCGGATATGCACCTGGAATGTTAGATCCCTTAATAGGCCACGTGCAGCCGAGTAACTAGCGGAGGCCCTAGAATGCTGCAAAGCAGACATAACCGCCATCCAAGAAATGCGATGGGATGGGCCGGACAAAAAGAAGATGAAAAACTGCGACATCTACTACGGCAATTGCTATCGACGGCAAAAGCAGCGCTTATTTGGATGCGGATTTGTTGTCGGAGGCAGACTAAGACGAGAAGTCCTCAGTTTCCGGCATGTGAGCGAGCGCCTCGTAGCAATCCGCATCAAGGCTAAATTCGCCAACATAAGCCTTATATGCGCGCATGCCCCCACAGAGGAGAAAGATGACGACACCAAGGATGCCTTCTACGAGCTCCTCAACAAGACCTACGAGCAATGCCCTAGCTATGACATTAAAATTGTCCTCGGTGATTTTAATGCAAAGCTAGGAAGAGAAGGTATCTTTGGTGGAACAATCGGAAAATATAGCCTGCACAACACCACCTCCGATAGCGGATTCAGGCTAATCGACTTTGCAGTGGGGCGAAGCATTGTCGTAGCTAGCACGCGGTTCCCATATCTCGACATACACAAGGGGACTTGGAGAACTCCTGATCAATCAACAGTCAACCAGATTGATTACATTGCGATCGACGCATGACATCCCTCCAGCATTATGGATGTCCGTACGTTCCGAGGAGCCAACATCGACTCGGACCATTACCTTGTTGTAGCCAAGGTACGGTTGCAGATATCACAAACTACGCCAAGACAAACTAATGCTGTGAGAAAATTCGAAGTCAGACGGCTACAATCGCAAGAGATCGCCAAGTCCCAAGAAGTGAAGATAGCCATATCGAAGCTTAAGTCCAACAAAGCTGCTGGAGATCTTATCCGCCGTATTGTGTGAACGCCTGAAGCCATTCGTCAACAACCTGATATGTCCATATCAGTGTGGCTTCAGGCCAGGAAAGTCCACCATCGACCAGATATTCACACTACGGCAGATCTTGGAGAAGACCAGTGAGCTTCAGATCGATACCCACGACCTATTCATCGATTTTAAGGCCGCGTATAGAGACGAGAAGCATCTATAGAGACGAGCTATGTAGAGCAATGTCTAGTTTTGGCATCCCTGCCAAACTCGTCCGTCTGTGCAGGATGACGATGGAGAATGCGAGAATGCACGCTGCTCCATCAAGGTCGGTAAAGATCTCACCGAGACCTTTGATGTCCAGAAAGGATTTAGACAAGGCGATGCGCTGTCATAGGATTTTTTCAACATCATTCTTGAAAGAATAGAGCAAAACTCACGAGCAAACACAACAGGCACAACCTTTCAAAAGTCTGTCCAGTTACTCGCATACGCCAATTATATTGACGTAATTGGAAGAAGGCATCGTGATGTTAATGGTGCCTTTGCATGTATCGAGACGGAAGCAGCGAAAATGCGTTTTGCATCCGACGAGGACAAGACGAAGCATATGCTGTCAAAAAAAGGACACTCAATACCGACGTCTCGGACAGAACGTCACCCTCGACAGATATAACTTTGAGGTAGTTGAGGACTTTGTCTACCTAGGCTCCGCTATAAATACAGACAACCACACCAGCGCTGAGATCAAGCGAACAATAACTCTTGCCAACCTCTGTTTCTTGGGGTTAAGAAGGCAATTGAGTAGCAAAGCCCTGTCTCGGACAACAAAAGTCACCCTTTATAAGACTTTAATAATCCCGGTCCTGCTCTATGGCGCCGAGGCATGGACATTATCAAAAATGGATGAGGGTGTTCTTGGTTGCTTCGAGAGAAAAATTCTTCGGGCGATCTTCGATCCCGTCTGCATTGACGGTGAGTGGAGGAGGAGATACAACGACGAACTGTATGGACTGTACAGCGACATGGACCTAGCCAGAAGAGTGAGGATCCAAAGACTGAGATGGCTGGGTCATGTAGAGCGCATGGACACCAATGCTCCGGTCCGAAAAGTCTTCGAATCCGCCCCCGAGGGACAGCGCAGTAGAGGAAGACCAAGACTCAGGTGGCGCACGCAAGTGGAAGAGGACCTCAGCCAACTTAGCGTGCGAAACTGGAGGCAGCTTGCCAGGGATCCAGCTGACTGGAGAAGCTTGTTTACTGAGGCCTAGGTCCACCCCGGACTGTAGCGCCACCTAAAGTAAGTAAGTAAGTTCTACATAAGGAATTTGTTTGACTGCCATGACTTATGGAATGTATTGTTTTGTTTTTCTATGTAAGTTTGTGACTGTGAAAGTCACTACTATGATTGCAAAAGAGTTTCCCTATTCTAATTGGGATAGGGAATAAAAAAAAATGAAAAAAAGAGAAACATAGTTACGAGTGAGGACACTTTTGTTGGGTATACATACATGCTTTTATGAATCGTCGAATTTTGGCGACGGGCGAGCCTAGTTTCACTAAATATACCAACGATATTCACTTGCTAAAGCACTTAACGCAAATGACTTTTTATATGACATGCACTTACTGTCCACAGGGTAGACAACGTAATTAGTGCATTATTAACCGCCATAAACATTTTTATTATGGGGGGTACGTTTTATTTTCGGTAATCAAGGATATAAACAAAGTCTGAAAATTCCGAAAGTTTGCAATTAGTGGTTTGAGAATTTAAGAAAACAAATTTTTTTTTGTGTAGTTTTCTACACAAGGATGAGATGAAGGTTAAAAAAATTATTATCCCGTCCCATATCGAGTTTTACTAAAAAAAAAAAAAACCCTAAAGTAGTTATTAGCTCGCAATCGGCACCCAGTGTCAGTGCACCCCCTGGCTGTTCGCCATCCCTACCCAATGCTTTGAGTTTACGGAATAAAATAGCTGCGAAACAGTTGTGGTTAAATGACTCACACACTCCCCTCCCGCATTGCACATAGTGGGTCAACCTCATCAAGAGCTACTGTTCGCATTGCAGCTAAGCCACTGTAAAAATTAAACTGCGATCGATGCTGCTGCTATTGTCGTTGCTACCAGAGCCTTTGAAAACCATAATCAAAATTCTCTGGTCGCTTCTGGAGATCAGATTAGAATTTTGAATGGCAAACTGCAATTCCGAAACGGAATAGAAGGGCAAATTGGATCATTGGAACAAACACTTGTTCTACTGGCTTAAAATTGGATGTTATTAGCTTAAGTGGCTTCATCTATCATCGTTTAAGCCCACTACAACTTGTGAGGAAGTTCTTAGTTATGTGCCATCAGAATTTAAAGTTGATCTTTCAACCTATATATATGCTCGCTTGTCACAAGCTAGTTAAAACAGATGCTGACTTGAATTTATTAAAGCACGTCAATTTCAAACTTGATGTACCTGAGGAGTTAATTGCTTCGTTTTTGGATTCGGATTTTTGGATGAAGGGGATTCGTGTGGGCTCTTTTCAATTCCGGCCAAAAAATTAAGGGAGAGCGCAGAGCGCTCAGAGAGCATAGACCTTAGTTCTGAGAACGCTATTAACCCCGTTCCCGCTCCTTCAGTTTATGATGAAGCTGCACCCGCCAATCTTGTTCATATTACTGCTGCTTCTAATCATATTCATCATGCTATTGTTTCAAAACATTTACAGTCTGTTTGATAAAATCGTGCACGACAAAAATTAAAGAAGAATTTATAATAATAAAAAAAAATCAATTGTACTGGTTTATTTTGTTTATTTACTTGAATGCTTTTCAATTAATATGTTGTCCACTCTCCTCCATTATCAATAATTGCTTGGAGTCTTCAAGGTATGCTTTCGATTAATCTTATAGCATAATCTTGAGACAAAGATCTCCATAAAACTCTTATTTTCCGTGATAATTGTTTGACCGTCGAGATATTCTTTCCTTGGAGCTTTAGTTTCATGAATACCCAAACATTTTCAATTGGATTTGCATCCGGCGACTGTGATGGCCAATCTAAAACATCGATGTCATTTTCTTGTTTCCACGCACTGCACAAACGACTGCGATGTTTCTGGTCATTATCTTCTTGTAGTAACCAATTCTCATTCCTTCTTTTAAACCACTTTTGGGCAGATGGTAATAAAGCCTTCTTATAAATTTTGACCATGTTGGGTGCGTTTAAGTTATTTGTAAACATGAACAAATTGCCAAATCCTTGTTTTGAGAAGCATCCCCAAACGTGCACCTTTGCCGGGTATCTGACGGTTCGACGGATTAATTTATTGGATTGTATACAACAGGTATGAGTGATAGGAGACCATGCTCAAAAATAAGCTTCATCCGAAAAAATAACGTTGTTCCAATCTCTGTCCAAATTCTCCTTGGCCCAACTGAGTCCTTTTTTTACGTGTTTTTTTGACAATAGTGGTTTCTTTATTGTGCTTCGAAATTTTACATTATTGGCTAGTAAACGTCTTCGTATCGTATCACAACACACATTTAGACCTTTGGCGTAAGATCCCTTGTCCTCCACGGAATGATAGAAGAGGATTTTTTTTGAACACGCGTAGAATCATTTTGTCCTGCTTTTTTGTTGTTTTTGGCGTAGACCCATGATCCGGCAAATCATCCACATTTTTAACTTGTGGATAACGGTGCACCCACTTGCTAACAAATGATTTTGACTTTTTCTTGTATTTAGCAGCTGCTCCGTATGATAATTTCGGTCCTTTTGGATGCGTGCACAAGAATACTGGTTCATAACGTGATGCAAATACGACACTCATTTTAAAATACTTCCGTCTCTGACAAAAATTGAACACTCTTTACATTTTTTTAATTAAGGCATCTTAGCAGAAGTATTTTTTTATCTGCTAATGCAAATGCCACTCCCAAACCGGTTTTCATAAACGAGTTTTCCCGTATACGATCTTATCAAACGGACTGTATGAATGGAATTCGACTTGGTCATATGGCCACGGCGGCGTTAAGTCGCATGAACGAGGCGGTCAGTCAGTGACAGTTTGAGTGGGTGAAAGAGTGCGTTGACAAATTAAATTCAAAGTTGTCAAGTCCCTATTGGAAAACCCAATATTATCACAATACTAGCGGGATAAGAACTGGATTGGATAATTGGTATTCCTATTTTTTTTGCTAGTGACAATAATGTCATTATTGGTCTCACTGAAACTTGGGTTAAAGATGACAATAAGAATCGGGAAATATTCGATGAAAGGCAATATGAAGTTTTTCGCAAGGATCGCTGTCATATTAGAACTGTTCTTTCTAGAAGCGGTGGAGTTCTTTTTCCTATCGGAATCCATTTATCAGCTGAAGAAATTCTATTTCAAAGCAATGTGCCTACATTTGACGTAGATCTTTTGTTTGTCAAAGTGTCTTCAAATTTACATGATGATTTATATATCATTGTATGCTACATTCGCTCGGGTAGCTCTCTTTAGATGTATAATGCATACTTAACAAGTCTAGGTTATTTTTAAAGTAATTTAAACAGATCATATAATCTGTTTGGGTGAATTTAATGTAGAGGATATTGAATGATAGCTATCAAGTTCCCTTTAATGTTGAGTCAACCTTAGAAATTGCGATCATAGATCTTAGTAGTCAGTTCAAGCTTGTTTAAATAGATAATATATGTAATAGCCTGAACCGCTAACTAGATTTGGTATTTTGATAAAGAATTTGACACTTCCATTGACATTGTTAAGGTCCCAGTAATTCAAAACATCATTCACCGTAAAAGTATCTTGAAGTAACGTTCTTTGGCAGAAAATTCAAGCACAAAAATATTTGATTTTAAGCGTGCTTATTTTAATGTGATCAATCGGCTTTTTAAAGCTATACCGTGGAATACTTTGCTATTAGAAATCAATCTAGATCATGCGTACAACGTTTTTATTCATCATTTAAAATATGCACTTGAGGAGTTTGTTTTAGAAAAGCTTATAAAGAAAAATTCAAATCCTCCCTGGTACAAAAGAAATGTTATCCAATTTAAAAAATCAAAAGATTGAAGCATATAAATTGTATAAATGTGACAATTCATCCGTTCATCTAAAATACTCACAATCTCTTTAAGTATTTGATTACTTACTTTAGATGATGCTACAGTCCGGGGTGGACCTGGGCCTCAGTCAACAAGCTTCTCCAGCCAGCTCGATCCCTGGCTAGCTGCCTTCAGTTTCGCACGTTAAGTTGGCTGAGGTCGTCTTCCACTTGCGTGCGCCACCTGAGTCTTGGCCTACCTCTACTGCGCTGTCCCTCGGGAGCGAATTCGAAGACTTTTCGGACCGGAGCATTGGTGTCCATGCGCTCTACATGACCCAGCCATCTCAGTCTTTGGATCTTCACTCTTCTGGCTAGGTCCATGTCGCTGTACAGTCCATACAGTTCATCGTTGTATCTCCTCCTCCACTCACCGTCAACGCAGACGGGATCGAAGATCGCCCGAAGAAATTTTCTCTCCAAGCAACCAAGAACACCCTCATCCATTTTTGATAATGTCCATGCCTCTGCGCCATAGAGCAGGACCGGGATTATTAAAGTCTTATAAAGGGTGACTTTTGTTGTCCGAGAGAGGGCTTTGCTACTCAATTGCCTTCTTAACCCAACGAAACAGCGGTTGGCAAGAGCTATTGTTCGCATGATCTCAGCGCTGGTGTCGTTGTCTGTATTTATAGCAATGCCTAGGTAGACAAAGTCCTTAACTACCTCAAAGTTATATCTGTCGAGGGTATCTTTCTGTCCGAGACGTCGGTGTTGGTTGTCCTTTTTGCTTGACAGCATATACTTGGCCTTGCCCTTGCCCGATTATGTCAATATCGTCGGCGTATGCGAGTAGTTGGACGGACTTTTGAAAGATAGTGCCTCTTGTGTTTGCTCGTGAGTTTTGCTCTATTCTTTCAAGAATGATGTTGAAAAAATCGCATGACAGCGCATCGCCTTGTCTAAATCCTTTCTGGACATCAAAGGTCTCGGTGAGATCTTTACCGACCTTGATGGAGCAGCGTATATCCTCCATCGTCATCCTACACAGACGGACGAGTTTGGCAGGGATGCCGAAACTAGACATTGCTCTGTATAGCTCGTCTCTATAGATGCTGTCATACGCGGCCTTAAAATCGATGAATAGGTGGTGGGTATCGATCTGAAGCTCATGGGTCTTCTCCAAGATCTGCCGTAGTGTGAATATCTGGTCGATGGTGGACTTTCCTGGCCTGAAGCCACACTGATATGGACCTATCAGGTTGTTGACGAATGGCTTCAGGCGTTCACACAATACGGCGGATTAGATATTATATGCGTTGTTAAGGAGACTGATGCCTCTGTAGTTGGCGCAGTTCAGAGGGTCTCCTTTCTTGAGAATTGGACAAACAATGCTGAGGTTCCATTCATCGGGCATACTTTCGTCTGACCATATTTTACATGAGTTGGTGTATGCTGCTTACCAAGTCATCGCCTGCCGCTTTGAAGAGCTCGGCAGTCAGGCCATCCGCTCCAGCAGCTTTGTTGGAATTAAGCTTCGATATGGCTATCTTCACTTCATCCTTGAAAGGTTGATTCTGCCTGACAGCGGTATTTGGTCCGTCATCGCCGTTATACAGTCTTCAGAAATGATCTTTCCAAATTCTCAGCATCGGCTGCGATTCTACTACGATGTTCCCTTGTTCATCTCTACAGGCATCGGTTCGGGGTTTGTTTCCGCGGCATATTATTTTTACCTTTTGGTAAAACTTCCGAACCTCATTCCTGGAGTAGCATCTCTCAATTTCCTCGATCGCGCGCTTCTCATGCTCTTTCTTCTTCCTTCTGAGAAGCCGGTGCTCGTCTCTCCTCTTCCGTTCATAGAGCTCATAAGCAGCTCTGGTCTTTCTAAGCAGCGCCGCGTTATATGCATCTTGCTTAGCTGCATGTGCTTGCCGGCATTCATCATCGAACCAGGGGTTTCGTTGTGGTGGACGAGTGAAACCCAGCACATCAGAAGCGGCATCTCTGATGGCGTTTCGGCAGTGTTTCCAATGGTCTTCGATGCTTGATGCTTGCGGCATTGGACCCTTTAAGAGATTAAGAGACACTAGATCGGAAAAGGACTTGGCGATCTATTGCGATTGTAGCCGTCTGACGTCGAATTTTCTCACAGCATTAGTTTGTCTTGGCGTAGTTTGGGATATCCGCAACCGTACCTTGGCTACAACAAGGTAATGGTCCGAGTCGATGTTGGCTCCTCGGAACGTACGGACATCCATTATGCTGGAGGAGTGTATTGCGTCGATCGCAATGTGATCAATCTGGTTGACTGTTGATTGATCAGGAGTTCTCCAAGTCCCCTTGTGTATGTCGAGATGTTCGATTTGATTTGATTGATTATCTGAATTAATTTCCATATAATAGCTATGTACTGTCCGCTGAATTTAT
This sequence comes from Volucella inflata, assembly GCA_928272305.1. NCBI lineage: Eukaryota > Metazoa > Arthropoda > Insecta > Diptera > Syrphidae > Volucella > Volucella inflata. The sequence goes on along the minus strand of OV743717.1, from coordinate 79,184,431 downwards.
GGTATAAACAAATTACAAGTTTCACAGAACAATTGGCAGTAATGAACCAATTGAGTGTTGTACCAACGAAGTAAATTTTGACATTGATCGCATTGATGTTCTTGAAAACTTTTCAAGAAATTCGTTTAAGAAACAACTAATATCGGTTATATAGCATACGAGTATCTTAAGAATTAAAAAGTTGTAACTTATAATATTAGATTTAAGATATATGTCTAAAAAGAGTTTTGTAACTCAAATTGACCAAATAAATAAATAGGATTGAGAGTTCAGAGTCCACATATAAACTTTAGAAAGAATCTAAGTAGCTGCCTACGTCATAGATTTCAAAGCGCAGCCATAAAGAAATAAAAGGTTTGACCGCGGCCAAACTAGATGAATATACTCATAAAGCTGTACCAGATCGGAGGCATTCCGATCAAACAAATCGCTGATGTAACCACAGGAATAATGTTTTACAAATCTACTGGACTGGAGGCCTGCAAAGATGAATTAAGGCAACAAGTAGTTGATCCACTGCATCCCCGAATTGTAATGATTTAAAGAAGTAAACCCAAAGCCAAAGTCTTACAAAAGTTCGAGCACAGTCGAATTCCCTATGGAACTTCTTAAAGCAGGTGGAATTGAAAACCTTGCACCAGCTTATGTGAGAGATATGGTCAATATCCCCAGAGTATAGAATTTTGATGTCGCTTGTCCGCTCCACACACGGTAATTGTAGATCTACACTTGCTATCGATTTGTGACCCTTAGCATATGACAGGGAGTCTAGTTCTGACATCCCTGCCAAACTCGTCAGTACAGGACGACTATAGAGAATTCTCGCTTCTTCTTCAACCTCGGCAAAGAATTTATCAAGCACTCTTACAACAGAAAAAACATCAGACTACGAGACGCTCTTTCATGTGACTTTTTTAACATCACAACACAGAATCGTGCAAAACTCATTGGCCAATAACAGAGGCAGCCCGCATATGTCGGGTTTTCGAATTTAATTTGTGACTCTTTCACTAATCATCAAACTGTCAATGTCAATTTGTTCAGTAACATTTTAATCATGGCAAAGTACACGAACGAGCAACGTCTGCAAATTATAAAACTCGGTCGTAATTCTCGCCCAAGTAGACAGGCAATAACAATTTAAGTGCAAAAATTTGAGTCTACACATTCGTTGTATGATGTTGCAGTGTCAGTGAGACATCGGGTTGGTCGATGTGTCGGAAATATCGCTGCCGTTCAGGCGTCCGTAGCAAACTATCCAAATCAGTCAATTCCATGGCGTTCTCAAGAATTGGGCATCGCTCAGACCACACTATGGCGTATTTCTTGGCCCGAATTGGAAGATATGTACTTGGACGACATGTTATTTCAACAGGATGGTGCTACAAGCCACACAGCACACGTTACAATCGATTTATTGAAGAGTAAGTATGGTAAGCGTATTATCTCGAGAAATAGGCCAGTCGATTGGCCGCCTCGTTCGTGCGATTTAACGCCGCTGACTTTTTTCTGTGGGGCTGCGTTAAGTCATTGGCTTATGCCAACAAGCCAACGACGTTGGAAGAGCTCAGAGCCAACATTGAACGCGAAATAGCGGCCTCTTTACCGAAATGTGTGGCCGAGTCGTTGAAAATTAGATCCAACGAATCGACCGCTGCAAACGTGCCCGCGGTGGCCATATGAACGAAGTCGAGTTCCATTCATAAATGTTCTGATTGTACTTCCAGCCGATAATAAAGTTTTTGAAATATAGTATCTCAAATGGTTTGCGTTTTATTTAAAAAAAAAGTTGTCGTCAAGTCCTTATTGGAAAACCCTTAACTTCTATGTAGGCCGATTTGATAGAATTGAACAAACACAGCATTGTTGATATAATTTGCAAGCAACAAGGACATCAGTTCAGAAATCAGAAGCAAAACTACTTCGCCCATTATTGCTTCTTTGGGCTCAGAACGCCCTTAAGTTAAAATACCTTCTCGTGTAAGACCAGTCTGCTGACAAACATGGCAGGCTCTGCTGTATCGCATAGAGACCACGTTCTTCGAAGTGGGAAATAGAGGAGAAAATTCAACAACGAATAGTACAAGCTGAAAAGCGTAATTGGTTTATATTGAGAATCAATCCACGGAGCAGCGGAGAACGACCGCATCTAAGGTGGTGTACGGTCATAGATGGGAACCTCAATCAACTTGGAGTGAAGTACTGCTGTTGATAGGAATGCCGAGTGATTTCTTGGCCAAAGTACAAGTTCGCTCACATTTTGTAAGTCCAGTTATGACTGTAGTGCTATGTAAATCTGAGTGCTATATGGCAATGGTGCCATATAAACACTAATTCGACAATAAAAGGATCCACGGCTGTGTAACCCATGCCTAAGGAGCTGGGGCTCCCAACAACCTCCTGGGGTGTTCAAATCATTCCAGATTCTGGGTTATGCGTGCTGTAAATTGCCTCGCTATTTATAAGGCGATCAAAAGTTAGGACAGATTCACAACTTGATTGTTACCCAGGAAGAAAGAAAAAAATGAATTCTTAATCTGCTCATGGAATGTGAATGAACTATAGATCTCGTTCGGTCGAACACAAGGCAAAGTCAAAGACTTTTGCAAACAAGGCATTGGTGCTATACATGAAGTGGGATGTTGTGGACCCGAAAAATGCTTTAACTTTAAAATTATCCAAGGCAATTTAAACAACAAGCCTCTTACTAAGGCTTTAGTTATTCCTCTACTTATTCATGTATGCGAAATTTTTTATAATTGCGACGCTGAGTGCAAAAGCAAGCTGAAAGTAGCTTTCAATACCACAATTAGATATGTTTATTGTCTCAGAAGATATGACCACGTTTCACATCTTGCTTAAAACTTAGTGAACATGTTATTCGAATACTATATTAAAATTCGCAGGCTCATTCTTCTTTTCAGCATTCCTAAGGGTGGGCAACCAACATATCTTTACGAAAAAATCCAGTTTCCTGCATCTAACAGATCTGCTTGTTTACTGCTTCCGCGTTTTGCATATTTAACATCTGAGAGACAGTTCTTTATTTCTACTATCCGTCCTTGGAATTCACTCCCACGCAACTTACGAGAGCTAGATAACGCACTACGGCTTAAAAGCGAACTTCAACGCTTCTTTAAACAGAACAACTAGCAAAGTTAGAGGAGGAATGTAAAGGAGGCTATTTCAGCAATTCCTAAAAAACCTTTACCCAACGAAAGCTTGGTGCCTGACCATCATACATAAGGATGCTCTGGATTTTGTTCTAAAACAAAGGACCGAATAAGCCAGACGAGATGCTACAAGTGCCAAATTTCAATACATTAAATGAAGGTCGCCCTCGTCAAGATTTTTACTTGAGGATTAACTATAATATATTAGATTGCAGTAGCAATTGCTTGGATATTCGATTGTTGGATCGACTGCTTCCAGTTTTTTAACTCTCCTCAAACGATTGGCAAACAACAGAAACAATTTTTTCTCCTCTTCCTTAACACGTTTTCAATCAGAATTAACCAAGCTTACTGTAAAATTACAACAAGGTCGACTTTGGCATGAGCCACCCATCGTAGAAATAAAAATCTGAATGTTATAAGGCAGTTCAATAGCCCACAAACTGTTAATCTTATCTCGCATGTCTTGCCTCTTTGAATTCTTAGAATATGTGTCAAAGTTCCAAGAAAAAAACAAAAAACAAAAGATTTCCAATGGTAATTTTGTTTAAAATGAATTTGAGCACATAGCTGCGCTGTCTCCATGGAAGATCTCCACTCAAAAATGCTTAAATTGAAATTCCAAGGCAGAAATGACAGTAAAATCTTATTACACATCAGCACCTTGTGACAATACGGAGATCCCAAACCGACACCAAACCCCAAGTCTCATCCAACCGACAATGACATCTCCGGAGAGTTAAATATTTTTCTTTTTTTTTTTTTCCCCCATTTCACAAGACCGTAAAAACGTCGCCACTTATTGGCAGCGGGTATGCTTGAGAGGACCATTACTGCATCTACTTCAGTCAGCCTCATTCGTTCGCTCTCAAAAGTCAGTCCGATATCAAGTTTTATACTTAAATTAGACGAACGTTATTGGATGGAACGGCGCAACGATAGACACATAAAATCGTAAACCCAAAACGGTCGGGATTCATATCTCATAACGAACCTATTCAAACGTTTCATAGTCTTCCTAGGAAGGGAAACCTTGTCTTCTGGTTCCGGTGGAGAATGGAGAAAGGCACTAAGAGCTGAGGCTATAAAATTGTTAGCGGTGATGATGTTTCTGGTTTTTTTTTTCCCCCCGTTGTCATCCCTTGGATGATGGTTTATGTGAATGTTGCCACTCCAAGTGTGACGAAGGAAGACATTCAAACGGAACACAACAATTGAATTTAGAAATATCATTGCAACATGACGTATTAAGAGTATGTCTCTCCATCCATTACTACTCGTTTCAATGATGACAAACTCGTATTCGTATGTTCATCAGTATAAAGGATATCTTCGTGGGTAATGATATATACTGTCAAGCAATGTTACCGTAATAACAATAAAAGATACTTGTCGCGTATCGTTGACACCTGAATGGATAATGACACCGACACGGCGATGTCATTTAACCGCGCATTAAGGAAACTGCTGTTGTGTTCAAAGTTCGGCAACGTGTCGAATTAGATGTTGAAATGCTCACCCAAAGCAGAGTAATGAAAGAACGGAAGGCTTATTGGCTTGCTGATTTAATTAATTTTCGAAAATTCCACTACATATTTCATAATGCTTTTACTTGGAGCTTATTTATGAAAGAGGCCTATTAAGCCATAGACATACTGTCTTATGGCTTGCTGAAAGGAAGTAAGTCCGAAAAGCGAGATATAAGACCAGGATAATGTCTTAGTAAGATCTAGAAACCTTTCTTTTGCTGGCTCCTAAGCTAATCTGAATTCCCCAACCAAAGTATGTTTTTTTTTGCTCCAAATAAATATCTTTCACACACCACACTCAACTGTCGATACCCCACATAAAAGTCTGTGAGCTTTAAATGGTCTTATATTACTTTTCTGGTTCGCAATTAATAATTCTTTTTTAAATTACCTGGATTTGTAAAGGCTCTGCTACTAATTCAGAAAACAACACAAGCGCTAAGATCAAACGAAGAATAATTCTCGCCAATCGCTGGTTCTTTGGGCTAAGAACACAAGTAACGACCGAAACCCTCTCTTGAAAACCAAAAGTGACCCTTTATGAGACCTTAGTAATCCCAGTTCTGGTCTATGGCGCAGAAGCATGGACATAATCAAAAATAGATGAGGGTGCTCTTGGCTGCTTTGAGAGGTAAATTCTTCGAGTGATTTTCGGTCCCCGCTCTATTTTTAGTGAGTGGAGGAGTAGATTACAATGACTAACTGTACGGACTGTTCGACGACTTCGACTAAGTTAGAAGACTTAAAATCCAACGACTTAGATGGCTGGGTTATATAGAGCCAGACTTCTCTAATGCCGTACATATCCTCAACGAAAGCCATTGTGTCTACACACAGCATGCAATACATAATTTAAAGGGACTCATCTGATAGTCAGAATAAATCAGGAAGTATCATATTTCACCATGACAACAGCAGAGAATGGGATACAAGGCTTCGACTTGCTTCATGAGGGGGATCCGCGAAAAATCAACTGGGCATGCGGGTTAAAAAATTCGTCTATGCTTCAACTCAAAACCAAACAGATGGCTGAGGATGCTGTTTAGAATACGCATGGCCCGCCTACCAAATATTTCTAACTAACTTTGCTAGCAATAAAAAACTCCTACAGATGTTTGTAGGACCACAGAACTTTAATGATTAACCATTACAAAGACTTAATTGGAGGAATATATAAAAAAAACAAAGATTCTACAAGAAGCTCACTTAGATTTCCTCTGAAACCTCCCGAGTCAAAGTCCTCAAAAGCGGCAAGTCAGCCAGTCTGGAAACAGTCAGGAGATTTTACGAAATCTAAGAAAAACATTGTTAACAAAAACTTAGCATATGGACAATATTTTTTACTTTTTATAAAAACTTAATATCTAACTTAAAATAAACCTTAGTCTAGCTAACCTACATACACAATACACACATATAAACACATAGACATTATTCACAATAATATACATATATTAGTATATAACTTTGTATATACTAATATATATATATATTTCTTAAATGCAATCCTAAACCTATGTAAGCTGGCCATCGCTATTTACAGAGCAAATAGATTGGTCAGCCCTGCCTCATTAGTGAGGCTGGTCCGTGATTGACGAAAACGACGACGAAACATCTTCCCCATCATTCAACCACTAGAAATGCTGGTGCTGCCGAACGACACCCCTCTTATCGCGATTGCCCACCTCCCTACTGAACCTGAGACGATCCACCCTGCCGTGTGCGACGTCTCTGTTGTAGTTGAGTCGCCTGTCCCCAGCTGTCCGAGCGACATGGAAGATTAACGGGACCGCTGATTTATCCTGGATCAACCCTATCTGATCAAGGTAGAGGAATGCTTCCGGTGGAACGAAGCCGTTAGAGCGCACACTCTCATGATAAAGGTAATTGGGGTAGTAAGCCCCAGATATCAGGTTATTCGTCGAGGCCATTGCTCTTGCAATGTGCCTTCGAGTCAGCTTAATTACGAAGTTGTCCACTCGTATTAGGTTCGCCCTGTTGTAAAGGACCTCATTAAGATAAAATTTTTTGTACTCCGACTCTGGTGTTCTGTACAAGCGAAGACAAGGCCTAAGGCAAGCCCTCTCAAATACCCGAATCTTTTCCATTAAGCTTGCTCGTACATTGAACCACACAGGACACCCAAATACCAGCATGGGCCTGATAAGGGCCATGTAGCAGATTATCTTTACCCTCGCATCGAGTTGGCTGCTATAAAACAGTCTCTTTGTGAGGGCAAAAGCGCCTTTAGCTCTGGATAGAGCAGCATCTACATTTTTGTTAAAATACAGAAACTGGTCTAGCCAAATCCCAAGGTATCTGACTACATTTCGACAGGCAAGAGGCTGTCTGTGTTGTCCAATGATCGAGAACTTTCGCCAATTTTTTCTGGTATCCCTTGAGGCTCCAGACAACGGCGTCCTAAAAAGAATGGTTTCCGACTTCTGAAAGTTGATTTTCAACTTCCAGTCATCGCAAAATCGTCTTATCTTATCGAAGTCACGCTGTAAGAGAGTATTAATGACCTAGATTTTTGGACCTGTTCTGTACGCTATCAAGTCATCTGCGTACGCAATAGTATGGGGAAGTGAACCTATCAAGTCGCTTGTATAAATGTTGAATAGGATCGGCGAATTGACCGTGCCTTGCTAAAGACCATTTTTAATTTGAAATATTCCAACAGTCACATCACCATTTTTCACGATGAACTGTCTGGTGGTTAGCATATTATAAAGAATGTACAAGAGTGGTTTACTGATCCCCAGACTAGCCAGCTTGTAGAAAAGACCTTCTAACCATACAGTGTCGAACGCCTTCTCCAAGTCAACTAGGCAGGCACCAGGGCACTGTTTTCTGCCTTTATTCCATTGGATATCGGACACCAGTTTAGACGCGGCATGTGAGATAGCATGTCCTGCCTTAAAACCGAATTGATTATCCGGAACTATATGTTTGTCCTTAACCCACCTAGTCAGAGCTCTATTGATTACTTTTTCGAACACCTTACTGATATTCGGAAGGAGACTTATCGACCGGAGATTCGCCGGATTGGATATATCCTTTCCCTTTTTGGGGATAGGTTGAACCACCGCCGTTTTCCAATGCGCTGGATAATGTGCATTATTCATTGCATTATTAAACAGGGTGGTATAAATGTCCACCGCTTCTAGAGGAAGATGTCGAAGCACGATGTTCGGAATACCATCGGTCCCCACTGATTTCTTACTTCTGATTGTGTCGAAGATCTCATGGAGTTCTTCCTTCGAAATGAACTGGGGTTGGTCACCTTCTCTGGCAATGACATTATTTGCCATATTTTCGTCGCTGAACCGGGTGAAACCAGAGCCCTCGGATCGCCAGTTCTCTACTTCATTTCGAATATGGAAGTTGTGCACCAAGACGCGATTATCCAGGTCATAATTAGGGCCAATGATATCATTGGCCTTGTATACTTCCTGGAAAGTCGCCCCTATGGCCTCAACTTTCTCCTGTGGATCCTCGATCACAAAGAAGTCGTCATCATCAGCGGCCTCATTTGTATCAATGCCTGCTATTAATAGTAACCGTTCGTTGTCTGTAGTCCCGGCTATTTTAAGACACTGGAGGTCGTTTTGATTTTTTCTCCGAAAAAGTTTATTTATTTGCGGGAACATATTCGGGTTGCTGGTGTTTATAGCCCGTACCTTATTGTTCCAATACAAACTTACAGCAATTCTGTAATTCTTTTTGATTAACGTTTGAATATTTTTAATCGACGACTTCAGTTACCTAATCTCTGGGTCTTGTCTGTCTGTAAACTGTCTGTATAGATTTTTCAGTCTTGTCAGAAGTCTTCTTTTCTGTCGGTGCAGTGCGTCAATAGTAGGATTGCGGAACAGATCTTCGTTATTCGTTTGTTTATACCGCGGTATTGTAGTGTCCATAGTTTGTTTTATTGTCTGGTCCATTCGTTTAAGGTACTTATCGATCTCCTCGTTTGATAAATTCTTATTGGACGGTGGGTGGAGCGTGTTCGCGGAGAGTGCTCTTGTCAAGGTTGCGGAGAACCGTGTCCATCGAGTCTTACTGTAGTTGTAAGAGTATCTTTGAACAAACTCCTCCAATTCCGCGGGATATAAATGACGACTGCCTCCAACACCCGGAACCTGCGTAACACTCTCTTGTACACTCTGTGAAATTTTATACCTTTTTTAATGAAGATCGCGACACCGCCTCCACGTTTGCATCTGGGCCGGTTTCTTCTTCCAACAATATAATTATTGTACTCCAGTTTGTACTTATCGGTTAGCTTGGTTTCGCTAGCGAAAAGCACATCACTAGTTTGGTCTTGTAGCAATTTAAACATCGCGGCTCTTCGTTCGATCCTAATCAGTGAATTAACATTCACCGCAAGGGCCTTCAAAGTTTGCTCCACCATGTGCGTACTCATTACGACATGTGTTGCGTTAGGCCCGGCAGCAGTGCGTAGATCTGGTCCACCCGCTTGGCCTGTTCTTGCACCTGCTGTTGCAGCTGAGCCATCTGCCCTTGGATTGCGAGCAAGATGGCCAGCATGTTAGGTGCAGCTTCTGTTGTTCTCGGCATTGGCGCCGGCGCTGTGTGAATGTCCGATTTACGATCGAATCAACCTGCAGCTACTCGGCGCTGATGTGGTGGGTTCTGGTATTGAAGGCACTTTATAACCCAATCACTTACTGATCTTTCCTCAAAAGACTGAAAAATTCCAATAAAAGGCACTTACAAGGAGTACAATGGCCTAGGTATTGAGCTCAGCACTGTCGCACTGTCCTGTCGTGAGTGCGATTGTAGATTTAGATGTCGATGTGCCTGGCATATCCGTAGAAGTACATTGGCTGCATGTAAAGGGTCTGTAATCTGTTGGTTCCTTTTGGAACTATATGTATTTAAAACAAATTATAGAAACTCCTTATTATATTTTCGCGGTACGAAATAAATTCATTTGGATACCGTAAGGAATTATTACAAAGTTACTTCCAAAGTGGATGCTGTGTTGACGAAATAATGCGAATATGAGAAAGAAATTTCGCTCGAAATAATGCACCAACTGCAGCTGGTGTATGCAAGTTTCTGAAAAAAGTTCGTGAGACTGGTTTGCTGATTGCTAGCCGAACATATTTCTGGGTTCGTCCCTTGTGATTAATCGAGAATATTGTCCCAATAGCCTTAGACGGATCTCAGAATATTTGCTCATAATGTTCAGTCGACTCTGAAATTGAAACAAAACGATCACCCGTTTCGTTATCGCATCTCTGTTTAGGCTTTGAAGCAGCTCGAAATTAATGACAATTTTGCTCGAAAGATCATCTTTTCAAATGTGGCACATTTCCACTTCGGCGACTACGTAAGTAAGCAAAATTTCCATATTTTGGTATCCACATGTTATCTTAGACAAGCCAGTGTATCTTCAATGAGTGACTGTTTTTGTGGTTTTGGGACTGACTCCACTGTTTGCTAATTTTTTTTCCGAGACGACAATGAAAGAAACGTTACAGTTATTGGTGAGGGCAACCGAGGCATGATAACTGATTATTTATGACCAGAAATTGAGAACTTGCACTTGGCCGAACTATGACTCCAGCAAGATTGGGCTATGTGCTGAACACCCCGACGAAAAATGGTCGGGGTGCAAATCGAAAGGATTTTCCACATTAGCTGGCTTTAAACGATCTGTGGATACATTTATTTGTCGTCCGTTTACTTCGATGGAAAACAAATTATCGCTAATCCGCTCCCTTACTAGATGTGGTCCTGTATACGGCTGTTCCAATTGTTTCCTGACTGCATCGCAACGAAGGAACACATGAGAACAAGTTTTAATGTCTGTGTACTGGTGTCGAACGCAACTGTCTCATGGTTACTCGGTGTTTCTCCACAAATATCTGTGGGTCGTCTGGCAAATCTTCATTATCGAAAAACTCACCTGGAATTCTGAGATTCGTTCCATAGACCATCTCCGCGGCTGAAGCTTGGATGTCTTCTTTGAAAGCAGTTCGAAGTCCTAACAGCACAATTCATATCTTCATGGCACATCAATACTGCTTTAAGGGATCGGTGCCAGCGCTCCACCATCCCATTGGATGCTGGGTGGTACGGCGATGTTCGGGTTTTAGTTGTGCCGCACATGTTTGCAAGAGCTTTAAGCAAAGCCGACTCAAACTGAATGCCTTGATCGGTGGTGATAACTTTTGGAGATCCAAATCGTGCCACCCAGTGTGTAAAAAAAGCTATAGCGACGATGTCCGCGCTCATCTCCTTAAGTGGAATCGCTTCTGGCCATCTGCTAAACCGATCGATGATGGTTAGGCAATATCGGTTTCCCTGGTACAATGGAAGGACAATCAGATCTAGATGTATGTGATCAAATCGATTATCGGGAACGGTAATTTTTTCAGGTAATATTCTTGTATGTCGCTGAACTTTGGATCGCTGGCACTGTAAGCAGGTACGTGACCACTCCCGTGTGTTTTTCTTTATGTTTTTCCAGACAACTTGTTGTTCTTCCACTTGGGTGAAAGTGGTTGTGCACTGAGTCGAAAACATTTCAACATAAGCGTTCGGGAATGTATGGCCGATTTACTCCACCGGAAGTATCGCAGTAAATTTGACATCCTGGTTCCAGAAGTACCTGCTGGAGATGGAGCGATGATTGCGTACTGTTGGTTATCAGTGATTGTAACTCGGTGTCCTATTGCTGTGCCAGTTGTAGTTCGTTCGGATCCAGAGTGAAGGGCATCGAGATTGCATTGACCCTTGATAATGCGTCTGCTACGACGTTATCTTTGCTTGGCAAGTATGTAATATCCGTGGTGTATTGGGCAATATAATCCATGCTGCTTTTACACTTTTCAAATGCTTCTGACGTTTCCGTTGACCAAGGAACTGGACGATTGTAATTTTTGTTGGGGTCTTTAAGAAGACTATTTAAGGATGCCTGTGCGTGAGCACAACGTGGTATATAGCGCCGATAATAATTTACGACTTCTGGTGGTTTACTTCCGGCGCTGTAGGTAACTTCCGGACTCCCGAATACACATTTGTCAAGATTGATGGACAGTTTGTATTCTTGAAGGCGCTGAAGGACTTGCTGAAGATGTTTTCGATGTTCTTCTTCGGTTTCAGAGAAAATTAAGATGTCATCTATGTAACAAAACACAAAAGACAGACCGCGAAGAACCATGTCCATATGCCGTTGGAAGGTCTGTGTTGAATTTTTGGGTCCGAACGGCATTACTGAAAACTCGAAGAGGCCAAAGGGCGTTGTAACAGCAGTCTTTTCAATGTCCTCGGAAGCCATTGGAATTTGATAATAGGCTTTGTCCAAATCAATGGTGGTCAAATATTGTTTGTTCAACAAGGATACGGTAAAGTCCATTATGTACGGAATTGGATACCGGTCCGGTTGTGTCTGGGCGTCTAGCCGGCGGTAGTCCCTGCAAAATCTCCACCCTCCAGATTTCTTTTGGACAAGGTGTATGGGACTAGCCCATGGACTGCTTGACGGTCTGCAAATTCCATTGTTGATCATGACTTAAAAGTCTTCTTTGGCTTGACTTAGTTTGAGTCCTGAAAGTCTTCGTGGCCGTTCTGCTGATGATTGACTGGTGGTTATGATTTTGTGTTGCCCAGTTCTGATTATTGATTTGACCTCATCTGGTTTGGAGCCGGTTCTGTTTGCTAGGAAGTTGTGTAGCAAGTCGCTGTATCTGTGAATGCCGTCAACTAAAGGCGTATTGGGTACAGATGTGGAGGCAACTTTACCGACGACGTTACCTGGCGTGGAAGTTTCCAGAATACATCCAGATTTAAGATCGATGAGCAAACCAAAATAAGATAACATGTCGGCACCGATTATAGCGGCTTTAACGTCGGCAATAATGAACGGCCAGGTGATGACTTGTTGTAGTCCCAAGTTGAGGCTGAGAGTCCAGTTTCCGTAAGTCTTTATTGGCGAATTGTTAGCTGCATAAAGGGTGTTCAACTGCGGCAGTTTCTTGCAGTCAAGTGGACGTGGAATGGCAGAAATTGTTGACCCTGAATCGATGAAGAACTTTTCGTTCGTGTCTTTGTCGAAAATGTGCAGGCGGCTGTCTTTGAAACTGTTGTCTACTGCCTGGCTAGGCAACAGCATATTTAGTTTAAATTATTTTTATGCGAGTTAAAATTGCAGGGTTGCATACATTACCTCGCATTTCTGCTGAACTTTTGATGAAACTTGCACACACCGGTTTCATTAATTTGAAAGGGTCATTGCTTTTTCGTTGACTTGGTATTCTGTTCGCGGAAAGTCGTCCCACTAGGTCTGTTAAAGAGGCTAAGGATTTGCTCATAGCATCAACTCGCTGAAGTAAATCGTCTGTTGGATTTCGAAATGCACAGACTGCCGGTCCAGAGGCTTTCTCGATTATCCTGTCAGCCGTGTCAGCAAGTGTATCTAGCGCTGTGCCTGTGTTTGCTGCAAGAATTGCTTGAACTTGGGTTGGCAAGTGGCTCGTCCATAACGTTGCGAGCATGTCATCAGGAAAATCATCTGGTGCTAAACGGCGCATCTCTCGTCATAGACTGGATGGTTTTTTATCTCCAAGATCTAGGCCTGTCATTAATTTTTTAAACCGACTCTCTTTTGATACGGAGAACCTGGTGATGAGAAGAGTCTTAAGGGCGTTGTATTTGTCAGTTTCTGGTGGTTTTCGAACAAGCACAGCTACTTCCATCAGTATTTCGGCCTCCAATGCAGTAATTACCGCATTGAACTTGCTGGTGTCAGAAGTGACCCTGTGGTTGCTGAATTGTGCCTCAATTTGGATGAACCACAACGAAGGGTCCAATCGCCAGAATGCGGGTAGTTTCAGGTTTCTTAAGGCCAGTACTTCCTGCGCTATTGATTCGTCTACCATTTTAATGAATTTAAAGATGGTTTACTGGAATAAACGCAAGTTATGAGTTCTTCAAGCCACATAAATTACTCTCACCAGGTAAATTTAAGTGATCGGGGTCACTAATGTAGCTTCCTTTGCTACTTTTAAATTAATTGTAAATAAAATGCAGTACTTTACAATGTCTCAATTACATCTATTAATAAACATTCATAGTAACTAATTTACACAAGCTTTTCTACGCCGTTCCTAGAAAAGAATGACCTCATCCATATCTCGACTCTCGAGTACCAAAAACTCTTGTTGTTTCTAACGCTCGTCGCGCCGTCTGGTTTTTGAACGAAGCTATTGAACGTATTGAAGGGTCGTCACTATTCCTTTTCACAACCGCCCTCTATCTTCTCGCTAAAACACTACAGATCGATGCTATGCGAACAATAAGATACTCACGAGCGATACTAGTCAAACTATTCGTGAGTTAAGGCTGAGCAGAATGCGTATCTGAAGCTTGAATCTGTATCTGATATCGAACTTTCAAAAGTTTAATAAATGTATAATCTTGAATTTCTATCTCGAAATTGAATAGCACTCAACTTCGGGATACAGATAAAGATTCAAGCTTCAGATTCACATTCTGTTCAGCCCTTTAGGCGCCGAAACCATCGAAAATGTATTGAAAAGTTGGGTTGATAGGATGGTCTACTGCCAAGCCAACCGAGGCAACCATTTGAATGAAAAAATATTTCATAATTGAAAATATTCTTCTCGACTGTGCTGCCAAAAGTGTTCTCTCTTCCCACTTTGGTACTAACGTCACTTACGACGATTTTAACGTTTTAACTCGGATTATTATACTCAAAAGCTTTGTCGAGGAGATCGTAGAAATATTCTTAGAAGTGTCGCCAGTTTCCTCTGTGGAGCGTGAGATATAGAAATGTTGACGACTATAGCCTTGATCCATTCTGTGACAAGGCGTTTGCTAATGTTTAGAAATGTCAATACTGCTTGCATAATTTTATCGCTTCTAACAAATTGGCACTCAAAAGAATTCTCTTTCTTTCTGTAGTAGTAAATTTCATAGTTCAGCGTACTTCATGAAAGTTGGTAATATTTGTAGACGAGGGCTTTTGTTTGTTGTAATGCTACACTAGGTCTATTCAGGGTTGGCAATGTGAATGCGCAGGTTCGAACATCATTGTACTCTTAAAATTTGCAGGATCTTTAGAAGTAGGTCCGCCTTTACTAACTAACTTTAAGTGGCACTACAGTCCAGCTCGATCTTTTGCTAGCTGCCTCCAATTTCGCAAGCTTAGTTAGCTGAGGTCCCCTTCCACTTGCGTGCGCCACCTATGTCTTAGTGTTCCTCTACTGCGCTGTTCCACGGGGTCGATTTTTCACTTTTGATGTTCTTCCCGTATTCATGACCCAGCCATCTCAGTCATTGAATTTTCACTCTTCTGGCTAGGTGGATATCGCTGTATATCCAGACAGTTCAAACTTGTATCTCCTCTTCCACTCAATGTCAATGCAGATGGGACCGAAAGTCACTCGAATAATCCACCGCTCAAAGCAGCCAAGAGCACCCTCATCAATTTTTGATAATGTCCATGCCTCTGCGCCATAGAACAGAACTGGGATTACTAAGGTCGCATAAAGGATTACTTTTGTTGTTCAAAAGAAGGCTTTGCTAGTCAATTGCCATCTTAGCGCAAAGAAGAAGTGGTTGACAAGAGTTACGAGTATTCTTCATTTGATCTCAGCGCTGGTGTCATTGTCTGACAATACATCGACAACAACAACAAATTTGTGGCGTTGGCAGCCTGGTGTTGGCCATGACCTAGCTTCTTGACACTCAATCGTGCTGCTCATGTTGTCATTTTTGTCACATCTGAGCGGGGGCCACGGTTTATCGCCGAATCCGAACCGCACTCCTTAGAAGCTTTTTCGAAGGCAGTTTTACTAACGGGAGTTTGCTATTACCCGCCGAAAGGGTGATGACGATTCGAAAAGTTGTTGGCGATGTCGGGGATCGAACCACAGATCTTCTGCGTTATAGTCCAATGGGCTAACCATCGCGCCATCGCCATTACCATGACAACACATCACCTTGTCTAAATCCTCTTTTGACATCAAAAATCTCGGCGAAATCTGTACCGAGCTTGACGTAGCAGCGTCCATTCTCCACCGTCATCCTCCAAAGATGGACAAGTTTGCGGTCAAGAGCTATCAAAACTCCACAGTTCTCTGCTCTGTATAACACGTCTCTATATATGCTGTCATACGCGGTCTTGAAATCGATGGCTAGCTGGTGTGGAGTTTCCTGGCTTCACAGACCTCTAAAGGGACCTAACTTTCCACGTACATATCCGAAGTTCGTTGTCCTTAAATCGTTTGCATGGTTTGTCATCAGTAGATCCATCCGTATGCAAGGCTTGTTTTTGTTTCGGAACTTTTGTTTTATTTTTCATGGCCAGTTCCATTTTTGATATCCCTAGATGAGGGGTCGCTTAAACAGAAGCAGTTTCCCGTTCGGGATTGTGAACGCCGTCGTTGGACCATAAATTGCCGATCCACCATCATCTCTTTCCAACACCCTGACTAAGTTTCGGAAATCTTTCCCAACCTGGGCGCCAAATATGTCGGAGAAGCTTGGATAAGGTCTCATTTGTTTTGA
This sequence comes from Volucella inflata, assembly GCA_928272305.1. Taxonomy (NCBI): domain Eukaryota; kingdom Metazoa; phylum Arthropoda; class Insecta; order Diptera; family Syrphidae; genus Volucella; species Volucella inflata. The sequence continues at coordinate 79,168,161 of OV743717.1, read as the reverse complement.
TCAGTCACTTTACTTGACTGTATACTCCATCTGGAAAATTCATCCACTGTACCGTTTATGGTGCTGCCATTTTTGTTTTTTGGTCAGCATTCTAACTCATAAGTACCCAGCGGTTACCATGAGAAGGTATGATGAGAACAGTTGAGAAATAGAAAACAGTTGCGACATTGGATATCAGATCAGATACCAGATTGACATCTCTCTGTGCCTACCCTTTTTCTGCAGCGCCCCAGCATCTGTAGCTGCATAGTAATAAACAGATACTTGGAATGGTGGTGACTTACCTATTCCATTTGCAATTTCACAAAAATCTTATTTTCGCTTACTTGGCTTAATTTGAATTTGATTATTTGTGAGAGTAAGATCTGCCTTCCCAAAAGACTGTTTTCCTCTCATAGCATAGGCAGAAATGTTGCCTCTTTTGCATAAACCACAAATCTTAAACACACGCCATCACATAATCATTCTGTAAATAAATTTACAAGTCTTTGAAATCCAGTCGATTACAGGAGAATTGCCAGAGACCCACAAAGTCACCCACTTGTAAGCGGTTTACTGGCATTATTCTGCTACAAAGCTCTGCCCACACTCTCTTCTGTTCATCTTCTGTGTTTAACTGCCCTTGGAATTATGACTTCATTCTGGAGGCCGAAGGACGTAAACTGATATAACTTAAACTGTAGGTAACTCAAGCGTGTAACATGTTGACCACAATTTATTTCAGGTTCCCCTCAAAATGCTTCTAACTCTAGGTCATCGTCTGCCTTCATGCCAGTGGTGGTAGAAGAAGAGATATAGGATCCCAATAGACTTCCTTTGGTAGAAAAAAAAAATTCGCTTCTTCCATATACCAGGATCATCCAAATTAACAACATCCACCTTATCCATGTTAAGAAGAACGTAAGAAGAAGACAGAATTTTGACTACATTGACGTGTAAACTAAGCGCGTTCGTGCTGAAGCCTTGATAGTAACCGACAATTTTTTTTATCTAGCCTGCGGTAATAAATTTCATTTAATGGTCAACCATAGAACCCAATGAAACCACAGAGATGCCTTTTATATTTTATAGCCGTAGACGAATCCCTATGCTCTTATCCAACTCTGGAGGAGTCCATTCCGCACCGACGATGGTCATCCCACAGTCTCAGTTTAGGAAGTCGTGCAGTGGTTTACGGACTGGTTGACCAGCAACAAAACTCAAATATGTGGTCTACAGAGGTACACTATTGCACAGAATTCGAAAGGAAATAGCCTACCGGATTCATTCTATTTTTTCTCCTATTCGGGAATATAGTAAGTGTAGAGGAGTTTCGGCAAAAGGTTACATACTCGTACGAATTCAGATATGGTAGACTCCGGTATTTGGTCACCAGATAATGAAATAAAAATTGCTTCATTACAATGAGCGTTGACTAGTTGGATACACGCACTTGGAAGAGAATCCTAGTGAGGTTAGCCTCATATACGATACATATATATCGCATGTTTTTCATTGGTCATTTGTCGGCATTGCGGTTTGTCATGGTGAAAAGTCACTCTAGTCCTATCGTTGAATTAAATAGAAGATACGTACTCTGAAAAACCACATGGTGTTTGGTTTTTGTGTGGTTTTGTTGTCAGATACTCGTACTCTATCTGTTCAGTACTGGATACTTTTGATGACATTTTGTGTAGTTTAGTGCGGGTATAGGCGGGCGGGCGGTCGCCTGTTTATCATTCTTTCGAAGCTCTGCATTAATTTGGTGTTGTTTTCCGGGAATGAGGTGACTCTGGGCTTTTTTCTTCTGCATCTAAACAGTCAATTAGTCGAGTAGAAGGAAATGGTTGGAGAAGAAAACAATTAGTCATTATTCACCTTGAAAGTTCTGATGAATTCGACATGAATTTGATCCTAAGAACTAACGAAATATCCCTACATTTCAGGGATAATTTACCAATTATGGTAAGATTTATGCATCACCGATGTCTTTGCTGGAATTACTTTACCCGTTGGTTTATCTTTATATTTCTATGCCAGAAAAAAGGGCATAAAGTGGAAGATATCAACAGGTTAAAAGAACAAACAGGATGATGACCGGCAGGGAATCCTGTGGAGATGAAGACGGAAACCTGGTGGTTGATTCACAGTATGTACTGTGAATATGGATAAACTTTTTTCTCGGACTTTATAAAGGCAAAGAAGCTCAACATGACGCCGTCAGGCATAATACCTGATAAAAATCGAGTAGGTATAGCAATATCTAATCTGAAACTTAACAGCTTATTGGCTGAGTTATTGAAACCTGCTGGAGGTAACTTTGTGGAGAACACCCATCAACTTTTTTCTAAAATCTGCCCAGAAGAACGTATGCCTCTTAAATTAAATCTCAGCATCATTTGCCCCATACGCCGACTATAGAGTTGTAAGTCTCCTTAACTTTGGATACAAGATTTGTAGCACAAGCAGTACTTTTTTCTTTCCTTTCATTTTATTTTATTTATTCAATTAATTTTTTCATAATCTTAAAAACTAATAACAAATAAGTTGAATGGTGAATGACACTTCAAAAATTATTTTTCAAATTATAATGTGGCGTGATAATCAGTAACATTTTGATTTACAATTTTATAAATTTTGGTAAAAGAAGAAGAAAGAGATTTAAAAAGCAAATATAAACGTAACAATTCATAAGTAAATTTGATTTAAGATGTAAATATGATTGTGTTGCTGATGAAAAGGAAGATGTTAAAAAAATGATTCAATATTTTCATAGCTCAAGGTAAATAGCCAGTTTTTAACATTTTTAGTGAAATTTGTATATCGAAAAGTTTCTCTTATAAACAGGGGCAATCTATTAAATATAAATGGAGCCGTATATGTGTAAAAATGCGAAAAGTGTGTTCTATGTGCAAAGGGTAGATACATTTACTATGAACATATTGTTTACACGTAGATTGTACATTTGTATATTTCTACTTGGAATATTACCGCTTTGCTTGAAGAACTCTCTTAAAACTTTAAATACATATAAATGTCTGATCGGTAGAATCCGCAATATTTTGAATAAGGGTCAACTACTAGCTAATCGATTTTTATTTGAAATAATTCTTAATAAATGCTTTTGAGCGGTAAATAGAGGACTGAATGTATTGGCATACTGTTGCGTGCAAATCACGCCCCAAAAATCCTCCACTCCCTTTGGTCCTTTGTCGTCTGTTCACTCCTTTGCCCTCCTGCCTTTTCTTGTGTTGTCCACGTTCTTCTCTTCCCGTCATTCTCCGGAAGCCATGGTACAGGTGGGATTCACTGGATCCTTTGGGTCTAGTTCCCTCGCTCTGCCTACCGCTCCAGAGATGACCATCTAGGTACCCCGGATAAAGCCAGGCGGACGGCCTGGAGACTCTTGTAGACGAACGGTCTGCCCCCTTGATGCCCTTTACCGATGCCCCGAGATGTCGATACCACCAGCAATGGCCGAGAGCCCACCATAAATAATTATATTGTTTGTTCAACGTTAACGTAAATTGTTAAACCCCAAACACCCCCAAATTGAAAAAAAGATAATTGTAAAGAAAGCCCAAAATTCCCTACGATCGTCACCCCCATTTTCTTGCCTGCAAGGAGACTTACGGCCCCCTCCCTTTTAAATATGGTGGTCGGCTCCCCTTAATTGTCCCCTAAAAGTGTCCCGGGTCCGAGGGTGTGATATGGACCCAAGCAGTCACTCGACAGACAAAACGAACACGATAAACTTTACAAAACATCGACTGGTGTGATTGGGTGTTTCCACAAGGAGAAGCTGTTGGAGCTCTGGAAGTGAGTCCCATTGCTCTGGCAGCTGAAATAGTGGAACTACGTATGAATGTGTGTGTGTATGGGAGATGTGTGAGTGGGAACTTGCCGTAATGCGCGGGAGTTCAATTAATAACTAGCCGTCATAGCGGAGAGTGCCGAAAAAAAAAGAATAAGAAAAAAAACGAAAACTGAAGAAACCAAAAAAAAAATACAAAAAAAGGAAAAGGAGACAGAAACCAGAACTAAGACGAAGCAGAACAAGAAAAATTACACAACGCACAAAGAGAAAGACCAACAAAACAAAATTCCACAACACCCGGAGCAGGAAAGACTCCAAGAAACGACGAACCCCAAATAACCCGACGACGCAACCTCAATTACCCTGTGACTGTGGCGGGAAGAATGCAACCCCCTCACCAACCCCGACGTCAGACAGGAGCGATCCCAGGTAGGAAGGAAAAAAGATAAGTACCCCTTTTGCCATTTCCATATATAGAGTGATATTACTGTGCGACATTCCCCCGAGTTGGGATTTATTGATAATTTTGTGCGGTAAATTATAAACATTTTTACATTAAAAATAATTAAAAAGAGAAAACAAATTTTTTTAAGAAGTATACATATTTAGAGTTCGCTCTAGATGAATGGAGTGTTGAGGATTGTAAGAACATTTTTCAAGTCAGCGTCGATGTTGATGAGATTTTTATTTCGTTATCATCTGCACTCTTTTTTACATAAACGAAACCATTACGAGTTCTTACAGAGAACAAAAGACCCTCTTTGCGCAGACGCAGACGATATTGGTCTGTAATTAGAAATAATATGTCTATTTCCTTTTTTAAAAAGTGGTTTGACTGTGGCACTTTTAAGATGGTCAGGAAAACAACTCATTTCAATACTTTTGTTAAATAAAAAGGACAGAACATCAACGACATACCAGGCGACATTTTTTTAATTTTTAATAACTTACTCGAAACACCATCATTTGTGCAAGAGGTTTTATTTTTAAGGCACAAGACAGTTTTATAAACTTCAACTGGTGTAATACATTGAACGTCATCCATAAAAGAGACATCTGACGAAGAGGAACAGTTGCAGGATATACAAGGATCAAAACTTGGTTTAAATTTCTCAGAAACTTAAGTGAAATACTCGTTAAAAATATTAGTAATATTCCCAAGACCTGGCTCCATAATTCCCCCCACCTTTAACCTTTCCTAAAATGTTATCTACAACTCTCCACTCTTCGCGCACATTACCTTTAGCTCTCGTAAACATATCACCATAGAAGTTGTTGCGAGCGTCCTCGATTTCTTTATTCACAAATTTACAAAAACTTATATAAGTTGAATGCAATTTTCTTTTTTTTCTTATCTTATTAAGAAGACTATTAGTTTTTGTTTTTTTTTTAAGCTCGCTGCACCGAGGAGAAAAAATTCAATGGAAATAACCTCGCCGAAATACATTAAAAACGCAGACGGTCGCTTACTAACAAATGAAAAGGAAATTTATGACCGGTGGCTTGAATACTGCAAGGAGTTGCTTAACAAACAGTTTCCACATGATATCGTGCCGACAGCTGGTCTATTCGAGGAGGAAGTTTCGGACTTTTCAATCGAAGAAATAAGTATAGCAATTGGAAAAATGAAGCGGGGGAAAGCGGCGGGACCAGACAGCATTCCATCAGAGTTTTGGTCGAAGATGGAGGGGATAGCCAAACGCTGCCGGGCTATCGAAACTTTTAAATAAATTAAAATGTGGACAACATATGCCGAATCAATGGAGAAGTAGCTTCTTGGTTCCATTATACAAAGGAAAAGGCGACACTCGAGAATGCAACAAGTACCCTTCAATCAAGCTTATGTCACACACAATGAAAATCGTCGAAAGAGTCTTAAACGACCGTCTTCGGCAAATAATAAAGCTCGATAATAGCCAGTGTGGATTTGTTGAAGGAAGATCGACGGTGGACGCTATCCAAAGCCTACGAATAATAATGGAAAAGCACCAAGATTCGTCTAAGAATTTACACATGGTATTTATCGACCTCGAGAAAGCATTCGATCGAGTGCCTAGGGATCTCATATGGGCCGCGCTGAGGTCTCAAAACGTACCGGAAACGTATGTTAGAATAATACAAGACATGTACGGAAACGTGAAAACTGCGGTCAAAAGCTCTGCTGGACTAACGAGAGAATTTCCAGTTAATGTCGGAGTGCATCAAGGAAGCGTACTTAGCCCTTTCATCTTTAACGTAGTATTCGACTATCTTTTAAAAGACTGCATGCGCGAAGCAAATGTAACGCCAATTCTCTTCGCTGACCACGCAGTTATACTTAGCGATAACGTCGAAGATTTACAGAACGCCTGAGATTCATGGAGAAATGCGCTAGAGAGAAACGGGTTTAAGATAAGTCGATCAAAGACGGAGCATTTGACGTGCCCATTTGCGCATCCGTGGCGACCTGTTCCGGATATAATGTTAGACGGAATAGTTCTTCCGAAAAGCACTATCTTTAAGTACTTAGGATCAATCGTTAACATGGAAGCGAAATGTGACGACGACGTAAACCACAGAGTGAGTGTGGGATGGATGAAATGGCGGGAAAATTCGGGAATCTTTTGCGACCGAAAATTTCCACTTAAATTAAAGGGGAAAGGTCGGAAAAAGAATTCCTGGATGGCAAATGCGCAACAACGCCTGGGGCTTACCACTGAAGCGATCCAGGACCGAGCATTGTGTAGACGCGTTCTGCTGTCTGCGACATTAGCTAATCCCATAAACGGTGCAGCAGCGATGCAGTAAAAATGGGAAACTCGTTACGCATAAGTTCGTATAACGAGGAAAGGGTTAATAAAAGGATAAGAAGAAGAAGAAGAAGTCGGTTTATCCTCCTAACTAAGTCATTGCCTGCCACTTTAAAGAGCTCGGCAGTCAGGCCATCCACTCCAGCAGCTTTGTTGGACTTCAGCTTAGATAATGCTATCTTCTCCAGGTTGGGTGGGCGAAATGGTTAGTCTACTTCGTCTAAGTTGAAAGGTCTATTCTGTCTGACAGCAGTAGCATCTCTGAATTTCTTCAACCGCGCGCTTTTCATGCATCTAATTTTTCCCCCTGAAAAGCTGGTGCTTGTGTCTCAACTTCTGCTCGTAGAGATCATGAGTAGTTCTAGTCCTTGTATGCAGTGTTTTGTATGCATATTGCTTAGCTGCATTTGATCGCCGTCATTCGTCATCAAAACAGAAGTTTCGTTGTTGTGGATGAGTGAAGTCCAGCACATCAGTATCGGCATCTGATGGCTTTTTCACAGTGTTGCCACAGGTCTTCGATGCTTGATGATGGCAGTAGTGGATGTCTTAAAAGATTAATAGAGACTCGATCGGAAAAGGTTTTGGCGATCTCTTGCGATTGTATAGGTAGCCGTCTGACGTCGAAATTTCGCACAATACTACCTTGTCCTAACGTTGTTCGGGATATCCGCAACCGTACCTTGGCTAAAACAAGGTAATGGTCCGAGTCGATGTTGGCTCTTCGGAACGTTCGGGCGTCCATAATACTGGAGGAGTGTCTTGCAACGATCTCAATGTTGTCAATCTTGACGGTTGATTGATCAGGAGTACTCCAAGTCCCCATGTGAATACCGAGATGGGGGAACCGCGTGCTAGCATAAGTCCGTTATAGGAGGTGGTGTCGTGCAGGCTGTATCTTCCGCCAGTATTCCCAAAAATGTCCTCTCTTCATAGGTTTGCATTAGAATCTCTAAGAACGATTTTAGTGTCACAGCTAGGACAAAGCCTTGGCCGGGTAGTTATCTCGGCGGCACAACCCTCAACCTGGTGAGCCAGCTCCATATTTAATACCCCTAGAACGCGGGGTAGGTAAGATCGATGCCAGTAACTCATTCTGCAATGAAAATGCTGCCATTAAGAGCTCTTCCGCCATCATATTTTTAAGAGACCCTGACTCAGCCTCGGATATCCTTACTGGCCTGAGCTCCAAAAATGTCGGAGTAGCCCGGATAAAGTCTCGTTGGTTTTGGGATTTTTTCCAACATTTGATTCCATTTGGGGATTTCTTTCGCTGTCCCGTTTATAGTGCTGCTATTTTTATCTGCTGGTCAGTACTCGCGCTTATAAGTTTAGCAAGATCTGTCCGAATGGACATTGACACGAGAAGGTATTACATAATTAGCACAATTGATAAATAGAAAACAGTTCCAACATTTGATATGTCCAAATTGACATCTCGCAGTGCCTACCCTAATTCTGCAGCACCCAACTGTAATCGATACTTTGTTCAAGATGAGTTAACGCTTGCAAGCTCTCTGATACTGCCTCTGAAACTGTACTTAATCTCTCGTTAAACTTATGAATAGTAGCAGAAGAAACCTTTCCAAAGAACCGCGTATAGTTGGAGAATATGTATTGTATCATACCTTAATCATTTGATTAATGTGAAGATCAAGTTTCAGCCATATGTATGTATATCGCTTCTGTTGTGTGAGGCCTTTTAATCTTGCCTCTTGAGCCCTACACATAATCGAAAAGGCCTCCTATTAACCAATATTTCACTGAAAAAAATCGACAATAACTTCCAGCAACCCAAGTTGCCAGCGTACGTTACTTACTAAATAACTTACTCTTTGAATATTTCATCGACTTTAAACTGCAAGCAATATCCTCGTCACTTTAGCAAAATTGTTCCTAATATTGTAAGTTCTTTGGAAATTCCCTTCATGTAACACGATATTCGCTTGCGTGATGGAAGTGAATTCCATAAGAAATTCCCAATTGCTCCAATTCCCAGTGCCACATAACGAATCACTTCCCTGCGCATACCCCATATACATGCTAATCTGTGCGAACCAACTACTTTCACTTCAAACTACCCCGAGTCCCTTTCGTGCGAGTATACGAGTATGTTATGCCGGGGAAAAAGGGAGTCCTTTTTGTGTTTTGCGATGCTGTTTCTGTTATTGGAAAACTTTCGCTTCATTACTTTTATTACTCGTCGGGCTCATTGGGAGGAATCATGAAATTAATCATTTGGGAGTTGTACTTGACCTGCTGTTACTTCTACCTACATACTCGTATATAGGTACAACAACTTCCACTACAATCCAGCCCAGTATATTTAATCCCACACTTCTCTGAGTCTTTTAGAGATCGTAAAGTCCGCACGAGGACTATTTGCCTTTTAATGGTTGCATTAGTGAAGGCCAAAAACTTATCCCCAGACTCGGAATCATTAGAGAAGTAGACAAAGTATGCTGTTCAACTTTCTACTTCGAATTACTTTCGAATTCCATTGAGCGTTCTGTCAATTATGTTTTACAGATCTTCATCTAGGTCCTTTACGTTGTCCTTCTCCATTCTTTTTATATGAATCCAACAGTCTCATCCGCCTTCATTTCAACCGATTTCAATTAAAGCTTTCAGAATATTGACATAAACGACATCAATCTCAGTCGTTTGCTATTAAGTCGAAGCTGGAAGTACGAGTACACATATCCGTACATGCTGCAAACAAATGCCAGCTTCAATTCCAATTAGACGCCTGAGGATGGACTTTAAAATCAATTCTTTTCGTGAACTGACTTAGATTCCTTCTCCCTATGCTCGTTTAGTTGGGATTATAAATGTTAGAAATGGTGCATGCTGTTTGGTACATTGGTTTTCAATCAAGTGTGAGCACGGAATGAGAACACATACTGACCCATGATTAGTTACTGTGATAGAGAAGTCATAAAAGAGTCACAACGTGAAACACCCTTCATTTGCAGAGCTCTGTAATTGTGTCTGTGCTTGTGTCAGTACTCGTGGCTGGGTCTGGATCTGGACTTGGTCTGTGCCAGGTTAAATGGACTGGACTGAAGTAAACGGTTATTTCGTGTTTTTAATAAGGCACAGAATAGGTATCGCTTTACGGATAATTACGCCGTTCCCGGAGAATGAAATGTTAATCGTTTGCACGCCATCAGTTTAGCATTCTGACTTATTATAGATTCGCTCACATACATAGAAGCAGGGCGGCGGCAGATTCAATGAACTTCAATGAGAACAGCGCAATTGTCGAAAAGTTATTTCCCACGCTATACTATGGGGTAGTAAATAAGCATTATTTCGCCCCGTCAAGAAGTCGACGGTGTTACCATTTGACTGGTTACAAATAAAATCTTCTTAAAAATCCATGTATCTTCATTTGTAGAAATCTGAAAGTAACTGGGTTACTGAGCAAAGGCGAAAGCGTAATTTGACTATCTACATCGGCTACTTACCCATACCTATCTATTGCAAAGATTCCCTTCGTTGGCAAAGCTTGCCGTATGTTTTAAAAAGTTCAGGTAATATCCTGAATAGCTTCAGCCGGAATCTGTGGTGAATAGCAAAGTCTAATTTGATCAAAAATCAATCAATCAAGTGTGTATTCGTCCTGAGATCGACGAACTTCCAAATATCCAAAATCTGAAACCTCCGACTGGAAGTCAAGAGATCACGAAAGGCTAGACGGATGAAAGACTATATCATTCGCCGCTGGATGAATTGTGTGTAGGCAACTCCGATAAATCTTCACCTTCTCAATCAGGAGTTGAAAGTCACAAAAGTCAAGTACTCTGCCTATGCTGTTCAACTTAAACGTGAACGAACACCGCAGTCCAAAAGCTTATGGCAACGGTCAGTGGACTTGACGAAAAAAGGATGAAAAACTGCGACATGTACTACGCGTTGTTATCGACGGGAAAAGCGGCGGCCATTTTTAGCGCATGTAAATGAACGAATTGTAGTAATCTCACGAATTGTGGGCTCACTTTGGCATCAAAAACGCTATATGCGCACACGCTCCTAGAGAGGAGAAAGATGACGACACCAAACATAGCTTCTATGAGATCTTGAACAAGACCTACGAGCAATGCCCCAGTTATGACATCAAAATTGTCCCAAATCTCAACATTCATAAGACGACTTGGAGAACTACTGACCAACTAACGATCAACCAAATGGACCACATTGCAATCAAACTACCGCATTATGAATGTCCGAACTTTCCTATGAGCAAACAGCGACTATAACCTTGTCGTAGCCAAGGTACAGTTGCAGATATTCCGAACAACGCCAAGATAAGCTAATGCTGTGTGAAAAATTTCGAAGTCAGCGGGCTGAAATTGCAAGAAATCAAGAAATCGCCAAGTTCATTTCCGATCGAGTCACTCTTAATGTTTCAAGAGGTCCCTTGCCGCCAGCATCAAGCATCGAAGACCAGTGGCAACACTGCCTGATGGCAATTAGAGATGCCACTTCTGATGTGCTGGGTTTGACTCGACCACCACAACGAAACCCCTTGCTAGATGACGAATGCCGGCAACCACATGCAGCTAAGCAAAAAGCAGGAAATGCGGCACTGCAAAGAAAGACTAGAGCTGCTCACGAGCTCTATCAGCAGAAAAGAAGAGACGAACCCCGGCTTCTCAGGAGGAAGAAGAAAGAGCATGAGAAGCGCGCGGTCGAAGAAATTGAGAGATACTTCTCCAGGAATCAGATTCGGAAGTTTTACCAAGAGGTAAAAAAGATATGCCACGAACACAAACCACGAACCGCAGCCTATAGAAACGAACGAGGGAACATCGTAGTTGAGTCGCATGCATTGATGATGATTTGGAAAGAGCATTTCTGTAGACTGTATAAGGGCGATATCGAACCAATTACCGCTGTCAATCGGATTGCACCTTCAACCCGGACGATCCGACATGAATGAAGTGAAGATAGCACTAACTAGGCTTAAGTCCAACAAAGACGGCCTGACTGGCGAGCTCTTAAAAGTGGCAGGCGATGAATTGGTAAGGAGAATGCACGAATTCATCTCTAAAATATGGTCGGACGAAAGTATGCCCGATGAATGGAACCTCACCATTGTTTGTCCGATTCTCAAGAAAGGAGACCCTCTGAACTCTGCCAACTACAGAGGCACCAGTATTCGCATAAAAGATCTTATCTACCATATTGTGTGAACGCCTGAAGCCCTTCGTCAACAACCTGACAGGTCCATGTAAGTGTGGCTTCAGGCCAGGACAGTGCACTCCCGACCAAATATATAGACTACGGCAGATCTTGGAGAAGACCCATGAGCTTCATATCGATTTTAAGGCCGCGTATGACAGCATCTATAGAGACGAGCTATATAGAGCAATGTCTAGTTTCGGCATCCCTACTCGTCCATCTGTGCAGGATGACGATGGAGAATGCATGCTGCTCCATCAAGGTCGGTAAAGATCTCACCGAGACCTTTGATGTCCAGAAAGGATTTAGACAAGGCGATGCGCTGTCATGCGATTTTTTCAACATCGTACTTGAAAGAATAGTGCAAAACTCACGAGCAAACACAAGAGGCACTATCTTTCAAAAGTCCGTCCAACTACTCGCATACGCCGACAATATTGACATTATCGGGAGAAAGCAGCGTGATGTCAGTGGCGTTTTCTCGAGAATTGAGATGGAAGCGGCGAAAATGGGTTTAGCGGTCAACGAGGGCAAGACCAAGTATATGCTGTCAAGCAAAAAGGACAACCAACAGCGACGTCTCGGGCAGAACGTCACCTTCGACAGATATAACTTTGAGGTAGTTAAGGACCTTGTCTACCTAGGCTCTGCTATAAATACAGACAACGACACCAGCGCTGAGATCAAGCGAAGAATAACTCATGCCAACCGCTGTTTCTTTGGGCTAACAAGGCAATTGACTAGTAAAGCCCTCTCTCGAACAACTTTAGTTACCCTATATGAGACCTTAACAATCCCAGTCCTGCTATTTTGCGCAGAGGTGTGAACGTCATTGGTTGCAAGACTCTTCAAAGAAGATAATTTCATTAATCAAAGCTACAACTGCCTTCCAACGTCTTACAAGTTTGAGGATTCTGTTTTCATTGAAACTGCCCGGTTTTCCTTCAGAGAATGTCTTTAAGATAGTTTTACACACTTTCAGCGGAACCCAAATTCCTTTCCATTTAAACTGTTCTGAAGGGACCAAACCAGAAGAAAATCTGAAGGAGAAACGCCTGGGGAATACGGTATCCTTTAGTGCTTGCAGCGTTTGTCTGCGGTTATCGTGATAGAAAACGACGCCTTTTCGATTAGCCAAACAAGATCGATTTTCTTGATTGTTGAGCGTCTTGAACGTTGGAGAGTTACTCACAGCACTTATTCGCAAGGTGAAAGAAACTAAAAAAAAATTATATTCCTGCAAATCCACGAAGCAGATAACAGTACCTCCATTGGATGCAAACCAACTTAAACCACGGGTTCTGCATCGTCACCTGCCTATTTTCAATTCCTTTTTTGTTATACGTTGTTGTGCAGAATCAATCTCTGATGCCGGACCCTTTTATGTAGCACCTACCACCTATGTATGGTCAAAATCGGGCTCTTGCCGCGATCATATCACGATATGTAAGATTTCTTCATATTCCTTCCATTTCAGGTAGTTTTGACAAAATCTTGAAGTGTGTTTAGGGTGTCTAAGTAATCCTAGTCCAGAAGTCACACCGTTTCCCCCTTATTCATTTAATTAATCACTTGAACCAGATCTTTAGCTCCAGTCAAAGAAAAGCATACCCAGACCACAAGAGATGTATGATTGAAGATGATGTTGATGTAGATTATTGCCGAACCTGAGAGGATCAACTTTTTGCATTCGAAAAGGGAACAGATGCATAGTAAAGGAAATTATCAGTTAGCAGTTCAGTTGTTTGGATATTCCATACAAGAAAGAATATATTTTACGTCCACATCTAAATATTTAAAAGATAGATTTCTAGTTTATTTTCGAAAGAGAGTTATAAAGGAACACTTAGTTGATATCTTTTATAAGACTGCTGTGTCGCTGTCGCTGTCACCAAGTGCAACAGCCTAGTTTGTGAGACGCTGTGATTTAAAGCAATTAGAATCTATCATGTGATATGATGCGAATGCTTCGAATACCTACCTTCAGGAGCAGTAGAAGACGCAGCGTCAAGAAATTATCATCTGTGTAACGAAAATCAGCGATCTGCTAGGAATTTTCTTATTGTGCTTGAGCAACTTATGGTCCACATAATCGGCCTACCGAACACATAATTCGCTATACTACTGAAAATATCGAATCCCAATTTTCATTATTGGATAATACGCGACCAAATAGACCACATCTACGGTAGTAAGTAGTGAAGAAATAATAGCTACGTTAGCGGAAAATGTTCGCCATCAGCGCGATGAACCAATAAGGTGCCGTTCTCAATATTTTGACTTGTCGTCTGCCACAACTTGGCGTATCTTTCGTGAGGGTCTTGATTTACAAGTACACCAAATTCAATTCGTTAAAGAATTCAAACCGGTCGACCTGGCGAATCGTCTCCGTTTCAGTCGCTGGACTGGGTTGCGAAACAACACGAAGCGATTGCAAAGCTGCCATTACATCCAGACAAAACAACAAAAGACGTGAAATCATGGCTTCATTGCTAGAGTGGTTTGGTGAACACTTAATTTCACCCTTTGCCCCCCTAGATAATATGACATCATAGCTCTAGACTTTTTCATTTTTGGCTACGTAAAGTCTGAAGTTTAGGTGTATAAGAAATCTAGGATTGAGGTATCGGATGCCAAAATTACTCCAGTAATTGGTCAAACACCATTCGTAATGCTCGACGCATCATCTTAAATTAGAGCTTCAGAATGGAATGGATCCATACTGATAGGGGCCATCAGATTGCTGACGAAAGGTTTCAGACCATGGCAGATCAGATCTCGCATCGAAAGTTGAGAAGACTTTTACCTCAAAAGTCGGCGTATTGGCAAACGTTGCTGAGTTTTCATTGTCCAGGCGGTCTTTAAGCAGATCTTAAACATTAGTTGGTGTTTTCTTTCCACAATATCACTTCCGGCTATAATCTTGTTGCCTTGGCAAAGTCTTGATATCTGTTCGTACATCCTGGAGGTCAAGACCTCAATATCTCCTGTTGCGCATTTCCTCTGTAGAAGCAGATGTTTTACCCGTCTCTTTTGCACGCATCATGTTTGGTTGGATGTTCCTGCTGTCATTATTCATTAAACCAGGAATTTCCTTATGGTGTTCGAACGTAGCACATCAGTTGCGGTATTTTTGATTGTACGTTGAAAGTGTTATCAGGAGTCTTCAATACATCAGAGAACGTTGAGATATTTCAGAATATGCCTGTTAAGAAACTCATTGGCTGCAATGAACACCTCACCCAGCAACATAAACAGACAACAGTCACGCGCTCACCCAGCTCAGCTATAACATCTTTTAACAACGTCAGCATATCTGGGGACAACGATGGCTACCTTGCTGATTTAAGTAGATTCGTTTAGATAAGAATTTATTTGTTATTAATTTTAAGTATAAAAGAGGCATTCGGCCCAATAATAAATATCACTCGTTCATAGATTGATCAAAGAATAAGTGTTATCATTTCATATCACCCTTTGCCAGTGAACAAGTTTAAGAGATTGGCTCATCATTAAACAAGAATAACAAGTTTATGTGCTTGATATCCACTCTCTTTTCAACATTTTTGGTGACCCCGAAAAGAAACATTTTTTGTTCATTTGCGGTTCGTTTTTGGTACAATTTTATACCCGAACGAAGAAGACCACGATCAAAATGGAGCAATTGACTAAGAGTCAAAGAAAATTGGGTGAAGAAATCCAACAGATAGTAAGAAATTTTACAAAGGATTCTCCAACCCGGAAAACAAAGGAAGAGTACTTCATTTCCTGATTGGACCGATTGGATGCCTTATAGGAAGAGTTCGAAGCGACCGACACTAGGACTCGTTCTCTAACGATAATTCGACTAGAAGATGAAAACTTTTTATCTGATTATTACACCAAGATTAAGCAGCTATACAACAAGTACAGAGAAATCTTGAGTGAGTCGTTGGCAAAAATACAGTTCAGCAACGACGAAAAGGCTGCTATCGGGAAAGATCCGACAACAAAGCCAGACGAGACACAGTCGTCATCAAACATAAAACAATCAACTGCCCCAATCATCAAAGAAAATCTTCAAAAGCAGAATTAAAGCTGCGATGTTGTTCAAAGAAGACAGAATTCTTTAGTCCGTATCATCCACGGAACGACTAAGGAAGAAGCGCCAACCCAATATCTACAGGCCATGACCAAACTGTGGAATCAAGTTGAGTAATGGGAAACAGTAGACGACCCAGTGGCGGAAGGGTTCAACATGGAGTTGTATACCAAATTGGAGGCAGAGGTTCTAAGGAATCAAGCTCTGTTGGGAACAGAAACGGCAGCCAGGCAGGACAACAGATCAAGGCAGGAAGTTGATCACCCTGAAATCCAACTGCCCAAAATGGCAATACCAAAATTTAATGGAAATTATCTGAAATGGCAAACATTTTCAGATATATTTTCAAAAATGATTCACGAACAGCCATTGCCACCAAACCAAAAAATGTGGTATTTAAAAACGAACGTGTCGGGCGATGCCGAGCGATTACTGCGACACCTCGAGCTAATCGAAGACAACTACCACATAGCTTGGAAAATCCTTCAGGATTCAGCAACAAAAGAGTCCTCACATCAGCTCTTATTCAACGGGTCCGGTCAATTAGGGGGTTTCATGGCACCATTCATGAATGCTTATCGGCACTGAAGAAGCTTGGTATAGAGACGACTTCCTGGAATCCCCTACTCATTCGCATACTTATAAAAAAAGCCATCTCTTATACGAGCAATCCCTGCTGAATCCTCGAGAACTGCAAATAACATATGAGTTCTTAAGGTTTTTGAAAAGCCGATTCGAGACATTAGAAGCTGCAACCAAAATCAGATCAATTGCATGGGATAGCTCATTTATCCGACATCTCCGTACTCACGAAGCGAACGGAAAATTCGGACATTGCACGTTTCTTCGATCCATTAGGAATCTTTGGCCCAGTTGTGGTTAAGGCTAAAATATTCATGCAGCAGCTGTGGCACTTGAAACTATCATGGGACGATGAGCTACCCGAACACGCAAGGCGATAATGGATAACTTTTCGAAACACCCTTTCAACACTCAATCAAGTCAAGGTTCCAAGGCACATGTTCAATCAATGGACTCAGATATCCATCCAAATGAACACATTTGTGGACGCGTCAGAGCAAGCCTATGCGCCAGCTGTCAATTTACGACCAACCTATAAAAATTAAACAATACTCGTACGACTACTCTGTGCGAAATCACGCATAGCTCCAGTAAAACAACAAACTCTTCCTCGACTGGAATTATGTGCTGCCGTTTAAGGAGCTGAGCTCACAACCAGAGTCCGAGAGGACTTAAGACTTCAAGATTCTTCAACTTTTTTCTGGAGAGATTCGCAAATCGTACTGTCATCGATCAATTCAAGAAGTATCCTTGGCAGCCCAATGGTGTCAAGTCCCGTCCAAGGAAAATCAAGCAAATATACTGTCTCGAGGAATATCAGCAACGTGCAGTATGTGGCTTATGGACCATACTTCTTACATGAGAACGAACCAGCATGGCCCGTACTATTCATAAAGAAATAAGAACCACTGTCTCTGGGGATTGCAACTTTTCAAAGTTATGTCTTCTCATAGTAGTTACCCGAGCCAATATTGGCTGACCGGAAGTTTCAGACGTCTAGAATAGTGGAGACTTGCATTCAAGACTATACAGCTTTGCATGATACAGACACGACTATGTCCCTTTGTGCTGTTATAATGATATTTCTGCTCTACGTTACAAACTTGCTGAATTATTGTGCTGTTGGCCCAATCCAAGTTTTATGAGACTCAGCAGTTTTCCGACCATACTTACCTACTTACTTTAGGTGGCGCTACAGTCCGGGGTGGACCTGGGCCTCAGTCAACAAGCTTCTCCAGCTAGCTCGATCCCTGGCTAGCTGTCTCCAGTTTCGCACGCTAAGTTGGCTGAGGTCCTCTTCCACTTGCGTGCGCCACCTGAGTCTTGGCCTTCCTCTACTGCGCTGTCCCTCGGGGGCGGATTCGAAGACTTTTCGGACCGGAGCATTGGTGTCCATGCGCTCTACATGACCCAGCCATCTCAGTCTTTGGATCCTCACTCTTCTGGCTAGGTCCATGTCGCTGTACAGTCCATACAGTTCGTCGTTGTATCTCCTCCTCCACTCACCGTCAATGAAGACGGGACCGAAGATCGCCCGAAGAATTTTTCTCTCGAAGCAACCAAGAACACCCTCATCCATTTTTGATAATGTCCATGCCTCTGCGCCATAGAGCAGGACCGGGATTATTAAAGTCTTATAAAGGGTGACTTTTGTTGTCCGAGACAGGGCTTTGCTACTCAATTGCCTTCTTAACCCAAAGAAACAGCGGTTGGCAAGAGTTATTCTTCGCTTGATCTCAGCGCTGGTGTCGTTGTCTGTATTTATAGCGGAGCCTAGGTAGACAAAGTCCTTAACTACCTCAAAGTTATATCTGTCGAGGGTGACGTTCTGTCCGAGACGTCAGTGTTGGTTGTCCTTTTTGCTTGACAGCATACACTTGGTCTAGCCCTCATTGACCGCTAAATCCATTTTCGCCGCTTCCGTCTCAATACTCGCTAAAGCGCCACTGACATCACGCTGCTTTCTCCCAATTATGTCAATTTCGTCGGCGTATGCGAGTAGTTGGACGGACTTTTGAAAGATAGTGCCTCTTGTGTTTGCTCGTGAGTTTTGCACTATTCTTTCAAGTACGATGTTGAAAAAATCGCATGACAGCACATCGCCTTGTCTAAATCCTTTCTGGACATCAAAGGTCTCGGTAAGATCTTTACCGACCGTGCATTCTCCATCGTCATCCTGCACAGACGGACGAGTTTGGCAGAGATGCCAAAACTAGACATTGTCTCTATAGATGCTGTCATACGCGGACTTAAAATCGATGAATAGGTGGTGGGTATCGATCTGAAGCTCATGGGTCTTCTCCAAGATCTGCCGTAGTGTGAATATCTGGTCGATGGTGGACTTTCCTGGCCTGAAGCCACACTGATATGGACCTATCAGGTTATTGACAAACGGCTTCAGGCGTTCACACAATACGGCGGATAAGATCTTATATGCGATGTTAAGGAGACTGATGCCTCTGTAGTTGGCGCAGTTCAGAGGGTCTCCTGTCTTGAGAATTGGACAAACAATGCTGAGGTTCCATTCATCGGGCATACTTTCGTCCGACCATATTTTACAGATGAGTTGGTGTATGCTCCTTACCAAGTCATCGCCTGCCGCTTTGAAGAGCTCGGCAGTCAGGCCATCCGCTCCAGCAGCTTCGTTGGACTTAAGCTTCGATATGGCTATCTTCCCTTCATCCAGGTCGGGTGGACGGAATTGTTGGTCATCATCGTCCAGGTTGAAAGGTTGATTCTGCCTGACAGCGGTATTTGGTCCGTCATCGCCGTTATACAGTTTGCAGAAATGATCTTTCCAAATCCTCAGCATCGACTGCGATTCTACTACGATGTTCCCTTATTCATCTCTACAGGCTTCGGTTCGGGGTTTGTTTCCGCGGCATGAGCAGCTCTGGTCTTTCTAAGCAGCGCCGCGTTATATGCATCTTGCTCAGCTGCATTTGCTTGCCGGCATTCATCATCGAACCAGGGGTTTCGTTGTGGTGGACGAGTGAAACCCAGCCCATCAGAAGCGGCATCTCTGATGGCGTTTTGGCAGTGTTTCCAATGGTCTTCGATGCTTGATGCTGGCGGCATTGGACCTCTTAAGAGATAAAGAGACACTCGATCGGAGAAGGACTTGGCGATCTCTTGCGATTGTAGCCGTCTGACGTCGATATTTCTCACAGCATTACTTTGTCTTGGCGTAGTTTGGGATATCCGTACCTTGGCTACAACAAGGTAATGGTCCGAGTCGATGTTGGCTCCTCGGAACGTACGGACATCCATAAAGCTGGAGGAGTGTCATGCGTCGATCGCAATGTGATCAATCTGGTTGACTGTTGATTGATCAGTAGTTCTCCAAGTCCCCTTGTGTATGTCGAGATGTGGGAACCGCGTGCTAGGCATGACAATGTTTCGCCCCGCCGCAAAGTCGATTAGCCTGAATCCGTTATCGGAGGTGGTGTTGTGCAGGCTATATTTTCCGATTGTTCCACCAAAGATACCTTCTCTTCCTAGCTTTGCATTAAAATCACCGAGGACAATTTTAATGTCATAGCTAGGGCATTGCTCGTAGGTCTTGTTGAGGAGCTCGCAGAAGGCATCCTTGGTGTCGTCATCTTTCTCCTCTGTGGGGGCATGCGCGCATATGAGGCTTATGTTGGCGAATTTAGCCTTGATGCGGATTGCTACGAGGCGCTCGCTCACATGCCGGAAGCTGAGGACTTCTCGTCTTAGTCTGCCTCCGACAACAAATCCGCATCCAAATAAGCGCTGCTTTTGCCGTCGATAGCAATTGCCGTAGTAGATGTCGCAGTTTTTCATCTTCTTTTTGTCCGGCCCATCCCATCGCATTTCTTGGATGGCGGTTATGTCTGCTTTGCAGCAGTCTAGGGCCTCCGCTAGTTGCTCGGCTGCACGTGGTCTATTAAGGGATCTAACATTCCACGTGCATATCCGATGCTCATTGTCCTTAAATCGTTTGCGTGGGTTGTCAACAGTAGATCCGTCCATATTCGAGGTTTGTTGATGCTTCGTAACTTCTTGTTTTTTTTAAATGGCTGGGCAGTTACCCCGGCGGCACAACCCCCAACCTGGAGGACCAGTTCCACTTTGAGTGCCCCTAGGACGAGGGGTCGGTTACACCGAAGCCAGTAACCCGTTCCGGGATGTGAGCGCTGCCGTTGGCCCTTATAGGGCTCGTCCGCCACCATCTCTTTTCCAAGACCCTGACTAAGTCCTGGAAATCCTTTCCGGCCTGAGCTCCAAATATGTCGGAGTAGCCCGGATAAGGTCTTATTTTGTTTTTCCGACACTAATCCTGGTTAATGGCGCAGGAAACTCGCCATTTGCCCCCTTCACTTCGCAACCTCTAGTGGTTGCCAGATGGCGCCACGGGGAGGCGTGAAGTAGGACTTATTAGCAGAGCTGCAAGATGTTCGGCTGCAGAGGCTCATTCTCGTCATTTAAGAAACCAGCACCTGTTTCCGACCATACGCGGAATAATAAAATTGCCAACAATATTTGGATTGAAAATGAGTTACCATTTCATCTATAAAGTGACATTTACTCTGTCGGAACGTTTTGATTCTTTGCCAATTTGTGCAGCGAAAGTGGTTCAAACCAAATTAGTACTCCTGTTCTCGACTCAAACGTCCCAGAGGACAATCTTTCGTTTAAATAAATTTATAAAACCCTGTGTATTCACTCAGCAAGAACTATATACCAAAGGAACACCGGAAATGATAAACTTTATATTGAACTGTATTAATTAAAAGTATAACTCGAGTACAAGTATAACAAATCGAATTTCAAAAGTGATCCGAACTCATCGACGGTTGCACAGCAAGTCCAGAGCAAGTCCCAGTTCAAATTAGAGAAAATATCAAAATTGTTGATTTCAACGTTGGCGGCACTGCTTTGCCATTGGGCTGTATTCAGGGACACAGGCATCATGACTGCTATGAGTTGTCCAATTGAATCACAAGCACACTGTGTTTCGAGATTTTTCTTCTTTTTTTTTGTATATCTGGCAATACTATTTGGCAAAGCATTCGAATATATGTGTAAATACAGCGCCAGGACTTTGTACGAGTCAAGTAATGTGATTTGGAGGAAACTTGATTGCGTGCGTTCCAGCTTCGCATCCTGAGAGGATTCCCTCTCGGAATCCTCATTTAATTGGGTGAGGTAATCTTTTGTCATTTGATGTGGCTGGGGGCCAGCTCATTGCCTGCCTGCAATCATGCTTTACTTCTGGACTGCACGATGTGATTATTGCTTATTTAAAAAAATAAAAAAATAAATAAAAAAAATTTAATCTAATTAAGAGAAGGGATTTTTTTTTTCATTTTTTTTTCATCCGATTTCTTCTGACTCTCCCTTTCTATTTATGTTGGCGAATTATAAGCCTAAGCCAGCAAGAGGACATGATTTTTTAATTAGGAATTTGTAAAATCAATGAACTCAGTCGTTGGCTGGTTGGATAAATGTCTAACTTTTGGTGAGGTAATTGGATAAAAGTCACAGTATAAGTGATCCCGAGAGAGATTAGTTAAATTGAATTAGAATACACAATCCGAGAGGAATTTCACCCAAAGAAAATTAGATTCTAGTTGAGGATAAGAGTAATTTTTTTTTTGTTGCCTTGAAAGTGCCTTGGTATTGCTTTGTGAAAACGTATTCAAATTGGAAAATTTCATTTCGTTTAGGATACAATTTCATGGATGAGTTTGAAGAGATATAAATACACGTAATGAATTGATTTGAAAACTTTGGAATGTTCTGAACGAACGAAGAATTGGACGAATGAATGTTAGTATTCGTAACTGGATAGATTTTTTGTGAGCTATTCTAGTCAAGGATGTGATTGTGATGATTAAAGGAAAACTGATGAATACTAAACTAACAGGTGTACTGGGAAAATTGCTCCTCAATAACTGTATAGAGTAAAGCAAATTCAACGGAGTTCGAGTCGTGTAGGAAGCCACAGTTCTGTTTAAGAGGAGAAGAAAAAATCCAACTACCCAAGCGTTGATCAATGGTGCTTTGATTCGCCATAACTTGGAATTATGTAGAAAACAAAAGTCGAGAATCATGTACCTTAAACATAATGAATGCATTATTGTTTCGATTCCGGGAATTGTACAATATGAATGCAATCTTTTTGCATCCTGCAGGATGGTTTCGTGGCTCTGTTGCTATAGAGGATATATTGCCACAATATGTTTGAGACGGAAAAAAGTCACCATATGCACTATCAATATATGCTCTATCGGGACACAGTCATGCAAAATCCATCTATCTCATCCGTCAACTGTGTGATGCAAAATACAGCTCTGTTACTTGAACTAGAATACGATGGATATGGAGATTCCCTAGTGTGTCCAGTGCTCTTTAAGGTGAACTCCTTTGAAAAAAAATGCGCTGTCATTTTTGACCATTTAATGATGTAGATGAATAGTTGTAGATGAATTTCATTCCACCAATTCTCTGCATGAGAATTGTCAAAGGCAGCAATACGACAACGTAAGGCAATAACTGAAGTCGGTGTGACTAAAAGTGTTGTGGAAGATGCAACAAGTATCAACTACGCGTCGATTGTTCAAGTCTAGGGCGGAAAAACATTTTAAATTTTGCGGTTAAAGATTCAGCTGGCTCAGGAACTAAGGCGACGAAACCAAGGCCTGCATTGTAATTATTTTCTTTTTGATTATAGCTGCCATTAATGCCGACGATATTATATTTTAACAGAATGGTCATGCGTCCCACATTGCCTTGAAATCATTAATTCAGTGGTGATTGATTAAAACGACTACATAACATATATCGTGAAAGTGAACTATTCATTGGCAGCGGTCTAACAGACCCCTCGTCCTAGGGGTACCAGATATGGAGCTGGCCCACAAGGTTAGAGGTTGTGCTGCCGTGGTTACTGTACGGCCATGGAAAACACGTGAAAGTTACGAAGCAGAAACAGGTCTCGGATACGGACGGATTTGCTGTTGACCACCCATGCAAACGAATTAAGGATAACGAACTTCGGATATGCACTTGGAATTTGTGGTCCCTTAACAGGCTACGTGCAGCAGAACAACTAGCTGAGGCCCTAGACTGCTGCAAAGCAGACGTTATCAATATCCAAGAACTGCGATGGGATGGGCTGGACAAAAGGAGGGTGATAAGCTGCCACATATACTACGGCGATTGTTATCGATGTGGATTTGTTGTTGAAGGAAGAATGACTCTGTGATTAAATTGAATACCTGTCACAGGGGACCTTATTTAACGGGATTCGCATACATCCATGGCACAAGGATACGTGTGCCATCTTGACTTTCCGGCATATAAACGAGCGCCTCATAGCAATGAACAAGACCGACGAGCAATGTCCTAGCTATGACACTAAAATTGTCTTAGGCAATTCCTTCAATGCAAACCTAGGAAGAGGTCGTACTGTCGGATGATATAGCCTGTACGACACTACCTCCGATAACGGGTTCAGGCAAATCGATTTTGCGGCGGGATGAAAAATTGTCATGGCTAGCACGCGGATTCCACATCTCGATACTCACACGGGCAACTCCGTCGACCAGATTGACCACATTGCGATCGACGCAAGACACTCCTTCAGTATTACGGATGTGCGAACATAGCGAGGAGCCAACATCGACTCGGACTTTTACCTTTTTGTAACCAGGTGTTGGTAGCGGATATACCGAACAACTCAGAGACAAACTAATGCTGTGAGGAATTTTGACGTCAGATGGCTACAATCGCAAGAGATCGAAACCCCTGATTTGATGACGACATGCAGCTAAGCAAGATGCCTACGAAGCGGTGCTGATTTTTTACAGCTGCTCACTAGAATTTGTAGCGCTCAACTTGGACGATTTAGATCAACAATTCCATCCATCTGACCTGGTTGAAGTGAATATAGTAATACTCGTATCTAAGCTTAATTCCAACAAAGCTGGAGTTGACGCCCAGACTGCAGAGCTCTTTAAAGCGGCGGATGATGACTTAGTGAGGAGCATACACCAACTCATCTCTGAAATGTGGTCGGATGAAAGTATGGTATGCCCGATGAATGTAACCGGTACACACCTCTAATTCATCGATTTTAAGGCAGCGTATGACAGTATTTATAGAGAGAGAGAGAGAGAGAGATCTATGCAGAGCAATGCTTAGTTTTGGAATCTCTGCCAACGCGCACGCTGCTCCATTACGGGCAGTACAGATCGCAACGAGATCTTTGATTCCAACAAATTATTTAGACAAGGCAATGCGCTGTCATGACATTCTTGAATAAATAGTGCAAACACATGAGATTGAGTGGAGGAGGGGATACAATGACGAAGTTCATGGACTGTACAGCGGCGTCGCCCTAGCCAGAAGAGTGAAGGCACAACGGCTGATACGGCTAGGTCCTGTAGAGCAGATGGACAGCGGATTTATCCGACCATAACTTGCGTGTAAAATCACAGCTGGTTTTGTTTTCTTCGAAGAGTTTGACACCTTTATGCAATTTGCAGCACTGAGCTCATTTAGGAAGACATCTATCGACAAAGATAGTGTTAGAAATTTTCTGAAAACGGTGGTGCAGTTTCAGACTTTTTTATGGTGTCACTTTCAGCAATATATTTTTCTTCTCCAACGCCTCTCGGGAAAAGAGACTTTCTGAACTTACTGTCTCTTTGCGTCTTGCTTTTGACACACGTCTCTGTTTCCTCTTCATCTGCCATTTAAACGGTATTCTTTTTGGAGCCTCTTTAAAAGCCCGTTCCAACATCGTTCCGGTTTCCCGAGACAAGCTATTGGTCTATTCTGATGGCGTTTAATCCCAGCAGGTAGGGTTTCACCAGTACTCTCTCCAGTGTTTCAGCTCAATCTATATAACGCTTCGTAGAAATCAGGAATCATCGGAATCAAGTGGTCCGGCAGTTTCTGGGTCCACGCCCGAGACCTTCTGAATATCTGCTCCGGCCTTAGTCAAAATACAACGGATGAATTGTGGCAATTGTGAGTACCACGTGAAGTATAATCTCTCCACACTGTTAACAGTTTAACGCCTAGTTTGGACGTCTAAAGCGCTTAGTTCCACGTCTCGCCTGGGCTCTTTTTAGAACCTCACGATATTGGCTCTAAGGCCATCTTGCCAAGTCAAAGCTGTCAAGGAAAGGAATTTCTGCACTGATATATTGTAGTTAACAAGCTTCTTCTGATACATTTAGACCTTTTTGCTTTATTTTAAGTTTTTTTTTGTATTTTCCTTCATGTATCTACCAGAGTCTTTTGGAACTTACGGGTTTGGAAGAAAGCAGCAGAAAAAGCCAACCGTGCTGAATCCTTTGGGTTTAATAATTTTAATGCTATTTATTTTGTCAATTAAAACTAATTCCTTTGACTGTCAATATTTTCGTCAATCTCTCCTAAATTGGGTACCAAGCTATTTTTTATTTTGCTCTTCTCCCACACACAATCAAACAACATCTGTAAATATCTACCATCCATAAATATGTACTCGTATTTGTCAAGGCTGTGGATTTTTTTTTTTTTTTTTTTAAAATAGCTTAACTCAAATACGTACGCACAAGAGCATCATCTTAATTTTGAAAACGTGTTGTTGTTCCATGAAGTCTCAAGTTGATTTGAGTACATGCTATGTAAAGCACAGGAACTAAAATAACAGGATCAAGCTGAAGAAAAACAAATCTCGAAGGTACAACAGTAAGTGTAGAATTATAATGGAATCAAGGAGCAAACCCTTACCTTTGACTAAAGAAAAACATTTACACAGAACGGGTTCTCATTTCACTAGATGTTATCCTTTAAGGGGCATACGTTGTTAGAGGAACACCTCTAATGTCATGCAAACATTTACACGGATGTTGACTTTTAATTGTTGAATCATGCCCAAACACACACTTAAGCATTCTGTACACTCTTTTATTTTGGATTAATTTTAAACGGTTGACCTTCTTATCCTTTTCCATGGACTGTTATTTTTGAGTTGTTTTCTTATGACAAAGATTGAGTGGGTGTAAGGCAAATCAAACTTTATTTCTGAGGCTACAGATCTTAGATACTTTTGCTATGAAGAGAAAGAATAAGATAAGCTAGTGAGGTTACTCCAACCCAACCTCCCTGTGCTGCTCTATTTATGAACAATTCAAACCAGCAGTCACACGAGTAGTATCTGTAGGTCATGGAAATGGAAGCGCTTACATTGCCCACTGGTAGAAAGCCACTTAATTGAAAATTTGGATCGGGTTATTATCATTGTTATTCAATTACTGAAATTTAGACTTCGCTAAAAGCAGGAATAGTTACTGCGATCAGGTAACGTCTTCAGCAGTAACAATAAGTTGTAAGTACTCGTAAGTAGCACAGGACAACAAAGTGACACGGTATCTGATCGGAGATTTCGTCATACTCCAATCAGAGTTGCCACCCAGTTATGAAAGATACGTTCATTTTGTTAAGGTAATATTTGGGACCATTGCGCCCTGAGGACAAGTTGCAGTTAAGTATATTTCCGAATATTTTGTTAGAGGAATGACTAAAACCACCTTCCGGGGGATCTTTCCGTTTATTCCCTCGCGAAACTTCCGCTAAGTATTACTTCACGGGGGTGCGGATTTGAGCTTTTTGCTTCGTCACTGAGTGCTTAGCGAATTCGCGTCCCGCTGCTGTTCTAAATTCCTTACATCACACATTATTCGTATTGCTGCATGGTTCACAGCAGCCAAAAAATCTTCGGATTACAACATACTCGTATATTGAACTATGTTTTCTGGTGTAGGCCGTTCACCAAATTCTTCACACAATATACTAGGTGGGGTGGAAAAGTAACCTCCTTGACCGCCAGAATGCGCTGCTACTGCAAAAATGGTCATGGTGCCTTGAAGTCCGTTCATATTTAGGCAGACATGCCAAATTTCAGTGCGATACTGTCTTAAGTTTTGTTTTGACAGCTGATTGTTGTTGACGTATTTGGCATCATGTTGAGTATGGACAAAAACGATTTTCCTTCTCTCATAAAACATTATTTTTTGAGAGGCAAAACGGCGAAGGAAACAAAAGAAAAGTTGGATAAATATTATGGGGCTAATGCTCCGTCAGATTACACCGTCAAATATTGGTTTTGGGAGATTCATGGTGGCCGCAACTCCACTACCGATCAAGTCCGCAGCGGCCAGCCTAACCGATGCGGTTACAGAGGACAATGTCTAAAAAATACATGAAATGGCGTTGGCTGACCGGAAAGTGAAGGTGCGCGAGCTAGCAGATACCACAAAGATTAGTACTGAGCGCACACGCCATATTTTGGGCAATATTCGGAATATGAAAAAGTTATCCTGCCGCTGGGTGCCGCGCATGCTCACTCCTGACCAAAGACACGAACGCGAGAGAGAGTGCTTGGACTTGCTGATGCGGAATCGGGCAGACTTTTGGCGTCGATTGGTAACTGTTGATGAAACCTGGATCCACTATTACACACCAGAGAACAGAGTGAGTGCCCGGCAATGGACTGAAGCCGGCACGAGTGCTCCGAAGCGGCCGAGGGATGCTCAATGGGTCGGAAAGGTTATGGCGTCGGTTTTCTGGGATTGTCATGGCATACTTTTTCTGGACTATCTCGAAAAAGGAAAAACCATCAACAGCGAGTATTACTGTGAATTATTGGAGCGATTGAAGGCGGAACTCGCTGCAAAACGGCCTCACATGAAGCGAAAAAAACTTTCGATGCCTCATCGGACACGTGCCGTTCTTCGACATTGTTTTGAATGAAAGGAGAACAGAGAGTAAGGTCTAAGACTTTCTCTCTTATACTTTTCCTAAAAGTAGGTTTGTCTCCTATATTTAGCAGTCCTAGATTGTTAATATATAGAAATTCAAAGAGTGACTAACCTCTCTTATTGGTGTGCCGGCTGTCCCAAAGTTTTGTGATGGGCGTGTACGTCGCAGTCGATGATAAGATGTACTCGCTAAGTCTGGCAGTACTGTACAAGTTCCTATCCAGAGAGAGACCCTGATGAAGGACATATGTTGCCCGCCTCTCGGACTTTTCTTCTTATGTCCATGGTACCCTGGTCGTGAACTACGGTCTACGGGCCGGGGACAGTTTGCGTTGTTAGGTGTTTTTTGTTCCTCTGGCGGCGCATTTTTGGACACCAATGTCTCGTTGAGTTCAGCTTCTGCCGCCATTGCAACAGCGCTAGTGCTGGCTATCGGTATGTCAGCGCAATTACAGTGTGTTTGATAACATCGTGCACGACAAAAATTAAAGAAGAACTTATAATAATAATAAAAAATCAATTGTACCTGGTTTATTTTGTTTATTTACTTGAATGCTTTTCAATTAATATGTTGTCCACTCTCCTCCATTATCAAAAATTGCTTGGAGTCTTCGAGGTATGCTTTCTACTAATGTTATAGCATAATCTTGAGACAAAGATCTCCATAAAACTCGTATTTTTCGTGATAATTATTTGACCGTCGAGAACTTCTTCTTCTTGGAGCTTTAGCTTCATGAATGCCAAAACATTTTCAATGGGATTTGTATCCGGCGACTGTGATGGCCAATCTAAAACATCGACGTCATTTTCTTGTTTCCACGCACTGCACAAACGGCTGCTATGTTTCGGGTCATTATCTTCTTGCAGTAACCAATTCTCATTCCTTCTTTTAAACCACCTTTGGGCAGATGGTTATAAAGCCTTCTTATAAATTTTGATAATGTTGGGTGCGTTTAAGTTATTTGTAAACATGAACAAATTGCCAAATCCTTGTTTTGAGAAGCATCCCCAAACGTGCACCTTTGCTGTGTGTTTGACGGTCAGCTGGATTAATGTATTGGATTGTGTACAACAAGTATGAGTGATAGGAGACCATGCCCAAAAATAAGCTTCATCCGAAAAAATAACGTTGTTCCAATCTCTGTCCAAATTCTCCTTGGCCCAACTGAGTCGTTTTTCTACGTGTTTTTTTGGTTTGGTTTCTTTCTTTATTGTGCTTCGAAATTTTACATTATTGGCTAGTAAACGTCTTCGTATCGTATCACAACACACATTTAGACCTTTGACGTAAAATCCCTTGTCCTCCACGTAACGATAGAAGAGGATTTTTTTCAAACACGCGTAGAATCATTTTGTCCTGCTTTTTTGTTGTTTTTGGCTTAGACCCATGATCCGGCAAATCATCCACATGCTAACAAATGCTTTTGACTTTTTCTTGTATTTAGCAGCTGCTCCGTATAACATTTTCGGTCCTTTTGGATGCGTGCACAAGAATACTGCTTCATAACGTGATGCAAACGCGACACTCATTAAAAAATACTTCCGTCTCTGACAAAAATTGAACACTCTTTAAATTTTTTTATTCAAAGCATCTTGGTAGAAGTATTTTTTTATCTGGTAATGCAAATGCCACTTCCAAATGGGTTTTCATAACCAAGTTTTGCCGTATACGATCTTATCAAACGGACTGTGTCTACGGTGGTGCTGTTCATTGTCCTAACTGTCGCTTGAACATTTATTATATAGCTCTGATTTGACCGCCTCTCTGATCTTTTGAGGATTAATCTAGTCTCTCCAAATATAGATCGAGACCACCCCCTGTCATTTATGGCAAATATGAGCCAGATCTCTCTCATCCGATCTTTACAGAACTCTCCATGTTCTGATGTTCAGTTCTTTATTCTGGCCATCAAGTATCGCCAGAATACGTTCACTTGCTCCTCCGGTACTTTGTGGGAAGAAGCCCACGTGTGGTTTTGGAATTAGTTCCTCCTTCACAAGCATCACTTCTAACCACATTTCCTCTTTAGAAAGTCAAAGTTTTTGTGGATCCACTCTACGGTGGTGGCATCCAAAAGTCGTGTCGTGTCGCTGCTTTTATATCCTCATCACGTTGTTCTATCGTTCATTTGTTCATTACTGAGAGTATTACGATCGAGATCCATTGGAATTACACCTAGTCTTACATAGCTCATGATATTTCTATATGGGGCTATGTCGACAGGTGTCTTCCCAATACGAGCTCGTTTCATGACATACATGAAGACATTCAAACACCATATTCGTGTCTGGTCAAAAGGAACTCCATAACCAGTCTGTGAGCTAAAAGTTCTGCTGCCTTCAAGAGCATTCCATTTCAATCAAGATATCAAGTACGAATGAGTGCTACCATTTTACTTTTGCCAGAGAATATTCGAACTGAAAATCGGATTGTTTTTTGTTTATAGAATTTGCAAGCAGTGTGTACACAATTGCTAATAAAAGTGTTGGATCACTTTGTCACCATAAATCTAAAAAACTAGCAAAACAAAAATCGAACAAATTGTCAACCACAGTGAGCTGCAAAAATCCATTTCGACGCGGAGGATAAGCATCTTTGCAACCGTTCGAAACTGGTCAGGACTTGAATCAACAAATTTAAAAACAAAAATGGAAAACCATCAGATTGATGTATGTAGATACCAGCAAGGGAAAAAGCAATTAGGACTCTACGAGTATGTATTTCCTATATGGCAAGAGCAGGAAAACACCCAGCCTAGCTTGGTCTAAAAATGCAATCAACTCATACACTTGCACTTTCTCACGAAGCTTTACATTTTTTTATCTGTTGTATCTAAATGGGATTTCAAGATTTCCGGCAGCCTTCGTGTATTCGTAAGAATTTACTTGCATTGCATTTTTTTAGGACAATGTGGAGATATGCATTCACACCATGCATTCGGATGAAATCTAAAACTGCATGTGTCATTTTGTGCCGTATGGCCCCTGAACAATAGGAGCATCAATAGCTCAAACGATACCATATCCGTCCAGTAATAACACGTCTCTGTGCCTAGGCCATTAAGAGAAAACTGCACTTTATGTCACAGCAGTTCAACATATTATTCTCTCCCTTCAGTTCTCCTCCACGGTAACATTTTAGGTCTCACACTTGAGCATAAAATACAGAGCTAAAGGATATTCGCTTTGTAGAGGAATTCTCATAACATTTCATGCCTCTTCCTGAGGAGAAAACTTCATAAGACGTTTGGCTGAGACGTCATTTTAAATATCACTTACGTAGCTGTCAGCGGGTTAGTCATGTGGAAAAAACCAAGCGAGTCGTCTGGATGTTTATTGATAAATCTAATTTTGTATCTATATTGCTCAGAGGGAGAATTGAGTTAACATTAGCTTGAAAAAGTTACGAAATAAACCCAGACGACGTACGCAAGCCTTCTTACGTAACTTGTTTGTAGCAAAAGTCTTGTGGGTGGTGTATTCGAAGTAGCTACTTCAAGTCTATTTGAGTAAGGCAACGTAGGCATAGCCAAGGAATCTTAAAACTCTTCTCAAAATAGCATTTATTAGCAGTGGTATGCGGTGTTTGCATCAGAGTTGATGTCGTGCCGTATATTAGATTTTTAAACATTTTTGACAGGAAAATTGAGAAGATTACGAATATCCTAATACGATTATTTATTCTAAGCGAGATACCCGTAAAAGCAAAAGAAAAAATCACTTGAAGAAATAGGATTTGACCAATGCCAGGCTTCTACCAAAGTCTTGGTATATTTATGTGGAGATGGACGTTTTCTTCAATAAACAATGACACTTTTTGCTAACTTAAGTACCTCTAGTATCGGCCCGTGTCTCTAACAATATGCCTTTGCAAACATCTTCGTCCTTTTGCCTTGAGACCTACCCTGCTGCGATAGATTCGTTTTGATTCCCGAGTTGGAACTATGGTTTCTATCTACTCTTCATATCGCAGCCACATTTGCTGATTATATATTATTTTATACAATACTAGCTGTACTCGGCGCGTTGCCACGAAAATAAAAAAAAAATCAAATTTAAAACAGTCAGCATTACTATACATATGTATAAGAACACTTTTATTTTTGATTTTGTTTATTGAAGTGCCGTTGGATAGGTATACAATATTTTTCGTTTTTCCATCTGGTGTATATACGAATAAATCATAAGATTTTCCGACGCGTGAGCAGGCCACATATAGTTACCCATGAGAGACATACGAACTTTCTAAATTCAGGCCACACACTTGTTAAGATTGTCCTTGTGTCTTGTTGATGGTCATTGCATAGGCGAGTCGCACCGGAAACTGCAAACGATTGAATTCGAATGGAATGCGAGGCAAAAGTATATCTTCTCCTTTGAATTTTCCATTCCAAATAGTAGCTTCGATCATATTGCGCATCATTTTTTTCACTGAGAGCCTGGTACCGTTGCAAAGTCGTGGCCGATCAATGTTTTGAAGCAAAATGATAGGCACGCCAGTTTTCAATATTAAAGCGTGCGGAGGCCTGCCGGGTAAATCAAGTGAATTGATTGACATTGCCATCATTTACAACTGAATCGCGTAAATGGATGTACTCGTACTCTTCCGAACGCAGCTTAGTTTGATTCAAGCGAATGTACAGAAGTCGTTCGGTTTCGATTTTCGCACACATATCGACAATATATTGGTGGAACAATTGACGACATTTCAGGATGTGATTATCAGCGTTTTCACATATCATTAGCCGATACGAATAGTAATTCATAGCGCTAACTCTCTTATTCGTTTCTGCATCGGTTAGCGGACTTATCATTTTGATTCCGTAATGATACCCATCTTCTCCTTGCCAAAATAGAACTGGATATTGCAATTCGTCATATGAACGATGCGTTTCTGGATCCGTGCGGCATCGGATAAAGAATAGTGCCGCAGTGCGTCCCAGCTTGTCGTAAGAGGCGACTAAATGGGACACCAATCATATACAGGCAACTACGACACCAAAAATGAGCCTGTGACACTTTAACACCTTAAAACTTTCCCACAAGTTTGTATGCAATCAGTGGGTTCCCACGTCTGGAGACTTCCGGTGGGGTAAAAGAACAGTCAATCAATTCGAAATGAGAATACAAGTGTCAAACCACTCAAACTTTAAACTTCATGGAAATGATCGCAATTAATAGCACTACCCCGCTAGGCACCACGATTGCAACACACTCGGGTGATCCCAGAGCAAGCAGAAGTGCTTGTGTCAGAGCCCGACGGATTCCGGGGGCGGGCAAAATGAAGTTTCCAAAATATTTTCATAAACTTCGGTTTGCAAGTTGGAACGTCGGATCGATGACGTGTTGGAATCGTTGTTGCAGCGGATCTTCTAAACAACATCGTTGGTATCTTGAAAATAAGCGACCGCTTGATGAGTGTTAAACTCGTCATACACAATGAAACGTGGAACATTGTTAGCGCGTACGCCCCACAAAATTGATGCGACCAATCGGAAAAAGATACATTTTGGTCAGAGTTCGGTAATTTGCTTAGAAATATACCTATCGATGAGATGCTCTTCGTAGGCGGCGATTTAAACGGCCACGTCGGAGAAACAAATGTTGATTATGAGGACTGCCACGGCGGTAAAGGCTTTGGAACCAGAAATTCAGCTGGCGAAGACATCCTTGTAGCGTGTAGGGCTTACGGCTTAACCA
Source organism: Volucella inflata (assembly GCA_928272305.1). Classification (NCBI taxonomy): domain Eukaryota; kingdom Metazoa; phylum Arthropoda; class Insecta; order Diptera; family Syrphidae; genus Volucella; species Volucella inflata. The sequence goes on along the minus strand of OV743717.1, from coordinate 79,134,243 downwards.
TCTTTAATACAATGTCTATTTAACATCAACGCCATCTTATCACCTATAGCAGCGGAGGCCACGAAACGCAAATAGATTATCACCTCTGCAATGTGTCGATGAGAAACCGTGTTAAGGGCTGTAAAGTAATACTTGGAGAATCGCTAGTAAGGAAAGCCAAAAATCCGGTGGTATAATCTATCGAAGGAACGAAGAGCAGGATTTATCGCACTGGCTAAAGAAGTACTTCAAAATATAAATGGTATAGCAGGCTCACTTAGCCCGCAAGAAATGTGGAACAGCATGCACGAGGAATGCATAACACTCGCAAAGTCCCATCTGGGGACTATATCGAAATACCATCACGTTGGCAAAGAAACATCGTGGTGGAATGACGAAACCAAACGAGCTGTGGCCGACAAGAAGAGTGCATTCCAAGCGTGGACAAAATGCGATAGGTACGACGATATCAAAAAAGCTCGACTGGCTCTTGAATACGAGCATCTTAAAAAGATCGCAAAGAAAGTCCGGATAAATGACAAGCTATCCAAGAAGTTCAAACGTCGTACAATACTAAAATGCCAAATATTTTTAAGCTCGCTGCACAGAGGCGAAAAAATTCAATGGAAATAACCTCGCCGAAATACATCAAAAACGCAGACGGTCGCTTACTAACAAATGAAAAGGAAATTTGTGACCGGTGGCTGAATACTGCAAGGAGTTGCTTAACAAACAGTTTCCACGTGATATCGTGCCGACAGCTGGTCTTTCGAGGAGGAAGTTTCGGACTTTTCAATCGAAGAAATAAGTATAGCAATTGGAAAAATGAAGCCGGGGAAAGCCGTGGGACCAGACAGCATTCCATCAGAGTTTTGGTCGAAGATGGAGGGGATCGGCAGCGTTTGGCTATCGAAACTTTTAAATAAATTAAAATGTGGACAACATATGCCGAATCAATGGAGAAGTAGCTTCTTGGTTTCATTATACAAAGGAAAAGGCGACACTCGAGAATGCAACAACTACCGTTCAATCAAGCTTATGTCACACGCAATGAAAATCGTCGAAAGAGTCTTAAACGAACGTCTTTGGCAAATAACAAAGCTCGATAATAGCCAGTGTGGATTTGTTGAATAATAATGGAAAAGCACCGAGATTCGTCTAAGAATTTACACATGGTATTTATCGACCTCGAGAAAGCATTTGATCGAGTGCCTAGGGATCTCATATGGGCCGCGCTGGGGTCTCAAAACGTACCGGAAACGTATGTTAGAATAATACAAGACATGAACGGAAACGTGAAAACTGCGGTCAAAAGCTATGCTGGACTAACGAGAGAATTTCCAGTTAATGTCGGAGTGCATCAAGGAAGCGTACTTAGCCCTTTCCTCTTTAACGTAGTATTCGACTATCTTTTAAAAGACTGCATGCGCGAAGCAAATGTAACGCCAATAATCTTCGCTGACGACGCAGTCATGCTTAGCGATAACGTCGAAGATTTACAGAACGACTTAGATTCATGGAGAAATGCGCTAGAGAGAAACGGGTTTAAAATAAGTCGTTCAAAGACGGAGCATTTGACGTGCCCATTTGCGCATCCGTTGCGACCGGTTCCGGATATAATGTAAGACGGAATAGTTCTTCCGAAAAGCACTATCTTTAAGTACTTAGGATCAATCGTTAACATGGAAGCGAAATGTGACGATGACGTAAGCCACAGAGTGAGTGTGGGATGGATGAAATGGCGGGAAAATTCAGGAATCTTTTGCGACCGAAAATTTCCGCTTAAATTAAAGGGGAAACTTTACACCACGGTTGTTAGACCAGCTCTTATATACGGTTCACAGTGCTGGACAATGTACGAAGCGTTTAAAAACAAAATGACGATAGCGGAAATGAAAATGTTAAGGATGTCTAGTGGAGTCACTAAACGCGATTGCATTAGATCTACGCGTATAAGAGGAAGTCTACACATAAAGAATTGGGTAACCGAACAGCTTGAGGCGAATAGAATAAGCTGGTATTGCCACGTTCAAAGAAGATCTGCTGAAAATCCGGTTAAAAAGGCACTATCAACTACGGTCACTCCAACTGTAAGAAAACGAGGTCGGAAAAAGAATTCCAGGATTTCTCAGATGGCAAATGCGTAACAACTCCTGGGGCTAACCACTGAAGCGATCCAGGACCGAGCATTATTTAGACGCGTTCTGCGGTCTGCGACATTAGCCAACCCCATAAGCGGAGCAGCAGCGATGTAGTAAAAATGGGAAACTCGTTACGCATAAGTTCGTATAACGAGGAAAGGGTTAATAAAAGGATAAGAAGAATGGCGATGCGTTTCTGGGACTCGTTGGACCTTACCATTTCTGCGATGGAGAATAATATCGCTTGACTCGAGTTCTTGGCCAACTATAACGATTTGTGTTTCATCAAGCATCGGAGCATTATATTGTCTTGTGTGCTGACCAACAGGTGCTTTATCTGCACGACTTACAACTTTGTAATCATCAGCTGGCATTCGTTCAAGGGTAGTTCTGAGCAGTTGAATCAATTCTTTGTGTTGATCGAATAAAGTTTGGAGTACAGCGGCAATTTCTCTTCAAGAGTCCCTATTGAATCGACAACGTTGATCGATTTGTTCATCTATGTTTCCCATGAAATAAATTTGAAGAAATTTGTGATCTGCGTCTGGAAGTGGTAGTATTGACCCGGCACGATGATAAATTTGGCCCTGCACTTTGAAGATTGGCATGTTATTCTCGCGTATAGTATTTTTTGCGCCGAACGATGTGATTTGGAAACACGAATTGTACTTCCAAATGATTCCTAAGAAATGTTTGCCCGAGATATGGTTTTCGGTTTTTTGTTATAATTACAATAACAAATCAAACTTCTCAAGGATACATTTTTATAATCCAAAACACTATCATCTATGTTTGTGTGGGTCTATTTGGCATGGTCCAGTGTAAGATATATATTAGATTTTGAATTAAAATCCGCTTTGGAAACTGAGTGCCCGAGATACGGGTCTAGGGTTAATGTGGGAAAACTGTATGAAAAACTCACAAAATCTGAATCGAATTATTCTTTTTGATATATATATCGAGTTTTAAATACACTGAATAGAAGATTTCGAGTATATCTTGCCACTGGTGCTTAAAATCGGAAAAATGCCTTCGCAAAAATTATAGCTTTCAATATTTCAAACAATTTTTCCCTACATTACTTCTTAATTTTTGCAAAAATAGATCAACAAATAAAATAAGAATTGTCGATTTCCAATCAATATAATTGTGACTATTTATAAAGTTTTGCATGAAATAATAAAATACAAAAAATAAATGATTGGTACCAAAACCTTTTTCACAGAATTATGAACAAAGTTGCCAAAGATATTAGTGCTCAATCTCTTACCATTTAAGAGTCTATATAGGACAAACAAACATTGATTTTTATATATAGAGATAACTGTTTTAGATTCGGCCATGTCACCGTTTTTGACAATGTTTGTGCCTCAGCAAAAAAAAGGAATGCTTGGATCCGATATTATGCCTGTCTTAGGTAAGACATATGGCAAGGTTTATCCTTCGACTGATGTCTGAGACGATGACATTATGTATGCTCACTGCAGGCCTGGGCGAAAGAGATCTAGATTGTCTCAAAGTTTTGTCATTTCTTAGCTCCGGAGTTTCGCACAGCACTTTCAAAGAACCGCATCACCATAACACAAGTTCAGTAAGCTTTTTGAAACCGAATCTGATCGATAGTGGGCTATTGTACGACCACATATTAAAGATGATGCTCTTTGGATTTTCTAGTCCTAACTAAGTTGATTTGAAGAGGTCAGAACTGTTGCCTATCATCGTCAAGGTTGAATGGTTTGCTCTGAATGACAGAGGAATGTTATCGTTTAGTGTTACATACTAAGTTTAGGTTGCTTTACAGTCCAAAGTGGACCCGGGCCTCAGTCAACAAGCTTCTCCAGCCAACTCGATCTTTTGCTAGCTGCCTCCAGTATAGCACGCTAGGTTGGCTGAGGTCCACTTCCTCTTGCTTGCGCCACCTGAGTCTCGGTCTTCTTCTACTGTGCTCTCCCTTGGGGGCGGATTCGAAGTCTTTTCAGATCGAAACGTTGGCCCAGTCATCTCAGTCGTTGGATCTGTACTCTTCTGATCGATGTCGCTGTGCAGAGAATATTGTTCATGTATCTGTATTGTGGATATTTTTCATTGATAGCAAATTGATTTGGATTTGCGGGGGTTTTAATTTTTCGAATTTTCATTTTTCTCCGGGGATTATGGATGTCATCTGTGTATGCGCTGTCCATGTGGGATTCTAATTTTCGTGAAAAAGCTTATTCCGCTGTTGCGATGGAATTCCATCTGTTCATGAGCATTAGCCACATGTGAAACTGTTTTCTTAATTAGACAGATATTTGACTATATTTGAGATATGACACAGATGAGGCTGCTAATTTAATGATGAGTTAATCCCACACTTCTTCCATGGTATGCTCTTATAGAGACCTATGTACTATACATGTTATGATCTGCAAATAAAATAGAACTCGCTTTAGTGCAAGGTCGAAGCCAGAGAGATTTAACGCAAATCATCTTTTCTTATAGCAGATTAAGAAACAAATTATACGTCTCAGATACGTGGCATAAAATATCCATGTCTATGGAAAACGCACAGCAGAAGAAAAAATGGACTGTGATGTTGGTGATTATGAAATTTTACGGCGCTATTTGATAGGCAATTTGGAAAATGGAAAACTTATCTTATCGTATACAATTCAATTTCAATGACTAGATATATATAGTTCTGTCGATATAATCGGAATACTGTAGTTACATTTGTACTTAAAGTGGCACTACAGTTCCAGGTGGACTTGGTGCTCAGTCAACAAACGTCTCTAGTGAGGTCGACTTTTCGCTAGCTGTCTCTAGTTTCCCCAGCTGTCTCTAGTTTTGCACGACTAATTCCACTTGCGTGCATTACCTGAGTATCGGCCTTCCTCTGCTGCGCTGTCCTTCGGCGGAGGATTCGAAAACTCTTTGGACTGGGGTATTGATGTTAATCCGTTGTTAATGACGCAGCCATCTTAATTGTTGGATCTTCACTCACTGTCGCTGTACAGTCCATACAGTTCGTCTTTATATTTCCTTCTCCACTCACCGTCAATGTAGACGAGACCGAAAATCACTAGAAGAATTTTCCTCTCGAAGCAGAGCACCCGCATTCATTTTTGATTATGTCCATGCCTCTGCCCCATCGAGCGACGGCTTTGCTAATCAATTGCATTTTTAGCCCAGACGGGCAGCGATTGGAAAGTTTGATTCTTCATTTGATCACAGCGCTGGTATCGCTGTCTGAATTCATAGCAGAGCCTATGTGGACAAGGTCCTTAACTACCTCAAAGTTATATTTGTCGAAAGTGAGGTTCTGCCCGAGACTGTCGCATGACAGTTCATCGCCTTGTCTTGATCCTTTTCTGACATAAAAGGTATCGATGAGATGTTTACCGACCTTTATGGAGCAGCGTGCATTCTCCATCGTCATCCTGCACAGACGGAATAGTTTGGCAGGGATGCCAAAACTAGATATTGCTCTGTACAGCTCGTCTATATAGATTCTGTCATACATGTCCCTAAAATCGACGAATAGGTAGTGTTTATCGATCAGAAGCTCATGGGTCTTCTCCAAGATCTGCCGTAGTGTGAATATTTGGTTGATGGTGGAGCTCGCTGGCTGATAGGGACCTAACAGGTTGTTGACGAACGGCTTCAGGCGTTCACACTGATGAGACTGATGCCAGTGTAGTTGGCGCAGCTCAGAGGGTCTCCTTTCTTGAGGATCGGACAAACAATGCTGAGGTTCTATTCATTGTGCATACTTTCGTCCGATCATATGTTAAAGACGAGTGTGTGTGTTCTCTTTACAAAGTCATTACCAGCCGCTTTGAAGAGCTTGGCAATCAGACCGTCCACTTCTTTACTGCTTTGTTGGACCTCAGCTTGGATATTGCTGTCGTCACTTCATCCATGCGGGTGGATGGAATTGTTGGTCTACTTTCGGTCTGACAGTGGTATTTGGTTTGTCATCGGCGTTGTACAGTATACAGAAATAATCTTTTAAAATCCTCGGAATCGACTGTGACTCTACTGTGATGGGGAGAACATCTCTCTATTTTCTACATGCCTCGGCTTGTGGCTTATGTCCGTGGTATGTTTTAAATGCTCCTTTTATTTCTGTAGAGAAGTCGGTGTTTGTCTCTCCTTTTCCTCCTGCCTGCCGTCAATCGTCATCAAACCCGGGGTTTCGTTGTGGTGGTCGAGTGAAACACAGCACATCAGAAGCGACACCTCTGATGGCTCTTTGGCAGAGTTGCCATTTGTCTCCGATACTTGATGCTGCGCTGTTCGGGATATCCGTGACCATAACCTTGGTCCGAGTAGATGTTGGCTCCTTGCGAAGTTCGGACATCCATAATACTGGAGGAGTGTCTATCTCTGTTTCCATAGTGGTCAATCTGGTTGACGGTTAATTGTCCAGAAGTTCTCCAAATCCTATTGCGAATATCGATAGGGCATTGCTCGTAGGTCTTGTCCAAAAGCTTGCGTAAGCTGTCTTTATTATCGTCATATTTCTCCTCTGTGGGGGCGTGCGTGCATATCACACACGAGACGCTCTTTCGCATTCTGGAAACTCGTGGTTTCTTTCTCCTAATTAAAAAGTTTGGGGTTACACCACTTTTGCGCTGATAGCCTCATTTCATCGGGCTTGTACTATTCCATTTAGACCTAACTTTTGAGTTTTAGGAACTTTTACTGAAAATCAAGTAGAAGTCTTTACTGTGTCCTCTTTTAGGCCAAATTTACTTTGAACGAATAATATAAACTACGAGCACTTGAACAGTTAAGACATCCGAAACAGTAGATCCTTAATTTTCACTTCTACGGCAAGCCATACGAAACCGAATCTGAACACATTCACCATATGACAAAAATTGGCTCAGCTTCCAAGAGCTCAAAATTAAGGTCTGCTCTAGTTTACAATAGTTTTCAATAGTACCCAACCAAATAAAAGAGAAAAAGAAAAGGATTAACAAGCTCAAGTCGACTTGAAGCCATCCGGAAACACTAACCCCTTTCAATTTGTATTAAGTTCACTGAGCCGAAAAGTGAAGCAAAAACATTTATTTTGCACTAAAAAGGATTTTCCACTAAACGACTCGATATCAACATCGACATCTACACATCTACACATCTACATTCGCATCTGTAAAGAAGGAAGGTCAACCATTTTCTTCGTATTTTCCTTTCTTTTGTTTTTTATCTTTCAGTCAACAACATTTTCATTTTACTTTCCCGCACGTAAACCATTTTCTCAGTCAAGAAGAGTGCTCTTAACCGTCACCGAAATAGTTTTCGGCATTTTGTTGTTTGTCACCCATTGATCCACTTCTACAAATTCGTTTCTCAGATCCTATTCCTGGACCTGTTTGTGGTCGTGGTCCCGGCTGGTCACCAGCTTGCAAGGAAAATCCATTCCCTTAGTTAGCATTAAGTTCATTTCATTTGCTATTCACATACATATGAGGATACTTGTAGTCAACAAACGGAGTGTTACTATGGTGTGCATAGCTGGAAGTCATCGAAGTTAACTTTGTTAAAGACCTAAGGAGCCGTCTGTAGTGTGCACTCAAGATGAAGCAGTATGAAGGCATCATACGCATGAATGATCCTTGATCCAGTGTTGTACGTCAAATATGACACCCAGAATAAGCTATTAAAATAAATTGACGTCAAGTGTACATCAAGAGATACGAGTATGTAAGCATTTAAGAGAATCTTGCAACAATCCACAAGATAATACAATAGCTTAAAAGATATTTTGATTATCGCATTTAATAAATGGTTGTGGGTGGCAATTTTTTCGCACCACAATGAATCCCAGAGATTGCCGCTCACTAGAAGTGTGTGTGGTACTTTTGAAGTCATGCATTTGAAATATACTCCATACTAGCCCTTCTTAGGTGGCCACAACATTTTCCACATACTTTTAATTATTTTACATGCGACCATAATTTCAGCGAGAGGTTGTGCTTCTGGTTTGCAAATTAATTTCTCAATTTTTCCGATTTAAAACGCACTAAAGAAAGGAATTCCAGCTTTCACGGTATTGTGGGAATACAGAAGCTCATGAAAGGCGCAGTAAAGTGCACTCCAGGCATCGTACTTTGCCAAGCGACCCGAATAATAGGATTTATTCATACTTTTGTTAACCGGTTATTGCTGCTGCGAATGCCATATATAGTACAAAGGCAAGCTTATTTGCAACTTTTTTTTAACGTAATTTTCCTAATTGCTCTTTGGGGCATATGAGAACTTGGCTCACAAATACGACATACATACACATTCATAAGTACATATGAACATAATATACGTACTACCATCACGGGCTATGAGATTTTAATCGTCGCATTCAACTGTTGGATATTGTTGGTGTTACCGCTGAGGTGTATCCCCTATTCGACTGTACCAACTATAATATTTGTGTCATCATCATCATAATCTAGGGATGAAGTGTGTAGGTACGGTGGAAGTAATTTCACACGATACAGTAGAATAATTTTTCATTCAGAGATAAACATCGAGTGGATTTGCAATCGGGAAAATTCATAGTCCCCGCAGGGAATGGCTTCAGTTGTCGAATGAATCAAAATGATTTTCTAATGTTAGGAAGGGATTTTCGCATCATTTGGTTTTTTTTTTTTAATAATTTGTTTCTAAACAGTGAAACATGTCAGGATGAAAATGAAATCTTTAGTCGGTGTTCTGTTGTAACGAACATTAAAAAAAAAAATAAACAAACAATTGTTTTTTTTTAAATATATCTAATTCAATTCAATTACATGGCATCAGCCCAACTGTCATCTGCGACTGTATCGAAATACGCGCTCAACAGAAAATTTGACATAATGTGTGAATATGTGAACTGTCAACGGATCCCACTTATAAAAACGTAGAATTTTAACCTACTTAATACGTCATATCCGTCATATCCGTTGCTTATAGACTTGTTTCCCCAGCTGTCAAAACATCTCATGATTTATGTGAACATCTGAAGACTTAAGGCGCAAACCCATAGAATCCGTTGCGTACGTTGCATCATGTCAAAAATTGACAATTCATAAGCCCTAATGAGAGGAAGAGAGGATAGCTTATTCGGCCCACAAGTGAAATGCAACACTTCGGATAAAATTTTTCAGGTTTTAACTTTTTGTGCGTCTGACAGATGTTTCCATGGAAATTCATTCGGGTGCTCTTTTGTGTTTCATACATTGACAGTTCCTTTCCTGCCTAGAATCATTTTGATTCTTGAAGTTGGCGTAGTGTGGTTAGGTTCGTGTTGAAAAAAAAAAAAAAAATCTGAAATTCGCACTGAAAACTAAAAAGCTAAATAAAAAAATTAAAAAGAAAATAATCATTGAAGAAGACTGTGTTTCGGTAAGGAAGAACATTTTGTTATAAATTAAATGTACAAGGTCATTCATTTCGTTGTTTCAAGTTGATAGCGCTGGCTTTTGACACCTGCCACACTCAGCTGTCACTTGAAGTGTCATAATATTAGTTGAATGTTTGCCATTAATAATATAGGATCGCTTACAAATCGAACAACGCGTTAAAATTATTAAAACTTACTACAAGAGTGGTGATTCAAACGTTGTCACTTTTCGCGCAGTATGCGATGATTATGGTCGTCATAATCGACCGACTACGCAAGCAATCGATAAAAGTGTGAAGAAATTTGAAGAGAGTGGAAGCGTTACTGATTTGCATTTGGATTTGCATCTCCATCTATATAAAGTTCAACTTACGCAGCAATTGAGACCTGCTGACCATTCACAACGCTGCCGTAGCTACGCTTCCTGGGTGTTGGAACAACAGAAAATAAACACAGATTTTGAGGCACATTTCTCACTCGGTGGGTATGTAAACAAACAAAATTGCCGCATATTGGGCTCAGAAAACCCACAAGTGATCGAAGAGGTGCCGTTGCATCCAGACAGAGGTGTCATTGGTTCATTTTTCTTCGAAGATGCCAATGGGCGCACGGTTACAGCCAATTCGGAGCGATATGGTCGAATGATAACCGAATTTTTTTTGGCCGGCGATTGAAAATTGTGACTTGGACAATATGTGGTTCCAACAAGACGGGGCAATAAGCCACATAACACTACCAACTATGGTTTTATTGCTAGAGAAGTTTCCTGGTCGGGTAATTTCACGTTTTGGTGACGTCAATTGGCCACCAAGATCAGGCGTTTTGACACCGTTAGTTTTTTTTTCTGTGGAGCTATGCAAAAGATCGTGTTTACGCGAATAAATAATCCCGGAACTCTAGACACATTAAAAACCAACATTACTCAAGTTATGGAAGAGATACCGTTCGAAATGTGCGAAAAAGTGGTTAGAAATTACATCAAAAGAATCGCATGCTGCGAATCCTCCCGAGACGGCCATTTAAATGATATTGTTTTTCACACTCAATGGCAAAGTCCAAACTTTATAAAGAATTTTAATGTTCATCAAAAATATATCGCTGTGCGTGTTTTATTTAACTTTACTGTCGAAATCGAAAAATGAATGAACCTTTACATTATGTTCAATACAACAAAACTCATTTCATTCAATAGAACACAAAAATTGATGAAAAAATTATTGGAGCCGTCCAGAACAATCCATGCATATATGAAAAATCTAGCCGTAGCTACCGGAATAAAATACAGAAATTGAAGGCAATGGGATAAGGTAGCAGAAGATGTCGCCACAGATGGTAACAAAATATATATTTATTTATTAATTACTTTTTTCCTTTTAGTCGTTTGCTGCCAACAACGATAGAGAAGTTTAAGGGTCTGCTTTGTCAAGGAAATAGGACGGAAAACAAATTCGGGAAACGAAGCCGAACACTCAACAAAATGGGCATTTTTCAATGCCATGATGTTTTTGCAAACTTATGTCGCTTCTCGTAGGTAGGTGAAATTGTCCTTTTCGCGATTTTTACCCTAAATTGATGAAATCCTTTTTCGCCGAACTTCATCAAACATAAGCCTTTTGATTTTTGAAGGCGACAATCAGTCGACACAAGGAATGAATGAAATGTTTTGGACGATGTTTCGTTCTCGTTGCCAGTGACTCCAGAACAAAATGAAATCTTAATAAACTAAATATTTACTTACTTTAGGTGGCGCTACAGTCCGGGGTGGACCTGGGCCTCAGTCAACAAGCTTCTCCAGCCAGCTTGATCCCTGGCTACCGCCTCCAGTTTTGCACGCTAAGTTGGCTGAGGTACTCTTCCACTTGCCTGCGCCACCTGAGTCTTGGCCTTTCTCTACTGCGCTGTCCCTCGGGAGCGGATTCGAAGACTTTTCGGACCGGAGCATTGGTGTCCATGCGCTCTACATGACCCAGCCATCTCAGTCTTCGGATCATCACTATTCTGGCTAGGTCCATGTCGCTGTACAGTCCATACAGTTCGTCTTTGTATCTCCTCCTCCACTCACCGTCAATGCAGACGGGACTGAATATCGCCCGAAGAATTTTTGCTCTCGAAGCAACCAAGAACACCTTCATCCATTTTTGATAATGTCCTGCCATAGAGCAGGACCGGGATTATTAAAGTCATATAAAGGGTGAATTTTGTTGTCCGAGAGAGGGCTTTGCTACTCAATTGCCTTCTTAACCCAAAGAAACAGCGGTTGGCAAGAGTTATTCTTCGCTTGATCTCAGCGCTGGTGTCGTTGTCTGTATTTATAGCGGAGCCTAGGTAGACAAAGTCCTTAACTACCTCAAAGTTATATCTGTCGAGGGTGACGTTCTGTCCGAGACGTCGGTGTTGGTTGTCCTTTTTGCTTGACAGCATATACTTGGTCTTGCCCTCGTTGACCGATAAACCCATTTTCGCCGCTTCCGTCTCAATACTCGCGAAAGCACGCTGACATCACGCTGCTTTCTCCCGATTATGTTAATATCGTCGGCGTATGCGAGTAGTTGGACGGACTTTTGAAAGATAGTGCCTCCTGTGTTTGCTCGTGAGTTTTGCACTATTCTTTCAAGTACGATGTTGAAAAAATCGCATGACAGCGCATCGCCTTGTCTAAATCCTTTCTGGACATCATAGGTCTCGGTGAGATCTTTACCGACCTTGATGGAGCAGCGTGCATTCTCGCATTCTCCATCGTCATCCTGCACAGACGGACGAGTTTGGCAGGGATGCCAAAACTAGACATTACTCTATATAGCTCGTCTCTATAGATGCTGTCATACGCGGCCTTAAAATCGATGAATAGGTGGTGGGTATCGATCTGAAGCTCATGGGTCTTCTCCAAGATCTGCCGTAGTGAATATCTGGTCGATGGTGGACTTTCCTGGCCTGAAGCCACACTGATATGGACCTATCAGGTTGTTGACGAACGGCTTCAGGCGTTCACACAATACGGCGGATAAGATCTTATATGCGATGTTAAGGGGACTGATGCCTCTGTAGTTGGTGCAGTTCAGAGTGTCTCCTTTCTTGAGAATCGGACAAACAATGCTGAAGTTCCATTCATCGGGCATACTTTCGTCCGACCATATTTTACAGATGAGTTGGTGTATGCTCCTTACCAAGTCATCGGTTGCCGCTTTGAAGAGCTCGGCAGTCAGGCCATCCGCTCCAGCAGCTTTATTGGACTAAACTAAATAATCTTTTAATTAATCTTTCAGGTGAAATGCATTGTTGGAAAAAATTTTCTTCACTTTTTGCAAGGGGGTTACGTTCTTACGCCATAATCAATGAATTATATTATCGCCATCATAATGATTGACAAAATTGTGCAACACAACTGTAGCTTTGACAACTTCTTAGGCAGATTGCGGGCTTATATTCAACGGTGACAACGAAATCCTCCACCTAGCAGCGGATATTGGCATTTAAGCATTTTCAATGACTCGCCTAGTTTGAGACAAAGGTTTATTGAACAGCTTCCGGTCCGGTGTTAGACGTTGTCCTAAAAACCAATGATGATAAGCATAATGAAATCAATAGAAAAGTTGTGTTAGCTTGGATACGGTCGCATCAAAAAGGCGTTCAAATGGAATGCTGCATCACAGAAAAAAAAAGTATGGAAACACCCCATTTGAATTTGGCAATGCAGCATTCTCTGGTAGTCCAAGGTTGCCTCGAAAAAGGCATTTACCAAAGCGCGAGTTCCAAAGGACTCCACCGTCACTTTGTGAACCAAACGCTCCCACATCAATGCCCGTAAATGTATAGTTGGCATCGCAAATCACCAACAGAACCACCCCACCCCACACTCACTCTGTGGTTTACGTCGACGTCACATTTCGCTTCCATGTCAACGATTGATCCTAAGTACTTAAAGATAGTGCTTTTCGGAAGAACTTTTCTGTCTAACATTATATCCAGAACAGCTCGCAACGGCGCAAATTGGCACGTTAAATGCTCCGTCTTTGAAGGACTTATTTTAAGCCCGTTTCTCTCTAGCGCATTTTTCCATGACAGTTATACTTATAACTTTAGTATAACTGCGTCGTCAGCGAAGAGAATTGGCGTTTCATTTGCTTCGCGCATGCAGCCTTTTAAAAGATAGTCGAATACTACTCGGCATTAACTGGAAATTCTCTCGTTAGTGCAGCAGAGCTTTTAACCGCATTTTTCACGTTTCCGTACATGTCTTGTATTATTCTAATATACGTTTCCGGTTCCTTTTGAAACCTCAGCGTGGCCTATATGAGATCCCTAGGCACTCGATCGAATGCTTACTAACAATAGAGATAATACTAATGCGGAATTGTGTTGAGGGCACAGTTCCACCCTTGGTATGAGCCGATGCCTATCTTAAAACTCTCACTGATCTTAGGGTCACAGCACCCAGTACTTGTTGCAAATCTTCATCGGATGAAACCAGCAGATGCACTCTCCCTGCCTGTTAGGTTGAAACCACAGGCACCGTGACACTCCCACAAGAAGGCCTATTTCTCCAAATCAGACCCGAATCCGGTGAGCAACTGACTCCCACGATACCGTAGCTAGGCTTCGGTGTAGATTACCTACACAAGATCTATGACCGGCGGCGGCTTGCAGCTAGACAAATCCTTGCAACCTCCAGTGACGTAAAAGTCAAGTTTTTCTCTGCCCCCGTTTTTTCTTAGACAACGTCATTGATGGAAGAAGCCTTGATAATTGGGCGGGTGCCCTCTATCCAGCTGTGGGCCAATTAAGTCTGTGCAACGGACGCAGTGAATTCTATGGGCCATGACCATTATAAAGTTCAACTCGCTCAAGAATTGCAGCCAGCTGACGTCGAAATGTGTAGAACATACGCCGACTGGATGCCTGAAAATCACCATTTGGATGACCAATTTTCACACAACTTTTTTTTTCGGCGATAAGACTCATAGGCTCATTTTTCACACGGTGGATACAAACAAAATTGTCGCAAATGACAAAATTAAAAAGAAAGACCATTTCATTCACAAAAGTCACTATGCAGTGACGGTGTGCAATTTGGTCTGGTGGTGTCATTGGCCCATACTTCTTCGAAATGGGGGAAGGTTTAACCATCACTGTCATTTATCATCGTAATACCCAAATGTTGATATTAGGTTTAGACTAGGAGGTTCAACATCGCATACAACCTGACCCCCTTTGGCTTTATTGTAAAAAAAAATATCCCGGCCGAGTTTGTTGTACATCAAAAAGTACCCGTAATTCTTCAGTAAAACAAAAACAGTTCAATTATCCATCGATATTGATTTCATTTCCTTCAAAGTAATCTCCATTCCAAGCAATACATATATTTCAATGCTGCCTCCAATCTTCAAGACACTTTTCATGGGCCGATTTTGGAATCGCATTCAGCTCCATCAGCGAATTCTTCTTTATCGCCTCCATTGTCTCAAAACGCTTTCTTAGAAATAGTAGTGATAGTAGTAGATAAGATAAAATAGTCACGTACAAAATGAGATGTGTTAGTCGGTGCGTTGTCGTGGTGAAGAAACCACGATTTTTTTCTCCGCAATTCTGGCCTCTGGAGACGAAAATTTTCCCACAAACGCTTTAACACGCTCACGTTATACTCCCTATTTAGTGCTTGGCCTTATGAAGGAAATTCAGAGTAGAACACACGATGGCCATAGAAGAAAACGGTCGACAAAGCCTTGGTTTTTATGGACTCTGTCGGGGTACCCATGTCTTATCGCCTGTATTGATAACATCGATAACATTTTGGCATTTCCTTGTCGACATCAATAAGATGCTGTTTCGGCAACAAAATCAGAACTCTCGGCATAAGCCGCGCTACACTCGTCTCATGCCCAGAGCATCGTGCATAGCGCTTTGTATTGATCTGAACAAGGCACCAAAATCGACTTCTATCCCCCTGATGATCACAGGACGATCTGCGAGGAAAATTTGTTTAACTTGTTCGATGTTTACGTCAGTCATACTGGTAGATGGACGACCGTAACGAGGCAGAGGCAAATCATCAACCACAGTACGGCCCGCTTTAAAGGCTTTTACCACTCGTGCGCTTGTATTTTCAACATGGTCTGTTTTCAACAAACTCTTTGCTCAACCAAATTTGACATTGTGAAATTCGCAGAACACAACAAACACGGACTTGTTAACAAAGCAATCACACAATAAATCAAACACAATCCCCCAACTTGTGACGCCTTAGACACGAATATTCGTCAAGTTATGGCCGAGTTATTGCTCGATATGTGTCGAAAGGTCATCGAGAATTACCTTGTCAGAACCGAGTCTTACAAGAACTCCCGTTGAGGACGTTTGAATGATGGCAACATCCAAACAATATCTATATCGAAATAAAAATTTGATCGGAAGCTCAATCATATTTGTGTTTGTGGATCGCTTAATCCTCTGTCCAGACTGAAAACATGATTTGATCCGGATTCGAATGCAAAACGCGAAGGGTCTACGAAAATGATAACCCTGTATATAAATGGTGTCCAATTTGTTGGTTGGTGTTAACTTGAAATTTAAGTTAAACTCAGCAACCGATGTACGCTTAGAAATATAGGGCTTGGCGAGGCAATAAAAGTACCATCTACTATATATGTTTGATTATTCGGTTTTGGATAGCATCATGCAGTTCCAAAGATGTGTTATGAGCAGCTGACCAGATATGAGCCTTGCACCTTGATTTTGGGGCGATGAATGCCTTAAAACTAAAGGCCAGATCAGAGGGATTGAAATATCACTTAGGTGGACACTTTGATACATATTTGATGGCATTTTTGGCGAAATTGAATGTATGGCCATTTCAACCTTAATCATTGATTCACACGTACCGAGAATGACAACTTTTTCGGTCTCGGCTATGCATGTGGCTGTCATGGATAGTAGCTCCGTGTGTTTAACTTTATTTTGGGTAATTGGAAGTTCATTGTACTTTGGAAACATAAAACTCAATTATTCAAACTCCAAGTAAATATAAAAAGCAGAGAGTTCAAGTACTGTTGCCAGCACAAGTGTCAGAGGCAATACAGAGACCTCTTGTAGATCAACATTTAGTTTTTGAACGTTCAGATTTGAAACCACTGACAAAAACTTGATTAAACGTTACGAAAGTTAATTTCGAATTCATGGAAGACAGGGTTCATTAATCTCAAATTTCCACTTTTCCATGAATAGCGCCTGATGTCAGACGCTGTCAAATCCCTTTGAAATAAATAGCAAGTACAACTAAGGTAGTGATTTCGCCGGCTTGTAAGCAAATCTCATCAGAAGATAGAACGAGGTTTTCAAGTGCGGCGTCTTTTTACATATTTTTTTGCAAAATTTGTAACTAAGCGAGTTCGCGAGTTGAGCATTTATGCAATTGGAACCCTTTTTGAAAATATATTTTCACATTTATCGAAGTGACATGGTCTAACTTAATACATACACTCTTTGGAGAGAAGGTGCGAAATTCATTTTATCCGTTTTTTTTATAAGACAGAGCTCCTGTTTTCCTGTTGAGCTTACATACTAAGTGATGACGCTATGAACCTGGATATAAACCACTCCAAGTTAGTTTATGACTCCTTCCACCCACATGCTTTACCTTAAATGCGCTCGTTATCTACTGCGCTGTCCATGGAGGTTAGAATCGGAAACTCTCTTGGCCGAAGGTGCAGTGTCGATTCGCTCAAGACGCCCTATTGCTGTGATATCTTCTCTTAGATTACCTTTAAATAGAAATGGGGTCATACCGGCCCAGTGCTTCTCAATAGGCTTTCGACAAGGTCCAAACATAGGGTAGGACAGTGGTATTAAGGGTCTTGTGGAAAGCCACTTTGGCCTTATGGGAGAAAGCTCCGTTATTTAATTGCCTCCTGCTTGTAGCTGCGGAACCAAGATTGACGAAGTCCTTAACTACCTTGAAGTTTTAACTGCCAATTATGACATGGCTAGGCTGTCGATGGTGTGCGTTCTTGTTTGGTGACAGTATGTAATTTATTTCGCCTTCGTTCTTCGTCAGAGACATTTTAGCTTTGGTAGTGTGAATATTTGAAAGATGGTGGTAGATGATGGTAGTCTTTCTACTACGACTCTATTACAAATTGTCTGCATACATACCTGCAGGCTTCCGTTCTGCAGCGCAGCCTTATATGTTACCTGTTTAGTTTTGCCTAGGCTATAACAGGGATGGCAACGATTAGTATAAGGCCTCGTAGAAGTAGCATCTTCCGACAGGTGCTGGTTTCTTAAATGACGAGAATGAGCCTCTGCAGCCGAACATCTTGCAGCTCTGCTAATAAGTCCTACTTCACGCCTCTCCGTGTCGCCATCTGGAAATCTCACTAGAGATTGCGAAGTGAAGGGGGCAAATGGCGAGTTTCCTGCGCCATTAACCAGGATTAGTGTCGGAAAAACAAAACAATACCTTATCCGGGCTACTCCGACATATTTGGAGCTCAGGCCGGAAAGGATTTCCAGAACTTAGTCAGGGTCTTGGAAAAGAGATGGTGGCGGGCGAGCCCTATAAGGGCCAACGGCAGCGCTCACATCCCGGAACGGGTTACTGGCTTCGGTGTAACCGACCCCTCGTCCTAGGGGCACTCAAAATGGAACTGGTCCTCCAGGTTGAGGGTGTGCCGCCATTTAAAAAAAAATAAGTTACGAAGCATCAACAAGCCTCGGATATGGACGGATCTACTGTTGACAACCCACGCAAACGATTTAAGGACAATGAGCTTCGGATATGCACGTGGAATGTAGGATCCCTTAATAGACCACGTGGAGCCGAGCAACTAGCGGAGGCCCTAGACTGCTGCAAATCAGACATAACCGCCATCCAAGAAATGCGATGGGATGGGCCGGACAAAAAGAAGGTGAAAAACTGCGACATCTACTACGGCAATTGCTATCGACGGCAAAAGCAAGGCTTATTTGGATGCGGATTTGTTGTCAGGAGCAGACTAAGACAAGAAGTCCTCAGCTTTCGGCATGTGAGCGAGCGCCTCGTAGCAATCCGCATCAAGGCTAAATTCGCGAACATAAGCCTCATATACGCGCATGCCCCCACAGAGGAGAAAGATGACGACACCAAGGATGCCTTCTACGAGCTCCTTAACAAGACCTACGAGCAATGCCCTAGCTATGACATTAAAATTTTCGTCGGTGATTTTAATGCAAAGCTAGGAAGAGAGAGTATCTTTGGTAGAACAATCGGAAAATATAGCCTGCACAACACCACCTCCGATAACGGATTCAGGCTAATCGACTTTGCGGCGGGGCGAAACATTGTCGTGGCTAGCACGCGGTTCCCACATCTCAACATACACAAGGGGACTTGGAGAACTCCTGATCAATCAACAGTCAACCAGATTGATCACATTGCGATCGACACAAGACACTCCTCCAGTATTATGGATGTCCGTACGTTCCGAGGAGCCAACATCGACTCGGACCATTACCTTGTTGTAGCCAAGGTACGGTTGCGGATATCCCAAACTACACCAAGACAAACTAATGCTGTGAGAAAATTCGACGTCAGATGGCTACAATCGCAAGAGATCGCCAAGTCCTTTTCCGATCGAGTGCCTCTTTATCTCTTAAGAGGTCCAATGCCGCCAGCATCAAGCATCGAAGACCATTGGAAACACTGCCAAAACGCCATCAGAGATGCCGCTTCTGATGTGCTGGGTTTCACTCGTCCACCACAACGAAACCCCTGGTTTGATGATGAATGCCGGCAAGCACATGCAGCTAAGCAAGATGCATATAACGCGGCGCTGCTTAGAAAGACCAG
The DNA here is from genome assembly GCA_928272305.1 of Volucella inflata. Taxonomy (NCBI): domain Eukaryota; kingdom Metazoa; phylum Arthropoda; class Insecta; order Diptera; family Syrphidae; genus Volucella; species Volucella inflata. The sequence continues at coordinate 79,114,937 of OV743717.1, read as the reverse complement.
AGCTGCTCATGAACTCTATGAGCGGAAGAGGAGAGACGAGCATCGGCTTCTCAGGAGGAAGAAGAAAGAGCGTGAGAAGCGCTTGATTGAGGAAATTGAGAGATGTTACTCAAGGAATGTGGTTCGGAAGCTTTACCAAAAGGTAAAAATAACATGCCACGGAAACAAATCCCGAACCGAAGCCTGTAGAGATGAACAAGGGAACATCGTAGTAGAATCGCAGTCAATGCTGAGGATTTGGAAAGATCATTTCTGCAGACTGTATAACGGCGATGACGGACCAAATACCGCTGTCAGGCAGAATCAACCTTTCAACCTGGACGATGATGACCAACAATTCTGTCCACCCGACCTGGATGAAGTGAAGATAGCCATATCGAAGCTTAAGTCCAACAAAGCTGCTGGAGCGGATGGCCTGACTGCCGAGCTCTTCAAAGCGGCAGGCGATGACTTGGTAAGGAGCATACACCAACTCATCTGTAAAATATGGTCGGACGAAAGTATTCCCGATGAATGGAACCTCAGCATTGTTTGTCCGATTCTCAAGAAAGGAGACCCTCTGAACTGCACCAACTACAGAGGCATCAGTCCCCTTAACATCGCATATAAGATCTTATCCGCCGTATTGTGTGAACGCCTGAAGCCGTTCGTCAACAACCTGATAGGTCCATATCAGTGTGGCTTCAGGCCAGGAAAGTCCACCATCGACCAGATATTCACACTACGGCAGATCTTGGAGAAGACCCATGAGCTTCAGATCGATACCCACCACCTATTCATCGATTTTAAGGCCGCGTATGACAGCATCTATAGAGACGAGCTATATAGAGCAATGTCTAGTTTTGGCATCCCTGCCAAACTCCTCCGTCTGTGCAGGATGACGATGGAGAATGCACGCTGCTCCATCAAGGTCGGTAAAGATCTCACCGAGTCCTTTGATGTCCAGAAAGGATTTAGACAAGGCGATGCGCTGTCATGCGATTTTTTCAACATCGTACTTGAAAGAATAGTGCAAAACTCACGAGCAAACACAGGAGGCACTATCTTTCAAAAGTCCGTCCAACTACTCGCATACGCCGACGATATTAACATAATCGGGAGAAAGCAGCGTGATGTCAGCGTACTTTCGCGAGTATTGAGACGGAAGGGGCGAAAATGGGTTTAGCGGTCAATGAAGGCAAGGCCAAGTATATGCTGTCAAGCAAAAAGGACACTCAATACCGACGTCTCGGACAGAACGTCACCCTCGACGGATATAACTTTGAAGTAGTTAAGGACTCAAAGCTCCGCTATAAATACAGACAACGACACCAGCGCTGAGATCAAGCGAAGAACAACTCTTGCCAACCGCTGTTTCTTTGGGTTAAGAAGGCAATTGAGTAGCAAAACCCTCTCTCGGACAACAAAAGTCACCCTTTATAAGACCTTAACAATCCCGATCCTGCTCTATGGCGCAGAGGCATGGACATTATCAAAAATGGGTTGGGCGATCTTCGGTCCCGTCTGCATTGACGGTGAGTGGAGGAGGAGATACAACGACGAACTGTATGGACTGTACAGCGACATGGACCTAGCCAGAATAGTGAAGATCAAAAGACTGAGATGGCTGGGTCATGTAGAGCGTATGGACACCAATGCTCCGGTCGGAAAAGTCTTCGAATCCGCCCCCGAAGGACAGCGCAGTAGAGGAAGGCCAAGACTCAGGTGGCGCACGCAAGTGGAAGAGGACCTCAGCCAACTTAGCGTGCGAAACTGGAGACAGCTAGCCAGGGATCGAGCTGCCTGGAGAAGATTGTTGACTGAGGCCCAGTTCCACCCCGGACTGTATCGCCACCTAAAGAAAATAAGTATAACAGCCGCCGTTGGTCTATTGAGGTTTCTTTGCTGCTATCTTTACTTGAGGGTCCCTGAACCATGGAGTTTTTCTAAACTTGGGTTCCAAGATCATCAAGGTAGATTTAAAGAGATGTTGATAGCAAGAATCTCCCACTGCTTAAGGCCGTGGATACTGCCGTTTATCTGTATATGAAGGAGAAGTGCACTGATACGAATACTCTCCTCGGCGTCTGTCATCTGTAGCCAACAATGCCGTCAGGCAATCAACGACTTTTGAGTCCTCATTAATCCTATCAAGCTAAGTGTAGACTTATGACTGACTTCACATTGCGGAATGTGATGCATCTCATTACTAAGCATCACTCTGCTATCAGGTACCACGACATATCCAAAATTTGTCTTAAATTGTCGATCAACCAAAAAAGAAAGAGATTAAAGGTAAAAGAAAGTGCAGATTGCAGGTCAGTTAAGAAGCGGAGTAATTTTCTCATGCTCTACATACCTTCAGCTCCTGTAAGACTTGTTGAAATGGATATCAAGTCCGTTTGGTCAATTACAGCTCCATAAATTCGATGGATATGTGTTCAGGTAAGGACAGGTTCTCACTTCTACTTATTCCAAAGTACCAACGTTGTCAGCGATCAAAAAAGAAACACTTTCCAAGAGAATTACATTCCTATTCCCCCACATCGTTAGTATCAATCACTTTCCTTGAATGTTGCTGACATATCCATTAATACACCAAACGGCAATAAACATGTCTTTCACGATGCCTCTCCAGCGTGCTCCCATTACAGACTAATCGGAGAATTATTAGCCATTTCGATAAAGGAAATTTCGAAAATAATCATTCATTTCAATTGAGCCGCCACCCGTGCCCCGGGAGCTATTTGAACAAATAAACACCATCAGCGTTGCAGATACCAGTTTCCATCCCCATCATAGATATTTCTGACTCATGTGCGTTCGTTGTAGGCTACCTTTGACAGTTCGTAGGTGCATCTAGTGGTGCCTGTTTCGAAGGCATGGTTCTCAGTGCGTCTACCTCGAGATTTTGAAATTTATTTTCATTGCAAATAAGCAAATCACTGACTGGAAAATCAATATTTTCTCAATTCCACTAAGAGGATCGTTGCATACTCAACTCATATGTACCTAGCCATGTGGCAAAAATATCAGAAATATTGAAAATCTAGATATGCGTTTCAGACTTTAAGAATCGTATTGATTGAGAAGTGCTTTCGACTCTGCCGCCAACGGCTGGCATAATATTTTTCGAAAATTTCCTCACTTCAATAACAAAACCATAAAAGAGAACATCGATAAAGCAAGTATTGTTTTGAAAGGAGTTGTAATATGTATGACAGGCGTAAGAGACGTAGACGGCATTCTCGTGTTGCATCAGTAATTAGCAGATGATTGATATGCCTATTGTACATGAAGAACAGGTAGTATCTGTAGTAGTTGGGACGAAGATTAATGAGTCATTGGCTGTGTAAATTAAGACTTCTTAGATAGACCGATATTCTAAAACTGCGTTGAAGATCTATTTTCGGACAGACGAAAGACAAATTACCTACACCAGCGGGATGTTTTGAAAAGCATTGTTTACTGACACAAGTCTGACGCGCAAACATTTACGAAAAAGAAAAAGAAAAATTATTTATTTTTGTTCATCAGAAATCTGGATGGGATATTTGGGTTTCGTGACAACACATTAGCCCGATACAAATACGAGTATTTCTCTTTTTCTTTATTAATGCATTCGGAGAAATACTTTTAGTAAAAGAGCTATAACAATAAATGTAAGTTTCTGAATCGGGGGACGAAACTGATTTCAAGAGAAACTTTAACATGAGGATTATGAACTGACCGATGTGTTGTGACAACTTTGACAATTCCATTGAGTTTTCTTGGAATACGATACATTAGACATTGGGCAATAATTACCAGCAATTTAACAAGAACCGCTTTGACGTATTTCTTGGTATCCAAGTGACAGTTTATTTTCTTTTATAATATTTTGTAGGTCCGAGACATATATGAAAAGTAAGGAGTACTGTCATAACGGATTAATTAATAAAAATTAAAGAGAGTGTAGTGTGGGCAAAAGAGCGGAGCCCTGTGGCACACCAGTATTAGTTTTGTAAAAACTTGAAATTGTCTTAGGCAACTTGAGTTGAACGTTCAGAAAGGTAAATTCTAATGCATGTATTTCCGATGAAAGAGTTTGACTCCAAACTATGAAATATGGGGTTAACTATCGAGCTTTGCGCAGTTTTGAGTTCAATTTGATATTAAGTTGAATATAGGAGGAGGGAAAATAAATATTTATCTTTTAAGACGTGAGCTTGTCAGATGATGGTTTCCTGCCTAAGAGGCCTAAGGGTTTTATTAAAGAGCTTAAGCAGTCATTTCGGCACCGTTAAATAAGTTTTTTCTAAAAGAAAATCCGTTGAAGATTGGGACGGACAGGCAGCGTCAGTCTGGCTGATAAAAGATATACTTTTCGAAAGTCTACCACAGAATGAGACAGAGTTTCTTTTATTTAAAGCGACTGTAGCGTCAGCCTTTTGGCCAATTAGAATCGATATGCGTAGATGTGGTGTTCATGTCGGTATCCCTTAATTTGCCCAGCCCTGCCAAACTAACCTTGTTATTTAATGTAGACTCTCTCTCAACCCTGTATCAGACCTTAATGTGCTGGAAATGTCGATCATTTGGTTTCGAATTTTTGCAGAACGGTGAGGTTAAAATTGTAATTTCGGGAAAAGATGTAAAGACTACATGTGAGAGCAGGCAGATTAGAATTGGTTAGAAAGATAGAGAAGGAGCACATTTTGGACAGGAACCCCTTTTTGAGGAAAGAGTGTAGAGAGGGATGAATGCATAGGAATAAAATGAGATAGACAACAAAAAAGGCTTAAATAAAGGGGATGAGAGAAAGGGGACATTTCAAAGAAAGTGTAATGTAAGTAGGTCAATCCAATAAATGGGCAATATCATCCAGCGATCAGCTGGATTGATTGGCATGGGCGGCCATTGGGGCCTTTGATCAACGGAAAAAAAGAAAAACAGATGTCATGGACTACCGATTCCAGTTTGGAAGTGAAACTTGAAGGATTAGAACGGGTGTCACGTTTGGATAACTTTTAGAAAAAAGATAGAGTTTGGCGTACCGTGCGCACGAAAAAAAAAGAAAAGTTTTCTGAACTTGGTATCGACGCGGATACAAAATTGTTTTAGTTACTTTGAAGTAAAAAAAAAAAAAAGAAATAAATGAATAAATAAAATAAATAAATAGAATAAATAATAAGTGGCTTCCGCTTTAAACAAACCTGGACCTAAAGTGCCCGTCGGAAAAATCTTAAAAGGTTCAAGTTTTTGGGTGTGTAATACACTTCCAGTGCGTAGAATCAGAGTAAGGAGTATCCTGCGCCCTTTTTGTACGGGAAAGCTTGTTACCCCTCCGCCCACTCCAAAGCTACTTCGCCTGCAAGAGGAGCTCCGTGGGACCAACCACAACGAAAAACAACAACAATAGACAAACCATTTGAATTAGTTAGAATTAGTGTAGTCATAGGCCGCAATATCAGTTTGGATTTTATGTTTGAGACCCTGAACTATCTCTGAGTCTTGTATGGGCTCTCCGGTTCCCAGAAATGACAGTTTTGTTAATTTACGCACCCATGTATCCAAGATTATCGGAAAAGATTAAATTCGATGACAAATTGTCCTTCCGATCCAACATCCAGTTAAAAAATCGGCGACGTCGTAGATAGTCCAAAGGCTTCAATTGTTGTGTAATTTGGATTTTATAGGCGTGAATGAAGATCAACTTTTAAAATTGGCCAAAAAGTGCCGTAACTGAGGCCCATTTGTTGACTTCGACGACAAATTGAGGTGCCTAGCTGGTTTTGAACACATTCGCTCACAATGGTGATGTTTTGACGTGTACGTGAGGGCCGAACATACTGATAAGCAGTTGTCCCGATACCGAGCCAGTTTCTTCAAAACGCTGCACCATCCATGAATCGGACTAGAGTTGTGCTTAATCGTTCCTTTGCCGGAACGAACATGGAACGGTTCCTTTCTTGAATGGAACTAGTTCCGTGGAACTATTTAGTTCCAACGATGTATCAGAATCAAAACAGATTCATGTCCGCGGATTTAAGTAGTTCCACAGACATGTTGTCAATCAGAACAAAATAAAGATTTTGCGAAGTGAACTTCTTGCGTGTGAACTATCGGATTATCACACATGTCCGAACTATCGGACATGTAGGAACTATCGAACATGTTTAGTTGGAGTATGCGGAACTATTGGAACTAGTTCCGACAGCGGACATAGTTCCAAGAACTATGTAGGTCCGGAACGACTCAACTCTAATCCGGACTCACTAGGGCGATTAAGTTGGCACAGACATAAAATAATTAAAACCAAAATAAGCTCCGGGTTATGACTCTATAATTGGAGAAGTCTTTGAAATGCTGCCTAGAAAAGCATCTACTAAACTTCCTTATACAATTAATGCCGCATTGATGTTAGAATACGTTCCGAGTCAGTGAAAACGTGCTGAGAAGTTTTCTAGACCCAATTCAATTTTCCCAATTTTTTCGAAAATCTTTGAGAGGATAATCCTAAAACGTATACTACCAATTATTGCCGGAATGAATCTTATTCCTAATCACTAGTTTGGGTTCAGAAGTAAGCATTTCACTATTGGTCAGGTACATAGAATCACCGACATACCATAATTGAGAAAGCTTAAGAATGAAAAAAGATTCGATCAAGCGTATTCCTTGATGTCTCGCAAGGGTTTTATAAGATATGGCATAAACGATTAACGTTCAAGCTACGTCAATTCTTGCCACTAAACTATTATATAAGTAATATACTGACAAAGTATCTCGAGAATAAATTTTTCGTGACAGATTCGGAGAGGAGGCATTGCAGAGATCTTACCCGGCGTGATGCTGGGAAGTGTTCTTGGCCCACATCTATGACTTCAATGTTCTCGAAACATACTACAAGAAGAGGGGACCATACTGGCTACATTTGCCGATGACACTACTATATACTGCTAAAAAACGCTAAGAAATATAAAGTGGAGTAGAGAGAAATGTATTGGTTCCTTGGTAAACATTCTAAGCTAAGTAACAAAAAAAAAAATAGTGCATTGAATAGTAGGCATTTAAATTGCCTACATTGAATTGTTTACACCTAGACAATCGTGTAGTCTACTTTTTCATCCTACATGGGACAACACTGGGCATGTTATGGTTATTTCCGACAACTGTCAAAGTTGCCTAGAACCAAACACAACTATTGAAAACAAACTATTCCATTACTGGATTTGTTTAACGCCCAACTAGCGTTTTAAAAGGCAAAAGAAAAATCTTCACCGAAGAAGGCGAAAACACAAAAGCAACAAAAGATAGTGAAAGACGGGTTTTAGGCCACGTTATAAATGCCCCATTGGGGTCGACGGTTTATTAATTTAAAGAAAAGAACGGAACACTCGCAAATGGAGTGACCAGCACACAAAAAAAAACCTCTCTGAGCCTGACTTAATCAGCATTAAGTCACAAAAGTGATCTTCCAGATCTTTTGCATTCCACAAACTCCCGCCCGACTCATACACCCATTCTCACCCACACTCACTCATACAAGCATTTGACTTTAGCGGACCCAACGTACGGGTTTCTCAGCTACACGACTGGCAGACTTTGCTAGTGTGTGCTTCCGTGTCCAACTAGGCCTCTCATACATTCCAATTGTTTCTAAATGTACACACTCACACTAAACTCCACAGTCAATGAGTTCTCTCCCGCTTCCAGTGATAACTGAGAACTCCACTGAGCAAGTTTTTTGCCCTAGACATTGAATTTTATTGGAAACTGCGAGAAGCAATGTTTCTCCTTTTCCTGATAAGCGGGTATGTTTGTCTGATCGAAAGAAAATCTAGTCATTCTCCAGATCGCCGTACCAAGCAAAGCTAAGTATATGTTTTTGTGCTACTATATCCCGCGGGTCCCTACCTACTCCGGTGGAACGGCGTTTAGATTTGGGGGCAATGGGGGCTGAACTTTGTTATTTTGGTTTGGCTTATTTGTTATGTTGTGGGGCTTTCAGTCAGCCTGGTCTTTTACGTCGATTGCAACTTTTCAACCCCGAAAATGGGTGGTCTGACTCGACTCTGTTGTGCCCGTGATATCCGCATCCGTACCCTGGCTGCAACAAGGTAGTGATCCGAGTCTATGTTGGCTCCTCGGAGGGTTCGAACATTAAGAATGTTTGAGGTGACCCTGGCTCCGATCGCAATGTGGTCAACCTGGTTGACGGTTGATTGGTCCGGAGACTGCCAAGTTCCTTTGGGGATGTTGATGTGTGGGAGCCGCTTGCTGGCTACTATGGAATTTCGGATGTGGTGTCTTGCAGGCTTTGTTTCCCAATCTTCTTCTTCTTCTTCTTATCCTTTTATTAACCCTTTAATCGTTGTACGAACTTATGCATAACGAGTTTCCCATTTTTACTGCATCGCTGCTGCTCCGCTTATGGGGTTGGCTAATGTCGCAGACCGCAGAACGCGTCTACATAATGCTCGGTCCTGGATCGCTTCAGTGGTTAACCCCAGACGTTGTTGCGCATTTGCCATCTGAGAAATCCAGGAATTCTTTTTTCGACCTCGTTTTCTTACAGTTGGAGTGACCGTAGTTGATAGTGCCTTTTTAACCGGATTTTCCGCAGATCTTCTTTGAACGTGACAATACCAACTTATCCTATTCGCCTCAAGCTGTTCGGTTACCGAATTCTTTATATGTAGACTTCCTCTTATACGCGTAGATCTAATGCAATCGCGTTTAGTGACTCCACTAGACATCCTTAACATTTTCATTTCCGCTGCCGTCATTTTGTTTTTAAACGCTTCGTACATTGTCCAGCACTGTGAACCGTATATAAGAGTTGGTCTAACAACCGTGGTGTAGAGTTTCCCCTTTAATTTAAGTGAAAATTTTCGGTCGCAAAAAATTCCCGAATTTTCCCGCCATTTCATCCATCCCACACTCACTCTGTGGTTTACGTCGTCGTCACATTTCGCTTCCATGTTAACGATTGATCCTAAGTACTTAAAGATAGTGCTTTTCGGAAGAACTATTCCGTCTAACATTATATCCGGAACAGGTTGCAATGGATGCGCAAATGGGCACGTCAAATGCTCCGTCTTTGAACGACTTATTTTAAACCCGTTTCTCTCTAGCGCATTTCTCCATGAATCTAAGGCGTTCTGTAAATCTTCGACGTTATCGCTAAGTATAACTGCGTCGTCAGCGAAGAGAATTGGCGTTTCAATTGGTTCGCGCATGCAGTGTTTTAAAAGATAGTCGAATACTACGTTAAAGAGGAAAGGGCTAAGTACGCTTCCTTGATGTACTCCGACATTAACTGGAAATTCTCTCGTTAGTCCGACAGAGCTTTTAACCGCAGTTTTCACGTTTCCGTACATGTCTTGTATTTTTCTAACATACGTTTCCGGTACGTTTTGAGACCTCAGCGCGGCCCATATGAGATCCCTAGGCACTCTATCGAATGCTTTCTCGAGGTCGATTAATACCATGTGTAAATCCTTAGACGAATCTCGGTGCTTTTCCATTATTATTCGTAGGCTTTGGGTAGCGTCCACCGTCGATCTTCCTTCAACAAATCCACACTGGCTATTATCGAGCTTTGTTATTTGCCGAAGACGTTCGTTTAAGACTCTTTCGACGATTTTCATTGCGTGTGACATAAGCTTGATTGAACGGTAGTTGTTGCATTCTCGAGTGTCGCCTTTTCCTTTGTATAATGAAACCAAGAAGCTACTTCTCCATTGATTCGGCATAGGTTGTCCACATTTTAATTTATTTAAAAATTTCGATAGCCCGGCAGCGTTTGGGTATCCCCTCCATCTTCGACCAAAACTCTGATGGAGTGCTGTCTGGTCCCGCCGCTTTCCCCCGCTTCATTTTTCCAATTGCTATACTTATTTCTTCGATTGAAAAGTACGAAACTTCCTCCTCGAATAGACCAGCTGTCGGCACGATATCACGTGGAAACTGTTTGTTAAGCAACTCCTTGCAGTATTCAAGCCACCGGTCACAAATTTCCTTTTCATTTGTTAGTAAGCGACCGTCTGCGTTTTTGATGTATTTCGGCAAGGTTATTTCCATTGAATTTTTTCTCCTCTGTGCAGCGAGCTTAAAAATATTTGGCATTTTAGTACTGTACGACGTTTGAACTTCTTGGATAGCTTGTCTTCTATCCGCCGATCGTGAGGATATTTGTTCCAACTCCTGGTACAGGTTTTCCGCTGCTGCCGCTCGAGTTCGAGCCAGGACTTTCTTTGCGATCTTTTTAAGACGCTCGTATTCAAGAGCCAGTCGAGCTTTTTCGATATCGTCGCTCCGATCGTATTTTGTCCACGCTTGGAATGCACTCTTCTTGTCGGCCACAGCTCGTTTGGTTTCGTCATTCCACCACCATATTTCTTTGCCGACGTGATGGTATTTCGATATAGTCCCCAGATGGGACTTTGCGAGTGTTATGCATTCCTCGTGCATGCTGTTCCACATTTCTTGCGGGCTAAGTGAGTCTGCGATACCATTTATATTGTGAAGTACTTCTTTAGCCAGTGCGATAAATCTTGGGCTTCGTTCCTTCAATAGATTATACCACCGGATTTTTGGCTTTCCAAACGATGCCCGTGTATTCGGTGGTTCCGCTGTGAAAAATTCTGTAATGAGCAGACGGTGTTGGCTTACTAGCGATTCTCCAAGTATTACTTTACAGTCCTTAACACGGTTTCTCATCGACATTTTGCAGAGGTGATAATCTATTTGCGTTTCGTGGCCTCCGCTGCTATAGGTGATAAGATGTCGTTGATGTTTAATAAACATTGTATTTAAGACGGTTAAGCCGTACGCCCTACACGCTACAAGGATGTCTTCGCCAGCTGAATTTCTGGTTCCAAAGCCTTTACCGCCGTAGCAGTCCTCATAATCAACATTTGTTTCTCCGACGTGGCCATTTAAATCTCCGCCTACGAAGAGCATCTCATCGATAGGTATATTTCTAAGCAAATTACCGAACTCTGACCAAAATGTATCTTTTTCTGATTGGGAATGTTCCACGTTTCATTGTGTATGACGAGCTTAACACTCATCAAGCGGTCGCTTATTTTCAAGATACCAACGATGTTGTTTAGAAGATCCGCTGCAACAACGATTCCAACACCGTTTCGTCCATTGACCGTTCCATGGTAGAACATCTTAAATGCCTTAGTTTTTAAATCTAGAAAACGCGCTTTATTTCCTGTATTACACCATTTCGTTTCCTGTACGCACAGGATTTGTAGAGTTCTGCGACGCATAATCGCTTCCAGTTCTAAACTTTTTGAGGTCATCGATCCGACGTTCCAACTTGCAAACCGAAGTTTATGAAAATAATTTGGAAACTTCATTTTGCCCGCCCCCGGAATCCGTCGGGCTCTGACACAAGCACTTCTGCTTGCTCTGGGATCACCCGAGTGCGTTGCAACCGTGGTGCCCAGCGGGGTAGTGCTATTAATTGCGATCATTTCCATGAAGTTTAAAGTTTGAGTGGTTTGACACTTGTATGCTCATTTCGAATTGATTGACTGTTCTTTGTTTCCCAATGAAGCCCTCAAAAACGACTTCTTTGTCCAGCTTAGCATTCAGGTCACCTGAAACAATTTTGCTGTCATACCTTGGGAACTGAGCATATGTTCTGTCTAGGAGGTCATAGAACTCGTCTTTGATCGCGTCATCATTGTTTATGTTTTATGTAGGGGTGTGCAGGCAAATATTAGCCTTATTTGCCGAATTTGGCCTCGAAGGGGATTTTTACAAGGCGTTCGCTCAAGACTCTTTGCCTAAGTCTTCCTCGGCTAACAAATCCGCATTCAAATGACCGTTGACTTTTCTATTTGTAGCAGTTAGAGTAGTAAATGTCGCAGTTTTTCATTCGTCTTTTGGCTGTCTAATCCCATCGCAGTTCTGTCTGGGACCTCCGCGAGTTTTTCGGCTGCACGCGAAATTCGGTTTCCTCTTTAAGTTTGCTGAGGTCGTCAACATTGTATTCATCTGTGTGGTTTTCTTTGAACCATTTTTTTGTTTTCAGGTGTTGGGAAGTTACCTCTACGCTCAACCCCCAACCTGGAGGACAAAGTGGGTGTCAGTATCCCACTTCGGGGGTATGCAAGCTGCCGTTGGCTCATGATAGCCTTCGTCCGCCACTATCACTTTTCCACAACGCTGACTAGTTTTGGAAATCCTCATGGACCTCGGCTATAAATATGTTGAAGTAGCTCTCATAAGGTTTCAGGAATAACCATCAGACTTTGATCAAAGCCGCCCACCCTAAGTTGCTCGTCTTAGAAAAGACCATTGCGCTATTGACCATTAAACTATCCAAATGCCTACCTTTATTGTTAGAAAGGGACTTTGGTTTTTATTTGTCCATTCGCCTATGAAAATCAAGAAAAAAAAAGAAGGAAACTCACACACAAATGTGAACAACTATTGACAACTGCCCTTTCCGACGGACATTCATGGAGCAAACTGTCTCATACAATAAAACATATCCTGATCTCCGACAAAATTGTAAACCCATCTTCGCTTACTGTTATAACAAAAAAAAAAAAACAGGCACCAAAAAATCGGCAAAACCTCAAATTTTTACATTCTCACTTATAAAGATAAAAATAACTCAAAGACATGTCCCTTCAAAAATCCCTATTCGAAATTATAATACAGACGAAAATAGTCTGACAATAAGGCATTGTACGATAATATCCAGGCGACCGCCCACTGTGGTCATGGTGCTAACCAACAGTAGAAAGTACATTCCTTTTAAAGGACTTCAAAACATCCGAACGGTCGTCCTTTGTCTGGTATGCCATTATTCAAAATCCGTCTGTCATTTGTTAGTCTCATGACATTGCCAACCGGAAATTACATGTCGATGACACTGGGGTTACTTTCTCTTGAACTTCATTTAACAATCGAAACAGCTTTTCAGCCTACATCGTAACCATGACCATCATGATGACGGTCCATTTATTTGTCAATTTATTCATCTTCAAATAGCCATTCCGATTCAATTCGCTACAATCTCTGCCAATCCAGCCTTGTACTCGTAGGATAGGAATCATAAAACTCATGGAAAGGGCAAAGTGGCAGCATCATCAACAGCCGTTGTAACATTAAAACCAAATCAAAATCCAAGTATGTCCACACTGCCTGAATGGAACTTGATTAATGAATGTTTGCAGGAGGGCTCCGACAAAAGTTGCTTATTCCTTCGACACACTACCATACACAGTAGGTATACGAGTGTAGCTGCTAGTGAAAATTTTGCTCACCCAAAAATAAAACCCAAAATGCTAATGAACACAAATCTCAGGCAATAAAAACACCAAATTCAAGCGCCAACAGAACGCGTGCAAATATTTTCACATACTCGTATCTCGCAGAAGAAAAAAAGTCATTCAGAGAATGTTGCCTACATAGGAGTACCTACATACAGGAACGGATCGAGTAGAAAAGTAAAAGTCAAAGGGAGAGCTGTCATCAGGCACCCTCCATCCAATTCCAATTCGAAGGCGCGCTAAGGATGTAGGAAAAATTAATTTTCCTCCCTTTAAGTACCTATCTATCACACTTGAAGTGCTTCCATTAAGATGTTTTCCGTTTTGAATTTTTCCCGTGCCCGCGTCTCATTGTTTGTTGTTAGAAGTTTGTTGTTTGTTCGGTCGGGTCTATTCGATGGGCATGTGTGTGTGTGTGTATGAGTAATATGCTATTATGGCTAATGGCACCATCATCATATAATTTTTCGCCATTATCCCCTCGTAGACATGAAACTACAAAGGGATGTTGCTCAAATGTTTCCATACATGCGGTAGGGGTAGGGGGTAATTCAATGGCGTCGACGATTCAGCAATTTATAAATAATAAAAAACGTTTCAAGCTTCTATGAATACGTATGTACATACATACCATCTAGCCCTTACCAAACACAGGCATACACTCTTTGAAAGAGAGAGATGAAAGGCAGGAGAATACTTGTGTATCTAACAGATTTATGTGCCTCTACATATCGCCATTCGACACTAATTAGACTTGGCGCAGACTTTTCCTTTTTAATTTGGAATCAACAGTTTTTCATTATTTTCAATTTTCAAAGAAACTGAAAGTCGGTTGGGTGGTCGGATGGTTGTACTCGTATCTTTGAGATTCTCTTGTAATTATTGTCTTCTTGTCTTCCCTAAATTTGTCTTTGCCCAGAATAACACTAATTCATTTTGCAAATTTCGAAACAAACCGTTTCCGGTGGCTCTATTGATGGAGATCCAAAGGGAATCGAGAGGGAATCCAGAAAATGGTGAGGGAAATGACCTAATTGCTCATGTAGCACATGTTCTGTGTTTCTGCTTCTGTTTCTGTTTGGCAAAAAGTTTTATTTAATTCCATCCTAATGGAGGCGAATACTTGTGTCTTAATTTAGACGATCAAATTTATTCACATTAATCGTTGGCGAAAGCGTTTCGTGGGTCTTTAATTGATTTTTGATGTGACGTTAATGCATCGGTTCGGAAAAATATGAGATGTTGGCTTTGGATTGGGCGCGTCTTCTTGGTGGCACATATTGAAATGGGAATTGTGTAATCAATTAACTTTTTTGGGCAAATGTCACACATCCTAAAGTGTAATCAATATTCTGTTGGCGTTTTAATATTGAACTTTTGGATGCAATCAGAGACACGAGCTTGAACTTGAACATGACAAGTTTTGTCGGTAAGTGTGGGAAGATTGATTCTTCAATAAAAACTAAAAAACTTCTTTGAATAAGTTAAACATGGTTAGAATACGAAGATGTGTGTATGGGAGTTCGTTTAATCTTTTTATGGCTTCCAAACGGTGTCCTAATATTTACACAGGATTTGAAATTTTGTATGTTGTTACCACGAAAAAAGAAGACGGCGTGACAGCTGGCAGTTCAGGATTATTATAATATGAAGAGCTAGAGCGCAAGAAAAAATCGTCCATTCCTTTGCGCCATAGAGCAAGACTGGAATTTTCGAAGTCTTGAAAGGCTTTGCTACTCAATTGCCAAAAAGCAGCGATTGGAAGAGTTATTCTTCATTTGGCCTCAGCGATGGTGTCATTGTCTGAAATATCGAAAGTGACATTCTTTCCGGGAAGTCGGTGTTCAGTGTCCTCTTTGCTTGACAGCACATACTTACTTGATTTTAATCTCGTTGGTCATTAAGCCCTTTTGCGCCGCTTTTATCTCTCGCTTCCCGCTTTTATTGTAAAGACGAAACTGACATCGCCCTACTCTTCCGATTGTGTCAATATCATCGGCGTATGCGTATTTTTTGACGGACTTTTTGTCCGTGTTGTGCATCTTGTGTTTGCGAGTGAGTTTTCCAACTATTCTTTCAAGAATGATGTATCAGAGATCGCATGACAGCGCATCGTGTTTTCTAAATCCTCTTTTGGGATCAAACGTCTCAGTGAGATCTTTACCGACCTTGATTGAGCAGCGTGCATTCTCCATCGTAATCCTTCACAGCCGGACGAGTTTGGCAGGGATGCCGAAACTAGACATTGCTCTGTATAGCTCATTTCTATAGAAGCTGTCATACCCGGCTTTAAAATCGATGAATATGTGGTGTGTATGGATCTGAAGCTCATGGGTCTTCTCCAAGATCTACCGTGGTGTGAATATTTGATCGATGGTGGACTTTCCTGGCCTGAATTCAGCCTGATATGGACGTATAAGTTTGCTGACGAACTTCTTCAGGCGTTCACATAAAACGGCCGATAAGACCTTGTATGCGATGTTACGGAGACTGATCGCTCTATAGTTGGCACAGCTCAGAGGGTCTCTTTGCATGAGGATAAGAAAAACAATACTGAGGTTCCATTCATCGGGCGTACTTTCATTCGACCATATTTCAGAGATGAGTTAGTGTATGCTCCTTACCAAGTCATTGCCTGTCGCATCGAAGAGCTCGGCCGATAGGTCGTTGCTCCAGCAGCTTTGTTAGACTTCAGCTTAGGTACTGCTACTGCTTCAGCTTAGCATCGACTGCGACTCTACTACGATGTTCCCTTGTTCGTCTCTGCAGGTCTCGGTTCGGGCTTGTGTGCGTGGCATTTTTTTTTTTGTATTTTGGTAAAACTTCCGAATCTCAGTTCTGAACTAGCATCCCTCTATTTCCTCGACCGCGCGCTTCTGACGCTCTTTCTTTTTCGTCATGAGAAGCCGGTGTTCGTCTTTCTTCTGCTGCTCATAGAGCTCTTCAGCAGCTCCAGGTTTTCTCTACAGCGCCGCACTGCGTCCTTTTTGCTTAGTTGCATATGCTTGCCGGTATCCGTCATCAAACCAGGGGTTTCGTTGTGGTGGTCGAGTAAAACCTAGCACATCAGAAGGGGCATTACCGATGGCCTTCTGGCAGTGTTGCGACTGGTCTTCTAGGCTTAATGCTGTCGGCAGTGGACCTCTTAAGAGATTAGGAGATTGCCGATCGGAAACTGATTTGGCGATCTCTTGTAGCCATCTGACGTCGAATTTTCTCACAGCATTAGTTTGTCTTGCCGTAGTTTGGGATATCCGCAACCGTACCTTGGCTACAACAAGGTAATGGTCCGAGTCGATGTTGAGTCCTCGGAACGTTCGGACATCCATAATACTGGACGAGTGTTTGTGTCGTTCGCATTGTGGTCTATCTGTTTGAAGGTTGATTGAAATCCGTTGTAAATATAGAGATGCGCGATCCACGTGCCCGAATCCGTTATCGGAGATGGTTTCGCGCAGGGTTTCCCGAAAGTACTACCGAGGATGCCCTCTCTTCCCTGGATGGCGGTTATGTCTGCTTTGTAACAGTCCTGTACGTTTTCAATAAAGGGACTTAATATTCCACGTGCACATCCGAAGTTCTTTGTCCTAAATTCGTTTGCATGGGTTGTCAACAGCAGATCCATCAGTATCCAGGCTTGTTTATGTTTCGAAACTTTTGTATTATTTTATATGTCCGGGTAGTTATCCCGGTGGTACAACCACAACCTGGGGGTCCAGTGCCATTGTTGATACCCCTATGAGGTCGGTAAAAAAGATAAAACCGAAGCCACTTCGGGGATTTGAGCGCTGCCGTAAGTCCATATCTGGAGGGCTCATCCGCCACTACATCTTTTCCAAGGCCCTGACTTAGCCTCGGAAGTCCTAGCCTGCCTGAGCTCCAAATATGTAGTAGTAGCCCAGATAAGGTGTCCTTCGTTCCTGGATTTTACTCTCCCTTGATTCCATCTGGGGCATTCAACCGGTGTTCTGTTTATAGTGATGCTATTTTGATGTGTAGAAAACAGTTGCAACACTGGATATCGCCAGGTTGACAACTTTCAGTGCCTAATCTATTTCTGCAACACCCAGCCATCAAAGTTATACAGTCTTATGAAATGCTCTCTCCAAACCTTTATCATTAACCGACACCATCTTTATCATCTACCATAATCAAATGTGGCACAGTACCCTCAAGTAAAGCAAAAAGCAATCCCATGGCCGGTTTGCCTTAAATTGGAGTGGACTTAGTCGGTTTACACACCAGTGCATCATGGCATGAACGTGCACTTCCTTTTCATTACACAACAACAAGATTAGGTAGATACGAGGGTAAGGTGATAAGTTGTTGGCCTGTTTTATTTTTCTACATAGTAATCTGCATTGACATTGTTTCTCTATCATCAGTATTCCTTCCCAGAAGTCAGAGTCTGGAAGGCTTTGAAAATAGTCATCCATGGTCCTCTCAACTTCTGTATTGGAAGCAAAACCCTTCATAGAAACAAATTTCTTCCAGTTTGGGAACAGATGGAAGTCTGAGAGAGTCAAATCAGAGGAATAGGGGTGATGGCCGAGAAAATCGTATGCACTGCTTCGTGTGCTGTTTCGTTTCTATCGTGTAGTGTTGGACTCGTGTCCCATCCAAATCCATATTAAATCGATCCAAAGATTGCTGCGAAAATATTCTGCGCATTTGCTTTTAATCGGCATTCAGCAAATGTGGTACCCACCTTGCGCAGAGCTTTCGCATCCCTCAATTTTTGTGCAAGATGTTTCTCACCCTTTCTTCCGATATTCCCACAGTCTTAATTACTGGAGGAAAATAGTTGAAACTTGTCCTAGTAATTAATGACAGGTGCACCCAGGCCGGTAATATAAATTTTTGTCGATTGGAATGCTATCTCTGCGTCAGGCCGATCGTATATACAAGATCATCCATTTTCTTCCCTCAAAAGTAAATTAGGATAAAACACATAAAGCTTAGCCGAGTCGTACACATGGTGTGTGATGTGGCATCATGTTTTGTTGAAACCACATACAATATATTCCACGTCCATTTCTTCAATTTAAGACCAGAAGAATTAGGTTAACATTTGACTTTAACGATTAGAATTGATGGTGAAGGTTACACCTTCTACATTTTCGAAAAATCGGCTCGTAATGGGTAAAACGTTTGAATTGTGCCTTTGTACGACTGCTGTCTTCGATGATTTTGTTATGTTTTCGTACGAAAAGTTGCTAGTTGTTCGCCTAAGATCACTTTAGAATCCTTTGCTCGCTATTTAGCGCTTTTCCAGCATAGATGGTTATGATCTTCGTTTTCTGTTCACCACCATGATATGAGATCATGCCTATTGAAGGGCAAAGTATTTAACAGTGTTAGATCGTGTGATTGGCATGAGTCCTGTATGTCTTCTCCAACTAAGTTTCTTTTTTCATGATCGTCCCTTACATGGTAGTGACCGTTTTAGTAATTGAATTCCCCGACGTTCTAATTAAAACCTGCACCGATGAAAAACCATTTCCCCCGTTGATATATCAATTAGAAGCCCATCAAAATTGTTTCAAAGCATTTCGTCACTTGATTTCTTGAATTTTATCGATTTTACGTTGCCGTGATACGGATTTTGTTTTTCGTTTTTGTACTCTTGCCCATAATTGTGTCAAGGTTTTCATATATGTTATCTATGGCAACCAACTTTGCATGAGGTTCCTTAAAGTAGATGTTCACCGCCGCACCCAAATGAAGTTCCAAATTATGTCCGGAACTAAAAACTCTGAAAAAGTACCTGCGAAAAAATTGTCAGAAGGAATATATTTTAATTAATTGATGGCAAAATAATTAGGCTTCCTTGAAATTCACTCCAAAGAATCAAACGAGACCCAAAAGATGAAATAAATGGTAGAAACACTCTGAAAGGAATTATACTCATAGATAAATTTTCTCACACACACACTTTCCCTCTAAAAAGAACAGATGTAGATTTTATTTGAACTTGAGCAAAATGTACTCATTTGATTTGTATTAAGTACCATACGTGTGTATCGTCTTATGTTCAGGAAAACATTGAAGACAAATTATAATTTACCATTCCAGCTCCATTGTACGAAGTGTGGTATGTTCTACATGTATACGAGTATGCATTGTATAAAGATCAAAGCTTGTGAGACTTAAGGAAAAAAAGAGGCTTATCAATTAGGAGAACCTACATTTACTGAAATATCTTTCTGCAAGAAATAATTAAAATAAAGATAAGCAAGAGCCCTAGATACGTGAAAATATCGAACATTTGATTTTTAGATATGCCAGCTGTCTGCGGAGTGATAATTGATGAAATTAGTCAATAAATATCGTGTTTCGTATTTTAGCTGCAGTTACTGCCCAAATGTATCTCCTGACATACTTGACGACCGACATGCTGACAGATGCTTACCATAGCATCAGAAAATACGCGGACTCATGATTTGGCAATTCTAAGCGATAAGGTGTATTCATGGTTTTGTAGGAGAGATCGATTTTTGGATGGACAGTTGGAAAGGTGAAGCAATAGTTTCACACTCTTGGATTGATCTTGGAGTTTGGATTGGTAAAGCCGATAGAAGAAAGAATCCATCAAACAATATTATTACCTTTTTTTGCAAGCAATTCTTTCTTACTTACTTACTTTAGGTGGCTCTACAGTCCGGGGTGGACCTGGGCCTCAGTCAACAAGCTTCTCCAGCCAGCTCGATCCCTGGCTAGCTGCCTCCAGTTTCGCACGCTAAGTTGGCTGAGGTCCTCTTTCACTTGCGTGCGCCACCTGAGTTTTGGCCTTCCTCTACTGCGCTGTCCCTCGGGGGCGGATTCGAAGACTTTTCGGACCGGAGTATTGGTGTCCATGCGCTCTACATGACCCAGCCATCTCAGTCTTTGGATCTTCCCTATTCTGGCTAGGTCCATGTCGCTGTACAGTTCATACAGTTCGTCGTTGTATCTCCTCCTCCACTCACCGTCAATGGAGACGGGACTGAAGATCGCCCGAAGAATTTTTCTCTCGAAGCAACCAAGAACACCCTCATCCATTTTTGATAATGTCCATGCCTCTGCGCCATAGAGCAGGACCGGGATTATTAAGGTCTTATAAAGGGTGAATTTTTTTTGTCCGAGAGAGGGCTTTGCTACTCAATTGCCTTCTTAACCCAAAGAAACAGCGGTTGGCAAGAGTTATTCTTCGCTTGATCTCAGCGCTGGTGTCGTTGTCTGTATTTATAGCGGAGCCTAGGTAGACAAAGTCCTTAACTACCTCAAAGTTATATCCGTCGAGGGTGACGTTCTGTCCGAGACGTCGGTATTGAGTGTCCTTTTTGCTTGACAGCATATACTTGGTCTTGCCTTCATTGACCGCTAAACCCATTTTCGCCGCATCCGTGTCAATACTCGCGAAAGCGCCACTGACATCACGCTGCTTTCTCCCGATTATGTCAATATCGTCGGCGTATGCGAGTAGTTGGACGGACTTTTGAAAGATAGTGATTCTTGTGTTTGCTCGTGAGTTTTGCACTATTCTTTCAAGTACGATGTTGAAAAAATCGCATGACAGCGCATCGCCTTGTCTAAATCCTTTCTGGACATCAAAGGTCTCGGTGAGATCTTTACGACCTTGATGGAGCAGCGTGCATTCTCCATCGTCATCCTGTACAGACGGACGAGTTTGGCAGGGATGCCAAAACTAGACATTGCTCTATATAGCTCGTCTCTATAGATGCTGTCATACGCGGCCTTAAAATCGATGAATAGGTGGCGGGTATCGATCTGAAGCTCATGGGTCTTCTCCAAGATCTGCCATAGTGTCTATGGTCTATGGTTGACTTTCCTGGCATGAAGCCACACTGATATGGACCTAAGGTTGTTGACGAACGGCTTCAGGCGTTCACACAATACGACGTATAAGATCTTATATGCGATGTTAAGGAGACTGATGCCTCTGCAGTTGGCGCAGTTCAGAGGGTCTCCTTCCTTGAGAATTGGACGAACAATGCTGAGGTTCCATTCATCGGGCATACTTTCGTCCGACCATATTTTACAGATGAGTTGGTGTATGCTCCTTACCAAGTCATCGCCTGCCGCTTTGAAGAGCTCGGCAGTCAGGCCATCCGCTCCAGCAGCTTTGTTGGACTTAAGCTTCGATATGGCTATCTTCACTTCATCCAGGTCGGGTGGACGGAATTGTTGGTCATCATCGTCCAGATTGAAAGGTTGACTCTGCCTGACAGCGGTATTTGGTCCGTCATCGCCGTTATACAGTCTGCAGAAATGATCTTTCCAAATCCTCAGCATCGACTGCGATTCTACTACGATGTTCCCTTGTTCATCTCTACAGGCTTCGGTTCGGGTTTGTTTCCGTGGCATGTTGTTTTTACCTTTTGGTAAAACTTCCGAACCTCATTCCTGGAGTAGCAACTCTCAATTTCTTCGATCGCGCGCTTCTCATGCTCGGTGCTCGTCTCTCCTCTTCCGCTCATAGATCTCATGAGCAGCTCTGGTCTTTCTAAGCAGCGCCGCGTTATATGCATCTTGCTCAGCTGCATTTGCTTGCCGGCATTCATCATCGAACCAGGGGTTTCGTTGTGGTGGACGAGTGAAACCCAGCACATCAGAAGCGGCATCTCTGATGGCGTTTTGGCAGTGTTTCCAATGGTCTTCGATGCTTGATGCTGGCGGCATTGGACCTCTTAAGAGATTAAGAGACACTCGATCGGAGAAGGACTTGGCGATCTCTTGCGATTGTAGCCGTCTGACGTCGAATTTTCTCACAACATTAGTTTGTCTTGGCGTAGTTTGGGATATCCGCAACCGTACCTTGGCTACAACAAGGTAATGGTCCGAGTCGATGTTGGCTCCTCGGAACGTACGTACATCCATAATGCTGGAGGAGTGTCTTGCGTCGATCGAAATGTGATCAATCTGGTTGACTGTTGATTGATCAGGAGTTCTCCAAGTCCCCTTGTGTATGTCGAGATGTGGGAACCGAGTGCTAGCCACGACAGTGTTTCGCCCCGCCGCAAAGTCGATTAGCCTGAATCCGTTATCGGAGGTGGTGTTGTGCAGGCTATATTTTCCGATTGTTCCACCAAAGACACCCTCTCTTCTTAGCTTTGCATTAAAATCACCGAGGACAATTTTAATATCATAGCTAGGGCATTGCTCGTAGGTCTTGTTAAGAAGCTCATAGAAGGCATCCTTGGTGTCGTCATCTTTCTCCTCTGTGGGGGCATGCGCGCATATGAGGCTAATGTTGGCGAATTTAGCCTTGATGCGGATTGCTACGAGGCGCTCGCTCACATGCCGGAAGCTGAGGACTTCTTTTCTTAGTCTGCCTCCGACAACAAATCCGCATCCAAATAAGCGCTGCTTTTGCCGTCGATAGCAATTGCCGTAGTAGATGTCGCAGTTTTTCATCTTCTTTTTGTCTGGCCCATCCCATCGCATTTCTTGGATGGTGGTTATGTCTGCTTTGCAGCAGTCTAGGGCCTCCGCTAGTTGCTCGGCTGCACGTGGTCTATTAAGGGATCTAACATTCCACGTGCATATCCGAAGCTCATTGTCCTTAAGTCGTTTGCGTGGGTTGTCAACAGTAGATCCGTCCATATCCGAGGCTTGTTCATGCTTCGTAACTTAATTTTTTTTAAAATGGCCGGGCAGTTACCCCGGCGGCACAACCCCCAACCTGGAGGACCAGTTCCATTTTGAGTGCCCCTAGGACGAGAGGTCGGTTACACCGTTGGCCCTTATAGGGCTCGTCCGCCACCATCTCTTTTCCAAGACCCTGACTACGTCCTGGAAATCCTTTCCGGCCTGAGCTCCAAATATGTCGGAGTAGCCCGGATAAGGTCTTGTTTTGTTTTTCCGACACTAATCCTGGTTAATGGCGCAGGAAACTCGCCATTCGCCTTCTTCACTTCGCAACCTCTAGTAAGATTTCCAGATGGCGCCACGGGGAGGCGTGAAGTAGGACTTATTAGCAGAGCTGCAAGATGTTCGGCTGCAGAGGCTCATTCTCGTCATTTAAGGAACCAGCACCTGTTGGAAGATGATACTTCTACGAGGCCTTATACTAATCGTTGCCATCCTGCAAGCAATTCTAATTCTATTAAATGATCTAATCCAAGAAAGCCTAGAGTTTGCCAGTAATATAAGTAAGAAAACCCGACAAGGACAGAATATGGATGCCCAAACTCAGCTCCAGGGAAGTCAATACAGTACCTAAAACGTATGCTTTAGAGGCCAACTTAAGATATAAGAGAGACCTCACTGCTTCGAACAGACATTTGGCATGTTATATGAAGTCCGTAACCTAGAGAATGAATCAGATAATAGAGATAGACATTCCCAATCGGTTGAAAGAGAATGTCTTCAAATACCGTGACGACCACTTGACTTCTTTCTCGATATGGAATTTCATATCAAACCACTATCCGACATAGTGTTTGACGATGCCTATGCACGGTCTTATATAAGAAATAATAGAAGCCGTATTTTACTATCACCTCTAATCTATATAGATCACACAATGAAATTAACACTGTCCAGATCAAAAAAAAATTTAAGTTCTGTGTTGTGGTAGTAGTTTGACATTTAGTCCTCTCAAAATGTGACGTTTAAAAGTAAGCAAAACAAAAATGGAAGCAACTGCAATTGAGGTAAATATTTTTTGATTTTATTTCCATAATTAAGGCTTTATTTGTTTATTCTTATTTTAAGGCGAAGATGATAACAACAACTAAAGTAGCTCATCAGGTATTTCGTCTTTGGATGCTAAAAGCACAGATTCTTCGTTTGATACTGAGAATTTTCCCTCAGACCATAAAAAAATCGAAAATTTCGAAGCAGTTATTAATAGTTACAGCAATTCGGACTTTAAAAGGCATTTCAGACTATGTCGCTCAACTGCAAGGATTTTAATAGGTGTTAAAATATTGATGTACACCAATCAAACGTTTATTTTCCAACTACTTTTAGATCGTTACACACTATCAGAGCGGTTCCGAATCCCAACAAGGAGAGGACTGCTAAAAACGTCACCAGAGTTTAAAATATTTGTATTTCTGTGGTACATGGCAGACACAAATACTTTTCGAGAAATCGCGAACTTGTTTGGCACTTTAAGTTCAACAGGATGGAATATTATTAAGAGGGTAACATCTTGGTTCATATCCTTCTTCTTCTTATCCTTTTTTTAACCCTTTCCTCTTTATGCGAATTTATGCGTAACGAGTTTCCCATTTTTACTGCACCGCTGCTGCTCCGCTTATGGGGTTGGCTAATGTCGCAGACCGCAAAACGCATCTACATAATGCTCGGTCCTGGATCGCTTCAGTGGTTAGCCCCAGGCGTTGTTGCGCATTTGCCATCTGAGAAATCCAGGAATTCTTTTTCCGACCTCGTTTTCTTACAGTTGGAGTGACCGTAGTTGATAGTGCCTTTTTAACCGGATTTTCCGCAGATCTTCTTTGAACGTGGCAATACCAGCTTATTCTATTCGCCTCAAGCTGTTCGGTTACCGAATTCTTTATATGTAGACTTCCTCTTATACGCGTTAATTTAATCCAACCGCGTTTAGTGACTCCACTAGACATCCTTAACATTTTCATTTCCGCTGCCGTCATTTTGTTTTTAAACACTTCGTACATTGTCCAGCACTGTGAACCGTATATTAAAGCTGGTCTAACAACCGTGGTGTAGAGTTTCCCCTTTAATTTAAGTTTTCGGTCGCAAAAGATTCCCGAATTTTCCCGCCATTTCATCCATCCCACACTTACTCTGTGGTTTACGTCGTCGTCACATTTCGCTTCCATGTTAACGATTGATCCTAAGTACTTAAAGATAGTGCTTTTCGGAAGAACTATTCCGTCTAACATTATATCCGGAACAGGTCGCAATGGATGCGCAAATGGGCACGTCAAATGCTCCGTCTTTGAATGACTTATTTTAAACCCGTTTCTCTCTAGCGCATTTCTCCATGAATCTAAGGCGTTCTGTAAATCTTCGACGTTATCGCTAAGTATAATTGCGTCGTCAGCGAAGAGAATTGGCGTTACATTTGCCTCGCGCATGCAGTCTTTTAAAAGATAGTCGAATACTACGTTAGAGAGGAAAGGGCTAAGTACGCTTCCTTGATGCACTCCGACATTAACTGGAAATTCTCTCGTTAGTCCAGCAGAGCTTTTAACCGCAGTTTTCACGTTTCCGTACATATCTTGTATTATTCTAACATACGTTTCCGGTACGTTTTGAGACCTCAGCGCGGCCCATATGAGATCCCTAGGCACTCGATCGAATGCTTTCTCGAGGTCGATAAATACCATGTGTAAATCCTTAGACGAATCTCGGTGATTTTCCATTATTATTCGTAGGCTTTGGATAGCGTCCACCGTCGATCTTCCTTTAACAAATCCACACTGGCTATTATCGAGCTTTATTATTTGCCGAAGACGTTCGTTTAAGGCTCTTTCGACGATTTTCATTGTGTGTGACATAAGCTTGATTGAACGGTAGTTGTTGCATGCTCGAGTGTCGCCTTTTCCTTTGTATAATGGGACCAAGAAGCTACTTCTCCATTGATTCGGCATAGGTTGTCCACATTTTAATTTATTTAAAAGTTTCGATAGCCCGGCAGCGTTTGGCTATCCCCTCCATCTTCGACCAAAACTCTGATGGAATGCTGTCTGGTCCCGCCGCTTTCCCCCGCTTCATTTTTCCGATCGGTTCATATCCATAGGCCACCAATACGTTAAATGGCCAAATGCTAATGAAGCCTGGAATTTTGGGGTGCATTGACGGTTCCTATATGTATAAGGATCAAAGCACCTATTTCTAACAAGGGAAGTTATTTCAACAGAAAACGTTATTATAGCTCTTAGTTCACGGGGTAAGGAGTTCCATAGGCGAGTGACATGAATGAAGAATTGCCGCTCCGATGTCAGGCAAGGACGTGGAGTTTGCATTAAGGTCAAAGTCCTTTGCGATTAAGGAAAAACTAATCTCCTTAAGAGATAGTCAGGTTGATGTGTCTGCATGTTGTCATGCACGCAAGATAGGGATCGAAGGCGACAATACACTTTGAGAAAACGGACACGTGATCATACTTTCGGAGGCCATAAATATGTCGAGCAATATTTTTGAATACAACATTACGCTTCCTTTTAGTAACTGAGTCAACTTTGCCATACACCTCACACCCATACAGTAAAATTGGCAGTAAAAGCGTTTTTGCCAGTATAGTTCTTAAAGCTGTAGGTGTAAACATCTGAGTTGACCAAAGCATACGAAGGGGTCCTCCACAAACTTTGCCAATATCAGTGTTTATATAGTGAGTCCATGTAAGGGAGTCGTCAAAAATACGTCCGAGATTTCTTACAGTGTGAACAAAGGGGATGATTTCTTCACCAAGTTTTATTGGTGGAAAGGTAGATAGATTCTGTGTTTTCCTATGAATCACGAGCGCTTTCGACTTTGCCAGATTCAAACTTAGAAAGTTACGTTGAGCCCAGAGAAAAATTTTGTCGAATTCTTCATTTATCAAAGCAATGACTTGATCTAAGGCATTGTTATTTCCACTCACGGATCAGACACCTTTGGAAATTTGTAACATAGTGAAAAGGCCAGGTCCAAGTATTGACCTTTGAGGAACTCCACGCGATACGTCGAAATTTTATTGTTAGCCACAACACTTTGTTACCTATCTACTACGTAGGAATAAATAAGGTTTGCTGATTCTTTGGAGAACATGTACATTGTCTGAAGTTTTCGGCAAAGAAGAACGTGATTGACAGTGTCAAACGCTTTGGAAAGTCTAAGAGAATTAGAAAAGTAACGCATTTTTTGTCCAACGACTTCATTTCCTTTTTAAGGGATTGTGACAAATTTTGCCCTTTTCCATTCACGTGGATTTTGGGGAGCTGTTATTATGCTGTTGAAAATGTGGGTAATGGAAGGAATAATGTACGGAAGGAGAAGTTTTACGAACCGGGGATCAATACCGTCGATGCCCGTTGCGTTCGACTTTATTGATAGAACCGCTTCGACAACCTCTTGATCACTAATACATATGAAACCGAAAGATTCATTGGGGCCGGAATATCAAATGTATAACACTCGCTTTCATTTGTGAAAGAGGATGTAATCTCTTTTCCAACTCCAAGTTGCTTAACAGCTTTCCATTTATTTTTTGACGAACAACTTTGGCTTAACCTATTTTTATAGTAAAGCGTCTTTGCGGACCTTATGTCTACCACCACCCTTTTCCGCAAACGGCAGTACTCCTGATACAGCGTTTCGACTCTATATCGTCTCCAAAGACTATAGGCTGTATTGCGTTGCAGCATCAGCTTCTTAATTTCGCTACTGGACCAGGGTGGCGACGTTCTACGGATAACTTTTGTTATTAGTGGGACATGTTTATTAAAAAGGTATCTGATCTGCTCTTGAAAAAAATATAACTTTATCGTTAAAAAACTGCATGCACCTCAGACTATTCCAATCAGTACACTGAATGTCATACAGCAACTCACTGTTGTTCGCGTTCTTAAAGTCTCAAAACTGGGAGATGATCTCTTTTGGCCTGTTTTTAAAATCGAAGGTTAGATAAATGAGATCATGCCTTGATAAACCAGAAGCTTGAACCTGACTATTAATTAGGATCTTACTACTTACCTTGGAAATGAGTAGGACTTTCTATATTTACAGGGAAAAGGTTCAGCGCCTTAAAGTTATTTAGTAAACGAAAAGATTAGTCACAATATATCTTGTGGAATGTGCAGAAGCAATCGAACTGTTTCAGAAAATCTCGTCTTGAGCAGTTAACTGAGGAGTAATACGGATAAACCTTCCCGACAAGTTGTACAGATCATGAAGATGCGTTTTTTCTTTGTAGGTTTCCCTTGATGTCATTTTCTTAGAGTCACGAATTGGAAAAGATTTTGAAATAGAAATTATCTTAAGCACAAATGTATTTATTGTGTGAATTGAGATAGTTAATAAAGGGGACATTTTGCTTTGAGCGATTTCCTTCTCCCACCAACTGAAGACGTGTACAATACTAAGAGTAGCAGTAGTAGCGAGATCAGAGGTTTTATTATCATGAGGTGATATAGCCGCTAAAGTGTATACGGAATTTCTATGCTCTACTCTGTCGTAGAAACGAGTTCCTCTGCCTTCTTCCTGCAGGACCGATTTTTACATCATTTTATTTGTTCGTCATCAAAACTGAGGTTTATTTTTGCATCAGTTTGAAACCTTTAAATCAAATCCGTAACCGAATAAAACTATAATTTTTTGAGGCTATGTCCTCCGCCAGTCTTATGCATTTGACGAAAAGCTCTGGATAGCATAGCACCACCAAATCGTTTTGAATCACCTCGTAAATCAAACTATAATTTTTTGAGGCTATGTCCTCCGCCAGTCTTATGCATTTGACGAAAATCTCTGGATAGCATAGCACCACCAAATCGTTTTGAATCACCTCGTAAATCAACTGCCTCCAAAGCTCGTTTATGCGCCTTCGTGCATTCATCCCAAATGATGATTTTGAATTTTCGCTGCCGCCGAATTCTTGGTCATTGTGCACTTTGGCTTGGCAACCATGAGAAGATTCATCGGCAGCTTCAAAGCAGAATGTGCAGTTCGACCGCCTTCCAAGAATGTGGCAGCAATGCCAGAGGATACAACAGGAAACGCAATTTGAGATCTTGACCGAATTGTTGCCACAATCAACGAAATTACAACCTTTATGAGCGAATAGTACACGTTCTTCTGCTCGGCATTCAACAGTGTCACATTTGTTCGGACTCTTTCGGACAGCTCATCCCGATCATAGTCTTGCTCCCGTTGCAAAATCTAAAAACCTTCAGCTTAACGATGTAATCTATGAGTACTCTGATCTTTTGTTTGAGTACTCGTGCAGTGATATCATGTCGATCGCTGGAGGTCTGTCCTGTCAGCAACAGATTCGTAATTTCGGGCCATTTCGGATTGCAAGTGAACGTGATGAATAAATCCGGGCGTCCGTAATTCCGCACGTACGTCATCGCATCTTGGGCGAACTCATTCATGTGGTGCGGGCTTCCAACAAAAGTAGCTGGGAGAATGGTCAAACAACCGATATTTGCCGCGTCTCCTTCTGTAGCGATGGCGTCACGCAAGTGGATGTACTCGTCTGATCGTAACTTCATTTCGCTCCATTTCGGCCTTGACGTACATGTCGACGCAGTACTGTTGAAACAACCGGCGATATCTCAACAGATGATTGTCAACATCTTGCCGAATCATCAATCGATATGCATAAAAATTTATTGAGCTGACCTTCTTATTCGTTTCTTCTACTGAACTATGAATTCGAACTTAGTTGTAGAATGAAAAAGAAGTGATGACTTGTAAACAAGCCTGTCGATGGATTGACCATCTTTATATTGAAGTGATAGCCATCCTCTGACCGATAAGTTTCGTACACGCGCTGCAATTGCCCACCATCCCGACGCTTGAGAACAATATCGCGTAATTCCACATTCTCGCCAACAATCACAACTGCGACTTAGTTGACAGTGGGAGCATTGAGTCCTTTGTCTGCTCTTATAATGAATTTTTGTTCGTTAGAATGCTTTGTATCCAATGCGGCTTTGATCAATCTGACCAATTCATTATGCTCATGCAGAACATTTTGCATATGTTCGATCATTTCACGTTTAGTCGCAGCAAAAATTGCACAACGCTGATCTAGTTCAATTGCCAAAATAGGCGCTGTCTTATGAAATCAAATACCATCTAGACCACGGATTTTAATTTCAGCCACTAAATTGTTCGTTTTCATGGCACCATTCAAAGTTACGTTCCGGTCGGCCTAAGTTTTGAAGAAATATCGACCGATGATTTCACAAACTACCCAGAATCGTTGCCTTGCCTGGATTTAGTGACAGCTCTTGAACCTCTTCGAGTTGCTGGGCACCCCGAACATGTTATTTTTTTCTTATTGACGTTGCCAATGAATGTTCAACGACTGAAGGGGTAGCGATTTGGTTGGCCGGTCGGTCGAGTTCAGTACTTGCAAGATTTGAATTTGGTATCAAGATTCTTAGGTAAAATACGCCAAGCTATTGCATACGATAGGCCAAGCCGTTGAGAACGGCGCCGAATAGATGTTCGTTATACAGGTGAATAATTTTAAGACGCTGTGACGAGCTTAGTCTAAGTAAATATAGCCTGCAGGACATCCCACTTGTCAACTTATTTAGGCTTACCGAGTTCATTTCCGCACGATATGTCATCGCGTTTTAGTTCGGCAAGAATTTCTCCCAAACACCATCGTCAAACTTTGACTTGACTATGGAAAAGGCCAGCTAGCGTATGAAAAAAAACTCAAACGATAAAGAGTGGCGCTGCGCAAGGGATAAGAGCTATTCATGAGCTCTACCACCAAAGGAAGAAGAACGAGTACCGACAATGGAAGTTGTGATATGTTTCAAGCAAGAAACACGTTCGGAATCTTAACAAGAAGCTCAAAAGAGTTCGAATAGGAATATACCGGAAAAAAGACGATTCGCAATCTATGTTGAGGATGTGAAAGAACATTTCTTTTCTATTACCAGACAGATTGGACAATGATGGGCAAGCATTTTATCCAACCGAATTTAACGAAGTGAGGATAGCCGTATACAACATGAGGTTAAACAAGGCTTCTGGTACTGAAGGTATAAAGTCTGGGCTGTTCAAAGCAACTGCAGATGAATTTGTTAAGAGGATGAACTGAATTATCTATTAAAAATAGTTATACGAAATCATGTCAGGTGAATAAGACCTAAGCACTGTAAATACAATTCAGGATTGCAAGGAGCCCTCGAACTTCAAATCGACACCAACCGTCTATTTGTGACAGCGTATATCTGGAGGAAATAAGCGAAGTCAAGTTCGGATTTGGGACTCCAACCTAACTTGTACGACGAAACATGTTGATAGTGGAAAACACTCTCTGCTCCGTGTGCGTCGGAACTGGTTTTCAACAATTTGATCAGCTGTCATGTAAATTATTAAACATCTTACTTTAAAGCTGTGAGTCATCAACGTAGACAATCTTTTTAAAGCCTGTATATAACACCACCTTCCCTTTGCAGTAGACATGTAGTATATATTAAACATCTTACTTTCTTCCTCGATTTTCATCTCCAAAGTACGTCGCGAAAGAGCGTTCCCTCTCCTCCAAAAAATGATCAGTTGCTCCTAAACATCATATGCCAAATGAGTGATTTAAGCAACGTGATAACCGAATCACGCGCGCTTTTAAACGAAATTGCTGATCACATCCGGATAGCTTCCAGTAAAATCGACGATATACCGGTGCAATCCCAGGCTCTACCGACTGCATCATACAACAGCTCGATTCTGACTGAGATGCTTGAATCTGCAATAATGGAACCACCAATAACTCCTGGGTCATCATCTTCTCCACCACAACCCGCTCCGGAAATTGATCCAAATACACCAACTCCTGAACCCACAATCTCACGATTTGGCACCTTGTGGACACTTTCGGAGTGGAACAAGAGAATCAAAAAGTTGAACAATTCCAACAAAGCCGAATCGGTTAACTTTTTAATAAGAGGTACACATCTCGATCGAGCCAGGCTAACTAGTCTCTTCAAATCTAAATTTAAAATTGATGTCATCAACTGCCGTAAGATCTCCACCAACACCCTCAAGGTAAGCATCCCATTAAAATATGAATGGATGTTCATCAACCCTGCTTCCGACGTCATCAATCTGGGTGGAATAACCATGGAAAGATTAAAACCAAATAGAGGAAACAACAAACATCGCAAGGATACTACCTTTAACCCTTTACCGAAGCCCAACTCTCACAAAAAAAATCCAAAGCCTAACAAACAAGCTCTTGATCCAAACTGGAGTTTTAAAGTTGGGACATTCCCTTTCTTCACTCCTTCTTCACTTCATACTGCTAATCACGTTTCCACAAAACGTTCTTCCACACCGTCCAACCCAATTCCCAAACGTGTATCTTTTAATCTTGATCCTCCTCTCAGTCATTTAAAAACCCCAACAACTTCTTCTCATCCCACTCAAACAAAAACGACATACCCTAACTTTATTCGCTCCCATATTTTAAATCCCTCCCCATCCTCTAAGCTTGAGTCCCACCCTGATTCCACACCACCTTCGTTTTTAGACCCCATACTTCCTCCAAAGGCAAAGTTAACCAAGCACCTTATCGATTCAGGGGAAGATGGCCGGTATGTTCTCTCTCGACTACGTGACCGCAGACTATACGATAATGTTCGTTTATATCTCGCATATCTTCATGATAAGCCAGACTCTGTCTGTATAGACGGTATAACGAAAACCAATGCAATGGTTTCCATTCTGCAAGAAGGCCTTCCCACTAATCACAATGAACTGCGGCAACTTTTTATACGTTTTCATGAGCAATTAGATATGACTCCTGATGATGTGGTTAATGATCTCTCCTCTTTTGCGTCTCACGTAAGCTCCAAACGCATACTACACCTCCAGCGAACGCGGTCTAGTTTCAAAAACTACCATCGCTCCTAACCCACTACTCAATTCTTTGCCGAAGCCTCCCAAATATCTGTCCCTGTATTATCAAAATGTAAGAGGATTACGAACTAAGATCTCTGCTATATATCTTAATTCGCAGATTCTGCCCTACGACATTTTTGCACTCACAGAAACCAATCTCACCCCTGATATTAAGGATAATGAATTATTTTCCCAAGACTTTGATTTACACCGTGACGACGATCTAGATAAGGAGGAAAATTTGTATGGCCGTGGGGTACTTCTAGCTATACACTCTCGTCTCGAGTCTAAACCCTTTCAAAAATCGTCCACTGCATTCTTTGAATTTGCTTGCGCTAGAATTCCTATTTGCAAGCGCAACCTATATATTTGCTGCTGCTATATTCGCCCCTCTCAACCAATTCAAGGTTACCAGCTAGCTGTTGATGCAATCGACAGCATTTTTGATGCTGCTGATCCCAGCGACGTAGTTATTTTTTTGGGTGATTTTAATCTACCTAAGCTTGTATGGGCTCAGACTGACCAGTCCTACTTTACTGCAACAAATCCCACCTCTGATAAAGAAAACCTTTTCATCGACTGCCTTACTGACTCTGGTCTGTATCAATTAAGTGGTGTCACCAATAACATTGGCAGACAACTCGACCTAGTCTTCGCCACTGATACAGATAACTGCATCGTTTTAGAAAGCAGACATCTTCTTTCTAAGTTGGATAGTTACCATCCTCCCCTTTCTCTTACATTGGCGTATGACAATGGTCTTAATCGCGCTTCTTATGAGTATTCTTACAGTTTTAATTTTCATAGGGCTAACTATGCCGAACTGAATAACCTTCTCAGTATGGCCAATTTTGACTTTCTTTACGATAATCCCAACCTCACGGTTAACGATGCTCTCGCATCCTTCTATACCGAAATTTTCAAATGTCTCTCCCAATCCGTACCTTTTTTACCCAAAAAGAATCCCTCATCATCGCCACCCTGGTATAATAAAGAGTTGCGATCTATTCGTAATAAGAGAAATAAGCTCTGGCGTACTTACTTAATATCGTTTTCCGACATCGATTTCTTTTACTACCAGTCTGCCCAAATAAATTTCTCTGTACTTTGTCAAACTCTATATGACAACTTTTTGAACCAAATGGACCACACACTCATTACCGACCCCAAGCGGTTCTTTCAGTTCATCAAAACTAAAAGTAAATCGGATAACTATCCATCATCTCTGAATTTTCTAGATAAGTCATCGGGCGATTCCCAAATTATAGCAAATCTCTTCGCAATTTTTTTTAGCCAAACGTTCGCCACCCATTCCCAAGAGCCAGACCACTCTTACTTTTCCTACTTAAATTGCTGTCCACAAACAACTTTAGAATCTGTGTCTATAACTTTAGAGCAAGTCAAAGAAAAAATTATAAACCTCAAAGATGATTATTCTGCTGGCCCTGATGATCTTCCCCCTATATTTTTAAAGAAATGTGAAATGCACCTAGCCCAACCTCTTACAGCTCTCTTTCAGCTTTCTATCACACAGGGATTATTTCCCTCGACCTGGAAAAGGTCATTTATTATTCCCCTACATAAAAAAGGCCGAAAAGATGATATTTCCAACTATCGACCAATTGCTAAGCTGTCCTGCATACCCAAGCTATTCGAGAGCATTATTTATGACACGATGCTTTTTCATTGTAAACCTATTGTTTCCCAAAACCAGCACGGATTTCTCAAAGGTAGATCTACGACTACCAACTTAACGGAATTCGTATCAAGCACTTTATGTGCACTGGAATCTGGAAATGAAGTTGATGTGATTACCACCGATTTCAGCAAAGCCTTTGATAGGATTTCACATGATATAATCGTTCTGAAATTAAAAGCTCTTGGTTTCCAAATAAACTTTATAACATGGGTTCGATCATATTTAAATGAAAGACAGTACTATGTTTTATTCAGGTCCATGATTTCTGACCCAATTAAAGCCTCCTCTGGTGTCCCTCAAGGCAGCCACCTTGGCCCCTTACTATTCATTCTGGCCATTAATGATGTTGATTGCATCATAAAAAAATCATACATATCTGTTTACGCAGACGATATGAAAATCTTTAGATATATATCTTCTTCCTCAGACAGCCTACCACTGCAGGAAGATCTTGACAGATTTTGTACTTGGTGTCAGAAGAATTTTCTTGAGCTTAACGTCAATAAGTGTCAGGCTATAACGTATTCCCGTAAGCGGCCCCCGACTTCACCTCGCTGCTATCTAATCTTTAATCTTCCTGTTCCCTTAGTGAATGAGTTGCGGGATTTAGGTGTTATCTGTGATAAGGAACTCAATTTCCGTTCTCACATTGATAATATAATAAAGAAAGCCAACTCTGCCCTCGGCTTCATCAAGCGCTGGTCTAAGGAGTTTTCCAATCCTTATGTTACTAAATCTCTTTACATAACCTTTGTTAGGCCTCTTCTTGAATATGCAAGCCAGGTGTGGTGACCCTACTACAGAACACACATTCTCCGAATAGAAGCTGTTCAACGCAGGTTTTTACGATTCGCTTTACGTGGTCTTCTCTGGGATGATAGCCAAAACTTACCACCTTATACTGATCGGCTGAAACTTATAAATTTACAACCCCTTTCTATACGTCGAAAAATTGCCGACATTCTCTTTATTCATCAAATTTTAGTTGGTAATATCGATTGTCCTTCCTTACTTCGACTTATTTCTTTTAATACAAACCCTCGCAATCTTAGGTCTGTGCCACTTTTCCGGCTAAATCTTCACCGAACGAATTACGGACACTTGGAGCCAATGTCTAGAATGCTTCGTGAAGTTAACGATATTCTGCCTCTCTTCGACTACCATCTCACCAAACTCTCTCTTAAAAACACTCTTATTTCCACCTATGCCTCACATCCTAACTTTTTTTTAACCGCTCCCACCCTTTAGTTTTTATCTTTAGTTTTAAGTGAAAATTGTTAGTTCTAAGAATTAGCTTGCAATAAGCATTAATAAATCTGTCCGGGTTTGACCCGGGCCGCAAATAAATATATTACAAAGCGAGATGTCTATGAAGCATTGGCGACATCAAAATCTTGGCCAAAACGCTAAAATAGACAAATGCAATCTAGAGATAGTAAAGGACTTTGTCTACCTAGGCTGTGTAGCTACTATAAATAACGACACCACCTCAGAGATCATTCGAAGGGTGGCAATGTTAACAGCTATACCTACTTTTACAAGTGACAACTAGGACATCATTTGGAGATTTTCGTTAAGTTACAATGCGCTGACAACAATTTATTCTCATAGTTTTGCGTAATAAAGCTGCAGACACCTAAATTGTGTAATCTACACCGATAGACCAACATTAGGAAGCCAACATTCACGATAAAAAAAAAAAACTAAATCAATTCTCTCTTTCACAGGATTCCACAAATATTGATTTTATCCACAAGTCTCATACGAGTACATGGATAGAACCATAAAATGTTTCGAATTTTATGATGCCATTAGAGTCTTTGTATCTTCCTAGAAGCGCCCTTTAAGCAATGTTATTTTAGTAAACCATAGTTAGGGTTCTCTGAACTTTCACTACAAAAAGGGAAGAAATTTCTTTATTTCAGTTCCGTTCGCCCTCATGCACACTTTTCGAAGCAAATATGCACCCCTAATAGAACATTCATTTATTCAAGGATCCTTCTCTCAGAAACAGGGTTGTTGTATAGGTACCTACTAATACCATGGCATATCCACCCCTGTCGTACATCAATTACATACATCGATTGCCATTAGCATAAATTGTAAATCATTTCCTGTCAAAATCAACAAATTGATAAATTTACCATGAAACACTCGCCAATTTTAGCACTCTGGCGAGAAAAGTGGTCTCGTTTGCTTGACACAGAGGGTAAGTGGGCGAGTTGATGCATGACATTGCATTGAGAGGGTACTGAAAGTTTGCTAGTTCGTGCACTTGAATAAAACGTATTTTAGTGTCCTTTTGTATAGTTGATCGACCATTTATCATGAAAGTTACAAGTTCATTTTGCAAATTCACCGTCTAAACCGCTCTATTGAAAGAGATTCTTTTCACTTAATAAAGCCATAGACGACAGGCTATATACTCGTATATACGTATAAAGGGTTGATAGTTGTGAACATCGTGCACAGACCATGGAAAAAAAACCATCCTGACCGAACATATGGAATGAGAAGTTATTGTATTTCAATTTCAAAAAGTTAACTTTTCAAAACGAAGCATGTAATTCGAGGAGATTTTGTCTTCGAGTGTCCAAATATCACGAAAATCGTG
The DNA here is from genome assembly GCA_928272305.1 of Volucella inflata. Lineage (NCBI taxonomy): Eukaryota > Metazoa > Arthropoda > Insecta > Diptera > Syrphidae > Volucella > Volucella inflata. The sequence goes on along the minus strand of OV743717.1, from coordinate 79,077,799 downwards.
CTGTTGATTGAATTATATTTAACAAAACATTTTTCTGGACAGGCGTCAAGTAAGCAGCACGTGTGCACCTGTCTTTTATAGAAAATGTTCGGAAAGTTAGTGGCATGTTGGCCGACTTCTTATACAATTTGTTTCTTAAGAGGAATGTAGGATTCTACTTATCTATGTTTGTCTTAGAAGCTTGTAGGTATCGAATACATGCTAAGTGTGGCATGGGAGTATTTTCCTATCAACTCCATTAGCACATTTGTACAGGTAATGAATTAGAAGAAACAGGACATTTTGAGGATATTTTTGAAACGAGAAATAATTATATCGTTGGCACCCCTCTAGCTTTTTAAATGTTTGTTTTGCGTTTGCCAAGTGACATTTATGCAAAGTTGCCGCGTAAAAAGTTTTTGAAGTCAGTTGCTTAAAATCATGGAATGAGGTTTTGGCGTTTCTGACCCAGTGCTGCAGTTGTCTTCTAAAGGGTGTTTTTTTAAGAGCTTGAGAACTTTAAATAATAATACAAGAGAGAAATATTGTTAAAATAAAATTTTTATTATTTTAATCTGGTAGATAATTTCATTTATTTATGATCTGCGGCACATGCCCGCCGCGGCTAAGAGTTACATGGTCCATTCGATCAGTCCAATTTTCACTACTTTTCCAATAAATTTGGCCGTATGGCGTCAATGGTGGCTTGAATATTGGCTTCCAATGCTTCAAGAGTTGCTGAATAGCCCCATCAAAAGTAATCGAGAGGCGTTAAGTCGCACAAACGAGGGGGCCAGTTAACACGATCATTTCTGGAAATAAAGTTGACACCAAATTGATTTTGCAATAAATTGATGGTTAAGCGCCCTGTATGGCAAGTTGCGCCGTCTTGTTGGAACCAAATGTCGTCGATGTTTAGCGCATTAATTTTTGGAAACAAAAAATCAGTAAGCATGGCTCGAGAGCGCTCGCCGCTCACCTTAACGGCAGCTCAGCTCCTCATTTCGAAAAAGATAAGGACCGATGATGCCATCAGCGTGTAAACCGCACCAAACAGTCAATTTTAATGGATGTAATGGTGATTCGTTAAGAGCTTGAGGATTGTCTTCGCTCCATATACGACAATTATGCTTGTTGATGAAGCCATTTTACCAGAAATGAGCTTCATCACTAAATACAATTCTTCAATTAGAATGCTCATCTTCGGTCAGTTTAAAATTTTAGCCCGATCAGCAAAAATTCGACGTGAACGATGGTCATTTGGCTTTAATTCTTGCACGAGTTGTATTTTATAGGCACGTAAGCCAAGATCCTTATGTAAAATTTTCTACGTAGTCGAAGGACAAAGGCCAACAAGTTGAGAACGAGGATGAATCGACTTTTCGTCGTCTTTTTTAACACTTCGCGCTACAGCAGCAATATTCCCTTCGGTATGCACATTTCTTTGTCTTGTTGGTGGTTTTGAATCGAGAAGAGTAAAATTAATGCGAAAACGATCAATAACTGCATGAATTGGTTGCTCACTACTCAACGATTATGTTGACCGTAGAATTGACGAAGTGCTCTGTGAACGTCACGAACGGATTTATTTTTTTCAAAGTTAATTTCCACAATTTGGAAGAGTTGTTCTGGAGTTAAGCAATTCATAATGAATTGTCGAATCTTACTGAATACTGATATTTCAACATAGTTTGACATTGACAACTGTTAAACCATAGACAACAACCATCGAAACTTCTGACGCAGCTAAAAAAACACCATTTACGGTACGCGTTGATCATCGGGGTTTTCAATATTCCTTGGCCTCGTCTTCTTGTGTGTTGCTGATGGTCTAAAAAAAAAAAACCACTGTGGCGCTGGCAGCCCGGTATGGGCCATGGCCTAGCTTCTTGACACTCGTTTGTGTTGCTCATGTTGTCATTTTTTTAACATCTGAGCGGGCCTACGGTTTATCGCCGAGTCCGAACGGCACTCCTAAGAAGCTTTTTCGTAGGCAATTTTACTTTCGAGAGTTTGCCATTGCCCGCCGTAAGGGTGATGGCGATTTGAAAAATTGTTGGTAACCCAGCCAGGAATCGAACCCAGACTCTCTGCGTGATAGTCCAATGAGCCAACTATTGCGCCATCGCCATGCTGATGGTCTATCTGATGCTAAAACGTGTCATAATAATGTTGTATCTTCCTTACAATGGAAGGTAAAGAAGTTTTTGCAGCTTATTAATGTGCGTGGTTGAGGTTTTAGTATCTCAGCTTAGATTCCATAAGGGCAGCAAGTACACTTGTTTTTATACTTTTAATGTTGAGTAGTATTTTAGGTACACTAAGGCATAGAGAGCTTATCCGAGATTGGACCAAAGAATCTCTATGTGCCCATTCCAGAGAACATGGTTGTCGATAAATTCTAGTAGGTACTTGTGGGTCTTGGCTACTCGATTTCTTAATCTGAGAGTACTCTATGGCAGGTGTGTCTTTTTAGGGTAACTCAAACGTGTTTCATGTTTGTCTTCGTCGCATCTAAAATCAGACTATTATAATGACACCAGTGTACAACTTTATCGAACTTTATCTGCATTATTTGTAAGCCATTGGTAGGTTATCTATGTCTGAGCACTATCGCTGCATCGTCCGTGAAAGCAAAATAAGTGCTATTTGTTGAGGTACGCATCAACTCGTTTTTGAAGATGACAAATACCAGTGTGGATTTGTTGAAGGAAGATCGACGGTGGACGCTATCCAAAGCCTACGAATAATAATGGAAAAGCACCGAGATTCGTCTAAGGATTTACACATGGTATTTATCGACCTCGAGAAAGCATTCTATCGAGTGCCTAGGGATCTCATATGGGCCGCGCTGAGGTCTCAAAACGTACCGGAAACGTATGTTAGAATAATACAAGACATGTACGGAAACGTGAAAACTGCGGTTAAAAGCTCTGCTGGACTAACGAGAGAATTTCCAGTTAATGTCGGAGTGCATCAAGGAAGCATACTTAGCCCTTTCCTCTTTAACGTAGTATTCGACTATCTTTTAAAACACTGCCAATGTAACGCCAATAATCTTCGCTGACGACGCAGTCATACTTAGCGATAACGTCGAAGATTTACAGAACGCCTTAGATTCATGGAGAAATGCGCTAGAGAGAAACGGGCTTAAAATAAGTCGTTCAAAGACGGAGCATTTGACGTGCCCATTTGCGCATCCGTTGCGACCTGTTCCGGATATAATGTTAGACGGAATAGTTCTTCCGAAAAGCACTATCTTTAAGTACTTAGGATCAATCGTTAACATGGAAGCGAAATGTGACGACGACGTAAACCACAGAGTGAGTGTGGGATGGATGAAATGGCGGGAAAATTCGGGAATTTTTTGCGAACGAAAATTTTCACTTAAATTAAAGGGGAAACTCTACACCACGGTTGTTAGACCAGCTCTTATATACGGTTCACAGTGCTGGACAATGTACGAAGCGTTTAAAAACAAAATGACGATAGCGGAAATGAAAATGTTAAGGATGTCTAGTGGAGTCACTAAACGCGATTGCATTAGATCTACGCGTATAAGAGGAAGTCTACATATAAAGAAATCGGTAACCGAACAGCTTGAGGCGAATAGAATACGTTGGTATTGCCACGTTCAAAGAAGATCTGCGGAAAATCCGGTTAAAAAGGCACTATCAACTACGGTCACTCCAACTGTAAGAAAACGAGGCCGGAAAAAGAATTCCTAGATTTCTCAGATGGCAAATGCGCAACAACGTCTGGGGTTAACCACTGAAGCGATCCAGGACCGAGCATTATGTAGACGCGTTCTGCGGTCTGCGACATTAGCCAACCCCATAAGCGGAGCAGCAGCGATGCAGTAAAAATGGGAAACTCGTTACGCATAAGTTCGTATAACGAGGAAAGGGTTAATAAAAGGATAAGAAGAAATACCAGGGGTATTAGCTTTGATCTTTAAAAGACTCCAAAAGGGTGGTAGTTTCTTCAGTGAAGGCATTTTTAATTTTCGCTTTAAACGATGTTCCACTTAATAACTCTAAAAATAGGCGGCTAGTGTACCTCTGATTCCATGTTGCCTTTGAATGATCTAAATTGTCGAATGCTATGCTAAAATCTATAACCATCAACTTTTTTAATATTGTTGGTACATCACCACCGCCATTAACAAGGATTAGTGTCGGAAAAACAAAACAAGACCTTATCCGGGCTACTCCGACATATTTGGAGCTCAGGCCGGAAAGGATTTCCAGGACTTAGTCAGGGTCTTGGAAAAGAGATGGTGGCGAACGAGTTACTGGCTCCGGTGTAACCGACCCCTCGTCCTAGGGGCACTCAAAATGGAACTGGTCCTCCAGGTTGGGGGTTGTGCCGCCGGGGTAACTGCCCGGCCATTTAAAAAAAGATTAAGTTACGAAGCATGAACAAGCCTCGGATATGGACGGATCTACTGTTGACAACCCACGCAAACGACTTAAGGACAATGAGCTTCGGATATGCACGTGGAATGTCAGGTCCTTTAATAGACCACGTGTAGCCGAACAACTAGCGGAGGCCCTTGACTGCTGCAAAGCAGACATAACCGCCATCCAAGAAATGCGATGGGATGGGCCAGACAAAAAGAAGATGAAAAACTGCGACATCTACCACGGCAATTGCTATCGACGGCAAAAGCAGCGCCTATTTGGATGCGGATTTGTTGTCGGAGGCAGACTAAGACGAGAAGTCCTCAGCTTCCGGCATGTGAGCGAGCGCCTCGTAGCAATCCGCATCAAGGCTAAATTCGCCAACAAAAGCCTTATATGCGCGCATGCCCCCACAGAGGAGAAAGATGGCGACACCAAGGATGCCTTCTACGAGCTCCTCAACAAGACCTACGAGCAATGCCCTAGCTATGACATTAAAATTGTCCTCGGTGATTTTAATGCAAAGCTAAGAAGAGAGGGTATCTTTGGTGGAACAATCGGAAAATATAGCCTGCACAACACCACCTCCGATAACGGATTCAGTCTAATCGACTTTGCGGCGGGGCGAAACATTGTCATGGCTAGCACGCGGTTCCCACATCTCGACATACACAAGGGGACTTGGAGAACTCCTGATCAATCAACAGTCAACCAGATTGATCACATTGCGATCGACGCAAGACACTCCTCCAGCATTATGGATGTCCGTACGTTCCGAGGAGCCAACATCGACTCGGACCATTACCTTGTTGTAGCCAAGGTACGGTTGCGGATATCCCAAACTACACCAAGACAAACTAATGCTGTGAGAAAATTGGACGTCAGACGGCTACAATCGCAAGAGATCGCCAAGTCCTTTTCCGATCGAGTGTCTCTTAATCTCTTAAGAGGTCCCATGCCGCCAGCATCAAGCATCGAAGACCATTGGAAACACTGCCAAAACGCCATCAGAGATGCCGCTTCTGATGTGCTGGGTTTCACTCGTCCACCACAACGAAACCCCTGGTTCGATGATGAATGCCGGCAAGCACATGCGCTGCTTAGAAGGACCAGAGCTGCTCATGAGCTCTATGAGCGGAAGAGGAGAGACGAGCACCGGCTTCTCAGGAGGAAGAAGAAAGAGCATGAGAAGCGCGCGATTGAGGAAATTGGGAGATGCTACTCCAGGAATGAGGTTCGGAAGTTTTACCAAAATGTAAAAATAACATGCCACGGAAACAAACCCAGAACCGAAGCCTGTAGAGATGAACAAGGGAACATCGTTCTAGAATCACAGTCGATGCTGAGGATTTGGAAAGATCATTTCTGCAGACTGTATAACGGCGATGACGGACCAAATACCGCTGTCAGGCAGAATCAACCTTTCAACCTGGACGATGATGACCAACAATTCCGTCCACCCGACCTGGATGAAGTGAAGATAGCCATATCGAAGCTTAAGTCCAACAAAGCTGCTGGAGCGGATGGCCTGACTGCCAAGCTCTTCAAAGCGGCAGGCGATGACTTGGTAAGGAGCATACACCAACTCATCTGTAAAATATGGTCGGACGAAAGTATGCCCGATGAATGGAACCTCAGCATTGTTCGTCCAATTCTCAAGAAAGGAGACCCTCTGAACTGCGCCAACTGCAGAGGCATCAGTCTCCTTAACATCGCATATAAGATCTTATCCGTCGTATTGTGTGAACGCCTGAAGCCGTTCGTCAACAACCTTAGGTCCATATCAGTGTGGCTTCAGGCCAGGAAAGTCCACCATCGACCAGATATTCACACTACGGCAGATCTTGGAGAAGACCCATGAGCTTCAGATCGATACCCACCACCTATTCATCGATTTTAAGGCCGCGTATGACAGCATCTATAGAGACGAGCTATATAGAGCAATGTCTAGTTTTGGCATCCCTGCCAAACTCCTCCGTCTGTGCAGGATGACGATGGAGAATGCGAGAATGCACGCTGCTCCATCAAGGTCGGTAAAGATCTCACCGAGTCCTTTGATGTCCAGAAAGGATTTAGACAAGGCGATGCGCTGTCATGCGATTTTTTCAACATCGTACTTGAAAGAATAGTGCAAAACTCACGAGCAAACTCAAGAGGCACTTTCTTTCAAAAGTCCGTCCAACTACTCGCATACGCCGACGAAATTGACATAATTGGGAGAAAGCAGCGTGATGTCAGTGGCGCTTTAGCGAGTATTGAGACGGAAGCGGCGAAAATGGATTTAGCGGTCAATGAGGGCAAGACCAAGTATATGCTGTCAAGCAAAAAGGACAACCAACACTGACGTCTCGGACAGAACGTCACCCTCGACAGATATAACTTTGAGGTAGTTAAGGACTTTGTCTACCTAGGCTCCGCTATAAATACAGACAACGACACCAGCGCTGAGATCAAGCGAAGAATAACTCTTGCCAACCGCTGTTTCTTTGGGTTAAGAAGGCAATTGAGTAGCAAAGCCCTGTCTCGGACAACAAAAGTCACCCTTTATAAGACCTTAACAATCCCGATCCTGCTCTATGGCGCAGAGGCATGGACATTATCAAAAATGGGTTGGGCGATCTTCGGTCCCGTCTGCATTGACGGTGAGTGGAGGAGGAGATACAACGACGAACTGTATGGACTGTACAGCGACATGGACCTAGCCAGAATAGTGAAGATCAAAAGACTGAGATGGCTGGGTCATGTAGAGCGTATGGACACCAATGCTCCGGTCGGAAAAGTCTTCGAATCCGCCCCCGAAGGACAGCGCAGTAGAGGAAGGCCAAGACTCAGGTGGTGCACGCAAGTGGAAGAGGACCTCAGCCAACTTAGCGTGCGAAACTGGAGACAGCTAGCCAGGGATCGAGCTGGCTGGAGAAGCTTGTTGACTGAGGCCCAGGTCCACCCCGGACTGTAGCGCCACCTAAAGTAAGTAAGTACATCACTACCGTTTAGGTTCAATTTAATGATTCTTGTGATGATCAGAACGAATACCTCCGCATGCATTTTAACATCTCTTGCTCGAATGCCGTCGATCCGTGGTGATTTATTTTGATACAGTAATTCGATGATATTGTAGACCCCTTCAATGCAGGTCTTCTCTCTAACGATGGAGTTAGACAGATTTGTATTATTATGTGTTGACGTTATGTTTTCACAGTCGAGGATGATATGATGCTCGGATAAATATCTGGCACATATCTTTGAAAGTACTGTTAGAGATTCCGATGGGAAGTTCTTCACAACTACCCCGACAAGTTTTTCTTTGTTTTTTTCGCCATTTATTCATTTACTTGGCTCTTAGTTTCACGGGGATCATTTCTAGCCTGAATAAATTTTTCATTATTTAAGTGAGCCTTTTGCCAGAATATGAGTGAAGCCTTGGCATTGTGTTATAGAAAAACAAAAGAAAAACATCGACATAAATATTGAATGAAGAATTGGCTACAAATAAGGCAATTAATACAAAAGAAAGACATAGAAATGAGAGATTCTGTATCACCCAATTAACGGGTGATGTTGTTGTACCATTACAACAATTTTTCCAAACACAACATTTTTTTAAAAAATTAGAAAAAGAAAGTCGGAGACTTTGGTTAACAGCGATGAATGAATGCCACACGTTTTTGCGAGTGACGACCCATTTCCACTTATGGAAAATTTAATGAAGCCGTATTAGAGAATTGAACTTCGAACAGGTAATTTACAACTATCGCGTGCTAAGAGCTCGACGTGTTGTCAAAAACGCCTTCGGAATTTTGGCATCTGATATTATTTATACCTGCTACCTTGGGTTAAAGGTATTTTCAAACTTATTCCTGCAGCAACAACACTGTCTGTGGATAGCGGAGAATCAACTAAAGGAAAAGATAAAGATGATCGCGAAGATGTTGAGCTTATAATGTTGAGTTTCCCCAGTAATCCCTGGCATAGCATTTCGCCCATCGCCCTTTAAGTATCTATCTGCTGATCTGACGCAAGTTGCCTAAACTGCGCTGCGCGTACGTGTTTTTAAAACGATCTGTTGCATTTAAAGAAACTCTTTAGCGCTTTCCTGATCGTTCAAAAAATTAAGTTCGTCGAAATACCAGAAAGGCATGTGAACCAATTCCACGTAGCAATCCGTATCAAGGTTTAATTTGCCACAGAGGAGAAAGATGACGACACCAAAGATAGTTTCGCGAGCTCTTGAACAAGACCTATGAGCATTAATCTAGCTATGACATTAAAAAAAGTTGCGCCGTCTTGTTGGAATTAATTTTTGGAAACAAAAAATCAGTCAGCATGGCTCTTGAACAAGACCTATGAGCATTAATCTAGCTATGACATTAAAAATGTCCTAGGCGATTTTAATGCAAGGCTAGAAAGAGAGGGTACCTTTGGAAGTGCTGTCGAAATGTCTAATCGACTTTGCAGCGAGGCGAAACAAGTCTTAGCTTGACCGCGGTGCTCACATCTCGATATGCACAGGGGACTTGGAGAACTTCTGATCAATCAACTGTCAACGAGATAGACCATATTGCGATCGACGCAAGATACTCTCCGAACGTTCCGAGGAGCCAACATCGAATCGGACCATTGCTTTATTATAACCAAGGCACGGTTGCGGATATCACGAATGTGAGGAGTTTCGACGTCAGACGGCTACAATCGCAAGAGATTGCCAAATCAATTTCCGATCGACTCTCTCCTAATCTCTTAAGAGGTTCACCGTCCACAGCATCAAGCATCAAAGACCAGTGGCAACACTGCTAAAAAGCCATCAGAGATCCGCTTCTTCTAGATCCTAGGTTTCACTTGACCACCACAACGAAATCTCTGGTTTGATGATGAATGTCGGCAACTACATTCAGCTAAGTAAAACCCGTGCAACCGACGCTGCATAGAAGAACAAGAGCTACTTATAGCTCTATGAGCACAAGAAGAACGCCGGCTTCTCAGGAGCCTGAGCACCTGACCTGTCAATGTCAATGTCAAAGGTCTACTGTCTGACGTATCGGACGGAACGTTATCTCCGGGCGACTTTAGCTATTAAAATTAAGGACTTGTCTACCTAGGCTCCCCTATAAACTCACACAACGGAACCAGCGCTGAGATTGAACGAAAGATAGCTCATCAATCACTGCTTCTTTTGACCAGCAAAGCCCTCGAACAACTAAAGTTACCCTATATAAGACCATAATAACCCCAGTCCTCCTCTATGGCGCAGAGGCATGGACATTATTGTAAATAATGTTGGCTGCTTTGAAAGGAAAATTTTTCGAGTGATTTTCGTTCTCGTTTGCGGAGGAGGAGATACAACGACGAACTGTACGGGCTGTACAGCGACATCATCCTAGTTAAAAGTGGCTGGGTCATGTAGAGCGGATGGATACCAATGCTCCGGTCGAGCCACTTTTATATAAAAAAATAATATTTTCAGTATATCCCTTGTAGTTCATAGTTGTATAGACTTGCCCTGTGACCGACCGTCCTGTCCCATTAGCCGTATCGACTTTTGTAGTAAGATTTTCGAAGAGAACTGATTGTCCCGCAATTGCTTTATCACTTCCTCACCTAAACAACTAATAGCTGCACCGCTATCTAGTGGTTCCAACATTTCTTTTCTAATATTTTTAGTACAGCATGGGGCCTCGCACCAAGTTCTGGGACACATAGAGTAGTGGCTGCAATAGATGCATATTGTTGTTTCGTTTTTCTAAACCACTCTCCAAGTCGAGATATTCTTTTAGATACAATTGGCTTAGAAATTTAAAAAAAATCTTTTTCTCGCCGTATAATAAGTTTTAAGACATTCATGAAGTGACTAAAGGGGGATTAAGACTTCCCGACTGGGTAAGATCTTCTGACGAATCTGCTTTAAAAGAAGAAAGGTGACTTGGAACTCATTCCTTTACCTTTTCCGAAGGAAATATTCCTTAAGTCGATTGGGTATTCATCAAATTCATAACTAAATCATTGAACTGCATTTTGCAAAGCGAAACATTTCTGCACAAATTTGAAATCCAGTTTTTCCTCTCCAAATTCGTGAACTCGTACTGACATGTCTCTGCAATGATGCTGGGGCTAAAATTTGTTGAGGATGCTCGTACGTATTTCAAATCATCTAAATCACCCGAAGACATGAATCGTCATTGAACTTAACTCCTGGCCATCGTTAGTTGAGTTAGAAACTTCAACTTAAACTTTAGCAATTCATCGGAAAATGCATTCAGCAGGCAACCATCTATCGGAAGTGCAATCGTTAAGAGTTTGTTTTGAAAAGAACCTTTCCCATAGCTAGACTTTGCTAAAGTTTGTTTTACCAGGAAGAACTACTGTGCCAAAACAAAAAAGAAAAAAAAGAAAGCGAACTTTATATCTTAGGAAACTTATCGAACCGGAATAAAATTTTTGAAAACGAGATTTTGTAGAATCTCAGACCAGATTGACCCCCATGTGATGAAGTAGTAGTATAGTACTGGATGAGGCCTAAATTCAATAGTGTGCGTATGGAATGAATTTTCAAAACTCAGAAAACATGGAGAATTATGAAGTGGCTGTGTGATTTTGTGGTGTTTGATTTGTTTTCGTCTATAATTCCATAATCTTTGATTGGAGTGGGAACGCAAACAGTTCAACATCAATTGGAGATTGAATTCATAAGTGAAAACTATAGTATGTGCAACACAGTGATAAGTCGAAAGCTTGTATAGCAAAGCTGCTACAGAAAAATTATACTATTTCAGGATACGGGTCACTGAACAAGCAACGAATTGGATGAAATACAAATATTATCTTATTATGGTGGCTAATGGGTAACTAACTACGAACTCGAACATTTGCATTATTTTCTCATCTGGCTGTCAGACACATACCTTTTTGAAATCTGGAAAAAGTTCACAAAAATTTAGCTAGAATATGTCTATCAGTGAAATTTGAAAATGCACTTTGGTTAGCAAAGCAAACTCCACATAACCTTATTATATTGAAAGACAGTGGATCCAACAGCCCGAAGGTTGAGACTATTCCCTACAAACGATAATTTATCAAAAAGTGAATGTCTAATTCAATCAATAACAACTCAAAGAAGACGTTTCTGACTTCTTCAATACATCCTTCTGAGTCCTTGCCGAAGCATGAATAAAAACTTTTTCAGAGACATAGATGGTAAAATAAGTTAAAAACGTTTCGTTTTAGACTGGCAAATAGGCCCCCGATTATGTGACCATTCAATAACGTCAAAAATATATTTCGTACACAAAACAGATAAAGTAATTCCAGGTGTGCAATCCATCTTACCTTCTGATCCGAAACTACACGGAATTCTTCGATAACAGGAAAATGGTTAAATTATTCATCGATATTCATTTCATTCCCTTCAAAGTCATCTCCATTGAAAACAATACACATATTCCAACGCTATCCCCAATCTTCAAGACACTTTTCATAAAGCAATATTGGAATCGCTTTCAGACCCTTCTGCAAATTCTCCTTTACCGCCTCAATCGTCTTAAAACCATGAGTTGTTTCTCCACATTCTGGCCTCTTGTGACGAAACTTTTCCTTCCAACCCTTACATACGTTTTTGTAATATGTCTTATTTATTGTCTGGCGAAAAAAAAAATCGGAGTGGACCACTCCAAGGGAATCAAAGAAAACGGTGAACAAAGCCTCGGTTTTCGATCGACTAAGTCATGGTTTTTTGGGTATTGGATCGTCTGAGAAGAGCCACTCTACTCTAATGATTAATTTTGACTTAGATTTGCTTCGGAAGTGGTTTGACAAGCATCTTCTTCTTTTTTCTTATCCTTTTATTAACCCTTTCCTCGTTATACGAACTTATGCGTAACGAGTTTCCCATTTTTACTGCATTGCTGCTGCTCCGCTTATGGGGTTGACTAATGTCGCAGACCGCAGAACGCGTCTACATACTGCTCGATCCTGGATCGCTTCAGTGGTTAGCCCCAGGCGTTGTTGACCTCGACCTCGTTTTCTTACATATGGAGTGACCGTAGTTGATAGTGCCTTTTTAACCGGATTACCAGCTTATTCTATTCGCCTCAAGCTGTTCGGTTACCGAATTCTTTATATGTAGACTTCCTCTTATACGCGTAGATCTAATACAATCGCGTTTAGTGACTCCACTAGACATCCTTAACATTTTCATTTCCGCTGCCGTCATTTTGTTTTTAAACGCTTCGTACATTGTCCAGCACTGTGAACCGTATATAAAAGCTGGTCTAACAACCGTGGTGTAGAGTTTCCCCTTTAATTTAAGTGGAAATTTTCGGTCGCAAAAGATTCCCGAATTTTCCCGCCATTTCATCCATCCCACACTCACTCTGTGGTTTACGTCGTCGTCACATTTCGCTTCCATGTTAACGATTGATCCTAAGTACTTAAAGATAGTACTTTTCGGAAGAACTATTCCGTCTAACATTATATCCGGAACAGGTCGCAACGCAAAAATGCTTCGTCTTTGAAAGACTTATTTTAAACCCGTTTCTCTCTAGCGCATTTCTCCATGAATCTAAGGCGTTCTGTAAATCTTCGACGTTATCGCTTAGTATAATTGCGTCGTCAGCGAAGAGAATTGGCGTTACATTTGGTTCGCGCATGCAGTCTTTTAAAAGATAGTCGAATACTACGTTAAAGAGGAAAGGGCTAAGGACGCTTCCTTGATGCACTCCGACATTAACTGGAAATTCTCACGTTAGTCCAGCAGAGCTTTTGACCGCAGTTTTCACGTTTCCGTAGATGTCTTGTATTATTCTAACATACGTTTCCGGTACGTTTTGAGACCTCAGCGCGGCCCATATGAGATCCCTAGGCACTCGATCGAATGCTTTCTCGAGGTCGATAAATACCATGTGCAAATCCTTAGACAAATCTCGGTGCATTTCCATTATTATTCGTAGGCTTTGGAAAGCGTCCACTGTCGATCTTCCTTCAACAAATCCACACTGACTATTATCGAGCTTTATTATTTGCCGAAGACGTTCGTTTAAGACTCTTTCGACGATTTTAATTGTGTGTGACATAAGCTTGATTGAACAATAGTTGTTGCATTCTCGAGTGTCGCCTTTTCCTTTGTATAATGGAACTAAGAAGCTACTTCTCCATTGATTCGGCAAAGGTTGTCCACATTTTAATTTATTTAAAAGTTTCGATAGCCCGGCAGCGTTTGGTTATCCCCTCCATCTTCGACCAAAACTCTGATGGAATGCTGTCTGGTCCCGCCGCTTTCACACGCTTCATTTTTCCAATTGCTATACTTATTTCTTCGATTGAAAAGTCCGAAACTTCCACCTCGAATAGACCAGCTGTCGGCACGATATCACGTGGAAACTGTTTGTTAAGCAACTCCTTGCAGTATTAAAGCCACCGGTCACAAATTTCCTTTTCATTTGTTAGTAAGCGACCGTCTGCGTTTTTGATGTATTTCGGCGAGGTTATTTCCATTGAATTTTTTCTCCTCTGTGTAGCGAGCTTAAAAATATTTGGCATTTTAGTACTGTACGACGTTTGAACTTCGTGGATAGCTTGTCTTCTATCCGCCGATCATGAGGATATTTGTTCCAACTCCTGGTACAGGTTTTCCGCTTCTGCCGCTCGAGTTCGAACCAGGACATTCTTTGCGATCTTTTTAAGACGCTCGTATTCAAGAGCCAGTCGAGCTTTTTCGATATCGTCGCTCCGACCGCATTTTGTCCACGCTTGGAATGCACTCTTCTTGTCGGCCACAGCTCGTTAGTTTCGTCATTCCACCACCATGTTTCTTTGCCGACGTGATGGTATTTCGATATAGTCCCCAGATGGGACTTTGCGAGTGTTATGCATTCCTCGTGCATGCTGTTCCACATTTCTTGCAGGCTAAGGGAGTCTGCTATACCACTTATATTTTGAAGTACTTCTTTAGCCAGTGCGATAAATCTTGCGCTTCGTTCCTTCGATAGATTATACCACTGGATTTTTGGCTTTCCAAACAATGCCCGTATTTTCGGTGGTTCCGCTGTGAAGAATTCTGTAATGAGCAGACGGTGTTGGCTTACTAGCCAAGCATAAACTAGCAATTAGTAACAAAACAAAGTACATAATTTTTAAAATTAAGGGAAAATTGACTGCTAACTTTTCTCTACAATATCACTCACCAAATTATTTCAAATTTAATCTTAGAATTGTTTGTACTCATAATCAAGGCGTATCAACCCACAATACCGATGTTAGTTGCTCGACAGATTGCTTGACTGTTGAACTTGTTAAATGTTTCAAATACTTAGGGGTTATTTTAGACTCAAAGCTTAGTTGGAGAGAACATACCCTGCATTTAAAACAATACTTTAACTTAGTAGTAAGACAGCTTTATCACCTAAGTATATATTGCGGATCCGATATTTTATAATTGGTATATAATGGTCTTTTTTAAATCCAAGCTGCAGTACGGTATAGCCTGTTGGGGCGGTACACATTTCAACAAAGTACAACTCTTGCTAGTTAAGCAAAAACACTGTTTTAGATTATTCAAGGAACTTAAAATACTACCCGTTAGACACCTCTACTACTATAAAGTCTTAAAAATATTTTTCCAGAATTCTGGGTATAAAGTTGCTAGACTGTATGGCAATATTAACTTGCGAGCTAATTCCATGAATTTTGTATCCTTACCTTGAATCAATAAAGCCCATTTTTCTCGTTTTTTCATCGTCATTGCTCCTCGCTTATTCAATAAGTTACCGGAAAGTATTAGATGCGAAAGAAGGCAATCTTTATTCATAAAAAATGTCATAACTTGGCTTTTTGCTTACGATCATTGTACAGTAGATCAATTTCTTATTTAGTTTTTAATTTTAACGTTTTTTTTTTTTACACATAATTCTTAAATTGTTTCACTTAATTTACTGTTGCATTTGTTTATTTTTACATACATTTTCCCCATCAATGTTTAAATTTCCTTGTTATTTGTTGAACAATGTTGGTATATTCGCCACTTGGCCTTGGACAATTGAATGTCCCTAACTATACCAAATATAATAATTGTAACCTGAAATAATGAAATAAATAAATAAAATAAAAATAAAAATAAGATTGTTGGTTAGTCTTGATGTCATATTCACACACCCGTGTCACGTCACCTGAATTGATACCATCGATAACATTTTGGTATGTCCTTAGCGACATCAACGCGATGCTGTTTCCGCAACAAATTTTGAACTCCCGGCACAAGGCGCCGTGGATAACGTTTTGTCCCGATTCGAACAAGTCGGCTGCTATCTCCCTGATGCCCACCTGACAATCTGCGAGGACAGTTTGCTTAACGTTTTTGATTTTTTTTCGTCAGTTATACTAGTGGGTGGCCGACTGGAACGAGGTAAATCATCAGCCACAATACGGCTCACTTTTAACTCTTTTACCACTCGTACTCTCGTATTTTCGATATTGTCGAGTCCCCGTAGGCTACCGTTTACAGGCAAACTCCTTGCTCAACCAAATTTTACATTGCGAAATTTGCAGAGCACAACAAATGCAGACTTTTTAAAGAAACCATAACGCAAAAACTTCCGAAAAATGACGCTCAAACAGACGCTTGAGCGCCAGATGACAGATGTACGAGTACCAACTTAAAAAAAAAGCTTTTGACAATATCTCAAGCGCGGTTTGTTTGAATCGGAAATTTTGATTTACTTTCACCTGGGGAAGCCTTTGGGTCTAGACAGCGAGAGGGATGCTGATCTCATACAAGCAATCGTTTAGTAATCAGCGGTTGTGCTCAACCCAACTGTTAAAGAAAGTTATAATCGATGACCCAGACAAAGCTAACATAAATACTGAAAAACGTTTGTTTATTTTTTTTATAATAAGCGCATACCGCGAGCTATAGAAAATTAGAGTGGATAGAAACAGCGCTGTCGATTTTCGTTGGTTTTGAATCGTTGATAGACGGATGCTACTTTTGGAAGTTTGAAGCGGCGGCATACTACTGGAAATTTCTGTGGAGCAATGGTGGTTCAAATTGCGATAAAATAAAATAAGACAGGAGTCAATAAGTTAGAGTAAGAGGTTGTCAATCTATTGGGTGATAAAACCATCATCTATGGGTTTTGAATCCTATCCAGCAGTTGCAGAGAGGTTCTAAGATCACTAAGCTAGATGTGGGTATTGCACTCAAATGTTGGCCGGCCAAATGCATTATATCTAGAGGCCAAATCAGAGTTGGTAGAATATTTCTTACTTCACTTAAGGAGACATGGACATTTAGCAGCATTTTTAGCGACGTTAAATATGTGGTCATTCTAACGAAAGTTGTTATTGACGCATAAATAAGGAATGAAAAAAACTTCGGTTTTGATGGATCCTTGATCCCTTTAACAACAGAAGTCAATAGTGCATTCCGGAGTAATAAATTACTTTCTGTTCATAGTTGTTTGGTTAATTGGTGAAATGGTTATTCCGTTAATATCGGAATACAATGAGCTTTACATACGCTGGCGTTCCCGTTCTACAGCCGAAGACAGGGCCGTGGGTCCGGGAACGAATATGAAAAGCAGAAAAAACTTATGTCAGCGATGTATTGTAATAAATTGGATTAGAAGTGCAGACAAGAGATCAAGAGTGGACAGAACGAAACCCGAAGAAGTTTCGCCTTTTTTTTAGGGACGAGCAAGACAAATGTTGTTTTTCATCTGCTCAGAAAGAGTCCCAAAGAGTAGGATTGATGTAAAGGCTTACGCACTGGTTTTGCTAGCGTAGGCGAACATCTCTTCAGAAGAAAGGGAGATATACCATCTGGACTAGTGGATTTATGAATCTAAATAACTTTAAGTACGCTTGCTACTACATGATTGCGAAAGTGGATTCGTAACATTGAAGATTCGAAGCACTCATTTGTAGGCGGAGGTAAGGCACAATCCGGAAGTGTTGAGCTGGACGCAAAATATGCAGCAAGCAGATTGGCTTTTTCCAAGACCGACAGCTGGAATTTCACTATTAATGAGCGCTGGGTCGGAGGATGAAGCAGAATTCCTAATATTTTCAACGAACGACCAACATTTTTCGGAGAAATGCGCTAGAGAGAAACGGGCTTAAAATAAGTCGTTCAAAGACGGAGCATTTGATGTGCCCATTTGCGCATACGTTGCGACCTGTTCCGGATATAATGTTACACGGAATAGTTCTTCCGAAAAGCACTATCTTTAAGTACCTAGGATCAATCGTTAACATGGAAGCGAAATGTGACGACGACGTAAACCACAGAGTGAGTGTGGGGTGGATGAAATGGCGGGAAAATTCGGGAATCTTTGCGACCGAAAATTTCCACTTAAATTAAAGGGGAAACTCTACACCACGGTTTTTAGACCAGCTCTTATATACGGTTCACAGTGCTGGACAATGTACGAAGCGTTTAAAAACAAAATGACGGCAGCGGAAATGAAAATGTTAAGGATGTCTAGTGGAGTCACTAAACGCGATTGCATTAGATCTACGCGTATAAGAGGAAGTCTACATATAAAGAATTCGGTAACCGAACAGCTTGAGGCGAATAGAATAAGTTGGTATTGCCACTTTGAAAGAAGATCTGCGGAAAATCCGGTTAAAAAGGCACTATCAACTATGGTCACTCCAACTGTAAGGAAACGAGGTCGGAAAAAGAATTCCTGGATTTCTCAGATGGCAAATGCGCAACAACGTCTGGGGTTAACCACGGAAGCGATCCAGGACCGAGCATTATGTAGACGGGTTCTGCGGTCTGCGACATTAGCCAACCCCATAAGCGGCAGCGATGCAGTAAAAATGGGAAACTCGTTACGCATAAGTTCGTATAACGAGGAAAGGGTTAATAAAAGGATAAGAAGAAGACCAACATTTTTCGGGACATTGTTTTTTTTTTACCTCAGTTGTTGGTTGTATAGAAATTAAGAAAAACGTTGTAGTCATTTCCAATTTGTTTGATTTTTTTTTAAGTTTTCCTTTGTCAGCTTGGTTCAAAGGACACCCTCTTTATAGCTCAACTGCACCAGGCTTCTTCTTTTGATCTTACATAGATAAGAGATTAGTGACTGTGAACATAATATAATATCAGCAGCGCATCTACATCGTTTTCGAGGAAACCCGACGACCAGTTTAAACTTCTAGAGGTGTTAAGTTTGCTCCAATTGGCTTTCTCGCATTGCCAAACCTGCTGTTTAATGAATCTTTCCTCTAACTGCGTGTTCAGTATACTAAAAATTAGCTAATATGACAAAATTGTCCGCTTCAACGATGTAATCCAAATCCATGGTACTTGCGGTATGACTATCAACGTCTGAATTTGGGTCAAGTTGTTTTCTTCAACGAAGACCTCAGTACAACGTCCTTAGAATATCCAAGCCACCCAGATTTATGCATGTTGATACAAATCTTTGTACGGACTCAGACACCATATCGAACCCGTTAAAAGTTGAATTCCTTTCATAAGCAAAGCATTAGAGATGGAGTTATAACCACATTAAGTAGAATTTCTGATTGGAAAATGACACTCATTTTGGGGGATATTTGATAAGTTACATCACTTCAGCACATAAATGGCAAGACCGCGATGAGAAAAGAATAATGGAACGAGTTCTTAGCCAGAAGCTATTACCTGAGAGGTGTGGGAGGGGATCAACATGTGCTTCCCCAAGGTGATTATTTGTAAGCCTTCGTATATTGGTTACGTCCTCTCTAAATTCCCGAATTATAATTGAAACAAACATAAAAAACACAAAACTTACTACTAAGCAAGGCCGTAAAGGGAAAATTTGTTGTCATTGTTTTCCGGAATCAAATTGCTGTATAAGTCATGCCCTTACTGCAACATGAAACAGTACACCAACAAAATTCACACACCCAATCCGCTGGACCCAGCCAATATACACCTTTCCTACTGCGTTTAGTGATATCTTTCATTTTCAAACTAGCTTGGTAGTAGTGAGAGGGTTCAGCAAGATTCTTAATGCAGCTTGGCTGTCGCTAAAATAGTCGCCTTCGGTTGTCTACACTAAGCTACTTACCATTAGGTTTTCCAAACGATTAGTGATATCTTACGTTGTCGTCCTCCCAAAAGACAGCGGCATCACATTCTAGGAAGGTTTTTGACCCATTCGTGAATGCGCGACTACATTCTGGCCAAAAACAATCATGGATACACGGAAAGTTGATTTCGTAGCGCTTTTGCAGCAGAAATTTCGGTGTCAATGCATCAGATGTCAGAAGACAGTCGGCGGGCAAGGTTATCAGAGCCCTAGTGCGCGTTGTACCAAAAATTACTTCTTTTTGAACGCAAGATAGATTTAATAATGCAGCTTATAATACGAATATCCTAGGGAGTGATCACTTTACGAAAGTCACCAGACATTTCTCAAAAATTCTAGATCTTAAAACTTTCTGAAGAGCCAACATCGACTCGGATCAGCTAGGGTATGTATATATGGATATGTGTCTTGGACTAAAGGAATCAAACAATAATAACAAACTATGATGTCCAAAAGTTCAAATTGAGAGAGCCCGCTCTAATCTTCTCCCCCATAGATACATCAAACATATAACACCAATGGATTGGCTTTAACAACTGCCTGAGATGCATTGAAAATATAAAGCGATGCGTGCATAAGTAAAAGGGGACCTAAATGGACTTGAAGTGCGCAGCTGGAGGCATTTATTTATACACCGGGCTAGCTTGGGAGGCTTGTTGTTTGCGATCCATACTCAGATGCAACGTTACCTTAAAAAGTCAGTTAGTAACCTCCATTCACTGAGTCAGCTTATTGCCGTTTAGTAGTTTGAACGTAAAAGAAGGAGTTCATGTAGGATATACTCAGTTCAACCGATAGCTAGCTATAGTTTGGCATCTTTCAGAAAGTCAAAACGCTAACGCGTATTAGTTTTTCTTCAGAACTATATTTATTTTTACGGAGAACAATTTGTTAATTTAAGAATAGCGGCAACCATTAGAGTCAGACCTCGTCTGTGTTTAATATATTTACCTTGAAGCACCTCACGTTCGCAAAAATAAATTTTCAATCGTCGAAAGAAAATTAAACTGCAGCTCACAATGAGCCTTTAGCAAGTGTCGTTTCTTGCTAAATTTCAGGTGCAAGTCTACTGTATAAAACAGAGAAGGCAAGCAAAGTCCCTTTCGATATTCGTTTTCTTTAATTCGTTCATTCTCCTTACTTTCAATGTTTCATTCTGTATCTTTATGTAAGTAAACAGAGAATCCCAAAACTTAAATTTTCTTGTCATTTTGTCTGCATTGTATGGTATATTGTCAATGGCACATTGTCATGTCACCCAGATATGTACCATTCAACTTCAAAGAATTCAATAGATCAGAGCTAAGGGTTAGACGATAGAGATAGGAAAATGTAACCAATTTCGTATTCCCCTTTGACGAATTACAACCCAAACAGCATCAAAACCCAATAAAGATTAAGGCAATACTCGCACTCATAAACTGTTCTTAATGTTGTTGTTCTTCTGGGAATAATAATTTAACTTTCCGGTCGCTTGATGAGGTTAGAGTAAACATTGTCCTGACTTTGGGTCTATGTACATGTATATGTATATGTATACTACCACGCCCACTATTCAAACTCGTTGCCTTGATTTCAGTCTTTTTGTTCTCATCTTCAGATATTTTGTATATAGTAGGAATAGATGCAATGAGTTATGACGAAAGTTTCAGTTTGATGCTATAAATTACATTTCGTGCCATCCGGACTCGGAGGGCTGAATGGTGGTTAATGCGTTTGGAGTTTGTACGAGACCCAATTTAGGTCGGAGCACAATTTGCTTAGTATCGTGCGGTTTTCTTCATTCCAAGTTCGGGGGAACTCTTATAGATTTAGTTGGGATTTTGGTAATTATCTTCCATTTGGATGTGGCATGAGTGGAAACTAAGGCGGTTCGTTTTATTGTTCCCCACGGATGTGGTTGTGAATAGAATAATTAGATTCACAAACAAATCGATTAAAGGATGATAAAGTTGAGACCGAGGAGTTTGAGGAGTGTTAGAACGTGAAAAAAACGACGCCCAGTTCAGCTCTTTCTTCTCGAACAAAAACAAGAGATTCTATCTATAACCTCTCTATTTCATATATGCTTTTAAATCTCTTTATTTTCAGGTGTTCAGAAAATACTTTTCAATCAGATAAAACTGAGAACACTTTTTTATGGTTTTGGTTTTATGCAGTATACATAGCGATTAACCTCTTTTGGATGGATAGACAAAATCAAAGAAGAGATCTGAGGCCATTATAGTTGCCTTTACCTGATTAAAGTAATCTAGGTGGAGCCACAAAACTTAAACTTAAAAATATTACGGTATATAAGTTTCATGAAACAGCTCAGAAGATGCCCGTGGAAGTGAAAGGGGCTAATAATAAGGGGAACAGAGTTGAATAGAGGTTCCAGAGACTCAAGAGTAGTCAGGCAGTTTCCCGGTGTACTATATGAGTCTTTTAAGAAGTAAGTTACGTATGGCAACCTGGAACATTGGTATAACCAAAAACTGGTATGATTTGAAGCCAACACTCGGAAATAAATTCGGCAATAAACTGCCTATCTAATGGAGGAAGCGGTATCCTGTCTCACTCAATGAGTTGGTAACACCGTATTGTTGAGGTCCATGGTAATCAATGATATTTTCGAGACACAGGGCGATATAGGAGGCGATTTTAAGTTAAAAAAAATTCTGCAGACGTTTCACAACGCTTTGGTAGATCAATCAACAAGCGTCTCCAGTCAGCTTAATCCTTTGCTAGATGCTTTCAGTTTCACATGCTAATTTGGCAGAAGCCCCCTTGCAATTGCGTTCGCCACCTGAGCCTCGGTCTTCCTAAACTGCGCTCTTCCTCAAGAGGAGATTCGAAAACGTTTTCAACCGGACTTATATGACCCAATCATCTCAGTCATTGAACCTTCACTCTTCTGGCTAGGTCGATGTAGCTGAACGGTCCATTCAATTCGTTGTATGAAATTTGACCGAATATCACTCAATCACTAGGCTTGACAGCAAATACTTTGTCTTGTCCTCCTTGACTGTTAAGTCCATTGTCGCCACTTTCGTCTCAATACTTGCGAAAGTGACACAGACATCGCTCTGTTTTCTTTCGATTATGTCAATATCATCGGCGTATGCGAGTAAGTGGACGGACTTTGGAAGATAGTGCCTCTTGTGTTTGCGCGTGAGTTCTGCACTATTTTTTCAAGAATGATGTTGAAAAAATCGCATGACAGCGCTTCGCCTTGCCTAAATCCTATTTTGACATCAAACGTTTCGGTGAGATCTTTACCGACCTTGATTCCGCATTCTCCATCGTCATTCTACACAGTAGGATGAGTTTGGCAGGGATGCCAAAACCAGACATTGCTCTGTATTACTACTCTTTACAGATGCAGTCATAAGAGGCCATAAAATGGATAAATAGGAGGTGTGTATCGATCTGAAGTTTATGGGTTTTCCAAACTCTATACCTTCTATGCAGCACCAATTTGTACGCATCTTGCTTAGCTGCATGTGCTTGACACGTTCGATATCCAACCAGAAGTTTCGTTGTGGTGGTCGGGTGAAATCCAGGATATCAGAAACGCCATCTCTGATTGCTTTTTTGCAGTGTTGCCACTGGTCTTCTATACTTGATACTGGTGGCAGTGAACCTCTTGAGATATTAACAGAGACTCTATCGGAAAGGATTTGTCTATCTCTTGAGATTATGGTTGTGTCAAAATTTCTCACAGCATATACTTTCCTCTCAAGTATCTTGCGACGATAGAAATGTGGTCAATCTGGTTGACGGTTTCACCCCGCCTCAAATCAATTAATCTAAATCCATTATTGGATTTGGTGTCGTGAAGGCTATACCATCCGATAGTTCCACCAAAGATGCCCCCTTTTCCTGGTTTTGCCGAGGACAATTTAATGTCGAAGCTAGGGCATTGCTCGTAGGTCTTATTCAAGAGTTCTTACAAGGCATCTTGGATGTCGTCATCTTCCTCTTCTGTGGGGACGTGCGCCCATATCAAGCTAATGTTGGTGAATTTTGCCTTGATGCGTATTGCTACGAGGCGCTCGTTCGCATGCCGGAAAGTCAAGACTTCTTGCCTAAGTCTGCCTCCAAGAACAAATTAGCATCCAAATACGCGCTGCTTTTGCCATCGATAACAATCGCCGTAGTTGATCCCATTGCGTTGCTTAGTCTTGGATGATGGTAATGTCCGCTTTGCAGCAGTCTAGGGTTGTTCGGCTGGATGAAGCCTATAACTTCGATTCCACGTGCATATCCGAAGTTCGTTGTCCTTAGTTCGTTAGCAAGGGTTGTCGACAGTAGATCCGGCTGCATCCGAGGCTTATTTTTGCCTCATAACTCTCGTCTTTTTTTCCAAGGTTGGGTAATTGCCCTGGCGGCACAGCCCCCATTTTGGATATCCATACGAAGGGGCGTTACCTATGCAGAAGCTTATGCAGTCGCTCTAAGATCCCCAAATTAAAACAATTCTTCCATTGGCAGTAGTTAAAGGGCACAACAATAGGTATGAGTGCCATTGCCTGTAAATAATTTTCAATAACAATATTTTTACCTCGCCAAGGCATACATAAAACTAATCCTTCTTTCCAATACGAATACTACCCACCTACGAGTAGATACTAACGAGCTTAGAAAATCGGTTTATGCAAATTTCAAATCAATTTACTCAGATAGCGCAGATAACTATTATAATAAGTCGCCGCTTAAAATAATATGTCAACCCATTCAATCTATTTGTTCTACCAAAAAAATATTGAATTCGAGTGCTGTAGCAATTTAAATGCAAATAGGTATCAGGATACACCCATGGGGCAACAGCATTTTCTATTCATGCAAAAGTAATTCAAGGTTGATTACTCGTTCGCTTTTGACAGTTGTAAAATTTCATATCACCTCAGATTTTAATTATTAACGCTGCTGAAAAATGTCCGACAGGCTATACATAAAAGGATATCCCAGTATTGCTGCCTGATCCCATGCCACTCAGGACTGGGTAATAGGCGCGGTATTTTCGTGCTTAGAGAGGTTTATACGTAGATACTCGTAGAAAAAAATATCGTTTTTCATATTTGTAGATGGATAAGTTTATTTTTTTATTCATTTTAACTGTCATTAGTGACAGCACCAAACCATATTGTGGTGTTCAAAAAAATGTCAGGTTTGGGCAGTTTGAGTTGAACGTATTTTAGTTGATTTCAAATCATTAATAATTAATTTCAATTAATTCTCAATAATTGAAAAGTGCATACGAGTATTATTTCCCTTATTCAAAATTCCTTTATTCACAATTTGGAAATGTAAAATTTTATGTTAATTGCTATGATTTAGACAAAGCTTACCTCTTGCTAAACAAATCGAGATCTACCTGTTATGGCAAGTAAAATGTTACGTCATAGAAGACAGGCGAATTTGCTAGACTTGTCAATAATATATTCAAGTAAATCGATTTCCGGCGGGGCGAAATATTCGTAGCTAGCACTCGGTTCCCACATCTTGAAATTCACAAGTTGACTTGGAGAATTCCAAAAGAATCAACCGTCAACCAGATTGACCACATTGCGATCGACACAAAACGCTCCTCCAGTATAATGGAAGTCCAAATGTTTCGAGTAGCCAACATTGACTCGGACCATTACCTTTGTGTAGTCAAGATATGGTTGCGGGTATCCCGAACAGGGCAAAGGCAAGTAAATGCTGCGGGGAATTTCGATGTTTGACGAATATAATCTCGACAAATACTTTTTCGATCGAATGTCTCGAAATCTGTTAAGAGGTCTACTGTCGCCAGCATCAATTATCGAACATAGGTGGCAACATTGCCAATAAACCGTGTCCGGTGCTCTGAATTTCACTTAATCACCAAAACGAAACCCCCGGTTCGATGGTGAACGCCGGCAAATACAAGCAGCTACGCAAGATGCACACAAAGCCTCGTTGCACAAAAGGACAAGAGCTGCTCACGTGCTTTATGTGCAGAAGGTGAGATACGAGCACAGGCGTCCTAGGAGAGAAAAAACATAAGAAGCGAGCTGTTGAGAAAGTTGAGAGATGTAACTCCAGGAATGAGATTTGGAAACCTTACCAAAAGGTGTGTGATTGCCTGAAGCTCTTCGTCAACGACCTGCTTGAACAGGCAAGTAAATTCCACAATAGACCAAATTTTTTATTTTTTTTGTAGGTATGTGAGAAAGCGTCATAAACATTATAGGTCCCTTTCTTATAGTAGTGTGGGATTCGTACTCACTAAAAAAACATCTTCCTTATGCAGGCTACGACTGAATTCACACTCAACAAGGAGTTCTTCTTTCGCGTTTTATTTTGCTTTAGTAGAATATTTTGCAGGTGATTTTCCATTGAAGTTTCCTACGTACCTTAGAAATTAAGCTCTACTGATCATCGCGCTAGATCGAGAGGCTTAGTCCTCTTCAGACGGCGCAATAAATTTGTCTCATCAAGGATCTGTAGAACGGAAATATTCGTATGTTCTTGTAGTCGATTTCTGTGTTTTTGAGCAAACATTTTAATTTTGTTCTGAACGTTTTCGACTCCGAAGTCTCTCAGTACATGTCTCTATACTTAATCTCAAGCTCTTCAATTTTTCTCTTAGCGTGTGCTCTCCATTTAACTTGAGCGTCAAGTGTCATACCAAGATATTTGGTCTCGTTCGCGAAAGGAATTTGTACTGCGTTGATAAGCACAGAATATTGTCAACAAGAGTGAAGTTTACGATTCGCCAAGCCTTTGTCCATTTGTTAATCCGTGTAAAGGCGCGTTGTAACTTAGCAGTTGCTTCTTCGACGGTTTTGGCTGTTGCTAAAATGGCAGTCTCATCAGCAAATATGGCTAGCACAGTATTGTCGGTTTGCGGTATGTCACGGGTAAAAAGCAAATATAGCAGAGGACCAAGTACACTTCCCTGCGGCACCCCACCTTTATTGTCTTAAAATTAGAATATTCGTTTCCGTGTCTGACACGGAAGAGTTGGTCATCTTGTCGAAGTTTATATTTCAGGCACTTCGTGCCATATTTTATCGAAACGTCAAGGAATACGCTTGAGCAGACTAGCTTACTCTCGATTGTTCGTTCAATCCAATATCTGTTATTGGATACACTTTGTCGACAGTAGAGTGTTGTTGATGATCGGGCAAGAGGTGATTTGTGTCAATAATCGGTTTAAGACGATTAAGTACGATTAACTCAAATACCTTCGATATAATCGGGAGGAACGATATTGGTCTATATGACTTGATTTCAGTCAGCGGCTTACCCCGTTTCGGAACCATAACAACTTTGGCAACTTTCCACTGATGCGGTACATGCTCCAGTCTAATAGTGCCATTTATAAGATAGAGCAGCTTTAGCAAACCTTCTTTCGGTAGCGCTTTAAGTATCTCTACCGTAATTAAGTCATATCCGGGGGTTTTATTGGGTTTAAGCGTGTCCATAACTTGTCTAAGTTCCCTAAGTGTAGCCTTTTCCATTGGAAGGTTCGTCGTCACGTCTAGAGTATTAACATTCTCTGGAAACACATCCACGTCGAATTTTTTGAACGTTTCTGCAAGATGGTCGGCGAAAATTTTATCTTTTTCTTTATCTATTTTCGCCCAGTCATCCTGTTCCATCCAAACGTTCTCTCTACTCCAGATCTTGGAAAAACCCATGAGCTTTAGATCGATACGCACTATCTATTTATTGATTTTAAGGCCACGTATGACAGAATGTATACAGACGAGCTGTACAGAGCAATGTCCAGTTTTGACATCCCTCGACCGCAAACTCGTCCATTGGTGCAGAATGATGATGGAGACTAGACTCTGCTCCATCAAACTTGGTGAAGACTTCACCGAGACCTTTGATGTCAAAAAAGGATTTAGACAAGGCGATGCGTTGTCATGGGATTTGTTCAACATCATACTTGAAGACACAACACAAGAGGCACAATCTTTTAAAAGTCCATCCAATAACTCGAATATGCCGATGATATTGATTTAATCGAAAGACAGCACCATAATGTCAGTGGCGCCTTTGCAAGTATTGAGACGAAAGCGGTGAAAATGTGCTTAGCAGTCAACGAGGGCAAGGTAAGTATATGCTGCGAAGCAAAAAGTACACTCAACACCGATTCCTCGAACAGAACTTCACTCTCGACGTTGAGATAGTTAAGGACTTTGCCTGTCCTGGCTCCGCTATCAATTCTGACCAAGCCCCAACAATGACCCAAGCCCTAATATCAAACGAAGAATAGCTCTTGAAATCGACTAGCAAAGCTTTCTTAAAAGTGACCCTTTATGAGTCTTAAAAATCCCAGTCCCGCTGTATGGGGCAGAGTCATGAAGAGGATGCTCTTGTCTATTTTTAGAAAAAAATTCTTCGGGTGATTTTCGAAGGCAGAAAGCACCATTCCAAGGATATTTGTTAGACAAACTGGTCCTTTTTAATTGATTATATATAATTCAAAATAAGAAGAAAATACATTCGTATCTATGAGGACATTATTATGTGTGCATACTTAACATTTAAAGGTCAGGCAAAAATCTTAACATTCATCTACTTTGTACAAATCCATACCAATACTATAGATATATAGGTACAATACTTTTAAAAAATTAATTATACATATTTGGAACAAGTTAAATCCCAGTACGAGTACACTTGCGATGTTATTTTGATCTGTTCTTAAAGAAAATGAAGAGGCAATCAACGAAAATAAACAAACTTACGAAATCCTGTTGCTCTTACCCAATGGCCTCACATCATAATTAAATTTTAATTGAAAAATCATTTAAATGAACCTCTTGCCTTGCACGTGCATATTTCATAGAAAAAAAAAACAATTCACCCCTCTATCCTTCATTGTAGAAATCTTTAAATCTATTTAAGAGAATAAAGCTCATAGCCTTCAACTGGAATTTATCTTAAACTGTTCCAGTAACACCACCTTATTCCAGGAGCTTTTTTTCAATATCCACGGCGAAAGGTCTTTTTCGCCTTAGAGATTTGCATTTCTCGCACTGAGAGTAGCTTGAGTATCTGAAAAATACTAAATACTCTCAAATATA
Organism: Volucella inflata; assembly: GCA_928272305.1. NCBI lineage: Eukaryota > Metazoa > Arthropoda > Insecta > Diptera > Syrphidae > Volucella > Volucella inflata. The sequence goes on along the minus strand of OV743717.1, from coordinate 79,049,296 downwards.
TTGAGAGAGAAATTTCAGACTATTTATTTTTGTAAGACTCAACAGCATCCAATGGATATCAACAATCTGAAAGATATTTTTACACAATATCTCATATACTCGGTTTTCTATGAATCGTCCATAGATACGAGTACTCTACTTTTATTCGTCGGGAGAGGCTATAGGAAGTTATTGGGAGTACAACGGGCTTAGACTAAAGATTGTATAGAGAGAGTGATTTTATAACGCAGCCGCATCTTTGCGGTTCAGCTTTTACTTAGAACAACAAAAAAAAAATAAAAATAAAAAAAATAACAACGAAAATTTAAGAAAGAAAAAAACAGAAAATTACTTTCTCTAGTCGTCGGAAGAACATTCGAAAATTTCCCTGATAAAAACGAAACTTATCGTCAGTTTGCCGATTGGAGTTCGAGCGTATGGTTTTATATTTTCCGTGCGGCTAAGCACATTCGTGGAAGTTTGTAAAAAAGAAAAAAATACAAAAAGGAAAAACAGGTTTACAAAAAACAAAAATTTGATAAACAAAATGAATACATTTTAACTGAAGGATACATATTTTCTTCTAATTATTATACTTGCCGAAATATTTGTTTTTCTTAAAAAAAAAAATCGTTCGCGGACTATAGTTTGAAGTTGGCCCTGTAAAAAAAAAAAATGCTTTTGTGCTTATATCCCTGTCACAATCGTTGAGGACTTTTATTTATTTATTTTATTTTATTTCTTTTTAAATAAGTGTTCTTTTTTGTTTGAAATGTGTAACATCCTCTATCGAATGGATACAAACTTTGAATGTGTGTACCCTTAAAGTTGGTCTTATTTGGTTAGAAAGAACCTTCAAGCGTATTCACTCCTCTTTGTATGTAAACACGAAAAAATAAGAGCCCCTCCAACCACCATATATTCGGGTTGAAGTTACTCAAAATGTCTAGGTTTGAAGTAGCTATCTTCATATACCTATATATATGAAGATATTTTGATCTTCCAAACAGTTCTCGCACCAACCTAGAACCACGGGATTTTTTTTTTCTTTTCTTTCGTCAAAGGATAAAGACCGTAGTAGAGGAGGAACTTTGTATTTATTAAGTATGCAAACATAGAATGAAATGCAAAAATAAAAGAGAATGAAAGTGCCCTTGTGTTTTGTGTTTTTTTTTTTAAAGGAAAAGGACACAGAAGATGGTGTAAATAGAGTGTTTAAAGTATTCCGACTCATCTTTACTCTATTCCTTTGATCCTTTGAACAGGCTACAAAAATAAACCCAAACAAACAACGAGTTAATAAAGTTGTCCGAAGAAATCCTTACCCAAAACAAAAAAACAAAAAAAAAGGTACATGAGAAAAATGTAAAAAAAAATCAAAAAGTAATTAAGTACGTCTGTTTTAGGATATAACGAGTGCACTCACAAATAAGTGCAACTGCTTTGTGGACAGAGTTTTTTTTTTGCGGATTTTTTTGTTTTGGTTTCTCTTCATATTCTGTTTGCATTTGCAACTCAAAGAAAAATTAACTTACCACATTTTGGCGTGTTCGAGGATATATTTTACCTTTGGGGGAAAATTTCTACACTCCCTATCGTAGTCTAATATTTATCGTGAGGCAAATAGAAAGGAAAACTCATCTTCGTCTTTTTTTTTTCAAAAGGTTCCTTAAATTTTCAATTCCTTTAAAATAGAAACTTTGTTTACTTTTCTTTGAGAAAGAAATAAATAGCCATCATATACTGTACTGACAGAGATATTCTTCTTAACTCGTATCTTTCTTCGTTTTCTTTTTTTTGTTGGACTTTAAGTATTGTCCATTCCTTTTATGCTGAGTTTGTTTTGTTTGTTTATTGTCTTTTATGATTATTACTCTTTTCTTTTGTTGCTTTTAGTTTTTCTTCTGTGAGCGACTCTTTTTTTTATTCAACGCCAACTGACAAACAAAGTATAGTCATCTGCTGAGTAATTTAAATTTTGCTAATAGACGAGAGTATATAAGACCGACAGATATTTATTTTTATATTTTTTATTGATTTAAGATTTTGTTTTTAAATAAATAGATAAGTATCTATAGTAATTATTTGACCTGATTTTTTTTTTTAAATTTCTTTTTATGGCAGCGTTTTTTCTTCGTTCCTTTGGTTTCTTTTCTTTGAAGTGTTACAGGGCTTGAACGAATCTTTTATGTACAAATAAAAAGAGAGAAAACTGTGCAGAAAAAAAATATAATTAAATGTCGGATGCAGGAAAAGATAGAAATTTAAAATAACGTGGCATAATTTGTGTAAGTGAAATCTTTTGTGGGTGTTTTTTTTCCTTAACTTCTGCTGCCTGCTGTTTTTTATAATGTTAATTGCAAAATTAGTTTAATAGTGTTTTAAAAAGTAAAAATAAAATAAAATTAAAAATTGAAGGAAATAAAAATCATAACAAGTGAAAGTGTGCTCGAGGATTTTCCAGTTGGATTACATTTTAACGTTCACAGCGAAGGAGTGGTTTTGCTGTTTACTGTTGGATAGAATAGTTTCTTGAGATGCAAGAAAAAGGTGAGTCCGATGATTTAAATGTTTTAAGACCAATAAGGACACGAGAGTCTCTTTTATTTATTTCTTCCTGTAAACCATTGGTAATTTGTTAAGAAATGAAATACCGTAGTCTGTTCCGTGTTGGAAAAAGTAATCGGAAATATTCTAGATTTATGCTTCTGAAAATAGAAAAAAAGTTCCACATACGCCACCTTTAAAAATACAAAAAAAATAAAATGCTGCTCATACGCCCCCTGCAAAGCAAATTCGTAATAAACTGATGAATTTCAAATGCCTTTAAATCTTCACAAGGCATTCTATAAGCAACAATTTGTATATGCATAGTCGAACAATTGAATTTCGTAAAAGTCAGCTCACGTTTTGGATAGAATATCGGCTAATCAGTTGACATGCTAAGGAGCCTTTTAAATGAATATGGAGTCTGCTAATAAGCAGATATCCGCAGTCTCTTACGTTGGCAAATGCAAGGCCAACAAAAAACATATTGCTTACTTTATTTATACATACTTAGAGCTGCTTCAACTTAGTTACTGTGTCACTTGTGGAGCTGGCCAACTTTACTAGAATCATACTAAAGGTTACACTGTATTGGATTACCTCACTACTAAGAGCAAAGAGTTTGATATTGTTTTCGCATTTTGGCTTTTCGGCCTCTTTTTCAAGCCATTGCTGAAATTTGAGGCTCGATCTTCTATTGACCTGTTTTGACCATAATGATCTGTCTTGCCTTGAGTTCGTCTACATCGGAATTTTATTGTGCTTTTCCTAATGCGCAAATTTATCATTACATCACACTTTGTTACACCCGCTAACATTCTTCACATTTTTACTTCTCGATATCATTCCTTAAAATTTCTCCTTAAACCCAGATACACGAATGCCGATCATAGTAAACACTATAGTTCAAATATGCATCCGATCACGTGCTGTGCCTTGAACTTTGCCTATCTTCATGCAGTTGAATGCCTTGTCAAAAGCCATCCATCATACAATCACCCCAAAGGTGAGTATCGGTCTCATAAACGGGACCGCATTATTCGCGATGGATTTTTTCCAAGAAAATAAAGCGACAAGGGTTTGCTTGTCCTTTTATGAATGCTAGATTTCCAGCTTAGTTTTCTGTCAAAAATTGGACCCATATATTTCACTGTGTCAGAGAAGACCAAGCTGGGACCGCTGATTGAAAGAGGGTCTGTAATCGGAATTTTATATTTCGTAGAGAAGGGGATTAGTTCTGTTTTATGGGTTTTTTTCCCAATCCACAATAACTGCTGAACCTGTTAGTATGTCGAAATTATACTACAGGCTCCTAAGAAGCCAAGACGGGCTATAGCAACGTAACTCGCATACGCTTCCATCTTGCTACCACTCATTTCAAGGTGTATATATGTCAGCAGTTTGTTAACCACTTTGTCCCAGAGAAAAATTGAGAGGACACCGCTTTGCGGCGTACCTCTACTAACACTTATTTTAACAGACGATCCACCTAGTTTTGAGTTGATTATCTTGCTCTTTTGAAAAAGACTGATCAAGTCCCCAAGTGAATCATCTGCCTTTAGAGCTGACAGCGCCGTCAAGATTGGGGATATGTTGACGTTATTAAGGGCGCCTTCTTTGTCCAGGAAAGCAAAAATTGTGTATGACCTTGTGACTTTCGTTTACAGTAGGCATCTTGTGCCGTAGATAGAAGTCTAGGGTTAAGACTAGAGCGTATATGGATATCAATCAATCGTTCTAGAGTTTTCAGCAGGAAAGATTATAGACCAATAGGTCTGATGGCCATTGGGATGAGAACATGAGAACATTTTTCGATATGCTTATGAGGTAAAATAGTTAGACCGTTTAAATACTAAAAAAAGATGAATGCTTCTGTCCATATTGTTGGACCTCTAGTAATAAAAAAAAAAAAAAAAACATTACGCAGTCTTGAGAAAGTGAAGAAAGGCCTTAGGAGCTTGCTTACTTAAATGGGACTACAGTCCAAAATTAACCAGGTCCTCAGCTAGCTTAGTCTCAACCAGCTGCGTCCAGTTGCGCACAAAACGCTGGTTGAGTTCCCGTTCCTCTTCTCTTATTAAGATGAAGTCATCGAAGTCGCATACGAAGCGTTGTCCTTTTAGAATGGAGTCGAAACCTAAGGCGCTGGTATGCTCAAGCCAAGTAAGACTTTAGCTAACTTCTTCAACAAGGTCGGCATCTCTCCATAGCCAATACAGCTCACTTCACTTCGTAAGTTTTGTGTATTCTTCATTGATACAAACGATTTAGAAAATTAGTTTTTCACTTGAAGCGCCCGAAGGCTTTTGCGCTGTAAATTAAGATTGAGTTTATCAGTGTCTTGCATAATATCATTTTTGTTGGACAAGGGAAAACTTTTCTTCTATGTACCTTCTAGTTTCAAAGAAAAAGCGATAGACAAGACCAATTTTTCGTCGAGTTTCCGCGCTGTTTTCAATGCCCAAGTTGATAGCTGGGTCGGGGTATATAAAATACCTTACTAATCGAACACCAATGTCATCTATTTGGATACAACAATTAAGGCTATCATTCCGCGATGCTGGTGTCTCCTGACTGTTTGTACATGCTGTGTGGTGTATTCCAAGAAGAATGGTTGAAATAGTGACACGTTTGGGATGCATTTCTATTTCATGAATCACATGTAGGTTTTCGTCACGACATAGCTGGTTTTCGTAACCAATGACATGAAAATGTTTATCCTTGCTGAAAGGTGTTATTGGTGGAAGATTCATCGTACAGTTGCTGTTGTTTAATGAATCAACCAGCGAATTGTCTTTGCTGTATATAATCTGTTGGCCTCAAGAGTCTTTCGCGACAATACGGCACGGTGCTCCATAAAATATTCAATCTTTGACCACAATGGCAAATGTATTCTTCGGTTATATTCTGGCGCAAAGCCATGTTTGTGTGGTTTTCGCTGAATAAACAAGAAGCGAATTTTTCAGCGGTGTTATACCCCTTGTCGCTTATATAGTCACTTTTACTAAGTGAAGTGAACAATGAGTTTTTCATCTTGTACACCCGCTCTTTTCCTGAAAAATAAAGGAGAATGGCATTAAAAAGTCGCTGTGGGATTGAAGGTAGTCCTTTTTAGTGCAAAACTTCAGCATTAACCCATGGACCTTAAGACTTCGATTGGGATTGTCTTGCAGGTGTAGAAAGCGCTTCGCTTGCGCAAACATTGAAGATCCAAAAAATAAGTATTGTAACAACTACAACACTTAGGTGTCTTGCAATATTAGATAGTTAAAGTGTTATTATGTAAATTATGTGTGAAAAGGATTTGCTCTGGTTTTCGCAGGATAATTCCCAGTTTACCAAGTCAACAAGGCTCCCTTGTGAAGGCTTCTGAGTGCATACTTTTCTAATGACAGAGGAACAAACTGTCATCAGTTAGTGAAAATCAAATAGAATTTCTATACAAGGAGCTAAAAATTACTCGTCCTTAAGAAGTTTTATGAAAACGAGTGACTTACTATAGTTCGGCTTCACCTGTGTCTTCATTTCAATATAGTACAAGGAAATTCTTCATAATTATCTTTTATTGATCCAAGCTATCCTCTTGGATCTTCACTGATTGGATTTATATTCATGTATCTCAGATAGATTTATGGTCTCTGGCCCTCCGCAGCTTTTAATGCTGTTCCTTGACCTTTCTTGTAAATATATTAAAATTCTCTGGTGGAAAATTATTTGAAAAATCTATCGCAGGCTCTTATTAAGTCACTAGAGTCCTCTCCATCAGCTCCAGATATATCAGCCTTTTTGACTTATTCTATTGCAATGAATTTTAAGGGACAAAACACCTAATTTGATAGAAAAGAACGATTTAAAGATAATTAAAATAAACAGGAAGAAAACCTAAGTTAATCTCTTTTCATTAGGAAGAAGCACCACAAAAAATATTGCAAGAATTACTCAGATAGACAAACGTAATTAAATTATAACATCATAACGTTTCAAAGATTATTTTCCATTGGGACAGAGCACTTTAACAAAGCACTGGTTCAGTTTAGTAAACGGTTTAGTGATTAGGTGACATAGTGCTATTTTAATTCACAGATATCTCTTTTAATGGGTGTTCCTCAAGGCTCTGTTTTAGATCCCGTCCTGTCAGCCTTTCAAAGGAAAATCACTGCTTCTGCTGATGAAACTGCTCTTGCATACTCTCATACCAAATCTTTTAATCTGGTTTTAGTTGTCAATTATGATGAAGTACTAGAACGAAATATATGTATGTTCTTTAATATCAAGAGAGCAGCATGTGATGACTTTTTTTTAACATATCATTTACCGAGTTGCTTAAGGTTTCTTTTAGATTGTTACCTACATAGTTCTGGTACTTTTAACAAGAATGTTTGCTAACAACGCTTGCTTTGAAATCGACCGTGTAGATAATTTCAAATATTAAGATCACAAGTTTAATCGGCAGAAGCAGACTTCCTCTCTAACAGATATTCCTTAATAATGTAGCTTAAGAAATTGACCATTTATGTCTCTTCTGTAGTGCACCTGTTTTAAAATTATTATAGTTTACAATGATCAACTTGAGTCTAAGCTACTTCTGCTGGGGTGGGTCTTATTTCAGTATTTATTTAGAACACCGGTTAATATCACATAAACGTGCAATAAGAATTATGTACAAGGTCAACCGATTAACACCCAGCTTTTAATTATTTAGGACTCTCGATATTCTACCATTAAGGCACCTGTACGGCTATAGGGTTTTAAAAATTTTATTCGAAAATTCTGGTTTCTATGTGGTAAGACTGCGTGGACACTATAATTCGTCGTTTTACCTACAGTCAAAAAAATACGCTTTTTTCAGTCTTTTATTTATGCTGCGCCACTACTTTTAAAACCTTTGCCTTTTATCCTTAGATGCGAACGAGGCTTTTCTCTCTGTCATTACAGAATTCTTCACAGCGGAGCCACCGAAAACACGGGCATCGTTTGGAAAGCCAAAAATCCGGTGGTATAATCTATCGAAGGAACTAAGCGCAAGATTTATCGCACTGGCTAAAGAAGTACTTCAAAATATAAATGGTATAGCAGACTCCCTTAGCCTGCAAGAAATGTGGAACAGCATGCACGAGGAATGCATAACATTCGCAAAGTCCCACCTGGGGACTATATCGAAATACCATCACGTCGGCAAAGAAACATGGTGGTGGAATGACGAAACCAAACGAGCTGCGGCCGACAAGAAGAGTGCATTCCAAGCGTGGACAAAATGCGATCGGAGCGACGATATCGAAAAAGCTCGATTGGCTCTTGAATACGAGCGTCTTAAAAAGATCGCAAAGAAAGTCCTGGCTCGAACTCGAGCGGCAGAAGCGGAAAACCTGTACCAGGAGTTGGAACAAATATCCTCACGATCGGCGGATAGAAGACAAGCTATCCAAGAAGTTCAAACGTCGTACAGTACTAAAATGCCAAATATTTTTAAGCTCGCTGCATAGAGGAGAAAAAATTCAATGGAAATAACCTCGCCGAAATACATCAAAAACGCAGACGGTCGCTTACTAACAAATGAAAAGGAAATTTGTGACCGGTGGCTTTAATACTGCAAGGAGTTGCTTAACAAACAGTTTCCACGTGATATCGTGCCGACAGCTAGTCTATTCGAGGAGGAAGTTTCAGACTTTTCAATCGAAGAAATAAGTATAGCAATTGGAAAAATGAAGCGTGTGAAAGCGGCGGGACCAGACAGCATTCCATCAGAGTTTTGGTCGAAGATGGAGGGGATAACCAAACGCTGCCGGGCTATCGAAACTTTTAAATAAATTAAAATGTGGACAACCTTTGCCGAATCAATTGAGAAGTAGCTTCTTAGTTCCATTATACAAAGGAAAAGGCGACACTCGAGAATGCAACAACTATTGTTCAATCAAGCTTATGTCACACACAATTAAAATCGTCGAAAGAGTCTTAAACGAACGTCTTTGGCAAATAATAAAGCTCGATAATAGTCAGTGTGGATTTGTTGAAGGAAGATCGACAGTGGACGCTTTCCAAAGCCTACGAATAATAATGGAAATGCACCGAGATTTGTCTAAGGATTTGCACATGGTATTTATCGACCTCGAGAAAGCTTTCGATCGAGTCTAGGGATCTCATAAGGGCCGCGCTGAGGTCTCGAGAGGTACCGGAAACGTATGTTAGAATAATACAAGACATGTACGGAAACGTGAAAACTGCGGTCAAAAGCTCTGCTGGACTAACGAGAGAATTTCCAGTTTATATTAGAGTGCACCAAGGGAGCGTCCTTAGCCCTTTCCTCTTTAACGTAGTATTCGACTATCTTTTAAAAGACTGCATGCGCGAAGCAAATGTAACGCCAATTCTCTTCGTTGATGACGCAGTTATACTAAGATTTTCAGAACGCCTTAGATTCATGGAAAAATGCACTAGAGAGAAACGGGTTTAAAATAAGTCGTTCAAAGACGGAGCATTTGACGTGCTCATTTGTGCATCCATTGCGACCTGTTCCGGATATAATGTTAGACGGAATAGTTCTTCCGAAAAGCACTATCGTTAACATGGAAGCGAAATGTGACGACGACGTAAACCACAGAGTGAGTGTGGGATGGATGAAATGGCGGGAAAATTCGGGAATCTTTTGCGACCGAAAATTTCCACTTAAATTAAAGGGGAAACTCTACACCACGGTTGTTAGACCAGCTCTTATATACGGTTCACAGTGCTGGACAATGTACGAAGCGTTTAAAAACAAAATGACGATAGCGGAAATGAAAATGTTAAGGATGTCTAGTGGAGTCACTAAACGCGATTGCATTAGATCTACGCGTATAAGAGGAAGTCTACATATAAAGAATTCGGTAACCGAACAGCTTGAGGCGAATAGAATAAGCTGGTATTACCACGTTCAAAGAAGATCAACTACGGTCACTCCAACTGTAAGAAAATAAGGTCGGAAAAAGAATTCCTGGATTTCTCAGATGGCAAATACGCAACAACGCCTGGGGCTAACCACTGAAGCGATCCAGGATCGAGCAGTATGTAGACGCGTTCTGCGGTCTGCGACATTAGTCAACCCCATAAGCGGAGCAGCAGCAATGCAGTAAAAATGGGAAACTCGTTACGCATAAGTTCGTATAACGAGGAAAGGGTTAATAAAAGGATAAGAAGAAGATGCTTTTCTCTCTTTAAAATATTCTGCAATTGACTCTTTTTTTGTTGAAGCCTCTAGTTTAACGCAATTCGGTTTGGATGCATCACTTCATTTTCTGGCTTTATTAATATTATTTTTTCTTTCTATTTTATTCTTTTATATTGTAAAAGTTTTTCTTAAAATATTCACAACTAAGTACACTTTACAATGAAAATAAAAACTTTCGAATAAACTGCTGAAAGATTAAAAAAAAAAAAAAATACGTTTAGTATAAACCATTTCAGGTTTCAAGCCATTACTTAAAAAAAAAGAAGATAAACCATCGTTTGAAACCACGCTTTACATCGTGAAAATAAAATTGGAAATTTGCATTGGAATAGAAATTAAAAACCAACAGAAACTGAATATTTTTGCATTCTATTGGGCTTTCCAAAATATTTAAAATAAATATTATGCTTCTTCAGACTATTATTTTGTTTTGTATATATTTTCGTCCTTACGATTTTAAAAGATCAGCTAGAAAAATTGCATATCCTTGAAACCATCAAGGATATGGAAGGGTTTTATTAAAGAAAAGATTTTATGCATATGCCGAGAGAAATACATTATCTAAACAAACAATATTCAATTGAAATAAAGTATCTACCTAGTTATAGAAAATATATAAAACAGATGTTACGTCAATTTTGAATAATTTAAAAAAAAAAGCCAGAAGCAATACAATATCAACTTTTTATTTTTTTCAAAAATACAAATTAAAAAAATCCTTATGAAGGTACACGAGGACACCAGTGGAAAGGATAAAACCGCCATCATAATGGCTTAAATTATTTTAGCTTGAGGTATTAGAAATTTAGCAAAGGTTAGATGCCAATTATGTGCATTTTAATTGAATTTATAATTTTGGCTGGGCCTTAAAGGAAAATTTAAATAAAATTGGGTTCAATTTCATGGTAATCCAAACTTTGGGTCCGGCTATGCAAGAACTTGGTACAATTATGATTAAAGCAGTTCTGTTGAATACACAGAAAAACACTTAACCCACTCAGCAGATGGGGCTGCCCTCACAATTGCCACCTTATTTAACAAAAAAAAAAAACAAGAACAGTGATTAGAAAGAGTAAAATTTCGATAGATTTTGTATTGGTGGGGTATAAACTTCAGGCTTGGGTGGGCATGGTTCTCAAAAAATAAGTTTCTCCAGTTAGCGCGGTATTTAGCTGACTGCTTTCTGTTGCACACACCAGAATATTTGAGGTCCTTAGCATTTATGAGCGCTGCTTTAAGTGATGTCTGTTTCAATGATTCACATGAGAACACACCATGTTGTCTGAACACTTCCTTGCAGGATTAATTTCGATTTTCAGAGAACAGCAATGTCTCCCCATCGTTGTTGTTTTGAACAAGCCGACGTATTTGGCGCGTGTGCAAATTGAAAAATGACTCTGTAGAGTTTGTCTTCTTAGACTGATTTGCGATTTGAACTTCTTCGTCCATCTGTGGACTAGGTGAGCCTAAAAAATCACTAACAGCATTCATGGCATTACGTAAAATAACATCTTTTCACTGGCCTCTATAGCTTGGACAGTTACGGGGGTCTTCTTTCTTATATTTCGTACCTTTTTATGCACGAGTTTTGGAAATAGCTTGTTATACTGGACCTTCAGTAAAGCCAAAAGTTGATTTACTAGAAAGTAGATGAAATACATATAAATCATCAACACGTGTTTACTAGTTTGCTGCTTCTGCAACTAATTAACGTTTATAACATACTCTACCTGAGAACTGATCATTGTTTGATAGATATATGTGCCATCGGCTGAGATACTCACAACAGTCCAAATCACATGAGGGCATTCCTTGGGGATTAAGTGCCACATCAATTACATTCAAAAGTAAAAACTGGTACTTCACTAAATTTAACATTACCAAAAAAGAAACTGCAATTCGAGAAATAAGGCTGAAGTAAAATATATTCTTTTTAATATAATATAAATTAATATAATTAAAACTATCTGATCAGGTCTGAATAGAAATATTTAGCCATCTGTGGCTAGTACTCTTTCATGTTGTTCAAGTCAGTTAGCTTGACTGTAGAGATGCGGTGGTTTGATGTATGCTGCGGTAATTCCATTTGGTTTATAGCCTGCATTTTCGCAACCTTCTTGAAAATGCTTATCTCTGACTACTGTTTCATTTCGTTGTATGTCATTTTCGGAAGGATGACCCCCTTTTCTAATATAATTTTGGATAACGGATATTTGAGCAAGATCTTGTGAAAAAATCGTCGCTGTTCTTGAGAGTGTGGAGGAGAATCTGAGGCAGTTGATTTCACGTCGTTCACAAGAACTCGGCCTTTCGCCTGGATTGGATCATATGGACATCAACAACATGTGGTTTAAACAGGACGGCACTACGTGACACACACCCTACTCCACATTGGAAATTCTGCACGAGCGATTCGACGACATGGTCATCTGATGTGATGTGAACTGGCCACCGAGATCGTGAGATTTTGACCTCGTTAGTCTTTTTCTGGTGGGGTTTCCTGAAGATAGAGGCCTATGCGAATAGGCCACAAATCACAGCGGCCATCAAAGCCAACATAACCCATGCCAACGATCAAATTCAATCGGATTTATGCGCCAGAGTCATGGAAAATTGAACATTTCGGATGCACGGCATCCAGAGAAGCCGCGGAGGTTATTTGAACGTTCATAAGGGATAGATAGACATGACAAGTCTCCTGACGTCATCTTTAATAGCAGTTGTATATTTCACGTGACACGCACCACCTCTGTTGTTGTCTTGGAATGTTTCGCGCCATACCTGAACTTGGGCACATACTCCATCGGGCAGAACATAACTTACACTCTACTGACGCCGGCCTGCATCCGGCGAAACGTAATTCCAGTTTCGGAGATATTTTACGAATCACATGAGCAATGAATATTGCTTTACCTTATCTGTTAGACCGTAGAAGTCTTCAAAAAACTTTGGTAGTTATATCAGCACTTGCAAGTTGCCTGTAACAAAATTGGTAACCCTGCGTTGCTGCAATATCAAATTCTGATGCTGACCAAAAGTTAATAAGCAATACATTTCGTTTAATTTTTTAAAAGTTAACTTGCATCTCCTCTTGCTTTTTTAAATTTTCCATCTTTTCGATTATTTTCTCCTTTCCTTTTTCTTTCCATAGTAACAAAAGGACTTTTATCCAGATAAAATCATAACTCGTTGATTTAAGATTGCCATCAGCCTAACCAGTAGATTGCCATCAGCCAAGAGGGTGCGATCGCATAAGGCACTTAGATCCAAACAACGCAATATTGGAGTTAAGCCTCTGCCATTTTTTGAGGACTAAAATACGTAGTTTTTCACATATGTAGATCCTTTTGACTGTAATTAGAGGTTGCTAGTAGATTGCTTCAAAATAATTAACTCAAAAATAAAATGGCACTTAGACTCTTATGATTTTCAATTCGTCAATTATACTATTTCCGAGCTCTATCTGCAGATATCTATAGTTAAAGTTAAGTTGTATAAAATCGGCAAAGATTCTGGGATGTCTTTGAAAAGCAACCCCTTTAACGTTACGGTAGTGCCTGCATTATTTATCGACTGGACTATCCAGAGATACAACTTGGCCGAAGACTACACTGGAATCTTAATATTTTGCAAGATCTCTTCTTGGTAAACTATTTTATGATCTCGAAGTGAGCAAACGGTGCGTATACACTTATACGACCCCAGACAGTATGTCTCTTCTTCTTCTTCTTATCCTTTTATTAACCCTTTCCTCGTTATACGAACTTATGCGTAACGAGTTTCCCATTTTTACTGCATCGCTGCTGCTCCGCTTATAGGGTTGGCTAATGTCGCAGACCGCAGAACGCGTCTACATAATGCTCGGTCCTGGATCGCTTCAGTGGTTAGACCCAGGAGTTGTTGCGCATTTGCCATCTGAGAAATCCTGGAATTCTTTTTCCGACCTCGTTTTCTTACAGTTGGAGTGACCGTAGTTGATAGTGCCTTTTTAACCGGATTTTCCGCAGATCTTCTTTGAATGTGGCAGTACCAGCTTATTCTATTCGCCTCAAGCTGTTCGGTTACCGAATTCTTTATATGTAGACTTCCTCTTATACGCGTAGTGACTCCACTATACATCCTTAACATTTTCATTTCCCCTGCAGTCATATTGTTTTTAAACGCTTCGTACATTGTCCGGCACTGTGAACCGTATATTAGAGCTGGTCTAACAACCGTGGTGTAGAGTTTCCCCTTTAATTTAAGTGGAAATTTTCGGTCGCAAAAGATTCCCGAATTTTCCCGCCATTTCATCCTTCCCACACTCACTCTGTGGTTTACGTCTCGTCACATTTCGCTTCCATGTTAACGATTGATCCTAAGTACTTAAAGATAGTGCTTTTCGGAAGAACTATTCCGTTTAACATTATATCCGGAACAGGTCGCAACGCAAAAATGCTCCGTCTTTGAACGACTTATTTTAAACCCGTTTCTCTCTAGCGCATTTCTCCATGAATCTAAGGCGTTCTGTAAATCTTCGACGTTATCGCTAAGCATGACTGCGTCGTCAGCGAAGATTATTGGCGTTACATTTGCTTCGCGCATGCAGTCTTTTAAAAGATATTCGAATACTACTTTAAAGAGGAAAGGGCTAAGTACGCTTCCTTGATGCACTCCGACATTAACTGGAAATTCTCTCGTTAGTCCAGCAGAGCTTTTAACCGCAGTTTTCACGTTTCCGTACATGTCTTGTATTATTCTAACATACGTTTCCGGTACGTTTTGAGACCTCAGCGCGGCCCATATGAGATCCCTAGGCACTCGATCGAATGCTTTCTCGAGGTCGATAAATACCATGTGTAAATCCTTAGACGAATCTCAGTGCTTTTCCATTATTATTCGTAGGCTTTGGATAGCGTCCACCGTCGATCTTCCTTCAACAAATCCACACTGGCTATTATCGAGCTTTATTATTTGCCGAAGACGTTCGTTTAAGACTCTTTCGACGATTTTCATTGTGTGTGACATAAGCTTGATTGAACAATAGTTGTTGCATTCTCGAGTGTCGCCTTTTCCTTTGTATAATGGAACCAAGAAGCTACTTCTCCATTGATTCGGCAAAGGTTGTCCACATTTTAATTTATTTAAAAGTTTCGATAGCCCGGCAGCGTTTGGTTATCCCCTCCATCTTCGACCAAAACTCTGATGGAATGCTGTCTGGTCCCGCCGCTTTCCCCCGCTTCATTTTTCCAATTGCTATACTTATTTCTTCGATTGAAAAGTCCGAAACTTTCTCCTCGAATAGACCAGCTGTCGGCACGATATCATGTGGAAACTGTTTGTTAAGCAACTCCTTGCAGTACTCAAGCCACCGGTCACAAATTTCCTTTTCATTTGTTAGTAAGCGACCGTCTGCGTTTTTAATGTATTTCGGCGAGGTTATTTCCATTGAATTTTTTCTCCTCTATGCAGCGAGCTTAAAAATATTTGGCATTTTAGTACTGTACGACGTTTGAACTTCTTGGATAGCTTGTCTTCTATCCGCCGATCGTGAGGATATTTGTTCCAACTCCTGGTACAGGTTTTCCGCTTCTGCCGCTCGAGTTCGAGCCAGGACTTTCTTTGCGATCTTTTTAAGACGCTCGTATTCAAGAGCCAGTCGAGCTTTTTCCATATCGTCGCTCCGATCGCATTTTGTCCACGCTTGGAATGCACTCTTCTTGTCGGCCACAGCTCGTTTGGTTTCGTCATTCCACCACCATGTTTCTTTGCCGACGTGATGGTATTTCGATATAGTCCCCAGGTGGGACTTTGCGAATGTTATGCATTCCTCGTGCATGCTGTTCCACATTTCTTGCGGGCTAAGTGAGTCTGCCATACCATTTATATTTTGAAGTACTTCTTTAGCCAGTGCGATAAATCTTCGTTCCTTCAATAGATTATACCACCGGATTTTTGGCTTTTAAAACGATGCCCGTGTGAAAAATTCTGTAATGAGCAGACGGTGTTGGCTTACTAGCGATTCTCCAAGTATTACTTTACAGTCCTTAACACGGTTTCTCATCGACATTTTGCAGAGGTGATAATCTATTTGCGTTTCGTGGCCCCCGCTGCTATAGGTGATAAGATGTCGTTGATGTTTAATAAACATTGTATTTAAGATGGTTAAGCAGTAAGCCCTACACGCTACAAGGATGTCTTCGCCAGCTGAATTTCTGGTTCCAAAGCCTTTACCGCCGTGGCAGTCCTCATGATTAACATTTGTTTCTCCGACGTGGCCATTTAAATCTCCGCCTACGAAGAGCATCTCATCGATAGGTATATTTCTAAGCAAATTACCAAACTCTGACCAAAATGTCCATTTATTCATTCAGTTTGGAATTTTAATGCATAACCTTTCAAAAGACAAGTAAATGGCTCCATATTTTGGCAGACATTCTGCTAAGATGTTAAGAAAAGGAAGGCCAGTCAGATTTCGTTTTAAAATTTGGTGCATCTGTTCTTCAGATGGATATTTGTTTCAATTTCAACCTTATGGTGGAACAAAAAAAGGACTTGCTAGGTACATAGCGTATAAAAGTTAAGGGGAACGAGCTCTCATAGAGGCGCTCGAAGTAGTTAGGTGGAAACCTGACCATTGAGTGTTTTTTGATAATTTTTTCTCCTCGTTTGATTTGTTTGTGGCATTGAGTTAAAAGAAATTGCGAATTTTGCACTGTTCACAAAAAAATAAATAAATAAAAATCTAAGTGGAAGTTATGATAGTGCATACAACAAAAATAGAAAGAAATTGTTCTCATAAGTTGGAATGACAATAGTGTAGTAACTATTACAACCAACCATGGTGCAGCTTGTTGAATGCCTGAAAGTTCTATAATTTTGTAAATCCAGATACATAACTAAGCCAACTGGATTCTAAGCCGTACGTGGTATGATGCCTCATTCAGTCGAATGATCGTTCTTAATATAACTGAAACATATCTTAAGTAACATACTAAGCAAAGATCAATGAGGAGGTACATGCTTTGCTACAGCAGAACATTTTATAAGTGCAAGAAGTGTAATGTTCACTTGCATTCAAAATTTATAGAACAGTTTCACAATTAAAAAAGTTCGCAGTTTATTTTATTTCAATGTAATATCCCATTTAAGAATAAAGACATTTGGTTGTATTATTTTATTTCATTTTTGTAAATTGTTTAGATGAATTGTGTTTCCATATCGTCCCCTTGCAATCCTTTCTTTATCAGTAACTGGAATCACTTAGAATGACGAATTCAATATAAAGACACAAGGATACAATTTATTTGATGGATGGACATGATTGCTGAGTTCAAAACTACTGTCCGCTGGTGATAGTGATCCTGTGTCTAAAGATGTTTAAAATTAGTTTTAAGACTGATATCGAGTCTGTCAAAAGCACTCCATTGATAACTCCTGAAACTAAAATGAGCACAATCGATGCAGTCATAGACAAGCAGTGCGCTATAAGGTAGCTTGCCTGTTCCATATCTACTCATTCAAATTGGTTCCAGATTGATTCGTGCTGTGCAAATAAATCAGCTTCATACATTTCCATTGAACTTTGGACAGATCCTGTCATCTATCATTTTGAATTTTTTTCCCCTTTAAACCATAGTCAACAAAAACAATAATAATTATCATTTCTATTTTTTAATTTTCTGTAATTAATCTTTATTTTTAGTACGTCTAATCGTCTGAGGTTAGTCTGAATAGCTCTCACACGAATCTGATGCCTATTAGTTCCTTAAATTCTGTGGAGCATTGCCAGAATATAATGCGTCAGTTCACAATCAATAGAGAAGTCATTATATTTAATTTTTCAATTTTTTTAGAAAACGAGTGCTTTCGAAGACATAAATAAAAATTGACATTTCACGTTTTGGCAGATTTCCACCGAGTTATGATTAGCCACTGAATGTCGTACATCACTTCATCTATAGCTGAGTTACAAATAGAAAATGTACATACATCGATACATATATTAATGTTATGGTTATTTGAGGAACTTAATTTCAAAGACTTCGAATCTAACTTGCAGTGAGAGATATGTATTTGTTTACAAAACAGTTTTTAATATACTCGTAGAAGAGTAAATGATCATGAGTTTTATGATCAATCTTCTGAGCGGTTGTTTCATCTTAACCTTTAAGTGCCAACGTGCATTTTTTGTATCGTTAGTACCGTGAGGCCGCGTATATAATATAGTGTTTTTTTTTTTAAGAAGGAGATGATTTAAACATCTGTTTTTGCATTATAATGAAAAATAAAGTGTTTTAAGAAAAATTATGTTTCGAAAGAAAAATCAACTCTATTCAATTTTAAAATATAAAAAAAAAAACAAAAACACTGTGGCGCTCGCAGCCCGGTAGGGGCCATGGCCTCGCTTCTTGACACTCATTTGTGTTGCCCATGTTGTCATTTTTGTCACATCTGAGAGAGGCCTACGGTTTATCGCCGAGTGCGAACGGCACTCCTTAGAAGCTTTTTCGTAGGCAATTTTACTTTCGGGAGTTTGCCATTGCCCGCCGAAAGGGTGATGGCGATTTGAAAAACTGTTGGTGATCCAGCCAGGAATCGAACTCAGACTGTCTGCGTGATAGTCCAATGAGCCATCAATTATTTTTTAAATATAAGACTACAATAATATTTGGCTCGAATTTTGGTTCAAAATCCGACTGTAAGATATAAAATATCAAAACTTAAAGAATATTCCTGTTATAATAATGAAAAATAGTATTTCTTACTTACGATTAATATAACATTTAGAAAAAAAAAAAAAAAAAAAACTACACCTTCAATTCTAAACACAATCAGGGCACACTTGTTTCGCGCACTGTGTTTTTTGCACGAAAAGCATCTAATTATACGTCGATTTTCTCTTGAGTTTAGGTTGACATGAAAGACAAGTCCTTAGGGTCTTGACTTCATCAGCTTCATTTTCTGATGTCTCTGACTTATCAGAACCAAGCACTCTTGCCAAACTCATCCTGAACTCACGGTGCAACTTTAGGTTCATGTGCTCTAATACTTACTGTCGAGTTAATTAATCTGAAAATATGGCCTTATTTCACAATTACTTACTTACTTTAGGTGGTGCTACAGTCCGGGGTGGACCTGGGCCTCAGTCAACAAGCTTCTCCAGCCAGCTCGATCCCTGGCTAGCTGTCTCCAGTTTCGCACGCTAAGTTGGCTGAGGTCCTCTTCCACTTGCGTGCTCCACCTGAGTCTTGGCCTTCCCCTACTGCGCTGTCCCTCGGGGGCGGATTCGAAGACTTTTCCGACCGGAGTATTGGTGTCCATGCGCTCTACATGACCCAGCCATCTCAGTCTTTGGATCTTCCCTATTCTGGCTAGGTCCATGTCGCTGTACAGTTCATACAGTTCGTCGTTGTATCTCCTCCTCCACTCACCGTCAATGGAGCCGGGACTGAAGATCGCCTGAAGAATTTTTCTCTCGAAGCAACCAAGAACACCCTCATCCATTTTTGATAATGTCCATGCCTCTGCGCCATAGAGCAGGACCGGGATTATTAAGGTCTTATAAAGGGTGACTTTTGTTGTCCGAGAGAGGGCTTTGCTACTCAATTGCCTTCTTAACCCAAAGAAACAGCGGTTGGCAAGAGTTATTCTTCGCTTGATCTCAGCGCTGGTGTCGTTGTCTGTATTTATAGCGGAGCCTAGGTAGACAAAGTCCTTAACTACCTCAAAGTTATATCTGTCGAGGGTGACGTTCTGTCCGAGACGTCGGTGTTGGTTGTCTTTTTTGTTTGACAGTATATACTTGGTGTTGCCCTCATTGACCGCTAAACCCATTTTCGCCGCTTCCGTCTCAATACTCGCGAAAGCGCCACTGACATCACGCTGCTTTCTCCCGATTATGTCAATATCGACGGCGTATGCGAGTAGTTGGACGGACTTTTGAAAGATAGTGATTCTTGTGGTTGCTCGTGAGTTTTGCACTATTCTTTCAAGTACGATGTTGAAAAAATCGCATGACAGCGCATCGCCTTGTCTAAATCCTTTCTGGACATCAAAGGTCTCGGTGAGATCTTTACCGACCTTGATGGAGCAGCGTGCATTCTCCATCGTCATCCTGTACAGACGGACGAGTTTGGCAGGGATGCCAAAACTAGACATTGCTCTATATAGCTCGTCTCTATAGATGCTGTCATACGCGGCCTTAAAATCGATGAATAGGTGGCGGGTATCGATCTGAAGCTCATGGGTCTTCTCCAAGATCTGCCATAGTGTCTATGGTCTATGGTTGACTTTCCTGGCATGAAGCCACACTGATATGGACCTAAGGTTGTTGACGAACGGATTCAGGCGTTCACACAATACGACGGATAAGATCTTATATGCGATGTTAAGGAGACTGATGCCTCTGCAGTTGGCGCAGTTCAGAGGGTCTCCTTTCTTGAGAATTGGACGAACAATGCTGAGGTTCCATTCATCGGGCATACTTTCGTCCGACCATATTTTACAGATGAGTTGGTGTATGTTCCTTACCAAGTCATCGCCTGCCGCTTTGAAGAGCTCGGCAGTCAGGCCATCCGCTCCAGCAGCTTTGTTGGACTTAAGCTTCGATATGGCTATCTTCACTTCATCCAGGTCGGGTGGACGGAATTGTTGGTCATCATCGTCCAGATTGAAAGGTTGATTCTGCCTGACAGCGGTATTTGGTCCGTCATCGCCGTTATACAGTCTGCAGAAATGATCTTTCCAAATCCTCAGCATCCACTGCGATTCTACTACGATGTTCCCTTGTTCATCTCTACAGGTTTCGGTTCGGGGTTTGTTTCCGCTGCATGTTATTTTTAACTTTTGGTAAAACTTCCGAACCTCATTCCTGGAGTAGCATCTCTCAATTTCCTCGATCGCGCGCTTCTCATGCTCTTTCTTCTTCCTCCTGAGAAGCCGGTGCTCGTCTCTCCTCTTCCGCTCATAGAGCTCATGAGCAGCTCTGGTCTTTCTCAGCAGCGCCGCGTTATATGCATCTTACTTTGCTGTATGTGCTTGCCGGCATTCATCATCGAACCAGGGGTTTCATTGTGGTGGACGAGTGAAACCCAGCATATCAGAAGCGGCATCTCTGATGGCGTTTTGGCAGTGTTTCCAATGGTCTTCGATGCTTGATGCTGGCGGCATTGGACCTCTTAAGAGATTAAGAGACACTCGATCATTGTTCTTAAATCGTTTGCGTGGGTTGTTACCAGTAGATCTGTCCATATCCGAGGCTTGTTGATGCTTCGTAACTTAATCTTTTTTAAATGGCCGGGCAGTTACCCCAGCGGCACAACCCCCAACCTGGAGGACCAGTTCCACTTTGAGTGCCCCTAGGACGAGGGATCGGTTACACCGAAGCCAGTAACCCGTTCCGGGTTGTGAGCGTTGCTGTTGGCCCTTATAGGGCTCGTCCGCCACCATCTCTTTTCCAAGACCCTGACTAAGTCCTGGAAATCCTTTCCGGCCTGAGCTCCAAATAAGTCGGAGTAGCCCGGATAAGGTCTTGTTTTATTTTTCCGACACTAATCCTGGTTAATGGCGCAGGAAACTCGCCATTTGCCCCCTTCACTTCGCAACCTCTAGTGAGATTCCCAGATGGCGCTACGGGGAGGCGTGAAGTATGACTTATTAGCAGAGCTGCAAGATGTTCGGCTGCAGAGGCTCATTCTCGTCATTTAAGGAACCAGCACCTGTCGGAAGATGCTACTTCTACGAGGCCTTATACTTATCGTTGCCATCCTTATTATTTCACAATTGCGGAGTGAAATAAGGCCATATGGTCTTATTTCGCATGGCCTTATTCCACGGCACCGTCTTAAATGCATTGGTCAATGGCACTGGGAAGTGATGTCAAACACAACTTCTCTTATGCTATTTATCAAGAGGGTCTCTGTTTTGTGGTCTGGTAATTTCGAGCACTGTGCTCGCAATATCACGTAATGCTTACTATACATGCCATGGATGTTGCTTCAAATTTTCATGAAGATAAGCTATAAACAAGAGTTATCATCGTCTCCTTATGACGTACATTTTCCCTACTTTACCCTGCATGAATAAGTATGATTGATTTGATAGATTGTCATCTTCTGGGATGAGTACAATCCTCAGTCATCTCTATTTTAGTGGGAATCTTCTGCTAGGTAGACATTTGTAAGGACTGTGACGGGTAATTTTCTTTACGCATGTTCGATTATCCTTTGCGGATGATTGAACCTTTAGGGTGTAGACGGCTGATTATTTAATGCACCATGTATGGATATGCCGGTTTTAAGGCTTTTTCAATGCGATTTTGTAGGCTCTTTCCCGCATATTATCTCGAGGATCTTCTTTGATCCCACCCTTTTGTGAATTTGCTTTTCTCGATTTGAAAGCTTGTTTGCTTTTGTGATCTGTAAACACTTAAAGTGTTGCCAGATAAATTACAATTCCATCGTCTTTCAGAAGGTTGCTCGAAATGCACTAACTCAAATCAATCAAGGAAGCAGGTATGAAAACGGATGTAGTCCAGGAATTAATTAACGCTAATAACACGAGTACGTTTTCGATTCCATACGGCGGCGAGTCCAGTTTTTAGTCACATGTTCGAGTATATTGGCTGATATCTCGCCAATAACAAAGCCGCAGTTGACGTTGACTTATCGCCCAAGACGAGTGATTTGATGAAAAATCACTCGGTCTTATTGGCCAAAACCAGAGATAAATTGCTCACCTAACTTATTTCTCAATTAGTCCATTGATTCGCGTAATGTGTTACGATGGCGCCATCTTGCTAGAACCACATGTCGACCACTTTGTTCTCAGGGTCATCTGTGAAAAAATACAGAGCCCAATGATTCCGCCAGACCACATCAAACAATGCAGCTTTCCGAGTGCACTGGCAGCTCTTGTACTGCTTGAGGTTGCTTATCGGACCGAATACGACAATTTTGTTTATTAACATACCATTTCAACCAGAAATGAGCATTGTCGCCGAAGACAAAAAGTGAATCATTCTTCTAGCTGTTCTAAGGCCCACTCACCGAATACTCGACGCTGTGGTAGGTCATTCGGCTTCAGTTCTCCACGAGCTGTATTGTGTTAGGTTTCAGACCAAGATTCTTGGGTAAAATCTCCCACTTAGTAGAGTAACACAACCCCAATTGCTGTGAACGGCGACTAATGGACAAATCACGGTCTTTTTTAACATTGTTGTATACAGAATCAATATTTTCCTCTGTACGCGTTCTGTGCATACGATTAGGTGGCTGCTTGATGTCCAATAGCGTGAAATTGGTAGAAAATTTGCTCACTATAGCTTAAATTTCTTGGCCAGCAGGTCGATTATGAAGACCGTAAAATGGTCAAAGTGCGCGGAAAACATTTTTTACAGAGCATACATTTTGATAACGAAATTCAACAATTGGTAAGCGTTACTCGAATTAATGCCTTTCACTGATGAAATGGCAATGCTAACTCAGTATGGTTTACTGTAACACACGTCACAAATCACGCGTGAGCTGTCAAAAATAGACACTGAAAACCCAAACAGATAAAAAAAATCACACTAGACGTATGTACGTCTTTGCTATTCTTATTCTCAGAATAAAACGCCACTGTACGTGTATAATGAATTCAATCCATAAAAGCTGGATGAAATATAAATATGTTACATATGAACACTTACAAATTGTATGTTATGTAGGTATACTATATATCCAGCAGTAAGAATAAATAAGGAGAGCAGTATATTGTAGTTAAAAGGACTGTCTTTATCATCGTCAACCGGGCTGTTGTACTTATTTTACACGTATTGGACGTATTGTACATCTATAGATATACACATACCCGAATCTCGCATTTCCATTTCGCACACACAGGAAAAGAAAACTTGAATTAAAGTTCTTACGCCTTAATTATCACCCTGAAGTGTACAGACCGGCCATCACCCCACAGAGGACATTGCATGCGGCCGGAAATTTTATTATCATGAACATGACTTTCGATGTTCCTCTTTCCTCTCTCACACCTGTGATGCAAGTAATTTAAGAGGAAGCTATAATTACGGGTAGATATTGTACGTTCCACGTGTGACACTCCAATGTCAGTGTTAACTTCGTAGGAGGTCTGAAGAAGCAGTTGTTACGTTTGTTTGTCCTTGATACGACTTTTAACTTTTACCCCCACTTTACTTTGTCTTCCTTTATAACAAGAGTATGTGTAACCTTGTCCTTCTGTGTTTACTTTGTTTTTGTGTTGTCTTTAATATGTCTATGATGTAAGATCCCAACTTGTGACATCCTGCCCGCTGTTCCTGGTTGTCATTTGCCATTTTTACGATCATTTAAACAAGTTTATCCTGATGGTAGGGAAATTTAACGACAGGGATTACTACAGTGGGCGTTGTACCTAACTTACAAGTACGAGTACATGGAGTAATTATTTAAAAGCATAGATATATTCGTAGGGTGTAATTATGTTAGTCTGATGGTGATGTATCATGAGACCTTTTACGAGTTAACTTTAAATTAAAGGCCATTGAAAATTTCAACAGTAGAACAGGGTAAATGAACAAATGATGGTGACTTATTAAAATGATAAGGATATCAGTAATTACGTATTTAAGGATCTTAAGGTACTTGAATTCTGTCAAAGGATAAACTAGATTTAGTTAAATGATTGCATTTTTTTTCCTTTCGAAAAGTTAGCACTTGGTCCCTTGAAATGGTGTAAGCAAAGAAAATCTTGAGAAGACCCTTAAGCAGGCGTTGATCTATGCCAACATATTTAAGGGCGTCTTTTAATGAATAATCAGCATTTAAGTGTTATTTGGTGCTGTTAAAGCTTTGGTAAATGGTTCCCATCAAATACTGGATGAACTAGTTGGAGTTGGTCTTTACTATTTTAAAAGGGCGAACAATTTACGAAAAGGCCTTTTCCGAGTGAATAAGGTAGTTCTTTATGTGAGTTCTTCTTTTATTTTATTTTTTTTTTTTTGTTTTAGCAAATGGTAATATGTAATACATTGTGCATCGGGGCTGATAATTTCAACTAACTTTTGCAGCCATTAACTTACTGCTGGATTTCATATGGTCTCTCCTTAAGGTGCTAAGTCGAACGGTCTTGTTCTTTGAAGTCGCCGCACAAGATTTGTCTCGTCCAATCTCCGGATTATTTCCCGGTTGCAATGATGCACAAAACGAGTGTGAAGTTTACGAGCAAAGCTTGCTACTTCATCTTTCACGGTTGCAATTCCCAGATCGCGGTTAATATCGCTATTCCTTATATACCATGGAGCATTTACTATTGCTCTTAGCACTTTGTTCTGGAATGTCTGTAGGACAGACATATTGTTTGGTTTGGTACAACCCGATAGTTGTATACCATAAGTCCACGAAGGTTTAAGCACTTGCTTATATATAAGCCGCTTGTTATATGTGCTTAGTTTAGAGTATCTACCGATTAGCCAATTCATTTCTCTTAGCCTGATTTCGAGATCTTCACGTTTCTTTTTTACGTGCGATTTCCACTTCAGTTTTGCATCTATGGTCATTCCCAAATATTTTGCCTCGTTTGCATGCGGTATTTGTACCGAGTTGATGAGTAAAGGTAAGTTGTTTATCTTTCTGTACTTGAAATTGACATGTGTTGGCTAAGTCTCGTTTAGCACGATTCGCCAGCTCTTCGTCTACTCAAATATTTTGTTCAGAGCTCGTTGAAGTTTTGCAGTCGAGGATTCAACTGTTTGTCCTGTGGCGAGGATCGCTGTGTCATTCGCGAACGTGGCTACCATAGTCTCTCCATCTAAAGGTATGTCTCTAGTGTACAATAAGTATAGGTATGGCACCAGAATGCTTCCTTGTGGAACGCCAGCTTGAATTTCCTTGAATTCAGAATATTCAATCCCATATCTAACCCGAAACAGTCTATTTTCAAGATAAGATTAGAGTATTCTATTCATTTCTCCCGGTAAAATTTGTTGCAGCTTATACTTCAAGCCATCGTGCCATACCTTATCGAAGGCTTGCGATACATCGAGAAAAACGCTTGAACATATCTTTTTTCCCTCTAGCGCGTTTTCAATTACATTTGTTATGCGATAGATCTGATCGATAGTGGAATGTTTAACCCCAATGTCGAACTGGTGATCCGGGATCAATCGCCTTTCTTCAGTTATCGGTTTTAAACGTTTAAGCAGGAGAATTTCGAAGACTTTTGAAATTATCGGTAGGAGCTATAAGTTTTTGTTGTTTGGACTTTTCCCCGGTTTTAGAACCTTTACGACTTCTGAGACTTTCCATTGGCTTGGAACATATAAAAGTCTCATAGAAGCATATATAATGTGGAGGAGCTTGACAAACGCTTTTCGAGGTAGCTCCTTTAGAATTTGACTTGTAATCAAATCGTATCCTGGAGCCTTATTATTTTGTAGGTTTCTTATTGTTTGCTTTAGCTCACATAGTGATACGGATTTAATGTTGTAGTTGTCGGATCCTGTTCTGGGATTAAGTTCTTGGGTGAATACACGTCCTTTGAACTGTTTAAATGTTTCTTCCAAGTGGTCGGCGAACAAATTCGCTTTCTCTTTGTCTCCTTTTGCCCATTCGCCGTTGGCTGTTTTTGTCGGGGGCAAGTGCATAACAGGTTTCTTAGTCGACTTCACGGCTTTCCAGAGCGAATAAGTGGAGTTTTTGTCGGCAGTTAAGTCTTCGAGGTAATTAGAAGTCTCATGGTTCATATATTCTTGCAGCATTTTCTTTAGCTTATTTGATAGGCGGTTCAAATAGGATTTATGCCGGGGCGCAAGTGATTGTTCCCATCTCCTCCGTGCTTTCAATTTTTCTCGAAGGTAGCCTTCTTTATCGGGCGCGTGTATTTGCCTTCCCTGCTTCATTCCTCTTGTTCGAAAGGAAGTGATGATTTGGATGATTTCCACGAACTTGTCTACTTCATCTTCTATTTGCAACGGCGTCGTAAGTGGAATTCCTTAAGCAATATTTTCCTTGCAATTTCTTCTGAAACCATCCCAGTTTATTTCTTTATTCGTCAATCTGGGCGGTCTTTCGGTCCTTGCTATGCTCCTGTCGATTTTAAAAACTACCGACGAGTGATCCGAGTAGAGATCATAAGATTCCTCTAAAGTCGTGAGATATTTGGGGACCCCTTTTGTAATGAAGAAGTCGACCTGGTCAGGTATTTTATTTGTGTCGGTGGGCCAGTAGGTTGGCTTGGCCGTCGAAAAGAAGTCCAAGCCATGCTTCATACAGTAGCCTGCCCTTCGTCGAAATGTACTCGTATCTTGAACTCCAAAATGTATGCATTGCGTTGAAATCACCATCGAGAATAAAGTTTGACCCAAGTTTGTGAAAAAGGCGATCGAGTTCGACATCTGCCATCTTGTAGTCTATATGTTTTATGTTTGCGGAAACTGCACTTATTTGCATAGTTGCACAAGTTCTATTGTCACGTTCTCGGCATGTTTAATGCAGTCTTTAATATTAAGTTACGATCCACCCCTCGCGTTTTCTGAGGGATGATGCGCTTGATAACCAGAGTAACCTCTTATCTTGGGTTTAACTCCCTTTTTTAAGTGGGTTTCCGAAATCAGGCATACGTCAATATGGTCTTTCCATAGAAAAATTTCTAATTCGTCGATTTTTTTCAGAAGGCCATTTGTGTTCCATGTTAAAATTTTAGTCAACTGTTTCAATTTCATTTTTGTTAGATTTTTTTCGAGCAACGAACTCGAGCTTGCTTAGTTTTTCAAACAAGAGCTTATTTATTTTTAGTTGTTCATTTGGTTTTTCTAAGATGACTGCGAGAATTTGAGGCAGCGGATCTGTGGTGGCCGAATCTATTTTGTTGGCTTGTGACGCGACCTCAGCGTATGAACTCGCGTGGACCGGTACAGGTATTTTTATTGCACTTGATTCGGTAACGTTTTTTTGACCAGAATTATGTCTTTGCTTTACCGGTTGCTTAATTGTGACTCTCTTAATTGTCTTGGACTCATTGGTTTTAGGATATTGCACCTTTAGGTCCGGATGAATGAATTTCGTGGGACTTTTTCGCCTCTTTTGTATTTTTTTGGCGATTTCGCAACCTCGGTATTTCGCTGTGTGATTTCCTAAACCTTTTCCCATTGAGTCAGGAAAATGATATCGGCTAAGTGGCCGCCCCCAGAATTGATGACCATTCAGGGCCGATTTATGGCATTTTTCATCACTTTTGCCAGAACCGCCGATAGTTCTTCGCATTCTTGACGAATATAATAACTCCACTGCTGCGCCATCACAATTAGAGATGATCGGCAGTCCATTACTGTTCTTGAGTTTAGAGAGCATGAGTCTAGGGATTCGGAAAAGATGCGGATATCCATTGCAGATATTACATTTTCCTTCAGGTTCCTTAATTGCCAGAATTTCCACCTGGAACACGCTACAGTGGTTAGGGAGGCGGAAGGAGAGCCTAAGGTTAAGCTCATCGGCAAAAACACGAACACCAACCCCAGTGACTGTCAGTCGGTGTTAAAGTGGATTGAATTGTCATCCAGTAAGGCATTTTCCTCCCACAAGGATCTGGAGAGAGTGCTTACATGGAAGCCCTTGTCAAACCATTGTCTGGGTATGGTGTAGTCAATGTTTTATGGTAGGATTCCTAGTTCGTTAGGCCAAATATTTATTTGCACACTGTGAAGTCGCTTTAAGGCGAATAGCTGCCTTGGAGGCTACTTGTCTGCTATAAATGTCAAGGGGTGTAAGGTGAAATGGAGTGTCCAGAGCAGCGGGGAAGTAGTGCGTAGGGCTGCACAGACATGCAGTTTCTTGGACTTTACTTAGTTTGATGCAGTTCATCATGACCGAGATGTATAGCCAATGGCTGATGTGAGGTTGGAGGCCCCATTTGTTCTCGATGACTTTTTTGCAAGTGAATAAAGGTACTGAGGCTTTCCTTACTCTTTCTTGAATGTTAGGCTTCCAGCTTAGTTTCCTGTCGAAAATTAGATCCAGATATTTCGCTGTATCGGAGAAGACCAAGCTGATACCGTTGATTGAGGAAGGGTCTATAGTCGGAATTTTGTATTTCCTGGAGAAGAGGACATGATCGGTTTTATGGGGGCTTATTCCCAGTTCACAGCGATCCACCCAGCTTATTAATAAGTAAAGATTATACTGAGGTAACTCTTTAATCGTATGTAGATGTTTTCTTGAGACGACTATAGCAACGTCATCCGCATACGTAACCACCCTCTTCTTGGTAGATAGGTAAGGCGACGCATAAATGCAGCCCTAAAAATTTCGGTTGTGGCTCGTGCAGTATGCGCCGTTGTTCCATCCTGTTAGAACCACATGTTCTCCAGTTCCAATTCATCCCATTGTGGAAAGGGAAAGAGCATGGCTCTGTAGCGCTTGCCGTCCGCGATAGTCGTTTGGCCCGCGGCATTGTCGGAAAAAAAAGGCCTGATGACGCCTCCAGCGTAAACAGCACACTTTTAGCGAGTGTGGTTATAAGCCCCAGAGGGGATAATTTTGGTTGTTTACATATCCACAGATATGGAATTTAGCCTGGTTGCTCATAAAGATTTTCGAAAAATTGTCTTCCTCGTTGTTGAGATTCAGGATGACTTGAGTGTAGGTTACACGCTCTTGATGGTCAACAGCTAACGACTCTGTCTGCACTTTGTAGAGGAACATCTTATAGTCTTTCACCAAAATTCTCTATAAAAACTTATAATTTCTGCCCAATTGCGTGGCATGTCGTCTTGTCAATACTCCGGGGTCCTCTGCGACATCTTTAACCACAATACAATATTCTTAGCAGAACGGCTACTCCGGGGCCGCCCAGACTTGGCAGCATTTAGTGTTATCCCATACTCTTCTAGGGGAATGGTTAAATGTCGTAGTGTTTGGCCAGGTGGTGTCAGACGACCGGGAAATCTGCGTCGAAAGTCACGCTGCGGCAACACCACCGACAAATTATTTCGAAAACCAAATTGTAACAATTATTCCGAGTTCTTTAGGAGTATACCGATTCTCGTCTATTAGCGTGTATTTTGTATCTGCTTACTTCAGAAATGTCAACGTAGAATTGGCATTTGCCGCCACTTCGAAAAATTATAGCATTTTTCAATAGAATGATGACATTTGCCCAACGTAGTATATACAACTTTGAATTGAACGTTTCGATGGGTAATTTCTAATACATTAAAGAAGAGAGTCATCGATTCCAAATGCATGCATTTTCGAAAAAAGAGCCTGATGCCAAACTTTGTCAAGTGCCTTATAAATATCGGATAAACTATATTGCTTTCGCCAGATTGCTGTGAACTTTGTTTCCACTTTTCTGTGAGGCATGACATCAAGGTTTGCGCATTGATTTTGCCAGCGTGAAAGAACACCTCTTCAGAAGAAGGGGAGATATACTATCTGGGTCAACGGATTTGTGAATGTTAAGAAGGAACTCTTACTAATACCTGAGTGCGAAAGTGAATTCATCATATTGAAGATCCGACGCACTCATTTGTAGACGGATAGAAAGCACAATCTGAAAGTGTCGAGCTGGACGCAAAATGTGCAGCAAGCAGATTGGCTTTGTCCAAAGAGCTGACAGCTGAAATGTCATAGTAAATGAGCATTGGGAGGGAGGATTAGGCTGAAATTCTGGTGTTTTTTGACAAACAATCAGCAATTTTGGGACGTTGTAGTATTTTTTGCCTCAGTTTTAAGTCATATAGAAATTTCACACACGTAAGAAAGGCGTTGAAATCATTCCTGGGTTGTTTTCCTTTACTAGGTTGATCTTATAGGGCCGAAAAAACAATTTTCTAACCCTACTCTTAGTTCGATGAGGGATATAGGATCTCGTTTCAAAGAAAATAGTGTCTGTCATCATATCAGCAGCGAGATGATGGATGGCCATATGGTTCTTTGGGATACGATACGATGGTCCGACGAGCCTAAAGAAAAGAGTGCATCTACGGTATTTATGTTATCTGTGTAGATAAGTCCTCTTGACTGACTGAATCATGTTCTGTTTATTCCGTTTTGGCTATTTTTTGCTACCTCGTCCAAGATTTAGGCTAACGCCCTGTCTAAGTCGGTTCTTCAATTTGCAAGTTCTTAATTTCTTGCTATTGAGGCTGGTTGGGTCTTCTTAAGTACTTTTAAAGGTGTTGATCAATCTTTCTGGATGATTTTAAGTTTTTATTGTCTGCCGATTGCATTACCTTGGTGGCAGGTCGAATGCATTTATTGTATAGGTATATACAGCAGTATGGCCCTACTTTCCTTGGTTATATCTTTGAAATATATGCGAAGAATGGCCAATTTCATGTCACGCTGCCTAGACGGTGCTGACGGAACTCGGCATCGCGTTAGACGCGATTCACGGTCAATACCCATAAGCTGTTAGGAAACATATTCAAGTGTTTCACCGCAAAGTGCTGCTAAGATATGCGTAGAATGACCAATTCCATGTCACGTCGCCTTGACGGTGTCCGACGGAATTACGAATTAAGACATCTTCAGCAAAGAAAGCGATGTTCTCAGCCAAACAAGAGGTACGATCTTCTCCACATCTGGTCTGGTTCCGGGTTGTCCTAATCTTTTAGTATCTTGATTTCTTCCCGCACTTATTGAACTAGTTTTCTGAGCATTCTGTTGAGATCGTTTCTTTCGTATTTCATACATTATTTCCGGAGCAATTTGTTCGGGTCCGTCTGTTTTATCTATTTCGTTACTAGCTGCTATACTTAATCAATCGATATTCAGATAAGTCCCTTTTCATTTAATAATAAATGCAATTTCATGAAAATTCAACTTAGATACCACAAGCATCTGAACGATTTTTGAGGCCAAGGCAGCTTTTTTTCATTGACATTGAGATGGATTTGTCGTCCCTTAATCATTTCTTTTGGAGCACGCTACATTTGTTCAAGTATCTATTACAGAATACACACAGCTACTCGTATATCGTAAGATTTTTATGAAACACTACATTTCAGACAGTATTGAAAGACAAGTGAATTTTAGGGTCTTAGCGGCTTATGCAGTATCCATTACGATGTAATATAACACTTTTGTTTTATTTCCATTAACCATGGTTGGCACTTAATGTCAGAAACTTTACCACGTTTTGCTTGCAACAGTCATGCAACGTTTTGCTCTTATTTTCTTTCATTTTTCAATACCTACCGATTCTTTGTTTGGTTTTATGCTTTTACATATCCGCTATTGCGCTCTAAGGAACTAGACAAATGCACTCAGCGCTAAGAGGAAACAAGAGTAAAATAAAAATGGGGTGGTGGACCTAAAAGCCAGCACAAGCTTGTGAGTCTCACATCTATGATATACATACTTTGTGCATACGAAGGTGCAGACATGATGCATGGGCGTAGGCAAACTATATCTCACATACGTCGGAGATATTTTCA
This sequence comes from Volucella inflata, assembly GCA_928272305.1. NCBI lineage: Eukaryota > Metazoa > Arthropoda > Insecta > Diptera > Syrphidae > Volucella > Volucella inflata. The sequence continues at coordinate 79,017,149 of OV743717.1, read as the reverse complement.
TCCATTGCAAATGTGGCGATGATGAAAAATAATCCATGAAAATCGTCCCGAACTAAATTGGCAATCGGAGGTTTTGGGTTACAATGACGGGCTGAAGGAAGACCTCTAATTGCTAACGTAATGGCCTGCAAACCACCTGCATGAAAATCCATAGTTTTGCCGATTTTCAATTTGTATTTTTTGCTGCAATACATTTTAGATGCTTGTATGCAATTTACTACCGCCCTGTCATCGATGTCAAGTTGGTTTTCATGGTAACTGAACTCTGTAGTGGGTAGATAATTATTTATTGATTTTACTGATGGCTACTCTTGTTATTGCTGGTCGTGCTACAACCCTTCTTGAATTCGATGTTCGTGGTTGATGTTCGCCATATCAACATGCATTAATTGAACATGAATGTATCTATATGTTCTAATTAGATATTGTGTATTCTGTAAAATTGTGTAAATTTGATTTTGAATTAAAAACACTTGTTTTTGTACAGAGATAGATCAATTTTCATTATACTCGTAATGTATCTAATTTCTTTGTCGGAATTGACAACAATACAACTCTTCTTGCATATGTTCCGAAGAAAGGGCTGTCATTCTCATGAGCACTTTGCAACACGATAAAAAGATAACTAAGGATGCAAAAAACCTGAAATAATAAAATATTTTAACTCTACAAAATCAGGTAGGCAGGCGTACAACAAACAGACTCTACTCTATAACACTGTAAATAAATCAGCCTTAAATACTTTAGTGATGTACCTACATCTATCTTTCCAAATTGGAATAAAGAAAGGCATTTAAGACGAGGGATTCTTTTGGAAGAACTAGGGGAAGTAGAAACAGCTGCGGGACAAAACAACTTGAGAGATTACACCAGATTATAAAAAGTCTCACAAATCGCAAGTGTAACAGGAACCAACCAGTGAAAGCCGCAATGGCGTGCTACTAGCGAACATAGATGCCTAAACTCAAAGATGGAGGGAACATTTCGAAGAAATCAGCAATACCGCAGATGACAACAACGAAATAAGGTATGAAGATGAAACAAACAGCCACACAGACAACAACTTAAGAATATCGTGTGAAGCACCCAGTGTCAATAAGGTAAAGGACACTATAGTGAAAATGAAATGTAACAAAGCAGCGAGCGAGGATGGTATCACAGCCGAATTGCTGCGAGCTGACAGTAGAACATCAGCAGAACTTTTATACCCTCACATCAGAAAGGCATCGGAAGAAGAAAGACCACCCTCATCTTGGAAGAAAGGCATAATCGTGAAGTTACCAGAGAGGGCGACCTGAAAGAATGCAGCAACTGGAGAGGAATAACTCTACTTAACTCCATATACAAGATATTTGCAACAATCATTTAAGGCAGACTTCAAAACAGAATCGAATGAAATCGCCGAGAGGAACAGGCTGGCTTTCGCCCACATAGAAGCTGCATAGACCAAGCCAAAACTCTGCGCGTAAAAGTTTAGCAGTCTATAGAATGGTGTGAACCTCTTAACTTGCTGTTCATCGATTTCCAGAAGGCCTTTGACACCATCAAAAAAGTTGCAATATGAAGAACACTAAGTAAGAAAGGAGTACCCCAAAAAACAATTAACATCATCAGAGGAATGTACCAAGATTCGGATCTCGCGGTACTATATAATGGAATCATCAGTGACTCTTTCACTAAAACTACAGGAGTAAGGCACCTCAACTGCTCACAACTGTAGTGGATGAAAATAAGGGAGAAGTCTGCACGCAGAGACGTGGAATAACTTGGAATCTCATACGACAACTCGAGGACTTATACTTTGCGGACTATATTTGTCTTCTATTACACAAGCTCAGTGACATCCAAGCTAAATTAGAACACCTCGCAAGATTAGCACGATGTGCCGGATTGGAGATAAATATCCAGAAGACTAAGGCCACGAGGATCAACACCTGAAACAGAGGAGACATTACCATCGAAGGAAACCGCGTCGAATATGTATATAGATTCTGCTATCTAGGTAGTTTAATAACAACAGACGGCGGCGCAGAAGCAGACGTTGATAACAGACTTCGAAAAGCAAGAGCACCATTCGGCCAATTACGGCCTATATGGAGGAGTTCTCAGATTTTCAGAAACACGAGTCTCAGAATATTCAACTCATGTGTCAAGTCAGTACTGATATATGGCAGCGAAACCTGGTTGATTTAAGACAACATCATCCAGAGGCCATCCCAAGAACACCTGGAGACGATGGAGACTCCTGGAACTAGGAAAACTCAACCTCACTTGGAACAGTGTACAGACAACTGCAATCCGCATTGTCCCCTCAGTTTTAATTCGCTGAACAAGTCCTAGCTATCGAAGCCGATGAATTCTTTCTCCTAAATCAGGCAAATGTCGTTGAAAAGCGCTTCAACTTCATTGCTCTTTTAGTACAGAAAACCGGAAGCAGTGAATTTACGCTTAATTCGTTGGTGTCATTGACTGAATTTAAAGTGGAATGTGGGAAGACGGTCTTTTAGCACTTCAAAGATATAGTCTGCGATTTAGTACGTTGTCTTATCTGTTGGTTTTGAATATTGTTCTGCTCTTTGTGCTTATTTTGGTGGCCGTGGCTCAAGTGGTAGAAAACTGGCCCTCCAATCGTAAAGTTTCGTGGTTTAGTCCCAGTTGTGCCCGAAAGACTTGCATTTTTTCAGTCAACAGAAATCAAGTAAGACGTGTAGTTTACAAGAATACAACTAATAATTAAGTCTCCACATTAAAAGTTGGATGCCAACCATGTAGCAAAATAACCACTCAAGCCAAACATCTTTATTCTCGCTTTGTGCAATTTTCCGTAAAACTTAACACATGCTGAGGCATTATAAGTGTAGTTATATCCACTTGAGTGTTAAGTTCCTTTTTTAAAAAAAATGTATCACTGAACCGTTCTTCGGCTTTTTCTTCTTTAATCCTCTTTTGACATCAAAAACATCGGTGGTGTTACTTTTGAATTTTATAAATGGTGTTTTATTTTTTTGGAGGCGAAGAATTTCAAATTGGCAACACTGTTTTCTGTGACAGCCGATTTGACAGTTCTCGGTTGTCTTGAGGTTAGTTTGGTTTGGCAATTTTTATTTCATTTGTAAATTATTGAAATTTATTTTGGAAAACCTGGTTCAACGCGAGAAATCACCGGGTATTACCTGCATTTTATGGTGGTCATAATTGTCCATCAGAGCAATTGATTCGAGAAACTCTGGATCGTTTTCGCAATACATACAGTACGCAAACAACAAGTGATTGAAAGGGTATAGCGTAGTGTTGATGATGATCCAAATATATCAATAAGTCATCGTGGTAAACAATTAAACTTATGTCCATCAACTTTATGGAAAATATTGCATAAAGATCTCGGCTTACGTGCTTACAACATTCAAATTGTACAGGAATTGAAGCCACAGGATCATCGTTCGCGCCGTACATTTGGTGAACGGGCCAAAGGAAGCATTGCTATTGATCCATAATTTCATTTTGTTCAGTGATGAATCACACTTTTGGTTATACTCGTATAGCTATACCAACAAACAGAATTTTAATAGGTAATAATCCCAACCCATTGTCGAAACACCATTACATCAAGAAAAAGTGACCGTTTGGTGTGCTTTATGGCCCATTGGGACCACTGGTTCATATGTATTAAAAAATAGTTTTGGTTACAATGTTACAGTCAACGGTGAGTGGTTCAAAGACATGATTACTAACTTTTTCGTGCCTCAACGGCAAAGCATTATTGTTGCAGACATGTGGTTTCAGCAGGACTTGTTAATTATTTACCTCGTTCACGCGATTTGACGCCATTAAATTATCTTCTCTGGAGATATGTAAAGTTGCATGTCCACGTCGATAAACCAGAAACAACTGAGAGCTTGAAAACCAACAACCGAGATTAAACCTAATTTACCGCGAAGAGTGTGTGAAAACTTGGACATACAGATAACGCCATGTGAGGCTTCATGCCGAAAGTCTTATCCAAACGTCAATGCCATATAATTTCATAAAAATTAAAAATATTTTTCTCTATTTATTTTAAAAGTAAAACAACACACCCTTTACAATAGTAAAAAAAATATTGTTATATGCAAGAGACTTCATTATTCCGCCGTGTCAAAAGCCTGATTCCGTTACCATAGAAGGTATTGTCTGCCTAAAGATGGGGTTGAAATTGGCAGTCAAATTTTTTACGTCATTCGTGGTTAAGGTTCTTACTTACTTTACTTTAGGTTGCGCTACAGTTCAGGGTGAAACTGGGCTCCAGTCAACCAGCCTCGATCTTTTGCCCGCTGCCTCCGGTTTCGTGCTTGGAGTCTCGAGCACCACCTGAGTCTCGGTTTTCCTCTTATACACTATCCCTCGGGGGCGGATTCGATCGGACCCGAGCATTGGTGCCCATCCGGTCTACATCACCAAGCCATCTCAGTCGTCAAATCTTCACCATTCTGGTAGTCCCTGCACAGTCCTTGGAGTTCGTTGTTGTATCTCCTCCTTGACTCACCGTTAATGCAGCCTGGGCTGAAAATCACTCGGAGAATTTTTCTCTTAAAGCAGCCAAGAGGACTCTCTGCCATTTTCGATAATGTCCTCTGCGTCATAGAGCAGGACTTGGATTATAAAAGTCTTATATTGGGTGACATTTGTTATTCGAGAGAGGGTTTTGTTGGTCAATTGCATTCTTAGCCCAAAGAAGCAAAAATTGACTAGAGTTATTCTTCATTTTATCTCAGCGATGGTGTCGTTGTCTGAATCGATAGCGGAGCCTAGACCGCCATAGTCCTTAACTGCTTAACTTTACAAAAGTTATTATTGTCAAAGGTGACGTACTGTCCAAGATGTCGGTGTTCAGTTTCCTTTTTGCCTGACAGCAAATACTTGGTCTTGTCTTCCTTGACCGCTGAATCCATATATGCCTCTTCCTTTTCATTACTCGCGAAAGCGTCACTGACATCACGCTACTTTCTTCCGATTACGTCAATATCGTCGGCGTATGCGCATAATTGGATGGACTTTTGAAAGATTGTGCCTGTTGTGTTTCCGTGAGAGTTTTTCACTATTCTTTCTTTGGTTAAGTAAGTTTCGAATATTCCTCGTTGATGTGCACTTAGACCAGTTGTTACTCTTTTACAACTTAAACGGTAGGGAAGCACCCTATCTTTTGCTATCAAGTTTGGGGATCCTCTAGAGCAGAGACCTTTGCACCTATAACAGGCCTTAGGTGGAGGTTGTGCCAGTACCCTTACCGCCATATTGGGCCTATTGTGATTATTCCCTTAAGGAAAAGCTCACCTATGATGCATGAATTTGTGATAAATTCAGCTATATCCTTGAATGATCTGGCAGTGCTACGAGTATTTTTGGCTTCGAGTTATAGCTTGCCTACTAGAAGACATAGACGTGTTTTGCAAAGGTATGCATTGCTGTTGCTTCGACCTCGAATATGGATCAGGTATTACCTTGTGATATTCCGACAGTCATAAGGTGTCCTTTGACTCATTAGAAATCGGGTTGTTGAGTGTATTAGACCCCCAGACAGCTCTGGAGGAGAAAAGTTGTTGGTTTGTCTGGTACCTTCAATTTCTCAACCGTATTAGATGTATCCGAATAAAGGCATCAAACGCCTCGGTTGGTTGGTCATTTAAAGAAGAAATGTGCAGCAGTTGCTTACCACATTGCTATTTCTTGTTTCGAAGTTTGGGATCTGGTCCCTTCTGATTGCTTATTTATATTGCAATATCCAACGTGAATATTGGATACATGCTGAGCCAAACAGCTTTCTGATGAATTCCTACAGCTCCCTTGAAAGATGGTACAGAATCTGGATTGACTCAAACTTTCTGCTCTCAGCCTCTTACTGTGATGAAGGAACGAGTTTTTTCTGATCGAATCTATCATTGTACTCATTTTCATGCAACTGAAGAGAGGTTGATGAGAGTAGGCCATGGTGCAGTGTAAGTTAACCGACATATTCTTCGTTCAACTCTTTTCATTGCTGAGTATCTCTCAGCTAAAGGGCAGGGTTTTTTGGAACCTACATAAACACGTTAATAATAGTTCATCTTTCCTGTGCAAAGAGGACTATCTCCGATTATACACATTTAACGCAAGAATTCCAGCTAAGTGGCTGTATTCTTAGGCATTCAAGAGTATGCTAGACGTACTGAATAATGCTCAAAAGTGTCTGTTTGCGAATGTTTGCTCTGTAGATAATAACTGACGTCGTCTACGTACATATATTACGATAAAACATTCCTTTAGTACTCGTTCACATGTTGAAAATTCAGTTGGAATTTTGGAAGTATATTTCAAATGGATGTGAAGGATGAATGTTAAATTTGACTTTAGGCCACATTAGACCTGTAAACATATTAGGTGGCCCTAAAAATCAATCAGCACGACTACCACCGGTTATTACCGTCTTCAGCTAATTGCCTCCAGGTGCGCGATTCAAGTCGGTTGAGGTCGCCCTCTATGTACATGTGCGCGCACCTAAGATGACAGAGTCTTCTATTGCGTTTGCCCTTCTGGATTATATTCAAACATTGTTGCCCGTTTACTCAACATTTCCAAACTATCTCAGGCGACTGATGCGCAGTTTTCTGAATAGGTCGATGCAGTTGTGTAGCTCGTAAAGCTCGTCGTTTAAGCTTCTCCTCCAAAGACCGTCAACGCAAACGGGACCAACAATTTTTCGAAAAATGTTTCTTTCGAAAAAACTTTATATTGATGAAACGACGGTGGGTATTGTAATCGACTTGTTTAATTTTGTCCACTCCGAAAGGGTCAATAGAGTTGTCGACAATTTAGCAGCTAAGATCTTGTATTCGATGTTAAGGATACTTATACCTCTAAAGTTGGCCCAGCTGAGGGGGGTCTTCGATTTTGTTAATCGGGCAAACGATACCAAGCCTCCATTGGTGGTGTGGTGTATACTCCCCACAAAGTCATTTCCAGCAGCATTAAGTACTGCCGCCAATTACCCGTCAGGTGTAGCTTATTTGTCGTACTGGTACCGGTTTATTTTGTTTATTTACTTGAATGCTTTTCAAGTAATATGTTGTCCACTCTTCTCCATTATCAATAATTGCTTGGAGTCTTCGAGGCATGCTTTCTACTAATCTTATAGCATAATCTTGAGACAAAGATCTCCATAAAACTCGTATTTTCCGTGATAATTGTTCGACCGTCGAGATATTCTTTCCTTGGAGCTTTAGTTTCATGAATACCCAAACATTTTCAATTGGATTTGCATCCGGCGACTGTGATGGCCAATCTAAAACATCGACGTCATTTTCTTGTTTCCACGCACTGCACAAACGACTGCGATGTTTCGGGTCATTATCTTCTTGTAGTAACCAATTCTCATTCCTTCTTTTAAACCACTTTTGGGCAGATGGTAATAAAGCCTTCTTATAAATTTTGACCATGTTGGGTGCGTTTAAGTTATTTGTAAACATGAACAAATTGCCAAATCCTTGTTTTGAGAAGCATCCCCAAACGTGCACTTTTGCTGGGTGTTTGACGGTCCGCTGGATTAATGTATTGGATTGTGTACAACAGGTATGAGTGATAGGAGACCATGCTCAAAAATAATCTTCATCCGAAAAAATAACGTTGTTCCAATCTCTGTCCAAATTCTCCTTGGTCCAACTGAGTCGTTTTTCTACGTGTTTTTTTGACAGTAGTGGTTTCTTTCTTGTGCTTCGAAATTTTACATTATTGGCTAGTAAACGTCTTCATATCGTATCAAAACACACATTTAGACCCCTTTTACGTAAAATCCCTTGTCCTCCACGTAACGATAGAAGAGGATTTTTTTCAAACACGCGTAGAATCATTTTGTCCTGCTTTTTTGTCGTTTTTGACGTAGACACACGATCTGGCAAATCATCCACATTTTTAACTTGGGAAAAACGGTGCACCCACTTGCTAACAAATGCTTTTGACTTTTTCTTGTATTTAGCAGCTGCTCCGTATAACATTTTCGGTCCTTTTGGATGCGTGTACAAGACTACTGCTTCATAACGTGATGCAAACGCGACACTCATTTTAAAATACTTCCGTCTCTGACAAAAATTGAACACTCTTTAAATTTTTTTATTCAAAGCATCTTAGTAGAAGTATTTTTTTATCTGCTAATGCAAATGCCACTTCCAAACCGGTTTTCATAAACGAGTTTTGCCGTATACGCTCTTATCAAACGGATGTATCTTAGATATTGCTATCCTTACCGCGCTTCGCTCAGGAGATGCAAAATGTTCGCTATTATTATCTAAACTGAATCACCTGTTCCACCTAACGCGCGATGCTGATCTCGGCAACGACTGTGACTACTCTACACTCTACTCTACCTTACTAGGAGTCTACTTGCGTAGACACGTGCCTTTTACCTGCAGTACAGACTCTTTATATATTTGATTGCGCGCTACTCGCGTTCCGTTTCTTTTGCACTAGTCCTTCATTGCAGCTGCTCTTTGTAAAATTCTTGTATCATCACCAAACAGGGGATTTCTTGGTGGTGGGTGGGTGAAACTCTGTCAGTTGAGACGTCTGTGATGGCACATCGGAAGCATTACCACTGGTCTTTGTCAATTTATGCTGGCAAACTAGGAGTTGTTGAAGGATTTTTGGATATTTTTTCACATTATTTCCGCATAATATCCGAAATATAATCAAATTGATTAAGCGCTTCATGATCCGCCACTAGAAGGTGATACATGCAACATACGAGTACTACGAATTTGATTGTTGTATAGGAGCCCTTAAAAGTTAGCTTTCTGCCGTAAATTTCAGAAATCTCTTCTGTTGTATTTTTGAGGACATGAAAGATGACTTCAAAAAGTTCTTTAGTCGACTAAAAAATGTCTCCAAGTGTTGGTTCACTTTTCTTTTTTTTTTTCAAATTAGTTGTGTCAATGGGAAGAGTAACTAAAACAAAAACGAAAGCTAATATAACTTTCTTAAGAGTCCTTCTAATTTTAAAAAGAAAACCTATGGCTTCCCCCCAAAGTCGACCTTCTATTTTAATGGCTTTAAACAATCACCTTAAGTGCACCGAAGTCCATAAGATCCAATCAAACTCCTTACTATCTTTAGGTTCTACAACCACCCCTTAGTGGGGTTTTACCTACTCGTATCTCAAACAAAAAAAAAGAAAAGAAAAACGATAATACTCGTACCTGAAAATTTGCTCAACATTCTGACGGTACTTAAATGAGTCAACTTCCGGAGAACAAAAGGTCATTGTTGAAAAAGTTCGCACAACACTTCGGATAGAATTTGGCTTAAATATTGCCATGACCAGTATGATCTCCACCTTGGCCATTATCATCAGACGCAGGTAATAGGTCTGGTTCAGTTTTGGGGTGCAGGGTGTTATATTCGACGTTCGTTCTTCATGAAGGTCGAATCAGGAAGTAACCATTGCTCCTGTTTTTAGTCATTTTTTTCTTTTTCGTTGCTTTTTCTCTTATCCTGTCCTTATTTCCTATGTAAAACTAATTTCGCAAATTGGTTTTTATTTCCATTGTTTTCTTACTCGTACGTCGGGGTGTTACCGACGAGTGTTGAATGAAATTGTTTTGCTGAAATACTAGAACAGTATGTCGTCCATGGGTAAAGATTTTCTTCTCACTATCCCACCTGGATGGATACACGCGGATAAAGTAACACAATGGATGACGATGGCTACCAACATTTTCTATTACACTAACTAAATTTATTGCGACCATAGAAAGGTCAGCAAAAGAAAAAACACAAAAAAAAAAAACAACGAACATCAAGAGAAAAAGAAGAATAATAAAACAATGAGAACAATTGAAGGTGGCTCCACTGGGGAGAGATGGGGAGAGAGATGATGAAAATGGACTTAAGTTGCCTGGAGTTTAAACTTGGGTGTGGTCATAGAAGAAGTTTGTACGACCTGTGCCATGGCAGGGATTCACTTTATTCCTAGCTGCAGGCGACAAAACGTTTTGTCATTCTAGACAAATTCCATAAAACCAGATAAATTGCGTTGAGAATTTTGTAGCATTGTTCGAATTAGAAGCAAGTGTGTTGCAATTCAGTTTCTATAAGTCCCATCCTATGTGTATGTGCACAATGGATGTGTTAGCTCTTGAAAGAAACAAATTTAAGCTTGTAAAATTCGTTATCCTGTCATGGTTGGACAGTTGTGTGAATGTTAAACGCCTGCTTCAGATCCTATACTTACCTAATTGCAGTTGTATATTATCCAAGCAATTTTCATCACCTTATGTTAACTGATCCTTTCCCTTGTTCTTCAGGTTTTATATAGAAGCAAAGTGTTGTGCTTTCGTTCATCAAATTCCCGTCAGCAATTCATTACATATACCTAAATGGAACATGTTGTGAGGGATACGAGTAAGAAGACATTCATTTGATGAAAACTGTCCACACCCTTAGAGACACTAATTAACTCATTTGAAATGTTCGTAGCAATTTACTAGATTCCGTGTGGACAACGATTTGATACCGCTCGTTTGGGCAATGTTTGGTTAAGCTTAGCCCAATATCAAAGCGACTTGAATTTAGACAAAGACATGGTGACCTGGGACGAAATGGTGGTGTGGGAAGTGGAATATTTTTAACATTTTCTGACATAAATATCTAATTTCCTCACCTTTCATTGAGCAAATGAACGCTGGGTAATCTACGGAAAAATTGTCCTTCTAGGTTGGGGTCAAAAGGGGCCGATTCGGGGCGCTGATATTTATGCATTCGAGTTCACCTAGCCCTCATTGCTGGGTTATTCGGGCAGTTTGCCGCTGAAACGATTCTTACATTCTCCGTTGATGCAAATCGGACCAAAAATTGGTAAAATAACTTTTTTCTCGAAGCGTCCAAGACAATTTTTATACGTTTTCTTGATTATCAAGGTTTTTGCGCCCCAAAGTACAATTTAAATGATCAGGGTTTTGTACTTATTATGCCTTTTGGATTACTCGAGAGAGGGCTTTTATACTAATTTCACTTCTTAGCCCAAGAAAGCAGAGGTTAGCAAAAGTGATTCCCACGATGGGCGGAGAAAAAAAAATACAACATCTTTATTATCTAAGGAGTTTAAGGCCAGACATGGACGAAACAGTGTTAAAAAGCCCGCTAGCTATCCCACTTACCAAAAGAGACAGGAGCTTGCCTTGCAATCCTGTCTCGCTACACTCGCACGACAAGTCGAGCAAGCTGACATTCATCATGGGGCTTATTCACCCCAACTTTTGGCAGCAGTAACAACAAATAACTTCAGTCAGCAAATAGTCGATTTGTTGACACTATCCACCATACAAATGTCACACTCCTGACTGACAGGTGGCACACGTCAAAATACTCATAGATTCAAGTCGCGAAGCAAACACAAGAATCGTGCGTCACCAAATTCTAATTTCATCGGATCGGATGTGTGAGTCTACCCTTCGAAGGAGATACGCAGCTCTGTTATAGCTCACAATCACAATTTAATAGCTGCCAATGGGTCATCGATAAACACATTCGAATATCTAACTTCACACTCAATATCGGCGTGGGCAGGGCTCTCATATGGCGATTCATCGTAGCTGCTAAACTGGGGCCAAACTGTTGAGTTATTTCAACTCACTCATTGACATAAAGAAGCAGCGAATCATAAACGGAACAACAGAATGCTTAGCAAAAGAAAAAATATTTCCCGCTCAAGCTTGTTCCATTCAGGATTAATATCAAAGCTGGACCACAAGTATCCAGCAAGACTAGGCGACTTGCTCAGGATCGTGCCAATATAACCACAACTGAGTTCGAAAAGATATTTTGCATTGACATCACTCGTCAAACAAGAAGTTCATGGTCGCCTCCCCTTCATTTCGCCCAAAAAAAATTCGATGAGTGGCGTTACTGCGGAAATTATAGACTCTTCAATGACCTTACCTTTCCAGATTCTTATCCAGTGCGGTTCCTAGACGATTTTGCAGCTAATCTGCACTCAAAAAATAAATTTCTCTACCCTCAAATTTTTTCGCGCATACGGGCTTCCGTTCATGACGTTTGGCTTGCCAAATGCAAGCAAGTTTCAACATTTTATGGACGAGGTTACTCGGAATATCCATTTGGTTTTCTTCTATATCGACGATCTATTGGAAGTTTAGAGGATCTGCAGCTAGAACATTTATATACACTGTTTCGATGACTTTAAGAAGCCAGACTCATCATCAACGACGTTAGAGGAATAATTTGTGAGCTGAAAGCAGGCGATGGCAATTCCTGGGCTAGTGAAATACCCCGACATCAATGTCGAATAGGCTGTTTTTCCTAATACATCGAAATAAGCCATTGAAGCAGTCCTTCAATAATGCCTTCAAATAGCGTAACCAGTTTCATTCTTCAGTCGGAAGCTATAGCCACCCAACCAGAAGTAATCAACGTACGATTGAAAGCTACATGGCAATTTCGGAGGTTGGAACTTATTGGTCAATTTACAGCAAAAACTCCACAAGTCGCTGATGATGACAACATCGTCACAGGCACTTTGTCTCTTATTGAAGCGATTTCAACTGCGGTTTCATCTGAAAAGTTTGCCTAAGCTCAATAATCAGAGATCGAGCTTAGCGAGATTCTTCGAAATCACAGTTCAACATTTCAGTTCTGGAAATTTAAACTGTTTCCCAACTCTCTGCACTTATTGGCTAATCCTGAGAAACGTGCTTTCGGCAAACTTCTTACAGAACGCTATGTTCGGCCTTTGATGAACGAGGATTGGGAGGAACTGTCGAAATGCTGCATTCTCCAAGCTTCCATCGAAGCGCTTTGAGCATATCCACATCGACCTACTAATACTCAAACAATCTCGAGGTTATTATCAGTTTTAGAGCATCAAAAACAGATTACCAGATATCCTGGCACCATACTACTAAAGAATGGATTCACAGAAGCTATTGCCCAAGCACTCGTGTCCTCGCGGTTTTCGCATGTCGCAGTTCATCTTCGGATAACATCAGATTAAGGCCGACAATTCGAATTGGACTTATTCAAAAACCTCATGTGTAAGCACCTACAACTCCACCAAAGCATCCACAGTCGAATGGGCTTGTCAAGTGCTTCCACATGCAACTAAAGTCAGCTCTACTGTGGCATGCAGATTCATGGTAACGCGTTCTACCAGCCTTCTTCCTTGGCGTACGCGTAGTTCGGTACGAACACCTTCAGGCAACCTCAGCGGAATTTGTATATAGTGGGACGGTTGGTCTTTCAATTTCTTTCTCGTTGAAACTACACACGTCTTTGTGAGTCATGACCACATCAGCCAACCGATTGCAACACCCTAGGATATATCTTTCAGAGTTGTGAAAAAATGAGATGCTCTCATCATCACAACCCATCTAACAACGCATGTTCTAAATTCCAATCAAACCAAGAGAACATAGCTCCGGGATATGAACGTTCCTTACGAAAATGAAATCACTATTCATTATGACTTTCTAAAGCCTTTAAAAATTTTATAGTTCACCATAAACCGAGTGCCAGGCATAATCCTTAAATGTATCTACATATTTTAGCAAACAATTTTCTGGGTCAACGAAATTTATTCACATAAATTTAATCTCTTCTCAACCTCGTGCATTTGGATAGTACAATAGCTGTCACTAGTACATATAATTATACGTTTTATATTCGTGCCCGACTAATGAGATTCTGCGAAAGGAGCATTCAGTCGGAACATGGTGATGTTTATGTTCATAATTGAAGCGTTCTAGACTGCGTACTCTAATTAGTTTTTAGTTTTTCTTCATTCAATGCGATCATAATTTCGAAAGGAAACTTGCATGAACGACTTTTGATAATAACGTTTGCTTAACTGAATTTTCTACCAGCTTTTGAAATGACTGCCTTTTATTTTAGATTTTATCTACATATACATATATGCGTGGACATTCAGAAGATAAATTAAATACAGTGCAGTACACAAAAATTAAATTAGTTCATAAATATTGTATATTATACGTTCGTCTTCGAGATATAATTGGATCGTGGCGACTTTTGTTCACAGCATAGAATACAATTTGTCTCCATAGATGGAAAAACAATGTCTATTGATTAAGAGATTATGAAGGGAATATGAATTTATCTTATCAAGCAACAACCATGTAAAGGTTTCAAGCTGCCTCTATGTTGTGGAATAGATTGAGTCATACCCAACGTCTATACCGATTTACAGATTATTACAATTATTGCCTCAATTCAATCTACCAACATAGAAGGAGAATTGAGATATTTTCCTACCCCGAGTTTTGTAGGTTTTTGGGCAAAAATATTTTAAAAATATTAGTGAATAATTTCGGGCCTCTTTTGGCAAGGCCAATGTCGTTGTTAGCCTGTGCGGTAATTTATTCAATTATGTAGTATAAACACCGATTATTAAAGCGTGGTTTGGAAATTCAAGCCCATCTAGCTGCCAACGAAGAACACTGTAAACCCTTCAGAATCAAATGAAACGAGAAAAAGACTGTTGCTGTTACAAACTGTGCTAACTACAGAGGCATCAGACTTCGTAACATAGCCTTCTAGTTCTTATTTGCCTCACATGAAACCATTTGTCAGCGACCTGATTGGTCTATATCAGTCCGACTTCAGTCTTCAGATGTATACACACCACCTATTCACCGTTTTTAAGGCCACATATAACAGCATCTATAGAGACGAGCTATACAGATCAATGTCTAGTTCTGGCATCATTGGCATACTTGTAAATCTGTGCAGGATGACGTTGGAAAATATCGCTGTCTCACCAGGGTCGGTAAAGATCTCACCGAGACTTTGGATATCAAAAAAGTGAAAAACTCACGAGCAAACACAAGCAGCACGATCTTTCGAAATTCGGTTCAATTACTCGCATGCGCCGATGATATTGACATAATCGGAAGAAAGAAGCGTGATGTCAGTGGCGCTCTAGCAAGTATTGAGACGGAAGCGGCGAAAATGGGCTTAGTGGTTAACGAGGACAAGACAAGGTATAGGGTTTTCCAATAGGGACTTAACAACTTTCAATTTAATTTGTGAACGCACTCGTTCACTAATCATCAAACTGTCACTGTCAATTGATTCAGCAAACTCAACATTTTCATCATGGTAAGGTACACGAACGGGCAACGTCTGCAAATTATAAAAATTTTCTACCGAAATTCGGATTCGGTGACTGCAACTTTAAGAGCGTTAATTCCAATTTTCGGTCGTAATTCTCGCCCTTGTAGACAGGCAATAATAAATTTAGTGCAAAAATTTGAGTCTACATATTCGTTGTGTGATGTTGCCGTGTCAGTGAAACATCGGGTTGGTCGAAGTGTCGAAAATATCGCTGCCGTTCAGTCGTCCGTAGTAAACGATCCAAATCAGTCAATTCCACGAATTGGGCATCGCTCAGACCACATTATGGCGTATTTTGTGTTAGAATCTCGTTTACACCCACACAAGATCAAGCTGATTCAAGAATTGAAGCCGATGGACCATTTGAAGCAACGTACGTTCTCCGATTGGGTTCTGGAGACGATGCGCCAAGATGGTGAATTTCATCGCAAAATCATCTTCCTCGCCTCGTTCGTGCGATTTAACTCCGCTTGACTACATATTTTCCGTGGGGCTACATTAAGTCATTGGTTTATGCCAACAAGCCGACGACGTTCGAGGAGCTCAGAGCCAACATTGAACACGAAATAGCGACCGTTTCGGCCGAAATGTGTGGCCAAGTCGTTGAAAATTGGGTCCAAGGAATCGACCGCTGCAAACGTGCCCGCGGTGGCCATATGAACGAAGTCGAGTTCCATTCATAAATGTTTTGATTGTACTTCAAGCCGATAGTAAAGTTTTTGAAATATAGTATCTCAAATGGTTTGCGTTTTATTAAAAAAAAAGTTGTTAAGTCCTTATTGGAAAACCCTGTACATGTATGCTGTCAAGCCAAAAGGGACACTCTACACCGATGTCTGTCACTCTCGACAGTTATGACTTTGAAGAAGTTATGGACTTTGTCTGCCCAGGCTTCACTTTTAATTCAGACAAAGACACTAAGAAGGCGGTGACCAGCAAAACCCTCATTCGTTCAACAAGATGCATGGACATTATCAAAAATCGATGAGGTTGCTCCTTGGTGCTTTGAGCGAAAATTTCTTGCAATCTGGGGTCCCGTCTGCATTGACGGTGAGTGGAGGCGGACATACAACGACGAACTGAATGGACTGTTCATCGCCATCGACTTAGCCAGAAAAGTGAAGTTCTAACGATTGTGATGCTTGGATTAAGTAGAGAGAATAGACACCAACGCTCTGGTCCGAAAAGGCTTCGAATCCGCCACAGAGGGACAGCGCAGTAGAAGACCACCATGACTCAACTGGTGCACCCAATTAGAAACTGGATGCAGCTTCAAAGAATCGAGCTAGCTGGAGACGGTTTTTGTCCAAGTCTCGTCTCCACACCGGATTATGTAGCCAACTTAAGAAAAGAAGTAAGTTTCTCATATATTTTCCCCTTCTTGTTCAAAGTTTGTTTCCGACTTCGCGATGCACCTTCATATTTTCGCAATAAATGAGCTATGTTTTTCTCGGCTTTAAGGTCTACGCAGACTCGGCACTTAGATGTGCTCCAGTAAGGAATTCTTTTCAGCTAGCGCAGTCTTTTACCAGCTGCCTTTAGTGACGCAGATAAAGTTGGCTAGGGGCTCTTTCCACTTATGTCCGCCATATTAAATGAAATCTTTTTCTCTACTGCGCTGTTACTATGGGTTAGAGTTGTAATCCATGTGCTCAGGGTGACCTTACCATCTACTCATAACATGGGGTTATTCGTCTTTTTCCAACGATTGATTGATAAAATTTATTCATTGATGAAACCGGGAGCGAGCATAACCCGAATAACTTTTTTCTCGTTAGTGTTTAAACTTCTGCGGCATAAAACAGGATAGGGATGATCAGTTTCTTTTTGCGTGCTTGAGAAAGGGGTTTTTCTATTCTATTGCCCTCGAAGTCCAAAGAAGAAGCTATTAGAAGCATTAATTCTTTTCGTAGGTAATTTCTGTGCGATGTTGTGTGTAATGTGAACATTTGATCTATAGTGGATTTTTCTAGGCTAAAATCACACTGATAGGAGTCGGTTAGACAGTTAACTCAGGATCTTAAATATACAGACAATACAACAGACAAGATTTTATATGCGATGTTGTGGAGACTTGTATTTGAGTATTTAAGGGCATCCGCTGAATTTATCCTGAATAAAATGGGTTCACCTCTGGTTGTCTGGAATCCATAACTATCCCACAGTGCTCTGTCGGCGAGCGACTGTAACAAAATCGTCAAAATTTTAATCTCATTTGAGTCCAGGAAGATTTAAGGACTGCATAAAAGAACTAAGAATAAGGACATCAGCTAAGCCAGTGAACACTAGATTCAACAAGACGTGTGCACTATGGGTAGGACCCTCTGGCCGAGACATAACAATAAAACATCACTCACACGATCTAGAAAAAGGATATAAACAGGCCTATTCGTTAGAATAAGGAAGTCCACCGTGGTATTATTATGCGGTTAATTCTTTGTTTTTGGAACAGAGTACCTACTCAGACGAGGAACAAAGCTATCTTAATCCTTTTGTGGGAATTTCTCAGCCTATGTGAGTTCAGAAAATTAAAAATACAAGTTCATTCATCTAAATCTACATTGTCCCCTTCAAAGTACTCACCATCGACTGCAACACACTTATGCCAGCGCTAGATCCAATGCTCGAAACATTTTTTATATTCGGTTTTCGGTATGTCCATCAGTGCTTCCTGCGATTTTTCCATTACTTCCTCTCTGCTGCTGAAACGCGTTCCCCGAAGTGGTTTTTTAACTCGATTGAACAAAAAGAAGTCACAGGGAGCCAAATCAGGTGAATTCGGTGGCTGTTGGATGGCATTTGTTGCATTTTTCGTCAAAAAATTACGAATAATGATGGCACTGTGCGACAGTGGGTTATCATGGTGCAAAACCCACGAGTTTTCTGACCACAAATAGTCTCTTTCGGCGAATGGCCTCACGCAAACGTCTCATAACGCCCAAATAATACTCTTTGTTTACTGTCTGGCCTTCTGGCAAAAATACATGATGCACTACACCGTTGTAATCCATAAAACCTTCTTTTTTGACTGAAAACCACTTGGTTTTTTTGGTCTCGGCTCATTTGGTGAACTCCATTCACTTGCCTGATGTCTGGATTACGTCTCGTACTCATAAACCCATGTCTCGTCTCCAGTAATGATCCTTTTGATGAATGTGGGATTGGATTAAGCCTCGCAAATCATCTCTTTTGCGATGTCAACACGGCCTCTTTTTGCATGAAATTGAGGTATTTTGGCATCAACTTTGCTGCTACATGACGGAGACCCAAATCATTAACCAGAATGTCTTGGACGGATCCATACGCAATGTGCAAGTCCTCCGCTATCTCCCTGATGGTTAATTTGTGGTTATTGACCAATATTTCTTTTACTTCATCAATGTTTTCGTCGGTTTTTGATGTCGATGGTCTGCCACTGCGTTCATCATCTTCGATTGACTCCCGACCACACGACCGTTTTCTTTAGAGAATAGTTGCCGCAACACTTTTCCAACATTTCCAACGTTCGCGCACCAATAAATACGTTTTTATACGCAAAATTTAATACAAGTTCGTTGTTGGAAATTTAAATTCTCTTTGCTACGTAATTTTTGCAAATATCAAGCTATGACGCTAAGATTTAGAGGGAATATCAATAACAGATGTACCAACTTAACAAAAACAACAGAACTCAAATCGGAATAATGGGAGCGCCACACGGTGGAACTTTTTGACCAAGGTGGTATTCTTTCACAAAACGTAGCAGGATATTGTGTCACATACTATATGTGTATGAATAGTACCAGCTAGGCGCTATGTTCCGTGCTCCATTTCACCGCCAATAAGCAGTTTAAAGGCATTACGACTGAGTTACAGCAGGTAAGTAATTAGCCTCTTAGATACACCTGGAAGCACTCGATTGTCTGCATACATTCTAGAGAGTCATACTGTCTGTAGTTTGACCCTATCGAGCACTAGCGGACTCTAGCCCAGGGCGCAGGAACAAGTTGACGCAAATTTGGGTCTTAAGAAACACTCCCATGAACATTGTCCAGTAAGTTCTGAGATGAACGATTCCTTCGTGACCTGCGGTCTCGGACAGACTCAGTGAATTTAAATTTCTCAGCTAGTCTAGTCTACTAGCTAAACTTATAGTGAAAAGAGTTTTTTTTAGCGCAACTTGCCTGTCGCAGATACTGTGTTTGCTTCACTGACTCTTCACAATATGGTTTATTCTCATCAGTTTTGCGAAAGATGAGTTTTCACTTTTCGAGCAGATATGAGCATTAGGTCCTAAATCTGCTTTTGACCCATCCGTCATGACACGATTTAGATTCTGGATTAAACTATTCCTGAGCATAGTATTCCAACAAAGAGATGCATGTCGAATGTCTGAGCATGCTTCTGTATTCTGCCTACTAAAGAGACAGGGAAAAGAGGGATCATAAGCTTTAAAATTGTTTTATCCTTTTCGAGAGATTAATCAAAACTCAAAGAAATCGCTTCTCCACTAAGGTAAAGGATTTACACAATATTGAGCTTAAGAACACCCCGAGGTTCATATCGTTGTCTAGATGGCTCTACTATGGGGGTTTCTTAGAGGAGCTATGTATATGCATGGTGTAGGTTTTCAAAAGACTCTTTTGTTTTGTCTTTTCAAAGGCTTCGCCCATCTCATTCTTCAGGCGCTGCATGTAGGAGGTCGAAGAGACACTATTCTTATGAGAACTTACTCGTATTAGAATTTCGTTACAAGCGTTTGCATTTATTTATGTATGAAAACTGCTGACATATGTCTCAAACCGACCAGAATTTCTTGTCTTAGTTTACAAATCTTCCAGCATACCGTCTGGATAAATGTATGATCTTTCTAGAAAAGTTTTCTTAAGATTTCTCCTATTACCAATATACACCACAAAGTGACGACTATACTTTTTCTGGATGTAAAGCCTGCACGTATCTTCGGATGCATCGTTATCCGGGCTAGCTATGACAAACTTCATCTAAGATATAATTTCATCTCAAGGATCTGAGGTATATTTCTATGTCGCATTCAATTCGAACTCAATTGCCATGAGCTTTTGTTTACAATACAATTGCATTCAATGTGAGAACTTTCGTATATCCTTACACTCTCGTTCATTAGTCCTATCCTTTCCAATTTGAATGCAAGTTGCATTAAATATTCATTGTGTTATTTTCATGAGATACAAACTGTCCAAAAAGTACACATACTCCCAATTAGAAGATATACACGTAATCCTCAACTATCACGCTTTGTTTAAGAAATAAATGCGGTTATTAGAATTTGCATCACATACATGAATCTTTGAGCATCTACATTGTTTTGCTATCCTTAGTGTTTTGAATCCTCTACATTAGCTGTAGCATACCATTCAGACAGACACTGCCAATGATTATTTTGGCATTAAAACAGAAAAGGTCAAGGAGCTACACATGAATCCTGTTCCCCAAAAAAAAACCTTATATAAAACATTCAAGAAACACCATCTCAAGGATTGATATAAAGAAACCCAAAAGGCATCACAAAAACCAAAAGCAACTCGAAATACTCGTAAAAATCCCGTTTGCCATAAAGTGTCCGTATGTCTGGACAAGACATGTTTTATTAACAAAATGTATACGTTTCGATATCTATTTGTAAGTTCCTCGACCTATTCCTCTCTTTTTCCAAATCAAGGACTCATTTGCATTCTTTTTGTGTTTATTTTTTGTATCTTTATCAAAGGATATGTGTATTCGTATACTCCCAGCTGGACTATATGAAATTTCTGAATTACAAAAATTCAAAGTATGAAAGGGTTCTTAAGGAAATGGGCCGAAAACCACAATTCAAAAGGACATTCGAATACGGTCTTCTTTTGTTAGGCCAGTGGTTGTTGTACATACTCGTACGTACATATATATGTTGACACACTCAATTGACAGGAACAGTGTCAGAACGACTGAGAATGCAATATGAACGAGCAGGACATGGACATGGTTAACAAAGAAAATTTCTCTATGATGAAAGATGTTCATTTAATTTTAGCTCTGTGTTTGCTTTTGAATTTGCACCCTTGTACGGTTATTTTACGAGTATATGTCCCGGATGTAGTTTGTGAAGGGACAACACATTTTCCAGATAAGATTTTGATGAAAAGACTAATTTAAACTTGTGGGCTTAGGAATATGAATGGACTTGTAGGCCGTTTATTGTTTCTATTCATATTGCACAAGAGTCGTATTCAATTCATTTTTGAGGTACGTTCGGAGCTAATTCTGCAGTTATTTTTTTTCGATTGTTTGTATGGTGAATAAGCATTTTCCTGAACCCTTAGAGTAATGCTATGAAGTCTTCTCTAGATTAATTTAGAATTTATCTGAGACTCCTTGCCGTAAGTCAGACTTAGCACTATTACATCGGCGACAGCTTGATCCTTAAAATTTTTCTTACCATCTAAAACCTAATTATTGACCCGGGTCTACCACAGACAACTTTATTTAGCTTATTAGCAAGC
Source organism: Volucella inflata (assembly GCA_928272305.1). NCBI lineage: Eukaryota > Metazoa > Arthropoda > Insecta > Diptera > Syrphidae > Volucella > Volucella inflata. Next base: position 78,995,499 of record OV743717.1, on the reverse strand, counting down.
ACACAACTTAAAGATGTTCTTAGGATATTGAGTCGGGCTTTTTTGATTTCGTATTTACTGCTGTTTAAGTAGAAGACCTCGGCGTAGTTGTTATTCGCAACATTCATAATACTGGTTCAAAGTGACCCTGCGGTGAGTATGGATCAGAAGATCTGGGATGGATCTTAGATTATGGGGATTGGTAGTGAATAAAATATTTGGCAGTCAACGCGCGATGGCGATGGCGCGATAGTTAGCTCATTGGACTATCACGCAGACAGTCTGGGTTCGATTCCTTGCTGGGTCACCATCAATTTTTCAAATCGCCATCATCCTTACGGCGGGCAATGGCAAACTCCCGAAAATAAAATTGCCTACGAAAAAGCTTCTAAGGAGTGCCGTTCGGATTCAGCGATAAACCGTAGGCCCCGCTCAAATGTGACAAATATGACAGCATGAGCAACACAAATGAGTGTGAAGAAGCTAGGCCATGGCCCATACCGGGCTGCCAGCGCCACAGTGTTTTTTGTTTTTTTTTTTCAATGTTTCCAGTCAATAACTGGTGAATAAAAAGTACGTACATCAGCGACTTTACGAGGTTTTGTTAGTGCATCCTAATAAGTTTTAGCCTATATTCCGAGGGGGGTAATTTATATCGATCAGCCCAATATAGAGCACGAAATCCAACCTGTGTTGTATTCTTTAAATGTGAATTTGTCTATAGGGTGACTAAACTTGACGGTAATATTCGAGAAGAGACCTTACAAAAGTGATATATAGGGACCCTGTAACTATAGGGTTGGAAAAACCTTTTGACCAAAGTTTGATAAATGAAAGTGCAGATTCAGCTTTATTTATAATGGGCTCAATATCTGTCACAAAATATATCCTAGATCCCGTACTTCGGTAGTGAATTGGTATCATCGTAGATGAAGTCGATTTTGGAGGGGGCGGAAGACGTAATAAATTAAAGGTTATCACTTGGCATTTTTTGACATAAGGCTCCACAAAAAGTTTTGCTTGCACCATACCAAAAACTTATTTAAGTCATCTTGCAAGCAATGGGAGTTAAAAGGGAAAATGGAAAGATTAGATTAAATTCGTTTAAGGGAAATTTATATCGTTAATCGTTAGGATTAAGATCATTGGTCTAAGATGACTGCCCTGAGGGACATCAGATATTGATTTAATGGGGTCGGATAATGAAGATCTGAAGATGACTCTGTATTGTCTGTATTCCTGACGGGTGTTGATCCATGCCTCAAAATAGGGGGAAAGACAAACATTTGTTAGTTTAAAAATTATAGGTTGGTGACAAATTTTGTCGAACGCCTTGCTGAAATCTGTGGAAATTTAATGGACCTCATCACACTCTTCTTAATCACAAAGCGTCTTAGAGACGGAAGGTCACGGCAGCTAAGACAGTAATCTGCGACTGTCGTGAGAATCAGAGTACGGCGTTCTCTGAACCTCGTTGGAATATGAAAAGAAAAAGCGGCTCTTGTCCACATACAAGTGTACTGAAACAGTGACAAAAATCTGTTGTCCTTTAAAAATGTGTCCTGTGTCTTGAGCAAGGTATGCATGGCTGAGTGAGTCAAACCAGGACTGTACTGAAAACTAAGCCCTTTAAGAGGCTGGGAAATAAATAAAATATTCTTGTTCAACGTTATTAACATTTCTCAAAGAACATAAAAGAGCGCATACAATAATTCAATAATACATAGATAGATTTAAATAATTAATTTAATTGCAGCAGAACTAATGTGTAGCTGATAAACTGATAGTTATGGAGCCAAATCGCACAATTTTGGCGGCCAAATGAAGCAACCCTTAAAAAAAGAAAATTATATGTTATCTGGCCCGGAACCAGTCTTAATTAATGGACTATAAAATGGATGAGTAACCGGCCATAGCTGTTAGAATGTAAAACGTTGTAAAACGCGGAAAAAAAAGACAGTCGCCCCTGAGCTCTACAAAAGACGATAAGAACGTCGACTTCTCCAAAAAAAAAAAATAGAGCAGGGAAAGCGTCCAAAAACAGATATTAAGAGGTTGTACTTCAAGAAAAACGTATTGATGTTTGACTAGCAGGCTTAAGAACTTGCCAAAGCAAGAAGACCGGAAAAGAAAAGCGTGTAGAGGTGAAGAAGGAAACCTTGTAGTTGAGCCACAGTCCTTGCTCAGAATATGAAAAAACTTTTTTGCAAGCTGGATGACGGCAACGAAGCACAACATCCCGCTGTTATAAAGAACAGGCCATTGAACCTAGGTGACCAACCTAACCAAAACTTTCATCAACCTAACCAAAATGAAGTAAAGATAGCAATATCCAGTCTAAAACCAAACAAAACAACTCAACCTGACTTACCGACTTAGGTTTTCAAAGCTGCTACAAATGAGTTTGCAGAGATCCTATACCAAGTCATTTCCCAGATCTGATCACAAGAGTATATGCCTGGTGAATGGAACTTCAATATCGTTTGCTCGTTCCACAAAAACCGATACTGCCTAAACTGCGTCAACTACAGAGGTATGAGCCTCCTTAACACCCCATACAAGATCTTAACTAGCAAATAGTATGAATTTCTGAAACCTCTCATCAACAAACTGATAGGCCCCTATTGGTGGGGTTTCAGTCAGAAAAGTCCACAATCCACCAAATCTCCACACTAAGGCAGGTCCTGGAAAAAACTCAAAAAGACCAAATCGATACTCACCATCTTTTTGACGATGTTAAAGTTGCATATGGCAGCATTTATAGAAACGAGTTAAATAAAACCACTTCTAGTTTTGATAACCATGTCAAGCTCGTCACTCTGTGGAAAATGATGCCTAAAAAGCTCGCTTAATCGAGACCTTTGATGTAGAAAATACCTTTCTTCTTCCAAAAGTCTATGCAACTATTTACTAGCCTACGCTGATGATGTTGACATGATTGAAAGAACGTAACGGAAAGTTTCCAAAATGGGTTTAGCGGTAAACAAGGCCAGAGTCAAGTACTTGCAAATGTTTTCAACAAAAAGGAACGTGTCACAATCGACTCTTTCATTTCGAAATAAGCTATAAATTTTGTCAACAGCACAAAGTTTTTGTCGCTACAGCGGATAAAGATAGCCTCAACCTGTTCGACAGAAGATCATTCGAAAAATTCTCAGTTCCACTTGCGTAAACGAACTTTGCAGGCGAAGATTGAATAGCAAAATATTCAAACTATACAGCGACATAAAACTGCAAATTAATCACCTTAAATGGGTAAGACATGCATAGTGGATGAACAACATTGCTCCGGCTTTGAATCTTACCCGGAAGGACAACGCAGTAGAGGACCACCTTTGAGTGCGCAACTGTAGGCAGTTGGTTAGAGGCCGGGCCCAGGTTTATCCTTAACTGGGTTCATCGGTTGTGGTGATAGATAAGGTCACTTCAAGCGTGTTGTTATCAATCGATGGTTTCAGTATGAATGATATCGAAGTTGTTCATTTAAATTTGCACAGGCAAGCTCATATTATTATAGTTCTAAAGGAAACCTTTATTGCTGATCTGACACAGGCCTATTTGTCAAGCCTCTAGCCATACGCTAGATAACCCTGTTTGCCGGACATTAGAAACTGTGAGCAGTCACAAATCTCGAGAATTTAGGCGAGCGAGTTACAAATCTGATTTAATACAAGTTTAAAAAGCATGGAAGCGGAATGGCCTGTATACTGTTTCCTTTATATATATTGCCATCACGAGCCAGGATGCAATATAGGAAGCGAATAGCGGAGGAACTTGACAGACAGTAAAAACAAAATTGCCTGCATTCAGATTATTGCCCCGTTGGTGCATGCTCGATGTCCTGTGCTGTCTAAATCATGTCACGAAATCCAATGACAAAGCTGCCGACAAAGCATCAGAAAGACCGCATCTGACGTATTAGGGTTCGGCCAAGCATCATTACGGAATCGTGAGGTTAACGAACAATGATAATGCACCAACCAATATGCGGAGGAGTTAAGACTTAAGCGGCCCGTGGTCTCAACGAGCAAAAATGGAATTGTCAAAAGAAAGAACAACGTGTTTTAGAAGCACTAGTTTAGGGAAACTGAGAGATGATAAAGAAGGAAATTCATTTGGAAATATTAGCAGAACATATAAACCATCCATTCTGGCAGATTTTTTTCCCATTCAAACTCGACGAGGAAAAGATAGACATATCCGTATATAGTACATACATCCTACAAGACTGCCGGTACCCCGCTGCCTAGCTACTGAGTTGTTTAGGCTGGGAGATTATGAAGTTCATCATCTCTAAAATATGGTCGCTCAAAAGTATCGTCTATAAGTTCTTCTCCGACAAAGTGTGTATTGGCGTAAAATCTTTTTAAAACTTACTCATTCGAAAAGTTAACCTTAAACCTTTGAATGTAATATATCGACAAGTCTCTTGCATAACAATAAGACGTAGCTTGAATCGCAAAATGATACTACCTATATGTCGGTTTAAAGGTGGCTAGAACAGGGTGCATATATTGGAAAACATCATACAAAGCTATGCCCATTTTTGACACATCACCACAATTAGCAAATTAAATTGATCTTTCACAGTCTGCTCAACTCTAGCAGAGCCCGCTAGCCCTCTTAAAAAGCATCGATCCTCCTCTACAGTGCCGAGGAATAGATTTAAGGAAGAAAAAATTGAGAGGAAACATTAAGTCGTTTCGAGTGAAAAATATTTGGAGGAGTCTTCGGCCCTCTCTGAATCAGCCAAGAGTGAAAAGGGAGATCTAATCAGGTATTGTAGGGACTGTAAGGCTTCGGTGGCTTGAATATACAGAGTGGATGGAAAATGAAGCTCAACTTCAGAAAGTCGCGCAATAATCATCGACGAAAAACACAGCCAAAGAACATCTCATCTAAGCGGCATGATGAAGTGGAGAAAGACCATAGCCAACTTGTCACGCGAAATTACAATCAGCTACCACGATTTTTATTATTTTTTATCAAAATCAATTAAATTGACTGCCTTCAGATGAGTAAACCTTTTAACAAAAATTAGCTTTCGCTCAAACATCCACCTTATTCAATTGACACTTTTGAGCATTGTCGGATAGTGCCGAGAAGTGAGTGACAAGAATAAATACGTTGTTATATGCGAGCTCCGTTTTTTTCCAAAATCTAACGACGATACAAAACACCAAATCGGTATCCCATGTTAAAACTCTAAGAAACTTGGAGAGTATCTACTTCAGGAACTACATTTGCCAGTCATAAATGTAGACGCTGCTATGTTTTCGCATTGCATGTACTTCCAAGCACAAGCCAACCAAGTTTGGCACATATGAATACACAGTCAGAGTGAAAAAAGGACTTTCAGGGACTAAAACTCATCGTTCGGAATGCATTTCGCGTTTGTTAAGTTTTCCAATACTAAGAACATATTTTGTTTACTCAAACATAGTTTTATACATATTACTCTGTGGCTTTTAAGGCAACCTTCCAGCGGACTATACGGTATATGTGTTTGAAATAGCTGAGTAAAGACGAAGGTAGAACACAGACCATTAATTTTTACTTCAAATTTCCTCTTTGTAATGTGTCCTTTTGAATATTTCCTGAATCCTAGTGTTGATATTTCACAAGTAAAATGTGTGTTAACTCTGGCAGCTACTTCCTCAATGTTCTTCCTGTCTCTATGACGCGAATAGTTCCCTCCCAAAATCTATCTGAAAAACTCATTCCGTTCGTTCTACTTTTAAAGCAACACATCGCCTTTTTCGCCAACATTTCCTTGTTGACTTGCCCCAAATTTAAAATCAATACCAAACAAAAAAATATCGATGACCCTGCAGACAAAACAATTGAAAAACAACGGTGAAATCAAAAAACAAAAAAAACAAAAACCGAAAACAATAATTACGTTGTTATGTGAACATAAAGTCAACACAATCCTCCCCTTATTGTCGTGCCGCAGTTCTAAATCGACATTGGCCCACCGCCACCAATGATATCGATAAATAAGAAAAAAAAAAAAGTAGACGCACATTTTTGACGCGGAACTTCCTGCGCGCCAACCAATAATTCATTTGGCATCAAGGATCACTTCCTCTGTACACACACACATATCACTAAATGTGTCCAAAAATGGGGGACCGACAAAAAATCCCGGCAAAAAAGTCACCCAATATCAACATACATAGGTACACTTACGACAAAATGTTACTCTGTGTACATATGTATGTATGTACAATATATTGAAAATTTGAACAAGTGTTTGTTTCCACTTACATCAAGGACATCTTAGATTTCAGCTGCTTAGCACCACAAATGGCTGGCGGAAGTTGATGCCAATGTTTTTGCTGTTGTTAATGGCACTGCCACATAGTAGATGGTGAATCAAGTTCCCGGAGTACGGGGTGGAACTTAAAAAAAAAAGTTACTAGTTGGGAATCAAAACCGGAATATATTAGGAGCGCTTCCCTTTGAAGGAATATATTTTCAGTTTTTTTTTCTTTGCGTTGCCAAAGGGAATAAATCAAAATAATGGAAATGCTGTGTTTTGTCTTTTTTTTGATTTTTTATTTATTTTTTTTTTTAAGGAATGTGTGGAGAACTTTGGTGATGTCAAAGAGAAAAAAATATGCAGGAACATGCCGAGGATACATTTGGTAAATTTTAAGATTCTTCCTTTGGATAAAATTCACCACATTATCACATAAATTGTAAACTTTAGCATCAGGAGCTGATAGTTGGGTGTTTATTGATGTAGAAGTTCTTATAGTTAATTTTATTTTTTGAGGTGGAAAAACTAAGTCATGGGCAATATTAGGTAAGTGGCAGATAAATTTGAACTTTGGTGAAGCATCTACAATACATTTGGATTCGGCAACTTGCATCGTTTTCAAGGTCAGGACAAATCGGAGGAAATACTATTAGAAAGATTCAAACAACTGTTTTTACATTACTTGCCAACTTTTAGAGGCGCTACAGTCCGGGGTGGACCTGGACGTCACTCAACAAGTGTCTCCAGCCAGATCGATCCTTGCCTCCAGTTTCGCACGCTAAGTTGGCTGACGTCCCCTTCCACTTGCGTGTGCCACCTGAGTCTTGGCCTTCCTCTACTGCGCTGTCCCTCGGGAGTGGATGCGTTGAAAAAATCGCATGACAGCGCATCGCCTTGTCTAAATCCTTTCTAGACATCAAAGGTCTCGGTGAGATATTTACCGACCTTGATGGAGCAGCGTCATCCCGCAGAGACGGACGAGTTTGGCAGGCATGCCGAAACTAGACATTCCTCTGTATAGCTCGTCTCTATATATGCTGCCATACGCGGTGAATATGTGGTGTGTATCGATCTGAAGCTCATGGGTCTTCTCCAAGATCTGCCGAAGTGTGAATATTTGGTCGATGGCGGACTTTCCTGGCCTGAAGCCACACCGATATGGTGATTGTTGACGTACGGCTTCAGGCGTTCACACAATACGGCAGATAAGATCTTGTATGCAATGTTTAGGAGACTGATGCCACTGTAGTTGGCTCAGTTCTTCTTGAGAATCGGATAAATAATTCTGAGGTTCCATTCGTCGGGCATACTTTCGTCCGACCATATTTTACAGATGAGTTGGTGTATGCTCCATACCAAGTCATCGCCTGCTGCTTTGAAGAGCTCGGCAGTTAGGCCATCCGCTCCAGCAGCTTTGTTGGACTTAAGCGTCGATATAGCTATCTTCACTTCATCCAGGTCGGGTGGACGGAATTGTTGGTCATCATCGTTCAGGTTGAAAGGTTGATTCGGTTGATTCTGCCTGACAGCGGCATTTGGTTCGTCATCTCCGTTATACAGTCTGCAGAAATGGTCTTTCCAAATCCTCAGCCTCGACTGCGGTTCGACTATGATGTTTCCTTGTTCATCTCTTCACGCTTCGGTTCGGGGCTTGTCTCCGTGGCATGTTATTTTTGCCTTTTGTTAAAACTTACGAACCTCATTCCTGGAGTAGCATCTATCTCAATTTCCTCGACCGCGCGCTTTTTATGCTCGTTCTTTTCCTCCTGAAAAGCCGGTGTTTGTCTCTCCTCTTCCGCTCATAGAGCTCATGAGCAGCTCTGGTCCTTCCATGAAGCGTCGCTTTATATGCATCTTACTAAGCTGCATGTGTTTGCTGGCATTCATTATCGAAACAGGGGTTTCGTTGTGGTGGATGAGTGAAACCCAGCACATCAGAAGCGGCATCTCTGATGGCCTTTTGACAGTGTTTCCAATGGTCTTCGATGCTTGATGCTGGCGGTATCGGACCTCTTAAGAGATTAAGAGACACTCGATCAGAAAAGGACTTGGCGATCTCTTGTGATTGTAGCCGTCTGACGTCGAATTTCCTTACAGCATTAGCTTGTCTTGGGGTAGTTTGGGATATCCGCAACCGTACCTTGGCTACAACAAGGTAATGGTCCGACTCGATCTTCGGACGTTCGAACGTACGAACATGCATAATACTGGAGAAATGTCTTACGTCGATCGAAATGTGATCAATCTGGTTGACAGTTGATTGATCAGGAGTGCTCCAAGTCCCCTTGTGTATGTCGAGATGTGGGAACCGCGTACTAGCTACGACAGTGTTTCGCCCCGCCGCAAAGTTGATAAGACTGAATCCGTTATCGGAGGAGCTATCGTGCAGGCTATATTTTCCGATCGTTCCACCAAAGATACTCTCTCTTCCTAGCTATGCATTAAAATCACCGACGACAATTTTAATGTCAAAGCTAGGGCATTGCTCGTAGGTCTTGTTAAGCAGCTCATAGAAGGCATCCTTGGTGTCATCATCTTTCTCCTCTGTGGGAGCATGCGCGCATATAAGGCTGGGGTTTGGCGAATTTAGCCGTGATGCGGATTGCTACGAGGCGCTCGCTTACATGCCGGAAGCTCAGGACTTCTTGTCTTAGTCTGCCTTCGAAAACAAATCCGCATCCAAATAGGTGCTGCTTTTTCCGTCAATAACAATCGCCGTATTCGATGTCGCAGTTTCTCAGCCTCTTTTTGTCCGGCCCATCCCATCGCATTTCTTGGATGGTGGTTATGTCTGCTTTGCAGCAGTCAAGGGCCTCCGCTAGTTGTTCGGCTACACGTGGTCTATTAAGGGACCTGACATTCCACGTGCATATCCGAAGCTCATTGTCCTTAAATCGTTTGTGTGGGTTTTTAACAGTAGATCCGTCCATATCCGAGGCCTGTTGATGCTTCGTAACTTAAGTTTTTTTTAAATAGCCGGGCAGTTACCCCGGCGGCACAACCCCCAACCTGGAGGACCAGTTCCCTTTTGAGTGCCTCTAGGACGAGGGGTCGGTTACACCAAAGCCAGTAACCCGTTCCGAGATGTGAGCGCTGCCGTTGGCCCATATAGGGCTCGTCCGCCACCATCTCTTTTCCAAGACCCTGACTAGGTCTTGCAAATCCTTACCAACCTGAGCTCCAAATATGTCGGAGTAGCCTGTTTTAACATTGCAAATTTAAATATTTTGTGTAACTCATCTGATACCCTGTCACCTGTTATAATTTTCAGCCCTTGGCAGAGTTTTGTTGCCTTTTGAAGCCTTACATCGAAAATAACGTTTTAATACCATGCTCGTTTGCATCTGTCTATTCGAAGATTCTCAGGAGCTCGAAGAAAGTAGTATAAACAAGAAATTCTTGTATGTTAATGGTTAAAATATCCTGCTCGCTTCCCCGCCACCCGTTGTCTCAGTAAATCCATCATTCCTAAAAATTTCAAAATTTGGTAACTTATAGGAAAAATTAGGTACGCCCGGTTAAAACCAGATTTTACTAACACAAATGACATCAATAAATAAACAAGGGAACGATTATTTTAAATAATCTTATTTGCTGTCATTTTAACCTACACGTTTTTACCTATAAATAACAAACCTTAAGTCCCTCAAGACTCTTGGATAGAACATTTACCATAGTGTGCGTCGATTTTTCGTTCACACTGTATTCCTGATTTCCTGACCTTTTGATATCCCATAGATAAGGAAGAAATAAAGAAAAATAAAGTGCAATACAACTAGAGAAGAGAAAAGAGAATTAGGTAAAGGTTTAGCGAAGAAGGGAGGGGAGAAAAACAGAGGAATAAAGACAACAGAATTACAGTAGATGAATAGGCTTACGTATAGTTCGTAGACAATATTCGTCGATGCGTCGCAGCAGCAGCAAGTAGATCTTCGGGGCTTTTCATTCGCCGACTTCTTAACATATAGTATGGTACACAGATCCATTTGTTTCTTTCGTCTGAGACCAAGAGCGCTGTTCAGGAGAAACCGTGTTTGTCTCGTTAGGCTCGCATTAAGATAACAGCTGTTGTCCGCTTCTATGCCCAGATCTTGGAGACGTAGTTCAGTCATGTTTTGTTGTGCATTTTAAGATTATAGGAGATGTTGCGGTGTTATTGTTGTTGTTAGGTTTTTTTTGTGCGAAAAACGTTTTGTAAGAGGCGTCTTACAGCTAATGGTGTGACAGAGTCGATTAAATAAACTTTTAAGGCTCTCAATTGGGAGTGCAGATATTCCGAAGAGCACTGCATCACACGCTACTTCTTTCCTTTCCAGAGCATCACATCGCCGCCGTTGAAGAGCCACGATTTCTGCACTGTGCGATTGCATAGCTATGTTGGTGTTTTCTTCAAATCTATCGATGAGTTCAACTATGCCGGTGATTTTGTTGTGCAGCTCATCAAATCGATATCTCCAGGTTGTCTTGACTTCCTCGATCTTAAGAAGAAATTCGTTCTGCATCTTGGAGATTTCTTCTATGAACCCAAGCCGCATTGTTTCAGCTTGTTTAGTAAGATATTCCTCTAAGATTTTGACGGTAAGAGGACCATTGTCAATACTCGACTGTTTTACTACAAGTGAAGATAATTGTGTGGGTGGTGTAGGTGTTAGTGTCAGGCCTCTTGATGAGATACATAAATCTTGAACGTAGGTTCGAAGCAGGCATGGTTTTAAGAGAATTGCCTTTGGGTGGTGGTAGGGCAAGAAAAAAAATAAAGCAAAAATGTCGGCAGTAGCGATATACTATAAACTGTTGTATAAAAAAACAAGGGCCGATGTATGGTTTCTAGCTACACAGTAACCGGCAAGTAGTTTATAACCACTAAGGCTTAAGGCTTTATAAGTTCTTAAGTTTATTTGTCGTATTTGCTCACTTTAACTTGCGGATACGAAAAACGCGTCTTTTCGTGCTTACTCTGCATTTCTCTCTAAAACCAGCATATCGGTTTCTCCGCTGGATATTTGCAACAAACGAGTATTTTTACTGACGAAATGCTTGAAAAAATCGTTCATTACACTAATGTGAAAATAAGAGAAATCAGGCCGAACTACCAAATTTCAACCTCGGGAATAGCCCCATGGAATTGAAGACATTTATAGGGTTCCTATTCTATACTGCAATTTTTTCATTTTAAAGAAAATCACGAACATTATACGTCGGGGCGCATACAGAAGGCACTGGACAGGAAATATACCGCTGTATCATGAGCAAGAACAGGTTTGTAGTGTTGTTGAAAATCCGAAGTTTTGATGACTCGGCTAGACTAGATCAGTACGTCGAGAAAATGATACACTCGTACCTATTACTGAGCTCTTCAGCTTCTTTATTGACCAATGTCAAGCTATTTTTGCAATCGGCAGCTGTGCATTTATTGATGAAATGTTACTCGCATTTCGAGGAAGATGCAGGTTTAAATTTTTCATGCCAAGGAAACCGGAAAAATATGGCATCAAAAGTCAATGTCTTACAAATGCAAGATCGAGATACCTTCTCAATGCCTATATATGCCAAGGCAAAGATTCGGATGGACTGAACTTATCCCCAGAATATCAGCGACTGAAGAAACCAACTGAAGCTGTAAAGCATCTTACCAGCTCGTCATAGAAGTATTGATTCGACGGTTTTTAATTTTGCTAAAGATATCACTGTCAAGTTTGCACCCCATGCCAAATTTTGATGAAACTATTTAGAAATCTGAGATAATCCTGTTTTATAACCAAACCAAAATTGGAGTTGATCTTCTCGACAAAAAATGTTCAAATTACTCCACGGATCGTCACACTCACAGATGGCCCTTGGCTGTATTTTAACGAATGCTTGACATTTCTGCCTCAAATTGCTATGTCGTGAGGTTGTCTATTCGGTCTCAAGATCAGAAGATTGAAATCAGATTTTCATTTATGAAACATCTAGCTGGACAGCTGACTAGACTGCAAATGGAGCGTCGTGCACATAACTTGAAATTGCAACGTGACATCAGAATGGCTATTCGAAGCATCCTCCACAGTATCAAGGGAACCACTACATCAGCAGTGTCATCCAGTAGTAGCGCTTAAGAAAGGTTAGTAAGAACTGTTCTACTTGCGACTCTAGAAAGGAACACAAAACACAATACATGTGTTTCGAATGCAAAGCTGCTATTTGCCTGGAATGCTCACACAAACTCTGTTTTCACTGTCACGAAAAACTGTTAGTTTAGGTCTTGCAATTTCGTTTAATAAAATGTTGATTTTCCTGTGCCTTTCTAATTCATCGTAAATCCTTCGCATACTAAAAACTAATTGGTGTCTCCTTAGCGAAGCAAACCATTTTGGAAATCTCAAATCTCACTCAAAAGGATTGAAAAAATATTTCGGTGAGTATTTGTATTTTTTTTTTTTTTTGCGGGTAGGTGAGAAATCTTCATAGACACTTTAAGCCTGGTGCCTATAGTAGTCTGAGATTCTGACTCACTAAAAAAACACCTCCTTTACGAAGACTACGACTGAGTTCACACTTAACAAGCAATTCTTCGTTCGCGTTTTATTTTACTTTAGTGACATATTTTGCAGGTGATTTTCCATTGAAGTTTCCTACGTACTTTAAAAACTAAACGCTGCTGATCACAGCGTAAGATCGAGAGGCTCAGTCCTTTTCGGACGGCGCAATAAATTTGTCTCGCCAAGGATCTGTTGAACACAATAAATCGTATATCCTTGTAGTGGACTTTTGTGTTTTCGTGCAAACATTTTAATTTCGTTCTGAACGTTTACGACTCCTAGGTCTCTGTGGATATCATCGTTTCTAATGTATCGTGGTGCATTAGCAAATCCTCGGAGAACTTTGTTTTGGAATGTCTGTAAGTCGTTTACGTTATTAGTTTTGGTACAACCCCAAAGCTGTTTACCATATGTCCAGATCGGTTTTAGCACTTCCTTATATACTCGTAGCAGCAATTTGTTTTCTAAGCTGAGCTTGGATTATTTTTTAAGAAGCCAGTACATGTCTCCATACTTAATCTCAAAATCTTCATGTTCATTTAAGTTTAGCGTCGGGTGTCATGGCAAGATATTTGGCCTCGTTCGCGAAACGAATTTGTACTGCGTTGATAAATTGATAATTTCCTTGAGAGTGAAGTTCACATGGCCAGACTTATTTTCAATATGCGCGATTCGCCAAGTCTTTGTCCAATTGTAAATCCATGTAAAGGCGCGTTGTAGCTTAGCAGTTGCTTCTTCGACAGTTTTGGCTGTTGCCAAAATGGAAGTGTCATCAGCAAATGTGGCTAGCACAGTATCGTCCGTTTGCGGTATGTCGCGGGTAAAAAGCAAATATAGCAGAGGACTAAGTCCACTTCCCTGCGGCACCCCACCTTTATTGTCTTAAAATTGGAAAATTCGTTTCCGTGTTTGACACGGAAGAGTCGGTCGTCTTGTCGAAGTTTAGATTTTTTAGGCCCTTCAAAGGCTTGCGAAACGTCAAGGAATGCTCTTGAGCAGACTAGCTTACAGTCGTTTGTTCATTTAATTACATAGGTTAGACGATGCACTTGGTCGACAGTAGCGTTTTTCTTTTTTTTTTTGAAGAACTTAACACTCAAGTGGATATGACTACACTTAAAGTGCTTGAGCACGTGTTAAGTTTTTTTTAGGAAAATGGGACAGAGAGAGAAAGAAAGATGTTTGGGCTCAGTTGCTATTTCGCTCCATGGATGCCATCCAACATTTAATGGGGAGACTAAATTATTGGTGTAATTGGACTTGTTGTTGTTATTCAAGGCAACCACTTAACGTGGTCTTAGTTGCCTGAAAAGAAAAAGTGTTTTCGGGCGCGGCTGGGATTGAACACCGAACCGTCTGATTTGGAAGCCAATACACTACCACTTGAGCCACGGCCACGGTGTTGGCTTCCAAATTAGATTAAGTAAGATTCGCTCGAAGAACTTCGATATTATCGGGAGAAGCGATATTGATCTGTATGACTTGACTTTAATCAGCGGCTTACTGGGTTTCGGAACCAAACTAACTTTGGCAACTTTCTACTGATGCAGTACCAGCTTTAGTCTTAGGGTGACATTTATAAGATAGAGCAGCTTTAGCACACCTTTTTTCGGTTGCGCTTTAGGTATCTTTCCCGTAATTAAGTCACTTCCGGGTTTTTTTTGGGGCTTAAGCTTGTCTATAACTTGTCTTAGTTCCCTTAGTGTAGCCTTTTCTATTAGAAGGTTCGTCGTCATGTCTAGCGTACTGACATTCTCTGGAAGCACTTCCCCGTCGAATGGTTTGGACGTTTCCGCAAGATGGTCGGTGAAAACGTTAGCTTTTTCTTTATCATCTTTCGCCCAGTCATCCTGGTTTCTTCTTATTGGCGCCACGTGAATATGATCCAAATTTTCAGGAGATCGGCTGGGGCTTGGGAGCGTTTAAATTGAAAAGTTTTCTCCACTTTAACAATCGCTTCTGTATTTCAAGTGAATGTGATAGGAATTTGGAAATTTTTCATATTCTAAAGGTGCTCAGGCTGAAATTTGCCACACCCGATGTTGTTCCTGTGACATGATATTGCCTGAGCTCCCAACTACTCAGAATTTATCATATTTTTCTACAGCTCTGACTAACAATGGAGGTTCGAATCGCCAGTAAATTGTATATTTACCGTATACCGATGGGCAGGTGGAACATTGAATTCATTGGAAAATAAAATCCATCACAATAATTACCCAAAGTTGATTTGAAATGATTTCGACGTCTAAGAAAATTAATTAAAAACAAAATCCAGCACATCGTCATTCATACCCCGTCAAGGCATTCATACTCTCAAGGTGGCGTCAAAACGAAATTCAAAACATAACACATTGCCACCACCTGATGCTGAATTAATATTTGTTTCATTTGCCGAAAGAATAAAAGTCAATCGAAGGAATTTCCAAAACGCAATTTCTATCTGCCCTCATATACCTGACACTACATCTGTCAAAGTTAGCTCTCTATATGAAGCAAATAACCTACATCTGTTCGGTTCTGTTTTTGACACATTTCGAAACTTGAACATAACGCAGGTGTCGACACCTCTCAATTATCCGAAAAAAAAAAGTTTTTTTTTTTTTTATTTTCCCCAAAACTCTAGTAAATTTTCGATCTGCCTGCATTTTGTTGATGAAAAAATCGGTTAAGTATGAGTATCTACGAGAGTTGCTATTCGCATTTGCCATGCGAAATTGATTATACTAATAACTTTCGGTAATAATTTTCGAAGAAAGGTTGTTTATTGTTGAAATTTATGCGGCCCATTAATAAGAATAAAGCTGTGAGTCATGAGAAAGTCATGTCTGCTCTTCGTATTTGTTTTTTCTTTAAAAAACTGTAGATATATTAGGTTCAGATTTTTTTCTGTTTTTTTTTTGATTTTTACTTTAATTTATCGTCAAAGGCATTTTGAAAATTCAATTTTGACAGAGAACACAGAGAAAAGCAGGCTGCTGCTGTTGCAATTATTTACAACTTTCCTGTGATGTGAATTATTGTCTGTACTGGGTTTATTGTTGCCAGACTGTGAATTATGAGTACTGTCAAAATTTTATGATTTGTACGTGTCCGTATATGACGCAGGTCTTTCACAAAATGTGGCAATATACTGTAGACGAATGAGTTTGGGTATTTTTTATGGGGTGATGATGGCTGAATGTGGAATGCAGGCGGCATTGACATTTTAGACATATATAAGACATCATTTCTTACATATAACAATAGACACTTAAGAGTTTTGATATAAGTTTCAATACACGACACGTCAAGGTGATATAGATCTAAGCCAATGTTAAAAGTTCTGCTCAGTTTAGGATAATGAAGATGATTCTTTTTCAGAAATCTTTTTAACTACATATTATTGTTACAAATATACATGTTGCTCTACTGCTTAGGATGAACCTGAACCCGTTGAAAACCGAACCAACTAAGCTGAGATCCCCTTATGCTTCTTTTTGACTTGGTGATGGCTTCGAAGACTTACAGATCTAGAGCGGTTATATTTATCCGCTGTACTTCCTATACAGTCACTTAAGTCAATGAATTCTGACGGTTTTAGCTTAGTCCATATCCGTTCTATGACTCTACAAAATAGAGGAAAACTGACAGGATCAGGATGCAATAGAGAGCACTTTTTTGAATGTCCGAGAAAAGGCAAACGTTGATCTTCAAATTATCTCTAAGGTGGAGAAATTGCTTATATTATCTACGGAGCATGGAAAGAAAAAGTCCTCAACTTCCTTGGAGTTATACAATTATAATTCTGACAATTTTACTCGATGGTGGCACGTATTTAATTGTTTTCTCATTTATTGCCGGTCTAATGTTCCTTGTTTTAATATTTACAAATGTCTTACAAACAGCTCACCCTACTCTGCTAATATTGTGTCTTTTATCTATTAGGAAAGTAGTTGTACAGGCTTTGCATAAATGTCATTGAACATATGACATTCATCCATCTGTTACGCTCATGCTCCTAGTAGTTTCTTCAGAAAAGCTGGTGCTAATTCTAAATTTATTGGTGATGAAGGCTATTGTCATTCAAATCAAATGTCAGATGTAGCTTGTATTCTCGATAGTAATTATCATATTATATGTCACACTTTATCATCCTTGTAAAATCTAAACGCTTCAATCGCTATGTCGCTATGCCTGGATGGTAGTTAGATCAACAGTTTACGGTTTCTGCGAGTAATTGAACTGCACGCGTTCTACTAAGGTACCAGTGATGAAAAACTTTTGTCTTTTTTGAGAAGCAGTTGAAATTAACATCTGGGTACTCCATCCGAAATTTCTTTACTCCACGTTCAGTGCAGGTTTGTGCTTGTAGTTCAAGCCCACATTTGGTTGAGCTAACACATACAGTTTCCAACGTCCACCACGAGAAGATAGTCCTTGCCTTTGCGACGTGAATTTCAAACCTGGATTTTTTAGGTAGTAGCTGCTTTAAATAGAAGTCAAAATATGTAGTCTAGACCTCCTTGATCCAAAATTTCACGTACTAGGTCTGCAAATGACACCACCAACGAACTATCTAACCTGAGGGAAAGCTTCCCGGAATAAAAACATGCGTAAGGACTACCTATGTCTTTGGCAAGGCCTTCTAAGAATATGTAGGTTTTGTGTGAGCACATGTTAGAGACTTAAATTCTTGCAATACTTGTGCGAGAAAGGTGAGAGCACCGCTGCTCTATGACTGTCCATTCACATGCTCATCAGACTGGAGATACTCGGCGTGGAAGTAGTGTGTAAAGGCACTCTATGACACGAAGCATCGTTCATCGTATAGCGACGTATATTGTTTTAAATAAATATTCACTAATTATTATTCGGCTACTTTGGCTTGCGGTTCTTACTCAAATTCTTGCCTCAATGGACTCTCATGAATCTTCTCTGTGTTGGCACCCAAGCATTTTGGCTTATACACAATCCCATTTTGTGAGTGGCAGCCTCGACAGGAAACATAATTTTTTGTTAAAAATGGAATTGACTTCTAGCAGGTCCAGAGCCAATTTCCTGTCACAAGCCACCAATACTTTAAGTTGATCTAAATTAGCTGTAGTCTGACAACTTTTTTTCAGACTATTATTTTTGGTTCATTATTTTTCAAACATTTATAAACGTAAATATCGGATAACTGTCAAAAATGACAGCAAAGTTTGAAAGTAATAACTATTGGACGACATATCCGTCAAAAAATTTATGAATTTATCTTGGTCAGTCAACGGTGAGGGTGCGATCTTTGCATATTAATTCTTCTTATCCTTTTATTAACCCTTTTCTCGTTATACGAACTTATGCGTAACGAATTTCCCATTTTTACTGCATCGCTGAGCTCCGCTTATGGGGTTGGCTAATGTCGCAGACCGCAGGACGTGTCTCCAAAGTGCTCGGTCCTGGATCACATCAATGGTTAGCCCCAGGCGTTGTTGCGCATTTCCCATCTGAGAAATCCAGGAATTCTTTTTCCGACCTCGTTTTCTTACAGTCGGAGCAACAGTAGTTGATAGTGCCTTTTTAACCGGATTTTCCGCAGATCTTCCTTGAACGTGGTAATACCAGCTTATTCTATTCGCCTCAAGCTGTTCGGTTACCGAATTCTTTATATGTAGACTTCCTCTTATACGCGTAGATCTAATGCAATCGCGTTTAGTGACTCCACTATACATCCTTAACATTTTCATTTCCGCTATCGTCATTTTGTTTTTAAACGCTTCGTACATTGTCCAGCACTGTGAACCGTATATAAGAGCTGGTCTAACAACCGTGGTGTAGAGTTTCCCCTTTAATTTAAGTGAAAATTTTCGGTCGCAAAAGATTCCCGAATTTTCCCGCCATTTCATCCTTCCCACACTCACTCTGTGGTTTACGTCGTCATCACATTTCGCATCCATGTTAACGATTGATCCTAAGTACTTAAAGATAGTGCTTTTCGGAAGAACTATTCCGCCTAACATTATATCCGGAACAGGTCGCAACGGATGCGCAAATGGGCACGTCAAATGCTCCGTCTTTGAACGACTTATTTTAAACCCGTTTCTCTCTAGCGCATTTCTCCATGAATCTAAGGCGTTCTGTAAATCTTCGACGTTATCGCTAATTATAACTGCGTCGTCAGCGAAGATTATTTTCGTTACATTTGCTTCGCGCATGCAGTCTTTTAAAAGATAGTCGAATACTACGTTAAAGAGGAAAGGGCTAAGTACGCTTCCTTGATGCACTCCGACATTAACTGGAAATTCTCTCGTTAGTCCGACAGAGCTTTTAACCGTACATGTCTTGTATTATTCTGACATACGTTTCCGGTACGTTTTGAGACCTCAGCGCGGCCCATATGAGATTCCTAGGCACTCGATCGAATGCTTTCTCGTCGATCTTCCTTCAAAAAATCCACACTGGCTATTATCGAGCTTATTATTTGCCGAAGACGTTCGTTTAAGACTCTTTCGACGATTTTCATTGTGTGTGACATAAGCTTGATTGAACGGTAGTTGTTGCATTCTCGAGTGTCGCCTTTTCCTTTGTATAATGGAACCAAGAAGCTACTTCTCCATTGATTCGGCATAGGTTGTCCACATTTTAATTTATTTAAAAGTTTCGATAGCCAAACGCTGCCGATCCCCTCCATCTTCGACCAAAACTCTGATGGAATGCTGTCTGGTTCCGCCGCTTTCCCCCGCTTAATTTTTCCGATTGCTATACTTATTTCTTCGATTGAAAACTTCCTCTTCGAATAGACCAGCTGTCGGCACGATATCATGTGGAAACTGTTTGTTAAGCAACTCCTTGCAGTATTCAAGCCACCGGTTCCACCGGTTGGCTTCCTGATCTGGTAACATAATTTGAATTTATGAATTCATGATTGCTAAAGTATCATCATAGCCATTGTGTTGCAACAAATGTCTTGTGTTCTTACTTACTACTACTTTAAACATTCTGGTAGTCTATATTACATATACAGATCCTCCAATTCTGCGTCGTCCAAGGATTTTGGCTTTCCCTCACACGGACGGTCGTCATCATCGAAATAACCGTTTTTGAAGCGACTTAAAGCAACATCTCCGTAAACTTTTTGGAACTATCGATGCGCTTCAGTCTTCACTTTCTTTGAAGAAAGAAGAAGAAAATCCACACTAACCGCAATTGATGATTATTTGGTACAATATCAGACATTTTCACACAACCGATTATGTCAGAATCTTCGGCGTATGCGAGTAATTAGAGGGTGCATGACAGCACATCACCTTGTCTAAATCCTTTTTTGACATCAAGGGTCTCGGTGAGATCTTTACCGACCTTGATGGAGCAGCGTGCATTCTCCATCGTTATCCTGCACAGACGGACGAATTTGGCAGGGATGCCAAAACTAGACATTGCTCTATAACTAGACACATAGCTCATCTCTATAGATGCTGTCATACGCGGCCTCAAAATCGATGAATAGGTGGTGTGTATCGATCTGAAGCTCATGGGACTTCTCCAAGATCTTCCGTAGTGTGAATATGTGATCGATGGTGGACTTTCCTGGCCTGAAGTCACACTGATATGGACCTATCAAGGTGTTGACTAACGGCCTCAGACCATCACAAAATACGAAAGATGAGATAATATATGCGATGTTAAGGAGACTGATGCCGCTGTTATCGGCGCAGCTCAGAGAGTCTCCTTTCTTGAGAATCGGACAAACAATGCTGAGGTTCCATTTATCGGGCATACTTTCGTCCGACCATATTTTACAGATGAGTTGGTGTATGCTATCCGTATCTCATTCCTGGAGTGGCATCTCTCAATTTCCCCTACCGCGTTCTTCTCGTGGTCTTTCTTGTTTAACATAGACTATAGAGATTATTTCTATAACTTAAGTGAACAGACAAATCAGTCTAAGCTGTGTAGAAGCTATTCCTGTTTAAAATTGAACCAAGTAGCCCCCGTTCTTTATTCTTTTCCAACAAATGAAAAATTAACTTAATGATATGAAAGTCTATTATAGACCATGACATACACATTCAATATTTTGCTCATCTTGTCAGTTTGTCCACAGAGTGAGCGTATGATTTTTTGGAGACAGGACATGTGTCCTCTACTTTTCGTAGGCAGAGACAATTTGACAATCCACACGACTTCAGTCAAATCTTCTTCGTGGTATTTGACGAATCATATTCTTGAATTACTATTTCGATAAGCACATTTCAAATTGACAAAATTGTTTCTCTGAGGTGACATTTCTGACATAATTGCCATCGGAAGGGAGTACAGTACTTCTTAATAATTTCAGACAAAAAAATATTTCAGATAATATACAATTTGTCATACCCTCGTCGATAATAGCTATGGAATGCTGTTACAGAAACTAAAGTCCTGCTTATTCCTGCTTCTTCAAAAACGAAAAAAAATGTTTCCTTAGCCTTAGTCTTCATCTGAATTAAATGCCATATCAAATAAAAGAGGACCAAGACGAAAGTTCTAACCATCTTTTCAATTCGTTTTCACTTTAAAAGATGCCTTTTTGGATCGAAGCAATTCGTATCCCGTCAGTTTTATATATTTTCTTCATTTCTCTTTTTGTTTTTGTTTTAAATATAGTTCCTAACATGTCATTCACATTTTCTTATCCAACATCTTATGTCAATTTCTTTTTGATTAAATCCCATTTCAAAATCAATGACTGTACCTATATTGTGCCGAGGATTACTTAAAAAAAAAATAAAATAAAAATGTAAACTGTCAATCAATGGCAGGTACTCCCGAATGATTAGTTAGGGTCGTTTTGGTCAAAGAAGAAATATTTCTTCAAAAAGTTGTAGGCCGACATTTTACAACTTTTAAACAACTTTAGACTATGGTGTCCCCAGCTGAGCACGAATATAAATTTCACCTGTAAAACTTTGGAGACTAAGTTGCTTTTGTGTCGTTTGTGAAATATTCGACAGCAAAAAGTCGAAAACAAAAATCCAAAAAATAACAAGACCAGAACACATTAGTCATGCTAAACAGAGGTTGACGAAACAAAACAATTCTTTGAATTTAGGGTAGTAGTAGTAGTAGTAGAAAGAGAATAGGATTTTGGGTTCAGAGAAAATTGCTTATCGCAACTAAGGCACAGCAGTTAAATCCCTGTTTATGGAATTGCTTTCGGTTGCCATTAGAAAAATAAAATGGAATGTGAAAACAAAGCAAACGTTGAAAGTCAAATTCGATGATAACAATTGAATAATGGTTACGAATGTGATAGAGGTTTGCTGTAGTAAAACACGCAAGCAGATACTTTTTGTATTCGTACATATAGCACTTGAGGCCAAGGGCACATGAGCGGATTTTCTTAAGTTAAAGTAGTGAACCCATTAATTTTTTTTGTATTTTTGAGAAGTTTTCAAAAACTTTTCTCTGATGCAGATGCTTTCACATGGGAATTCATACCTTTCCGATTGATTTCACTTCAAGAAGTAGACGGATTAAACACTAAGGATGTCTGTTTTATCGATGCGTGTTTAGAAATCAATGAAAAATATTCTTACTCTCTTAAGAGTTGCTCTAGTTGCAACCCAATATAATTGCTAGTGAAGATCAACAGCAGCTTACCAGAAAAAGTGCTGAATTATTTTTAAACTATTAAACTTACGGCTACTCGTACGGTGGCATTTTCAATATACGTGTTCAGCTACACTTTGATCGATGTGCTTAAACTCTCACCCATCGTCGATATTTAGTACCATCTTCTTTAACGATATAATACTGTTTTTTTTCAAATGTCCTTAAGCATAAGGATTATGGTTGGAATGGATATCAAAATATCAAAATCTGTCACGCTGCTCATGACAGTTTCTTTTCAAAGAAGCCAAATGGTATTGAAAGATTTTTTGAATAAACTGAAAGGTATTCTCAACATGCTGTTGTTAAATCCTTAGTTCTGATCACACTCTTGTCTTTTGCAAGGTTTATTGCGCAGCGGTTAAACAAATTAAGTTTATCCAAGATTTGAAAAATGCGAACTGGGCATGTTTCAGATCTGAGATCAATAATACATTTCGAGGGAGAATTGACAACGTAGAAGCTATTTCCAGTAAAGAAAATGTCGATGATATTTTAAAACAGTTTTCGGAAATAATATTAAATGCTGCTGAAAATAGTATTCCAAAGAAATCTATAAGTGAAGTTAACATAAAACTTCTCCCCTATATTTTGTATTTAATAAAAATAAGAAACGTTTACCGAAAAAACTGGCAGAGATATCGGGACCCTTTTTACAGACATGCGGTATCAAATATCAATAAGATCATTGCCCTAAGAATATCACAGGCTCGCAATAAAAACTCGAACAGGAAGCTGAACTCATTAGAAAAAAATGCTAGACCTTTATGGAACATTATGAAGGTAATAAAAAATAGAAAAAGGCAGTTACCATTTTTAAAAGATAATGTTAGCACCTATATTTCGGATGTGGACAAAGCAAATGCCCTTGCACTGAACTTTGCGAAACAACAACATCTCCAGATTTATTGGTGATGCTAATACAGATAATATTGTGAACACCACAGTTCAAGAGTATTTCTTAAGTAGAAGCGCACCAATATCTTCTGTAAATTACGCATCAGAGAAAGATATTCAGTTTATAGTCAATGATTTAAAAACAAGAAAAGCAGGCGGTATTGACTGCATACTCAATATCTATATAAAGCAGCTGCCCAAATCTGGAATAAAATATTTAACTTTCCTCATAAATGCCTGTCTGAAGATAGGGTATTTTCCAGAGGCCTGGAAATTAGCCAAAATTGTCCCGGTGCTTAAAGCTGGTAAGCCACCTGAAAGTGTAGAAAGTTATAGGCCAATAAATTTGCTTTATAGTCTAAGCAAAATATTAGAAAAAGTTACTAAAACATATCTGTGATAATAATATTTATCCTAAAGAACAATTTGGCTTCAGGCGACATCAAAACACTTCACATCAAGTAGTTAGAATTTGCAACTTTGTGAAAGCAAATCGCTCCGCAGGTAAATCAACTGGAATGCTTTTACTAGATATCGAAAAAGCATTTGATACTGTCTTGCACGATGGTCTTATTTAAAAAATGATACAATTTAATTTTCCTTACTTCATTTGTAAGTTAGTTCAAAGTTTCTTATCTAGTCGTTGTTTTAAGGTCTTTGTTAATAGTGGTGTCTCAAAGTTAATAACTTTTGATTTTGGTGTTCCTCAAGGTTCTGTGTTAGGCCCAATTTTGTATAATATCTATCTATAATATTGTATAATATCTTTTGTATAATATCTATGGAATGAAGCGAAAATGCAAGCTATCTTTTTCACTAGAAAAAGAAAACATTGCTGTCTTCCTTTTAACCGGCTACAAATTAATGGAGTAAATATCCCTTGGGAGCCCCATGTTAGATACGAGTATCTAGGTATCCAGCTAGATTCAAAGTTGTTATTTAACGAACACATAACTAGAACGGTAACGAACACATAACTAGAACGGTCAAGAAAGTAGGGGTTGCAATTAAAATGTTATACCCTTTTATCAATAGAAAATCAGCGCTCTCAACAGAAAACAAGATCATAATTTTCAAAGTTATTTTTCAGGCTATTCTTTTGTATGGATGCCAAGTTTGGGGGGATTGCGCAAAATGCCACATAAAAAAACTGCAGACATGTCAAAATAAAGTCCTAAAAATGATGCTCAGCTTACCCTGGCTTCATTCAACAGTAGACCTACACAATTTTGTCGTATTTTCCTTCTAATGATTCTTTCTTGTTAATAAATTTCTGTATTCAAATGTTTTAACAACTATTTCAGTGGCAAGATACTTTGTATTATCAAATCCCTGTATTATTAAAAGTGCGGTAACAAACCTTATGTACAAATTCTTATACGAAATAAAAATGAAATCTAATCTAATCTTATCTCAACATACTGTTGTAGCATCAGATACTTCGTGACAAATTGTTATCGACCACTCACCAAATATCTCAGTATCTTACTGAAATTGTTATTACGGGGTATTACAATATATGTACATCCGAAGGACGCTGTGTTCCTAAGGAATCTAATGCCGATTGTAAACGAACGTGACTGGGAAAGTCATGCCACTATTGCGTTTAAGTTCTCGCTCTGACAAGTGCGAAAGTACTGTGCTGTATCACCAAACCCAAAATATGCCCTTTTTGATGAAAAAAAGCCATTGCATTGGACTTAGCATCTTTTTTAAAATTTTAACTGATCATTAATCTCTTCCTCAATAACGATGTAGATGCCGGTACTGAACTCTTTGGATTATCATGTTGATTGCACTTTACTTGAGGAGTTTTAGACAGAGTTCTTTTAACAAAAATACATGGACTTGCACTAGACTATTCAATGAATAAAAAATTTTCTTAAAATTGAGGTTGCTCTCTTTCCTAGAGGGAAGAAATCAAGTATATAAAGGCATCTCCTTTCTTTTCTCCAATGAGGCTTAATCATTGTGTATCATTCTGTACAACAAATTATAATAGTTTGGACTAAACATGTCACGTTACAAACCTACAAGATTCTGTTGGCTTTTTGGCATTGTAAAGGAGAATTTCTTAAGACGAGGGGCCCTTGAGCCTGTATGGTTATGATAAAAACTATTACGTCCTACAGTTGTCTGGTTGAACAAGCCTTATATTTCAAATTAAGTCACTGTTGCAGTAAACTAAGAATATTCCTTCCATTGAAACTTATATCATAGGTTGTACCTCTCAAAAGAATCTACCCCTTATTTGAGTCTTTCATTTCATTTGTCTATTAGTACTTAGATTAAGATTAAATCTTTTTGGTACTTAAATAAACATAATAAGCAGATATAAGCAGATATTAGGGAGATCGAAATTCAAACAGAATTGCTAGGTCGTTTAGCCTTGAGAACGGTTTCGATTCATGAATCTGTACATCATCTGCATAGAGATGAGCAGAGCTACGAGGGTTGTCTGAAAAAGTTTCCGACCGCAATGTAAAGATAGCGGCACTCGTCAATAAAAGCTGGTGAATGCTAGTTGTACATCTTTTGACAGTTACTTACCGAAGTTTCAGTCATTTTGGATGCGCAGTTTTTAGTTGACAGTCGTTTGAGTGAGTTGATGTGAGTGTTTTTTGTGAAAATGGGAAAAATTGAGTATCGAGCTGTTATTAAATTCTTTTTTTTGGAAGGCAATACGCCTACGCAAATCAAAAATGAGTTGGACTCTGTATATAGGGACTCTGCACCATCTTTTACCGCAGTGAAATTTTGAGCAGCTGAATTTAAACGTGGCCGTAAGAGCTTGGGAGATGATGAACATTCGGAACGTCCAAAAACTGCAACCACTCACGATAACATTGCTTGAGCCGAATTAAAGTGAGAGAGATAGAAGAGGTTATGAAAATGTCCAAAGAACGTGTTTGTTACATACGAAATCAAGATTTAGGCATGAGAAAGCTGTCTGCTTTTTTACGTTAGACCAAAAACGTGTTCGAATGAACATTTCTAACTCTTTGTTGGCACAGTTTAGGCGCAATAAATCCGAGTTTTTGCGCCGATTAATTACTGCAGATGAAACTTGAATACACCATTATACGCCCGAAACAAAAATTCAGTAAAAACAGTGGACTGCAAAGGACGAGCCGGCTCTGAAAAATAACAAAAACTGTTTTTTCGATTATCTTCAAGAAAGAAAAACCATTATAGGAGCATACTGCGCATCATTACAGCCCAAGCTGAAGGCAGAAATTGCGGAAAAACGACACACATTTGCAGAAAAAGAAAATACTGTTTCACCAAGACAACGCTCCGTCTCACAACTCAGCGGTTGCCATGGCGAAAATCCATGAATTACTGTTTTAACTGCTTGACTATCTACCTTATTCACCAGATTTAGCCCCAAGTGACTTCTTGTTTCCTCATCTAAAACTGCACTCGGAGGACAGAGATGCTCGTCAAATGAGGAGGCAATCAACTTCAAATTCATATGTTTGCCAATTTATACTAAGTCATTTATGAATATGCAGAACAAAATCGGACAAAGTTTTGATTCCTGTGGCACACCTTTACTGAGCGGCTTGAGAGTTGAGTGATTATCACAACTTATTTCCGAAAGGAAACTGCCCATTAGTTTGAATGCCCTTTCACTAAATCCAAAAAAGTTTTTCAGTTTTCAACATCAAGCATTAAGATTTACCTTAATATAAGCTCTTGAAAAGTCTAGCAAACAGCGCAACGTAACATTCCAGCATCAAAGTCTGTTCTGATTTCTTCGAGCAGGTTTACCATAGCTGAAGAACAGCTATGACCAGCTCTGAAACCAGACTGATGCAGATAAAGCAGTATGATAAAGTCGTCGAATGTTGGGTTCTGCACTAAGAAAGTAATTATTTATTTGGTTATGATCAAGACTACGTTTATCATTATTGTTACGGGTGGTGATGCCAGTTTTTCGTAAATCACCCCACAGTTTTTAGGCGTAGTAGTTTTTCTAAGAATTTCGCAAGATATAAGTCAAACTGCTTTATATGCAACCCATCGTTCGTCAGTTGATCTTAATTTCCATTTTCTATAAAGTCTACTACGCCTAGAGTCTTAATGTGCTTAAGATTCTACTGAACCCTCTTATAACCATCAAACTGGTGAAATGGAAAGCTTCTCCGGACGAAGTTAGAAGGGTGAATTGACTAAGAGTTGCCAGATGAAAAGTAGGAATACGATTTTCCTGAACTTTATAGACAGTGATGAGAATTTCGTATGACCTGAACCTTCCATTGACAGATAAGTTTCAAAATACCAGAACACCAAACGAATGCTTTTCCTCTTATAATGAGTTTTCTGCTGATTCTCATCGATTCAATATATTTTTGAGTATCTTATAGGATAAGCCTGCAGATACTTTTGTGATATTGTGGTGGACCCTAGTACTACTGACGTTTTTTGACTAAATAGATTACTCACCTTTCTACAAAGGTCAGAGAAATTCTTAGTAAAAGAAATATATTAGAAGTAGCACCTTGATCAAAAAGTTCCCGGAATTTATTCAGAAAATCGAAGTAATCCCCATCGACTGCAACACACTTATACCAGCGCTTGATCCAATCCTCGAAACGTTTTTTACATTCGGTTTTCGGTATGTCCATCAGTGCTTTCTGCGATTTTTCCATTACTTCCTCTCGGTTGCAGAAACGCGTTCCCCGTAGTGGTTTTTCAACTCGATTGAACAGAAAGAAGTTACAGGGAGCCAAATCAGGTGAATTCGGTGGCTGTTGGATGGTATTTGTTGCATTTTTCGTCAAAAAATTACGAATAATGATGGCACTGTACGACGGTGCGTTATCATGGTGCAAAATCCACGAGTTTTCTGCCCACAATTCTGGTCTCTTTCGCTTCACGAAAACGTCTCATAACACCCAAATAATACTCTTTGTTTACTGTCTGGCCTTCTGACAAAAAATTCATGATGCACTACACCGTTGTAATCCGTGAAAACCGTGAACATTGCCTTCTTTTTTGACTGAAAATGATGTGTTTTTTTTGGACTCGGCTCATTTGGTGCACGCCATTCACTTGCCTGATGTAGGATCGGATTCAGCCTCGCAAATCATCTCTTTTGCGACGTCAACACCGTCGCTTTGTTGCATTAAATCGAGGTCTTTTGGCGCCAACTTTGCTGCTACACGACAGAAACCCAAATCATTAACCAAAATGTCTTGGACGGATCCATAGGCAATGTTCAAATCCTCCGCTATCTCTCTGATGATTAATTTGCCGTTGCTGACCAACATTTCTTTTACCTCATCAATGTTTTCTTCGGTTTTCGATGTCGATGGTCTGCCTTTGCGTTCATCATCTTCGATTGAGAATCGTTTCCGAAAAAATTTTCCAACATTTCCAACGTTCGCGCACCATTAAATCCGTTTTCTACGCAAAATTGAATACAGGTTCGTTGTTGCAAATTTAAATTCATTTCTAGAATTGTAAAAAATCGCCAACACACACAGAGTTAGATGTACTATTGGCTACGTAACTTTTGCAAAAGTCAAGCTATGACACTAAGATTTAGAGGGTATATCAACAACAGATGTACCAACTTAACAAAAAAAAAAACAGAACTCAAATCGGAACAATGGGAGCGCCACACGGTGAAACTTTTTGATCAAGGTGATATATCTTCTGACTTTTCTTTTTTCACCACCAGTTATTCAACAAGTTTGTCAAACACCCATTCGACTGTTCTCCTCTATGTATGCCAAGGGTGACCTACTCGGATACCTGCTTTCGTACGTTAATTGCATTGCAAGCGTATTGTGTGATAAATTCACTGCAACTTTCACCATCATGTTTTGACGACTATTGTCTCTTGGCCCATTCTTGCATGTAGTTGACAGTTCAATATACGGTTGGGCATGAAGACTGCGAAAACAGCTTTTTATGAAATTTTTTAAATTGTTTGAAAGTCAGTTGGTCACTACACCGAAGAAATAGCACTCATTCTACGTTTGATAGGAAAAGCCGTAGTTTAATTTTTGTGCTGAAAATATTCTTTATAGTTCTGAAACTAAAGACAGGCAAGTTGTGATGAACGGTGGTGGTTCTATGCTGAGAAATTTAACTGCCTGAGCCCTTGCTTCGGCATTATTTATTTTAAGCAATACGTTGTGGGTCAACTGGTGCATCTAATATTTTATGTAAGAGCAGGCAAATCAAGATGTTATAATCCATATACCAGGTGTACCGGTATGAAGTGAGCGTCAAGGCATATGGTGATCATGCTCTATCAAAAGCAACATGCAAAAGATGGCTTCAACGGTTCAAAGATAACGATTTTGATGTGAGAATTGAAGAACGTAGAAGACCACCAAAAAAGTTTGAAGACGCCGAATCGCAAACAATATTGGATGAAGATGACACTTTGAATCAGAAACAAATGACAGAAATGTTAAATGTTGCACAACAAACAATTTCTGGCCGTTTAAAAGCTATGGGAAATATCCAAAAGTCTGGAAAATGGGTGCCACATGAGTGGAATGAAAGACAGATGGAAAACTAAAAAAACACTTGTAAAATTTTGCTTCAAAGACACGATAAAAAATAAGTTTTGCATCGAATTGTTACTGGCGATGAAAATGTCACTTGGCTGTGAGCTGCTACCCCACCCGCCGTATTTGCCAGAATTGGCTCCTTCCGACTACCATTTGGTTTCATGGATGGAACACGCATTAGCTGAGCAGCACTTCGAATTCTACGAGAAAGTCGAGAATTGGATGACTTTATTGTTTGCTCAAAAGACGAACAGTTTTATTGGCGTGGAATCCATAAATTGCCTGAAAGATGGGAAAAATTTGTAGCAAACAATCTTCAACACTTTGAATAAAATGTTTTTTACTTTTTCATTGAAAATTAGTGTTTTTTTTTTTTTTTACAAAAAACGCTCACTTCATACGGGTACACCTGGTAGCTATATATTTTTTTTTTAGACAAAGCTATCCAGATTATATTATTGATAGCTGCAGCCATCATATTCGCCTTCGATCTTCAATTTTTTGAGGTGTTTTAAAAAAACGGTTATTTTGTTGGTATACTCGTATCTATGCGAGATATTCACTCACTCGATCAAGAATCATAAAAGGTATTAGTATAGCTGAACACAAAAGAACGTATCCGCTTTGGATGAAATTTCTGAAGCACTGGCTAATTGTAAAGTGATTGAGCTAACACGATGATCTAGTGGCAGTCCTTTGTTATACTTTGCTTTCAAGGCCGGTATTTAAGCCTAAGAATAACATGCAATATTGTCAAGACTGCATTTCTAATCCTAGAATATCGTGCTATACTTTCAAGACCACAATTCTAGCAATAGAATAGCATGCCACAATCTCAAGACTAGAGTGGCAGCCTTGCTATCAAGACTGCAGTTCTAGCCCTAGAAAAGCACGCCTTAATCTCAAGACAATTCAATTCTAGCTAGAATTGCTTCCCTAAATCTCAAGATCGTAATTCTAGACTCAGAACTGCATTCATTAATCTCAAGACAGGAATTCTAGATCCAGAACAGCAAGGTTAAATCTTCAGACTAAAATTCTAGCCCTATGCCTCAATTTCAAGACAGCAATGCTAGCATGAATCGAACTCTAGACTGCGATTCTAGCTGCAAAAGTTAACGAAATGCCCCATTTGTCATGTCGTCTATCTCATCACGTGCTCAGACGAGGTATTGTGGGAGTGTGCCTTCACGTTGAAACCCCATTACTCTTGAATGTAGTGCCATCAATATACTATCATCATACATAGTCTCTCTATGGCTTAAGGGGTAAGTAAGAGCCTTAAGCCATATTCGAGACAAAAATGTGTTCCTTAGTTTCTCAAAATAGGCCAAGAGGAGTGTCGTGTTTCTACCATATACGAGTATCAAGGTGAATTACTTTCCTTACTTTACGTGGCGCTACAGTCCGGGGTGGACCTGGGCCTCAGTCAAAAAGCTTCTCCAGCCAGCTCGATGCCTGGCTAGCTGCCTCCAGTTTCGCATGCTAAGTTGACTGAGGTCCTCTTCCACTTGCGTGCGCCACCTGAGTCTTAGCCTTCCTCTACTGCGCTGTCCCTCGGGGGCGGATTCGAAGACTTTTCGGACCGGAGCATTGGTGTCCATGCGCTCTACATGACCCAGCCATCTCAGTTTTTAGATCTTCACTCTTCTGGCTAGGTCCATGTCGCTGTACAGTCCATACAGTTCGTCGTTGTATCTCCTCCTTCACATCAACACCCTCATCCATTTTTGATAATGTCCATGCCGCTGCGCCATAGAGCAGGACCGGGATTATTAAAGTCTTATAAAGGGTGTCTTTTGTTGGCCGAGAGAGGGCTTTGCTACTAAATTGCCTTCTTAGCCCAAAGAAACAGCGGTTGGCAAGAGTTATTCTTCGCTTGATCTCAGCGCTGGTGTCGTTGTATGTATTTATAGCGGAGCCTAGGTAGACAAAGTCCTTAACTACCTCAAAGTTATATCTGTCGAGGGTGACGTTCTGTCCGAGACGTCGGTGTTGGTTGTCCTTTTGCTTGACAGCATATACTTGGACTTGCCCTCATTGACCGCTAAACCTATTTTCACCGCTTTCGTCTCCAAACTCGCGAAAGCGCCACTGACATCACGCTGCTTTCTCCCGATTATGTCAATATCGTCGGCGTATGCGAGTAGTTAGACGGACTTTTGAAAGATAGTGCCTCTTGTGTTTGCTCGTGAGTTTTGCACTATTCTTTCAAGTACGATGTTGAAAAAATCGCATGACAGCGCATCGCCTTGTCTAAATCCTTTCTGGACATCAAAGGTCTCGGTGAGATCTTTACCGACCTTGATGGAGCAGCGTGCATTCTCGCATTCTCCATTGTCATCCTGCACAGACGGACGAGTTTGGCAGGGATGCCAAAACTAGACATTGCTCTATATAGCTCGTCTCTATAGATTCTGTCATACGCGGCCTTAAAATCGATGAATAGGTGGTGGGTATCGATCTGAAGCTCATGGGTCTTCTCCAAGATCTGCCGTAGTGTGAATATCTGGTCGATGGTGGACTTTCCTGGCCTGAAGCCACACTGATATGGACCTATCAGGTTGTAGACAAACCGCTTCAGGCGTTCACACAATACGGCGGATAAGATCTGATATGCGATGTTAAGGAGGCTGATGCCTCTGTAGTTGGCGCAGTTCAGAGGGTCTCCTTTCTTGAGAATTGGACAAACAATGCTGAGGTTCCATTCATCGGGCATACTTTCGCCCGACCATATTTTAGAGATGAGTTGGTGTATGCTCCTTACCAAGTCATCGCCTGCTGCTTCGAAGAGCTCGGCAGTCAGGCCATCCGCTCCAGCAGCTTTGTTGGACTTAGGCTTCGATATAGCTATCTTCACTTCATCCAGGTTGTTTGGACGGAATTGTTGGTCATCATCGTCCAGGTTGAAAGGTTGATTCTGCCTGACAGCGGTATTTGGTCCGTCATCGCCGTTATACAGTCTGCAGAAATGATCTTTCCAAATCCTCAGCATCGACTGCGATTCTACTACGATGTTCCCTTGTTCATCTCTACAGGCTTCGGTTCGGGGTTTGTTTCCGTGGCAGGTTATTTTTACCTTTTGGTAAAACTTCCGAACCTCATTCCTGGAATAGCATCTCTCAATTTCCTCGATCGCGCGCTTCTCATGCTCTTTCTTCTTCCTCCTGAGAAGCCGGTGCTCGTCTCTCCTCTTCCGCTCATAGAGCTCATGAGCACCTCTGGTCTTTCTTAGCAGCGCCGCGTTATATGCATCTTGCTTAGCTGCATGTGCTTGCCGGCATTCATCATCGAACCAGGGGTTTCGTTGTGGTGGACGAGTGAAACCCAGCACATCAGAAGCGGCATCTCTGACGGCGTTTAGTCAGTGTTTTTCTAATGGTCTTCGATGCTTGATGCTGGCAGCATTGGACCTCTTAAGAGATTAAGAGACACTCGATCGGAAAAGGACTTGGCGATCTCTTGCGATTATAGCCGTCTGACGTCGAATTTTCTCACAGCATTAGTTTGTCTTGTTGTAGTTTGGGATATCCGCAACCGTACCTTGGCTACAACAAGGTAATGGTCCGAGTCGATGTTGGCTCCTCGGAACGTACGAACATCCATAATACTGGAGAAATGTCTTACGTCGATCGAAATGTGATCAATCTGGTTGACAGTTGATTGATCAGGAGTGCTCCAAGTGCCCTTGTGTATGTCGAGATGTGGGAACCGCGTACTAGCTACGACAGTGTTTCGCCCCGCCGCAAAGTCGATAAGCCTGAATCGGTTATCGGAGGAGGTATCGTGCAGGCTATATTTTCCGATTGGTCCACCAAAGATACTCTCTCTTCCTAGCTATGCATTAAAATCACCGACGACAATTTTAATGCCATAGCTAGGGCTTTGCTCGTAGGTCCTGTTAAGCAGCTCATAGAAGGCATCCTTGGTGTCGTCATCTTTCTCCTTTGCGGGGGCATGCGCGCATATGAGGCTAGTGTTGGCAAATTTAGCCGTGATGCGGATTGCTACGAGGCGCTCGCTCACATGACGGAAGCTCAGGACTTCTTGTCTTAGTCTGCCCCGAAAACAAATCCGCATCCAAATAGGTGCTGCTTTTTCCGTCAATATCAATCGCCGTATTCGATGTCGCAGTTTCTCAGCCTCTTTTTGTCCGACCCATCCCATCGCATTTCTTGGATGGTGGTTATGTCTGCTTTGCATCATTCAAGGGCCTCCGCCAGTTGTTCGGCGACACGTGGTCTATTAAGGGACCTGACATTCCACGTGCATATCCGAAGCTCATTGTCCTTAAATCGTTTGCGTGGGTTGTCAACAGTAGATCCGTCCATATCCGAGGCTTGTTGATGCTTCGTAACTTCCTTTTTTTTAAATGGCCGGGCAGAAACCCCGGCGGCATAATCCCCAACCTGGAGGACCAGTTCCATTTCAATGCCCCTAGGACGAGGGGTTGGTGACACCGAAGCCAGTAACCCCTTCCGGGATGTGAGCGCTGCCGTTGGCCCTTATAGGGCTCGTCCGCCACCATCTCTTTTCCAAGACCCTGACTAAGTCCTGGAAATCCTTTCCGGCCTGAGCTCCAAGTATGTCGGTGTAGCCCGGATAAGGTCTTGTTTTGTTTTTCCGACACTAATCCTGGTTAATGGCGCAGGAAACTCGCCATTTGCCCCCTTCACTTCGCAACCTCTAGTGAGATTCCCAGATGGCGCCACGGGGAGGCGTGAAGTAGGACTTATTAGCAGAGCTGCAAGATGTTCGGCTGCAGAGGCTCATTCTCGTCATTTAAGGAACCAGCACCTGTCGGAAGATGCTACTTCTACGAGGCCTTATACTAATCGTTGCCATCAAGGTGAATTACTCTTAGAATTTTGGGATTTTCTGTTGCCAAAGAAGATACGTTTCCTTTCGTATCCGAGGGACGTCTTGTCTTTTCACTAGAACACAAATCAACCGATCCTGATATTGTTTCAAAATAGGAGACCCACCATCCGTCTCCTTAAAATTTTTAATTTCCGAAAAAAGTCCTAGTCGACGCCATGTAAAGGCATTCAAATAGTATTTCCTGAATGTTTGGACGGCGGCCCTTCACTCAATGATCCATGCTAGTTCCATGAGGCCCATTGCTGGTCATACACCATAAATACGGTGGAAATTATACAATGGTATGCTTTCAATGAGGTCACTAGACCAAGTTCGATATTTTTTTTCATTTGATTATCTCGGACTCCTGTTGATGAAAGGAAATCGATGGCGAAAAATTGGAACACATAAATAATTTGCTTTAGTATCTGTCTTCCAAGGCCGTTAAGAGCGATGAGTTGGTAATCAATAACAGATGAAATAGATTTACGACTATAGCGCTAATATGACAGAGTCGACTGTCATGAAATATTACTTCTTATTGTAGATAGAAATAAAAACATCTTTTCCTTATCTATTGTTTTTAAATGCAAAAATCAATAATTTTTTTAATTAAAGACAATTAACTCAATGACTTTTCTTTCTTGCTTATTTCTTCTAGGTAAGATAGTACAACAAAAACGGTTCGATTTTTGGAATAGGAAAGAGCGTCTGTCACCTCGAATGATCTATGAACGAGTACGAGTATGTATAAAAACTTTTTGTATTGCCTTACTATTGTTGCATTTTTGAAGTAATAAGAATGCGCGACAAAGTCCACTCCTGGCTTATGTCAGCCGTTTTGACATCATTTTATCAACTTTTCACAATTTTTTCTTTTTTAAGGACAAAAAAGGGAAAATTATGTGAAGTTACTCTGGCCTTCTATTAACTGCGTACTCTGATTCGACAATAAAAGCCGACAACAGCAACAAAAAGAAAGAAAAAAAGGAAAAAACAAAAAATTGGATTAAGATTACATAATAGATAAACTAGTCCTTCTTTTGATCGAATTGATAAGATTTCCCTTTTCTTCAGAGAATATACTTGAAAATAGAAAATCGCCTTCTATTCAGTCCCAAGAATAGACTAATTCGTGTGCGGCAGCTTCTCATTGAAAAGTAGACAGTTTTCAAAAGAAACCGTAGCCAAAGGGAAACCCTACTAGAAATTATAGACGAAGTACTTTATCGTCTTTTTAATGATGCCTGTGTCATGTTTATGTTTTTTTTTTTTTTTTTTTTATATGTGTGCGCCTATGTGTGTGCTTTGGTGGTGAATAGCTTTGAACATCAGAGCGATGCAAGATAGAAAACCATCGCATCGATTGGTTTTTTTTTGTTTGGTATTTTTTTTGAAAAAAGGAAAATTTAATGCTGAAGTAAGGGCGGCTTTTGCCTTCACAAGAACAGCGTTTAAATTTAAATTCGAACGAGAGATTATTTTTTGGAGCCGTTGCTAAGCAGGTACGAGTTTTGTTTTATGATTTTTTTTTCATTTTTTTCTTTTTTTTTCTTTGAACAAAGAATATAAAAGAGAGCGTTTTAAATATTTGCACTGGAGGGGCTTGTATCCTTATGTTCATTTTGCTAGATAAATCTGAATTTATTAGGTTTGCTTTTCGTTAAGTTATAGGCGGGTACCCGAGTGCTTATAAAGTTTAACTTGTTGCCTTTGGTTTCAGCATAAACTACCAAACCTAGATGAAGGATAACTTTTTTTTTTAAAGAAGGACTAAAGTAAGAACTTTATCCCTTATTCTTTGTTCATCTACCGAGCTTAACTGCAACAGGTTTGAAGGTAAATAACTTCAACTTAAAAGGTGGTACTGTAAAGTACAATCAACACACCCCGGGGGTTGCTGCCACAGAAGAGATAACTGTGGATATTTCGTTTAAAATATGGAGGAGTTATCTTGCTTGTTTTATTGAAATAAAATGATATAAAGGGTGAGCCAACAGATGGTGTGGATGTTGCCTGCGAATTACTGTACTCAAAACATCACCACTGTCAGCGAAAGTGTTCAAGACCAGCCACGCACCTTATTCGTCGTCGAAGTCAACAATTCGGCCTCACTTATGGCAGATAAACAAATTTGTCCTTTCACGAGAAACCAATGCAAAAAGGACACTTTAGGGTGCGGATTATGGGTTGAGGCCATTATTGGCCCATACTTTTTCATAGATGAGGCTGGAGAGACAGTTACTGTAAATGAAGAACATTACCACAACATGTTGACCGGCTATTTTTTCTATAATCTGGATGAACTCTGGTTTCAACCACCCAAAAAATCCACCAATCACTCAATTCATTGCTTACGAAATTTGAAGATCGCATTATTTCGGTTAGACGAGCAGTTTATTGGCCTTAAATATCATGAGATTTGACACCTTTAGACTCCTTCCTGTGGGATTACTTGAAGTGTAAGTCTTTTCCAATAACCCAGGGACAATTCAGGATTTTCAACATAACATACAAACTGAAATTGCAGCCATTAACCCACTTATTCTCTAAAAAGTCATCGATAATTTTCACCTTCGAATAGTCGCTTGTAACAGAAGCCGTGGTGGTTACATGAACAACGTTATATTTCAGTAATTATTGCCATGGATTGAGTTTTACTACTCAATAAAATTCTATGTCGACCTTGTTCTAAATGTTTGCTGTATTTAATAAAAAGTCCCGCACCGGCCATTGGCTCACCCTTTAGGTGTAATTTTTGATTCGAAATTTACATTTTCTTTTCACATAGACTATGTTGTAAGATACTAAGGCAAATTCAACGTGTGCTGAATCAGCGAACCCACATGTTCTTAAATCTGTTTATATATTTCTAGTTTGACCTTTCCTTGAATATTGCTTTATAGGATGGTGTTCAATATACGTTAATTCGATAACGCGACTAGGTTAGGTTAGGTAAAGGGTGTGCCACAAGACACAGACACTAGGCACCTGAACGGGCCCATCGCGATCCCCTGTGGGTTAAAACCAACTCCAAAAAGCAGAAAACCTAAACTGTTTCCCTGTTTAAGCACCCAATTTCTCTTTAGAAGCTAAGAAGGCCTTTGAAGTCCGTACCGTCTATTTCCTCTAAGTTTTCAAAGAAATATTTTCCCAAGAATTTCCTTCGGCTGCGCGATATTGCCTCACATTCACATAATATGTGTGTTATATCCTCAATCGCTTGTAGATCCCCGCAGAATCTACAAATGCCCGTATTTGTGTGCTTCAACAGTAGGCAGTGTCCTGTTAGTATTCCTATTAGCGTCCTAAGCTTATCCCTATTTAGCTAGATCTGTTACCGTCGAGAAGTGGCCATAGAGCCTTTGATACCCAATGTCTTTCCAGGTTCAGCCACCTTATGCTGGCGGTCTTTATGATTTTTTACTTGATAGTGCCCCTTACTGTGCAGAGGGGTGGTTTGACATTCGCAACCTCACTATTATCGAGCAGCCCTCCTCTTCTTGTAGGCTCATCTGCTTGTTCATTTCCTTCTATACCGCAGTGCCCTGGCACCCAGCATAGTCTTACCCTGTTCTGAACGCATAATGCTTTGAGCATTGTGCGACAGCCCCTGACTGTGTCAGAGTTAACGTTGTTTGACTCCATTGCCTTAAGAGCGGAAGGGATTTCATCGGTTCTAATAGTATTGCCTGGTAGTAGCTCTTTCATGATTGTGCCGTGTCCGAAGCTACTGTTTTTTAAAAGAACCAGATTAGTGAGTCGAATCGCATTGTTGCCAGCAAGTTTTTTTTATCTGTAAATCAAGCGGTGTCAGGTGTAGGAAGGTGTCCAATGCTGCCGTAGGGATGGTACAGAGTGCTCCTGTAATGGCTTTGGTAGCCGTTCTCTGAACCGCCGTAAGTCGTTTTCTTAGTTGTTGCTTTCCACCATGCTAGTGCGCCGTATGTCAGTATGGGTCTCACCACTCCGTGTATAGCCAGTACACCATAGCAGGTTTAAGGCCCCAAATTGTTCCCACAGTTCTTTTACATATGAAAAGAGCATTATATGCCTTTTTAAATCTTTCCGCTACGTTGAGATTCCAATTCAGTTTCTTATCCAGAATAACGCCAAGGTACTTCGCACTATCCAAAAGGGACAGCTCCATTCCACCGAGCTTTGGCAGTGTGAATTGCGGTATCTTGTACTTTCTGGTAAAGAGAACCAGTTCCGTTTTGGAGGGATTGAGAATGTCATTTATGACCAGTACCCAAAGGAGTGGAGATAAAACTCCCCCTTGAGGGGTTCCCCTAGTCACTGACATTCTAACCGAGCTTTGTTCAATGGAACAGTTTATTACCCTACCTGTAAGCAGATAACGCGACTAAAAAGAGTACGAAGTCCCTTACAAAATTTGTTACAAGGGAAACGAAACGGCGCCTAGATGAAATGGCCTCGTATCCAACTAAATGTGCCATGATCGGACTAGCTACCTTAGATAAAAGACGAAGTGTTCATTGTACTTGTTGTAATTTCATATCGTATAACACAATATGTCCTGATTTATTGGCTTGAATTCTGCGAGCAAGAGAATTTTTATTGAACTTTGCGAGTCACTGACAAAGTAAACAAAATTTCAAGCAGCCAAGAGCACCCTCATCCATTTTTGATCATGTCCCCGACCCTGTGCCATAGAGCAGGACTGGGATTATTAAGGTCTTATGTAGTGTAACTTTTGTTGTTCGAGAGAGGGCCTTACTGGTCAATTGCCTTCTTAGCCCAAAGAAGCAGCGATTGGCAAGAGCTATTCTTCGTTTGATCTCAGCGCTGGTGTCGTTGTCTGAATTCATAGCGGAGCCTAGGGAGACAAAGACCCTTACTAGCTCAAAGTTATACCTGTCGAAGGTGAGGTTGTGTCAGAGATGTCGGTGTTGAGTGTCCTTTTTACTTGACAGCATATACTTGGTCTTGCCTTCTTTGACCGCTAAACCCACTCTCGGCGCTTCCGCCTCAATACTCGGGAAAGCGTCACTGACATCACGCTGTTTTCTCCCGATTATGTCAATATCGTCGGCATACTCGTATATGAGTAATTGGACGAACTTTTGAAAGATCGTGCCTCTTGTGTTTACGCGTGAGGTTCGCACTATTCTTTCAAGTACGATGTTGAAAAAATCCCATGCCAGCGCATCGCCTTGTCTAAATCCTTTCTGGACATCAAAAGTCTCGGTGAGATCTTTACCGACCTTGATGGAGCAGCGTGAATTCTCCATCGTCGTCCTGCTCAGATGAACGAGTTTGGCAGCAATGCCGAAACTAGATATTGCTCTGTATAGCTCGTCTCTACAGATGCTGCTATACGCGGCCTTAAAATCGATTAATAGATAGTGTGTATCGATCTGAAGCTCGTGGGTTTTCTCCAAGATCTACCGTAGTGTGAATATTTGGTCGATGATGGACTTTCCTGGGCTGAAGCCACACTGATATGGACCTATCAGGTTGATGACGATCTTGTATGCGATGTTAGGGAGACTGATGTCTCTGTAGTTGCCGCAGTTCAGAAGCTCTATATTCTTATGGATTGGACAAACAATGCTGAGGTTCTTTTCACTGGGCATACTTCCATCCGACCGTATTTCAAAGATGAGTTGGTGTGTACTTTTTAACAAGTCATCGCATGCCGCTTTGAAGAGTTCGGCAATCAAGCTGCAGCAGCTTTGTTGGACTTCAGCCAAGATATTGCTATCTTCACTTCGTCCAGTTCGGGTGGAATTGTTTGTCTACATCGTCCGGGTTGAAAAGCACATTCTGCCTGACAGCGATATATGTTTTGTCAACCTCGTTATACAGTCTACAGAAATGCTCTCTTCGATCGGAAAAGGATCTGGCGACTTCTTGTAATTCCAGCCATCGCGTGGTTCGGACATCCGTAACACAACTCGAGTGTCTTGCTTCGTTCGCAATGTGGTCAATCTGATTGACGGTTGATTGATCAGGAGTTCCTCAAGTCCCTTTGTGAGTTTCAAGATGTGGGAATCGTGCGCTAGCTACGTTTGGCTTGTCCCGCCGCAAAGTCGTCGATGACAATTTTAATGTCACATCTAGGACATTGCTGGTAGGTCTTGTTCAAGAGCTCATAGAAAGCAACTTTGGTGTCGTCATCTTTCTGCTCTGTGCGGGGGCGCGCGCATATTAGGCTGATGTTGGTAAATTTTGCCTTGATGCGGATTGCTATTAGGCGCTCGTTCACATGCTGCAAACTCAAGACTTCTTGCTTAAGTCTGCCTCCAATAACAAACCCGCATTCAAATAGGCACTGGTTTTGCCGTCGATAACAATCGGCGTAGTAGATGTCGCAGTTTCTCATAATCTTTTTGTCTGACCCATTCCATCGCATTTCTGGGATTGCCGTTACGTCTGCATTGCAGCAGTCTAGGGCCTCAGCTAGTTATTCGGTTACCCGGGGCCTGTTAAGGGACCTAACATTCCATGTGCATATTGTCCACTAGTATATAAAAATCAATGGTAGTCCGTATTTTATGCGCCGCCATACCGTTCATCTTTGTCAACTTATTGCTTGCTCTTATTATTTATTAGTACAATTCACTTATACCTATAATAGGTGTCTCGTGTAGTTCCGACAAGTGTATTTTGGCATCTAGCCGAAAATGACCAAACATTGCGAAACAACGTATCATTAGCAATGAAAATCATTGAATTTTCGGACAATATTTGCAATCAAGCTCTGTTCAAAATCGAAGTCCTATGCTTAACCATCGTTCTTGCACTGGACCTGACTTCGATTTAGTGAGAGAACGATAGTACGATGCTAATGATTTGTTGATGAAAATGAAAAAAATTTGCCTGCGGAACAAGACTTGGCCTAAGATACAATTACAAATGCTGCGTCAAACAGCGGAGGTGGTCTGTTCTTTCTTGATGCACCTGGTGGCACTGGAACGTTTCGTTAGTTTGCTATTGACTCATATTCGATCCCAAAATGGAATCGCTTTGCCTCTTGCTTCATCAGGCATTGCGGCTACATTAGTAAATGGAAAACGAACAGCGCATTCGGCCCTTAAATTGCCATTGAATATACATTTCTCTCAAACTCCAACTAAAATTCTGGAAATTTTCAAGCTCATTGTTTGGGATGACCGCACCATTGATTAAGGAAAAGTACCAGTTGATGCTTCCACAAAATGTATTTCATTTTCATTGAATTTTTGCACCATTGTGCCACTCATCCAGAAAGTTTTCCGCGAATTATTACCAATTATAAAAATCATAAATGGCTTTTGCAAACGTACTATTTTGGCAGCAAAATACACCGACATAAATGCAATAAACCAGGCAATTCAAGAACAAATTGCAGGCCATTCTGTTCCGTACAAATCGATTGACTGTGTCATGAATGCGGACAAAGCCGCGTCACTCAAAGTTAGCGTGACAATTATTCTCTTTTGCAACATTAATCCACTCCGATTGTGTAATGAAACAAGACTCGGTGTGAAGAAAGTGATGTAGCATGATAGTAACAAATATTCTAAATGGAAAGTGGAGATGCGCTTATTCAACGCATTCCCGTCATTTTCACAAACATGCCATTTGATTTCAAATGACTGCAGTTCCCCATTCAACTTGACAATCAACAAGGAACAAGGCCGCAAAATCAGTTTGGATATTTTGTTTGAGATCCTGAATTGTCGCTGGATTATCGGCATAGACCTTGCTCTTCAACCTTGGAGACCAAGCAACTTCTCATCTAAACGAAATACGAGTAATACGAGTACGATCTTCAAATGACATCTACACCATCTGTTGACTCACCCTTTAGAACTTTAATTTCAGTTAGTCGAAGAAGACTAGACCATAGTCATGAAAAGCAGGCAATTATGTATGGTACACAGAAAGAGACAGCTACTCGAAGGTAAGTCAAGCACTACTCTTGAGCTCAATGGTGAAGTAGCCGGGCAATCAAATTTATAGGACATTTGGCAATTTTCTGATCAATCGCCACGTAGATCTCCTCTTAGCTTAACCTCACCATCAACAGCTTAGAGTAGGTTGGAGGAAATCCCAGCAAACAGAAAACAAGTACTAATCCCACAGATGCCCAATTCAAAAGTGATGGTTTGGCTTACCCACTGGTATCTCTCAAAATCCACAAAAAAATAATAAATTGCAATGAAATCCACATCAAAGGAATCACTTTGACTGCCATATGATAACCGTGCTTCGAAAAGTCCACAATAAGGGATCATGACTATGAAAAACGACAATACCGACTCTCTTCCATGGTGCATGCTGTTACATATACTATAGTATATGATAGGCCCCAGAAGCAAGGCGACAAAACTGTCACTGCCACAAAGCTGAGGTTTAAGTCCTTTAAAATTGGTTTGCCAATTTTATTGTTCGAACGTGACACCTTATTTTCTTTTAGTCGCGTCACCAATTTAAATTGCCACTTAAGCCGTAAAATATTATTTTCATTTTTATTTTCCATAAAGTTGTTGGCTTTCGACATTATTAAATTTTTGTTGAGTTTGGTTTCAAATCCCTTGAATTGCGCAGTTTATTAGTGAATTATTATGCACTTCCGGATTCGTTATAAATTCTTTGAAAAGAGAATTTTGTTGATATTTTTCATGGATTGCAAATTGATTAGGATTTGCGGGGGTCTTAATTTTTCGAATTTTCATTTTTCTCCGGGGATTACGGATGTCATCTATGTATGCACTGTCCATGGGATTTTAATTTCCTCTATAAAAGCTTATTCCGCTGCGGCGATGGAATCCCATCTGTTCATGAGCATTAGCCACATGTGAAACTGTTTTCTTATTTAGACAGACATTTGACTTCATTTGAGATATAACAAAGATGAGACCGCCAATTTTATGATGAGTTAATCCCTCACTTCTTCCATGGTATGCTCCTAGAGAGAACTATGTACATGTTATGATCTGCCAATCAAATAGAACTGGCTTAGGGCAAGGTCATAGCCAGAGATTTAACGCAAATCATCTTTTGCTTATAGCAGATTAAGAAACAAAGTAAACGTCTCAGATACCAGGTATAAAATATCCATATCTATACAAAACGCATAGAAGAAGAAAACATGGGCTGTGGTGTTGGTGATTATGATATTTTACGGCGTTATTTGACAGGCAATTTGGAAAATGGAAAAATTATTTTATCGTGTGGAATTCAATTTCAATGACTAGACTCAAGTAGTTCTGTCGATAATCTGAATGCTGTAGTTGCTTTCGTACTTTAGGTGGCACTACAGTTCGAGGTGGACTTGGGGCTCAGTCAACAAGCTTCTCCAGCCAGCTCGACCTTTCGCTAGCTGTCTCTAGTTTCGCACGCCAAATTGGCTCAGGTTGCTTTCCACATGCTTACCCCACCAAATTCTCTGTCTTTCTTTACTGTGCTATCCCTCGGGTCGAACGTTGGTGTCCATCCCGTCTACATGACCCAGCCATCTCAGTCGTTGGATCTTCACTCTTCTGACCAAGTCATTGTTGCTGTACAGTTCGTCGCTGTATCTCCTGTATTTCCCCTCAAAGCAGCGAAGAGCAACCTTATCAATTTTTAATAATATCCAAACCTCTACGCCATAGAGCAGGACTGAGATTATTAAAGTCTTATATAGGGTAACTAAAGTTGTTCGAGGGCTTTGCTAGTCAATTGCCTTCTTAGGCCGAAGAAGCAGCGATTGGCAAGAGTTATTGTTGGTTGGATCCCAGAGCTAGTGTTGTTGTACGATTAATAGCGGAGAATACGTAGACAAAATCCTTAATAACCTCAAAGTTATACCTGTCGAAGGTGACATTCTGTCCAAAACGTCGGTGTTCAGTGTCCTTTTTGCTTGACAGTATATACTTGGTCTTTCCCTCGTTGAAGGCTAAACGCATTTTCGCCGCTTCCGCCTCAATACTCGAGAAAATACCACGAACACCACGCTGCCTTCTTCCGATTATGTCAATATCGTCGGCCTGTGCGAGTAATTCGATGGACTTTTGAAAGATTGTGCTATTGTGTTTACGCGTGCGTTTTGCACTATTCTTTCAAGTATGATGTTAAAGAAATCACATGATAGCGCATCGCCTTGTCTAAATCCTTTCTGGACATCAAAGGTCTCGGTGAGATCTTTACCGACCTTGATAGAGAGCATTCTCCATCGTCGTCCTGCACAGAGTGACGATTTTGGCAGGGATACCAAAACCAGACATTGCTCTGTATAGCTTGTCTTTATAGATGCTGTCATACGCGGCCTTAAAATCGATGAATAGATGGTGTGTATCGATCTGAAGCTCATGGGTATTCGAGATCCGCCGTAGTGTG
This sequence comes from Volucella inflata, assembly GCA_928272305.1. Lineage (NCBI taxonomy): Eukaryota > Metazoa > Arthropoda > Insecta > Diptera > Syrphidae > Volucella > Volucella inflata. The sequence goes on along the minus strand of OV743717.1, from coordinate 78,950,500 downwards.
AATATTTGGTCGATGATGGACTTTCCTGGTCTGAAGGTGACTGATATGGACCATCATGTTGTTGACGAACGGCTTTGGCTTCAGGCGTTTCCATAATTCGGCAGATAAGATCTGCTATACGATGTTAAAAAGACTGATGCTTCTGTAGTTGGCGCAGTTCAGAGGGTCTCCTTTCTTGAGGACTTGACAAACAATGCTGAGGTTCCATTCATCGGGCATACTTTCATCCGACCATATTTCAGAGATGAGTCGGTGTATGCTCCTTACCAAGTCATCGCCTGCCGCTTTGAAAAGCTCGGCGGTCAGGCAGTCCACTCCAGCTGTTTGTTGGACTTCAACTTAGATATTGCTCTTCACTTCATCCAGGTCGGTTGGACGAAATTGTTGCCTGACAGCGGTATTTATTTCATCGTCGTCGTTATACAGTCTACAGAAATGATCTTTCCAAATCCTGAGCATCGACTGCGCTCTACTACGTTGTTCCCTTGTTCGTCTCTCCATGCTTCAGTTCGAGACTTGTGTCCTTGGCATGTTTTTTTAACCTCTTGGTAAAACTTGCGAATCACATTCCTGGGGTAGAATATCTAAATTTCCTCCACCGCGCGTTTCTCATGCTCTTTCTCTTTCCCCTTGAGAAGCCGGTGTTCGGCTCTCCTCTTCTCCTCTTAGAGCTTGTGAGCAGCTCTAGTTCTCCTATCCACCTCCGTATCGGCATCTATGATGGCTTTCTGGCAGTTTTGCCACTGCGAGAGAGACTCGATCGAAAAAGAATTTCGCGATCTTTTGCAATTGTAGGCGTCTGACGTCGAAATTCCTCAAAGTTCTATAAGCCGTTCTAGGCCTTGTTCGGGATATCCGCAATCGTACCTTGTAGCCAAGGGTAGTGGTCCGAGTCGATGTTGGCTCCTCGGATCGTTCAGCATCCATAATACTGGTGCAGTGTCTTGCGTGGTTCGCAATATGGTCAATCAATGTTCGTTGCGCCGCAAAGTCGATTAGCCTGAACCCGTAGTCGGTCGTGCAGGCAATATCTTCCGACAGTGCTGCCTAGGATGCCCTCTCTTCCTAGATTTGCATACAAATCGCTAAGGACAATTTTATTGTCACAGCTAGGACATTTCTCGTAAGTCTTGTTCAGGAGCTCATAGAAAGCAACTTTGGTGTCGTCATCTTTCTCCTATGTGGGGGTGTGCACGCATATCCGGCTAATGTTGGTAAATTTAGCCTTGATGCGGATTGCTTCGAGGCGCTCGTTCACATGCCGGAAACTCAAGACTTCTTGCCTCCAACATGAAATCCGCATCCAAATAGGAGCTGGTTTTGCCGTCGATAACAATCGCCCTGTTAGATGTCGCAGTTTTTCAAACTCTTTTTGCCCGGCCCATTCCATCGAATTTCCAAGACGCTAACTTTGTCTCGAAAGTCATTACTGGCTTGAACCCGGATTATGTTCCGGGATTTTACTTCACCATTGATTCCACCTGGGGAATTCATCCGCTGTCCCTTTTGTTGTGCTGTTATTTTTGTCTGCTGCTCTGTACTCGTTCTTATAAGTTTAGCACGTCCAGTCCGTATGGACGCCGATAAGTAACACAAGTAAGCACAATTTATGTGTAGAAATAAGTTGCAATACTGCATATCGCCAGATTGAGATCTCTAAGCGCCCACCATATTTCTACAGTACCCAACTGTCTGGTCGAAACCATTGTGGAGTGTAAAAACACGGATTCAACTTGTCAATCAGTTCTTTTCAAAGTGCACTTAAACAGTCTCGGTCTCTGTTAACCGCAAAGAAGCCCAAAAAACTCGGCTTCATATCCATTTCTTTAACTTGAATTTGTTGCATGACTTAACCTACATTGCCTGCAATAGTATTGACCATTACTCCTGCAGTAGAACCAAGAGTGTACAAGACTTTTATTACAGACAGAGTTATGGTTGATTTAAATTGTTCAAGACTCCGAAGAGATAAATCGCCATCCTGCCCTCAACAAAAATGGTGTCGACTTTCTAGCTTTCACTGAAGAATGACCCTTCGTTCGTAGCAATAAGCATACCCGTAAATCGGTGCTTGCGCTGCACGGGAACTTTTGAAATATAAAAAAAAAATAGAAATTCCAATCCAATCACATTTTGTACTTATTTTTAATATTGAGAGAACTTGCAACAACACCCTCTTATTCCATAGTGGTAGTGATCTTTCAATAATGGTATATTCCAAGTGCTAGGTATTTAAATAGTAAAGGAGAACAGCCACTCTGAAAGAAATCTGCGTGATAGTATTGCCATTGAAGGGTATCCCCTTAGAGACCCTAAATTACATAGCTAGGTGGAACAACGTCAGACTCGGATAGCAACACAAATTCAGGCCTTTGAGAGTTAAGTAGGGGCTGACGAAATGTATTAATTTTGCGGTTTCTTTAATCCTAAACTACTACGAAACACATACTGTGTAATTGTGCGTCTCCGTTAATTCATTCATTCTTAAGAATTTTTAGTAGACTTTAGCTCGGCAACTTGCATCTAAGCAGACAGCAACTACTACTCGAATATATATTTCCATATGCGAGGATGTGGACTATAGGTCACTCCTGTGTTTTTCTCTATAATCCTTGATCCTTTTCTTGATGTTTACCTAGCGGGTATTGTGATGATTTTTCTTGACTTTACCAACGTCTATATTATTTTACTTACCAGCATCTGCACTAAAAGCAGCTCTAGGTTATTCTACTTCAGATTACAACTAATCCAAGGTCTACATAGAGCAAATTGAGAAAATATTTTCCACTTGTAATAGCTCATTCTTCATTTTACAATCTTTGACACATGTTTGCTCTTCTCCTGTTGGTCATTACTCTTATTCTCCTTTCGATGTAATATGGTGTTCCCTAAATCCGCTTACATGAGGAGACACATGTTTTCTTCTGGGCAAATGAAAAACTCCAGTCCTTCAAATGGATTTCGCATGAATTCGACCCCAAGGCAAACTCGAACTAAGACAAAATGACAAACAGTGAACCTAAAGAAAAAAAAAATAAGGAAAATCTAAAATAATATCAGATGCTCGTACAACGAGGCAACTATATAAAGTTAATGCCTATTATGAGCTTGTCATGATGTACACTTGTTTACACAAAAGCTTGGACGGGATTAGAAAAAAATCACAAACACACCAAAACATACGAGTATCTTAAGCCTCGCCTAAGTTCGATCAGGTTCAAGGCTTCATAACTTTGTTGTACCCTTCTCTACAATAAATTCTACCAACGAGCATGTGTTGCTACTTATTGTTCTCGTACTTGACATACGTACTCGGTATAATGGCATACGCACTCATACAAACACATCTAAAGGGTAGATTTCGTCTTGTTGTTCTCCCCCGATTGAAATTGAAGCAGCAATCTCAAGACGAGCAGAAGTGTACTTAGGGCGAGGCAAACAAATGCCAGTCAAACAAGAACATGAACAAGAACAAAAACAGAATGACGAAGAAGATGAACACGAGAAAAGAATCAAATCGATGTCACTGTTCTACTGTACCCTTAATCCTCATCATGGTGGGGACAAAATATCCTCGAACGCATTCGTTAGGTACGAGTGGGATATTAAAAAGACTCTACTCGTATGTCCTGCCTTTCTACTTGTCTTCACTGAGTTGCCATTGGAAATTGATTCAAAACAAAAAAAAAAAATAGCCACGGGGCTTAAAAGGGTTTGTTTCTCAGAAAAAAAATTTCCTCAAATTTCATAATGGGTTTGGCTTCTACCTATATGATATTCAAGTTGAGCTACTAATGGAAGTAATCGTTGTTTCTGGCAATATGTCTTTATCAAGACTAGGCAAATATATAATAATCGGGGCTTAGACAAGGAAATTTTAACGTATCTGTGTTTGCTGTATAATGTAGACAGCTACTAACAGGTAAATTAACTCCCAACACCAGGTTGTACACAGTGTGGCAAATAATATCCCGGACTGCTTTTGGAAAACATAATTTTCAGTGTTCCAATTCGAAATATTCTCGTCCCGATTCAACACACTTGTTACAGTGATGCAATAGGGATTCAAAGCCTACTCTAACTCATTTTTCGGAATTAAATCAAGTGACCCTGTCGAAGGTGGTCTTACACTGCAATTTCGGAGAAGTCGCACCCTGCCAAATCAGGTGAATACGGCAAATGATTTAACATACACACTCTTGATTTTGACGAACAATGAGTGGTGCTTTTTGGATCACGATATTCCGGTCGAATACGATAGATTTGCCAGTCAGTGCTTTCAAAGCAACCAACACCAACCAACCAACCGCTTATCTGGACAACAGTCTCCCAATGATCATTATACTCCATGGGTACTTAAGCTAAGTTGTTTCAAGACTTTCATTAGGCATTTTTTAAAAGAATGATGTGGTGCTCGTTGAACGATAGAGTTTTCTTATTTACCATCTCCTAAGTAGATTTGTAACTCTATTAGCTATAAAAATAGAATTTAGCACAAGCTATGTGTATTCTTCAGTAAAACCTAGAAAGCCGAGACCATTTTTGATGGGGCCAGGAAGGCAATGCTGTGTTTATCCACATGATTCGAAGAGGCTGTAGCAATACTGTGAGGCCTCGTACTCCTCGTTCGGCCGAAAATATTGCTGTCGTAGAGGCTCCGTTGATATCGTTAGTCGACGTGCCATGCAATTGGCCACTACACGCAAGTCACTGCAGCGCTTTTTAGTGATCAATGGATTCTTCATTCCTGAGTTGGAAGGAACCACAACCTATGTCATGTTTCGCAAATTTTGACTGGCCCGCAGGATCATCCGATTAAATCGCTGCGTGCCGTAGACTTCTTTCTCTATGAATTTTCAAAGTCACGGGTTTATGCGAACCAGTCACAAACTCCGGCAGCTTGAAGAAAACTATGAAAATACCATAAAGAGACTTGTTTTCTTCTCAAGGTAGAGCCTAGGAAAATAAGCTCATTCATTATGGCCCACATTGAACTATTGCCGCTGTGAGTAAAACTGAAGCGGAAGATTCGGAATTATAAACTCGACATCGATTTTAACAGTCTAACAATCTTTGTCTCTCCAACATATGAAAAATTCAACAGCTGCCGGAGTTTTAGCCACGTGATCATATGACTTGTATGGACTCTATTTTTTTGTTTTTTTTGTTGTTTTTTCTAAAAGTCGCTCACTTCTGGCTCAATTGGTTTGCGAACAAGTAATTTTTGGAGTGTGACATACAGAAAACGCCCAGAACACTCATAGTACCCACAAAAATGCACTGCTATCTGGTCTTTACGCTGGTGGCATTCTCGGTCTTTATTTTAACAAAAATGAAGCTGGAGCTCGTGTCGCAAGCAACGGCTACCATAACCCGAAAATGATCAGTGATTATGTGGTTCCAACAGAATGGTGTCATGGCGCCACTGTTATAATTCAAAATGAAGCAGCGAGTTGCCCACCACGATTATGCGATTAACCGATATAAAGAAAATTTATTATAAGAACCAGATTAGGGATGATTAGATTAGAATCCAGCATTTACATGAATTCCTGATTAAAAGTCTTATTAAAGCTGAATTCGTCAACATTTGCCTTACAAGCTTGCATGCTGCATGGATAAGAACACGACGTCAACAAATTTGTCACCAACCAATCATTACTGCTGCGGTTTCAGTCTCGAGAAAGTGACCCATCTACAAGGCCCTCCCTTGGAAAATAAATCTTAGAAAAGACTTCCAGATCAATTCATACTATCTTAAGTATCTTTCTACATAAAAGAAACGTTTAATGCAAAAGAAAACAAACAGAGACGCTGTCGAGAAGAAGCAAAATTTACCTACGATCAATTTTTGGCTTTGATTTTTTCTGTTTGCTGTTTCAACTCATTTAAGTTAAGTGATCATGACTTTTTCTGACTGTAACATGGTTTATACTTGTTTCCTGTTTGTTTCATGGCGTCGTGTGGACTATTGCTTTGTTTTATAGTGAGTTATAGCGATGGACCTTTCCCAGAGCAGTAAAACTCTCTACAATACGCGACTTTAAGAATGTAGGTCAAAAGTTTTAATTAAAAATCGATCTAATAGGATATGGATTGAAACTGAAAACTGGATTGACATTTCTCACAATGCTACCTATACAGTATTTTTTTTTTTTTAAATCGTCTTATCCGCACTGCAACCTAAAAAATCATTTGCATCACGGAATCAGTATAAGGAGGGCAGTGGATCAAGAGACTCCTTTGGCGAAATTGAGAACGTCTCTTGTGGAGATATTTAGAATCTCCTGCATAAGGATTTCTTATACGAAATATCGTCTCCTCAAGGCACTGAAACCCGTGCATTTTTTTGATTTGATTATTTTGAAAGGGTTTAATGACTCTTTTAGTGTAAAGAGCGGGCTGTGTTTTCAAAGAGAAATACACGTTTTGTTCTCCCAACTCTCTATTGCTGAATTCGGGATAAAACTGAAAGACGCAGGGCCGATGATAGAATCAACCGAACCATTTCTAGTCAGTTCGTAGGCTTTTTCATTTTTGACAATATCTTTATGACTATACACCCATCAAAGTTTGACTTTGATGATATTGGAGAGATCTTGTAGAATATTGAAGCGCAGCAAGACCGATTTGAAGTTAATGAAGGGTGTCGATCTCTGATAGATCCGTATACCACTTGATATTTTGATATTGAGGTGGGATTTTTGTATAGTAGTTCCATGCTTCGCGGCTTGGAATCACTATATTGAACTTTCTGCTGGAGTACAGAGTCTTAAGTAAGCGGTCGTTTACTGTGTAAATCATCGCAGCGATGTTGAGGCCTGCAGTTTCTCTTTCTTTTGTTCCACCATACTACTGGTGAGCAGGTGATGACAGGACCTATCATCATGGTATATATCCAATGGATGACCTTATGGCTTTAGTTACTTTCTTTATACAATAAGTTTTGTAAGTGGCTACGGAAGCTCATTTCATAAACATGAAGTTGGATAGGTTCAGTATAAATACAGTAAGCCTGAGGTAAGTTGTAAGGCGTTATGGAATATATCTCATAACTTGGAATTTTTTTTTGTTTTAAGTTCCAGGAAATTTTTCCTTCATACTCCTTGTCTTGGTACTATAGACAAGGTATGGATGGTGTTCCAATATTTCAAATTGCAACGACCGCCAAGCCTATCCTATCGCTGCACCAGGCCCGATAAACTACGATAATTCCCAGTTAACATCAGCAGTTGGCGGGACGCTCCTACTATCACTTAAAGTATTTTGCACTCAACTTTCTTCCTTTTAGGAGGACCCAACCCCACATGACCCCCTCTCTCGTTGATTCTAGTCAAATAGTTGTCAAGATACGAGTGCCTTAAGAATTTTTTTTTAAAACTCCCATCCCAGCATCAACTTTCAAAGACAAAAAGAGGTACAGCAAACAGAAGTGCCGTCTGTAATTCATTAAGTTTCATAACATCCAGCGAAAATTTTGTTGTCATTTTCCTCGTCGTCCTGCAACATGTGCGCAAAGATGTCGCAAGAAGTAGCCGGCCTCGTATCGCCCATTCGACCGAAAGCCGAAAAAGCCGTTGATATTATTAAAGTGCCGTATTTGCAATGAAAAAGTGATTGGTACTTATTTTTTTAAGGACGCCGACGGCACCACCGTAACTCTTGAGAACCCCAGACACATGTTAAACGATCTTTTTTTTCCACAAGATGCTGAATTGGGTATCGAGCAATGTTGGTTTCAACAGAACGGAGTAACAGATTGCCAGATTGCGTCAGACACTTTACTTGTAGTATTTACTGATTACTCCCTGCACAATATTGAAAAACATGAAAAACAAACAAAAAACAAAATTGACTGCGCTTATATGGATTTTTGCAAGGCCTTTGACAGGTTGCAACACAACGTCCTTTTGTAATACTCAAAATAATGGACATTCACTACAATTTTTGTCAAATGTGTCGACATTTATTTTACTAACTAACGCGAAATCCAATTTGCACTCGCGAAAACAAATTTTAATTTTACTGGTGTTCCTCAAGGAAGTCACATTGGCCCAATCTTTTTTGTCTTATTTATAAATGATCTAAATTTCTCATATATGTGAAATACTTTATGTGTATTGTATTCAGTTTTTACATAATTCTTGCAAATCAGGAACCCATTAGGACCACCATTGTTTGGGTTACAGAAATAGAGTTTATCTAGGTTTTTCAATAGGTTTTCAACCGACTTGCTTAGGATTGAGGAACATGCTTTGCAATTAATTAAAGATCACAAATATTCTTCGACAAAGGACTCACCACTGAGATTCCCAAGATAGAAGCATGGGTCAGCAACAACCCACCAAACAGCCAGAAGGGCATAAAGTGGTATACGGATGGTTCTAAATTGGAAACGGCAGTGTGAGTTGGTATACACGGGCCAAACATAGACATATAAATTGCTATGGAAAAGATTCCTACTGTATTCCAAGCTGAATTAAACGCCAATCAAGATCGGGTTAACTCCGGTATCAAAGGCATAAATATCCATAAATTCACGGATAGTCAAACAGCTATAAATGCACTTAGCTTACACTTCTTTGACTCCAAATCTGCTATGTACTGCTTCAAAACCCTCCATAAACTCAGCTCAAGGACAAGACCAAACTATGGTGGGTTTCTGGGCACAAAGGAATTTTTTGTAATGAAAAGCCGACGAACTGACCAGAGAGGGCTCAGACACTCTCTTTAATTGACCTTAAACCTTTTGCTGCATCCATGGGAGCATTCGAAATAAAAATACCAATAGATGTCTTAATCTTAGTCGGCACGATATAAGACACTTAGGAGGGTACCTTACAGAACATCACCGTTCAAGATATCACCTTAACAAAATAAGACTAGTTGAGTCTACGGAGTGGCGACTTTGTCTTGAGGAAGACGAAACAGCTAAGCACATTTTATGTGTGTTATCAGAGAACAACTTAACACCACTAAACAAAGGGATTCTCCTGCTGGTAGAGTTTCTAACTTCATTCTGAAGGTAGAAATCTTTGGAAGGTAGCTTTCCAAAAAAAGCACTTTCTATAGTCCGCAACTAAATGCGGCTGGTTTTAATGTGCTAAATCGAACGGTTTCGTACTTTGTAGTCGGCGCACAAGGTCTGTCTTGTCTAGAATCTGAAGTATAACGCTGTTGCACGTCCATAGAGACGAATAAGGAGTTTTCGAGCAAAGTTCGTTATTTCGTTATCGACGGTAGTTACTTCAATGTCTATGTGGATATATCTGTTTCTATAATATGCGTAAGCTGGATCAGGGCTATACTTGGCAATTTTTTGAGGATCTGCCCGGTTATCAAATCATATCTAAGGGCCTTGTTATTTTAAAGTTTTTTTTTATTGTTTGGGAGTGTTCGACCAACGTGTGTGTCAGGTGTCGGTACCACCAATGTCTTCTGTTAGCATTTATCCGGGTATTTCAATAACTCTCAAAGCGGTTTTTTGGTTTTGCTGTTGTCTTTTATTCAGTTCATGTGGAACCCAGATTCTCATCTTCGGGATCTTTTTCTTTGCTCTCAACGTATCGAGGCGACTTCTCGTGTAGCATTGAATTGGTTTTACTAACGTACCAACAGTACGAACGCCGTAAACTTCGACAAACAATGTGACTCTGCAGCATTTGTCTTCAAATGGTAAGAACAAATCAATTCTTTCTGCAAATTGTAGTTTCGAGGCACAAATTTCGAGATGTCCAACGCTGTTGCAAACTATTCTGTGGTAAAAAACTAGTATTGTTGAGAGTTGAAAAGCTTTGTCAGATATCAAGATGACTTAATTTAATTGTATCTGCATAGACAGCTAGAGCCATCTATTGGCAAATTCCGGTTTCATATTTACAGACCTGGTAAAAAGAAACAACTTCGAATAAATTGGTTCGGATTGTTTTTGGAATGATTGCTCTCGGTTGTTTCGGCCGATTTTTCTCTGGCGCTGCTAGTTAATCTTCTTCGCAAATCAAAACAGTCTCATTTGACATGACTTTAGTGACCAAACAATACAAAAAAGCACATTGGCAACACTGATTGTGATAAAAATGCTGCTGCTCCAATTTAAGAGCTCATTTTCCAAGGTCAGATGCGTAGCTGAAAAGTATGGCTACGGATAAGTGCTACAATGTTGATGTAGTCACATCTCTTCGCCTTCCACTTAGTCATTCATTCCATTCTCTTTCGTATTTGTATCGAGAGACAATATAGTACACAAAACAGAAGAAGAATGTGCTAATTCCCACTGGGAGGTGAGCAAGAAGGGGTACGATTTTCACACGTATCCTCTCGTCGATGAGTAGTGCGGTCAAATGATCATAACAATAACAATAATTGTTGATGTGTTGTTTTATAGTTGCCCATAAATTGCCTATTTCAAGCATAAGGGTGCATATGTGAATGTATGAGTGAGTTTATATGCTTTAGGCGTTTTCATTCAGTCAGTGGCTGTTGACTTTCCATGGGGGGGATCTACTTGTGATTTTATTTTCACATTTATTGATGTGTCCTTGCTTTGATTGTTGCCGCCATCATTGGACTAGGTGCGGCGTTAAATTTATTCACGAGTGGAAGACCATCAAAAGGCTTATGTTTGTGTATGCCGTGCTTGTGTAGCTACTGCTGACTTTTCATTCGGTTTAAATGTTCCTTTTGTTGGCTAAGGGTTTTACTTTGAAGACTCTATCTCATCATTTTGTTTTTACTGGTTCTTTTGAAGGATTTCGTTTTGAATGTTTTCGGAAACCTTTCCTCTGAAAGTGAAGTGCTCTTATTATTGAAGTTAAAGCTTTCTCAGAAGTTAACCAGGAAAAGATATCTTGAGGAATATTGTGGGATAAGAATCCACGTTATGTCACTGACTTATTTCGACAATGTGGGCTGAAATAGAAGGGACCATGTTTGCTGACTTATCGGGATTCATTGATCTTTGTGACCAAGTCCATTTATTTTTAACAGACAATCTGAAGTAAAAGCGTGTAAGTAAGTATGCGTTCAATAAGCATATATCCTTTCCTTTTTTATGGTTTCTCTACACGGTTAAGTATGCTTCAGTTTTTATTTGACAGCAAATGTGTAGAAAATTTAGGATATGAAGTAGTGAAATGCTTGGAACTAAAGCGTATTTTACCCCTATACGTCCGATAGGGACCTTACGCGATGAACTATCGGTGACTTGGAAGACTTTCGATTAAGCAGCTTTCATTCACAGGTCCGGCTAGAATGGTAGTTGTTGTCCGCAAAGAGTAGTTTGGCCATCTTGGCCATCTGTATCTGGTGCGGTCAAAGGCCCTTTTTTAGATGAGCTCGTGCATGTAGAATTCAAGTCATCTTCAGCCGGTTTATATAGTGTATCAGACAGTTCATCTGTACCGACCACTTCATTAGACAATAGCTTCGATATTGCTACGTCAGGGCGGCCGAATTTAAGTTATTTTCGTTCAGATTGAATGATCCATTCTGCATTATAGTGCAAGTTTGACTATTACAGCTGATTGACAGACGTGGTCGATATATGTTCTTAGCACCGACTGTGATTCTGCTCCTCCAGTCAATGTCCATTTTTTCCAGACTTCCATTCTGGCTTTAAAGGCCTGGCAGGTTTTATTCGAGTAGCTTTTTCTATTTCCTTCTTTTTATCCTGGCTAAAAGGTAATGATTGAGTCAGTGTTGGTTCCTCGAAAAGTTCGGTCATCCAAAATGCTTTCGGCATATCTGGCATCGAACACAATGTTATAAATTTAGGTTACGGTTCTTTGTAAGCCAAGTCACTTTATGGAAAACGAGATATGGTAAGCAGATTGCGTATTCTGGTGATCTTCTCCGTACTTTTGGTGCCACGGTCGTGGCAATGAGCATGCAAGGGGTGGCAAATAATATCACAGACAAGACCGATATTTCAGCAACAAAGAGAGCCATATTTTTGTCTGAATATACGTTTTAAAGCTTTCTCTACTACCTGTCAAAATTTCATGAGATTCGGTAGACATTTAAGAGATTCGGTAGACATTTAACATTTATAAAAATTATTTGATGCTGGAATTTTAACATGGGACAAGCGGTCATTAAATTTCATGCAAAACTTGGTAAAAATGCATCAGAAACGTTTCGATTGATGCAACAAGTGTACCCTGAGTGGCATAAATATTTTTTCGGCGGCAGAAAGACGCTAGAGGAAGATAAGCAAACAGGATGCCTGAAATGATTCAAAAAGGATGTGATTTTGTGGCAATAGACCGCAGTGCTTCACAAAGAATGATGAAAAAGGCCTTCAACAAAAGGACTATTCGAAACATTTTTCACGAGGATTTGGGCAAATCAAATGTTGGTCTCTGCTAGACGATAATGCACTGAGATATACAGCACTCATTGTTCATCAATTTTTAGCTCAGAACCAAGTGTGTGTATTAAATCAATCCCGATATTCACCTGATTTGGTACCGTGTGTCTTCTCATTTTTCCTGAAAATGATGATGACGATTCTCCCATTCAAGCAGCTTCGTCACGGGCACTATAGGTAATTCCACAAAATGGGCCAGGCAGGCATTTGAATCACTATTGTATTGCTGTAAAAGTGTATTGAATCGGGAGGAGAATATTTCGAATAAAAACATCCAAAAATAAAGTGAAATCGTGTTTTAATTATGTTTTCCAGAGCCAGTCCAGTATATTATTTGCCACACTGTATTTACTCGGTCTAAGAGATCAAAGAAAACAACTTTGATACTTTACTTCTTCCTTCTTCTTTAAATGGCGCTACAGTCTGGGGTGGACCTGGGCCTCAGTCAACAAGCGTCTCCAGCCAGCTCGATTCCTGGCAAGCTGCCTTCTGTTTCGCAGGCTAAGATAGCTGAGGTCTCCATATGCTTGCATGCGCCAGCTGAGTCTTGGCCTTCCTCTACTGCGCTGTGCCTCGGGAGCGCATGACCCAGCCATCTCAGCCTTTGGATCTGAGACATCTTTGGTCGATGTCGTTGTATAGTCCGTAGAGTTGTCTGAATTCATAGCGGACCCTAGATAGAAAAAGTCCTTAACTATACTTTAATTCAAATCAGGCAAATTAGGCAAGTCAGGCAATCTCGATTATTTCCGAAATCTTCTCTAATATCGGCATTTTAATTAGAAGAAATGAATTTATTTATAATATTGCCTTAAATGAATAAAGTATCTAACAAATTTTCTTCTTTTTTCCAGGTATGTTCGGTGTTTTTTTAAATTGAGAATATCCATTAGTGAGTGAAAATTTACTTGTAAATTACATTGAAAACCAAAAGACACTTAAGATGATACTCTAAATGCAAAATGCAAACGAGAATGTATAGTAAGTTGTTCGCGAATGGTTCCAAAACCGATTAGATTAAAATCCCTGCCAGAAAAACTTGCGTGTGTCTTCCAACCTTAGATACGGGCATATACAATCCTACTGGCAACGAACCATATTGTGAGGAGAAATTGGACGCGGAAAGCATTTGCATTTGAAGTGATAGCTACGCTGCACTTAGAGCCTAAGTAAGCTCTCTCGCGACTTCCGACTTCTCTGAAGGCTTTCGGAAAACTTGACTCATTGAGTCTTGTCCCAGATAACAATACGATTACTAGAAGTGAAATCGCTGAAGAACTTTTCAAAACCTGAACCTTCTACATTCTGCCTACGTCCTCCGTTAAGGCTTTCGTTCACACCTGGGTTTCATATGAGCAGAACTACAAATAGCTTAACTCCAAAAATTGCAGATAGAATAAAACGAATTGCTTCTCGAGGTCTTTCAGAAGTCAGCGTTCCTCCTGCTGTCCCTTAGCACAAAATACTGGGGCACTACACTTTGCTAAGCAATTACATGATAACACATCCTGTTTCCTGTGAAAGTGATGACAACGGCGGCTTACGCCCCATTAGGCTGCATATACTCGACTTTGGTACTGTGGGGACTTTATCACGAAAGCGCTAACTCATCTTTGTTCAAAGACTGAATGATTTCATTAACAAAATAAACATTTCATCCTTTTAAAAGGCATCCTTTCAACTGCTCTGTTTCGAAATAAAAAAAAATTCATATTCTCCCAAACACCGAAAACAAAGTCTTGACTGACCAACTCAGTAATACTTCTTAGGCTTACTTAGTTACTAAGATAAATTCGGCTTGGTGCTGGACTTTTCTGGACACCACGTAGAGTTACTTGTTACATCTTCTCCTCAAAACCAATAGACGCAAAATCTCTTGAGACACATCAATTCGAAACGGAGAACGATTTCTAGCTTTGCTAAAGCCAATTTAAAATAGAGAAGGTCTGCATTGGTTATATTATAGAGAATCGCTCGACAAGGTCCTATTATTAGCCCATTAGCCAATACGTTCAAGGACTTTTTTTCAACAATTGGGCGTTTGATAGTGATTGTCCTTCATATTGCCAACATTATGTTAGAGCAGTGGAAAGAGCGTCCTGCCGAAATAGTTTTTTTTTTGAACAAATTACTGGGTTCGAATTATTAAGTTTGATAAGATCTCTTAATAACACGAAATCTTGTGGTAATGATGGCATTTCTAACATAACTCTTTGGAATATCGCCTCTAATGTTGTTGACGTTTTAGGTCATCCTTTTAATTTAAATGTTAATACCGGAAACTTTCCCGATCAATTAAAATGTGCGTACGTAGTACCACTTATAAAATAATTATAGACCGATTTCCATGTTACCTTCAATATCTACAATAAAATATTTGAAAAGGCTGTTAAAAAGATTATGGGCGTTTATTTGAATAGTTTAAACTTTTTTTGTTCAGTACAATTTGGATTTAGAGAGGACCTTTCGACTGAAGATGCTCTTCTGGCTTTTTGTTCCTTTATAAACAAAGGTCTTGATAATGAAAAATATTATGCCGGTCTTTTCGTGGATATCACTAAGGCGTTCGACATGGTCAATCACAACATTCTTTTGGACAAGCTTTATGGTTCTGGCTTTCGGGGGTTTATGTATAATAGGTTTGTTTCTTATCTGAAAGACAGGACACAAAGAGTAAGAGTGGATGACTATCTTAGCAGCCCAAAAGTAATTTCATTGGGTGTACCGCAAGGGTCTGTCCTTGGTCGCATCTTGTTTCTGATCTAAATCAACTCTCTGTTTGATCAACCATTTGTAGGAAAAGTCACTGCTTTTGCAGATGATCTTGGAGTTGCCTATGGTTCAAATAATAACCCTTTGGATCTGGCTGCTGACATAAACCATGATGTAGATTTGCTACGAATCTGGTTTGCGAGGCACAGATTAATTGTCAGTAACAAAACCACCAGCTAAGGTAACTTCAGCCTTAGCATACAAGAGTCTCCTGACTTCGAAATATATTTCTATGCACTCGGCTGCTGTCGGCAAAGCATGTTAAATTGTACTTGTACTGCGGAAGCCTCTAAAATCATATATATAATGACAGCGTAACTTGCAATGTAAACTGTTTTATACTTGAAGTCGTAAAACAATTTAGGAGTTGAGGTCACTCCAACAACTTGTTGTGTTGCAAAAGTATCCCGTCCGAAGAATATGTAATGCTCACCGCTTATCCCACTCTATGGTGCTGTTTTTGTCCTTAGAAATCCTGCCTGTCAGGTATTTATACTATTTTAAAGTTTCAAAGAACTTTTTTCTGAACTTGCCGTTCTGTTTTCGAAATGCCTCCTTTTCGCATCAACAATTTTAGAAACTCTTTTTGTGTAGTTTTTTTTTCAAAATTTGAACGTTTATTTAAGAAAAACATGTACAATAGTATTATTCAAAGTATTGCTCATCTGAAGCTATGACTTTTTCCCATCTTTCTGGCAATTTTTGGATCCCATCCCAAAAGTACTGCGCCGGCTTGGCAGTCAAGAATGAATCAAGCCAATTTTTGATATTCTGCTCTGATGTGAACCGTATTTCAGTGAGGGCATTCTGCATCGACCGAAACAAATGGTAGTCAGAAGGGGCAAGGTCTGGGCTATAAGGCGGGTGGGGTAAGACTTCCCATCCACTGTTTTTCAAATAGGTCTTAACCGGAATAGCAACGTGGGGCCGAACGTTGTCATGATGGAAAATTATTGCCTCATGTGTGGTCGCATATTCCGGGCGTTTTTCGGCTACTGCTATATTCAAACGGATTAAATGTGTTCGGTAGCGTTGTCCATTGATGGTTTCACCCGGTTTCAGCAGCTCATAACACAGCACACCCATCTGATCCCACCAAATACAGAGCACTACCTTTGCGCCATGGATATTCGGCTTTACCGTTGATTTGGCTGATTGGCCGGATTTCACATATGATTTTTGCACTTGGGGTTGTCGTAATGGATCCATATTTCATCACCAGTAACAATCCGATGCAAAAATTACTTCCTTTTGTGACGTTCCAGCAGCATTTCGGACATGCAAAACCGCCTTTCGACGTCTCTCGGCTTGAGTTCATGTGGAACCCAATTTCCTTGCTTTTGAATATATCCAGCTGCTTTTAAACGTTTTGAAATGGCTGCTTGAGTGACACCCAAAGATTCTGCGAGCTCTTCTTGTATTTGGTAACAATTTTCATAGAGTAATGCTTCCAATTCTTCATCTTCAAACTTTTTTGGCTGCCCAGGACGTTCATCGTCTTCCAAGCCAAAATCACCGCTTTTAAATCGTGCAAACCGCTTTTGGCACGTTCGCTCAGCTAGCGCATGTTCACCATAAACTTCCATCAAAATACGATGACTTTCGGCAGCAGTTTTCTTTATATTAAAGTAATGAAGAAGAACTCCTCGCAAAAACACTTTTTCAGGCACAAAGTTCGACATATTTGAGTGAAAAAAAATTATTGTTGTTTACGCTTCAAATGAATGACATATTCTGAAATGACGTACATTGACAGTAGCTTTCCAATGCATGTTCCAATGGAATAATACAAGTTACGCCATCTCTTAGCAAACCACATGAATTAAGTTATAGACCCAATAACTTGTAAATTGTTCAACAGACTCCCTATAGACATACGACGCATTAGAACTGCGTTTTTAAAAAACTTAAAAATATGGCTCCTTGATTTTAATTTCATAAGTGTCATGTTAAGTAAGTCAAGTGACAGCTCATCCATTTGTCTAAACCCCTTTTGATATGACTGTCAAATGCATCAATAACAGGCCGAGTTTGGAGTAGTTATACGTGCTGTCATATCGGCCTTAAAATCGATGAAGAGCTGATACTTATCCAGCTGGGTTTTCCGATTTGTCTGTAGTCTCTTCCAAAGTGTAATTATTCGGGTAATTGTGGCCATACCAGGTATTAAACTTCGATGATAGGAGCCATTCGGAATGGTTTCACCACTTTAGTCAATACAGTGGAAAATATCCTATGTGAGGTTTTAAGGTGGTTTTTCCTTTCATGTAGATTGGCAAACGATGATGAGTTATATTGAATGCAATCTGGAGAACTTTTTCGCCGTAAGTCCTTCTTCTAGGATTCAGTAATTTCTTACAAAGTATGAGAGAGTTGCATTTCTCCTTTTTGTTTTATTAAGCAAGCCGTTTAGGGAATGGATCGGGAAAGCATCCATATACCACATATGACTGAATTCGTGCACCTATAATGTGAGATCCAATCAAGGTATACTTTTGTTGCTCCTTGAAAGCAAAACCTTGACAGTAAAAATTAAAAATTCCTTTCTACCACTAACCTTGAAGTCGATTGAATCATGTGAAAATTTAACTTGAAGTAGGTCATAGAATGTCCTTAAAGAGTTTTGTCTCAAGACTATGGGAAAAGGTCCCTCCTCTCTGTCTCTCGAACATTTAATTAATTTCTACCACATTTACCCTTAGTCTTAGAAGTATGCGCGCTAGGAGAATCATAATACAATTGCGCTCACCCAGTGTTCAGTGTTAAAAACTTCATCCTTCTAACTTGTATTGTATAATCTTCTACAGCGATAACTTAAACAGCTTTAGGTAAACCTAAATCAATAGACGAGTAGATACCACACATTCACACCCAGTCGACGCGGAAAAAAATTATAATAAACTCGTCCCTAGTGATTTCTCACAGATACATCCATTTATTATCCAGCTTGGTGGGCTATTTCATTTTTCATAGCCATTCGTAGTCCTTCTGCAGGACTACTTGTTCTACAGTGTTGGCGAATGAGGAGGATTTCTCGTGGAGGTCACAATGGATTGAGTCTACTTGTACACATGCCATACGGTAAAGCACTTTGCGTGATTGCTGGAATAAATTTTGTACTTTCTCTCCCATAATCAGTGACGGTAAATACGAATATAACCGTGCAAGAGGTAGAAATGTTGATGAAAATGATAGTATAGTAATAGATAGGAATAACAGTGAGGATAATTATTCAACAGGTAATACACACGGATATCGTGTATGCTTTATACTTTTTTATTACTGTCGATTAAATACAGTACACGTTTAGGCGTGTCGATGTAAACTGTTGCAAGAAATTAAACGGGTGAGGTAAGCATTTTTCTGGAAAGAGAATTGAATTAGTCAGGGATTAGATTATCTAATGTGGGTTCAGTGGAAAGAAAGCAGACATCTCTTAGTTTCTGCATTCTCCTTCTAGAAATCTTGAACCAAATATTCACACTACAGAGAAAACTTGACAAGTCTAGATCGATACACCACCCATTTTCCCATAGATTTCTATACCGCATATGAGAAGATCTATTTAAACAAGCTAGACAGGGTTACGTTTTTTTGTGATATGGCTGCCAAACTCGGCAAATTGTGCAGAATAGAGATGTGGAACTCACGCTACTCAGTTATTATCAACAACAATCCCTACCCGTTCTTTAGTGTAAAGAAGTGGTATAGTCTTAGATTTCCACTCCGATAGTCTACGCATAAGAGGAAGACCTCGGCTTAAATGGCTTGCACAAGTAGAAAACGACTTCAACCATTTAAATGTGCGGTAATAGACACAGGCCGCACTAATTGTATTGCCTTATTTTCTGGTCCACACTGGACGGTACCTTCAGTAAAAAAAGTAATTTGTCTCGGTGCTCACACTGAGAATTGAAAGAAGACGTCCTTATACCGATTGGTTGTCTACGTTGCCATAGGGATGTGATCTCTTAAGGTACAAGCTAGTAAAATCAAATAACTAAAAAGTTGCCTCTTATTTGGACAGATTAAGTGTCCCCATGATGCATGAGAACCAAATGGGACCGACACGTCTCCTCTCTTAAAATAAGGAAAAACTGCGTTATCATGATTCCTTGCTGCACATGTTAACCCTTTTTTGACACTCACATAACAACATCTTCAATAATGCAACAAATACTACAAAAAGTACTCAAAACACTTTGGGATAAAATACTCGAAAATATTCTTATCGTCCTTCTATTTACCGTATATAATATTTGCCTTTGAGTTCTTGTTCAAATCGAAAACCCAATTAGGACCAGATTCAGTAGAAGATTTTTAATAGAAGAGCTTGAGGCATGAGCACTAAATCATGCCACAGGGTGAGAAAGTATGTAGCAAATTTTCATCGTGTGAAGAAAATTTAATTTGCGTTTCTAACCAATAATTTCATCTTGAAATTAAAGAGAGAAAAGTCACATCAATAGTTTAAAATATTTAGATACTGCCAGAAGTTACAAAAAAAAAAAAACGAATTCCGACGGATATCTTGACATTATAGTAGTCGTCCGTCTGTCTACCGGCGAGGAAGAGAAAAGTATTTTTTATTCTGACTGCGCTCAGTGCTCAGTAGCAAAAGTTGCACGAAATCAGTGCTGGCATTGCTCCAGATGTGGAAATATTCTTATCTCGAACCTTGTGCAAGGCGATAGACATACTTACATGGACTAAATAGTTTTTGATAATTTTTTTTTACAAATGACTGAAAATATTTGTCGTAGGAATACGAGTATGTGCAACAATGACACATTTAGATGGGATAGTTATATAGGAAAGGAAAATCCTTTTCCACAATCGAACTCAGTTATTAAAATTCAGTGACAATCGAAAATTCAGATAATCTAGGACGGTAACAACTTACAAAACTGACTAAGGCAACGCTACATTCTGTAATGCATCTGAGCTTAAACAAAAATTTCTCTCTAACAAGCGCTATTGGTTGATAGCTGCCCTCAATTTCGTAAACAAAGTAGGTAGACTTCCCTATCCACTTTTGTGAGCAACCAAGGAAAGCTTTCTTGTTCTCCTTAAATGTTTCTCAGTGATGGATTCGGAGACTTTATATCATTTCAAGGTATCTAACGCAGTCTTTTGTATGGCACACCTAACGCATTTTAGATTAGAGTTGCAGTATTTGTGAGTGTGACCATACCTTTGACAGTTTCTATACAGAGGAACTAGCTTGGATTGAGGTACAAGATGGTTTTGCACCCTTATTCTTAGGATATCGTTAAATTCATAAAAAATTGTTGATGTCTTCATCTTGATTAAAAGTAAGCATGAATATCGGCAGCGGTATTTGTTCCTATAATTACGCATAATGAAAGCTTCTTGTATTTTGAAGTTTCTCTACTTTAGGTCATTTGCAATGCGTTCCGATTTTTATGAGACGTGGGCCCAGTGATGCCAGCCGAAATTTCCAAGAGTCTGTAGAAAAAAGTTATAAATTCTGCAGAATTCTGTTTTTATTATTAACAAAAATCTGTAGGAATAAAGGCTTTTTTTCAAAGTGCGTAAAAGTGCGTAAAATGTAAATTGGGTACTCTGAAACAGATATCTTTATTTGTATTGGATTTTACATCCTTTATTTACAATCTGAATCGCTCGAATCAATGATACTCGTAATTTTGGCCTTATGTTTTAAGTCATATATAGTACAATATGTTACTGTTAGACAGCTACCCGTATTCCTCAGAAAGTTATACCTCATAGCAGGGTTAAGATTAAGGTTTTCGTTGAAAGCTTATACCTTAATTTTGACTTCATTAGATTTATAGACGAAAACAGGCCTCTGCATCTACAATACTATGAGGTAAATATAATACCGTTCTTACGAATTCTGAAAGCAATTGTAACATACAGGTTCTATTACCTTTTTCTAGTTTAGATACATCTCCAAAAATCTTCCACTTCAACATTGTCGTCTGAAGAAAATGGTAATGTCATGTTTCTCAATACAAGAAATGAGGAAAGTACGCAATTCTCACAGAAACGATTAACAAAATGAAAAAGGTTACTTACCTGGAAATAGTGTGCCCAAATGTGCAATAGAAAGTAAGTTTCTTTTAAAGTGGAATTCAAAAGCGTTTCTGGATTTGAAAACTTAAAACCTTTCAACAGCTGCCTCTCTTCGAATGGAAATCTGCATTTAATTTGCTTCGCACTCTCTAAGTAAAACTCTAGACATTTCATCCGACATTTTCTGAAAATTTCGATACAAATATTACCTTCTTTCGATTCGATAATAGCCGCAACGTTACCATTTTGTCGCACAGCAGGAAGAGTTTTGGATGCTCCGATTGCATTTCACTATTTGGGTCATAAACTAACGCATAACTAAGGAATTCAAGGTATAATTCAGTAGTTAGTTCAATGCACTTGGCAAGTATTGAAAGTAAACGATCAGTGAATACTGCACCTTGAAAGTATAGTTTTTAAGCTGGTAACTGTTCTACAAGCCTTTTTACAATTTGAAGCAGGGAAAGCCATCTCATCTGGCAAGGATGTAAAAGCTTATGAGGCTTTACATTAACAAAGCTCTGAAAATCTTTATAGTCAATGCAGATAGGAAATGATGTTCTCCGAACATGACATTGGCTCCATCGGAGGAATATAAAACCATATTCTTTTGGTAAGAAATATTTTTTAAGTGAACAAATTTTATTACATGTTTGTATAAAGATGTAGCAGTTTCATCAATTATCGGCAAAAGACATAAAAAGTTGTCTCGAATGTGGAATCCCACTGCAGTCCTTCCAATAAGACCCAAATGCTTTGTTCTAGATTTGTCAGTACTCTCATCGACTATATGCGAAAATTGATTGTTATGCAAAAGTGATACCGCTTGATTCTCCGCAGCTTGGCCGGTGACTTTTGTGATGATGGCTTGTACCTTTGCTCTTTCAAATGTTAACTCCGTTGCAATTTTTGAATCTAGACAAGCTAACTGCACTACGCTCTTCAAATGCCCTGTTATATGAAATGGCAGATTGTGCCTTGGTAAGAAACGTGCCATTTTTAATTCTGCAGCCTTGATTGTATCCTTAAACAATTTATATGATGTCTCCGGCAGCATTGAAGTTGTCGTTGGTTGATATGCAAGATCTTATATACTAGGTGGGGTGAAAAGTAGACTCCTTGACTGCCAGAACACACTGCTACTGCAAAACAGGTTATGGTGCCTTGAAGTCCGTTCATATTAAGGCAGACATGCCAAACTTCAGTGCTATACTGTTTTTAGTTTTGTTTTGACAGCTGATTATTGTTGACGTGTTTGGGATGATGTTGAGTATGGACAAAAACGATTCTCGTTGTCTCATAAAACCTTATTTTTTGAGAGGCAAAACGGCGAAGGAAACAAAAGAAAAAATGGATAAATATTATGGGGCTAATGCTCCATCAGATTACACCATCAAATATTGGTTTCAAGAGTTTCGTGGTGGCCGCAACTCCACTACCGATCAAGTCCGCAGCGGCAGGCCCTTCGATGCGGTGACAGAAGACAATGTCAAGAAAATACATGAAATGGTGTTGGCTGACCGGAAAGTGAAGGTGCGTGAGCTAGGATATACCACAAAGATAAGAACTGAGTGCACACGCCATATTTTGGGCAATATTCTGCATATGAAAAAGTTATCCTGCCGCTGGGAGCCGCGCATGCTCACTCCTGACCAAAAACACGAACGCGAGAGCACTTCGAAAGAGTGTTTGGACTTGCTGCTGCGGAATCGGGCGGACTTTTTGCTTCGATTGGTAACTGTTGATGAAACCTCTATTCACTATTGCAACTGAAGCCGGCACGAGTGCTCGAAGCGGCCGAGGAAGGCTCAATGGGTCGGAAAGGTTATGGCATCGGTTTTCTGGGATTGTCATGGTATACTCTTCGTGGACTACCTCGAAAAAGGAAAAAGCATCAACAGCGAGTATTACTGTGCACTATTGGAGCGATTGATGGCCGGAATCGCTCCAAAACGGCCTTACATGAAGCGAAAAAAATTTTGTTCCTGCAAGACAATGCGCCGGCGCAGAAGAGCATCGCAACCACCGTATTCGCCTGATTTGGCTCCCTCCGACTATTATCCCTTCCCAAACCTCAAAAGATGGCTCATCAATACAAAATTCTGCTCATGCGAGGAAATCGTCGACGCCACGGAGAAGTATTTTGCAGACCTTCCGGAAAATGACTTTTCGGAGGGGATCAAGAAGTTGGAAAATCGCTGGAATAAGTGTATCAAGCTAAAAGGGGACTATATTGAATAAAATAAAAAAAAAATTTAAAAACAATTTTTTTTTCATTCCCAAGGAGGTTACCTTTCACCCCACCTAGTACATGTATAATTGTGCAGTTAATTGCTGTCAAGAAAAATTTAAAATCAGAAAGAAGCTCACCTTTAACATGAGATATATTTTTGGTGCACCCTGCATATTTCTCCAGATTTGCTTTTCCACCTACACAGCTAAGATCAGATTTGCAGAAAGAACAATGGTAAAACACATTTCCTTTTCCACTTTTCTTCAACCATACCTTGTATTTAGCATCATTTTCCCAAGATTGGCAATATATTTGCTTCTATCGCAATTTTTGCTTTTTTAAAGTGTTCTCTTCGAAATTTTCATCGCTTGAACTCATTGTAATTTTTTTGAAGTAGGTACCTAATAGATATAGATAGTGTAGTTTCCTTGCAACCTTTAGCCGGTAGCCTTGTTTTTAAACGAAATACGAGTACCATTGGAGGTTTTTCTGATTTAGTAATTTTGTCATGTTACTGTAGAGTTCTCCGTCTTTCACATTACTTTCGAAATTGTCATTACAACATATTTAGCATTAGCGGTTTTTTTGTCTTCCTCTATTATATTTAATAAGCCTTCGTACTTCTTTCCTGGCTTACTTTTGGTGGTGTAAGCTCCGGAGACATGCTGATTAGTAAATAATTTTGAACTTATGACCTTACATAGAAATGAATTTTAATGAAATGTTAATTATGCTGGTATCAGTTCCTGATCATCATGTAAAAACAAAAGTAAATTTTGTCATGTTGTCAACTTTGTTCGTCGTGTCTCATGCAATCAATGCAAGGGAGTTTCGGTATCTGCATTGACTTTCCCGATATATTTGCATTTGTGCCAAAATGTTTACTATTGCTTTGATAATTAATACACAGAAGGACTAAATATTGAGTATATTTCTCCCACGCGGATATCAGTATAATAAGTATTTAGTGTGCACTGTGAACATGTGTATAACGCGCGATTTTGCCTCAATACAAATATTCGCACGACAAACTGCGGAATTGAGGTAATCTATCTTTCATAATTTACATAAACTAAACAACAGCTTGTGGAGCTGCATTTGGAATACCATCACCATATACCTACTTCTGCTGGGGATGATATTATATTGTTGACGGTTATTTTTGTGCTGATAATGTTAAGCCATTTCGGATAACTATGATTTAGTGTCTTTTTGATAACTTTGTCAATAGCGCAGCAATTAACAGATATTTTAAAGCATGTTTACTTAATGTTTTAGGTATATGTTGAAAGTATTAGGGTCTAATGCCCCTTAATGTACCACACCTTCATGTGAAGTCTTTACAAATTTGCATTTACCGTACGACCGAATGCTGCCTTTTAAAAAATATTAATTTAAAGACACGTTGCGCCTTTCGTTGAAATTTTCTACTCTCCTATAGGAGCGGCTTAACCAGTCTTTTAAACCTGTACTAACAGTCTAGTAAGTGTCATGGATGTCATTCGAGAGACGAAGTTTTACGATGACTTTTGTGGCTGTAAATATGTATGCACTCGACAACACAAATTATCTTGACTTAAAATTCGTCGATTTACATTGGTATGTTAGTATAGACTAGCGACCTTACGTATTTGCAAACTAAAATAGCAAAAAAATCACAAGACCTTGGAAATTAATTTACAGCATACCAGTTGAGTCAATGGTATGCGATGGCGATGGCGCGATAATTAGCTCATTGGACTATCATGCAGAGAGTCTGGGTTCAATTCCTGGCTGGGTCACCAACAATTTTTCAAATCGCCATCACCCTTTCGGCGGGCAATGGCAAACTCCCGAAAGTAAAAATTGCCTATGAAAAAGCTTCTAAGGAGTGCCGTTCGGACTCGGCGATAAACCGTAGGCCCCGCTCAGATATTTTTGTCACAACATGAGCGACACAAATGAGTGTCAAGAAGGTAGGCCAAGGCCCATACCGGGCTGCCAGCGCCACAGTGGTGGTTGGTAGTTAAGTCAAAAGTGAACCTCATCGCTGTACACAATTTTTTCGATACAACGGCGGATCCAATGCCAACTGATTTTTGGCCAATTTATTGAAATTTCAACCCAAATGATGTTCATTTGGCTTTAATTCTTGCACTGGTTGGGCCTTAAGCCTTCAAATCAAGATTTTTGCATAAAATTCTTCATAAAGTGGACGGGCAAAAACCAAGTTGTGGCAGTTGTCGAATTGGTAAATTTGGATTTTCTTTAGCACTCTCTTGAACAAAAGCATCTTACTCTTCAAGCGCATTCTTCCTACGCGTTTCGATTGAAAGAAAATGCCTTTTGAAACCGGCCAACAATGAGGCGAACAATGGTCTCAGATGGTCAATAATGTAGGGTATACAACGATACAAGTGCTCTTTAAGATTGGTGCATATGATTTTGGAAGCAGATTTCTAAGATAAGGTAACGCTGTTAAAAAGCAGTCGATGCTGAGTATTTGGAAAAAGCATTTCTGTAGACCGTATAATGGGGATGATGAACTAAGTACCGCTGTGAGGCAAAATGAATCGATCAACCTGGACGATGTAAACCGACAATTTCGTCCACTCGGTATTGATGAAGTGAAGGTGGCCATATTTCAGCTTAGGTCCAATAAAGCTGATGTGATAAACGGTTCCGCTCTTTATAGCGACAAGCAAGCACTTTGCGAGAAGCGTACACCAATTCATTTCCAAAATATGGTCGAAGCCTGAAGGCCTTAAGCCGTTTGTCAACAACCTGATAGGTTGGTTGGGGGGTAGTGTGGGTTCAGGCCAGAAAACTCCAAAATCTACCAAATATTCACACTACGGCAGATCTTAGATTTGAACCCATGAGCTTCAGGTTGATAAGGCCGCGTATGACAGCAAAGAAAGAGACGAGCTATACAGTATAGTTTCCAGTTTTGCCATCCCTACCAAACACGTCCCTCTGTACAGGATGACGATAGAGAATGCACGCTGCTCCATCAAGGTCGGTAAAGATCTCACCAAGACGTTTGATGTCAGAAAAGGATTTAGACAATGCGAGGAGCTGTCATGTGATTTCTTTGAAATAATTCTTGAAACAAAAATGCAAAACTCACGAACAAACACAAGATGCACAATCTTTCAAAAGTTCGTCTAATTACTCGCATAGTCCGACGATATTAACATAATCGGGAGAAAGCAACGTGATGTCAGTGGCGCTTTTGCGAGTATTGAGACGGAAGCGGCGAAAATGGGTTAAGCGGTCAACAAGGGCAAGACCAAGTATATATTGTCAAATAAAAAGGACACTCAACACCGACATCTCGGACAGAACATCACCTAGCTAGTCAGGCTCCGTTATAAATTCAAGCAACGACATCAGCGCTAAGATCAAGCGAAGAACAACTCTTGCCAATCACTGCTTCTTTGGGCTTAGAAGCCTACTGACTATCAAAGCCCTCTCTCGAACAACGAAAGTCACCCTTTATAAGACCCTAATAATCCCAGTCCTGCTCTATGACGCAGAGGCATGAACATTATCAAAAATGGATGAGGGTGCTCTTGGCTGCTTTGAGAGGAAAATTCTTCGACTGAATTTCAATCCCGTCTGCATTGACGGTGAGGACGGTGAGTGAAGGCAAAGATCCAATGACGAATTGTGTGAACTGTACGTCGACAGTGACCTAACCACAAGAGTGAAGATCCAATGAGTGAAATGACTGGGTCATGTGGAGCGGATGGGCACCAACGCTCCGGTCCGAAAAGTCTTCGAATCAGCGCACTCAGGTAGTGCACCCAAGTGAAAAAAATCTTCAGCGAACATAGCGTGCGAGACTGGAAGCATCTACCATAAAGTGTTGAAGCATTTTAGCACGATAAAAAGAGTAGAGCAAAAATGTCACTGATAACTTGCAATCTGACAGTGGTTTGACAGATATAAATGTCTAAAGTTAGTACTGTGTATAGGGGCCGACGCGTCTTATAGCCATCAACGGAAGGAAGGAAGTCTTGCGTTTTCCCAGTCATTCAATCTCCCTGTTGAGAGGGCTTTGGCTTGCAACTTAAAACTGTTGTTCGAGCCTTTTCAATGAAAACCACCATATTCGCATTGGAGGTCCGATAATACTTGGCAGAATGCGTAGGTTTGATCTACCCGTGTTACCTGGTAAAGTATCTGCCATTGAAGCTGAGCCATCTGCACCTGAATAGAGAACAAAATAGCCAGTTCATTATATAAAGGCGTTAATAGTAGATAATTTGGAAAGTGATGACTGAAAAATTACAATACAGCCCCGTGAACGATTCATTCAATGATGAGGTTTTACATGTTCGTGCGAAAATTTTACGAGGCCATCCAATGAGAGGTGTCATTTTAAATCAACAGAGAAATGTCTTTATTGACAGTGATGACGTTTTTAGTTTAATGTAAAGTACGAGTAGAAGCACTGAGGGTGGTGATGAAATACAATATCTGCAAAATTTCTTCCTCTTCAAATAGTAATTCTTTTGATGAAATCTTTCATCACATTTTCACATAATTGCGACTGTATTTTGTAAATTTATTTTGCTCTGATATTTTCTCTAATTGTTGCTGTACCATGGGCGTAGACCTTATCTTTAACATAGTCCCAATGGAAAAAGCCTAATGGTGTTAAATCGCGCAATTGTGGGTGCGAATTGAAGTCCCCATTTCATGAAATCACACCATACGGAAATTTGTCACGCAATAGAGCCATTTCACCTTTCCACCGGCTGGATGGCATGTTACTCTAATTGAAACTATCCATCGTGTGTATTTATAACATATATGTCTGGTAAAACAATATTGTTCAGTAACACAACTCATGCACTCAAATGCTTTCACAAGCATCATTTTCGAAAAAAAAATGCGGTTTAATGACATCTCCAGCTCAAAACCCGCACCAAAATATCACTCTTTATGGATTGAAAGGTTGTCGCAGTTTGGATATAGAGCGATATATGCGCCAGTTTCCTCTTTACTCGGAATAATTTTTGGTTAAAAACTATTCATTCATTTCCCTCACTTATAACGAAAGTAGGACGTTGTACGCTCTCTGTCTTCAGCGCTTGTGTCAACTACGTCATAAAGTCATGAAGGCCAAGTTCCTTATACAAAATGTCATGCCAATTGGTTGCAGATTGGCTCAATTCCCGTGATCATCTCAACAGTTTTTCATCATCGTTTTCATAACACTCTTAGCTACGTTGGCTATTTATCCAGCTGATCCTGTCAGACGAAGAAGAGTTGGAGGCTCCACTAATCTATCGGGGTCATTCAAATTCATCGACTACCATATATGACAGTAGCTGTTCGATAAGGTGCTTGATGATCACCAAAAGGAGTACGAACTTAACGAAATATTTCCTCGATATTTTGACCGTTTTTGTAATAAATTTTCACAATTTTAGTACACTGTGCCAGCGTGTACTGTATTTAACCCTCCGATTGCGTTATATTAGCAACAAGGTCCATAGGGACCTATAAGGATTTGTGAACAATTTTTCAAGAAAAGTACGGTATTATCATAAAAATGTGCCTGATTGTTTTGTTTATTAACTTTTAGTTGTTTTCAGTCCGAAAATGTATTGTGTAGGGAGAAATAACAGAAAATAAAGAAGAAATTTATAGATAAAGAAATTTAGATATTAATTAAATATTTATTTTATCTGTGTAGCTAGTGCAGCAGTGCAGGTTTGGCACCGAGTGTTCAGCATAAACCGCATTATTGCAGCAATAGCAATACGCTCATGTTTCCGCTGGCTTTTGTACTTGTACTTAATTGAACGCGGTACAAACGAAGGAACAGGTTCTGGTATTGGTGTTGGTGTTGCTACTTAATTTTTTTTACGTTACTTTGAGTTCAGCTTACCACAACATCAAATGTGCTTCCATAGCATTTCGAATTTTGGTATAGCACTTACTCGTAGATTGGTGGCTCGTTCTTCAATGTTTGAAATTGCCAATGATCTCATCAACAATTTCAAAAATGATAGTCGTTTGTCCGATTTTTTGACTGGATTAATTTCATTGTATATTATGATTGAGGCCAATGCAGCATTATTGATCATATTGGCCTTGATGGATCACGCGCTCCTGTTCTGGCATCTTTCCACCATAAATATTACCCTTCGAATCACATAACCACCATACTTTTATTCCGTACTTGACTGGCTAAGATGGAATGCATTTTTTGAAACGTGCCCGTCCTCGGTAAGGAAAAAGTTGTTCGTCCACGGACATCGAATCGTGCGGATTGTAAGCTGCTGCCAAATTAGCCTGCAACATAAGCCACAAATTATCAACACTGCTACTGTTCCAGTTGCAGATTTGCTAATGTTTTGCTCTCCGGCCTGGTTGTCTCATTATCAAAGAGAATAAAGTTTGTGATAGTTATGAAACGATTATCAGATATAGCGGCTTCAAAGATTGGAGCACCTGTTGGGCCCCATAGTTCCTTAGCAGGCTCACTGATTGATTTACACATTTCAGGATACAAAATGGGAGCCAGAAAAGCATTAAACGCTTTTAGAGCTAACACTTTACTTTGTTTCTACTTAGTTAGATTTGCTTCATTCCATATAGCTGTTATCTGCTTAGTTATATGATGATATGAGCCATATCTTCGGTGATTAGAGATCGAAAGATGGCAAATGGACCATGAACCAAGTTCTTCGATGGCCCTGGCTTGCTTCTAGTGTAATCGACAGTATTATGAAGACGAATCTGACTACTCGTTGGTGGATCTTTGTATCATTTTGTGCTATTTTTGGAAATAAAATGGGCAGAATCAGTCTCATCCTGATTATCATCCTGCAGCAGTGGCAGTAGCAGCTTCTTCACGTAGCTCGTTCTCTCGTTCTCGTTCTCGTCATCGTTTTCTTCATCTAACTCATCATCATACATTTCCACATTCACTTAGCTTTCGACATCGGACACATCAATAGCACCTTCTGGGTAATTTGTCATATGGCACCCAAAACAGGTAGGGAAAAATTTGAGATGCATGACCAGGCCAAAACAAGTCCCGTAAGCTCCCCCTTTCTTTTTTTAGACAAAATGCAAAAAATGAAAACAATGAATAATTTTCGTAGAATAACCATCAACGGATGTGCTAATGCTGCTTGCGGTTCAACTGTTCGACTGATTTCCTCCTAATCATTTTATTAGTCATGCGACATAGATATAGATGGTATACCACCTTGATCAAAATTCCCGGAATTCATTCAGAAAATTAAAAATACAAGTTTATTCATCTAAATCTATATCGTCCCCTTCAAAATAATCCCCATCGACTGCAACACACTTATGCCAGCGCTTGATTCAATGCTCGAAACACTTTTTATATTCGGTTTTCGGTATGCCTATCAGTGCTTCCTGCGATTTTTCCATTACTTCCTCTCGGCTGCTGAAACGTATTGCCCGTAGTGGTTTTTCAACTCGATTGAACAGAAAGAAGTTACAGGGAGCCAAATCAGGCGAATTTAGTGGCTGTTGGATGGTATTTGTTGCATTTTTCGTCGAAAAATTACGAATAATGATGGCACTGTGTGACAGTGCGTTATCATGGTGCAAAATCCATGAGTTTTCTGCCCACAAGTCTGGTCTCTTTCGCTTCACGAAAACGTCTCATAACACCCAAATAATACTCTTTGTTTACTGTCTGGCCTTTTGGCAAAAATTCATAATGCACTACACCGTTGTAATCCGTGAAAACCGTGAGCATTGCCTTCTTTGTGGACTGAAAACGACGTGGTTTTTTTTGGTCTCGGCTCATTTGGTACACGCCATTCACTTACCTGATGTCTGGATTGCGTGTGGTGCTCATGAATATGGGATCGGATTCAGCTTCGCAAATTATCTCTTTTGCGACGTCAACACGGTCTGTTTTTTGCATGAAATTGAAGTCTTTAGGAACCAACCTTGCTACTACATGACGGAGACCCAAATCATTAACCAAAATGTCTTGGACGGATCCATTGGCAATGTTCAAGTCCTCCGCTATCTCCCTGATGGTTAATTTGCGGTTATTGACCAACATTTCTCTTACTTCATCAATGTTTTTGTCGGCTTTCGATGTTGATGGTCTGCCACTGCGTTCATCATCTTCGATTGACTCACGACCACTTTTGATCCGCTCGTGCCACTGGTAAACGACCGTTTTCTTAAGAGAATCATTGCTGAAATACTCCTCCAACATTTTCAACTCAAATCGCAACAATGGGAGCGCCACACACATGTATATGTATTTTTGTTAACTCTTCTTCCTTATTTTCCATAATCTCTCCTCTAGAATAAGTACATGCAGGTCCCTAGGGACCCTGTCGCTAAAAAAAGACTCGAAATGTAGTGCACGCATCGTTTCGGAATAAGATTTAATCGCTTAAGCATTGTTTTTTTAAAGAACACAGTAAGCATCAAGCTTCTAGCACATGTATAAAAATATTTGTAAACATTCAAAAAATCAAAAGGTCCCTAGGGACCTTCTCGCTAATCCCCCAGCTTGGGGGATAATCAAGGTCGATTATCGAATTTCGACGATGAGTCAGCGAAGGCTGCAATATCGCTCAATCAATGATCGGTCGTCATCTGGGACCCACCAACTTTCTGACAACAAAATAGCCCAACGCTCTTGAATTTTGACCGTTTTGCTACAGCGACAAGACCAAACACTGTTCCGAAAGAATCTGGGGATGAATCTTCAAAAACGTCAAAAGAAAGGAGCTTTGTGTTTCGCACGATAATTTGTAGAAGGGAGTACCGAAGGACGCCCACCGTACGAGGACAATGTGGAGTATTTGGTGGGATTAAGTGAAATTATCTATTGGAAAGTCATTTCAAATGACAAACGCCATTTTCGGCGTTTTTTTTTTCAATGATTTCGCATAGTTTTGTTCATATTACCGCGATTCACCCCGCCATGGTAGAACTACCTTGAACTCTCAGATTTCATTGGGAATAAGAAAATGAATTCGTTGGTGCCAAATTTCTACTTTGAGATATTTACCCGATGAAATCAGCCTTGACTAAATGCACCCGATACTTGAGAAGAGGTTATATATAATATATGGTTTCAGAGAATCATAATTTTAAAATATTTTCAAAGGAGGTTTCATAACTCTTAAGATGGAAATTTCACAAGGACACTAATTGGTTCGTGGTAAAAAGACCGAAGTTCGAAATTTGAAAATTCATAATAATTACAAATACATATAAAGCAAGTGCCAGCCTATATTCGCCCTTTAATTAACACCTTGACACTTCCACCCCAACTATTACATTGAATCGAAGTCATTGGTAATTAAATTCAATGCCCAGTTTGTTCTGAAGAGAAAACGGAATAGTAAGAGTGGATCCTTACCAATTACGCCAATTTGTTGAAATTATAATTGTTGCCCTCAAAGGTTAGACCTTACCAGGTAAAACCTTCCCTTCCTCGACAGTCTCAGGTGTTGGAAAAAGGTAAAACAAAATCTACCCACCTACGGTGACATAACTAAGTTTTTCCCTCCCCTTCCGATCAAACAAAAAAGTTTTAGCCAAGAGCAAAAAAAAGAGGCGCTAATGGCAGAGTCAACTTTTCAATGTTAAATTTGAATGAAGGGGTGTTCCTGATACAAAATTACCAGCCTCACCTGGCTTGCTTGGTACAACGAGCTCTCTCGACCCTCTGTTGAGTGACGCGGTTAGCAAATGATTATCGGAATGGGATAAGTTTCGGCTGGACACTCGATTAGAAGAGTTTGCTTTGTCCCGGTTTCAGTGGGATTTAAAATTAAAAACAGTTTTGCATTGATTCCCATTTGGAATCAGTGGAGGAGTAACGCGATTCCGGTCATGGTTGTGTCACCTAATTAGAAATTCACACAAAAGCTTAGTCGTGCATTAAATTACTGGCTGGTTGATTGATCAATCGGATGATTGGAGATTAATTAGGCTGTTACGTTTATGTTAACCGTTAACCGTCCGGGATACAATTGTTCACGATTAGGAGAAATAAATGATAGTTGCTAAATGGTGTCATCGTTAGAAGTGGCTATTTCGGAATTGTTGCAAAGTGCCATAACCTAGGAAACCCTAAGTATGGATTAGTGTTTCCACTTGTTGTTTTATGATTTCGTGTTGCTAGCTCGAAATGATCTGTGGGTGGGAAAACGTGGTTTTGTATTATAATTAGATGGCCACGGGTGATATGTGTTAATTAGTTTGACAAAGAAACACAAAATTGTGACATGTTTGCTATGTTCCTCAGAATGACGGCCGGCTGAAGTTCCATATTTTTGTAGGCCATGGATTATTTTTCATTGGTACTATAATGGATTAGAGCTTGTAATAGTGGTATGGTAAAATCCTTTATTAAATCAATAAATGGATTCAACGAAAACCATGGCTTTTTGATTTGATTGTATATTTCCTCCATGGTAGCAGTCTCTAAGCTAAAACCAGAAACAAAACTGGGGTCCTTAGAGGTAAAGAGAAAAAATAAAAGGCTGATTTCATTATGCAGGATTAACTATTTTTTTTAGCTAATTTTACCTGCTCTGATTTTAAATTTAAGACTCCGAGGACTATGCTCGAAATTCGTTTTTTGTTTTACAGTATCTGGTATCTATCATCACTATTATCAATAAATAGTTTCTGACGTTTTATAGCGACAGCGTACATCAAGTTTTGTTGCAAAAAGAGATGAACTTGCCGCTAGCTTTGTCAAAGCGAATCTTTATTGCAACTGAGGTTAAAACAAAATTCTTCTTGATGATTATTATAGAGAGAAAAGTTCTACAATCTTCTTTTCAAGAGGCTTATAGCTTGTTGTCTCTGAATATCTTTCAACACTATGTTTTGATATGTGGTACGTTTGAGTTAATGCCTTTAGTCATTTATCAACGATCGAATCGGTCCCTTTCGAGAAGTTAAAGGCTCCAAAAATCCACACTAGATACTACATTCACACTGCGACCGATCCTGAAAACACTCTTGTAAGTCCAAATCGATACATACAACCTCCCTTTATGGATGTTTAGTTCTTACGCAGGATCTACTAAGATGAGCTATGAAGAACCAAACTTGTTAGTTTATGCACAATAGCGATGAGGAATGCTGGCTGATCCATAAGTGTTGAGGGAAATCTATCTGATTGATGTTAAAAAGGATCTTGGTAAGGTGGTGCGCTGTCAAGTAACTTTTTAAGCATTATATAGTAATTTACTATACACTTCAATACCACGCACAATTTTTTAAACTATAGCAACGATCGGGTTTTCCATCACAAACAAAACACTTTTGTTTTGTTTTAAAACGACATTTCTTACCGACTTGATTAATATGTCAACCATGAGCGCACTTGTAGCGAGCGATTTGTTGGACTAAATTTTCGAGCCACTTTTCCACGAATTCTTAGAAATCTTTGTTGCCATAGACTAATGATTTGTCGTAGCCCTAAAGAAACTTTGGATTGTTTACCCATCGTATTGAAACCATATCCTACCAATATTAAATGTATGCAATCGCGGTTAAAAATAACGTTCAAACGCAATGTGACGGCCTCCATTACCGACGAAAAACTCGGCCTTATAACCCCTTTTATTGAAAACACATCTATGTAAGAGTGAATTTGAGAAAGTTCAATGCTTCAAATGGTTACTTGGATTTAGCTTTTGAGTTCCTATAAGGGTAAAGCCGAGATCCTTTTGCAAAATTCGCCAAAATATTTTTGGATCAATGCCTAATTCCTGCGAACGGCGTGACTGCACTTGCATCCAACATTCAACATTTCTTGCAATTCTTGTTCTCACTGGCACAGGAAAATAAGCAGCGAAAATGTTTACTTAAATATCTCCACCAAATTACAAATATTGAATCAGGTGGGGCGATCATAAAGACTTAAAATGGCAGAAGCGCTCTTCAAGTTGTGCCGTGAAATGAAATGAAAACAGAGCTCCCAACAGCAGGAGACAAAATGCATACGAACTCTTGTCAAGCGTTGTTTTTAGCCTAAGAAGGCTGTTACAAGGCCCATTCAAAGAACAGTAAGAAGATTCTATATATGATCCTTCTCACCCTAAATCGGATTTACGGTGCAAAAGTAGTGGATGAAGATTCGCTTTGTCGTTTCGAACGCAGAATTGGTTAACATTGACCTGGATAGGATGGTGTATGATAGTTGCCTTAGAGAGCTTAGACATATAAAGCGACTGAACACCAACTCTACAACCCGAGAAGCCTTCGAGTTAAAAGTGGGATCGAGGAAAAAGTGTAACCATTTGTTTTTTCAACCTAACTCAATTAGTTTTCTGTGACATCCTGAATATTTTAATTTTATAGGCTCAATATACCAAGTCTTGAGCTGTTGCAACGGACGGATTTTTTTTCTCTGAAGGGAAGCTGCATGTCCGCACTGATCGTCTTATGATTTTCGTGAACACCTGTCTGGAAGACTTAATTTCACGGGAGCAAGGATACGCCTTGCCATCGCTTACCTACATTAGAATAACACCAATGCGGAACCGTGTTGAGGGCAAAGCTCCACCCTTTGTATGAGTCGAGGCCCACCTAAAACCTCTTACTGGTCTTAGGGTCTCAGTACCCAGCACTTATAGCCACTCCACTTCGGGTATTGAGCCATTGCAGCGTCACTCTCCCTACGATTTAGGTTTAAATCACAGCCACCGTGACGCTCCCACAAGGGGGCCTACCTCTACCTCCAGGGAGCTCCTAATTCCCATGGTACCGTGTTTTAAGTCCTGGTATGGACTACCGGTGGGTTTACCACTCAACAAGACCTATGACCGACAGCTTGTTACTGGACAAATCATGGCAACCATCAGAGGGGAAAGATCTGATGATGTTTATGATAAGTCCAGTATTTACTCGACCCCCGCTTCTTATTAGACAACGTCATTGATGGACGAAGCTTTGATAATTGGGCAGGGGCCCACATGTCCGTGCACCGTGAAGGTGCCAGTTTGAGACTCCTACTCACTTAACCATACCACCGCAAAGCAATATCGTCCCTGTTTTTGCTCCACGGAACCGCCGTTAGGGATGGGGGTAGCCTTTGACTAGAAATCATGGGCTTGTTAGTCGAGTTCTGGTATTTCGTCATATTGTCGACTTGTTACACCAACACCTGAGTTTGCTGTGATTGTTGGGGTGGATTTGTGTGACTGCTGGGGGGTAAATATTTATGTCCCGCCAAAATTAGGAATAGGGTGTGTGGATGCAAGTCTAAATATATATGTTCGTCAGAGGAAAGAAAAAGGAGAGTTGTGGGTTTGTGTATATTGCGGTTATCTTTGATTGTTATTCGTGCATGGGTTTGTGTCCTAATATTTGCATTTAATCGCATTGCTACGAAGTTATCGTTCAATACCACTCTCTGCGCGAACCTTCCTTATTGTTCCTTATTTCGCGGGGCTGGTTATCGGTTCTATTCTCGTCTACGTCTTCTGTTTTAGGGAATATTATTTTGTTCATCATTTTCATCACATGGAAAACTGTGCGGTCCGCATCCTCTTCCTGGTTTTGACAGGTGGACGGTTAGAAAATGTGTGATGTTAAAATTTAGCTCTCTAGTTTTTCTGTTCAACTATAGACCTATGTTGGAGATAAATTGGTAAGTCCGCCTTACTTTGGTGAAATTATTCCATCGATTCTGCCAATTTTAGTACTATTATATTTCCTTTCTATTTATGGATCTTGCCGATTGTGACGTTGGTTGGACTAGAGCTTATCCTCGTAGTCTAATTTCTTCGGCCATTATATCAATGGGCATCATATCAGCTCAAACG
Organism: Volucella inflata; assembly: GCA_928272305.1. NCBI lineage: Eukaryota > Metazoa > Arthropoda > Insecta > Diptera > Syrphidae > Volucella > Volucella inflata. Next base: position 78,913,266 of record OV743717.1, on the reverse strand, counting down.
GCCGCTGCTTTCTCTGAGACGTTCCGGAAAGCGCAGATTTTTCTCAAAGTGATTAGTCTATAAATTCGCGAAATCCTTCTCCTTGATTGTTTAATTGCCATTGCGCCTGTCATACCGGAGGCGGGTATAGTATGACGGAGCTAACTTCTTTCGACAGTAAGAATCTACGGCTGCACCTGGGTCCTAAGATGCTTGGCATTAGTCTCGTTGCGGAGAAATCGCCTAGGTATTTAAATGCCGCTTTTGATTTTATTACCTGTTATTCCACGCATTCATGCATGTATTCAACGGTCTTGCGGCTGGTGATTCGAACTGCCTCTTCCGGTTTAACAGGCCTGCGATTTGTTTACCCTGTTTTATTTATTATTATTTTTACAGCACGATGATGACATTAGGAGTTTTTATTGGGTAGCTTCGTAACACTCGTCTCTATTGAAAATTAATTATAGTAAGAAAAATAGGAAACACACGAGGAATGTTCACCTTTATGCGAACGAAGATCCGGTGTCTATCCATGTTCTCTCAACTTGCAGGACAACTCAAAGATTTCTCTTTCCATGAAAGAACATTGCTAGTGAGTTTTTCAATTCAAGCTGCTCCCTTAATGTGATTGTTGGTCTGAATATATTTGTGTATGTGCAACAACCCCTTAAATATTATAAAGTGTAGTTTTTTAAGAGATTGAAAACTTTAAATAATAACAAAAGACAGAAATAATATCGGAATGAATTCTTTATTACAATAATCTGGTAGATAATTTCATGACATTTATGTTTTAAATATGATTTCTGGTATAAATTTTCCGTGGCTATGAGTCACATGATCTGTTTGATCAGTCCAGCTTTTCACTACTTTTTCCAATAAATCTGGCCATATGGCGTCAATGGTGGATTGAATATTTGCTTCCAATGCTTCAAGAGTTGCTGGTTTTTCGCATAAACTTAATATAGCCCCATAAAAAGTAATCGAGAGGCGTTAAGTCGCACGAACGAGGGGGCTAGTTAACAGTACCACTTCTGGAAATAAAGTTGACTCCAAATTGATTTTGCAATAAATTGATGGTTTAGCGTGCTGTATGGTAAGTCGCACCGTCTTGTTGGGACCAAATGTCGTCGATGTTTAGCTGCTTAATTTTTGGAAGCAAAAAATCAGTCACTTTGCGCTACAGCAGCAATATTTTCTTCAGTACGCACATTTCTTTGTCTTGTTGATGGTTTTGAATCGAATAGAGTAATATTAGTACAAAAACGATCAATAACTGCACGAATTGCTTTCTCACTAGGCCGATTATGTTGACCGTAAAATTGACGAAATGCTCTATGAACTTCACGAACAGATTTACTTCTTTCAAAGTGATTTTCCAGAACTTGGAAGCGTTGTTCTGGCGTTAAATGATTCGTGATGAATCAGAACAGAAATGTCAACACAATTTGACATTGACAGCTGTCGAACCATAGACAATAACCATCGAAACTTCTCATGCAGCTAAATAAGTTCCTAAATGTATTGCACACACATACGAGTATTACTCTCATAGAGGGGTAACTTCTTAAATGCTTTAATGACTACGATAATAATATTTGTAAAACTCTGTAAATCTCACAAACACATTTAAAACACTTTGCTTAACAATGACACCAATAATTCTGACCTTCCATACCCATAAAGTCGAATACCAAAAAATCGGACAATAATGACAAACGGCATGATAAAGCGGTCAGCCATCAAAAGTTTTTGAGTTATTCGCCAGTAAAAATGACAGAACCACCACTCATTAATCAACATCACTAGCATCATACTCGTATTGAACAGAAATTTTCATATCTTGCCATATACTGGTAACATACGGATAGAGAGTCAGTTTAATCTAAAGGTCATTGGGACGATGGCACAAAGATTTATCGTTTTAAATTTATAATAAAATTAAAATTGTGATATCATCAATAGTGACATGCCAGACAAAGGAGCATTATACGAGTATTCCGATGCGGGCAAAATGTGTGGCAGTTTTTGAGTACCAAATGGAGTGAAGGAGATGTTTCTTTGTTCTGGATTAAATTTTTAAACTCCTGATACTTGTAATTACAAGTTTAAATTTTGGGGGACGCACATTTCGAAACACTCTCCGAAGAGTGTGCAACTCTACTCATCTTGAAGGTACTATAATTGAAAATTTTACAACACCATTCACAGATGAAGTCGCTGGTTTTATGTGTCATAATGAAAAGATACTTAAAGGATCATAAAGTCACTCTAAAAAACGACTTCAAATATTTCCTGGTGTGTTGTAATGAATTTTTTAAAACCGTATGTACGAGTAATGACAGAAATACTTTGAGATGTCAGTTCAACGTAGTATCACCGTTCAGGGTTAGATTGAAGTCGGGTTTTTGGTTTTCTTTGCAAAATAATGTTTTATTAGGAGAAATTCCTCCATCAAGTTAGACACGTGCTGCATAAAAACCTAAAAAAAAAAGCCAAATTACCATCAGTGGCTCATATACACATGTCATAACTACCAAATATAGTTTCAAACATCTGTCGTGTCATAGTTTTCTGCATTATTGGAATTTTTTGATACTCAACGATGGAAGAGCTAGATTACTTGTCCAAAAAAAATAAATAAAAGGGGAAGAGAACTTTAAATGAATTACAAATCCTCCTTCTACATCTGACCCATTTAACCCAAAGTGAAAAGCTTTATGCCATCTAGATATGGCAAGACTTCACGGAAGAAATAATAAATTTTACGCGTATTTTTTTATTATTACGGTGTTTGTTTTTTTTTTCTTTTTTGCACGTACCCTAACCCACAAACAATTTTATGACACTATCGATCGGGAAAGCAGCAGTTATTTGTAGCAACCAAAAATGCTGGTTAGAAATGGTACCCAAGCTAACTACAATCCAGATAAAAGGACGGACCGACTGGTGCGAAAATATTTTTCAAATCCGAAAAACTTCCGCAAGTATAAAATTTTAATTACTTAACGCTTTAAGAGAACATGAAATTGATTTTATTTTACGACTCTAGGAGACCGCTTTAATTAAGTTCATTGCCGAAGCGTTTAATAGCTGAGGGTTGGATGGTTGGAGTTCGTCTTTTTCTTTTTTTGCAGGAAGTGCAAATTTCGTTTTATTGGTGAAATAACGTTCAATTGGGAAAATGTCGTGTTGGCAGTTTGTATGTTTTTTTTCTTTAAGTGCAAGTTCATGTACGCCGGGCATGACCACAAGGCTATACAAACCAACTTTAGATTCAAGTGTTACCACATCGAAAACGAAGGAATGTAGGGCTGAGTTTTTACTCATTATTTACTTATTTAAATGGCGTTGCAGTCAAGGGTGGATCGGGGCGTACATTCCCTCCAACTAGGATGATCTTCTGCCAGCTGCTTCAAGTTTTGCACAAGAAGTCGGTGGAGGTCTCCTTTAAATTATGTGCGTCGTCAAAGGTGATGTTCTGCTCTGTTACATTATCAGTCGGGTTCGGAGTCGAAAAATGTTGATGCGAATTAGTTGGCTAGTCCATGTTTTGCTGTGCAGAAGTCTTATCCATTGATGTAATTGGAGTTGAAAATTACACAGAAAGCTATTAACCAGAACCAACCGAGAGCATTTTTATTCACTTTGTGCCAAGTCCAAACTTCTCAATAATAAATCAGGGCTGTTGTGATCGGTTACTTAAAGTACATGCTCTAGGTTGCTCGAGAGCCTTCTAGTCACAAAGATCCGATAAAGTAGCATGATTCTTCGCCTGAGTTCCACGCTGGTGACGTTTTCGAAGCTGGTAGGAACTAATGTAGATGTTCTTTATCTGAGTGCTCGGTTTCGATAATCTCCGAACTCTGATTGCCTATCGAGACGTGAGAATTTTTCCAATGCATCGATCTTCTGTGTCCGTCTATGTTTACAGGATATACTTATGTAAAGGATGGGCCGCTTGTTGGCACGGAACATATTCCCTTGTTCTTTACATGAGCTCAACGGAGAATAGTGTGCGTATAAGCTCGAGAACTTTAGCGCGCCAAAGATCTCAGCAACTGAACATCAGTCGCACTAGCCTGTGGAGAATTTTGCATAAAGATCTTGGATTATTCACTTACAAGTTTCAATTGACTCTGAAACAAAATGACCACCTGACCATTGTTTTTCTATTTGGGCATTAGATCAGCTCGAAATCGATGACAATTTTGCTCAAAAAATCATCTTCTTGGATAGGGTGCATTTCCGTCGCGACGCCTAAGCAAATTTCCGTATTTGGAACTCAGGAAATCCTCAGGTAGAGAAGCCAAAGCATCCTGAATGTGTGACTGTTTGATGTGGCGTTTAGAGCAGCAGCATTATCAGCCCATTTTTCTTCCAATACGACTGTGGAAAAAACATAACACTCAATGGAGAGCTCTACCGAGGCTTGTTAAAAGATTTTTATAACCAGAAGTTTGTCAGAGAATTGGACTTGGGCGTGCCACACAAGCCGTTCAACACTAGAGTTAAATAATTGCGTAATAGTCAATATGGTGGTATTGCCTGACCGTCACTGAGCTGCCGTGGCCACCATAATGCCAAAACTTCAAAGAAGTGCACTGGGAAACTATAAGCAATCCTTCCTGCGATGTTGTACAAATCAAAACAATGTTGATAAAAATATTCCAAAATGTATTGAAAAATTGGGTCGACAGGATAGATAGATGGATAAAGAGGATAACAAACAGAACCTCTTCCATTCTGAAGAACTCGAATATTTATGGTATCCTATGTTTTGTGGAACTCTTTAAGAGTTTATTGATTCTTGGGCCGCGAGGTAAAATGTCATCTTCCGAGTCGTATTTTTCATTGGATATGCCCTATTTTTTTCGAGGAAATTTGCTGGTATCTCGCTAATGAGTTGTTTTCCAAGGCAGCAATTGACGCTGGCTTATCGGCATGGACGAGTGATTTGACGTATCCCCATAAAAAATAGTTTAAATGAGAGATAAATTGCTAAAGGGACTCATATCTCAATTGGTCCAACAATTCGCGTGGTGTGCGACATGTAGCGCCGTCTTGCTAGAATCTCATATCGATCAGGTTCAGCTCGTATATTTCGCGGAAAGAAAGTTAACAATCACTTAACGATAGAGGGCGCCATTGACAAATTGACAATTAAGTTGCTCTCACGGTCAACTTTAAAAAGACTACGACCCAATGATTCTACGGGTCCATAAACCGCACCAAACAGTGCATTTTCCGAGTGTTTTAGCAGCTCTTATATTGCAGAAAGAGAATTTTTCCTTCGAAAAAAAAACAGATCTACTTCCAGGCCCACTTACCGAAAATTCGACGCTGTGACTGGTCGTTCGGCTTTAGCTCTTGCACGAGCTGAGGTCCCTTTCCACTTTACATTACCCAGCCATCTCAGTCGTTGGATCCTCACTCTTCTGGCTAACTTCTGTTGTTGGAGAAAGGGCTTTGCTAGACAATTGCCTTCTTTACCAGTGGCCGTGGTGCAGTGGTACCAGCCATCGCTTCTCACTCAGACGTTCAAGGTTCGAATCCTAGTCTTGACAAGTTTTTCATCATGTACTTGGAACTTAGTCAGAAAAATCTGCGTGTGAAGGCACAACACTGACATGTAGATTTGGCTGTTGTAGAGTTTCAAGCACAAAACAACCGTTAAAATTCACAACCTGAATCATTCCGAGTGAAGAAAAACTCTCTGTCCTATTCGGACTCCCACCCCTGGAGTGAATATCGAAACCAAACACACCTGAGTTTCACCGGTCGTGCCCTGGCGACAGTTAAAGGGTATCATAAAAAAAACCCTTGAGGCGCGCGTAAATTATAGAAAAAAAAAAAAAATAAGCAGCATTGGCAAGAGTTGTTCTTCGTTTGAGATTATAGATGAGCCTTGGTAGAAAAAGTCCTTAACTACCTTAAAGTTCTGTCTGTCGAAGGTGACGTTGAATGTCCATTTTGTTTGACGGCATATATAGTACTTCGTCTTGCCATTGTTGACCGCTTAACTCATTTTCGCCGCTTCTATCTTATATTCGCGAAAGCGCCACTGACATTACGCTGCTTTCTGTCTATTATACCAATATCATTGGCGTTTGATAGTAAATAAGCGGACTTTTGCACATTAAGCATGTTGTTGAAGAATTCAATCGCAAGAGGTCTTGAAAATGTAGTGCATATCGATCTGAAGTTCACGGATTTTCTCCAAGATCTGTCGTTGTGTGAATATTTGGTCGATTGAGGTCTTCCTTGGCTGACGCTGTACTGATTTGGACCATTTAGGTTGTTGACGAACGGTTTCCGGCGTACACAAAAAAACGGCCGATAAGATCTTGTTTGCTATGTTAAGAAGACTGATGCCTCTCTACTTGACACAGTTCAGAGGGTTTCCTTTCTTGAGTACCTGACAAACAATGCTGAGGTTGGTTTACACTTCATACCAAGCCATTGCCTTCATCTTTGAAAAGATCGGCGGCAGGACGTCCGCTCCAACAGTTTTAATGGACGTAAGCTTAGGTATTGCTATCTTTATTATTAGTCTATATGGTTTATATTGAAAGGCTTGTTCTGTCCGACTGCGGAATTTGGTTAGTCTTCTTCGTTATACAGTCTAAAAAATGGTCTGGTATTGACTACGACTCTACAACGATGTTGTCGTGTTCGCCTCTCCAGACTTCTGTTCAGGCCTTGTGTCCATTAGCGTTCTTTGGACTCACTTCCCATGGTGAAATAGGAGTGATGATTCAGCACGTACGAGTTTGACACTTCTTCTTATCCTTTTATTAACCCTTTCCTCGTTATATGAACTTATGCGTAACTAGTTTCCCATTTTTACTGCATCACTGCTGCTCCGCTTATGGGGTTGGCTAATGTCGCAGACCGCAGAACACGTCTACATATTGCTCGGTCCTGGATCGCTTCAGTGGTTAGCCCCAGGCGTTGTTGCGCATTTGCCATCTGAGAAATCTAGGAATTCTTTTTCCGACCTCGTTTTCTTACAGTTGGAGTGACCGTAGTTGATAGTGCCTTTTTAACTGGATTTTCCGCAGACCTTCTTTGAACGTGGCAATACCAGCTTATTCTATTCGCCTCAAGCTGTTCGGTTACCGAATTCTTTATATGTAGACTTCCTCTTATACGCGTAGATCAAATACAATCGCGTTTAGTGACTCCACTAGACATCCTTAACATTTTCATTTCCGCTGCAGTCATTTTGTTTTTAAACGCTTCGTACATTATCCAGCACTGTGAACCGTATATAAGAGCTGGTCTAACAACCGTGGTGTAGAGTTTCCCCTTTAATTTAAGTGGAAATTTTCAGTCGCAAAAGATTCCCGAATTTTCCCGCCATATCATCCACCCCACACTCACTCTGTGGTTTACGTCGTCGTCACATTTCGCTTCCATGTTAACGATTGATCCTAAGTACTTTAAGATAGTGCTTTTCGGAAGAACTATTCCGTCTAACATTATATCCGGAACAGGTCGCAACGGATGCGCAAATGGGCACGTCAAATGCTCCGTCTTTGAACGACTTATTTTAAACCCGTTTCTCTAGCGCATTTCTCCATGAATCTAAGGCGTTCTGTAAATCTTCGACGTTATCGCTAAGTATAACTGCGTCGTCAGCGAAGAGAATTGGCGTTACATTTGCTTCGCGCATGCAGTGTTTTAAAAGATAGTCGAATACTACGTTAAAGAGGAAAGGGCTAAGTACGCTTCCTTGATGCACTCCGACATTAACTCGAAATTCTCTCGTTAGTCCAGCAGAGCCTTTAACCGCAGTTTTCACGTTTCCGTACATGTCTTGTATTATTCTGACATACGTTTCCGGTACGTTTGGAGACCTCAGCGCGGCCCATATGAGATACCTAGGCACTCGATCGAATGCTTTCTCGAGGTCGATAAATACCATGTGTAAATCCTTAGACGAATCTCGGTGCTTTTCCATTATTATTCGTAGGCTTTGGATAGCGTCCACCGTCGATCTTCCTTCAACAAATCCACACTGGCTATTATCGAGCTTTATTATTTGCCGAAGACGTTGGTTTAAGACTCTTTCGACGATTTTCATTGTGTGTGACATAAGCTTGATTGAACGGTAGTTGTTGCATTCTCGAGTGTCGCCTTTTCCTTTGTATAATGGAACCAAGAAGCTACTTCTCCATTGATTCGGCATAGGTTGTCCACATTTTAATTTATTTAAAAGTTTCGATAGCCCGGCAGCGTTTGGCTATCCCCTCCATCTTCGACTAAAACTCTGATGGAATGCTGTCTGGTCCCGCCGCTTTCCCCCGCTTCATTTTTCCAATTGCTATACTTATTTCTTCGATTGAAAAGTCCGTACGTATGACTTTGACACATTTCACGAATCACGCGTGAGCTGTCAAAAATTTAGCACTTAAAAACCAAACAGCAAAAAGTCACCCGTTGCAATCGGCCCCACGTTCTAATCACTTTAAGATTTTCGCCGCCTTTATGGAGCAGCAGCAGACTTATTGAGTTAATAAGTCGTGAAGCATTTTTCCAATCCTCATTTGTCAAATTTCATTTAACTCACGTAGTTAGTTTACGAGACTTATTAGTGCTATTTCTGTAACATGCGCCATCTAACCCTTTTTCATTAAGAACTCTTCGTCGTGTTACGACTTACGGCTCAGATCGAATAGTTCCGGAAGCTTGATGGCATTTTGTTTTTAATACAGTTAGTAATCGAATCGACGTGAGAAATGCTTCAATATGATTATGAAAATGACAGTTTTGAAACAAGATCTATCACCAGTGTTAAAGCACATTGGGATGGCTCAGCCTCGAGAAGGCACCCAACTTCTATGCAAACTTTAAGAATTATGAGCCACCATGGACCTCACCGCCGCTGTCATCGGACGATTCGTTATCCTGGCTGATTACCGTAAAATGAACTCAGATCCTCTTCAAATATGTCTTCTTTATCGCTATTAGTTTTTATCATAGGTGCCTTCGACGACATCTTCGTCAAAGTTCAAAATATCAATAATTTTGGTAACAATCATGCTGAAACATTCTAATTGTAATCGAATACACGCATCAACTTTGCTGATGCCCCCCAATGCAGCCCAAAAAATGGACTGAACTAGCCTACTTTACTTAAAAAGCTGTAGGGTGCTGTGAGCACAAATGAGTTGATTTTACTTAATATTTAAAATAATTGAATTAATAACCCTTTAGTACCTATATAGACTACATTACCTTACACGCCTAAAGTTGAGTTGACACAACACTTATGAACATACTCGTATCTTGACGGAGTTATGTGCGTGCCTAAGGAGTTTCATAACTGATACTTCAAAATTCATAAAGAGGCTTTCCAAAATCATTGAAAGGGTATCCAACAATACAGCGTTCATAAAATATTCACACTTCAAATCGTAAATCTTCTCATTCAAACACTACCAAGGGCAAAACAATTTTTGATAAGTGTTCGTTTTCGTATTCGTATTCATGTATGTATTCGTTTTCATATTCGTAAATCCTGGCATGGCATTAACCCGGTGCCATCCATTGTTTTACCAACAATAAAGTCAATTTTTGTGCCATCTTACGAGTATTCGTATTTCGCGCCATTCATTCGATCAGGATTCTTTGAACTCCCGATGCCAATGGAATTGTCAAGCATCTTACATACATACGTACTACACGTATTGTTGTTAAAGTTGTTCTCTTTTGATGGAAAATACGAGATATCCCTAATATGACAGCAGATTGCGACACGGCAGCATAACTCAATTCTTTATGCAAATTTTGCTATTGTTCTTTGCAATTGTCATTCGCCAATTGTGTAAGTGAACTTAGGGTGGGTATGCTTTCAAAAAGAACCCCCGAGGATACACTACCCTTAATATACGAGAATATGCACATAAGTACGAGTATATAAGAATTTATCAGATAATACCACGGAGGGTCATGTGAATCCGCCGGAATCTCCTAAAGGTACTATGTCGTCGACATATCTGCAAGACAAAAAATCTATAATTCACAGAAAAGTTTTTTCCTTTGAACAGTCCTCACCATTTGCAAAAGTAAATCGAGAAAAACACAAAACAAAAATAAATACGTCAGCGACATATACTCGTACCAGTACCTATAAAAGGAAAAAAGAAAAAAAAAACACAGACTGATAAAGCCCGTGAATAGAAACGTGCCCTTAGACTGTAAACCATAGTCTGGTGTCACTATTTCATCTGGATTTCCACATGAAATGGTTCTGTCTGTCTCCAACATGGAGCTCCAGTTATCTGACAATGTGTATAAATTCCAACTGGGGTATGAAGAGCAGCGGTGTGTAAATAAAATTATTTCATATTGATGGCTGCTTTCTTCATTTGGCCGATACTTCTTAGAAGACATTAAAGTAAGCCAAGAGGATCCTGATGTTCATTGAAAATCCTGAGCTTACGAGTGTGTGACCTTCACGTATAGAGTCGAAATAAAAATGTAATCAACATCTACTTTTTATGAACACACACAATACATCTTAAGATTTTGCTGAGACAAATCTGATGGATACGAGTATGTTTCAAAAACATCTCCTACCTATATAACTTTCGTTTAAGCTGTTGCTGTATGCGAGCATTGGTGATTGATTAAAAAAGGCAATAAGCCGCGTCAACCTGACGATATACGAGTATAACAACAATTTGACTTAATTTATCTCCTTGTAGAACGTTCCCGGTACCGATAAACCTTTTGGCATGGTTGTTGAACAAAAGACTACATATTATGTCCTGTCATAAATGAATTAGGCTGAGGAAAGGGATGTATGAATCACCGTTGGTGGCAAGAGTCACCATGCCATGTCCCTTAAAGGACAACGGACACTGTCGTATCCCCAAATCGAGTAAGTGATTTCAGCATCTTTTGGCCAAGGACTTTCGGAAAAAGGTCTCTCTCTCCAGGTTGAGGTAAAAATCATCGTGTAACCAAACGATACAAACCAAGGGCAGCTGTCAATTTAAATCCAAGAACTGCGATGAGATGGGCAAGACAAAAGGCCAGATGGAAGTTTGTGACGTTATAAGATGACTGCTGCTGAGACTAAGGTAAGAAATTTTCAAATTTGATAGCGTGAGGGAAATTTTTGTAACTTCATCATCAATGCCTAATTCACCAACATCAGTCTGATATTGATACGTAACTCTGTAAACAGACCAAGTTATTGATGATGTTTCAACACACTGCTCGACAGAACCTACAAGCAATGTCTAAAAAGTTACAATAAAATCAATAAATCAGTGAAGAAGTGCAGTGGGAAACTACATTCTAAGACACTCTGGTAAGGACTTACTCAGCTTACATACCCTATATTCACAAACGAGCATGGTGGTCCATCTGGACATTTCAGAAGCCACAACACCAGTGAAATATTGCGAGGAGTTGAATATCAACAAATTTTTAAAGCCTATGGCGATCGTGATGCAAGAAAGACGTCAGAAATTTTGCCACGATACGCTCAGTTTTACTCGTCCACCAGTACGAAGCACCTGGTTCAATGAAAAGGACATGTAGCAAAGCAACTGACCTATGAGGTTAATCTGCACTGATGGACTAGAAACAATAAGCGGGACAATCAAGTGATTAAAGAATTGGAGAGGTACTGTTTCAGAAACAACACCAAACATGCCAAAATGTGAAAGAAACTTTAAAAGTAGAGAAGCAGTTCGTGCATCTGTAGGGCGAACTAAATGTCAATTCTGCCAGTTGTTCAATGCCGATGAGGACTGTTATTACGCAGACCGATCTATTTTATCTTGGGCGATGACAGTCAAGATCTACTTTCAGTTAATCAAGATATCATCTATAGCTATCCAAAGGCACGCTCAGTTTTGTGATTGCTGTCAAACAAACCTGATTTTTCAAAATTACAGTAATAAGCAGTCGTTGCCCAGTTGAAATCATTAGCAATTTATGTGATAGCATATGCATTCATCGACATCATAGGTAGTTGAGGAAGCGTCATTTTCAAAAAACTGCTGCAACTTCTTAGATAAAACATAATTAGAGCTGATGAATTGGGTCGATCTGTTACTGGTTCATTTGAAAGTATTAGAACTGCTTTGAAATTGAAATGTGCTTCATATTGGCTTTATATTGTCTGGTATACTCGTACATTCTTGATATGCTTTACATTCTACATATAAGTTAACACCCAAAAGATTAGTTATCCCTCAACCATGCACCCATTACATGACCAGTTCTTTCAGTTTCCCACAAACTTAATTACACGTGTACCTGAACTTGGGATGCACATCAGTTCCTAGAATTTGCCAACCCGATTGCAGTCAGTTCATCCAACTTTCCATTAGTCACATTACTCGTGCACCTGTTTCTGCAATGAATGGCGAATCCACAGAAATTGGAAGTTCCAATTTAAAGTTCTTCTGAAAGCAAATGATTTATGGGAGATTGTCGCTGGTACTTCAAAAAATCCAGCAATAAAACCAGAACCGTTAGCGCCAGATACCTAATAATTAAAGAAATGGCTTAAGTCTAACAGTACGCGTAAAACCCAACAAATTATCGGCACACCAAAGGGACAAGATTCTAAGTTACACATTATGTGTTGATTAATCACCCGTCAATCAAATTGACCACTCCTCCAGTATTATGGATGTTTGAACGTTCCGAGGAGCCGACATCGAATCGCACCATTACCTTGTTTTAGCCAAGGTTAGCTTTCTGATATCCCAAGCAACTCCAAGAAAAGCTAATATTGTGAGGAATTTCGATGTCTGATAACTTCAATCGCCAAGAGATCCCAAAATCCTTTTCCGATCGAGTCACCTTAAATCACTTAAGAGATATCTCGCCGTCAGAATCAAGCATCGAAGACCAGTGGCAACAATGGTAGAAAGCCATCAGAGATCCTTTTTCTGATGTGCTGGGTTTCACTTGACATTTACAATGAAACCCCTGGTTTGATGACGAATGCCGGATAGCACATGCAGCTAAGCAAACCGCACGCAATGCGGTGCTGCAAAGAAAGACTAGAGCTCTGTTTAGGCAACAACAACTCATTGCTGGCGTCACACATTGCAAGCGGGCAAAATGGTTTTATTTATTTACGCCCAATGTTAACATCCGCACGAGCGTATGATTTTTTGTTGAGTAAGCACTGCACATGCCTGGTAGGCATTCGCTCGGACAATCGTGGTATCGATTTTCCATTGCTCGTGTGGTATGCTTACCAGGCAAAATCAACTATTGTAATTAGTATTTAAGAGAAACCCAAAAATAAAGCGAGACAATTCTTTTTGGAACCTCACCGAACACATAATTTGTAATTTTGTTCTCGCGACACGATCAAGCTAGTCTCATCGTTGGCCAGCACTCTCTTTTGTAACGTACACTGGTATTCTGGTATTCTGGTTCAAGCACCAGTATTATCAGTAGTTGTCAAGGTTCATGCTCCTTGGGCGACATTACAATACGTACAAGCTCTATGAGTAGAAGAGGAGAGGCGAACACCGGCTTCTCAGGAGGAAAAAGAATGATCATGAGAAGCGCGCGGTCGAGGAAATTGAGAGATGCTACTCCAGGAATAAGAATCGGAAGTTTTACCATAAGGGTAAAAAAAACATGCCAAGGACAAAAGCTTCGAAAAGACTGTAGAAACTAACAAGGGAACATCGTAGTAGAGTCGAAGTCGATGCTGAGGATCGGGAAAGACCGTTTCTGTGGACTGTTTAACGGCAATGACGAAAAACATACCGCAGTTAGGCAGAATGAACTTTTCACCCTGGACGATGTAGACCAATAATTCCGTCCACCCGACCTGGATGAAGTGAAGATAGCAATATCTAAGCTGAAGTCCATCAAAGCTCTTCAGAGCGGCAGGCGATGACTTGGACCATACACCAACACCAACTCATCTCTAAAATATGGTCGAACGAATGGAATGGAACCTCAGCATTATTTGTCCGAACTTCAAAAAAATAGACCCTCTGATTTGCGCTTACTAAAGAGGCGTTGGTCTTCTAAACATCGCATAAAATATCTTAGCTGCCGTTTTTTATGAACGTCTAAAGCCATTGTCAACAGCCCGATAAGTCCATATCAGTGTGGCTTCAGGCCAGAGAAGTCCATCAGCGACCAAATATTGAAAGCGAGACCATTGATGTCAAAAAACGATTTAGACAAGGCGCTGCGCTGTCATGTGATTTCTTCAACATCGTACTTAAAAGAATAGCGCAAAACTCACGAGCAATCATAAGAGGCACTATCTTTTAAAGTCCGTCCAACTACTCGCATACGCCGACGATATTGACATAATCGGGAGAAAGCAGCATGATGTCAATGACGCTTTCGCGAGTATTGAGACGGAAAACGAGGGCAAAACCAAGTATATGCTGTCAAGTAAAAAGGACACTCTACACTGACAATTCGGACAGAAAGTCACCTAACTAGTTAGGGACTATGTCTGCCTAAGCTCCACTATAAATTCAGGCACCAAAACAAGCGCTGAGTTCAAACGAAGAATAACTCTTGCCAATCGCTGCTACTTTGGGCTAAGAAGGCAATTGACTAGCAAAGCCCTCACTCGACCGGGGACAGCACAGTAGAGGAAAACCGAGACTCAGGTGGCGTATGCAAGTGGAAGGGGACTTCAGTCACCTTAACGTACAAAACGGGAGGCAGCTAGCGAAAGATCGCGCTGGCTAGAGACGTTTGTTGACTGGGGCGCAGGTTCACCCTGGACTATAGCGCCACCTTAAGTTAATACTAAGTAACTACTGGCCAGTTAAAACTTTCAAACGTATCTTCAAAATGTAACGAATAGAGTCCTTCATCTTCACATTTTATCAGAAGCCCTACAATACCATTCCAATAAATTCATCTCTTTGGCAGGGTTTCAAGAACCTAAATTTGATTGGATTTCACATATGCGCACGACCACTGCCAATTTAAATATGGGTCAGAATAACTGCCTTCACAAATAGTAAGCTGCACGTAAATAAAAAGGTGGAAATGTTTTCTAATACTCGTTATAAAACGCGAACGTTTTCATCGACGTGTATTTCTTTTATTTTTTTCGCGAGTTTTACAAAATCTATACTCAGTGGATGGCAAACTGCAGAACCTATCAATATTTTTTGGTTTCAATTACTCTTGTTGGAGCTGATTGGTTGGTCAAAGGATTTATGATGGTAGGCATTTTCAACAAGTAGTTAAGGAGTATTGGTCTTACTGCTACACAAAATTGTGGGTTAGTTTCCCGATTTTTTATTTCACAGTGGTGTAGGTACTCGTACATATGCGAAGCATATATAGTAGATATAGGTCCGTAGGGTGACTGAGGATATATTTTTTTTTTGAAAACTGAAAAACCAATATTTTAACATGAGCGTAACTCTGCAGAAGTTCACTGATTGATTACATTTGATGTGAAGATACCGCATAAGCTAGGTTAGAGCGACTCTCGTTAGATTTGATAAGACTGAATATGCCGGAGCTTAACGTATTCCTTGCGCGGCTGTCATTGACCACCCTCAGATTAATGATGTTAGAGATTGGGCATCTGATCACTACTTGATTACCTTAACATTCAAAGCGAGTATCGAATTCAGATAAAGCCAAACATCTGCTTGCTGGCGACAATGAACGTCTCATGTATTTCCATTGAACATCTATACGTGTGAGGCTTTATTTCACCGAATGCCCATGCAGTCATACGGGTCATTATATACCAGACTATCGCTTACCCAAAGTGATAATACCATGCGAGAAGTGTGTAAGGACACAAGCCCTACCCTTCGTATGACTAGAGGCCGAGCTGAAACCTCTTTTCGATCTTATAGTCATGGCACCTAGTATTAACTGCAACTCTACATCGGGTTGAAAACAACTGAAAAATCCATCCTGCAATGTAAGATAAAAGCAATAGCCACCGTGAAGCTCCCAGTAGGGAGCCAACCTCAGGCCCGAACCGAAATCCGGGGCCCAGCCTCTCATGGTACTGTAATTGAAGTCATAGTGTCAACTACTAGTCGTCCTGTTAATCAAAGGACCCATTACTGGCAAATTGTTACTGGCCGAAACGTAGCAACCTTCAGCGATGTCATTTTAAAGATGTTTATAATAAGACCAATATTTGCTGTGCGACACCCCTGATGGCGATATACTATGTATCTAGGTAGCTCCACTCTAGCTACGACCAATGTATGAAGAGGTTCTTAAAGAAGACCCTTACTGTGTCAAAGCCTTCTGTGAAGATAGAACAAGTGAGGGTGATTTACTCGTAGCATTGTCTCTCTTCGATCACTTCTAAAATCAAATGATTGAACAAAAGTTGAAATACAATTCCGATAACTAGAAGTTGGTTGGTTGAGTGAGGCGACGATTCAGTGTGAGTAGACTGGCGTATCCTCCATTTATCTCTTCCTAGTCTGAGAGGAGAATTAAAAGCAATCTGCATGATGTGTTCATCAGTCCTTACCCAACAAATGAAGAGTCTTAAAAGTAATGTGATCCCATCTTTTTATCGGAGTTTCACGACTATAATGTAGGCCAGGTGCATGATTCTGAGATGCAGACCCCACCTTGGCCCTACAATGCTCTTGTGCAAGCCCAGGTCAATCAGTACTTTTTTATTTCTTTCTGTGAATTTTGCTTTGATCTAACTTTTTATCCAGAAAGAGGTTCAGATACGTACTAAGCACTCTTCGAGAAACTCAGGGTTTCATTTAACTTTGGTGATGCAGGGTTTCTTGTGTTTTTTTGTGAAAAAGACCAACTCCTTTCTAGGAGGAGGTTATGCCTTAGGCATACTGGTAGATTGTTTCTGAAAGTTGGTTGAAGTAAGATTGCTGGAGTGCAGCCAGGAAAGTAGACGTTCATGAGCAAATCAAAAAACGATTCCTCTTCTGAATCTGCCCATCTACCAAGCTAGATATTAGAGATCTCTTAAACAAAACTTGCCATGGTCTCGATTATTTAATTGTGCTGGTAATCCTATGTGAAAACTATGCCAGGATTACGGTTTCTAACCTGTCGTTCGTTGAGAATGCTTTGTCGGTAAATAAGGAAATTCAAAGTTTTTGACTCAGTTAGGCTTTAGCTGCGATATCAGGGTGTTTAATATGAGCGTTGTGGTTTTCCTTATTCGTATTCAGACAATATTCGATATGCCGAACTCTAAGTATCGGTGTTAAGAGTGGGCTGATTTTTCGGACACATTTTTTCCGCTGGAGCGTTCATATTGTCATTTGACACCTCTGAACTATATCTTCTCTTTCTCTGCAAGTCATTGGTGGAAAGACAATCTCTGTCGGAATATTCTTCTTCTGATGTTCAATTATGGACTTCAAATCCGCAGAAGAATTTTAAAGAGATCACGAGATGGCTTGTGAGCTTTTGGATTTTGTCTTTGACATAAAAAGTATCGGTAGTGTTACTATCACCATTTTATAGCAGCGAGAGTTCTCCACTGTTTTTTTATACAATGCGGGTGATCTGCTTCTTCTTCTAGAAGATCGGACTCGTTCCGTACTTGAAAGAATGGAAGGTATTGTGAAGCCAATTGTTGAAGTATAGGCCGGAAGCGTTGGTGTCAAGGTATCACGGGACAAGACTGTGACAATGTTACTTCGTGGCATATTGAATGGAGTCCATCGGCATCGTACTATACCCCTATATGGTGATAGCCTTAGGTACGTGACAAATGTCAAGTATCTTGGCACTACGATATCTGAGCGGATGAATTTCCTACCTCACCTTGAGCTTAAAAAACTACTGCCGAGTGTTGTTGGCCAGGCAAGGCGAATTCTATGGATGCATTGCAGGTGATTTGGGAGTCACACCCCTTGACTTGGAGGTGATACGTCGTGCCATTGCCCACAAAATCACGATGGGACTCCCGTTGACCAATGCTGACTGAGTCTACTCGACGGAGAAGAAATATTTGTCTCTTAGGGAATGTAAGCTCCTGCTTACCGAATGTATCCGGGCTAAATACCAATCCAGAGCTGAATTTCAACCTCAGTCTAGGCTTCTTACTGACCGGGCATGGCTCCGTGAATGCCTTTCTGCGGAGGACTGGATACATTTATGTGTCACGCCTACACGGATGTAAGAGATTTGGAAGCAATGAGCATCTCCTATGATGGTCCAACGTGTGATGTCAGCGGAGTTCCCCTAGACAGACCAAACTTCGAAAGAACTCGTAGATTCGCAAACTAAATTTTTCGTCGTAGATAGTATAGGTAGCTAGCTGGTAGCAAATAAAATAAGGTTGGACAAAGGCCGCTAGGACCGGACAGTAAGAACCCGAACTGGAAGCGACTGCAAGGTCGCTAAGCTCGGTACCGCAGGAGGTCAGAGGTCCCTGGAACTTCTATTCCAGCCTGATCTAGGTAGGAGTAGGCCCACTTGTGGGGATATAGTGGTGGCTGCTGGTTTATACCCAAACCCGCGAGGAGTATAGACCGTATGGAGCTTGGTCATACCATGGTTTAGCTTATGCTGAGCGGACTACGACCTGTGCTCAACCTTTTGCCACCTATGGAACTGATTTTTCTGATCGATGTGAAGTTGCACTGAAACCGGGTGCCACGTCTCACAAAATGACTAAGGTAGAAGACAGGCCTTGACCCTTCAACAAAGATGAAGTTCGTGCCTTACACATGACTTCTAATTTGGTACTGGTGGTAGTACATGTACTACTCAGAGGGGGCCGATCAACGCAATGTTGTGAACACTAGTGACATCTTTTATCTTATACAATCGAGCAAATTTACCACGGATGCCAAGACTATTTTTCGATTGACCCTGTTGTCGATTATTAACTGCAGGTGCTCAACGAAAAGAAAGAGCCTGCATCTGTTGTTAAGGGAACTTAGAGGGCCTTCTCCATTAACCTTTTTTTCTAGATAAGTTGTTTCTAAATCAAGTCCTAAAATATCAAAAAGCTCGACAGACAGGTCGTTTGCTGTAGCATTCTTTTCGGCCTCTAGTTTGGATATTTCTATTGATCCACCTTCTTGGTGAGAGAAACAGGATTGCAATCGTTTGTCCTTAACATTGAATGGCCCTATCGATATGTACGTGCAGAGATTTAATAGATCCCATCGACTGAATTTCAACTAGTTAAGTTTAGAGCTTTGAATTTTAGTTGCACTGCTAGAAGTGCCAGAGTATGATGTATCGATTTTCGGAGGCTAGGGATTGACAATGCTCGCGGTAGAAATGGACAGGGTAATATAACTCTTTCAGGCCGAATTCAACAAAAAAATTTAAGTGCAACTAAACTCAAAGATAAAAGCGACTGTATCACAAAGTATAACCTTGTTCTTTACAATGTTTAAAAAAGCCGAAATTCTCCAGAACCAACAAATGAATGTATTCAAAGTTAAAACATCAAAAGAAACTTTTCAAATATAACCTTGCATAAGCGTAAGAAAACTATATTACTTCTTTGACTTAAAATCCTCCCACCGTCATGTACTCAAATAAGTCCAAAAGGACCAACTCTGGCATTCAGCAATTTAACGTGTGTACAAGTCATGTTCTCCTCTTAACCCACAAAAATTTTAATTTAACAAAAATGTCCAACAAATCCCATTCCCCTTTCGTCCTTACTTTATTTTTTCTTTGTCAATGTTATGCTCCCTGATGTGTGTGGTGTTGTTGCATTTTTGTTTTTTGGGGGTAAAAAAAAAATGTCAAACCACATGCAACATTTCTCAGGAATGAAAACTTTTCAACCAAGCCCCTTCTCTACATCCAGCTAGCGGATATTTGAGTCAAATTATATTTAAATTTACCACCCCTCTAGAATGAAGTCTTTGCCCACTTTAACCATTTTGTTGGCATTTTAATCCCTCAAGCCTACCTATATCCTCTTCTCGTATCCTGTCGTTTTATCAAAATGTCGTAACCTTCAGTGTGGATGATTTTGAATGGAAAAAAAAATCAAAAAATAAAATCGTCTATCGAGTTCTGCTTTAATTTTTATTTTTGTTCGAATTTGTAGTTTGTTAAATTGGCAAAAGGATATCCCTGGACAAATGCAAGGAAGGCCGTACATTTCTATACAAGTGGCATACAGATTGCCTCTTGTGTCACAATTTTGTTGACTAACTTTCATTTGAGTGCAAAATGCTTTTGCTGCTCTGTTTTTGTGCTATTGTTGCTTCCATATCCATTCCTGGCCGTAGGGAACAACATTTTTAATGTAAGTTTCACAGGATATGTTTTGTTGTGCCTAGGCTATGTCAATAGTATTACTTAGAATAAATCACCTCTAAGTCTCTGTCATTTTATCAAATATTCATGCATTTTCTGTCAATTTCAATTTTCAGGTTCCCCACAACATGGCAAAAGTTGGCGAAAATAGATTTCTCCTTTCAACACCTTGTCAATGGTCAATTTCGAGAAATGAATTGGGAAATTTTTTTGACCTGGATTTAGAGAAAGGAAACAAGGGATCTCTGACATCTCTATCTGATAAGTGTGTCATATTAGAGTCCTGCTGAAGTATTGACAAAATAGTCAATACCCATCTGGTTGATCTTAGTGTGAGGCCAATAGCTAAAACTTTAACGTCATCTACTTGCCAATTATTTTACTCAAAAAAATTGTCTTGAACTTCTCTATCCACGTTCTAATAGTCTGCGGAGTGGCCAAATATTGCTTAAAAACCATTCTCCTGTTATACGATACGGAAAAAAGGTGCAGATACGGCTACAGAAACTCGTCGATTATTCAGAAACACATTTTAACCACTGCTCCCATCTGGTTAAAAGTAGTAAGGCATAAATATCAATTGGAAGGAAACATTCTTTAGGGTTGTTGTTGTTAAGACACCAGTATTCGAACATGAAATTTTTACCGAGTTACTCGTATATGGATTTCGCTCAATTATGTCTCGAGCATGACTCATATGGAAAGTAAAAATATTTGGCGGATTAGCTGGAACACACACAATCCGCTAATCAACAGGGCAATCTGCTAGTTAGTAGGACCAAGTTTTCGTGGTAAAACATATTTATATGAAACTGGCTTGCTTCAGAGTGTCAAATTATGTGACAAGATAGCAACATATGCTAGTGACACTTACAGAACATAATGAATATACGAAACTAGAGGTACAAACGTTTGTAGATAGATTCATATCTGCAGAGAACTTTAGCTCCAAAGTTCTCCACTGTCTTACTTTTGCAGGTGCCAACATCAAGATGACTGATTCAAACACCAAAAGATCACGAAAACGAAAAAATGAAAATCGTTTCACAGGTCAAGTCGTGGACAAAATGTGCGGTAGAAGCTCAAGGAACGCTTTCAATTTAACTAATAATCTTACAAACTGACTAATTGCGGCAAACTAGGAACCGTGCCCTTTCAGCAAAGGCAAACTACTCACTCATAGGCAGATATGTGACTCTTGCGATTGCAATAGTTATTCTTCGTTTGATCTTAGCGCTTGCATCGTTGTCTGAATTGGTAGCGGAGCCTCAGAATTATATCGGTCAAAGGTGACGTTTTGTCCGACACGTCGGCGTTGAGTGTCCTTTTTGTTTGACAGAATATACTAGGTCTTGCCCTCGTTGACCTCTAAGACCACTTCCGCTGCTTTCGTTGCAATACTATCATGGTGTCGTCATCTTTCTTCTCTGTCGAGTCGTCTATATAAAGCTAATGTTGGCAAATCTTCCCTTGATTCGGATTGCTACGAGGCGCTGGTTCACATACCGGAAACTCCGCTAGTTGTTTGGCTTCACATGGCATGTAAAGGGACCTCACATTCCACATGTATAACCGAAGTTTGTTATCTTTGATTCATTTTCAAATTTTGGCAACAGTATATCCGTCCGTTATCCGAGATTTATTATTGCTTCGTAAGTTTCGTCTTTTTCCCCATTACTGGCCAATTACCCCGGCTGCAATACCTCTAACCTGGAGGGCCAGTTTCATGTTTAATGCCCCTACGACGAGGGGTCGGTTAGACCGAAGCCAGTAACCCGTTCGGGGATTGAGCGCTGCCGTTGGTCCGTAAGATGCTCGTCCACCACCATCTCTTATCCAAGACCTTGTTTTAGTCTTAGAAATCCTTACCGGCCCAAGCTTTAAAGATGTTAGAGTACCTATAGTACCAATAAGGTTTCATTTGTTCCGGAATTTTTTCTTCACCCTTGATTCCATTTGTAGGAAGAGATCGGTGACTCTAGATTTGAATATCTGACTCTACTTCATTCGTCCGAACCATTGCAAAGTCTTTCGGGCCACTTTTCGACAAGACAAAGGTATCCCTCAATAAAGTAGACAAAAATGTTAACATCACTCTCAGCTTAGCCACCAAATTATTGCTATTGCTATTCTTCGAATGACCTCTGAGGTGGTGTCATTGTGTATAGTAATTACGAAGCCTAGGTACACATAATCCTTGACTACCTCAAAATTTTACTTGACTATTTTGGCGTTTTGTCCAAGATTTTGATGTCGCCAATGCTTTATAGACATCTCGCTTTGCACTGCCGGTAATATATACTATATGTCTACTGCAAAGGGAAGGTGGTGTTATATACAGGCTTTAAAAAGATTTTCTACGTTGATGACTCGCAGCTTTAAAGTAAGATGTTTAATAATTTACATGACAGCTGATCAAATTGTTGAAAACCAGTTCCGACGCACACGGAGCAGAGAGTGTTTTCCACTATCAACATGTTTCGTCGTACAAGTTAGGTTGGAGTCCCAAATCCGAACTGGACTTTGCTTATTTTCTCCCTACTTACGGTGTCACAAATAGACGGTTGGTGTCGATTTGAAGTTCGACGGCCCCTTCTAATATTAGCTTTAATGTAGAAATTTAATCAATAGCGGTATTGGAGAGCCTTTTTCAGACTGGATCGTGTAGTCTATCCTGAATTGTATTTACAATGCTGAGGTCTCATTCAGCTGACATGCTTTCGTATAACTCTTTACAAATTCATCTTCAGTTGCCTTGAACAGCTAAGGATTCAGACCTTCAGTACCAGAAGCCTTGTTGGACCTCATGTTGGATTTGACTATCCTCACTTCTTTAACGTCGTTTGGATAAAGTGTTTGCCCATCATAGTCCATTTTGTCTGATAATAGAATAGAAATGTTCTTCCACATCCTCAACATAGATTGCGGATCTTCTTTTCCGGTAAATGTCTATTCGAACTCTTTTGAGCTTCTTCCGAACGTGTTTCTTGCTTGAAACATATCAAAACTTCCATTGTCGGTACTCGTTCTTCTTCCTTTGTTGATAGAGCTCATGAATAGCTCTTATCCCTTGCGCAGCGCCACTCTTTATAGTTTGAGTTTTTTTTCATACGCTGGCTGGCCTTTTCCATAGTCAAGTCAAAGTATGACGATGGTGTTTGGGAGAAATTCTTGCCGAACTTAAACGCGATGACATATCGTGCGGAAATAAAGTCGGTAAGCCTAAATAAGTTGACAAATGGAATGTCCTGTAGGCTATATTTACTTAGACTAAGCCCGTCACAGCGTCTTAAAATTATTCACCTGTATAACGAACATCTATTCGGCGCCATTCTCAACGGCTTGGCCTATACCTAAGAATCTTGATACCAAATTCAATTCGTGCAAGTACTGAAGTCTACCGACCGGCCAACCAAATCGCTACCGCTTCAGTCGTTGAACTCAAGAAGATCAATTTTTTCAACTAAGATTTTGTTCAGCGATGAGGCCCATTTAAGCCCGTAGCCCATTCATTGGCAACGTCAATAAGAAAAATATAACATGTTCGGGGTGCCCAGCAACTCGAAGAGGTTCAAGAGCTGTCACTTAATCCAGGCAAGACAACGATTCTGGGTAGTTTGTGGAATCATCGGTCGATATTTCTTCAAAACTTAGGCCGACCGGAACGTAACTTTGAATGGTGCCATGAAAACGAACAATTAAGTGGCTGAAATTAAAATCCGTGGTCTAGATGGTATTTGATTTCATAAGACAGCGCCTATTTTGCCAATTGAACTAGATCAGCGTTGTGCAATTTTTGCTGCGACTTAACGTGAAATGATCGAACATTTGCAAAATGTTCTGCATGAGCATAATGAATTGGTCAGATTGATCAAAACCGCATTGGATACAGAGCATTCTAACGAACAAAAATTCATTATACGAGCAGACAGAGGACTCGCTGGAGGCCATGCAAGACAATTCAGTGCTCCCACTGTCAATGAAGTCGCAGTGGTGATTGTTCTCAAGCGTCGGGATGGTGTCTAATTGCAGCGCGTGTACGAGACTCATCGGCCATATAATGCACTTCAATACCCGTTGATGTTTTCGTGGAGAGGATGGCTATCACTTTAATATAAAGATGGTCAATCCAACGACAGGTTTGTTTACAAGTCATCACTTCTAAGTTCGAATTCATATTTCAAGTTTCGAATTCATATTTCAGGAGAAGAAACCAATAAGAAGGTCAGCTCAATAAATTTTTATACGTATCGATTACTCATCGGCAGATAAGTGACGATGTTGAGATATCGCCGGTTGTTTCAACAGTACGGCGTCGACATGTACGTCAAGGCCGAAACGGAGCGTCTCTATTTCATTTGAAGTTACGATCAGACGAGTACACCCACTTGCGTGACGCCATCGCTACTAAAGGAGACGCGGCAAATATCGGTTGTTTGACCATTCTCCCAGCTACTTATGTTGGAAGCCCGCGCTATATGCACGAGTACGCCCAAGATACGATGACGTACGTGCGAAATTACGGACGCCCGGATTTACTCATCACGTTCACTTGCAATCCGAAATGGCCCGAAATTACGAATCTGTTGCTGACAGGACAAATCTCCAGCGATCGACATGATATCACTGCACGAGTACTCAAACAAAAGATCAGAGTACTCATGGATTACATCGTTAAGCTGAAGGTTTTTAGATTTTGCAACGGGAGCAAGACTATGATCGAGTGCCGCTGTTGAATGCCGAGCAGAAGAACGTGTACGATTCGCTCATGAAGGTTGTTTACGATGGAACGGGAGGCATTTACTTTCTCGATGCTCCGGGGGGACAGGCAAGACATTCGTCATTTCGTTGATTCTGGCAACAATTTGGTCAAGATCTCAAATTGCGTTTCCTGTTGCATCCTCTGGCATTGCTGCCACATTGCTGGAAGGCGGTCGAACTGCACATTCCGCTTTGAAGCTGCCGATGAATTTTCTCACGGTTGACAAGCCAATGTGCACAATGACAAAGAATTCGACGACAGCGAAATTGATGCGAAAATGCAAAGTCATCATTTGGGATGAATGCACGATGGCGCATAAACGAGCTTTGGAGGCACTTGACCGAACAATGATGGATTTACGAGGTGATTCGAGACGATTTGGTGGTGCTATGACATTGCTATCCGGGGATTTTCGTCAAATACTTCCCGTCAACCCGAAATCTACTGCTGCCGATGAATTTAATGCATGCCTGGTATCGTCGTCTTTGTGGCTGCATGTCAAGAAGTTGAAATTGACTACGAGCATGAGAGTCGCGTTGCAGAACGACCCATCGGCTGCTGAATTCTCGAGACAACTGCTGGCGCTTGGCAATGGCCAAATTCCTGTTAATGTTTCGAATGGATTGATATCGTTCTCGGAAAATTTTTGCGAGTTCACAACGCCGAGGGAGGAACTCATCACCAAAGTGTTCCCCGGCATTGCACAAAATTACGAAAATCTCGATTGGATTAGTGAACGGGCAAAACTGGCAGCTAAGAATAAGGACGTCGATAGCTTCAATTTCATTGAAAAACTGCATTCGTACAAATCCGTTGACAGCGTGACCAAAGAGGTTGAAGCGACCAACTATCCGACGGAATTTTTGAACTCGCTTGATGTGCCAGAAACTCCGCCGCATATTTTAAAGCTGAAGGTGGGATCGGTCATAATCATGTTGCGGAATCTGAATCATCCGAAATTGTACAATGGTATTCGGTTGTCCTTCAAGAAACTGATGAACAATGTGATTCAAGCGACGATCCTCAAAGGCAAATTCAAGGAAGGGGAAGTCCTTATCCCATGAATTCTGATTATTAGAACTGATCTTCCATTCAAATTCAAGCGGATTCAGTTCCCCGTTCGATTGGCTTTTGCGATGAAAATCAATAAATTGCAAGGCCAACCATTGGAAGTCTGTGGGACTCATATCGAATTTCCCTGTTTTTCGCACGGTCAGCTGTACGTTGCCTATTCGCGTGTTGGCAAACCGTCTCCGTTGTTTGTTTTTGCGCTGGAAAACAAATCGAAAAACATTGTTTATCACATCGCTCTCTACTGATTTCGATTCTATTCAAATAAATCACATTGAGATTTGAACTATCTGTGTTTTATTATCACTCTGGAGTTTATCTGAAGGCGTTAAATGGGGCGAGACCGAGTTCCCCGGGTCCGCTAGTTTTTTTTTTATAAAAAGTACTTCTTAGCGATCACCTTTCATAAAGAAAGTAATTAATCTTATCAGCAGATAGTAACAAAGGTCTATTGAACCATTATTTCCTATTAACTGTTGAAAGCCAAGTCAAGTTTAAGACCAATCCACATTGTAGCCAATACATATGACTTAAATTTGACATTGGTAACAAAGGATAAGATAAGCTTGTAGAGGAATCAACACATACAGTGTGGCAAATAATATCCCGGACACGAGCCATATCATAGCAATCAAAAGCGCCATCTATTTGTTCAAATATTTAAGACTTAGAATTTCTCTTTACTATCTGTCAGAATGTCATGACATTTCATTGACATTCAACAATTATTGACAATTATTTTTCTAGAACACATTTTCGTGTACCAAAAATGTTTATGAAATTCCACGCAAAATTTGGTAAAAATACATCAGAACCATTCCGATTGATGTAACGAGTGTACTGTGATGATTGTTTGCGCAGAACATTAAACTTTTTTCGGTCGACAGGAAGACGGTGGAGGCTGACAAACACACAGGAAGGCCAATCCAAAAAAAGATCCAAAACTACGTGATTTTGTTGCAGAGTTCGAGGGAAAATGTGGCAGTAACTGTTTCACCGGTTGGAACGAAGTTTTGAAGCGTTTGATGGCTAGAATCCATCGTATTCGACCCGAATATTGTTATCAAAAAGTTGGTCACTTTTGTACAATAATCCACCGAGTCACACAGTACTCATTGTTCGTTAACTTTTGGCTCGAAATCTAGTGTGTGTGATTTTAACACGTTGTCAGTTGAAAGGATGCTTTTTTGATGACAATTCGACCATTCAAGAAACTTGCACAAAGGCACTGTTGGTAATTCCGTAAAATGAGCTAGAGCAGCCATTTGAATCACTATTGTATCGCTATAACAAGTGTATTCAATCGGGAGGAGAACATTTCGAATAGAAACACAGAAAAATAAACAGAAATCGTGTATAATTATATTTTTTAGATCCAGTCTGGGATATTATATGCCACGCTGTGTAAGAAATGATTGATTTCAGTGACTTTCAAGGCCTAGTCGTCTTACGTAACTTCTTTGTATGATGTTCGAGGTGCAGTCAAATCACCATTCCTTTAGAACTCTTCATGATTTCGTAATACTCTTTATTATTCGCAATATAAAAAGGTACCCCTGCTTCAGATGCATTGCTTTTTCTAACTCTGGACAATCATCTATCATCTCTTTGATGTTTCTTCTGGCATTCTGTTGATGTATTCCTCTGGAATTTTTCAATTGTAGCTCCGACTGCATACCATATACGAGTACAAGGGTCTTGTGCAGTAAGGTTTTGAGTTTCTAAATTTGTTCTTTTCTCGTAGTCCCTTTGTTTTCTCCATACACTTGCCCGGGGGTTGGACAGCTTTGATCGCTCCAAGGTAAATTAACTTTTTTCATTTCCTTTTTGTTTCCTTTTTGCTGATGAATAGCATTTTGCGTATCCTTGAAGTGGGGAGACCAGCTACAGCAAGTGTCCTTCATTTAGAGTCTCACATATGAGGTTCTAGCATTCACTCGTAGTCGTACATCGCAGCTGAAATTGCCAACTGACCTGTGAATGGGTCCGAGCAGTTTCTACTTAGCTTGTCCTAGAATTGGCTTACTTTCCAAATCAACAAATTCCTCCCTCTATCAACACGATTCATGGGTGGCTCGAATGCGATACACTGCGGGTGTTGGAAATGGGATAAACGTTTGGAAAAGATACACGTGGTCATCTTCAGGACAACAATAAATAATGTTCATTAAAATGATAATGAAAGCAACCATCCAACAAATGTGCTCTTGGATAAGCCAGTAGTTCAAGGCGATATGTGTACAGATCCAACTATACTTGTATGGTGCTGTTGGCTTAACATATCACAAAGGCTTGCACGCGCGAATGGGGATAGGGTTGTTGTGGTTGTTGAAACCAGGTAAGAGATAACACCTACTATGTTAAAGTGAGGGCACTCCACTTTCATCACGATAAAAGCCTTAGTATTAAATACGAGTACCATATAAATAATTCAACACATCCAGTGGGTCGTCTGAAGTGATAATGCGACGAAACTGGGACTACCTCTCCTGCATCATGCATACGGATACAAGTGTGGCCGGGGAGTTAAAATCAATCGCTGAGTGTGAAATTGTCCCAGGACACGAAGCGGAATATAGCTCTGTTGCGCTTCGACGCTTCCTCATCGTAGGCTATTAAACGAATGTCCTATCTATTCTTCCTTTGGCGCAACGTTGGTATACTCGTATCTAACTACATATACAGTGTTTGTGGCTATGTATAATATACTATTTTGAAGTGTAGTGATATGCAAACATAAGAGAGGAGCACAGTTTATATGCGAGAATGTAAATGTGTACAGATACGAGTATACAGAAGAGGCACAGGATGAGGAGACAAAGAACAGTTTTCATCAGCAGGATGAACGTTTTTCACACCGTCAGCATTCAACGTCATCGTTTTCCGTTTAACTTTTATAGTAGGTACCTAGTACGAATACCTTACCTTCTTCTCACGTTCCTATCTACCTTTCTATGGCTGTACAGTATGAAATGATAGTAAAAGTGGTGAGTTGTGATTGTGTGACGGAGATAGTGTTATTAGGTAAATGGAAATGAAGGTTTATATTCACCCCTAGATGGGCATTGTGAAAATGGAAAATATGCAGAGACGAATGGAGGGAAACGCGATTTGAGAATAGGTACTGCTCTACCAAGGTCATAGATATTGCTTAGCAAATTAATGTAATGAAGCTGCTAACAAACTCTCAAGGTAATGCGATTCAATTTGATATGCCTTCTTCACATGCCATTGCAGAGCGGAGGACGAAAAATAAAACCATGTGTCATGGTACCGAGTTATTGAAAAGAAAGCAATCGCATGACTCTTACGAACCGAAGACTTATGATTGGAAATGTAATAACAGATGATTAGCGGTAGTGATCGAAATAAGCAGCTTTAATATTTTTTTCGCTACTTCTATTTACCTTAATCAGGGTATGTAATAGTGGCCTTTGGAAAAAAGCCAAATCTACTCAGGCCTATAAGAAAATTTTGGTTCCAAGTGAATCTCTGATCTTCCTATTCTTTGGGGCAATATGAACTGTTAATATGTTTGTAACTTAGATTGCTTAAGTTATTGTTGTAGAAAGCACTTAAGTGGGGTTTTCTTTTTAGAAAAGAGCTGAGAAGGTGAAGGAGTGTCCTCTCCTCCTTCTCGTCAATGGGGATGCATAAGCTATGTTCAATGAAGACACTTATAATAGCGCTGAGATGCTTCCCATTTATTGTAGAAAATTTAGGCGTATTTGCTTAGCCGTTAGACATATTAACCATAGAGTCCACCTAAGTTTTTTTTTGTAATAACACCCAGCCTTAGTGTTACCTTGTACGTAAAGGAGGTAGAATGGTTCCAGTTTTGATAAGTTCATCGGGTCTACGGTTCCCTGCAATATCTTTTCGGGTTTGCGGGAATATTTATTGACTTTAAGGCATCCCATTATCTTGTTACTAAGCTTATTCGAACCGCTAAACATAGTTATTATAATGAGAGATTCAATTCTGATCGA
Organism: Volucella inflata; assembly: GCA_928272305.1. NCBI lineage: Eukaryota > Metazoa > Arthropoda > Insecta > Diptera > Syrphidae > Volucella > Volucella inflata. Next base: position 78,883,230 of record OV743717.1, on the reverse strand, counting down.
TCCTCAAAGTTTTTGTGGAAATATCATACTGAATAAGACAAGCATCTCAATTTCGGACGACAATATAAATTTAGACGAGTTGAACCTTAAGTTCTCTACAGCGATTTCACCTAACAACGACAGCACAGTCTTTTCAATTAAATGCAAGTCTGCTGGACCCTGACTGTATAAAAATGCTGCTTCCTCTAATACTTCCCTACAATACCCATATATTTAACACCATTATTATGACATCTACTTACCTCTGTGCCTGAAAAAAATCCAAAATCATCCCAATCCCAAAAAAAAGTTACAAACTCTGAATATAGACCAATAGCTACCCATCCCATTTTATCCAAAGTTTATGAATGCATTGTTAGCAACCAGATCAAACAACTTATAAAAAAAACAAACAGCTCCTTAATCCTCTCCAGTCCGATTTTTGGTCGGGACACAGTTGAACGTCAGCTTTATTTAAAGTCTGTGAAGACATAAGACAGGCAATTGATATCAACTATACTACTGTGATAACACTACTTGACTTTTCAAAAGAATTTGATTGTTGTAACCCCAAAATACTCTGTGATAAGCTAGCCATCCATTTTCCTCCCATCCTTTTAAACTCTTGCCAATTTGAATATGTATGTCACGCATGCTAAAAATCTTGGAATCATGTTTAACAACAAATTAACGTGGGATACTCACATAAACACAGTTGTAAATTAGGTGCATACATGCACAATTTTATCTCTACAATTTAAACTAAAATTAGTTAAAGCTCTAATAATCTCAATTATATCATATGGATGTGAGTTGTTTACCGATCCCGCTTATTTTACACTTCAAAAACTAAAGGACGCTTTTGATTCAATTGCCCGGTTTGTATTCAATCGTCGCAGGTTTGATCATATTTCATCTGAAGCTTTTCAAATTCTCGGATGGAATTTGGACGATTTTTTCAAATATCGGTGCTGTTCTCAGTTTTAAAAATTATTCGTAAGAAAGAACCATACTATCTGTTTGATTTTGTTCTACTAATCGCTATATAGTGTTGTGACCTGCTACATGTTTAACATCACGCAGGCAATTTTTTATTTATGCTGTCAAGCTGTGGAATAACCTACCCAATCATGTAAGGTCTACTATCGAACACAGACAATTTCTTACTGTCTGCTTTGAACACTTCTCTAATTTGAACTGATTTGTCTGTTTATGTGATTATTAATTCTCCTTGGTTGCGCTCTTAGTTTTAATTGTATTCTTCTTTTCTTTTATTTATTTTATATTTATTTATACTCTGTTGATTAATTGAAGTTTTCTTTGTATACTTTTGCACATTGTATTTATTTAATTTAATGTTATTTTATATCCTGTACTTATTAAAAGTTAATCTTCACGTACAGCGTTTTTTCTGATCAACAAATACATATACAAATACAAAATATCTCTGCAACCCAGCATCCAACAAAGGTGGATGTTAAACTGCTCCGAAATCTTGCTGAAAATTTAGCGAAACTGAGTAAAGAAATTTGATGGGGGCTTAACGTTCCGAATGGATGAGGAAATTCTTTGCAGTATCAAAGTCTTCTTTGGGTAGGACATAACTCCTTTCCGCATGGAATACTCTCGAGTGAAACTGAATCTTTAGTTCCGCGGAAGGAGTAGTGCGATAATGCATAAACCACTAAGTTACAGAGGAGAAGTCAATGGCAGAAAGACGCCACCATGCAGAGTACCTCTGTTGACACATCTTTCAGCAGAAACCTTAGCTAGTCCAAAGCTGATAATCTAGCTGCTTAACATAAGACTGCAAACATGAGTCGTCTTCGTCTGAGTTGACAGTGCAGTTGTGATTGCGTTTGTGTTGACGTTGCTTCAAACATCTTCTCAGTCTAGAAAGGTAGCCATTGTGTACTCATAATGAAGGGATTCTTGGATGTGGCTGGCCAGTAAATATAAAACCGTTTCCAACGACTTTCCTTTACAGTAGGTATGTTGAGCCGTAGACAATCGTAACATATATGAATATCAAGTTGTCGTTGCAGAGTTTTTAGAAGGAAAGATGATTAACTTACCCGTATAGGTCCAAAATCGTTTGGGGCATCATGAAAATATTTTCGAGCTTTCAGGAAGAAATCTACTTTTTAACTTCTCTCCATGATATTAAGAAGCATTGGTAGGACGACATCAGGTCATGAATTTTAGCCCCGGTGACTGTGGCTCTAATAAGGACATGACTGGCTACTTTGAATATGAGTGTCCGATGTCATTTGAGTACTCCGATTGTTTTTAAAAATAAGCCGAAAAGATCATCTTCGTTCTCTGATCGAAAAGGAATTCTTTTTGATTCGAAGGCATTTTCCATTTCCAACAGGATGTCGGAGGTGGTAAACGTTGGCTTAGTTCTCACCTCGAAAAGATTCAAGTGCACTAAGGCTGTATTTTCTGTCTCAAATAAGAGATATTGAGCTTACTTATCAGCATCCGAATCCGAACCAAATCTTGTCTTAAAACTGTCCAGAGGATTAAATGATTCCTTATTGATCAAATAACGCACTTTGTGCTGTGTTTTCGAAAGTAATTTTAAATAAAGCACAGTTATGATTTAGATTTCGATCAAATTTTCGTCTGAATATATTTTTTGAATCTTGCTATTATGAATGGAATATAACATCATTCAAATGCCCTCCACTGGAGTTCTTGCAGGACTTAATTCGGGCAAATAAATATAATTTTTGGCTCAACATTCATTCGACTCGGTGATAAAGTCACTTATTCGGTGATGAATGAAGTCTGACGATTATGCGATTATGCGTCTCGAATGGAAATCGAGGAAGTCTTAAAAGTCTGCGATTGAGGAAATCCGACGGTCTTGATCGGGGGGACGACGGCATATGATATAACTAACTATGATCTCTAACTTTCCTGTGAATACATTATTGAAACTCCAGTCCTTCCCGAATACTTGGAAAATTTGCGAAAGCGATACCTATTTTGAAGGCTGGAAAGCAAATTAAAAATCTAGATAGTTATAGGCTGATAGGTCTAATCAGTTGTCTTAGCAAAATTTTCGAGAAGTCAATTAAGAAAATAATTATGCAATTTATTGATGACAGGGATATCTTTACTGATGAGCAATTTTGGTTCAGGAGTCACCACAGCAGGTCTCATGAAGTGCTCAAAATATGTTAGCATGTCAAGAGAAACCATATCTAGTCAAAACAATACAGAGTTTAATGACAATAGGTATGTCAAAGCATCATCTCTATACTTCTTTTATGTTGAAGTACCCCCAATATAACTAAGAAATTTTTTTTTAGTTATGAATAACTATTTTAACAACCAACACAATTTTTTGGTTTCCAATAGCCATTATCGAAAGAAATTTTTTTTTTCGGTTATCGTTACCATGACTTACTATAACTTTTTGTCAACAAATTATACACGTACGAACTCTGTAGGGTCTGCTGTATAAGACAGCCGGTATTTTGGCACAATAGAAGAATTGTCAGTTTTCAACACAAAAGACGACCCCGGGGTCGTTAAAATTGTAATTTTTCAACATATCTCACTGATCCGCAAAAAGGCTCTCCACGTCGAAGCTATAACTTTTTGTCAACAAATTATACACGTACGAACTCTGTAGGGTCTGCTGTATAAGACAGCCGGTATTTTGGCACAACAGAAGAATTGTCAGTTTTCAACACAAAAGACGACCCCGGGGTCGTTAAAATTTTGATTTTTCGACATATCTCACTCATCCGAAAAACGGCTCGCCTTGTCGAAGCCATGACGGCATTGTGAATCAGGAATGAATCCTCATTTTGTAATTTCTCGATGCGAGAAACGCTATCATCTGTTCCCGCTACAAAATCAATTCACAATTGAATGATATCCGTTGGCGATTTTTTAATTACTGAAAAATGACGAAAAACGTTTTAAGGAAAATAATAACAGTCGTTGGTATTATACGAGTGGCTTATTAAAAGTTAAAAGAAAACAAAAAAGTCAAGAAAAGAAGTTGGTGGATTAGACCAAGTTACCAATTGAGGAGTGAGTTTGGTTTTTTTTAATTCACAAGTTGTTAGTGACCCACATAAAAGTGTTTTTTTTTTTCACAAAACTCAAACAATTGCTCTCTCCAAGTGTCGAGCTCCAAATTCACGTTGTCACGCCGCGAGAGTTATTCAATGTTTCGAAATCACAGCGTTGCGTGGCGACGAGTCTCGAGCCATGGTACGAGCATTTTACTTCATACATTTCGTTTGTTTGGAAATTATTTGATAGCTCGCGCTACACTCGTTATCGCTCTCTCGCGGCATTGTGAATCGGGCATTATTGTGTAATTTCACAAACGTAAGCGGCCGCAATGATTCGTCTGAGAGGTTACATCGAATATTACTCAATACCAGTATCAATGCACAGAACGTTCGCTTGAGCGGCATGAACAATGTGTGCCAGTTGTTTGAGGAATGGAAATGTATATTTTTTCTCCTCCAAGAGTTGCAAAAGGTTGGCATCGACATCAACTTTTCCCTCCCTTTCATTGTAATGGAAAAAATCGCGAATGATGACTTTCCGTTTTCTACCCATATTATATTTTTTTGGATAATAGATCAGCCAAATTTTCAGCGTAATTGAAGTGCACTATAATCGTTCACAATACTTTAAAAATGCACATGAACAACCGTACGATAAGAACTGAAGTACAGTCTGTTTGATAACATTGTACACGACAAAAATTAAAGAAGAACTTATAATAATAAAAAAAAAATCAATTGTACTGGTTTATTTTGTTTATTTACTTGAATGCTTTTTAATTAATATATTGTTCGCTCTCCTCCATTATCAATAATTGCTTGGAGTCTTCGAGGCATGCTTTCTACTAATCTTATAGCATAATCTTGAGACAAAGAACTCCATAAAACTCGTATTTTTCGTGCTAATTGTTTGACCGTCGAGATCTTCTTTCCTTGGAGCTTAGCTTCATATATACCCAAACATTTTCAATAGGATTTGCATTCGGCGACTGTGATGGCCAATCTAAAACATCGACGTCATTTTATTGTTTCCACGCACTGCACAAACGACTGCGATGTTTCGGGTCATTATCTTCTTGTAGTAACCAATTCTCATTCCTTATTTTATACCACTTTTGGGCAGATGGTAATAAAGCCTTCTTATAAATTTTGACCATATTGGGTGCGTTTAAGTTATTTGCAAACATGAACGAATTGCCAAATGCTTGTTTTGAGAAGCATCCTCAAACGTGCACCTTTGCCGGGTGTCTGACGGTCCGCCGGATAAATTTATTGGATTGTGTATACCAGGAGACCATGCCCAAGAATAAGCTTCGTCCGAAAAAATAACGTTGTTCCAATCTCTGTCCAAATTCTACGTGTTTTTTTGACAGTAGTGGTTTCTTTATTGTGCTTCGAAATTTTACATTATTGGCTAGTAAACGTTTTCGTATCGTATCACAACACATATTAAGACCCCTTTTACGTAAAATCCCTTGTCCTCCACGATAGAGGAGGATTTTTTTCAAACACGCGTAGAATCATTTTGTCCTGCTTTTTTGTTGTTTTTGGCGTAGACCCACGATCCGGCAAATCATCCACATTTTTAACTTGGGAATAACGGTGCACCCACTTGCTAATAAATGCTTTTGACTTTTTCATGTATTTAGCAGCTGCTCCGTATGACATTTTCGGTCCTTTTGGATGCATGCACAAGAATACTGCTTCATAACGTGTTGCAAACGCGACACTCATTTTAAAATACTTCCGTCTCTGACAAAAATTGAACACTCTTTAAATTTTTTTATTCAAAGCATCTTAGCAGAAGTATTTTTTTATCTGCTTATGCAAATGCCACTTCCAAACCGGTTTTCATAAACGTGTTTTGCCGTATACGATCTTATCAAACGGACTGTAAATAAAATATATTTACTAAAATATGTATACATGCTCACAAATAAGTAACGGTAAGTTGCGTACAATATTTATTCATAACCAAAAAAGAAAAATGCTCTCATTTATATTGGTTAGGGTGACCAAAATACTATATATCTTACAATAATAATCAAAAATACCCTTAAACAGATAAAGAAAAAAAAACAATTATTTTAGATCCCTGATTTATCCTTTGGTAATTAACTTATTTATTTGTATTTTGTTTTCGACAATCAGTCACAGAAGAGATCACTTTTGTATTCGTATTGTAAGTTTTTTTGAAATTGAATTTCTTACTTATTCTTAAGAAGATGAGTAAACGCTTCAGAGATTAAGTCACTTCAAAAACATTAATTAATTTGTAATTTTATAATTTCTGTTAACATGGAAAATATACAAATGTTCACCTATTTTTTTAAATCTGTTTTCAGGTGTGTACACTTGTTCAATAATCTAAATCTCCTTTGGCAACAGGTAACAAAAACACAGAAATGTAAACATATATATTTCAAAAAAAAAAATGTAAAAGCAATAACCAGAAATAACTGCTTTTATTTTTTATTCAGAATATCATACCATCTAATACTGTAGGTATGTACTGCATTAAGTAGTAGGTACTACTGTTTGTAACAAAAAATTCGCTGAATAAATTACCAATGTGTGAGACATTAGCGAGCCAATAAGGAATTACTTAAGGAAACGTTGGTTATAAAAATATTCCTGTGCTTGGGTTTTGATTAATCTGGCTCATTGGCCTCGAGGTGGTAATTTAACTCATAAGTCAATTTCCTATGTTTTTCGAGAAAGCAACGTTGCGTGACAAATCTCATTTAATTCTATGAACAAACAATTTTGCAGAAATCTCGCCTTAGTTTTGTTTCGAGAAAAACATATTTCTTGACATTTAACTGTTGTTTGATTTAAGGCCAGTGGGTTTTTATTGAAAATGGGCATTTACATTTAATTCTAGTTACGGATTCCATGTTAGTTGTAGGAGTTCTTTTTCGCGTTATTTGGCGAAAATTAAGCTTTTTCAAAATACATTTGAGTAGAAGAGAAAACATATCTTCAAGGTGGGCAATAATGGTTGATCCTATTCTCCTTGACTGGTGGACGCCGACATAGTTGAATAACATTTGGGATCTTTTTATGAGATTTTCCATAGTCTTCTCTTTTCAGAACTTCGGGCGATAGGTTCTCCATTTCTTGAAAGATGTTCTCCTTGAGCGCTCCCAGAGTTTGTGGCTTTTTTTGCTCCCAGAGTTCGTGGCTTTTTTTTTTTATAAATGCACATTACTTTGAGTAACTAGTGTGATCAAATCAATTTACCTTTCGGGTTAGGGCAAATCAAATGAGGGGGAGAAGAAGCCTGCTTTAAAATATCGGCTGTGGATCGTGTAGTATGCGCCGTTGCTTCGTCTTACCAGACCGAATTCATCTAGTTAAGGAATAAAAATTTCACTAATCATTGCGTTTTCCATCCACAGTAACCGTTTAGCCAGCGTCTTTCTAAAAAAATATCGTCCAAAAACTCTTCTAGCGTAAGAAGAACTCCTTGCAGTGACTTTAAATTGATATTGATGTATTGGCTCTTCCCGAATTTTCAGTTCCACAGAATCGCAAAATTTGTTTCTTCACGTATTCACATAACTACCACATTTTAAGCCTCGGCGACATCTTCAGTGTAGGCAGCAATATTCTCGGCCAAGCGAAAGGTTGCTCGGTCACATGTTTATCAAGTTTCTTAGAGTCATCCACATAAACACTGCATTAAACGAGCAGCCGAGGCGGTGAGGAAAACGGGCACGTACAGTCAAGTCACTTCGGAGAAAGTCAGGTGAAACTTCTACTGCCCAAATTCTAGAGTCCCAGTGAGAGCACGATCGATCAAATTGCTTCAGATATAAAGCGTGCTCCAGTCGTCTGGATGTTCTAATATTTCAGGCAGCCAAAATTGACCATCTCGTTTCGGCCAAGTTGAAAATGGTGTTTCTTAAGCGCCACAACACAGAAGGACTACTGTGAGAAGGTGTAATGGCAGGAGACCTATACCGCCAGAATCAAGTACCGAAAACGAGTGGCATTGCTGTCAACGTGCCATCAGGAATGCCACAATTGACGTGCTGACGTTCATTCCACCACAACAAAAAAAATCCCTGGTTTGATGAAGAACACCGATAACATAAGAACAAGTGTAGAATTATAGTCGGTACTGAGTATGTGAAAAAAACTACTTTTGCAGACTGTATAAGGTCAAAGATGCCCAACATCCCAACATCCCCCCCTCAGTTAGAATAGAGCATTCAACTTAGATAATGAAAGTTAGGACAGTAGTATCCAAGTTTAAATCAAAGAAATCGGCGCAACCTGACAGCTTACCTGCCGAGATACCTGTTCGAAATTACTTTGTAGGGAACATACACCAACTCATTTCTCAAATCTGGTCAGAAAGTGTCTGCCTGATGAATAGAATTTCAGTATCCTTTGGTCCAAAAATAAGCAAACTTCCTCTACTTCACCAGCTATGGAGGTATGAGTCTTCTCAATATCGCATACAATATACAAATCCAAAAAAAATGCAATGACTTGCACTCGTTCAAAACGTATGAGTTCGGCGTGAAGTAAGAGCGAGGGTTCCAACTTTTTGACCACAGTTTTATTGGTATTTACAAATACCAACAAATTTCTATTATCTTTTAAATTAAAATCGAAATGTTTACCCCAAAGGACAGCAGTCGGTTTGTATGTATGTATATCTACATTTCCATAGATAACTGAACAGAAATTGTTGAAATAAGCAAGGCAACTCAGTAGTAGAGTTAAAGTCTGAATAAACAATGGACTGTTGTAGTTAAACATCACAAATCACTAAATCTGAAGGATGAAAGCCAAATATCTCATCTACTCGGTAAAGATTGAGTAATTGTGGGAATATGTAAAATTTAACACGACGCACTACCTGCCGAACTATTTATGGCAGGAGATGACTTCGTAGGGAGTATACACCTAGATTTTGTGTTGTCGAAAGAAATGGTTTTAATTGTCAAAAAAACAAAAGAAAATTGAAAAGTGTATAAAATTTTTATTTTAGTTGGTAGTTAATACTTGCCATTCACTTTTTTAAGATTATTTATTGTAAATGTTAGCCACGACTACTTTGTAAGTGGTCCATATGAACAGTCCCATTTCGAGTCACTTTTTCGAAAATTTTGCCTGCAATCTCGCTCAAAAAAAGTTTTATTGTTGTCTTCGAAGGCAGTAATCGATGCTGGCTATTCAGCATAGACGAGTCATTGGATGTATTTCCATAAAAAAATAATCTAACGACGTCAAATCACACAATCTAGCAGGCCAATCCACTGGTCTCAAATGAGAGATAAATTTCTCACCGAACTCATTTCTCAATTGGTCCATTGATAAGCAAGCTGTGTGGCATGTAGCGCCGTCTTGCTGGAACCACAAGTCGACCAGGTTCAGCTCATTCATTTTGGGCAAAAAAAATGTTTGAATTAAGTTAAGTCACGGTCATGTTTGAAATAATACGGACAATGATTCCGCTGGACCATAAACCATGCCAAAGAGTGCATTTTTCGAAGTGTATTGGCAGTGTTGTTCACTACATACCCATTCAATCAGAAAATAGCTTCGTCGCCGAGGACAATTTTTCGATAAAAAGAGGATCTTCCAGTTCCAGCTTTTCTAAGCCCATTTACCGAGAATTTGACGCTGTGTCAGGTCGTTGGACTTTAACTCTTGCTCGAGTTGCAATTTGTAAGGCCTCAGACCGAGATCCTTGCGTATAATCTTCCGCGTAGTCAAATAACACAATCCCAACTGCTCCAAACAGCCGCGAATGGACACATTCCGGCCTTTTGTACGCAATCTGTGCATACGGGTAGATGGCTTGATGCCCAATCGCATGATAATGGTGTGAAATTTGGTTACTTTGGCTTGAATTGCTTACTCAGTAGGGTTATTATGACGACCTAATAGGTGCCCAAAAACATTTTTCACAGAACACGGATTTTTGAGAATAAAATTCAATAATCTGTATGCATTGATCGGGCGTAAGTCTTTCCACGATGTAACAGCAGTGCTAACTGAGCACGTTTTACTTTGACAAATGTCACAAATAACTGGTGAGCTGTCCAAAATACAATATTGAAAAACCAAACAGCAAAAGAATTACTCGGTAAAACTAGCCAAAACACCAGTGCGTGCGTACAGAAAGCTTCCTTGCAGCCGAGATTGGAGTTGCAGTTTTTGGAGCGTCATAGAAAGCTGGTTAAATTAGTTAACCGGCGTATCATGTATAATTTGTCGTCATAGCTATGTAGTTCAAAAGATCCCTGTCCGGTGACAAGTCCCAACTTTATAGTGACATGAAACCAACAGCTCTTTGGATTTTCTCAACGAGACATTTAAAACAGTTGGTCATCGTTGAGGAAACGAGTGGTAATGGTAACCGCCAAATGACAATCCCGTTTTGGAGTAAATTAATAAAAATGTCGTTTTGTTGTTTTAAGTGCATTTTATTTTACTTATCATTACTTCTTACATTCTAACAAAAAATGCTCTAATGCTAGCTTAAAATTACTTAACAATCTTATACTTACTTACTGGCCCCACACAGGCACTCTAAGCTACTCTAAATTCTTATATCTATGTCTTTCGACTTCATTTACTTTTTTTTTTATGATATTTATTTTCTATACTTAAGGCTAAGAAAAACATTGTTAACAAAAACTTAGCATATGGACAATATTTTGTATTTTTTATAAAAACTTAATATCTAACTTAAAATAAACCTTAGTCTAGCTAACCTAGATACACAATACACACATATAAACACATAGACATTATACACAATAATATACATATATTAGTATATACCTTTGTATATACCTTTGTATATACTAATATATATATATATTTCTTAAATGCTAACCTAAACTATTTACAGTGCAAATAGATTGGTCAGCTCTGCCTCATTAGTGAGGGTCTGTATTTGACGGAAACGACGACGTAACATCTTCTCCATCATTCAACCACCAGAAATGCTGGTGCTGTCGAATGACATCCCTCTTATCGCGATTTCCCACCGCCCTACTGAACCTGAGACGATCCATCCTGCCGTGTGCGACGTCTCTGTTGTAGTTGAGTCGCCTGTTCCCAGCTGTCCGAGCGACATGGAAGATTAACGGGACCGCTGATCTATCCTGGATCAACCCTATCTGATCAAAGTAGAGGAATGCTTCCGGTGGAACGAAGCCGTTGGAGCGCACACTCTCGTGATAAAGGTAATTGGGGTAGTAAGCCCTGGATTTCAGGTTATTCGTCGAGGCCATTGCTCTTGCAATGTGCCTTCGAGTCAGCTTAATTACGAAGTTGTCCACTCGTATAAGGTTTGCCCTGTTGTAAAGGACCTCATTAGGATACAATTTTTTGTACTCCGACTCTGGTGTTCTGTACAAGCGAAGACAAGCCCTAAGGCAAGCCCTCTCAAACACCCTAATCTTTTCCATTAAGCTTGCTCGTACATTAACCCACACGGGACACCCAAATACCAGCATGGGCCTGATAAGGGCCATGTAGCAGATTATCTTTACCCTCGCATCGAGTTGGCTGCTATAAAACAGTCTCTTTGTGAGGGCAAAAGCGCCTTTAGCTCTGGCCAGAGCAGCATCTACATTTTTGTTAAAATACAGAAACTGATCTAGCCAAATCCCAAGGTATCTGACTACATTTCGACAGGCAAGAGGCTGTCCGTGTTGTCCAATGATCGAGAACTTTCGCCAATTTTTTCTGGTATCAGAAGAGGCTCCAGACAACGGCGTCCTAAAGAGAATGGTTTCCGACTTCTGAAAGTTTATTTTCAACTTCCAGTCATCGCAAAATCGTCTTATCTTATCGAAGTCACGCTGTAAGAGACTATTAATGACCTCGATTTTTGGACCTGTTCTGTACGCTATCAAGTCGTCTGCGTACGCAATAGTATGGGGAAGTGAACCTATCAAGTCGCTTGTATAAATGTTGAATAGGATCGGCGAATTGACCGCGCCTTGCTGAAGACCATTTTTAATTTGAAATATTCCAACAGAAGTCACATCACCATTTTTCACGATGAACTGTCTGTTGGTTAGCATATTATAAAAAATGTACAAGAGAGGTTTACTGATCCCCAAACTAACCAGCTTGTAGAAAAGACCTTCTAACCATACAGTGTCGAAAGCCTTCTCCAAGTCAACTAGGCAGGCACCAGTACACTGTTTTTTGCCTTTATTCCATTGGATATCGGACACCAGTTTAGACGCGGCATGTGAGATAGCATGTTCTGCCTTAAAACCGAATTGATTATCCGGAACTATATGTTTGTCCTCTACCCACTTAGTCAGAGCTCTATTGATTACTTTTTCGAACACCTTACTGATATTCGGAAGGAGACTTATCGACCGGAGATTCGCCGGATTGGATATTTCCTTTCCCTTTTTGGGGATAGATTGAACCACCGCCGTTTTCCAATGCGCTGGATAATGTGCATTATTCATTGCATTATTAAACAGGGTGGTATAAATGTCCACCGCTTCTAGAGGAAGATGTCGAAGCACGATGTTCGGAATTCAATCGGTCCCCACTGATTTCTTACTTCTGATTGTGTCGAAGATCTCATGAAGTTCTTCCTTCGAAATGAACGGGGGTAGGTCACCTTCTCTGGCAATGACATTATTTGCCATATTTTCGTCGCTGAACCGGGTGAAACCAGAGCCCTCGGATCGCCAGTTCCCTACTTCATTTCGAATATGGAAGTTGTGCACCAAGACGCGATTGTCCAGGTCAAAATTAGGGCCAATGATATCATTGGCCTTGTATACTTCCTGGAAAGTCGCCCCTATGGCCTCAACCTTCTCCTGTGCATCCTCGATCACAAAGAAGTCGTCATCATCAGCGGCCTCATTTGTATCAATGCCTGCAATTGTTAGTAACCGTTCGTTGTCTGTTGTCCGGGCTATATTAAGACACTGAAGGTCGTTTTGATTTTTTCTCCGAAATAGTTTATTTATTTGCGGGAACATATTCGGGTTGCTGGTGTTTACAGCCCGTACCTTATTGTTCCAATACAAACTTACAGCAATTCTGTAATTCTCTTTGATTAATGTTTGAATATTTTTAATCGACGACTTCAGTGTCCTAATCTCTGGGTCTTGTCTGTCTGTAAACTGTCTGTATAAGTTTTTCAGTCTTGTCAGAAGTCTACTTTTCTGTCGGTGCAGTGCGTCAATAGTAGGATTGCGGAACAGATGTTCGTTATTCGTTTGTTTATACCGCGGTATTGTAGTGTCCATAGTTTGTTTTATTGTCTCGTACATTCGTTTAAGGTACTTATCGATCTCCTCGTTTGATAAATTCCTATTGGACGGTGGGTGAGCGTGTTCGAGGAGAGTGCTCTTGTCGAGGTTGCGGAGAAGCGTGTCCATCGAGTCTTACTGTAGTTGTAAGAGTATCTTTGAACAAACTCCTCCAATTCCGCAATTTCGTTGGGAATTGTGATTTCGGTGCTTAGACCGCAATGGTCGCTGTCATACACGAATGTGCGCAGACAGTTAAGCGTTTGTAAATTTGTACCTGTTAGTCGTATACGTTCGTCGTACAGTAATAGTTCCAAATAAGACCCGCCTCTGGGAAACGACGGGTTATCCGTCGCTTTAAGACCGAGTCTGTACATGACATCGTGCTGACCCCACCAATCTAGTAGTAGGTTCCCTCTAGTATTTGGCAAATTATTTCCCCAATCTTCGTTCGATCCTAATCAGTGAATTAACATTCACCGCAAGGACCTTCAAAGTTTGCTCCACCATGTGCGTACCCATTACGACATGTGTTGCGTTAGGCCCGGCAGCAGTGCGTAGATCTGGTCCTTCCGCTTGGCCTATTCTTGCACCTGCTGTCGCAGCTGAGCCATCTGCCCTTGGATTGCGAGCAAGATGGCCAGCATGTTAGGTTCAGCTTCTGTTGTTCTCGGCATTGGCGCCGGAGAAGCAACAGCCGCTTGCTGTGCCGTAGCCCCCCTACCTGACACCATTTGGGCGTAGGAGATTTGGGACGTGACGGCTGGTGTTTGAAGCCTAACAGGTGAACGTTTGATCTCCACCTTCTGCTGCCGAGCCAGTTTTACTTTTTTAATGTCGGCGAACTTAGGACAACCCCGATAGTTTACGGTGTGTCCCACGTTCCCACATAACACGCACGGATGCTCCGTCCCTACCCAGAGCACACTCCTCGGAACTGTGGTTCTTTGCGCACTTCACGCATCGGGGCTGCAAAATTAATAAAAATCCCACACTTCTAGTGCACAAATCGTCTATTATATGTTATTTGTAGTATGTCTGCATGGGAATTAGAGTCGAGAGTACGATCTAAGAGTCAGTATAGCTACATCATCTGCACATGATGAAGAGTAGACCTCATCTAGTAGTAGAACTATTGAGAGCATAAAACATGCAAAATACCAGTAGCAACAGAACACCGCCCTGACGTATCAATTCTTGACGATACTCGATAGCAGCATTACTTGTGTCCAGTTGATTGAAAAGCGGAGTCCCGCAGGATCTTCTTCGTTGGCAAGCATCTTCCGTCTTGGACAAAGTTCATAACCTTTGACCATACTCCAAAATTTTGGAAGATTTGAAGTTATTAGGGGGAGCATAGTCATCTTTACCATTTTTCTTTATACAGTCTACTGCTACTGTGTCAGGCTATACAGTTTTATAGGATATTCCTGACATGTGCAATCATTTTAATCTGTACACCTTCCTTTCTTCTTTCCAATTAGTCTTTAGTGGTGACCTTACAAAGTCGCTTCAAATCTAAGGTCCACCATTAACCAGATGATTTACAGAAATTTTTTCTGCCAAAAAAGTAAGTGCAAAACATTTGGTTAGGACACTTAAGCTGAATAGCTTTCTCTACATTTCGTCTCGCTCTGAGTTTAGGTGGACCATTGTCGGACTTGTCGAGCTCTTCCCTGAAACTTGTCCAGTTGGTTTTTCATGGATTTCGAGAGTTCCCATTCTTCGATGAGATCGATATAACATGGAAGCCTCTAATAGGACATTTCGGACCGCATCCTAGCTCACTTGGATGTTGGATGTGATTTGTCGATTAATCATTCTGACTTTCATTACAAGTGTTGGTTGAGAGCCAAGACTGTTGAAAACTAGGCTAGACGATGGTATAAAATCAAGGTGATAGTCGCTTTTACTATTTTGAGATTGTGATTCTGTACTGTTCACTCAGTCGATGCGAAACAATTGGCAGGGGATTTTAAGTAATATGGTGAACGGTGAAGATAATCAACACTCCGCTATGTTATATGTAGGTACACGAATGATTCTTTCAAAGCTAACGATAACCGCTAATACTAGCATCAGCCCAATTAAAAGAATTTTCGGCAAAAAAATCCACAAAAAATGAAGCCGAGTTAAGTAACACGTTTTTCAAACACCGGTTCAAACTTTCATGATATAGATTTTATATCTACTATAATCACATACCAGTGTACGTTGTTCAATGATGCCTACTTGTTAAAGTTCAGACAATTTAATTTGTTCCTCGTTTTCTGCAGCACAAGTTGGCTGAGAGCCAACATCAAAGGAGACGTCGGGTAAATGACTCCCTTCAGTTGACCTTTTTAATTTTTAAGTTCATTCGTAGGTGGCAGAAGTTCCTCCAGCCTTCGACTATGGCTTTTTTGGATTCTTACTTAAAAAGGTTTCTGGTCTTATAATTTTATTAAACACGAACTCTCGAATCTTCGTTAAGGCATTGAAAAATTTAACCGTTTAGGAGTTGCTTTCTCTGCTTAAGAAAATCCTCAAAAATATACTTTACAGGACTACAGAGTTTTTAGCTGATATCCTGATCTCAAAGAAGTATTTATACAGACACATATAGTGCATGTGACAGCCCTATACAGGGCTTTATGACCTTGTTTTTGGTGCTGTAGCAAGCGAATCGTTAAATTTTGAATGTTTCATACGAACTTTAGGGAAATTTCAGTATGTAAACGATAGCTACTTCGCAAGCAGACAATTTTGAAATGATGCCCTGTCCATCCAAAGGGAGTCCTGTTTGTATCGCACGCGCATTTTCCTTTTTTTAATTTAAGAATAGGGTGCGGTATTAGGTTGAGAAAGTAGAATCTTAAATATGAGCTTTGAACAGCAGAACTACGTTCGTTGCTAATCACAACCGGAGAGAAAATATTCCATTCTTTCAGGAATTCGCTACTGTAAAGATTGTAACTTCAAAAAAGTTGTCTCTTGCTATTGTGTTGTGTATATTTATACTCGAAGGTGTCTTTACAGAATAATGAATGTCTGTGGAAGAAATATTCGAAACACTGAAAATATTCTTTTGTGAAAAGCATTCAGATGTTTCAAGAGAGGGACTTAAAATTGACAACTGACGGAAATCTCCATAGTTACCGAAGGACATATTTTTTAATAGCATTTATAGCATTTCAAAATAAAAATAAATTGTAAGGACGATATTTCTGTAAAAGTAGGAAAAATATCAACATCATCAAGGAATAGAAATTGCCTAGTAACGTGGAAGACAAAATAACAATATAATTTTTTACATATATAACAACAAATTTGCCGAATTTGGGAACTTATCCCTCTTAATTCCTAGAGCAATAACTAAAAACTCCCTGCTTCTGCCATTTTAAAAAGCAAATGACTTCAAAAGACTTACTCGTCTTGGAAGTTCTGCATCATAGTACTGGGCTTCTGGATACAAAGCAGGGAAGCAATGCGCCAGGAAACAATTCAGGCTTCTCCTCCAATGAAGGAGAAGATATAAGCGCATAATCTTTTTTTTTTGGGCTTTGAGATAGTTTTTTACCGGTTCTGGAGGCATTCCCACCAAACTCGTCCCGTCCATCTGTGCAGGATGACGATGTAGAATGGAAAATTGATGTCAAAGTAAGAAAGAATAGTGCAAAACCCAAGCGCATCACAAGAGGCACAGACGTTCAAAAGTTCATCCATTTACTCGCATACGCCACCGATATTGGCATAGACCCAGCCAGAAGTGTGAGGACCCAACGACTGAGATGGCTGAGTCATGTAGAGCGGGTGGACACCAACTTTGCGGTCGAAAAGTCTTCGAATTCAACTTAGCGTCCGAAACTGGAGGCAGCTAGCAAAAGATCGAGCTAGTTGAAGACGCTTGACTGAGGTCCAGATCCACCCGAACTGTGGCACCACTTTGAGTAAGTGCTTATACCATAGTTTTGCATTCGATGCGCCACAGAGAGTTTGTAAGCGCCGCAGTGTGTTTATGGTACTTCAACTTCAACCAAGGAATGGGGACTTTAGTTTCGGGAACTGAAAGAAGACACACGGGTGCATATATGATTGTTACGGTTTATATCAGAACAGGAGACACTTTTTCGATTCCTGAATGGATTCTGAAGAGAATTATTTCATAATCGGCGGAGATTTCAATGCCAAACATATAGTATATGTAGATTGGGGAAATAATACACCAAACACTAAAGGGAACTTACTACTCAATTGGTGTGGCCAGAATAGCGTTAAAAACTAAGGATAGTCACTCGTTTCCCAGACACTGTTCCTATCTCTTCGACACACTATTCAATTGTCAAGTACGATTTAAGATACTGTAAACTGTCTACGCACTTTTGTGTATGACAGTGACCATTGCGGTTTCAGTACCTAAAAATACCGTTCCGACCGATCTTGAGGAATTTGATGAGTTTGTTCCAATGTATTTCTACATCTAAAGTAGAGTAAGTTGGATGCATTTCTACAGTTCTTTGATGAGAGCAATCTCCACTGTCCACCAGGAACCTGTCGACCGGCAGGAACCTCAAACAAATGGACGAGATAATAAAACAAACAGTGGACAAAACGATACCTTGGTATCGGCAGACTGACAGCGAAGACATGTTTCGCAATGCAACTATTGACGCCCTTCCCCGACGCAAGAGTAGACTGCTGTCGGGATTAAGAATCTTATAGAGGCAGTTTACTGGCAGGCATAGCCCGGAGGTCATTACACTGAAGACGTCGATCAAAAACCTCTAAATATTAATCAAAAAAAATTACCGTACTTCTGTAAGTTTGAATGGAACAATAAAGTTTGGGCTATACATACCAGTAACCCGGAGTAAAGATCAGAACGACCTCCCATGTCTTAAGATCGCCTGAACGAAACAGGTTCTGTCAACAGCAGGCATGTATTCAGATTCAGAAAAAGTAATCGATGATGACAATTTCTTCAATTTCTTTGTGGTCGAAGATCCTCAAGACAAGACTGAGGCTTTTGGAGCGTTTTTCCAGGAAGGGTATAGGGCGAATAATGTCATTGACCTGAACCGCGACTAGGAGAATCAGGTCCTTTTGCACAATACCCAGCACCGAAATGATATAGAATTTTGGAGATTCTAGAAACCGGGGTTTACTAAGTCCAATGACGAAAATATGTCAAATAATGCCATCGCCAACCAATCAGAAAAACCCTCGTTCATTTCGAAGGAAAAACTACAAACGATCTTCGAATCACTTAGCAGGAAGAAATCAGTGGAAACCGATGGGATACCGAACATTGTGCTGCGACATTTTCCTCTAGTAGCTGTGGACATACACAGGCCTGCACATTCTCCAGCGCATTGGAGGATCCCCATCCGATTCCCAAAAGGGATGATCCAATCCGGAAAATCTTCGGTGGATAAGTATACTTCCTATTATCAGCTAGGTTTTCGAAAAAGTGATCAATAGACTAAGTGAGTTGAGCACAGAAATATAGTTCCGGATAATCAATTCGGTTTTCAAGGTAGGACGCCTCATTCTAGGGCCGGTACGGATTCCAGAAAGAATTGGTGAAACTTCTCTATTGTGGGACAACATGGACAACCACTATTTTAAAAAAACATCTGGATGTTGCTCTGGCCAGAGCAAAATATGCGTTCGCCCTTACAAAGAGACTAGTTATAGCAGCCAACTCAATGTGAGGGTGAAGGTTATCTGCTACATGGCCCTTATTAGGTCAATGTTTGTATTTGGGTGTCGCGTGTGGTTCAGTATGGTTCACGTGAGAGCAAGCTTAATGGAAAAGATTCGGGTGTTTAAAAGGGCTTACCTTGACCAGCGCTAAACTTCCAAGTCGCTCGAACAGCTGAGGACAAGCGACTCAACTAGGACAGAGATGTCGCACAGGGCAGTGCGGAGCATATCCGGTTAAGAAAGCTGTAGGGAATCGTGATATGAAAGATTTTGCTCAGCAGCACCACGAATTTTGGTGGCTCAGTGAAGGGGAGGAAACTCCTCAGGACAGCTTCAAGTTAAAAAGATTAAGGCCGTCTCGATAGGGTGGCAAAATTAAAGAGTCATCCCAGGGTAGTTTTCGAACAGGGAATCGAAAGAAACGGCGCTGAATGCTCTCTACTCGGGAAATGTCAACCCTCTTAAAGGGGGACCACGATTGGCTGGCATATGGCATATTTGAGTAAGGTTCGTAAGGTTCGTAAGTAAGGTAAAGGGACCTGGTCACATAAAGGTTAGCAAATTCTTTGGACCACCGTTTCATAAAACCAAGTGAAGAGTTGGCTTAAAGGATTATCTCACATCAATATGCTAATAGAAGTTCAAATCTCTATCGTACAGTATTCCGAGGTTGCGAACCTAAGAACCTAGGGTATGGGTTGGCCGTGCAGAAAATTAGATCGAGGAGCAAATTGGTTACGTGACAAAGTCATAGATTGACATTTGGAGATATCAAATTCTAGGCAATTGTTTTGACAGCAAGTAGAAAACCCATCATGATCTTCTTGAGGAAGTATAGAGTCATGGGGAGAGCTAATTGTTTTGAAGATCAAGATCATTTATTGTTAAGATGAAAAATAGGGGACCTAGAAGGCTGCCTTGTGGGATACCAAAAGAAGAAATGGGGTTAAGACGGTTGACCCGAAACAACCGCTATAAAAACGGTCTGCCAGATAAGAATCCATTTTAATAATAATAAAGCCGAGGAACACAATTTGAAAATGATCAATTGATGAGCCTGTCTGGGCCGGGTAAAAATTCATCGTTAAGGTCTTGCAGCTTTATTTCGATAAGAGTAGGATCAAAAATTTGAGAGAGAGAGAGGGGCCAATAGAGAAATTGGGAAGCTGGTTAAAATATATGGGGTTCGGTACGAAGAACTTGTCTGCATATCATTGTTTAAAAAAGGTTGCAAAGTAGTTGAGAATAGTATGTGGGTCATTAGAAGATATATTGTTGTACGAGACAGAGGAGGGGCAATCGTCAGATTTTCCTTTTGTATTGACGCATTGATAAAAAGACATAGGTTCGTTGATAAGGTTGGTCTGCGCAGTCCCAAAAAAGCGCTGATGGAGGCAGTTATGGAGTTGGGTAAATTGGAGATAGGTCTCAGGGTAGTTGCAGTAGTCGGAGCAAGAATTTGTGTGAAGAAACATCTCCCAAAATTGATTTCTTTTGTTGCGTATAGAGCGAAGTTTTCTGTAATACCAAAGAGGAGAAGTGAATGATGTCTTAGGTGGCGCAAAATTAACCATCCTATTTTGTTTTTGAATTACTTTTTTACTAAAATAAAAAACATGATTTCGAGTGATGGAAATCTGTTAAGTGGAAAAGATGATATCCGCCAAGTGGCTGCCGCCGGTGTTGATGAACATTGGTGCCCTTTTTATCGCATTTTAAATGACTTTCCACAAGATTTCCGGTGAAAGCTGTTCGCATTCCTGTCGAATATTCTCCTTAAAGGCTGCGATTGTCTGAGGCTTGTTGGCATAAACCCGCGACTTCAAGAAGCTCCAAAGAAAGAAGTCGAGGATGGTCATATCGGGAGATCTTGTTGGCCATACCGAATCGCCAAAACAGGAGATAACGCGATCAGGAAACTTTTCTTTCACAATATCTATTGTGGCTTGTGCTCATCCAATCCCGAGTAAGAAGTCATTTATCATGGCCTTGTAGCGTTAGCCAGTAACGGTGACCGTATTGCAGATGGCGTCCTCAAAACATACGGCCCAATCACTCCTCCCGCGTAAACGCCGCACCACACAGTGACTTTGAGTGGATGTTCTTCGTGCATTACACGTGGATTCTCAGTGACCCAGAAACGAAGGGTTTGCTTATTGACGTAACCGCTTAAGTCGAAATGCGCCTCGTCGCTCATGATGATTTTCGACAAGAAACCGTCCTCTTCATTGTTGAGATTGAGGATGGCTGGATAGTAATTCATACTCGACTGACGGTCAGAAGGTTTGTATACTGGAGTCTAGTTCACAAATGTCAAATATGATTGACGTACGACGCCATTTGCAAAATTTATAACATCTCCAATAGGGTGATGAGTTTTGCGCCACACATTGTGGATTAAATATTTCTCTGTAGAAAATAGAAGGAGCATCTGTTAAAGGTTGGCTGGTAGGATAGAAAGAAGATTTCATGAGGTTTATGGAAGTTGTTAGAAGAGAGAGTAGGGGAAGAAGTAGTCTGAAGTAGGAAGTTATGGAAAAATGAGAAAAGAAGACGAGGGTTAAAGTTGACGATAGTTGATAGAATAAAGGGGCAATGCTTTACCGTGGAATTGACGGGATCACTAGTGAAAATAAGGTTCAGCTGGCTACTTATGGAGTTAGAGGAAAGCTTGAATCTGTTATTCGATCAACGAATATAAATTCCTTGGTTGAACTAGCGTTAGAAGCAATGAAAAAGAGTTGAACTTCCAAAAGGAACCACTTAAGAAGCGGCTGATTAAAATCTCCAAAGATAAGGATATCATCAATTTAGATGGCTTTTTTAGGAAGAATGTGAGATACGATAGGCATGATCAGGAGAATGTTACACCACAAAACGTACAGAGACCTAATCGGCAGTGTTATTTTAATTGAAACAAAGCCAAGTTTAGCAGAAGAACAAATAGCGATGCGAGAGGAGTTAAGGCTATTGAGGGTCGCAAGTAGGCCTCCTCGGTATGGAGAATCAACCTTAAGAACGAAATGATCATCAACTTTAGGAAGAGGATGATTGTCATCTCGAAAAACAGTATGGTGAAGACAGCTGCTGGTTTTTTATGTCGGGGACTAGATTGGTTTCTGTAAGAACATAAACGTCAAAAGAAAGGACATCCGACTTAGATAAAACAGCGGGGGATTTAGAGTTTAAGCGAAAATGTAAGAGCAAAATTGTTGTGTGGAGGAGTATAAAAAGATGGTTGAAATACAGATACAGAAGACAAGTTGGGAACGAAAAGATTAACCCTATCCTCATGGAGTCAGTTTTATATGATTTCGTATACCGAATTCGGTGGTGGTGACTATACCGAATCTTAACGAAAACAAGCCAACGCAAGGCTAAATTTTCCATCTTGGTTCTTGGTCGTTCTCGTAGCTCGTCATATACTGGTGTGAAACTGCTCCGCCATCCGAAACCACGATTGGGTTTGTTCCACATCATTATCTATTGACCATTCTCATACATAGACACGCAGTGGTAGACTTGCTGATGGTGTATCCAAGTAAAAATTAGAAGTCTAAGTACTAGAGTACTCTATAGGAAATCCAAACGGATTTCCAAAGTGGAGACAAGAGCGCGAGTCATACCTAGATGGCACAGAACTTTGTCTAGGCCTTCAACATGAGAAGAGCCGATCTTGTTTTCCTGATTCTTTCTCTCCTTTTAAGAGTATCTTTTGCAGTTTTCAGTATCGAGTCTAGAGTTGCCTCGGAACTTTAAAGCTGGCATGCGTCAATTTCGCTGGCCTGAAAACCCATTAAAATAATGATGTGAGAGTTTTATTTTAATATTCATAAAATCGAATATAGCCTTCCTTTATTGCCTTTTTTTTTTCATTTTGAAAAGTATTTGCAATTAACTTGTATTCAAGCACTTTTGCTGGAAAACTTTTAATCAAATATGCAACCCAGTTTAGCCTTCATTTCAATTATAAATGACTGGAAAATGAAAACTTAATACCCTACACAAACACACCGTAAAGCCATGAAATTACATTTCTGATTTCAAATAATGAATATTATCTATTGTGAGTAGAAAGCTCTATTCAGATAGTTGGATAGATGCACAGATACGAGTATGTGTTACATGTAATTGCTCCATCGCCATACATATTGTACGTGCATACATATATGCAAACGTGCATAAATGAGTTAATTGCACATTTGCACCCCCACAAATACAACAAATGTGCATCGGTGCAGATTAAAATCATTTCAATGGATTTGTATTCTCTCTCTCTCACTCTATTGTTGTGTGCACTGCACATAAAGGACGAATAATTTAAATCTGCATGGCATAGGGTATGCGGAACTCCAAATGATTCGAGGAAAAAAAAAAAGGAAAAGCCTTAAAACTTAATGAAAATTGCAAAATGCTGGAAAATTTTTAGATTATTTTCGAAGAGAAAAAGAATGAAATTACTTGGGAAAAATATACAATAAATGCGGTTGTAAATGAGTGTGTTTATAAGACAGGTCATATGTATAAGTATAGATAATGCTTGCCTTTCAATTGCTTACTTACGACAGTATGTGTATAAGGGATGAAAGGGTGTATTTGCTAACAATAAACTTTAAAACTTTGCGGTAACTAAATGATATTTTCATAGTCGTATTTCTCCCATGTGAGATATCTTGTCTACCGACATATAGGAGTATGTATAGTGTCACCATGTTCTGATTTTCGAAAAAAAAGTATAAACTTCGATATGTCTGGCTTGTACATATCTATAAATACGACTCCCATTGCTTTTGTTTTGTAGTTTGTATTTTATACATTAATTTGGAAAAGAAAGATACATGTATGGCGGAAACTTCGGTACTAAAAAATCGTCCATAATCCGGACGTATATGTCAGCATTGACTGTCTCTCACTTAAAGAAATGCGAGGGCGGGTCAATTATTTTTTTATCAAAAAATCTGTGTTTTAATCCAAAAGTCACGGACTTATTGACCCGCCCTCGTACCAATAATCCTTCATCCTGAAATTATACAGAGCATTGCCGTTTTTGGACAATCCCTAAGGTGTTCGGACCACCATTATCCCATATTCTGTTTATTAAAACAGCCATCGATATGAAACTGTGCCACGTCAGCAAACAATACATTTTTAAGAGGTCGTGCTGTTCGAAAACGTTCAAGCATCATCGTTCTCGCGAAGGTTTTTCGCAAAAAAATACTCATTTTTGCTGATTTGTATTGTAGATAGGCGAAAACTTAGTTGATGTGCTGGTACCAGTATACCGCGCAATCTTCCCAATCGACTAACGCAGATTGCGCATAATTTCGCGATAAACTTAAGCCCCATGTTCTAGCGGCGCTATTAACGTTGATCGGGACCATCATGGTTTTGGTCAACTGTTGAATTCTAACCCTATATCCTCATACCGAAATCGCTATTACGGTCGATTTTAATATACACAACTCTGGGTGGCTTCGACGTTTTAGGCACACAACCCCCGAAGGACATTGTGTTGAGAACTTCACTTTGGAGAACAACTTAATTCAGCTAGTAAATAAGCCCACATGACAACCAGATGTTGATTATCATTCCGCCAACACCCTGGACATGTTTCTAAATTTTCACCTTGATAAGTGCACCGTTGATTTCTCTCCTCTTTATGGGCGTCGGACTATTGTGTTATATCAGCTGAATTCTCGTGCACTGAACACAGAGTTAGAAAAAGATTCCCAAAAGAACCGCATACAAGGAAGTCAATTGAAGTGCACACCTTATTTAGGAGAATAATTTTAACTGCTCGCATTGTTTTGTCGGCAACGAAGTAGATGCCGCTGCTGACATGATCAAAGACTCTATTTTATTTATCTTTCACCGGATTAAGATTATAAGACCAATAGAAAAGGTCTGGTATACCATGATCTGTAAGGAGACGATCAGGGATAGGGGATAGTTCTGTCCGTCCTACAAAACCAACCCAACAGAGGAAAGCCAAATGAATGTTAATCCGGCCAGGTGTGACTGCAACGCCTTTCCCAAACTAGAGAAATTTCAATATGCAATAGTAAAAATGTTTGGTCCTTCGAGCCATATACTTCCTGCACACTTTGTGGCCAGCTCAACACTTCCAGATTGTGCTATGTCTCCGCTTGAGTGCATCGAATATTCGATGTGACGAATCCACTTTCGCACTCGTGTAGTAGAAAGAGTTTCTACTAAAACATTTTAATATTCACAAATCCGCTGGTCCAAATGGTATACCTTCCCTTCTTCTGAAGATGGTTTATTTTAAGCTGAGTAAGCTTTTTCACCAATCCAACTCTTTAGGACTCTTTTCGAGCAGATGGAAAACGCAAAAGCCATGAGAATTGACGGTTTCACCTTCCTCATTTTCGGAAAGTATGGACCAATGCCACCACAATACCAAATTCCACACCATGTAGTGACTTTTGTGGATTCAGTGGTCTTTCGACACTAAAATTGGCCATCAAAACCCAACCATTCGACGTATGTTCTACGTACTTAGCTGGCTTCAATTCTTGAGGGATTTGAACTTTATAAGTGTGTCAATGCAAATTCAAATGCAAAATATGCCATACGAGGATAGTGTGGTAAGACAAGCCGAAATGATGTCCTTGCCGTGAAATCGTTAGATTTGGTTCTTCTTCAACTCACGAGTTCTGTAGTAAGTTTTCACAAATTTAACACATTCTGGGATTACTAACCGATTCATATTGTAAAATGGCAAGCCTTAAACTGAATATATTCAGTCTCAGATGACAGTTCGGTTTGGCGTATGTGATTGAGACAGGGATGTCAAATTCCGACCACGAATTGGAAGATTTCATAGAAAAGCAACCGTCGCACACGACTCCTGTGGCCTTTTCTAAATGAGTCTCAGTTCTATGCTTTCAAAATCCAGAGGGACGACATTTCAATCTCTGACAAATTAAACTATTGAAGTTGAATGTAGCTTGGAAAGAACTTTCTACAATAGTATAGACCTCTGTACGTACTATCAAAATAAGTTTGTGGGAGCGGGTAGTCAACTCCGGAACAATTTTGAGCCCATAGGATTTATTTGGAAAGGCGCAGAACAACTCCCTACTATAAACCCCTTAAGTATTAAGTCAGTAATCTGTCGTATGTGTAGCATGACTACGGAGAACGATTGTTACCCCATACAACTCCAAGCTCTTAATACCAAGGAATGGATACGAGATATTGAGGCACAATATTTTATAAATCTGTACAAATGCTAGATTGTCCTGTTGTTAAGAAATAAAAATCAAGCTGATAGTTGTTGTTAACAAGAACGGATCATACGCTACTGCGATGATCTTTCCGAGTCCATTTTGTGCACAATGAAAGCCGCACAGCTCAGACAATATACCCGAATGAGGGTGATTTTTTGAAAATTCGAAGTCCTCTTTCGGCTACATATCATACAGAAAGTCGTCAAATTTTGGTTGAATTTTATATAGAGACTTAAGTAAGAGGGTTGTCTGAAAAGTTTCCGACCAGACAACGATACAAGACATTTCTTCTCAATTTTTTTTTTTTAATTTTCTACATAGTCTCTTTGTGACTCTACACACTTCTCCCAGCGATGCTCCCATCTCTCTAACCCGTCCAAATAGTACTTGGCGTTTTTCTCTGCAATATAATTGTTCACGAAGGTGATTGCCTCCTCATTTGACGAAAATCTCTGTCCTCAGAGCGCAGTTTTTAGATGAGGGAACAAAAAGAAGTCGCTTGGGGCTAGATCTGGTGAATAAGGCGGATGGTCAATCAGTTGAACAGGATTTTCTTTTTCTGCAAATGTGGCCATTTTTCCGCAATTTCTGCTTTCAGCTTGGCAAGTAATGATGCGCAGTATGCTCCTGTAATGGTTTTTCCTTTTTGAAGATAATCGGTTCAGATAACTTCTTTACTATCCCAAAAAACAGTCGCCATCACTTTCCCAGTCCAAAAAACAGTTTTTGCTTTTTTCGGAGCCGGATCGCCCTTTGCAGTCCACTGGTTTAACTAAATTTATGTTTCGGGCGTATAATGGTGTATCCAAGTTTCATCTACAGTAATTAATTGGCGCCAAAACTCGGATTTATTGCGCCTAAACTGCGCCAACAGAGCGTTGGAAATGTTCATTCGAACAAGTTTTTTGTCTAAAGTAAGCAAAGCAAACGTGGCAGCCAATGCGCGGACAGCTTTCTCATGCCTAAATCTTGATTTAATATATAACAAACATGTTCTTTGGACATTTTCATAACCTCTACTATCTCTCTCACTTTAATTCGGCGGTCGTCTAACACCATTTGGTGAACTTTAGTAATGTTATCGTCAGTGGTTGCAGTTTTTGGACGTCCCGAACGTTCATCATCTCTCAAGCTCTTACGGCCACGTTTAAATTCAGCTGCCCAAAATTTCACTCTGGTAAATGATGGTGCAGAGTCCCCATACACAGAGTCAAACTCATTTTAGATTTGCGTAGGCGTATTGCCTTTCAAAGACAAAAATTTAATAACAGCTCGATGCTCAATTTTTTCCATTTTCACAAAATACACTCACATCGACTCACTGAAACGACTGTCAACTAAAAACTGCGCGTCCAAAATGACTGAAACTTCGGCAAGTAACTATCAAAAGATGCACAACTAGCATTCACTAGCTTTTATTGACGAGTGCCCCTATCTTTACGTTGCGGTCGGAAACTTTTCAGACAACCCTCGTATTTCAAGTTGAAATTGTTCCTTTTTGAGAATTTGACAATAAAAGGGCAATTTCTCCAGCTGGTAAGTATAAACAGAAATCTCTGTATCATTTACCGAAACAAACTAAGCTGAGGTGCAGGCGCAGTGGCTTAGTTCGTCGATTACTATGCAAGATGGTCTGGATTCAACCCTTACTCTGCACTCAAGGCAAGAAAAATAGTTAATTTTCTATAAAGTGATCACTCTTTCGGCCGACAGAACCAAACCCTCCAAAGCTACAGCCACATTCTACCTATACAAATGCGTTGTAATTGCTCCAAGAAATTGTTTTCGAAATATTATTTACGATTTAAAATCGGAAAACAATATTTGTCTGTTATCTTTTATTATTCAATTTCAACCGAGAATTAATTTAACAATGGTCAAGCACATAATTCTTATTCCATACCGGTCATCGCTGTATTGTGCTGAATTTGCTTACAACGCAAAAGGGAGTGCAATTGAAAATGAATAAGTGTTTTATCATTCAATTATAAATTGAAATTAATGGGCAATCCCGTACATAAATGGGACCATTGGTTGCAGTTGGATGCAATTAAGACTGGCTGAGTTGGAAAATGCCAAAATGGTTAAAAAATGAAAGCTGCACCCACTACGCTGGTACAATTCGACTGAAAGAATTTACGAAACAATTTGTAGACATTGATTTTTGTAAAAAAAAATTTTTATATTCGTATTGCCGTAAGATAATTCTTTCAAAATCGCACTCAAAATCAGCAGAAGATATTCCCAATTCAAAGTGTTTTTGAGCAGAATGAACATTTAAAGCTATTAACACAGAGTATTTCAGAAAATGCTAAGACAGCAACGCACAACTTCCAAGCCTATTGCGCTTGGAATACAGAAGAGCGATTTTAAATATTGTTAAGCATGATAGAAACCCTTTGGCACGTTAAATGATGACCGATGAAGGGCGTTTTGAATTCAACGGTTTCGTAACTAAGCAAAACTACATCTTCATTAAAGTTCAATACTCCCAATTTGTGTAAAACTGCAGAAAGATTTTTTTCGGAAGTGATCGAGGTGAAAGCCTAACAATAAAAGAAGAAAACTTAAGGTTATTGTTTCAAACTAGTGTTATACACAAAGTTGCTATAAAAAGCAAATGAACGGCTCCAGCAAGATAGATATTACATGTAGCAATGAGATAGCTGAGGCAAACATATCCAAATAAAGTGAACGATAGGAAAAATTGTTCAATTAAACAACAACGGTGTGAGATATAAAATGGATTCTGAATTTATTTTGAAGCTATGTACGCACATCATTTAAATGACCACCTCGGCTTCGCTGGCAGTGCTTCAAGGGGTCCGTCCAATTTCTGGAGACTTGGTCTAATGCGTGCCGCGTTATTCCTGAAATAGCGTGTCGAATGTTGGCCTCGAGCTCGTCCAAAGTGGTTGGCTTGTTAGCGTAGACTAAGGACTTGACGTTGCCCTATAGAAAATAATCGAGTGTTGTCAAATTGCATGACAGCAGCGGCCATTTAATGAACGCTCGCCATGGGATGACCCAGTTGCCGAATTTCTCCTTCACAACTTCGAGCATGGCATGTTACGCCATTTTGTTGGACCCATAGCTCGTTTATATCGTTTTTGTCGATTGTTGACCACCGAATGTCGGTTAACATCACTCTTTATCTGAGACCATCGACAGTAACTGTGTCTCTTTCATCGGAACTAAGGTCTGATGATGCCGCCATGCCGTAAACCGCAATCTTTGTGGTGATGCTTGCCCGAACGCTTGTGGATTGTGTTCTCTCCAATAATGTCAATTTTCTTTGTTAACATAGCCGCTGAGTCAAAAATGGGCATTGTCCGAGAAGAGGATTTTTCGCCCAAAATCAGGGCACCCAGCCAACATTTCCAGCGGTCAATCTGCGAGCTCACAGCATTGCCGAATTGATATTTCTGGGCTCTTCTTCGATTCTGGCCTTGTTCATTTCACACCAATCTCTATCTGGTTGGTGGCTTAAGATCCAAAAGAGTGTGCTCAGGTTCAAACTTTTCCACGGTGAGACGAATTTCATGCACACTGAAGCCATGATGTCGACCGACCTGCTGACAAAATTCACGTTGGGTATTTACAACGGAGCCGGTATTTCGATAATATTTTATAATATTGTAATTTTCGCAGGTTTGGCAAGTGTAAAATGATGCATGATGAAATAGCAAACATTCTTGAATATTTTGATAGCCAAATGTCATTGGTAACTTTGACAGATCCTGCAGCATAACAATTGGAAATACTATCACTGCTCTCTGGTCACCCTTTAGCATCCGCCTGAATTGATTGCTCTAAATTGTCTAGGTGAGTAATTCTCGAAGTGTTTCAAGGTTTTAGTGGA
Organism: Volucella inflata; assembly: GCA_928272305.1. Lineage (NCBI taxonomy): Eukaryota > Metazoa > Arthropoda > Insecta > Diptera > Syrphidae > Volucella > Volucella inflata. The sequence goes on along the minus strand of OV743717.1, from coordinate 78,853,151 downwards.
AAACATTGTCATAAAAATTGGTCCTATACTGCCGAAAACTTTCCACAAAGTGATGGTAGTGCTTGCTTAAAACTTGTGCACACAAATGGATACGATCAACGGCTCAAAACAACAATAACAACAACAAAGATTGGTGAATCTAAGTCGGATACCCCTCTTGTTATATGTTGGACAACTCACGTGTGATTCGTGCTCAGTTAGCATTGCCATTTCTTGGAGAGACTAACACTGGAACAACGCTTGTAAATTATTGAATTTGTATTACCAAAATGTGGGCTCTGTGTAAAATGCTTTTTGCGCACTTTGACCATTTTACGGTCATCATAGTTGATCTACTGAGCAACAAATTCAAGCCATAGTGATCACATTTTGCACCAATTTCCCGCTATTAGACAGCAAGCCTCATATACTTAGAATGCGTACAGGGGAAAATATTGCTTCTGTATCTAACAGTGTTAAAAAAGGCCGTGATTTGTCCTTTCCTCGCCGTTTGCAGCAATTGGGAAGGTGTTCCTCGACTCCAAAGAAGATTATGCGCAAGGATCTTGGTCTAAAACTTTACAAAATACAGCAAGAACTGAAGCCAAATGACCTGCCATGGTGTCGATTTTTCGGTAAGTGGGCCTTAAAAAAAGCGAGAGCCAGGTCCGGTTTTTTCATCGAAAAATTATGTTTAGCGATGAAGCTTATTTCTGATTCAAGTGGTATGTTAGTAAACAAAACTGGCCCGATGAGCAATACAATAGCTGCCAATGAACCTCGAAAAATTCACTATTTGTTGCGGTTTATGGTCCAGCAGAAGTATTTTTTTCAAAGACGACCGGGAGAACAAGGGTACCGTCAATGGAGCACGCTATCGTTCAATGATTTCGAATTTTTGGCCAAAATACACGAGCTGAAGCTGGTCGACATTTTATTCAAACAAGACGAGCCTATATGCCATACAGTATACGAATCGATGAACCAATTTGGAAATAAGTTCGTTGTGCAATTTATCTCTCGTTATAGACCTGTGAATTGGCTGGCTAAATGGTTCGATTTAACGCCTTAAGACTTTATTTTATAGAACTATATCAAGTCTCTTCAGCCTCATATTCAGAAAGGTACGGGCCAATGACGCCGCCAACGCATTCAAACAGTGAATTTTTTGGGATGCATTGGTTTTTCGTGGATCTCGTATGGGTTGTCCAGTCCACCGAAATGGCAAGTTTGTTTATTTTTTAGGCATGCAAATTAAGATCAACTTTTGTAATTCACCGTAAAGTGAGGCCCAATTTTTGACTTTGACGACGAATTGCCTGGGTGGTTTTGAAAGCTTTCACTCACGGTGGTGATTTTTGGCGTGTACGTGCTGGCCGATATGAAGTTTGACCCGATACCGAACCAGTTTCTTTAAAACTATTCATCATTGCTCGAATTTCGGACTCACTGAGGTGTTTATGTTAACCGAAATTTCTTTCATCGCTTAAGGAAACCTATATATTTCGCTGCATTTTTGGCGACTTCGAAAATGTGGTCATTCCAACGTAGGTTGTCATTGACACACATACCGAGACTGAAAAGTTTTCCGGTTTCGACGATGCAAGTGTCATGAAAGGTATTAATGCCGAGATGAATCATCAAGCATTGGATTACATCTGTCTTTTGTTTTCCTCAAGTTATCAGGCAGATTGTGAAAATTACCCCTACTCAAGCTACTCGAGCATCCATATCTCGGATTCTCATTATGATATAACCTTGCTCTTGCTCTAGGAACACTCACTCTCCTTTTTCACTTTGTATACCGACTTCTTATGATGGATTGGTAATGAAAAAAGCTTCTGGATAGAAGAGCTGGAAGGTAACATGTAAATAAAAACTTGAAATTTATCTCCTGTTTAATTTGATTTTCCTCATATTTTGTTCTATTCGACATCAGATTTCCTTTTTCCCCTTTCACCAAATTTTAGTCTGAAAATCTCCACGAAATGGGCAAATCTGCACAATCTGGTAACTTTTTGTCTCAGTGGCTTCATGTTATATTTATCGCTGATCCTCGTTTTCACTTTACTCACTGTCGATCAGACTGTTATCTTGTGTCATAATTTTGCGACTTAATAAAAATGCTTACTAATGGGCAGAAAGGTGGACATGCTGAACTTCAAAGTACAAGTGACCCATTTCCTGAACATATGTTTCGAGTTCATAGGGAAAATAATGATACAATTACTGAATGTGGTTCCGGCCTCATTATTCATGATTTACACTTTGCAATAATGGACCCAGGGTGGAATCTCCAAGTAATAAGAACGGTCTACGTCGAAACACGAGTCTCTGGAGGATGTTTGAGAAAGATCTGACGGACTACTCATGGAAGTAATACATTCTGTTTATAGCTCTGGAGTGGAACCTGATAGTATAGGGTGCAATTTTGCCTACGAAAAAGGAGGGTACCCCATGTGAACTTTTTTTTTATTCATAACCGAGAAAATAAAGCAAAAATTCAAAAGCACTAAATTATCTATCAATTCTAATATATCAAGTTATGCTGCGAGGCAGAACGGGGTTATCTAGTTAGATTGAATAACAAAAATGTATTGTTGTATGGTAAACGACTCCATAACTAAAATTGCCTCAGGCTGTATGATACCTCGCAAAAAGGGCAACAACAATGAATTCAGTAAATGACAGTATTTGACAGTACGGTTGCGGATATCCCAAACTACGCCAAGACAAACTAATGCTGTGAGAAAATTCGACGTCAGACGGCTACAATCGCAAGAGATCGCCAAGTCCTTTTCCGATCGAGTGTCTCTTAATCTCTTAAGAGGTCCAATGCCGCCAGCATCAAGCATCGAAGACCATTGGAAACACTGCCAAAACGCCATCAGAGATGCCGCTTCTGATGTGCTGGGTTTCACTCGTCCACCACAACGAACCCCCTGGTTCGATGATGAATGTCGGCCAGCACATGCAGCTAAGCAAGATGCATATAACGCGGCGCTGCTTAGAAAGACCAGAGCTGCTCATGAGCTCTATGAGCGGAAGAGGAGAGACGAACAACGGCTTTTCAAGAGGAAGAAGAAAGAGCATGAGAAGCGCGCGATCGAGGAAATTGAGAGATGCTACTCCAGGAATGGAAGTTTTACCAAAAGGTAAAAATAACATGCCGCGGAAACAAGCCCCAAACCGAAGCCTGTAGAGATGAACAAGGAAACATCATAGTCGAACCGCAGTCGATGCTGAGGATTTGGAAAGACCATTTCTGCAGACTGTATAACGGAGATGACGAGCCAAATGCCGCTGTCAGGCAGAATCAACCGAATCAACCGAATCAACCTTTCAACCTGAACGATGATGACCAACCTGGATGAAGTGAAGATAGCTATATCGACGCTTAAGTCCAACAAAGCTGCTGGAGCGGATGGCCTGACTGCCGAGCTCTTCAAAGCAGCAGGCGATGACTTGGTAAGGAGCATACACCAACTCATCTGTAAAATATGGTCGGACGAAAGTATGCCCGATGAATGGAACCTCAGCATTGTTTGTCCAATTCTCAAGAAAGGAGACCCTCTGAACTGCGCAAACTACAGAGGCATCAGCCTCCTTAACATCGCATATAAGATCTTATCCGCCGTATTGTGTGAACGGCGATATTCACACTACGGCAGATCTTGGAGAAGACCCATGAGCTTCAGATCGATACCCACCACCTATTCATCGATTTTAAGGCCGCGTATGACAGCATCTATAGAGACGAGCTATATAGAGCAATGTCTAGTTTTGGCATCCCTGCCAAACTCGTCCGTCTGTGCAGGATGACGATGGAGAATGCGAGAATGCACGCTGCTCTATCAAGGTCGGTAAAGATCTCACCGAGACCTTTGATGTCCAGAAAGGATTTAGACAAGGCGATGCGCTGTCATGCGATTTTTTCAACATCGTACTTGAAAGAATAGTGCAAAACTCACGAGCAAACACAAGAGGCAATATCTTTCAGTCCGTCCTACTACTCCCTTACGCCCACGATGTTGACGTAATCGGGAGAAAGCAGCGTGATGTCAGTGGCGCTTTCGCGAGTATTGAGACGGAAGCGGCGAAAATGGGTTTAGCAGTCAATGAGGGCAAGAGTGAAGATCCAAAGACTGAGATGGCTGGGTCATGTAGAGCGCATGGACACCAATGCTCCGGTCCGAAAAGTCTTCGATTCCGCTCCCGAGGGACAGCGCAGTAGAGAAAGGCCAAAACTCAGGTGGCGCACGCAAGTATAAGAGGACTTCAGCCAACTTAGCGTGCGAAACTGGAGGCAGCTAGCCAGGGATCGAGCTGGCTGGAGAAGCTTGTTGACTGAGGGCCAGTTCCACCCCGGACTGTAGTGCCACCTAAAGTAAGTAAGTAAGTGCTTCTGCACAGAATTTCATCTGAGCCCAGGTATTAATATGGCTTAATGTACTAAACGGCCCACTGCAGTAGGGTCCGTTATTTCAATCATTGTGATGGAGAAACAATTTAACTTTTCTTCATCATAAAAGTTGTCGGACAAAAGAAAATGAATTTTCACCAATGTATCTAGAACCTCTAGATCACTTCAGTCTTTATTTTTGTATCTAACAAAAGATTATACATTTTTCTTAGCTCCCTTCTCTTTAAATTGAGAATACTAATTGATAATTTAGGTAGGTTGATTCTTTTCGGCCGCGTTTTTCCTGAAAATACCTGTGCAAAGCCCTCTGCTAATATTTTTTTTGAATAAACATTACCCCGCTAGGTCTTCTGTTCTTTGACAGTTTACTATATAAGGGAACTGTACATGTTTTTTTAGAATTTCTTTGAAAACTACAATTTTTGTGTTAAAAGTTTAGTTTGAAGCGTATCTAGGAACGGTCTACAATAACATTACTTTATGTCAACATAATACTCGACAAAAAAAAAACCTCTTACACTCACAAAAGAAATGAAAAATCTTGTTCGCTCCTTCGATCTTAGTTTAATGCCCGTAGTTGCGCTTAGCAGGATACACCATTTATTCACATATTTTAGTGACATTCATCGCATAAACTTGACGACCTTAAAGAAGGCACGTTTCAAAGATTAATCCAAAAGTCCACTTTCATCCATTAAATTGCTTTTTTCACGCTTTTAAAAGTTCTTTAATAAAATACTCAAACGGATTTTAGTCTCGCACTTGCTGCCTTCACATAAAGGACATTTGCATTGTCCACTTGAATTCTAAAGTTCACATAAACTTCTGTTGCTTCAAAAGCACCCTCGCCTCCCCTCGAATATATTATCTAACTTCTCTCAGCTGGAATATTTTACCGGGATTAAATATTCCATCAAATAGCAACTTGACGATCTGGAACTAAATTTAAACATACACAATGACAGTGTGCAACATTTTGAACAGTACCATTGTTAGAAGGACCCCCCTTAAAGCTCTTTTCAGCTTTTTCACTAAAAGCAACTCACTAATGTTGTTCTCGAAAAACTACGGGTATATCACGAGTTTCATTTTGTGATAATGATTTAGCTGCTCCCTGGTCTTGCTATCCGTTCTCACCAATTGTAATTATCCTACCAGTGGGGATGACTTTAAGTTCAAGAGAGCACAACTAATTTTGTCGATCAAACTGCTCCTAATGACGTAACACACAAAGCCATCCAGCTATTCAGGCATTCAGTCAACCAGCCAGAAAGGTCCTTTTATCGAAAATAATTACAAAATTTTCATGACAACTAACGCACGCTGACGACAGACAGGCAACAGCCCATTTTGATAATAATTGCGGGATAATTTACTATTGATTTCAATGGAGCCTTCCGGTGCTGTCATTGCCCTACAAGGATCTGAAGTGGAACTCGAATGAAAGTGTTTGTGGTAGGAGGGGAGAAAAGACAACTCTGCGGTTTACTGTGGTATGGCATGGCCAGCTAAAACAGACCCTGATTAGCTCTGGGTAGTTAATGATGATGAGTTGGCAAATTCCAAATTGTCATAATGACAAATGGTGTTTTCCAAACATGTGTGTGAGAGGACGAAAATACTGGAGTGTACACAGCAGCAATATAGTAGAATCGGAAATGGGTTGGAACAACGCGTTTTCGGAAAACTTTGTTAATGTGAAAGTATTGTATTTTAAATGGAGAGGAAGGGGAATGGAATTTACTTGTTGTCTTAATTTTAGGAGACTCTCAACGGATGCCTGCCATCAAATGGACATCTGTTGGGTAGGTACGGTAATTTTCTTTTAATTTTTCTCATTTTAAGTTTAATTATATCTGTCGTCGTATTGTAGTTGTAGATACGAGTAGATAGTGTTTTGTATTGTTTTTCTGTTCCTTGTTGTTGTTTTGTTTCTGATTTCAGTACTAAACGTTCACGATAAGCATCTGTTGTCAGGCTTGAAATAAGTTATTACGTAAAACTCTATTACAGTGAATGCCACGCTGTAGAAGAAGGAAACAAAAACCATCTAGTTAAGTGAATAAAAAAATCCAATAACCTAACAAAAATCACTGTGTCGCATTTCCTTTCACCTTTACCCAACCTAGTCGTTTTGTTTCTCTTTAATCGTTGCCGGTGGCATTGACCTTTGCCTAATGGCAGTAGTAATGTCTGAGTTAATGTAGTATTCCAGCGGATTGCGGAGCGGGACACATTGTTGGTGAAATGCTTCTTGTTATAAAGGGTCATTCATTTTTCGATGATTTCGAAAGTAAAGCTAAATAAAACACACACAGCGATACATTTTTGATGAAAATTTTATTTCATTATAAAGATTGCACATTGCCATTAAGTGTGAAAAACAATATCATTCAAATGGGCGCCTCGGGAAGATACCCAGCATGTGATTCTTTTGAGGCAATTCTTAACCACTTTTCCGCACATTTCGGGCTCTATCTTGGCCATAACTTGAATAATGTTGGTTTTTAATACGTCTAGAGTTCGAGGATTATTCACTAAAGCACGATTTTTTGCGTAGCCCTGCAGAAAAAAAATCTAACGGTGTCAAATCGAATGATCTTGGTGGCCAATTGACTTGTCGCCACAACGTGAAATTAAGCGACCAGGAAACGTCTTACGCAATAAAGCCATAATTGGTCGTGTTGTGTGGCTTGTTACCCCGTCTTGTTGGAACCACATATCGTCCAAATCATGTTCTTCAATCGCCGGCTAAAAAAATCGGTTATCATTCGACCATATCGCTCCGAATTGACTGTAACCGTCCGCCCATTGGCATCTTCGAAGAAATATGGACCAATGACACCTTTCGACCATAGAGCACACCAAGCAGTCACTTAGTCTTGATAATTGTGGGTTTTCTGAGCCTCATATGCGGCAATTTTGTTTGTTTACATACCCACTGAGTGAGAAATGTGCCTCATCACTGAAGAAAATGTTGTTCGAAAAATCAGTGTTTATTGTCTGTTGTTCCAACACCCAAGAAGGGTATCTACGACGTTGTGAATGATCAGCAGGCTTCAATTGTTGCGTAAGTTGAACTTTATAAGGATGGAGATGCAAATCCAAATGCAAAATACGTCATAGTGAGGTATACGACACGTTCAATTGCTGCGAACTCCGGGAAATCGATAAATTAGGATCATCAGCAACACTTGCACTTACAACAGCAATATTTTCGACTGACATTCCATTACGATTATGCACAGTCCTTTGTGACATCAGTAACGCTTCCATTCTTTTCAAATTTTTTCACAATTTTACCGATTGCTTGCGTAGTCAGTCGATTATGACGATCATAATCATCGCGTAATGCGCGCAGAGTGGCTACGTTTGAATCACAACTTTTGTAGTAAGTTTTAATAATTTAAACGCGTTGTTCTAATATCATAACACTTCAAATGACAGCTGAGTTTGGCAAGTGTCAAATGTCAGCGTTACCAACTTGAAACTTGAGAATAATTTATTTTGGTATACCAACGACAAATTTTTCACTATACCCCGATTTCTATGCTTGTGTCAGGCCAAGTGTTTTTAAAATATGTAGATCCTAGTTGGATACCTGGGATCATTAAGATAGAAAACGTTCATGACGGTCTGCACTCTTCACGACTTTATCGTTTACTCAGGGACGTTTGAAGGCACATGCACAATTTTAAGCTGGTGTTTGAGCGGATAGAAGGAGCAAACTTAAAGCTAAGGCCAGATAAGTCGTGAGTGGTAATTCTTCAAGCGTACGCTAACGTTATCGTTCTTCAGTCGAAGAGCTAAGACGTTAATACGGAGAGAAATATGTAGTTTCATCAACAAAGGAATACATCGAGTTAGAAGTATCAAAAAAGAGGTCATTACTGAAGATTTAGAAGCGTGTCGAGGTAGAAACGAGCACAAAATCACACCAGCACTTAATTTGTGAATATCACACTTGAAACCATCCAGGACAAGTTTAATTGAACGTTTTAAGAGCTTACTTCCAATTCTAGAAAAACCGTACTGTTTTTCACGTTTCGATATTTTTGAAGAGCTGACCGCTCAACAACGCTTTCATGACCTTGGAAAGAAGGGGCTTAAGTGCAATGGGTCTGTGAGAGGAGAGAGAAGATGATTCGCAGTTTTAAGAGACTAGCTAAACGGTCGAATCTGCTGTTGATTTCTCATGCAAACGAATCAAGAACAACGAGCTTCGGATATGCACGTGGAATATTAAGTCTCTTAATAAGCCAAGCGCAGCCCAATAACTAGTGGCTATTTGAATGCATCTTCCGTAGTACTGTCAAAAGTATAGCCACCTTTGATACAGGATTCAGGCTAATCGACTTTGCGGCGGGACGAAACATTTTCTTAGCTAACACGCGGTTCCTACATCTCGATACTCACAAGAGGACTTGGAGAACTCGTGAATAATCAACCGCCAGCCAGATTAACACCATTAGGATTGACGCAAAACTCCAGTATTGCGGATGTCCAAACGTTCCGAGGAGCCAATATCGACTTGGACCATTACCTTCTGTAGCGAAGGTACGGTTGCGTCTATCCCGACTATTGTGAATGCAAGCTGCAAGTTATTTCGGCAGACTGCGAAATTCTTTTCCGATCCAGTATTTCTTAATCCCTAAAAATGTCCCCTTCCGCCAGCATCAAGCATAAAAAACAAAGGCAACACTACCAAAAAGCCACCAGAGATGCCCCTTCTGATGTCTGGAGTTTCACTTCACCACTACAATAAAACCCTGGTTTCACGACGAGTGCCGGCAAGTATACGCTGTTAAGCAAAAATGCAGCTGCATAGAAAGACTAGAGGTGGTCAAGGGTTCTACAAACAGAAGAGGAATGATGAACGATGCTACTCCAGGATAAGAACCGAACCCTGTAGAGACGAACAAGGGAAAATCGTAGTAGAGTCGCAGTCAATGCTGAAGAACTATACAGCGACGACAACTTAACCAGAAAAATTAAGGTTCTACGACTAAGATGGCTGGGTCACCAAGCGGATGGACACCAAAGCTCCGGTCCGAAGATCTTCGATTTCGCCTACGAAAGACAGCGCAGTAGATTAAGACCGAGGCTCAGGGGTTGCATGCAAGTGGCAGTAGACCTCAGCGAAATTGGAAGCAGCTAGCAAATGATCCAGCTGGTTTTGCCGGCGAGGAACAGCAGGGAGTTTTACCGTCTGGGCCATCGTGGTATATTGAAATCATTCAATATCTTGATACTACATAAATACAAAAGTGGATTTGTCCCATTGGATATTCGATGCACTCGAGTGTAGGTGGAGACGTGACACAATCTAAAAGTGCTGAATTGATTGCGATTGACCGACAGTTAGGTTTTCGTAGCAACTCGGCCTCTTGTGATTTCGGGAACAAAACCGATTCGGACGATGCCAGAGTTGAATATGGCGGATGATTCAACACACACACTTCATTTCGAGTCAAAAATTTACGAACAATGAATGCTGTGGGACTAGCTGCAACATCGTGCAACAGAGACCAACTTTTTGGATCACGATATTTGGGTCGAATACGACGGATTTTGGAGTTTAAATGCTTTAAAATTTCAAGATAATATGCAACAGTAACGTTTCATCAGTTGAAATGAATTGTGCAACAAAATCACATACTTTTGTATCATTTCGGTCGTCCGAACTAAAGTTGGACTTCATGTGTATTTATCATCGTCCAGCGTCTCTCCGGCGTCCAAAAAATATTTTTGTCACTCGAAAACAACTGTTCTAATCGAACAGTCACCACGGTACACTTGTTGGATCAATTGGAATATTTCTGATACATTTTTACTAAGTTTTGTGTGGAATTAATTAACCACTCTTTGTTCCATCTATAAATTTCAACATCAACTGAAAAGGTGTTCTGGAAAAATATTTTTTATAATTCTTAAGTGTCAACCATATATCATGAAATTTTGCCATATAGTAGAAAAAGATTCAAGCATGTTCGGACAAATAGTTGGCGCTCTTGGTTGCTAAGATATGGCCCGTGTCCGGTATATTACTTGCCACACTGTATAAAATATTATATCTTCGGTTAATAGGATTTAATTTCCAACGTCTATGTACAATGGACATACGAGTACCTATACACTCTTATGTTCTTTGGAGTATTTTCTTATATAAAACTTTTTTGTTTAATTTCCTAAAAATCATCCAGATACTTCCTGATCGAAGCAAAATCTCTGTAATTCAAACTTGAGTAACCTTAGCAACCGTACTCATGAACATATTTGCATAATTTTAAAGGCAGGTATTCCAGCAGTTTTTGGTTACTTGGAATTCCTAATTATTAAAATTGTTCTCTTCCCAGAGTTCAAGATGCATGGGATATGAACTTTCCTAAGGTTTTCCACTTTTTCACCCCTAAACTGACATAAAAAAAAAAAACACAGAATTCCCAACAAAGATGTTCTTGACTGAAACAAATAACTTTGTCAAAAAGTTTATGTTTATCGGAGTATACATAGGTATATGCAAACTCAATACATACATATGTTATATACCGTAGGTTTGGTATATTTAATTTCAAAATAACTGCCAGCATCTTCCGTCGTGGCATTAGGTTGCAGCGCGTGTCTTGGAAGATTTTTTGTGCTCCCTCAGGAAAAAAACGTAAACTATTTATCACTTACATATCAGATGAAGAAAAGCGGGACTATGTATTGGTGGTACGCGTTCCCATACCCACACAATGCGTGTGAGATCCTTGCGTGCTTAGATATGCTTCTGGCCCCTTGATGATGTGAGCTTTCTTTTGTTGCTTGGCATTAATATCACGTCTAAAATGTTATTGTATATTCAGCCAACGGGCAACACTAGTGGCCCTGCCTGTTATCGGTGAATAACTCAGTAAAGGTGTTTTCTCAGCACCTTTCTGTTTCGGCCAAGAAACGAACAATGACAGAGAATTTATTCTAAAAAAAAGAAGAAGGAATGAGAAGAAAGAAAGGAAACAACGGAGAACAATAAAAAACGCCTAAAGTATGAAATGATGAATTCTTGAGGAAAATGCCAACTCACAGCATAAACGCATATTTTAGCCTAAATAGCTTTGCTGTTAAGGGATGAAAAAGTTATATTCATTTATCTCTTGAGCTCTGGCATGTCCTTGTGTTAAGCTATATGGCAGAGAGAAGAAGTGTAAAATCACAGACCATAAACGGTCGGTCCTTCAAAAGATGTTCCAAAATGGGAAATGATACAGAGGTGGTTTTGGGTAGATATTTCATATTCCAGATAAGATGCGTGGAATGTAGAAACCATAAAACAAGTTGATATGCCATTCGTACCGTTTAATTTCAGAATTTTGCTCAATATTTTAAATTACAATTTGGAAGCCGTTACCTACGTATAACCATCTTAAGGTAATCCGATAAATAGCCAATTATTTCAGATGCGCAAGGTACCCCCCTACTTGTGAGCTCTGTTTCTATGCTATCTTCATCTATTGCATTTATTCTCTGGGTTAGATTTGAAGACTTTGGGGGTCGGGGAATTGGTGTCTAGATATGTTGGCAATCACAGCCGACTGATGCACAATTTTATAATCGAATCGATGTCGTTGTATAGCTCAGATTTTCTCTCAAAATGATCCAGTAATCTTCGATAATTTTTTTTCTGAAATTTTTTCTTCATTTTTTGGCGCCTGGGTTTGTTTCTGTCAAAAGTTGATCCGTCCCTGTTCGAGGCTTTTTTCCACTTCGTTACTTTCGTATTTTTTTAATGGCCGGGAAGTTACCCTGGCGTTATGAGCCCCAACCTGGAGGGCCAGTTCCATTTTGGATACCCCTAGGAAGAGGGGTCTGTTAGACCGACGATAGTTGGTTCATAAAGGGCTGCAGTGGATTCATAAATTCCTCATCCGCCACCATCTCTTTTGTAAAACCTAGCTTAGTGTCGGAAATCCTTACCGACTTGAGCTCCAAATTTGTCGGAGTAGTCCAAATGAGGTCTCATTTGTTTTACTCCAATATCTTCACTTTTGATTCCACCTGAGTAATTCATCCGCTGTGCCTTTTATAATGCTGATATTTTTACCTGCTAGCCAGCACTCGTACTTGTAAGCTTAGCAAGCCGAGTCCGGATGGACAGCGACCAGTTCGCTAGACAAAATTATTTCGTGCTAGGCATTTCGACCGAGAGTAAGGGTTCTTTTTCGACGGATCACTAGGTTTGTGGATGGGGCAGTACGGCGATTGTCTAATGAAAACCTTCTGAACGTAGTCAGAAAGCTGAATTTGCATAGATCAATCGCAAATCAGGAGTGCACTCTGGAACGCAATTGATGTGTGTTTTATATAAGGTATGTTTGGAATCCTTGTTTTTAATAATACTTAGTATGTTTCTCTATAGGTTTGTTGCGGTAAATTTTCCTGCAACAAGGCTAACCTGCTTCCCAGTACAAATCCTTTCGGTCCCTCTTTTCTTTAGAGTGCGAAGACCGATCTCTGGCAGAAGTGGAGGGTAGCCATGGTCCCATCAGCCAGAGGCTCACCGATCACAGACCTCGTAAACCTATGTGGGTTTACGGGCGGGTTTCTCCTCAGATGAGGATGAGGGGGTTCGGTCGGAGATGCCCTAAGGACAAACCAGTATTCCAGGGTGCTATTGGAGGTCCCCCAGGAACACCGTTGGCGGAGCCCGTGGGCTAGACGGGAGACTCGCAACGGGCAGCATCAGACGTCTGAAAGTCGTCGACGCGTAAGGACGGACGGTCCTTTCTAGCCAGACATCCCAACATGATGAGGACGGGTGGGAAAGAATGATCCCAGCAACCTACATCCCAACGAAAGTCAAGCCATAGAAATGCCTAAGGAATACCACATCTCGAAACCGATGTGGTTACAAACAAGGAGCAGCACATCTCGCAATCAATGTGGATGTGAACTTCAAAATATTTAATGGGTGAAGAGATGAAGATCTCTTTTAGATACAGTTATACCCCAACGAGAGGACAGCGAAGGAGCGACAGTTCTGTGCAAGCGGACGGCCAACATAATAAGACACATCCCAACGACATATCAAACGTAAAGTTCGATGGGAGAAGGAAAGCCAGCACCCCACCGATGGAGCACCAAGGGAACAGAAGAGGCATGTAGGCGGACGGCCAAGTTATAAGACAACCTCCAACGAGGGAATCACAAACATAGAAATATACTCACAAATAAAGGATAAAGTTCCGATTAGGACTCACCTCCGATGTTCTTAAAATATTTTGTACGTATAGTCTAATGTGTCAGAAGTAAAAATCCAAACGGTTTTTGGCGCAAACTACTGCACGAAAAGGACAAAATTCTTTTGAAAAAGTAAATACTTTTTTCCTAAAAAATATGAGCACATTTTCAAAAAAATAGATTATAACTACAAAACTTGTAAATGGATTACAACGCTTTTATTTTAATTGAAGGTCATTAATTATAGGTTTTATTTGCGGTATCATTTATATTAAAGGTGTTTTTTTTAGCTGCATGAGAAGTTTCGATGGTTTTTGTCTATGGTTTGACAGCTGTCAATGTCAAACTGTGTTAAAATTTCTGTTCAGTGAGGTTTGGCAATTTATCATGAATAATTTAACGTCAGAACAACGCTTTGATACTTTGAAAAAAAATAGATCTGCTCGTGAAGTTCATAGAGCACTTCGTCAATTTTACAGTCAACATAATCGGCTTAGTGAGCAAGCAATTCGTGCAGTTATAAATCGTTTTCGCAGTAAATTGCCGTACATGGAGCGAAGACAACGCTCAAGCTGTTAACGAATCACCATTACATCCATTAAAATTGACTGTTTTGTGCGGTTTACACGCTGGCGGCATCGCTGGTCCTTATTTCATTCGAAATGAGGAAGGAGCTTCCGTTACGGTGAATGGCGAGCGCTAACTAGCCATGCTGACTGATTTTTTGTTTCCAAAAATTAGTCAGCTAAACATCAACTACATTTGGTTCCAACAAGACGGCGCAACTTGCCATACAGCGCGCTTAACCATCAATTTATTGCAAAATCGATTTGGTGTCAACTTTATTGCCAGAAGTGGTCCTGTTAACTGGCGCCCTCGTTCGTGCGACTTAACGCCCCTCGATTACTTTTTATGGGTCTATGTTAAGTCATTGGTTTATGCCGACAAACCAGCAACTCTTGAAGTATTGAAAGAAAATATTAAAGCTACGATTGACGTCATACCGCCAGATTTTTGGAAAAAGTTGTGAAAAATTGGACTGACCGAACGGACCATATTACTCGTAGTCATGGCAGGCATATGGTATAGTATAAAAAATAAATGCCATGAAACTATCTACCAGATTATAATAATAAAAATTCAATCTAATAACATTTCTGTCTTGTCTAGTTATTTGAAGTTTTCAAGCTTTCAAAAAGCACCCTTTATATATTGTACGTGTCATAATTTTGAAGATATTTGAGCTTTTTTTCTTTAGATTCTTACTTCTAAAACATTAGACTATACGTACAAAAAATTTTAAGAAACTCGGAGACGTACTATTCGGAACTGCACCCTTATAACCATCACAAAGACCACGGCAGCAGAAAGGCACACAGCGCAACATATTCCCCCCAAATCTGAACGCCGATCCACCGGAGTAGGTAGGGACCTGTGGGGTAAAGTGCCACAAAGCATTGATACTATGTTTGGGGCGGCGATCTAGAGAATGGCTAGATCGGGGTATAATCAGTTTGGGATAATACCCACACATCCTTCCTCCTACGTTCATCTATCTTCGATCAGATTTTCTTTCTCCTTCGCGTTTGTTTTGATTTGCAATTATGAGTAGTTCGATGGGCAAAAAAACCCCGGGTATTAGCAAAAGTAGAAATATTGCTTCTCCCAGTTTCCAATAAAATCCAATGGCTAGGGAAATAGCTAAGCATAGGTAGGATCCTCTCCAATACTGAAGAGCTTAGTACACGAGATAATAGTCCGAGGGAGCCAAATCGGGCAAATACGGTGTATGCGACAGCAATTGGAGCCATAAGTTATTCATTTTAGCCGTCGTTGTGATGCTCTTATGCGGCGCATTGTCTTGCAATAACAACTTTTTTTTCGCTTCATGTGAAGCCGTTTCGCAGCGACTTCGGCCTTCAATCGCTCCAATAATGCACAGTTATTCTCGCTGTTGATGGTTTTTCCTTTTTCGAGGTAGTCCACGAAGAGTATGCCATGACAATCCCAGAAAACCGACGCCATAATCTTTCCGACCCAATGAGCCTCCCTCCGCCGCTTCAGAGCACTCGTGCCGGCTTCAGTCAATTGCTGATCACTCATTCTATTCTATTCTCTGGTATGTAATAGTGGATCCAGGTTTCATCAACAGTTACCAGTTACCAATCGACGCCAAAAGTCCGCCCGATTCCGCATCAGCCAATCAGTGTTTTTGGTCAGGAGTGAGCATGCGCGGATAACTTTTTCATATGCGGAATATTGCCCGAAATATGGCGTGTGCGCTCAGTACTAATCTTTGTGGTATCTGCTAGCTCGCGCACCTTGGCTTTCCGGTCAGCGAACACCATTTCATGTATTTTTTTTGACATTGTCCTCTGTAACCGCATCGGAGGGCTTGTCGCTGCGGACTTGATCGGTAGTGGAGTTGCGGCCACCACGAAACTCTCGAAACCAATATTTGACGGTGTAATCTAACGGAGCATTAGCCCCATAATATTTATCCAACTTTTCTTTTGTTTGGTTCGCTGTTTTGCGTTTTATGAGAGATCGAAAATCGTTTTTGTCCATACTCAACATGAGGCCAAACACGTCAACAACAATCAGCTGTCAAAACAAAACTAAAGACAGTATCGCACTGAAATTTGGCATGTCTGCCAAACGGACTTCAAAGCACCATAACCTTTTTTTGCAATAGAAGCGCATTCTGGCGGTCAGGGAGGTTACTTTTCACCCCACCTAGTAGCTAAAGAGTTTAATTGTTTGGCGGACAGGAAGGGAATAATGAGAAAGAGAAGTGAAAAGGATACAGGAACAGGAGTACCAGAACCAAAGGTTTTAAATCCTCTGGCTGTGTCAGAAAGAGGCACAGAACCGCCAAAGGCAGTGAGACAGACCGTGAGATGAGCCGATAAAAATAAACTATTTCCGGTTGTGAAATAAAGACTCCGGTGAGCCGCGCGTGCGCAAATATCTCGAGAACAGCGCAAACGGTTCTTTTGATTTGAGTTCGGGATTGTTTAAATAGCGGTTCACTCTGTCGACGGGTTTATCGAATCCTTTAATATTTGAAATAAATCGTCGATCTCCAAAGGAGCCCTAAAACGTTGCGGAAAACCTCGTCTTTTCTCTTCGTTGTTGTCTTGTTTTTTCTTCTTGCTGTTCTGTTTTTTTGTTTCCCTCTTCAAGGTTTCTCTCAACTTCGTTTTTTTTGTTCTTGTTCACAAGTCTAGCTGCCATAAAAGCGCTTCCTTCAAGGTAATCGAACTCAATTTGATTCCGGGCAACGTTTGACAGTTGCCAAAAATTAAACGTAACTGGTTAGGTTAAGTAAGGTTAGAATACCTATGAGTTTGGCGGCAGCAATGTATTTGTGGTTTCCTTGCAATTTTCGAAGCTAATTTAGCCAAGTGCTTGGCGACTTTATTCCAACGGCACGTGTACTAGACAGGACTGCAAGACTCTTTCCAACAATTTCTACAAAACTGAAGGTGTTTAACTGGGCTGTGAGATTTGAAGGCTCCAATAAATACGACGGATCGGGATTTTGCGGCGTCTTGTTTTAATGAACAAAATTTAATGTTAATTTAAAATTCAATGCGCGCACTATATTTGTCTGTTATCCTTGGTGGTGGCTGGCATAAAAGGAAGGAAAAATTCAAATTAGTTGGAGGACGAATATCTTCAATATTACACTTTTCAAAATTGACAGATATTTAAAAGTCATGCTGATCTCCATCCCCGCATGTTAGCTCCTTAATCTGTAATGCATCACAGGGGTTTGAGCGAAGGTAAAAAATCTACAGATTTCATTACTCGCCACCTGTCCTGCAGCCGTGTACAACGGTATGTATTGAATGAGTAAATAGAAAATACTTCTCATTTTCAGCGAACCGTTGTTTTGATGAAATTCTTTGGAACTTGAGCGGAATATCTGAATCATGAAATCCCTCTATTCACCCCTCTTCGAGTTCTGTGAGTTTTACGAGTTCTACGAGTGAGCGTTGCCAGGCATTGAAATGGCAAATACTGCCACTTTTCAAAATGCTCTTTTTGTTTTCACATTTATTTTTAATGTTCCATATGTCCTTAAGTCGGTTGAAAATCGAGTTGCATGCTTCAAGAAGAATAGCCGATGGAAGAAGGGTCTTTTTGAGCGCATCCACACTTTGATATTTTTTAATGCTGATCTTGATATGAAAAATACGCCCGTTGACCGTGGAGGCCATGGAGCTACGGACGTTGATTTTTAACCTTTTTTGGTTGAGGCGTGCTTTATGTGCTGTTGAAGAGGCATGTCAAAAGGTAAATTATATTTTACCGAAACGTTTGGTTGCCTAACGCTTCAAAACACCTTTCAAAACACTATGTCTGTGAACAGCTCCATTCATCCTAACGGCACGCCGTCGAGGATTTCGTTCAATCCAAGTCTTTACTAGCCGAACCACTTCTGGTGCTCATGCAGGTTTTTTTCGACGACCACCATAGGGTTTCGCAATATTGCCATTATTTTTGTTTGGTGCCATGGTTCAAAGCAAAAGATTTATTGACATGTAGGAATTGGCAGGCTCTAACATTATTTCATTACGAATCTACCAAATGTTTTAAGTTTTTCACAGTGTAATTGAGAAAATTTTCAAGGACGATGATTCTCTATAAAATATATACTACCGTGTCTAAAAACTAGTCGGAATTCTTCGATTTAAATTACGCGGGTAGATATTTTCGCTCAATATATTTTTTTAAGTTGGTACAACTGTTAGTGACTTCAAATTATATAGTATGTCAAAATTGCATTAGTGTTTGAGTTACGCTTGTTTTTGTGCAACATAAAAAGTGAATTTGGCGATTTTTACAATGTCTGAAATTATTCAACAAAGAAGTGCGATCAAATTTTGTTTCCTGAATGGAAAAAATGCTGCAGAAACGTTGAAAATGTTGAAGAAGGCTTACGGAGACCGAGCCCTACCAAAATCAACAACGCATGATTGGTATAAATTGTTCAAAGAAGGTAGAGAACGCGTTGAAGACGAAGAGCGCCCTTGTCGACCATCGACCTCAACTGACGATGCTCACATCCAAAAAGTAAAAGAATTAGTGCTTACAAACCGTCAATTAACTATAAGAGACTTTGCTGATGAAATTGGCGTATCAAAAGGATCAATTAATACCATTTTGGGCCTCAAACGTGTCAATTCTCGATTGGTACCAAAAATGCCATCTCACACTGCACTGATCCTTCGTGACTGTTTTCGCCAAAAATGCAATCAATATCGTTCCGCAACCACCTTATTCACATGATTTGGCTCCGTGTGACTTCTGGCTATTTCCAAAACTCAAAAGACACTCCGAGGAAACCGTTTTGAATCGATTGAAGACATTCAACGTGAATCGGCGCGCGCTCTAAAGGCTATTGGCATAAGTGTATTATATCGGGAGGGGATTATTTTGAAGGGGACGAAATTGATTTGGAAGAATAAATAAAGATTTTTTGATTTATAAAAAAATTCCGACCAGTTTTTGGATACAATAGTACATCAATTCCTCTGGGAGGAATTACTTAATATTATTACTGATTAAGAACTTCAGGCGCTTAAACTCGTGCAATGCTTTCCACAAAGCGTATCCTGTTTTTCCAATTCGAGCCATTTTTCAACCAGTTCGGACACTATTTCAAAGCCCAATTACCTATAGTTCCCCATCAGTGCAACTGAGTTTGATTGGTCCCATTTGGGTCTACCTCAATTACGCTTGTCTGCAATCGAGGAGAAAGCGATTTGAATAGTAAAAAAGAGTCGACTCGAATCCGTGATCTCCAATCGCAAGCCATCGTCACGTGGATTTGTTTTTCGAAAAATTGTCCACATCGTAAATGGACAAAAACCAAGCTAATCCGATAGATGCCGAATTGTTAGCTCCGGATATTCAGTCACACTTTCACTCACAACAAAGCCATGTTTTTCTGCGCGCACATTCTTCTCCTAGTCTAGTTGGTGAGCTTGGTAAAGTGATTGAACTACTTCAAAATATTCCCATTTTTGAAAACAGTCTAACCATCTTGAATCTTAGTAGAAAAAAAGTAATATTGAAAAGCAGTTATTGTCCATCTGTCATGAAGATTCGTTTTCAAAATCATGCATAATCTGAGGTTACCTTCCATTTCGAAGTAGTCGCAACTTGGAGACATTGGATGCGAAAAACGTTAACTCGTATATCAGACACTGAATGGTCATACAGGGCACGTGATGGAAAGACACTATATACCTAGGGATGTCCTAAATATCAGGTATCTGATGACACTCTTGCGCACGTTTCTTTCTTCTATATCAGCGTCAAAATGTGGATTTGCGTGTTCAAAACACGCGCAATAAAGGTATTATTTACATTGTCTTCTAGCGCCTTTATGCAATTATTTAATAATATTCTGAAAGGCTGTCATGTCGTTTCTTATAAAAGAAGTACCATCGGCATCAAGAAAATGGAACTGCTCTTAAGTTGCTTTTGTTGAGGAAAGCGTTAACCCCCGGATGGACAAAGTGGCCTAGCCAGGCCATTTCGATTTAAACAAGTGAATATAAATTAAAACAACACACTGGATTATGCCAGAATTTACATTTATTTTATATGTATGTTATATCTATTCGTAAGCCTCTATGAGGAAGATCCGCACAATTCGAAGTTATTAGTACAACTAACTGGACATGGGAGGTGACCAACGGAAACGGAAGTTGGTAAATGCACATTTTGCTGGTGAAGGTAGCTCCAATTGATGATCATTGTACTTGTTGTGCGTTTACATGTAGTATTTAAATTAATATTTTTCTACGTTCATAACTACTCCCCCCTTAAAGTGAAGTCGTCCTCGGCTTCTTGTTGATTCTTGAAAAACTTCGAATAACTCTGTCTACGAGAGTTTCTTGTAATATAAATGGATATGAACATTGAAATTCAATTTCGCTTCTATTCTTACTTAAAAACTTACTAACAAAATCTTACTTTAATACAAAGAATATATAAAACATGTCAAATAATAATAAGTTCAATTCTTGAAAAACATTTTTAGTGATTATTCTACTTTTCCCGGAAACTACCGAGTTAATTTTTAAAACGAATATGCATTTTTATTCTCTAAGATTACTTTTATGAACCATTTTATTATCTATTAAAACTGTAGTACCTAAGTCTTTTTGAACTACTTTCTCGATAAAGAGCTTTGTGAACTTGTTACCAACGCGTTTATTTGTTCGGACAAAAACTTTATCACCGTTTTAAATACTCTGGTTTGTATGTTCCTGTTATTATAATCTAGTTCAAGTTTTTGGGTCTCGACTATTTTTTGCTTGATCTCATCTATTAATGTAGTTGGAGTTGAATGAATAATGTCTATAGGTCTATATTTGGTAACCGAATAAATAGTCCTATTATACTTAGCCGTAGCAAGTAAAATGAGCTCACAAGTATCACTTATATTTTTTTCTAGTTTTGTACATCTTGCTATTTCGGAAAGAGTACTATGGAACCTTTCTACCTGTCCATTTGTTGTACTATGAAATGGTGGTGTAGTAAAAATGGTTACAGAAAATTAGCATTAGCAATGATTTTATGGTTTCCAAGTTAAGTTATCTTTCATTATCGCAGACTATTGTTTTCGTATTTTTGTAAAAGTTGAGTATCTCTAAAAGGGGTTCTTTGATATCAATAATAGCACGTGACTTGATTGATTTTACAACAGCAAATTTGGAAAACTTATCTAAACATGTTAAAAAATGTGTACCGGCGGTTGAGTAAATATCAACATGAAGTATTTCACCTGGATGATTTGGTATGGGAGTCTGTCCTATCTTGGGTCTTGGTGGATGTCTTTGATATTTCGCTTCACGACAAATTTTGCAATTAGTGGTTAATTCTTTCAACCTCTTGCGAATATTAGGAAAGAAATAGTCCTTTAACACTTGTTGCGTATTTTCGTGCACGGATCGATGGGCACGATTATGCTCAGTTGCAAGAATTTCAATTTGATCGGTCGGATTAAAAATGTCTGTTACAATTTTTTCGGTGTACCGAAACCTAACTGAAGGAAATAAGGTTATTAGTTTATTTCGAATTTTTGCTAAAGTTGTCAGGTTGCAAAAAATTGCATTGACCACATCTGGGTTGACTGTTTCTTTAAGAACTTGGAAAAGATTATCTAGGCTATTGAATGTAATTATGTGTCTTATTCGGGATTTAAAAATTATTTTGGTTGATTTTTTCAAAATGGGTCCTTCTTCCAGAATTAATTGGTTTTTAAAGCAGTTTAGAGGATTTTGAACAGAGACAATTGTTTAAGTGAGGGATTCTTCACTGTGAATAGCTGTGGATGTTATGTCTATTGTTTGCTCTAGAGCATTGATATGCTGCCTAGATAAAGCATCGGCAACAAAGTTTTCTTTTCCAGGCTTGTAAAAGAACTTGGGTGCGAATTCCTCCACGAATGCTCTCCATCTTTTTATTTTTGCATTTGGGTTTTTGTCGGAGATGGCAAATGTAAGCGGCTGGTGATCAGTATAGATGTTTAACTGTTTCACCCCGTACAGATAATTCCTTAGTTTTTGCAATGACCACACTATAGCCAGAAGTTCGCGCTCATTTGTGGCATAGTTCTCTTCAGTAGAGGATAACGTTCGAGAAATCATCGTAATGGGTCTGCCACATTGAGAAAGAACAGCACCGAGAGCTTGAGAAGAAGCATCCATTGTCAAGTCAAAAGGTTTGTTGAAATCAGGGTAAAGGAGTAATACGTCCTCTGAAGCTAGAATTTTTTTAATTCTTTCAAATGCTTGCAGTGCTTCTGTGTCAAGTTTCACCTTAGTATTCTTTGACTGGTTTGTACCTACAGACCCATTTTCACCCCGCAGGAATTTTGTAAGGGGTTTCGCAATTTGTGCGTAATCCTTAATGAATCTTCGGTAGTAACCAGCAATTCCAAGGAAAGATCGCAGAACGCGGAGGGTTTTTAGGAACTTCGTAGTTCACAATATCCTTGACTTTTTCGGGGCAAGTTCTTATTCCCTTACCTGATACTGTGAAACCTAAGTACTCAACCTCTTCTTTGAAAAAATGCGATTTTTCAAATGCAACTCGCATATTTGCTTCATAAAGCTTGACTAGAATCCGTTCAACGTCTTCAATGTGCTCTTTTGAAGTTTTCGAGAATATAATAACATCGTCAATATAAATATGACATGTCCTACCTATTTCTTCCCTGAGCACATCATCTATCGCCCTTTGGAAAATACTGGGAGCGTTTTTAAGCCCAAATGGGAGTCGACAAAACTCATACTTTCCATTATTTACCGAAAAAGCAGTTTTTTCCCTATCCTGCTCCGAAAGTTTGATTTGGTGAAACCCTGCTTTTAAATCAAGCGTAGTAAATATTGAAGCTTTTCCAAGGTTGGCAAGTATTACCCCAGTATCCGGAATTGGATACTTATCGCTTATGGTCTTGGCATTTAATTTGCGAAAGTCTATAACTAGGCGCATTTTTCGTTTTCCTAGTTCACCAAAACCTTTCTTATCTACAATCCATATGGGGTTATTGTACGGAGATCGAGATGGTCTTATAATTTCGTTACGCAGTAAATTTTCAATCTCACTGTTAAAAAATTCACTTGCCGCCATAGGATATGGATATGATTTCGAAAAAACTGGTTCACTGTCATTAGTCCTAATTGTTGCGATAACGTTTGTGTTAAATGGTAATTGCTCATTAGGGTCAGCGAAAACCCTTGATTGACGTTTTAAGATCAAAGAAAGATTTTTTGGGAGGTTTGAATCAGAATTTGATAATATGTTACTAACTTCCTTACAGTAAAAATAGAGTAATTTTTCTTTACCCCCATTGTATGACAAAATTCCTTTCGTCAAATCTAAATGGCCATGTATTTGCTTTAAAAGTTCAAAGCCAATAATACCATCGAAAGTCTTTAGGGTTGGTAGGAGGAAAAATGTAGCATTAACATTGAAGATATTAATCACACATTTAGACGATACATGACTAGTTCCATGTATGGAAGAGATAAAAAAAGGTTCGTCTACATCTTTGATAGCTTTGAGAGTGCTAAAATTTTTAATGTAGCTCTTAGCAGCACCAGTATCAACTAAGAGCTTTATTTCTTCCCCTGCTAGTGTTCGGCTGATGTATGGCAAGAGGGACCTTCCCCTAAAAAATGAATCTCATCGGAAATTTTTGAGAGTTCATTGTGGGTTGCACTATCATATTTAACCTCATGAAGGTGGTCCTCATATAACTGATTTTCGTGAGAATTGCAGTTGTGTAAATTACACTCACATCCTCTATTTACATATTCAGCCAAATAGGACTGGTTGTCTGCCCAAGGGTTTGAATTAAAATTTGCTTGATAAAGATGGTTGATTCTTTGGATCTCCGGGGAAGTTTGCCTGTCAGATTCACTTTGACGCTTAAATGATCTGTTCTGCTGATTTGGATTATATGGTAAAGGTTTTTGAGAATATTTTAAACTATTGGGGTTTTCGTTAGATTTTTGAAAATTGATAGGGTTCTGATCAGATTGGGGAAAAACGAGAGGAGGTATATTCTGGTGAGATTGATTTCTGTAATGAGAAACGGTTGGATCTATTTCCATGGGATCTCTATTAGGTCTTATTTGGCATGATGGAATCTTCCTATAATGGGGAGAATTAAGTGGACTATATTCATGTCTGTAATATGCATGTCTAGGTACAAAATATTTAAGCTGATTGTTTCTGTTGTAAAATGAATTAGCAAAAGCAAATGTGGCTTGATTTGCTTCAAGTTCTTGTGCAAGTGCCAAAGCGCTAGGCATATCTGTGGGCTGTGATGAAAACAAAATATCTCGCATAGGTTTTTGAAGACCTGATATAAAAATTCTCAGTGCATCTTGCCGATACTTCTGACTCAGAGAATCAGTTAAAAATCTATTGCCTTCATGCTGCATTAACGTCTTGTTAATGAGCAGAGTCAACTTCTTTTCTACTTCGTCATAAAACTCCAAAATCGACATTTGACCTTGCCGTAAAGTCGACATTTCCTGTTCTATCAGGTAGATCGGTCTTTTGTCAGCATATGTGAAGTCCAGTCTTGAGATTATCGCTTTGAAATTAAGAACCGTACTGAAAGACGCTAAAACTTGGTCTGCAGAACCAACAATTTTATTACGTATAATGGCAACCGCCTGGTAATACCTGGAACTGCCCTCATATGCTTCAAACAGTTTATATGCTGTAAACGCAGCTTGTCGCCACGAAATATAGCGAACCTGTTCACCACTAAACTCTGGCAGCGTTTTAACCAAATCCAGTGATTCATCGCAACTCTTATTTCGGTCTATCGTAATTGGTAAATATTCCTCAACAACATTGGGAGTTTCAAGCGCTCTTAATCGAGTGGTTAGTTCTTCGACCTTTACTTCAAACGCTTGCCTAGTTTGTTCAGTTGCACACTGAACGGCAGCGGTTACAACCGCTCGAAGCTCTTCCGCTTTCATTAATTCGGTAGTTTTTACAAAAGTCAAGAAGAATTATACGTGACGATAATATAATTAGAATTTGTGTCTTAAGATTACTTTCTATACCAATACAAAAATTAAATAATGTGAATTTACTTTATAACAACAAAAACAAAAGAAGTTCACAATTTTTGATTTTGCACTAATCAATATGGAGAATATACTACTTAATATCTAAGTGAAAGCTTACATAAGCTTGTAGCTTAACAAAGAAATAAAGTAATAAAGATGAAGAAGAAAAATATTACAAAAACAAGAAACGCATCAAAGTATGCAACTAGTTTATACTGCATGTACAGTTGTTGCTTGCCTGCAGAATCCAAGGTTAACTGTTTCACCTGTTGTATTATCCGTTGGCTCGGTAGGCTTAAGTGGCTTGGTATTAACAACAAAATCTTCAGATCACAGTTATTGAATGATTATTTAAGTCTCACAAAAAGTCACACTAATCAGTTTTAAAAATTTTTAAATGTATGTACATACATAGTACATATGTTTTTTTGAATTATTTTCACCTCTCTTATGGGGTTACTTTTGTGTAGCACCGGCCGAAAATAAAACTGGGTTTGTACTACTTGACAACGGAAAATCGTATTCTTTATAAGAATCTTTGAATATCATTCACGTTGCCTCACGTTGGGCGCCAATTAAAACAACACACTGGATTATGCCAGAATTTACATTTATTTTATATGTATGTTATATCTATTCGTAAGCCTCTATGAGGAAGATCCGCACAATTCGAAGTTATTAGTACAACTAACTGGACATGGGAGGTGACCAACGGAAACGGAAGTTGGTAAATGCACATTTTGCTGGTGAAGGTAGCTCCAATTGATGATCGTTGTACTTGTTGTGCGTTTACATGTAGTATTTAAATTTATATTTTTCTACGTTCATAACTTATATTCTTCCCTCGTGGGTTTTTCGGCAAACGGCTTCAATATACTATAAAAATCTGCGAACTGCGTCGAATGGTATGTTGCCGATGAGTTTGCGATTATTTGGTATAGTAAAAAAATTTTAGAAAAAAACTTCATAAGCGCTTCGAAGTGGCCTAGAGAGGCCAGCATGTATTGTACATATTTCTTTTTATGGAATATTTTCAGTCACGCAGAACGCAAAATATATGCTTGTTACTTGTGCAGCTTTTAAGTCCAATTTTCTAATTTAAAGTGTACGGGAGTAGTTCTTTTATAAATTTATTTTTTGAACCAGATATAGCATCATTAGGTGGAGTGGATGTGTCTTTTATGGGTGATAGGTGTCGTAGTCGCCTCACAGATGGACAAATTCGCGAGCATGAGCCAAAGTTGACCGAATATTTCGCGGCGGAGAGTGATAAAGAAGATCTGTTTACTGGGGACGATGACTACGATATCGGCTACGTTCCTGATGATGGTGAGGCGTCGGATATTGAATTAGAACTGGAAGTTGAGGAAAATATCGATTGAATTAACGCAATTGTCGAAGCAAATGTTGAGACAGAGATTAATGCGGCAGTTATCTGCTAGTGGTGCAAGTCGTGGTTTGCTTGGTAAGTCTAGAGATCATTATGAGTCTTAATGCGCAAATCCGTATGGAAATATGGAATCGGTTGACCGGCCATCGGACCTGCTGATAAATTTTTGCCGATTCCAGTTGGTATTTTTCTGAATACCATCACTTCGGAAATGATGAATATTATCGTGCGGAAGACAAACCGATAAGGAAAGAAAGTGAGAGTAGAATGAAACCAGTTCACCCTGAAAATGTAGCAAAACCATGCCATCCAACCGACGAAAAAGAAATATATGCGGATTTGTTTGCTGTTATTCTCCAGCACTTTCCATACTCCAACGATTTGTACGTATTGATCCAATAAATCCCCACCTAAGAGAATCGTACAATCCTGTTGCCACAATATCTAACAGTTGATGAACAGCTGTTCGCCATTCCGTGGACGGACTCGATTTACATAATACTCACCGTTAAAGCCGGCCAAATATGGTATCAAGACCCGGTGGGTTTGCGATTCGAAAACCAAATACCCAATCATAGGTCAGATTTACACTGGAAAACTTTCAGATGCAGATCGCGAGGTAAATGAAGGCGCATGAGTGGTATTGAATTAACTTCACAAATATCGTTATAGCGGCCGAGCAGTATATTGCGATAAAAGTGAAACCGTCTTCGAAATTTAATAAACGCAGGGTATTTATTGAAGAATTCGGAGGATGGTTGTTGGGGATTAAAGTTGCTGATTAAATTAAGGATTCTGACCTTTTGGTCAAAAGTGCTCGTAGTGCTTCAATAACACGAAAACGGTGCAATTATTCATCGATATTCATTTTATTCCCTTTAAGGAAGTCTCCATTGCAAGCAATACACACATTCCAATGCTTCCTCCAATCTTCAAAAATCTTTCCATAGGCCCATTTTGGAATCGCCTTCAACTTCTTCTGCAAATTCTTCCTTAATTGTCTCAAGACGCCTTCCGCGAGGTGGTAACTTGAGTCGTAGGAATAAGAAGAAGGCACAAGGAGTCATGTCAGGTGAATACGGAGTTGTTTCTCCACAAATATAGTCTCTTGCAACGAACATTTTTTCCTCAAACGCTTTAATATACTCAGGTAATACTCCTCCTTATTTACTGTCTGACCTGGTGGAGGAAATTCAAAGTGGATTACCTACACCACGGCTTTCAAAGAAAACGGGCAACAAAGTTTTGAATTTGAATCGATTTTATAGTGTTTTGGCTTGTCTGAGAAGTGCCATTCCGATGATTGTTGGAAAGTTTCGATGTCATATTCAAAGATCCATGTCTCGTCACCAGTAATGATGCCATCGATATCATTTTGACCTAAATAAAGCACTCCTTTTGCAACAATAATGCGATGTTATTTCTGCAACAAATTCAGCATTCTCGGCATAAGCCGCACTTCAACTCGTCTCATGCCCAAAATTCGATTCGAACGAGACACCAAAATCGGCTGCATATCCCTTATGCTCACACGATAATCGGTCAATCATCAATCATCAGTCATACTGGCACTCGTAGATGACCGGTAAGAGGCAAATCATCAACGACTCGTACGCTTATACTTTCGACATTGTGAGGTCCCCGTAGGGTGCAGGCTATCCTTAACATTTTCAACGCTTCCGCACATGATATTTTGTTAGAACATAAAATTTCAGGCAAATTCTTTGCTCAACTAAAATTGACATTCCGAAATACGCTGACTACAAAGCACTGACTTGTTTACAATGCTATTACTCAAAAACTCCCGACAAATGGCGCCTAGATATCTTTTTGAGCCGGATGACATATGTACCAACCGATGAAAAAAAAAGCCTTTGACAATATCTCAAGCGCGATTTGTTTGAATAGGAAATTTAGTGTGACTGAGCGACTGAGAAGCGTGTTTAGTACATTTGCCTTACGAAAGTATATTGTATATGTTCTGATTAACTACTGAAGTACTGAAATCACCACCACATCACCCTCAGTCAAATGGCATTGCAAAGCGAGCCGCTCTAACTTTAAAGAGCTCTATTAGAAGAATGTTGGTGAAATTTAACATTAAATATCAATTATCTAAGTTATCACGTGTTGTTCAAATTTTGCTTGATTTAATTCTACCAACGATTAGTATAAGGCATCTTCCGACAGGTGCTGGTTCCTTAAATGACGAGAATGAGCCTCTGCAGCCAAACATCTTGCAGCTCTGCTAATAAGTCCTACTTTACGCCTCCCCGTGGCGCCATCTGGGAATCTCACTAGAGGTTGCGAAGTGAAGGGGGCAAATGGCGAGTTTCCTGCGCCATTAACCAGGATTAGTCTCGGTAAAACAAAACAAGACCTTATCCGGGCTACTCCGACATATTTGGAGCTCAGGCCGGAAAGGATTTCCAGGACTTAGTCAGGGTCTTGGAAAAGAGATGGTGGCGGACGAGCCCTAAAAGGGCCAACGGCAGCGCTCACATCCCGGAACGGGTTACTGGCTTCGGTGTAACCGACCCCTCGTCCTAGGGGCACTCAAAGTGGAACTGGTCCTCCAGGTTGGGGGTTGTGCCGCCGGGGTAACTGCCCGGCCATTTAAAAAAATTAAGTTACGAAGCATCAACAAGCCTCGGATATGGACGGATCTACTGTTGACAACCCACGCAAACGATTTAAGGACAATGAGCTTCGGATATGCACGTGGAATGTTAGATCCCTAAATAGACCACGTGCAGCCGAGCAACTAGCGGAGGCCCTAGACTGCTGCAAAGCAGACATAACCGTCATTCAAGAAATGCGATGGGATGGGCCGGACAAAGATGAAAGATGAAAAACTGCGACATCTACTACGGCAATTGCTATCGACGGCAAAAGCAGCGCTTATTTGGCTGCGGATTTGTTGTCGGAGGCAGACTAAGACAAGAAGTCCTCAGCTTCCGGCATGTGAGCGAGCGCCTCGTAGCAATCCGCATCAAGGCTAAATTCGCCAACATTAGCCTCATATGCGCGCATGCCCCCACAGAGGAGAAAGATGACGGCACCAAGGATGCTTTCTACTAGCTCCTTAACAAGACCTACGAGCAATGCCCTAGCTATGACATTAAAATTGTCCTCGGTGATTTTAATGCAAAGCTAGGAAGAGAGGGTATCTTTGGTGGAACAATCGGAAAATATAGCCTGCACAACACCACCTCCGATAACGGATTCAGGCTAATCGACTTTGCGGCGGGGCGAAACATTGTCGTGGCTAGCACGTGGTTCCAACATCTCGACATACACAAGGGGACTTGGAGAACTCCTGATCAATCAACAGTCAACCAGATTGATCACATTGCGATCGACGCAAGACACTCCTCCAGCATTATGGATGTCCGTACGTTCCAAGGAGCCAACATCGACTAGGACCATTACCTTGTTGTAGCCAAGGTACGGTTGCGGATATCCCAAACTACGCCAAGACAAACTAATGCTGTGAGAAAATTCGACGTCAGACGGCTACAATCGCAAGAGATCGCCAAGTCCTTTTCCGATCGAGTGTCTCTTAATCTCTTAAGAGGTCCAATGCCGCCAGCATCAAGCATCGAAGACCATTGGAAACACTGCCAAAACGCCATCAGAGATGCCGCTTCTGATGTGCTGGGTTTCACTCGTCCACCACAACGAAACCCCTGGTTCGATGATGAATGCCGGCAAGCACATGCAGATGCATATAACGTGGCGCTGCTTAGAAAGACCAGAGCTGCTCATGAGCTCTATGAGCGGAAGAGGAGAGACGAGCACCGGCTTCTCAGGAGGAAGAAGAAAGAGCATGAGAGGCGCGCGATCGAGGAAATTGGGAGATGCTACTCCAGAAATGAGGTTCGGAAGTTTTACCAAAAGGTAAAAATAACACGCCGCGGAAACAAACCCCGAACCGAAGCCTGTAGATATGAACAAGCGAACATCGTAGTAGAATCGCAGTCGATGCTGAGGATTTGGAAAGATCATTTCTGCAGACTGTATAACGGCGATGACGAACCAAATGCCGCTGTCAGGCAGAATCAACCTTTCAACCTGGACGATAATGACCAACAATTCCGTCCACCCGACCTGGATGAAGTGAAGATAGCCATATCGAAGCTTAAGTCCAACAAAGCTGCTGGAGCGGATGGCCTGACTGCCGAGCTCTTCAAAGCGGCAGGCGATGACTTGGTAAGGAGCATACACCAACTCATCTGTAAAATATGGTCGGACGAAAGTATGCCCGATGAATGGAACCTCAGCATTGTTTGTCCAATTCTCAAGAAAGGAGACCCTCTGAACTGCGCCAACTACAGAGGCATCAGTCTCCTTAACATCGCATATAAGATCTTATGCGCCGTATTGTGTGAACGCCTGAAGCCGTTCGTCAACAACCTGATGGGCCATATCAGTGTGGCTTCAGGCCAGGAAAGTCCACCATCGACCAGATATTCACACTAAGGCAGATCTTGGAGAAGACCCATGAGCTTCAGATCGATACCCACCACCTATTCAGCGATTTTAAGGCCGCGTATGACAGCATCTATAGAGAAAAGCTATATAGAGCAATGTCTAGTTTTGGCATCCCTGTCAAACTCGTCCGTCTGTGCAGGATGACGATGGAGAATGCGAGAATGCACTCTGCTCCATCAAGGTCGGTAAAGATCTCACCGAGACCTTTGATGTCCAGAAAGGATTTAGACAAGGCGATGCGCTGTCATGCGATTTTTTCAACATCGTACTTGAAAGAATAGTGCAAAACTCACGAGCAAACACAAGAGGCACTATCTTTCAAAAGTCCGTCCAACTACTCGCATACGCCGACGATATTGACACAATCGGGAGAAAGCAGCGTGATGTCAGTGGCGCTTTCGCGAGTATTGAGACGGAAGCGACGAACATGGGTTTAGCGGTCAATGAGGGCAAGACCAAGTATGTGCTGTCAAGCAAAAGGACAACCAACACCGACGTCTGGGGCAGAACGTCACCCTCGACAGATATAACTTTGAGGTAGTTAAGGACTTTGTCTACCTAAGCTCCGCTATAAATACAGACAACGACACCAGCGCTGAGATCAAGCGAAGAATAATTCTTGCCAAACGCTGTTTCTTTGGGTTAAGAAGGCAATTGAGTAGCAAAGCCCTCTCTCGGACAACAAAAGTCACCCTTTGTAAGTCTTTAATAATCCCGGTCCTGCTCTATGGCGCAGAGGCATGGACATTATCAAAAATGGATGAGGGTGTTCTTGGTTGCTTCGAGAGAAAAATTCTTCGATCGATCTTCGGTCCCGTCTGCATTGACGGTGAGTGGAGGGGGAGATACAACTACGAACTGTATGGACTGTACAGCGACATGGACCGAGCCAGAAGAGTGAAGATCCAAAGACTGAGATGGCTGTGTCATGTAGAGCGCATGGACACTAATGCTCCGGTCCGAAAAGTCTTCGAATCCGCTCCCGAGGGACAACGCAGTAGATGTAATGTAATGTAAGCCATTGACGCACAGCACTTCCATTGATATTTGGCTATCCGGAACTTTTTCTAAAAGAACTTTACCTTTCTGATTTCATCGACAGTGCCATAAAGATATTAATGATTACAACATGAGCAATGGAAAATACTAAAAAAATGCCCTTTAGCTCATTTCTAAAGAGAAGAACATTTATTTTTGGAATTTATCTTAAATCTCCCACCACAATGATACTCGTATTGTTACAACGAATTTATGGTTCTGGCAACGCTGGCCCAAAACATAAGCGACTATCTTTGGTATATTACAGGTAGGTACAGCAATAGAAAAATGAGATGAAAAAAAACTTCAATCAAATAGAAAATACGTAAAACCGGTGTTTGCCGGTGTGATTCGGGATTTCGGGGGTTCATCATAGGCTTGGTGTACTGGAACTCCACGAAGACGATCACTCGGTGCGCACAAGAGTAAATTTAAATTATTTTCTTATTTACATTTTGATTTATTTGTATGTTGGCGATGATGCTGTTATGGCACTCCATAGTGCCAGCATCTATCTATCCATCCATCCCTACGTGCTGCTTTTGTTCCATGGCTATATGCTTTGTGTTTTGGGAATCGTTGTGTCTATGTATGTAGTACTCGTATGTATCGGGACTTCAAATACGAATATCTCCCTGGCAATGATGGAGATTTACGAGATGATTTTGGGAGGTGCTATATGCCGGCAACAAAATATGATGTGCGTTCTCGCTTAGGATTATTGTTGTCGAGTTGGATTTTTTATGGTCCACGAGTAACTTTAAGCAGATTCGTGCCTGCTATTTGATGATGTTTCATATTCCCTTCGAAACGGTTCTGGAATGCTGTTAAGTGAGCTTGAATCGCACGTGTATACGGCGATATAGATAATATGTTCTAAGCAGGAGACTCATACTCGTTCATATACTCCATACGTACGTACATATAAATTTTTATATTCGCTGTGGTTGCTTAACTTCAAAATGGAATTCAATTGACTGTGGCTTCCTAAGAGGCTTAGAGGTGTTTTACATGATATCAGTTCGAAGTAAAAAGTATTATCCCATAAAAAAGACGAGTAAATAAAAATAAGAAAATAGAAAACGGAAAGTAGCAACTTCGTGGTTAATGATATGCCAGAATTGCCATATAGTCAACGTAAATTGCTCAGAAATAACCCCGATAATGGGTACCCATTGTCAGTTATTCAAATGAAAAATACCAAAATAAAATGCGAAAGTTTCTCCAAGTGCAAAGCCTCTATTTGGTATGATAAAGTCAAATGTTTGCATCGGTTAATCTCAAAAAAAGATGGATTCTACAAACTTTTCTTCCCTTCTTGATGGGCTTAGTAATGTGTACTTTTTGCATGTAATGAGAGTAGGAGACCTTATTTCTTTATTTTTTGGGTGCCACTTAAAGAACACTCTATTATGTTTAACGTGAAGTCGCATACCGTAAAAGAAGTTAAAAAAACTTAGTAACCGGGGCTAGATTGGAGGTGAGAATGGTAAAACTTGGTGGTGGTACAACTTACGCCTTCTGTCTATTTTTATGTGCTTAAATAGGCTCCCTTACACTTAGTACAGGCTCAATAAAGACAAACTTGATATAAGCATCATTTAAGATAAGCACGCTTTATAAGCACAGATATAAAGATTTGCGGAGGGGTACTATTATATTTTTTTTTTTGGTGGGTAGGTGTGAAAATCTTCATGGACACTATGAACCCGTTGCTCATAGTAGTGTGAGATTCTTACTCACTAAAAACACGCCTCCCTTCTTATCGACTACTACTAAGTAACCTTATCAAGTAGTTTCCGTTTCAAATAACGTTCGCGTGGGTCAGGTAGCTTTCCAGCAAAAGCACCTGTTAATACCGCTATTATATGCGGATAGTCCTTATCGCGGCAGATCGAATGGTCTCATTCTTTATAATCGACGCACTCAGTTTGTCTCGTCCAGAATTTGGAGTATTTTATTATTACAATGACCATGAAGACGAATATGGAGTTTGCGAGCAAAGTTCATTATTTCGTCCTCGACGGTAACTATTCCTAAGTCTCTGTGGATATCACTGTTTCTGATATACCATGGGGCGTTCACGATTTGTCTTAGAACTTTGTTTTGATAGCCTTGGAGAATATTTCGGTTGCTTGGTTTAGTACAACCCCAAAGTTGTATACCGTACGTGCAAACAGGTTTAAGCACTTGCTTATAGATGAGCAGTTTGTTATGTATGCTTAACTTGGAATGTTTTCCTAGTATTTGTTTGAATTTATTTTCAAGTTCATCACGTTTCTTCTTAACATGCGGCTTCCATTTCAGTTTTACATCTAGTGTCATTCCTAGATACTTTACTTCATTTGCATATGGTATTTGTACCGAATTAATGAAAATGGGAAGGTTGTTTATTTTCCGGTAAGTAAAATTAACATGAGTAGATTTGGTCTCGTTGAGAACAATTCGCCATATCTTTGTCCATTCGTAGATTTTTTCCAAAGCCGTTTGTAGCTTTCCAGAAGCTAACTCGACTGAAGTATCTGTAGCTAGTATCGCCGTGTCGTCCGCGAACGTGGCTACTATGGTACCTGATTCTTCCGGTATGTCTCGAGTATAGAGTAAAAACAATACCGGGCCAAGTACACTTCCTTGCGGAACACCAGCAGCGATCTCCTTAAATTCCGAGTATTCGGTGCCATGTTTAACACAAAAAATTCTGTTTTCCGGGTACGATTTCAGAATCGTATGCAGCTCTCTCGGAAGAAGCTGACTTAGCTTGAAATTTAAGCGTTCATGCCATACCTTATCGAAGGCTTGAGACACGTCAAGAAACACGCTAGAACATATCTTTTTCCCCTCTAGGGCTTTCTCAATTTCAATCATAATTCTAAAAACCTGGTCAATTGTGGAGTGCTTAGTTCTAAAACCGAATTGATGTTCAGGAATTAGACATCTCTCTTCAATGATCGGTTGCAAGCGCTTCAATAGGAGTTTTTCAAATATTTTAGATATTATCGGTAGAAGCAATATCGGTCTGTAGGAGTTTTTTTCATTTAGAGATTTGCCTGGTTTCGGGACCATTATAACTTCGGCAACTTTCCATTGACTTGGAACGTTTAATAATTTTAGCGCGGCATTTGTAAGTTGGAGCAGTTTGATCAGGGCTTTCTTTGGCAACTCCTTGAGAATTTGACCTGTTATCAAATCATAACCAGGGGCTTTGTTATTTTTCAATTTTTTAATTGCTTGGTTAAATTCTAGTAGCGTTCTGCAGGCCTTTGATGAATCTGTCGAATTCGTCTTCTATTTCGTTTAGTGTTTTTAGCGACACGTTTAGAACAATATGTTCATTGCAGTAATTTCTAAAACCGTCCCAGTTAGTTTTGTTGTTAGTTAATCTAGGCGCCACTTCTTTCTTAATTAAGAGTATGCTTAGTGCCGAAATGACTGGTGAGTGATCTGAGGAGAGATCATAACTTTCCTCGATGTTTGTAAAAATTTTGGCTTTGTGAAAAAGAAGTCTACAAGATCAGGTGTCTTTGTTATATCCGAAGGCCAATATGTTGGTTTTCCTGTCGAGAAAAAGTCAACTTTACATTGCATTCCGGCTTCATAGAGTTGTCTGCCTTTCGTTGAATTACATCTTGAGCCCCAGAAGGTACGTTTCGAATTAAAGTCACCACCAATTATAAAATTCGGTCCGAGTGAATCAAAGATACCTTTAAAGTCATTCTTTTCTAGCTTGCATCGCGGGGGACAATAAATGGATGCAATGTTGTAGTGCAGGTGGTTATATTTTACGCGAACTGAACTTAACTGCATTGCATCGCATTCAATCTTCATATTTATAGAGTGTTCAATACAATCTTTAATGAACAATGAGGATCCGCCTCTGGCATTTTTTGATGGGTGGTATACATGATAAGCACAGTATTCTTTTAGTTCCACACGAGGTCTTTTCCTCAAGTGAGTTTCAGAAATCAAGCAAATGTCAATATTGGCTTTTTGTAAGAACACTTCCAGTTCGTCGAGTTTTTTAAAAAGGCCGTTTACGTTCCACGTCAATATTTTAAGCACTTGTTTCATATTCATGCTTGGAATTGAGTTTTACGTATTTCTTTCTCGAGATTGCACAATTTTTCAACTAGAAGTTTATTTGTTCTGCCTTGCTCCTCAAGAGTCGTGGGAATTAGGGAGAAAACGCGAGCCACTGGATCTGGCGTAACACCGCTTTTTTTATTTCCTTGCAACGCAGCTTGTGCATACGTTAGCGCGTCAATCGGTGGCGGATTTTCCTTTGCGATCTTTTTTTGTATATCCTTCGACCTTACCGCGACGGATTTTCTTTCTTTAACTGCCTGTTCTTTAGCAATATTAGGTTTATTTGTGGTTGCGTTTGGGTTTGGACGTAAGGTTTTTTTAAGCGTATCGCGTCTTTTTTGGAGTTCTTTCGCCACTTCACATCCGCGATAGTTTGCTGAGTGCTTTCCTTGGCAATTTATGCAAGACGGTGGAAGTTCTTTATCTAAGTTGCACTCTTCTGAGAGATGTTTACCGGCACATTTTACGCAACGCGGTTCTTTTTGGCAGTAAGTCTGCGTATGATTGAAGCCTCGGCAACGCTTACATTGCGGGATCGATCTTGTGTTCCTTCGCACAGGTTCGATTTTGACTACGATATTTGAAATAGTTTTGATACCATAGATATCTTCTTTATTTTCGGACTTATTGAAACTAAGCATAAACAGTGGAAGTCCCCGCTTAACCAGGATTTCCTCGTTTTCCTCTGTTTTTCTCTTTTCTTTTTTAATAATATTTACGACGTCTAGAACTTTAAAGCCCTTTGCATGGAGGTCGCTTACAATATCGTTTTTAGAACACGAAGGGTGAAGTCCTCTCGCTACCACACGTAATGGTCTTTCTGACTTGTTTTCGAAAGTGTACCATTGGATCTTCTCGGTTTTTAATTTTTCGGACAATTCTCGATAGTCATCGGAGTTGTCGACGTTAACTTTCCACACATTGTTGCGCAGTGATATAACCTTATAATTACATTTAAGCGTATCTTTGAGAAAGCAATGCAACTTGCTTTAGTCTGAGACCCCAACAACGTTGATTGGAGGTGGAAGACGTAATTTTGTTGGGAGTTGCTTTTTTTGTGACTCCTGACTCTTTTCTGGAACGACTTCAGGTTAGGAACCAGCTTTACGTTTTTAAGACGGTCTTTTCTTAAGGGTCCAATTTGTTTCGCGCGTAAGCTCTTCTTCGTCCGTATGGTATTCATGACTAGTTGAGCGGAGTGGACTGCTTTCTTGGGCTTCGTTTATATGCTTGTTTTCAGAGCCTTGTTTTCCTCTCGGAGTATGTCTACTTCTTTTTTAAGCTTCTGAAAAAGTAGCTCCATTTGCTTAAGCTTCGTACGGAGTGCGTTGTTTTCGTCCTCCAAGCTTTTATTTGTCACTGAGTCCGTTTTTTCGCTCGTAGGCGCTTCGGGCGGACTTCTTTTCCCGGAGAAATTCGATCTTGGTGGTGGAGATCTTGATACCCTTGAACTTTTAGAGAAGGGATCAAACGACTGCGGTAAATTCGTTGAATTCACTGCGTTATTTGCGTTGTTTGTATTATTTGTTTTATTTGTTTTGTTTTTGTCTAGGTTCATATTTAGATCCCACGAGTATGGGGGAAGGGAGGTCCACCGCATCAGAGACCTCTGTAATGCGGTAAGGCTACGTTACAACCAGAGAACGCCAGGTATCCGGAGGGCTCCGTTCGCGGTGCTCAATTGATTTTACATCCCGAGCACCATTCAGGCCTTGGCACGGGTCGCATAACACCTTGCCTTGAGGATGGGATACTTATTTGAGTGGAAGCGCCCCCTCGCGGATCTGGGAATCCGGCCCAGATGGATTTTAGTCGCCTCTTACGACAGGCATTCCTACCGCGGGTATATTCTAACCCCTACCCGCAGAGGTACGAGTACTATTATATGCGAATATGATATTTACGAATACTACGTCTCATTATTCCCATTCGTTCAATATGAAAAGAATATGGAAATACGAGTAAAAACACTTTCCAACACCATTTAGTAGATAGGTTTGGCGTCAGTTTCTTCGGAGAAATGTTACGATTGAGTCAACAGACCGTTGGGTGCTGTAGTAATAGGGCAAGCACTGAGAGATTTCAACCTCGCGATATCCAATGTTGCAACTGTTTTCTACGCATCAATTGTGCTTACAATACCTCCACATGATAACCGAAGAATACTGAATCGGTGTCCATCTGGAGTCGACTTCCTAAACTTATAAGCGCGGGTGCTGACCAGCAGACAAAAATAGCAGCAGTTTAAATGGGACATAACATTCCGGGACTTACGTGAACATCTGTCGCGAAGACTAAAATTCACGGGATGCCACTACATCCATAGGAGCAAAGATACGCCTTTCCATCGCTCTTCGCCATCGAGTGAGACTAGCAGATGCACCCTCCCTGCGTTGTAGGTTTTAACCACAGCCACCTTGACGCTCCCACAAGGGGGCCTACCACTATAAGTTCAGGCCCGAACCGAAATCCGGGGGGCTCCTGACTCCTACGGTACCGTGTTTTAAATCCTGGTATGGACTTCCGGCCGGTGGTCTTGTTACTCAACAAGACCAATGACCATCGGCTTGTTCCTAGAAAACTCATAGCAACATTCAGTCTGAAGATGTTACTGATGTTACTCTACCCCCGTTTTATATTAGACAACGTCATTGATGAAAGAATCCTTAATAATTGGGCAGGGGCCCACTATAAATGGGACAGCGGATGAATTCTTCAAATGGCGGATTAAAATCCCAAAACAAATGTGATCTTATTCGGGGTACTCCCGCACATTTCGAGCTAAGCCCTATAAAAATTTCCTTGACTAAGTCAGGGGCTTGGAAAAGAGATGTTGGCGGAAGAGCCCTTAATGGAACTATGGCAGCACACACATCCTAGAACGTATTGGCTTTCGGTGTCATCCATCCCTCGTCCAAGGTGTAACAAAAAACCGTGACTGACATCTGGGTTTGGGGGTTGTGCCAGCGTGGTAACTGCCCGGTCATGGGAAAACAATTAAATGTTCAGAAACATAAACTCGCTTCGGATACGGACGGATCTACCGCTGACAATATATGCAAATGATTCAAGAATAACGAACTTCGAACGTGGAATAATAGCTCTCTTAACAGGGCACGTGCAGGCTTACAACTAGCCGAGGCCCTGGACTGCTAGAAAACAGAGATTACCGCCATCCAAATATGGATGGACTGAAAAAAAGGATGATGAAAAACAGCGACATCTACTATGACGATTGTTATTGACGGCAAAAGCAGCGCGTATTTGGGTGCGGATTTGTTGTTGGAGGCAGACTTAGGCAAGAAGTCCTGAGTTTACGGCATTTCAACAAGCGCCTAGTAGCAATCCACATCAAGGCTAAATTTGCCAACATTAGCCTGATATGGGTGCACGCCCCAACAGAGGAGAAAGATGATGACACCAAAGATGCCTTCTATGAGCTCTTGAGCATGACCTAGGAGCAATGCCGTAGCTTCGACATTAAAATTGTCCTTGGCGAATTTAATGCAAAGCTAGGAAGAGAGGACATTTTTAGTAGTACTGTCGGAAGATATAGCCTGTAAGACCGACAACGGGTTCAGCCTAATTGACTTTGCGGCAGCAGCGGGGCGAAACATTGTCGTAGCTAGCACGCGATTTCCACATCTCGAAACTCACAGGGGAACTTGGAGAACTCCTGATAAGTCAACTCCTAAAATCGTAAAAGATCGCCATATCGATTTCGATCGAGTCTCTCTTCATCTCATAACAGGTCTAGGTCACCAACTAGAAACATCGAAGACCAGCGGCAACGCTGCCAAGAAGCGATCAGAGATGCTGTTACTAATATGCTGGGTTGCGCTCGACCACCATAACGAAGCCCTTGGTTTGACGAAAGCCAGCAAGCTTATATAGCTTAGAAAGACGGATACAAAGCGGTGCTGAACAGAAAGACTAGAGATGCTCACGAGATATATGAGCAGAAACGGAGAGACGAACACCGGCTCATTCGGGGATATTGATAGATCTTCAGAAATAAGATTCGGAAGTTTTACCAAAAGATACTCGTAGATAAACATATCGCGGACATAAGCCCCGAACCGAGGCCTGTAAAGAAGAACAAGGGACCATCGTAGTGGATTCGCAGTCGATGCTGGGGATATGGAAAGATCATTTCTGGTAATCGTATAACGGCGATGAAGAAACAAATACCGCTGTCATTCAGAATGGCCTTTCAACCTGGACGATGTAGACCAACAATTTGGACCTCCCGACCGGAAGCCAAGAGCTTCAGATCTATGCTCACCACCTGTTCATCGATTTTAAGGCCGCATATGACAGCATCTATGGAGCAATGTCTAGTTTGGCATCCCTGTCAAACTTGCAGGATAACGATGGAGAATACATGCTGCTCCATCAAGGTCACTATAGATCGCACCGAGAAAGTTAAAAAATGATTTAGGCAAGGCTGTCATGCGATTTCTTCAACATCATACTTGACAGAATAGTACAAAACTCACGAGCAAACACAAGAGGGACATTCTTTCAAAAAAGTGTTGTTTAACCATGTCCAACAACGAACTGCACAATGATATTTCTGCAGTCAGCTATGCTTTATCCTGAAGAACGGCATAGGTAGTTGACCGCTTCTTAGGTAGCTCAAGTGGAAAGAGACTTTAAAGAAATTGGAATGCAATTCCTCCTTGCCTAGCCTAGGGCGAACATATTTTTGTTAAGAAGTCAGATATCTTTCACATTAAAGTGCTAATAGTTCATCTTGCTGATGTTTAATGGCTAAAGACAAAGAACAATATGTTTCCAGTATCCGATTAGTATTTTCTATATTTCTTTTAAAATCACACCAGCCAGTTCTGTGGGATATTGTGGAACAATAGCAAAATGTCTGGTCATACAGGATAATGTCTATGATGAAACCAGACCAAGCCAGTGTAGTTTTCCAAGCATGAATACAAAAGAAAGTTTCAACAGTTTCGGAAAAAGTTTTCGTCTCTTTATCACGAATCTGGACAAAGCCCCCAACAATAACTGCTCTGCATTTTCAATGAATGGGCTCTCTGTGATATCAACTTTGTTTTCTCAGTATCCAGAACTAAGGAAACAAAATGTAAGTATTGTTCTCAAAATTTTAAATATATACACATAGATATGAATGCGAGAGTATGCATTCTAATCCGCCTATCTTAACTCATTCAATATTTATTTTGAGTTAAACAAGTACTCCGACTTGCAACTTTCAACTCGAAAGTCATTTTTGCAATGACTTAACTTTAGTTTTATCTATCTCCTTTATGCAAAGATGTCAGTTTTACCAAAAATAACAGAATTTTCATCGTGATATTGCATACATTAGCATTCTCGTGTCCTTTACGCTAACGTTCACAACTTCATCCGGCAAATGCAAACAAAACAAGACCTTTGCTCAACTCAGTTCCAGAAAATACAAATACTCTTGCCTTCAACCTTCAATCCTCATTCCAATTTTCCATCTCCATTGCCCCCAAAATGAAGGGTGGTTGGTTTG
Source organism: Volucella inflata (assembly GCA_928272305.1). NCBI lineage: Eukaryota > Metazoa > Arthropoda > Insecta > Diptera > Syrphidae > Volucella > Volucella inflata. The sequence goes on along the minus strand of OV743717.1, from coordinate 78,811,386 downwards.
TTTTGAATTAAGTTCTCCATTCACAATTGCTTTGGCCACAATTGTTGGTATGTTTGCTCTAAAAATTTCAAATGAAACTTACCCACAATCTAATTCCCGACAAATGGATATTACTCGTACTTCTTTGGCTGTCTCTTATCATTGAGAGAAACGTACAGATACATGGATACGAAAACATGTAATTAAATCATCTTCAGGCTTGTAAATTTGAAAGCCACATTTGCTAGAGGAAAAAAGTTTGTTTTATTCTTTGTTCTTTCTGCGTTGCGGTGGGTGTACTTGGGGTAAAAGTATGAGAAATACGAGTATACAAATTTGAAATAACTTTTTCAAACTGTGTACCATATGGGCGGTCAAGTATCTTTTAATTACGCCCCAGCATATGGTGTCCTATTTGTGGTTGGTTTTTCATTATCTAGATCTCTGTCATAGTGGCTATGGTTTTGTGCTCTACGAAAGTTATGACTTCGTTTCACAGATACGAGCTTATATTGTACGAGTACATTTATAACTTCACTTAGTCAATATACTCTTGAGTCGAAATTCGTTTGGAAATTTTCAAAAAAAATCGACATACACATATGTAAACCGAAATAATCAAGTTTTGCAGAATTTCCTAAATTTATGTGAAGCTGCATTTGAAGTGGATATTTCAGAAACATTACTTTGTGTGTTCTGACTGAAAATATTATCTCAACTATCCGTAGATTGATGGAAATCCTTGTTCTGTCTAAATAAATACAACAAATTACCGGAAAATGAAGAAATTATAATTGAAATACGAGTACATGAGGATGCAATCAGAAACCCAACTAACTTGCAAAACCCAAACCATTGTAGTAGTAAGGAATTGTAGGTCCTTGTGATTTCTCTCGGAAAATATACGTGCCCAACGAAAGACAAATGTTTTGCATGATCATCTGGAAGCCAAAATACAACCTTTGAGTGCTTCGGGCCCATGAAATACCTCTGCAATTCTCTGGATTATGTCAAGGGATTGCATAGATATATACATACAGATACAGATATATACATCTACAAGTCACTTAAGTGCTAACAGATTATCAGAAAATAAAATAAAAACGGGCATGCTACTTCTCGACATAGAGAAAGCAACTGACTCCGTCTGGCACAATGGACTTGTATTCAAAATGCTTAACTTTAACTTTCCTCCTTTTTGTGCAAAGTTATTCAAAGTTTCTTATCAAACCGTTATTTTAAAGTGCTTGTAAATAAAAGTTCGTCTAGTTTGTTAAGTGTCCCTGCTGGTGTTCCCCAAGGCTCTGTCCTATGCCCAGTCCTATATAATTTATATACATCCGACTTCCCAGATCTACCAGGATGTGAATTTGCAACATATGGTGATGACACAGCGATACTTTCTTCGCATATATTCGGTCTTAACATTGAGACGAATCTTAAATATGCGGCCAAAGTATTCAGTGATTATTGCAAATTATGGAAATTAAAATTGAATGTGGGAAAAATACAAGCTATCTTTTTCTCTAGGAAAAGAAAACATTGTTTCCTCCCATCCGATCGAATCATGCTCATTAGGCAGCCGATAGTCTGGGAAAGCACAGTTAGATAACTGGGTATATATCTTGATAAAAGATTGACATTTCAGGAGCATATAAGCAAAACATTGCACAAAATTAGCATTGCTATAAAAATGTTATACCCATTTATAAGCAGAAAGTCTTTCTTAACCGACCAAAATAAAATAATTATATACAAAGTCATTTTTCAAGCACTCTTGCTTTATGGTTGTCCTGTGTGGGGCTAATATGGCTAAGTGCCATATTAAAAAATTACAGATTCAGCAAAATAAACTTTTAAAAATGATGCTAAACTTACCTTATCTCTGACAGAATAGAAAAGCTAACTAACTCTTTTCTTATGAGATGTAGAACACCTGGTAATCCCCTCGTTAATCAGTTAAATGTCACTTAGCTTAAGTTGAAATACTAAACAAAATCGCTATAAGTAAATCGCTATTGATTTATTTATTTATTTTTTGTTAACTTATTTGCTTATCTATTTGTAATGTTGTTTATATAAAATATATAACGTATAAATATTTTGCTGTTTTTGTTGTTAGCTTGTTTATCTATATTTATTACATTTTGTTATTTATTTATTTATGAATTAATTAATTTTTATTATTATTTATTTATTTATTTATTTTATTTTTTTTTTCTTTATAAGAGGGTTTTTAATTGTTATTTTCCCTTCAAAAATACTTAAAAATACAAAAAAGTTTGTGAACAATATTGTAAAGTTTTTTCTCAGTTGAAAGATATATTAAATATCATATCTCTGTCTGTAAGGATGGCAACGATTAGTATAAGGCCTCGTAGAAGTAGCATTTTCCGACAGGTGCTGGTTCCTTAAATGACGAGAATGAGCCTCTGCAGCCGAACATCTTGCAGCTCTGCTAATAAGTCCTACTTCACGCCTCCCCGTGGCGCCATCTGGGAATCTCACTAGAGGTTGCGAAGTGAAGGGGGCAAATGGCGAGTTTCCTGCGCCATTAACCAGGATTAGTGTCGGAAAAACAAAACAAGACCTTATCCGGGCTACTCCGACATATTTGGAGCTCAGGCCGGAAAGGATTTCCAGGACTTAGTCAGGGTCTTGGAAAAGAGATGGTGGCGGACGAGCCCTATAAGGGCCAACGGCAGCGCTCACATCCCGGAACGGGTTACTGGCTTCGGTGTAACCGACCTCTCGTCCTAGGGGCACTCAAAATGGAACTGGTCCTCCTGGTTGGGGGTTGTGCCGCCGGGGTAACTGTCCGGCAATTTAAAAAAGATTAAGTTACGAAGCATCAACAAGCCTCGGATATGGACGGATCTACTGTTGACAACCCACGCAAACGATTTAAGGACAATGAGCTTCGGATATGCACGTGGAATGTCAGATTCCTTAATAGACCACGTGCAGCCGAGCAATTAGCGGAGGCCCTAGACTGCTGCAAAGCAGACATAACCGTCATTCAAGAAATGCGATGGGATGGGCCGGACAAAGATGAAAGATGATAAACTGCGACATCTACTACGGCAATTGCTATCGACGGCAAAAGCAGCGCTTACTTGGATGCGGATTTGTTGTCGGAGGCAGACTAAGACAAGAAGTCCTCAGCTTCCGGCATGTGAGCGAGCGCCTCGTAGCAATCCGCATCAAGGCTAAATTCGCCAACATAAGCCTCATATGCGCGCATGCCCCCACAGAGGAGAAAGATGACGACACCAAGGATGCCTTCTAGTAGCTCCTCAACAAGACCTACGAGCAATGCCCTTGCTATGACATTAAAATTGTCCTCGGTGATTTTAATGCAAAGCTAGGAAGAGAGGGTATCTTTGGTGGAACAATCGGAAAATATAGCCTGCACAACACCACCTCCGATAACGGATTCAGGCTAATCGACTTTGCGGCGGGGCGAAACATTGTCATGGCTAGCACGCGGTTCCCACATCTCGACATACACAAGGGGACTTGGAGAACTCCTGATCAATCAACAGTCAACCAGATTGATCACATTGCGATCGACGCAAGACACTCCTCCGTACATATTATGGATGTCCGTTCGTTCCGAGGAGCCAACATCGACTCGGACCATTACCTTGTTGTAGCCAAAGTACGGTTGCGGATATCCCAAACTACGCCAAGACAAACTAATGCTGTGAGAAAATTCGACGTCAGACGGCTACAATCGCGAGAGATCGTCAAGTCCTTTTCCGATCGAGTGTCTCTTAATCTCTTAAGAGGTCCAATGCCGCCAGCATCAAGCATCGAAGACCATTGGAAACACTGCCAAAAAGCCATCAGAGATGCCGCTTCTGATGTGCTGGGTTTCACTCGTCCACCACAACGAAACCCCTGGTTCGATGATGAATGTCGGCAAGCACATGCAGCTAGGCAAGATGCATATAACGCGGCGCTGCTTAGAAAGACCAGAGCTGCTCATGAGCTCTTTGAGCGGAAGAGGAGAGACGAACAACGGCTTCTCAGGAGGAAGAAGAAAGAGCATGAGAAGCGCGCGATCGAGGAAATTGGGAGATGCTACTCCAGGAATGAGGTTCGGAAGTTTTACCAAAAGGTAAAAATAACATGCCGCGGAAACAAGCCCCAAACCGAAGAGTGAAGAGATGAACAAGGAAACATCATAACGGAGATGACGATCCACATGCCGCTGTCAGGCAGAATCAACCTTTCAACCTGGACGATAATGACCAACAATTCCGTCCACCCGACCTGGATGAAGTGAAGATAGCCATATCGAAGCTTAAGTCCAACAAAGCTGCTGGAGCGGATGGCCTGACTGCCGAGCTCTTCAAAGCGGCAGGCGATGACTTGGTAAGGAGCATACACCAACTCATCTGTAAAATATGGTCGGACGAAAGTATGCCCGATGAATGGAACCTCAGCATTGTTTGTCCAATTCTCAAGAAAGGAGACCCTCTGAACTGCGCCAACTACAGAGGCATCAGTCTCCTTAACATCGCATATAAGATCTTATTCGCCGTATTGTGTGAACGCCTGAAGCCGTTCGTCAACAACCTGATAGGTCCATATCAGTGTGGCTTCAGGCCAGGAAAGTCCACCATCGACCAGATATTCACACTACGGCAGATCTTGGAGAAGACTCATGAGCTTCAGATCGATACCCACTACCTATTCATCGATTTTAAGGCCGCGTATGACAACATCTATAGAGACGAGCTATATAGAGCAATGCCTAGTTTTGGCATCCCTGCCAAACTCGTCCGTCTGTGCAGGATGACGATGGAGAATTCACGCTGCTCCATCAAGGTCGGTAAAGATCTCACCGAGACCTTTGATGTCCAGAAATGATTTAGACAAGGCGATGCGCTGTCATGCGATTTTTTCAACATCGTACTTGAAAGAATAGTGCAAAACTCACGAGCAAACACAAGAGGCAATATCTTTCAAAAGTCCGTCCATCTACTCGCATACGCCGACGATATTGACATAATCGGGAGAAAGCAGCGTGATGTCAGTGGGGCTTTCGCGAGTATTGAGACGGAAGCGGCGAAAATGGGTTTAGCGGTCAATGAGGGCAAGACCAAGTTTATTCTGTCAAGCAAAAAGGACAACCAACACCGACGTCTCGGACAGAACGTCACCCTCGACAGATATAACTTTGAGGTAGTTAAGGACTTTGTCTACCTAAGCTCCGCTATAAATACAGACAACGACACCAGCGCTGAGATTAAGCGAAGAATAACTCTTGCCAACCGCTATTTCTTTGGGTTAAGAAGGCAATTGAGTAGCAAAGCCCTCTCTCGGACAACAAAAGTCACCCTTTATAAGACTTTAATAATCCCGGTCCTGCTCTATGGCGCAGAGTCATGGACATTATCAAAAATGGATGAGGGTGTTCTTGGTTGCTTCGAGAGAAACATTCTTCGGGCGATCTTCGGTGCCGTCTGCATTGACGGTGAGTGGAGGAGGAGATACAACGACGAACTGTATGGACTGTACAGCGACGTAGACCTAGCCAGAAGAGTGAAGATCAAAAGACTGAGATGGCTGGGTCATGTAGAGCGCATGGACACCAATGCTCCGGTCCGAAAAGTCTTCGAATTCGCTCCCGAGGGACAGCGCAGTAGAGGAAGGCCAAGACTCAGGTGGCGCACGCAAGTGGAAGAGGACCTCAGCCAACTTAGCGTGTGAAACTGGAGAAAGCTAGCCAGGGATCGAGCTGGCTGGAGAAGCTTGTTGACTGAGGCCCAGATCCACCCCGGACTGTAGCGCCACCTAAAGAAGAAGAAAAATCTCTGTGTGTAAATTGTATGGTGGCAAACCTTGTACAAATTTTACAAACGAAATAAATATCTATCTATCTATCTATCTATCTAAAATAAAAACTATATATATAAATCGAGTTTAAAAAATGAATAAGCTTTTGACTAAATTTTTTGATTGAGCTCCATAGTTAGTTCTGTGGCTCCCTTCTGGAGCACCAGAGGTATATTTAATTTCTTTGGATACGAAGTTGCCGATTTTGACCTGTTGGGTTCGGTCGAGGAGAAAGGAAGACAACCAATGAAGCAATGGCCAATGAAATCTAAAAGATTCAAGTTTATAGATTAGCCTATCATGGTTGACTGAGTTAAAAGCTTTGCTAAAATTTGTAAACCAATTTGATCAAAAAGTTCAAAGTTGTTCGAAAAACTAAAAATATAAGTTTATTCATCTAAATCTATATTGTTCCCTTCAAAGTAATCCCCATCGAATGCTACACACTTATACCAGCGCTTGATCCAATCCTCGAAACATTTTTTATATTCGGTTTTCGGTATGTCCATCAGTGCTTCCTGCGATTTTTCGATTACTTCCTCTCGGCTGCTGAAACGCGTTCCCCGAAGTGGTTTTTTAACTCAATTGAACAGAAAGAAGTCACAGGGAGCCAAATCAGGTGAATTCGGTGGCTGTTGGATGGTATCTGTTGCATTTTTCGTCAAAAATAATTAGGAATAATGATGGCACTGTGCGACGGTGCGTTATCATGGTGCAAAATCCATGAGTTTTCTGCCCACAATTCTGGTCTCTTTCGTTTCACGAAAACGTCTCATAACACCCAAATAATACTCTTTGTTTACTGTCTGGCCGTCTGGCAAAAATTTATGATGCACTACACCGTTGTAATCCATGAAAACCGTGAGCATTACCATTACCTTCTTTTTTGACTGAAAAAAACGACGTGGTTTTTTTGGTCTCGCCTCATTTGATGAACGCCATTCACTTGCCTGATGTCTGGATTGCGTGTCGTACTAGAGGGCTAGAGATCCTCGGAGAATGAACAACATCTGTTTTCGGATCCAATCCGAAGAGTTAACATGAAAAAGTAAGACCTCTCCTTAAACGGCGCACTCAAGAGGAAAAAAAACGTTATCAACTTGAGGCGATAAGTGCAATTTGTAACAAAATAGTGGGACCTTTCATTTGAGGGCTAGATCCAGTAATTTCAAATCAGCGTCAATCATTCGATAAGCCGTTCTAGCGTTGCCGTTGGCCTTCGGTACCTGCTACTTGGAAAGGGTTGTTGAAAGATACTCCTTCAGAATGGATTCTGGCGGTCTCTAGCGACTGCAGCTTTTGTGCCTAGTATCTTCTCATTGAAGATTAAATTTGCTGTGGGGCTTAGAAAATCCGAATGCTTGTTCGTTGAAACAAGGTGGTGATCCGAGTCGAATGGCCGTCCGGAACTTTCGAACATCCAGAATACTTAAGCCATATCCTACGTCGTTCGTAATGTTATAAATTTGATTCAGTGTTTCATGATCCGGAAACCATCAGGTCGCCTAGCGTAGATGAGGCAACTGTGTCCTTGCTGCAGTGAAATTTCGAACGTTAAATGTCCGAACTTCCAGCGTGCACATCCGAAGGCCGTCGTCCTCTGAACTTTTGCGAACTAAATCTGTTTTTATGCGAAGCCATTAATTGGTTCGTTCCATGTTTTAGTCTCTTTCGTAAAGGGTTGTGAGACTTATGGTACTTATAATTCTACTGTACGAGCATTCCTTTGCTATTCTTGCCTTAAGTAATTGCTCATGTAGTTACATGAGACCGCCACTGGGATGTAAGACAAGTACTACGACACGAAGTTGACTGTTGCATTGCTGGCCCAGTTTAATTTATAGAACAATCGACAATTTGCTTAACAATCGACCCGCAGGTCTCCCAAGTGAACTGCTTAGTATGAAAGTACACATACTCAACATTGTCTGCTCTTCAAAACCTCAAAAAAAGTATCTTTTAAGCTTTATTACTAAGAACCAAATAAATTGAAGCAAAAGATAAAAATAATTAGCATGTATCTAGACAAAAAAAAAAAATCTCTTCAAAAACGATTGACAAAAAGTATTGAACTACTTACAGAAGAAAGTTCGTAGTTTCATGAATTATAAACGAGTACTTCGGCGTCTCAAAAAGGATTTACTCATTTCTTACTTTACCGTTATTAGACCTCTGTTGAATTTAACTTGCAAACTTGAAAAGAACTTTTACAAGCAGAAAGCAGACTGGCAAAACATTTAAATGTAAACATGCAAAAAAAAAGTGCTTCAACTGAACGAACTATATTTTTAAGAGGCTTTTGTATCCAACTGGATGAAAAGGTACTTTCACACTTTTTCTGTTTCTATTTGCCCTCTGGCAAATGTCAATATTCACACAATGCTTAGGAAAGGAAAAGGTTCACTAGTAAATCGGGATGCAATATTAGTGAAAACGGCGAGAAAATTTGCAAAGAGTTAAAACAAATTTTTAGATGTAATCATTCTACTAATAGGATTACAAATTTGTATATATCGTACTTAGGATCTAAGTGCCCTTTTTCGGAAAAGGTTATTTTGCTGCCGAGTTAAGGTAGGTAGGTACACAGGAAGCACGGACAACTATGTGACATTTCGGTTGGTAAGATGAGTCGGTAGCTTTGGTAGCTCCAATGCACAGCTGTAATGTATCAACATGTTAAACTACTAATTTTGAACTTTAGAAGGGAAATAAGGAGCTACCACCTTGATCAAAAAGATCCCGAAATAACCACCGTGTGGCATTCCGATTTGAATTCTGTTGTTTTTTGTTAAGTTTGTGCATCTGTTGTTGATATTCCCCATTAAATCTTAGCGTCATAGCTCGACATTTGCAAAAGCTACGTAGCCAATAGTACATCTATCTCTGTGTGTGTTGGCGATTTTTTGCAATTTTTGAAATGAATTTAAATTTACAACAACGAACTTGTATTAAATTTTGGGTAAAAAACGGATTTAAAGGTGCGCGAACGTTGGAAATGTTGGAAAAGTGTTTCGACAACGATTTTCTAAAGAAGACGGTCATTTACCAGTGGCACGAGCGGTTCAAAAGTGGTCGTGAGTCAATCGAAACATTCTTCTTTCCTGGGTGCCGGGACATAGAGACATCCCAGAGAACTGTAGAACCGACGAAATTGCCAAAATTGGGACAATTATACCCATTCTATACATTGGTATACCTATCGCTACGTACAAACAAGAACTAACGCCGGCTGTTAATAGATGAACAAATCTAAGGTAGACTGTTGGGTCAACATGTCTAGCGACAAAAAAAAACTGGAACTAAATAGCTCTGAGTTCGATTCTGCAATGACTTAAGCGACCTAAGCAATACAGGCGTCAAAAGTCTCCTACGGTTTGCCAAAAGCAAAATGGTTTCTTGAGTTGGAGGAGCACAGATCCACGTGCCATCACAAAGGGGCAATACGCCTAAATGTTGGTATTTCCAACAGCCACTCTTACCTAACCTAACCATTTAAGCAGACTCTGCCCCAATGCATGCAAATGAGCCACTGACTCATTATCATCAGCATATAAGCCAGCTTCTTCGAATATAAAAAGGTTTTGCAACTGTTGATTGATTTTAAAGCTCATCTTTCCGACAGTGAAGCATTGAAGGTCGTAAGAAAACGCATTTTTCAACTTCAAAAATGAGTTGGACCCGATTTTAACAGATCGGCGTTGCCATTTTGCAGTTGGAATGAATTTTCTCGAGATACAAAGCCAAATTTGTCTCCGTATTGCCCATTTCTATCTACATTTCCATACATAGTGACACCCTATAGTCAGTGAAGAGCTGGTGGCTATCCAACTGGAACGATAAGACCCTTTATTTTATGGTATCTATAGCAAAGTAATCAGTTAAGCACTGATAGCAAATGATAAGCTTCAAAGTTTAGAGGTTTTGTGCTCCCAAAAATTGCATAATAAAGACAGTTTCTTTATTGTGGGTCGGATTACCGATTCTGAAACCCCATTTGTCGGAAATGATTCGATGCATAGTGCTGCCAAGGTCTCACATCCGACTTTATTTAACTCGGTGAGTACGCCATCAGCCCAAGTAAGCTTCATGGTTTCAATATTTGATACAACTAAACTCATCTCGAATGCGGATTTGCACTAACTGTTATTGTTATTTACTTATCTGTATAGATGACGTTACTGTCCGTGGTGGACCTGACTCTTAACCAACAAAACATCTCCTGTAAATGCGCTTTTTGACCAACTGCACTTGAGGATGCACTCCTTTCACTTGTGTGGGAAACAATCGAAGACACTTTAGAAAAAGTTCCAATACCCACTCGCTCTACATGTTCTAACCACCTAAGTGTTTACTTTTGATCAGGTCCACGCAGATACAGCTCGTAGAGTTCAACGTAGTTCTCTTCGTTCAAAGCTTGTCAACGTAAACGCAAACCAAAATCACTCGCAGCAATAGTATATATATAAGTAGTGTCTCCTGAAAAAACCCTGTAACCCAAACAATTTTTAGGTCCAAGGAAATAACGAATGGAAAGCTTGTTGTATGTGTTCAGATGAAATGCCCTGGGACTTGAATAGAGGTGACCAACTCGCTCGCACTTCCATTTGTATCCGGAAAACACAACGTTTGCACGAGTTCATAGTAAACTTTAAAGACAGTAGTTTTTCACGAATACATGTACTCGTATGTATGTCAAAGAGTTCTCAATCACTCCCTCAATCAATCTCTGTCCCCTAGTTGGGAACACACATAAAGTATACTTAATATAATTTTAAGACGTCTGTGTGTCCTTTGAGTGGGGAAAACTTTTATCAGGGATACCTCATCTAAAGAATCATATCAAACAACCCATCCCCAGTTGATTTCGTAATCCTTTTCACAGTAATGAAAGGAAACATCAATGCTTCTATCCTCAACTCTTATCTTGGATTTGGTCATTTCAGTCTATTGATAATCTTCCACTCATACTTACATATCTACGAGGACGTACATACTCGTACAATGCATATTCATAATGAAGGTTCATAATGGCTTAGGTAAGAAAAGTGACTGCCCTTTTATCGTATTCATAGCTTTTATTTCCTACTTAGAGAAGATTGTAGATATTAATAAAATTAAACCGATGCTAAAAATAGACATCGAGGAGTCAAGCAGATTGTACGAGTACGTTTGTATTATGACCAACTGTGTGTGGGCGATTTATCTCCTAAATCTTCTTATGAATCAACCCACTCATAACTTATCTATTAGCGTATATTGTATCCCAGAATAATCTTTCAATTAAGTACTCAATTAAATGTTCCAACTAAGTCGTTACTTATTAACACATATGTACATACTCGTATGTATGTATGTACATCAAGTAGATTCGTTTATTAATACCCATGTGTGGGGGGTGCTAGGAAAAAAAATTAACCAACACACATACATAATCTAGATACAAAGTCAATCTCATAAATTATCTCAAGTAATGTAATAATTTTTTTGCTAACGTTAATTCGTTTTTTCTTTGCAGATGGCTAAATGAACCGTACGCTATGAGGGGCGAAAGGCCCCAATGCTTGTAGCAATTATGCTTACAAAGAAACAGCTTCTGCGTTCAATACTTCCAACAGTAACAGTACGAAGAACAAGTAAAACAAGTAGAACAAGAACAAAACCAACAACGGAAAGAAGTAGAAGTCAAATGAGGCGAATTGAAGAAATTGAATTCAAGTTAAAAAAAAACACCAATCATCAATAACATCGACTTCTTTGCACACATACTCGGAAGCACCGGATCAAAGATACTACGTAACTCAAGGTTAAAGGATTTTCACCGCCACCACCAACGCCATCGCCACTAAAAACATCTCTCAACCACCGAGAACAGCCCTCAATCTAACAACTCAGCAGCATCGACATTACCTCATTCTCTAACAAAAAAAAAATAAAAAATACATCTAGGCAGCAAACGTGTGCAGTTAGCAAAAAAAAAAAACAACAAAAAAAAAATCACCAACGTAGATACGAAATACGAATTAAACACGCACACACAAGTCAACACAAACCATCTCGTCACCCATTTCACCCACTAAAGTACTAAAATCGAGCATAAATTCGTGACTACCCCAACCAACCCCTTGAGTTCTTGCATCTCGACAAAAGACCTCCAGATTATCATCATTATCGTCGTCATCACCATAAGTACCATATCTAGAGTAGAAGGGACAACGACAGCGGCAGCAGTAAGAAAAAACAGCAAAAATAGCAAAAGCAACAATAACGACGACAGAGGGAGCCAAGGCGAAAAACATAAAACCACCACCGACTTCAATAAAACTGCAAACGTACAACCCCAACTAGGTACAATACATACGGCCAACGGATACGTGAACAAAAAGACAAAAGAGCGGCCAAATATCTATGTAACGCTATTCCCCACTCACACCACAGTCAGGCGAAATATTACACCGAGGCGAATAAACATAAATCCTTCCCGGGTACATACATGAACAACATATTATATATAAACACATGAGCATGAGGGCTCAACTACACACATGCATGCATGCCAGGGCCAACTGAAATGCGTACTCAAACTCCCAAAAGGAAAATAATATAGAACAAGGAATAGGGTTAGAGGAACGTCAAACCCTTCGTCGTCGTTATCGTCGTTGTCGTCCTCATCATCGTCTTGGTCGTCGTCTCGTTCTTATTCTCCTAGTTTGGCAAAAGGATATTGGCAGCACTACCAATAAGCAAGACTTCTAAACCGCAAATACTCGTAATCATTTTGCGTAGATATTTCCTTCGCATCACAATTTTCATAGAGTTTTTCACGTTTTGTTCTTTCATTCAACTTCGTTTAAACGTGTATCTTTCATCTGTTCCCTTTTGGAAGAATATTCGTCCGACATTTCGCTGTTCGTTTTCGAAGCTGTCACCGGAGTAAACATGGAGACTAAAACACTATTAAGGGGTAAGCATACACTTTTCTCTTCTTTTCTTTTCTTTTTGTATTATATCTTCCATATTCCTTTATTCTTTTTGCTTTTGTTCTAATGTTTACAAAGATAGTGTTCCACTTAAAATGGAAAAGGAAAATTCAAAACAATTTTGTTTTTTTTTTTTTGTTTTTTACGGCAGAAGTGTCAAGAAAGTACTCGTATTGTATGTACAATAGTAGCTTCCGGGAATCGGGTAGATAAATCTGGTCCTGACGAGTCCTACTTCCTCTTTGTGTTCAAAAGTTTTCAAAACAAAATGAAAAAAAAGGAACTTTAGTTGATTTTTAATATTAACGAAGAAGTTAGCGTTCATTTTTAGACCTTGCGGCGCTTAAGATTGTCCACGATGTACTCGTACTCGTTGTCTGGGATGTGATTTTTACTCGGGGCAACAGCATAGAAAGCTACTCGTATTTACAAATGTCTGTTTCCGAATACTTTTCGGAGATATTTTTTGTTATACACTTTGTCTCATGATTAACATATTTTCACATTATAACCATAGTTCATAAGCATCTGTGGTTTCAAATGCCCGAGAACTTGTCTTTATGAGACGAACTCACTCTCACTATCTATACTTGACCAACACAAACTTACTCGCTTTGGTCATCAGCTGCAACACGAACCGAAAATGTTACAAATTCGTCGTTGGGCTCACTTTTTTTCCCTATGATTCGTTATTACTACGAGTACATCCACCGAAGGCGGTAGCCGAACCCATCGAATACTGTAATTCCAGAGAGATGCGACAGACAGAATAAGTTTCGGGACAGTCATTTCCTAGATATATTACTATTGTCTGTCCTGCTTGTCAACATTATTGGCTCTTAGCCATATTTTGTTACAAGAGTAAGACAGCAAGTATTCCACCTACGTTTTCCAATGGAGATTGTTTGAGCTCTCCGTCGCAGACATAAGTAGATCGTGTTTAAATCCGGATGCGAGCTTTCGACCTTGTTTGGGGAAAGGTATTTGCAGAAAACCAACTTGAGAACTTGGTTCAACAGTGTTCCTCCTAAGATGTTGAAAAATAAAGGTGAATGATACATGAATGGTACCCTCAATAAGTGTTTTCATTTGGCAAGTCCAGCTAGAAAACAATCCTGCAGATCGCCCGTTCTAAAGAAAATCTGATGGCAAATAGACACTTTTTGTCTTATGTTTGAGGCTCACTTTTCTGGTAACCTAATCATAACTAGCTCTGAACCAGTTCCAATTAATGCTGGTGAGCTGAATAAGACAACACGCCGTAGTTGGTATTTCTCATAGTGTTTTGGTGACGGATGAGACCTTTTAATACTGTTTCGCGTCCTTCTAGTAAGAGTCGCCTTTAATTAGGAAATCGGAAAAAGGACGCCACGCTCGCCCATAAAATGGGACAAAAGTTATGTCATTATGTGAATTAGTTGCTATCACGTCAAAAATAATAAAAATTGGGCTCTGTTGTCACGAAATGTTTACCTGAAAATGAAAAATGTATGACACTAAGCTGAGGAAATAATATCGGCCAAATGGTCACCTCTTCAATTGATGCACATAATCTGGCTAGAAATTGGTGATTTCTTTTTCAACGTTGGCTTTCAAGCCTTGTAAGTATTGTGGATTGTTGTGGTAAACGCGATATTTCTGGCCGTTCCATTCAGATCGCCAAAATGTTGGATGAGCTCTGTAAAGCTAGCCCTAAACGACGAACATGCTCGCCGAACCTGCTCGTCGTTTAGGGCTAGCTTAATCAGTTCGTCCATTAAGCTGGAACTAACAATGCCCAAGACGTCCAACAAGACAAAACTCGTAAAGCATTTGTCTGCAACGTCCGGCGTACTCAAACAAATAAGGGCCAGTCACATTTTCACTGCAAATGCCGCACCAAACAGTCACTTGATGTGGATGTATTGGATCTCGATGCATTCTTTATGGATTCTCCACGCTCCATTCTCATTTTGGATGCGAAATCATGCTTTTTTTTCACCAGATTTAATAGCCTTAATGAAGTAAGTTGACCTCCCTTGATGGTCAGCACGGAGTAATTAACGAATACTTTGCGCTTTTTAAATGAACATTGCAGGTCTTTTACCAAAATTCGATGCAACAAACGTCTTTACTTTATTTGCTTTTACTTTAAGGTGGCGCTCGATTTTTTGCTAGCTGTCTCCAGTTTAGCACGCTAAGCTGAATGAGGTCTCCTTCAACTTGCGTGTGCCACCAGAGTCTCGGTTTTCCTGCGTTGTGTCTCGGGAGCGGATTCGAAGACTTTTCGGACCGGAGCATTGGTGTTCATCCGCTCTACATGACCCAGTCATCTTAGTCGTTGGATCTTCGATCTTCTTTTCTCGCTAAGTCGATGTTGCTGTACAGTCCATACAGTTCGTCGTTGTATCTTCTCCTCCACTCACCGTCAATGCAGACGAGACCTAACGTCAATTGAAGAATTTTGCTCTCGCAGCCGCCAAGAGCACTTTTATCCATTTTTGATAATGTGCAGGCCTCTGCGCAATAGAGCGGAACTGGGATAGTTAAGGTCTTAAATAGGGTAACTTCTGTTGTCCGAGAGATGGCTTTACTAGTCAATTGCCTTCTTAGCCCCAAGAAGCAGCGATTGGCAAGACTTATCCTCCGTTCAATTTCAGCGCTGGTGTCGTTGTCTGAGCTGAGCCTAGGGTGACAAAGTCTTTAACTAACTTAAAAATATACCTGTCAAGGGTGACGTTCTGTCCGAGACGTCAGTGTTCACTGTCCTTTTTGGTTGGCAGCGTATACTTAGTCTTGCCCTCATTGACCGCTAAGCCCATTTTCGCCGCTTCCGTCTCAGTACTTGCAAAGGCGCCACTGACATCGCGCTGCTTTCTTTTGAAAGATAGTGCCTCTTGTGTTTCCTCGTGAGTTTTGCACTATTCTTTCAAGTCCGATGTTGAAAAAATCGCGTGACAGTGCATCGCCTTGTATAAATCCTTTTTCGACGTCACAGGTCTCGGTGAGATCTTTATCGACCTTGATGGAGCAGCGTGAATTCTCCATGAATGGTGTGTATCGATCTGAAGCTCATAGGTTTTCTCAAAGATCTGCCGTAGTGTTAATATTTGTCACACTGATATGAACCTATCAGATTATTGACGAACGGCCTGATGGCTTTTATACTTGTATACGACGTTAAGACGACTGATGCCTCCGTCGTTGGCGCAGTTCAAAGGGTCTCCTTTCTTGGAATCGGACAAACAATGCTGAGGTTCCATTCATCGGGCATTGCTTTGTCCGACCGTATTTTAGAGATGAGTTGGTGTATGCTCCTTACCAAATTATCGAGTGCCGCTTTGAAGAGCTTGGCTGTCAGACCGTTCTCTCCGGGAGCTTTATTGGACTTAAGCTGAGATATGGCTACCTTCACTTCATCCAGGTCGGGTGGACGGATTTGTTGGTCTACATCGTCCAGAATGAAAGGTTTATTCTGCCTGACAGCGGTATTTGTTTCGTCATCGCCGTTATGCAGTCTACAGAAATGATCTTTCAAGATCCTCAGCATCGACTAAGACTCCACTACGATGTTCCATCGTTAGTCTCTACAGGTTTCGGTTCGGGGCTTGTTTACGTGGCATGTTTTTCTACCTTTTGGTTAAACTTCCGAATCGCATTTCTGGAGTAGCATCTGTCAATTTCCTCGAAAACTGCGAACGTCTTGCTTAGCTGCATTTGTCTGACGGAATTCGTCATCAACCCAGAGGTTTCGTTGTGGTGGTCAAGTGAAATCTAGCACATTAGTAGCGGCATCTCTGATGGCTTTTAGTGAGTGTTGCCACTCATTTTCGATCCTTGGCAGCAAGGGACATCTTAAAAGATTTAGAGAGACACTATCGAAGAAGTATTTGGCGATCTCTTGCGATTGTAGCCGTCTGACGTCGAAACTCCGCACA
The DNA here is from genome assembly GCA_928272305.1 of Volucella inflata. Taxonomy (NCBI): domain Eukaryota; kingdom Metazoa; phylum Arthropoda; class Insecta; order Diptera; family Syrphidae; genus Volucella; species Volucella inflata. The sequence continues at coordinate 78,794,666 of OV743717.1, read as the reverse complement.
GATTGCCTTTGCAAGCGGGATATCTGCAACCGTACCTCGGTTACAATAAGGTTATGGTCCGAGTCGATGTTTTTGTTTTTTTTGTTAAAAAGGAACTTTACACTCATGAGGGTATGAATACTATTAAAATGCCGGAGCACGTGGGATATAGAGAAAAAGAAAGATGTTTGGGCTCAGTGGTAATTTCGCTCCGTGGGTGGCATCCAACATTTAATGAGGAGACTAATTATTAGTGTAAATTGACATGTTTTTGTATTTTAGACAATCATTCATCTCACATGATTTTGGTTGCCTGAAAAAAAGAGTGTCTTTCGGTCGCGGTTGGGATTGAACGCCGAACCCTCCGATTGGGAAGTTAGTACACTACAACTTGATCCACGGCCACCCAACGGAACGTTCGGACATCCATAATGCTAAAGGAGTGTCTTGCTTCGATCGCAGTGTGGTTAATCTAGTGGACGGATGATTGATCAGGAGTTCGCGAATTCCCCTTGTGAATATCGAAATGTGTTAACCTAGTGCTAGCTACGACAATATTTCGTCCCTCCGCAAAGTCGATTAGCCCGAGTCCGTTATCGGAGGTGGCGTCGTGCAGGATATATCTTCCGACAATACTTCCAAGGATGTCCAAAGACAATTTTACTATCTTAGCTAGTTTAATATTAATATTAGCAAATTTAGCCTTAAAAGGGATTACTATGAGGGGCCTGTTCACATGCCGGAAACTCAAGACTTCTTGCATAATTCTGCCTCCAACAACAAATCCGCAACCAAATAGGCGCTGGTTATGCCATCGATAGATGTTTTTTATCCTCTTTATGTCCGGCCCATCCCATCGCATTTCTTGGATGGTGGTTATATCTGCTTTGTAGCAGTCTAGGGCCTCCGATTGTTATTCGGCTGCACGTGGCCTGCACTCCATGTGCATATCAGAAATTCTTTTTCCTTGATTCGTTTGCATTGTCAACAGTAGATCCATCCCTATCCGAGGGTTTTTGATATTTCGGAATTATTTTATTTTTTCCATGGCCCCGGAAGTACTCCTACATATTTGAATTCCTTTCCTAACTCCACCTCTTGTCCTTTATGGCATCATTTTTTGTTTGCTGCATATCTTCCGAGTCCTTTTCGAAAAATCATGATTTCGAACTTGCTTGAATTGACGGATAGATTCCAACTTGTCAATCGTATTTTGTAGCTGATTATGGGAGTCTGCTGGAAGAACTATGTAATTACTCCTCTTCCAAGGTACTCAACAACACCGACAATGAAGATAGAAAAGAAGTGGGTACTGTTTAAGGCGCATCGATACCTCAGTAGTTTTCAGGAATGTTAATGTCTCCCTTTTTAAAAAGTGGAAAGATAATTGAATACCGGAAGCCCGATAGAATCTCGCAATTCTGGAAGATCTTGTTATAAAAACCAGTGCCAGTTAGCTTGAACTCCGGTATTTGATATACCGGCTGCCTTGTTTAACTTTGTTGTACCTAGTTTTGCCAGAAGCTCTTGCACGGTTAAATATATAAGAAATTGGTCTAGTATCAACGGCTCGGTGTACTGAAAGCGGATGGCATTGCGCTCAATGTTGAGCAGAGAGCGAAATATGCTTTTAGCTTATTTGTTTCGACTGCGCGCCTTATTGGTCACATTCATCTGTTAACCGCTTTCGAGACTTCCCAAAAATCACCTTACGAACTTACACTTGATAACGATGCAATGATACTCATGCCTTCTGATTTCTCGAGCTTCTTGTACTGTTTGAAGGCTATTGCGTAGCAAAGTCTTAAGTAAGAGTTTTTATAAATACGGTTCAGGAATAGGCATAGGGCAGCCTCACATTTATTGTAGAACCATTTTTCCCTGAATTCTTGTCTTTTTATTGCGCATTTGGCTGCCTAGGTGTTGATATATTGTAACTTCCAGCACATCCTCTAAGCGGTGAGAATTATTCAGTGCGATTAGCTGAAGCTATTATTCCGGTTCGGTTTGGTTTTCGCGGAAGTCTTAGATCTGTTGTCCCAACAGTATCAGGGCGTGCACAGCGAATAGAAGCAATTAGTGAAAGTCAGATATAATATTCAAATAGTTTCCACAGCTGGTAAATAGTAGTCTATGACTGAACGAGCAGTAGAGCACACAAAAGTAAATTCGCCGGCACGATCTCTACTATGACTAGTTCCTTGATTAATGCTCTGTTTCAATACAAAAAAATATTTTTACTTAAAGGCATCATCCTGCCAAGGTCCATATTTATTTTATAATTTGCTTTATTTAAATTTTTTAGAAACCAACTTACTTATTGTCTTCTATTACATACTGTTAGTTTTATAAAAAGAAAAGTAAAAGGAAATTCGTCTTCGTGTCTACATTTTTCCCATAAATTCGTTTCTATTAAGCAAATCGACTGTACAGATGTCCTTTTGTTTTAGTTTTCTTTCTATCTCGGCTTTTTTTTCTGCTAAAACAATAAAAGCATTATTTGTATTCTCCGAGGATTTAATACCCGTACACACCCATACCAATAGAGAAAGAAAAAGCTGTTCCGTGCGGGAAATAACTAAAACAACAGTATCAACAAATAGAAAACGAAGAGTCCTGAATGAGAATGTAATACGAGTACAGCACCAGCAACGGTCTGTCTGTGAGTCTTTTCAATTCTCCGCTCTATGGTATTCCATTAAAGCAGCGTCCTGCTGGTAACTCTTAATACGTAAAAGAAGATGCCTTAGTGGTATGAATAGAAACAAAAACCATATCAGACCAAAACAGAACTATGTTAACGACGACGACGTTAAAAGGAAAAAAACAAAACAAAATAAACAACACCAGGATTCACAAAAAAAAATAGAAAAACACCATTCTTGTTCTCTTTGCTTTGATTGTTTACTTTGGGGTTAGGTGGCAGAATCCCGAAGCCTAAGTAAATAAATCTGAACGGGGTTCGGACAGCAATGCCTTCATCGTGGCAACAATTACAACGACCATAACCCGCCACTAGTGGGCTTTCGTCTGTCCTCTAAAGCACAAATACATACATACATATATGTGTCTACGAGTATAACGATATATAGGTATGTTAATGGACGAAGGTTAATGGGCGATGAGGTGGCTCTCATGGTATTATCCATAGACTGTCAATACTCGTACCTATCCGTACCCACTTGTACACCACAAACATCATCTGTATCAATTTCGTTGCTATTACGCTAATCGCTATTTGCTTTGTGGATATTTCGTATTCCAAAAGGATACGATGGTGTAAACGTACACGTACACCTACGATTCAGTCTCCAGAATCAGAATCAGACTGCGAATGACACATACAGAAACAGATACACTAACGATCACGACTACAACGATTTAAACGCAAATTCTTGTGCAAATCCTTAGAGTGGATATAAAAATGACAATAAAAAGAGAAGCAAAAAAAAAACAGTAATAATAATCACTTCTTCCGCTCTTAAGTGAAGCGGATGATTTTGAAGCTGTAAACGAAAGCAAAAGCGAAAGCGAAAGCTGAAACGTAAGCGGCTAATCTAATTTCAGCTCTGATTTATTTTCGAAATTTTCATTGTGGAAAAAGCTTACCCCACAGGACACATGGCAATGTGATATAAATTAAATTAATCATTTGCAGATAAAGGATTTATTATCGTACAATCGTGGTAAACTCTTGCGATACACAAGTAGTAAAAACGAATGAAACACTTAATGGCAACAAAATCGTTTAAAGTTATTATCCTTGACTGAGGAACTGACTTGGCATGACTGGGCACAATGACGCAGCACTATGGCAAAGCCAACTTTTAATGTCATCGTTATGCATAAGTAGTCGATTGTCGGCGTAAGGAATGGTCCTTTTTGTTGTAAGTGAATAGATGTGAAAGATGCTTGTCGCAGAACCTTGAGGATTTAAACTTTGTGACGAATTATCACTTAACCGGATTTCGAATTTCTTAAAATGATTACCTGCTGCATTGCAGTTTGAACTATCATTCCTTTGGTAGCTGCATACTCGTATTAAAGATGATGATTATATTGTCACATCTGCGCGTGTGGCAGCAGTATACAGGTTTCAAGCAAGAACTCAGTGTAACTCGTAATATTAATTCTGGCTTAATTGACTCAATCAAATATGTGCAGCGTTATTCTGGCAAATATTGGCTTCGAGCTCATCCAAAGTAGTTGGATTGTAAGCGTTAACTAAAGACTTGACGTGACCCCAGAGAAAATAATCAAGTGGTGTCAAATCGCATGATCGTGATGGGCAATTGATGGACGCTCGCAAGGAAATTCAATCGCCAAATTTGTTCTTCACAACTTCGAGGGTTGCATCGCTTGTATGGGATAAAGCGGCATCTTGTTGGCACCACAGCTTCGATATGTCGATGTTGTCGAGCTCTGACCACAGAAAGTCGGTTAACATCCCTTTAAAAAAAAAACAAAAAAAAAACACTGTGGCGCTGGTAGCCCGATATGGGCCATGGCCTAGCTTCTTGACACTCATTTGTGTTGCTCATGTTGTCATTTTTGTCACATCTGAGCGGGGCCTACGGTTTATCGCCGAGTCCGAACGGCACTCCTAAGAAGCTTTTTCGTAGGCAATTTTACTTTCGGGAGTTTGCCATTGCCCGCCGAAAGGGTGATGACGATTTGAAAAATTGTTGGTGACCCAGCCTGGAATCGAACCCAGACTGTCTGTGTGATAGTCCAATGAGCTTACTATCGCGCCATCGCCATCGCTATCTCTTTATATCTGAGAAAATTGACGGTAATTGACGATGATAACGCACTAAATAGTCAATCTTTGTGGATGTTGGGCTTCAACCCAAAAGATGATTTTAAGACCAAAATACGGATCTCCGGCCAACACTTCCAACGCCCAATTAGCGAACTCACGACGTTGTTTATGGTCACCCGACTCTAATTCCTGTGTCAGCACAATCTTATACGGATGCAGGCTCAAATTCAATTACAAAATAAGCCGGGTTGATTTTCTGGCGATGTTCAATTCAGCTTATTGGCACCGAATCAACATTTCTGGTTCTTTTTCGATACTGGCCGAGAAAAACTATTATTGCTATCTGGTTACCGTTCAATTATGCTGCAGGATGAAATATTTATAAAGGAACATAATGGTGAGCAGATCAATAAATGTTCAACCCAATTCTATATTTCGCTATCGACACAAGGCATCTTGTTATATTCTGTTAAATTCCTTAGGATATTTCGAGCGGCCATTGTAAACTGAGACTACCTCTTAGTTGCAATGAAGATATATATACGGATATTTCAAACCCATTAGCGGAAAAACACTGTGCAGGGATTTTAGGTCAAGCATACTCGTACAAGCAAGAAACAAGCGCTTATCCCAAAAAACCGCAAACAACTTTAGGGATCACGGTTAAGACATTACCTCTGGTCAACATCCTTACTTACTTAGCTAAGGTGGCGGCACAATCCGGAGATGATCTGAGCTTTATCAAACAAACGTCTCTAGCCAGCCCAATCTTTCGCTAGCTGTCTCTAATTTCGCACGCTGGGTTTGTTGATGTCACCTTCCAGTTCCATGCGACACTTGAGCCACAATCTTCCTCTGCTACGCTGTCCCTTGGAGGCGGATCCGAAGACTTTTCGGAACGGAGCATTGGTGTCAATCTGCTTCACATCTTTGTCGTTGGACCAGTACTCAGTACATCTAAATCGATGTCGGTACCGAAAATCTGCCGAAGAATTGTTATCTCAAAGTAGACCGTAGAGCGGACCGTAGGTCGACAAAGTCCTTAACTCAATGTTATATCCATCGAGGGTGACTTTCTGTTCGAGACGTTCTGTAGGGTGGATGTTCCTGGTCGGGGACCACACTGATATAGACCCATCAGGTTATTGACGAAGGGCTTCACACAGTTCAGCAGATACGATTTTGAAAGCGATGTAAAGAAGACTGATACCTCCTTTCTTGAGGAGAGACGAATAATTTTAAAATTCCCTCGGTTCCACCGAAACCTCTGGTAAAGGCCCCTAAAAATTATTTCAAGAGCTGACTGTCAGTAGCTTGATGCCAAGCGGACGGTGGAAATAATGCCATTAATTTTCTAGGCCAACAACACGCATTTAATACGTTCTTTTTGGCGGAAACTGCAGGGAAAAAAAATATTTTGTAAGAATAGCTGTTGGGAAAGAACAAAACGGATTCTTGCGTTGTTCACACAAAATAAGACGAAATGAGATCGACAGAGTTCTCGAGAAACAGAGTCCAAAAGTTTCACCTAAAAATAAAAAGAACGAGTCAAGCCAACAAGACCTTAGCAAACCAACAGAAACCGTTTGGATGTGAACGAAATTTAATAGTAGAGAGACAACTCAGACTCCAAAAACGGTCATAATGAACAATTCACGTTTAACGATGAAAGCCAAAAATTCCGCCAATCCAACTGAGTTTAAATGAAGACAATTTAGCCGTATCTAAACAACACCTTCGGACCGGATTAGATAGAGGGGTTACATCGACTAACTTCCTCGATTGATTCGGATGAAAGTGTAGCTGGATTGTCTCCTGTATTGCGTGAAGGTCTGAAAATAACTGGCCCTTCTTAATACCGCTTAAGATCCCACAAATCCACAACTAACTGAACAATAATTATGATTCTGCAGAAATTCCTAGAAGTCCAGGTTATTTCGAAAACCAGAGCCTACACGACACACCATCTCTGCCAATAAAGTTTGGCAAATCGGCTTTGTTGTTATAAAAGAACGTGATCTTAATATATCTCAACCTTAATGAGGGTATGTAGCTATCTTCGGATAATCTTTAAATTAATCAGGCCCATTTCCGATATTCCTTCGAATTGCCAACATCGACAGAGATCCCTGCCAGCATATTGGCTGCAAATAATCTAGACATGACAAAATGTGTAAAAGCAAAGACGAAATCTCACATTGGACGGCTTCAATTGCAATTTTTTTAAAAAAAATTTCCGGCCAGCATCAGAAACAACAGTGGTATCACTGCCACAAACATTTTAATTTGACAAAAAAATGCCGGAAAAGGATTTAAAGTTTTCATAAAGCCAACCAGATACAAGCAGACCCTTCCCTTTAAGAAAATGAAAGGGAACAAGAAACGTGCGATTGATAAGAAATGAACGGGGTTGAGATGCAGACGAATTCTGAAATCTTATAAGAAACCCAGGGGCAGTTAGAACTAGACGATACTAACACCCTAAAAGTATATCTTTTCAGACTGCTTAATTTGGAAGTTAGTTTTATATGACTTTTATTTCCAATATAAATTCATTACATTAATTATATTATCTAGGTCTATTGTCGTTTGGCCTATGGCCGTCTACCAGATTGACTTTATATTTCATACATCTCTATTTTTGCTTTGAAAATAGAACAATAAATACATATATACATTATATATTAAAAATTTTCTTCATCTATACATTTTCGATAACAAAGTGCATTTGTACAGTAGTTGTAGAGTACATCCCACCCTCGGACTCCGTTCAAGACTTGAACTGCTTCATCTATTTCCAAAATATACGAATTAAAGAGTCTCACTCGAATTTCTTTTAAAACTGGGCATACCTACTGCGAGCAAGTGAAATACATCTTCTCGCATCTTCATATTGTAAAGATTACACAAGATAGGCAGCTCTGGACGATGTGGGATGAAATTCAGATTCAGTAGCTCGCCTAGTTCTTCTTCTTACTCGTATTATCCTTTTATTAACCCTTTCCTCGTTATACGAACATATGCGTAACGAGTTTCCCATTTTTACTGCATCGCTGCTGCTCCGCTTGTGGGGGTTGGCTAATGTCGCAGACCGCAGAACGCGTCTACATAATGCTCGGTCCTGGATCGCTTCAGTGGTTAGCCCCAGGCGTTGTTGCGCATTTGCCATCTGAGCAATCCAGGAATTCGTTTTCCGACCTCGTTTTCTTACAGTTGGAGTGACCGTAGTTGATAGTGCCTTTTTAACAGGATTTTCCGCAGATCTTCTTTGAACGTGGCAATACCAGCTTATTCTATTCGCCTCAAGCTGTTCGGTTACCGAATTCTTTATATGTAGACTTCCTCTTATACGCGTTAATCTAATCCAACTGGGTTTAGTAACTCCACTAGACATCCTTAACATTTTCATTTCTGCTGCCATCATTTTGTTTTTAAACGCTTCGTACATTGTCCAGCACTGTGAACCGTATATAAGAGCTGGTCTAACAACCGTGGTGTAGAGTTTCCCCTTTAATTTAGGTGGAAATTTTCGGTCGCAAAAGATTCCCAAATTTTCCCGCCATTTCATCCATCCCACAATCACTCTGTTGTTTACGTCGTCGTCACACTTCGCTTCCATGTTAACGATTGATCCTAAGTACTTAAAGAACTATTCGGAAGAACTATTCTGTCTCAAATTATATCCGGAACAGGTCGCAACGGAAGCGCAAATGGGCACGTCAACTGCTCCGTCTTTGAACAACTTATTTTAAACCCGTTTCTCTCTAGTGCATTTCTCCATGAATCTAAGGCGTTCTGTAAATCTTCGAGGTTATCGCTAACTGCGTCGTCAGCGAAGAGAATTGGCGTTACATTTGCTTCGCGCATGCAGTCTTTTAAAAGATAGTCGAATACTACGTTAAAGAGGAAAGGGCTAAGCACGCTTCCTTGATGCACTCCGACATTAACTGGAAATTCTCTCGTTGGTCCAGCAGAGCTTTTAACCGCAGTTTTCACGTTTCCGTACATGCCTTGTATTATTCTGACATACGTTTCCGGTACGTTTTGAGACCTCAGCGCGGCCCATTTGAGATCCCTAGGCACTCGATCGAATGCTTTCTCGAGGTCGATAAATACCATGTGTTAATCTTTAGACGAATCTCGGTGCTTTTCCATTATTATTCGTAGGCTTTGGATAGCGTCCACCGTCGATCTTCCTTCAACAAATTCATACTGGCTATTTTCGAGCTTTATTATTTGCCGAAGACGTTCGTTTAAGACTCTTTCGATGATTTTCATTGTGTGTGACATAAGCTTGATTAAACGGCAGCTAGTGCATTCTCGAGTGTCGCCTTTTCCTTTGTATAATGGAACTTAGAAGCTACTTCTCCATTGATTCGGCATAGGTTGTCCACATTTTAATTTATTTAAAAGTTTCGATAGCCATTCGCTGCCGATTCCCTCCATCTTCGACCAAAACTCTGATGGAATGCTGTCTGGTCCCTCCGCTTTCCCCCGCGTGTCTTCTTGTATAGCGTGCCTTCTATCTGCCGATCGTGACGATATTTGTTCCAACTGCTGATACAGGTTTTCCGCTGCTGCCGCTCGAGTTCGAGCCAGGACTTTCTTTGCGATCTTTTTAAGACGCTCGTATTCAAGAGCCAGTCGAGCTTTTTCGATATCGTCGCTTCGATCGCATTTTGTCCACGCTTGGAATGCACTCTTCTTGTCGGCCACAGCTCATTTGGTTTCGTCATTCCACCACCATGGAATGGAATGCCGACGTGATGGTATTTCGATATAGTCCCCAGATGGGACTTTGCGAGTGTTATGCATTCCTCGTGCATGCTGTTCCACATTTCTTGCGGGCTATGTGAGTCTACTATACCATTCATATTTTGAAGTACTTCTTTAGCCAGTGCGATAAATCTTGCGCTTCGTTCCTTCGATAGATTATACCACCGGATTTTTGGCTTTCCAAACGATTCCCGTGTTTTCGGTGGTTCCGCTGTGAAAAATTCTGTAATGAGCAGACGGTGTTGGCTTACTAGCGATTCTCCAAGTATTACTTTACAGTCCTTAACACGGTTTCTCATCGACATTCTGCAGAGGTGATAATCTATTTGAGTTTCGTGGCCTCCGCTGCTATAGGTGATAAGATGTCGTTGATGTTTAATAAACATTGTATTTAAGACGGTTAAGCCGTAAGCCCTACACGCTACAAGGATGTCTTCGCCAGCTGAATTTCTGGTTCCAAAGCCTTTACCGCCGTGGCAGTCCTAATAATCAAAATTTTTTTCTCCGACGTGGCTATTTAAATCTCCGCCTATGAAGATCATCTCATCGATGGGTATATTTCTAAGCAAATTACCGAACTCTGACCAAAATGTATCTTTTTCCGATCGGTCGCATCCATTTTGTGGAGCGTACGCGCTAACAATGTTCCACGTTTCATTGTGTATGACGAGTTTCACACTCATTTAACGGTCGCTTATTTTCAAAATACCAACGATATTGCTTAGAAGATCCGCTGCAACAACGATACCAACACCGTTTCGTCCATTGACCGTTTCATTGTAGAACATCTTAAATCGATCCGAGGTTCCAACTTGCAAACCAAAATTTAGGAATATACTCGTATTTTGGAATATTCATTTTACCCGCCCCCGGAATCCGTCGGGCTCTGACACAAGCACTTCTGCTTGCTCTGGGATCACCCGAGTGCCTTGCAAGCGTGGTGCCACGCGGGGTAGTGCTATTAATTGCGATCATTTCCATGAACTGTATCTGTATCTTAAGTTTGATGATGGTTTGACACTTGTATACTCATTTCAAATAAATTGACTGTTCTTTTACCCCACCGGTAGTCTCCAGACGCGGGAACCCACTGATTGCCTACAAACTTTAGGAAAGTTTTAAGGTGTTAAAGTGTTACAGGCTCGTTTTTGGTGTCATAGCTCTCCTCTTATTTTAAAAATTATGTTATGTTATGTTAGTAAGTTTTTTCTGCTAGATGGTATTTCAGCTTACTGTAATATGTCCTATACTGGGGAGACTGTGCATACGTCACAAATTGAGCATACATATTTCGACCAACTTTTTCCAATAGGATGTTGATAGATCGGGTGTTATCCTTATGGTTTCTCCACAGTTTAATGCAAGGCGTTCCCATTCTTGACTGAAACTTGCCATTCTTCTTATGACATTCTTGAGTACTTGTTGCCATAACTTTAACTATGTAGTCAAAATGTAGTTTCAATGTTTCCAAGAACATAGGTGGAGCACCAGTCTCTAGGTGCAGCATATAATTAGGCGTAGCACACTGTAAACGGAATATTCGTTTTAAGAAATAGCGAAGAAACTTCTCAACTTCAACAGCGCTCCATATAAAAAAACTGAAACTGCAGTTGAGCGAAAGAGTTTTTGATTCGAGCTATGGTCTTTATACTTATTGTTGATGCAGCGACCCCATACCGATGAGATTGCTCGTTTGGCTTCAGATAGTTTGGCTACTAGATGTTTCTTCATATTCAAGTTCGAAGGCACCAAAATTCCTGAGTATGTGTACTCGCGAACAACTTTCACGTTTTCTCCTTGATACGTCCATCTTTCGCTTTGAGAATATCTACCACAGCCACCTCTGAGCACCATTATCTTCGATTTATTCAAGTTTACACTAACATTCCAGTATTTACAGTAAACGCTTAGCCTTTTCATCATAAGTTGCAACCCACCACAGTGTCGGAAAGGAAACTATTGTCATCCGCATACTTAAGAGCTGGAATTTGTATGATGTCGAAATCGATTCCACTCTTTACAGTGTCTGATATGGCATTGATAAATAGAATAAACAGTAACGCACTCAAAATACATCCTTTCTTCACACACATCATTGTTGTAAACTCTTCAGATATGTGCTCCCCATCCCATACACACGCCACATTATTAGCATACATTGCTTTTAAGATGTTAATTATTTTCGTTGAGAAGCCAAATACTTGATCGGGTGTCGAGTAATTCTTTCTGAATCCTGCCTGAAACTCCTGCAAAACTTTTTTGTTTTCAACCCAGCAGGTAAGTCTGTTGTATATAATGGCGGCAAACAATTTGGCAGAGGTGTTCAGAAAAGATATTCATCTGTAGTTTGAAGGATCGTCATAGTCACCCAATTTCCTCTACGAGCGCAGACACGAATTCATATGCGCAGTTTTTATAGAACATCGATAATCAGTGGAGCTGCATATTGGAGTGGTCTTGAAATCTGTGGGGAATTAAGTAAATTGAAAAAGTGGCCCATTAGCTGCGTCGCTTTAAGCGACTACTACCCGAGCATTACACCTAAAAGTTCCAGCTCTAACTTTGCATCGATTTGAAGGTTGCTTATAACATTGAGGTAGTCAAAGCTATATCTAGCTTTAGCAGCAAAGCAAAATCCGTCCCTTTACTCAAAATTTCATCGCAAAATGCACAGACCCTATTGCTATCAAAAACTACTGAATGAAACTCGATACCACAATTTTTAACCTTTTCCTAAAGATACTCGTATCGTTAGTGACTAAGAAAACGAAACTAGCGTCACATTTCTTTTTCGAAATTCCACAAGTGTTTTGTAATTGCTGATAAAATTGAAACATACTAACATAATATACATCCTGTCTTAAGGAAAAGATAAATAGTATCCACTTCTTGAGAAAAATGTTTCCAGTAAATTACAAATAGAGGGCACGCAGTCAACTCTGGCAATTACATCTGTTCGAAGATGTCACGAAGTCTAATGTAATCAGTCCATCACTTTATTGGCCTAGGTAAGTAACTTTGATCCAAAGCACTGTTAAGATAGAATTTATGAGACCTTATTCAGGCAGATAAAAACATCCTTGGCTGCTGTGAAGATAGCCTTTCCAAAATTCACTCCTAGTACGGCTTAGAGGCAGCATTTTGCGCACATACAGTCCGTTTGATAAGATCGTATACGGCAAAACTTAAAGAAGAACTTATAATAATAAAAAAAAATCAATTGTACTGGTTTATTTTGTTTATTTACTTGAATGCTTTTCAATTGCTTGGAGGCTTCTAGGCATGCTTTCTACTAATCTTATAGCATAATCTTGAGACAAAGATCTTCATATAACTCGTATTTCTCGTGATAATTGTTTGACCGTCGATATCTTCTTTCCTTGGAGCTTTAGCTTCATCAATGCCCAAACATTTTCAATGGGATATGCATCCGGCGACTGTGATGGCCAATATAAAACATCGACGTCATTTTCATGTTTCCACGCACTGCACAAACGACTGCAATGTTTCGGGTCATTATCTTCTTGTAGTAACCAATTCGCATTCCTTCTTTTAAACGACCTTTGGGCAGATGGTAATAAAGCCTTCTTATAAATTTTGGCCATGTTGGGTGCTTTTAAGTTATTTGTAAACATGCACAATTTGCCAAATCCTTGTTTTGAGAAGCATCCCCAAGTGTGCACCTTTGCCGGGTGTTTGACGGTCCGCTGGATTAATTTATTGGATTGTGTACACCAGGTATGAGTGATAGGAGACCATGCCCAAAATAAGCTTCATCCGAAAAAATAACGTTGTTCCAATCTCTGTCCAAATTCTCCTTGGCCCAACTGAGTCGTTTTTCTACGTGTTTTTTTGACAGTAAAGAAACAATCATTGTGCTTCGAAATTTTACGTTATTGGCTAGTAAACGTCTTCGTATCGTATCACAACACATTTAGACTCCTTTAACGTAAAATCCCTTGTCCTCCACGTAACGATAGAAGAGGATTTTTTTCAAACACGCGTAGAATCATTTTGTCTTGCTTTTTTGTTGTTTTTGGCGTAGACCCACGATCCGGCAAATCATCCACATTTTTAACTTAGGAATAACGGTGCACCCACTTGCTAATAAATGCTTTTGACTTTTTCATGTATTTAGCAGCTGCTCCGTATGACATTATCGGTCCTTTTGGATGCGTGCACAAGAATACTACTTCATAACGTGATGCAAACGCGACACTCATTTTAAAGTACTTCCGTCTCTGACAAAAATTGAACACTCTTTTTATTTTTATCTTTTTATTTTTTTATTCAAAGCATCTTAGCAGAAGTATTTTTTTATCTGCTAATGCAAATGCCACTCCCAAACCGGTTTTCATAAACGAGTTTTGCCGTATACGATCTTATCAAACGGACTGTAGATGAAACTTCACATGCAAAACCTTAAAGTGCTGACCAAGCTGATTAATCAGAGTGCCCCAACCTTGGACTGTTGGGCAGCCTTTTCTTTGGACTTCAGTAAGCACAATCAAGTCGTGTCAGTTGCCATTGTATCTACTCTTGAAACTTCTCTAAAAAATATTCTAATCACTTCTTAAAATCTAAGGTCAATCCCCGCTTTAAAGTAAGATTCAATGTACAAATTGTAGTCATTACCAGATAATCAGAAGACATTCATGACCAACAATAACAACAATATTCAGAGGGGTTCTACTGAATATGCTCCCTTACTATTACTGGCAACCATCTGTTCCACCAACCAGCTTACCTATCCTCACCTCACGCCCATCCAAATTTAGTCTTCAAATAAACTATATTATTTAAAGCTTATTGAGTGCAATAGAGTTGTTCTGAATATACCCAAGCGGGGCAATAATGTGCGACTAAGTGGACACAATAACACCAAAAGTGGGTCACTTCAAAATGAACACCGTATCCGTGCCTAGTGTATAATTGAAAAATATTATGATTTTAGAAATAAATCCAGTGCAACCGAAATTTCAACTGTGCGAATTCTATACGAAATTTGGGTAATGTAGTCCGTGTAGATGATATTTAGATACTGCACATACTCGTAGTTTCGGAAATGGATATTTTGATTCAAAATGCCTCTGAGTGGTTCTCTCGAACACCCTAGAGGCTATTTATATCAATTTTGATATGTAGCTACTTACATACAAGCCAAACTATTGTTATAATTGGATTAGTACACCGCAATTAAACTTCCTGTTTGGACAGTTAACACAGCATAGGAGAGGATGAGTTTTAATTATATTTTGCCTTTGGGGGAATATACAATTATTTTCGTTTTGAATTTGTTAGCGGATTTTACATTTGCATTAAAGCCGTAGATGTTGTATACAGATGGTGAAAACAATACATTTAGTGTGACCTTGTTTGCGATATTAACTTTTATACAATGCCCTCCAGTCAGCCCGGTCTTTAGCTAACTACCTCCCTGCTGGAAGCTTATGACTTGTTGCCTAAGTTCTATGTACTTTAAACCTTCGCAAGTTTCGTCAACTGAATAGCCGCAGGCAAAGAGTTTGTTCGTCATATCATTTAATATCTTCTGTGAAGCATTGTTAGCTTTATAGTGCCATGGGCCAGTAAGTATATAGCATGTCCTTGCCATTTTAGCCTTTAACCGGGGACCACCACTAGGAGGTAAGGCAAGCACTTTGTTACAAACCTGAGCGTTTCGCTACTGCCTCTAAGTTCTAAATTTTGCCTTTATATAGCTAGCCTCTATAGATGCAAAGATATTCGATAATTTGGTGGTTCTTAAGGTGATGTTAGGGAGGCTGATGTATAATTCAGTCACTTGCTTGTGAATAGGGCTTCACATACATAGTTTCATTCTACCAGATTGTGGAGATGATTTTAGACTTGTATGCTCTCTGACGTATTCTTTAATTACATTCAATAGCATGGGAGGTAATCCATTTAGGCAGCTGTGCTATCGTTTTATCGTTATCGTTTTTGGGCTAAAACCTTTTGCCAACTTTTTTAGTCAGAGATTCGGCAATCGTACAAGGAAAAGTAAAACCCCGAAGAAATGAGACCTTAGCTGGGCTAATCCGACATATTTGGAGCTCAGGTCAGTAAGGATTTCCGAGACAAAGTCAGCCTCTTGGGAATGAGATGGTAGCGAAAGAGCCCTTAATGGATCAACAGCAGTACTCACATCCCAGAACGGTTTATTCGCTTCAGTCTAAGCGACTCCTCATCGAAGGGGTATCAAAAATGGAATTGGCATTCCAGATTGGGGTTTGTGCCGCCGGGGTAACTGTCCGACCATAAGCAAAATATGAAAGTTCCAAGGACACAAACAAGTCTCGGAAACGGATGGATCTACTGTAGACTACTACAAACCATGCAAGCCAATCGAGAACAACGAACTTCGAATATGCCAGTGAAGTGTTAGGCAAATCGATAGAGACGGCCCTGTATCAGCTAATAGAAATTATCTAAAGTGCTCTGAATTCAAAGGAGATAGCATTGTATGCCTTGCTTGATATTGAGCCCTACAACGGAAATGAGCCAACAACACGGTATCCAGATGGATGTGCTAACTGCTGAGCACTAGATCAGCAGAGACACAGACTATTAGAATAGACACTGCAACAGGGTGTTTACAAGGAGGGGTATTATCACCCTTAATTTGGAGAGCCTTGTTGTGGATGAACTACTGGAAAAATTAACCACCTTTGGCATCAGCTTTCAGGCGTACGCTGATGACATAGTATTAATTGCCAGAGGAAAGTTCGACAAAACTCTCTGCGACATTATACGACGAGGTCTGAGAGTAACCCGGGAACGGTGCCTCACGGCCGGGCTGAACATCAATCCAGCTAAGACCACGGTACCTAGTGCCATTCACAAAGCAAATAATACTTCAAAGACACAAATAAATCCGATTGTCAGGCACGTCACTAATACCGGTCAATAAGGTGAAGTATCTGGGACTACATCTAGACTACTCTGGAAGAACCACACTGAGGAAGCTGCTAGAAAAGCAACCCATGCTCTAATGATATGTAAGAGGGGGCTGTACCCCTAACATTCTGCGATGGATGTACACAGCGATTGTGAGACCAAAGATCACATATGGTGAAGTAGCATGGGCAAAATGAACCAGTCTTGTCAAAACGAGAGAATCTCTCAACAAGGTGTGAAGACTGGCGTGCCTATGCATCAACTGCGTACGCATTGCGTGCCCAACTGCTGCAATGGAGGTGCTATTGGAATTAACTCCCCTACACCTCATTGTCTAATAGGCGACAAATAAAACCATTCTAAGAATAGCAAAAGAAGGAACTGGATAGGGGAAATGCATAAGTTCGAAAGAATATGATGCACTACTCGGAAAACTTCCACTCTTGGCTATTCCAAGAGATGACAGCATTAAAAAATACAACTTTGCAAATAATTTCTTAACGAAGCTCAGCAACAAGAAAGAATGGAGCAATGAATCCACTATCTATGGACTGAGCAACCACACGATAAAATGGTATACAGACGGCTCGAGAACTGACGGAGGAACTGGTGCAGGAGTGTTAGGGCCAAGAACGAAACACCATGCATCCTTGGGCAAGAGTACCAGCATCTTTCAAGTAGAAGTATGCGCCTTAGAAAGATGAGTTCAAATCAGTCTCGAAAAGAATTATAGAAACTGTAACATAGCAATAATCTCAGATAGTCAAGCAGCTATCAAAGCACTGGACTCCTTTGTCATTAAATCCAAACTTGTATGGGAATACTCGTACCTACAAAGTCTCAACAAATTGGGCAAGAAAAGCAGAGTATCTGTCTGCTGGATACCAGGCCATGTGGGAATCATTGGTACCGAGGCGGCGGACTCTCTAGCGAAAAAAGAGGCAGCAGAACCCTTCATAGGACCTAAATCATTCTGCGGGAGAGGGCAACACACCCTACGTGAAGAATTCAGGAAATCGGAAAAGGAGAAAAGGGCTGGAAACTTTCGGGATCTCTAAAGTCTGAGGCAAGCCAAAAACCTTTTAGCAGATTGCAATCTCAAAAGATTTAAAGCATGTATCAGTCTTAGCAAAAATCACCTACGCATCCAAACTGGTTTCCTAATGGGGCATTGCAAACTCAAGGAACACCTAAGAAAAATAGGGATAACAGATGAAGGTCTCTGCGGATTCTGCAATGATTTCACAGAAGCTTCACTTGGGGCACTGACCCAAAAAAGGTTTAAATATTTGGGAAAACACCAAATTCAAGGAAAGGATTTACCAACCACGGATCCACTGCTCATTCTCAGATTCATAAAAGAAACCTTGCCAAGGCCAAAGCCAGAGCATAAACACTTCAACATAATTCGTGGTAAATTAAGCTGTAAGGGGGCTCTGGAAGAGGGAGCAATCCTCTCCAAGGTGTAAGTAAGGGGCACAATAGACCACAAGGTCGCACTGTACAACACCCTATTTATTACTATTATTATTAGCAATCAGCAAAAAGGCTTAATTTGCCAACACTAGGCTTATATCCGCGCACGCTTCCCCAGAGAAGAAAGGTGATAAACCAAAGATAGCTTCTATGAGCTATTACGAATCTGTCAAAAAAAATAGAGTTCCCATTAAAAAATCAAAAGTGACCTTTGGTTGACCTTGAAAATGGGACTCAAGGTCAAACTCGTGGTCACCATCTTATGCCCCCTTCAGAACCTTGTGACTTTTGTCTGAAACAATTTTTGCGATATCGCGTATTTTTCGAGTAATTTGGATGTCTCAAGTTAAAAAACTCACCCTGTATACTATGCCTTGGTTGATTGATGAACAACTTTCTTCAAAATACGTCTTTGCTGCTTTTAGCCTGGCTTTGCTTTTAACGCAGATCATTCTTCGTCTCTTGAATATTCGTATCAATTCATCCTTGCTCCACTGGTTCCGCTCTCAAAGTCACGTGTTGTTAAAAGAGAAGTGGCCTTTAATTCAGAACGCTCTGGAGTTCGAATGACCGTGCGCGCCTACTGTCTTTTAGATTTGGTCATATGAAGAAGCCGTCTAATATACCAGCGGAATTACTGCTGTTGCACTACCTAAAGGTTTTTTCGATGTGACCAATAGCAGTGTCCGCCCGAATCTAAGCCGAGTTTTCAAGGAGCTCCAAAATTGATAAAGGAAGGGGTGCTGGTTTTTTCCTAAACAAAAACAAGATTAGAATTCGCTCATCCTTATATCTAACCGTAGATATAAGCAACAAAATATATTGTAAAAAACTGTGGTGACAAATGAGCTGGGCTTAGAGCCTAACTTAGCCCTTTTTATGACTTCAAAGCTGCATTGTTCAAAATGCAAGACACTGCTGAACGCATTCGGTGGGCTAAATTCACTGAGCCAAGGGAAATAGCAAGGGTGCATTTTTAAGCACCCCAAACAACATTAGGACGGTTGAGTTTTATATGAGCATGAAAGACTGCAGATGACATGGCTCTTCAGATTGTGTCAGACCAAACGACGTTTGTTGTTATCTTTTATGACTTCTTAAAGGGTGGTGATGCCATGAGTACACAAGCATTCTCACAGGCAGCAGACGAATTCTCTAGAAGGAATCAACGCTGGCGTCTACAGTTCCTATATGAGCTGCTTATACATATCCGGCAGCTATATTCGGAATATGAAAGGATTAGGATTCGAGAGCATGTACCTGGAATGTACGAGCACTGTACAACCTAGGCGCTAATTAAACGCTTGAATCTGTCCTCCTGGACTTCAACCCGATAAGTGATTGCCAAGCACCTACCGACGAGGCTGAAGACCCATATAAAAGAAGAGATTTTCGACCTTCTGGATGGAGCCTGCGGATCCTGTTCGCAGTATGATGTCAAAATTGTGTTCGGGGACTTCAATGCTAAAGGCGGAAAGAAAAAAATTTGTTGGAGGGTTAGTTGGTAAGCACAGAATCTACGAAATGACAACAGACAACGATAAATCCATTTTGCAGCTGCCCGTTAAACGGTGATAAGTAGCGCTAAGTTGCCAAGTCTAAGCACTCTCACAGCAATTTGATGCTTTCCAAACAGTCAAACTGCCCGCCAAACCGACCATAAGTTAATCTATGTGAGGCACGCAAGAGACAAATGTCCACCCTGACCAAATCTTGGTGCGGCTTAATTCAGACGTCAACTATCCAACGAGAAGAAGCTGCTAACTGCCCAGAAGAAGACATTCGACGTTGGTCGTCTAAGCATACCTGGGATACCAGAGTCTACATAGGGTGCCTTAGTGAAAAGCTCTTATCTGTCCATTAACCCACCACCAATGCCAACAATCAGTGGTGTCGGTATCGCGACACTATTGAGGAGGAAGCCGAGGTATGCGCCACCCCTGAGAAAGAGCCCGTAGTATGGCAATGAATACGTTTACTGGAAAAAGGTGACAGAAGATAGGAAAACGCTGGAGCGCAAAACAAGTGCGGCAAGAGAAGAGCATCGAGTCACGAGAAAAAAGGAGAAGAAGATCCTGTGTAGGAAGAAAAGGGGCCTACACAGCCTCTCAACTCAAGGAGATTCAAGATACCCGCGATCGAAACAACATCCGGGGTCTTACAATAGCATCACGCAGCTGGCTCCAAGGCCGGATCCCAAGCTTTTCGAAATTGCGAAGGAAACCTAGTTCCGGAATGGGCATCTTGTAGGAGAGTGATAGGGTAAGAAGAGACCCCACATTCAGTTAATGAGGAACCAGTTCCACCACCCAGTATAGAAGAAGTCGGCTAAGTCGGCTTCAAATATCGATGGCGATGCTTAAGTA
Source organism: Volucella inflata (assembly GCA_928272305.1). Taxonomy (NCBI): domain Eukaryota; kingdom Metazoa; phylum Arthropoda; class Insecta; order Diptera; family Syrphidae; genus Volucella; species Volucella inflata. The sequence goes on along the minus strand of OV743717.1, from coordinate 78,774,389 downwards.
CTTAAGTGCTTAAGTGACTGAACCATCATGTGCATAGGGCCATCTCCAAAAAAGGCTATCCTACGTCTTGCAAGAACTATCGAAGTGCATCTCTGCTTGATGTAGCATATAAGATCCTATCCAACGTACTGTGTAAACGTTTCAAACCGTTGTGTAGCACACTAATTGGCACGTACCAATGTGTCTTCCGACCCGGTAGATCGACTACAGATCAAATATTCACGCTGAGACAAATCCTGGAAAAGAACAACGATTTTCAGGTCGAAACTCACCACCTATTCATCGACTTCAAAGTCGCAGATGACAGTATTCATCGCCAGGAGCTCTATACGGCGATGGGCGAAACTGATTCAGATGTGTCGCGTGACGCTGGAAAACACGTCCTGCAATGTGCAAGCGGAAGTAACTCCTCCGCGCTATTTCGAATATGCACCGAATTTCGGCAAGGAGATGCCCTATCATGTGACTTCCTCAATTTCGTTCTGGAGCAGATAGTGCGCAGCGCAGGGTATCACCTCGGAAGGCACTGTCTTCAAGAGGTCCTTTTAGCTACTGGAATATGCGGATTTCGATATCGACATCAGCGGTCGTTCCCAACATGCTGTAATAGAGGCTTTCAGGCCAATTGAAGAACAATCGAAATTTGTGGACCTTGAAGTAAACGAGGACAAGACCAAGTACATGTTATTAACAAATAAATCATTATTGATAGGAAGAATTTCGACGTAGTAAGGTGTTCAGCTACCTTGAAGTAAACGTAATCCCCACGAATAAAATCCTAATCGAGATCCGAAGAAGAATTTGACTAGAAAACCGTTGCTACTGCTACTCGGGTTAAAAACTCTTAACTAGAAGGACATAAAGTATGTTTTCCAGAATCCTTATCCTGCCAGTTCTGCTGTATGGCGCCAAATGCTGGACGATAAGCAGGAAGACGGAATTGATACTGGGCTCCTTCGAAAGAAAGATTGTTCGACGGATTACACAGACGGATGTTCACTTTAAATCTATGAGGCGTTTTGTCGCATTACACTGTTTCAAAGTACTTAAATATGTTTGACGTAAGTGTTACAACATTTGAAAGTTATGACAATACCGCAAGGCACTACCTCTGTGAGTGTCCAGCGTACGTTCCCATTCGGCTACATCATTGAAGTTGAGTGTGTTCTAACTGCAGGGACTTTATAACTAAAGCGCTTCTTCGACTTTCCATTAAAGGAAACTTACAAGGAGTACAATAGACAAGCTCTTTGTCTGAGTGCTCTGTATTACTAACAAAAAAAAAAACATTTATTCTTTTTGACTAGAAAAACCTTTCTTTTACAGTTCACATGAACTGAATCCGAAAGTAAAATTTCTCACTTCCTCTCATTTGATCACACAGCTATTGTTTTAATATCTGCCAGACAATTAAAGAATTTTAAAATTAACATTAAGAACCATTTAGCTAAAGTATCATGACGCAAACTCTTCAATAATTTCTTTTCATTTTATTTTAGATGCCTTCGGTTATGTATTTATCGACAATGGCAGCCCGGATTCTTATCTAATCTCAAACGAGGTAGATAGCTATTTTCCTAATGGTACCATCCCGAATAACAATATCGGGGCACTATTCAACGACAGCAACAATAGCAGCGATCTAAATTCTACCCTGTTCCTACTAAATGCTGGCGTTAATCGGAGCGGCCTTTTGGACAGCAGCAATGGCACAGATACCACTGCCGAGGATATTGGCCAACTTATTCAAATGGCATTAACATCTGTATTGCTTGGCCTAATGATCCTCATAACTATAATTGGTAAGATAGACTCGTTTTTGTAATATTCTTACTTGGTTTGTTTGATTTTTTTTTTTTTGTTTTTATTTTTATTTCTATAGAACTTGCTATTGTTCTTATTTTATCGTTTTCATACGGCTGTACCTCTGTTAACCACTTACGTATGCCAAATAATACCATGCTTTCAATTAGGAAAAAGGATTTTTTCTTTTTCTAAAGTACAACGATTCTTTCCCTACACGAGTACGAATACAATGCGAGAGTATCTAGTATCGCAATAAATTTAATTTGCACAATTCATTTGTACTATTCTAGTCGTCGTCGTCATCATCATCATCATCATCATCATCATCATCATCATCATCATCGTCATCGTCATGAGGCTGAAGGAACAGTGTGTCGCTAAAGAAAGTTTCCTAGAATATCATGCATTCCGTCGACAATACTCTCAGAGGAATGTTTTTATTTACGGAGAGCATCTGGCGCCAACACAATAAACGAATTCCAATAGGTAAAATGATTAACCTGGAGATCAGAGAATATAAACGCCTCATTTTCTTACCTTTGTACTTAGTCCCGAATGGACATGGGCCTAAACTATTGTACCTATCTCCTAAGTCAGCTCTGGCTTTTTCTTTTGCTAGTGGCTACCAATTTAACACGCCAAGTTGGTTGCGTTGCTGCTATACTTCCACTCGCCAACTGAGATTTAGTCTTTCTCTGCCGGTTTTGGCTTGATGATAGATTCGAAGACCGATGAATTTAGACAGCTTGCATAGTGTTCTGTTTATAATGTTTAAGCCATTTGCGAGTTCAAGTATTGTTGTTGCAGAGACATTTAAAAGATTTTGCCAATTGTGTTGACTTGCGAATTTCATATAAAACCCTTAAGTACTCGTAAGATGTTGAAAAAGCCGCATAATATTGACCATTTTGTTGGTTTGTAATGGATGCCTACAAAGCAGTAAGCTTTCTGCATGGTCATGTTGGCATGGATATGGTTAGGTTAGGTTAAATAGGGTGTGTCATAAGACACATCACTAGGCTCCAAAACAGGCCCATCGCGAACTCTGTGGGACCAGTTGAATTAACTTTAAGTGGCAAAAATCTAACCGATCTCGCTGGTAAAACATCCGACTTTTTTACAAAAGCAAAGAAGAAATATATACATACCTTAGAATTTACATAGTATGTGTGTTATTTTCTCGACCGCTTGTAGGATGCCACAGAATCTACAAATGTCTTTATCTGTTATTTCGAGTCTCTTTGCATGTGCAGCAGGAGACAGTGTCCTCTCAGGATTCCTATTAAAGCCCTAAGCTTATCCCTGTTGAGTTTAATCATCTTTCTAGATCTTTTACCATCGAGAAGTGCCCATAGAGCCTTGGATACCCTATGTCCTTCCATATTCGACCTCACTATTGCCGAGCAGCCCCCCTTTCCTTGCAAGCTTCCTTCTATACCGCAGTGTCCATTGCCAGTTAATTTTATTGCCTTAAGAGCAGCCTGGCTGTCAATGTAGATAGGGATATCTCTATTTGACTCATCTGCATCAGCTCAGCCGTCATGAAGACAGCTAGAACCCATGATTGGAAGACACTTCAAGTATCCGGTAGCTTTATAGACACGCTTAGTTCTGGGTATTGCGAGAACCTATTCTTTCCTCTATTTTCGAGGCATCTGTGAAATTTGCAATTTCATTCGCCCTTATTACTGCATTTTCTTGCCAGTCCTTCCTCTCCGGATATATTGTATTATACGGAATATCGAAGTCGATTAAGGAAGGGATTTCATCCGTTTAAGTAGGATTGCCTGACAGTAGCTCCATTGGGATCATGCCATATCCGAAGCTACTGCTCTTAGAACCGGATATGGTCTCATTCATTTTTTCTCAATGAAATTCTAAATCGATTCATATATGGTGGGTGACATGATTCATGATGACATGCTAGGCCATCAGCATTCTTATTCTTGTCAAAATGAGCCATCCGTATTACAGGCGTAATGTTTTGCACACCATCTTCCATGTTGAATGGTCCCTTCCGCCCAGCAGCTTAATGTTGTTCGTAATTGCCGTTTAACAGTCTGCAAAAATTGTACTTTCATGTCCTCAGCACTAAGAGAATGTGTGTATCAACTGTTAGTAAAAGGTTGTTGGCATTGGTAGTTTATTTTGTATTCGCTCTCGCGTCTGTCAAAAACATGGCTTGTGAGGCTGTTACGTGGTTCATGTTTATCACCTTCTTAACCAGTGATTTGGAGATTTTTCACCGGTCAAACCGAATGAAAACTTACTACAAAAATAGTGATTCTGTAGTAGGTACGTTTCGCGCATTACGAGCAGATTATGGTCGACATAATCGTCGTTCTGTAGGCAGAAATGTAAAAACTTCGAAAAGACCGGGTCTGTTACAGGCTTCGTAAGGTAAGAAAATGTGACTTCCGTTATAGCTCAGATAGCACGGACAGGGCTTAGACATGGGCATGGTGTTGCCCATGATTTAAATATCAATATAAGGGAGATTTTTAAGTGAGTCAGACCCTTGCATGCTAGAGAATATCCCTTTGTTGCAGATACAAATGGTTTTGGCTTGTTGTGATTGACCCTACCTTAGACGTGTATGTTCAAAAGGTTCCTCTATCTGACTCACCCCATGACGAAAGCTCCTTTTGACTGGTAGAAGACTAATAGAGCCTTGGAGGTTTGAGTTGCTATGTCCTCAGTTGTGGATTCTGGTCCAGGATGACAAATAGAACAACGTCTGTTTGAAAGGGATAGCCTAAAAGGCCTCCCTCTATTGTGTGCAACGATGTCAAAACACTGGATGTTTCAGTTTGGTCTAGCATCAAATCTTGTTGGGCAGCTCCCAATGAATCTTAAAACTTATGTTTTCGTTTACTAAAGTGGGTCAAATCTACATATGTCTTGCCTGTTGGACACTGAAACGCCTTCTCTTTCGTAAGGCTCAGTCATTGTTTTGTCAAGGATAAACCTATTCTTCATCACAGCTTCGGTGCTGTGACCCAAAGATAAAAAAAAAACAACACTGTGGCGCTGGCAGCCCATTATGGGCCATGGTCTAGCTTCTTGACACTCATTTGCGTTGCTCATGTTGCTCATTTTTGTCACATCTGAGCTGGGCCTACGGTTTATCGCCGAATCCGAACGGCACTTCTAAGAAACTTTTCCATAGGCAGTTTTACTTTCGGGAGTTTGCCATAGCTCGCCGAAAGGGTGATGACGATTCGAAAATTTTTTGGCGATGCCAGGGATCGAACCACGGACCCTCTGCGTGATAGTTCAATGAGCTAACCATCGCCCCATAGCCACCACTCAAAGTTCGGCAAGAAATTATAGGTCGGCCTCGACTTATAGTTCGTTTACTCAACACGGTTCTGCATTGGTATAATCACTAAAATGGGCAGACGTATCCTGGCACCGATGAATGTATAGACATGACTCGAATTTAAGTTCTCTTGACAGGTGTTCCATTTCTTGCTGCCGACATTGTATAACTAATGAGTCGATACAAACCTCTCTCACTTTGAGAAAGAAAAAAAAAACCCTCCATCACCGCTTCCATCGCTTGAAATCCTTATCCAAAGATGAACGTACGCAATGTACGAGTATGACGATGAAAATCTTACCATCATTACAACACTGCGTGAAAGAGCAAAAGTTAATTCGATTTCTTCTCGAAGAAATAAAGGATAATTTGCAGTGTCCTCGTAGTTTTATTTCGATCTCTCTATGGCTGTCCGTTTGTCAGGAAACACCCTTGAATACCCGTATGTAACGAAGGAAGGAGTATCCCTTAAATAAATTGAATTCATTAATTTTGGGAATTTCTCTGATTCCATGTACGAGTAATTTTTCTTTTGGCCATACTCCAGCTTTTTCGAAAAACGGCACCATATAGCCATTGTTCGATCCTTTAGATTGTGTCATCCGGTGGAAGGGAAAGCTTGAACTAACGTTGCATTGTCTTCTATGTGTGTTGTACCTTTTGTCATGGGTAAATGTCCTTTCATATGGCCATCATTATACTTACGTTTATACGATACGAACAGATACTCCAATAACTATGACAGCGGATTCCATCGTCTCAACTTTGACAGAGGAATTCCAAATTTATTAATAACTTATACATATACGAGTATGTATAGGTGTAGTAGTATGTAGGTTGGTTAATACTGGGGTGTATTTTCAATTGTGCTGAGGAATTTTTTTAGTCAGCTTCCGTTGGATTTTCTTTGTTTTTTTTACCAAAGAGGATGGATGAACCGTGTAGCAGAGTTGCCGCTGGCGGTAATTACATGCGAAATTATCTTTTCCTACGGCTTTTGAGCTGATGAGAAATCATACAATTCTCGAGTCCAAAATGAGAGATAAATTTCTCACCGAACTTATTTTTCAATTGGTCCACCGATTCGTGTACTGTGTGGCATGTAGCGCCATCTTTCTAGAACCACATACCGACTATGTTCAGTTCGTGCATTTTGGCCAAGAAAAGTTCGAAATCATTGAATGATAATGGTTAAGTTGTTCTCATAGTCATTGTGGCGACCTGTTAGCGAAGACGAGCTGACACTTGGGCTTACGCTCTCGCCAATCATTGCCTCAGTACTTGGCGCTCCCCACACCCACAATGCGCTCTCTCGCTCGCCTCTCATCCTACACACAACTTCGGCAGATCAGTCTGTTACAGACCGTCGGACAGCGTAGACGTGATCCAGATAAACATTCCATAAAAATAACCAACTGTGTTTTGTTTTGCTATCTATCATTTTCAGCACCGGTCATTACAGTCATTATTGAAAAAATACGAGCCAGTAAGTCCGCCGGTCCATAAACCACACAAAACAGTGAATTTTGTCGGTTGCATTGGCACCTCTTGTATTGCTTGAGATTGCTCATCGGTCTAAATACGGCAGTTTTGTTTATTTACATAATAATTTAACCAGAAATGAGCTTCTTCGCTGAAGACAATTTTTTGGTATAAAAGCGGATCTTCCTATATCCTTTCTACGTCCCACTTACCAAAAATTCGACACTGTGGTAGATTGTTCGGCTTCAGTTCTTGCACGAACTAAGGTTTAAGACCAAGATTCTTGCGTTAAAACTTCCACGTAGTCGAGCAACACAATCTCAATCGCTGCGAACGGCGAAGAATAGATAAATCACGGTTTTCATTAACACTGGCGGATACAGCAGCAATATCTTCCTCTGTTAACACCCTACGCGTACGGATAGGTGACTTGTTGTCCATTAGTGCGAAATTTGATCAATATGACTTAAATTTATTGCTCAGTAGGTCGATTATGACGTCCGTAAAACGGTCGAAGTACGCGAAAAACATTTTTGATAACGCACGAATTTTGATAATAGAATTCAGTAATTTGTAATCATTGATCGGGTGTAGATCTTCCCGAATGAAATGGCAAAACTAACTTAGCACTTTTGAATTGACACATGTCACGAATGATGCATGAGCTGTCAAAAATAGAACAGTGTAAAGCGAAATAGCAGGAAAATCACCCAGTGTTTGCAAACGAAAATACTAGCTAAGTCTTCCGCTATCGCACGTAAAGGGTGAGCCAACAGCTTCCGTGTAAGTTATCATTAAATTAAACACACATTTGTTAAGAAATCGATGTAGAATTTTGTTGATTAATAAGTTTCGGTCTATGGCAATTATGAATAGAATATAACAGTCGGGTTTGTACTCTTAAACGAGCCGGTCATACTTCATCTTCCGTCTTATCCAATCCGTTTTTCTATAAACATAAACATTGCTAAGCGCGGTCTTAACACATTTGAGGATTCTTTATCCTCGACTAATAAATCCAGGAGAAAGACTGCTCCTAAAATGTCGCGTAGTTGCAATTATTTCAGTCCTCTGGAATGTCATCCTGACACGGACAATGAAGACGATATGTCTCCGAGTGTTAGTCAGATGCCTGTAAGAAAAATTATTGTTCCCTCCATTAAAATACTACACAAAATCAGTGAATATGTGCATCAACTGCTTAAAGACCTGAAAATAAATGACTACTCCATTAAAAAAATTTCAATAGGAATAAAATTGTTTTGTGAATCAATTGATTTATTTCATACTGTGTGCAGTGGCTTAAAATGCAGAAAGTGTCAATTCTTTTCTCACGACCTTAAAAGCGAAAGGTCGTTTAAAGCTATTCTTTTCGGTTTAGATGAAATCTCTCTAGACTCTCTTAAAAAAGAACTAATTTCTCTTGGACTAAAGTGTAAAGACATTAAAATGATCAATGATAAATTGTCTATTTCGAAAATGGATCTGTTCGGCTATCCGATCTCAAGAAAAATGTGAAAACTATATTTCGCACGCAAGTGAGATGGGAATTCCATCGCCGTCCAAAAAACAAATTGACTCAGTGTCATAATTGCCAAATGTTTGGGCATGGAGAGAAACACTGCCATGTCAAAACATGCTGTGGTAATTGCTCGGGAAATCATCCAACAAATACATGCACATCTACCGCCATCTCAAAATGTGCAAACTGCGGCGGTAATCATAAGTCCACTACTTGTGAAAGTCGTGAGAAATATTTACAAATTAGGCAAAATTCATCACCAAGAACAAATCGATCTCGTGTTTTGACTCATACTGCTTCATCACATAGCCAACAACCTGCCAAGAGCTTTAATTTCAGCAGCATGAACGATTTTCCATCGCTCCCGCAGACGCGTCATCAGCAAGTGACTCCTGAGCCCAAAAAAGCTCTTCAACGAGGTGTGCAATCAGCGCACGTAGCCGTACCCCAAAGCTCTTCATCTACGGAAAGCTCATTGTTCTCTCATAAAGAACTTACATCTCTTACAATGGAAATGATCACCAAACTTGGAAAATGCAAATCAAAACTTGAGCAATTTAATGTAATAGCACAGCTTGCAAGTAAATATCTATATTCCAATGTCAAGTAATAGACAAAATATTATCAAGCTTTTATGTTGGAATGCAAGAGGCATCCGCAAAAAAAGCATTGAATTCCTCAATTTTATTTCAAATCTTAATGTTGATATACGAGGGCGGGTCAATAAGTCCGTGACTTTTGGATTAAAACACAGATTTTTTGATAAAAAAATAACTTTATTTTTCAACGTAGTCTCCCTTGAGCTCTATACAGTTTGTCCAACGCTTCTCCAATTTTTTTATCCCTTCCAAAAAAAATGATTTGTCGAGGTCCTCAAAATAGGCCTTTGTTTGCGAGATGACTTCATCATTGGAGTCAAATCTTTTTCCACCAAGCCATTTCTTCAGGTTTGGGAACAAGAAGTAGTCGCTCGGAGCCAAATCTGGAGAATAGGGTGGATGAGGGAGCAATTCATAGCCCAATTCATGGATTTTTGCCATGGCAACTGCACATGTGTTTGTGGTCGACTGTGAGCAAACGCGGCACCCATCTTGCGGAAAGCTTTCTCATGCCCAAGTGATCATTCAAAATTGAAACCACTGAGCCATGCGAGATCCCTACGGCTTCCACGATCTCTCGCACTTTCAATCTTCGGTCGGCCAACACCATATCGTGAACTTTTTCGATTGTTTCGGGTGTAGAGACCTCAACTGGGCGTCCAGGACGTTCGGCATCTTCAGTGCTTGTACGGCCACAACGAAATTCAGTAAACCACTTTTTTACCATTGAAATCGATGGTGCAGAGTCCCCATAGTATTTATCAAGCTTAGCCTTGGTCTCGGTAATGGTTTTTTTTCGCAAGAAATAATGCTTAATAAGCACACGAAATTCACTTTTTTCCATTTTCTCCTCAAATTAGTGAGTAGTCTGATAAAAATAGCTGTCAAACACAAACTAACTGACGCAGCAAGTTTAAATTTTGACAGGAGTCAACTGACAGATGCCTGTTGACAGGAGCAGTGTTGCTGTTTCAGTAAAGAGGTCAGAAATTCAAAAAGTCACGGACTTATTGACCCGCCCTCGTATGTTTGTTATGTGAGACTAGGCTCAGTAACAAAATAAAGTTTTCATGTCGTGCGTACAATTATCTGTGTTATAGACTTGATCGTGTTACCAATGCTGGTGGCGGAGTTGCCATCTTAGTAAAAATTGGTATTATCCATTCCCTACTGTCCAAAGTAAATACTACACTCATTGAGAATATAGGCATTGAAATCACATTTGAAAATACAAATTTTCGCTGTTTACTTCCCTGTAGGAGCATCCAATGCTCACAAAGCCCAATGCTTGAAAAACGACTTAAGACGATTAATCAGTAATGATCAGTTTGTTATTGGCGGCGATTTGAATTGCAGGCATCGTAACTGGGGCTGTGTAAGAGCAAATTCGTGGAGTAACGTCCTAGAAAATTTACTAGCGTCGCATAATTTTGCAATTTTACACCCACCTAGTCCAACCTACATTCCTTCTGCATACAGATACACTCCTTCCACACTTTACTTCTTTCTTTCTAACATTCCCAACGTACTTACTCCACCTGTTGTCATCAACGCTTAAAGCTCTGATCATCTTCCAGTCACCTGTGATATTCTATCTTGTCCAAAAACTCTTAATGTGCAATACTTAGATTTTAACAAAGCAAACTGGGATGTATTTCGACACCGCCTCTCAACAATTGTTCCACAAATTTAGAGTCGACAACCACTTGCATGCAAGTTGATGATTCAATTCGTCTTCTAGAGGCCAAAATTAAAGATAGCATACAATTTGCGGTTCCAAAAAACTCCCAATGCAATAGGTCTGCTATTCTTCCTAGATCTTTATTAAGTTTAATAAAAACCAGAAACTAACACAATTAATTCGAATGAAAATTGGAGAGTTTAGAAACAACAGTTGGAACATAAAACTTGGCACACTCGATCCCAATTCCAAGCCATTCTGGAACATTAACAAAATAATTTAAAAAAAAACATAACCAGATTCCCAGTTTAGCAGTGAAGGCAAATCTGAGCTTTTAGCAGACGTTTTTTTTAAAAAACCATTTAGTGTCCAAAAATATTGTTTCTGTAATGGAATCTGAGGTTGAAGCTGAAATGTCATCATTTAACGCAATAAGTCTGTTATTTCCGCCGAACGAGCTTGTTACCTTAGATGACGTAGAATTCATTATCTCTCATCTGAAATGTAAAAAATCGCCTGGTTTCGATGGCATGAATAACATTACTATTTAAAACCTTCCCTTAAGTGCAATAAAGTTCCTCCAGTTTATTTACAATGCTTGTTTCAACTTAAACTATTTTCCCTTAAAGTGGAAAAAAGCTAAAGTAATTGCATTGCTAAAATCAGGAAAGGACCTCAGCAATACAAATAGCTACAGACCCATTAGCTTGCTCAATGGATGCAGCAAAATTCGAGAAAAACTTATTAAAATGAAACTGGATGCTTTCCTGAAAAACAGTAGGCTTCTGCCCCAAGTGCAATACGGCTTCCGCGAAGGACATACGTAGCACTTCTCATCAAGTTTTAAAAATTTGTAAGGAAATAAAAAAAAGCTTAAACGGAAAAAGGTCGACTGGTTTAGTACTACTAGACATAGAAAAAGCGTTTGACTCGGTTTGGCACAATGCCTTAATCTACAAACTTATAAAATTCGGTTGCCCCAAATACCGCACTAAAATTATCCAAAACTTTTTAACCGACAGAACATTTCTTGTTTCACTTAATGGTATGATTTCTACCGCGAAAGTTGTACCTGCTGGTGTCCCACAAGGCTCGGTTTTGGCACCATCCTTATTTAATGTATTCACCAGTCATTTTCCTGTCATTCCAAATTGTCATATAGCACTCTATGCTGACGACTCGGCTTTGTATGCGTCTCATACTAGTGGAACAGTCATTGCAAATCACTTACAAAACGGCCTTAATAGTTTCTTTGAATATTTTAAACATTGGAAAGTCAAAATTAATGCTGAAAAATGTCAATCAATCTTTTTCACAAGAGAAAGATAACCTTGCCATTTTCCTCCAAACAATTTAAAAATTAATAACTGCGACATACCGTGGCTAATTTCGTCAAGTACCTCGGAGTGTACTTAGACCCGAAATTAACCTTCGGTATACATATAAAGAACACCTTAAATAAATTAAACATCGCTATTAAAATGTTGTATCCACTGATTAATCGAAAATCAATGCTAAGTCGTCAAAACTAACTAATATCGTTTAAAGTCGTTTTTCAAGCAATAATTACTTATGGTTGTCCGGTATGGGGGACAAGAACATGGACATAGACATGGACATGGCAAGAACACACATTAAAAAACTACAGATAGCACAAAACAAAATTCTTAAAATGATGTTGAAACTTCCTTGGGACTTTTCAACAGTGATTTTACATGAACAAGCCGGCATAATTCAAGTTACCAGAAGAATTGAAATAGTCAATGAGAAGTTTTTTTCGAAATGTTTAAATGTTTAAAATACACTAGTTACTGAGCTTACGCCACTCTTATTACTTAGTCCTTATTTATTATTTATTATTTATTATTTATTATTTATTTATTATCTATTGTTCATAATCTGTTATTTATTATAAATGCATACGCTCATTTGTATCGCGCATAAATATGCTTTAAAATTTATTTATTAAATTTTTTTCTATTTTTTTTTTTTTTGTTTTTTTTTATCTTTTAAATAGAGGTTTTTTCTTATAGTTTTTCCTCTGACTTTATTATTATTATATAAAAAATAAGAGCACGTGTAAACTAAACGATTTTTTTTTTTCAGTAGTAAGATTTAAATTTTATCATATCTCTGTGCAAGCTTTGCTCAATTATTGTAAACACTCTATTATACTATATAAAATAAAGTATCTATCTATCTATCTGAATAGAATATAACATTGTTCATGTGACTACCATGGCTTCTGTTGTAAGCGACCATCCACAAATCTAACCCTTCACAAGGCCGATCCTAGGCAGACAATCAACAGGAGCTAGTTGAACTATTACTTACAAGATAGAACTTACTACTTATACTCAATGTCAAAGTACCATTTTTAAAATAAGAGGAGAACTAATAAACTTGCATTATGTGCCTCATCGGCCAGACCGTCCAATACTTCCATCTGTAAAATTTACAGAAAGAGAAGATGTGGTTCATTTCCTTGTGAGATGTCCTGTGTTTAAAGAATTTCATGTAAGATTCTTCGGCGCAAACATACTGAATTAAGATAAAGCGATGAGTATACTTGGTTCAGAATACGGGTGGGACGTTTTATATAAATATACAGTTAACGCGGGAGTGAGCTCACCTTTGTTATTTCCTACTTTCACATGTAATTTATCTTAATTAATTTATTTTGTCAATCTGGTAGACTGCCTCAGGCCAAATCCAATTAGGCTTGTAATTTCTAATGTACGTATCAACTGTCTTTTTATCAAATGGAAGTCAATTAAATCTCGAAATCCCGCAGAAAGGGAAATTTTTATTAAAGACTTGTCTTTGCTGTATCAGGTGAAGCCATTAGGGAAATACAAAATGTGCATTCTCGCAGCACGGGTTTCAATGTTTAGAAATGGCAATTTTGACCTAAGGGATGAACTTGGAAAAATGGAAAATTGCGTTAACATTAACCTTCATTACCAATGGCTAAGTAGTGTAGAGAGACCAACATCCCTGAGATAGCCTCAGTCGTTACTATCTGCAGGGCGAGACGCTGAGAGAATATCTCATTTTCTGCTGTTGCTTTGTAAGCAGACTATCACCGCACAAGTTTACGGTCAACAGCTCTTAATTGACACTAGATCAACAACTGTCTGATCCACTTGTTTACAGTTACAGCGATTCAGTTGAGAAAAATTCTGCACCAGTCTTATTCTTACGACTAAGCAACTTCGGGTTTCCACTTGTTCTGAAGTCTACAAAATTATTTTCAAAAATCGCGCATTAGATATGTTACAACGCGCATTAGATATAATGCAACGGTAGAAGTTATTCATTCTCTTTTTTTTATCAAAAGAAGCTGTGTTTACAGGAGTTTTTCTTCGGTTGGTTGTGAAGATCATAATGTCTGAGCAGTCGGAATTATGTGCTTTTCTTATTGACCATATAAATTCCGTCTTTTCGAGGACTAATTTTTGGTCAATCTGTGCAACTTTCACCTTAACACTGTCTTTCCATTTCTGCAACAGGGACTTGACAACTTTGAATTTAATTTATGAACGCACTTTTTCACTAATCATCAAACTGTCAATGTCAATTTGTTCAGTAACATTTTCATCATGGTAAAGTACACGAACGAGCAACGTCTGCAAGTTATACAAATCGGTGACTGCAACTTTGAGAGCGTTAATTCGAATTTTCGATTGTAATTCTCGCCCTAGTAGACAGGCAATAACAAGTTTAGTGCAAAAGTTTGAGTCTACATATTCGTTGTGTGATGTTGCCGTGTGAGTGAGACAATGGGTTGGTCGAAGTGTCGAAAATATCGCTGCCGTTCAGGCGTCCGTAGCAAACGATCCAAATCACTCAATTCCACGACGTTCTCAAGAATTGGGCATCGCTCAGACCACATTATGGCGTATTTTGTATAAGAATCTGGTTTACACCCACACAAAATCAAGCTGACTCAAGAATTGAAGCCGATGGACTATTTGAAGCGACGTACGTTCTCCGATTGGGTTCTGGAGAAGATGCGCCAAGATGGTGAATTTCATAGCAAAATCATCTTCAGTGCCGAAGCTCATTTTTGTCTCAATGGGTTCGACAATAAGCAAAATATGCGTTATTGGTCGGGTGAAAATCCACATGTACTTCATGAATCACAACTTCATCCACAAAAAATAACTGTTTGGTGCAGTTTGCATGTCACCGGCGATTATTTTTGGCCCGAATTGGTAGATATGGACTTGGACGATATGTGGTTTCAACAGGATGGTGCCACAAGCCACACAGCACACATTATAATCGATTTATTGAAGAGTAAGTATGGTGAGCGTGTTATCTCAAGAAATGGGCCAGTCGATTGGCTGCCTCGTTCGTGCGATTTAACACCGCTTGACTATTTTCTGTGAGGCTACGTTAAGTCATTGGTTTATGCCAATAAGCCGACGATGGCAGCTGAGAGCCCAGAGCCAATATTGAACGCGAAATAGCGGCCTTTTTGACCGAAATGTGTGGCCGAGTCGTTGAAAATTGGGTCCAACGAATCGACCGCTGCAAACGTGCCCGCGGTGGCCATATGAACGAAGTCGAGTTCCATTCTAAATGTTTTGATGGTACTTCAAGCCGATAGTAAAGTTTTAGAAATATCTCAAATTGCGTTTTATTTAAAAAAAAAGTTGTCAAGTGCTTATTGGAAAACCCTTTATTTGCTTGCCTTAACTAACAAGCCTATCTTTTCTGTAAGTCGATTTAGGTCCTATTTCACTTGTGCGCGCCACTTATTGTGAGGTCTTCTTTTATTGCGTTGTCTATCCGTAACTGCGTCCGTCCGCTTTCGAAAGAGTCCATGCTTCAGCGCTATAAAGATGGACTTTTCATTCTCTTGCCTTTTTAGGCCAAAGAAACAGAGAGACTGACAAAAGTAATCCTTCGTTTTGTTTCTGCTCAGGCGTTGTTGTCTAAGAAATAATACCTTAAATACCTGAATTTATATCATACCTGTCGATTTTGACATTCAACCGAATTCGGCGGCGTTATAACACCTTTCTTTTTGAATTCATAGACTTAGTTTTGCCCTCATTTACATCTAAACCCATTGTGGCAGCTTCTGTTTCAATACAAGCGAACGCACCGCTGTACGTTAGTTATTGCATAGGCTTTTGAAAGATTATAATAAGTCACCTAACACGGCATCGACTTCTTGAGAGACATCATCAGTTTCCAGATCAGTTTGTCGGAGCAACGAGCGTTCTTGATTAACATTCTGTACACTCGAACGAATATGGCAGGGATGCTAAAAATAAGCATAGTTCAATATCACTCGTCTCTTTAAATGGTGTCATTTGTGGCCTTTAAATTGTTGAAGTGATGGTGGGTATCGATTTCGATACCAAAGTCTTAAGATTTAATCAATTATTGACTTTTCTGACAAAAAACAACATTGACAGGGGCCAATCAGGTTGTTGACATGGCAGATAAATCTCGCCGATGTATGCCATATTATTCCAAACACCTTCAATTTTTTTCGATTTGAGAAAAAATCTTATCAACTCATACGAGTATATATGACAAAATGAAAATATGATATTTATGTATAAAAAATGCAAAATATTTTGTTGGATAACGGTTTCTAGAACAGTTCCTTTATTGAACAAGTAGGACAATATGACACTGTATTTTCTTCATGGTTTCTTTAAGTGAAAGGAAAAAAAACTCAAATAATTTGACTACATGTTTCCACACCAATTATTTAAAAAAATAACAGATTTAAAATTATAAGCTATATTACACTTTTAAATTAAAGAATACGATAAAATATTTGCTCCAAGTTTTTAAATTTCAGTTTGAATGAAGAATTTTTGAGCAGTTATTAAGTAATGCAACGATACAGGTCTCACATTTCATTTTCGTATCTTTGTGACAAAATGCGCAGCTTTCTTTTTTTTTTTTGTTGGGTGACAATGTGATGGGTTTTTCCATCAAGCCGAATACTGTCCGGAACAAGTTTTCTGACAGCTAGAGATGACCTAGGCAACCTTGACGTTGAGGCAATATTTGGCCTGAAGGTTTATCTTGTGTTTGAGGGTATATTTTAGCAATAAACCTGGTGAAAGATAGCAAGTCATAATTGCTTTCCTCAGCCAAAGGAGATACTTTGTTAAAATGGAAAGCATTGTTTGCGGTTGCATATATTGAAAACATAAGTGGCTGCCTGTACCATCTTTTTAAATGTCTTGCAATTCGGTAACTTCCAATATTTTGATCCAACAGATCAACTCCTCCCATATATCGGTTATGATTAACTATGCAGCGGGGTGGATCAATGTCTTTCTTCTGCTTTTCGCAAAATCTCTACACCTTTCCCAGAGGGTTAACACCACATTGGGTAGATGCAACAGTAACAATGCTATTCTCATTATACCGGACAATAGTGCTGTTAGAAATTGTATCTATACATTGGTTAAACGAACCTCTTTTATTTTATTTTTTTTCATTTTTTTGGGATCGTTTAATGGTGCTTTTTCCAGACGGTTTGCCCTTATGCTACCGGTTACATCATGGCCCATTTTTTTTAGTTTATCCAGAAGAGGCAGGGATGTAAGGAAATTGTCCATACATAAACTGTAACTATCTGGTGGCAGTTTTGATATCAGGCCTAACACAACAGAGCCCCGTACACCGAACTCTAGTTGAGTATTTCCTGTACTGGTTCCTTGCCAAATAGCCAAGCCGAGCACATATAGACCAATTTTTCTAGTGAAATTGGGCTGATTTCCCTTGTATGTGCTGTTTTAGGCTATGCTTCCCAAAATATGGTATCATCGATTCATCGATAATCACATTTTTATCACCAGGGAAGTATTTTAAGCATCTTTTGTTGAGAAGGTTCCAAAGAGGTTGAATCTTTGCAAATTTGTCTTACGAAATCAAATTATATTTGTCGGAAGCGTGAAAATATCTCAGCGAATCCTCGAACCTACTTCTCGACATAGCAGATGCAACTCCCTGAAAATTACAGTCAATACTTAAATACAATAATACCAATAAAATGCCAATAAAACGTATAATTTCTATCGTGGAAACTCTAAAAGTGTTGTTACGAGTACCTTTCTGAATAGTATATTTTTCTGTTTCAGAACGCAAAAGCTCAAACACTTCTTCATCAAAAAAGAGCTCAAAAAATTGTATTGTATTATTTAAATCTTCTAAAAATGTTGGCCGAATATTCTCTTTCTCTGGTCTTTCGGGAATATCAACGGGCTTCCACTTTCTTGCAACTGGCGTCGGTTTTTTTTTTTCAATGGCGGACAATAATCCGCTGATGTACTAGCAATAAGCACATCAGTTTGGTTGATAAGGGACCTTTCCAAAAAATTATTGAAAAAAAAAACAATATACTGTGGCGCTGGCTGCCCGGTATGGGCCATGACCTAACTTCTTGACACTCATTTGTGTAGCTCATGTTGTCATTTTTGTCACATCGGTGCGGCGCCTACGGTTTATCGCTGAATCCGAACGGCACTCATTAGAAACTTTTTCATAGGCAATTTTACTTTCGGCCGAAAGGGTGATGGCGATTTGAAAAATTATTGGTGACCCATCAAGGAATCGAACCCAGACTCTCTGCGTGATAGTCCAATGAACTAACTATAGCGCCATCGCCATCGCCTTCTCTACAATTCGTCAAAATTTCATGACATTTGGTTGGCATTTAATAATTATAAAAATCATTTTTCCAGGACACCTTTTCATTTGATGTTGAAATTTTAACATGGAGCAAAGAGCGGTCATTAAATTTAAGGGAAAAATGCATCAGCAACATTGTATACCATGTAACAAGTATACCGTGCTGATTTTTTGAGAAGAATAGTTGTTTTCGAGTGGGAAGATAGTTCTATGGCAGCAGAGATATGCTGAAGGATGACAAACACACAGCAAGGCCAATTTCAGTTCAATCGCCTGTTATTTGTTCAGAATTCATTCCAACTAGTGAAATAGTTACTGTCGCGTATTATTTTGAGGTTTTGAAGCGTTTAGTGGCCAAAACCCGACCCGCATATCACGATTCAAAAAGTTTGTCTGGATTGCACGATAATGTACCGAGTCAAACAGCAATCATCATTTCTTAATTTTTGGTTCGAAATCAAGTGTGTGTGTTAAATCATTCATCGTATTCATCTTATTTGGCACCGTGTGACTTCTCTTTGTTTCGGAAATTGAAATTGAAATAAATGTTGAAAGGATGCTTTATCGACGAAGTTCCCACTATTTAAACAGCTTCTATACAGTAATTTCGCAAAATAAGTTAGAGTGGGCATTTGAATCACTATTGCATAAAAACAAGGGAAATTGATCACAAAAATCGTGCTTTGAATATGTTTACTAGGACCTGTCCGGGATATTATTTGCCACACTGTCTATGTTGTGAAGGCACATTGCACTCGGAAGAGTAGTATTTGTTCATTAATAGTGTAATGAATAGATGGTGAGTACAATTTCTTAGAGACTCCTATAATTTGATCAAATACTTTACGACTTAGAGCTAAGCGTTCTCCTGCTTATCAGCAAATCGTACATAGTTTGTGTATTTAGCTCCTGCTAAAGGATTTAAAAAATAAGTGAGGAATGAAAATAATTACCTTAGGTGTGGTGGATATCATGACATTTAGGCATAAAACATTTTCAGCTTTCAAACTTCAGCTGTGCCTTCCGGGGAGTATTCGTACATGCATAGCAATACTATTTCATAACATTGCTATAATTTACAATGTACATTTTGTCAAAATATAAACGAGACTAAACGAGTTTAAACGAACCGCGTTAATGGTTTGTTGAAAAATTGTTTTCTTACATTTATATAATTGTCATCTATTTTGACGGTGAGTTTGGATCCCATCTGTCAAATTGTTTGTTGTAAGTGGGCAAAGACATTAATTAACCTCAAGCTCTGTCGGCGGTTTTTACAATTGAGCAAAGATTTTATTCAAGATTTTGAATTGCGAACGGGATTGCTTGTTTGGACGCATTAAATTTTTTGGGGAAAGCCAAAGGGATTCTGATATATGAAAAACAAGAACATTTTAGTGGTACCAAGCCCCTGAGGTTACTTAAAACTTGCGTCTTCTAAGTCGGCATGCAACGGTAGTTACTAAAGAGAACATCGACTTAGTGAGGAAAAGTAATATTATCCAAACGTTTGAGAAAGAGATTCCATCAAAAAGACAGTAGGAGAGCAACTCTTGGACTTTGCACCATCTCACAAATCCATCCCTGTGAGCGACCTTTTGACCAAAAACGCTACTTAGGTGATGGATAAAGAACCATACACAGTGTGGCAATTAATATGCCAAACTAACACACTTGATTTCGAGCAAAAATTGGCCAAGAACGAGCGCTGTGTGACTCGCTGCATTTTGTGCAATAGAGACCATCTTTTTAGATCGCGATATTCGGGTCGAATTCGATGTACGAGTATCCTGGTAGTCATCCGAACTGAAAAATTGACCCTCCTGTGTGTTGATCATCCTTCAGCGTCTCTGTGCCGCCTAAGAAAATTTGACTCTCTGTATGGTTTACTTTAAGCGCAGTCGTGGTCAGCATTTACATGAAATAATTCTGAATAATCTTTGGAATTTTTCTGTGTTTTCTTTTTTATATTTAAAAACCAAATGCTACGTCCAACGGTGTCTTTGAATCTAACCAGGGGAACATCTCAGTAGAGGAAGTCCCCATTTTAGGTGTCACACACAAGTAGAAGAGGACCTAACCCGACTTGGAGTGCGAAACTCGAAGCAGTTTGTGTAAGACCAGGTTCACCCCGAACTGTAGTGCCACTTGGATAAGTAAGTATTTCATTGCAAGGCCGTGCAGCTACCTGTCACAGTGTGAGTGCTTACATAGATTGGACTTGTAATGAGATTGAAATTTTTGCAATAGTCTATTGGCAACTTACCTCCTCTAATCCAATGCTCTTGAGGGTTTCTTTAAAGTTTCTGAAAGGCGCAATCGGCTAATGCATTGTTTACCTCCAATTGCATCCTTAATATCGAGATTCGCCTCTTAGTTAGAAAGGATTAGAAATCCTAGCAATATTTGACTTTTTGTTTTGTATGAATTACTGAAGCTGTATCCAACTTGATTGATATAAATGGGGTTAATCCTGTTCAAGGATATTTGACTACATACCATCGGATTCCTTTGTTGGTTTTGTATTTTATTGCAATGTAATTTTAAACAGACTTCCAACTATTTTTTCTTCTAATTAATTTTTCGCAAGTTGACATTAAGCAAGTTATCCATTGGCAACTCGACGAGGATTCTTTGAACAGAGGGAAAAAACTGAAGACAAATGAATTGAAGACAAAAAAATTTTTTTCAACTGCTACCAAATGAATGTTTCACCCTCTCCTGGCTGCTAAGAGAAAAAGGCCATTTCCAGGACAAGTTCGAACACAAATTCCCTCTTTCACTATGCTGTTTGCTGTTGCTCCTTTTGTGCTGAGGTTTTCCATTTTACTCGTATTTCTGTGTTTCTTAAGAAACAGAAAGAAACGAATGAGAATAAAAAATAAAAGAGAAAACGAAATTGAAAAACGAAAGTAATGGGGAACTTTTGTTCGGTTGGTGTTATTAAAATTCTTCTTGAAATTCTTGTTGCTGTTCTATTGTTTAATAAATATGCCGCAATCTGTACTAAATTTTTCAATCAAAATAATTTGACCGTTATGACTTTTGATAAACTGTTCGTTCTGCAGTTTTTTCTCCTTCTTTTCCTCTTATTTTTCCATTATAAAGGGATGGAGAGCGCGTAGCTATGGAGGAGCACTCGAAATTATGGTTGTTGGAAAAGTTTCTCCTATTTGCTGTTTTCCTTTTTTTTCCAATTCAACGAAATTAAAATGTCTGCCTTCGAAAATGCACCATAGATGAATGCAAGGTTTGAGGCAGTTATTTTGCTCAATTTCCTTTTGAGAAGAATTTTTTCATTGTGCTAGTCAACAGCGAAATGGGGCAATGCTTGCGGCTACTTGAGGCTATCTTGGGGGTTTCACTAGAAGACCTGCTGGCGAGACTTACATTAATTATTTTGTTTATGACTTCAATATTGGCCGACTTTACAAAAAAATCTGCTTTTAATGTGCTGGGATACAACTCAAATTTGAGATGTGTACGAGTATGTTGGGAAACTTAAAGCAATTTTTGATTGTCAAAAAACATCACAGGAAAATTGCAAAAGCTTATAAAATGTTTATTTCGATTTATGAATCAATACTTGCCATTCCATTTTTAAAGACGATTTCATTTTTAAAGTGACTAAAAATTGAATTCTCCGAATGTACCACCTAAAACATAGTCGTGGTAAATTTTTAGTCACTTTTTTCGAGCATATTGACTGGTATCTATTAACACACTTTCTTAAAGAGAATGCAAAAAATGTATTATCTGAGATCTGACATGGATATGAACCCGAGAGAAGTTCTGTTTAATTAAATGTGCAGTGACAGTAAGGTTTTGGCTTTGTAGATTTTAGCGACACTAAGCGTGTAACTACTGACGGCATTAAAAGCTCAGCCATACAACGTGATTTATACAAATCATTAGCACCAGGATAAAATAATTGCTAGTAAACAGAACAATAGTTGCGGCTTCTAATTTCTGCCAAAATGTGATGATTGAGATGAAGAAGGGTTCCGTCAAAGGCCGAAAATTTTATCCATTATTATGGTTTAAGTTTTTCGACGCTCTGCTCAACGATCACAATTGCTATGACGTCTTCTTGACGTGCAGATGTCAACATATCGATTCGAGCTCAGCGAATGGCTATTCCAAAAGGCGGGCAACCCAATGCATTAGCGACGACCGGTGAATCAGAAATGTTGTTTCTGTCCATAAAGCAAAACTACTTTACGATAAATTTGTCTCTCTAGCGAAGGCAAATGTCTAGGTGTCAAAGATATCGCGCCGAAGACAATATATTTTTGGCATCACAGTATAAACTACTCTAGGTCTACAAGTCTATGTTAAGACTAAATCAATCATATGCTTCAATTGTATTGTGGAACAACTTTTCATACGAATATGTCACAGATGCTTTCAACAGACTATTGCTTGGGAGATTTTCTTGCCACATCCGCGCTAATATATTTTTCTTCCAGGATATTCACATTATCGATTGCACTTTAAAGATGTCTTTAGTCTTGCTTGTTAGTTTTAGATTTAATAGATATACATGTCGTCTATCGCAATTATACTGAAATCCCGGCAGTTGTCTGGATGCGAACTAGACCTTCTTTGTTCTCTGGACTTACTTCGATCAAGATTTGAACTAGCAAAAAAAAAAAGATAAATGGGACCAACCCGATGATTACAGAACCAATTTAGGTTACTTAGCACACGGCTTTGTGGCATACTATTCTTTAGGCATATAGGTAAAGCTGGTGAAGGTTTTGCATCTGTAGTGGCAACCAAACTATTATTCAATTAGGTCCGAATTGAACTGTCTAGTCACCTACAAGCTACGTTGATGCGAAGCTTGGTTGAATCTTATTCGGAGTCAAATGCAATCTAAAATGCACCATACGTAACGTTGCCCTAATAATAGATAAAAGCCTTGGGTAGGCTAAATCCCTGACATCTTGCTGGTATCTTAATAGGGTGAGTAACATGTCTTAATAGTTAAAGTCTTTCCACCAGGAGGTATGTTTCTGATAGACGACTTTCTAGTCAAACCAGAAAATTTGGCCTACGCAGTGATTTATACAATTTGGTCATCGTGGTGGAAGGTAAACACCCGGTAGAAATGTTGACCAAAATATGAGATATCTTTACGGTACTATCGAACTGGTGCATTTTTCAGTTAACCCTCTGTAGAGCTAAACCAGTTACCTTCAAACGCAGAAAAAGCTTAGATATCATTAAGTGATAATCATAAATCTCCATAGTTTCATAGATCTAAAATGCAATGGAGTGCATTGTGTACGGATGGCTCCAAAATGAACAGGTATCTGTGTTCCAAAAAACCAAACCTCCAACTCCATAGAAACTTCAATGGGAAAAATCCCAACTTCTTTGAAGATGAGCTTCATACCATCCTAAAATGCAACTGTACCGTTTTTAAAACCAGGAAGCAAAGGTGCTACCCAAAGGCAACAGTTCTAAAAGAGATAAGCTCAACCCCCAATATAGAGCAAAAAGGTGATGAAGGAAATTAAAGTTCCGATGAACTGGGTAGAACAGGTTCGGGTGATCCTCGGCTTTCTAATGGGACACTGCCATCTTCGATTTGTTTTACAAAAATTCCATGTTGGCGAAACCACAAAACACATATTAACTTTATGAATGCATGGCTCTATGCGTCATAAGGAGCATTACTTTCTCAAAGAAATCCTAGTGTATGAGGAATTTTTCTCGAAGTTTATAAAGAAAAATGAGGCTCATATGGTATCTTATTCGGATCAAGCGGCACAACAGATTCTATAGGTCGCAGTGCCCAGTGTAGTGTCCCCCAAAAAAACTTCTTATTATTCTCTGCAAAAAACCTTACCAGGTTATATATCAGGTCTTCAGAAGCAAACATTCTACCATTCCGAGCTCCACCATTTATGATTCTAATGAACTCTTTAGAGCAGCTCAAGCTGCTGAACCGTGGAATGCTTATTTACTTATGGCAATGCTTTACTGCGGTTAACTTTATGCCTTACCATATTTTCACACTTAGATACGAACATACATAGGTACTTAGCAAACGCGCATAAAGCGCAACGCGCATAAAGGTTGGCAGAAAAAAATGCCATGACATTTTAATCCAATAACCACCTGCTTATTTAACTTTAGGTGGTTCAAAAGTCCGGGGTGGAGCTGGGTCCCAATCTTGATCCTTAGCTACCTGCCTCCAGTTGCGCATGCTAAATTGGCTGAGGTCCACTTCGCCATTGCGAGCGCCACCAGAGAGATCTTTTCCGACCTTAATGGAGTAGCGTACATACTTCCCCATCACCATCCTTACATGGATGAGTTTGGCATGTATGCCCAACCTAGACATTGCTCTGTATAGCTCGTTTCTATAGATGATGTGTCATATGCAGCTATGAAATCTATAAATAGGTGGTGTGTATCGATTTGAAGCTCGTGGGTTTTCTCCAAGATCTGTCGTTGTGTGAATATTTGATGGTGAACTTTCCTGGCCTGAAGCCACACTGATATGGACCTATCAAGTTGTTGACGAAGGGCTTCAGACTTTCACACCATACGGCAGATAAGATCTTGTCGGCGATGTTAAGAAGACTGATGCCTCTGTAGTTGGCGTAGTTTAGAGGGTCTCATTTTTTGAGAATCGGACAAACAATACTGATGTTCCATACACCGGACATACTTTCGTTCGACTATATCTAAGAGATGAGTTGGTGTATGCTCCTTACCAATTCATCGCCTACTCGGTAGTCAGGCCGTCCGCCGCAGCAGCTTTGTTGGACTAAAGATTGCTATCTTCACTTCATCCAGTTCGGCTGAACGGAATTGTTGGGAAAAAGGTTCATTTTGCCTGATAGCGATACTTGGTTCGTCATCGCTGTTATACAGTCTACAAATGTACTCTTTCCAAATCCTAAACAACGACTGCGAATCTACTACGATGTTCATCCTTCCGGTGTTCACTTCTACTTTTCTCCTCATACAGCTCGTGAGCAGCTCTAGTTTTTCTTTTCAACGCCCCTTTGTGTGCATCTTGCTAGCTAAATACATGTTTACTGCTGGCATTTGTCATCAAACCAGGGTTTTCGTTGTGGTGGTCGAGTGAAGCTCAGTACATCAGAAGCGTCATCTCTGATGGCTTTTTGGCAGTGTTTCCAGTGGTCTTTGATGGTTGATTCCTGCGATAGTGGACCTCTTAAGAGATTAATGAAGACTCGATCAGAAAAGGATTTTGTGATCTGTTGGCAAATTAAGTCTTGATACGGATTGGGAATAACAACCTGCTAGTGTTTATTACGAGTAATTGCATTTAATTCTTTAAGTCTAATCTAACTCCCAACAGACAAAGGAGTCGCAAGAAATAAGATCCATAGGTACACTAAAATCGCTGGAAACAAGCAGCGGTAGGCCTTTAGAAACCAACTTAAAATTGCAGTTGTCTCTGAATACCGATGATTTTTCGGGTTTCTAGAAGCACTGATGTTGTTATAGTGAACTCCAACCACACACATCGTTTGTGAGAAATCTGAGATTTCTTTTTAGATCTTCCGAAAGATCCTAATGCAGATGAATTGCAAGTGTACTTTCGGACCAATATTCATTTTTAAATTTGGATTGCAGGTCCTGTCCCAATGGGAGTAAGGGCTTATCACATGAGAAACATTTTCATAACGTAGCACCTCCACATAGCTAAATGTTGTGTGCATGTATCTTGTTTATCTAATAAGAGTAAAGTCTCTATTTCTTATGCTCAAATTCATGAAATTACCTACATTTGAATGGGTAGGAATAAGGATACACACATTCGTATCAATCAGCTCCAATCAGTCATGTTGCTGAGCTCTACACAATTGAATCTTAAAAAAATCCAGCCAAAATCACTCCCTATTCAGTGAGAAAACATTACGAAAACCAACCTCTTACCATCACAAGCTTTTAAAAATCAAAGCACCACCCTCTCGTTCCCAGGACGCATTGCAATTTTCCTTGATTCACAACATCTGCAGGCAAAGTGATATTCTCAAGGCGTATTGATTGCCTATCGCGCTCGGTAATTTGCCGAATAATGAATTAAACATCGATAATAGAAAGCGCACATCCTTTTCGTGTCCCCTCGGTCGTATGTCATGGCAATCCATGGCACATCTCTAATGAGGCGTTGAATTGAAATAAGTGGAAATCCAATCGAATCGAATCGAATCGAATCACATTGAAAACGGAGTCTCATGATGATAATTTCGATGCTTACTTACAATCTCGTGAGGGATTGTGCCTTTCTGCACAATCTCGCAACTCGAATATTTATTCGACTTTCCTCTTGGGCTCGTGAACATATCTTTTGTTTGCGCCATGTGTCTTCCCCTTTGGTCCTGGGATTTTGACGTCCTTGTAACCCGCTTTTTCCGGCAAGCGGAAAATTGAGTGAAAATTTCTCAGTGTATGTGTTTTATTCGTTTCTTATTACACGTTTTTCAAATCTGTTTCTTTTTTTTTTGTCATTTAATGTCGTAAGGGAGATGAGAAGCAGAAAACGAAAGCGCCCAAACCGGGAAAAGCTAAATAAGAAGAAGAAGGCGACAAAATAAAAATAGAAAACGAAGAGGAAACTGCGAATCATCGCCAAAGGTATCAACACCAATGTCACCACTGCTCTGGGAGAAGACCTTCGTGCAATTTGGATGAGTAAAGAGTCGAATCGCGACGAAATTCGAAAAAAAAAAAATTTTTCATTCTTACGATCCCCAAATGGAATTGACAACGGGCCCGAGTACCATAGTCTTCGAGTAGAGTGTTGTCCTGGAAAAGTCATTATCATCATCAGAGGTGGTTTACTTTCGTTTCGTACAGGTAGTCCTGGGGAAACGAAATTCTCACACAAAATTGTGAATTTTCACTGCTCTGCCTTACTTTTCCTGTAGTTCCTCTGTGTACCCTTCAATAAGAGGGTATTTGTTTATTTTTTTTTTCTGCCTGACGGATGTTGAGATGGGGCTGGAAAAATAACGATTTTATGTGTTCGCGTTTTTATGATTGTATTCACAGAAGTCAGAAGTTAGATTTCATTTTTGGTAAGTGAGAGATGAGCCTAAGCACACGCAGGATACAAACAGGGATAAGGATATGTTCCTTCGTCTTGGTCTGTAACGATAGAAGGGTTCTTTGGAGAATTGATCGAGAAGTTCATGATGAAATAGAGTTTATGAGAGTTTATTTGAAAAGTTTTTGGGAAATTTCCTGTTCCCCCTTTATTTTGCGACATCTGCAGATGTCGTGTTGACGTCTTTTAGGGGAAAGTAACCAGTTACTACTCAAAGGCTTGCAAAGGCATTTCTAATGTCATACCTCATATGTTATGGATATTGTATGTACGTTATCCATACGACTTTTGTGTTTATCTTTTATTTTTTGATATTTTTGCGCGAAATAAAAAGCTTATCGAGTTTTTATGTAAAAACTTTTATAGTTGGCAAAATAAAAGTGAAATAAAAATCAAGAGGCAAATATGTTGTCAAGGATTTCATAAGGATTATTAGGTTAAGAGTAGTATGAGGACAATTGAAACGATGTTTCTTTGCGTTCATATTCAATTTATTGTCAAAATGACTTACTGGAAATATAATGTGTAGATATGGCGTAAATTATGGAAGACTTATAGCTTATTTATGAGTTTGTGTCTAGTCCTGTGAAATTTATTGATGCTGATGTATTGACAGAAATTAGAATTGCGAAAGTGTTGCGGTTAATCATGTTTATGCATTGACTAGGCGATTTTCTTTGTCGCTAAACCTAATTTGGTATTCAAAGTGCTTTAATATTTCTTTAGTTATTAACTTTCTCAAAACTTTTAGGAATAGTGCAACAAAATAGAGACCCCCCCCCTCACCTCCTAGGAAATGGGCTTGCCTTCTTCTGAAGCGCAAACGATTTCCTGAGGCCAAAGGTTGATTGGAAGACATTCCCATCAAGGCCACTACCGCCAGTCCTATAAAACACTTAAATCAAAATTTGACCCAAACGGTCCTTTACACTACTCTACTCTTACTGGGACTTAGGACTCTTCTGGCTCATCGGTATAGGGCTAAAGGTCCTTAGCGTGCCAGGTACCCTTGTTTTGACCATTCGAATCCACCAAACTGTATGTCCACGCTGACACACGTTTGTGGATCCTGAATGGCCCCACGAATTTCGGCGCTAGCTTGGCCGCGTAGAAATTAGCTGCGTCAGACAACACGAAGTTTCGTCGCGATACTAACTCGTTCGGGAGATATTGGACATCTCGCCGTCGGAGGTTGTAGGCTTTCGCAGACTTCTTTGCTGCCGCCGCCAATTTGCTACATATATCCTTCCTCAAAATCTCAAACCTCCTACCAAACTCCGGTATATCTAATTCCCCAACAACCCTATCGTTTTCCCTACTTTCGATCTCTATCATACTACCCTCGCTACCTATCCTACTCTGGAGATAATCCCTCGAGGCATCAAGCTCCGTGCCGCGAGTCACCATCTCCTTCCCAAAATTGACATAATATGGGGATACCCCCAGCACCTCGTGTTGGGCTGTGCGAATCGCGCACCCTACTTTCGCCAACTTTCGCTTATAGTTTTTTATGAGTTTGTTTGCTTTGTGAAAATACTTTGACCTGAAAATGTCTAGGCTCTCTAGTCTAAATCAGAGATACTTAAATTTACAACATTTTATTACCGTGGCGGGAAGGCTAGGGAATCATATCTAAAAGTCTAAAAATATTCCGAAGATTTTAAGTTATTCCATTCTAGTTACTCACTTCACTTAGTTGACGGCACAGTCATGTGTGGAGTTGGGCCTCAGTCAACAAGCGTCTCCAGCCAGCTCGATTTTTTGCTAGCTGGCTCCAGTTTCGCACACTAAATTGACTGAGGTCCCCTTCCACATGAGTCTTCCTCAACTGCGCTGTCCCTAAGAGGCGGATTCGAACCAGAGCGTTAGTGTTCATTCGCTCTACATGACCGTATATAGGGTAACTTTTGTTGTTCGAGAGGAGGCTTTGCTTATCAATTGCATTCTTGGTGGAAAGAAGCAGCGATTGGCAAGAGCTATTCTTCGTTTGATCTGTCGTTGTTTGAATGGATAGTGCAGCCTAGGTAAACAAAGTTCTCTACAACCTGAAAGTTATGTGTGTCGAAGGTGACGTTCAAGTATGATGTTGAATAAATCGCACGACAGTTCATCGCCTTGTCTAAATCCAATCTTGACGTCAAAGATTTCGGTGGGATCTTTACACATTTTTATGGAGCAGCGTGCATTCTACATCGTCATTCTGCACAGAGAGACGAGTTTGAAGACATACTAGACATTCCTCTGTATACTTTGCCTCATTAGATGTTGTCATACGCTGCCTTTAAATCGATGAATAGATTCTGCATATCGATCTGAAGCTCATGAGTTTTCTCCAAGATCTGCCGTAGTGTGAATATTGGGTCGATGATGGACTTTCCTGCCCTGAAGCCACACTGATATGAACCTATCAGGTTGCTGACGAACCGCTTCAGGTGTTCACACAATACTGTAGATAAGATTTTGTAAGCGGTGTTAAGAAGACTGATGCCTCTATAGTTGGCGCAGTTCAGAGTCCTTTCCTGAGGATCGGAAAAAAAATGCTGAGATTCCATGCATCGGGTATACTTTCGTCCGACCATATTTTACAGAATAGCTGGTGTATGCTCCTAACCAAGTAATCGCCCGCCGCTTTGAAGAGCTCGGCAGTCAGCCTATCTGCTTCAAAAGCTTGCAATGCAAAATCGCCAAAACGGGAGAATACGCGACCAGAAAACGCTTCCTTCACAATACCCATTGTGGCTCGTGCTGTGTGTGCAGTTGCACCGTCTTGTTGAAACCACTTGTTCACCAAGCTCTGCCCATCCAATTCCTGCAGTAAGAAGTCGTTTATCATGGCTTTGTAGCATTCGCCAGTAACACTGACCGTATTGCCGATGGCGTCTTCAAAAAAATACGACCCCATCACTCCTCCCGCGTGAACGCCGCACTACACAGTGACTTTGGGTGGATGTAATGGTTCTTCGTTCATCACAGGCACATTTTCAGTGCCCCAGTAATGAAGATTTTGCTTGTTGACGTAACCGCTTAAGTGGAAATGCCCCTCGTCGCTCATGATTATTTTCGACTTTTCGTTGTTGAGATTAAGGATGGCTTGACAGTAATTCACACGCGACTGAGGGTCAGGAGGCATTAACTGATGCACTGTTTGCATTTTGTATGGGAACATGTGTAAGTCTTTCACTAAAATTTGCTGGTGATGATCAATTGCGTGGCCCGTCGCCTGGTTGGTGTTTTTGCGTTCTCAGCGACATCGGCAGCCGCAGCCGCTATATTCCCGTCCGAACGAGCAGTCCGGTGGCGGCCACTTCCTGCATGGTCTCTTATGGTTCCAGTCTGTTCGAGTCGAGTATCTAAGCGCCGGAATGTTTGCCTAGTCAACGAGACACGAAATTCACGCTGCGCTAACTAATTATTGGTCAAAAAATCGACACAATTATTCCACGGTCTTGCGGAGTATGGGCTCTACTGCAGCTGTCTATTTCACAAATGTCAAATATGATTGACAAACGGCGCCATTCGCAAAAATTATAACATCTTCCGATAGGATGATTAGATACCTTGAAGAAGGTATCTTTGGTGTCATCATCTGTCTCCTCTGTGGGGGCGTGCGCGCATATCAGGTTAATGTTGGTCAGTTTAGCTCTGATGCTGATTGCTACGAGGCGCTCGTTCACATGCTGGAAGCTCCAGACTTCTTGCCTAAATCCAACAATAAATCCGCATCCAGATGCGCGCTGTTTTTGACGTCGATAACAATCGGAGTAGTAGATGTTGCAGTTTTTCATCATCTTTTTGTCCGGCCTTTCCCAATGCCTTTTTGGATGGCGGTAATGTCTGCTTTGCAGTAGTCTGGGCTGCTCGTGGCCTATTAAGGGACCTTACATTCCACGTGCATATCCCAAGTTTGCTGTCCTTAATTCGTTTGTATGGGTTGTCAACAATATATCCGTCCGTATCTGAGGTTTTTAATTTTTTCCCTGACCGGGCAGTTACCTCGACAGCACAACCCTCAATCTAGAGGGCCAATTCCATATTTGATAAACTGAACACGAGGAGTCGGTTAGACCGAAATCCAGTAACCCATTCTGGAATGTGAGTGCTGCCGTTGGTCCACTAAGATCTCCTCCGCCACCATTTCTTTTCCATGACCCTGACTTAGTCTCGGAAATCCTTACCGGCCTAAGCCCGAATAAAGTCTCATTTGTTTCAGGATTTTTTCCACCGTTAATTCCATCTGGGGAATTCATCCGCTGTCCCGTTTGATGTGCTTCTATTTTTGTCTGCTGGTCAGCACTCGCGCTAATAAGTTTAGCAAGTCCAGTCCGGATGGACATTGACCAGTAACCGACGATTTCCACGTGGAGGTATTATAAGTACAATTGATGTGAAGAAGATAGTTAAATTCCTGGATATTGCCTGGTTGACATCTCTCATTGCCTACACCATCGTCAATATATTCTACTAGCAAGTAAGTCGAAAAGCTGCTATTTGTTCACAGGAAAAAAAAGACCGACGGAAGGTGCTCTACTAAATCTGGTAGAACAGATTAAAGAGGCCTACGATCAGAAGGGAATCTCAATACGTGCCTTCTTAGATAATACCGGATATGAATCTATTACGGAAGCCATACCCAAAAACTGTATTAACCATTCCAGTAACCGATGGGTTAAACAACACTCGCAAATCAAGAATCTCCACTCCGATTTCCGATGAGACTAAAATTTCTCATTTCTCATAGTCCTAGCACTACCTGCTGATCAAAAAGAGCCCGGAATTTTCCAATAAAACAAACAGCGCTTGAAATATTGTTAACGGTTCATCTGTCATCTGGCGCTCAAATATATGTTTCGTGACAAGAGGCCAGAACTTTTGAGAAACAACTCGTTGTTTCTTCACCACGACATTACACTGGCAGCCGTTCTGCTAATAGTATCGCAGATGGGTAGGAGATGTCGCAGAGGACCCGGAGTATCGACCAGACGACGTGCCACGGAATTTTTCATCAATCGGCGGTCTTAACAAGAGATTTATATTGAAGGATGTTCCCTTTCAAAGCGCAGACAGGGCATCAGCAGCTAGTTCTTGGCAACCAAGTGCATGTAACCCACGGTCAACCCATCCTGAATCTCTACCACAAGGGAGAGAACTTTTCATCGAAAATCATTATAAGCGACGAGGTGCATTTTCATCTCTGTGGATATGTGAATAAGTAAAATTTTGGCGTCTGGGGCATAGAAAATCCACGTATAACCCACGAAGAGCCATTACACCCGCTCAAAGTAATTACATGGTTTGCTGTTTACTGGTGTTCTGGAGGTGTCATCGGGCCTTATTTTTCCGAAAACACCTCTGGTAAACGACTACTGTGGACGGCGAACACTACAGAGCCATACCCAAGAGACTTTCGCCTTCCTCAATTGTATGAATTGAGACTGGATAACATGTGCAGTACGGGTTTCGTAACAACAGGTCCACTGGTGATTTGATGGCATGTCTCACCTAAAAGTGGAACCAAAGTTTACATCAATCTGACGAAAGTAAGATAATTGCACTTGAGTTTTGTAAGGCATTTGACAGAGTTGGGCATCAGGCTCTTTTGTCGAAAATGCGTGCAATTGGGATCGATGACTCTCTTCTTCAATGGATTAGAAATTACCTTTCGGAACGTTCAATTCAAGTTGTCATGGACGGTTTCAAATCTGATATTCACGAAATAAATGCTGGTGTGCCCCAGGGCTCCGTTCTGTCTCCGACACTCTTTTTAATTTTCATCAACGACCTCTTGTCTGCTACTTCTAAACCAATTTACTCCTTTGCTGACGACAGTACTCTCTGCTTTTTATATTCGTTCCCGAAATCACTAAATGCTGTCTGCTGTCGCTTAAGCGAAATTCAAATACCCAGCCATTATCTATGAATGGCACTTGCATCGTCAAAACCAAAAAAACTTTCCATTCTCGGTATGTGAGTCAATTACAACTTACGTTAGAATGACCACATTTTCAAAGTCGCCCAATGAAAGCCTTATATATGCTCAATGCTCACATCTGATCAGGTGCTCCCAAGACTTCTTTGCGCCTAGATAGGATTCAAAACCGTGCGATTAAACTAATTGGTGATGCCTATATTACACAGTTGATTGACATCCTGACCACCGATGTAATGTCTCCTGTCTCACCCTGTTCTATCGCTATTTTCACCACCAGTGCTCCTCTGAAATTGCCAGTAGCTTTCCGCCACTTAAAACCTCCAACCGTAACACCCGTGTCGCTATAAATGCTCATCAGTACACCCTTAAGCCCACTTTCGGACGCACCCTGAAATATCGTGATACTTTCCTAAGTCGAACAACTCGCTCATGGAATACCCTGCCGAGCTCTTTATTTCCTAGCCATTACAACCTTTAAACATTTAAAACCAACGTACATCGGTACCTCTCTTTTCTCCCTCCCTAAATTTCCTTCGTCCGCGCTATGTGCAATCATTTTAAGGGTACAAATCTTGTGCGCGCGCAAATTTTAAAAAAAAAAATGTGCTTCCAACAGAATGGGGCCTGCACTGACTGGCCTGGTTTAAGCGTTCCAGACTTATTTTTGTGTTTTTTTTTAAGTCATGAGTCTACCTCAACAAGCCTCACACTCTTGAAGCCATCAAAGAGAATATCCGTCAACAATGTTAAAACTTATTGCCGGAATTTCTGGCAAAAGTTATGGAAAATGCCATAAATCGGTCCCGAATGGTCATCAATTCTAGCGGCGGTCACTTAACCTATATCATTCTCTCGACATTATGGAAAAAAACTTAAGGCATTAAATAAACATAGTGCAAAAAATTTTCATTCATAAAAAATAGTGACAACTGTTGGGTCACCTTTTATATGGATTCATTGAAACATGGAGTACGAGTACGAGGACGAGTGTAGGCGCAATTCGGATAATATTTTGAAATGTCAAAGATCAATCAAAAAAAAATCCGAAAAATACAAAAGAAAGGAACTTTTCTGGAAACCCGTCTCATTGGTGGAATCTCGGGATTCTCCTCAGGATAAATTCGATTAATTAAAGAATCATCTTGCGTAGAACTATTTCCTGATTGCTTTTGAGAGTTTCTAAAGCTATTTAGATTTTTCTTCTTCTACTCTTGGTTTTGGTTTTTTTTTTTTTTTTTGCATCAATCCAATTATAATCAGAGTTGATTTCTTCTTTTCGTTTCGTTTTCCATCAGAATCTACCTCAGGTGTTGTAAATGTAGCTAACTTAAATAAGCGAAACAAAAACAAAATGAAAACAATCAACAACGTAAGTTTGTAGTGAAGAATGTACGACTTTTCGTCTATCGGATGGAAGTTGTTTTTCGTTTTTCATCTCTGTTCCTTTTTTTTTTTTTGACCTGCGTTCTGTTTTGGAAGTTGAGGGGGGGGAATGAATTTCTTTGTTTTTGTACTAAAATGGACCAAGTCCAGATGGGTGAAGTGAATGGCTTTAAGGACCTTGAAGATGGAACTTAGATAAAACTCACACACAGATCTCAGCCATCACGAATGTAATTGATTACGATACTTCTGATGAGGATATTGTATAAGGATCCATTATGTCTTAATGAAGAATAATGAATGGCACTACTGTATATATTTCTTTTTCTATTCACACGGTAGTTCTTCTTTCTTTCTATTGTATTTGTGGTATTGTAGTACTTCAACCGATGAATGGACTGTATTTTTAAGGAAAGAACGAGTTTAAGGACTACTTCTAAATCACTCTTTAGATTGTTTTATATTTAAGCCGCTATGCTACTTCGATTTAAGCCGCTGTGCTACTTCGATGATAAGAACAAACTCAAGCGACTTAATACTTAACCCTACAAAAATAATCTACGTCCCCCAGGCCTATGGCAGTTATGAGTCTTGACAAAGTCGACTTTCTAATCAGATGCTCATATGCGCATATATGATAATTCGCTACGCCCACTACTCAGATTTAAAAGTTTCGGACATCAATGTGCTTGGCCACGGCTACGATGGCTATATCATCTGCAAGGCCTATTAACTTCACGTTTGGGGGCTTTGGAAGCCTGAGGACACCATCACACATATAGGTAATATTACACAGAAAGGGGCTAAGAACGAATCCTTGTGGCACACGTGCTATAACGTTGTGGAGCTTGGTACCCTCGTCTGTGTCGTAGCTTAGCTTTCTGTTGCTTAAGTTGCTTTGTCCATTCTACGGAAAGCATTCATGGTCCAATTCGCCGAGTTGAAAGGATTTCTGGAGTCTAATGTGACCACTGCACAATATTCCATTGTTCTGTACTGCCGTCGACGTCCCTCAGTCGCAGATTGTTATTTCCGTCGCTGGCGGCGATGGCGCGAAAGTAAGCTCATTGGATTATCACGCAGAGAGTCTGGGTTCGATTCCTGGCTAGGTCACAATACTACAAATCGCCATCACCCTTTTGGCGGGCAATAGCAAACTCCCTTCCTGTAGGAAGGTGAGCCGAATGGACAGGGCTTTCTTCTTGGAATAGAACCATCACATGCAGAGGTTAATAGGCCCGACAGTTGTATCGCTAGGTCTCCTGTAGTCCCCAGTCTCAGTTGGTAAGTGCTAAGGCTTCCTCAAACGTTTCTTTATCGAAGGCTGTGTCTCTCCACTTTCGGCCAGTCATTTTAGGGAGTTTTCAGTTTTTCACTTTTAAAAGCGAAAATCACAGCCTGATGGTCACTTTGTGTATAGTCTTCGCAGACGCACCATTTTGTGTTGCGCGATGGAGAGCTGCTATCAAAGGTAATGTCTATAATAGATCCCTTTTCCTCCTTTCGGAAAGTATTTCTCGTGCCCTCGTTAACTAGAACTATGTCCAGTCCTCTAGCATCCGTAGTCCTGTCGCCCAATTTTGTGGCCCACGAGTTGAAGTCTCCCCCTTTTACTACCGGATTTTTTTCCCTTGCATCTGCTACAAGATAATCCAGTAATTTTTGGTATTGTTTCGGTGTTAGACTTGGCAAGGCTAAGCAGCTGTGGAAGTGGGTGCCATCGATCTTGGCATTGGTTGAGACTTCCACCGATTCGTTCGTTTTCTGAAATGCTTTGTTTTCACATGCCCATATTGCTGATTTTTTGTCTTGCAGCCTACCGAGATACTTTCCTTTAGAGATCCTTCCTGGGTTCGCTGATTAGGACCTCGTCGATTTGTTTCTCTTTGGCCATTTGGGTTAATAGATCTTGTGCTGCTGCGCAGTGGTTAAGGTGTATATGGGCGATCTTCAGGGCTTTAGACGGAGCGTTCTTAAACAGAAGCCACTTATTGCGACCAACAACATGCTTGGCATTCTTTGGGTTGTCACTTTTGCAGAAAAGGCAAAGTAGATCCTTGCTGCAGTTTTTGACATTTCTTTGAGCGGTCTTGCAGTGATGAGTCAGTGGACGAATTTAAGGCACTTAAAACACTTATTAGGGGTCAGTCGTTCGCGGATATGACAGCTTGTCTATCCGATTTTGATTCTACCTGATTTTAGTATTACATTAGCGTACCTCGCAGACAGGCTTATTGTCGCAGTTTGAGTGTGGCCATAAGCGTTTGTTTAAGGCGATTAAGTCCCTATTAATTGTGTTGTTGAGTTGGTTCTGCCTTTTGAGCGACTCACAGATATCCTCTATTTTTATGGCTTCATCAATATCCTTTATCTCTAGAGTAATGCGAATCGTTAGTGCCCGAATTTCTATTTCATTGCCAAATGTCTCAGCGATTATGCTCTTAAACTGGTCCGTTTGGTCTCCTGAGCCAAATTCAGTTGGAGAAACCAGTCGCCTTTCTGTGTCCGTCTGATTCGCAGGGAGTAACAAGTTTATGATCCGCCTTGACTTTTAGCAATATCTCGGCATACGATAGTTATGCGTTCTTCTCCTTCTGGTCATGTCTTACTGAAATATGGCCAACGTATTTTATGGTATTTGGAATGTTCAGCATATACATTTGTTGGAACGTACTCTAGCTATAACAGCGTTGTTGTCCGTTGTTCCCGAAAGCAGTTGGTGTTCTTTGAATATTGACATAAAGAAATGCGTAGTAGGCAACCTTTGATCTGTTATCCAACAGTATGTCCAAAAGTATCCTCCTTCTCTAGCTTTGTGATAAAAAGGCCTAAAAGAAGGAGTTCAGAGTAGATTTATTTTATAACGCGTTTTTAACTTTGACAACATGTGAGGTAGTCGAGCTCCTGCCCTAGTTGTTCATTTACACCCTGTCGTATTAATGGATCTACGAGAAATATCCTATATATAGATCTAAAGGTTTTTGTCCCAAGTTGCCAATTAACAATTCACCCACCACCATCTCCATACGATCACATACATAAAAGTCCTTTAAACAATGACAGATACTTCATTTTTGGCTACCTTTTCAGGGTGAAACACTTTTGATAAACACGTACTTGGCTTTCATGTCAAAAACTAAGGTCTTAGGCTGCGGCATACATTGGTTAAAAAAAATTTACTTTGGCCACTAAATCGATTCTTTCTAAGTTGGGGTACTTGGTTTCCTTGGGGTATTACATGGACTGCCGTTGACGTCTAAGGGTTGAGCGATTATCTTTTGGTTGAAAACCAAAAGCTAGTCTTATGTGGCCATCAAACAGAAGCCTCTGCTGACTTTCTGCAAAAAGGCATTTATTGAACCATGTTGTGAACTGTTTGCTACCTCCTTTGCATGGTCATGTAGTCCTTGGTGAGAGTGAAAATAAAATTTTGAAGGCAAACTCTCATCTTAAAGCTAATGGAATAAACTCGCTAGCTATGTACGAGGGTTGTCTGAAAAGTTTCCGATCGAACAATGATACAAGACATTTTTTCTCTATTTTTCTACATAGTCCCCTTGTAACTCTACAAACTTCTCCCAGCGATGCTCCCATCTCTCTAACCCGTCCAAATAGTACTTGGCGTTTTTCTCTGTAATATGATTGTTCACGAAGGTGATTGCCCCCTCATTTGACGAAAATCTTTGTCCTCCGAGCGCAGTTTTTAGATGAGGGAACAAACAGAAGTTGCTTGGGGCTAGATCTGGTGAATAAGGCGGATGGTCAAGCAGTTCAAACCGTAATTCATGGATTTTCGCTATGGCAACCGCTGAGGTGTGAGACGACGTGTTGGACAGGATTTTCTTTTTCTGCAAATGTGGCCGTTTTTCTGTCTTCAGCTTGGCAAGTAATGATGCGCAGTATGTAATGTAATGGTTTTTCCTTTTTGAAGATAATCGGTTAAGATAAATCCTTTACTATCTCAAAAAACAGTCGCCATCACTTTCCCAGCCGAAAAAACAGTTTTTGCTTTTTTTGGAGCCGGCTCGCCCTTTGCAGTCCACTGGTTTAACTGAATTTTTGTTTCGGGCGTATAATGGTGTATCCAAGTTTCATCTACAGTAATTAATCGGCGCCAAAACTCGGATTTATTGCGCCTAAACTGCGCCAACAGAGCGTTGGAAATGTTCATTCGAACAAATTTGGTCTTACGTAAGCAAACGTGGCAGCCAATGCGCGGACAGCTTTCTCATGCCTAAATCTTGATTTAATATATAACAAACATGTTCTTTGGACA
Organism: Volucella inflata; assembly: GCA_928272305.1. Lineage (NCBI taxonomy): Eukaryota > Metazoa > Arthropoda > Insecta > Diptera > Syrphidae > Volucella > Volucella inflata. The sequence goes on along the minus strand of OV743717.1, from coordinate 78,735,618 downwards.
TTTTCATAACCTCTACTATCTCTCTCACTTTAATTCGGCCGTCGTCTAACACCATTTGGTGAACTTTAGCAATGTTATCGTCAGTGGCTGCAGTTCATCATCCCGAACGTTCATCATCTCCCAAGCTCTTACGGCCACGTTTAAATTCAGCTGCCCAAAATTTCACTGTGGTAAATGATGGTGCAGAGTCCCCATACACAGAGTCCAACTCATTTTTGATTTGCGTAGGCGTATTGCCTTTCAAAGACAAACATTTAATAACAGCTCGATGCTCAATTTTTTCCATTTTCACAAAATACACTCACATCGACTTACTGAAACGACTGTCAACTAAAAACTGCGCGTCCAAAATGACTGAAACTTCGGCAAGTAGCTATCAAAAGATGCACAACTAGCATTCACTAGCTTTTATTGACGAGTGCCCCTATCTTTACGTTGCGGTCGGAAACTTTTCAGACAGCCCTCGTATTTACAGCGGAAACAACCTGAAAGTATGAAGATAAAGATCTTCACCGTCATCCATGATTAAAATTCTGAAGGCCCTACAACTTTCAATATCAAGGAAAAAACGTTCCCCTTCTCAATGATCAATCGATAAATGCGCACTCGAGTGCAGTGTGTACTGCAATTGAAATAAGAAAAAATTCCTCAATGCTACGTTAGTGAAGGGAAATGATGTTTTTTTTTTTTATTTAAATCCGATTACAACCACTTTATCCGTATTCAGTCCTTTATAGAATGTATCCCAACCGAACACAACAAAAATCCGTATTCTCCCTCTTTTCAAATATTTAAAACACTTTATTGAGCTTGGATTTGCCCCTGACTTCTCGTAGTATGCTGTGGATTCCCACATAATTAACATAACTGAAGAATAAAGCTCACATTACAGGAATTCCTTTATTTTGCTTAAAATCCTCTTCGGAGAATTTTCTGCGGGAGTCATGTTGGTTGATTACAATCGTATACTCAGTGCCTTGCTACGGATACCTCCTGCTAGCTCCACAACAATATCTTTGCAGTCGCAACATGTAATGTCGCATTTTGTTGCATTATTTGCTTAGAGGACTGACTTGTAATGTTACTACGTTTGTGCAGTCATGCTCTTAAAATCAGCATCGTACAGGGTTTCGCTTACAGAATCCTTAATTTCCTCTCTGTGATTCAGATTTTAAAACAAATGTTGGCCTTTGTAAATATCTACGAGTAAGTACATAAAATGTACAAAACTGCAGGCCACTTAAGGCAATAAATAACATGGGTTGCTCCGTTAGTGAATAATATCGATATACATTCTTGTATGTACAAATTCATATAAGAAGTTAATTAATCTTTTGGTATTACGAGTATCAGGAATCGGAGATACTACTTAATTCCATTCATACATAGTGGAGGACTTTCTGCGAGGCAGTGTTACGGAAAAGGATTCAATGAAACAAGTTAAAAAAAACTTACGCCACTTGCGTGTTTATTCCTTTAAAAGTATGAAAAGGAAATATTTGCTGAAACTATTGAAGTCTATTGGTGTAGTAAAGGGTGATTCCTTAAGAAGGGCATTTTGTAGTGGGTTTTAGTTAAAAGAGGTCACGCATGCGTCGTATCACACAGATATGGTATTTTTATATTTTTTCCCCGACACAGAGTGTACAAATCATTCAGCTGTATTACGAAAATCAGTGTTTTATGAGGAATGTGTTTCATACGATCAGAACAGCTTATGGTCCACATAATCATCCTACCACATCGCTATACCATCGAAAAGCTTCATTATTGTGCAACAACTGAAGGCAGCCGACCGCACGAATCATCTCCATTTCAGATGAGGCCCTTTTCTGGCCCTTAATGGCTACGTCAATAAGCAAAGTATTCGTATTTAAGGTGTGGGGCAACCCGAACATGTTCAAGGGCTGCTATTATAAAGGGTCATTCATTTTTTGGTACCGAAAGTAAAGCTAAATAAAAGACACACAGCGATACATTTTTGATGAAAAGTTTAAATCGTTATAAAGTTTGGACTTTGCCATTAAGTGTGAAAAACTATGTCATTCAAATGGCCGCCTCGGAAGATTCATTATCTAGGCCATAACTTGAGTAATGTTGGTTTTTAATGCGTCTAGAGTTCGGGGATTATTCGCGTGAGCACAGTCTTTTGCGTAGTCCCACAGAAAAAAATCCAACTGTGTCAAATCGCTTGATCTAGGTGGCCAATTGACGTCGCCAAAACGTGAAATTATGCGACCAGGAAACTTCTCACGCAATAAAGCCATAATTGGTCGTGTTGTGTGGCTTGTTGCCCCGTCTTGTTGGAACCACATATCGTCAAAATTATGATCTTCAAAAAATCGGTTATCATTCGACCATATCGCTCTGAATTGACTGTAACCATCCGGCCATTGGCATCTTCGAAGAAATACGTACCAATGACACCTTTCGACCATAGAGCATCATCACGGAAGAAACTGTTGTTCGAAAAATCGGTGTTTATTGTCTGATGTTTCAACACCCAAGAAGTGTATCTACGGCGTTGTGAATGGTCAGCAGGTTTCAATTCTTGCGTAAGTTTAACTAAATAAGGATGAAGATGAAAATTCAAAAGCAAAATAGGCCATAGTCAGGCGTACGAACGCAGGAAATCGATAAATTCGGATCATCAGCAACACTTGCACTTAGAGCAGCAATATTTTCGACTGACTGTGCATTACGATCATGCACAGGCCTTGTGACAGCAGTAACGCCTCCATTATCTTCAAATTTCTTCACAATTTTACCAATTGCTTGTGTAATCGGTCGATTTAGACGACCATAATGATCGCGTAATGCGCGGAAAGTAGCTACGCATGAATTACCACGTATGCAGTAAGTTTTAATAATATTAACGCGTTATTTGATTCGTAAGCGATCCATTATTATAAATGGCAAGCATTCAACTAATATTATGATACTTCAAGTGACAGCTGAGCTTGGCAGGTGTCAAATGATGGCGTTACCATCTTGAAACTACGAAATGAATGACCCTGTTTAAATAACAAACAACGGTCTGGTGTGGATTATGGGCTGGTCCATAATTCTTCAAAACGGAGGCTGTCCACAGCGGAACTTAAATTTAAGCCCGTGAAACCATAGTTTTATTTTTAGAATGATTCGGGGAGCACTTAATTTAATGCTTTGTACTGGTAAATTGACCACCAAGATCATGTGACATCACACTCCAAGGCTTTTTTTGATTTGAGGCTACATAAAGTCTAAAGTCTACATGAATTAACCGGCTACGATTGGGGAATTATATTCCACTATTACTCAAGTCATTGGTTAGAAAACCACTCATAATACTCGAACTCGATATAGAAAATTCGAACGTCAAAATGAACCATGTCAGCCGCAGTTATGGTTCTTACGTATGATGATAAAGATTACCCGAACATATTGTACCTTTTGATTGCTTCTTATTTTTGAAGAAAAAGGTCATTCTTAGAAAACGTTTTCGCATACGAATTCACTATATGATCTGAAGAATGCCATGACGACTTTTGATATTGTTTTGTCTCCACTGTCATGGTTTCAACTGATACGTAGGTTAACTTAAAGATACGCTGTTGTTTTTACATACCACAGACATTCATCTATTGAATTTTTCATCCGGAACACTTCAAACCATTTAAAGGATCAACGATTGTGAAATTATAATTAGATTCTGAGTGTTACAATTGGATATGATCAAATCGCTTATCAGATTAGGCGATGATGTGGAATGTGTAGATGCCTACCATCCTTAGATCAGTTGTTGCTGGGATGCAATTTTCGATTCAGTTGACGACTAACATATTTACAAACAGAACGAGGTATCACTGGAAAATTAATTTGGAATTTACATGCCACCGATACCATATATAGATCAGAGATCGTGCTAAAACAGCCTTTCGAGCTTAGATTAGCGACTTTACGCATCCCCAGAGAAAGTAGCCAAGAGGCGTCGAAGCACAAATTCATTAATTAAGACTCTATAACGAATATCGTTGACCGAAAAAAAAAACAAATAATTCAATAACTCGGACACCAGACCGCACCAAAGTTAGTATTTTTCGGGATCTAACGGCGTTTTAAATGTGGATTCTCTTCGCTCCAAATGCTTTTCGATTAACCCATTGAGCAAAAAGTGAGCCTCATCGCCGAACACAATATTTCGATAAAACAGCGGATCCCACGTCAATAGATTTTCGGCCCATTCACCAAAATTTCGACGCTAAGGAAGGCCATTTGGTTTCTATTCTTGCACGAGCTGGTTCTTGTAAGTCTTCAAACCAATTTTTCATTAACTACCGACGTCGAATCGATCAACTTAAATTTTCTTTAACACTCTTCTGAATGGATGCATTATTCCCTTCAGTACGCACTCTTTTGTTATGCCTCTCGGTGGCATTGCATCTCTCAAAGAAAATGTTGTGCGAAAATATTGGAAGTTATGTCGGTTGCAAGTTTGGTGCAAAAATTTTGGATTTTAAAACCAAATTTAAAATTTCTTAAATTTGGTAATGTTATTGAAGACTAAATGTCAGCACGATAAAACTGCTATGACTAACAAATGGCTCTGACAGTTTTCAATCTGACAATTCGTTTGAGAGAAATAAATGTTGAATCAGCTGATACTGGGTTAAAACAAAAACACCCTTTAGAAGGGTATGTATATATGCGTGAGTCTTCGACTTCTTATATAAGATAATCCAATTTGTGGTCGGGATTTGATATCCCTGTTTGAATCACATATGCCAACGGATACATGTTTAGTTTAAGGTTTGCCATCTTACACTAAGGATCGTTTAACTATCGCCGAATGTGTAACAATTGTGAAATCTTACTACAGAGATAGTGATTCTGTGGTTGCAATCGAGCCAATATGAGTACCCCAGAGGAGTAATTTTAGTTTCGAAGTTAGAAGTTCAACTTAATGTTTGGGCTCAGTGATTATTTTGTTCCGTGGATGGCATCCAACATTAAGCGGGGAGACTAAATTGTTAGTGAGATCTGGCTTGTTGTTGTATTATAGTCAACTACATACCTTACATGATTTCTGTTGTCTGAAAAATGCAAGTCTTTCGGGCACGGCTGGTTTTCGATCAACGAACTTTCTGATTTGGAAGCCAGTTCACTACTACTTGAGCCGTGGCCACCACACGGTATTAAATTCGCTTATAATTTTTACTGTCCAATGGCGGCTTTGCGCTTAGAAGAAACATAGTAAGAATGTTGATTTCATTGTTTCTGATGGATAAACAACCCTAATAAGGTGTTGTGTCACAAGATATCTAATCGCACTGTGGTCAACTAGTTTTATGTCCGCAGCTTGTTGCATGAGACACAGATCTAGAAGGTTTAGTGTTTGAACACTGATGTTAGTATATTAGCATTGCATAAATGCTGAAAACCGTGTATTACTTCCATTTTAAGCTGCAAAGCCGTTTATACTTAGCAACTGGATTTCATACTTTCATCTGAAATTGGCTGTCAACAACTTTGGCTATCACCGCAGAAATGTATCAGTACTCCTTTAGATTCAGAACAAAACAAAATGTAAAAGAAGATGATTAGAATCTGAACGGTACACTCGCGCCTCCAGATCACCGGTTCCATAGTTAGAGGTTGCATCAGGCTACTTCTACTTGTCGCTGTTGTAGCGCGTGATGTTATAGTACGCACTTTACCAGCGAAGCGCTTACTTATCTTTCTATAAAATGCTGAAAAAATCTTGTAAAAGAAACACACAATGAGCACAACGGACTATCAATAAGTTTTGACTTAATTGCTACTATTCTCTAGCTTGATTTGCTTCTGTCATTTTTGCATACTTTCACTACAAATGTAGTATAAATATAAAATAAAGTCTCTTCCTAAAGAGTCTTTCAACAAGGACGTTCGATTTTTAAATGTTAATAAAACAGGTTGTGTCTTTGCTCCGGGATGTCCAATTTTCGATTACTTTTTTTGCATAAATCTGGCTAAATTTGCTTGATGGTCAAACGCGAACCATTCTTGTTCAATCTTGTTCGCCCACGTTGGGCGCCAATTTGTTACAAAAATCCGCGAATATAGACTTTACAATTTGTAATTACCAGCGGAGCCGGGCTAACGGCAATCAAATCAAACTTAAAGAAAAAAGAAAACGATAGAGAGAAAACACGCAACCATACGGATGGTGGTTGAGACGCGAATGAAGGAAAATATGCAAAACCGAATGGAGAACCCAAAAGGGAATCGCGAAAATTGCAACAAGCAGCTGTGAGGTAGCTGCACACACCTGCTGCTCAGCAAGGGGGGTTCGAAGATCGTTTAAAGCAAAAAATAGTAAACAAAAGATAGGCCCCACAGATGAAAAAAAATGCCCAAATTGTTTTTCCCTGATGGGGAATTAATGCGTGTATTTGATTACAGAGTGGGATACAGGGTATGCCGAAAAGGAAATGAAGCGTAAAATGTTTTTTTTTTTATTTCTTTTTCCTTAAATGACTCTATAAATGGTGCTTCGGCCAATGGAAGGCCCACAATTCCGCGTTGTCGAAAACGGTAACTCGAACGGGTCGCGCACTTTCATAACTAATCGTCTCACTACGGTAAAATTCAAAACGGTAAGAAGGCTTATAGTGGTTATATATAGGTTATGTCGGTATAGACACGCCAAAAATACGTATGTTAATATCGGAAAAAAAGGGGTACTTAGCTGTTTCGGGTTTTCCTGCCTATTTATTTTTAAAAACCCATTAGGTGAACCTGCTGGGGGACCGTAAACCTTCTTGTTGACTTAGGGACAGAAAGCGACCGCCAGGAATTGTGGGCTTTCCTTTACAAATGGTTTAGGTTATTTCTTTTTAGGGATAGGGGGTTCTTACAAATCTTACTTTTTTTGCAAACAATTCTTGTTTAGGTTGGGTTCGCGGCTATTGCTGGGGGCATCACAGGTGGCAGACCGTACGTCCGCTAGAGTCTACAGGCTGTCCGCCTGGCTCTATCCTCGGGGTCACCTCTGGAGTGCCATGACTACCAGAGAGTGATAGGGGAAGAAAAGAGAAAGGACAACACCAGAAAGGTAGGGAGAAGAAATAAGGCCAAAAGACAACTAGGGGGATTTTTGGGGCGTGATTTGAACGCAACAACATCCATATCCAATTATGCAAAAATAGGTTTAATCGCTGAAGATGATTTTTTTTTACGAAATTTGGGTCAAATCTGTCTATGATCGTTTACCTTTAGTCTTTATGGAAGATCCGCAAAGTTGAAGTAGCAAAAAGGCCAAAATCTTTTGAACGACAACCGTCTAGAGTTTTTCGAAACTCTTACCCACAGAAGAAATGTTTTAAGCTGAGCTTTCGTTCTGGTTACATACCGGTGTTGGTTGATTATTTATCAAACCGGTTGATTCGAATTAGGCTACAAGACTTAGAATATTCAAATCGGCAGGACGATTGTGGCGAGAATAAAAATCTCGTAGAGTGCGGAACGTTTTTCGAATGGTGCGCTGCTTTTGAAACAACAAATTTGATGACGGTATAGCCTTCCATGGTACACTCAATCATACACTACTGAACACTTCACAATAAATTTGACAGATGTTTCTTTAACAAAAATCCTGTATTACTTACTTACTTACTTTAGGTGGCGCTACAGTCCGGGGTGGACCTGGGCCTCAGTCAACAAGCTTCTCCAGCCAGCTCGATCCCTGGCTAGCTGCTCCAGTTTCGCACGCTTTAGGTGGCGCTACAGTCCGGGGTGGACCAGGGCCTTAGTTAACAAGCTTCTCCAGCCAGCTCGATCCCTGGCTAGCTGCTCCAGTTTCGCACGCTAAGTTGGCTGAGGACCTCTTCCACTTGCGTGCGCCACCTGAGTCTTGGCCTTCCTCTACTGTGCTGTCCCTCGGGGGCGGATTCGAAGACTTTTCGGACCGAAGCATTGATGTCCATGCGCTCTACATAACCCAGCCATCTCAGTCTTTGGATCTTCACTCTTCTGGCTAGGTCCATGTCGCTGTACAGTCAATACAATTCGTCGTTGTATCTCCTCCTCCACTCACCGTCAATGCAGACGGGACCAAAGATCGATCGAAGAATTTTTCTCTCGAAGCAACCAAGAACACCCTCATCCATTTTTGATAATGTCCATGCCTCTGCGCCATAGAGCAGGACCGGGATTATTAAAGTCTTATAAAGGGTGACTTTTGTTGTCCGAGAGAGGGCTTTGCTACTCAATTGCCTTCTTAACCCAAAGAAACAGCGTTTGGCAAGAATTATTCTTCGCTTGATCTCAGCGCTGGGGTCGTTTTCTGTATTTATAGCGGAGCCTAGGTAGACAAAGTCCTTAACTACCTCAAAGTTATATCTGTCGAGGGTGACATTCTGCCCCAAACGTCGGTGTTGGTTGTCCTTTTGCTTGACAGCACATACTTGGTCTTGCCCTCATTGACCGCTAAACCCATGTTCGTCGCTTCCGTCTCAATACTCGCGAAAGCGCCACTGACATCACGCTGCTTTCTCCCGATTATGTCAATATCGTCGGCGTATGCGAGTAGTTGGACGGACTTTTGAAAGATAGTGCCTCTTGTGTTTGCTCCTGAGTTTTGCACTATTCTTTCAAGTACGATGTTGAAAAAATCGCATGACAGCGCATCGCCTTGTCTAAATCCTTTCTGGACATCAAAGGTCTCGGTGAGATCTTTACCGACCTTGATGGAGCAACGTACGAGTTTGGCAGGGATGCCAAAACTAGACATTGCTCTATATAGCTCGTCTCTATAGATGCTTACATACGCGGCCTTAAAATCGATGAACAGGTAGTGGGTATCGATCTGAAGCTTATGGGTCTTCTCCAAGATCTGCCGTAGTGTGAATATCTGGTCGATGGTGGACTTTCCTGGCCTGAAGCCACACTGATATGGACCTATCAGGTTGTTGACGAACGGCTTCAGGCGTTCACACAATACGGCAGATAAGATCTTATATGCGATGTTAAGGAGACTGATGCCTCTGTAGTTGGCGCAGTTCAGAGGGTCTCCTTTCTTGAGAATTGGACAAACAATGCTGAGGTTCCATTCATCGGGCATACTTTCGTCCGACCATATTTTACAGATGAGCTGGTGTATGCTCCTTACCAAGTCATCGCCTGCCGCATTGAAGAGCTCGGCAGTCAGGCCATCCGCTCCAGCAGCTTTGTTGGGCTTAAGCTTCGATATGGCTATCTTCACTTCATCCAGGTCGGGTGGGCGGAATTGTTGGTCATCATCGTCCAGGTTGAAAGGTTGATTCTGCCTGACAGCGGCATTTGGCTCGTCATCTCCGTTATACAGTCTGCAGAAATGGTCTTTCCTAATCCTCAGCCTCGACTGCGGTTCGACTATGATGTTTCCTTGTTCATCTCTTCACTCTTCGGTTTGGGGTTTGTTTCCGGGGCATGTTATTTTTACCTTTTGGTAAAACTTCTGAACCTCATTCCTGGAGTAGCATCTCTCAATTTCCTCGATCGCGCGCTTCTCATGCTCTTTCTTCTTCCTCCTGAGAAGCCGGTGCTCGTCTCTCCTCTTCTGCTCATAGAGCTCGTGAGCAGCTCTGGTCTTTCTAAGCAGCGCCACGTTATATGCATCTTGCTTCGCTGTATGTGCTTGCCGGCATTCATCATCGAACCAGAGGTTTCGTTGTGGTGGACGAGTGAAACCCAGCACATCAGAAGCGGCATCTCTGATGGCGTTTTGGCAGTGTTTCCAATGGTCTTCGATGCTTGATGCTGGCGGCATTGGACCTCTTAAGAGATTAAGAGACAAAATTCCTGTATTAGTTTTCTATAATCATCAACTACCTACGTTCATATGTGGAAGGTCTCTATTGTACAATATTTATCGAAGATACCTCTAAAGAGATTACAAACAAACTGACAACCTTTTGTACTTACCTACTTACTTTAGGTGAAAAAAGTACATTCCTACGAAATCAGCTTATATGCCTACGTTGCAAGAGTCAATAATTACTCAGTGAAAATTGTTCGTTTCGATAATTCTAAAAGTGATTCAACTTCATCTTCTTCACTTCACTTCTTCACTGTTTACCTCTCATCATTTTTAAAATGTCAAATTGAAATTTGAATGAGACGAGTTCACATCAAACATGACAACGAGTATCTCAACAACTCTCTAACCCAATTCAACTGGTAAAATAATTTTACACAATTAAGACTAAACTAACCCAACTGCCACTTGATAACGATAAATATAAGCAACATTAAACTACTCGTACTACTTTGGCAGCGTTAATTAAATGGCACGTCTTCCATTCGTGCCGAAATGTCGTATCTCTTACCTTTTCCGATTTTCTTACCAACCATCTATCCATCTATTGGATCATCCATCTTGATGCGAGACGATGCACTTTCGCCATTAAGGTGTCTATTTTCTCTATACTATAACTATAGTGTGTTTTTATATCATTTTACTCTCGATTGCCACAGCAACTAATTGATTAAGTGATCTCTGACGTCTGAAAAAGTGTCTTACATCTACCACAGCTGTTATTGCTAAAATACATTCACTTCAAGTTTAACTTTGTCTTCCATTCTCTTTCCCTCAGCTCTTAAAGGAATCCGTAAAAATAATCGACAAGTTCCATTTGTTTGCCGATAAAAACCCAACCATCTACTTGAACCCGCTTTATCTTTGCAAAGTACTTCAGAGTCCTTGAACAAAAAATGTCAGGATGTGAAGGTGGTATTGTGGGGAAAAATAAGTTTAATTGAAAGTGACATTCTGGCAACACTGCATCACCAGCAGACATTCACTAAGCAGTTTATAGTAGATTCAATTACCCATCTTCATAGTATGTGGGTTAAATTTGTATCTGTATATTCGTACATACATATACTCGTATATGGATCTTAGCAACTTGACTGGTGTGAATTCCTTGAATGAGAGAGGACAAACTTAAAAGTCATCGTGGATACGTGCATCTTACGGACGACGGCTATGTAAGGTAATAAGACATAGAACATAGGACGTAAGCAGCACGCTAATATCTCGTTACTCTATGTGGAAGCGCTTTAAAAGTAGGGACACGTTCCATCTACGATGTTATCCGCTTGAAAGTGACTGATGGCAATATATAGAGTTTTCTGTAAGACACACACATGTTATGGTTTTTGTGGATATTTCGTTTGTATGTGAGGTATCAAGCTGTTGGGTGTTACTTCCAGAACATGATGAGACCATGAAATATCTACAGAAAATGAAAGGCATGCTTGCACTTTTAAAATGCCATTATGTGGCGTTCTCTCGGTTTTTGCTTTTGGTGGTGGTTTTCTTTAGAACTGTAAACCACATATTACTGAACGAAATGTACTAACCTAAAAGCTCGAGAGAACCAAGAAAAGGTAGCTTGCTAACTACATGCGTTTGGAAAAATTGGTTTAGACAAGAAGTTTTGCCCCGGAGGGAAGTGTTTTTTTTTTCTCTTTGAAGTCACACGATTTGAAACCCAGCGTATTGTACATAATGCTCATGGGTACATCAGAAATAATTGGATGATGAAGATTTAGTCGACAGATGATAGCTGGAACTTACCATGATAAACGAATATTCCGGGAAATTTGTGTTTTGAAAAGTGTCAGTATAAGAAGAAAATAAATCCATTTTCAGCTTTGAAATTTGTTTTTCAAATAAAGTTAGACGAACTGGAAGGCTAAAATGGTTCGGCCAGTAGCACAATATTAGCCTACGCTTTCATAGGACTCACAACCCTAAACAACAGAAATTGAAAACATGTGCCGAATGGACTAAACACTTACAAACGTTTTACCGATAACGATCATTGGATCTGTAGGTGAAATATTGGCCCACCTTTCAGACCAAGTGCAGCCGAGCAACTAGGCAATAAAGGCTCTTGAATTTTATCACGCAAATATCACCACCATCTAGGAAATGTGACTTGATAGGCCAGACATATTTTTGTGAATACTGTAAAGAAAAAAACATTGCTTGTTGGGATGCGGATTTGTCATATTCCGCTGGCTTAGGCAATCAATCTTCAACTTCCGACCACTATGGCTAAATTCGCTAACATAAGTCTCATATACTCCATGGGCAATAAAGACGTCTTTGGTAAGATAGTCGGTAACCGTGGTTTTAACGACGCCAAGTCTGTCATCTTAATATACACTAGGAGACATCATGCAACGCTATATCAAATTTATCACATTGCGATTGACGTAAGGTATGTCTTCAGTATTCTGGAAGTTCAAACGATCCAGGCAGCCAACGATGAGTCGGATCACCACCTTGTTGTAGACAGGGGGCAAACGTGGAATTCTCAAACGCCACAACAAAAAAGATCCACTTTGAGGAGGTATAACTAAAATAGTTACAAAGCGGCGATAGACGAATGCCACTCGTGAGCTTTATGAACAGATAAGACAGAAAGGACATTTGCTTCTTCGGACAAAGATGTAAAAAATTAAGGAGATCTACTCCAGGAACAAACGCGCCAAGGCAAGAAAACCCCTGCAGAGGCTTTAAGAGATGAATATCCAAACCATCCAGTAGAGTCCTAGTCGGTGCTTAAAATATGAAAAAAGCTTTTGATAGACTATATAGACTATATAACGCCGAACAAGCCCATCGCAATAGAATAGACCGTTCAACCTCGACGATGATGCCCAACACTTCCACCCACCTGACCAAAATAAAGTATAAATAGCTATAACATGAGTTTTGATTTTATTACTTTGGGTGACGCTACAGTCAGGAATGGGCCTGGGCCTCAGCCAACAAGCATCTGCACCTCCCTCGATCTTTCGAGAGCTGTCTCAAGTTTCTAGTTAATTGCCGTCTAAGCCCAAACAAGCAGCGATTGGCAAGAGTTTTTTTTTCTTTGATCATAGTGGTGGTGTGGTGGTGTCATTGTCTGAGTTTGTAGCGGAGCCCAGGTAGACAAAGTCCTTATCTTCCTCAAAGTTGTAATATATCTGTCTACGGTGACGTTCAGTCCCAGACACCAGTGTTGAGTGTGATTTTCGTTTCACAGCATATACTTGGTCTTGCTCTCGTTGACCTCAAAATCTATATTCTACGCTCAGTCTCAATACAGGCGAATATGCCGCTGACAGCACGATGTTTTCTTCCAATTATTTTAACACATCGGCTTATACGAGTAATTCAAGAATGGTGTTGGAGAAATTGCACGTCACAGAAACGGCTTGCCTAAATCCTCCTGAGATAGCCTAAAGCCAGAAACAGGCCTGATCACTGAATAAAATTTTAGTCGAAAACAGTGGATTTTTTGAAGCTCTACATGAGCCAAACGACAGAAACGGGAATCATTCACAAAGCCGGCCGGATTTGGTCCTCGAAGGAATTCAGTATAGTATGCTTTTAAGCCAAGATCTTCAGGCAAAAAATGCCAAGTTGTTGCATACGACAACTCAAGAATATGAGTGCGGCATTGAAATGATTCATCATAATCATTGCCCAGACGAAATGCGTTCATCTTCCTTCACTATATCATCCACAGTGGTGTCTAATTGAATTGCAGCCAACTTTAGAAGGCCGTAACATCCATAAATGTTGGTAAACCTTCGTTAATGGTTTGATTAATGACAAAAGCGTAGAAGCACTTGCTTCTCAGTTTCATGTACTTTTTTTTATCCGTAACTAGCGACCCGCCCCGACTTTTTTTTTTTTATTTAATTTAATTACAAAATAACTGCCGCCTATAGTTCATAAGGAACTAGAAGTGAAGGCAGCGTGGAGACGTGTACCACTGCAAAATCTTTTAATACCAATTTATTTGGGGGCGATCCAGAAGGCTGCAAACAATTGAGAAATTCTGTTGGGAAATTTAAATCATCTCCCTGGTCCAGCACGGTGTCTACAGAGTAGTACGTTTGCGCCTGTGTATTAATTTTTATTTTCAATTGTTCATATTTGCTCCGGAGAGAAACAATATCGGTCACTTTACAATTATAATGGCAAACAAATACCTTAATGACCGCTATGAAAATACTGCAAATACTAGCTTCCGTTAATGTGTTGCTCCATTGAGATTTGTCTTCCAAGAGACCCATCGCTTTATAGGTATTATTAGTTCATCCTTGTATAGTTCTGAGGTTTGGAAAATATGATTGGCCCCTTACAATTAGAATTAGGATTCTCAAGTGAAAACATTCACTGTTGTTGGGATGAACTTCATCGCTTCATTCTTTTTACCTCCAGGGAACCCTTCAAGTCCCTTGTTTCATCCAAAAGTGCACATGTGGCAACGTTGTATCCCGGGGTAAAAATATTCTAGTGTGCGCTGGCCCACTTTCTTATTTTCCGATTGCAACTTGCAACCAGCCCGAAAATTGTCTCGTGTGAAGGGCTTCCATCAAACCGAATCCGCAGATTGACTTGGGCAATATAACAATTGCTGTTCTCCCCTCCAAAATTTTGTAAAAATTGTGCCGTGTGTTGGCAATAATTGCCACAAAACCGCCCACAAAATTCATTGAATACAGATTTGTTGCAGGTAGAACTACAACACGTTTGAAAATGAAAAAAAAAAATTGAATGCATATTTTCTTGCTTTTCCACAACAGTGACATGACTACCTACTCGCACAAAATCCTAGATTGGACTGGCAAATTAGGATGTGTGTAGCGTCGTACATAATAATTTATCCCCACTCAAACGCCTTAGAAATTGTTTGTAAAAAGTGCCTCGTGTGTAGTGTAGGCGCTTTTAAGTATCTCTTAAATTAAAGCCTACGTAAGCAATGTAAATTTATTTTTCGACGACTTGGTATCAAAATATTACTTTTTCTACTTACAAAATAGTAGAAAAAGTACTTCCTCTCGGCTGCTGAAATGCGTTCCCCGAAGTGGTTTTTTAACTCGATTGAACAAAAAGAAGTCACAGGGAACCAAATCAGGTGAATTCTGTGGCTGTTGGATGGTATTTGTTGCATTTTTCGTCAAAAAATTACGAATAATGATGGCACTGTGTGACGGTGCGTTACTATGGTGGAAAATCCGCGAGTTTTCTGTCCACAATTTTGGTCTCTTTCGGCGAATTGCTACACGCAAACGTCTCATAACGCCCAAATAATACTCTTTGTTTACTGTCTGGCCTTCCGGCAAAAATTCATGATGCACTACACCGTTGTAATCCATGAAAACCGTGAGCATTACCTTCTTTTTTGACTGAAAAAAAACGACGTGGTTTTGTTTGGTCTCAGCTCTTTTGGTGAACGCCATTCACTTGCCTGATGTCTGGATTGCGTCTCGTACTCGTAAACCCATGTCTCGTCTCCAGTAATGATCCTTTTGATGAATGTGGGGTCGGATTCAGCCTCGCAAATCATCTCTTTTGCAACGTCAACACGGTCTCGTTTTTGCATGAAATTGAGGTCTTTTAGCACCAACTTTGCTGCTACACAACGGAAACCTAAATCATTAACCAAAATTCTTGGACGGATCCATAGGCAATGTTTAAGTGTTCTGGTATCTCTCTGATGGTTAATATGTGGTTATTGACCAACATTTCTTTTCATCAATGTTTTCCTCGGTTTTCGATGTCGATGGTCTGCCACTGCTTTCATCATCTTCGATTAACCCACAAACACTTTTGAACCGCTCGTGCCACTGGTAAACGACCGTTTTTTTTTTTTAGAGACTCGTTGTCGAAACACTATTCCATCATTGCCAACGTTCGTACACAATTAAATCCGTTTTTTCGTTGTTGCGAATTTGAATTCATTTCTAAAATTGTAAAAAATCGCCAACACACACAGAGATGGATGAACTCTTGGCTACGTTACTTTTGCAAATATCAAGCTAAGACGCTAAGATTTAGTGGGAGTATCAACAACAGATGTATCAACTTAACAAAAAAAACACAACTCAAATCGGAACAATGGGAGCGCCACATGGTGGTTATTCTTTCTGATCAAGGTAGTATACCATATATAAACCTTCCGTGAACAATTATCTAAATGATGGTGAAGACCGCATCAAAGTACTTTGCAAAAAAACTAGCAGCGCCAGAAATGATTCGGACAGTGAAGTCTCGTATGGGTTCTGAATGAAATGGCAGGGATGGTATCAAAGACAACCGTTCTTAAACTAAAGCCTTATTAGTTCAAAAAAATACAAAACTCACTGATGCTCAAAAAAACCTGAGGTGCGGGAGAGCAAAGAAGCTGCTGTACCAACGTATCCAGTTGCCGAATATCGGGTTCTCTGATGAAAAATTGTCCAGTCAAACAATTCGTGAACAACAAAAACCATCGAGATACGAAAATTTGCACATTCGATTGACAGATTAGAAGTCAAGCATCACCGTTGGTCTTGATTTGGGCACCTGTGATGTGATGACCAATGTGCGAATGCTTACTGCAAATATATTTTGGAAGGAACTTTGAAGCCTCAGGAAACCAAACATTTTGGTGAGAGAGAATGCAGAATGTTCCAACAACACTATGGACCAAAGTACACAAAGCGCGCCTTAACAAAGAGTGATTAAAAACGACGTCCCTTCGTCGACACAATGGCCACCACAATCACCATATGCAAAACCACTTGACAGTGCCATATCGGGTATTTTACAGGCCAAGGTCAGTTCTAAGAAATAACAAAGTGTGGACTGACCCTAGGCCGTAGCTTGCCCTTAAGGCGGCTATATCAAGAATTAAAAATAAATTTTGAAATTTTGGCACCCCTGTGTGTTTCTGTTTTGGAATTGTGCAGATTGGTGCCATTGAATATCGCATTGATGTAATCCCTTTGAAAGTTCCTCGAGAGGTTTGCTGAAATTCTATTACTTAACTCATTATTTCGCCAGATTTCATTTTGTTTTCTCAAAGTTCTGTCACTCTCATTGAAAAATGTCGCTGGTAATTAGATCCTGGCTGGAGCAAAGCTGTTTGAGTAAAATATCCTTCTACAGCGCTTAATACTCGTACAAGTATTATAGTTGGTTAATCCTATTTTCCTTTCCGGTTTTCTCTTAATAAGCTTTCTATTTTTTTTTTACTCGTTTCTGTGAGCATAATGTCCCATATGAGTCTTTTAATCTTTCAACTCCATAATGCTGTTGATGCGCATCCTTTGACACACTTAACCCTATTTAATTACGTGTACAAACTTTTAATTAAAAAAAAAAAAAAAACGAAAAACTGTTTTGAATTTTTGTTTTGGAATTTTTATGCTGTTCTCATTCGTACTCTTTTTTTTGTTTCTTTTTTGGTCTCTCATCCTCTTTATACGTGTTTATGTGTGTTGGTTACATCGACGTGTTGCAATTGCAGGCAACGTTTTTGTAATTGCAGCAATAATTCTGGAACGAAACTTGCAAAATGTTGCTAATTATCTGGTTGCATCGCTGGCTGTTGCGGATTTATTCGTTGCCTGTTTAGTGATGCCATTGGGTGCTGTTTACGAGGTAAGGATACAAATTTATAATTCTAAGTTCTGTGCCATCGTCAGGAAAGTTGCATTTTGTGTTTTTTTTTTTTTGTGAAAATGTTCACAGATTGTAAGCACGTGTTCGCCAATCTATGAGTTCTTTCTGGTGAGGGAAGGATATTTATGTTTTTGCGAGCCGTAGGATTGTACGTGATATCGAAACGGGGTAGTAGAAATATTGGGTCAAAGATGGAATTTTCCTGGCATGTGCATTCTTAAAAACTAACTTTTAGCGCAACATTTTCAAAAGTTGTAACTAAGTGTAATTTTTTTGTTTTTTTATTTATTTTTTTTTAAATTTCTTTGTGCACATAGATAAGTCAAGGATGGATACTTGGACCAGAGTTATGTGACATTTGGACTTCGTGCGATGTCCTGTGTTGTACAGCTTCCATTTTACATTTAGTAGCTATAGCGACTGATAGGTAAGTCTTATATGAAAGTAATAAAATTATGAAAAACCTCTTACCCCCTACAAGGTTTCGCTTAATTCGACTCGCTTCGGTTCCCTTGTATACTTGAACTTTCTTAGCTGTAAGCGAGAATGTTGTCCGCATAAAATTCAAGTTTAGGAGCCAAGCGAACAATGTTTTCAGACAGCGTGACAGCTGACAGTTCGCAGTTAATAAAAACGAAAATATTTAAGAAATAATGATCAAACTTCATCAACTGTGAAGAAAAACCCGACACGTACCACTGTTTCTGTAGTACGTTTTTGCAATTTGAACATGTTCAGCGATTATTAAACGGTCCGTATTGTAAAATGACAAGCTTTTAACTAAACATATACAGTCACGGATGATAGTTCGGCTTGACGTATGTGATTGAGACGGGGATGTCAAATCCGGACCATGAATTGGATGACTCTATATGCAGCAAGACTTCTGACCATTTCAGTTTGCCACTCACCTACATTATTGAAGATCCATCCACCAGTTATATAGAAGATGACTAGAAATAAAGCTATACCTCCGCATTACACACTTCGTTTATGAATATTTTGGAAATGCTGAGTGGCATCATTGTTTTATTTAGTTTTTCATCCAACTTTGGTCCAGATTTGTGTTGAATGATTGGCCCCTAGCTGGGGTAGGTTAGATTAGAGTAGCTGTTGGAATAAGACCAAGCCACCTAGTCCTATTGGCCCATAAGGGTGCCACGTGGATCTATAGATCCTCCTACTGTATCAACTAATTTGGTTTCAGAAGTCGTTCGTAAATATGCCGAGCGCTCTTGCGCCAAAGTGTGAAAATATTTTCTGTTTTGAAGGATAAAACTCTTAGAGCGATTCATATCCAGCTTTGGCCAGATATGTTTATCTGTCCATGTTGCCCATCTACGGCTTGTTCTTCCATTGGAATCCAGCTTTATTTCTTTTTTTTACGTAGTGATTGGTATACAGATACCGATGCTGCCTTTCCAGGTAGAACGGGTATTGTAGCTCCAATTTTGGCAAATCCGTCGGCTCTAAAATTCCAAAGAATATTCATATCCATCCAATATTAGCCATATCCATGAGGGATCATTAGTATAAGTATTAGTATTACAAAAGTTTGTTTTCACTTGTAATTTAGTTGCAATACTTAAGAATATACTCTTTTTACAAGATATGATTTGAACCACTCAAGAACATAACTTCGAAAAAATTTGTGAGCAAAAATTTAGCAGTGCATCCTCCGTACTTTTACCCATATTGAAGTGAACTGAAAAAGCTTGTTTTATTAAGAAAGTTAACAATCCTATTTTTCATAGCTTTTTCAAAAACTTTGCTTACTGAAGGAAGAAGGGAAATAGGTCTGTAGTTGCTAACATCATTTGTTGGACCTATTTCATACAGTAGAACTATTTCCGCATATTTAAGAGCTACGGGAAAAACTCCAGATAAAACGCTTTCAATAAAAATATGTGCTATGACATCCACAATAAAACAAGCAACATTCTTCAACATCCAATTTGAAAAGCCATCTATGCCACAGGAATTTGAGTTTCTTAGAGAGCCTATAGTTTTCAACAACTCTAAGCCTGTAATGGGCTCAAAGAAAAAAAAGGACAACAAGAATTCCTGCAACCGAGTGCAGTTGCAATCGGATGGATAATGTTGTTAAAATAATTATTGAAAATGTCAGCAATGTCAAGCCTCTCAGTGACAGTGCGATCATTATACAGAATATTGGTAGGTCTTTTAGACGAAGCAGGCTTATTGAGAATGGTATTAACGAGTTTCCATTTTCCTCTTATATTTCCTCTATTTAAGCTAAAATAATTTTTGTAAAACGTGTCACGGCAAATAGGGACTTTTTTTTTTAATTCCAAGCATAACCTTCCTTTTGTAACTCCTTTTCAGATTTGTATTGATAGGGTGTTTATAACATTTCTGTCGCAGTCTATTTTTTTTATTTATTAATTGCAGAAGCTCAGTAGTTATCCCAGGTTTGAGCCTTTTTGACAACTTTTTATGTTTTTCGTAAAACTACAATATTTTATATGATTTTATACGATTTAGATGGATCTGGCTCCATAAAAACATATTCCCATGACTCAAAGCTAACAACAGACTTTAATTTAGAAAAATCAATTCTGGTTACCTCATTGTGAGAACTAGGCTGATGGTAATTACTTCGAATAATTGGACTTACTAGTAAACCTATGATTAAGTGATCAGTAATTGCAAAATCTAAGACACATTTTTCACATGTGTCATGTGAAATATTGGAAAAACGTCTGTAAATTTGGTCTAAACAGCTACCCAATGACAATCTTGTCGATTCATTTATAACAGACTCCAACCCATCAGAAGCCAGTACGGCCAATTAATCTGCTACTGTGTGAGTTTTTCAAGAATATTAAAATTTAAATCTCCGAATATTATAAAATTTTTTGACTTTTCTTTATCTAATAAATTGGAGAATTCTTCCACAAATACTGAAAAATCACGAGAGGGTGACTCTCGTCATTTACAATTTGTGGTCCACGCAGCAGTACGATTAACGTACGATACACGTATGTCGGTCGCAGGTCCCGTTGTAAATGTATTGTCCGATGTGGAAGATGCAAAGCGAACAGTCGAATGTAATAGGCTGATCCTCTTTGCTCGTCCTTCTTTGCGCCTCGTGAAGCAGTATTCCATCCGCTGCCTTTTGCTCATGGCAATGGTTTTCCCTGCAATTGGATTTGCATATGTGCATTTTGTGGCCACCTGCGTGCCATTTGTGTTAGGATTTGGGGACGTTGTTGCTCTGCCTGGATTGTTTACTGCTCTTTGTCGACTCTCGACATAGAGCATCATCGATATACAGGAAAGTGCGTCTCGCTTTGCTGCTGCTGTTGTTATTGCTGTTGTTGCTGCTGTTGATGTTGTTGCTGCTGTTGTTGCCGCTGTTGTTGCTGCTGTTGATGTTGCATGCATGATCATGCTTGCATGAGAGCAGGTTTCACCTTTTTATTTCTTTTCCATCATAATCCGCTGTTTGAGATCAAAGTTCTATGCGTATGGTCGGCTTGCTTGATGCACCACTGTTTCCATTATTGTCGTTCTTTTTTTGCACATTCTTTACATAGCATTTATAAAATAATATTCTTTGGGTTGTTGTTGCTTATGTCAGATAACCCAGAGATTTCAATGCCGTTACGGAGTGAATTTTGCTGTTGCCAATTTAGTTTTGCTTCAAGTCTATTGGTTTTTGATTTCAATGTATTGTTCTCTTTACGAAGTTCAATAAGCTTTTTCAGGAATTCTTTATTAAATTGGATAACTTCATACATACCATTTGAAGTGTAAAAGCACGAGGTGGTTCAATTAAGTTAGGTTCTTCGTTGATCTTTTTTTGGTCCTACTTGCCGTGATTTTATTTTTATTCAGTTCGGGCTGCTTGTAAACCGGAGACAAAGAGGGTGAGTTCAAAGATTTTCGTCTGAGAACATCACATCTATCATAACGAGAAGGTTTTCCACTAATCTTCATGTATTCAAAAACCCTTTGCAGTCATCACAAGACACTTTTAAGAGACAGTTTTCTTCTAATTTCTCGGAACAAAACGGACAATTTATGTTTGACTTGCGAACGTTAAGAAGCTTTCAAATGAGAAGAGACTGATCGGCAGTTTTTGACGGTTTTTTGAGTCCAGGAATAGATGCGGATATCCATTGCAGATATTACGTTTTCTTCAACCGAGACAGGGCTTCCTTAAATGCCATAATTTCTGCCTGGAAGACGCTACAGTGATTAGGAAGGCGGAAGAAGAGTCTTAAGCCTAGCTTATCAGCGAAGATACCGCCACCTACTCCACTTTCAGTCTTTGAACCGTCCGTATAAAAATGGATTTCCTCCCGGAATGATCTAGAAGGGATGCTTACATGAAAGTTTTTGTCAAACCAATGTTGAGTTACCGTTTTAGGAATATAAACGTGTGCACTGCGAAGTTACTTTGAGGCGAATAGCTTCGTTAGCACCTTCTTGTTTGCTGAAAATATCGAGGGGTCTCAAGTGAAACAGAACATCCAGTACTGCGGAGGGAGCTGTACGTAGGGATCCGCTTATGCCCAGATATCTCTATCAAACAGTTTATGGCGGCAGTTATCAGGTACATGTTTACCTATTGTCCTATTGTTGTGTTACTTTAGATTTGCAAAAACGAACTTAAGAGTACAGCTCACGAAGTATCGTCGAACTGAGTTTTATTTCACTACTACTGAGTTCAGAGTGCGTGTAAATGACTGACTTTGGGATTAAAACTCTTACATTTTCAGTGAAGTGGGCTTATTTGAGTCGCACAACGTAACTACACTCGCTTGGACTTTGGACATTTGTCATTCACGATTTATCGTAGAACTCTTCTTAAAGCAGATAAACTCGGCCTTAATTACAGCTTATTCTCTAACTAATTTATGCATTTAAAAGTAACTCAATGTGATTCCACTATTGCGCTTCTCAAAAAGTTTCTAATTTTCCATAACAACCAACAAGGCAAACTTTTTCCCCCCTATTTTTGTAAATTATCATTTTGACGAAATTTGAATCCCCACAGCTTCATCAAAACAACAAAAAGAATAAAAATATAAAAAACTTACGAATTTTAATCTTTCTTAGTTTGCCTCATGAATTCTTATGTTGTCAATTGCCCCATAGAACACAATTTTCTTACCTTCCCTTTTCACCCCAAAATTGACCCCATCTACACTGATGCTAGCGACAAAAGAAAAAAAAAAAACCCAAAACTCTCCCCTTAAATTGGCTTAGACAAAAATAAAATAAAACGACTTAAAAGCAATAAGAAAAAAAATGTATCTATGTACATCCAAAAAAACGGGGAATAAAAAAAGATCTAAGCGAATGAAAGAATCAAGACAACAAAAACAACAACAACAACAGCAACAACAACAAAAAAATAGAAAATACAAAAATGAAAAATAAAAAATTAGGAAAATCAAAAAAGCAAAAATAAAAAAATCACAAAAACGAAAAGAAAGTTAAGAAAATGGTAAAAAAAAGAAAAAAAAAGAGAAAAAAAAAACGAAACGTTGCCGCTGTGGGAATGTTAGTAATTATATTATGTAAATGTCAGTGATGTCACCTAACTTAAGCGTCATAGAAAATTTAAATTAAATTGCAACCATGAGACACGGACGAATAACGAAATAGTCAACGAATCCTGAACCCTAAAGAGAGCGGTGGGAGGGCTTCAATTTCCCTTTTCATCAACCCGAGCGGATGTGCCGGGGCGCATTTAAATCGTGGATCGTTGTTTTCACTTCAAATCTCTTTTGTAGCCGCTTTTGTTTAAGTTGTGCTTCTTTTCGTTTCTGTTTCGTTTTGATTTTATTTTTGTTTTTTATCCTAACCCCTATCAATTAATGCAGAAAGAGAAAACCGAAAGGATGCGTAGGGGCGCTTGTTTTGCTTTAGAAAGCATTTTTACTATTCGTCTGTCGGAAATCCGTGATTGTGGTTTGGATTTCAAATGGCAGGATGACAATTGTAGTTTTCCTTCTTTTGAAGAATAGCTTGAGATTGTTTCTCTGTTGTGGCGCGCATAGTATTATTGTCTAAAGTGAATCTACATTTGTTTGTTTGAGGCGTTCATTCTGTATATTGCATTAGCATTCCGCAACACAAGAAATCCAGAAATCACTTTCTTGCCCACACTTTTCTCTACCTTTAATTACATCTAACCGAAAAGGACAACCGGTCCAACAGCCCTAGTTACTACAAACCAGTGCTCTTTAAAATTTATCATCTCATACTCTGTTGTATGATCCCCGTTGTATTTTCTGCTCTGCATGTATTTGGCAATCGGGACTAAAATTCACTCAAAGAATTGATCAGCCCAAAAAAAATTAACGAGTTTAAATTTGATTAATGACAGCATACATGACTCTGTTCCCAAAACAATAGGAAAGATGTTGTTCAAGACCGGATGGACGATGGAAAGATTCCATTCATTGGGCAATATTCATCAACTTTAGATCAAATTTAATAAGACGAGTTTCTGCGGCTGTCTGATTTGTTGCACATAACTTTGGACATAGCTATTCTCCTATCATATTTGTCAACTAAGCTGAAGGCTTGTATAGATTAAATAGCATGCCTTGGTAATTATTGGGGCTTTCGCCATCCAATAGTCTACATAAATTGTCCATTCAAAATATCAGCACTGACTGCTTCTCCATATTTTAATAGTCTTCCTCGATTTGGGTTCTTTTATCTAAACATAACTTTCAACTCATAATAAAATTTCCGGGTTTCATTCCTGCAGTAGGATCTATCGATATCAAGTTTCTTGCCTTCGCAGAAGTAAGTGATCACATCTCTTAACTGAGTTCCTTCGGGAAGTGCAGTATTGAACTATACCTATCTTATCGAACTAAGAATGTTCGCGGGATACCTTCTCGAACAAAGGGTTTTTGTGTGTGGTCACCTTCAGAAACTTAGCATATCAGAAGTAGCATCTCCCCTTCGATGCCATTGCAACGGAGCCCCGAACTTGTTGTTATTGGTGGGGGAGTTTGAAAGGGAGACATATTCAGTAAACGCCACGGAGCCGTCTTGAGGTTAAACTCGTAGCTGCCTGGTGTAAAATCAATCGTTTTAAGGTTTTACGGTTCCCAGCACTGTACTGGCTTTGATATTTTGGTGACAAACAAATTGCAAAAGTGTGTATATTTTTTTTTTCGAATTTATAAAGTAATACTTGCCATTTACTATTTGAGATTTATTTCATGTCAAATCTGTCAAATAGCCGGCCAAGTCAGTGGTCCAAAATAAGAGATACAATTCTCATCGAACTCATTTTTCAATTAGTTCATTGACAGTGCATTTTCAGGGAGCATTGGCAGGTTTTGTGTTGCCTGAGGCTGCTTATCGAACTGAATATATCGGTTTTGGCCTCCAGAACTCCGTCCTTGAAGATAATTTTTCGATAAAAACGCAAATTTTCCTGCAGAAGATTTTCCTCGGCTCGCTCACAGAAAATTTGACGCTGGGCAGCTCGTTCGGCTTTAGTTCTTACACAAGCTGTATTTTGTAGTGTTAAAGACCAAAATCTTTGCGTAAAATCTTCCACGTAGTCGAATACCACAATCCCAATAGCTGTGAACAGCAAAGATTAAAATCACGGTCTTCATTCAAATTGGCGGATACAACAGGAATGTTTTCCTCTATGCAAACTCTATACATACGGGTAGGTGGGTTAATGTCTACTAGCGTGAAATTTGTGTGAAACTTGGTCACAATGTCATTGTTTGCTCAGTAGATCAATTATGACGACCGACACCTTTTCAACATTTTCAAGTTTTGCGAGCCCACCTTTGGATGTGGCCAATCCAATAGATACCATTCATCTTATGGACCGCTACTTGGCGATCACATTGAAAATTCAACTACAATCTTTTACATCTCAGGGTAGAATTCAAATAGAACGACACATAATTATGACGACCGTAAAATTGTCTAAGTACGCAAAAAACATTTTTCATCGAGCACGAATTTTGGTAATAAAATTCAATAACTTTTAAGCGTGTAAGTCTTGAGTGTAAGTCTTTCTTAGTTTAAATGGCAATGCTTACTGAGCATGTCTGACTTTGACACATGTCACGAATCGCGCGGGAGTGCTCAAAAATTGACAGCAAAAAAGACAAGTATTGTGCATACTATCTTGATCAGAAGGTTGCCGGAATAACCACCGTGTGGCGCTCCCACTGTTCCGATTTGTGTTCTGTTGTTTCTGTTCAGTTGGTACATCTGTTGTTGACATTCTCACTAAACCTTAGCATCATAGCTTGACATTTGCAAAAGTTACGTAGCCAAGAGTACGTCTATATCTGTGTTGTGTTGGCGATGGTAAACGCGCATTGAGTTTTAATGACCTTGCACCCCGAATATCTTTTGACCCTGCTAGGCTATCTTTCACATTAAGTAGATTTGTGGGTTTTGCAAAAGACTGTAAAAAATTCGAAAGAGAATCGTATCTAACCTGGAACACGTGGGTCACTGCATTCAAGAACAAATTTTTAAAATCTACAATTCTTAGGGAATTGAACGATCGCTTGATACCTAGAAACCAAAAAATTAACAGAACTCTTACTCGTTATGTAGGAAGCAAATTGGACATAATAGCGAAACCACCCAAGGACATCAGAAGAAAATATCATCGCAAGAAATATCAGTTGGAAGTAACCCAGAGCAAGCAGACCATCATGTGTCGAACAACTTTTCTAAATCGCACTACAACTAAACGAGGAAGAAAAATCTGAAAAGCATTAATTTCCATAAGGATCAGTCACACATCACTCGTGTGCTCTTTTCCCAAGGCAACAACATTTTAACAACAAAATATGGCTTAAGACAAATGTCGATCCCATCCCATGTCCAAACTGCAATAAAACAGGAAAATAATCAAATCAATACCACAGGTGCATCCCAAATGAGATTAATATTCAGGCTTCGAAGGAGCAAACATAACTTTTGTTGAAAACGAACTCTAACCCATTGGACAAATCGATCTGCAAGTGTGCGTAGGTGACGTTTCATGCAATTTCGATCCCATTCAATAGTCGACAATACTCCATTGCCAATTGTTTAAAAAAGTAATTGACGATTGGTAGAAAACGTAGAAATAGTGGTCGACACAAAAAACGACGTTCAAATAATGTCCAAGTCGAAGGAGTTGCAGACGCAAAACTATTTCAACGCTGCTTCTTTAAGATCAAACATTTTCGTGTTTCAAAATTCGCTCCAAAATGAAATCTTTTACCCCACCACATTGCACCTCTCAACAACATTGTTTATAAATATTCGGGTGCATTTTACAAAAACGACAGCCTGATCGGACGCTCTACAGTAGGAGTTCACAATATGCATTTAACCGATAACAGAAGAAAGCCATGTCGTTACTCTTGTCATGACAGGAAATTCATAAACGAAACAATTGTCAAATGGAAAGGGTTAACAAAACACGAAACTCAACATCGGAATACAGCAGCCCACCACCAAATATCGATGATGTATTTGAATAACTTGCGAGTCCTGTTCCATTTTATTTGTAATAGATATACAAACAGCATTTATGGCGGATATTCCAACATCACTCAAGGTGGAATGTACGAATTTTTAAAAAAGGCCCTTTGGTCTATCAAATCAATGGAAAGGATCATGAAAATCACATTGTTCGATTCAAAAAATACCATCACTAAGATGGAAGAAGTACGTAGGACAGTCAGCAGCTACAACTATCATGATGCTTTCATTGCTCGTCAGCTATAAGGACAACAAGCAATTTGTTTCATCGTGCCACATATGTCAACAGCTCAACAATAGAAATTAAAAACGCAACAAGCTATTTAGGACAAGACATATTCCAGATCATGGATCACTGCTCCTTTTCGAAGGATACTAGGGGTATGAAAAATGTTTTTTTTAATAAAAGATCATACTACCAGGTTTCTCATTTGAAAAAAAACAGGTGCTATGTCATACCAGTCATGGAAAATTAAATCATCAGTATTTATGGGCCTCCGCAACTCATAGTCAACGATATGGCGTCGAGATCTCTACGAGAAGTTTAACATCAATGTGGAAGCATCTCCACCATATTAGCCCGAGTCTAATGGTCTAAGGACATACAGCAAAAGCAACAACGACAATTTTGAAAGAGTTTGTGACCGAAAACAACCAAGTTAGGAACTGGTCGAAATTTGGACCTGAAATAAT
Organism: Volucella inflata; assembly: GCA_928272305.1. Lineage (NCBI taxonomy): Eukaryota > Metazoa > Arthropoda > Insecta > Diptera > Syrphidae > Volucella > Volucella inflata. The sequence goes on along the minus strand of OV743717.1, from coordinate 78,707,957 downwards.
ATTCAATCCATCAATTTTGGCAAGCAATCTTCTCTTCAACAATCTCCGTTTTACGTACTTCATGGCTTTGAACCAAGACCTCGAGACGAAGTCCTTCTGTCAGCAAATACAACAACTTGTACTTGATTGAGAAGATTCTCACGAAAAAACTTAGCCCCTCTCAACTGTACCAGGAGGCCATGTCGTCAGACACAGACGGGAACCAAAACTGCAGATGTACTAGCACTGACTCTAGTCAAGTCCAATAAGTTAAATCCCGCAGATGAAAGCCACTCATATGTATGACTACATCGTTAAGATCCGAAGAACAGACGAATTTCACACAGGACAAACTAAATTATATACACAAAGACAAGAGAATGCATTGAAACACTTGAAACCTCTCTAACTTCTTAATTTAGAGATGGCATTTGCTTAATATTTGGAGAACATTCAATGTAATTAATTCAATTTTTATTAGGATGGCTATGTGAGCCGTGCATTTATCAATGGCATTAATTAAACTTGGCTGTTAGCCATTCTAATCTGTCAGTAAGATTAGAATAAACATGGACATTCCCAAGTAAGCCAGCAAAGAAGACACGTGCTTAACTTAACAAAATTTAAGCCTCATAGACATTAAATCAGAAATAAAATTTAAATTGCCAAATTCTCACTAACTACCCGAATTGCATAAGTTTTAGTTACCAACCTTACAAACTTTTTGTGGGAATTTACACGTCTACATTGCTTTCCACAGGTGGGTTCAGTGAACATTCAAGTATTCCTATGAAAATGTTCAGCTAACTTTCCGCAACTAAATGCCGTATGCACTTCACATTACATCCTTGGTTCCTACATTTTCTACTCGTATAAGCCAAACTGGTAAATGCTTCCACACTCAGCTGTTGAATTAAAATTGTCCGTTTCGCACTTCGGCGAGTAGTAAAAGGGCTAAAGTTTACAATATTTAACACACTCTTACTCGTATGTTGGAAGTTCGAAAAGATTTTCCAACGATAATCTCAACCCGTCATACATACGAGTATGTGTGTGGCTTCGAATAATAATTAAAAAAAAAAAACGTTTTAGTTTTCGACAGATATATGAAAGTCTTTGAACAACAACTTAATTACGTGCTTAGCATGAATTCAAATTAGAAAATAACAATTTTTAGTTGCATGTCGTATTTCAAATTTTCTAAAAAATGTTTACCAATGTTGTGCATGAATTTTGCACTCGTCCATGTCTGATATATTTTTGAATATTTAAAGATTCCTCTCTTTGTGTCACTTTCTAAGTAAAGCAGGATTTGGCATTTGAGTGGTCCATACAATTGGACGCTGCATTTCTGAATTCCTCGAATTTCCGAAATTATCTATTATTACGAGTATTGTCCTGAGTGAAATTTAGAATAAGAACTGAATGATACACCGGCTGCTGGTGAAGCAACATAATATGTTAAAAATGAGTTTGTACGTTATTGATACAAATTAATGCCATGTGAAGCTGATGTTCTTAAATATTTAGATTTTGCAAACAATAATTCAACAATGGCTATAAATCAAGCGATATTCTGAATTATTGTTACGACAAAAGCCGAATTATATTAGCCTGTATTGGAAGTCTTTAAGGCCACACTGTCGCTCAAAAATAAGATGTGTTGTTCAAGTGATCGTTTGTCGATCTCATGCATACTTGGCTGACTTACAAAGTTTCTTATACTGAGTATACAGTATATTTTCAATGCGGACAGGAAGACATGAAGAATTTTTCTCTCAAAGCAGTCAAGAGCACCCTCATCCATTTTCGATAATGTCCATGCCTCTGCGTCATAGAGCAGGACTGCGATTTCTACGGTCTTATATAGGATAACGTTTGTCGTTCGAGAGAGGGCTTTGCTAGTCAATTTCCTTCTTAGCCGAAGGAAACAGCGATCGGCAATAGTTATCCTTTTATTGATCTCAGAGCTGGTGTCGTTATCTAAGTTAATAGCTGAGCCTAGGTAGACAATGTCCTTAACTTCCTCAAAGCTAAATCTGTGTTGAGTGTCCTGTTTGCTTGACAGAATATACTTGGTCTTGCCCTAGGTGACCGCTAAACCAATTTTTGTCGAAAGCGCCACTGACATTACGCTGCTTTCTTCTTATTATGTGAATACCATCGGCGTATGCGAGTAATGCGAGAGCACATCGACTTGTCCTCTTTTACATCAAAGGTCTCGGTGATATCCATACCCACCCAGCAGCGTGCATACTCCAACGTCATCCTGCACAGACGGACGAGTTTGGTAGGGATGCCAAACCTAGACATTGCTCTGTATAGCTCGTTTCTATAGATACTGTCATACGCGGCCTTAAAATCGATGAATAGGTGGTGTGTATCGATCTGAAGCTCATGGGTCTTCTCCAAGATCTGCCGTAGTGTGAATATTGGTTCGATGTTGGATTTCCTGGCCTGAAGCCGCACAGATATGAACTCATATGGTTGCTGACGAACGGCTTCAGGCATTCAAACAATATGGCAGATAAGATCTTGTATGCGATGTTAAGAAGACTGATGCTACTGTAGTCGGTGTAGTTCGGAGGGTCTTGTCTAATGAGAATCGGACAAACAATGTTGAGGTTACATTCATCGCGCACACTTACGTCCAACCATATTTTACAGAAGAGTTGGTGTATGCTCTTAACCAAGTCATCGCCTGTCGCTTTGAGGAGCTCGGCAGTCAGCCTATCCACGTCAAACGCTTTGATAGGTTTTAGCTTAGACATTACCATCTTCGCTTCATCCAGGGCGGGTGGAGGTGATTGTTGGTCTACATCGTCGAGGTTACAATGTTTATTCTGCCTGATAGAGATATTCAGTTCATCACCGACTGCTGCTCCTACTACTGCTTCGCCAATAACATAGCTCAGTAGTTGCTCGTCTAAGGTTTTTACTCTCCATCTGGAAAATTTGAATGTAGGCAGGTTACCGGTACATATCCTTTGTACCAAACCAACATTCACTAGGGTTGCCCGGTGATCGCTGTGCTTGTAATGGTCCCTAGTTAGCTCTTCTTAGCAGGCTACTGCTCATGGAGGTCATTTGATAATTGACCTCATTCCCGCTCCCCTAAGGGTGTTCGAATTTCCTTTGTTGGCTATTACAACGTCAAAGGAAGAGATTGAGATGGCTCCTCTTCGATTCGTTACCGTGTTTCCCCATTCCGTGCCTCTGCCATCGGAGACTATATACCAATTACGATGTTGCCCTGTTCGTCTCTATATGCTTTGATTGAGAATTTGTGTCCGTGGCATGTTTTCTTTAAGTTTTGGTATTTCCTCGACCAAACGCCTTTCATCCTCTTTCTGTTTGCTCCTGGGAAGCCGGTGTTCATCTCTCCTCTTCGACTCATAGAGCTTGTGAGCAATCTTAGTCCTTCTCTGGCTTAGCTGCATATGCTTGCCGGCTTTCGTCATCAAACCAACGATTTTATTGTGGTGGTCGAGTGAAACCCATCACATTAGGAGCGCCTGGTCTTCGATGCTTGATCCTGGCAGTAGTAGACCTTCTAATCGATTAAGAGAGGCTCGATCGGCAAAGGATTTTGCAATCTCATGCGATCGTAGACGTTTGACATCGAAATTTTTCACAATATCAACCCGTCTTGGGGTTGTTGGGGATATCTGCAACCGTACCTTGGCTACAACAAGGTAACAAGCCGAGTTTATGTTGGGTCCTCGGACCGTTCGGAAATGCATAATACTGGAGGAGTGTCTAGCGTCGATCGCAATGTGGTCAATCTGGTTGACCGTAGGTTGATCAGATGTTCCCCAAGTTCTCCTGTGAATATCGAGATGTGCTACCACAATGTTCCGCCCCGGTGCAAAGTCGATTAGCCTTCTTATCAGAGGTGACGTCATGCAGACTATAACTTTGGACACTAGATGTCCTCTCTTTCTAGCTTTCCATTAAAATCCCCGGCGGAACAATCGGGGAATAAAATTATTTGATTAAGAGTGTATCTCAATAAATTGGAGTCTGTTTCTCATATCGCAGTCCTCTATTAGAATCCAAACATTTCTTTGACAAGCTCCCAGAGTTGATCGACACAGTTTTTGCATCAGCGTCGGTCTGACTATTTTCATTGCCAGCCCACCCGTGTCGAAGCATCGACTCTTATTTTGTAGGTTGGCCGAGATGACTTTGGCGTTTCGGAGTTGTTTCTTATAGTTAGTCGACTTTGGTCCACTAGATCTACTACATATGCACACTAGTAGTGGCGTTTTTAGCCAGACTTCGTGGATGGCTAAGGCAACTGTTCATTTTGAATTTGTTATTGAGTATGACAACTTTGTTAGATTTGCAGCACTGCGATCAATAAGAGCACCCAGCACCCTGTTCAGGAGTACAACAAAGTATAGTAGACCTGAGAATTATTTTGTAATCTTCTTTTCTAACTATAAATAAACTTAACCATCTTGTCATGCTCTTCGTATTATTTATACATTTCGAGCAAAATGAAACTTAATTTTTCACTGACAAAGTGTGATCCCTAGACACAGCGTGGTAGCGTGTTCATATGTACGAGTATATCAACAATTATCTCCCCGAAGTGTACATCTATTAATTTTAATTTCATCTCTCCGTCATGTTCGTATACGTTCGTATCTACCACAAAAAGGAAAGAAAACCCAAAGAATCTCGACTTCTATTACCTCCTAGAGTCGCTTTTAAACTGTGCATATGTATATTTTTCTATCTCCTCCTCACTCTCTTTCTCTATTTCTCATATATGTGAGCCAGCATATGTCCCTAGGACATTCACTGTATGGATGGAAAACATCCAAAACAATAACGAAACTAATCTTCAGCTTCCTCTCAAAATAATGATAACACAGTGATGTTATGTTGCTGATGACCTCGTCGCTTTTGGGACTTCAAATGATTCAAATTGCACTCATGTACCATGTTTCCGTCAAACTCACATTTTCCTGCTTCCCCCAAAAAGTGGAGCCTCCACCACCCATCTTCGTGGGACAGGAAAAAGGCGAAAAACAATAGAAAAAAGTGAAAAATGTGATTTAAGTTGGTACGAGTAGATACTCCATCCTACCATGATGACTACGAGTATGTGTGTACGTCCCAACTAGGGCATTCACGTACAACATGATGTTCCGGCCTCATACTGGGTATCCCATAAAAATATCTTTTTCGAAGCTTAAGCTACCCACACTCCCCTGTTCAGTCGTTGTCGTAGTCGGCTTCCCCATCATCGTTGTTGTCGTTGTCGTTGTCGTGATGGCGGAATTATTAATGGACTTACTTCGAGTACTTATCCCAAAGTTAGTCTTTTCAAAGTCATAAATTATAAACACACATACAGAATACAGATATGGGGTGAGGCCGCAGATTCGAGCCTATTTTCATCAAAGATATAAAAGCGAATATGTGCCGCCTGATGTAAGCGTCACATTTCTTATGTCGTATTCGTAGTCAGAGTCCCCAGGTTCACCCTGTTTCAAGTTATAGATAAACTATGCCATAACAGATATGTAAGGATGTGTCTGATGTATGTATGTATGTATGTGCATTGAGTCCGCCATAATTGGTTATACGATTTTGCGAGATCACCGTGAAGTGCTAGATTCAACATAAAACAAAAAAACAAAAACAAATGAAAAAAAAATTTCTCATACGCCACAGTGCGTTGTCAACATCATCAAGACTCACCACACTCACGGTCGACTGGCGGCTCCATGATTCATGAGATTATGGCCCAGGAATGGCATATACTCACATGGTGCATGTGGGATTCCAATTTGAAAAATTACTGCTACCATATGTACTCGTACTCGTATCATACCTAAGGGGGATGGAAGGCAGAGTTTTAAAGTCTTCGACCTATCAGTTAGATTGTTTGCCTTGTTTACTGATAAAACCACACGGCAAAACAAAATAATGGATCCAAATATCTTGTCTGGTTTTGGATTAGATAAATGTGTGAATGACGGGTGGGATAGGGTGCTACGAAAACACGCAGTAGGCAAACACGATGTTTGCTACGTATCAAGTTGAAGTGTTGACAGAGGATTAATGTTCGGGGTTAAACTTCCTTCCCAAACCAGCAACTGGCTTTATGTTATATTTTTCTTCTTCTTAGAAGTTGGAGGATAATGTAATACAGTGGTGGTGGTAAAGCGGTTGTTGGATTCTCTCTTTGTTCACTCGTTTAAAGTGACTAATTAAAATTGTCTTTAAATGTGAGAGCACCTAAGCATCTCGAGGACATCAAAGTTTCCTCATTTCTCTATGGAGGATATGTTTACATGTTTGTGTTTCTTTTTTAATGAAGAATTTGATGATTAACGGAAAACATAAGAACCCGCTTAAGTATTGCTAAAACTTGTCAAGAGAATAAAGGCTTTATTAGGATTTTTTTTATTTAGATTTGTTAACTTGAATAACATAGAAGAGTATGGGCGTTTTTATTCACTCGGAGTTGAACTCAACTTGAGGATTTTGTATCTCAACTTATGATATTGTTTTCATTCACTAAAAGCTGACGTTTTCAACTTTCAATTTTGCAACTCTATAGTAGAGTTGATCAACTTTTGAATTTCTCGACTCCCCGAAATAGTAGAAAATACGGGAGCAAATTTTTTTTTCGGGAAGATTGGACATCAATGGTCACTGTCATACACAGAAAACAGTTGACAGTTTGTTGGTTCGAACCTGTTAGTTGTATTCGTGTGTCGAACAACAGGAGATCCAAATAGGAGCCGTGTCTAGGAAACGATGGACTATCTGTCGCCTTAAGGCCGAATAGGTACATCATACTGTGCTAACCCCACTAATTGAATAGTAGGTTCCATCTAGTGTATGGTGTATAATTTCCCCAATCTCTATGTTTGGCGTTGAAATCTCCGCCGATAATGAAATAGTTTTCCTCCAATTCCAGTCTCAGAAATCGAAGAAGTGTTTCGAGCTCTGAGATGAAAAGGGTGAATTGAGTAACCTTACCGACACCATGTATAACCGCTTTCCACTATGGAGAGTTATATACATGATGCATGCCTCTAGCACCTGAAACCTATCCACAACACGACTGTATATTCTTTTAAAGCTTATACCTTTTCTTAGGAAGATTGCAACGCCTCCTCCTTGTATGGGGTTGCTTAGTTTCGCTAACCAAAAACACGTCAGGTGCTTGGTCTTTAAGCAACCTGAACAGTGTGGCTCTTCGCTCAATCCTAATCAGTTAGTCAACACTCACTGCAAGGACCTTCAGGGTTTGCTCCGTCTCCATTACGGCTGTAGGTGCGTTAGGCGTATATTTAATCTACCCGGGTAGCTTAATCGGTAATTTGACGTTGAAGCTGAGCCATCTGTCCCTGGATAGAGGCCAAAATAGCTAGCATGTCATTTGTTGACTCCGGTGCTCTAGGCGCTGCGGTCTGAGAAGCAACCTTTGCTTGCTGTGCCGTATTTCCCCCAACCTGCCGCCAATTGGGCGTAGGTAACTTGGGGAGTGACGGCCAGTCCTTGTATTCGAACCGGTGTATTTCACCTTTTGCTGCCGAGCTAAATTTGGCCTTTTTATGTACTGGAATTTGGGACAACCCCGATAACTTGCGGTGTGTCCCGTATTCTTACATAAAACACAGAGCACATTCTTCTGATTTGTTGTTCTTACCGCACTTAACGCATCGAGGCTGCATTTCGCAGTTCGACGCGACGTGCCCAAATCTTTGGCAGCGAACACATTGCAGCCTGTTTTCGCTCCGTTTTACTTTTTCCCAGTGTACGACCTGGTAGTCTAGGGCTTTGATACTCCTTAGACCATCCAGTTTGCTATCTGCAGTTAGCTGAAGTAGGAAAAACGGTTGTTTCCGTTTCTCCCTCTTTGCTCTGGCTGTAGTGAACGGCTTGACTCCTACGAATTCGAGTCTGTCGCACTCCTCCGGATCAGAAGCATTGTTTGCAGCTTTTCCCCCTTCGGGGTGAAGAAGAAGAGCTCCGTCGCCGAATCTCTTCACAAGTTTTTAATTTTTTTATTAGGCTCCACTGTATTACAGTGGATCGCGTGCTGCTGGTGTTGTTGTAGTTGTTTCTGCTGCTGCGACTGGTGTTGTTGTTGTTGCTTCTCCTGCTCCTTATTTGGTTGCATATGTTTTTGTTGTTCAAGCTCTGTCTTACGCTGCTGCTTTTGATTTGAGCTCTGTTGTTGTTGCCGGCATTTTGGCTCGTCGGTCTCTTTTCTTTGCTGCAGTTGAGCGCTTTTGCTTTCTTTCTCTCTTCTCTATACCGTCAGGCACCGGCGCCTTTCAGTCTTGTATTCTATCGCATACTCTGAAAAGTTCTTCGCTTGTAATTTCTTGGATTGGGGCACCATTGCTCTCAGTTTGGTTGAAGAGCCGAGCCATTTTCATGGCGAGGGAAAAGATTTTCTACTTTTTTACGAAGTATCGTCGGACAAGTCGGAGATTGCACCTTGTAGTCTTCTTGTGACAATGGTGGGTGTTTTACCCCATACATCTCCATTAAGATGGTCGCAGAGGTCCGTAGCTGCAGGGCAAGGGCATATAGTTGTTTATTTTCAAGCCAGTACATGTCTTTATACTTTATCTCAAGCTCTTCACATTTTTTCTTAACATGTGCTCTCCAACTAAATTGAACGTCGAGTGTTATACCAAAATAGTTGATCTCGTTCGCGAAAGGAATTTGTACTGCGTTGATAAGCACAGGTAGATTGTCAATTTACTTGAGAGCGAAGTTCACATGGACATACTTGTTTTCATTAAGCGCGATTCGCCAAGTCTTTGTCCAATTCTTGATCAGTGTAAGGGCGCGTTGTAACTTAGCAATTGGTTCTTCGACGGTTTTGGCTGTTGCCAAAATGACAGTGTCATCAGCAAATGTGGCTAGCACAGTATCATCCGTTTGCGGTATGTGGCGGATAAAAGCAAATATAGCAGAGGGCCAAGTATAGTTCCTTGGGGCACCCCCGCCTTTATTGTCTTAAAATTGGAATATTCGTTTCCTTGTCTGGCACGGAAAAGTCGGTCATCTACTTATGAACTTAAAATATGAGGCAATTTCTCGGGTAGGACTTGTCGAAATTTATATTTCAGGCCCTCGTGCCATACCTTATCAAAGGCTTGCGAAACGTCAAGGAATGCGCTTGAGCAGACTAGATTACACTCAATTTTTCATTCAATTACATCGGTTATTCGATGCACTTGGTCGACAGTAGAGTGATGCCTTCTAAAGCCAAATTAATGATCGGGCAAGAGGTGATTTGTGTCAATAATTGGCTTAAGACGATTAAACAAGATTCGCTCGAAAACCTTCGATATAATCGGGAGGAGTGATATTGGTCTGTATGACTTAACCTCAGTCAGCGGTTTGGCGGGTTTCGGAACCATAATAACTTTGGCAACTTTCCACTGATGCGGTACATGCTCTAGTCCTATGGTGGCATTTATAAGATAGAACAGCTTGAGCAAAAGTTTTTCGGGAGCGCTCTACGTATCTCTCCCGTAATTAAGTCATATCCGGGGGTTTTATTGGGCTTAAGCGTGTCTATAACTTGTCTAAGTTCCCTAGGTGTAGCCTTTCCTATTGGAATGTTCGTCGTCACGTCTAGCGTATTGACATTGTCTGGAAACACTTCCCCGTCGAATGGTTTGAACGTTTCTGTAAGATGGTCGGCGAAAAAGTTAGCTTTTTCTTTATCTGCTTTCGCCCAGTCATCCTGGTTTCTTCTTACTTGTGCCATGTGTATTTGAGACTTTCGAAGACTTTTATCGGCTGTCCATATTGAGTTATTAGTATCTTTTGTCGTTGTGACAAAACTACTTTCTAGGTAGTTATTAATACCTTGGTTATTGAAGTCCTTGATCGATTTTTTCAACAAGTTGCAGAGCCTATTAAAGGACGTTTTATCTTGTTAAGCCCGATTTTCATGCCACCTTTTCCGCGCTCTTCGTTTCTTCCTTATCATTTCCCTGATTTCCGGCAGATATCTTGTGCGGATACTAACCAGGCCGACTTTAACAACTTCTTTTTCAAGTTGATACGGCGTTCTAAGCGCTGCTTTTAACTCAGTATTTTCGACAACCTTTATTCGGAAATCTCCCCAGTGAGTTTTTTTGTTAGATAAGCTGGGTGGTCTTTGTTTCTTAACCAAGGATTCGCACAATGAAAGGATAATTGGAAAATGATCGGAGGGGAGACCGAAGCTTCCTCCAACTTTGATGTAACTAGTGTTTACTCCTTTTCCGATGAAGAAGTCTATCAGATCGGGTGTTTTGGCGACATTTTAGGGCCAGTATGTTGGTCTGCCTTTTGTGTAAAATTGCCAACCTCATTCCATACCAGCTTCCAGATAGTGTTCAATGGAGGTCTTTTATAAATAGGGATGACCCGCCTCTTGCGTTTCCCGATAGATGACGATCGTGGTAGTCGTGGTAGCCTTTTAGTTTCACGCGTGATCATGTCGTCAGGTTAGTTTCAGAAATTAAGCACATATCAACTGCTTTTTCCTAAATAAAAACATTCAGTTCACCAAGCCTTTTCTGTAGGCCGTTGGCATTCCACGCAAGAATATTGAGCTTCTTTGTCATGATTAGTTACCATGATCTGCTTCGATGTTGAGAAGCAGTTCGACTATTATCTTATTTGTTTTAGTCAGTTCTTCTAGTCTCTCTAAAATTACTGGGAAAACATTTGAGGCAGGATCAGGTGATTCACAGTTGATCATATTTGCTTGCACCGCTATTTGCGCGTACATTTTTCCACTTTTCACTTGCGCGTTGTTATTTTTGACGTTGTCGTTATTGCTGATTTCAGCGGCCATCGCGGCGTTGGCTATATCTGCCTTCTTAAAGGTTTTGGGGTTGGGCCACTGTTTTGGTTTCTCATAACGGCTTTAGAAGGCATCATTTTGGATTGATTCCATCATTTTGTAACTCCTTCGCGACTTCGCAGCCTCGATACTGGGCTGGATGTTGATGCATATCGCAGGGGACTCTTTCGCGGCACTGTATTCTCGCCTCAAATGTTTTCCGTCGCATTTCCCACAGCGAGGCTCGTTCTGGCAATAGGCCTGAGTATTTATCAGGATGATTTGCAAATTTTTTCAACAATAGTATACAAGATCGAGGCTTATCACAACTTGATAAAAGTCGATATTCCACTGAGACTTCATTATGATCAAATGTATCGAAATTTTGGGCGACATAGTTGACTATACTTGGTTTATGTGGCGCATTCAATGATGTTTGAGTTGCAATTCCAGTGTCAAGAAGAGAAGAGAAGAGGTTCCAAAAATCTTACCCATAAATCAGTAATCCTTGCTGCTTGTTATTGACATCTAATAAGAGTTCCTTTATCTCGTGTTTCCCAATGCTTAGAAGAAATATGATTTACAATAGATTCGGTCTGGGCATGATTCCTTCTTTAATTTAAATAGGCAACTATCAAAAACTTTAGAATACGACCTTGAATCCATGCATCATACGAGTATATGGGAAATTCTAGAGCAACTATCGATTAAAACTTCAACATACTACTCGTACTGCTGGGGGAAACCTTTTAGAGTTATTATACTCTGTAGGTAGATGCTAGACGACATGAAACTTTCCCAAAACCAACATCCATACGAATAAATTCATTGTCCCTAGGCGACATTTTATTTTATTACCGCTTAGTTGTCCTCGAAAAATAGTATTCCCTCTCGAGATGTCCCAAGTGGAGAACCTTTTTTTTTGTGTTTTTTTTGTTTTTTTTTTGCACATCATCAGTAAGGATCAAAATTCAGGAAATAACCTAATTACATGCTATACATTTCAAATGGCAAATAAAGTTATAATATTAAAGCGACAAACGGCCTCTATTGGCTTCGGCCTATTACATTAGACCAACACAAACACAAACACAAGAATGTTGCAAATAAGATGAAATAAAAGAAAGGACACCACCCGGCGGACCCTGGGGTTATTTATTATTTGCTCCCTACGTGAATGTGACTGCAGCATAACTGTTACGAATACCTACTGTTTGTTTGTAACAAATGTTTTTGCAAGTATCCCGCAAATACTTGAACATAACCTTTCTGAACTGGACCGAAGGGAGGTCGATACTCGTATGAAAGGCAAGGAAAACGGGTATTCGCTCATCTCTATTTATGGGTAAAAGTTTTCGGGCCATGTTCAGCCCTATGAGTTATGTAGTGTATCTTTTTGGTGGCATTTAAACTCATATGCGTGGAAGGAATACATAACCGGGTGCGTATGTACGTTCGTATGTCTGTTGAAGGGCAATAAAATATTCAGAATAATCACATTCTTGGGGCAAAGATATTATATTACTTGTATAAGAAGCTGGAAGCGGTTAATTGATGCTGACCGTATTGTTTGTGTTGGTGGTAGTTATTGTATCGGAACCAACACAGGATCCACAGGCAAATTTTGTGGCTATCAATCAATCAGGGTAAAATTCAATTTTGACCTTTTGTCACCTGTCTATGTGGCGAGCCGACCGGGTGGGCTGGATGGGTGGTTACATGGGTCGCTAACTGATATTGAGTGTAAAGGGGTGGACGTAGAAATGTCAGCCAGCCCCATTTGTGAATGAGTAATTGTCCTCAATTTATAATTTATGACAGAGTTGGTAATTTGTAAGATTGTGTCGTGTAAATTGGATGAGCCATGAAGTATTGGGTGTGACGAGATACCCTAATGAGATCATAATTTTCTGGGCGTGTGAATATCGGGACTTTCAGAGATTTTATGAAGTGTAAATTGGGTGGGCGATTCAAGGGATTCTCTTACCCTGATGGGTCATAATGAAAATGATTGTCGGATACCAATAACGTAGAATTTTAGCTTCTTGTTGACTATTGATATGTACAATTTTGAGACTGGGACGTTGTCTCATGTACAATAAAATATTTTATATCCTGCCCGTCAAATGATGGCTGTACATATTGGCACTGTCCGTACATAATTCTGACCTCTTTTACTCTACGTTGTCGAGGTTGCTTCTGTTGTTTTTCACGTTCTTTCTTTGACGAATTTTGTACATCGGGTTCTCTCTCTGTTTATTGTTTAACAGTGCTCTAACTCTATTCTCATTTTCATTTAAAAGGCATATCGCGGTGGAAAGCAAGATACAGAAGGGTCCCCCGCACTCCACTTTTCGAAGCAAAAGCTTGGATTATTCTACAGAATTTAGATCCGTAGACAAGATTATCACTGTCTCAAGCTACAAAGTGGTGTTAGGTCTCCCTCGTGGGTTTTTTCTTTCAACTATTGCCTCTAAGATCTTTTTTACTTGTCTGATTCCTTTCATCCTAATTAGGTGCTCTATTATTTTATCAGATGGCAACGATTAGTATAAGGCCTCGTAGAAGTAGCATCTTCCGACAGGTGCTGGTTCCTTAAATGACGAGAATGAGCCTCTGCAGCCGAACATCTTGCAGCTCTGCTAATAAGTCCTACTTCACGCCTCCCCGTGGCGCCATCTGGGAATCTCACTAGAGGTTGCGAAGTGAAGGAGGCAAATGGCGAGTTTCCTGCGCCATTAACCAGGATTAGTGTCGGAAAAACAAAACAAGACCATATCCGGGCTACTCCGACATATTTGGAGCTCAGGCCGGAAAGGATTTCCAGGACTTAGTCAGGGTCTTGGAAAAGAGATGGTGGCGGACGAGCCCTATAAGGGCCAACGGCAGCGCTCACATCCCGGAACGGGTTACTGGCTTCGGTGTAACCGACCCCTCGTCCTAAGGGCACTCAAAGTGGAACTGGTCCTCCAGGTTGGGGGTTGTGCCGCCGGGGTAACTGCCCGGCCATTACTTTATCTTTAAACATTTTTCTATCTGGTAGTAAAACTCGTGCGTACTACAGTAAACAAATTCGGGTCAACACATTTACTGTGTATGCAGCAATAAGAGCTTCAGGTCAAAATGAGTCAAATCAGACGATTCTACGCCATTCATGGGAGTTGGGAATCTCTTAGTCCGCATTGTGGAGAATTTCGCATAGATTAATATAACTCAAGAACTGAAGCCTCTTGATCAATTTAAGTGCCGAAACTTCTCCGATTCGCCTCTGCAAAAGTTTGAAAAAAATCCTGGATTTCATCGAAAAGACATCTTTGACGATGAAACTCATTTTTGGCTTAATTTTTTTTTTTTGTTGCGCCTGGAGGTGCAGGAATCTTCAAAAGATACCAATGGTTATGCCCGATTGATATATCTGACAATGCCATCAGTGCTAGTCAGTATACTCGTATGCCTACGGGCTAAACCTCACCCCTTAGAGAGGCACTATGAACCGGCTACGCGTACTCATATTAGCAGGAAATTCCTCCCGCTCATTTTTTCATTTTTCTGATCACTACGACTAAGTTGCTTTAACAAGTATGTAGTTTACGCTTCTGTAGTGTAGTGAAGTGAAGGCACCTTCTAGTACCGTCATAAGATGCGATTTTTCCTTACGGCGCTAGGTCGAAAGGTCTTGTTCTTTGTAGTCGGCACTCAAGGTTTGTCACATCCATAGTACGGATTATTTCATTATTGTGTACATATGAAGACGGGTACGAAGTTTACGAGCAAAATTTTTTTACTTCGTCCCTCACGGTAGCAATTCCTAGATCTCTGTTGTAAGAGACCGAGAAAAACCCGCGTAACAAAAACCACAGTCTGTTTAGTTGACAATTTATTAATGCACAGTTTAACTCCAACTTCAGTGTATTTATACATGTACATTATAAAGGAGTGTAGAGTTCAGGTCATTCACCTAACCAGATGATCGGCACTTTGCGGCAAATATGTCGCAACTTGTATGTGCTTGATATTATTATCTTCTATAAAGTCCGAAAATTCTTTTGATCTGAAACAAGTTCCACGATCAGAAATAATTCGCTTTGATCTGGAGTAGTTCTCAAAGAATGATTTCAGACACTTGATCGCTTCTTTGCTCTGCGTTGTTCTTACGGGGTAGAGCTTGATGAACTTTGTAAACGCGTCGATTATCAAAAGAACATGTATTCTATTTGTCTGCGAGTTCAGCAAAGGACCAAGGTGGTCAATATGCAACGTGCAAAAGGGAACATTTCCTTTAGGAATCGAATGCAAAGTTGCTTCCACTTTACCAGAATGAGACGAAAAATAAATACATTTTAAACACTTCTGGATATAGTTCCTAATCTTGTCCTTCATTCCAGGGAACCAATAACAACCTGATAAATGTTGATAGCATTTTTCTACACTGACATGACACATTGCCTCATGATGGGTGCGAATCACTTGCTCTTCCATATGAGATGGGACGTAAAAAAGTACTTTGCCTTTGCATTTCCTATATATTAATCCATCAACCATATACTATAAAGGACTTTCACTTTTTTCAAGGGCGTTTGCTATCGAAATTATATTTGAATCCTGTTTTTGCGCAACGACTAAGACAAATTCGAAAGATTCATCATCGACGTGAAGGATATTAAATGACCTGTTTAATGCATCAACATGAAGTATTCGGTCTCCTTTTCTATGCTCGACAGTGAAGTCAAAACCTTGCAATTCTAAAACCCATCTAGAAATCCGAGGATTTAACGATTTCTCCCTTAACGTCAAAGTCAAGGCTTGACAGTCCGTTACGACTTTGAAAGGTATTCCAACTAAATAAATTCTAAATCTTCTAAGAGCATGTATTATTGAGAGTGTCTCAAGCTCGTAGCTATGATACTTACTCTCTGCTTCAGATGCTCGATTGGAAAAATAAAAAATAGGATGAAACTTTCCATCCTCCTGCCTCTGCATTAGAACAGCCCCGAAACCAATCGAACTTGCATCACAATGCAATTCTGTTGCACTATTCGGACTATATATGGCAAGAACAGGAGATGCGACAAGTTTATCCTTCAATGAATTGAAAGCTTCCATTTCATTTGAACCAAAGACGAAGGGTGTGTCTCTTTTCAGCAAGTCATAAAGTGGCTTAGCTATGTAAGCGAAGTGCCTTATGAACTTGCGGAAGTAGGAACAAAGTCCTAAAAAGCTTTGTACGTTCTTAGTGCACGTTGGTATGGGAAAGCTTTTAATTGACTCTAAGTTATTTTCATTTGGCCTAATACCATTTTCTGTGACTCTTTAGCCAAGATAAACTACTTCTGACCGCATGAACATACACTTATCCAACCTAAGTTGCAAATTATTATTAACTATCACCAGCATTACAGACTCCAAAATCTCTAAGTGTTCTTCAATGGTACCGGTCGCGATGAGAATATTATCTAAATAAGTGAGAATCTTTCCTTCTGTGATAAGATTTCTAAAAATGTATTTCATGAAACGCTCGAACACCGATGGAGCATTTTTCAAGCCAAAGGGCATCCTCGTATATTGGTATTGCCCCATTGGTGTGATAAACGAGGTATACTTAATAGAATCCTCTGAAAGTTTTACATGGTGAAACCCATTTTTCAAGTCCAGTAGACTGAAATATTTTTTATTTCTTAAACGATCGAGGTGATCTTCGATAAGTGGCAAAGGATAGTTATCGCGAAGTGTAATCTTGTTCAGCTCTCTAAAGTCAACACAAAGTCGAAGTTCTTTGTTCTTTTTGTGAACAAGTACTATTGGCGATGCGTATGGAGAGGAAGATTCACGAATAATGCCTTTAGCCATTAGATCATCAAGAATCTTTTGAAGCGAAATTTTGTGTGCTTGAGGAAGCCTCCTAGGTGCACAGTAGAATGGCATATCTTTTGATAGCGATATTTTCATTTCAAAATCTGATTTGTGATATTGAAACTCAGTACAACATAACGCACGATTTACAATTTCCCTAATCCTACTTTTGATATCCTCACTTAGACTAGGATTAATGTTCAAATCAAACTCACCCTGATCTGCGACGTCGATATTTAAAATTTCATTGATGACGTCAACGATGTTGTCTTGACCACCTTGAGATGAACGTAGAGATGATGATTCAAAACCAGTGTTGCTTGCTGTTCCGAGATCTTGACTGCAGCTGATGTGATCGCTTGTTTTTCCAAACGCCAAGCCCGTTTTCCTTATGAAGTCTCTACCTAAAATTAATGGATATGTCATTGAGAAATTTTTAACAATAAGTAATTGCAAATTGATAACTAAACTTTCGAACTCAATACAGGTGTTGATGCTTCCAATCGTTTCCAGAGGACTATTGTTGACTCCACAATAATTGTGTTTATGTTTCTCCAATGTTGATAGCAGTTGTGATGGCAGGAATCGTTCTTGAAGAAAGCTGACGGGTCTTCCAGAATCCAAAAGTGATAACAGCGCAATTGAAACTTCCATTTGATCACTGGACCATTTGCAACGGATGTTGCGTTCAAAATCATTATCAGCTATTGCTGTTACTGTTGAAGTGTTGTTGGCTTGATCTTCTTGATCTCGTTGCAACGCCATGACTGCATTTTTACTTTCGCATCTTGTAGAAGTGTGGCCGGGTTGACCGCACTTGTAGCATGTCACATCTTTCCTCAGGAACTTCGTGTTGGTCGTTTGGTTAGATAACGGTACGTTTTCTGCAGGTATTTTTGGTTTGCCTGGTGGTCGGCGACGATTGTGAAAGGTAGGTGGATTAGATTTTGTTGCTTGTTCGATGCCATTACGGTGGTTAGTTTTTAGTTTGGCATATTTCCGAGGAGCTGATTTTAATTCGACAAGGTTTTCTGCACTATACAAAATACTTTTGTTTGTTTCAGAATCACGGATACCTTTAATAATGAATTATATTAAATCCTCTTCTTCAACTTTGCTGTGAGAAGCAATTTCCTGCATATGTAGGACATATTGTTGCAGAGATTCGTCACGGTGTTTTCTTCTTTCACGCAGTTCGTTGTACACGTCAGATCTTGTCACGACTTTCTGGAACTCACTTCTTAAGGCATTCTTTAATTGTGTCCAGGTGTGTATATTTACTGTTCGAACAAATAGTTTAGCTGTACCTTTCAGGAGCCTCTTGGCATAAATGAATTTGTTGCGATCATCTAAGCCTAAGACCTCCGAACACTCCTCAAACTGTTCGATCCAAAAGCGTACATTATAGTTGTCATCTCCGCTGAAAGGTGACACCGAGTCTTCTACATCTTTAAAGTTGCAAGTAGAAACTGGTCGAGAGTTAGATTCCGCTTCTTCTAATTACATTTCGTGCAGCTGTACTTTTAGCTACATTATTTCTTCTTTCTTCCTACAGATTCTTTGCAGCTTCAATAACTCCGCATCGATGGTCTCTTCGTCTTCACTGCTGGAAACAACGCTAGAGCACGATCACATGGGGCGACTGAGTCGTCAATATTTAAGTCTCTGCTTGTCGATGGAAACTCCTGCATAAGCTTCGTGAAGTCTTCGCTTGTGTATTCCCGTACCGCTTCTTGCACTCAGATTTTCAATTCGGCCTTAGTGCCTGTTGTCTGACATTTTAAGTGTCTGAGAATAAACTTTAGTCTCGAAACTGTCGCAGACTCTAAAAAATTCACGCATTCTTCAGACATTATGGACACTTGCACTATGCGAATTATTATTTTCCGAGCTATAAAAAAAACTCGATTTTAGGGCAAACGTACACTCGCACTGTATACCAGTTCCAACAAAACTTATTGACTTGCTAGCCGTTATCCCACTTCTGAGTTGTAAGAGACCGAGAACCCGCGTAACAAAAACCACAGTCTGTTTAGTTGACAATTTATTAATGCACAGTTTAACTCCAACTTCAGTGTATTTATACATGTACATAACAAAGGAGTGTAGAATTCAGGTCATTCACCTAACCAGATGATTGGCACTTTGCGGCAAATAAACCGTACTACAGTATGGTGTGCAAGAAATTTCTCACTTAATATTTTTTTCTTCTACACTGTGAATATCACCATTCCTAATATAACAAGGAATATAAATGAAATGCTTGCAGTAGAGCCATATTGCTTGGTTTGGTACATCCCCAAAGTTATATACCATGTGTCCAAGACGGTTTCAGCACTTGCTTATACAGAAGCAGTTTGTTGTGTACGCTTAACTTCGAATATCTTCCGAGTAGCCAATACATTTCTCTAGATCTGATTTCGAGCTCTCCGCGCTTCTTTTTAACGTTTGGACTTACGTTTTGCGTCTAGGGTCATTCCTGGATACTTGGCTCGTTTGCTAATGGTATTTGCACCGAGTTAATGAATATAGGTAAGTTGTTTAACTTTCTTAATGTAAGATTGACATGCGTTAATTTTGTCTCATTGAGGACTATTCGCCAGGTTTTTGTCTATTCGCATACTTTGTTCAAAGCTCGTTGGAGTTTTCTGCTTGATGATTAGAGCAGGAACAGGATTGGACCGAGTACACTTCCTTGTGGAACACCGGCGTAGATTTCTTTGAAATCTGAATATTCACTACCATGCCTAACAGGGAAAAGTCTGTTTTCAAGATAAGATTCCAATATTCTGTACAACTTTTCCAGCACGATAATTCTTAGCTTATACCTTAGGCCTTAGTGCCACACCTTGTCGAAAGCTTGAGATACGTCGAGAAAAGCGCTAGAGCATATTTTTTTTCCTTCTTTTTTCAATTTCGTTCGTTATTCGATACACATGATCGATTGTGGAATGTTTGACCCGAAAGCCGAATTGATGATCCGGGATCTAGTGTCTTTCTTCAATTACTGGTTGCAACCGTTTCAGCACGAGTTTCTCGAAGACCTTAGATATTACTGGCAGAAGTGAAATGGGTCTATATGATTTCTTGTCATTTGCACATTTCCCCGGTTTCGGAACCATAATAACTTCGGCGACTTTCCATTGCCTTTGAACATATAATAGTCTTTAAGAAGCATTTATAATGCAGAGCAACTTAACCAGCACTTTTTTCGGTAGCTCTTTCACAATTTCGCCAGCGATTAAATCATATCCCGGATCCTTGTTATTTTTCAATTTTTTTATTGTCATTCGAAGTTCGGACAGGGATACGGTTTTTACTTCAAAGTTGTCGGGTGTCGTATTAGCATCGAACAGCTTGTACGTTTCCTCTAAGTGATCGGCAAGTAATTCTGCTTTCTCTTTTTCTTCTTTTGCCCATTGTCTCGTGATTTTTTAGGTTCTGCAGCACATTTTTTTAGTGTGTTACAAAGGTGGTTCAGATAAGTTTTATCCGGTGGCTCGCGGGATTATTGCCATCTCTTGCGCGCCCTCCTTTTTTTCTCATATGAGGTCTTCGATTTCAGGCTGGTGTTTGACTTTATTGTTTCGTGCTTCTGTCTTCCGCAAAGGAGTGTTTTCCGCGCTGAGCTCTGAATGACTTCGATGAGTTTGTCGATCTCTTCTTCTATTTCGAACAGTGTCTTAAGTGGTACATTTGTAGCAACATTTTCCTTGCAGTTTCTTCTGAAACCGTCCCAGTTAGTTTTATTACTAGTTTACCTAGGCGGTCCTTCTGTTTTTACTAGACTTCCACCTATTTTTTAGAGTGACTGCTGACTGATCTGAGTAAAATTTTTAGTTAACTCTTTTGCGATAAAGAAGTCGACGAGGTTAGGGAATTTATTTTTGTCAGTTTGGCTTTCCTGTCGAAAAAAAGTTCACCCCGCGTTTCATGCTGGCTTTGTACAATAATCTACCTTTTGTCGAAATGCATCTTGATCCCCAGAAAATGTGTTTCGCGTTAAAGTTACCACCTAAGACAAAATTAGGTCCGAGTGAGTCAAAAAGACAATACGACTGGGTGTGATTGAAATCCTGACAGCGTTTGCACTGAGGTATCGATCTACGTTCGTACGCATAGGCTCGATTTTAACTACGATAGTCAAAATACTTTTTACATTATAAAGTCGTCTATATTTTCGCTTCTATCGAAGGTTAGCATAAACAGCGGGACTCCGTGCTTTACCAAGATTTCATTGACTTGTTCCGTTTTCTGCTTAATCTTCTTTAAGATATTTATTGCGTCGATAATTTTCAAGCCTTTTCCTTTAAGGTAATTTATAATGTTATCTTTAGTGCACGAGGGGTGGAGACCACTTGCTATAATACATAGTGGTCTTTCTGATTTATGTTCTTAGGTGAACTACTGGATCTTGTCCGCGTTTAGTTTTTTTTAGATATTGCTCGGTAGCCGTCAGAGCCAACTACATTAATTTCCTAATCATTGTGTCTTAATGACTCTGTCAATTAGCAGCAAACCCACATGGGCCTCGCAAGACTCCATTGCATTCACAAGAAGTGGCCGTTTTGTGTGGATTTCATGCCAGAGGTATAATTGCGTCGTATTTTTTCGTCGATGAAAATGATCGCCATGTTAGCGTCAATGGAGTTCGCTATTTTGCCATGTCGGGTGAGAATTTTTGGCCAAAATTGAATGTGTTTGACATCAGTGATATATGGTTCCAAAAACATGTTGCTACATTCTACATAGCTGGTCAGAGAATTGATCTATTGGAAGGGATGTTTAGTAATCGGGCAATCTCGAGAAATGGGCCGGTCAATGGCAATACAAGTTAACGCCGTCGGATTTCTTTTTAGGGGTTACGTTAAGTCCTTATAACAACACATGTCATCATAAAGGCACAGGAGGTCAGAAAGAATAACGAACGAACGCGAAATGGCCACTTTGTCCGCTGATATTTGTGGAAAAGTCGTGCAAAATTTGCTCTGAAGAATTGATCGCAGTAAACGTGCTCGTAATGGTCATATGAATGAGATCGAATTCTATACTTATCTACATTTTACTAGCTTTAAATTCTTCTCATGTGTGACTCCTACTGTATTTGTATGAAGTCACCTTCTCTAGTTTTGCTTCAATAATATTGAAGTGTCGTTTTCTTTGACTCTTTGCTTCTGACAATTTTTTGTTTTGTTTCTGTAGTTAGTTCGAGATTTTGTTTCTCAAGAATATCTTTTTATTTTCTTATGTTTCTTTGAATGTTTTCTTCGGAACTCACAAAAGTATATTATTGTCTGCACAGCTACGTGTAACTTACTGTATAACTCATCATATCTCCTAATCCTCCTGGAATAGCTTCATCTTTTCGTTTTTATTATGTTGTGTCCTTGACTGGTTTTCTTCTGAAATGACTTCAGATCTGTTGAAACAAAAATTGTTTTGTTTGTCAGTTATGTACCTAATCAGGAAATTTCATGGTTCTGGGGATTTTTCCCTTGGTGCAACGCTATAATTATTGGTGATGACAACTTGAAAGGTGTATCACAGACTTCCTTGGTAAGATGGTAGCTTTGATTGTTAAAATAACGTCTGACTGAAAGGTTTGTTTTGCTGTCTTGGTTTGCTAGGAATAGGAAGAGCTCTCTGCCATCCGAGGCAAAAAGTTTTTTGGACTTATTCCACCTTACAAGTCACGCAAAGGATAGAAATATTTTTATATCTTTGTACATTCAAAGAACACTTTCCAGGATTTCTGAAGGTGCCTGTCTTGTCTTTAGTCATAATAAAGGTATTTCATTTGCATATACCAAAGAGTCATATAAAACGTATGTAGCTACTCGTATATCATAAAGTTTGCATCTTCGAAGAATGTTTTGTCTCCTAGAATTGCTTTATTACACAGACCTACTGATTAATCTATGAAATATTCTCTGATCAGCAAAAAGTATACCCTTCACAGCCACCTACATTGTTCACGAAAGTATCCATACCCTACAATTCGTTGTTGGGTGCATACTCGTATTAAACCCTGTTCTCACAAGATTGTCCACCTAAGATGAAAGTGCCATCAACCAGCATGTTTGTGCAGATGAAGCTTAACCTTCCCCCAATGCCCTTTATCAGAAAGGAAACCAGAGTGAAAGGTCTGAGGCTAAGTTCGGCCATTTTCTGTACAAAAATCCACTTTCACTGTTTGGCAGAAATTCACTACGTAAGCCAGTTAGCTTGATCTATATATTTTGCACTACATATGTAAATATACCACTTGTGTCAGGTGATTTGAGGCTATTAACAGTACCATCAGCGTATTTTATGTCCTTATTTGTCGCCACCACTTATGTCAGATACCAGCTTCGTCGTGGGTTTAATAGATTCACTTCAAGTTTCTGTGATAGAAGCTGGTTATGGGCTAGTTCTTACCTGGTTACCTTAAAAGTGAGCCTAAAGGTTGAATTAGTCGCAGCTTTCGATTGCTTCTCAAGAGCCTTCCAAATCTGAAGAAGCCTTGTATGGGTACCACCAAGATACAGGTGATTTGCAAATGTCTTTCCTGGAATGGCATGTCATTTACAACATCATTCAGATTCTGAAAAGCTTCCTCTGGCTTTTCTCGTTAGTTTCACGAGAATCTCTACTTCTTTACAGTAAGATTGAGACCTCGCATATGATTCTGAACCGATTAAAGGAATCACATAATAGCACGTCACCTTGTCTAAAAAAAAATTTTAACATCAAAGATCGCGGTTAAGTCGTTACCGACTCGGCGGAACAGATGAACAAGCTTTGTAGGGATGCCAAAACTAGACATAACTCTATATAGTTCGTCTCTGTAAATGCTTTCATATGCGGCCTTACTATGCAATTGATGAAAAGATGATGGGTATTGATTACCGACTTCTCATACATCTTCTGGTTTAATTAACACCAACAGTGTTGCAATATTTTTGCTCGTACTCAACGTAAATGAAGCCGTTGTACTCACCATTCCTCTTCAATAAGGAACCAGACAAGAAATTACAAGAAGTGTAAGCTGGTCTCGTTGTCTTAAGAGTTCCGCTTTATTTTTTATGAGATTACGGGTTTTCTTCGAATTTCGCTGAATCCACCTAAATTTTTAATCTACCCCAAGTTCAATCTTTGTTGGTTGCAGCACGGTGTTTCATCAACACCTTATGTTTTGCATGAGGAAAGCCATGAATTTCGTCCATAAAAACTAAAACTTTCGCTCTTTGTATTGGCGGTTTCAATCGGACTTCTTGGCGAGTAAATCAGTCGATGTTATCGTCAATTCCAAATTTTTGAGTAAATATTATCCACAGAAAAAGTATAAGAAGTCTTTTTCCTCTCAGCCTTGTTCGAGATGAAAGAAAAATTGCAATCTAAAATCCGAGAGCTTTATCGGTTAGAGAAGTGACATTCATCGAAAGCGAAGTTCGATTATATGCATCATTAGCTTGCTTCACTTTTTCCAATTCTTCTACTGCTCATCTACCGTCCGTTAGCCCTTTCGTCACGGCTTTCGAGACGTAAAGCTAGGACCACTTCTATTGCTTTAATTTGTATAGAAAGGTTCAATTAGATGTTTTACTAAAAAAAAAATGCGGCTATTTGGCAGGGTGTTGATGGTACAAAAAAGAACCATCCGAGATGTTGGCTGGTACAATAATGTACCATTCGTACTTCATTTCAAATTTTGGTACATTTTTTCGATTGGCCATCACTATCCGACAACAGGGAATCCAATAGAGTTCAACAAATTTACTGAAGAAAAAAAGCGATAGAAACATAAAGTGTTGTCCTTTTTAGCTATTGAGCTGGGTAGATTTTGAACAACTCTTTCACCCAATGTTCCTTCACGTTGCTCTGTTTCTTTTTCGCTATAAATGTCAAAGTCGTTTGTATAACCTGATGGAGAATCGCATGTCAACCACATTTGGATGCCCCGTTTCACCGGTTTCATAGGCATGTATTGCTTCATCATGCTGCGCCCTTTGAATTTCGTCACTTATTCGTCTTATTATTCTTCCACATAATTAGTCTTAGTACTCAATGAGGGCTTTTCAGGAGGTGAAAAATACAATTTTGAAGTGATTGGCATGAACCGATGCCGTGATATTAATGACTTCATCGACTGACTACCCAAGGAGGGCTGAGTAGACCAATAGTCTTTCAAGCAAGGTATTCGATTATAGCACATCACGAACATGCATCCGATTATTACCCCTGTTTCAACAGCATTTGTTCTTGCGATTTTCGCCGCTTTCTTCTAAGACTTCTCATAAATATCCAACCTTTCATTAGTACATTGTGCAATGTATATATAAACGGATCGCGGTAGCAACTTGTGGAAAGTATGCATTATGCATAGGTTGCGATGCAGCTCTAGTTCTGTCTCACAAATGTTAGGATCACTCACGGTTTTCTTAGGGATGAATATGGTATTTCTGGTACTGGTGACCATATGACGATACCATCATTTGCCTGATTGTCAGTTTGACCTTCTTCTGAAACATCGCCACTCGGTTCCTCTTCACTACAATCTTCGTCAGAACTACTAGGTGAGCTGAAAAGTAACCTCCTTGACCGCCAGAATGGTTATGGTGCCTTGAAGTCCGTTCATATCTAGGCAGACATGCCAAATTTCAGTGCGATACTATCTTTAGTTTTGTTTTGACAGCTGATTGTTGTTGACGTGTTTGGTATCATGTTGAGTATGGACAAAAACCATTTTCCTTCTCTCATAAAACATTATTTTTTGAGAGGCAAAACGGGGAAGGCAACAAAAGAAAAGTTGGATAAATATTATGGGGCTAATGCTCCGTCAGATTACACCGTCAAATATTGGTTTCGAGATTTTCTTGGTGGCCGCAACTCCACTACCAATTAAGTCCGCAGCGGCAGGCCCTTCGATGCGGTTACAGAAGACAATGTCAAGAAAATACATGAAATGGTGTTGGATAAGATAAGAACTGAGCGCACACGCCATATTCGGGCAATATTCTGCATATGAAAAAGTTATCCTGCCGCTGGATGCCGCGCATGCTCACTCCTGACCAAAAACACAAACGCGAGAGCACTTCGAAAGAGTGTTTAGACTTGCTGATGCGGAATCGGGCGGACTTTTGGCGTCGATTGGTAACTGTTGATGAAACCTGGATCCACTTTTGCACACCAGAGAACAGAATGATTGCCCGGCAATGGACTGAAGCCGTCATGAGTGCTCCAAAGCGGCCGAAGGAGGCTCAATGGGTCGGAAAGGTTATAGCGTCGGTTTTCTGTGATTGTCATGGCAAACTCTTCATGGACTACCTCGAAAAAGGAAAAACCATCAACAGCGAGTATTACTGTGCATTATTGGAGGGATTGAAGGCCGAAATCGGTGCAAAACGGCCCCACATGAAGCGAAAAAAATTTTTGTTTTTGCAAGACAATGCCGTGGCTAAAATCAATGACTTACAGCTCCAGTTGCTGTCGCCCGATTTGGCTCCCTCGGACTATTATCTCTTCCCAAACCTCAAAGATGGCTCATCAATAAAAAATTCAGCTCACGCGAGGAAATCATCGACGCCACGGAGGAGTATTTTCGGACGGGATCAAGAAGTTGGAAAATCGCTGAAATAAGTGTATCCACCTAAAATAAAATAAAAAAAAAATTTAAAAAATTTTTTTTTTCTTTTTACCACACCTAGTAGATACACCGTTGTCAGGATTAAGAATTTATGTCACTAGGGACGTACATTTTGTGGTACTTAAATGTACCAGCCGTCACGAAAGGGTTAGAGGACTAATGTCTACGCATTGTTTTTTGTAGCTTTTTCGAACTCTTCGACCTACAGGTACAAGCCGCAAGAAACAAATATCTGAAAAGCAACTGCCGATTTCGATATCTTCTACCAATCAGTTTGAATCTACTCAACAAGTTTTTAACAGAGTCGCAGACGGGGACTGCAAAACCCGTACTCCAATAGTGTAGTGAATTGTCGTCATTTCGAGCACTACCTAGAGCAAATCAATTCATTATATGCGTAAGTGGTAATACAAATATTTATGTACTATACATAAAAGCAACACAGCCATCTATCAAATTGCCCAATGCTCCGCATTTCGGGAAATTACCTCGTACCTATCAAACTGTGCCTGGGCACATCTAAGCCAGGCACTTTCAACAATACGTCGCACTGTTGCTTTTAGATATTACCAAAATTAAATTCAAATTGGATTCTATCCTATGATATGTTTATTTTGAGATGCGAACATATACTATAAATATTTTCAATTTATGAACAATATTCCACAACGTACGACTGTTGAGCACTAAAGGATTTAACAACAAAAAATGCTCACAATTTGGTGTTTTCACATGATTTTCTGACTTGCCTCGGAGCAGCCGTATTCGTACCTTAGAGACTATTTAGATTTCATCTATTTTCTGCTTTTGATTTTCGACATTTTCTTCGAATATTGGATTTGTGTGATTTTCTTAGAACTACATTTAAACACAGTGTGGCAAATAATATCCCGGACTGACTCAAGAAAACATAATTCAAACAAGATTTCTGCTTATTTTTTGGTGTTTTTATTCAAGATTGATTCAAATGCCTGTTCTAGCTCATTTTACGAAATTACCTATAGTGCCCGTGTCATATCTCCTAGAATGGTCGAAGTTTTGTCTTCAAAAAAGCATCCTTTCAACTTCAATTTCAAGTTAACACACACAGAAATTGGCGAACAATGCGTGCTGTGTGACTCGGTCCATTATCGTGCAACAGGGATCAACTTTTTGGATCGTAACTACAGTAACTGTTTCATCAGTTGTAACGAGTTCTCTGTAGGTAATTCCTTTGCTATCGAAGATGAGTGTTCTCTTCATTTTTGAAGGAACTTTTCGAATGATTTTAGGTTGTAATCGGTATTTTGACTTCCATTCCGCACTTTGACGCTTGGTTTCTGGATCTTATTAGAAACCGGAATGCCGGACTCTTATCAAATTTTTTTTATCATTCAATTCAACCAATTTTACACAGACCTTTGTTTTGTCCAAATCCTTGTGAAAAATTGTTCGAATTGTCTCTTTGTTGATCTTTAAGGCCTCTTCCATTATTTTCAGTAAATTATTGCGGTCATCTGCAACAAAATCACGAACCAGCGCCACTTGACGCCAACTGTTCTTCTCAAACAATCATCAATCGGAATATTTCTGGTGCAATTTTGCGTGAAATTTAATGACCGCTCTTTGTTCCATGTTGACATTTCAACATCAAATGGAAAGGTGTTTTGGAAAAAGAATTTTTGTAATTATTAAATGTTGCGATGGCGCGATGGTTAGCTCATTAGACTACCACGCAGATGGTCCGTGGTTCGATCAGTGGCATCGCCAACAATTTTGCGAATCGTCATCACCCTTTCGGCGGGCAATGCCAAACTCCCGAAAAAAAAAAATGCCTATGAAAAAGTTTCTTAAGAGCGCTGTTTGCATGAGCAACACAAATGAGTGTCAAGAAGCTAGACCATGGTCCATACCGGGCTGCCAGCGCCACAGTGTTTTGTTTTTAAATGTCAACCAAATGTCATGGAAATTTTGACAGAAAGACTTAAGTCTAAAAACACCTATTCGGACAAACAGCTGGCAATCTCGGTTGCTGAGATATGTATCGTGTCCGTGATATTATCGACCACACTGTGCATGTAAGAGTATGTTGCGAATTCAGTCGCACAGATGGTGGCATTAATCCAAGCTTCTTTTTCTACTTAAGATCCACCAAAGCATAAATCCACTGAAAGGTGTATTTTTAAAATACCCACCAACAGTTGTTTTTGATTTTGTCAGTCGAAAAATAACGATGTAATGGAGGGGAGAGAGGAAAAAAAACAGAAGCAGGTCCCAGCAGTATTCGTATCAACAGGGCTGTCAAAATTACTTTCGGTTTCCGTTATGTCGCCAAACCAAATATTGAGTCTATAAAATCGAATTTGTTTTTATGACTTCCCGAGTGGATAAACGATTTTCTTGGTGTGCTTCTTCTTCTTATTCCAATTTTACTGTTTCTCCATAATTTTCGGTCGTATTTTGGGGAATAGCGAAAATTGAGCGGAAACAAATTACTCACATATTATTCCGTTATTGTTATTACCGTCACCCGACATTATTATTTAGCTCGTTTGGGAGCAGCACTGTTCGTAAGTGCCTTCGAAATTTCCCATTACACCGACCGAACTACCGTCACATGTCGTTGTACGAATACTCGTATGTGATGCGAAGAAAAGGACACAACACGAACGTACCCACACCGTACAGTCACTTGCTTTCGCAAGGATGCAGAAACAATTTCCCTGTTCCTGTGCGAAATGGGAATCAATCAGTCACAGGCAGCGTGCTAGTACGAGTACCTACCACGTAGGAAAGGAGTTATACGATGAGTTTTTCTTGTATGGGCATGGCAATGGGACTAGAACTGAAGCTGGAGCTGGGTTTACCTGGGGAATACATACTGTTTTTTCTACCTGCAGGGTGTACTCCAAGTAGGTACTCATACATGGAGTACCATGAATTCTAGAAGTCGCTGGAGTGTGTTGTAGAGAAAGAAAAAATAAAAATAAAAAACGTCCTCCAGGTACGGCAGGATATTGAATTTGACTCAATCAATTTATCATGAGCGTAAAAATGATGAATTGCGTAACCATTTCACTGTTGTAAGGAGTGGAAAATGCGAGTTAATCTACGCAAGGGTTACTGCCCGAGACTACAATTTCATTTTTATTTTTATTTTTATTTTTTTTTTATTCTGATTGGAATGTCAATTCTAAATCGAAATGATAAATCGTGAACGAAAGCAGAGAGGGTTATTCCAAAAAACGTTTTGTAGATCATGTATCTAAAAGTTGTGGGTGTTTCGTATTTGCTGTGCTTTTTTTGTCGTCCGTAATGGGGTGACACCATAAAATTAATGAAGTCTTTTGTGACATGTTGCCATTGTGTCAAAAGCCGACTACATTTACACACGTACGCATATCCTAATCCTCTGAGGTAATAGTGGTCGGATAGAGATAACCTTTTAAACGCGTATCATATCGGATGTGTCAGGACACACTGTCAACAGGACTTAGCGTAGGCGTTTTTTGATGGTTACGATGACAGATTTGTAGTTGTCAAGACGGAAAGAAACAGGGGTTCTTTCTCTAAAATGTGTGAGTCTCTACCACAAAGTGATGAATCAATTTTCTGCGGCGATAGTAGTAGCATCAGATATTTTCATCTTACGAGCATTCTCTCATTTTCGAATTCTTGGGGGTTGTGAGGCGAGTGTGGAATTAAATTCTTACGCGATAATGATTACGCAATTAAGTCGAGGCTTATTGTGGATTATCGAATGTCGGCACTTTGTTGATCTGAATGACATGGAAGGAAATTAATTTTACGCACTGGCACTGCTACTTGGATGATCTACAATATTTGGAATGTGCTCGTGTGGGGTAGGATATGCTTGTATATCAAGTATTAGATTAGAGAAGACTTGATTTGGAGAGGGGCTTGATGTTGAAGTTAATCATGGCAGATTTGAGGAATGGAATTCATGCCAAATAAAGTTGACACGTCACAAGATGTGATGGCTGATGATGTGGTCGCTGGTATGGTATAAATATTTTAGGAAGGAGCATCTAGGGACGTTCATTCACAAGTCCCTCTTGGAAGAAGATTAACTTATTAAATTGGTTATACATTGTAGTCTTATTGCTTTTGAGTTGCAGAAGGATTACTGCCATAATGACAAGAGTTTGTCTACATTTAAACCATATCTTGTCACAAAAATTATAAACGCAATAAGTAAGCAGAGAAAAAATACTTACTAGGTAGCGCAAAAATGATCACCCTATCGGAAGATACACTAATTATTGGCAAATGGCGGCAACTGTCAGTTCTACTTTGACATTTGTAAGGTAAACAAATACAAAATAAACGTCAACCCGATATGACTCGTTATACCTACTCCTATAGAACGCGGAATAGTTGTTAAAATTTTTTGCGGATTAATTCGTCGGTGGTGTTGGAGCAGCGTGAATTTCGTGGCAGATTTCCCGGTCATCTGACACCAACTAGGTAAACACTACCACGACTCTAGATGCTGCCAGATATGGTCGGCCTCGGAGTAGCCGTTCTGCTGAAAATATCGCAGAGGACAACAGAGTATCGACCAGACGTAATTGGGCACGTAATTGGGCATCAGTCGGCGGTCTTTGCAGTGAATTATGATGAAAGACTGCAAGATGTTTGCTAACAAAGTGCAGGCAGTGCATCAACTATCAGCTCCATCCTCAATCTCGACCACGGGGGAGACAACTTTTTATTGAAAATCATCATGAGCGACGCGGCACATTTCCATCTCTTTGGATACGTGAATAAGCTAAATTATCGCTTCTGTGGCACAGAAAATCTGCTTATAGCCCACGAAGAGTCATAACACCCACTCAAAGTTACTGGATGTTGTGCTGTTCACGCTGGAAGCGTCATCGGGCCTAATTTTGTTCGAAAACACAGTGGGTCAAACGACTACTGTGGAGGGCGAGCGCTACAGAGCCATGCTCAACGACTTTCTCCTTCCTCAATTGGATGAATTGTGACTGGAGAATCTGTGGTTCCACCAGCAGAATGGTGCAATGGCGCACACTGCAGAAGCCAGAGTCGAAATTCTGAGGGCTGCATTACCGGGTCGCACAATCTCATGTTTTGGCGATTTGCACTGGCTGGCAAGATTGCCTAATTTAGCCGTTCCAACCTTCTTTTTGTGGGTTTTTTTGAAGTCAAAAATCTATGTCAATAAGCCACAGGCTCTTGAAGACCTAAAATAGAATATCCATCAAGAATGTAAGGATCAATCGATCTGGCAAGAGTGATGGAAAATGCCATAAACCGGGCCCGGATGGTCATTAATTCTGGAAGCGGCCATTTATACATCTTGTAAACATTACCTCAAAGCAGAACTAAAGTTTTTCATTCACAAAAAAAAATTACAGCCAAAGAACATCGGATGGTAACTTTTGCGCTACCTTCTATTAAAAGTACTTCTGTATGGATCTGAGTCCCTGATCAAGAAACAAGGTCTCCAAGTAGTTTATTCCATATTCGGAAGAATCCAATGTTGCAAACCACTTGGAGGGGATTGGTCAAGTCATATTTATTGTCTGAGTACCGATGACATTAGACGTGAGGCGTTAGCAAGACGTAGAAACTTTTGTGTGTATATTTCGCAAGACTATTTTAAAATTGAAAATTGTCTCCGTATAAAAGTCCGACTAAATTAAGAAAATTAATTAGTGCAGGGTTCATATCAGGTTGCACATGCTCTTACAAATAGCATGGCAAAAAAAAAAACGTCAGTTCCAGCAAAACTTTGAGTCTGACTTTAACAACTTGTGTAATTTGAGTGACACAATTATCAGTGTCTGTCAGACATACTTTAAGTGATTTCTCTCCCTAGCAAGCTATTTTTAACATTCTGTTAAACTTTCTGGTACAAAACCTCTCAATATCCTCTATCGTTTGCTTCGCGGGATTTACTGCTGCTCGCAAGACTGTTATGTACGCATCTCCGCCTTTCTGATCGCCTGGTGTCTGCTGTATTTTTGGTTTCTTATGTCATATTTGTGTTCCAGATTGTTTTTGTTTGGATCTCGAAACGATATACTCTTCAACAACCTTTAAAATTACCACCTCAATTATGCAGGAAAAATTGCGTTTAGTTACGACTAAGTCGCCTTCCAAATATCTGCTTACATAATCATCCCGATAAGGAAGCAATTGAGTATTTAGGAACTTAAGCTTCTTCTTGTGGACTTAACCATTTAATGGGCTCTATTCCTAGGTGCGACCTTTGGTAGGGGTCATAAAGGATCCTGATGTTCGGCGTCACCATGTGTATTTATAGCATTATCATCGTTACATTGACCATATCGTACATCTTACACATCGCTGTCCGCTTTTGATTTTAAAGTGATACTAGGATTTAGGTTTGGATTTCTCTTTTGAGTTTTTTATTTATTTAGCGAATGAACTTCCCCAGGATCATCTGTGGTCCGAAATCACAAGCGGGTTACAATTTTTCCAGCGGAACAAAGAATGTGCGCACATTCTGCGGTTTAAGCTGTCCATTCCGCTGACTAAGAAGACAAAGTTGTACCTGAAATCAATATATACAAGTTCCTCAGCAAGCTGTATAATCGGTTGCCGAGACTTTAATATCTGCTGCCGTGACAGCGCTTTAATACGCTCCTATAAAAGTGCTCTCCCACGAAACAGATGAAGTGAAGCAGTGATGCATAGTACAGGAAGCCATAGTGTTGGTGTTGATCTTATGGTGCAGGAGTTCACCTTGCGCATAATATTCATTGATTTACGTAAACTAGATCGGTTTTTAAAAATTCAGAAGTGCGAGTAAACTTTGAGGCGCATTTTCAAATACTGTAAATACAGGTCTTAATCGATGTGATGATGTATCTATTAGTGCTATTCATGGACTTTAGCAAGGCTCAACTATGCAAAATTGATTCAAGCGCTGAGTAGAATTGTAATGCGTGGGATATTGGCCGCAAGAACTTTTTGGGTAAAAATTAAAGTCTGCCTGTTTTTTTAATCAGAAGTATACTTAAGTTTGAAGATTTCTTGAGTTCATTCATTTATTGGTGTAACATAGAATGGTTCCCTGAAGAAAATATTCTGGCACTCCGGAGAGTCGACTTGTTGCATTTTCTTGAGGTGATATGGTAACACACCGCAATGTGAGATAACCTACTTGGTTTCCGATACTGTGCCGACAAATAATAAGACATCGAATGGCATTTTTGTTAAAGGGCAGGATGGCTCATTTAGGCTGTGTTAGACCTGAGCTATTCCCCCAATATAAGACGTATCTTGAGTGCCTCCAGCCATCAATAGCAAAATTGACTGCGAATTTAGGGATGTAGTCAAAAGGTTCAGGTCCGTTAATGGGAGTTTCTGAGCGCTTTTCGGCCAGTTTGTCAGCATTTTCGTTATCATCAATACCCTTATGACAAGGAACTGTCTTTAAGACCAGAGCTGTAGATATAATTGGCAAATTCTTGGATGGTGTGTAGTTTTGCCTAAAATACATGCAAAATCGA
The DNA here is from genome assembly GCA_928272305.1 of Volucella inflata. Classification (NCBI taxonomy): domain Eukaryota; kingdom Metazoa; phylum Arthropoda; class Insecta; order Diptera; family Syrphidae; genus Volucella; species Volucella inflata. Next base: position 78,674,164 of record OV743717.1, on the reverse strand, counting down.
AGAATAATGTTTTTTGAAGGGATTCTTCTACAGCGGAGATTATATCAAGTTCTGGTATTTTAGAGAACAGGGTCCTAAGGTCCAGGTGATCGCTAAGACCCAACTCTTTGGTTTATACCATACTGTCTTAGTTGCATAATGCCACTTTGATATATAAGTGTATGGGAGTTAGTCCTATTTATTCCTTCTAAGGCAGTTGTGTGGCAGGTCCGAAAGGCTCCTGAAATACCCAAATAAAATAGCGTTGTTTTAGACCTGGATACTTAAGTAAGATGTGTTATGATGGGCCTGGTTATCATTGTGCAAATTTAGTGAGATTTTCTGGCTACGACCGCCACTCTTCCATTAGTTGCCCCTGTTCATCTATGCAGGTTTTCATTCTGGCGTATTAGCCATGGCATTTCGCTTTTAATTATCTGATAAGGCTTTTGAATATCGCTCTTGCATTAACATCTAAGCATTTTCTTTCGTGCTTTTTGTATCTTTCTTTCCCTTTCGGAGAAGCCCGAGCTCTCCACTTTTTTTTTACATGTATAGATCTCACGAGCACCACCCACTTCCACCTCTCGATGCAGCACAGCTTTATATACTTCTTGTTTGGCTGGTGTCGAACCAGGGGTTTCTTTGTGGTGGCTATTTTTTTTAAGCAGATCTTCTGGTAGCTCGTTGACAACATTCTGACTATGGTTTTAGCAGGGTGACAAGGATTTTGACAGCAAAATGCATTAAGAATAATTCTGGCGTTGGCGTGGTCTTCCTTGACTCTATTTTGACTATGATATCGGAATTAGTTTCCTTGCTGCAATAATGTGATGATCCGAATCTGTATTGACTAATTGGAAACTTCGGGCATCGAGAATGGTGAAGGAGTGTACATTGATCAAAATGTGTCAAAGCTGGGGAATTGGTCACATGTTTTCTCTAGATGGTCATAGAATTCATCTTATCCTCCAAAACATATGATAGCACATCAGGCTGATATTTCCAGATTTGACCTATATGCGGATTGTAAAGAGACTTTCACTTACACGCCGAAAGCTTAATACTTTATGCCGGACAGCAGATCAAAATAGGCGTCACCCTGTTTCTTTGTAGCAGTCATAGTAGTTGATGTCGTTGTTTTTATTTCGCATTTTGTCCAGGCCATCGCAAAATCCTCCTTGGATTCCGATTATGTCTGCTGTGTGCAGAGCTAAAATTCGCTGTCATAAAACGGGCGCTGCGATTAGGATTGTGTTCGTTCAGGCTTTACTTACTAAAAGTTAAAGTACGAGGTCGTGGACATAGACTTAACTGTCGACATTTTAGGATCTTCACCTTCAGTTAGAGAAACTAGTCTCCCACGCTTTACCTTGTTGGAGTTGGAGTTGATAGTCAGAGGCCTAAGAACCTTGTTGTCTTCATAAAATGCTTTACCACTTGAAAATCCAAAGTTTCCTATAATAATGGTAAACATTCCTCTTGCAAGATGAAGATAAATATGTTAATTGTTCATTTCTTTATCATTACCTCAAACGAAGCATCTCAAAGTATTATCAACTTTTCCTGTGAAACAGAATTAATATATTTCAAGCCCTTTTAAGAGAGTCTTGGGTTTCATATTTTTAAATTTAAACTTTCTATCACCTTTCTATCTATTAGGGGGATCCTTTTAAAAAAATTAAAAAAAAAAAACAGAAATAGTTATCAGACACGATATTATCCTACAGAACTCAAATATTTTTCTTTGTCTTCATGCAATGTTGGCAGAAAACCATTTCACAATACACTGAAAGATAATTAGATTTTTTTTTTGAAATATTTATTCTTCTGGGGAATTATGTCCCGCAGTCTTTCTAGAAGAAACTTTTAAATCCCTCGTAGATTTTCCAAGTAGGTTAGTCTCATCTCATACAATTGTTGACCTTTTTCATTCTGTTTCTCTGCCATGAGACTTGGTAATAGGCCTTTGAAGCGGCATTTGTAAGTAAATTGCTCACTAAACAACTCTCATTTCAAAAATAAAATTAATATTCTATGTATCTGCTCCATTGCGCTGTCATGTTAGGTTTTTGTTTGTTTTTTTGTTTAGTAAATTTGATGTACCAAGTGTATACCAGACAAACCATCAGTTTCAGTTGGTTTCTGTTGAGATAGAAAAGTTCCACCAACAGATACGAATGAAGTAATATGTACATTTACTTAACGTTTTGCGTGGACCCATGTCAAAATTTTTCGACAGCCTGTCAGTTATAGGTTTATGTAAAGTTTTCAAAGAAAAAGAAAAACAAAAATCGAAACAAAAACACCAATAAGGATGGAAACATTCCCCTTTGTGTTAGTTGGGAATAATAAAACTGCTTCCAGTCCTCTGAATTCTGCAATAGATTCTGCGGGTTTTTCATTTTCTCTAAGAGTTTATCTATTATTCGTAAACTTTACACTTTACCATCAGAATACCCATGTTGACGATCTCTAACAACATGTCTATGGTTGAGGAGTGTTTCGTTGTTTTGACAAGAAATACTCGTCCAATGGCACTCAGTTCAGTACTCGGTGAACAAAAATGAAAAGTACGCTTACTTTCCTCTGCTGTTGTGTCTCAAAGTATCTATGTTCTGATGTTGTATCTACATATTTCGTATTTTTATTTCTCTTTGTATCACTTTGTGTTTCCATACTCTTCATTATAAATTGTAATTTATTACTTTCCATATCTGAATCATCAATTTGTTTCTCCGTCCGATTTTATACTCAGGGTAAAACCATCTGCCACCACCTATCATACCATCTCCTTTTAGTGACTACCCACTGAACATAGTACAGTAGAGTAAACTGTCAGCAACTTACTCTTTATGTAAAGTAATCTATTTGCAGCGGTTGTGTGTTGGTTAGATGATAGTGACTTTGATTGTTTACGTCGCCGCATTCAAAGCCTTTTCAGATCGGAGCGTTCATGTCCATCCTCCGTTCATCGTGTATGCAGGCGGAACTAAAAATCAGTAGAAGAATTTTCCTGTCAAAGCCGCAGCCAAGACCAATCTCATCCATTTTTGAAAGTATCCATGCTGCAAGGCCATAACCCAAGACTGCCTTTCTGCTTCACAGTATATATTGGAGATGTTCAGTTATTCTTCTCAAGTGGCGCTACAGTCAGGGGTGAACCTGGGCCTCAACCAGTAAGCCTCTCTGGCTTCCATCTGTGCTGCACTCCAAGTTCGTTGAGGTCCCATTCCATTTGTTCGTACCATCGCGGATTCGGCCGTCCGACGTTTTCTCCGTGGCTCGGATTTGAATATTATTAGAGCCGGAGTTGTGGTGCCCATTAGCCCAACATGGCCCAGCCATTTAAGACGTTAAATCCATTGACACCTAACTAAGCCGATGTCGCTGTGCAGCCCGTACAGTTTGTGGTTAAATCTCCTCCTCATTGCCCATCAATGCAGACGTTTCCTTTCGAATTATCTTATTTCCGTGCTGCTTGTAAGTGCGGAGCCAATCATATACTTTGTCTCATTTACCATGAGACCTATTCGAGCGATTTGCGCTTCAATTTCTGTGAATGCCTCTTTGACGCTATCTTCATCCAATAACGTCGATGTCATTTGCACACGCAAGCAATTTTATTGCCCAGTGAACTTTGCATGATTTTCTCCTACTGTGGTCGTCGTCACCGTTATAAAGTCTGCAAAATATGGTCTTTCCATATATTCAGGACCGACTGGGATTCTAATACCGGATCTCCGTTTTTGTCCTCGCTGGTTTCCGTTCCGTTCCGTTTTCGAACGTCATTCCTGCCTATCTCTCTGTTTCCTCGACCACATTCTTCTCGTGCTCTTTCGTTTTTCTTCTAACAAGTCTATGTTCTCCCCTTCTTTTTTGTTCATTAAGCTCACAAGCAGCTATCGCTCTACGAAGAAGAGCAGCTTTGTAAGCCTTTTGTTTGACTGCTTGCGCCTCCCTACATTCGTCATCGAACCAGATATTCCTTTATGGTGACGGTTTGAAACTAATTGTGTCAAATGCTTTTTTTTTAATGGCTCGTTGAAAGCATCCCCATTGGTGTTCTATGGATTGTGTCGGGGGTCCCGGCTTTTAAGTATTTTCGATGGAAACGCGGTCGGCAAAAATTCTGGCGGTCTCTTGCTATTGCAGCTTTTCAACGTCGAAAATGGGTGGTCTGACTCGAGTCTATTTTGTTTGTGATATCCGCACCCGTACCCTGACTGCAAGAAGGTAGTAATCCGAGTCTACATTAGCTCCTCGGAAGGTTCGGATATCAAGGATGTAGGAAAAGTGTCTGCATCTCCATCCAAATGAGCGCTGTCTTCTCTCCTTTTAGCAATCTCCGTTGTAAATGTCGCAGTTTTTCATTCGTCTTTTGTCTGCCCCATCCCATCGCAGTTCTTGAATTGCGGTAATATCTGCTTTATAGCAGTCTAGGGCCTCCGCGAGTTGTTCGGCTGTTCCTGCAATGTAAGGTCCCAAAACGACCTACCTTGTCCTTTTTGAATTTGCTGAAGTCATCAACATTGTATCCGTCCGTATCTGGGGTGTGTGGTTGTCTCTGAACCATTGTTGTTTTTCACGGTTGGGAAGTTACCCCTACGCGACCCCTAACCTGGAGGGCATGTTCCTTAGTTTACAGGACAAAAGGGATATCCGTATCCCACTTCGGAGACATACAAGCTGCCGTTGACTTATGTTAGAGCTCGTCTGCCACCTTAACTCTTTCAGAACCCTAATAAGTCTTGGAAATCGTTATGGACCCAGGCTCTAAGTATGTTGAAGTATAAGGTTTCGCCGTCCGCCGCCATTGACTCCTTCTTGATCATTCCTCCTTCTGAGAGATTCTGCTCCACATCTGAGGCGCATATTTCAGTCAACAAAGCAGCAGAATCAGCCTCGTCTGGTATAGTCCATGCGCACTGGAGTTCACAAGGCCGTACTCTCGCAAGTCCAAGTGTCCGGTTACACATGTACAATCAGCTTATCCAGTAAGCACAGTTGTTATCTAGCTGCGAATTTTTGTATCGATTATCGATTTCTTTCGATCCACTTTCGATAGAGTCCATGCTTCAGCACTATAAAGAAGACCTGAAAAGATCAACGGGTTATATAGAGTTTGGTTCATTGCACAAAGAAACTGCTATTTCTACGGAGGTGTGATGGCAATGCCATTGGAAATTGTTCTCATTTTTTTTAAAACTATGACAGATCCCTTGGTCATAAGAACATTAACATCCATAATAAATATTTATAAAAAGCAACACAAACCGCAACTCGAGTTTACGATAGAACATTGGTCCACTACAGTCCATTCGGGTGGTCGGAAGTTATTGTATGTACAGTCACAGAGGTGCTGGGAACAGCATTTTATAACCCCATTAAAGAATTTCCGACGGACAACGATTGCACGTTCTTACCTACATAAGTATATAGCTATCCGTATACCAGTGAGAGTAGCTTAAGCGTATTCTCCTATTTTGTTGTTGTTTTGCGAGTGAATATTTTGTTCTCGTGGACCTTGTGGGTTTTTCTTTCTGCAGGTGTGCACCTCAGTGCTTCTCATTGCTGAAGTTGTACAAGTGATAAACGCAGTTACCACAGATTTCCGGTTCACTGCCATAACATTCATCCCATTTATCCATTCGTTTCGTTCATCCTTTGCGCGTGATCCTTACTTACCCTATCTTCTGTCAGTCGGTTGGTTGGATTGGTAGGACGTTCCATGAGAAGCGTCAGTCCACTCGTAGTACAACATGGAGCTTAATTTAATTAATTCACAACGTTGTTGTGCACTTTATCCTTAATACCAGACACCGTCAATCTACAAGAATTTTGTCACGTAACTCCCTGCGCTATCTGTAGCGTTGTATCATAGAATGAGTATCATTAAGGTAAAGGAGTACCAGCGGCATCATCAAGCTGTTTTAAAAGGTGAGCGGGTGAAATTGTTTTATCCACCGGATGGTTAGACGTTTGGATGGTTGAATGGTTGAATGGTTGAATGGTTGAATGGTTGGACGGTTATTGAATTTTACCGAGAAATCGAAAAGAGAAGACAATTGTTTTAGGTGTACATAAAATGATGGCATTGGCGGCCTAGCGCCAACAAAGGGTACGATTTACAAACGGGGATTAGTGCTGGAGCTTATGACAGGAATACGCATTGGAACGTGCTTTATGTAGTTTTGATCTATATTTGTAAGACTTTTAGTTGGAAGAATTGACTTAATATAAATGAATTGATTTTCATTGATGTTGTTTCCTGTTGAATTGTATACATCTATTATGTTCTGCTCTGGTGATCAACGCGGTTTAGTTACGAATGTCAACTTTTGATTTACGTTCACATTTCGACTAGAGTTTTGTGTGTACTTGTAATGTACTCACTCTTTGTTGGTTGCAATGTTCTATAACAAAAAATGGTAAAATCAATTCGACCAACTACTCTCTGGGGTAACGGCTAATGGAAAGCCGCAACTGTATAAGAAAACTCGTTTTCGAACAAACTGCTTGAAGTTACTAAAACAAGTTTTTCTGGTATTATTTGCTTTTTTGGTACAAAGCCAGAGTTATATAGCATGAGTCCACACCAGTTCTAGCACCTGCTTGGAATATTTACCAAGTAGCCAGTACATTTCTCTGATTTAGATTCTAGTTCTTTACGTTTCTTTTTTACGTGCGTCTTCCACTTGAGCTTTGCATCGAGTGTCATGTCCAAATTAGGAAACGGAATACAGGCCAAGTTTATGTGGATGGGTAGGTGACTTATTTTTCTGTAAGTAAAGTTTACTTGCACAGATTTGGTCTCGTTGGTCTCTTGTACCACTATATGAGAGATACATGAGTGGACCGAGCACACTTCCCTGAGGTACACCGGCCAATAAATCTTTAAACTGTGATGACATATCATTTCCGTATCTCACACGAAAAATTCTATTTTCAAGATACAATACTTAGTCAATATGTTGCAAAGTTTCGATGGCAAAATTTGTCAAAGGCTTGAGAGACTTCAAGAAATTCGCCTGAGTAAACCTTTTTCTCTTCCAGAGCTTTTTCAATTACGTCGGTAATTTTATGCACCTGGTCAATAGTCGAATGCTTAATTCGAAATCCAAACTGATGGTTGGGGATAAAATTTTTTTTTTCCAATAATTGGCATTAAACGTTTAAGAAGGATCCTTTCAAAATTTTCATATCGAGACGGGTATTAGGGTTGGAGGTTTGGAGGGGCGGAATGCTACTGGCAATTTCTGTGGAGCACTGGTGCTGAAAATAGCGATAGAACAAGGTGAAGCAAGAGAAATTACGTCGGTGGTCGAGGGTGTCAATTGACTGTGTAATATTGGCATCACCTATAATTTTAAACACACGGTTTTGAATCCAATCTAGTAGGCGCAAAGAAGTCTTGGGAGCACCTGACCAGATGTGAGCATTGCACTCCAGTTTTGGGCGGGTGAAAGCTTTATATATTGAAGCCAGATACATCGCTTAAGGAAACCTAGACATTTCGCATCATTTTTGGCGACTTCGAATATGTGGTCATTCCAACGTAAGTTGTCACTGACACACATACCGAGAATGGAAAGTCTTTCGGTTTCAACGATGCAATTGCCATTCATGGATAATTGCTGGGTATTTGAATTTCGCTTAAGTGACAGCAGACAGCATTGTGTTTTGGAAGCACTAAATTCCACTCTGTTGGTATTTCCCCAAGTGGTTATGCTATTTATATCGGAATTTAATGAGCTTAACATACGCTGCCGTTCCCATTCTACAGCCGAAGAGCAGGGACGTGAGTCCGGGAACGAATATAAAAAGCAGAGACTACTGTCGTCAGCAAAGGAGTAAATTGGATTAGCAGACAAGAGATAATTGATGCAAATTAAAAAGAGTGTCGGAGACAGAACGGAGCCCTGGAGCACACCAGCATTTATTTTGTGAATATCAGACTTGAAACCATCCAAGTCAACTTGAATTGAACGTTCCGAAATGTAATTTCTAATCTATTGAAGAAGAGAGTCATCGATCCCAAATGCACGCATTTTCGACAAAAGAGCCTGATACCAAACTCTGTCAAATGCCTTAGAAATATCAAGTGCAACTATCTTGCTTTCGCCAGATTGATGTAAACCTTGGTTCCACTTTTCGGTGAGACATGTCATCAAATCACCAGTGGACCTGTTGCTACGAAAATCATACTGCCGGTCATTAAGAAATTTTCGTGTTTCGAGATATTTCATGAGCTGAAGATTTATCAGCGTTTCCATGACCTTGGAAAGAAGGGACGTAAGTGCAATGGGTCTGTAAGAGGAGAAAGAAGAAGATTCACCTTTTTAGGGACGGGCTTGACAAATGCTGTTTTCCATCTGCTCGGAAAGAGTCCTGAAGAGTAGGATTGATGGAAAAGCTTACGCAGTGGTTTTGCCAGCGTAGAATAACACCTCTTCAGAAGAATTGGAGATATACCATCTGGACCAGCGGATTTGTGAGCGCTAAGATCTTTAAGTACTCTTGCTACTACACGAGTGTGAAAGTGGATTTGTCCCATTGAAGATTCGACGCACTCGAGTGTAGGCAGAGGCAAAGCACAATCTGGAAGCGTTGAGCTGGCCGCAAAGTGTGCAGCAAGCAGATTGGCCTTGTCCAAAGAGCTGACAGCTGGAATGTCATTGTAAGTGAGCGTTGGGATGGAGGATGAGGCAGAATTTCTAATGTTTTTGACGAACGACCAAACATTTTTAATACCTTTGGGACATTTTTTGCCTCAGTTTTTGCTCGTATATAAATTTGACACGCTTAAGAAAGGCGTTGCAGTCATTCCTGGCTCGTTTGAATTTTTTCCGGTTTTCCTCTGTGGGGTTGGTCTTATAGGACCGAACAAATAATTCTCTCCTTACAACTCGAGTTCTACCACGCCTTTTCCTTTCGTCTGATACTCTTTATCCGGTGAGGGATAAAGGATCTCATTCCAAAGAGAATAGTGTCTGTGATCATATCAGCAGCGTCATCCACGTCGTTATCGAGGAAACATAACGACCAGTTAAAATTCCTAAAGAAGGTGTTGAGTCCGCTCCAATCGGCTTTCTCGTATTACCATACTGTTCTTTTAGGAATTTTTTCTCTAACTGTGTGGTCAATGTACGAGAATTTAGCTGATATGATACAATGGTCCGACGAGCCTAGAGGTGAGAGCACATCAACCGTGTACTTATCAGGGTGAGAGGTTAGAAACAAGTCCAGGGTGTTGGCGGTATGACTATCAACGTCTGGGATTCGCGTGGGCTCATTTACAAGCTGGGTCAAGTTGTTTTCCGCAGCGAAGATCTCAACACACCGTCCATCGGGTGTTGTCTGTCCAGAATGTCGAAGCCACCCAGAATTGTGTATATTGAAATCGCCCGTAATAACGATTTCAGTATGAGAATACAGGGATAAAATTCTTTGTATGGAGTCAGACAGCGCATCAAACTCGTTAAAGGTCGAATTGCTGTCTAGTTTGGGGCTTCTGTAAATAAAGCAGTAGTGGATAATTTGCTTACGGAGATGGAATTTTAACCACATGAAATTGAATTCCGTATTGGAACAAGGACTACATTGTGATGGAGTTTGGTAAGCTACATCACTACACACGTAGATGGCGGGGCCGCGGTGAGAGAAGAATAATGGCACTAGTTCGTAGCCAGGTAGCTTCAGATCAGAGTGATCTGAGAGGTGTGAGCGGGGGTCTACCTGTGTTTCACTTAGCGCCAAAACAGCTGGTATGTATTTACAGACGTGGACGTACGCAGTAAAATTATTACTTTTTAGCCCGCGAATATTTGCTATGTCCACTCTGAATTTCTGAGCCATTACAAGAAAAAACCAAAAAAAAAACACAATGCCATATAACAGCAACGGCAGTGACCAAGTACAAGCAACAGCACTCCGACCGGGGGCTACTGCACAGCACACGTTTTTTTTTTTATTTATTTAATTTGGTTTTTTTTCCACTCTTTTCTACAAGAGCACTCGCGCTCGGATAAGGTGGGAATGGGAGGTGATGATTGTTTTTTTTTTTTTCTTTTTTTTGTCACTGCAGACGCCGGCGATTTAAATAACGTGCATGCCCGACGGAGGTCAACTCGGTATGCTGAACTGAAGTAAATCGTTTTCTTCAAGGCTGCCCTGTATTGCGATCGTTTGCATATGTAGTACGTGTTGCTGCATTGTGTATTCTGGAACTCCAGATCCATTCAACTACGAAGCATCACCGTCCTTGTTGTTGCACGAAGGAATCTTTTACCGAAAATGAATTGTTTTCTTTCATCTGTCCTTGAAGTTGTAAGTGGAGATGCCACGAATATTCGGCTGCTATTCGGTATTCGGCTTATTCGGCCACTCCTAGCACCCAGTATTTGGCCGAATACCGAATATCAATTCATGAACAAAAATACGTATGTGTAACTCAAAAATATATCTATTATGTTAATAAAAATTGTTTTTTTAATACTTACGAGTAAAATCTATCAACGGTAAATTGTGGTGAATGTAGACAACTTTTCAGCATTTGTTGGTAGCAAACGATTCGCGCTTTCCTCATAAATACGAGTAATGCCAACTTCCGAAAACAGTCTGTCACTGTTTAGACACTGATAAATGTATAATTAAAATAAAACTCTTTGCTTGGAAGTGTTACCTCACTACTTTGGTAATGTAATCAATGAATAATGAGCAAATAAAGCTTGTCGTGACGGGACCCACTCGCATATGAAACAAAAAACTGCCGAATTGTCGGCACGCATGCACAGCAATGAGACAGGTTGCAACTTGCAACGTAGTAGGTACATACATACTCGTATGTCTTATAAAATTTGTTTTCCCGATTATTCGGTATTCGGCTAAATCACTATTCGTGGCATCTCTAGTTGTAACCACCAGTCGAACTGGGGACAGATTCTACTTCACTCATTTTCAGCTCACGTAATTGTTTTTTCGAGCTCCCGAATCTTTTTTCTTTTTCATACATCCTCAGCAGCTTTTCTATACCTTCATTGAGTTGCTCCTCATCCTCCGTATCCTCATCAGATACGTTGTTCTCCGGTAGGATTAAAGTATCAGCACTTATCCCTATCTATCAGCCGAAACTAACAGTCTTCATCCGAAAAGCGCTGAGCTACTTCTTGAACTCGGGTTTTAAGCTCCGCTTTAGTACCCATAGTTGGAAATTTAAATACCCTCTGGGTGGTTATCAGTCTAAAAACAGTCGAAGATTCCAATCCAGTTTTCGGCCACAATTCAATTTCCAGTTACACTCGCGGATTAGTCTTTAAAAAATACGAAAAAAAAAAAATCAGCAATTTGCAATTACAATAAATTATGTACCGAATCCCACATCCGACAGTTGTAGGAGTTGCAAGTGGTAGGATAAGAACTCGGGAGAAAGACAATTAAAAGTCACGTTTTCTTACCGAACCTTTTATGACCCATTTTTCGAAAATAACACCTAAGTTGTTTCTTAACTATTTCCTTGCAATGCAAATACTAGTAAACTTCATCACTTAATCCTTGTTTTGGAAGAAATCTTTTCATTTCCACATACATTCTGAGTTAAATGAAAGTTATTCTTCCAGGACCAAGTCCTCTAGATGACATCAATGAAGATGTGAAAATTTAATAAACAAAACAAAAGCAGCCAACCCTTTTAAGTGTCATGTCATCTGTCTTTCACGATCGTTGAGATATAAGTTAACACCACACTTCCATACAATTTCATAAGTCATACACGTGCAGTCATTCACCCTTGCATCCGGTCAAATTCTAATTCAACATTCTATTCCCACGATAATGCAACAAACAAATGGATCAAGTGCAAATCATCAATTCCCACAGAAATGCAAATTCCCATAAAAATGCACTAAACCCAAAACTCAACAGGTAATGCTGACAACACATGAAAGTAATTAGATCCGCTGCTATCCACCGTTTCCACCTTGTCGTAGTAGGTTATAAGTTAACTTTGTAATATTAAATTTATTAGTCTGAATTGTATCTTAACCGAATAAAGTCTTTTTTTTTTTAAAAAACTTTATACATTTAATTTAATTGGCGCCCGAGCAGGGACTCTGGCAAAAAGGTGTTAGTGCGATTACTAAAAATAATTAAAGTCCCAAAGTGGTACAAAGTGGTACATCGCGAAAGTCCCAAAGTGGTACAAAATAACTATTTTTCGAAAAGTCCCCAAGTGGTACGGGAAAATAGAAGTGCACCAAAAGCCAGAGTCCACGCGAATATCGGTATTATCACGTTTCCTAAACAGTGAACAAATCAAAGTTGGAGAAACCACCTAAAGGGCCCCCAAGTAACCAACGTGAAAGGGACGTAGAGCACAAGAATCTGCTGCCGCTCCACAGAATGCCGATGCTCGCATTAGTTTTGTAAGTTTATTTTTAAGCAATTTAATATAGAGCCATAGAATATAAGTGAATACAAGTGAATACAAAAAAAAAAACAGTAAACCATACTTTATTTGTTAAATAAGAATAGAGTTGATTTTTTCTTTTAAGAAATAGTAATATCTATCGACAGATGCAATTAACTAATATAGGTTTAATTCGTCAATATTTTGCATATAATATAAGTGAGTAAAAGTGAATTGAAATAATTTAATTTAAAAAAAAAACACACACCAAACACATTAAACCATACCTTTATTTGTTAAACAAGAATATAGTTAATAGTTTACATAATATTTAGTGATAGATCCAATTAACGAAAATATTTTTAACTTGTTATTATTTTGTATTCCATAAGCTACATTTTGCCGTTTCATTATTTTTCCTTTCTTTCGGTCTGTGTGTCATTAATAAGTAAAAATGGTAAACGAAAATTTAATTAGACCCCCCGTTATTAATATTCCCAACGCCCCAAATGCACCTAACCAACCCCAAGTTGCGCCCGAGTTACGAGTAGTTATAGAAGGAATGATCAGTCAAATACTTAATACCCAGGGTCGGAATCTTATCCAAAATATTCTCAATCCCAACGCAGATCTTGGTAGGGGAGTTGATCAAACAATAAGATCTGAACTACGTGGAAATCTGACGGATCTTGACAAGATCCCTGACGTGGTTCGCTGCCTGAGAGAATTCTCTGGTCAGCCAGGCGAGTTTAGCTCTTGGAAGAAGAGCGTTGACCGCATTATCCGTCTCTACGAGCCCATCAAAGGCTCACCAAAGTATTTCGGCGTTCTAAACGTGATTAGAAACAAGATCGTAGGAAATGCGGATATCGCATTGGAATCCTACAATACACCCCTTGATTGGGACTGTATATCACGCTGCTTGACTATGCACTACGCCGATAAGCGTGATCTGGGAACTCTGGAATACCAGATGACTTCCCTAGTGCAAGGAAATGACACGATACAAGGTTTCTATCAAGCCGTGTACTCCCATCTGTCATTGATCCTCAATAAGATCGCTAGTATGGACGTCGGTACCGAAGCTTTAACTCTGCTAACAAAGACATATAGAGATAAAGCATTAGACACGTTTGTGAGAGGACTGAAAGGAGACCTCCCGAGACTTCTGGGAATTCGTGAACCAGTTGATCTTCCACAAGCACTCTACCTGTGTTTAAAACTGGAGAATCAAAACTTTAGATCCAATTACGCCAACAACAGCCACGGAATGTCTAGAAAACCACACTATCAAAATCCTCCTCCACTTCCTCCCCGAAAACAAAACCAAAACCCATATCCCTATGCAGGTAATATTCCCTTCTTCCCACAACTCACTTACTTTCCACAACCGGTTAATAACTTTAATCAAAGACCCGTTCCACATAATAGCGTTCCTCATCAGGCTTACCACCCTAATTATAACTACCAACAGCAAAACCAAAGTTTTCGACCTCAAATCCATCAGAGTCATCAATACCCTTATCCAAACCAAGGGAACCATGGGCAACCACCAGCACCACAGAGACAATCTCGTCCAGAACCAATGGATGCCAGCACCATACAGACACGAGCAGTAAATTATACAAACCAACCCAGGCCCCAGACCAACTGGCCACCTGCACCGAAGAGATCAAACCTTCCAGCCCAGGGACCACCTCCAAATAAAATGCAGAGGAATTTTCATACTACAGCCTGCGCACCGAATGGAGAATTGCAAGAATATCAAAAACTTGTCGCTATAGAAGATTCAAATAACAATCAAACACTGATTGATTATCTCGGATATTCCGGACATGAGCAAACCAATCATCAGGAACACCACGAGCCTGAAATAAGTGCCCCCAATAACACTGAAGTTTCCCACCAATCCCAAGATATCCATTTTTTAGGCTAAACAGCTCTTCGCTGCCTTATTTTGAATACCAGACGGAGAGCGGTAATGTTTTAAGGTTTTTGATAGACACAGGTTCCAACAAAAACTACATTCATCCGAAGTGCGTAAGAAACCTTATACCTAACAATAACCCCTTTTACGCCAACTCTGTCGGTGGTAATATAAAAATAACACACCACGCTATACTAAATCTTTTTGGTCCCAATAACGTAAGTCTTAAATTTTTTATCCTTCCTTCACTACAATCGTTTCACGGCATCATCGGCAATGATAGCCTCAAAGAATTAAATGCAGTAATACATACCGCAAAAAGTTTCTTCACCCTTCAAAACAACATCAAAATTCCTATAAAACAACACATTTCAGAATCAGTAAATAACATACGTGTAAGAACCTCTCATTTAAATCAAAATCAAATATTAAATCTCAATACCGTTTTAAGAAAATTTCCTAACCTTTTTGCAGAGCCGGATCAGAGATTGACATATGCCACAGTAGTAAGAGGTGAAATTCGAACTGTTGATGATAACCCAGTTTACTCGAAGTCCTACCCTTACCCAATGGCTCTAAAGCCATTTGTGGATAACGAAATTAAGAAATTGCTAGATGATGGCATCATACGACCTTCACGGTCTCCCTATAACGCACCTGTGTGGGTAGTCCCGAAGAAGCTAGACGCTTCAGGAGAAAAAAAGTTTAGGTTAGTGATTGACTATAGGAAACTTAATTTAGTCACTATACCCGATAGGTATCCAATACCTGAGATAAATGAAGTGTTGTCCAATCTGGGAAAGAATAAACTATTTACAGTTATTGACTTAAAAAGCGGATTCCACCAAATACTTTTGAAGGAATCAGATATCGAAAAGACTGCCTTTTCAGTCAATCACGGTAAATACGAGTTTACCCGTCTTCCTTTTGGGTTGAAAAATGCCCCTTCGATATTCCAACGCACACTCGACGATATCCTCAGAGAACATATAGGAATAAGGTGCTATGTCTATATAGATGACATAATCATCTTCGGTCGTAACGACGAAGAGCACTTTAGAAATCTCACATTAGTCTTTGAGACATTAGAAAGAGCAAATATGAAAGTCCAAATGGATAAGTGTGAATTTCTCCGAACGTCAGTTGAATTTCTAGGATTTCTTGTATGTGAAAACGGAATCAGAACCAATCCTGATAAGGTAAAGGCTATAGTTGATTTCGCACCCCCAAAAACGCTTAAAGATCTAAGATCTTTCCTGGGCATGTCAGGATACTATCGTCGCTTCATTCCTGGTTATGCAAAACTGGCAAATCCCCTTACCGCTCTCTTAAGAGGGGAAGAAGGACGTGGACGCGTGTCCAAACAAATATCAAAAAACGTTCCTATTCATTTGAACCAGCAAGCATTAGAAGCATTCGGGAAAATTAAGAACACACTCGTATCCCAAGAAGTTCTATTAGCATACCCAGACTTGTCAAAAGATTTCGAGCTCACCACCGATGCTTCAAATCATGCAATTGGTGCGGTATTATCCCAAAATAATAAACCGATAACTTTTCTGTCTCGAACACTAAATAAAACTGAGGAAGCATATGCAACCAACGAAAAGGAAATGCTCGCCATCATCTGGGCACTCAACTCTCTGAGAAATTTCCTTTACGGTTCAAGAAAAGTGAAAATTTTCACCGATCACCAACCGTTAACATATGCACTTAGCAATAGAAACAATAATGCTAAGATGAAAAGATGGAAAGCCATCTTAGAGGAATACGACCATGAAATCATTTACAAACCTGGCACTACAAATGTTGTAGCCGATGCCCTATCTAGACCCCCACCTACAACTTTCACCAACTCTATAACTCTGACCCAACATAGCGACGAAAGTTCGTCACAAAACCTCATCCCATTCGTTGAAGCACCTATTAATGCATTCAAAACCCAACTCATTCTCGAGACAGGGGATAAAACACACTACAAGCTTCAAAAACCTTTTTCAACATACTGGAGACATACCTTTACCGAACCTCAATACACTAAGGAAAATCTAATAGGTATATTTAAAAGATTTCTTAATCCCAATGTAATCAATGCAATTATGACTGATGAAACCACTATGGGAATAATTCAAGAAATTTACCCCTTGTATTTCCACAACTATAAAATCAGATTTACTCGAATAAAAGTAGAAGATTTAGAAAATGAAACAGCACAGGAAAACATAATTTTAGAATGCCATAGAAGAGCACACAGGAACGCAAAAGAAAACAGACTTCAAATTATCGAAAGATACTTTTTCCCGAAAATGAGCTCCAAAATAAAAAAATTAGTTAATCAATGCGGTACTTGTAAAGGAAACAAGTACGATCGCCATCCTAACAACCCCATTATAAAACCTACTCCTATTCCTGAATATCCGGGACACACACTACACATAGACATCTACACAACAGAACGACATTTGGTATTGACAGCCATAGACAAATTCACAAAACTAGCCCAAACAAAACCACTTAAATCCCGAGCCATTGAAGACATTAGACACCCTTTAAGAGAACTTTTATTTTTCTTTGGAATTCCCAAATACGTAGTTATAGATAACGAGAAATCTTTAAACTCAGCATCCATCACATTCATGATGGAAGACCAGCTAAAAATTAACATTTTCAAAACCCCATCTTACAAGAGTGAAGTCAACGGCCAAGTTGAGAGGTTTCACTCAACTCTGTCAGAAATAATGCGGTGCATAAAGACCGACGGTACACACCGTTCATTCGAGGAATTACTCGAAAGATCTGTATATGAATACAATTGTACCATTCACTCTGTTACAGGAAAAAAACCGATTGACCTTTTTTATGGTAGAAACGTTACTACAGATCCTGAGCAATTTGAAAAATCTAGGTTGGATAACATAAAACAGTTGAAGGAAAAACAGGTAAAAGATCTTAATTACCACAATAAAGACAAACAACAACCAAAAACGTACTCACTAGGTCAAACAATTTTTGTCAAAAACAATAAACGATTAGGTTCAAAACTTACGCCACGGTTCAAAGAAGAAATCGTTGAAGAAAACAGACCAACAACAGTTTTAACGAAATCAGGCAGGGTCATACACAAAAGTAATATTCGAAGTTAAACAGTCATTACTATCTCATTCACAGGTTACTCCTCACCCACTCCTCCTATGGTGATATCCAGATCCTAGACTATTCTAATTCCTATGTTCTAGCATTGCATACTGGAACAGCAATAATCCAGAAGGGAAACGTGAAACTAATTCACGTCGTCGAAATAAATCAATACGAGACCTTCATAACACATACCTCATCCTTAATATCGGAGCACATCCCCAAGACCAATACCTTCCTTCCAATCCTTGAACACGAATTATCCCTAATACAAAATTTGATAGATAATATCAAAACGCACAGAACGAAAAGAGCACTAAATTTCATCGGGTCCGCTTGGAAGTGGATAGCGGGAAATCCCGACCACGACGATCAGATCCTTATGGAAAACAAAATTAATAATGTAATCGAAAATACAAATAATCAATTTTTTATAAACAAAGCAATTAAAGATAGAATTAATCAACTAACAAATGTTACAAATGACATACTTAACGTAGTAAAAAAGGATCGAATATTTACAAATGAATTAGTATTAAGTTTACATTTAAAAATAAAATTAATAAAAGAAGAACTAACAAATACAATTTATGCCATAGAGTTAGCAAAAACAAACATTGTGAACTCAAACATATTGTCGAAAACGGAAATTAATTTAATATTGAATAAGATAGATAAAAGTAGTATTCCATATGGAAATGCCGAAGAAGCATTGTTATTAGCTAGTGTTAAGATTGGTTTAAATTCAACTCAACTTTTATATATAATAGATATTCCCACAACCAATGGAAACATTTATGAAAAATTGTTAATAAAACCTATTAAAACAAATAAAAATACTATATATAAGATACCGTACGAAAATATTTTAAGAAAAGATGGAGAAATTTTAGCCATAATAAAAGATTGTAAAACAATTAATAATTTATTACTTTGTAAGGAAAACGATGTTTTAAATCTAATTAATGATAAGTGTATTTCAAATTTGCTAAATAGTAAAAATGCGACATGTAGTGTGACAAATAGCCAACATATCCCGAGAGTGGAAGAACTAGCTCCTGGAACCTTACTCCTGAACAACTTTCAAGGCCAAATAACTATAAATGACACCACGCAAGCGGTAAAAGGAACATATCTCGTCAAGTTCGTGAATACCACAGTCACAATAGATAACCAAAAGTTTACATCTGAAGAAATAACCCAATTACATGCACTTCCACCTTTCCTCCAACCATCATCCGAAGGAACCGAAATTGAACAAATTCTATCACTTGAATGGATGAAAGAACTTCATATTAATACGACAAAACAAATCGATCTAATTAAAACTGAAAAAGTAATTCATCAATGGATCAATTACTCTGTCCTAATAATAATAGTCATTATCGTAATACTCCTCCAAATAATAAGCCGAAGATCAAAAAGAACTCCTGAAACAACAATCATTCCAATATCTTTTCTGGGTGAATCAGAAAACCAAACAAGGAAACCTTCAAAAATAATAGAACATCCAAATATCTACAATTTGCCATATTTTTAAGCAACGCGAGGACGCTTACATTTAGAGGGGAAGAGTTAACACCACACTTCCATACAATTTCATAAGTCATACACGTGCAGTCATTCACCCTTGCATCCGGTCAAATTCTAATTCAACATTCTATTCCCACGATAATGCAACAAACAAATGGATCAAGTGCAAATCATCAATTCCCACAGAAATGCAAATTCCCATAAAAATGCACTAAACCCAAAACTCAACAGGTAATGCTGACAACACATGAAAGTAATTAGATCCGCTGCTATCCACCGTTTCCACCTTGTCGTAGTAGGTTATAAGTTAACTTTGTAATATTAAATTTATTAGTCTGAATTGTATCTTAACCGAATAAAGTCTTTTTTTTTTTAAAAAACTTTATACATTTAATTTAATTTATATTATGGACATCTTCACTTTAATTAAATAATTTATTTCCTACAGTACTCATGTTTCAAAATGTTCTCTCTCAAGTAGATGCTCGTTTTTATTTAGTTGACAAAACAATTTCTATTCCCAACAATGGCTTAGACAAATTTTCTTATGTCATATACGTACCCAAAAAATGACAAGACTTACGAGTAGACCCGACAAAAATTCATTTCAAGCAATAAACACCAATTTAACTATATTCCCTGAAAGACACTGCAAACTGTCGGCACCCTATTTTGGAAGAGAAGATTTACTCTTTAAAAATTTATTACCTACACCTTAGACGAGACCTTTAACGATGTTGTTACTACCCTTCGAAGCCCACCTTAGGGGCGACCTAAGGAGGAGACAAATTACATGAAATCACTTTTGCCCATCCCAGATACATAATCGTAATGGCCCCTGAAACATGAAATTCTGTGTTCCGCTATTAAATTACCAGACTTGTATAAGGACCGACAATTAAACTTTAGCTCTCATATCAGAGCTCAATGTAACCCTTACAATTAGCATATCTTAATTACGCTATAACTGTTTATCTAAAATGTTTTCCGCATCAGAAAATAACATCTACATGGAAGAAAAGGGATGTCGTCGGGAAAACCTCATAAAAACGCATAAAATAACGTCGACCGTCAACCGACAACCGACAACCAACAGCCGACAACCGAAGACCATCTACTCATACCAATGTTCAGCCTCTACCCTTAAAATTATCAGTTAAACACATTTGAATGTTGTTTAGATGACACATCAGACCAAAGTCTCAAAAAGATACACATCCTCGCGGTTTAGAAATTGCTTACCGCCGCCCTTTACCTCATTCGTATGTTCTAGTCAAATCTACTATATATGTATCTACCTTCTTAAAAACCACTCCTGTGTAGTGTGTATCTATCTGCTACACCTTGTTGTGATGAAGGGCGGTTCTCTATAGGTGTTATGTCTATACTTGTACGTAGGTTTTTCGGTGGTGTTTGGCGGTTTAAACGCAAGTTAGTCGGTGAATTATGTGCGTCGGTATTTCAATGTAATTTAATTTTCTTAAATATGAGCATTAATATTCCAGCAAGGGTTACTTTGCTACCTTGACAACGACATAACAAGGGTTCGTGAGACAAACCGTGGATACAGATGGGGACAATCCAACCTACGCACAAAGTAATCCATCTGCAAACAAATGCGGAAAATGTTGAAAGTTGTTACCCTTTCTTTTTGTTATTATGTACTCATGCACGTACATACGTATCTAAAGTATTTTGTAGAAGACAAAGTGAAATAATAATTAAAGGGATGTTGCGGGTTGGAAGGTGTTAGAAGCTTCTTCTGTACCCTTATCAATGCAATAAATTTCCCGTGACATATTTTTCGCGTTTTTCTCATGGCCCACCGACGTCAACGGCAAAAAAATTAAAACAAAAAAAGAAGTACTAAATAATAATAAAGCACATTTGTCAGCTTGAGGTTTTCTCGTGGGACCAACAATAAACGAAATGGCAATGATAATAATGTTTTCCTGTTTAAGTGATATGGGGTCTTGAAAAAAGGATGCAACGTTCTGAAAGCCCTACAGTTCCTGACACATTTATATGATGTCTACTATAATGGATGATGGATATGCATACAAGATACGGTTGTATTTGAGTATCTTTCTTTTAGTGCCTGCTCAGAAATGGTTGGGTTTTCGTCATCATCATACAAAGACAATCGTTTTTGTCTCATAGTTTTCTTATATCAAACGTAGAAATAAGGGGCTTTCGAAGCCTCTCAGCTCAAGGAAATTGAATAGTCCCGCGATTGAGAAACAACACAACATCCGGAGGTTTTGCAAGAAGACCAAGTAACTGGCGATTGGCCTCAAGACCGGAACACGGGCTCTTCGAAATCGCGAAGGAAACAATCTAGTCAACGAAACACAGGGGATAGTAAAATGTGTTTTTTTTAAGCTGCACGAGAAGTTTCGATGGTTGATGTCTATGATTTGACAGCTGTCAATGTCAAACTGTGTTGACATTTCTGTTCAGTAAGGTTTGGCAAATCATCATGAATCGCTTATCGCCAGAACAACGCTTCCAAATTGTGGAAATTTACTTTGAAAAAAATTAATCTGTTCGTGAAGTTCCTAGAGCACTTCGTTAATTTTGCGGTGAGCATAATCGGACTAGTGAGCAAGCAATTCGTGCAGTTGTTGATCGTTTTCGCACTACTTTTACTCCTCTCGATTTAAAACCATCAACAAGGCAAAGAAATGTACGGACGAAAAGAATATAGCTGCTGTAGCGCGAAGTGTTGACGCCGAAATGTCGATTCGTCGCCGTTCTCAACTTGTTGGCCTTTGTCCTTCGAATCTTGGCTTACGTGCCTATTAAATACACCTCGTTCAAGAATTAAAGCCAAATGACCATCATTGACGTCGCATTTTTGCTGATTGGGCTAATTGGAAACTGGCCGAAGATGAGCATTCTTATCGAAGAATTGTGTTTAGTGATGAAGCTCATTTCTGGTTAAATGGCTTCATCAACAAGCAAAATTGCCGTATATGGAGCGAAGACAACCTCAAGCTGTTAACGAATTACCAATACATCCACTAAACTGGGATCATCACTCCTTAATTCATTCGAAATGAGGAAGGAGCTGAGATTACGGTGAATTGCGAGCGCTTTCAAGCCATGCTGACTAATTTTTTGTTTTCAAAAATTAATCAGCTAAACACGAAGATATTTGGCTCTGACAAGATAACGCAACTTGCCATACAGAGCGCTTAACCATTAATTTATTGCAAAATCAATTTGGTGTTAACTTTATTTTCAGAAGTAGTCCTGTTACTGGCCCACTAAACGCCTTTCGATTACTTTTTATGGGGCTATGTTAAGTCATTGGTTTATGCCGGCAAACCAGCAACTCTTGAATCATTGAAAGCCAATATTCAAGCCACAATTGACGCCATACGTCCATATTAATTGGAAAAAGTAGTGAAAAATTGGACTGGTCGAATGAACCACATAACTCATAGCCGTGGCAGGTATATGCCGGAAATCATACATATCTAATAAATGTCATAAAATTATCTAGCGGATTATAATAACAAAAAATTCATTATCACATTATTTCTGTCTCGTGTTATTACTTAAAGTTTTCAATCTCTTAAAAAAACACATTTTACATGTGTTAATTGGCATCATATGGAGAGAGTGATAGGGCAAGAAGAGAACCCTCACCTAGTCAGTGAAGAACCAGTTCCACCACCCAGTGTAGAAGAAGTCGGTTTAGATTAAAAGAGCCGTACAAATTTCGTCAGCAACTCTATATGGCGATAGCCTAACTCGGCATAACAGCAAAACTGATCCAAATGTGCGGTTGACGCTGGAAAATCCGCGCTGCAATGTCCAATTTGGTGAAATAGCCCCTCCGAACTATTTCAAACGTGCACCGGATTTTGGTAATTTGATGCGCTATCATGTGACTTCTTCAATCTCGTTCTGGGGCAGTTTTCAACACAGAAGGCACTATCTTCAACAGAACCTTTCAGCTACTTGGATATGAGGATGATATTGACATCATTGGTCGTTACCAGCTTGCGTGATAGAGGCTTTTACGGTGATTGAGGAACACGCAAAATTTGTTAGCCCAGAAGTAAATGAAGACAAGACTAAGTAAGTTCAGCGCCTAAGATAAAACGTCACTATTGATAGCAACAATTTCGAGGTAGCTAAGGAGTTCACCGACGATAAACAGGAAGGTAGGAGAACTGGTATTAAGTTTCGACGGATTTTTTGTCTTGTGCGCGAGGAGGGCGAATGAAGAACAAGATATAAACATGAACTCTACGAGCTGTACTAAAATATGGATATAGTCCAAAAAAAATCAAAATACGTCGACTACATTGGCTTGGCAACATCGAACGAATGTTCCAACTAAGAGGATCTTCGCCATGGAAGGCCGAACCTCCGTTTTAAAGACCAAGCCATCGCGGATACCAGAGTGCTTGGTTTGGATAACTTGAAGCACCTTTCCCGTGTTTGCAGAGGATGGAAGTGTCTCAGGCAGAGACTCTTAACGGTCCTGTAGACCCTTAAGTAAGTAAGTAAGTTACTTGTACCAAGTCTTTGACAAAGAAATGTAAGATTGTATCATCTGCTTACTTATGAAGACCCTACTTACCATAATCGAATACAAATCATGCTTTAAGTTCGTTAGCATTTTCGTTGACCTGTAAAGGTTACGAAACGCTATTGTACAAAGAATCGCCTAAAGTTCTTGATTAAAAGAATTTCTGCGATTGATGATATGTCTGCAGCGAAGATTTTCTGATCTTTTAAGGAAAATGGGTAACAATTTCAAATCCTTGAATAATGGAAAACAGGGTTTTCGGCAAATTTTCATCACTTCTCCCAGATTCCATATTTCAATACAGAATGAAAGAATACATAACAGATCTTTGCCAACAATTGGGTAGAGCAAACTATGCACAGAAAATATAAGTTTCTGAGAGTTCCACGAAAATACTTTCTCAAATTCTCTGTGTGGTTTTCAATGAACATCTTTGACTCAATGACAAGCCCTACATATTTGAATTCATTAACAAGCTCAATTCGGAAACCATTATCATTGAATCTGAGCACAAGATGACATTCTTGTATTGCAAGTGCAGTATGCGAGCTTAAATCTTGAGCATACACTAGCATGAAAAAAAATCTCGGCCTCAGAACTGGAAAACATTATTTTAGATTTTGAGCTTATTGCCAATTTGTGCACACCAAATTCTTAACAAATAATGGTCCCAAGTTATATTTCAGATGAGATTCAAAGGACTATCTGAACCATAAACAAAACCTATAGTACGTCATCCGCATATGTTGTCAGTAATCCTTCAAAGAGCACTTTAAACAAGGTAATGATATAAATTAAGAAAAGTATTGGTCTGAGAACAGAACCCTGTGGTACTCCAAAATCAATAAATTTTAATTCACCACTGGTACGAGTATCATAAATTTTCACTCTTTCCGATTGATAAATAACCCAGGTAAGATGTAAACAATTTACAAAATAATATTTCGAAGCCAGTTTAATACTTCTTTTTATGCAGGTTGCCACAAATTTGAGAGCTCACCACTTTGAGAACTCACCACCCTATTTTTTATGAATTTTTCGTGGAGTTTTCTTATTGTAGGTAAAGGTGAGATAGGCCTTTAAAAGACACTTTCGTCAGCAGCGGAAATATATCGGCATATTTTAGAGCATCAGGAAATACAGCGGAAAAAATGTCCTAAGAAACAACATTTTTGAGTACTAGGTTGGAAATACCAACATATCCAAAAGAATTTATACTTTTCAACGTACCAATTGTTTTTAGGAGTTCTAAGCTAGTTATTGACTTGAGGAAAAAACTTTAACTCTGCAAGGTTTCATCAAAATGACACGAAGGGAGACAAGAAGCACAGGTTGGATAGATAGGGTACGCTTGGATATTATCCGATATCATAGTAAAATCCGTATTAAAATAGTTAGCAATTCCTAGTCTTTCGGAGACCACATAATCGTCACTTAGTACACAAGTTAGCCTCTTTGTGACCGGCGCTTTTTTATGTATGCTGTTGACTGAACTTACTAACTTACTTTTGGTGGAGCTACAGTCCGTGGTGGACCTGAGCTTAAGCCAAAAACCTTCTTCATCCAGATCGATATTTTGAACGCCAAGTTGCCTGAGGTCCCCTTTCACCTACGTGCACCATCTGAGTCTCGGTCTTCCTCTACTCTACTCTGTCGTTTGTGGGCGGATTCGAAGATTTTTTGGACCGGGGTGTTGGTGTCCGTCAACTCTTCTTGAGCCAGCCATATCAGTCATTGGATCTTCACTTTTCTCGCTAAGTCGCTGTACGGTCCATACAGGTCGTCGTTGTATCTCCTCCTCCACTCACCGGCAATGCAGATGGGACCAAAGATCACTCGAAGCGATGCTTAAACTAGACATTGCTCTGTATAGCTCGTCTGCTTCAATCGATAAATAGATGGTGTGTATCGGTCTGAAGCTCAAGAGTTTTCTCCAAGATCTGCCGTTGTGTGAAAATTTGGTCGACGGTGACTTTCCTGGCCTGAAACCAAACTGATGTGGACCTATCAGGTTGTTGGCGGTAAGGCTTCAGGCGTTCACACAATACGGTGGATAGGATCTTGTATGCGACGTTAAAAAGACCGATGCCTCTGAAGTTGGCGCAGTTCAGAGGATCTTCATTTTGCAGGATCGGACAAACAAAGCTGAGTTTCCATTCATCAGGCGTACTTTCGTCCACCATAGTGTATGCTCCTTACCAAGTCATCGTAGGTTGTCGTTTCTCCTCTTCTTCTCATAGAGCTCGTGAACAGCTCAAGTCCTTCTATTCAATGCTGCTGTGTATGCATTTTGATGAGCTGCATGTGCGTGCAGGCATTCGTGATCAAACCAAGGGTTTCGTTGTGGTGGTCGAGGTAAAGCCAGCACATCAGAAGCGGCACCTCTGATAGCTTTTTGGCAGTGTTGCCACTGTTTATCTATTCTTGATGTTAACGCCAAAACTCGTCTTGTGAGATTAAGAGAGACTCGATCGGAAAAGGATTTGGCGGCGATCTCTTACCATTGTAGCAGCCTGTCGTCGAAATTCCTCATAATATTAGCTTGTCTTAACGATGTTCCTCGGCTACAACGAGGTAATGGTCCGAGTCAACCAAATTAGGCCTGATACGGATTGCTTCAAGGCTCTCGTTCACATGACGGAAAGTCAACACTGCGCTGCTTTTGCCGTCGATAACAATCGCTGTAGTAGATTTCGCAGTTTTTCAATTTCTTTTTTCCGCCCGATCCCATCGAATTTCTTGGATGGCGGTAATGTCTGATTTACATTAGTCTAGGGCCTCCGCTAGTTGTTTGACTGAACGTGTCCTATGAGGGACCTAGCACTCTTATCGCATATCACAAGGTCGTTGTTCTTAAAATATTAACAGCCTGATTTCTGTTTTGTAACTGTCGTTTGTTTCGAATGCCCGGCCAGTTACCCTGGCGGCGCAACCTCCAACGTGCAGGACCAGCTCAAATCTATTTAGATATCCTAAAAACGAGGATTGCGATCCGTTCGGGGATGATCTGTTTCAGTTAAATTGCCGTTGTTTTTGTCTACTCGGCAGGAGTCGCGCTTATGATTTAAGCAAGTCGAGTCCGGATGGATATCGAACGGTACCCAACGTTACCACTTGGTGATAAATTAGGCACAATTGATGTGCAGAAACAGTTGTAACACTTGGTGTCGCCAGATTGGCATTTTTCCCTATTTCTGCAACACGCAACCACTCCGTGTTGCTTTGATACCCACCACAATTAAGGCGACCAGGTTGTAATAACTTCTTCTCGAATACATTTCTAGTTGAGTTTGTCTTCCCAGCATACACAGTTGGAGGTGCATTTCTCTGAATGATGCTGATAATTGTTCTACTCTGAAAAAATATCTTCAATATCTTGATTCTGAATCATTTTCAATACTAGAAACGCTTTCATGCTTATGGCATTGGCATTGTGCTTGCAACTGTGTTTCCGAAATATAATAAAAGAGTGTCGCCTTAAGACAGATGACACTCACGATGTTCTTATTGTAGAACAACCAGACAATAATTTTCATATTTTTTGGGTAGAACTCAGCGAACTTAATTAATGTGGCATGTTTGCTGAAGGAATTGACAAAGCCACAGTTCGACAGGACTCAACAGACAGATTCTGATTTCACATAACCGCGATCGATATTGTTCAGAGGACATCGAAAGCTAAACAGAAGGATATGACTGCGAATAAAGCATGTTCATTCCCCAAAGCAATAAAAGTCGAGAGACAATAAAAAATGACAGCTGAAAAAAGAACATGCAGCCAAGGACTCTGAAATAGTTTCTTAAAGCAAACGAGGTCTACTTAAGTCTTGTTAAATTCTCTAAGTCTTAAACGATGGTTCATGCTTACAGTTGCTGAGGAATATTTTTGAAAAATCTGATGCCTTCTCCATATTTGGGATGGAGAATCCAAGGAGGAGCTAAGTAAAGATGATGACTCTTCAGGTGGTCCTCCAAATTCACCTACATAGATTCTGTTTACTCTAATTTTACTAGGCAATCAACAACCTAATCACATAAATGGCCTGCATTAATTTTAACCAGAATCATAATTTTCCCTCTCTTAATGGGCACGAAACCCCACTGTTTGTTAACAGTGCCGAGGCAACTTATCATAAATTGCATGGAAAACTTAAAGCCTACCCCTAAAACAATCCATTTAGCCCGCCACATATGCCATTTCCCCTGGTCTTAACCATTTGCCACCCCTTAATGTGATTATCCCTTTGAAATTGCGAACTTAACGACAGCATATTGCCGAGGGTAGAACGGAAAGTCGTCTGTATGCCGTACCGAATGTGTGGCTTCATTCTGTTTCCTCTTTTGCTCGTCATTTTCCCGAACGTTTTATAGCCTTTCATTTTGACAATCTGGTCCCCTTGCGAAATTATTACTTTTCCCGAATTAAGCCCATAGCTGTGGGCTTAACGCTTTTTTTTTGTTTCTTACAAGACGACAACCACTACCAGCGGGATTGCCAGGGGAAAAATTAATGCTGAAGGGTTTGCTGGTTTGCTGGTTTGCTGGTTTATTTGGCGTTAATAGTCGTAAAAGAAAAAAAGTTGACATTTCTTTTTTGCTAGCAACAAAGGTCGCTGGAAACGTTCAATTTCGTATTCAACTCACAAGCCCAACACCGGTAAATGGTTCGTTCCTTCACTTCTCATTGATTATAACTTACAGAACTTTGTGACAAATGGTGGGTGATTCGCTTGTTAGAATAACAGTCTAATTAAATACCATAAATACGTCATTCTAATACTATATCCTCTCTGACAAATGAGGTTTTTTGGCGGCAGTCTTCACAACTGTGAACTTGGAAGTCATGCACTTAAATCCTGGAACCTACTGCCAGGCGTACTCGAAGTTGATGTATGAAGGAGCTTCGTAAAAAGTCATTAAAATCTGGAACGCTCCTCTTTTCGTCTGCTGGATTGAAAGTTTTTAGCTCAACATTTTGCCAAAGTTGTAATTAATTTTTAATGTGCTGGGCCAAACGGGATTTCACGTTTGCACCATCTCATCCTTCGTAAAACGAATTAAGTCTGAGCGGGGGATCGTAAAAATTGCCAAATGGGTTAAGGTAAGTCACGAGCAAGACCATGTGTATGTGTATTTGTATGTGTATCCTGGCTCAAGTTGATTACTGTTCGATGATTTAAAGCTTAATTGATGTGTAGTAACTTTGGAGTAATGTTCTGCAATCAACTTACCTAGTGAAGAGTGTGGAGAGCGATTGACTGCGTGCGAAAGTGCTCACATACATTTTAAAAGTAATTAGGGGTAGCTCTAGAGGGAGTTTTGGATTGGAAAGTCAATTTGCGATGTTCGTCGAGTTAAGTTTTACTTTCTGAATTAAAAAGATACAACGAACTTAGTGAACTATAAGTGTGATATAAACGGTGTTTTCTTAAGTGCTCGAGAACTTTAAATAATAATACAAGACAGAAATACTACGGGAGAAAATTACTTGATATTATAATCTGGTAGATAATTCTATGACTTTTTTTTTTTAAATATGATTACTGACATATTTTTACCTTAGCTACGAGTTAGATGGTCCATTCGATCAGCCCAATTTTTCTATACTTTTTCCAATAAATTTGGGTGGCTTGAATATTGGCTTCCAATGCTTCAAGAGTTGCTGGTTTGTTGACATAAACCAATGACTTAATAAAGCCCCAAAGAAATTAGTCGAGTGGCGTTAAGGCGCACGAACGAGGGGGCTAGTTAACAGGACCACTTCTGGAAACAAAGTTGACACCAAATTGATGGCTAAGCGCGCTATATGGCAATTGCGCTGTCTTATTGGAACCAAATGTCTTCGATGTTTAGCTGATTAATTTTTAGAAACAAAAAATCAGTCAGCATGGCTCGAAAGCGCTCGCCATTCACCGTAGCGGGAGCTCATTTCTCATTTCGAAAGAATTAAGGACCGATGATGCTATTTCAATGGATTTAATGGTGATTCATTTTGCTTGTTTACGAAGACATTTAACCAGAAATGAGCTTCATCACTAAACACAATTCTTCGATAAGAATGCTCATCTTCGGCCAGTTTCAAATGTTAGCCCAATCAGTAAAAATGCGTCGAAAACGATGGTCATTTAGCTTTAATTCTTGCACAACCTGTATTTTATAGGCACGTTAAATTTTTCACGTAGTCGAAGGACAGAAGCCGACAAGTGGAGAACGGCAAAGAATCGACATTTCAACATTTGCTGCTACAGCAACAATATTCTCTTCACTACGCACATATCTTTGTCTTGTTGATGGTTTTGAATAGAATAGAGTAAAATTAGTGCGAAAACGATCAATAACTGCACGGACTGCTTGCTCACTAGCCCGATTATGTCGACCATAAAATTGACGAAGTGGTCTCTGTTAATTTCCACAATTTATAAGTGTTGTTCTAGCATTAAATGATTTAAAATGAATTGCCAAACCTTACTAAACAGAAATGTCACACAGTTTGACATTGACAGCTGCCAAACCATAGACAACAACCATCGAAACTATTCACGTAGCTAAAAAAAACACCTTTTACAACTTATAGTTGGAATCGAATATGTAATGATTTGATGAAATGAAAATGCAACCAAAATGATGATGGTGAAGGAAGTGTAATGACTTTACAATATGACAAATTTGAATAAATTATAAACTGTCTATGGGGGTTGTGCATCATCAGCTCAACCAACAATGTTTTACAAGTGTCTCATTGTATGTTTTATCCCACCATGCATCAAACTTCTCCTAAACAGACATCTATCTAAGTGAGTACAATGCCAATACTTTCACATATGCACAATACGAGTTCTTATTCTATCGCAATCTACCCGTCCGAATTCCAAGTGAAACTCATGACACTAGCCATCGGCATGTGTACCAAACCTGACAATCGCTGGCAGGACTAATTTGGCAAATTAAAATTCCTTCGGGTCATTCTTTTGACAGTAAGTAGCTGCGTTAATGAGACCCAGCCAGTTTTATTCTCCACGAGCTTGTGGTTTGAATTCACGGAAGTAATTTGCATTTTTCATTCTCGTGTACTCATGCATGTTAATGCTTGGCCAAGTCCTTTACCGGAGCCACATCACCTAAAGACAACTATACGTGAGAGAACATAGCCAAGGGATTATTATGGCCATGTAATTAAAACCCGTTCACCTATGGAAAGTAAGAGCACACAGTAGATGGCTATAGTGGACAACAAAGAGGGTATTATTCACTCTATCCGGTGTTCATTGAAAGGATTTTTGAACAATAGATGGTACAAAAACGAGAAAAGGAATTTGGGATCTGAATGGCTTCTGCTGCTAAATTTGCTTCGACGATTTGCTACAGGGATGATGCATTTATTACTCATTATCATCAATTTCTGCAAATCTATCGGTTTTCTCCGAGCCAGTACTTACACGTTCTTACACTTGTGCAGCTTATTTCCATCCGCAGTTGATACACCAATTATTATCCTTAATTTGGAACTGGGACTATTAGTTCCAGTGTAAGTTTAAGGTTGTCAACAGCGAGCAATAAATAGAGATATGTAAGTCATGCGTCAATTGTCGGCTGTCGGAATAGAAGTAGTGACGGAACAATTACAAAGTAAACACACGGCAATGCTCATCCTTCGAGGCACTAGAGTAAACGCCTGATTATAAATCCCGTTAAGCGAAATTTGCTCAAAGAAACCTGATATATGCGCCAAAGCTAACGCAAAAGGGTGAATACCTGTAATTGATGACTTCAGTTCACGGAATGCCAATACATCCACAGTTGCAAGGATACGTCTTGGCACTTCTTTCCGTCAATTACTTTGATACCGATTCGGAAGCCGCGTTGAAGGCACAGGTTCTATCCTTGTGATGAGTTCAGGTCCATTTAAAATCCTTAACTGAACTAAGGGTCTCAGCACCCAGCATTTTGCAACTTTACGTCGGATGCGACCAGCAACTGCACACTGTTTTAGGTTTAAACCGCAGCCAGCGTGACGCTCTCATCAAAGGGCCTACCTATACAAGTTAATAGCCGGACCGAAGTCCAAGGCCTCCTGACTCCCACGGTTTGGTTTCATGTGGCAGTTAAGTCAAAATCTTTCTCCAGCCAGCATGATTCCTTGCTAGTGCCTCCAGTTTCGCACACTTCGTTGGCTGACGTTCCCTTGCACTTGCGGGCGTTATCTGAATCTCGGTCTTTGTATACTGCGCTGTCTCTTGTTCAAGAGTTCCTATAAGCTATCTTTTGTGCAGTCATCTTTCTGGTTTGTGGGGTTTTGCGTGCATATTAGGCTAATATTGACAAATTTAGCCCTGACACGAATTACTACGAGGCGCTCGTTCACATGTCAGAAACTCAAGGTTTCTTACCTAAGTCTTCCTCCAACAACAAATCCGCATCCAAATAGGCGCTGGTTTTGCCGTCGATAACAGTCGCCGTAGTAGATGTCGTAGTTTTTCATCCTCTTTTCGTCCGGCCCATTCCATCGTATTTCTTGGATGGCGGTTAGGTCTGCTTTGCAGGAGTCTATTGCCTCCGCTAGTTGTTCGGCGGCACTTGACCTAATAAGGAACCAAACATTCCAAGTGCATATCCGAAGTTCGCCGTCCCTTATGCTTTTGCATTAGTTGTTAACAATAGATCCGTTCGTATCCGAGGCTTGTTGTTGTTTCGCAGCCTTCATCTCTTTTCCATAGCCTGGCTGTTAGCCTGGCGGGCCAATCCCCAACCTAATGGGGCAGTTCCATTTATTTAGAACGAGGGGTCGGTTAAACCGAAGCCAATAACCCGTACGGGGATGTGGGCGCTGCCGTTGCTCCATAAAGGGCTCTTCCGCCACCATCTCTTATCCAAGACGCTGACTTAATCTCAGAAACACTTAATGGTCTAAGCTCCAAATATGTCTGAGCAGCCTGGCGAAGGTGTCATTTATTCCGAGTTCTTCGCCAAGGGCCAGGTCGATTTGAACAAGTAGTGCTTTTTTAGGCTTTGAGTACACATTTGAGTAACGATATAATATGTAGATCGTGCTTGGTTAGTTAAACACTAAATTAGTAAACGAGATCAGCTTCGGTGGTTCAATTGCAAACCATTGCCTAAAATCCACTCTGGAAATTAACTTCATTACAAATGACAGGTACTATTGTAGTACTTTTCGAATCCATGTTGTTAAAAGCGCAAATAGCCGTAGTTTTGATGATGGTTGCGCCGTCTATGGCGAGTTCTTTCTCTAATGCGTTGTTTCTTCGGGTAAAATTCAAGGACTCTGCGGCTAGACCATTGGTTTCCATTTCGCTCTACATATCATAGTCATCTCTGACCGGATAGATGTTGCCGTACAGCTTGTGTAGTTCCTCTTCGAATCTCCTCCTCAAAAAGTCATGAAATCAAATGGGATCAAATATCTTAAGAGAAAATTTTCTCTTGAAACGACCGAGGATATCTGCATTCACTTAAGATAAAATCCATTGCTCAGCCGGGAAGATCAACTAATAGTTATCAACCGTGACGTTCTGTCCAATTCGTGGATATTGTTCATTCGCCCTTGTTCACAACATGTACCTGGTATTGCTCTCATTTATCGTAAAACCCACTCAAAAACTTCCATATAAATATTAGCGAACGCACTCGAGTGACAACACGCTAAGATCTGCCAATCATTTTAATATGAACAGCTCACGCTGGTTGCTAAACAAACTCTTGAGCGAGAAAGCTTCACTTTGTCTAAAACGTCTGTCTCGCTTGAAGATCTTGGCGGAGCCGATTGCGCTCCGAATCATCAATGTACATAGATGGACGCGTTTGTCAGGTATGCCGGAAATAGACTTGGCCTGATTTGGATCGATTTGTATAGATTGGGACTTGGTGTTTCCTGGCATCCTGACGAAATAGTTCAGACTTCCACACAGTTAAGTGGATTGCAACTTGTATGCAATATCTCTATTTTTGGCTCAGTTAAGGAGGTCTCCTCTTTGTGCCCCGGGCAAACGACATACTCTACTGACCAGATCTGAATAATGAGTTGGCTTACGCTCTGTTTAGCTCAATGTGCATGAGCTTACCGGGGTTTCTAAGCAAACTAAGCAGTTTTTGGCTTTGAGTTCTGACGCCCGACAAACCTCTGACTGACAGTCAAGAACACTGGAGGCATGCCTACCATCTATTATCGGAATCTGATGATTGACATCTGATTTGTTACAAATGCTACAATCCTGTTGCAAAGCCAGGCTCGTTGCAAGATATGGTGTGGATCTTGGAATTAAAATGTTACAAGGTAAAGTCATTCTTACAATATTGCTCATTTCTCTTGTCGAGAAGCTTAAAGAAACGTTCTTTGTTGTCGTTGTCCTTCTTTCGACAAATAATAAAGCTCGATCATAGCCAGTGTGGATTTGTTGAAGGAAGATCGACGGTGGACGCTATCTAAAGCCTACGAATAAAAATGGAAAAGCACCGAGATTCGTCTAAGGATTTACACATGATATTTATCGACCTCGATAAAGCATTCGATCGAGTGTCTAGGGATCTCATACGGCCGCGCTGAGACCTCAAAAGGTACTAGAAACTTATATTAGAATAATACAAGACATGTACGGGAATCGGAAATCTTTGCGACCGAAAATTTCCACTTCAATTGAATGGGAAACTCTACACCACGGTTGTTAGACCAGCTCTTATGTACGGTTCACAGTGCTGGACAATGTACGAATGGTTTTAAAGCAAAATGACGGCAGCGGAAATGAAAATATTAAGGATGACTGGCGGAGTCACTAAACGCGATTGCATTGGATCTACGCGTATAAGAGGAAGTCTACATATAAAGAATTCGGTTACCGAAGCTGCGAATAGAATAAACGAGTATTGCCATGTTTAAAGAAGATCTGCGGAAAATCCGGTTAGAAAGGCACTAGCAACTACGGTCACTCCAACTGTAAGAAAACGAGGTCCTGGATTTGTCAGATGGCAAATGCGCAACAACGCCTGGGCTAACCACTGAAGCGATCCAAGGCCGAGCAGTATGTAGACGCGTTCTGCTGTCTGCGACATTAGCCAACACCATGAGTGGAGCAGCAGCGATGCAGTAAAAATGGGAAACTCGTTACGCATGAGTTACGAGAAAATGGTTAATATGTAAAAGGATAAGAAGTTGTCCTTCTTTCTTATGCCCGCACAGTAGTCTTATGTTGGCTAATTCAGACTTGACGAGGATTGTCATAAGATGCCCACTCACATGTTAGTCAGCCAAGTATAACAGATCTGCACTCGGATAAGCCTTGTGTCTTGTTGCTATTGGAATTATCATAGTAGATGACCGCATGTGCAGTCAGAATCAGTATAAGTTTAGTTTACCATTAGAGAGTCAACTCTTAGACAGGTAGCAGCAGCCACCACGTGAAGGTTTTGATGCAGTTTTACCCACTGAGTTTAATTACAAATTTAAAAGCCTATTCGACAGCTTTTCCCAAATCAACTAAAAAAGCGGGCACTTACATAAATAATACACAGTTTCAGTCACCTCGAAACCCTAAAACAGATATTCGACTGATTGATTAGATATTGCTCTTAAAAGAGTATCTGAAAAGATTTTGAACAAACTTCGTGTTGCTGCTGTATGCCCAAAGAACCCTGTAAACAAGAACGCTTTTGTTCCTTCTTTCTTTCTTCTTTCTTTCCTCACTTGTCGCCCTTGAAAGCGGCCTTTCACCCTCAAACCGTTTGTGAGTATTTCTTTCTTTTATCGTGTTTTGGTTTTTTTTTTTTTTTTTGGTTTCATGCATTCCGACAAAATTAATCGTCAGCGAAAGAAGGAAGGACGGGTCGAGAGAATTAAAAGAATTATTAATCCCAAAGTTTTCCATTTTCATGCAAATACACAAAATCATGCCGAACACAGAGGCAGGCAACCGGGTAGTATTTGCGCTGCCAGAAGTGATATTACCAGATGTGCACCTGCCAAATGCCCAAAGCGTTAACACCCCCCAAAAAAGGGGTGTCAAACTTACTCTACAAACCCGTCAGATTGGATTAATTACGGAAAAAGGTTAATTAAAATTGTACGAAACAGTAAAAAAAAGGAAGTTTAAGCAAAACGGAATGCGAAAAAAAAACCCATAAGCAAAATTTGTGTTTGCTGTTTTTGTTTGAAATAAATTTCAATATCGATCCAATCCGCCCCACAAAAAAACATGGCTGAAAATCTCTCTACTTTGAAATAGAATCTTAGATTCTTCGAAAACACGCTTAAAGATTCGTTCAAAGATGGGTTTCACCCGCATCTGTTCCAACATACATATATTGGAGAACTGCTCCCTCAACATGACTTGGGCAATTCGAGCGAAAACAAGCAAAATTCTAATGAAAAATATATGCAGGCAACTGGGAAGTGCTTGCAAGTGGTGTAATACAGGAAATAAAGCGCGTTTTCTAGATTTAAAAACTAAGGCATTTAAGATGTTCTACCATGGGACGGTCAATGGACGAAACGGTGTTGGAATCGTTGTTGCAGCGGATCTTCTAAACAACATCGTTGGTATCTTGAAAATAAGCGACCGCTTGATGAGTGTTAAACTCGTCATACACAATGAAACGTGGAACATTGTTAGCGCGTACGCCCCACAAAATTGATGCGACCAATCGGAAAAAGATACATTTTGGTCAGAGTTCGGTAATTTGCTTAGAAATATACCTATCGATGAGATGCTCTTCGTAGGCGGAGATTTAAATGGCCACGTCGGAGAAACAAATGTTGATTATGAGGACTGCCACGGCGGTAAAGGCTTTGGAACCAGAAATTCAGCTGGCGAAGACATCCTTGTAGAGTGTAGGGCTTACGGCTTAACCGTCTTAAATACAATGTTTATTAAACATCAACGACATCTTATCACCTATAGCAGCGGAGGCCACGAAACTCAAATAGATTATCACCTCTGCAAAATGTCGATGTGAAACCGTGTTAAGGACTGTAAAGTAATACTTGGAGAATCGCTAGTAAGCCAACACCGTCTGCTCATTACAGAATTTTTCACGGCGGAACCACCGAAAACACGGGCATCGTTTGGAAAGCCAAAAGTCCAGTGGTATAATCTATCGAAGGAACGAAGCGCAAGATTTATCGCACTAGCTAAAATAGTACTTCGCAATATAAACGGTATCGCAGACTCACTTAGCCCGCAAGAAATGTGGAACAGCATGCACGAGGAATGCATAACACTCGCAAAGTCCCATCTGGGGACTATATCGAAATACCATCACGTCGGCAAAGAAACATGGTGGTGGAATGACGAAACCAAACGAGCTGTGGCCGACAACAAGAATGCATTCCAAGCGTGGACAAACTGCGATCGGAGCGACGATATCGAAAAAGCTCGACTGGCTCTTGAATACGAGCATCTTAAAAAGATCGCAAAGAAAGTCCTGGCTCAAACTCGAGCGGCAGAAGCGGAAAACCTGTACCAGGAGTTGGAACAAATATCCTCACGATCGGCGGATAGAAGACAAGCTATCCAAGAAGTTCAAACGTCGTACAGTACTAAAATGCCAAATATTTTTAAGCTCGCTGCGCAGAGGAGAAAAAATTCAATGGAAATAACCTCGCCGAAATACATCAAAAACGCAGACGGTCGTTTACTAACAAATGAAACGGAAATTTGTGATCGGTGACTTGAATACTGCAAGGAGTTGCTTAACAAACAGTTTCCACGTGATATCGTGCCGACAGCTGGTCTATTCGAGCAATTGGAAAAATAAAGCGGGGGAAAGCGGCGGGACCAGACAGCATTCCATCAGAGTTTTGGTCGAAGATGGAGGGGATCGGCAGCGTTTGGCTATCGAAACTTTTAAATAAATTAAAATGTGGACAACCTATGCCGAATCAATGGAGAAGTAGCTTCTTGGTTCCATTATACAAAGGAAAAGGCGAAACTCAAGAATGCAACAACTACGTTCAATCAAGTTTATGTCACACACAATGAAAATCGTCGAAAGAGTCTTAAACGAACGTCTTCGGCAAATAATAAAGCTCGATAATAGCCAGTGTGGATTTGCTGAAGGAAGATCGACGGTGGACGCTATCCAAAGCCTACGAATAATAATGGAAAAGCACCGAGATTCGTCTACGGATTTACACATGGTATTTATCGACCTCGAGAAAGCATTCGATCGAGTGCCTAGGGATCTCATATGGACCGCGCTGAGGTCTCAAAACGTACCGGAAACGTATGTTAGAATAATACAAGACATGTACGGAAACGTGAAAACTGCGGTTAAAAGCTCTGCTGGACTAACGAGAGAATTTCCGGTTAATGTCGGAGTGCATCAAGGAAGCGTACTTAGCCCTTTCCTCTTTAACGTAGTATTCGACTATCTTTTAAAAGACTGCATGCGCGAAGCAAATGTAACGCCAATTCTCTTCGCTGACGACGCAGTTATACTTAGCGATAACGTCGAAGATTTACAGAACGCCTTAGATTCATGGAGAAATGCGCTAGAGAGAAGCGGGTTTTAAATAAGTCGTTCAAAGACGGGGCATTTGACGTGCCCATTTGCGCATCCGTTGCGACCTGTTCCGGATATAATGTTAGACGGAATAGTTCTTCCGAAAAGCACTATCTTTAAGTACTTAGGATCAATCGTTAACATGGAAGCGAAATGTGACGACGACGTAAACCACAGAGTGAGTGTGGGATGGATGAAATGGCGGGAAAATTCGGGAATCTTTTGAGACCGAAAATTTCCACTTAAATTAAAGGGGAAACTCTACACCACGGTTGTTAGACCAGCTCTTATATACGATTCACAGTGCTGGACAATGTACAAAGCGTTTAAAAACAAGATGACGGCAGCGGAAATGAAAATGTTAAGGATGTCTAGTGGAGTCACTAAACGCGATTGCATTAGATCTACGCGTATAAGAGGAAGTCTACATATAAAGAATTCGGTAACCGAACAGCTTGAGGCGAATAGAATAAGCTGGTATTGCCACGTTCAAAGAAGATCTGCGAAAAATCCGGTTAAAAAGGCACTATCAACTATGGTCACTCCAACTGTAAGAAAACGAGGTCGGAAAAAGAATTCCTGGCTTACCATTGAAGCGATCCAGGACCGAGCATTATGTAGACGCGTTCTGCGGTCTGCGACATTAGCCAACCCCATAAGCGGAGCAGCAGCGATGCAGTAAAAATGGGAAACTCGTTACGCATAAGTTCGTATAACGAGGAAAGGGTTTATAAAAGGATAAGAAGAATGCAAGCAACTGGGAAGTGTCTACGGATTGGTTAGATTAGGAAAAATGTTTTCAAAATACTCTCTCGCACCTCGGATTGAGTTCTAAGAAAACAAATGCCAAGCATATGAGTAGACCACTTAGATTCTTACCCTCTAACTCAGCCCATATGGTGTGTTGCTTCAACGATTATGTGGGAATAATTATACAGAATATCCTGCTTAAAAAAAAAAAAAACTCAAAACAAAAATAAGAAAAATACAACTTGGTACAGTGAGCTTATTTCAATGATATCATGCGACCCATACCTTACCGGTTTCAAGGAATAAATTAACTTGCTTTCGAATTAATACGTAAAGTATGAAGTAGTTCTGCGCCTCAACCAACATCTTTATGATATCTTTGAGATGGATGTCAAGTCTTTGCAGGTCGAAGTATTGGTGTTCGTTCGTCCTAAATGCCTTTGTCTTCTAATCCGAATAATTTTGGGCCTATTAAGGGTCTATATCACCTAAATGCCTCCACAGATTTTCGTTATATCTCTGTTCTGAGTTTGACAAGGATGACATCAATGACATGTCAGTCTCAGATGTTTCCAAGACAAAGGAGACCTAAACCTTCGCTGCTATAAGATTCAAGGCATTTACAGAGCTGTATTTACAAGATTTTGTCAGCCAATTCTAAAAGTCCTTTTGTTTTCTTTCAAAAAACTCAATAAATTCACGAGCATATTTGTTTTTTGAAAACTTTGAATCTTTACGCATTCTTTTCCTTTGTCTGTAAAGGGTGGGCCAACAGCTAGCGTGGAAGTGTTCATTAAATTAAAAAATTATTGCCGGGTGTTGCAGGGGCAGAAATCATCACGGGCATCATACCAAATTGCGCGAGCATGAAGTCTTATCGCTGTCGGCATGTGTTTTGAAATGTCCTGCTAGAGTTTGGCTCTGACATGCCTTCCTTCGATACACTAAACAGAACGGTAAGCGGCATGTTTTCACTTATCGACTCGTGTAGATCGTTATCAAGCCAGAGTAGAATGTGAGCGTGTGGGCCTCCGCGATATTGAAATTCTTTGCAAAATGAAATGATCGAGCATACGGTAGTGAAAAAAGGGGTTTCGTGATGCGACAACTCCAACGAGCTTATGGAAGTTGATAGACCACGTCACAGAAGCTTCGTCCACTAGCTCACCTGTTGTAGATCGACTCATGACTGCGAAGACGTCTGCTACTTCTGCTACAGTAAAGTTATCGCCGTCATGTTTTGGATTAAGTCGATTGAATATCTCGGCCAGACTATTTTTTTGGCGCCCATCTTTAGAAATACAGTCGGCTTACCGAGCTCTCGAAGCCTCGAAGCATGGTGAACAGATCTTTCTTACGATTCCACCAATATTGGACGCTGTTCGGTATGAATTTGAGAAAGACCAGATTTCTCTCTATACACGATTCAAGATATCGTTTGTCCCCTCTCTTACGACGTTTTCTCTATTAGTTACGCATATGTCTTATGTGACTCGCAATCATGGTATCTTCATCGCCATGTAGATCATGTTATCGGGAGTCATACCACAACGGTCTCGAGGGCGCACCTCGCTATTAAAATAGCTAATGGCATGGTGTGACGAGTACGTTTGTCTTGAAGCAACGCGCCACACCATAGTTAATGGATGGAAATGGCAGCTCCTCCGCATGCAGATCGTAGAGTACCACCTTGATCAAATAACCACCGTGTGGCGCTCCCATTGTTCCGATTTGAATTCTTTTTTTTCATTAACAACAAAATCTGTTGTTGATATTCTTTCTGAATCTTAGCATCATAGCTTGACATTTGCAAA
Organism: Volucella inflata; assembly: GCA_928272305.1. Lineage (NCBI taxonomy): Eukaryota > Metazoa > Arthropoda > Insecta > Diptera > Syrphidae > Volucella > Volucella inflata. The sequence continues at coordinate 78,633,563 of OV743717.1, read as the reverse complement.
AGTTACGTAGCCAAGAGTACATCTATCTCTGTGTGTGTTGGCGATTTTTTACAATTTTAGAAATGAATTTAAATTTACAACAACGAACTTGTATTAAATTTTGCGTTAAAAAACGGATTTAATGGTACGTGAACGTTGGAAATGTTGGAAAAGTGTTTCGGCAACGATTCTCTAAAGAAAACGGTCGTTTACCACTGGCACGAGCGGTTCAAAAGTGGTCGTGAGTCAATCTAAGATGATGAACGCAGTGGCAGACCATCGACATGGATTACAACGGTGTAGTGCATCATTAATTATTGCCAGAAGGTCAGGCAGTAAACAAAGAGTATTATTTGGGCGTTATGAGACGTTTGCGTAAAGCCATTCGCCGAAAGAGACCAGAATTGTGGTCAGAAAACTCGTGGATTTTGCACCATGATAACCCACTGTCGCACAGTGCCATCATTATTCGTAATGAATCATTATTCATTTGAAGGGGACAATATAGATTTAGATGAATAAACTTGTATTTTTAATTTTCTGAACTTTTTGATCAAGGTGGTTTATTCAGCGGTATACTCTGCTGACCTGGTGCTATGTTAAGACACATATCCTTGTTCCATAAAAGCGTTCTCTGTTTGGCTAGTAAAAATTCAGACTCGACTACGTTAATGAGTGTCTCTAAAGGAGCATCATTGTTTGGCGGCGCCTGGTCATTAAGCTCTTTCGGTTGATTGTGATGTTGTCATGTCGAAAGAGTATGGTTTTGATTAAACATTGTAATCATTTCTTCACAACACAACCCTTGCGAACCACTCCGCTGAGATATGGCGACGTATGTGTAAGCCGCTTTTTTATATTTACGTTAATTGAGGAATCATCGCCCAGGTGGCGAAAAAACTTTCGGACCATCTCGTCTACATCAACGGATACGTCCAACTTTTCCCAATGGCTCAAGCGCCTCAGTTGTATATATGGCAATCTGGGCTAAAACAGCATAGTAGTGACAGTGTTCACCAGTGGTAGGTTATGTAGTCTCGGCGGGTACAAGAAGCCATTTGATCCTCTTAGTATGGGCAATCGTCCGCTGTCGAGACTCTGAGTACAATCGCAACATGTTACAAATTCCGAGATCTTATCATCCAGTATTAGTTCTTTCTTTAAATCGCGTTCAAACCATAAGTGGTCGCATACACTGCACGCATAACCAAACTCGTTTTCGCTGAGAGGCTTTAATATTTGATGATATCTGGTGGATTGTTCAATAACATCACTGTAAGACCCGTCATTGACGCAAGCGCATTGATCCCCGTCGTTGACAACACGACGATACATACCCATCTGGCGTTGTCACGTTACCATTGATCTCTTCTTTATCACTGTTTTCTGTATTGTCTTTCAACGAGGTCTCCACATGATCCGTGGACGTTTGGACAGTCGGTGGCCGCTATATGCTCGATGGGCCACCTACGATATTGCTTCGTTCCGTTTTTGCATTTTCTTTTTGATGCTGCCGTAGCTCTCGCATTTTCACAGCACTAGACTGTCTATGTTTCTTAAATTCCAACAATTAATTCTCATGACAATGCTTTCACTCTTTCCTCAGTTGACGCCTTATGTGTCAGCAAAGCTGTCTTTGCAATTAAGTCAAAATGTATCGGCATCGATGATAGCTACCCTCACTTCTCTCACATATCACTTACATTTTTAGCCATATTATTTCTACCTATAGCTATCCAAGTCAATGGAAACAGGCCAAAATAAACCGAATTCCAGAAAAAGATAAATGAAAACAGGCCTATTGCAATACTTCCATTTCTATCCAACGCCTTTGAAGCAATTGTGAGCCATCAAATAAAAGTATACATTTAGTCCAAAAATCGTATCTGCACACTTTAATCTAGATTTCGAAGATGTTATAGTTGCATAACTGCTCTACTAAAAGTACGAGTACCTGATGAAATTCTTCAAAAAATAAATAAAGATCTCCACTCAATAATCACTTTATTAGAATTCTCAAAAGCATTTGACTTTGTAATCACTTCAATTTTATGCAAACAAATATCTAACAAATCGTGTACAAGCAGTTTCACATAATCGTCTACTATCCTCTACTCTTCTGTTAAGTTATGGTATCTCTCAGGGATCAGTTCTAGGCCCTCTACTATTTTCCACGTTTATAAATGACCTGCCATCTGTTGTATCCCACTGTTAGTTTCATGTCAATGCGGATGATGTGCAATTATACTACAAATTTCCCTTCGGCCTTCTTGAGGATGCTGCAACAAAAATCAACTGTGATATACTATATCTGCTATTAATAACTGGGCATTGGATAATTAGTTCCTTCTGAACCCTGCCAAAGAAAAGGCTATTTCTGCTTATATGCTCCCAAAGTTGAATATTTCCCACCTATACCGCTGAATGGTACAGAAGTGGAATACGTCTCCAAGGTGAAAACTTGGGTATTATATCTAATAACTGTTAATCTTGAAATGATCATTTTAACAGCGTTGAACTATAGATATATGATTCCCTTCGTGGTCAGTTCATAATAAAAAAAACACCGACCTGGCTGAGTCGGCGACGTAGAAGCAAGACCGGACAATCTCCATGACTCTCTTTTCTTTGAGTTGCTATAATAAGTCCATTTTTCATCAAACGTCACGATGCGATTTAGAAAACCCTTTCTTTTTTGCCGCTCAAACTGTTGTTGACAGGCGAAAAACGATGCTCAACGTCCCTTTGTCTCAAATCAGAAGGAACCCAAGTTCCAACGTATGCAACCGCTTGGAAATGACTTGACGGGTAACTCGTAATGCTGAGGCAGGCTCTTGCGTTTGGCACGGGTCCTCATCGAGCAATGCCTTCAATTCAGCGTCTTGGAAGGATTTTGACCTTCCTTTATGCAAACGGTTGTCAACATCGAAATCACGGCACGTTGTTTCACTTAGAGCGCATTTCCGTAAACTTTTTGAAGCTCTCGATGTGCTTCAGTCGCTATTTTGTTCGAATGAAAAAAGAAAATCACGCAATGATTATTTGGCACAAAATCAGACATTTCCACACAACCAAAAGTATGTAGGTATGATGGCAAAACAAACTCATTAATGTGTCAAAATGATTTGTTTACCATATGTCTAAGCTTGGTTCATGACGTTTTGGATATGTCAAAATCGACCAGGAGCCATCTATTGATAAACATCGAGAACTTAGTTGCGCACAATGGTGAATCAGTGCAATTTTCATAAAAAGAAAAAAAAGAAAAACAAAATTCAATTAATCCTCAAAATGCCGTAGGACATCAAATGTATTTTTTTTCTCTGTTTCGGAAAGCATGTCTATTTATAAAATAGGTATCATCCCTCTTTGGACCTTTCAATCTCGTTTAGGGTTAAACAGGATTCACCAACAATGACAATGACAAACGTAGTTGTCAGGTGCTAATGAATTACAAGCCTCGCTCTCTCCCTTAAATAATTAAATCAACTTCTTTTTTTTTTTTAATTTTTAATTTTTAAAGAATGTAAATAAGGGGCTGGAAAAAATTTGAATAGGTAGCAACGGTCATCCCCTCGATAACCCTCATCAAATATTGTTCAATTTAATTAAAAAATCTGGCCCCCAGCACTGGTAAGCAGTTGATATTATGTGCGAGTGGCATTTATTTTATCCCTTGACACCTGCATCGAGGTCGGTTCATCAACTATTAGTGGATACCCTTGTTTAAGGATATTAAATTAAATTTACAAATAAAAAAAACAAAAAAATAAAATGATTTTGGACCATAAACAACCACAATCAGCATTCAGTAAAGTAACATCCCAACAAGAGTGCCAGCATCAGCCAACAAAAAATCACCACTTTTGGCAATTAACGCAGAAAGGATTTGCATGTTCCATTATTCTGGGTTCTTGTTCGCGCTTCTTTAATTTATTTTTGTTTTATTTTTGAATCCCTTTTGTCTCATTATTGATAAAAAAATAAAATGTTTTTTTCTTTTTTCTATTTTAGATACTGGGCCGTAACGAACGTTGACTATATACATTCGCGGACTAGTAGGCGTGTTTTCATGATGATATTCCTCGTTTGGTTTTGTGCGGTAATTGTGTCATTGGCACCACAATTCGGCTGGAAAGATCCTGAATATTTGCAGAGAATCGAACAGCAAAAGTGTATGGTGTCACAGGATGTGTCATATCAGGTATTCATTTGGTTTTACGAGTATGTATCCTGAATTGATGACAACTGATTGGATTTGCGTAGGTTTTTGCGACGTTTTGTACGTTTTATGTTCCACTGTTAGTGATATTAGTGTTATATTGGAAAATTTATCAAACGGCCAGAAGACGGATACACAGGCGGCGACCACGACCGATAGATGTTACTGCGAACAATAACCAGGTGAGCATTGATTTTTTGCATGTTTTTATGATCAACAGGAAATGTGGTATAGTGTACGAGTACGAGTATATCGTGTTTAGTAAAACTCAAATATTGTGCGGTTTGTTTGTAGTAAGGGCTATCCATAAGTAATAAGTATTTTAGTGATAGCCACACTGTCAGCGCCTTCAACTATTGTCCATTAATTTTTATTAATCTTTAACATTGAGGTTCTGGGTTTGGGTAGCTGACCTATTTTCGGATACCACAAATATCATTATTTGGAAAATTTTTAAGCCAAAAAGTGCTCCACACGATGTAATGAAAACGGCGCGGAGGCACCGATATGCATATAGGTACTATGAACATCTAAAGTAGTGAGTTGAGTAACACCATGAAAGAGGGAACATTCTCTGCATTTGTAATCCGTCCACCGACTCATAGCAAGCCGACATCGTTAATAAACGGGGATAGTGACAATAGGCCTTAGAAATATTATGATTTGTCATGAGACTGCTTACTTCAGAATTCATCTCATTTTGTACAGTTCCAAAGCGAAGCTAAGAATATGAAAGATGTCCGAACCTGCTTTTAGCATTTAGAAGACAACAGAAGCTAATACATACACACCCTGACTGACTCGAACTGCAACCAACTTTAGACTGCTATAATTTCCAAACCGTTCATGACAGTGAGCTAAAAATTTGACACATGATAAATAATTTTATTATTTACAAGTCTTACAACGATTTGCGTCTCAGTTGTGTTGAAAAATTTTTATTCGCGTTGGAATTCAAACGTGATGGTGTGATTGCTTTATATTTGGCTGGAAAACCACAAGTAGCTATCGTAAGAGCCCTCCAGCACCTCAACGTGAATAAATCATTTGTGTCTCGAACCATAGCTCGTTACCTTGATACTGGCAGCGTTGCAAAACGCCATGGAGGTGGCCATAAAAAACAGCAACATCGGCAGAAATGGTTCGGAAAGTGAAGGCTCGAATTGCGCGAAATCCGCGTCAAAGTGGAAGAAAAATGACTCGTGAGCTCAACATATCGTTGGAACGGATGCAACACATTCTAAAAAATGAGCTTAGGCTCAAGCCATTGAAGTTCCAAGAAACACACGATCTTACTCCGCAACAGAAAAAAGTTAGAGTCGAAAGAGCGAAGGAGTTGCTACGCTTGCGCGAAAGTGGTGAGTTGCCGAATTTGGTTTTTTTTCCGATGAGTCGCCATTTGTTATCGAGCAATATGTCAACAAACAAAATGACCGAGTTTACTTGCCAAAGAGGTCCTTCGAAAATTTACACCTTCGGACGGCCACCAGAAAGCAGGCAGCACCGATGGTGATGGTTTGGGCCGCCATAACCGCCGATGGTCGCTCTCCACTCGTATTTTTAGACTGTGGCGTCAATATTAATGCGATCGTATACCGTGAAACTGTCTTAGAGGCAATATTGAAGCCTTGGGCAAACAATCATTTTGGTTGGAGACCGTGGACATTTCAACAAGACTCGGCACCGTCTCACAAAGCGCGCGTCAACCAAGATTGGTTAAAAAACAATGTTCCACACGTCATTTCTTCGACACAATGGATTGCAAATTCTCCGGATGCAAATCCGTTGGATTTCTCTGTCTGGGGAACTTTGAAGGCGAAGGTTGGCACTAAAAAATACTATAGTTTGGACCACCTCAAAAAAGCACTTCGCCCGGAATGGGCCAAAATACCGCAGAGCTACTTGCGTGCAGCGTGCGATGCTTTCATCCGCCGTCTCAAGGCCATAATTCGCGCCAAAGATGTACATATTGAAAACTACTGATACAATTTGAAAACTGATGTATTTTCCAACATTTTTTGCTTTGGCACAATAAAATTTATCAAAAAATAAAGAAATTATAGCATTTTAAAAAAGTTGGAGTACGAGTCAGCCACCCTGTATATACTATAATATTTTGAAGAAGTTTTACGCGTCATTGACCACTGAGAAAAATCATGAAAAAGCCAGATAATCTTTTAGGTTCAACTTCGTAAGAAGCGCAATCACCAGGATTATCAAGCGAGCAAATGTTATTTCAAGAAGATTGATGTACTATTTGCTACAAAGACGTTCCATCGCCGAGGAGAAGAAGAGAGCCAAGGCGAGACTATCTGGGACTTACTGAAGGCAGATACTTGAACTGGACTTACTTCGATCGAATCCTCCAAGCGAGGAATCGACAGCTGTTTTACAGAAGTAATGCGAATCTGAACAAATAGTCTGCAAATATTTGGACGTGAATGGTTCCACCTTCTTAATAACTTCGGGAATAAATTACCCCGTTGAATACGCCTTTTCTGAGGAATCTTAGAAACCTAACAAAGCACTTAGAACTTCGCAAGCTAGGTCTGCGCAAGATACTAAAATTTTTAAGGCAGAATAACTCTTCTCGATATGATTTACCTCTTTCACTTAAGTGTATATCAAACGGTAATGAACCATCCCATCCTTGGTTTTCCTTTAAGCTCCATAATTACTAAAAAAGTATTTTTAATTAAAAATTGGCCAACAATGCCAATGAATAAAAAATCCTTGCAACCTCCGAAAGCAATTTTCGCTTCGTCCTTTAAAACGATAGTATACTATAAGTAAATGTGTATACCTATGTTTCAAGGTTTCAAATCAACTCATGGACCTTTGTGCACTGCGATGCACCTTCCTTCAAAGGTATTTCGCTGCAGTCAACGTCACTCAAAATCTCTCAGCTTGACTTCAATCTTCCACATAACACCAGATCGACTATTTGCCTTTTCGTATCCAACGTCTCGTTAAATGAATCAGACCCTGAGATTATATCGCTAACATAGTACATATCAGCCAATATTGCGTGATACGCCAAAGAAAATTGATGTGCATAGTCGAATTTAAATTGACAGAGAACCCTCACTGACAAGTAGGGGGCAGGCAAAGTACTATACCCAACGGTAGACAAGCGAAAGTGAAATCCCAAATTTTCCGCAACATTGCGAACAGCCTAAATAAAGCACCAGAAATGCTGTAAGCAAACCTTGCTTCATCTTGCTGAAAAGGTAGTTCAGCCATATACCAGTTGTCTGAATGTAGAGCTTACTAAAATAGGAATACTAAATAATACTTCCCTTTTCATCGTAGAATACGAGTATTCCAAGCCTTATCAGCTTCTAACAATATACCATATTAATAGGGCCGACAGAATTAAATCCTGTGTCAGCTAATTGGAGGCTGGTTGCCAATGGTTACTGCAATAGTCCAATGGTGATGTTTCCTTCGGCACATGGTTGGCTTTAGGCGTTTGAAGCACCCACAACTAGGTTTGCACAGTTATGAAATATGTCATTTATTTCGCGCTTGCTCAGAGTTACGTTCCCAGTGAGGCTTGTTGTCGCATTGGCGTCTAACGTCACCATTTTGAGGGAGACCATGTGCGGCCTTTCATTATGCGTCCATGGTACCCTAGTCGTCTACCACGGTACATGGGCATCTTCAGCATTGTGTTGTTGTGGTTGATGGTGATGCAGTCTACTTCTTTTGGTTTTCGGACTGCCTCTGGCGCCGCAGTTGTGGGCACCAATGTTGCTGTAGTGGTTTGCTTCTGCCGACATTGTGCTAGCATTGTGCTGCCGACTAGTGCTGGCTGTTGGTGTATCCATACTATTGCTGCCGCTGTTCCACCTTCTTAATAACTTCGGGAATAAATTACCCCGTTGAATACGCCTTTTCTGAGGAATCTTAGAAACCTAACAAAGCACTTAGAACTTCGCAAGCTAGGTCTGCGCAAGATACTAAAATTTTTAAGGCAGAATAACTCTTCTCGATATGATTTACCTCTTTCACTTAAGTGTATATCAAACGGTAATGAACCATCCCATCCTTGGTTTTCCTTTAAGCTCCATAATTACTAAAAAAGTATTTTTAATTAAAAATTGGCCAACAATGCCAATGAATAAAAAATCCTTGCAACCTCCGAAAGCAATTTTCGCTTCGTCCTTTAAAACGATAGTATACTATAAGTAAATGTGTATACCTATGTTTCAAGGTTTCAAATCAACTCATGGACCTTTGTGCACTGCGATGCACCTTCCTTCAAAGGTATTTCGCTGCAGTCAACGTCACTCAAAATCTCTCAGCTTGACTTCAATCTTCCACATAACACCAGATCGACTATTTGCCTTTTCGTATCCAACGTCTCGTTAAATGAATCAGACCCTGAGATTATATCGCTAACATAGTACATATCAGCCAATATTGCGTGATACGCCAAAGAAAATTGATGTGCATAGTCGAATTTAAATTGACAGAGAACCCTCACTGACAAGTAGGGGGCAGGCAAAGTACTATACCCAACGGTAGACAAGCGAAAGTGAAATCCCAAATTTTCCGCAACATTGCGAACAGCCTAAATAAAGCACCAGAAATGCTGTAAGCAAACCTTGCTTCATCTTGCTGAAAAGGTAGTTCAGCCATATACCAGTTGTCTGAATGTAGAGCTTACTAAAATAGGAATACTAAATAATACTTCCCTTTTCATCGTAGAATACGAGTATTCCAAGCCTTATCAGCTTCTAACAATATACCATATTAATAGGGCCGACAGAATTAAATCCTGTGTCAGCTAATTGGAGGCTGGTTGCCAATGGTTACTGCAATAGTCCAATGGTGATGTTTCCTTCGGCACATGGTTGGCTTTAGGCGTTTGAAGCACCCACAACTAGGTTTGCACAGTTATGAAATATGTCATTTATTTCGCGCTTGCTCAGAGTTACGTTCCCAGTGAGGCTTGTTGTCGCATTGGCGTCTAACGTCACCATTTTGAGGGAGACCATGTGCGGCCTTTCATTATGCGTCCATGGTACCCTAGTCGTCTACCACGGTACATGGGCATCTTCAGCATTGTGTTGTTGTGGTTGATGGTGATGCAGTCTACTTCTTTTGGTTTTCGGACTGCCTCTGGCGCCGCAGTTGTGGGCACCAATGTTGCTGTAGTGGTTTGCTTCTGCCGACATTGTGCTAGCATTGTGCTGCCGACTAGTGCTGGCTGTTGGTGTATCCATACTATTGCTGCCGCTGGTTTTGTTCGTCGTCATTTTTGACGTCATTTGAACGGTTGCGCTTTTGAGTTGCAACATAAACGCTGGTCTCTTGCAAAGCTTCGACGAAACTCGACCTCATACATACACATATTGGGCTCTGTGGAAGGAGGATTCGCCACAGCTAAGTTTTTAATCTTTAAAGGCCTCGACGCACGAGAATTTTTAAGTAGACGACTCTAGACAACGTAACAACTCAACATGTGAGCACGAATTACCCCGAACTACCTTATCTGCTTTCTTCACGTCTTTGTCTTAATAAAAGCCATCTTCTAACCGCATGCTTGGCAATCTACGACACTGTTTTATAAGTGGTTTGCTATACCCACCATCAAATTTTTCCTCAGCTTGCTCGTAATTAGAGTCCGACACGTTTACATCGTTTAATTGGTTGAATTTGTCATCGCTTAGTACCGATTTCAAATAACGAAACTTTTGCGCACCAGTTAATCTACAATTGCAGTCGACGGTTTGCAAAATAATATCCCGAAAGCCTGGCCAGTCTTGATAATCACCAGAAAATGTTGTTATATGCATAGGCTACAGCCTTATGTTTGATCCCATTGTTTTGCCGGAGCCACTCAAAGCCTACTTCTCTAAATTATTCAGAAGCTTAGCTTGTAAAGCAACTAAATCTTTCAGAGATTTCGATGAGGCTTCATCAAGCATTGGTGGCTTTTATTTAAGATCTTAAAGAAGAGCGCTTTCCACGCTTTCGTGGTCATTCCAACTGCACTTCTATTTCTAAAAAAAAAAAAATTGCAAAAAAATTAGAAATGAATTCGGTTTATCGAACCCTTGTAATGTCCGCGAGCTTGGTTCAAGCCTTTCATACCGATTTATTTTACCACTGTGTTGTTAAGTCTTTTTTTCTTGCATCACTTCGCAAACTTTATGAGCCAGAAGGACGCCTAGTCACCTAAACCCAACTTGCGAACCGCTGCTGATCTCGAGACTTCCCCTATCATACTTACCTACTTTAGGTGGGGTTACAGTCCGGGGTGGACCTCGACCGCAATCAACAAGCATCTCCATCCAACTTGATCTTTCGCTAGCTGTCTTCCGTTTCGCACGCATAGTTGACTGAGGCCCCATATTGCTTGCGTGCCCCAAGCAAGCGGTCTTGCTAATACTTGCTAACTATTACTATTACTACTGTCCTTCGATGGCGGATGCTAAGTGCTCAGTAAAAAATAGTTTAATATCACTGTACTCAGGCTTTCTGGATTCAGAAAGACTGTTGAGAATAAAAACTTCGATGAACCACGGGAGATTCGGCAATCCAAACTAAGTTCTTCAGCACTCGTGCCAACTGGGTTATGTCCTTATCCGGTTAAAATAATAATGTTATAAGAGAATAACAGCTTTCCACCGATATCAACATCCACGACTGTTGCACAGCTGCTGCCCAAAGGTCATTGTTGTAAGTTGGTCTACAAGTAGCAACAGCCTTCTTAATGTTGCACCAAAATCTCAATCGGGTTGAGGTCTGGGGACTGTGCGGGCCATTACAATACATTGACCTGGTTCGAAACAAACCCCTGCTTAGCAAGTTTGCCTTGTTGAAAGACCCATACCAGTCGGCTTTGCTACTCAGCATAGATGTTTATCCATGATTTGTTTTATACGGTAGATGTTACCAACACCATTAGAAGAAAAACATGCCAAAACCATGTTTTATGGTTTTTGTCGTATTACTTACTTACTTTAGGTGGCGCTACAGTCCGGGGTGGACCTGGGCCTCAGTCAACAAGCTTCTCCAGCCAGCTCGATCCCTGGCTAGCTGCCTCCAGTTTCGCACTCTAAGTTGACTGAGGTCTTGTTCCACTTGCGTGCGCCACCTGAGTCTTGGCCTCCATCTACTGCGCTGTCCCTCGGGAGCGGATTCGAAGACTTTTCGGACCGGAGCATTGACATCCATACGCTCTACATGACCCAACCTTCTCAGTCTTTGGATCTTTACTCTTCTGGTTAGGTCCATGTCACTGTACAATGCGTAGAGTTCATTGTATCTCCTCCTCCAATCACCGTCAGTGCAGACAGGACCGAAGATCGCCCGAAGAATTTTTCTCTCGAATCAACCAAGAACACCCTCATCCATTTTTGATAATGTCCATGCCTCTGCGCTATAGAGAAGGACCGGGATTATTAAGGTCTTATAAAAGGTGACTTTTGTTGACCGAGAGAGGGCCTTGCTATTCAATTGTCTTCTTAGCCCAAAGAAACAGTGGTTGGCAAGAGTTATTCTTCGCTTACATCAAAGTTATATCTATCTAAGGTGACGTTCTGCCCGAGACGTCGGTGTTGGTTCCCTTTTTGCTTGACAGCACATACTTGGTCTTGCCCTCATTGACCGCTAAACCCATTTTCGCCGTTTCCGTCTCAATACTCGCGAAAGCGCCACTAACATCACGCTGCTTTCTTCCGATTATGTCAATATCGTCGGCGTATGCGAGTAGTTGGACGGACTTTTGAAAGATAGTGCCTCTTGTGTTTGCTCGTGAGTTTTGCATAAGTACGATGTTGAAAATATCGCATGACAGCGCATCGCCTTGTCTAAATCCGGACGAGTTTGGCAGAGATGCCAAAACTAGACATTGCTCTATATAGCTCGTCTCTATAGATGCTGTCATACGCGGCCTTAAAATCGATGAATAGGTGGTGGGTATCGATCTGAAGCTCATGGGTCTTCTCCAAGATCTGCCGTAGTGTGAATATCTGGTCGATGGTGGACTTTCCTGGCCTAAAGCCACACTGATGTGGACCTATCAAGTTGTTGACGAACGGCTTCAGGCGTTCACACAATACGGCAGATAAGATCTTATATGCGATGTTAAGGAGACTGATGCCTCTGTAGTTGGCGCAGTTCAGAGGGTTTCCTTTCTTGAGAATTGGACAAACAATGCTGAGGTTCCATTCATCGGGCATACTTTCGTCCGACCATATTTTACACATGAGTTGGTGTATGCTCCTTACCAAGTCATCGCCTGCCGCTTTGAAGAGCTCGGCAGTCATGCCATCCGCTCCAGCAGCTTTGTTGGACTTAAGCTTCGATATGGCTACCTTCACTTCATCCAGGTCGGGTGGACGGAATTGTTGGTCATCATCGTCCAGGTTGAAAGGTTGATTCTGCCTGACAGCGGTATTTGATCCGTCATCGCCGTTATACAGTCTGCAGAAATGATCTTTCCAAATCCTCAGCATCGACTGCGATTCTACTACGATGTTCCCTTATTCATCTCTACAGGCTTCGGTTCGGGGTTTATTTCCGCGGCATGTTATTTTTACCTTTTGGTAAAACTTCCGAATCTCATTCCTGGAGTAGCATCTCTCAATTTCCTAGATCGCGCGCTTCTCATGCTCTTTCTTCTTCCTCCTGAGAAGCCGGTGCTCGTCTCTCCTCTTCCGCTCATAGAGCTCATGAGCAACTCTGGTCTCTCTAAGCAGCGCCGCGTTATATGCATCTTGCTTAGCTGCATGTGCTTGCCGGCATTCATCATCGAACCAGGGGTTTTGTTGTGGTGGACGAGTGAAACCCAGCACATCAGAAGCGGCATCTCTGATGGCGTTTTGGCAGTGTTTCCAATGGTCTTCGATGCTTGATGCTGGCGGCATTGGACCTCTTAAGAGATTAAGAGGTCGTCTGACGTCGAATTTTCTCACAGCATTAGTTTGTCTTGGCGTAGTTTGGGATATCCGCAACCGTACCTTGGCTACAACAAGGTAATGGTCTGAGTCGATGTTGGCTCCTCGGAATGTACGGACATCCATTATGCTGGAGGAGTGTCTTGCGTCGATCGCAATGTGATCAATCTGGTTGACTGTTGATTGATCAGGAGTTCTCCAAGTCCCCTTGTGTATGTCGAGATGTAGGAACCGCGTGCTAGCCACGACAATGTTTCGCCCCGCCGCAAAGTCGATTAGCCTGAATCCGTTATCGGAGGTGGTGTTTTGCAGGCTATATTTTCCGATTGTTCCACCAAAGATACCCTCTCTTCCTAGCTTTGCATTAAAATCACCGAGGACAATTTTAATGTAATAGCTAGGGCATTGCTCGTAGGTCTTGTTAAGGAGCTCGTAGAAGGCATCCTTGGTGTCGTCATCTTTCTCCTCTGTGGGGGCATGCGCGCATATGAGGCTTATGTTGGCGAATTTAGCCTTGATGCGGATTGCTACGAGGCGCTCACTCACATGCCGGAAGCTGAGGACTTCTTGTCTTAGTCTGCCTCCGACAACAAATCCGCATCCAAATAAGCGCTGCTTTTGCCGTCGATAGCAATTGCCGTAGTAGATGTCGCAGTTTTTCATCTTCCTTTTGTCCGGCGATTATGTCTGCTTTGCAGCAGTCTAGGGCCTCCGCTAGTTGCTCGGCTGCACGTGGTCTATTAAGGGATCTAACATTCCGCGTGCATATCCGAAGCTTATTGTCCTTAAATCGTTCGCGTCGGTTGTCAACAGTAAATCCGTCCATATCCGAGGCTTGTTGATGCTTCGTAACTTCCTTTTTTTTAAATGGCCGTGCAGTTACCCCGGCGGCACAACCCCCAACCTGGAGGACCAGTTCCGTTTTTAATGCCCCTAGGACGAGGGGTCGGTTACACCGAAGCCAGTAACCCGTTCCGGGATGTGAGCGCTGCCGTTGGCCCATATAGGACTCGTCCGCCATCATCCCTTTTCCAAGACCCTGAATAAGTCCTGGAAATCCTTTCCGGCCTGAGCTCCAAATATGTCGGATGAGCCCGGATAAGGTTTTGTTTTGTTTTTCCGACACTGAGTATTTTTGTCGTATACTGAGGTTTAGTTCTGTTTTATGAGGCCTTCTGACATGAAGACAATGCCCCTATCCACCATATAAAACAATTTTGGCTCTTTTCACCACAAATCTTGTATCCACTGCTCCGCTGGCCAATTTGAGTGGTCCTTCGGAAATTGCGTTTTTTGGGTCACATGTTATAAGGCATTTTTTGCGGACTCTGGGCTGTCAGATTTTGATCTTGCAAATATCTACATAGCGTTTCAATACCAGCATCCACGCTAAACATGTCCCTTGCGTCCACAGCTGAAACAAAGGGATTGATCGTTGAATGCCTTACCACCCTTTTGATCAGTTTTGGGAACATTACCGGCCTATACCGACGTGCTTCTGGCCTTGGTAAGAACTGTATAGAATTCCTAATAGCTGTTGGCGAGCAGCCAATTAGATTCTGAATTTATAAAACGGTTTTACCCTTGGAAATTTACTTTTTTTATATCCGCTTTTAAGGTGTGCACTGCTTAACTGCAAAACTAAAGTTCCTTTTTTTTTTGAAAAGGAAAAAGCTTACTGATTATTAAGCTCTTAAAAGTAGCACCATGCGTGGCATCCTAGAGTACACATTCTCTTGAAAAAAAACATGTAAAGTCAAAAACGTTCATGGCACTGTTGGCCTCTCGATTGTGCAAAAAACTTTTCTGTAAGACATAAGTCACCAAAGAGCCTTCAAATAGTCTTCTTCTTATCCTTTTATTAACCCTTTCCTCGTTATACAAACTTTTGCGCAACGAGTTTCCCATTTTTACTGCATCGCTGCTGCTCCGCTTATGGGGTTGGCTATTGTTGCAGACCGCAGAACGCGTCTACATACTGTTCGGTCCTGGATCGCATCTGTGGTAAGTAAGGCGTTGTTGCGCATTTGCCATCTGAGAGATCCAGTAATTCTTTTTCCGATTTCGTTTTCTTACAGTTGGAGTGACCGTAGTTGATAGTGCCTTTTTGATCGGATTTTCCGTAGATCTTCTGTAAACGTGGCAATACCAGCTTATTCTATTCATCTCAAGCTGTTCGGTTACCAAATTTAATATATGTAGACTTCCTCTTATACGCGTTAATCTAATCCAACCGCGTTTAGTAACTGCACTACACTTCCTGAACATTTTCATTTCTGCTGCCATGTTTTTAAACGCTTAGTACATTATCCAGCTCTGTAAACCGTACAACAACCATGGTGTAGAGTTTCCCCTTAAATTTAATAATAATAATTTTCGGTCGCAAAAGATTCCCGAATTTCCCCGCCATTTCATCCATCCCACACTCACTCTGTGGTTTACGTCGTCATCACATTTTGCTTCCATGTTAACGATTGATCCTAAGTACTTAAAGAACTATTCGGAAGAACTATTCTGTCTAAAATTATATCCGGAACAGGTCGCAACGGATGCGCAAATGGGCACTTCAAATGCTCCGTCTTTGAACGACTTATTTTAAACCCGTTTCTCTCTAGCGCATTTTTCCATGAATCTAAGGGGTTCTGTAAATCTTCGACGTTATCGCTAAGTATAACCACGTCGTCAGCGAAGAGAATTGGCGTTACATTTGGTTCATGCATGCAGTCTTTTAAAATCAGTCGAATACTACGTTAAAGAGGAATGGGCTAAGTACGCTTCCTTGATATACTCCGACATTAACTGGAAATTATCTTCTTAGTCCAGCAGAGCTTTTAACCGCAGTTTTCACGTTTGCGTACATGTCTTGTTCTTATTCTAACATACGTTTCCGGCACGTTTTGAGACCTCAGCGCTGTACATATGAGATCTCTAGACACTCGATCGAATGCTTTCTCTAGGTCGATAAACACCATGTGCAAATCCTTAGACGAATCTCTGTGCTTTCCATTGTTATTCGTAGGCTTCTTCAACAAATCCACACTGGCTATTATCGAGCTTTATTTTTTGCCGAAGACGTTCGTTAAAGACTCTTTCAACGATTTTCATCATCTGTGACTTCAGCTTGGTTGATCTTCATGCCTATAAAAAGACTTATTACATTGTACTTTTACCGGTTGTCCGGTGGGAAAGTTTAGACAGGATTCAGGGAGCGGTTTGACGCACTGAGGCAATTGAATAGTAAGGTCCTATCTCGGAAAACTCTATATAAGACCTTGACCATCCCAGTCCAACTTTATGGCGCTGAAGGATAGCCCATATCGAAATCGAATGGAAATATCGTCAGCCATTTCCAGAAAAAAATCTTTCGAAAAATATTCTGTATCGCCGTTGATGGGCTTTGAAGGAAATGATTTAAGGATGAACTATACGAGTTGTACAGCGACAGGAAACTGAACATCAATCGCCTGAGATGAATATGATACGAGTATAAAGAGCGAATGAAAACCAATGCTTCTGTCTGGAAAGTCCACGAATTTCACCGGGATCAGCAACCCAGTAAAGGACTTGGAGTGCCCAACTTGATGCAGTTAGCTTAAGATCGGGCTAACTACAGAAGCATGTTAGCTGACCCCGCCACCTAAAGAAATAAGTTAGACCCGACAGTCATGATGATGAAATCTTTTACAATCTTCCAAATTGGTATGAGAATGCAGGTCTTCATTGAAGGCAGTTGGAAGCCTGAGTTCACTGAGTTTTGACTGCAGGCAGAGTTTTGAGGAGAGTTTTTCAGGACCAGATTTGTGTTGTGTTTGAATTGGCTTCGCCCTCGGCTAGGGTTGTCTTGGCTTGTGGATGGCATGACAACCTAGTTTTCTTACAGATAAAACAAATGCTTAGATAGAGATTGATGACGAGTTATATTTCTGTGGCTGCCCGGCCTGCGCTCGCATCAGTCTGCTGGTATTTCATGGTGGTGGAATGGGTACTGGTACTTTGTTCACCACTGATGCGCTTTCTCATTTTAAACAAAAAACTGAGACAATTCAGTCAAAGAAACATACAGTTTCATGAGGTTCATTGCTCCATGTTAGCTTCCTTTGATAGATTTTATAAATTGCAAAGTGCTCAACTAAAGTTCGAATGAATGTTGAATATACAATTAAACTAATATAAGCTCAAGAACTGTACTTTAATGATATAAAAAAGAATCCATGTATCTGTTTCTGAAAAGCTTATTATCTCACAAGGAAATCTCGTTTTAAGCTCAATCGAATTTTTCCTTGTAGTTTCCTATTCACAAAGTCCTAACATGCATGTCTCTGTTGTCAGATATGACGTAGATGCAAAAAAGAATAACCCATCGAAGGGCGTTTCCTTAACCCCTTCCTGCTACTCATCCGTTTTGTTTGAGCAGTTATATTCAATGAAACTCCCTTGAGAGGGAACTCAAATTTGAAAATTAATAAACCAATTTCTGATTCATCAAACAGCATATTCTGAATGGTACGAGTACAGAGGATGTGCTATTACATCTCATAATACATATTCCCAGTCATTCATTACACATCTGTACAAATTGTCATGAATTCATATTCAAAGGAAGCCCTCTTCCTCAATTAAAAGCAATCTCCTTCCTCCTTCAAATATAGTTAAAGGAAAGTTTTCAGTTTCAAAATTAGAAAAAAAAACAAAACAAAAACAAAAATAATGATAATTTCATTCTCCATCTCAGAATTAATTAACATCATGCCAGTGGTGACGTTATTGCCATAACTTGACAGTCAACGAGGAAAGAGTTTAATTTTCAAATTCACAGAGAATATCACAAAGTGTTTACACAACACAGCGCACAATATAAACGTACTCAAACGTAAGAGTATAACATGTATCTGAATCCTTGTTTTCGCATATCTGTATGTGAATGTCAGTATCAATTACAAAACTTCATCTTGCGATCCGGATATGTAGGACATTTGACTTTATCTTATCGAATACGTTTCCACGAATGGGAGTTGTCGAACAAGCAATTAAAATGTTACACATTCTGCCAAAGGATGCGTATGAATTTAAAAAAAGTTACACAATACGGTGTTACCACAGCAGCCTTATTAAAAGTGCGAACTTTCAGTGAAAAGGTAGCAAATGTATCTTGTCATTTGTCGGGTTCGGATACTTTTGTTGACTTATGCTCGTACTTTCGTAGAAGGTGTATGAGAAAGAAAGTTACTCTCCCAACGGTATGAAAATAAAGGCTAGTTAAAAATCAGGCTTACTGGTAAAAACAAAGGAAGCAGGTGAAAACGTGTGTTTAAAGCGACCAATCATATTTTCAGCCGCTTTGCCTAAGGCCAAATGCACACTGGAGCGGTCAAAGACGTCTTGTTTCTCAAAGATAAAAAGACAATTTTTATTTCCACACACAGCAACCGGAATTTGTCTTATTGTCTCTTGTCGGATGTGTTGTGTGTTCACTCATAAGAATTAATGGATTGATGTTTGATTCGTGAATAAAAGACGCCGTGCCATATCCGGTGTGTTTGCAGCCTAACATTTATGCTTCTATAACACAGAGTTGAATTGGTAGGATGGGAGTCTTAAACCTATAGGTTCGATAGCGTTAAGTAGCTTGTTCAAGATAACATGCATATCATATCGGGCTTAAGCGACGTTTTAATGTAACTACCTACGAGGCCTTTAAGTTGTAGATGGTGGAAGTGAGGCTAAAAACTAACCTGTAAAATTAAAGAAGTCGATGATGTTACTTAAAGCTTGAGACGTAGAGGGTTTACTCTTACGCCTTCAGGAGTGCCTGCCTCTGGGAAAGTGGTTGAACTACATATTCTGTTAAAGAAGCTCTGTGTTGTGGTTTTATTTTATTGTACGACGGCCGGCAGAACCTTCTTGGATTCTTGAGACTTGTCAGATTCGTCAACCTAGACTGTGCCTTTAAGACAATCTATGCAAGCAGACAATTTTATTACCGAGTTCTAGCCGAAAATGAATCTACAACTTTGATAAATACCGAGGATTGGAGCCATTTTCGACCAGATCGATAGCTTTTTATTTCCATAATGTTATATCGGCTGGCATGCTCGGATTAAAGGATATTTTCGAAGCAATTATTTGTGACCTGACTTCCGATAAAGATGCTGGCTATGTTTTGTGCTGCTCTCGATTTCAGAATTTGTTGCTGGAAGATGCTACATAGAAATTTTTCCTCAAAAGACACACACCAGCTAGAATTAGAATAACTATTCTACAGAAAGCCATTTTTTAAGTCCGTGGGATTAGTCCAATACTATTGCGAAAGGTCTGCCGGACCAGCAAATAAAATACTTAGTCATTCCCCTGTGGTCATTGTTTGTTTTAAAAGTGATTTCCAGCACTTTACACTTGTTAACACCTCATACACAACTAAATCTGTTAGATTGCTTGTAAATCAACAGGGCAGCTCGTTAATAGTGTCAGCGTCACAGAGAAACTACTAACGTGGGCTTGTGCGGCTGGTCCTGGTTTTGGTATTTTTGACTGATTTATGACATCGATGACACTGGTCTTTAGCACCAGATTGGAGGACCTCAACCCTGGCTCAAGAAATTCCCGATAAGCAACGATGTTAACAGCTTGTTACAATTACATTATTTCAACAATAAGAATTCTGTCAAAGTACTGCTCCGTGCTTTAGTTGTTCCAAAGAAATTGAAGGACATCACAATACTAGGTTATGCATTGCGTCAGTTCCAATATTTTGTTGACTGTTTGACTAACAGTTTACCACCATACCTTTTCTTTTGTGGTAATTGGTTTGTTTCTCGTTGTAAAAGTTAGTTTATTCAAGGATTTATCCTGAGCTACCTAGCACAACTGATGTGGATACTGGGTAGGGTATCACAAGACTACCATATCCTTTTTGCAAAAGATGTTGTCATCTGATGAACAGCTTTTTTTCCCTGCTCTGTTGCCCCGCATATGTCAGTTAGATAAACACACAACAAAGATTGATAAAGCAAAGTTTTTTTATTATCAAATTTTTATAGTTTGCAGTCATATCCTGGGTTAAAGTCTTTGTAATAGCCTTACTTAAACAACATTCTTGGAGA
Source organism: Volucella inflata (assembly GCA_928272305.1). Lineage (NCBI taxonomy): Eukaryota > Metazoa > Arthropoda > Insecta > Diptera > Syrphidae > Volucella > Volucella inflata. Next base: position 78,613,350 of record OV743717.1, on the reverse strand, counting down.
CGACATTACTCTCGATTTAGCCAATCTCCTATCTTGCTGCCTTCAACAGAGAAATTTGGCCATTACATTTTCTGACATTCGCACACTCCTTTAGCTAGACAGACTGGATTGTCATCAGATATTTTTTTTTTCCTAAGACAAAGCATGTATTTAATAGAGGTGAAGGAGTACTTTCTAAATTGGTAACATTTCCACTGTAATGTAAATACAATGGTATTATATTACCTTGATCCTTACAATAGCTCTGGACATTGTCACTACTATAAGAATAAATGATTTAATCATTCGATCATATCTAGGGCCAAAAACAACATGCCGATGCCGATTTCGTATCGCAGATTTTCAGGCTACAATGACTTTTTCTGAGCTTGCGTACGGCCTCCGAAGATAGAGTAAAAACTGGCACTGAATCGAGCTTGCCAAATCTATTTTGTTGTATATTTCAGCATAAGCACAGTGTGGCCAATCACATTTCGGACACCAGCCACATCTCAGCAACCAAGAGCGCCATCTATTTGCCTGAATATGAGCTTTAAAGCTTGAATCATTCTCTACTATCTGTCAAATTTTCATGACATTTGGTTGACACTTAACAAAATTAAAAATTATTTTTCCAGAACACCTTTTCAGAGTAGAACACTTTTTTTCGAATAGCATAAACGTTTTTTGAGATGGCAAAGAGATGCTGGAGGATAACAAACACAAAAAAGGAGATCCAAACGCATGTGATTTTGTTTCAGAATTCATTCAAACTGGTGAGCCAAATTATTGCCGCAAATTATCTTGAATTTCTTAAGCGTTTAATGGCCAGAATCCATTGAATTCGACCTAAGTTTCGTGATGTAAAAAGTTGGTCTCTGTTGCACGGTAATGCAACGAGTCACACGGCACTCATTGTTCGTCAATTCGCGGTGAAAGGATGTCTCAACTTGCAAGAACATTGTCTAGGTTGAACGAGTAATTTGTCCCCTTAAACCAGTCTAGCGGAGAGGTTCTTCCATATCCTCAGTATCGACTGTGACTCTACAACTACATTTCTATATAGATCCCTGTTCAGGTCTTTGTGGCTTGACATGTTTTCTTACGTCTTGGTAAGGTTTGCGACAATTGTTCGAAGAAGAGTACCCCACTACTTCCTCGAGCTAAGTGTACTCTTTCTGTTTCCTCCGGACAAGCTAATGTTCTTTTCTACTTCGTTGCTCGCAGGTCCGCTTTTATTTCTGTTTGAATGCCTGAGTTCTTCGTCAAACCATGGGTTTCATGAAGGTAGTCCGGTGACACTCATTATATCAAAATTGGTGTTTCTGTTATGTTATTGGCATCAACGCCACCAGCTCTGGGACTATTTGATTTTTGCAAGAACGTAGAGCTGATCATTGAAATATAGTAGGCAAGACGTTGAGTTGTTAAGGTGGTGTAAGTTTTTAATCTATCTAATTGTGCTATTTAATTGTGCTCATGGGAAATAAGACTATCAGTGGTATCCCCTAACTAGTAATCTTAATGGAGAGTTTCGTCTTGACAAGTTCTCGGAGCTTTACCTAGAAAATGCATCAGTTATCTCGTTTTCTTTATTAGCATTTTTATTGGGAATGCAGTCAAGCTTTAATGAATCCATCTTCAGGTCCTTGTTGCCCTTCATAAAATCGAATGTATTCCTACCTCAGCTCTTCCCGCAACATCTCTATAGGGCTTAGATTAAGTTATTGCGATGGTCATATAATGACTTGTAAGATCCCTCTATTTCAGGTATCGTTGACGATTTTTTACGTATTTTGAGGGCCGTTGTCCTACTGAAATAGCAATCCTTGGCCATTTTACCTTACTTCAGAGGTCACATAGTTTTCCTCCACATTTGTTTTGTAGGACTCTTTATTACCTTTTCAAATCACTAAATACAGATCCCCCACTCAACTTGAAGAGTATTATCCCAGACCGTCTCCATGGTTGGCGATAGAAGCCTCATAGTCTGATAGCATTTTCTGTTCAGGGCTCCGTCGAACAAAAACTCTTTGCTTTGTTCCAAATACCTAATAGACTCATCGCTCTATAGATCTCTGTCGGATTCTTCTTCCCTTTCCACCCAGTTCTGATGTGTTTAGGCCTCTGCCAACCTTTGGTTGCAGCACAGAGGTTTTAAAAAGCAGCTGCCCTTAATAATCCAGCATGTCTTATTCTTCTAAAAATGATAGGAATCAGGATAACCACTACTCCAAAATTATAACAAACAAACTTCTGTCCATCAGACGTTGGAAACTCAACTCGAAGACATCCAAAGCAGGAGATAATCAAATTGTTGAGCTTCTTTTTACAAACCAGGAAGTTTACACCCGTTCGGCAGGTCACTGGGTTAATTGCCTAAATTTCAGTTCTTCAAAGTCAGAAATGCCAAAAAGTACCATTTTTTGAACCAAATTTGTTATAATGGCAACACCGTACGAGTAATTGAAGTTTCGAATGTTGAAATTGGCACGCAGCACTAAACAATGTTGTGACAATTATGACGTAACGGCCTATTTCAATCGGATGGGATGCAAAGGTACGCGGAAAGTTCGAATATTCCACGGACGAAACTTCAATATTTATCTAGGGAAATGTTTATTAAGGCAATCCGGATGATAATGCCCTGCTGATGGAAATATCTACACACTGATGTTAAGATACTGATGAAAGTACACTGATGAAAATTCTACTGATGCTGATGTTCATGGTTATGGTGATGGTAATGGTGATGTACGAGTAGGTACATAGTCGTCATCGTTTATTCGTTTATTACTTAAGATACGTTGTAAGTTCTATTTGCCTTTTCATACGAAAAGGTTTCGACGGGTTAATTTATACTGAAATGATGATATCAAGTTGTTGTTTAGCGGGTTGCGATGAGATATATCTTCAAAAATACATTCCCTTCTGTATGAGTTTACGAATTTTGTAAAGATCTTCGAGACCTAAAAGTTTATCTTCTTGAGAATTTCATAAAGCTATCAGACAAATATTTGTATGAATCTTAAAATGTTTTCTTGTTTCGATACATCAAGGACTATGAGATTAAATCTTACGCTATTAAGATACGTTACAGTATTTTGACAGTCCTGTTCGCATTCCTGTCGAATATTCTCTCCTTAAGGGTTCGCCAGTAAAAGTGACCGTATTGCCAATGGCGTCCTTATACAAATACTGCCCAATCACTCATCCCGCGTGAACGCCGCTACAGACAGTGGCTTTGAGTGGATGTAATGCATCGTGCATCACACGCAGATTTTCAGTGCCCCAGAAATGAAGATTTTGCTTATTGACGTAACAGCTTATGTGGAAATATGCCTCGTCGCTCATGATGATTTAAGACACAAAACCGTCCTCTTCGTTGTTGGGATTGAGGATGGCTTGACAGTAATTCACACGCGACTGACGGTCAGGAGGCATTAACTGACGCACTTTTTGCACTTTTGTGGGGGAACATGTGTAAGCCTTTTACTGAATCTCGCTGTAAGGTCCGCCTGGTGATGTCCAATTGGGTGGCTCGTGCGTCGTCGTCTGGTTGATGTTTCTTCGTTCTCAGCGACATCGGCAGAAACAGCCGCGATATTCTCGGCCGAACGACCAGACTGGTGGCGGCAACGCCCTGCCTGTTCTCCTGTGGTTCTAGTCTGTTCGAGTCGAGTAGCTAAGCGCCGGAATGTTTGCCCAGTTGGCGCGACACGATTAGGAAATCGACATCGAAATTCACACTGCCCTAACACTACCGACCGATTATTGGTCAACAAAATCGACACAATTATTCCACGTTCTTACAGAGTATATCACTCCATTGCTTGTCTGTTTGGATACTGCAGCTGTCTAGTTGACAAATGTCAAATATGATTGAGGTACGGCGTCATTTGCAAAAATTATAACATCTTCCGATAGGATGATTAATTTTGAGCCACCTTGTACATTATTTTCAGTCGAGAAACAGAAGGGTGGATACTGAATTCTGAAGCATTCATTTGGTCTGCCTGCGACCAATTAGTCACACCACATTTGGATGAATTTATAAAAGACGCAGTGGTCAATGGAAACCCTAAAAGTGGATGCAGAGCTTTCCCACGCATGTTTCCTCCGAGTGGTTTCTAGAAAGCTCATCGATGAACTCATTTCTCGTAATTCACCATAGGACCGAGATCAGAAAAATTGAAATTGACTGTATTTTAAGAAGCCTTGATTTTTTGAAGTAGCTTAGTAATGAGGAGAGCGTTATGTTATCAGATGAAGTGCGCTTACAGATGCAGACATTGTGCCTCTTCTAAGTGCTACTCCCCAAGTAGGTCATCGACATTATGAATCCGTACGTTTCCGCTTCGAAGACAGGCACACAACAAGGTTATCACATCCTTGATCGGTTTTCGGAATCGTCTAAGAAAACCCACATCTTTCAGCTCCCGCCTCAGATTCAAGACGAAGCTTGCACAGAAATCGGATGTCATCTGAATCAAACAAAAACAAAACTCTAACACGAGCCTGAGTGCTAGTCTGCTTATGGCTTAGTAAACCAACTAGACTAGGATTAGAATAGAATTTGACCGAAATTTGATGGCATCGATGTAGTTGATGTTTTTGTTTTTTTTACCAAAAAGCTCTTCAGCCACGCAAGTGGTGAAATTATTGCTCTTTTTGAGGAAACCTTTTGTTGCCAAGTCAGGCGATTAAAATTGGCCACGCAGAATCTGCATATGCAGCAGAAGTTTCCGTGGTCATTCTGCAGACATAAATGTTTTTGCTTTTATGGCAACCCTTTTTTTTGGAGAAATTAAGGTTTAAATCGTGCTTTTATTGGGAAACCCTATACTAGCTATGAATTAACTACAGTTCACGTTCGATTTCTAGAGTAAGAAATCAACAGACAGACCAACCTACTAACGTACACCTAAACATGATTCAAAAAATGCTGACAGTAAGAATTACACCGCCTTAGCCAAACTACCGCTGGGCAAAACTATAGGTTAACTTTCCACTGTGAATGTGCAATTGAGTATGGTGGTCGGCGTAATGCGTTTGTTATCTTAAGTTTCAAGCAAATATAGTTCCATAAATCTTTTACTTTAGGTATGGAAAGTTCTTCGAAGTTCGAGCACATTTCTTGCAGGATTTGCTGGTCTTCCGCACTATCCACCATATCATTGCTGAGTTTATTAGTTAGATTTCTGCCTTCATATCAGTTTATAGCATTCCTTTCGGTTCCTGGTGTTGTGACCGTAATTTCTTTCAAAAGTTCCTTCAGAGAAAAAAAGGAGACTAACAGATGATACCTCACCAGGAGTCACCTTGCAGTCATTAAAGCTTCTTAGTAACCTACAACCAGTGAGAATGAAGCCAGTCTGAGTTACAGTATTTGTACCTTTTGTATTGATTACGATCATAACCAGATTCTTAGGATTTTTCATAAAAAATTTGTTTTAAATAGCCAGGCTATTAGAGTTTGTGAAATGTAGGATATCCTTACTACCACTGACTTTCTTGAATAAGCTGGTGCATGTAGAAATCATCAAAGTCTTGCCAGAAAACTGTCTTATCTTGGTGAAAGCAAACAACTTGAGGTGAATAGGTTGATGATTGTCCATCAGGCTTTGACTCGCAATTTTTATATAGATAAGACAACCTGAACCTGAACTACTCCCAAGTTGGTGTCCATAACGAATAACTTCGAGCCCTTTTCATTTAGTTTATTGCAGGCAGCAAATATTAATTTGACTTGTTTTTAAATTATTTGTCCGATCCGACACAAAGAAGACCCGCTAAACAGCGCCAACTACAGAGGCATCAGTCTTTTTAATATCGCATATAAGATCTTATCTGCCGTATTGTGTGAACAACTGAATCCATTCGTAAACAACTTGATAGGTCGATATCAGTGTGGCTTCAGGGCAGGAAAGCCCACCATTGATCAAATATTCACACAACGGCCGATCTTAGAGAAAACCCATGAGCTTCAGATCGATACATGCGAGCTGTTCTAAGCCCGTGTATGACAGCATCTATACAGACGGTCCGTCTGCTCAGGAGGACATTAAAAAATGCATGCTGCTCCATCAAGGTCGGTAAAGACCACATCGAGACATTTTATGTCAAAAAAGAATTTAGACGAGGCGATGCCCTGTCATACGATTTCTTTGACATCATTCTTGAAGGAATAGTGCAAAAGTCCGTCCAATTACACGCATACGCCGACGATATTGACATAATTGGAAGAAAGCAGCGTGATGTTACTGCCGCCTTTGCAAGTATTGAGATGGAAGCGGCGATAATGGGTTTAGCGGTCAATGAGGGCAAGACTAAGTATATGCTGTAAAGCAAGAAGGACACTGAACACCGACGTCTCGAGCAAAACATCACCCTCGACAGATATAACTTAGAGGTAGTAAAGGACATTGTGCACCTAGGCTCCGCTATCAATTTCAACAACGACATCGCTGAGATCAAACGCAGAACAACTCTTGGCAATTGCTCCTTTTTGGGGCAAAGAAGGCAATTGACTAGCAAATCCTTCTCTCGAACCACTAAAGTTACCCTATATAAGACCTTAATGATCCCAATCCTGCTCTATGGCGCGGAGGCATGGACATTATCAAAAATAGATGAGGGTGCTCTTGGCTGCTGTGAGAGGAAAATTCTTTGGGCGATCTTTGGTCCTTACTGCATTGGCGGTGAGTGATGAAGGATATACAACGACGAACTGTACAAACTGTACAACGGCATTGACCAAGCCAGAAGAGTGAAGGTTCAACAACTGAGATGGCTCGGTCATAAGGAGCAGATGGACACGAACGAAAATTCTTTGAATTCCAATCCCCGCCTTGGGGCAACGCTGTGAAGGGGGACCATTGTGGCGCACGCAAGTGTAAGGGGACGTCAGCCAATATTGAGTGCGAGACTTGAGACAAAAAAAAAAACTTGAGACAGCTAACAAAATATCGAGCCGGCTGGTGACGTTTGTTGGCCCAGGTCCTCCCCGGACTCTAGTGGGTTTTTAAATTGGTACCTAGATCTGTTTCGTGTCCATTGTTTCATTTTCATCGCTTACTGGGGATACTTCAGTTCTTGATCTATTTGTAATTTTTCGACTTTTCATTCGTATACTCTGGATTTTAGTTTGTTTTTATATATTTTTACGACTGGTTGCCATCTAACTTCAAGCCTTTTTAAAGGGCTTTGATCGCCGCCGCAGAGACCATAGACTATTATTAGGTTTCTATCTGGTTACCTCGAATGCAAGCTACGAGGTGTAAACGTTATGAGGGAGTGTTAAGCCTTCCGTAGTTTAGTGGAAGTCAAAACAGGGCTGCTCTTAGATCCCTATATTAATCTTTTATACTACCTGAGAATGAAATATGATGATGCGATTGCATGTAAAGTGATCAAAAAGAGGGAAAAAGGGAGGCCGTAGCGGAAGAACAGTAAGCAAATAAGTGTATTCGGATAATGCAGATAACTTAACTAGGTGATGCAATTCAGTAGAATGCATTTATCCTGACGTTAAGTACTAAGACAATACACGTAAGTCATGATACGAGTTATACAAAGAACACCTGCTCATACTGTCCCATAATCATTTATTATTATTAAGAAACTCTACGGTGAAGATGAAGATGCCCTCCAATGTAAAAATAAAAAAAATTCTATTTTATAAGGAATGCACATTCATTCAGTTTGAAACAGTAACTCCTTTCCGCTAACGTTATTGTATAGCATTACTGGAACCATTTATCATCTGTCAACTCATAGTGCATTCCCTTTTGAATCCAATAATGCACTTGTTTCAGTTTAAAGTACTTCAATCCATAACCACATGCAATTTGTTGCACGTAATGAAATCAATTTATGAACTCCCCACATTCAATTAATAAATATTCACATACGAAGGTATATGGATACATATGTTCATACGTATAGGTATATGCATAGTAGGTCTGTCCGTATATACTTCATATCTGTCCTGGTTCTTTTGATTTAATTTTCTGCATCGTCCTTATGCTGATACATACATCACATTCTATGGAAGAATTCGAAGCGTAGATATTCTATAGATATACTCATACGAGTATCTAAGTCATTACCTGGGGAGAGAAAATGAAAAAACCAAAACATAAATTTTCCATGTGGTCGAAGAAGACCATTCTTCTCCAGAGCTAAAGATAACATCGCTTCTGCCATTTTCTGCTTTCGTTGTCCGGGGTAATAGAATCTTCAGCAAACACAAAAGCAAACCAGAAGGCGAATTCTTACAGAAACAGATTTACGAGTATGTACCTAACCTGGGCGTTTTTCTTGCTGGTGCCCGACGATTACATCGATAATTTATGTTGTTCTCATTAATTGAAAATCGCAGTAGTGGAAGTCTACACAATAGAACCATGAGAGTAAGATTTGTAGACAGACACTGTTACTGATACATACTCATATGTAGATACTACAAGTGCTCATACGATCAGTGCTACAAAAATATAAGCACTCTAAATATTTCACACAGTTTTTTTTTTCGTTTAGATACTGTGGATCCTTTTCTGCAAGGAAATATGCAAAGCATAACAATGGTCCATAGTTTGTAGATATCTGACGCTGCAGATGATTTTTTTTTGGAAGATTGGTTTCGCCCTAAAGCCCACATTTACTCGTAGTTCATCAATAATGTTAAAAAAATGAGCTGAAATTCGTTTGCATATCAGGCAAAGAATTTATTGTAAACCAGGACCAGTTTGAAGGAAACGTATTTTCTCATTTAAATTTTTGCACAGTGGGCGAGTTGTACAGGGTGATACACCAGCTTGTGTGGAAGTTTTCATTAAATTCAGCACACATTTGTTGTGGAATCAATGTAGAATTTTATTGATTGGCAGTTATGGTCTACTGCAATTATGAATAGAATACAATATCATTCATGTAACCATTTTTTTTTTTACTTTTAAATTCACTTTTATTACTTCTTTCAATATTAGCTTATGTTCTAGACAAAAATGCTTAAATCTAATTTCACAATGACTGTTACTTATTCTAGCTTACTGGCTCTTACCGAACTCTCTAAACTTAACAATGTCAATATATTTTGCCTTTCGGCCTTAAAACTATCTTACGACTAATGGTCTTATCTATCAATACAATCGAAATATTTCTAAGAAAAGTTCTGGAAAAAACTTAGATACTATATAATTTTTTAATTTTTGTATAAAACTTAAAGCTATGCCATATTCTACTTAACCTACCTAAGCTACTTAGTATAACCTAAATATAATCGGGGTGGTGAGCACTCGTAGACTCTCACTCCGGGTGGTCACCATCTCAATTGCGATTTCGGGCGACTGGCAGTCCTTAACATCGTGCACAAGCACCGCCCAGACTTAACTGATTCCATGAAGCATCAGTCACTTCTTAGAAGTGCCGCCCCATGTTAACGAGCCCGGCCTTTCCACGAGATTCCTCTAACTATCATAAATCTAACTTAAAACTAGGAGAAGTGTGTTACCTCAGTAACGTACCGACCTAGGAAAGCATGACTACCCTCCCTACTTCCTTAAGCCACCAGAATTTGGTGAACTGTTTTTCGGCATCGACCCGATCCCTTTCCGCAATCGCGAGACTAAAACGGAGGAGCTCCTGAGCATTAACGACATACCCGTCGTAGATGAGCCGCTTGTCCTTCGCACCGCGGTGGCGGTGGTATATTACCGGGATACCATCCCTACATTGCACTAAGCCTTTAGCATCTATATGAAGAAAAGCCTCCGGCGGGATGAAGCCCGATAGAAGTGAGCTCTCGTGGTACATTTCATTGGGGTAATAAGCCCCAAAGATCAGGCTGTTGTCGCTGGTCATTGCCCTTGCAACGTGCCTTCGAATCACCTTGATCAGGAAATTGTCAATCCTATTCAGATGAGCGCCATCGTAAAGGGCTTTGTTGGGATAGTATTTCTTGTACTCTGATTCTGGTGTTCTATACAAAGCCAGACAGGTCCTAAGACACTGCCTTTCAAACACCCGAATCTTTTCCATCTGAGGCGGCGCTACGTTAAACCACACAGGGCAACCATACGCGATGACTGGCCTGATTAGGGCCACATAGCATATGACCTTCACCCTGGATACAAGTTGACTGCTGTGAAACAGCCTTCTTGTCAGGGCTAAAGACTTCTTGGCTCCAGCGAGACAAACATCTATATGACAAACATCTATATGTTTGTCAAAATACAGATATTTATCGAGCCAGATACCAAGGTATCTAACTACGCTTCTCACCGCTAATGGCATCCCGTGTTGTCCAATGATGGCCAAATTTCGCCAGTTATGTCTGGTATCCCTAGAAGCCCATCGCAATGGAGTCCTAAATAAGATTGTTTCTGACTTTTGGTAATTGATTTTCAATTTCCAATCATCGCAATACGCCTTAATATGATCGAAATCACGCTGCAGAAGAGCATTGATGACTTCGATTTTTGGACCTGATCTGTACGCCACTAAATCGTCTGCGTACGCTAAAGAGTGATTGAGGGAACCTACTAGATCACTTGTGTAAATGTTAAACAGGATCGGAGAAATCACCGCCCCCTGTTGTAAGCCGTTTTTAATATCAAAGGCTTTGCTCGAAGTGACGTTGCCACATTTGACAACGAACTTCTTTCCCATAAGCATGTTAAGCATGTCCTTGTCAACTTATAGAAAAGCCCCTCTAGCCATACGGTGCCGAAAGCCTTCTCAAAGTCAACCAAGCAGGCACCCGTACACTGGTTCTTACATTTATTCCATTGTATGTCGGAGATCAGCTTTGACGCAGCATGAATAGTGTCATGCTTCGCTTTAAAACTAAACTGATTTTCCGGAATTATATTATTTTCCTCAACCAACCTTAACAGCGCTCTATTAACCACTTTCTCGAATACCTTGCTTATATTCGGAAGTAAACTGATTGACCGAAGATTAGCAGGGTTTGTTCTAATTTTATCCCTTTTCGGGACAGGATGTACCACTGCTATTTTCCAATGTGTCGGATAATATGCATTATTCAGCGCATTGTTAAATAGTAAACTGTCTGTACAGTTCCTTCAGTCTCATGAGCAGTCTACTTTTGTATGCGTACAGTGCGTTTATTGTTGGAGTTCTGTACTTTTTGGTCTGGTCTTCGTCGGAGCATTCTACCCGAGGAATAGTCTGCTCCATTGTGCGTTTAATAATGTCTTGCATAGTCAATAAATCACAATAGATTTCGTCGTTGGTCAAGTTTCTGTTAGTCGGAGGATCAATTCCATTCAAATGCAAATTCCGCTTTAACATTCTGGAGAAGCGCGACCACCGTACCCTACTATAGTCGTACGAGTACACCTGATCGTACTGCTCCAGAAGCGTTTGTTCATTTGGGATCCGTATTGTGGCTGCGAGTCCGTAGTGATCACTATCGTGCTCGAACGCTCGCAAACAGTTCCGTGTGTTTAGATCCACGTCTGTCAGTTCTAGTCTATTGTCTCTAAGAGCCAAGTCCAAAAAGGAACCAGCTGATGGAAAGGATGGAATATTCGTCGCGTACAACTCAAGTTTGTACTCAATCATATATTGACTCCACCAGTAGTGTAACTAGTGTTCGGCGGATTATTTCCCCATGCCGCATGTCTAGCGTTCAGATCTCCGGCCAGACAGTAATAATTTTCTTCCGATTGAAGCTGAAGGCATCGAAAAAGTATTTCGAGCTCAGTTATAAATTGAATGGGATTTGGTACTTCAGGTGCGTAAAGCGACACCACATACAGTCGCCTTCGACTATGAAGAGGAATGCATATGATGCAGGCTTCCAACACCCGGAACCTCAGTAAATCTCCGCTGTATATGACCCTATGGCGTATGCCCTTGCGTAATAAGATACCAACTCCACCCCCTAGTAAGGAGTGAGGTCGGTCCCTTCTATATGTATTGTAGCCACTGTAGCCAATTTTGTGATTCTGGTTAAGCTTAGTTTCACTGACCAAACGCACATCTGGCCGTTCACTTAACAACAGGTTTTGCAGATTAGTTCTCCTTTCGATTCTGATTAGTGAGTTAACATTTAACGCAAGGATCTTTAAGTTGACCTCATTCAACGTAGCAGACATTATATCGGCGTGCCAGACTTGTCAAACAGTGTCGAATAGATGACGTCAATTCGAGCCGCTTATTCATTTAATTGTTTTTGGAAGTGATCGATTTTTCCGTGTAGGGACAGAAGGATCGCTTTCAAATCGAAATCTGTTTCCGGCGCCTTTTCGGCTACCTTTGACATATTTTTTGCTGTTATTGTGGCTTTACCCGATCCAGATACCATTTGGGCAAAGGATACACTGGGTGCCACAAAATTAGAAAAAGCACGACTCTTTTGACGCTTCTCTTCTTCGATGAGCTGTTTTCGAGCCTGGACTTTCTTTTTCAATTCTTGAAACCTAGGACAACCTCTGAAATTGGCAGGATGCCCTGAGCTCCTACAGAGTACACAGAAGAGTTGATCCCTATCCACTACTCTATCGCTACCTAAAGGACATTCTCCATATTTGTGGTCCTTATCGCACTTGACGCACCTAAATTGCATATTGCAATTAGCTGCGGCGTGCCCGAACCTCTGGCAGCGCATACATTGCAGTACACGATCTGCTCTCTTTAGTTTTTCCCAACTTACAGCATGATAGTACAGGAATTTGATTTTTCGCAGACTATCGATTTTGCTGTTGGGGGCTAGTTGCACTAAGAAGAATGGTAATTTGCGGTTACCATCCCTTGCCGCGGCCGTAGTAAACGGCTTCGTTCATGTAACCTCTACGGCTTCTGTTGCAAGCAACCATCCGAAGGTGAAAATTATCGATGACTTTTTGAATGGTCAATTTTGGTCAATGTCCGCAATTTCAGTTTGGATGTTATGTTTGAGATCCTGAATTGCCGCTGAATTATTGGCATAGACCTTACTTTTCAAATAAACCCACAGAAAGAAGTCTCAAGGTCTCAAATTGCATGACCGATGAGGTCAATCAACTTCTCCTCTAACCGAAATAATGACATCTTCAAATTTCGTTCACAATAAATTGATTGATTGATAGCTTATTGGGCGGTAGCACCATCCTGTTGAAAACAAAGGTCGTACAGCCCCACTTCAGCCGGTCAATATGCTGCTGTAACGTTGTCCATTCACTGTAACTGTCCCTCCAGCCTAATTTTTGAAAAGTACGAGCCAATGATGTCGCCAGCCCATAATCCGCACTATACAGTGACTTTTTAGGGATTCATTGGTTCTTCGTGAATCTCGTATGGGTCTTCCGGTCCTCAGAAACGACAATTTTGTTTATTTATGTACCCATCCATCCAAAAATGGGCTTCATCGGAAAAGATCAAATTCGATGACAAATTGTCCTGCAATCCAATGGCGATGGCGCGATGGTAAGCTCATTGGACTATCACCCTGAGGGTCCGTGGTTCGATTCCCGCCATCACCAACAATTTTTCAAATCGTCATCACACTTTTGGCGGGAAATGGCAAACTCCCGAAAGTAAAATTGACTATGAAAAATCTTCTAAGGAGTGCATGTGGTGGCAAGTAATGTTGATGTGGAGTTTGACCCGATCCCGAACCAGTGCCTTCAAAACGCTTCACCATTGCATGAGTTCCGGACGCACTAGGGCGATTTTGTTGACAGAAAAATTCACGAATTTAACGAAACGTTACTTGTACAGATCGTCTATTTTCGTAATTAGATTGAGTAAAAAAAATGCGCTGCTGCGCGTTAAACAACTTCATGGCTAAAATTGCCAAAGATTGTATGACATTTTGTCAAAAAGATCAATCACATTGAATTCAGTAAATGACAGTAATTGACCGCCAACATCCAGACAATCTGTTCGCTCATTCTTTACATTTCTCTATTGTATACGTTTTGCAAAGCGAGCACTTGTGAACTAATCCATTCGGAAACCAATCAGTTTGTAAAGGATGCTCCTGGCTCTTTAATTTTTGTATAGTGTATGAAATCATCTTGTGTTTTATAAAACGACACTCAGACCGATCTTTTGTGTATCCAGACGAGTTTATGGCCGCTGCGTTGAAAAGCTCGCGTAGTAGTCAGCTTTAGCAGTCTTTTAGTTTTCAAGTTTGGATAAAGATGTGACCGGTATTGAGGCCTGTGTAAATTCCAATTGTCGGCGAAGGCTGAATCAACATCAGTACTCTCACAATAACTTGGCAGTAATCGTCGATGTTCTCAGATTGAAAACTTTGGCTAATCATGCTATGTTTCAGTACCTTGAGTCGATGAATGTGGGCCATTTCACCTGTCTTTTAAACTGTCCGAGATTTCTGAGATCAATGTTTATTTCATCTTCTTCTAAAAAGATCACCTATACTCTAGTGGTACTTGCAATGTAAATAGTCCGTACGTGGACTAAACACTAAAAACACCTGCGTTGACCCAATATTTCGTTTTCTATAACTGATACAGCTTTCTTCGATACATCCGACCGACTGGGTTGCAACGATGAAAAGAGTACCTGAGAGGCTCAGCCTTTTACGGGTAAATTAATCAGATAGGGTGGTATCAAAGTGCTTTTGATCTCCGCAAAACCGACAATTGTCAACGGGCTTCAGATGAAATAAACTCTTTATGATTAATGCTGTATATAGGCTCTTAACTGCTTAAACAGGCCGCATGACTCCTCCAGCATTGGCATAGCAGCGAAGCAGATGAGTGGGAGTCATAGTCCCTGAAACCGATTAAACCGATTTCAAAACTGGAACTGCATTTTTTTCCAAAAGCAAAAAAATGGAAGACGCGCGTAAATAGAGGGGGTAAAAAGAACAGTAAAAGAACAGTCAATCAATTCGAAATGAGCATACAAGTGTCAAACCACTCAAACTTTAGATACACTTCATGGAAATGATCGCAATTAATAGCACTACCCCGCTGGGCACCATGATTGCAACGCACTCGGGTGATCCCAGAGAAAGCAGAAGTGCTTGTGTCAGAGCCCGACGGATTCCGGGGGCGGGCAAAATGAAGTTTCCAAAATATTTTCCTAAACTTCGGTTTGCAAGTTGGAACGTCGGATCAATTTAAGATGTTCTACCATGGAACAGTCAATGGACGAAACGGTGTTGGAATCGTTGTTGCAGCGGATCTTCTAAACAACATCGTTGGTATCTTGAAAATAAGCGACCGCTTGATGAGTGTTAAACTCGTCATACACAATGAAACGTGGAACATTGATAGCGCGTACGCTCCACAAAATGGATGCGACCAATCGGAAAAAGATACATTTTGGTCAGAGTTCGGTAATTTGCTTAGAAATATACCTATCGATGAGATGCTCTTCGTAGGCGGAGACTTAAATGGCCACGTCGGAGAAACAAATGTTGATTATGAGGACTGCCACGGCGGTAAAGGCTTTGGAACCAGAAATTCAGCTGGCGAAGATATCCTTGTAGCGTGTAGGGCTTACGGCTTAACCATCTCAAATACAATGTTTATTAAACATCAACGACATCTTATCACCTATAGCAGCGGAGGCCACGAAACGCAAATAGATTGTTAAGGACTGTAAAGTAATACTTGGAGAATCGCTAGTAAGCCAACACCGTCTGCTCATTACAGAATTTTTCACAGCGGAACCACCGAAAACACGGGCATCGTTTGGAAAGCCAAAAGTCCGGTGGTATAATCTATCGAAGGAACGAAGCGCAAGATTTATCGCACTAGCTAAAGAAGTTCTTCGCAATATAAACGGTATCGCAGACTCACTTAGCCCGCAAGAAATGTGGAACAGCATGCACGAGGAATGCATAACACTCGCGAAGTCCCATCTGGGGATTATCGTATATCGAAATACCATCACGTCGGCAAAGAAACATGGTGGTGGAATGACGAAACCAAACGAGCTGTGGCCGACAACAAGAATGCATTCCAAGCGTGGACAAACTGCGATCGGAGCGACGATATCGAAAAAGCTCGACTGGCTCTTGAATACGAGCATCTTAAAAAGATCGCAAAGAAAGTCGAGCGGCAGAAGCAGAAAACCTGTACCAGGAGTTGGAACAAATATCCTCACGATCGGCGGATAGAAGACAAGTTATCCAAGAAGTTCAAATGTCGTACAGTACTAAAATGCCAAATATTTTTAAGCTCGCTGCGCAGAGGAGAAAAAATTCAATGGAAATAACCTCGCCGAAATACATCAAAAACGCAGACGTTCGCTTACTAACAAATGAAAAGGAAATTTGTGACCGGTGGCTTGAATACTGCAAGGAGTTGCTTAACAAACAGTTTCCACTTGATATCGTGCCGACAGCTGGTATATTCGAGGAGGAAGTTTCGGACTTTTCAATCCAAGAAATAAGTATAGCAATCGAAAAAAATGAAGCGGTGGAAAGCGGCAGGACCGGACAGCATTCCATCAGAGTTTTGGTCGAAGATGGAGGGAATCGACAGCGAATGGCTATTGAAACTTTTAAATAAATTAAAATGTGGACAACCTATGCCGAATCAATGGAGAAGTAGCTTCTTGGTTCCATTATACAAAGGAAAAGGCGACACTCGAAAATGCAACAACTACCGTTCAATCAACCTTATGTCACACACAATGAAAATCGTCGAAAGAGTCTTAAACGAACGTCTTCGGCAAATAATAAAGCTCGATAATAGCCAGTGTGGATTTGTTGAAGGAAGATCGACGGTGGACGCTATCCAAAGCCTACGAATAATAATGGAAAAGCACCGAGATTCGTCTAAGGATTTACACATGGTATTTATCGACCTCGAGAAAGCATTCGATCGAGTGCCTAGGGATCTCATATGTGCCGCGCTGAGGTCTCAAAACGTGCCGAAAACGTATGTTAGAATAATACAAGACATGTACGCAAACGTGAAAACTGCGGTTAAAAGCTCTGCTGGACTAAGAAGATAATTTCCAGTTAATGTCGGAGTGTATCAAGAAAGCGTACTTAGCCCTTTCCTCTTTAACGTAGTATTCGACTGATTTTAAAAGACTGCATGCGCGAAGCAAATGTAACGCCAATTCTCTTCTCTGACGACGCGGTTATACTTAACGATAACGTCGAAGATTTACAGAACCCCTTAGATTCATGGAAAAATGCGGTAGAGAGAAACGGGTTTAAAATAAGTCGTTCAAAGACGGAGCATTTGATGTGCCCATTTGCGCATCCGTTGCGACCTGTTCCGGATATAATTTTAGACAGAATAGTTCTTCCGAATAGTTCTGTAAGTACTTAGGATCAATCGTTAACATGGAAGCGAAATGTGATGACGACGTAAACCACAGAAAGAGTGTGGGATGGATGAAATGGCGGGGAAATTCAGGAATCTTTTGCGACCAAAAATTATTATTATTAAATTTAAGGGGAAACTCTACACCATGGTTGTTGTACGGTTCACAGTGCTGGACAATGTACAAAGCATTTAAGAACAAAATTACGGCAGCGGAGATGAAAATGTTCAGGATGTCTAGTGGAGTTACTAAACGCGATTGTATTAAATCTACGCGTATAAGAGGAATAAAGAATTCGGTAACCGAACAGCTTGAGGCGAATAGAATAAGCTGGTATTGCCACGTTCAAAGAAGATCTGCGGAAAATCCGGTTAAAAAGGCACTATCAACTACGGGAGTGACCGTAAGAAAACGAGGTCGGAAAAGGAATTCCTGGATTTCTCAGATGGCAAATGCGCAACAACGCCTGGGGCTTACCACTGATGCGATCCAGGACCGAAAAGTATGTAGACGCGTTCTGCGGTCTGCGACATTAGCCAACCCCATAAGCGGAGCAGCAGCGATGCAGTTAAAATGGGAAACTCGTTACGCATAAGTTCGTATAACGAGGAAAGGGTTAATAAAAGGATAAGAAGTTTATTTCATCTTCTCCTTTGTGAAATTTAACACGATCGTAAAAATATTCTATCATTTTTCAATTAAGATCTACAGGTAATTTTAATTGTCGCCAGAAGGTCGCTTTCTTGCCGACATTCTGTCTCTAACAGCAAAGCTAATACCGAAAGGGGTGTGCCTCGATTCTCCATATTGCAAATTGGAGAAAATTTCCGGAATGGTGATAGGGTTCAATGATCGTTTAAATACTCGTATCTAGCAACAGACAACACAACATAGCCCAAATGGCTGAGCTGTTAAGGTCATGTGTCACTTGTTGACTCAATTCCAGTTTTGAACAAGTTTCTCATCAGTTTCAGTGAAATGTTGTTTATTCGTTTCACACCTGGATATTACAGCTTCTATCTAAGCTATTGCAATTAACTCATAGTGGAGAACAGCGGAAGATGTAAGCTAAGTCTTTAACTTTGACGATATTCATATCACAAATGGTTCCATTATCATCAGTCGTCAGAAACTTGGGTATAGCACGGTGTTCCTCTAGATTATGCTCTGTTTACGTTCTAAGATAAACATATACCAGTGCAAAAATGAAAAAACTTAACCGCATTCAAATAATTTTGGAAACAATTCCATTTTACATCTGCTTTTAGAGCCTACATTATTGTTCAGGTCTTATGAGAGCATAAGCGGCATACTCACCGAAAAAGTACTCGGTGATGCCAGCATTTTTGCCAAAGCAGGCGTGGTCGTGGGTGGTAGTTTTACTTAGGTTGTAGACAATCTACTTATATCGTGGTAAGAGGCAGCAAAAAGGCTAATAACCTTTCAGAGAGTTGAAGAAGTATAGTTCAATTTGTCTTCAATATAAATGAGCCGACTTTCAGTAGAAGTCGAAATCGATTATGCAGGCAGTCCAAAAGAGGGACCGGGTACTAAGAAGTTTTTCGCTTTTTTCCGCCTAGCAAATAACTTATAGATCTCATATCTCGTTGTCTAATTGTAGCTTGAGATGAACACAGTGAAATCACTGAATTTGCACTTCGTACTATAGTCACAGAAACTTATGCAATGTGAAGGCAAAGGTAAAGGCGATCTTGGTTTTTACTGCAGGTTAAGCTGAATATCTCTAAGCCTGAATATGAAGAGAAACCAGATTCATCAAATAGTCAGGAAGAGAGCTAGACGTCCAAAAAATGTTTCAAGCATATGAAACCCACACCCCTGAAGAGTTTGACGACACCAACATGAATATCAATATAGAACGATTTCTCAGCCAAACAATGGATGTGTTTGAAGAAATAACTCTTGCTGTATTCTTGCTTTCGATGAAAAACGAGTATGTTACGTCCAAGTAAGTTTGGTATTCAGGAGAACACACAGATGTTTCACATTGTTGGAAGCTCTTATGCCAACACCTTTTAGCACTCTATGCTACTTAGCGTTTTTATTCTTGTGAAGAAAACCAAACAATAGTTGATAACACCTGAGGCTGCCTGCCACAGTCTATCGGTCTGATCCAGATGCATACATATATTTTTATGTCATAATTGGAGCATAGTTGGCGTTCTAGGTCCTCAACCGAAACAACTGGGTAGTTACTCAAAAGTCTTACCCAACGATACAACGACAATCACTACCAGTTCTTTACTACTAAGCTAACATGCATTTCTTATCATAGTAGGTGGGTGTGAACCGATTCCGATTTAGATACCTGGGAAGTGAGTTTCTGGCATTAGCTTCAATATTTGCCTCTTTTGTGAAATTGTTTCAACCTGATGGTTACATCATATGTATTTTGGATAAGTCTATCTATAAAGCACTTTTGTTTTTGACTATTTTTGTTAAGACAGGATTTAATTTAATTTTGCTAGCAACAGAGATCCACATTCATTAGGCTTAGTATAAGGAGACCGAGTTTGAGGTGCTTATTGCTTATGTTAATATAGAAAACGAAGGGGTTTGAGTTGACCTTTCCAAGCATGCGGAAAATTCATCCGTTGGAACCATAAGTTGCGGTTGGTATATGGAAGACCTAAGATTTCTCTCCAGATCTGTACAAATGTAAATTCAAGTATTGCCTGGGATACCTGCCATTGAATAAGGCTCTAGGTAAAGAAAACTGTAATGAATGGAGTACTGCTATGACGTTGAAAAACATGAAGAATACTTGTACAGTATTCTCTTACACATTTTTAAGATCCATCCGTAGAATGGAAATTTCTTTAAAAAATCTTTAGAAGAATCCTAGTGCTCATAGGCGATAGAAGCCATAGTAGCAAGGCTCTCACGTTTACTAGGTCTTTAGCAAACTGCCTCCATTGACGCACTGCAAATCGGTTTACATAGATTCCCTTCTACTTGTGCGCCCCACATATGGTGGTGTCTGCCCGTGCTGCGTTGTCTCCGAATATAGACCCTGGTCTAGAGCATTGGTGTCCATTCGTTTTATATGTTCTAGCCAACTTCGAGAACGCATGGTACAGTTCGAATAGTTATTCGCAGAATTAATAACATAACAAGGTAGACAAAGTCACTTCCTTTTGCCCAACTCGTCGATGTTTTACGACTCTTCTTGTTAAAAGCATATACTTAGTTATGCGCTCAAATAATGCAAGTCGATATCATCGGCGTATGCAAGTTATTCGACAGAATTTCAAAGAAGTCACATTGACATCAAATGTCTCGGCTAAGTCAGTAGACGATCATTCTCAATCGTCATTCTGCATAGACGGAGGACCTTGGAAGAGATGCCAAAACTAGACATGCTATAAATTCTGCTATTAGCGGCCTTAAAACGATTAAAAGATAGTGGGTATCAATTTGGACTTCTTCCAGTTCTATTGGAGTATGAAAATTGTGCCGATTTTAGACTTTCATGGTCTGAAACTGCTCATACAACATGGCAGATAAGATTTGTATTCAATGTCAAGGAGACTTATGCCTCTATAGTTGGCGTAGTTGATGGGGTCTCCTTTTTTGTGGACTTGGCACATGATTCATAGGGCATACACTCTTCTGATTTGATCTTCGAAATGAAGTTGAATATGATCTTTAAAAAGTCATTTCTCACACTCAAGCCATTCTGAATCTCTACCACGAGGGAGAAAACTTTTCATCGAAAATCATCATGAGCGACAAGGGCCATTTTCATTTCTGTGGATATGTGAATAAGCAAAATTATCGGTCCTGGGGCACCAAAAATCCGCGTATAATCCACCAAGAGCCCTAACACCCGCTTAAAGGTACAGGATGGTATGCAGTTTTCGCTAGAGACGTCACCCGGCCTTATTTAAAAAAAAAACCGCGGGTCAAACGACAACTGTGTACAGCAAGCGCTACGGAGACATGCTCAACGACTTTATTCTTCCTCAATCGGAGGAATTGGGACTGGAGAATATGTGGTCTCAACAGGATGGAGCAACGACGCAAACTGCACCTGCCACAACCGAAACTCTGAGGGCTGCATTTCCGGGTCGCCTAGTATATAGTTTTGTACTGGCTGGCAAGATCGTCTGATTTAAACTTTCCAGATTTCTTTTTCTGGGGTTCTTTGAAATCACGAGTCTATGTCAATAAGGCTCAGACTCTTTCGGCCCTCAAAGAGAATATCCATCAAGAACGCAAGGATTTATCTCTGCAAGTTCTGGCAAGAATGATGGAAAGTGCCATAAACCGGGCCCGAATGGTCATCAATTCTGGCGGCGGTTACTTAGCCGATGTCATTTTTTCCTCCGCTCTGAGCTCATGAGAGGCTCTAGCCCTTTGCTGCAGCGTCGCTTTATATGCTTCTTTGTAAGCTGTATATGCTAGCCAGCATTCTCCATTAAACAGGGCTTTGTAGTATTAGGGCGATATGACACATTGCCACCCACGCAAATGGTACATAATGCTGCCGGCATAGGAGTTGTTGAGAAATGTACTCATACAGGTTCAGCGAAGATACTGGCTGTCTCTTTTGATTGCAGTAAGTCCCTTGCCAGGTGTTGTTTCTTATAAGCTATACTTACTGACTGCTCCACTAAAGATGTCCTACTTTCTTTTGGACACTGACGCCTATACCTGTATCAACTTATACACAAATACAAAAATTTTCATCATTTCTCAGAATTAAAGTTCAGTGTTTCTAACTTTTTGTCAAGGTACTGTGATAGGTACGAGTATGTAACGAGAGCAACAATTTTTTTGCTCGAAAGTACTTATAAACGAAGTTTGAGATACTTCTGTCCTTTCAGTCTATTGTTTATCGGTCTGTGTCGATAGTTGTTTTTTTTTCCTGATTTTTTCATTTATTCTCTGGAATGCTGCATGCCTGTAGGCAAATGTGTGTCGAAGTAAACCAAGCTACTATTCTCGGAATAGAAGGAATAGAGGAACTGGAGGAGAATGTCATCATGGAGTAGAGTATCTGGAGCGAAAGGATTCCATTTTTCTTCCCCTCTACTAATATCCCTATTGTCGTTCTGCTCTGGCATGACTTGTAATTGAAATACTTTGCTGTCGGTAAGGTTGAAATAAAAGAAATAATGTATTCAAGTTATTCAAAGGAATCCAATTGGTTTGTGTAGATGTTATTTGGTTTCTCGTATTCTTTTCTGCTTTCTTTCTTTCTTTTTTTTTTGCTCGCCCAGAGCAGATTCTTTAAAATTGACATAAGTGGAGGAAAGTAAGTAATGAAAATATTTTACATTTTTGACGACTACTTTGAAGAAGTCTTTTACGGTCTTCTACTGAATGTGATTGCTGGAGTGTGTTTTGGAAATTGGTAGACATAATCAGTTTAAGATATTTGTGGGACGTTTAGAACAGTTGATGCCTTTACATTTCGAGTGAAATGCAGAAATATAAGTAGTTAGGTGCACTTGGATTCTTTCGTAATTCAAAAAACGGGAAGAAATAGAGGAAGGTACTCGTCTTCTCGAGTGTAAGTACGCAGTAGTCACATTCTACATTAGATGCATACATACTTCTTGGGTGAACTCATACCTGGAATTTTTGCTGCTATAAAGGAGGACTAGTTGATTTCAAGTATTTGCCATGATCCTAACAACAAGCAAAAGCCCCAAGTTACAATAGAAATGGAATAGAAGATTAGCTGGAGAATTGAATTGCGAACCATCTAACACAGCCTTAAGTATGAAGTAAGTTCTTGTTTTCGAAAAAAAAAAAATAAAAATAAAAATATTGCTGGTTTGAGCGTTTGTCAACTACAACTAGCACACTTGTCGTCTTCAATGCAAGCTGGAGTAAAGTAAACTTGCCTTGGTAAATTGAATAACTTATGAAATGGGGATCAGACAACCTTTAAGCCAACCACCCCAATGATAAAATATGAAACATTGAATGAGTGACGAAAACCAAAGTCTTGGAAAAATACTTTCGGGGTTAATTGGTTAAAAAGATTCTTTCAACAGATGCTCGGTTCGAAATTAAATAATTTTTCACCAAGAATGTGCACACGTAGATGAGCCAAACAACAGTCTGTCTACAGATTCAATCCAATTAGTCCTAACATCTGAATTAGCAAAGTACACGCAGGTTGGAAAAGAGGAGAAAGGTGTTCCACCTAATCCTGTTAAAGATTTGTTTGGGATTTTTTTATCAAAAATTGTCTCTGCAAACTTGAAAGTGCTCATGTTTAAGTCGTTGCTCTTTCAATTGAGACCAATTGAGGGGTTGTGGTGCAGAATACTTCACTTACAGTGGATTCATTAAGAATTTAAACATTTAAAAAAAAATTATATTTCGAAGAGCTCTATGACAAAGCTACGGTATAAGTGATGAAAACAGTAAAGTAAGGGCTTTATTAAAGACTCTATAGGTACTTTCGGTTTTAGATTCTGATCACAACATAGGAGCAATGTATTTTTGGTTTATAAATATTGCTGCAGCTTATGAATTTCAAGACTTGAGAGCCTTAAATTGTAGAATGGAAAACGCTAAAAAAGTCTTGATAAAGAAATGCCATGAAGGAAGGTTGTTTGTTAAAGAGCGGGAAAGAGCAGGAATATGCTGTAACTCTGTTACTCGTAGTTAGATCCAATTGCACCTCAGTCGGGTCATCGCCACGTTGATCTGCGATAAGAAGAAGTCATTGGATGCCAAATGCGGACTGTACGGCGGATGACCCATCAATTCGATTTTTTGATTTTTCGAAAAGGGTGAGAGCTTCCAATACTTCTGGGACAAATGGTGGTGAACCATTAGAAGTTAAACGTTCTTCTTCTTCTAAAGTGCTGCACTACAAGTTGGTTGAGGTCACCTTCTATTTGTTCGCCGTTGAATCCGTAAACGCCTGTCAAAGCCGATGTCTCTGTGCAAGCCTTACCCGTCAATATAGACGTTCGTTTCTTCTCGAAACGGCCAAGGGCTTTTTCATTCTTTTTCAATTATGTCCATGTCTCTGCATCATAGAGTAATACAGGGATGATTAAGGTCCAAACCAGTTTGGTCTTGCGAGACAGAGCTCTACTATTCAATTGCCTTCTGAGCCCGGAAAAACAAGAGTTGACAAGAGTTATTCTACGTCTTACTTACGTGCTGGTATCGTTGTTACTTGTAAATGCGGAGTTATGATAGAAGAAGTATTTAACTACCTAAAAGTTATAGCTGCCAATTTTAACACTCTGGCCAAGTTGTTGATGTTGGGAGTCCTCTTTGATTACAGCATTTACTTGGGTTTTGCCTCATTTACCGAAAGACTAATTCCAGCTGCCTCTGCTTCGATAGGTGCGAATGCCTCATTGTTGCCTTGCTGTTGTCATCTGCGTACGCAAGCAATTGGGAAGACCTTTAGAGAATCGTTCCCCTTCTATTGGAGAGTGAATTTTGCACGATTATCTCTAGAGCGATGCTCTTAAATCTTTTTTGACATTGGTCTCAGTCAAATCGTTACCGACCTTAATGAAGCAGCGAGTATTCTTCAGTGCCATCCTGCACACCTCGACGAATTTGGCAGGAATGCCAAAACTAAGCGTATACAGATCGTCTCTGTGCACGCTGTTATGTGTGGCTTTAAAGTCGACAAACAGGTGGTGGGTCGATCTGGAATTCAAAGGTCTTTTCCAGGATCTGCCAAAGTGTATTTGATCGATGGTAGATTTCCGTGGCCTGAAACCATCCTATTTTAGATCTTTCAGATTGCAAATGATCGGTTTCAAGCGATAACACAATGTGGCAGAGAAGATTGTGTAGGCGATGTTCAGGAGGCTGATTCCCCTATAGTTGGGGCAGCCGAAGGGATCTCCCTTTTGGTGCATTGGGCAAATGGTGCTGAGGTTCCATTCATCGAGCATGCTTTCTTCTGACCATACCTAGCAGATGTGCTGGTGCATGTTCCTTACCAGTTCATCTCAAGATGCTTTAAATAGCTTAGTTGGAAGCCCGACTGGAATAGCAGTTTTGTTTGATTTTAGTCTCGATATCCCAATCTCAACTTCGTCTAGGTCATGGGGATGGAATTCTCTGCTATCATCGTCCAGTGTTGATAGTGCACTCTACCCGAAAGTGAAATTTTGGTCATCGTCGTCGTTATACAGTCTGCAGAAGTGGTCTTTTCATATTTTCAGCACCGACTGTGATTCTACTACTAGAGCTTCGTTTTCGTTCTTGCAAGCTCTCGTTCTGACTTTGTAGCCCCGGCATATTCTTTTTATTTTCTGTCAGAATTTTCGACTTTTTAAATCTTAAGGCTCTTAGCTATGATATTTGACGGAACAATAGACCTTTTATTTCTGATACAGCTACATCTGGTGTTCCTTTAGCAAGCTGCTTTGGTCTCCCCATCTCGTTTCTGACAATAATTGATACAGACGTGTGGAAATGCGTATATAAGCACACCTTAACGCTGCCTAATTCATATGCATCAAAATGTGATTTGCGTTGAATTTCAACTTGGTGGTAAATGCCAAGCAATTTCTTCAGTGTTTCCCACCCCTTTAGTGGACGTTTTTAATCAGTAATGAATTGATATCCTCTGCCACTTCACAGTTTGACTTGGATGTGATTTGTGATAGGGAATTCAGTCCCCTTGCCCATAACAATATCTTCACCAGAGCTGGTTCTGTTCTATTCTTTGATAAACGGAAGTCCAAAAAATTCCTTAAGCCCTGCGTCAAAAAATCCCTGTTTCTCATCTTTTTTAGGCCCATACTGGACATATGCCAGCCAATTTCGATTTTTTTTACCATAAAAGCCATTCTGCGTGAATTTAAACAGTTGAAACTAGATCAATTCATTGTGTATTACGCTATCTTTCTTTAGCATATACTTTAGGAAAATACCTTAAGATGTCCATCTCTTTCAATTTAGTTTCCATTGCGCGGACTTCTACTGTAACGAACTTTTGACCAGAATGTTAAGATCAGAACTCTACTACCTCTTGCACTTGAAGGTTAATTCCAAGCTTTTGTTTTGTCACAGTTCTTGTCAGTAAGTATTAGGTGGTGCAAAAGACATAACTTTATCGGAAGATGCTATAATTTCTGCAACTGGCGGCGAATGTCAATTTTACTAAGACATTTGTGCAGTAAAAATAGATACAATATACACGTCAACAAGACATGAATCGCTGTACTCCTTAAGTACGCGGAGTAATTGTAACGATTTTCTTGTGGAATAATTAGTCGGTGGTGTTGGGTTGGCGTGCGTTTCGGCGCAGATTTCGCGGCCAACCGACACAAACTGAGTAAACATTACCACGTTTAGCAGCTCACTTCGAAAAGTATGAGACAACATTAGTTGCTGCCAGATCTGACTGGCCCCGGAACAACCGTTCTGCTGAGAATATCGCAGCTGTGGTTGAAGATGTCGCAGAGGACACTGGAGGATCGACCAGACGGCGTGCCATGCAATTGGGTATTACAAAGAATGTTGATGACAGACTGAAAGATGTTCCCTTACAAAGTGCAGACAGTGCATCAACTGTTAGCTGTTCAGCCATTCTGAATCTGGACCACGAGAAAGACAACTTTTTATCCAAAATCATCAAGAGCGACGAGTCCTATTTGCATCTTTGTGGATACGTAAATAGATAAAACTATCGCTTCTGGGGCTCCGAAAATCCGCGTATAACCTACGAAAAGCCATTACACCCACTCAAAGTTACTTCATGGTGTGGTATTATCTGTGCTGCTGGAAGCATCTTCGGGCCTTATTTTTTCGAAAACGCCGTGGAGTAAGCATCTACTTTGGATGGCGAGCGCTACAGAGACATACCCTGCCACTTTCTTTTTTCTGCATTGGATAAATTGGGACTGGACATGTGGTTCTTACAAGTGGAGCAACGGCGCACGACCCATGAACGAATCTCTAAGGACTGAGGGTTGCCTAGTATCTCGTTTTGTACTGGCCGGCAAGATCGCTTGATTTAAACGTTCCAGAGTTCTTTTTGCGGTATTTTTTGAAGTCACGGGTCTATGTTAATAAGGCTCAGACTCTTTCGGTGCTCAAAGTAAATATCCGTCAAGAATGCGAGGAATTCGGTAACCGAACAGCTTGAGGCGAATAGAATAAGCTGGTATTGGCACGTTCAAAGAAGATCTGCGGAAAATCCAGTTAAAAAGGCACTTCAACTACGGTCACTCCAACTGTAAGAAAACGAGGTCGGAAAAAGAATTCCTGGATTTCTCAGATGGCAAATGCGCAACAACGCCTGGAGCTAACCACTGAAGCGATCCAGGACCGAGCATTATGTAGACGCGTTCTGCGGTCTGCGACATTAGCCAACCCCCATAAGCGGAGCAGCAGCGATGCAGTAAAAATGGGAAACTCGTTACGCATAAGTTCGTATAACGAGGAAAGGGTTAATAAAAGGATAAGAAGAAGAAGAAGAATGCGAGGATCTATCGCCGGAAGTTCTGGGAAGAGTTATGGAAAATGGCATTAATCGGCCCCCAATTGTTATCAATTCTGGCAGCGGCCACTTAGCCGATATCATTTTCTCAAATTGATGGAAAAGATTAAAAAATATCAAATAAATATTACAGCCAAAGAACATCTTCTGACAATTTTTGCGCCACCATGTAGAAGAACGTAAAAACAAAAACGAAAAACTGCAAAGCTTTCATCCATCCATTCATGTGGCATCATGGTGGGTCTATCTATGACTTAAACGCAAGTTGGTGTCTGCTATGAAGACACTATCTATTATTAACTATGCAAACATTGTACAAGTACACACGTTTCTGGGTCTCTTAGATCAGTAAAGACCAGCGCAGACAGCGATGTTTGCCATTCAAGATGACCGAAAAACAGGACAAAACTTCTCTTCAATCTCATTCCCTAAATAGATGACTTCATCGCGAAGGAATAACACAAACAACTTCGTGTCAATATAGAAATAAATACGAATTTTTCAAGCTTGTGTGCATTCATAGACGCAAATTCGCAGACTTGAACAAGAAAAAAGTCGAAACACCGACCTGTCGTGATGTATTTAGTGATTTTATGTTTCGAGTTGTCAAACAAATATGTGTCAAGCATATCACGTCCAAGACACATCCGATGACGAGTACTCGAAATAAATCACTTCTTTAGATTCATTTTAAGAAACCATAAAAAGTTTCAGCTTTGTACAGTTTTTTTTTTCGAAAAGCTTTATTACGTTTTTTTTTGTATTTGAAAACCATTTCAACCTAAAAAGGCTTATAAGTCACCTTCGATGTGAAATCTTTTATCGAATCCATTAACAAACACGTGCCTCTCGTGACAGGGATTATAAAGTGCCTATTACATTAGGTAATGCCTTCAAAAGTACCATTATGAGATTTTCCTTATTTTCCTTGGAGTTCTAATTTTACTCGTATTTGAACGTTTTCACCTATTAACGTACCAGTATAATGAAATAGGCAACAAATTCAAGCGGGATGAAATTTATGGCAAATCGAATTCAAAAACAAAGTCAAGACTACGAGTATAATCAGTAAAACAGAGCACACAATTGGGAAATAAATAACAACAGTCTGGAATATTTTCAAAAGCAATCCAACAATGTGCCAAAGATACGATTCCTCTCTCCCGTGATGGTGATTTGATGCTAAGACTATAGTGTTTCGTGTTTCTGATTAAGTGCTCCTACGCACCTTCCACTCACAATTCATTTGCAACATAAAGATTGATCGATCTTAATAATTCAATTCAGGTTTTACAAACACCTGTCCTTGTCTTTCGATGGATAATTATTCGAATTGGTTTGAAGGTTTTCTATTTTTCGTTTAATGTGAGGTTATTCCCCAAGAGTAAATCACAATCATCCCCTTATAGGTAAATTGCGCATTGGATGTTGGTTGTTTTGCAATCAAGAAGTCAGTTAAATTAAACAAATGCTCGCATCTCTATCCCTTCTTATGTTCTGTCTTTAAAAGCAATTTTATTCGTATCTTTTCGGTGAAACGCACTCGTATTTGGATTTTGTAATGCCGCTTTCATTGGAGACCCCCCTTTTCGGTGATATGTAGATACGAATGTAACAAAAGATAAGAATATCTTTTGATTGCATTCTGCGACGTTCTGGCAAGTGTTCTTAAAATTGGAAATCAAGAAGTTAGGAATACAATACCCCGAGATGCGAGTTTACGATTCTTTGTGTCCTCCACTCGTATGTGATGTGGGTACGAGTATATCAAGGAAGTTGTTGGAAAGTTAACCTCATCGAGATCAAATCTGCGTGGATGTCTATAAAGTTTGCAATTTAATTGAGTTGGGAGTCGCTAAACTCCCTACGTTACGAGCGGTTTTCCTATATTTAAGACACAGAATAAGTGCTCGTTACATTTTAGCAAACTATTGTACTACTACGGTTAGTGAAGTGAAAGAAGCGACATTTTTAAACTAGTTTATAGACAGTAGTGAACTGAACTAATTAGAGATATGAAAACTAAAGATTTATTATGGGATATACTAGCAAAGAGCGTCATCGAGGGTACTCATACCTGCATATTGATCGATGTTTAAGGAAATTTTTATATACCTTCAAGGACTCAGTTTAAGCACGAATAAAGTATTCAGACGCATCATGGAATTACAATTTTGTACAATAGAAGAACTGATTTTGGTCCTTATTTGATGAGTAAAGGGAATTTCGGCAAGTTTCCGGCGCATATATAAGTTTCAGCCGGTCAGTTTAAGGTGGTAAGTTTGGGCAATCATCCCAGGGAAGGCTACATAGATGAAATCGTAAAAAAAACTGCGTTGAACAGCTTCTATTCCGAGGATATGAATTCTATAGTACGGTGATTAAACTTGGCTTGCATATTCAAGAAGAGGCCTAACAAAGGTTATGTAAAGGGATTTGGATTAGAGAAGTCCTTGGATCAGCGCTCGATAAGCCAAGGGCAGAGTTGGCTTTTATTATTATGTTATCAATGTAAGAATGGAAATTGAGTTCCTTATCACAGATAACACCTTAATCACGTAACTCATTCACTATAAGAACAGGCAGATTAAACAGTACCGAGTTGAAATAGGGGGACGCCTACGGGTGAATGTTATAGCCTGACAGTTACTGACGTTAAGGTCAAGAAAATTCTTCTGACACCAAGTGCAAAATCTGTCTAGACCCTCCTGCAGTGGTAAGCTTTCTAAGCACGATAATGTATATCTAAAGATTTTCATATCATCTGCGTATATAGAGTATACAGATATGGATGAATTTTTAATTAGGCAATCAACATCATTAATGGTCAGAATAAATAATAAGGGACCAAGTTGGCTGCCTTGAGGAACACCAGAGGAGACATTGATTAGGTCAGAAACCATGGACCTAAATAGAACATGGTAATGTCGTTTATTTAAATAGGATTGAACTCATGCTATAAAGTTGATTTGGAACCAAGAGCCTTTAATTTTAGAAGGATTATATCATGAGAAATTCTATCAAAGGCTTTGCTGAAATCGGTGACAGTCACATCACAGTCACATCAACATTTCTAGATTCTAGTGCACATAAAGTGCTTGATACGAATTCCGTTTAGTTCGTGGTCTTAGATCTACCTTTGAGAAATCCGTGCTGGTTTTGGGAAACAATTGTGGGCAGCTATTTAAGTAGAAAAAGTAAGAGTGGTCCGGTTCTTGAGAATGGTTGGCAAACTCTTGGCTAAAGAAAATTCCGAAGAGATTTGGTAGGTACTCACAGAGTTCTCAGTAATGTACTCATAGAAAAGGGGATTAAGACTATTCTTGTAAGAGACGTAAGAGAAAGGGGAGGGTGGTAGCTATCAAACTTAGAGGAAATACGTCTACTTTCTAAAACGACGCAGTTATCTGTTTCAGTGGCGAAGACTAGGTCGAGTTGTCTGCCGATGTTATTGATGACAACACTTATTTGATACAGACCAGAGTTAGATAGACTGTCGATGAAAAGGTTTTCCTTATCAGAGGTAGGATTAGTTACGGTAAAATAGGACTGGTCAATCTGAGCCCATGGAAGCTTAGGTAGATTAAAATCTACTTGGGATCATTAGCATTAAAAATAAAATTGGTTGCATCAACAGCTAGCAGAAACAAATGTATAATTTGCGCTTGCAAATAGGAATTCCAGCGCAAAGCAATTCAAAAGAATGCTGTTGACGACTTTTTCAAGGGTCTAGAATCGAGACGGGAGTGTATAGCTAGAAGTACACAAAACACACAGAGATAGATGTACTCTTGGCTACGTTAATTTCAGAGGGAATATCAACAACAGATGTACCAACTTAACAAAAAAAAACAGAACTCACATCGGAACAATGGGAGCGCCACACGGTGGTTATTCTGGGAACTTTCTGATCAAGGTAGTATATAGGAGAAATTTTAGTTCGCGATCCTCTTACGTTTTGATAATACAAGGACAGACATTTGGGAGGCTTCGGCAAAGAATTGAGTGGTGGGTTAGGAGCGATGGTAGTTTTTGAAACTAGACCGTGTTCTCTGGAGGTGTAGTATCTATGCGTTTGGAACTTACTTGAGATCATGGAATCATGATAATACTTCACCATTTGATTTGTCCTATTTGAAGAGGACAAAGTAGCTCATGGTAACCACCCCTCTCTTTTCAGCACCAAGTAAATCATATCAAATCCCATTTCTCTACTTGGGAGCTCTGATGCACCCATTATCAATAAAAATATCTACATATCTTATTCTATAACATTGAAATACATTGAAGCTCTTCTGAAATATGTTTCTATGTTTAGATGTTTAGATCTGGGAATTAACCAGCCTACATACATTCCTATTTACTTAATGTGGCGCTTCAATCCGGGGTAAACTCGGGCCTTAATGAAAAGTCGTTTCCATCCAGCTCGATCCTTAGCCAGATACTTCCAATCTCTAAGTTGACTGAAGTCTACCTCTACTGAGGTCTCCTTCGGAAGCAGACCTTTTAGAACCGCATCGTCTGAAATATTCGCAACTGTCATCACGCTGCTTTCTTCCTATTATGTATGGAAACTCGAAAACTCACATAGATAATGCTCTGGGGTGTCGTTAACATTCCCACGCCAAATGTTATATCACTTATGCCAACAAAAAAAAACCATTTTAATGTCAATGAATATTCTCCTAATAAATCACAGCATAAACGTCGCTGGCCTTTTAGAGACCCCGTGAAGCCTTCATTTGGTCTATTGGCGTTAGGCTCCTATAAAACCCAACTAGTAATGGATAATCCTAAACAAAGACACAGGTAGTCCTAACGTAGGTTCGGTTTTGAGAAAAACTTCTCTGAGCCTTGTTAACCCTTTCATAATCGAACATCTTGACTCTTATAGTGCCCAGGGAAATACGCGCCGCATGAACCGACTTGTTTATTTTCAAAATCATAACGATGAATCCACGTCTCCATTTTCAGAAATATTTTGGTCTAAAATCTTTTTAAAGAGTTCCAAACGTTTTCGACGACCTGGACTTTGCCTTACATATACAATTTTTACGATATTTTTACATATGTATGTGAAAGAGAAATCTCTCAATCTACCGGTTTGAAGTACATGACGAAGAATTTAAAGCCGTCGCAGAATTCGTTCGTCAGAACCCTACATTTTACAACGTTTTATGCATATGAATTCTTGTGGTCAAGAACCATAAAACACAAGAGTGGGCCATCTTTTGGTTTCGTTTTGAATTATAAACAATGTGGCAAATAATATCTTGGACACCAGCAATATCTCAGCAAGCAAGAGGGCCATCTATTTATCCGAACACGCATTTTCTCTACTACCTGGCAAAATTTCATGACATTCGGTTGGGATATAACAATTAAAAAAAATATTTTTCCAGAACATCTTTCCAGAAATATCCACGCAAAACTTGGTAAAAATGTATCAGAAACATTCCGATAGATGCAACAAGTGTATTGTGATGATTGTTTGAGTAGGACAGTTGTTTTTGAGGGACATTATTATTTTTGGGCAGCAGAGAGACGCTGGAGGATTACAAAAACCCCAGCCAATTTCCGCCCGGACGCCTGAGAAGACCCAAAAGTAACTTGATTTTGTTGCAGATAAGCGCAATTCTTCACTCAGAATAATGGACGAGGCTTAAGATATTAACAAATACAATATCTAAACAATTGTTCAGAAGGATTTGCATAAAATAAAGGTCTGTGTAAGATTTGTTCCACACACATTGAACGATAATCAAAAATTGATGAGAGGCTGGCTTTTCAGAGACGTCATTGCGGCTGCAAGAAATGATCTTAACTTCATGAAAACAATTGTTACGGAAGATAAGACATATTATCTTAAAATTTTAAAGTGCTTGATGGTTGGAATCCACCAGATTTGACCCGAATATCGTTATCTTAAAAGTTGATATCTGTTGCACGATAATCCACCAAGTCCCACAGCACGCGTTTTTCGTCAATTTTTGGCTCGAATTGAAGTTGAAAGAATGCTGTTTTGATGACATTCCGACCATTCAAGCAGCTTCGACACGGGCACTTCCGCAAAATGAGAAGAAATCTGAATCACTATTGAATCGCTGTAACAAGTGAATTGAATCGTGAGGAGAGTCTTTTAACTAAATACAAAGAAAAATAAACAGAAATCGTGTTTTAATTATATTTTTATTTTCTAGAGTAAGTCCGGGATATTATATGCCACACTGTGTACGTTATTTTGACACTGACAGCTCTTATGCGCTCAAAGCATTGATAAAAACTCAATATTACATATTTGTGGTACGGAAATAAATGCTTTACATTAGGACAACATTGTCAAATATTGTAAAACTACTTCCAAAATGGATACTGTGCTACCGAAAATACTGCAAATTTTGAAAAAAAGAAATTTTGTCGAAATAATATCCCAACTGCAGTTAATGTGCGCAAGTTTGTGAGACTGACTTCCTGATTGATAACCGAACTAATTTCCAGAGAATATAGTAGCCGTTGCCGAAGTGTGCGCCTAACCCAGAGAACCTCAACGTGCCAAAAATCTCATGAACTGAACCTCAGTCGCACTAGCTTGGGAAGAATCTTGCATAAAGATCTCGGATTATTCGTATGCAAGGCCCATTTGACTCAAAAATTATCACCCGCTTCTTTATAGTTTCTCTGTTTGGACTTTAAAAAGTAACGGCTATGTAAACGAGAAAAATTATTACGTAATAATAGAGAAGGCTCTATTAACGATTAGTATAAGGCCTCGTAGAAGTAGCACCTTCCGACAGGTGCTGGTTCCTTAAATGACGAGAATGAGCCTCTGCATCCGAACATCTTGCAGCTCTGCTAATAAGTCCTACTTCACGCCTCCCCGTGGCGCCATCTGGGAATCTCACTAGAGGTTGCGAAGTGAAGGGGGCAAATGGCGAGTTTCCTGCGCCATTAACCAGGATTAGTGTCGGAAAAACAAAACAAGACCTTATCCGGGCTACTCCGACATATTTGGAGCTCAGGCCGGAAAGGATTTCCAGGAATTAGTCAGGGTCTTGGAAAAGAGATGGTGGCGGACGAGCCCTATAAGGGCCAACGGCAGCGCTCACATCCCGGAACTGGTTACTGGCTTCGGTGTAACCGATCTCTCGTCCTAGGGGCACTCAAAATGGAACTGGTCCTCCAGGTTGGGGGTTGTGCCGCCGGGGTAACTGCCCGGCCATTTGAAAAAGATTAAGTTACGAAGCATCAACAAGCCTCGGATATGGACGGATCTACTGTTGACAACCCACGCAAACGATTTAAGGACAATGAGCTTCGGATATGCACGTGGAATGTTAGATCCCTTAATAGACCACGTGCTGCCGAGCAACTAGCGGAGGCCCTAGACTGCTGCAAAGCAGACATAACCGCCGGACAAAAGGAAGATGAAAAACTGCGACATCTACTACGGCAATTGCTATCGACGGCAAAAGCAGCGCTTATTTGGATGCGAATTTGTTGTCGGAGGCAGACTAAGACAAGAAGTCCTCAGCTTCCGGCATGTGAGCGAGCGCCTCGTAGCAATCCGCATCAAGGCTAAATTCGCCAACATAAGCCTCATATTCGCGCATGCCCCCACAGAGGAGAAAGATGACGACACCAAGGATGCCTTCTACGAGCTCCTTAACAAGACCTACGAGCAATGCCCTAGCTATGACATTAAAATTGTCCTCGGTGATTTTAATGCAAAGCTCGGAAGAGGGGGTATCTTTGGTGGAACAATCGGAAAATATAGCCTGCACAACACCACCTCCGATAACGGATTCAGGCTAATCGACTTTGCGGTGGAGCGAAACATTGTCGTGGCTAGCACGCGGTTCCCACATCTCGACATACACAAGGGGACTTGGAGAACTCCTGATCAATCAACAGTCAACCAGATTGATCGCATTGCGATCGACGCAAGACACTCCTCCAGCATAATGGATGTCCGTACGTTCCGAGGAGCCAACATCGACTCAGACCATTACCTTGTTGTAGCCAAGGTACGGTTGCGGATATCCCAAACTACGCCAAGACAAACTAATGCTGTGAGAAAATTCGACGTCAGACGGCTACAATCGCAAGAGATCGCCAAGTCCTTTTCCGATCGAGTGTCTCTTAATCGCTTAAGAGGTCCAATGCCGCCAACATCAAGCATCGAAGACCATTGGAAACACTGCCAAAACGCCATCAGATATGCCGCTTCTGATGTGCTGGGTTTCACTCGTCCACCACAACGAAACCCCTGGTTCGATGATGAATGCCTGCAAGCACATGCAGCTGAGCAAGATGCATATAACGCGGCGCTGCTTAAAAAGACCAGAGCTGCTCATGAGCTCTATGAGCGGAAGAGGAGGGACGATCACCGAGCATGAGAAGCGCGCGATCGAAGAAATTGAGAGATGCTACTCCACGAATGAGGTTCGGAAGTTTTACCAAACAGGAAAAAAAACATGCCACGGATACAAACCCCGAAGCCTGTAGAGTCGAAATCGTCGGGAACATCGCAGTGGAGTCGCTGTCGATGCTGAGGATTTGGAAAGATCATTTCTGCAGACTGTATAATGGCGATGACGGACCAACTACCGCTGTCAGGCAGAATCAACCTTTCAACCTGGACGATGATGACCAACAATTCCGTCCACCCGACCTGGATGAAGTGAAGATAGCCATATCGAAGCTTAAGTCCAACAAAGCTGCTGGAGCGGATGGCCTGACTGCCGAGCTCTTCAAAGCGGCAGGCGATGACTTGGTAAGGAGCATACACCAACTCATCTGTAAAATATGGTCGGACGAAAGTATGCCCGATGAATGGAACCTCAGCATTGTTTGTCCAATTCTCAAGAAAGGAGACCCTCTGAACTGCGCCAACTACAGAGGCATCAGTCTCCTTAACATCGCATATAAGATTTTATCTGCCGTATTGTGTGAATGCCTGAAGCCGTTCGTCAACAACCTGATAGGTCCATATCAGTGTGGCTTCAAGCCAGGAAAGTCCACCATCGACCAGATATTCACACTACGGCAGTTCTTGGTGAAGACCCATGAGCTTCAGATCGATACCCACCACCTATTCATCGACTTTATGGCCGCGTATGACAGCATCTATAGAGACGAGCTATATAGAGCAATGTCTAGTTTTGTCATCCCTGCCAAACTCGTCCGTCTGTGCATGATGACGATGGAGAATGCACGCTGCTCCATCAAGGTCGGTAAAGATCTCACCGAGACCTTTGATGTCCAGAAAGGATTTAGACAAGGCGATGCGCTGTCATTCCATTTTTTCAGCATCGTACTTGAAAGAATAGTGCAAAACTCACGAGCAAACACAAGAGGCACTATCTTTCAAAAGTCCGTCCAACTACTCGCATACGCCGACGATATTGACATAATCGGGAGAAAGCAGCGTGATGTCAGCGTGCTTTCACGAGTATTGAGACGAAAGCGGCGAAAATGGGTTTAGCGGTCAATGAGGGCAAGACCAAGCATATGCTGTCAAGCAAAAAGGACAACCAACACCAACGTCTCGGACAGAACGTCACCCTCGACAGATAAAACTTTGAGGTAGTTGAGGAATTTGTCTACCTAGGCTCTGCTATAAGTACAGACAACGACATCAGCGCTGAGATCAAGCGAAGAATAACTCTTGCCAACCGCTGTTTCTTTGGGTTAAGAAGGCAATTGAGTAGCAAAGCCCTCTCTCGGACAACAAAAGTCACCCTTTATAAGACTTTAACAATCCCGGTCCTGCTCTATGGCGCAGAGGCATGGACATTATCAAAAATGGATGAGGGTGTTCTTGGTTGCTTTGAGAGAAAAATTCTTCGGGCGATCTTCGGTCCCGTCTGCATTGACGGTGAGTGGAGGAGGAGATACAACGACGAACTGTAAGGACTGTACAGCGACATGGACCTAGCCAGAAGAGTGAAGATCCAAAGACTGAGATGGCTGGGTCATGTGGAGCGCATGGACACCAATGCTCCGGTCCGAAAAGTCTTCGAATCCGCCCCCGAGGGACAGCGCAGTAGAGGAAGGCCAAGACTTAGGTGGCGCACGCAAGTGGAAGAGGACCTCAGCCAACTTTGCGTGCGAAACTGGAGGCAGCTAGCCAGGGATCGAGCTGGCTGGAAAAGCTTGTTGACTGAGGCCCAGGTCCACCCCGGACTGTAGCGCCACCTAAAGTAAGTAAGTAATATATACATATATATATTCGTGGCAGAAATTGGCTCTGTTTTACAAGCGGCCAGAAATCAGCGCATAATTGGAAATTTTTCTTGGGAGATCCCTGTCCTTGAGACTGGCAGTTCCATACTGTTCCTAGTTTTCCAAAAAATTTTAAAAATATTTCTAAACTGGAACTACGTTATTAATCAAACTGATATATGTTACTGGAATTCAAATACATCTATTTCATTTTTTAAGTAATCTTGAACCAGATTCATGTGCATTTTAATTTGTGTTTTAAAGGAAAGCAACAACATATACTGTTATTTTCTTATTAAGTTGTATTTTCTGTTATTATACAATCTTAATTCCACTTCTCCGAAGCACGTTCTTTAAAGGGTTTTAAATCAATACATTGGAACTGAAGTACTGTTTAAGTATTGCCCTGCCCCAGACATATTTTAAGTACATGCACTAGTTCACAGTACACTCGTATGTTATTGAAAGTTTTAAGTATGATATATATGTATGCCTTCTTGAGTTTCCAACTGCTTAGAAAGTATCAAGTAATATGTTAAAGAGTACTTCAGATAAAAATGGAAGTAGTTTTGAAGTAATTCCAAATAAAATTGAAATTTATTGCAAAACTTGAATGAAATTAGAAGGAAATGAAAAGATTTAAAATCTTCTCTCAATCTCCTCCATGTTCATATTTTTAACTTCATTTTCCATTTAGTTTGAGACTCATTCTCAGAAACAAAAGCACTTAGTTATTTTTAGTTTGAATAGTTGACCGCTTCAACTACTATAAGAGGCTCCTGACTCAGGAAATCAGAGTGCATAACAAAGTAAGTAGTTATTTGTGTACGTCCCTGTTTGTAAATAAAAAACAGATGTTAAGGAGCTAAATACAACAAACGTAGTTCTTCGGCTATACCTTTCAGATCACAGGGATGTATAGCTTTTTAGATACGAACTACTGTCATTGGTCTACTCTGGTGATGTGAACCTTTCTTTATGCGGTAACTTTCTACGAAAGGCTGATGTTGATAGTCATACCAACAACAACCTAGATTAGTCTCACCTACCCACCCTTAAAGAAGTGGCCGGAGTAAGAGAACTGTTTTGCGGATGATTTCTACACAAAACCCCCAGAATGAAATCAAACGAGCCAGAAGTGATGCCTTTCTTCAACATGTAAGGTTTAAATGTAGCAAAAAGTAACAATAAAATAAAATCCATTTCGCAATGAAAGCTTCTTAGTACACCCACTTTCATAAGGAGACCTTAAATGCTTAAATCCAACTTACGAAATGATCCCTCTTTTTTTTCTCCCGAGAACACTAGCTAGCAGACAGCTCTCCAGGTCAAATTTTATCGGCTTAAAATTTCTATATTTAGAACAGAGTTTTAGAGTTTTCGTCTTCGCAGTCTCTGTAGATCCAGTAGACGGATATTCAATGTATACGCTCTCAAATGATCGCGGGCTATGAGTAATCTAACTACAATAGTCACGGTCGAAGGCTACAATTCGATCTTGCATCATTGAGCCACTTCTAGCATAGGCCAATAAGGTTGTTGACGAATGGCCTTAGGCATTCACACAATACGACAGATAAAATCTTGTTGACGGTGTTAATAAGATTGATGCCTCCGTAGTTGACGCAGGTCAGAGCATCCCCTTTGTGCGAGCATGTTTTACTGGTGGGGTGAAAAGTAACCTCCTTGACCACCAGAATGCGCTGCTACTGCAACAAAGGTTATGGTGCCTTGAAGTGCGTTCATATTTAGGCAGACATGCCAAATTTGAGTGCGATACTGTCTTTAGTTTCGTTTTGACAGCTGATTATTGTTGACGTGTTTGGC
Source organism: Volucella inflata (assembly GCA_928272305.1). Classification (NCBI taxonomy): domain Eukaryota; kingdom Metazoa; phylum Arthropoda; class Insecta; order Diptera; family Syrphidae; genus Volucella; species Volucella inflata. Next base: position 78,573,584 of record OV743717.1, on the reverse strand, counting down.
ATTATGTTGAGTATGGACAAAAACGATTTTCGTTCTCTCATAAAACATTATTTTTTGAGATGCAAAACGGCGAAGGAAACAAAAGAAAAGTTGGATAAATATCATGGAGCTAATGCTCCGTCAGATTACACCGTCAAATATTGGTTTCGAGAGTTTCATGGTGGTCGCAACTCCACTACCGATCAAGTCCGCAGCGGCAGGCCCTCCGATGCGGTTACAGAGGACAATGTCAAAAAAATAGATGAAATGGTGTTGGCTGACCGGAAAGTGAAGGTGCAGGAGCTAGCAGATACCACAAAGATTACTACTAAGCGCACACGCCATATTTTGGGCAATATTCTGCATATGATAAAGTTATCCTGCCGCTGGTGCCGCGCATGCTCACTCCTGACTTAAAACACGAACGCGAGAGCATTTCGAAACAGTGTTTGGACTTGCTGATCTGGAATCGCGCGGACTTTTGGCATCGATTGGTAACTGTTGGTGAAACCTGGATCCACTATTACACACCAGAGAACAAAATGAGTGCCCGGCAATGGACTGAAGCCGGCACGAGTGCTCCGAAGCGGCCGAGGGAGGCTCAATGGGTCGGTTTTCTGGGATTGTTATGGCATACTCTTCGTGGACTACCTCGAAAAAGGAAAAACCATCAACAGCGAGTATTACTGTGCATTATTGGAGCGATTGAAGGCCGAAATCGCTGCAAAACGGCCTCACATGTAGCAAAAAAAAATTGTGTTTTTGCAAGACGATGCGCCGGCGCATAAGAGCATCGCAACCACGGCTAAAATCAATGACTTACGGCTCCAATTGTTGTCGCATCCACCGTATTCGCCCGATTTGGCTTCCTCGGAATATTATCTCTTCCCAAGCCTCAAAAGATGGCTCATCAATAAAAAATTCAACTCACGCGAGGAAATCATCGACTATCAAGCTAAAGGGGGACTATATTGAATAAAATAAAAAAAAACATTTAAAAAACAATTTTTTTTCATTCCCATCTAGTACAGATGAGTCGGTGTATGCTCCAAGTTATTGCTTGCCGCTTTGAAAAACTCGGTGGTCAGACTGTCCGCTTCAGCAGTTCTGTTGGACTTAAGATTAGATATGGAATTGTTGGTCTACATGGTCCAAGTTCAAAGGTTCATTCTGCCTGACAGCGATACTTGGTTCATTATCACCGTTATACACTCTACAGAAATGCTCTTTTCAAATCCTCAGTATCGACTGGTATTTTACGAGTACTACGATGTTCTCATGCTCATCTCTACAGGCTTTGGTCCGTGTTATGGTTTTTTACCTTTCTGTAAAATTTCGACTCTCATATGGGGAGCAAAATCTTTCAATTTTTTCATGCTTCTCCTGAGAAGCCTGTGCTCGTCCCTCCTCTTCGTGAGTAGCTCTAGTCCTTCTCTTTGTTTGCCCTAGGTATATGTGCTTGCTGGCATTTGTCATCAAGCCAGTGTTTCGTTGTGGTGGTCGAGTGAAATCCAGAACATCACTAGCGGCATATCTGATGGCTTTTATGCAGTATTGCCACTTGTCTTCGATGCTTAATGCTAGCGGCAGTGGACCACTTAAGAGATAAAGAGAGACTCGATGCGAAAGGATTTGGCGATGTCTTGAAAATGTAGCCGCTTGAAGTCGAAATTCTTCACAGTATTAGCTTGTCTGGGCGCTGTTCGAGATATCAGAAACCGAACCTTGGCTACAAAAACGTAATGGTCTGAGTCGATATTGGGTCCTTTGAACGTTCGAACATCCATAAAACTGGAGGGGAGTCTTGCGTCGGTCACAATGTGGTCAATCTGGTTGACGGTTAATTGATCAGGAGCTCTCCAAGCCCTCTGGAGAGTATCGAAATGTAGGAACCGCATGCTGAAGAATTGCCGCGAAGCCGATTAACCAGAATCCTATATCGGAAGTGGTGTCTTGCAGGCTATATCTTCCCACAGTACTACCAAAGATGTCCGCTCCTCCTAGCCGAGGACAATATTGATGTCATAGCTAGGGCATTGCTCATAGGTCTTGTTTAAGAGCTTGTTGTAGCTGTCTTTGGTGTCGTCATCTGTCTCCTTTGTGGGGGCGTGGGTGCATATAAGGCTTAAGGTTGCAAATTTAGTCCTGATATGGATTGCTACGAGGCTTTTGTTCACATGCCGGAAACTCAAGATTTTTTTCCTAAGTCTGCCTCCAAATCCGCATCAAAATAAGCGCTGAGTTTGCCATCGATAGCGATTGCCGTAGTAGATATCGAAGTTTTCCATCCTCTTTCTGTCTGGCCCATCGCATTTCTTGGATGGCGGTAATACCTGCTTTGCAGTAGTCTAGGGCCTCCGCTAGTTATTCGGCTGCACGTGGCCCATTAAAGGAACTGACATTCCGAAGTTTGTTGTCCTTAATTCGTATGCATGGGTTGCCAACAGTAAATCCATCCGTATCCGAGGTTTAATTGTGTTTCGGAATTTTTGTAGTTTTTTCATGGCGGGAGAGTTACCCCGACGGCCAAGTCCCTCACACTGGACCTTTAGCACGATCTTGCTTAGCTTAAATATTCAAAATTTTCTGAGTTTGTTGGAAATACTTACTTTTGTATGATTGAGGAGCTTTTTATGTATATCAAAAATGTGCTGATATCAAGGCTGACAATGTTACTTACGTTACTGGTAGTTTGAAGGCGTATTGATTGGGGAAGAACTAGGTATCTTGCCACAGACCTAATTTTGTAAGCCTTTTTATTTTGAAATAAATGTTGTCCGATAGTTTGAATTCTCGTAGGGTATAGAGGAAATTTTCTCTTTCTTGTAACAAGTTAGTATGTGCAGAGCCGCAATTCATAATCCTTTTTAAAGCCAGAGACAACGTTGGATCTCCAGGCCAACGTAAGCAATATATTATAAGACATCACCATCGTTGATGACAGCGTATAAATACTTGTACGACTTCGATAGCTTCGGACAGCCTTGCATTCGGCTTATAGAAATATCCTTTAGTTATGACCATCTCACACTAGATGCTTACAGTTACTTTAGCTTATATGTGTGCGTCTGTTTATAAGTGATAAAAACACATTTGACCTTAACAAGATGCTTCCACTTCCAATTGCCGCATCAAAAAACCTAAAATATCCAATTGGTTAAATTCTAAGTAGGGTTTCTACTCAGAGCTTTAATAAATAAAAAAATTGTGTCGACAGGCAAATGGCAAATGACATTTTAAAATTAAAAAAAAAGTCCTTCAAACGACTATCTTGAGACGTGAGACGTCCAAAACTTTTGTATTGACTTCTTTTTTGCAATGATATGGGTCCAAAATTCTCAGATCTAATTATGTTCTTAAAAATTTATTTAATACAAAAGTTGTTTTATTTATTTTTTATTATTATCTTTGACCGTTACAGCAGTTTGAATATGATTTATGATTGTTCATGCTGTAGCACCCTTCTGAACACCGCCTTACATGAATAAACAGAAAAAAAAAAAAAAAAAAAAAACAGAAATTTGCATATAAATCAAAAGAAGTGATTTATTTACAGACCCGAAACACCAGCCCCAAAAAGCTCTCACAATGCAGCTACCCAATAAATCATCCCCCCAGTAACCACCCCATCATTTTCATCATCCTCTTCTTGCTACTTTTCTCGTTTAGTTTCCATATCCGCTCACTACGATACCAATTCGAAAAGCAAAAATTTTAAATTGGCCAAATTAACGGTATTCATTTTCTTTAAGTTTACAAATTTCTACACCAAAAAAAACCCAAAACAAAAACAAAAATATTCAAAAACAAAACAAACAATTAGAGAATAAAGAGAAGAAGAAAAAAAATTATTTAATTCGATTACTTGTGCATTTATTTTGCTTTATTTACATCTCGTTTGCCACATCAACATCTCTCCTTTTTCTGTTTTTGTCTTTTTTGATTTTCTTTCAGCCTGCGCTATCACAGAAAAAGAGAAATCGCTTAAAACTTCGGATAGGCAAATTCTCCGATAAGGGGAAGTCGGCAGCTTCCTCCCTTGGTCTAGTCGAGGGTAATTCAACAAATACAGTTAACACAGTCGAGGACACCGAATTTAGCAGTAGCAATTTGGACAGCAAAAGCCGTGCCGGCATCGAGGTGACAACAATTTTTTCCAATCCCGACGAGGTGAGATTTTCCCAATTCCTATTCTCTGATTCCCAATCTTTTCCTTTGTTTTATTTGTGTATATTTTCTATTTTTGTGTTTTCTTCTTCCTTTTACTTTGAATTTGTCTTTGAATTTGACTCCTTTTTCCCATTGGCCTCTTTCCACCATCACTCGCAATATCCTCTGATACACTTACTTTCCCCCCCGTGGAGCGTGAATATTCGCGGAGGACAGGAGTGGATTAGAGAAATGACAGTGTAAGTAGGCGCTGTCAAAAGGTTTTCTTGCTCATTGTGAAGGCGTTTAAAGGCCTAACCTCTGATAAATTCTTTGAGAAGGTAAAATGAAGATCCTTTGACAAATTTGACAGATTTTAAGAATATTCTTGAACGTAATGTGATAATGACCGACTTAGGAGGTTTTATAAGAAATAAACTTGCCGTTGCAACACATGCCAATTCTTATTAATGAATTAAAGGATTAGATACTACCACTATAATCTGTTAAAATTTGTATCTCTTATTGTTTAAAGATTCTCTATTACATTTATTGATTTTATTTTACCATAATAGTTTACAAAATTTATTTATAATCTATACAGTGTGGCAAATAATATCCCAGACAGGCTCTAGAAAATAAAATTTAAACACGATTTCTGAATATTTTTTCGCTGTTTTTATATGAAGTATTCTCCTACCGATTCAAAAAACTTGTTGCAGCGATTCGTAAGTGATTCAAATATCTGCTCTTGCTCATTTTGCAGAATCATCCCAGTATCCGTGTCGAAGCTGCTTGAATTGTCGGATTTTCGTCAATAAAGTATCCTTTCACTTTAGATTTCAATTTCAATTTCAATTTGAACAACAAAGAGAAGTCACCCAAAAACGTGTATGTCACTCACAAGCAACATTTCTCCTCAAACAACCATCAAGGTACACATTTCGAATTAATCGGAATGTTTCTGATACATTTTTACTGAGTGTTCGGGGAAATTAATGACCGCTCTTTGTTCCAAGTGAACATTTCAGCATCAAATGAAAAGGTGTTTTCGAAAGACAAAACGTCAACAAACTGTCATGAAATTTTGACAGATTGTTAAGAAAGATTCGAGCTTTAAAATGCATGTGCGGACAAATAAATGGCGCTTTCGGTTGCTGGGATATAGCTCGTGTCCGGGATATTTTTTGCCCCATTGTGCATTTACTCGTAGGTACATTGAAACTTCAGGATGACAAGACCATTGGAAATCTTATTTTAGATGAAAATTTAGAAATTCAGAATAAGTATAAAATTGAATGGTAACAGACAATATTTAATGGAAGAGGACAAATTTGATAAATTATATTTCACATAACTTACGGTGGAGGTGCTGTCGTTCGCTATATGGCTTTGAGTCAGGGTTGTTTGGAAGCAATATTTCAGTAAGTTGTAGTTCAAGGTTTGGTTATTTAAAATAAAAGACAAAACTAAAGCACGCCAGACTGATAATTATATTTTACGAAAATAACATTCATCTGGAGCCTCTTCGGTGATTCATAATGTCGTCTATTAGTAAGAAGTATTTTTTCAAGCTTCGTGCCGAATATTTCAGTTTAAAACTAGGTCGGGTAGATACGTTCAAATGTTTGGCTATTTTCCCCACAAGAAAGTAGTGCCAAAGAAAGAGTTGGCGAATTTCGGACATCTGCTTTAAGTGGAAGGGCAATGGCAATAATTTACAGTACCAGCATCCTGATTACGTTTGAAGCTTACGTGCCAAGCTACTTAAGACAAAAAGATGTCTTTGAAAGAGTTAAGTACTCTTTCCCAATCTGATACTCATACCTACTGATACCCCTCTCTTGCCGGATGGCTTTGATTAGCCTTGCAACCGCGTTTTCATTACTTCTTGGTACAGCCACTGTTTGGATTTTTAAAGCCCCGCACCAAATTTACAAAGGTTGACTCTCAGATAATCACTAATTTGTTCGTTCCTATGTTTCAACCTGCTGGTAGCCGAGAGGAGTCAGAGATATGCAGAGCCAACCCAGCCCCGTATGAATTAATTCTAGTCGCAAGGAGACACAGGCCCGTCCACCTCTTGTTCTTCCCTTTTTTGGGTCATTATCGATTAGACGTGGTTAAATACGGTCTCTTCCATGCATTCTCGCAGTTCAACATCGTGGAATTGATATTGGGCATTAAAATTATTTCCAGCAGGTCCTCTTAGATCTGCCGTTTGTAAGTTAGCTTGTGCAAATAAAGAAAATGTGTTCGACGGTACCGTGGCATCTACGTCCATCTACCCACAACCTTGTTGTCCCATTCCTGGAGCCAGCATGTCATACGGATACAGAAAATTATCTCTGCGTTCTCGTGCATATAAGTACACGGGATTCTAAGGGACCCTTCGCTTTGTACTGAGGTTAGTCGCTTTCGGAGAACCCATCTCGATAGCGCCTTAGGGCCCTTCAGAAATTTGGAGTTGACGACCGACGCTGGTATATTTTGTGTGACCTCCCCAGGCCGCCAATATTGACCATCAGTCTCGAAGTCAGCATTTGCTCTCCAAAGGTTAGACCCGCATCAATGCACATTTCGAGACGGCGAAGTATCAGACTCGGCCGGACTTTTACATCCGTGACGTTTACACCAAAGTCCCACCGGACGCCAAATCAAACCCGTGACCCCACTTTCAGTACGCCACTCTAGCGACCGCCCACCGTATCCTGTGCTCAGCTTCCTAACAAGATCTTGCCGCCACGAACAGTGTGACATCACTCACAAAGCCAGTTAGCCTGGCTCCCGGAGGCACAGTAGGCTGTCGTACACGAGGTTCCAGAGTTCGGAGACCAGTGTCGAGCCCTGGGCCACTACCAAAGTCAACCGCTTCTCTCTTCGTCTTTCTGATGTGTCATACTGGAGTTCTCGATTATTGAGATAGCTATAAATCATCTTTCGAAGGTAGTCCGGTACACTTTGCCGCCACAAGGCCAATCGTATGAAGATTCATTCTCCCAAATTAGATGCGTTCTTGGCGACACTGCTCATCTTGTGAGTGGCTTGCCAATCCTGCTTTTGAATCCCTAAAACCGCAACAACCGTCTTATTCTGGCACCATATTAAGGAACTTTTAAAATCACCTTGTGAAGGTTGAGAGTCAGAAAAATTGGAAAATTGCTTATAGATTGTCATAAAATTATTAAAAGGAAAAATGAAAACTAATGGACTAAGGTGACTGCCTTGTGGAACAGCACAAGTAGCTTAAGTTGGTTCAGCTCTTTCAAGTAGGATTTTATCCAAAAGATAAGGCAATTTGAAAACAATTGACTTGCGTTAGATTTCCCTTGCTCTTGAGCACAAAGTGCACTGAGAAAATTTTTAATAAAGTTGGCAGGTGTTGATCTATCATTAAGAAACCCATGTGGGTTCGGTTGTTACACCGAATTTATTTGCAGTAAACGAACAGAAATTATTTATGTAATTCTTTCAAAATTTTTGGGAAAGCAGGGTAGCGATGCAATGGGCCGGTAGTCTACTGATTTATCATGTTTGAGAGATGAAAAGGCACATTTTAAGGTGCCATGCGGCGAAAATATATTCACAACCATCATCTTGTAAAGTTCATTCGCACTTATCATCTTTCGGTGGTAGCCGGTGGCCTTGGCTACTTCACTGACGATATCACGATGTTTTTATTTTTGCGGAAAATCAATGTATGACGGAGGCTTCCTAAGTTCAATGTCATTTTTTTTGCGCGTCTTGCTGCTTTTATTCTTGGAGTAGCCGAAAATTTAGTAAAAATATGCTGAACTACATTTGGTTCGGTTCCACATGCCAAATGATCGCATGGAAGAAAAAATGCAAAAATGCTATGCCCTGACCTCCAAGACCATGTGACTTGATCCCGCCTCTAGCCAGCTAAATTTTTTGCTAGCTGCATCCAGTTTCGCACGCTAAGTTAGCTGAGGTCCCATTCCACTGGCGTGCGCCACCTGTGTCTCGGTCTTCCTTACTGCGTGTCCCTCGGGGGCGGAAGACTTTTCGGACCGGAGGGTTGGTGTCATATAGGGTAACTTTTGGTGTTCGACGGAGGTCTTGCTAGGCAATTGTCCTCTTAGCCCAAAGAAGCAGCGATTGACAAGAGTTATTCTTCTTTGGTTCTCAGTCCGAACTTTAAGTGGAGCCTACGTAAACAAAGTCCTTAACTACCGAAAAGGTATAAATATCGAGGGTGACTTTCTGTCCAAGCATATACTTGGTCGTGCCCTCAATGACCCCTAAACCCATTTTCGCTGCTTCCGTCTCAGTATTCGCAAAAGCGCCACTGACATTACCCTGCTTTCTTCCGATTATGTCAATATCATCGGCGTATGCGAGTAATTGAATGAACTTTTGAACGATAGAGCCTTTTGTCTGTGCGCATGATCTTGGAGATTTAGCTTGATAGCGCATCGCCTTGTCTAAATCATTTTTTGATCTTAAAGGCCACGGTGAGATGTTTGCCGACCTTGATGGAGAAGCGTGCATTCTCCAGCTTCATCCTGCACAGATGGACGAGTTTGGCAGGGATGCCAAGACTAGATATTGCTCTGTATAGCTCGTTTCTATAGATGCTCTCATACGCGGCCTTGAAATCGATGAATAGGTGGTGTGTATCATCTGAAGCACATGGGTTTTCTCCAAGATCTGCCGTAGAGTAAATATTCTGCCGATGGGGGACTTTCCTGGTCTAAAACCACACTGATATGAACTAATCAGATTGTTGTTTGCATAATATGGCAGATAAGATCTTGTAGTTGATGCTTAAAAGATGGATGCGTTGGGTCAAGATCTTTAAGGGATCTTGTTGTCATCCAATGCTTTCGCTTCTACGCCCATTGCTTTCCTTCCCGCTGTAAGGAAGTTATTTTGGCGGTATAATTCACTACTTTGATAGCAGATAGTCTAAAACTGATTGGACAAGTCAGTCACCTATTGAGAGCTCATCCACCTTCTCGGAATGCGATAAAATGTATTTTCTTCTTCTGCAGTATTTTAATTATTGTATTTTTATTAATCAGCCGGTCGAAGTCTAATGACTTGTACTTGTTGGTAAAGTAAGCACAAATCATAAGGCCTTGTCTGTAAATGTCGACCTCAATCCATATTCTTCGTAGTGAAGTGAGTAATGTGCTCTTAAACAGTGTTGTTAGAAAAATAAAAAAGTGATCGTCGTAATGGAAAGTTACCTGTAAGACTCGTTTTGTTGACTTTTTGTTTATGACTGGGTGCTGACACATGCATACGAGTATAATTATCATCTGGGGAATAAATTTTCATCACTACGATCCGAGATAGGTTGAATATCTTCATCATGAGCGTACTTAAAGACTTACAACGATTTTGTCATTTTATTTAATTTCACTAAGCGCCCTGATTTCCATACAGCAACTGACCTCAGGTCCACCCGTGCAATCTATCGAAATAGAATTTATTTCCAATCGAATGGATTTGGCAATAAATTTACATTGGATTAAAATTGAAATGCCAGCGAACTTTATCCCTCTCAAAGGACCTCAAACCGAAACTCAAAGTCAAGCCATCCATGGAGAGTGGATGTGAAAAGTTGTTCATTCCCTAAACTTTGTTCATACCAGGTCTAAATCGACAACGACATGGACATGGATTCCAACGTACGAGTATACTCGGGGGATATCACCGGAATGGTGCGGATTGATTTCAACGTTTTCCGGGTTAATCCATAATTTCATTGAACATGCAAGACAAGTAACGAACAAAAAGGGAGAGACGAAAAGAAAAATGTAAATCCACATTTAACACTGTAACTTGGTCAAGCGTGGCCTTTTTTTTTCTCTATCCCCAATCAGCCACCCAGAGCAAAACATCCCCTACCTACACCATCCACATGTAAAACCCGAAATTTATCAAGTGGTGGTGACTGCCACATTTTACACAATTGAATATAAAAATCTCTGAACCACACTTGAGGATTCGAATACACAAAAAAAAAAAAACGTAGTCACAGGACGGTGAATACGAGCAGAGTAACAGAGAAAGGGCGCAAAAAGGACACGGTTGTGAAGAAAATCCTATTCACATCGGTCGGTGTGACCAGCACTTAAAAAAGGTCAAATCTATATGCCAGTTTATGGCAATTTAAGCATTTCGGTTCCATTTTGTTTGGTGTTGATGGCGGTATTTTTGTTGTTGTTGCTGCTTTTGCTATTATATGTTGGTACATGCCTATAGAATAGAATAGAGAAATACTCGTCGATCTTTTATTGACACTTGACATTGGTTGTAATGAAAACACGACAGTTTTTTTTTTTTTGTCCAAGGAATCCCCCACCTAATTGTATTAAGCCCTGAGATTGGGCCAAAATTGTGGTTGAGAAAAAAAATATATAAAATTGGTTCACATACCTATTTTAAGTGCACATGAGAATAGGTGTATCTGTATCTGTATCTGTGCATAGGCGTTTGTCGTCTGTGGGAACTTTAGTAAAATCTTTCAGTTGGTAGTACGAGTATTTATTTATTTTTATTTTTATGTTCCTTTTTTTTTTGTTTTTTTTTTTTTGGTATTCTTCTCTAACACCACACGTTCTTTGGCTCTGCATAATCCTTACGTTTATTTTATGTCTGCTATATCGAATTGGCTTGAAAGGAGTTTAGTTGGATATGCAGAATGAAAATTAGATTGCCCGGGAAGGTAAACACACACAATCTGTACTTTGTTTAGATGGAATTTGTTTAGGACTTCCTTCATGGAAGGGTGGGATAAAGATAGGAAAAAAAAATTGAAGTTATCCTTAAGGATGGGAAAGAGTGAAAGTGGGTATTAGGGACGAAATAAAATCATTTGATTGCATCACTATTTTCCGGACTGTAAAAGCTTTTAGGATAAATTGAGATTTATTTATTTGGACGGAAAAAAGGCGACGAGATTCAAATCAATGAATGGGATCTCTTAAATTTCGAAGAGGTTTAAGTTTTTCGGGTCTTACGAATTCAATTTTGGCGAGTAGTTGTGCTGTGATCCCTTATTTTGTCAGTTTAAGAGGTGCTTGCACCGGTTGTCTGAACAGCTACTACTTTTTACTTTATTGAAGCAGTCAATGTTTCAAATATCTAAGCCGTCCAGCCTTAGTTTTTCGGACATTAAGTTTTTAAGATTTCAAACTACAAATCAAATTTGTAAGCATAGTAAAGTCCTTAGGATAAACTAGTGTAAGGAACTGTAAATGAGTAGGTTATAACAATAAAACCAATTAAGGAATAACACAGAATAAAATGGGAGATTTGAATATGCCGCAACTATCCATACATTTCCTCACTTAGAGTGTCTTCTTCTTATCCTTTTATCAACCCTTTCCTCGTTATACGAACTTATGCGTAACGAGTTTCCCATTTTTACTGCATCGCTGCTGCTCCGCTTATGGGGTTGGCTAATGTCGCAGACCGCAGAACGCGTCTACATAATGCTCGGTCCTGGATCGCTTCAGTGGTAAGCTCCAGGCGTTGTTGCGCATTTGCCACCTGACAAATCCAGGAATTCTTTTTCCGACCTCGTTTTCTTACAGTTGGAGTGACCGTAGTTGCTAGTGCCTTTCTAACCGGATTTTCCGCAGATCTTCTTTGAACGTGGCAATACCAGCTTATTCTATTCGCCTCAAGCTGTTCGGTTACCGAATTCTTTATATGTAGACTTCCTCTTATACGCGTAGATCTAATACAATCGCGTTTAGTGACTCCACTAGACATCCTTAACATTTTCATTTTCGCTGCCGTCATTTTGTTTTTAAACGCTTCGTACATTGTCCAGCACTGTGACCGTATATAAGAGCTGGTCTAACAACCATGGTGTAGAGTTTCCCCTTTAATTTAAGTGGAAATTTTCGGCCGCAAAAGATTCCCGAATTTTCGCGCCATTTCATCCACCCCACACTCACTCTGTGGTTTACGTCGTCGTCACATTTCGCTTCCATGTTAACGATTGATCCTAAGTACTTAAAGATAGTGCTTTTCGGAGGAACTATTCCGTCTAACATTATATCCGGAACAGGTCGCAACGGATGCGCAAATGGGCACGTCAAATGCTCCGTCTTTGAACGACTTATTTTAAGCCCGTTTCTCTCTAGCGCATTTCTCCATGAATCTAAGGGGTTCTGGAAATCTTCGACGTTATCGCTTAGTATAACTGCGTCGTCAGCGAAGAGAATTGGCGTTATATTTGCTTCGCGCATGCAGTCTTTTAAAAGATAGTCGAATACTACGTTAAAGAGGAAAGGGCTAAGTACGCTTCCTTGATGCACTCCGACATTAACTGGAAATTCTCTCTTTAGACCAGCAGAGCTTTTGACCGCAGTTTCCACGTTCCCGTACATGTCTTGTATTATTCTAAAATACGTTTCAGGTACGTTTTGAGACCTCAGCGCGGCCCATGAGATGAGATCCCTAGGCACTCGATCGAATGCTTTCTCGAGGTCGATAAATACCATGTTTAATTCCTTAGACGAATCTCGGTGCTTTTCCATTATTATTCGTAGGCTTTGGATAGCGTCCACCGTCGATCTTCCTTCAACGAATCCACACTGGCTATTATCGAACTTTATTATTTGCCGAAGACATTCGTTTAAGACTCTTTCGATGATTTTCATTGTGTGTGCCATAGGCTTGATTAAACGGTAGTTGTTGCATTCTCGAGTGTCGCCTTTTCCTTAGTATAATGGAACCAAGAAGCTACTTCTCCATTGATTCGGCATAGGTTGTCCACATTTTAATTTATTTAAAAGTTTCAATAGCCATTCGCTGTCGATTCCCTCCATCTTCGACCAAAACTCTGATGGAATGCTGTCCGGTCCCGCCGATTTCCACCGCTTCATTTTTTTCGATTGCTATACTTATTTCTTGGATTGAAAAGTCCGAAACTTCCTCCTCGAATATACCAGCTGTCGGCACGATATCAAGTGGAAACTGTTTGTTAAGCAACTCCTTGCAGTATTCAAGCCACCGGTCACAAATTTCCTTTTCATTTGTTAGTAAGCGACCGTCTGCGTTTTTGATGTATTTCGGCGTGGTTATTTCCATTGAATTTTTTCTCCTCTGTGCAGCGAGCTTTAAAATATTTGGCATTTTTTCCCCACTTAGAGTGTCATTACGAAGAAATTTTCCTTCCTCGGAATGTTTGACCATAATACGAGTAACCTAGGTTGGAATGACCACAAATTCGATAACACCTACGAAATGTGTAGACTCCCTGAAGTGAGGTAAGCAAAAATTTCTGACATGGACCGCATCTTGTCAGCTCCTCTGAACTCGCTAGATAGAATTCAGAACCTTGCGTGATAACTGCTTATAAGTGACGCGGGTATAATGCCCAGTAAAAAAGACATCGAACTTATGTCCTCTGCCTTGCCTCGTTGTACTGCTTCAACAAAATCGCTCATCATTTCACCTTCAAGTCCACTTTCTAACGAACTGAAGGCGTTTTCTTATTTATAAGAACTATCAGTTCGTGTAAAATATTATAGGTCAAATAATATTGGTCCAGCTTTTGCCGATTTTCCAATACTCAATTAGTGTTCGCATGTCAAGAATGTTAGCAGACTGTAGAAGTGCTGAAAAACTCAAGCTTTCATTTGCTATGTGCTATCAAGGTTATTCAAACTTAATGACACTATGCTTTGAGATGAGTTACTGGCCATTTATTGGATCATTACAAAAGTTCGTCCCGATCTTTTCAAGTGGCGAAAATTTGCTGTATGACGCAAAAACATCCCATCGGGAGATTTTATAATTTTTGCAAACAAACTCTGTACGTCAATCATATTTGACATTTGTGATCTAGATAGCTGCAGTATACAAACAGACAAGCAATGGAGCGCTATACTGCAAGAGCGTGGAGTAATTGTGTCGATTTTTTTGACCAATAATCGGTCGGTGGTGTTAGCGCACCGTGAATTTCGACGTCCATTTTCTTATCGTGTCGCGCCAACTGGGCAAACCTTCCGGTGCCTAGCTACTCGACTCGATCCGATTGGAACCACAGGAGACCATGCACAGCGTGGCCGCCACAGGCTTGGTCATTCGGCAAAATCTTCATTTCTGGGGCGCTGACAATCTGCGTGCGATGCACGAAGAGCCATTACATCCACTCAAAGCCACCGTGTGGTGCGGCGTTTTTTCGAGGACGCCATCAACATTACGGTCACTGCTACTGACGAACGCTACAGGGCCATGATAAATGACTTCTTACTGCCGGAATTGACATGTGGTTTCAACAAAAGTGTGCAATCGCACACACAGCACGAGCCATAATGGATATTGTGAAGGAAGTGTTTCCTTTTCGCATAATCTCCCGTTTTGGCGATTTGGCATGGCCAGTAAGATAGCCCGATTTAACCATCCAAGACTTCTCTCTTTGGGACTATTTGTAGACACGGGCTTATGCCAACAAGCCTTGGACAATTGCAGCCCCTAAGGAGAATATTCGACAGGAATGCAAACAGTTATCACCGGAAATCTTTTCGAAAGTTATGGAAAATGCATGAAAATGAAAAAAAAGGTCATATGATTTTGGACGGTCAACTCCTTTCTGACCGGCCTTTCGAGATTGATGAAGACATTGTGCGAGCCTTTGTGAAAAATAACCTGACGATTTCATCTGAGGAGATTGTAGCATTTCGTCATTTAAAGAAAGTTGAATTCACTTTTAAGCTCAAGACGTGGGTGCACGAAGTAAATGAGTTGTACTGCGTCTCCGTTGCTAGATCTCTGTTAACACTACACATTAACGAACATTTTGATGAGAATTTGATACTATACAACAACGTGCAGCAAAAAAAGAGCTGGAAACTAGCAAATGAAGGTACAAAACCCGTGGCAAAAGCTGGCTTGCGTCCAATGAAGGTACTGTTACTCACTTAGTCAGATTCCGGGGGATAAGTTTTTTCGACTTTGTTTCACCTGGTGAAACAATAACGCCAAATAAATACTGTGAGCAACTCATTAACTGGATAAGAAAGTTCAAGAAAATCGTCCGGTTTTGGCTTATCGAAAAGGATTCACCTTTCATCATGAAAACGTCAGGCCACATGTCGCCTGATAAATGCTGCATAAACTAAAGAAGTTAATAAAGGAAATCCTTTAGCACCCAGACCCTGCTCTTTCAGATTTTCACCTGTTTCGGTTCCTTTAGAACGGTCTGAATGGAAAGAACATTGGTTCTGCCGAAGTTGTCGGAAACCACACAGTTTGTATGAAAACGAAAATAACTGGGACTATATTGTACTTGTTTTCATATAAAGTGTAATCGCTTGTATTTCGTTTTCAAATCGAGCACGAACTTTAGCAATTATCTCATACAACAGTCTCGACTGCTCTCTGTTTCTTATTTCGTCTTTTTTCTAAAAATAACACTCCCCTGTTGCTGTCGTTCTATTAGAAATATTAATTAACCTGGTAATGGCAATAATTTTATTTTCGGGAACTTTAATCTCCCAGGGCTTTTCTTAGATTGACTTTCAGGCTTAACAAACGGAGCATTTAGGCAAAGAACTAGTTTGATATTTTATTATGTATTAATGTGATCTTTTTGCTGAAAATGCTTAGGTCTTCGTTGAGAGAAGTATAGGCGCTTAACCTTCATCTCATCCTCAAAAAAAATTACGTTCTCTACCCTCGTGTGTAGATTTCTAAATTTCTTTTTTAAATTAAACTGAAAAATTGCTTTTATAATTTATTTCTGAAATAACAAGAGAAGGTAGGTAGGTTGAAATTAATTTTTCTTGAATGCATTTTACGCATACATTTCGATTATGTTGATGCTTTTGTGCAAAAACAACAAATCGTCTCATAGACATTATTTTTTTTGGCGGATTTTTCTTCATAGCAAACGTGACATCTTGCTTTGCCTTTAATTTGTGTTGGAACGCTTCTTGACCGTTTTGGTGGATTTGTTGAAGTTGATGCAGAAACATCCTCTAAAAGTGACGATGGTGAACTTTCTCCAACAGTTGCAGGCAATAAAGTAGACGATGCCGATCTTGGCTTCGCACTTCTAGCTTCCATAAGTGGTTTTGCAAGTAGAAAATTCCTTCTTACTGTTGTTTTTTGTGTTGCTTGCCAATTCGGATACACTTCTTTGAAAATATTTAATGCATTCAAAGCAGAAATGTCAATTATGTTTGCAAATACAGCCATTGGCCATCTGTAAGATTTTCTTTTACAGCTGTAACAAGTGAGCATTTTGTCAACCGTATCCACACCGCCTATATTGAATGAAAAAAAAACATTAGAGGGTCTTGAAATTTCAAAAAGTAGTATATGAACAAACCTTTTGTTTTATTGTTATAGGCTATATTTGCTGGTAACTTTTTTTCAGTCGATTCGATTTCAATTGAGTTATGCTTGAGTATTGAGTACTTTGCAACACGGTATACTTATTTTTCCGTCCAATGTACGAAACAAGTGCTGTGTTTTCGGTAAATGCAAAAGTAGATTCATACAACGGTCTATTTTTGCATTCAAGAAGCTTTGGTGGGATGTTTCTTTTATATTTTCTCATCGTGCCAACCATTGTAATGCCCTTTGACAACAATTTTTGCCCAAGCTCATATGAGGAAAAGAAGTTATCCATTGTTATGTTGTGACCTTTCAAGCCATCAACGAGATCCAAAACTACTCGTTCGCCTTGTCTTTTTTCACTCGAACTGGCTCCAAAAGCCTTTCCCAAATATGGCTGGATTTTCCAAACATAGCAGGTATAAGAACAAACCAGCGACCAGAATTTTAGTCCGTATTTTACTGGTTTTCATGGCATATATTGACGAAATTTATATCTTCCACGAAAACCAAGTAATTGCTCGTCAACTGTCATACATTCATGTGGATCGTAGTAGTCACTCAATAAATTGGACCATTTATCAAATATATCCCGAATCGGTGCAAATTTATCTGTAGATCGTTGCTGTCTTCTGCTAATGACATCATCAAAACGAATAACTCGATTCAAATACTCAAATGTTTTCTTTGACATAATTGCCCTAAACACCGGACGACCGTTAATATCATCAAACAATTCAATTGTAGTTTCAAGAATCAATTGAAATAAGAAAGAAAGCAACTACGACTTACCTATAAACACCAGCTAAAATCAAAACACCAATATATGCTTGCAACATATCCGAATCGAATTGTTTGAAACCTTTACCATATGTTGCTTGTGCATACGCATTTGAATGCTTCAAAATGGTATTTTCAATTTGTGGTGGGAAGAAAAGCAAGAAAGCATCTTTGATGCCATCAACACGAGCTTTGGCATATCTTGTTGTTCCAGGATGAAGAGAAATTATATTTTCATTCCGCAATCTACCACTTTGATGCTGTAGTTGAAAAACAATACCATCTTTCGAGCAGTGGATTCAATTTTCAACTTCAGGAATTGATTCGTTGGTTTCATTTGAGCCACTCGCTTGCTCTTCATCAGAATCGCTATCGTCTGAATATAAGTTATCGTCATCATCAATATTCTCTTCTGGAACAAAGTCGTCATCACTGTCCCCAGAAACATCACTGATATCGCCATCGCCTTCATTCAAAAATGCTTCCGTTTCTTCCTCTGTCAGATATCTTGCTTTTGACATTGTTATCTTTTATTATTTTTATAAATTTCACTAAATATACCAACGATATTCACTTGCTAAAACACTTAACGCAAATGACTTTTTATATGACATGCACTTACTGCCCATATGTGTAGAAATCTACACACGAGGGTAGACAACGTAATTAGTGCATTATTAATCACCATAAACATTTTATTATGGGAAGGTACGTTTTATTTTCGGTAATCAAGGATCTAAACAAAGTCTGAAAATTCCGGAAGTTTGCAATTAGTGGTTTTTGAGAAATTAAGAAAACAGAAATTTTTTGTGTAGTTTTCTACACAAGGATGAGATGAAGGTTAAGTGAGAAATACAAGTGCACAGCATACCCGAAAAGATCGTTCGCTTAGAGAAGATCACTTAGAGACGTGGGGAAGCATTTACGAAGTAGCTCACATCACATCCATATATTTTTCAATATATTCTCCCCCGATCTCAATGCACTTTTCACATCTTTTCTCCAGCTTGGCTATCACTTCCTGGAAGAAGTTTTCCCCAAGGTCTTCAAAGTAGTCGTTTACAGGTGTTATGATGTCATTGCCCAGCCAGAAAAATTTTTAGTTTTGGCAACAGATGAAGCTTCAGCTGGTCCTATTCCTTTTGGACCAAGACCATGCTTTTGTTCAGAATTGACCAAACGCGGCGATTATTGTCAAGTCAAGACCAGTCAAGTCGGCCAAAATCTCAGTGGGCGAAAGACCTATTTTAACCATGTTCATCAAGCTTCTGTTCTCGATTTTGTCTGGTTTTCAAAAGAACTCACGAATTGATCGATTTGAATGGACGCCAAAAAAAACTATTAAAAACTGCCCTCTCTGGGCGAATCTAAAAACTGTTTACCGTTCTATCACATCGAAGAAGGTAATTCAGTGATGAGTCCGATTTTCGGTTCTAGTAGCTTGTGAAGAATAAAAACTGGCTTTCCCAAAGTGGGGCAAATCGAAACTGGTGGCTTGTACTACAATCATTGTACAATGATCGGTAATTGTCTTTCTTCTCTTAGCACTACAGTCCCTTACGGGGTTTGGCTTCCTTCACTACTGTTTTCCAGTCTTCTCGGTTTTCGCTTTTCTTTTCCAGTTTTGGATTTACATTTTATTTAGATCTTCTTCAATGTTGTCAATCTATCAACATTCTTTTTTTTGTCTTTTTTTCTTTTTTCCCTCAGATACGATTGTATCCGTTTTGTTTTTCTTTCTTCTGGTAGGCGTTGAAAGTGTCCGATTCAGCTCAGTCTTTAAGCTTTGATATGTTGTGCTATGTTTTCACCTTCTATTAGAGTGAGAATTTCGTCGTTTATTCTAAAGCATCTGCGTTTCCTTTTGCTTCTTATATCTGTCTTATTATTTTTATTTCGAAAATTTCTAGCTAGTTCTCGTCAGATGTTGTCATTGCCTAATCAAGGTTTTATGTAATTTTACTGTGAAAGCTCTGCGCGTGGTAGCATTTACATGCAGCCTTGAGTTTATCCTCTTGACCTTGTTTTCATTTCTGTTGCTTATCAATGCTTCCAGAGACTTTGTGTTGTCTACTCATTTAATTTTTAGTGGTTTATGGGTATGTTGCTATATGATCGTCGTCTGTTTTTGTTTTTACCGAGTTTTAGGTATTTGGTTTTACTTGTGTTTATTTGAAGTCCTACCTCCTCAGCACTTTTTTCTAATTTTTCAAAAACCTCTTTGATTGAATTGTAATTTCTACTAACTACTAAAATGTCGTCTGCATAAGCATATATTTGATAGGATTTCTATTTTGATAAGCTATGCGATTTCGGCAAGACGAGCATAGTTGCATATAGACCGAGAGCCCACAGTAATTTTTGGGTGTGAATGATAACAAAAAATAATTTGCATAATTAGATAGTTCTTAAGTAGTTATTTTTAAATGTTAGCGTCTTGCATGCTCTAGTGGGGGCAATGGTGAGTAATACTATATCAAAATGCAGTTTTTTTCGAAAGTACAAATAATCGGTATAACAACTTTACTATCATTTCAAAATGTAGAGTTAAGCGCCGTGATAACAAATATGGTGGTCCAAGACGTTTTGCAGGGGGCCTTCTGCTTGCAAGACGCGCTAAAAGTAGGCTAGAAACCGATTTTTAATAGATTTATTTAAACAAATGATAAACTTAAATAGTAACAAAAACTAAATTGGGAAAATCTAACTCTATTAATTCTCATCCGATGAGTCGCTACAGAAAACATCGTTGTCGCTATCTTACTTACTTTAGGTGGCGCTACAGTCCGGGGTGGACCTGGGGCTCAGTCAACAAGCTTCTCCAGCCAGTTCGATCCCTGGCTAGCTGTCTCCAGTTTCGCACGCTAAATTGGCTGAGGTCCTCTTCCACTTGCGTGCGCCACCTGAGTTTTGGCCTTCCTCTACTGCGCTGTCCCTCGGGGGCGGATTCGAAGACTTTTCGGACCGGAGCATTGGTGTCCAAGCGCTCTACATGACCCAGCCATCTCAGTCTTTGGATCTTCACTCTTCTGGCTAGGTCCATGTCGCTGTACAGTCCATACAGTTCGTCGCTGTATCTCCTCCTCCACTCACCGTCAATGCAGACGGGACCGAAGATCGCCCGAAGAATTTTTCTCTCGAAACAACCAAGAACACCCTCATCCATTTTTGATAATGTCCATGCCTCTGCGCCATAGAGCAGGACCGGGATTATTAAAGTCTTATAGAGGGTGACTTTTGTTGTCCGAGAAAGTTATATCTGTCGAGGGTGACGTTCTGTCCGAGACGTCGGTGTTGGTTGTCCTTTCTGCTTGACAGCATATACTTGGTCTTGCCCTCATTGACCGCTAAACCCATTTTCGCCGCTTCCGTCTCAATACTCGCGAAAGCGCCACTGACATCACGCTGTTTTCTCCCGATAATGTCAATATCGTCGGCGTATGCGAGTAGTTGGACGGACTTTTGAAAGATAGTGCCTCTTGTGTTTGCTCGTGAGTTTTGCACTATTCTTTCAAGTACGATGTTGAAAAAATCGCATGACAGCGCATCGGCTTGTCTAAATCCTTTCTGGACATCAAAGGTCTCGGTGAGATCTTTACCGACCTTGATGGAGCAGCGTGCATTCTCGCTTTCTCCATCGTCATCATGTACAGACGGACGAGTTTGGCAGGGATGCCGAGACTAGACATTGCTCTGTATAGCTCGTCTCTATAGATGCTGTCATACGCGGCCTTAAAATCGATGAATAGATGGTGGATATCGATCTGAAGCTCATGGGTCTTCTCCAAGATCTGCCGTAGTGTGAATATCTGGTCGATGGTGGACTTTTCTGGCCTGGAGACACAGAGAATATGGACCTATCAGGTGGTTGACGAACGGCTTCAGGAGTTCACACAATACGGCGGATAAGATCTTATATGCGATGTTAAGGAGACTGATGCATCTGTAGTTGGCGCAGTTCAGAGGGTCTCCTTTCTTGAGAATTGGACAAACAATGCTGAGGTTTCATTCATCGGGCATACTTTCGTCCGACCATATTTTACAAATGAGTTGGTGTATGCTCGTTACCAAGTCATCGCCTGCCGCTTTGAAAAGCTCGGCAGTCAGGCCATCCGCTCCAGCAGCTTTGTTGGACTTAAGCTTCGATATGGCTATCTTCACTTCATCCAGGTCGGGTGGACGGAATTGTTGGTCATCATCGTCCAGGTTGAAAGGTTGATTCTGCCTGACAGCGGTAGTTGGTCCGTCATTGCCATTATATAGTCTGCAGAAATGATCTTTCCAAATCCTCAGCATCGACAGCGACTCCACTGCGATGTTCCCGACGACTTCGACTCTACAGGCTTCGGGGTTTGTATCCGTGGCATGTTTTTTTTCCTGTTTGGTAAAACTTCCGAACCTCATTCGTGGAGTAGCATCTCTCAATTTCTTCGATCGCGCGCTTCTCATGCTCGGTGCTCGTCTCTCCTCTTCCGCTCATAGAGCTCATGAGCAGCTCTGGTCTTTTTTTGTAGTGCCGCATTGCGTGCTTTTTGCTTAGCTGCATGTGCTTGCCGGCATTCATCATCGAACCAGGGGTTTCGTTGTGGTGGACGAGTGAAACCCAGCACATCAGAAGCGGCCTCTCTGATGGCGTTTTGGCAGTGTTTCCAATGGTCTTCGATGCTTGATGCTGGCGGCATTGGACCTCTTAAGAGATTAAGAGACACTCGATCGGAAAAGGACTTGGCGATCTCTTGCGATTGTAGCCGTCTGACGTCGAATTTTCTCATAGTTTGGGATATCCGCAACCGTACCTTGGCTACAACAAGGTAATGGTCCGAGTCGATGTTGGCTCCTCGGAACGTACGGACATCCATAATGCTGGAGGAGTGTCTTGCGTCGATCGCAATGTGATCAATCTGGTTGACTGTTGATTGATCAGCAGTTCTCCAAGTCCCCTTGTGTATGTCGGTGTATGTCGAGATGTGGGAACCGCGTGCTAGCCACGACAATGTTTCGCCCCACCGCAAAGTCGATTAGCCTGAATCCGTTATCGGAGGTAGTGTTGTGCAGGCTATATTTTCCGATTGTTCCACCAAAGATACCCTCTCTTCCTAGCTTTGCATTAAAATCACCGAGGACAATTTTAATGTCATAGCTAGGGCATTGCTCGTAGGTCAAGGCATCCTTGGTGTCGTCATCTTTCTCCTCTCTGGGGGCATGCGCCCATATGAGGCTAATGCTGGCGAATTTAGCCTTGATGCGGATTGCTACGAGGCGCTCGCTTACATGCCGGAAGCTGAGGACTTCTTGTCTTAGTCTGCCTCCGACAACAAATCCGCATCCAAATAAGCGCTGCTTTTGCCGTCGATAGCAATTGCCGTAGTAGATGTCGCAGTTTTTCATCTTCTTTTTGTCCGGCCCATCCCATCGCATTTCTTCGGTGGCGGTTATGTCTGCTTTGCAGCAGTCTAGGGCCTCCGCTAGTTGCTCGGCTGCACGTGGTCTATTAAGGTATCTAACATTCCACGTACATATCCGAAGCTCATTGTCCTTAAATCGTTTGCGTGGGTTGTCAACAGTAGATCCGTCCATATCCGAGGCTTGTTGATGCTTCGTAACTTAATTTTTTTTTAAATGGCCGGGCAGTTACCCCGGCAGCACAACCCCCAACCTGGAGGACCAGTTCCATTTTTAATGCCCCTAGGACGAGGGGTCGGTTACACCGAAGCCAGTAACCAGTTCCGGGATGTGAGCGCTGCCGTTGGCCCATATAGGACCCTGAATTAGTCCTGGAAATCCTTTCCGGCTCATTCTCGTCATTTAAGGAACCAGCACCTGTCGGAAGATGCTACTTCTACGAGGCCTTATAGTAATCGTTGTCATCGTTGTCGCTATCAAGTCCGCATATTATAGGACTTTTAGCAATGTGCTCTAACTTGTTCGGGGTAGTTTGACCTTCAAATCAATTGATTTTGTACATGTTATTTGTAAGCATCAACCCACTGTCCACAGGTGTGCATTGGACTTCTTCGTTATTCACAGCATTTTTCCAAATCTTGCAGATGTTATTACTTCTTCTTACTTGCTGTAGAAGAACTGATTTATTTGGAGACAAAAGACTTCCTTCAAAACCTACAATCAAGTGGAAGCAAACATTTAGTTTAGAAAATTCTTAAAGGCGAATAAAACTTCTACGAGTGTATAGGTTATATTCGCCACATATATGTATGTGCCATATGTATGGATGTTTTTAAAAACCTCCTTTGCTGTAGGTCTGCAAGTTTTGTAAAAGATTTCATATCGGGCTTCATCTACATTGAGGACTCCGGTTTGGGACATACAACAAACGAATTTTTGTATTTCGTTTATACCTATATCTACTTCAGCAACAGTCATTTCATTCCCAAGTTTTGGATATGCCAGTTGTAATTCAGGGGTTTTTTTTTTGAAGAATTGAAAATGGTTTAATTTTACCTTTTTTGAAAAAAAGACGGTGAATAATCACATCCAGTAATACTGTGAAAACCATGTAAGGCTGCAATCAGTTCTGAACCCAATTTATTATAAATAGAATTCACATCTTTTTATCGTATGGTATCGTATTGTTCCTACGTCTATCCACACTTTAACGTTATTTCTTAGGCTAGGTAAGTTATACAGAAGTATAATTAAGACGTCCGTGTCAGAAGACTTTATCACTACAGAAATGTCTTTGGGCAAAAATGACAGATGCAACATCATGCCGGTGTCTGCTTTGAATTGTTATTTCCAATACGAAGAACCCATTTTAAACTATAACGCGTGTCACTCATGATTAAAGCAAAAAATATAACTCAAGCTTAAAACAGATATATGTACTTGTTAGAGAGACCTAATTTAGTTTGAGAGTTTTGTTTTGCATATGGTGCAGTTACAACTGCTTTCAATCATAATAATGAGTCAGCAATAACTCCTATTTCATAATACATACTCGTATGTAGTTACATATGTAATGCAGCATTTGTATATTGTTATAAGAGAATTAAATAATATAAAACTCTTAATATTTGAGAAGATCGTATAAATAACAAATGCATAATAAGAAAAGTAGGTATTTAAGTACACAAAGATAAAGCCTTTTGTTAGTACAAATTGAGTTCTAGCCTGCTATTAGTGCGTCTTGCAAGCAAAAGATTGTTATCACAATTATTTAAAAAAAATCGGTTTCTAGCCTACTATTAGTGCGTCTTGCAAGCAGAAGGCCCCCTGCAAAACGTCTTGGACCACCATATTTGTTATCACGGCGCTTAACTCTACATTTTGAAATGATAGTAAAGTTGTTATACCGATTATTTGTACTTTCGAAAAAACTGCATTTTTGATATAGTATAATTCACCATTGCCCCCACTAGAACATGCAAGACGCTAACATTTAAAAATAACTACTTGAGAACTTTCTAATTATGCAAATTATTTTTTGTTATCATTCACACCCAAAAATTACTGTGGGCTCTTAGTCTAATAGGGAAACAGGTCCAAAGGACGGTAAGGGTGTATTATATTTTGAAGTATCGTATTGCGAAATAAGTGTATATTGCCTGAACGCTGTCGCCTGATCGCTACCAGTTCACGTGAATTGAGCCTCACTTCAGGTTGGTTGAAAATGAAAGGAGAACAACCAACTTCGGGTGGGTCGGCCATTACGTTTTTGGACAGCGAGCAGACGACTTCGAAGAGACAAAAAGAAATCGAAATTAAGTGTGTTTTTTTGGAAAAACTGACGGGCGGACAATATTACAATTTTAGGAAACATCTTTGAACTTTGGGTGTCTAAAATAAATAAAATAGTTAAATCTTCTTCTTTTTTCACTAAAAAATGTAAGCACTAACAATTGCACTTTAGATTGTTTGGACGTTGTTGCGATTTTCTCTTCCACTCCCGAGTCCGAAGCAGGGCAAATAAGCTTGTACTAAATATTTACATGTTAGAAAGAGAAATTTTAATTGCGAATGCATTTAAAAATTTACAATTAATTTGCAATTATCAGTTGCAATTAATCAATAGATTGAAAAAATTAATTACATCGAATTAATTGCAATCAATATCAATTGAGATTGACTCTAATATTTTAATTAATGAATTAATTGCAATTTATATTTAACTTTACACTCAAATGAGTATGAATACACTTATAAGCATGTGTCGAGTTTTTTTTTTTGAAAATTCGACAGAGAGAGGGCTCAGTGCTTATTTTGCTTCAAGGGTGGCATTCAATATTAAAAAAGGGACACTTAATTGTTGTTGTGTTTAGTCAATTACACATATTTGTAAGCCATCTCACTATCACTTGAGTCACCCGTACTGTGATACCCTAGTGTGTTCTGTACTTTCTGCAGTTGGTTTTTCCATTTCTTGGCATTTCCTTCACTTCCCATATATTGCATGTACTATATGTCTATCTAGGACTTGGTTAGTAGTGTCCTTCCCATTTTTGTAAAGCTCATCTGTGATCATGTTTTCTTTCGGTGTCAAGTTTAGCTTTCTTTAAATCTTCTTGTTTTGGTATTTCGAAGTTACCTCTTTGAACGAGTATCAGTACTCCTTATCAAACCTGGTCTCATTGCTGCCCCAATAATCTTCCGTGATTGATGACCTTCAAGTGTTTGGGCTGACGAAAGACTGAGAATTAAGAAGTCAGGGAATGTCATTTCGATCTCTATCGATTTGAGTTTTTCTATGAATTGATTGATTGATTTCATAGTTTCGCCGAAATATTCTAAAAACTTATTGACCTTCATGGCTCGTTATTGCCACGTTTCTTGCTCACGAAACACCACTTGTTTGCAAGCCACAATTATATTAAGATACCAGAACAGATCAAAAACAAATTAAGTTGTCGGCTTTCCTCCCGACAATACGTACTCCTAGCTATTTTCATCAAGATTCTGAAACCGGCCAACATTCTTTGATGTGAAAAGACTCTTATGTAAGCGTTAAAACTCCATGGTACAAATTAACCCATGAGGGTTCCCGTTAAGACACATTTTCTTTAAAAGTCTAGCTGAATAGTCCCCTTTGATATACCTAAAGTAGCCACAGAAGTGGTAAAGATGATGACACAATTTCCCCACTGGTAAATACACTTGAAAGCCATGACTTCTTTCAATATGATTCTGAGGCAGAAACTAGATAATCCCTTATCTTTTTGAAATATAAGTTCCACTATCAAAAGCACTTAGCACAACTGAACTCCCGATAATCGTTGATTCAGTTTTAAGTACCCAATTAAAGACATAAGCTAAACTGATTCTCAAAATCCTACATCAACTTCCCTTCTACATCAGAAATGGAATTTTAAGTTATTTAATTTAATTTGAAATAAATTAGATACGTTCATCTCCCTTGCTTGCGAAAATTCAAAATGAATATCTGTGTCGATTTCATCAGCCACAAACCGTCAATAACCGTATTCGTGTATCCGAAAATATCTACCCTCCTTACCGGGAAAGAAATTATGGCAAGGTCCTGTCCGATAAGGAACACCAGGCAATTTATTTACTTTTCCTTTTTGGTGGAAGGCAAAAAGCAGAAAATTAGCTCAACTCTCACGTCCTTGTTTATGTAAATGCTTCCTTTACGCTATCCATGACCTCAAATATATAAATAAAACAAAAAAAAGTATAGACTCCACAATCGGGTGGCTGTGGCACTAGAAAGAGAGCTAAAGACTTGGATTTGTATCGTTCTACCCGTATCCTAAACGTGGTTTCTTTATTATTTTCTTGGTGGTTATTTACGATTGTATTGAAGAAGTCTCTTACTTTTCGCATTCCGAATAAGAATCCAGGCATCGACGAAGGTTGCGAAAATTGCAAAGTTCTTGAAATAAATTGGAAGAAAAATATTTATAAGAGAATTGTCCATCTACAACGGTGGAGGAACAGTACGAATATGCGTAGCAATGTGTTATTCCCTATTTATGATGCCACTTAAGATTCGAGAACTAATACAATAGTTTCGATTTTGCTATGTAGGACGGTTTTCTGAAGATACTCTCTGTAGTTCTACTTAATTGTTTTGTCCCGGTAGAATTGTACATTGTACATTTGGTCAAAGTATATGATTTTGCCTTGAGGTAATAAATTTCAATAAGCTTCCTACATTATTGGTTGATGAGAACTGAAACAAAGTTTGATGGTATATGTTTGAAGTTATGTAGTCCTGAGTAATATTCCAAGATCTGTTCAATTAAAGTTGGTATGCAGTTTCAGAAAGCCCATGGAAACTAGCATATCTCATTTTATGATAACCTAATATATGGAAGGTAGTCTTTAATCTGCCAAAGTATGAACAAATTAGTACAACAGATAGAACTCACAATCTTTTGACCTTACTCCAGCTAGAAACATAGTGATAGGAAGTAGATATTGTAGAATGGTCCACCATCTGGGTAAATACCAAAGCCATTTTAGTATAGCATACACAATATGCTAACAAAGTACATGACCATGTAATGCCGAGGTGCCATTCATCGGGCATACTTTCGTCCGACCATATTTTAGAAATGAGTTGGTGTATGCTCCTTACTAAGTCATCGCCTGCCGCTTTGAAGAGCCTGGGAGTTAAGCAGTCTGCTTCAGCAACGTTGTTGGACTTGAGCTTAGATAAGGCTATCTTCGGTTCATCCAAGTTGGCTAGATGGAATTATTGGTCTACATCGCCGTGCTTGAAAGGTTCCTTGTGCTTGACAGCGGTATATGGTTCATCAACACCATTATAGAAATGCACAGAAATGTTTTTTTCAGATATTCAGCAACGAATGCGACTCAACTACGACTCGATACCTGATGCTTGCGGCAGTGGTCCGATCGGATCGGAGTTGATCGGAAAAGAACTTGGCGATATCTTGCAATTTCAGCCGTTTGACGTTGAAATTCCTCACAGCATTAGCTTGACTTTGCGTTGTTCAGTATATTCGCAAGCATACTTTGCCTATTACAAGTTAATGCCCCGAGTCGATCGTCTTTTTTTCGACAGGAAACTAAGCTGGAACCCGAATATTCAAGAAAGAGTAAGGGAAGCATCAGTAGCTTTATTTTCTTGTAAAAAAGTCTCGGTAATAAGACCAATACTCATTTTCGGGATGGTTGTATGGTGAACGGCCTTACATATATAAAGCAGTCAACCACATGAAGCTTAGCAAAGTTAATAGAACAGCATGTCTGTGGATAAGAGGAGTCCTACGCACAGCTCCCTCCGCTGGATGTCTTATTTCAGTTAACACCCCTCGTCATTTTCAGCATACAAATCACTGATAATCCAGTGGACAAATAAACTTTTTGGCCGCGCTAAAATAAACACTAGTAATCCTGCTAGGGCACATCGACTACACTATACCCAAACATTGATTGATTTGACAAAAACTTTCATGTTAGCATTCCCTTTAGATACTTCTGGGATGACAAATCGATCGATCGATCCACCTTAGGCTAACAATGCAGTTAGTGGAGCTGTCATCACTAATCAGCTTAACCTAAGCCTCTTTTTCTGCCTTTCCAATCTTTGTAGCGTGTTCCAGACGGAAATTATGGCAATTAAGGATGCCCTGTCCTGGCTGATGAAAAAAGTGACATCTGCATTGGATATCCGCATCTTTTCCGACAGTCAGGCCGCTATCAAATCCCTGGACTCATATTCTTTTAACTCAAAGACGTTTATAGACCGCCGATCATCTCTCATGGAGTTGGCAGAGCAGTTCAACATTCACATTTCCTGGGTGCCGGGATATACAACATCTCAGGGAACTGTCGGCCCGTCGAACTTCCCAAAATTGAAACCACTATTCCCATTCTGCCTGTAAAAGATATATCGATATACCCACCGATACGTGCAGACAAGAACTAAAGCTGGATGCTATAGGTGTCATCACTGCACACTGTCTTCTAGTTAAACATGCAAGAAGTCTTGGTATATTTACTAACGACATCTGCAGAAGCTGCATGGACGAAAAAGTGAAAGAGATAATCCCCGCCTTCTTTGAACATGTCCATCTCTTCCAAAAGGAAAACTCACCTTAGGAACCTTCTTCGACACTAATTAAAGCGATGTAAACAATACCGATTTCAAGAGTCTCCTACGCTTCGTCGAAAGACCTAAGGAGTAGGTGGATCGCAGATCCACGTGGCATCACAACGGGCCAACAAGCCTTAGTGGATTGGTCTCTTTCAAACAGTCACTCTAACCAAACCCAACCAACGGCATTGCTCCTATTACCTGTTGCTACGAGGTGCTCGTTCACATGCCGGAAACTCAAGACTTCTTGCTAAAGTCTGCCTCCAACAACAAATTCACATCCAAATGGGCTTTGGTTTTGCCGTCAATAACAATCACCGTAGTAGATGTCTTAGTTTTTCATCCTCTTTTTGTCCGGTCCATCATCCCATCGCATTTCTTGGTTGGCGGTAATGTATACTTTGCGGCAGTCTTGGGCCTCCCCTAGTTATTCGGCTACATGTGGCCTGTTAAAGGAGTTAATATTCTATGTGCATATCCAAAGTTCGTTGTCCTTAATTCGATTGTGAACGCTTCTACGCGACATCATATATTTTCGAAGACCCCGACCTTGTCTTGGAATCCTTTACTGGCCTGAGCTCCAAGCATGTTGGAGTTGGCCGAAAAGGGTCTCTGCTATTTTTGTCTGCTGATCAGCACTCGTGCTTATAAATTTAGCAAGTCGAGTCCGGATGGACACAGATCAGTGTCCGACGGTTACCACGTGGATGTATTATAGACACAATTGGTATGTAGAAAATAGTTGCAGCACTGGATATTACCAGGTCGACAGTGCGTACCCTATTTCTACTGCATCTAACCGTCAAATTAAAATCCGGGGCTTAACGAATCTTTGAAGTGCTGATTTGGACCAGCTTGTGTGTCAGCTCTTTTAAGTTTAATAAATACTTCTCGGCATTGAGTCTATTTAAACAGATGCCATGTTGTTAAAAGAAAATTATTTAAGCATTTTAGGGCACTGAGATTTTTTTAATGTGAAATCCTTAAACTAAAACACATTTTAAAAATGCTGATAAGGACAAGATTTGATTTTTTTTGTGTTAATTGATTGCTCCCCAAATAAGTTTCGAGTATCTACCAATACTTCAGTTTGAAAAGATTCTAGTTATTTTGTTAAAGATTTTCTAATAGTTTTTTTTCTGTGGACCACAAATCATTGTCTCTATTAAGTAGAAATTTGAGATAGTTTTACCTTCAATCCACGGACTCGTAAATGAACTTAAATTTACCCCTCCTTGAAATGAGTATCTGTATCTATCCGTAACTGTATCTATTGACCCAAATCCAATGACCCATATTCTATCAGATAACCTCAATTTCATTGAAATATGAACTCTGGCATTTTGCACTTAATTAAGATGAAGAGCGTAAACAAAGCATTGGCCTCTTGCGATACTAAATAGTTTGTTTTGTTTATTTTTATTTTTTTTTTGGTTTTGTTTTGTTTATTTCGACATATAAGGGTGTACGTGTGCGTGTCTGAATGGCACATTGGCTAGACGCAAATTTTCGACAGCACAGTCCTTTGTCTAATCAATCGGAATGGCCACATGAACAAACACTCCAGTCGTAGGTATTCATATTTAATTAGTCCTTCAGTTGGAAAATTGGAATTTATCGTATACGAAACAGTCCTTGTGTCCTGATACTTGTTTTGGTTACGTTTGAATAGGTTGTGTGTGTTAGCCGACTTGGAGAGTTTTTCGTTGTCAAATAAATAGAAATCATTTTTCATTTGATTGACAACCTAATGTGGCGATTTGTTTTTATGACGTCAGTGATAAGTTATAACATAGGACCTTCCTAGATCTAAGGATTCGAGTTTGTCTTCAATTCAATCTAAGTATGTGTGTGGAATGAGCAACTGTGACATGGAATGTCAATTTTGTAATTTTAACAAAAATCGAAAGCAAAATGAAAAAATCAAAAAAGTTGTTAGTGACAGTTTATATATATGTATGTAGTATATATTTTATTTTTAAAATGTTGGGACTTCAAATGTATTTTTATAATAAAAATGGAATGAGTCGTACGAGCTTATACGTTCGTAGTCAAGTCATAAATACTGGTACACAAGTGAACTCACTCATTACGAATGTAACACTGGACGCATCCATTTCGTATTGATTGCGATTTGACAGTTGATATTTATGCTTCATTGTGATGTTAAAAGTTTCTTACAATAATTGCTTACAATCATGGAATGGGGCGACGTTGAAAATCGTATTGTAGTTGGCATACTTAAATGCAACATGGAAAAAGGCGATATCTTTAGGATGTTGCGACCGCTTGGAATCACTCGCAATTATGTGTATCGTGCTATAAAGTTGTTTGAAGATACGGGTGGAGTACGAGACCGTCAAAGATCTGGCCGTTCGCGCACTGTGGGAAATCCAAAAGCGATCGAAGCCGTGAAGAAACGAATCGACCGAAAACCGCTGCGAAAACAGAAAATCTTGTCGCGGGAAATGCAAATTTCGCAAAAATTCATGTCTCGCATTGTCAAAGAAGATTTAGGACTCAGCGCATACAGGCGACACACTGGACACCTGCTCATGGCCACATTGAAGGAAAAACGCAAGCGAAGATCGAAAGCGTTACTCAGCCGGTACGTGAAGAACACTCACAGACAAATTCTGTTTACTGACGAGAAAATCTTCACCGTGGAAGAATCGTTCATTTAGCAGAACAATCGTGTGTATGCTCGGTCATCCAGAGAAGCATCCCAACTCATCCCGAGTGTTCAAAGAGGCCACCATCCCGCGTCTGTAATGGTATGGTGAGGAGTGTGCTACGATGGCGTTACCAAGCTCAATTTTTGCGAGAAAGAAGTGAAAACTTCGGCCAAAGTATATCAATCGACCCACTTGGAACCCATTGTGAAGTTTCTCAACCAATCAATTTTCAACAACAAGCCCTTGCCTTTCCATCAAGACTCTGCTCCAGCTCACAAAGCAAAAACGACTCAACTGTGGCTCAAACACAACGTTCCAGACTTCATATCAACCGATGATTGGCCAGCTGGTAGTCCAGACCTCAACCCGTTGGATTACAAGTGTTGGTCCGTATTAGAGGGCATGGCTTGCTCTACTCGACATTCAAATATTGAATCGTTGAAGCAATTCCTTGTCGGTGCAGTGGACAATTTCCCCATGCATGAAGTGCGTCTCGCAATCGATGAGTGGTCACATCGTCTTAAGTCGTGCTGGAAGGCAAATGGAAGTCATTTCGAATAACCCAATAAAAACAAAAAAAATTGTTTAAATATTAATTCGTTTTCATTTGGCGTTGTATTTCCTGTGTAACAGTATTTATGACTTAACTAGTTATAATATGTAAAGTTCGCACTCGTACAACAATCTCGCGTCTATTTACTGTCCCCCGCGATACAAACCAAAAAAGACCCAATTTTATTGAAAGTGGCGATTTCAACTCGAAATACATCTTTTCCGGTTTAAGATCGATTCAGCCAAAGGCAATGCAATCGTTACGGAGCGGGAATGGACTTTAATTTTGAGATTCATTTCAACGGAAAAACTGACATATTGGTCCGCCGATAGAGCGAAAACTCCAGACTTTACAAATGTCGAAGAAAGTTTCGATTTCTACTCAGACTATTCAGCAGTCATCTTGACAATAAGCGAGAGTCTAATGAAAAAAGATGGAGCCTCTAGATTAACTACAAGCCAAACTAATATGGAAATTTTTTTTTCTGAACTCTTAAAACACTCTAAAAACACCGTCTGAAATAAAAGATGAATCCGGCAGATTTATCGAAGTCGTACAGAACGCCGCGTGGAACAACATTCCCATTAGGAGGAAAGAAATCGTACATAGCAAAGGTAAATAAAATAAAAGAACTGATGCGTCAAAAGAGGAGAGCAAGCAAAAGAAGGGAACAAACCCGAGCTCCCCAGGCACAATATGACTTCCATCTGTGTTATGAGCTAAAGAAAGCAATCAAAGATTTTCAAAAAAAAAAAACAGATCTCTAAATTATTCACTATTGAAAGCTATGAGATATATTAAAACCGCAAATGCAATCCGCTATCGATAAAAAAAAACAATGGCAAGTGGGCAAAAAAAGACAAGGAGAAGACGGACTTATTTGCCATGGATATGTAAGAAATTTGTAAACCATTTGAGGGACAAGCGCTAAGAGAAGACCTTGGCAGTATGTTTATGACACCTGACAACTTTAAAATAATCAGCATGTCGTTGGTCGAACTTTGCCAAAGAATGGAAAATCTCAAAATAACAAGGCCCCTGGATATGATTTAATAACCCGACAAATCCTCAAGGAATTGCGAAAGAAAGTCCTGATCAAATTAATGCATATTATTAATCCCACATAATTATTATTCGTTCCAAAACTATAGAAAAAGTCGTTGAGATTATAATGGTTTCAAAGCCAGGAAAACATTCAAACGACAAAATATCGTACTGACCGATATCGCTCTTGCCGATAGTATCGAAGGTTTTTGAAAAACTTTTATAGAAGCACCTGCACCGGGTCATTTAAGAAAGACGTTTGATTCTTGACCATCATTTTTGCTTTAGAACAAAGCATTCCATGTTCGACCAAGCTTGTAACATAACATATGAAATAGAGAAAACCTTAGAGGTGAAAAAGATATCTTCTGCGGCCTCTTAAGCCTTCCACAAGGTATGGCATGAACAATAATATGAGATTTTGGAATCCTACCTTGCGAAGAGTCTTTTTCGTATTAAACGGCGATCGGAATACTCCAAATTAAAGGAAATCCGGAGTACCACAAGGAAGTGTTCTTAGTCCGATCTTGTTTTTATTCTACAAAATCGAGATATACCGCAAGAAAAAGGTGTCGTTGTGGCTATGCTCACGAACGACACGGCTATATTAACAAAAAATAAATCAGTCGAAATAGCAGCTGTAAAGCTCCAACAAACTTTGGACAAAATTAACAAGTAGACAAAGATTTGGCGTATCTTTCTCAACGAGACGAAATCAACCCATGTTAACTTTACTTACAAATAAACTGACAACTTACCCATAAGATACTAGATGCTTAACCCAAGTGGAAGTCACAAGTTTAAAAGAAACGGGACGAGTTTGAAAATAAGCTAAGACACATGTATTGACTGCCTACTTGGAAGACATTCCAAACTAAGCATGTATAATAATCTTTTGAAAACAGGTATGATAGAACCATGGTGCGCAATGATAGCCACAGAGACATAGAAGCAACTATCGTCACGGATGAAATAACGAACTCAGCTCAAAAACTACGAATTTCGTTTTGCAACCACTCTATACTCCAAATTCTGGACCAGGCGGACCTTCTGGGCCGACTACAAAGAACTTACTCGTACAGGATAAAATGGCAAGTTCATGCTCCACCATTACCATTATACTACGCCGTCATGGATCTCATAGCCTTTGTTATAGCCAATATACTAATGCGGATATCCGTAAAAATCCGCTGGAGCTTTCATAACGAACTCGAGAAGTCCGATAAGCCAGCTTGACAGTAGAACCCCAGAAACACAGTAAAAGAGGTCGCCTCAGTTATATTGGGTTTCAACACGTTCCAACATACTCGTATATACAGGAGTGTGGATGACGAATGCAGACACGCAAATCTAGTAAAACAGCGGATATAC
The DNA here is from genome assembly GCA_928272305.1 of Volucella inflata. NCBI lineage: Eukaryota > Metazoa > Arthropoda > Insecta > Diptera > Syrphidae > Volucella > Volucella inflata. The sequence goes on along the minus strand of OV743717.1, from coordinate 78,538,666 downwards.
ACAGCGGCCCTACAGAAAAGAAGGATAGGGGGTTCGTGAGCTCTACGAGCAAAGAAGAAGGATCAAAGCTGTAAATCCCGAATAAAAATCATCAAAGATGGTGAAGAAGAAAACTAAATAGTAGAACCGCAGTCGGTGCTGCGAATCTAGATGAAGTAAGACAAAATTTCCGTCAACAATGCCAGAGAGAAGATAAAATAACAACTTCCCAGCATTAGTCTTACAAACTCGCTGGACTCGATGGCTATATTTTTGAGCTTTTTTCAAAGTCTTGGTCAACCAAAATCTGCCCGAGGAAAGGAACCGTAGCATTGTATGGTCGAGCTTTAGGAAGGAAGATATCCTTAACGATGTCAACTACGGGGGAATAAATCTCCTCAGCATAGCATAAAAAGTCGTGTTTGTCGAATTATGTAAACGCCTAGCACCTCCTATAAACAGGTTGACCTCCCCAATCTGTTTCGTTTTAAGGAAGCAAATTTTGCCATAAATCTAGATTTTAATCATAAAAAAATAACCCAGATGCTTCAAATCGGTATACACCACCATCGATTTCAAAATCATGACAGCACCTCTAGATACAAGCTTTTTAGAGACATGTCTAGTTATCGTATTCATCCAAGCTAACTCGATGATGCAGGATATCGATGAAGAATGCAGGCTGCATCACCAAGGTCAGAAAAAGACATAAACAAAGCGATGCATTGTCACTTGATTTTTTCAACATCTTTATCGAAAGAATTATGCGAAATTCACAAGTTAATTCGGGAGCTACCATCTTACAAATGTCTGTTTATGTACAGTAAGTTTATGTAAGTAAGTGAAATCGCTTATTCAAAGATCTCTAAGCCACATCATAAAGATCTTCTCAAGCGCATACTATCTGTTCTTCAAAAATGGTAATAGATACGAAAATGATGCTCCCTTGGTTGCATCCCAAATTTAATAAATTGTAAGTGAGAGCTGAGCTTGTTGTTGTGACTCTAGTCAAATACACATCTTACTTGATTTTTGTTGACTGAAAAAATGCAAGTCTTTCGGTAACGACTAGCATTTGACCACCGAACCTTCCGATTTGGAAGCCAGTTCACTACCACTTGAGCCACGACCACCCACAAATTTGAAATTCCTAATTACGTTCCTGAATATCTATGAAAACATGCACTAGAAATATTTAACCTTCATTTTACGAACAAGAATGTTTTTTGCTTATCGAAAATTTATTCAAAAAATTTATGATCTACCAGGAAACATAGTTCCCATTATCAACTCCACTTAACGCTACCCGCATTTGTTCAAAACTCCATATTCAACATCACAAACAAACATCCTGAATTTCTATATAAAATTTCAGGAATCATAAGTTCTCCCATCTGTGGTTGCGCATATTAAATTGGAAAATACCAGAACCATATCCCAGTGATGTTTCCAACTCTGCTGCAGTTCTCCTCAATTGGAAAACAGTTGCATGTTTAACTTGAACAAAGGAAATATACAAATTCCTGGTTTATTTGCATATGTACGAGTACATGTATAAGTTGGAACACCTTAAGGGATATAAAAAAAGTATCAGAATATTAGATATCTCTATTGTTCGACTGGATTTCGAACAAAGTCCATAGTGTCCATAGGGGACAGCCAACTCTGCACGTACAATGAAAATATTGCGAACAATTTATGTTGTGGCAAATTTTCCTCCAAAACATGTGCATACATATCTTTGTATGTAATTTTAAAATTTTGAGAATTTTTCTCTATTCCATATACGAGTATGATTGTGTTAGAGGTTACGGTTTTGGTATTTTGCAACATTTTGTGGTTGGAATGCACTATTTTAGCGTGGAATCACCATCCGGTCGGTTCAATCCCTCATCTGTCCTTCACGTGGTTTAGTTTCATTGGGAATTCTATTTTTGGTGTTCCTTTTTTGGTAGACAAATTCCAACATAGCAGCTGGATTTGGATCAGAACTGAAGTGATACTATAGTCGTTTACACAATCCGATGTCTGTGGATTGGATTAATTTAATTTTGTTGCAACCCCAATAACTGCAAGCCAGCGCGACCGCAATTGAGTGTTAAGTTTTAGAACACACTCATACGGAGTATCTACTCAAACACCGAATTCTGGGTTAATTTCTGGGAAAATAGTCTGTTTGTTGTTGGTCTTTAGAAGTGCATATGAGGTTGGTGATAATGCAATCGACTCGTAGAAGAAAAGAACTGAGGTAATAGCTGTTGATTCAACTCTTGGTTAACACTTTTTGCAATAAGGTTGCGAGGTATTGTGCCCTCTAAATCTCATACTAAAAGAGAGTTAACAATTTGACAATTGCACCAATGACAGACAATTTTCACTAAACCGACTTGGTTAGTACTGTAGGTGCTTGTGTGTTTTTTGTGTTTGTTTGTAATTATGACCCAAGAATTTAGAGTGGGTGTAATCAATATACGAGGGTTAAAAGGTAATCACTTCTCTGCGTACATCCACGTCTGGAAATACAGGCCAGCTGTTTTGGGACTTATGAAACATAGGTAGATCCCCGTCCACACCTTTCAGACCTCTCTGATACGAAGCTTCCTGAACACAAACTAGTGCCACTATTCGGTGTCGTGACATAAACGCCACGCGACATAAGGCCAAATTTTACAATTTCTCAAATTCCAGCATCTGGCCTTATGCCACTTTCGCAAAGCGACATAAGGCCAAATTTTGATGTTGAGCCTTATGTCGCTTGGCGTTATGTCGCGGCACCCCATTATTCTTATCCCACCGCTGTCTCGCCATTTACATGCGTAGTGATGGAGCCTACTGAACTCCACCAGTTCCCTGTTCCAATCCGAAATTCAGAGTCATGTAGATTAAATTTCATATCCGTAAGCAAATTATCCTCTCCTGCTATATTTACAGAAGCCCCCAAACTAGACAGCAATTTAACTTTCAATGGGTTTGATACGCCGCCGTCTGACTCCATACAAAGAATTGTAATTCCTGTATCCTCATATTGAGATTGAAAAATAGACAATTCTAGGTGACTTCGACATTCTGGACATACAACACCCGAAGAACGGTGTGTTGAGATGGTATAACTCCCCTTCCTCTAAAGAGATGCTCTTCTACGCTGGCAAAACCACTGCGTAATTTCCGAGCAGATAGAAACAGCATTTCTCCATCCCTCCCCTGGAATAATGGCGGATCCTCTTCCCTCTCCTCTTACAGACCCATTCTACTTACGTCCCGTCTTTCCAAGGCCATGGAAACGCTGATAAATCGTCTTACTTACTTACTTTAAGTGGCGCTACAGTCCGGGGTTGACCTGGGGCTCAGTCAACAAGCTTCTCCAGCCAGCTCGATCCCTGGCTAGCTGCCTCCAGTTTCGCACGCTAAGTTGACTGAGGTCCTGTTCTACTTGCGTGCGCCACCTGAGTCTTGGCCTTCATCTACTGCGCTGTCCCTCGGGAGCGGACTCGAAGACTTTTCGGACCGGAGCATTGGTGTCCATACGCTCTACATGACCCAAACTTCTCAGTCTTTGGATCTTTACTCTTTTGGTTAGGTCCATGTCGCTGTACAGTGCGTAGAGTTCATTGTATCTCCTCCTCCAATTACCGTCAATGCAGACGGGACCGAAGATCGCCCGAAGAATTTTTCTCTCGAAGCAACCAAGAACACCCTCATCCATTTTTGACAATGTCCATGCCTCTGCGCTATAGAGAAGGACCGGGATTATTAGAGTCTTATAAAGGGTGACTTTTGTTGACCGAGAGAGGGCCTTGCTACTCAATCGCCTTCTTAGCCCAAAGAAACAGCGGTTGGCAAGAGTTATTCTTTGCTTGATCTCGGCACTGGTTTCGTTGTCTGAATTGATAGCGGAGCCTACGAAGACAAAGTGTTTAACTATCTCAAAGTTATACGAGGGCGGGTCAATAAGTCCGTGACTTTTTGAATTTCTGACCTCTTTACTGAAACAGCAACACTGCTCCTGTCAACAGGCATCTGTCAGTTGACTCCTGTCAAAATTTAAACTTGCTGCGTCGGTTAGTTTGTGTTTGACAGCTATTTTTATCAGACTACTCACTAATTTGAGGAGAAAATGGAAAAAAGTGAATTTCGTGTGCTTATTAAGCATTATTTCTTGCGAAAAAAAACCATTACCGAGACCAAGGCTAAGCTTGATAAATACTATGGGGACTCTGCACCATCGATTTCAATGGTAAAAAAGTGGTTTACTGAATTTCGTTGTGGCCGTACAAGCACTGAAGATGCCGAACGTCCTGGACGCCCAGTTGAGGTCTCTACACCCGAAACAATCGAAAAAATTCACGATATGGTGTTGGCCGACCGAAGATTGAAAGTGCGAGAGATTGTGGAAGCCGTAGGGATCTCGCATTGCTCAGTGGTTTCAATTTTGAATGATCACTTGGGCATGAGAAAGCTTTCCGCAAGATGGGTGCCGCGTTTGCTCACAGTCGACCACAAACGCAATCGTGTAACAAATGGCAAAAATCCATGAATTGGGCTATGAATTGCTCCCTCATCCACCCTATTCTCCAGATTTGGCTCCGAGCGACTACTTTTTGTTCCCAAACCTGAAGAAATGGCTTGGTGGAAAAAGATTTGACTCCAATGATGAAGTCATCTCGCAAACAAAGGCCTATTTTGAGGACCTCGACAAATCATTTTTTTTGGAAGGGATAAAAAAATTGGAGAAGCGTTGGACAAAGTGTATAGAGCTCAAAGGAGACTACGTTGAAAAATAAAATTATTTTTTTATCAAAAAATCTGTGTTTTAATCCAAAAGTCACGGACTTATTGACCCGCCCTCGTATCTGTCGAGGGAGACGTTCTGCCCGAGACGTCGGTGTTGGTTGTCCTTTTGCTTGACAGCACATACTTGGTCTTGCCCTCATTGATCGCTAAACCCATTTTCACCACTTCCATCTCAATACTCGCGAAAGCGCCACTGACATCACGCTGCTTTCTCCCGATTATGTCAATATCGTCGGCGTATGCGAGTAGTTGGACGGACTTTTGAAAGATAGTGCCTCTTGTGTTTGCTCGTGAGTTTTGCACTATTCTTTCAAGTACGATGTTGAAAAAATCGCATGACGGCGCATCGTCTTGTCTAAATCCTTTCTGGACATCAAAGGTCTCGGTGAGATCTTTACCGACCTTGATGGAGCAGCGTGCATTCTCGCATTCTCCATCGTCATCCTGCACAGACGAACGAGTTTGGCAGGGATGCCAAAACTAGACATTGCTTTGTATAGCTCGTCTCTATAGATGCTGTCATACGCGACCTTAAAATCGATGAATAGGTGGTGGGTATCGATCTGAAGCTCATGGGTCTTCTGCAAGATCTGCCGTAGTGTGAATATCTTGGTCGATGGTGGACTTTCCTGGCCTGAAGCCACACTGATATGGACTTATCAGGTTATTGACGAACGGCTCCAGGCGTTCACACAATACTGCAGATAAGATCTTATATGCGATGTTAAGGAGACTGATGCCTCTGTAGTTGGCGCAGTTCAGAGGGTCTCCTTTCTTGAGAATTGGACAAACAATGCTGAGGTTCCATTCATCGGGCATACTTTCGTCCGACCATATTTTACAGATGAGTTGGTGTATGCTGCTTACCAAGTCATCGCCTGCCGCTTTAAAGAGCTCGGCAGTCAGTCCATCCGCTCCAGCAACTTTGTTGGACTTAAGCTTCGATATGGCTATCTTCACTTCATCCAGGTCGGGTGAACGGAATTGTTGGTCATCGTCGTCCAAGTTGAAAGGTTGATTCTGCCTGACAGCGATAGTTGGTCCGTCATCGCAGAAATGGTCTTTCCAAATCCTTAGCATTGAATGCGATTTTACTACGATGTTCCCTTGTTCATCTCTACAGGCTTCGGTTCGGAGTTTATTTCCGTGGCATGCTATTCTTGCATTTTGGTAAAACCTACCTCATTTTTGGAGAAACATCTCTCAAGGAAAAGGACTTGGCGATCTCTTGCGATTGTAGCCGTCTGATGTCGAATTTTCTCACAGCATTAGTTTGTCTTGGCGTAGTTTGGGATATCCCAAACCGTACCTTGGCTACAACAAGGTAATGGTCCGAGTCGAAGTTGGCTCCTCGGAACGTACGGACATCCATTACACTGGAGGAGTGTCTTGCGTCGATCGCAATGTGATCAATCTGGTTGGCTGTTGATTGATCAGAAGTTCTCTAAGTCCCCTTGTGTATGTCGAGATATGGGAACCGCGTGCTACCCACGACAATGTTTCACCCCGCCGCAAAGTAGATTAGCCTGAATCCGTTATCGGAGGTGGTCTCATGCAGGCTAAATTTTCCGATTGTTCCACCAAAGATACCCTCTCTTCCTAGCTTTGCATTAAAATCACCGAGGACAATTTTAATGTCATAGCTAGGGCATTGCTCGTAGGTCTTGTGAAGGAGCTCATAGAAGGCCACCTTGGTGTTGTCATCTTTCTCCTATGTGGGGTCATGCGCGCATATAAGGCTAATGTTCTTCTTCTGGTCTAAATCTGCCTCCGACAACAAATCTGCATCCAAATAAGCGTTGCTTTTGCCGTCAATAGCAATTGCCGTAGTAAATCGTCACCTCATGAAATATCTCGAAACATAAAAACTTCTTAATGACCGGCAGTACGGTTTTCGTAGCAACAGGTCCACTAGTGATTTGATGGCATGTCTCACCGAAAAGTGGAACCAAAGCTTACATCAATCTGGTGAAAGGAAGACAGTAGCAGAAAATATTGCGAAGGCATTTGACAAAGTTTGGTATCAGACACTTTTGTCGAAAATGTGCGCATTTCAAATCGACGACTCTGTTCTTCAATGGATTAGAAATTACCTTTTGGTAGATTAAATTCAACAAGTTGTATTGGATTTGGATGGTTTCAAGTCTGATATTCCCAAAATAAATGCTGAGGTGCCCCAGGGATTCATTCTGTCTGCGATACTCTTTTAAATTTTGATCAATCACCCCTTGTCTGCTACATCTTATGAAACTTATTCCTATGCTGACGACAGTGCTCTCGGCTTTTGATATTCGTTCCCGGACTCAGGTCCCTGCTCTTTGACTGTAGAACGGGAACGGCAGCATATGTTAACTTCATTAAATTCATGTTATATTAACAACATTGGGAAACTTTCTACAGAGTGCAATTCAATGCTTCCAAAACACAATGCTGTGTCATTTTAACCTCCAAACATTTCAGTAGAACTTCAAACTGACATTTTGGGCCGGTGGATTTGTTTATCTTTCTCTAGGATCTGGCGTAATGTTACAATAATATTTGGTAAATCGTGAAAATAGAAACAAATTACGAGTATATCATCATTAAATGGTTTAAAGCGCTCAAATATTAAAATGATGTTAGAACAGAAATAATTATTGCTTTGCCAATCGCTGTTTTTACTTATGATCAGCGAGCAATTGAGCAACAGAGCCCTCCCACGTACTAAAAAACGAAACATGGTTTTACACAAGACTACATTTACCCGATTCTTCCTCTCGCGTAAAAGTGTTAACGTTATCGAAAGCTTTTTCGAAAAAAAGATAGTGATCGCAATTTTGAATACTATGTCTATTGACGGGGATTAGAGGTTGAGTAAAGCACCAACTCATATAAGGTCTGACCAGACAGTTTTGGCCCAAATTGGCCTTGGGTCCTACCCTGAGAAATAGCGCTGTAGAGGAAAACAGCATCTAGAATGCTGCAAATGAAAGGCGAAATTTGGCGAAATGTGGCTTTGAGAGCCCCTGGCTAAATAGACTTGCGGGTTAAGCAGAGGCAGAGACTGGTATTTTACGTTTTGTCGAAATAGTTTCCACCACCAACTTTGACTCCATTACTAAATTTCCTTGCTAATTTCGAAAATCGAAATTTGCACCTACTTAACTTTACTTAAGATGGCACTACAGCCTGGTGTGGCCCGTTGTCTCAACCAATAAGCCTCTCCATCCTGCTCCATCTTTTGCTAGCTGCCTCCAGATTAGCATGCATCTTTTAAGGTAACTGAGGTCACATTCCACTTGCGTGGGCCAGCTGTGTCTCAGCCTTGCTCTACTGTGCTGTCTCTTGGAGGCGGATTTGAACACTTTTCGGATCGGATCGTTGGTGTCCATCCGTTCTGCATGAACCAGCCACTCAGTCGTCGAATCTTCACCCTTCTGGCCAGGTCGATATCACTGTACGGTCCACACGATTCGTCGTTACGTCCCCTTCTCCATTTACCGTCTATGCAGACGCAACCAAAAATCACTCGAAAGTTATTCTTCGTTTGATCTCAGCACTGGTTTCGTTGTCTGAATTGATAGCGGAGCCTACGAAGACAAAGTGTTTAACTATCTCAAAGTTATATCTGTCAAACGTGACATTCTGTCCAAGATCTCGGTAATTATGCTTAACCGCACATACTTGGTCTTAACCTCATTGACATCTCAGCCAATTTTCGCTGCTTCCATCTCAATACTTGCAAAGGCGCCACTGATATCAAGCTGCTTTCTTCCAATTATGTCAAATTCATCGAAGTATGTAAGTAATTAGACTTTTGAAAAATTGTTCCTCAGTATTATGCTGAAGAAATCACATGACAGCTTATATCCTTATCTTAATCCGTTTTTAACATCAAAGGTCTCGGTGAGATCTTTATCGACCTTGATGGAGCAGCGTGCATTCTCCATTGTCATCCTCTAGAAATGGACGACTTTGGCCGGGATGCCAAAGCCAGTCATAGCTCTCTATAGCTTGTCTCCATAGATGCCGTCAAACGCGGCTTAAAAATTGATGAATAGGTGGTATGTATCGATCTGAAGCGCATGGGTTTTCTCCAAAATCATGCAATATGGATCATAAGACCTTGTAGGCCATGCTGAGAAGACTGATGCCTGTGTTCCTAACGTGGTTGGTAGGGTCTTCTTTCTTAAGGATCGAACAAATAATTCTGAGTTTCCAATCATCGGGCATACCAACTCTTACCAAGTCATCGCCTGTCGCAAGTTTGTTGGATTTAAACCTAATTGTCGCTTTTTTTACTTCATCCACGTCAGATAAACGGAATTGTTGGTCTACATCCTCTAGGTTGAAAGGTTCATTCTACCTGACAGGGATATAGGGTTCACCATCGCCGTTTTACGGAATTGTTACTTCCAAATCCCTTACTGTTACCTCAATCGTCGAGGACAATTTTGAAATCACATCTAGGGCATTGCTCTTAGGTATTGTCAGAGAGTTCGTAGATGCTATCTTTGGTCTTCTTTCTCCTCTGTAGGGGAGTGCGCGTATATAAGACTATTGTTGGCAAATTGACCCATCATCCATAGACCCATCGGTATCTTAGGCTTGTGCTTATTCAACCTTCACATGGTAATCGTCGGGTCGAACTAAACTTATAATAGCGTATACTGACCAGTAGACAAAAATAGAAGCAATATAAACGGGACAGTGGATGGAATCTCTAAGGATTTCCAAGACTTAGTCAGGGTCTTGTAAAGAGATGGTGGCGGAAGAGCCCTGTATGAACGGAAGCGCTTACATCCCAAAACCGGTCACTGGCTTCGGTTTTTTGTGTTTTATTTAAACTAAAAGTGTAAACCTCCTTAAAACACCCATTTTAGGTATGCTGTTGGCAAGCCGGAGTTTTCTAACATCGACAAATCAGACATAATGCTTAGCTTGTCCGCCTCGTCTTCGCTATTAAATCAATCAAATAGACGTTACTCTTGCCAATTGATGTTTCTTTGACTTAAAGAGACTTAATACGCTCGTAAGACCGCCGACATTCCAATGTTTCTTCATGCGCAAGATCATTGTCTTTTTGAACGCAATATTCTTCAAATCTCGCATATATAACCACGGTCTCTACTTTGGCTGAAGAATCGTTGATTTTTAACTTGAACCATCGGAGTCATAAAGCCTCCAATTTAGTTAAGCTAATGCATATCGTATATATGAGCTAATACCTGTGAAATTATTAAGGATTTAATCTATCTGTAGATATCATTTGTAATTTTTTGAAATTGGTTTTTGGTAAGTTTAAGTTATAACAGTCTCCATTTGAATTTTTTGCCTTAGGAATATTATTTTTTATCCATTTTATCCCTCCCCTCAAAAACACAATCTTAGAACCTCATTCCAATTGAACTTTAATCCATTAAGAACCTCCACTCCATTCGTAAATCCCAAAGATCTCATCTCTCAGAGTTGCAATCAATCATAATCACCACGTCACGTTTTTACTTATGCCAGCACGATTTTGTGAATTTTTTTTCGTTTCAGGTGCCCACATCATCCACCAGTCAAATTTCCACGGTCTCACATCTAGTAGCAATAGCCTCACAAACAGCGAACAAAGCAGAACATAATCAAAATTTACACCAACAACAAAGCCAACAGCAGCAGCAAATGGTGCAAACCCCAACATCAATATCAAAGTCAACGTCAACAACGTTAATGACATCAGCCTCTGCATCGGCAGCAGCGGCTGTAGCAGCAACAACTGACCGAGCTACGGTAATCCCGAGTGATGTCCTTGAGGAGCCACATCACGAGCTGTCCGAACAAAACAGCAACCCCTTAAACCTGCAACAACAGCAACAGCTAAATCAAGACCAACAGCAACAGCATCAACAGCAACAGCATTCGCATGCGACCACCTCTACAGCAACCACAATCACCTCGATATCAGCGTTGTCACCTCAGACACCAATGAATCCCGTAGGAGGCGGTGTGACCACTGGCCTGTCATCCTCATCGAATCAGGTGACACCAGTGCCGCAAAACAAGCAATCCCATCAAAATCTGTCAAGCATACCGAACCCTCAATCGAAGGTGACCAAACGTAAAGAGACTCTCGAAGCTAAACGCGAACGTAAGGCGGCCAAAACTCTGGCAATCATAACTGGTGCATTTGTCGTCTGTTGGCTACCCTTCTTTCTAATGGCGTTACTCCTGCCCCTTTGTGATGATTGTAATGTTAGTGATGCTGCTGCTTCGTTTTGCCTCTGGCTGGGATACTTTAACTCAACCCTCAATCCTGTCATCTATACTATTTTCAGTCCCGAATTTAGACAGGCTTTCAAGAGGATCTTATTTGGGGGACATCGGCCGGTCCACTATCGCAGTGGGAAGATATGAACATGGCCTATTGCTGCATTGCTGCTGTCGTTGGTTGTTATAAGTGTTGTTGTTGTTTTTGAGGGATGGCGTCTTCGGTGATTATCATTAAATTTGCGGTATGTATGAGTTATGGTCTTTTTCCTTTTCAGGCATATGTACCTTATGTATGTGTATGTGGATTTGATGGTTTTCAAGATGATTTATTTGACTGCTGCTGCATAGTGCGCTAGATTTAAGGTATTTTCGTTGATTGCAGGTGTGTGAAGTGAAGTGATATATGTGCGGAAGTAGGGGTAACTAGACGAAATGTGTAGAGGATAGACATGTGGACACATGAATAATGACTCTTCACTTTTCTGGGTCTTTTATATCAATGATGGCCATGTGACATATGTCAATGACTTGAAATTTGTTGACTCAGCAGGAAGAGTGTTTACGTGGTACCTGACCCTAATACATCTCAGAGCCTGAGCTGTGAAATGGCAAATAAACGTTGGTCTTACCTGTGGGAAGCGGTAGATTTACGGACTGAATTTGACTTGCATCGAGCTTAAATAGAAAGTTTTTCATGCACAACTGAAGGTGCAAGGCGTTGGTCTCGTAAGAAATTTGCTCTGAATGTATATTTTTGGAGCGTGCTCTGAAAAAATTCCAAGTGGAAGGAGTTTTCGGATAATTTGTGCATATAAGAATAAATCAGAAGATTTTCCGACGCGTGAACCGGCCACATATAGTAGTTGCCCGTGAGAGAAACACGGACTTTCTAAATTCAGGCCACACACTTGTTAAGATTGTCATTGTGCCTTGTTGATGGTCATTGCATAGGCGAACCGCACCGGAAACTGCAAACGTTTGAACTCGAAAGGTAATTTATTTAGAATCATTGAAATGCGAGGCAACAGTACTTCTTCTCCTTTGAATTTTCCATTCAAAATAGTAGCTTCGATGATATTGCGCATAATTTTTTGCACTGAGAGCCTGGTACCGTTGCAAAGTCGTATCGGATTAATGTTTCGAAGCAAAATGATAGGGACGCCAATTTTCAATGTTAAAACATGCGGGGGCATGCCGGGTAAATCAAGTGAATTGATTGACATTGCCATCATTTCCATCTTTACAACTGCATCGCGTAAATGGATGTACTCTTCCGAGCGCGGTTCATTTTAATTCAAGCGAATGTAGAGAAGTCGTTTGGTTTCGATTTTCGCACACATATCGACAATATATTGGCGGAACAATTGACGACATTTCAGGATGTGATTAACAGCATTTTCACGTATCATAAGTCGATACGAATAGTAGTTCACAGCGCTGTCTTTCATATTCGTTTCTGCATCGGTTAGCGGATTTCTCATTTTGATTCCGAAATGATAGCCATCTTCTCGTTGCCAAAATAGAACTGGATATTGCAATACTTCGTATGAGCGATGCGTTTCTGGGACTCGTTGGATCTTACTCATTCTACGATGGAGAATAATATCGCGTGACTCAAGTTCTTGGCCAATTCGTTGTGTTGATCGAATAAAGTTTGCAGTTCAGCGACAATTTCTCTTCTAGTGTCCCTATTGAATCGAAAACGTTGACCGATTTCTTCATCTATGTTTCCAATGAAATAAATCTTAAGAAATTTATGGTCTGCATCTGGAAGTGGTAGTAATGACCCAGCACGATGATGAATTTGGACCTGCATTTTGAAGGTTGGCATGTAATTCTCGCGTATCATATTTGTTGCGCTGAACGATGTCATTTGGAAACACGAATTGTACTTGCGAATGTTTCCCAAGAAATGTTTCGATTGGCTTGTGTTACCTGATACCAATGTCGATAAGGGATCAGGCGGTGGATGTAACTCTGTCAATTTAACTTTCCCAGCCGCGCAAGGAATTCTAATTACTAACCTTTTGATCGGGTTATCCCACTCACGACCAGAAGCTACTCAAAAATACCCTTTTTCTGTCATCGCAGTGCCGATATCATATTGAAAACAATTATTACCATACAAATTCGACTCTGGGCACTCAGGGCCTGAGATATGGTTATCGGGTCATTGTCTTTGCAGTCTTGTTATAATTACAATAACAAATCAAACTTCTCAAGGATACATTTTTGTAATCCAAAACACTATTATCTATGTTTGTTTGGGTCTATTTGGTATGGTCCAGTGTAAAATATAGTCGTATATGTATTAGAATTTGAATTAAAATCCGCTTTGGGCACTGAATGTCCGAGTTACGGGTCTAGAGTTAGTGTGGGAAAACTGTATGAAAACTCACAAAATCCGAATCGAGTAATTCTTTTTGATATTTATGTAGATAAAGTTTTAAATACACTGAATAGAAGATTTCTAGTATTTTTGCTTTTTATCTCGTCACTGGTGCTTACAATCGGAAAAATGACTTCACAAAAATTATAGCATTCAATATTTCAAAAAAAATTTTCCCTACATTACTCCTAAATTTTTGCAAAAATAGATCAAAAAATAAACATTTTCGATTTTAACTCATCAATCATGTGTCCGATATAATTGTTACTATTTATAAAGTTTTGCATGAAATAGAAAAAGAAAAAAAACAAATTTGGTACCAAAACCTTTTTCACAGACTTCTGAACAAAGTTGCCAAAGACATCAGTGCTCTATCTCTTACCATTTAAGAGTCTATAAAGGACAAACAAACAAACATTGATTTTTATATACAGAGATAAGTTATTTGCGGTAAATTGGAGTTATTAAAATGAAAAATAGTTGCGATTGTTAAAGTAATAAAAGGGCGTATGGTATACCTTGGTCCAACACCTCCGGTGTACCATGGACCGGTCCGGTACACCATTCTGATTTGTCTGCCTTTGATTCTAGTCTAACTATGCCTCGAAGTAAATTAGCCGTAAAAAACCTCCGGTCGATGAACCTTCACTGGAGGAGGCTGTAATGGATGTATTTAAAAAGAGGCATACAGTGTATCTTGCTTTCAAAATTCACAACATTTCGAAGACAACATTGCTCTGTCATCTCAAATACGAGTACCTACCATAGAACCGCTGGCAATAATAACTTTGAATATCTCTCAAAAATTGCACTGAGACAAACTTTAAAGGAAAAAGGAACTTGCTGTAGTTGATTATTTAACAACAGCAGCTAAATTACACTATGGCCTCTCCGAATCTTCAACAAGAAAACTGGCATTTTATTTTGGAGCAGCCAATGAGAAGAGAGTTCCAGATTTACGAACAAAAGAAGAAACTGCTGGAGTTGACTGGAAGCCTGAAGCAATTAGTCTCTCAAGATCAACCAGCCTTAATCGGGCAAACGTCACCGCTTTTTTCGATAACTTAAAGGATTGCCTTATCCGCTTTAAATTCGAACCTGATAGCTGATATAATCTTGGCGTAACAGGGATTTCGAATATGCATATTCCGCCAAAAGTTCGGGCATCCAAGTGGGAGAAGCAAATTGGGAGTGTGACCTCAGGTGAACGTGGCATCAATGTCATCATGATTACGGCTATTAATGGTATTGGAAATCATGTGCCGCCCATGTTTATTATTCCAAGAGTGCATTTCAATCAACAAATTGTACTCTACGCTCTACCAGGATGTATTGGGGTCAGGCTGGTCAAATGAGGAGCGTTTTGTGCAATTTTTGATGCACTTTATTCAACATGTCAAACTTTCTTAGGAGAAAAAGATTTTGTTAATAATGGACAATCAGTATTCATATATATCTTCATTAACCTTGCCATTGACCTTGCAAGAGAAGCTACTAACCCTACCGCCTCCGACTTCGCCAGAACTTTTTTTTAGACCATATACGACATATTTCAACAAAGCTCCAAATGGATGGCTGCTGGCATGCCTAGGAAAACCAATGACTATAAATAATATTGCTGAATCTTCTGATGATGCTGAGAATATCATGCTTCCTATGATTCCTCGAATGTCAAAGCACAGCCAGACTAAATTCAAAACATCCATTCCAGATAACAATGAAGACTTTAGCGCAGATGAAAGTGTCACCATTGACGAACAATCGAACCTTGTAAAGACAAACAATACTTAAGGTTATAATTTTGCAAAGGGACATTCATGTTGGGACTTTACTGGAGCCCAGGTACATAAAGTAACTTACCACGTCGAGTGGTCGGGTCTTTTGTAGTGAGTTTAATTTTCTAAGAAAAGCCCTTGGGGCACGCATGTGGAAGGGGACTTAGCATACGACGACATTGAAGGCCGAACTGAAAGGAACATTTTTTTGTATGGTGCCAATGTTATCGGTGTGCTGAAATTGTATAATATTGTCCTTAAAACCATTGATGTCAAATATTTCGACTTGGATGACCAATGTCATTGTGTCGGCATGTTTGGCGGAATTTCCCGAACAGAATATTAGGTCGGCAGCTCATCTAGAGAATGGTTTCATTTTCGCCTAATAACCCTATTGTATTAATGACGTCAGATATCAATTGAATTTTCCCGTTTTTTTTCTGTTGTAATACATGTATCTAGTAAGCGATGCATATGAACATCATTTGTACATTGGAAATGCGATTTTAGGATTCTAATAAAGTCACAGGATGGCAACGATTAGTATAAGGCCTCGTAGAAGTAGCATCTTCCGACAGGTGCTGGTTCCTTAAATGACGAGAATGAGCCTCTGCAGCCGAACATCTTGCAGCTCTGCTAATAAACCCTACTTCACGCTTCCCCGTGGCGCCATCTGGGCATCTCACTAGAGATTGCGAAGTGAAGGGGGCAAATGGCGAGTTTCCTGCGCCATAAACCAGGATTAATGTCGGAAAAAAAAACAAGACCTTATCCGGGCTTCTCCGAAATATTTGGAGCTCAGGCCGGTAAGAATTTCAAGGATTTAGTCAGGGTCTTGGAAAAGAAATGGTGGCGCACGAGCCCTACATGGGCCAACGGCAGCGCTTACATCCCGGAACGGGTTACTGGCTTCAGTGTAACCGACTCCTCGTCCTAGGGGCATTAAAAATGGACCTGGTCCTCCAGGTTGGGGGTTGTGCCGCCGGGGTAACCGCCCGGCCATTTAAAAAAAAGCATAGTTACGAGGCATCAACAAGCCTCGGATATGGACGTATCTACTGTTAACAACCCACGCAAACGATTTAAAGACAATGAGCTTCGGATATGCACGTGGAATGTTAGATCCCTTAATAGACCACGTGCAGCCGAGCAACTAGCGGAGGCCCTAGACTGCTGAAAGCAGACATAACCGTCATTCAAGAAATGCGATAGGATGGGCCGGACAAAAAGAATATGAAAAATTGCGACATCTACTACGGCAATTGCTATCGACGGCAAAAGCAGCGCTTATTTGGATGCACATTTTGTTGTCGGAGGCAGACTAAGACAAGAAGTCCTCAGCTTCCGGCATGTGAGCGAGCGCCTCGTAGCAATCCGCATCAAGGCTAAATTCGCCAATATAAGCCTCATATGCGCGCATGCCCCCACAGAGGAGAAAGATGACGACACCAAGGATGCCTTCTACGAGCTCCTCAACAAGACCTACGAGCAATGCCCTAGCTAAGACATTAAAATTGTTCTCGGTGATTTTAATGCAAAGCTAGGAAGAGAGGGTATCTTTGGTGGAACAATAGGAAAATATAGCCTGCACAACACCACCTCCGATAACGGATTCAGGCTAATCGACTTTACGGCGGGGCGAAACATTGTCGTGGCTAGCACGCGGTTCCCACATCTCGACATACACAAGGGGACTTGGAGAACTCCTGATCAATCAACCGTCAACCAGATTGATCACATTGCGATCGACGCAAGACACTCCTCCAGCATTATGGATGTCCGTACGTTCCGAGGAGCCAACATCGACTCGGACCATTACCTTGTTGTAGCCAAGGTACGGTTGCGGATATCCCAAACTATGAGAAAATTCGACGTCAGACGGCTACAATCGCAAGAGATCGCCAAGTCCTTTTCCGATCGAGTGTCTCTTAATCGCTTAAGAGGTCCAATGCCGCCAGCATCAAGCATCGAAGACCATTGGAAACACTGCCAAAACGCCATCAGATATGCCGCTTCTGATGTGCTGGGTTTCACTCGTCCACCATAACGAAACCCCTGGTTCGATGATGAATGCCTGCAAGCACATGCAGCTGAGCAAGATGCATATAACGCGGCGCTGCTTAGAAAGACCAGAGCTGCTCATGAGCTCTATGAGCGGAAGAGGAGGGACGATCACCGAGCATGAGAAGCGCGCGATCGAAGAAATTGAGAGATGCTACTCCACGAATGAGGTTCGGAAGTTTTACCAAACAGGAAAAAAAACATGCCAATACAAACAAACCCCGAAGCCTGTAGAGTCGAAATCGTCGGGAACATCGCAGTGGAGTCGCTGTCGATGCTGAGGATTTGGAAAGATCATTTCTGCAGACTGTATAATGGCGATGATGGACCAACTACCGCTGTCAGGCAGAATCAACCTTTCAACCTGGACGATGATGACCAACAATTCCGTCAACCCGACCTGGATGAAGTGAAGATAGCCATATCGAAGCTTAAGTCCAACAAAGCTGCTGGAGCGGATGGCCTGACTGCCGAGCTCTTCAAAGCGGCAGGCGATGACTTGGTAACGAGCATACACCAACTCATTTGTAAAATATGGTCGGACGAAAGTATGCCCGATGAATGGAACCTCAGCATTGTTTGTCCAATTCTCAAGAAAGGAGACCCTCTGAACTGCGCCAACTACAGAGGCATCAGTCTCCTTAACATCGCATATAAGATTTTATCTGCCGTATTGTGTGAATGCCTGAAGCCGTTCGTCAACAACCTGATAGGTCCATATCAGTGTGGCTTCAAGCCAGGAAAGTCCACCATCGACCAGATATTCACACTACGCAGACCTTGGAGAAGACCCATGAGCTTCAGATCGATATCCACCACCTATTCATCGATTTTAAGGCCGCGTATGACAGCATCTATAGAGACGAGCTATACAGAGCAATGTCTAGTCTCGGCATCCCTGCCAAACTCGTCCGTCTGTGCATGATGACGATGGAGAAAGCGAGAATGCACGCTGCTCCATCAAGGTCGGTAAAGATCTCACCGAGACCTTTAATGTCCAGAAAGGATTTAGACAAGGCGATGCGCTGTCATGCGATTTTCTCAACATCGTACTTAAAAGAATACTGCAAAACTCAGGAGCAAACACAAGAGGCACTATCTTTCAAAAGTCCGTCCAACTACTCGCATACGCCGACGATATTGACACAATCGGGAGAAAGCAGCGTGATGTCAGTGGCTCTTTCGCGAGTATTGACGTCTCGGGCAGAACGTCACCCTCGACAGATATAACTTTGAGGTAGTTAAGGACTTTGTCTACCTAGGCTCCGCTATAAATACAGACAACGACACCAGCGCTGAGATCAAGTGAAGAATAACTCTTGCCAACCGCTGTTTCTTTTGGTGAAGAAGGCAATTGAGTAGCAAAGCCCTCTCTCGGACAACAAAAGTCACCCTTTATAAGACTTTAATAATCCCGGTCCTGCTCTATGGCGCAGAGGCATGGACATTATCAAAAATGGATGAGGGTGTTCTTGGTTGCTTCGAGAGAAAAATTCTTCGGGCGATCTTCGGTCCCGTCTGCATTGACGGTGAGTGGAGGAGGAGATACAACGACGAACTGTACGGACTGCACAGCGACATGGACCTAGCCAGAAGAGTGATAATCGAAAGATTGAGATGGCTGGGTCATGTAGAGCGCATGGACTCCAATGCTCCGGTCTGAAAAGTCTTCGAATCCGCTCCTAAGGGACAGCGCAGTAGAGGAAGGCCAAGACTCAGGTGGCGTACGCAAGTGGAACAGGACCTCAGCCAACTTAGCGTGCGAAACTGGAGACAGCTAGCCAGGGATCGAGCTGGCTGGAGAAGCTTGTTGACTAAAGTAAGTAAGTAAAGTAAAGTGACAGTAGGTCAATCTGGATCTAAGTCAACGGAATGAGTACACAATAAATACCGATTATTCGGTGTCTGCTTTAAAAGATGCCCCCTACCCATCTAAGAATTTCAGATTGCCTGTCGGATCCCGCGCATTGCAAGCATCCCTTTCTTCCTATGGGTTCCGACAACGGTGTTCTAGGTAGACTCTCCGTCGTTCAAAAAGCTCCTTGTTTGTACTTATGTATGTCTATTTGAAAAAAGGATGATTCGACTAGAGTAGATCAAGTAAACGTGAGCACTACGAAAGAAATGAGTGTCTGAGAAATTAGCATGTGTAATTCCAACAAGGCTTACGGGTCGTATACGTAACATATTTTTAAAAAGATACAAACACATAGTTTAGTTACTGAACTCGTTAAGTTGTCTTGAAATGCGGTATATCAGTGACACAAAAGACATAGAGATCGCATCATAGCAGTGTTTCATCTTACCTGGTTTACAAGCACGGTGTATGGCCTGCATCGAGTAAACGTGCAATCAACACGCCAACTTAGTGTGGATTTCTCCTTTCACCATGTCAAAAATTTTGTAATTTTTTGTAATCTTGGCCTATACATGCACAGGATCCTGTTGGCGTAGGAACTATAGCCACGGGATCAGATCTTGCAACGGAGTTTTCAGATTAGTATTGAGAACTGCCTAAAACTTAATGACAAGGCTCACTTTTGCCTCAATGGATTCCTTAACAAGAACTAACACCGATAAAAGTGCACTGTTTTATGTTTTTCGCGCCACTGTTCAACCAATAATGATATTTTTCTACAAATTAGTCAAGAGCTAGTGTTAAAGTTAAGTCACAATATGAGTGACGCTGGCATTGATCCGGACAATTCGTTGTTTTTGTAGGATGCCACTACGTCCTAAACTGCCCATGAAATATCCGATTTATCGAGTACTCAATTTATTGGCAACATAACATCTCGAAAAAGGTCATTGTAATGACCACCCCGACAGATTTAACGCCGCTTGATTACTGTTTTATGACCATGTAAGGCTTTTGGTTTATGCAACTGCAAACTATTCGGACGTTGGATTTCAATATTCAATGTTTTACTTGTTAAAGTGTGGTTAACAAATGATGTGTTCCAGGATGTGTTTTACCAAAAACACCCAATAAAGTCATATTTGTGAAATACTGTGTAAGACATAATGTCATTAGCATCATTAGCATCAGTCGATTCTGAAGACTTTTAGCGTCTTCTATATAAATGCTCTGAAAACACTCTTAAACGAAGTTTTTAGATCGAAGAAGACTGTATGTAGATCTTTCGAAGTGTAGCCCTACTTACACTCGTATATCATTTTTTTTACGAACTTTGAATCACGTCATATATTGACCTCCTGTTTCAAAGAAGAATTGGCGTCAAGTTTGATTATACTATGCTATCGACTGTCAAGAACTTGTCTGTATATTTTCATAATATGCGACATAAGATTCTTCGATCATCTGTTGCAATTTCTTTCAATTAATGTAGTAAGACAAGAAAGTTTTTCCTTCGTTGATAAGGCATCTGAACGAGTCTGATAATTTTTATGAACGAACTTGCGAACCATTGTGATTGAAGACTTTCGATATACTTTTCATAAGCCGTTCCTGTGTTTCTATTATTTGTCGTCATATTTTTTATGTAGGGTACACCTCATAAGTCCTACTACAATGCCTCTGCGTTTGCTTGTTGTTTTTTTTTTCAACATTTGTCTACCTCAAACGCATTTAACACGTTTCTGCTTCGGGTGTCCTAAGTCATTAGATGCTTGAAAGAATTTGTTCTCTACATCTTTTTTCATGGGAATTGTTCTGCATATTTTGCCTTGTTCATTTTTTTCCACGATGTTTTTTCCATATGTACCACCCAGCCTGTTGTATTAACTGTGGAGAGCTAACAAAACTTCTCGACCACATCAAAGAATAGTGTCTTGTTTAACGCATAAGAGCTGTCAAATAATCTGTTAATGCAGTCGAATTGTGACTTCTATGATATCTGATTCTAAAACATTCTTATTTGTCAAGGAAGTAGAAACAGAGAAGACACGGTGGAGGTCCACCTGGCCATATCCAGTGTTGCAACTGCTTTCTATACATCAATTGTGCTAACTAGTATGTGGTAACTGTTGGATACTGGTTGGTGTCCATCCGACCTCAACTGGCTGAACTTGTAAATGGGAGTGTTGACCAACTGACAACAATAGCTGCACTATGATAAATTCTCCATATGGAAACAAGGGTGACGTTAAATGCCTCAACAAATGACACCTTTGCCGTGTTCCTTCGACATATTTTGAGCATATGCCAACCAGTAAAGATTTCGGAGACTATATCAGGCTCTTGGAAAAGAGATGGTGGCGAATGAGCCCGTCATGAACCAACGGCAGCGCTCACATCCCCAAACGGGTTACTAGCCTCAGTCTAACCAAACTCTCTTCAAAAATGGAACTGAGCCTCCAGGTTGGAGATTGTTTCGCCAGGGTAACTACCCGGCGATGGAAAAATGATGAAAATTCTGAAACACAAAGAAGCCTCGGGTACGGATGGATCTACTGTTCACAACCCATGCAAACAATTTAAAGATTGTGAACATCGGGCATGCACGTGGAATATAAGGTCTTTTAGTAGGCCACATGCAGCCGAATAACTAGCGAAGACCCTAGACTGCTACAAAATAGACATTAGCCCCATTCCAGAAATACGAGGGGATGGGCCAGACAAAAAAAAGGATGAAAAACTGCGACATCTACTACGGCGAATGTTATTGACGGCAAAACCATTTGGAGGCAGATTTGTTGTTGGAGGCAGACTCATGCAAGAAGTCTTGAGTTTCCGGTATGTGAACGAGCATCTCATAACAATCCATATCAAGGCTTAATTTGCTAGCATTATTCTTATATGTGTGCACGTCCCCACAGATGAGGAAGTTGATGACACCAAAGATAGCTTTTGTGAGCTCTTAAATAAGACCTACGAGGAATGCCCTAACTAAGGAAGTTTAAGTTTAGGAAGAGGGGGCATATTAAGTAGTACTGTCGGAAGGTAAAGCCTACATGACACCACCTCTGATAATGGATTCAGGCTAATCGACTTTGTTGCGGGGCGAAACATTGTCGTAACTAGCACGCGGTTACCACATCTCAATATTCACAAGTGGACTTGAAGAACTTCGGACCACTCAACCGTCAACCAGATTGACCACATTGCGAAAGACGCAAGGCACCCTTCCAGTATTATGGATGCCCTTATGTTCCGATGTGCTAACATGGATCCAGACTATTACCTTGTTGTAGCCAAAATACGCTTTCGGATATACTGAACAATGCATAGTCAAACTAGTTTTATGAGATATCTCGACGTCAGGCGGCTACAATCGCAAAAGATCGCAAATCCCTTTCCAATCAAGTCTCCTTTAATCTCTTAGGAGGTTTACAGAAAAGTCCACCATCGACCAAATATCGAAGCACACTATCTATTCATCGATTTAGGGCAGCGTATGACAACATACATAGCAATGTCTTGTTTTGGTATCGCTGCCAAACTCGTCCGTCTTTAACATCATACTATATATCACGAACGGTATGGACTCTACAGCCACATAGACTTAGCCAGAAGAGTGATAATACAACGACCAAGATGGCTATGTCATGTAGAGCGGCTGAACACCAATGCTCCGGTCCGAAAAGTCTTCGTAGAGGAAGACCGAGACTCATTTGGCGCATGCAAGTGGAAGGAGACCTTAGCAAAACTTAGCGTGCGAAACTGGAGGGAACTAGCTGTAGACCCTTCTTAACTGAGGCCTAGGGCCACCCCGGACTGTAGCGCCATCTGAAATGAAAAATTAAAAATTAAAATGTATTGAGACAAGAAAGCTTTCTCTTCACCGATTAGGCGTCTGAGCGAGTTTGATAATTTTTTTTGAACGAACTCGCGAGCCATTTAAATTGAAGGCTTTCAATATACTTTTCGTAGAACTGCTTCAACGTTGCTGTAGGGTACAGCTCATAAGTTCTGCTAAAATGCCTCTTTTTTTGTTGCTGCTTCTATTGTACTAAGTCACAATTTAAAGGAATTGCCTTTGAGCTCTACCGCTTCTTGCTTGGGAACTGTTCTATATACTTCGATATGAGATTCTTAATAACTTTTATTAGTCAAAGTAGTTACTACAAGTTCGGCTGTCCCTCATATTTCCATCGACAAAAACAAAACTTTTTCTTAATAAGAACTCCACTTTGGGATCCCCTGCTGCGAATCTTGTCAATGGACACGTGTACATTCTGTCACTGATAAGAATTTTCAAAATAATGAACAGAAAATTAAATGAGAAACAACGTCAATATAAGAACTAATTTATTTTGTAACGATTGGTCAACTTCAAACGTGAACATTGTAATTGTAATTTGATTCCAAGGTATTCTCACCACTGTCCCTACTTACATCTACTCATTAGTCACGTATTTTATAATTGAACTTCTGTAGTAACTAAGAATACCCAAGTCGAAGGATTTTTTTTCCTGCAATCTTCGGGTGTTTTCCACTTGATTTTAATTACTTGCCGTCTAAAAGCCAGGAATGAAGTCCATGAAATTAACAAAATTGTCATGGTGCCATACCTCCGATTCGCTGTCTTTTAATTTTTATTTTATTTTTTAACAAAACATCCCCTCAGCATTTTAAGGCTTCCCCTTATTTTTCTTCTTTTTTTTTTGTTGTAAATATAATAAACAACACCATCCCTACAGCATTATCTTAGTTGACAACTTCAATTTTCCCGCCAAGCTAGCGCATTTTGGTGGTTTGGGGGAGGGCTGTTGTAAATACCTTGCATTATAAATCATAAAGCAGAAAACTTTATGCCTCTTCAGTTTCATTATCTCCGTTTTTAGGGAGTACGAGTAGATATGAAAATCTCCGCCTCTCCTATCTTAAGTGTCTCGGTTTATTGATCGTAATTTACCCCGCAACTATAGCACTTTCTCTTGAGAATAACAATCTGTTCACCTTAATTCGCATTGAACGGAAAGTAACAAAATTGTAAGAGGAGCATTTTATTATGTACTCAGTCCAAAGCCCTTAGTCCTTGGTCGTTTTAAATTGTTGTCATCGTTGTACCTTGGCTACCTGTCTTTAGATATTTTTGCACAAATTAAGTGCCCTTTCTTCATTTGGACGTTTCCAAAAATGTTCACAATTTCATTACCTGTACAGCAGCACTTAGGAACAGAAAATTACATTTTTAAGGATTCTACATCTTTGATGGTGTGATGTTGGCATTTGAAAAGTGGTACTTATAGTTTGTACCCTAGAAAAGAGTGATTTGGTCCTGAAACAGGGGACATTCGTCAAGTGACTATCTTCCCACAGTACTTAAATTGTTAACCCAAATTTCATTGAATCGCCCAGTGCTCCATAGAAAGTTAAATTGAAATTAGCTTATATATTAAGTATTCTGAGCTTTGTTGGGGTACTTTATAACTTACAGTCTTGGGAATTCCACAGCAAACCGATATAGGATGATAAATTTATTTACGAATCGCAAACTCGAGATAAAAAAGTATTGGTTGGACTCTTAAAGGAATCCCAGAGAAATGTCAATCGAGATTCATATCCTTGCAGTAGATTTAGTTTACATAGATGCCTCGTTTTTTTTTATTTTTTTTTGGCAAGCAGAAGTCGTTAAGTGAACAGCAGAGATACATACGAATAAAAAACATTTTCATTTCCCTTTGATGGAAATGTGGGTTGACAAATGTTGTCCTGAAGACTGAGTAATTTAGAGCAGACGTTTGTGTTTAATCCTCTGTGGAATCACTTCTGTCTGGACTAATAGAAATTATTTAAATGGGATATCCCTTACAGTTGTTGTTATAAGCTTTTTGTCCTTTTGTCTGGTTTTTCAAACAACGAAAGACTCCATAACAAGGTGTCTTTCAACTATTGTTGACTTTTAACTTGAAAAATTACAAATTTATAAATTGGAGACCTACGAGTCATTTCAAAATCATTCAATCATTTTGAAAACTTTTTAACTATAGGTCGGTATCTTCCAGCACTCATCCTTCTTCAGTTAATCATTATTTCATTGGAAAGGCATCTAAGACAACAAATTTTCTGGCGGTTTTCTATAGTTGTCTGTTTGGCAGTCTCCGTTCATTTATTCTAAAAAGAACTCCTAATTCAAAATCACCCCGCTTCCAAGTATAGGACGAATTATTTTTCGTTAGAATTCGGCCAGTATCGGCTACTGTTGCCTCTTTCTTCTTATCCTTTTATTAACACTTTCCTCGGTAAACGAACTTATGCGTAACGAGTTTCCCATTTTTACTGCATCGCTGCTGATCCGCTTATGGGGTTGGCTAATGTCGCAGACCGCAGAACGCGTCTACATAATGCTCGGTCCTGGATCGCTTCAGTGGTTAGCCCCAGGCGTTGTTGCGCATTTGCCATCTGAGAAATCCAGGAATTCTTTTTCCGACCTCGTTTTCTTACAGTT
This sequence comes from Volucella inflata, assembly GCA_928272305.1. Lineage (NCBI taxonomy): Eukaryota > Metazoa > Arthropoda > Insecta > Diptera > Syrphidae > Volucella > Volucella inflata. Next base: position 78,513,080 of record OV743717.1, on the reverse strand, counting down.
GGAGTGACCGTAGTTGATAGTGCCTTTTTAATGGGATTTTCCGCAGATCTTCTTTGAACGTGGCAATACCAGCTTATTCATTCGCCTCAAGCTGTTCGGTTACCGAATTCTTTATATGTAGACTTCCTCTTATACGCGTAGATCTAATACAATCGCTTTTAGTGACTCCACTAGACATCCTTAACATTTTCATTTCCGCTGCCGTCATTTTGTTTTTAAACGCTTCGTACATTGTTCAGCACTGTGAACCGTATATAAGAGCTGGTCTAACAACCGTGGTGTAGAGTTTCCCCTTTAATTTAAGTGGAAATTTTCGACCGCAAAAGATTCCCGAATTTTCCCGCCATTTCATCCATCCCACACTCAGTTTGTGGTTTACGTTGTCGTCACATTTCGCTTCCATGTTAACGATTGATCCTAAGTACTTAAAGATAGTGCTTTTCGGAAGAACTATTCTGTCTAACATTATATCCGGAACAGGTCGCAACGGATGCGCAAATGTGCACGTCAAATGCTCCGTCTTTGAACGACTTATTTTAAACCCGTTTCTCTCTAGCTCATTTCTCCATGAATATAAGGCGTTCTGTAAATCTTCGACGTTATCGCTAACTGCGTCGTCAGCGAAGAGAATTGGCGTTACATTTGCTTCGCGCATGCAGTCTTTTAAAAGATAGTCGAATACTACGTTAAAGAGGAAAGGGCTAAGTACGCTTCCTTGATACACTCCGACATTAACTGGAAATTCTATCGTTAGTCCAGCAGAGCTTTTGACCGCAGTTTCCACGTTCCCGTACATGTCTTGTATTATTCTAACATACGTTTCCGGTACCTTTCGAGACCGCAACGCAGAGCATATGAAATCCCTAGGAATGCTTTCTCGAGGTCGATAAATACCATGTGTAAAGCCTTAGACGAATCTCGGTGCTTCCTTCAACAAATCCACATTATTATCGAGCTTTATTATTTGCCGAAGACGTTCGTTTAAGACTCTTTCGATGATTTTCATTGTGTGTGACATAGGCTTGATTAAACGGTAGTTGTTGCATTCTCGAGTGTCGCCTTTTCCTTTGTATAATGGAACCAAGAAGCTACTTCCCCATTGATTCGGCATAGGTTGTCCACATTTTATTTTATTTAAAAGTTTCGATAGGCATTCGCTGCCGATTCCCTCCATCTTCGACCAAAACTCTGATGGAATGCTGTCTGGTCCCTCCGCTTTCCCCCGCGTGTCTTCTTGTATAGCGTGCCTTCTATCTGCCGATCGTGACGATATTTGTTCCAACTCCTGATACAGGTTTTCCCGCTGCTGCCGCTCGAGTTCGAGCCAGGGCTTTCTTTGCGATCTTTTTAAGACGCTCGTATTCAAGAGCCAGTCAAGCTTTTTCGACATCGTCACTCCGATCGCATTTTGTCCACGCTTGAAATGCATTCTTCTTGTCGGCTACAGCTCGTTTGGTTTCGTCATTCCACAACCATGGAATGGAATGCCGACGTGATGGTATAGTCCCCAGATAGAACTTTGCGAGTGTTATGCAGTCCTCGTGCATGCTGTTCCACATTTCTTGCGGGCTAAGTGAGTCTGTTATACCATTTATATTTTGAAGTACTTCTTAAACCAGTGCGATAAATCCCACCCCAGTGCGACCGCAAAATTTCGAAATGCATGCGGGGCAATTCGACGGGATGGCAACGATAAGTATAAGGCCTCGTAGAAGTAGCATCTTCCGACAGGTGCTGGTTCCTTAAATGACGAGAATGAGCCTCTGCAGAAGAACATCTTGCAGCTCTGCTAATAAGTGCCACTTCACGCCTCCCCGTGGCGCCATCTGGGAATCTCAATAGAGGTTGCGAGGTGAAGGGGGCAAATGGCGAGTTTCCTGCGCCATAAATCAGGATTAGTGTCGGAAAAACAAAACAAGACCTTCTCCGGGCTACTCCGACATATTTGGAGCTCAGGCCGGAAAGGATTTCCAGGACTTAGTCAGGGTCTTGGAAAAGAGATGGTGGCGGACGAGCCCTATTAGGACAAACTGCAGCGCTCACATCCCGGAACGGATTACTGGCTTTGGTGTAACCGACCCCTCGTCCTAGGGGCACTCAAAATGGAACTGGTCTTCCAGGTTGGGGGTTGTGCTGCCGGGGTAACTGCCCCGCCATTTAAAAAAAAAATTAAGTTACGAAGCATCAACAAGCCTCGGATATGGACAGATCTACTGTTGACAACCCACGCAAACGATTTAAGGACAATGGGCTTCGGATATGCACGTGGAATGTTAGATCCCTTAATAGACCACGTACAGCCGAGCAACTAGCGGAGGCCCTAGACTGCTGCAAAGCAGACATAACCGCCATCCAAGAAATGCGATGGGATGGGCCGGACAAAAAGAAGATGATAAACTGCGACATCTACTACGGCAATTGCTATCGACGGCAAAAGCAGCGCTTATTTGGATGCGGATTTGTTGTCGGAGGCAGACTAAGACGAGAAGTCCTCAGCTTCCGGCATGTGAGCGAGCGCCTCGTAGCAATCCGCATCAAGGCTAAATTCGCCAACATTAGCCTCATATGCGCGCATGCCCCCACAGAGGAGAAAGATGACGACACCAAGGATGCCTTCTACGAGCTCCTTAACAAGACCTAAGAGCAATGCCCTAGCTATGACATTAAAATTATCCTCGGTGATTTTAATGCAAAGCTAGGAAGAGAGGGTATCTTTGGTGGAACAATCGGAAAATTTAGCCTGCATGAGACCACCTCCGATAACGGATTCAGGCTAATCGACTTTGCGGCGAGGTGAAACATTGTCGTGGGTAGCACGCGGTTCCCATATCTCGACATACACAAGGGGACTTAGAGAACTCCTGATCAATCAACAGTAAACCAGATTGATCACATGGCGATTGACTCAAGACACTCCTCCGTACATATTATGGATGTCCGTACGTTCCGAGGAGCCAACATCGACTCGGACCATTACCATGTTGTAGCCAAGGTACGGTTGCGGATATCCCAAACTACGCCAAGACAAACTAATGCTGTGAGAAAATTCGACGTCAGACGGCTACAATCGCAAGAGATCGCCAAGTCCTTTTCCGATCGAGTGTCTCTAAATCTCTTAAGAGATCCGATCCCGCCAGCAACAAGCATCGAAGACCACTGGAAACACTGCCAAAACGCCATCAGATATGCCGCTTCTGATGTGCTGGGTTTCACTCGTCCACCACAACGAAACCCCTGGTTCGATGATGAATGCCGGCAAGCACATACAGCAAAGCAAGATGCATATAACGCGGCGCTGCTTAGAAAGACCAGAGCTGCTCATGAGCTCTATGAGCGGAAGAGGAGAGACGAGCACCGGCTTCTCAGGAGGAAGAAGAAAGAGCATGAGAAGCGCACTATCGAGGAAATTGAGAGATGCTTCTCCAGGAATGAGGTAGGTTTTACCAAAATGTAAGAATAGCATGCCGCGGAAACAAACCCCGAACTGAAGCCTGTAGAGATGAACAAGGGAACATCGTAGTAGAATCGCAGTCGATGCTGAGGATTTGGAAAGATCATTTCTGCAGACTGTATAACGGCGATGACGGACCAAATACCGCTGTCAGGTAGAATCAACCTTTCAACTTGGATGATGATGACCCACAATTCCGTCCACCCGACCTGGATGAAGTGAAGATAGCTATATCGAAGCTTAAGACCTACAAAGCTGCTGGAGAGCCTGACTGCCGAGCTCTTCAAAGCGGCAGGCGTTGACTTGGTAAGAAGCATACACCAACTCATCTGTAAAATATGGTCGGACGAAAGTATGCCCGATGAATGGAACCTCAGCATTGTTTGTCCAATTCTCAAGAAAGGAGACCCTACAGAGGCATCAGTCTCCTTAGCATCGCATATAAGATCTTATCCGCCGTATTATGTGAACGCCATATCAGTGTGGCTTCAGGCCAGGAAAGTCCACCATCGACCAGATATTCACACTACGGCAGATCTTGGAGAAGACCCGTGAGCTTCAGATCGATACTCACCACCTATTCATCGATTTTAAGGCCGCGTATGACAGCATCTATAGAGACGAGCTATACAGAGCAATGTCTAGTCTCGGCATCCCTGCCAAACTCGTTCGTCTGTGCAGGATGACGATGGAGAATGCACGCTGCTCCATCAAGGTGAGGTAGTTAAGGACTGTGTCTACCTAGGCTCCGCTATAAATACAGACAACGACACCAGCGCTGAGATCAAGCGAAGAATAACTCTTGCCAACCGCTGTTTCTTTGGGATAAGAAGGCAATTGAGTAGCAAAGCCCTCTCTGGGACAACAAAAGTCACCCTTTATAAGACTTTAATAATCCCGGTCCTGCTCTATGGCGCAGAGGCATGGACATTATCAAAAATGGATGAGGGTGTTCTTGGTTGCTTCGAGAGAAAAATTCCCACGGGCGTCTGCATTGACGGTGAGTGGAGGAGGAGATACAACGACGAACTGTATGGACTGTACAGCGACATGGACCTAGCCAGAAGAGTGAAGACCCAAAGACTGAGATGGCTGGGTCATGTAGAGCGCATGGACACCAATGCTCCGGTCCGAAAAGTCTTCGAATCCGCCCCCGAGGGACAGCGTAGTAGAGGAAGGCCAAGACTCAGGTGGCGCACGCAAGTGGAAGAGGACCTCAGCCAACTTATCGTGCGAAACTGGAGGCAGCTAGCCAGGGATCGAGCTGGCTGGAGAAGCTTGTTGACTGAGGCCCAGGTCCACCCCGGACTGTAGCGCCACCTAAAGTAAGCATAGAGAGATATCGTCAGCAAACGCTGTAATTTGACCTTTAAAAGGTTGAACGAAAAGCGAATTTACAAAAATTAAAAATAGTATCGGTCCCAGAACTGAATCCTGTGGAACACCTAAGTTTAATGTTTTTCCCGAACTTAGACAATGACGAATTTTAACTTTTTGTTTACGATCTCTTAGATAAGACGCAAACCAGTCATAAACAGTCCCTCGAAAACCTATCCTCAACACTTTTTGTAGCAACAAAGTGTGGTCAACCATGTCAAAAGCCTTGGTTATATCTATAAATAGAGTCGCAGCAGTCTGAGATTCACTCAAACTTTGATAAAGCTCACTGCACAATTTCAAAACTGCTTCTTCAGTCGATTTACCTTTTCTGAACCCAAATTGGGAATTGCTAAGGAAATTTACTCGTATTTTGTCCAGAAAAGATAACATTCTTGTTTTCATACCTTTTTCAAAAACCTTTGAGAATACTGATAAAAGCGAAATTAGACGGTAATTGTTAAGACTCGTTGTTTCACCTTTTTTGTGAAGTGGAATAACCACTGCCAGCTTAGGTGCATCTGGAAATACTCCTTTTTGTAAACTTAGGTTAAAGATATGCATTAATACGTCAGAAAGGTTGTACAAAATATTCTTTAAAATTTTACTGGAAATCATATCATTTGATGTTGAATTAGACGTTTTAAGAAAAATGTTCAAAGAAAAAACTGTCGACATTAGGGGAATCTTTAATGATAGTATGGGATTGACAAATACCACAGATCCCTCCTGTCACTAGATTTTTCTAAGGTGACAACAAACATGAAAGACAAGGATGGGTCGAAAAGAGGCATTGATGAGAGTTTGATGAGTGGCCCTGAATAGTGTGTTCCGTCGTTGTATGAAGATAAAAAAAATTCTTAAATTTTATTATCGAAAGGGGTATCAAAAGTTGCGTATATATTTACATTAAAAATTGACCCTTGAAATGAAAAGAAGGCATTTTGCTTCGTGATTCTATTTTATCTCTTATAAGTCCTTCCCTCGACTTTGCTCGATAACACATTGGCTTGCTTCGGTTACAGATTTGATGTATCTTTCGACACTTTGCGTGTGACAAGGAAATCCTGGTATTTTCAGTTCTTTACTTTGCACAAGTAATGAAAGTTTATCATCAGTCAATTCAGCTAGGCAAGGTGGTGGAGTAATTTGAAATTCCAAAAAATTAGGTCCATGTAGTACATAGCGTTAAATTTAATGTTTGGCGGCTTAAAAATTCGGTTTGATGTATGGGTTTGCCTCGCTTTTATAATTCGTTTTAAAGCAAGCTCTCTGACATAGACGCTTTCGCCGAAGAGCATTTCTACTTAAATATTTTCAGGATGTGCGAAATTTCTCTCAATGACAGGATCATCAATTGATTTTAAGTTGTCTGACAACCATCCTAAAAAAAATAGATGAGTTGAAAAAACTTGTTGCGGGCCATCTATCAATAACGGTTTGTTATTTATCGAAAACTACACTGGTGCATACACTTTCATTATATGTATACTCCACAAGAACTTTAAGATTTTCAGATGGGTTACTTGAAGTAATGTAAAGTCTAAGTAATCTTTTTGCAGCTGTGACCCATCTTGAATGTGCCATTTTCCCAGGTTGTCGATTTGCTAGTCCGGGGGAACAGCAACCTGTTTTTATAGCTTGACAAATTTCGAAAATAAATTTTTGATCTGTACTCAATTGATCAATGATTTTTTGCTCGATTTCAGGTACATTTCCGGTCACAGGTGAAAATTGAGCAACATCAGTAAGTTCGTAATCGGTTAGTGACTTACCGTTAGGGCCACCTAATTTCGTGAAGAGATGTCGTAGTGGAAATTCATTTGCATGAAGCAAGCATATTTCCCACCGTAATGGCCGATCTAATTCCATTTCAATGTAGCGAATTATCCCTCTTTTCCAGCCAGTATTGAATGCAGTGCCGTCACATCCAATGCAAATATTTTTTTCCAAATCAAATCCCTTGTTTTTGAAAAATTGAGCATTGAAGTACTTATTTCCTTTCATGTACCAGATTGGAGAGCTATATGGCCTAAGAATGTGGATTCTGGTTCTACAAGAACCTCCGACACCGATAGTATCATCCACCTTTCTCTTCGGAAGTAAAAGTTTTATCTTTTCGCCCATCAAAATAAACACTGCGAACTACGACATTATAGCGTTGGATTGATGGGGTTTCTCTTGATATTGACAAAGCTCGATGTATTTTGTTTTTATCAATAACTAGAGTCTTATTAGTGATTTCAATTATTCCAACACCCTGGAGTACTGCTGAAGCAACTGCTACAGCAGATCGCCCATATCGATCACAAACTCTTGCTGCGGATGGTTAAGTAAGTAAATTCCGCTAACCTGATGATGTCGACGTTGAGGGCTCTGATAAAAGGAGCTGTGGCTGCACTACTTCGATTGGATGAACTGTATTGACTTGCTCGAACGTTTCGTTTAAATCTACTGTAACGAAAATAGTTGATAGATTATTAGATTTAGCTCTTTGACTACCAAATGCACTACGCTACTACTAGATAGGAATAGTCGCTTTTCAGCCTTATCAATAGCACCGATCACCATTTGTCTGGTCATTTCTCTGGTCCACTAAAAATGATCTTTCACTAAAATACACTTTTTTATCCTTTACACAATGACAGTCATTAAAGGAATCACACTTTTATGATGCAAACAATTTTGTGTTGGAAAGTGCAATAAAATCTTGCAATTTGTTGTGATAATGTGTACCTTACATCCTGAAACTCATTCAAATTAGGAATGCTTGCCGAAGACATTGGCAAAGATACCGCTAGCCGTTCTACAAACATAAAGTTTCCCACCTCAATAATGTTATCTCCAAACTTATTTTTGATTACAACAATAAGAAGTGGAACACCAAATTACGATCTCTGGATGCAAGTTCAAAACCTTTTTGGAATATTGTCAAAGTGATTAAAAACAAAAATAGACAGCTATCCTTTCTTAAGGATTCAGATACTACGTTCTGTACGGATCTTGACAAGGGTAACGCACTTGCTCTAAACTTTCGCAAAAATCACGAAATATCTTCAAATTTAGGTGACGCCGAAACAATTAATTTAGTGAACCAATCCATTCAAAATCTTTCGAGTGGTAACAATGATCCTCCATTCTCAAACCTTTATATAACCTTAGAAGATATCAAATTCATGGTCGAAGAGCTGAGCAATCGTAAGGCTGAAGGATTCGACAAAATTAAAAACATATATATTAAGCAAATGCCCAAATCTGTCCTTGAGCGTTTAACGTTTGTCCTTAACGCCTGCATTAAAATGGAATATTTCCCAAATGTATGGAAAATCGCTAAGATTGTTCCAATTCCCAAAGCTGGAAAGCCTCCTCATATGATTACCAGCTACAGTCCAATTAGTTTATTAAGTGGCCTTAGTAAACTATATGAAAAGGTTATAAAAGAAAAAAATCTCTAAGCATATTGAAGACAACAACCTACTTCCCGATACACAATTTGGGTTCATAGTCCAGTCAAAATAGACATTTGACTTAGCCAAAATTCGCATAGAGCTGAAAATTTGCAGAGACGTTAAATACATCAATATAAATGAAATGTCAAAAATCCCCTTCGATCCTACTTCTGCAAAAAAATTTATTCAAAGTCAAAAGTACATGTACTTGGCGCATTTTTTTTAACGTGGTTTCCCCAGTAGGTATACTCCACGATCTATTGTAATCAAGAAAGTTTGATTAGATCGTATCCTATTGATTGAAAGAATGGTAATATTGCTAATGATCAAAGTGGAATGGGTTGTTTTCTTCTAAATGTTATTATATTAGATAATTGTCTAATTCTACTTCGACAATTATTTCTTCGTCTTCATTTACTTGCAGAATTTCTGTTCGCTGTTCTAAGAAAAGGGATGCATCAATTGTCTCTTCATTAATATCATAAATACTCGTATTTTCATCTGTTGTATTTGTTTCAATATTGGAGCAAGTCTGACCCTGACAATTTATGCATACTGGCGAACAAAATAATCCCACTTTTTGACAGCCACAATTCTTTCTACAATCCGTCTTGCATTTACAAAAAATAGTATTAAGCAGTTTTTCTGGAGCAGGCGGGAGTAGAGTTTGAATTGGCTCCAAATAATTATCTGTTAATTTCCAACCCCATCCTTCTGGGTCCAGCTCATTGCCTAGCCACACTTTTTGTTTTTTATTTTCATACCAAGCTTTATTAATAATATCGTACTGATTGTCAATAAAACAAATAATTGTTAAACTCCCTTTTTTCTCAGTTATAATAATTTTATCACCATACTTTAACTTTAATCTTCTTTTAATTGTTTTGTTACTCGTATCTATAGTTGGATTTTTGCCAATGTCTTTTAATTCTTGCAATGAAAATTGACAATCATCATTATTTTCAATGTATTGAAATATTTCCTCCATCGCCAAGTTCACTGAATCATCTTCGGGCCGACCGACTTTATATCCCATAATAGGCCTCAGAAAGATATTATAACAATTATTGCGGTACTTAGCTTCAGCAGCAACTAAGTCAAATTCATACTCAATGCGGGCAATAACAGCTTTTGCTACGTCATCAGAACGAGTCCGAGCTACGAGTACATTTAAAATGGAATCTTTAAATTCAAGGGTAGATACATTATATATTTTACGACGAACATTCTGCGCTTTCTTCTTTTCAGCTTCTTCATTTGCTTCATCGCCACAAAATAAAAAATATCTTTTAAAGTTGAAATCTGGCTCACTTACTCGTGCTCTAGTATGAGGTGGACTTATCTAGGATGTACTACCTTGTTCTGTCTCGCGCTGTCTTTTAGCTGCAAAAATACTACTCTTTCGAGTGTACATTTTACGACACTGCACGTGGACTGTCACAGATTGCTTGTCTTTCAAGTATTCAAAAAACTTATCATTCCTTTCAACACTCGCATCAATCAAAGTCTTCATTCCACGATCAACAACAATATTAATATTACCAATAAGCACGTCTACTCACTGCAAAGGAATTTTTAAAACTAACAGTATATGCTGAGTTATTTCGTTTACTTCCTTCAAAAATAGGCAGGTATGCGACCCTCTACACTCGAACAATGACGTAGCTAGCAGATGTTACTCAAGGTTACCGACGAAGGGAATTAAGGACTGACAGTATAGTCTTTTATTTTAAAATACTCATTCAATTTATACAAATTTTATTGTGTAAGTAACACAAACCAATAGTGTTTCTTATTTTCATTTATATTGACGTGTACAGGCTGCATTTTAGTGCATATTATGTAAAATATGAATTTTCTAATGATTTAAACCGCGATATCTCACGAATGATGAGTCGTAAGAGAAAAAGTGACTAGATCATTTTGGTAGAGAATTGTATGATCTACAACTTTTGTTTAACCTATTTTCACGATAAAACTTACCGTTTTCGAGAAAAATGAAAAAAAACCTTAATTATGTACTTTTGACCTTGAATAAATTTTTTTGCAGAAGTAGGATCGAAGGGGATTTTGGACATTTCATTTATATTGATGTATTTAACGTCTCTCAAATTTTCAGCTCTATGCGAATTTTGGCTAAGTTATGACTTATTTTTGTCTATTTTGACTGGACTATCAGGCGCAATCACAGCACGACTCATCAAGTGCTAAGGATCTGCAATCATGTTAAATCGTCTCGTGCAACAGGCAAATCAACAGGCATGATATTATTAGACGTCGAAAAAGCTTTTGATTCTGTCTGGCACGACGGGCTTACATACAAAATGATAAATTTAAATTTCCAACCAAATCTCTGTAGAATTGTCCTTAGTTTCTTGTCCAACCGCTGTTTTAGAGTGCACATTAATAAAGATGTCTCCAACATTGTCTACTTTTATTGTGGTGTTCCTCAAGGCTCAGTCCTTGGATCTGTTTTGTATAACCTGTTTACGTCTGACGTACCATCTATACCCAACTGTGAAGTTGCGGCTTTCGCAGATGATATAGCGATATTCTCTTCTCACGAATTCGCTCTCAACATCGAGAGGAATCTCGACTATGGGTTGAGAATATTTCAAATCTACTTTAATAAATGGAAAATACAACTAAACGAGTACAAGCTACAAGCAATCTTTTTTACTAGGAAAAGAAAAGCCTGTTTTCTACCTAGTGGACAATTACATGTGAATGGGGAACCTTCAGTAAGTTATTTAGGAATTCACTTGGATTCTAAACTAACATTTAATACGCATATCACAAATACCTTAAACAAAATTTCTATCGCGACCAAGATATTATACCCCTTCATAAACCGTAAGTCAAGACTGTCAAATGCCAATAAAATAACGATATTTAAAGTTATTTTTCAAGCAATACTGCTGTATGGTTGCCAAGTGTGGGGTAATTGTGCGAAAAGCCATCTTAAGAAGTTGCAGGTGTCTCAAAATAAACTTTTGAAAATGATGCTTAATTTACCTTGGTATCACTCAACGCGCGATATTCACCAAAAGGCGAATGTTGAATTAGTGCTTGATAGAATATTAAAATTGAATCAACGTTTTCTTGCTCGATGTGATTTTGTTGATAATCCCTTAGTTAGAACCCTAAATGATAATAACTTTCCAACTTGATACTCTGTATTTAATTTATTTACCTGTTCTCTATTTATTCCTCTTTGTTATTTGTTTAACTGTTATACTTAATCAATCATTTATTAGTTATTTATTTATTTAAGTATTTATTTATTTATTTATTTATTTATATTGAAGGGTTTTTTTCCGCTTTCCCTTCGTAGAGTTAATTAATGTCCATTTAGTTTTAAATTATATATTCATAATAATATTACAGATGAGAGATAAAATATGTATCATATCTCTGAACTGTAAAACGTGTGGTAACCAAACTTTGTAATTTTATACGAAATAAAGAACTATCTATCTTACATTAACTTGTATTTTTTTTTTTCAAATTTGGGTATCTTTGAGTGTCATGTATTTATCAAAGTGGATTTTCATTATTTGTAGTATTCGACTATGACACACAATTGAAATCTACGCGTTCTTTCATATGTTTTCGATTTCTGTACTCACATATACAAAAACTTCTGAATTTTTTTTTTAGATCACTTTGTCTAAAGAGTAAATATTTGATTACATATTTTAATGTTGGTAACTTATTTTTGTTTAGTTCAAGGGGACACATTGTTTCTTTTCGACGAGGTCCAGAACTCATTTTGATTTTACGTGTTAAATATTTTTTCAGAGAAACAACACAACTTAACACAAAACAAAATTAAACAGTTTTTCTAATAAAATACCTAGTCAAGTGGGGTACCTGCAGAAATTGTTGATAGATTTTTTTTTTATTTTAGGTGGTGCTACAGTCCGGGGTGGACCTGGGCCTCAGTCAACAAGCTTCTCCAGCCAGCTCGATCCCTGGCTAGCTGCCTCCAGTTACGCACGCTAAGTTGGCTGAGGTCCTCTTCCACTTGCGTGCGCCACCTGAGTCTTGGCCTTCCTCTACTGCGCTGTCCCTCGGGGGCGGATTCGAAGACTTTTCAGACCGGAGCCATCTCAGTCTTTGGATCTTCACTCTTCTGGCTAGGTCTATGTCGCTGTACAGTCCATACAGTTCGTCGTTGTACCTCCTCCTCCACTCACCGTCAATGCAGACGGGACCGAAGATCGCCCGAAGAATTTTTCTCTCAAAGCAACCAAGAACACCCTCATCCATTTTTGATAATGTCCATGCCTCTGCGCCATAGAGCAGGACCGGGATTATTAAAGTCTTATAAAGGGTGACTTTTGTTGTCCGAGAGAGGGCTTTGCTACTCAATTGCCTTCTTAACCCAAAGAAACAGCGGTTGGCAAGAGTTATTCTTCGCTTCTCTCAGCGCTGGTGTCGTTGTCTGTATTTATAGCGGAGCCTAGGTAGACACAGTCCTTAACTACCTCAAAGTTATATCTGTCGAGGGTGACGTTCTGTCCGAGACGTCGGTGTTGGTTGTCCTTTTTGCTTGACAGCATATACTTGGTCTTGCCCTCATTGACCGCTAAACCCATTTTCGCCGCTTCCGTCTCAATACTCGCGGAAGCGCCACTGACATCACGCTGCTTTCTCCCAATTATGACAATATCGTCGGCGTATGCGAGTAGTTGGACGGACTTTTGAAAGATAGTGCCTCTTGTGTTTGCTCGTGAGTTTTGCACTATTCTTTCAAGTACGATGTTGAAAAAATCGCATGACAGCGCATCGCCTTGTCTAAGTCCTTTCTGGACATCAAAGGTCTCGGTGAGATCTTTACCGACCTTGATGGAGCAGCGTGCATTCTCGCATTCTCCATCGTCATCATGCACAGACGGACGAGTTTGGCAGGGATGCCGAGACTAGACATTGCTCTGTATAGCTCGTCTCTATAGATGTTGTCATACGCGGCGTTAAAATCGATGAATAGGTAGTGGATATCGATCTGAAGCTCATGGGTCTTCTCCAAGATCTGCCGTAGTGTGAATATCTGGTCGATGGTGGATTTTCCTGGCCTGAAGCCACACTGATATGAACCTATCAGGTTGTTGACGAACGGCTTCAGGCGTTCACACAATATGGCGGATAAGATCTTATATGCGATGTTAAGGAGACTGATGCCTCTGTAGTTGGCGCAGTTCAGAGGGTCTCCTTTCTTGAGAATTGGACAAACAATGCTGAGGTTCCATTCATCGGACATACTTTCGTCCGACCATATTTTACAGATGAGTTGGTGTATGCTCCTTACCAAGTCATCGCCTGCCGCTTTGAAGAGCTCGGCAGTCAGGCCATCCACTCCAGATAGAATATCTTTATTTTTATAAATATCAGCGATCAATAGATATCTTTAATAAACAGGTAAAGGTTACATCTTCAATGTACATAATTTGTTTTTAAAACCAATTAAAAATGTTAAAAAATAAGAAAAAAATATATTTTTTTTTTTCATAATTTTAAGTCGCGGTATAGGCCCAAAAGTACCATTTCATTTCTTTTTAGTTTTTTTTCCCGTAATATGCTATTTAGTAAGCAACTTTTGCGGGGTCTTTCGTTAAGATACTCTAAAAGAAAAATTGACGGGACAGCCTAAAACTCAATGGCCTAGTGACGGGCAGGAAGAAAAATGAAAATGTGCTCCTAAGCAATGAAGGTCGATTACTTCGCCTTAGACTCTTGGCGGAAAAGGAATCATGCTATTTTCTTTTATATGTCATCGGGTGTGTGGATGCGTCCCCATATACTCGTACATTATATATTTTTATTGAAGTGCTGGGACATTAGGAAACAACACCCACGGCTAATGTTCCCAAGTCTGTACATCAAATATTTTTATGAGAAAGCTTTGTTGGTAGAATAGGTAACAAGTAATGAACAAGAGAGAGAAGAATTCAGCTTGAGGTCATAAATGTCCGGTCTTTGGTTTATTCCTGTTCATTTTTTATCTTAAATCAATTTAATTGAATTAAAATTTTAATATTGCTTCTTTGTTTATTTATAGCTCACTGTTCATCTCATATGACCTCAAAGTACTTCCTGAAAACTCCAAGCCCTGGGGAAGGGCAGAATACCCGTACATATATTGTGAAATCAAAAGGCAACAACTAACATAATACTACAATATAATTTTCAAAATCAAAATAATATTATTTTTTTATATTTTTGTAACATACTTAAGCATAAAACCAAACCGAAAATTGTAAATCAAAAACAAAACCAAAAACAAAAAGCTAACAAAAATTGTAAATATCAAGTGTGTACCTAGCGCGTGCACATTTTGTAAAATAAATACAAAAATTGACAAAACACAAACAAAAATCAATAAACAAATCTATATATAAGAAAATGTTTAAATATTTAATTGTTAACATCTCCTATTAAATTTATTGTGTAAAGCTAATAGTAATAAAATAAATCAAGTCGCATTAATGTTACATATTATAGTCTTGTAAAACTAATACAAAAAAAAACCAAAAAACAAAACATAAAATCAACTATTTACATGTGTAAGAGTCTTTTATCTTTTAACTTAAGAACCAGGTTTTATTACCCATTCTAAAATTAAACTACTTAAATAAAAAATAATAAAAATTTGAATAAGAACAAAAATCGTAAACTAGTAATTTTAAGTAAACAAATATATTAAAACAAAAAATATATATCAACAAGAAAAAATGGATTTCTTTAAATATTCGAAAGTCAAGTGTAAACAATATGTAAAACTATAAATAGATAATTAAGAATATTTGGGGTATAATATAGGTAATTAAGCAACAAAATAGTTACTAAAGACTAAACGTTTTTTTTTTTTTTTTCTTTTTCATTTACAATTTGAGATCCTATAAGTTTTCATATATTCTATTAAAATCTAATAAAGTGAAAGGAGATTTTTCAAAAATATAGGCAGAATCACCAATGATTCAAAGTGATTCAGTTTTATTTATTTATCATTTAACAATAATAGTATACTTAATTGATATGTGAAAGAACTCACATATAAATATAGGTAAATATTTATAGTTAAAACAAAACAATAACGATACAAAATAAGTAAACCGATGGTTTTTTGTATTCAGTTTTCTGTTAAGATGTATTTAAAACAAAAAAAAAATTTAAATAAAATTGTAAACAAAATAAAAAATCGTTTTCGTAAATATATTACTAGTTATATTTAATAAAAACAAAAAAAAAAACAAACCAACTGACTATTTCTATATATACAAAAAATATATATAAATATATTGACAAAAAAAGAAAATAGTTACAAAAAAAAAAAAAACAAAACAAAAACACGAATGGAACAAAGAGAAAGAAAAATATTTTGCAAATTGACATTTTGTTTATCCCAATTTAATTGTTATCATTTTACTGATGAAATACAAAGAAAAATTATTGAAAAAAAATATAATGAAACACATGTTTGTATTGAGAATTTTTAAGACAAATAAATTTATATCAAAACAAGGCGTACTCAGTTGGCATCAGTTGGAAAAAAAACTGAGTAAGCTGAGGTCTGTTAATGGCGAAAATCGTATATCTTGTGGATCATCTTATTTAAAGGTTGGATAGTTTGGAGAGATATCTCCCTTCTTCTTATCCTTTTATTAACCCTTTCCTCGTTATACGAACTTATGCGTAACGAGTTTCCCATTTTTACTGCATCGCTGCTGCTCCGCTTATGGGGTTGGCTAATGTCGCAGACTGCAGAACGGGTCTACATAATGCTCGGTCCTGGATCGCTTCAGTGGTGAGCCCCAGGCGTTGTTGCGCATTTGCCATCTGACAAATCCAGGAATTCTTTTTCCGACCTCGTTTTCTTACAGTTGGAGTGACCGTAGTTGCTAGTGCCTTTCTAACCGGATTTTCCGCAGATCTTCTTTGAACGTGGCAATACCAGCTTATTCTATTCGCCTCAAGCTGTTCAGTTACCGAATTCTTTATATGTAGACTTCCTCTTATACGCGTAGATCTAATACAATCGCGTTTAGTGACTCCACTAGACATCCTTAACACTTTCATTTCCGCTGCCGTCATTTTGTTTTTAAACGCTTCGTACATTGTCCAGCACTGTGAACCGTATATAAGAGCTGGTCTAACAACCGTGGTGTAGAGTTTCCCCTTTAATTTAAGTGGACATTTTCGGTCGCAAAAGATTCCCGAATTTTCCCGCCATTTCATCCATCCCACACTTATTCTGTGGTTTACGTCGTCGTCACATTTCGCTTCCATGTTAACGATTTATCCTAAGTACTTAAAGATAGTGCTTTTCGGAAGAACTATTCCGTCTAACATTATATCCGGAACAGGTCGCAACGGATGCGCAAATGGGCACGTCAAATGCTCCATCCTTGAACGACTTATTTTAAACCCGTTTCTCTCTAGCGCATTTTTCAATGAACCTAAGGCGCTCTGTAAATCTTCGACGTTATCGCTAACTGCGTCGTCAGCGAAGAGAATTGTCGTTTCAATTGGTTCGCGCATGCAGTCTTTTAAAAGATAATCGAATACTACGTTAAAGAGGAAAGGGATAAGTACGCTTCCTTGATGCACTCCGACATTAACTGGAAATTCTCTCGTTAGTCCAGCAGAGCTTTTAACCGCAGTTTTCACGTTTCCGTACATGTCTTGTATTATTCTAACATACGTTTCCGGTACGTTTTGAGAACTCAGCGCGGCCCATATGAGATCCCTAGGCACTCGATCGAATGCTTTCTCGAGGTCGATATATACCATGTGTAAATCCTTAGACGAATCTCGGCGCTTTTCCATTATTATTCGTAGGCTTTGGATAGCGTCCACCGTCGATCTTCCTTCAACAAATCCACACTGGCTATTATCGAGCTTTATTATTTGCCGAAGACGTTCGTTTAAGACTCTTTCGACGATTTTTATTGTGTGTGACATAAGCTTGATTGAACGGTAGTTGTTGCATTCTCGAGTGTCGCCTTTTCCTTTGTATAATGGAACCAAGAAGCTACTTCCCCATTGATTCGGCATAGGTTGTCCACATTTTAATTTATTTAAAGGTTTCGATAGCCAAACGCTGCCGATCCCCTCCATCTTCGACCAAAACTCTGATGGAATGCTGTCTGGTCCCGCCGCTTTCCCTCGCTTCATTTTTCCAATTGCTATACTTATTTCTTCGATTGAAAAGTCCGAAACTTCCTCCTCGAATAGACCAGCTATCGGCACGATATCACATGGAAACTGTCTGTTAAGCAACTCCTCGCAGTATTCAAGCCACCGGTCACAAATTTCCTTTTCATTTGTTAATAAGCGACCGTCTGCGTTTTTGATGTATTTCGGCGAGGTTATTTCCATTGAATTTTTTCTCCTCTGTGCAGCGAGCTTAAAAATATTTGGCATTTTAGTACTGTACGACGTTTGAACTTCTTGGAAAGCTTGTCTTCTATCCGCCGATCGTGAGGATGTGTGTTCCAACTCCTGGTACAGGTTTTCCGCTTCTGCCGCCCGAGTTCGAGCCAGGACTTTTTTTTGCGATCTTTTTAAGACGCTCGTATTCAAGAGCCAGTCGAGGTTTTTCGATATCGTCGCTCCGATCGCATTTTGTCCACGCTTGGAATGCACTCTTCTTGACGGCCACAGCTCGTTTGGTTTCGTCATTCCACCACCATGTTTCTTTGCCGACGTGATAGTATTTCGATATAGTCCCCAGATGGGACTTTGCGAGTGTTATGCATGCTGTTCCACATTTCTTGCGGGCTATGTGAGTCTACTATACCATTTATATTTTGAAGTACTTCTTTAGCCAGTGCAATAAATCTTGCGCTTCGTTCCTTCGATAGATTATACCACCGAATTTTTGGCTTTCCAAACGATGCCCGTGTTTTCGGTGGTTCCGCTGTGAAAAATTCTGTAATGAGCAGACGGTCTTGGCTTACTAGCGATTCTCCAAGTATTACTTTACAGTCCTTAACACGGTTTCTCATCGACATTTTGCAGAGGTGATAATCTATTTGCGTTTCGTGGCCTCCACTGCTATAGGTGATCAGATGTCGTTGATGTTTAATAAACGTTGTATTTAAGATGGTTAAGCCGTAAGCCCTACATGCTACAAGGATGTCTTCGCCAGCTGAATCTCTGGTTCCAAAGCCTTTACCGCCGTGGCAGTCCTCATAATCAACATTTGTTTCTCCGACGTGGCCATTTAAATCTCCGCCTACGAAGAGCATCTCATCGATAGGTATATTTCTAAGCAAATTACCGAACTCTGACCAAAATGTATCTTTTCCGATTGGTCGCATCCATTTTGTGGAGCGTACGCGCTAACAATGTTCCACGTTTCATTGTGTATGACGAGTTTAACACTCATCAAGCGGTCGCTTATTTTCAAGATACCAATGATATTGTTTAGAAGATCCGCTGCAACAACGATTCCAACACCGTTTCGTCCATTGACCGTTCCATGGTAGAACATCTTAAATGCCTTAGTTTCTCGAAATCTAGAAAGAGATATCTCCCATACTGCCGATGCCGGTTACTGACTCCATTGCTTATATCAGATAAGCATCAGTCACTTCTCAGGGGTACCGCCCCATACCAACCAGCCTGGCCTCTCCGCGAAAACCCCCTACCTAACATAAATTTAACTTAAAACTTAGGGAAGTTTGTTCCGAGTAGGAGAGCGTAACGATACTCTCCTTATCTCTAAGCCACCAAAAATCGGGGTGCTGGTTTTCGGTATCGACCCGATCTCTGTTCGCGGAACTAAAACGGAGGAGCTCCTGAGCATTGACGTCGTACCCGTCGTTGGTGAGCCGCTTTTTCCTTGCACCACGGTGGCGGTGGTATATTATGGGGATGTATCTACGAATGCCTCCGGCGGAATAATGCCGGAACGGAGTGTATTCTCATGGTACAAAACATTGGGGTTGTAAGCCCCAAAGATCAGGGACTATTATCGCTGTTTATCGGCCTTGCAACGTGCCTTCGAATC
This sequence comes from Volucella inflata, assembly GCA_928272305.1. Lineage (NCBI taxonomy): Eukaryota > Metazoa > Arthropoda > Insecta > Diptera > Syrphidae > Volucella > Volucella inflata. The sequence continues at coordinate 78,493,786 of OV743717.1, read as the reverse complement.
ACCTTAATCAGGAAATTGTCAATCCTGTTTAGTCGAGCCCCATCGTAAAAAGTCTTGTTGGGATAATATTTTATGAAGTCAGATTCTGGTGTTCTATACAATATAAGACAGGTCCTTAAACATTGTCTTTCAAGCACCCGAATTGTCTCCATATAATACGGCGCTACGTTGAACCACATGGGACGCCATAGGCGATGATTGGCCGAATTAGGGCCACGTGGCATATTACCTTTGCCCTAGAGTCAAATTGACTGCTATTAAACAGTTTCCTTGTTAGGGCTGAGGCTCTCATGGCTCCACCAAAACAAGCATTTATATGTTTGTCAAAATATAAATACTGATTAAGCCAGATACCAAGGTATACGCGTCTCACAGCTAATGGCAGTCCGTGCTGTCCAATGACGGCCAAATTTTGCCAGTGATTTCTGGTATCCCAAGAAGCTCGTCTCAATGGGGTAAACAGTATTGTTTCCGACTTTTGAAAATTGATTTTTAATATCCAATCATCGCAATACGCTTTAATGCGATCGAAGTCACTCTGCAGCAGAGCATTGATGTCCTGGATTTTGGGCCCTGATCTGTACCCTTATTATATTAGCAATAAACTTCAAAGCTCTATTTAGCAAGATAAACTTCTACGCCCTCACAGAATAAAAATACGTGGAATGTTCCCACGAGCTTCACGAAACAGCTTATGTGGAATAGCTAGGAAGGGAGGTCTCCACGATACCACGTCTAGAAACGGTCAAGGCAAACTGATTTTGCTGCCGGGCGGATCACTACCGTTTCCCCACATGCTCGTATTAATATCGACTAATACTCGTAGCATGACCTGATGAAATTAAATCGTTAACCAAATTGAACATGGCATCTCGTTACAGACGCATCTACGGACCACAAAAACGAAGAAATAAAGTTAAGTAAGACGGCTTCAATAACAATTAACCGGCCGGGACTCTGAGCGTTCTTCGCGCTTAAGCCTATCATGATAATTTGCAAAATAGAATCACACATGTATTTAACTCTATCGTTTAGAGGTAATCCCTACTAGAAGATTGATCGTATCTGTAATCTTCTGCGAGAGCTTATGCAGTTTATTAACAATATGTTTAGCCATTATCAATGTGGCTTTAGACCCGATAGGTCAACAATCGTTCAAATATTCAGGTGACATGCATCACATGGAATCTCTCGAAGACGATTAAAGCAAGGTTATGCTCTGTCGCGTAGCTTTAGGATATTGTGCTGTCACTGGTGCATTCAAAAGCATTGAACTTTGTCGCGAATTTAGCAAAACAAAGTATCATATATATTATCAATGACACCACAACGACGAACCGGACAAAACGTCAGGGTAAACAAGCACAAATTTGAGGTTGCTGCTATTTAATCTATTGATGAAATCAAACGAAGAATTACACTTTTCGATCTGCCGTAACTTGATGTGCTTAACTTGAGGCAGTTATTCAGAGAGTCTGCTAACTACTAAGGCCTTGATCGGCATCAGCATCACTTAGTTGAAAGTGAGTATTCAACACGCTTCGGCTTTATCTATCACGCGCAAAGGGACCTAGATACTTCCTTTACTCTTTTGGGTTACGTCTAACTGCAGCCGTGAGGCTAACGTCACACTCGTCCAAAGTGGTTGGCTTGCTAGCACGCCGACTAAGAACTTGACGTAGCCTCAGAGAGAATAATCGAGTGGTGTCGAATCGCATGTTGGCAACGACCAATTAATGAACGCTCGCCGTAAGATGACCCAGTCACCAAATTTTCTGTTCCTGACAACAACGTGCATCGAAATGGGAACTGGAAACAAGTGGGTTAAGGTGCAAAACCCGTGGTAAAAGTTGGTTTAAATCCAATGGCAGTACTGTTATCTGTTTGGTGTAATTCCAGGGGCATAATTTCTTTCGAGGTTCCTTACCTCCTGGGGAATATGCCGTTACATTTGTGCTTGCGGGGCAGCACACCAAACGCAAAAGTGGCCAAAGCTAGTATAAAACAGGAAGGTAAATATCACCAAGAGGAGACTTCTTTGTATGCTACGTGTGACAATTATCTTTGCATCTGCCTCGCGATGCTGAAGCACATCACCCTAGCTCTCTGTACTTCTTTGCGTTGCGTCCTTGTTTCGCTACGCGACTTGCATCTTTTTGGGATACTGGCGCAGCGCAGAGGTCGCGACGTCGAAGATCATAAAGTTCCTATGCCATACAACCTCGCTCAGCTTGATAATCTTGCGGATGGTTATGCCCGGTAAAATTAAGACTCGATCCATCAGATTGTATCGAGTTGCTGGTGGATCGTTTTCCAACACGATGAAGCCTTTTACACCACCGGTATCTACACTGGCGGCTCTATGTTTAAGTCATAAATACACCATTTTTCTAAGACTGCTCCATTCCAAACTTTGCATACGACTACGTATAAAATGTCCTCTTGTCGCCGTCGGCTCATTGAATTCTTCTTTTTGGACTGGTAGTGAAGCTGATTGCATGTTCACATTCAACTGTGTCATATTGAACGAGGTCAGATTTCTTTTCTCCCCATCTGTCCGGACGATATCATGGCCGCAAAGGCCAAAAGGCCATGGCAAACATGGAACACATTTTCGTCGAAAACAAAGCTGTTCCCGGAATTTCGCCGTAAGTTTTTGTAGTGGTTGCTGTCGAAAATTGTTCACTGGGGGACAGGTCGTCTTCATTCGAGGTGACATTTCTTTCATTCCTTGGTGAAATATGTTCAGTAACTATTCTTCTTTTCTTTTTCAACTCAAGTGTCAATTATAACGCCTCAGCATGTATAAGTTATTTGGGAAATTTGACAGAGTAAAAAGAAAGATGTTTGGGCTCCATGGTTATTTCGCTCCAAAGGTGGCAACGATTAGTATAAGGCCTCGTAGAAGTAGCATCTTCCGACAGGTACTGGTTCCTTAAATGACGAGAATGAGCCTCTGCAGCCGAACATCTTGCAGCTCTGCTAATAAGTCCTACTTCACGCCTCCCCTTGGCGCCATCTGGGAATCTCACTAGAGGTTGCGAAGTGAAGAGGGCAAATGGCGAGTTTCCTGCGCCATTAACCAGGATTAGTGTCGGAAAAACAAAACAAGACCTTATCCGGGCTACTCCGACACATTTGGAGCTCAGGCCGGAAAGGATTTCCAGGACTTAGGCAGGGTCTTGGAAAAGAGATGGTGGCGGACGAGCCCTATAAGGGCCAACGGCAGCGCTCACATCCCGGAACGGGTTACTGGCTTCGGTGTAACCGACTCCTCGTCCTAGGGGCACTCAAAATGGAACTGGTCCTCCAGGTCGGGGGTTGTGCCGCCGGGGTAACTGCCCGGCGATTTAAAAAAAAATTAAGTTACGAAGCATCAACAAGCCTCTGATATGGACGGATCTACTGTTGACAACCCACGCAAACGATTTAAGGATAATGAGCTTCGGATATGCACGTGGAATGTTAGATCCCTTAATAGACCACGTGCAGCCGAGCAACTAGCGGAGGCCCTAGACTGCTGCAAAGCAGACATAACCGCCGGGCAAAAGGAAGATGAAAAACTGCGACATCTACTACGGCAATTGCTATCGACGGCAACATCAGCGCTTATTTGGATGCACATTTGTTGTCGGAGGCAGACTAAGACGAGAAGTCCTCAGCTTCCGGAATGTGAGCGAGCGCATCGTAGCAATCCGCATCAAGGCTAAATTCGCCAACATAAGCCTTATATGCGCGCATGCCCCCACAGAGGAGTAAGATGACGACACCAAGGATACCTTCTACGAGCTCCTCAACAAGACCTACAAGCAATGCCCTAGCTATGACATTAAAATTGTCCTCGGTGATACAAGATACCCTCTCTTCCTAGGGTTTCTTTGGTGGAACAATTGGAAAATATAGCCTGCACAACACCACCTCCGATAATGGATTCAGGCTAATCGACTTTACGGCGGGGCGAAACATTGTCGTGGCTAGCACGCGGTTCCCACATCTCGACATACACAAGGGGACTTAGAGAACCCCTGATCAATCAACAGTCAACCAGATTGATCACATTGCGATCGACGCAAGACACTCCTCCAGCATTATGGATGTCCGTACGTTCCGAGTAGCCAACATCGACTCGGACCATTGCCTCATTGTAGCCAAGGTACGGTTGCGGATATCCTAAACTATACCAAGATGCTGTGAGAAAATTCGACGTCAGACGGCTACAATTGCTAGAGATCGCCAAGTCCTTTTCCGATCAAGTGTCTCTTAATCTCTTAAGATGTCCAATGCCGCCAGCATCAAGCATCGAAGACCATTGGAAACACTGCCAAAACGCCATCAGAGATGCCGTTTCTGATGTGCTGGGTTTCACTCGTCCACCACAACAAAATTCCTGGTTCGATGATGAATGCCGGCAAGCACATACAGCAAAGCAAGATGCATATAACGCGGCGCTGCTTAGAAAGACCAGAGCTGCTCATGAGCTCTATGAGCGGAAGAGGAGAGACGAGCACCGGCTTTTCAGGAGGAAGAAGAAAGAGCATGAGATGCGCACTATCGAGGAAATTGAGAGATGCTTCTCCAGGAATGAGGTAGGTTTTACCAAAATGTAAGAATAGCATGCCGCGGAAACAAACCCCGAACTGAAGCCTGTAGAGATGAACAAGGGAACATCGTAGTAGAATCGCAGTCGATGCTGAGGATTTGGAAAGATCATTTCTGCAGACTGTATAACGGCGATGACGGACCAAATACCGCTGTCAGATAGAATCAACCTTTCAACTTGGACGATGATGACCAACAATTCCGTCCACCCGACCTGGATGAAGTGAAGATAGCCATATCAAAGCTTAAGTCCAACAAAGCTGCTGGAGCGGATGGCCTGACTGCCGAGCTCTTCAAAGCGGCAGGCGATGACTTGGTAACGAGCATACACCAACTCATTTGTTAAATATGGTCGGACGAAAGTATGCCCGATGAATGGAACCTCAGCATTGTTTGTCCAATTCTCAAGAAAGGAGACCCTCTGAACTGCGCCAACTACAGAGGCATCAGTCTCCTTAACATCGCATATAAGATTTTATCTGCCGTATTGTGTGAATGCCTGAAGCCGTTCGTCAACAACCTGATAGGTCCATATCAGTGTGGCTTCAAGCCAGGAAAGTCCACCATCGACCAGATATTCACACTACGGCAGATCTTGGAGAAGACCCATAAGCTTCAGATCGATACTCACCACCTATTCATCGATTTTAAGGCCGCGTATGACAGCATCTATAGAGACGAACTATATAGAGCAATGTCTAGTTTTGGCATCCCTGCCAAACTCGTCCGTCTGTGCAGGATGACGATGGAGAATGCACGCTGCCCCATCAAGATCGGTAAAGATCTCACCGAGACCTTTGATGTCCAGAAAGGATTTGGACAAGGCGATGCGCTGTCATGCGATTTTTTCAACATCGTACTTGAAAGAATAGTGCAAAACTCACGGGCAAACACAAGGGGCACTTTCTTTCAAAAATCCGTCCAACTACTCGCATACGCCGACGATATTGACATAATCGGAAGAAAGCAGCGTGATGTCAGTGGCGCTTTCGCGAGTATTGAGACGGAAGCAGCGAAAATGGGTTTAGCGGTCAATGAGGGCAAGACCAAGTATATGCTGTCAAGCAAAAAGGACAACCAACACCGACGTCTCGGACAGAACGTCATCCTCGAGAGATATAACTTTGAGGTAGTTAAGGACTTTGTCTACCTAGGTTCCGCTATAAATACAGACAACGACACCAGCGCTGAGATCAAGCGAAGAATAACTCTTGCCAACCGCTGTTTCTTTGGGTTAAGAAGGGAATTGAGTAGCAAAGCCCTCTCTCGGACAACAAAAGTCACCCTTTATAAGACCTTAATAATCCCGGTCCTGCTCTATGGCGCAGAGGCATGGACATTATCAAAAATGGGTGAGGGTGTTCTTGGTTGCTGCGAGGGAAAAATTGTTTGGGCGATCTTCGGTCCCGTCTGCATTGACGGTGAGTGGAGGAGGAGATACAACTACGAACTGTATGGACTGTACAGCGACATGGACCTAGCCAGAAGAGTGAAGATCCAAAGACTGAGATGGCTGGGTCATGTAGAGCTGGGTCAGGAAGAGGACCCCAGCCAACTTAGCGTGCGAAACTGGAGGCAGCTAGCCAGGGATCGAGCTGGCTGGAGAAGCTTGTTGACTGAGGCCCAGGTCCACCCCGGACTGTAGCGCCACCTAAAGTAAGTAAGTAAGTAAGGTGGCAATCAACATGGGGACACTAATTCTTAGTGGAAGTTCGGTTGCTATTATTATCTTGTCAACTACGAATCTAACTTGAATTTTTGTAAACGAAAAAATGAATGTCTTCAAGCACGGCTAGGTTTCAAAAACCAAATTTTTCGATTTGGAACCCAGTTCACTCATAAATCTTAACAATACTTAGCCTACAAAAGTAATCTTATTGTCCAGGTATTATTTTTTTGTTCTGTTTGTATAATTTTTTGTTTTCAAATCTTCATCCATATTCAACGACGAAGCTTCCTTCGGGCTCAGACAAATGCGTCCTAAAAAGTATGTTTTTCGACTTCCTAAAGTTGATCTTCAACTTCGAGTTGTCACAATATCGTTAAATTTTATCGAAGTCACGTTAGAAATGTATATTTATGACCACAATCTTTGGACCTGAACTTTACGCGATTAAGTCGTCTGCGAATGTTGTGCCATGGTGAAATGCAAATGTTAACCCCACCCTGTTGCACACCGTTTTTAATGTGAAATGTTCTAGTAGAAGTCACATCGCCATTGTTCACGATGAATTTACGGTCAGCAGATCATACAGCACTGATGCCCAGCTTATTCAGCTTGCGGAAGAGTCCCTCTAACTACTCGTATACGGTATCGGAAGCCTTCTCAAAGTGAATCAGCAGTTACTCGTGCACTTGTTCTTGACTTTGTTCTATAGGGTATTAGAAAAAAAATTTATACGAGGCATGAAGAACATCATACCCCGCCTTGAAATCGAATTGATTATCCGGAAATATTTTTCTGTCGTCAAGACACTTAGTCAGGACCCTATTGATAACTTTTTCGAAAACATTACTGTAGTTTGGAAGAAGACAGAGATTCGACGGATTGGAAGTGTCTTTATCGCGTTGGGTGCCCAATATTGATCGCATTATGAAACAGGGTAGTATAAATGTTCACTGGGAGATGTCGAAGCACAAGTTTTGGTACACCATCGGTTATCACTGATTTCTTACTATTGATTGTTTTGAAGATCATTTAAAGCTCTTCCTTAGAAATAAACGGTGGCTGCTGCCTCTCATTGGCGATGACATGGAAAGAACGCCGTTAGGTAACAAAGGCACGCCATCCCAATTTTTTAAATGAAATTGGAAAATCTCAATTGCAAACAAAATAGATTTTAGCCGCAGTTATATCTGTTTTAAACCCACTAAGTTGAGTTTGAGTTTAATGCACCAAAATTGCATAAGCAACAGAAGAAAGATCACAAAAAACGTGAATCCCAAATCCTTCAGAGTAAATTGAGTTGAGTTTTGCAGTTCTGGTCTATATTTTATCCATTTTTCTTAGCAATACTGGTCGCAGCACGTCATCCCAGTTCAAAACCGGTTCTGTGAACTAGAGATTCTGAAATAGAATTAAAAAAAAAACATCGGGTGAAGACAAAAATCCCAATGAATGGAAAATACAGGATATCTCAGACATTAAACTTTTTCTCGTTGTTAAAGAAGATTGAACTGGTTTTTGCATTTAACAGAAAAAGTGATTCGATATCCATTTGCAGACGTTAAGCTCTAGATGATAATACTCGTATTTAGCTCAACGAATTCACGCGTCAATTCCATTAAATTCTCTACTGTATCGGCTACAAAAACGTAGTTCAAGAGAACACGCGAAGAGGTTGGATATTGGACCTGTTAATCACCTGTAATTTTTTTCTAAACCCTTATCGATAAAAAAAGATCAGATGCAGTACCATACTGCTAGCAGCTAATTCTTTTCGGAAATTATTTCGATATTCTGCGTTCAGATACGCCTCATATGCCATAATTAGAGATATTCCTGCATAAATGTATTCAGGTTGTATTAAAGTTTCGCCAAAATAGTTGAAAGGATTGTTTCCTTTTGATGACAAAGTTTAAGTGAGAAATAATGTAGTGGTTTTGATTGCTTGGGGTAAAGTTATGCATGATTTGGATTCACTAGAATCTTCAGATATAAGTATTGCCTCTTATTGTAACCGGTGAACCAACGAATGCATGTATTCCCTACAGAAAGGTGAGAAAATCTGAAATACTACAATCGTCACGTGGACCGATAGCCTACTTTATTTAGCACTAAGTACGAGTATAATAACCACGGATCCCGAACCGATGGATCAACGTTGAAGAAACCTTCATTTCACCGAAGTGAAATGCCAATGTAAAAAAAGTTTTCATATTTTAATTAGATATGAATCCGAATAAAAGCTTTTATATTTTAATACCCGATACATGAACCCCAAACTCATTATAGGAAGTTAGCTTTTCAACATTCCATATTGTTAAGTTAGCACATATACGAACCTATTATTCTCATATGAGGGGAATACAAAAACTAGTTTTCAACAGGGTGATACAAAAAACAGAGTCAGTATAAAATAACTTATAAAACAAGAAAATCTTTTGGTTGAAAAGGCAATAAGGAACTAAACGTTTTCTGTTTTACTTAAGGCCAGAAAATGAATATTGAATAATTTTTTTCTTGACAACACTGCATACAAGGTCATCTCAATATGCAACATATGGAAGTACAATACACTTCTATACGAGGACTTGAGTGCTAAAATCGTTTAATCAATCCATGAAGTGATTGGTGCTTCTTAAATTTCCATTAAAAAAGAGTAATTCTTTTAAAAGCACGTAAGGTAAATTGGTTTATAAGCATTTATACACAGTGTGGCAAATAATACCCCGAACACGAGCTTTATGTCTTTTTTTACATATAAATACAAAATTCATAAATTTAAAGATTTAGTAATTCAATAGAGGATTAGAATGTAAATTTTTGTAGTTTAATCTAATCACCGGTCTTACTACTCTGCAACTTCGAGTAGTCAACATTCCTGGTGGGTTAGCCGCTGTGTTCATTGTCGCATTGTTTTCTTCTTTGTGATGTTCATGTTATTTTTCAATTTTGGGTGATTTGGTTTTGGTTGTGGGGTATTTCTGCTTTCGTGCTTTGGATTTGAGTGGTGTTTCGTTGGTATGTTTTTCCATCATCCGTTGCTACTATCATTGACTTTGGGCACTCTGTTTCGTGTAATATTCTAGCTCCTATCCACTTCCGATGTTTTTCTTGCAAGCGAGTGGATTTTCCTTTAAGAATGGTGTTTTGTTTCTTTGCAGTGCGGTCATAATACAACTTTTGCCTGTCTCTGGATTATTGTATTTGGACGTAGGAGTTGTTTTGAAGTTGGAATAACTAACCTCGTTCGCCAACTCATCAAGCACTGGCTCGGAGACCTCATAAGGTTACTTCTTGCCGTGTTACGGTAGTTTAATACCGCGAAGTAATAGTCTGTGCCGTCACGTATACACTTATCAAGCATGTTTTTTGCTGTTTGGACGTATCTTTCACTTAATCCGTTTGATTGGGCGTATTTTGGTGTGGACGTTATGTGGTTAAAGTTCCAATCCGTCGAGAAATCGCGAAAATCCTTCGAAGAAAATTGTGGCCCGTTATCGCTTTCCAGAATTCAAGGGTTGACGTGAACCGAAATAATTCTTTTCAAGTGTGTAATGACTTGTTTTGATGTTGTTTAATCTAAGTATATGACATCGAAAAATCCACTGAAACTATCAACAATGAATAGATAATTATTGTTATTGGACATAAATATATCGGTGCTTCAATCTCATACGGAAACTGAGGGACTAGTTTTTGTAGTAGTGGCTGCTTCTGTGGTTTTTGTTGAGTACTTTGGCATATGGTATGTGACATCGTTCGATGAAATTAATAATGTCACTTGTCATCCCTATCCAGAATACGTTTAACTTGCCCTAGCTAATGTGCGCTGAATTCCTATGTGCCCTTTGTGCCCCTGCTCAAGGATTCGTTTTTCTTTTGTTTTTTTTTTGGATTATGATTTTACTGCCCTTGTACATGAAGCTTGGCACGAAAAATATCGTCAGCAACTGCATGATATCTATGCTTTAAGCCCGAATAATTCAGTCAGAACTGGGGTACCAACAGACTCATAACCAAATCCGTAGATAGAGGTACCCCTAAGAGGGGAGTATTGAAGCCGAATTTTTGGTGAGTGGGCCATACAAAAGCTGGAGGCAGATCCCCTTTTTTTATCGAAGAATTGTCTTCAGTGCCGAAACTCATTTCCGGTTTAATGGGTATGTTAAAAAATTAAATTGCAATATTTGGTCTGATAAGTAACACAAAAGCTACCAATGCACCCGAAAAAATGCACTGTTTGGTGTGGTTTATGGTCGGGCGGAATCATAGGCCTGCAGTTTTCCAAAGATGACCGTACCGACAACGATACCGTTAATGGCGCGCACAGTTCTTCAATGAGTTCGAACTCTTTTTTTGCCTAATATGCGTGAATCGAACCTGGTAGACATGCTGTTCTGAAAAGACAGTGTTACATCTCACACAGCACGCAAATGAATGTAACAATTGAGAAATGAGTTAGGTGAGCAATTTATCTCTCGGTTTGGATCCGTTAATTAGCCGGCTAGGTCATGTGGTTTGACACCTTTAGACTATTTTCATGGCAATACGTCAAATTATTCATCTATGCCGATAAGTCAGTGTCAATTGTAGCCTTGGAAGACAACATTACATGTGCTATTGGCGAGATTCCAGCCAATATGCTCGAAAAAGTGACTCAAATTTGGATCGTATAGGCAACTAAAAATGTAGCCCACATTTACATAAAATAATCTTTAAAAAGTAAATGGTAAGCATTGATTTATCAACTCTAATAAGAATTAAGTACACTTTTGCGATTTTCTGGTACTCTTTTTCACAATTTTAAAAGCCTTAGAAGTCTACTTACTTACTTAAGGTGGCCCTACAGTCTGGAACCTAAACCTGGGCCTCAGTCAAAAAGCGTTTCCACCCAGCTAGATCGTTTGCTAGCTGTCTCCAGTTTTGCACGCTTACCTGGCTGAGTTTCTCTTTCCACTTGCGGACGCTACCTGTGTCTCGGCCACGCAATTCATCGTTGCATCTCCTACTCCATTTACCGTCTATTCAGACGGGACCGAGTGCTGAGTGTCCGTTTTGCTTGACAACATATACTCGGTCTTGCCTTCGTTGAGCGCATAATCACTCTGTGAAAGAGTTATGTCAATATCATCGGCGTATGCGAGTAATAAGACAAGGAATTTAACGTAAAAGGGGTCTAAATGTGTGTTGTGATACCATACGAACACGTTTACTAGCCAATAATGTAAAATTTCGAAGGACAGTAAAGAAACCACTACTGTCAAAAAAACACGTAGAAAAACGACTCAGTTGGGCCAAGGAGAATTTGGACATAGATTGGAACAACGTTATTTCTTTGGATGAAGCTTATTTTTGGGCATGGTCTCCTATCACTCAAACCTGGTATACACAATCCAATAAATTAATCTAGCGGACCGTCAAACACCCGGCAAAGGTGCACGTTTGGGGATGCTTCTCAAAACAAGGATTTGGCTATTAGTTCATGTTTACAAATAACTTAAACGCACTCAATATGGTAAAAATTTATAAGAAGGCTTTATTACCATCTGCCCAAAGGTGGTTTAAAAGAAAGAATGAGAATTGGTTACTGCAAGAAGATAAGGACCCGAAACATCGCAGTCGTTTGTGCAGTGTGTGGAAACAAGAAAATTACGTCGATGTTTTAGATTGGCCATCACAGTCGCCGGATGCAAATCCCATTGAAAATGTTTGGGCATTCATGAAGCTTAAGCTCCAATGAAAGAAGATCTCGACGGTCAAACAATAATCACGAAAAATACGAGTTTTATGGAGATCTTTGTCTCAAGATTATATTATAAGATTAGTAGAAAGCATGCCTCGAAGACTCCAAGCAATTATTGATAATGGAGGAGAGTGGACAACATATTAATTGAAAAGCATTCAAGTAAATGAACAAAATAAACCAGTACAATTGTTGTTTTTTTATTATTATAAGTTCTTCTTTAATTTTTGCCGTGTACGATGTTATCAAACAGACTGTATGCTGTCATATTCTGCCTTAAAATCGATGAATAAGGTGGTGTATATCACTTAGAAAATAACCGATTATTATTTATTGAATTACCAGTCACAAGTTTGTTTTTGCTGCAATTTTCTAGATTTTCTTGGACTGGTACTTCAATTCCTCCTTGTCGCGCAAATATTTAAGAACCAGCCAATATATTATATTTTGCGGCCACAATCAGATACCATACCGCAGGACATAGTTATGTATATAAATACGGTATGGTACTTTTTCTTATTTTTAATAAATCTGTTGAAAATGTAGCTACATATATTTGGATCAAATTTTACTCAACAAACAGCATTATCTTTGAACTCGCATTACTGACACCTCTAATGAAATCTATCCAAATGCAACTCACAAGATAAATAAAATCTAAATCACATAATGCTAGTGCTTAAAAACAAACATCTAACCGGCACAAGATATCAAACAATAAACTTTCAGAAAAGCGTATATCTCATGCATAAGGTCAGAAACACAGCCTTCTTAGCTTTAATTGCCCAGAATTCCGCAGGTGTTTACGCCACAAATCGCCCCAAAAAACAACCAGCACCAAAATCTCACACATCACCAGAGGCAACTTGTAGAGATTTGGATGCTAATTGAAGCGGGTACTCCTATTGCACTCGTACCTCATCCATCAATCAAGATTTTATTGCCCCATGCTGCAACACAACGAATGCGGGAGTGCGATTAAATGTGTTTGTTTTGATATTGCATTCGTTGGAAAATCTCCATCTCGTACTCCTCTGTTTATCCAAACAATCACATTTAAAGGAGATTGCATTGTATTTTGAATGTTGAAAAATTTATTTGAGCACTAAGAGTCAAAATCTATCAAGGAGATATTTCCGAATTGTTATAGCAGATATCGAGAGTTTTTGAAACCAGCATTCGAAATGCATGACGGATCGAACGTTGGGAAAACTCTCATTAGGAAAACTTCTCACAACGAACATACATTGAACTTGAATATGTGTCACGGTTTATGGCTCATGGCTCATGAATTTTACCCAAAGTCACGTGGGCAAGGTGCTGAAATGTAAACGTCGAACCAATACGAGTACTCGTATAATGTACACCTTGTTGCACTTAAAGATAGTTTGCTCCTTTGGAAGGTACACTGTTTTGATGCCAAACCAGGATATCCTAAACGAAGATAATTAAATTCGTTATGGCTGCCAGTGCACTAAATGCTCAGGTTGAACCACGTGCATGGAATGCTAAAGGTTCTTTTCTTTTTCCTTTTGATTTTCAGAAGATTTGTGTTTAAGTTTGTAGGTTAAGAACGTGTGAGAGGGGAACTCACAATGGTGGTGGATTCGTAAAAGATTTGGCAAGTTTTCAACTATGAGCTGGCATATTTCGTAGCTAGGGGTGACTATTGGAAGTTCTAGATACGAGTACTTACAAGAGCTCGGTGAATGAGTAAGAGATTTTCAATTATGAAACTTAATTTCGAAAAAACTTAACGTAATAAGGGATCGATAGAATGTCCTAGAAGATAAGGTGCGGCACGACATTTTCACGATTAGACGAGAGTTGTAAAAAATGTCCTCAATTATACCGTGCTTACTTGCGCTCTTACAAAAATGAGTAAATAAATGATCGTGTCTGATACGAGGGCGGGTCAATAAGTCCGTGACTTTTGGATTAAAACACAGATTTTTTGATAAAAAAATAATTTTATTTTTCAACGTAGTCTCCCTTGAGCTCTATACACTTTGTCCAACGCTTCTCCAATTTTTTTATCCCTTCCAAAAAAAATGATTCGTCGAGGTCCTCAAAATAGGCCTTTGTTTGCGAGATGACTTCATCATTGGAGTCAAATCTTTTTCCACCAAGCCATTTCTTCAGGTTTGGGAACAAGAAGTAGTCGCTCGGAGCCAAATCTGGAGAATAGGGTGGATGAGGGAGCAATTCATAGCCCAATTCATGGATTTTTGCCATGGCAACTGCACATGTGTTTGTGGTCGACTGTGAGCAAACGCGGTGCCCATCTTGCGGAAAGCTTTCTTATGCCCAAGTGATCATTCAAAATTGAAACCACTGAGCCATGCGAGATCCCTACGGCTTCCACAATCTCTCGCACTTTCAATCTTCGGTCGGCCAACACCATATCGTGAATTTTTTCGATTGTTTCGGGTGTAGAGACCTCAACTGGGCGTCCAGGACGTTCGGCATCTTCAGTGCTTGTACGGCCACAACGAAATTCAGTAAACCACTTTTTTACCATTGAAATCGATGGTGCAGAGTCCCCACAGTATTTATCAAGCTTAGCCTTGGTCTCGGTAATGGTTTTTTTTCGCAAGAAATAATGCTTAATAAGCACACGAAATTCACTCTTTTCCATTTTCTCCTCAAATTAGTGAGTAGTCTGATAAAAATAGCTGTCAAACACAAACTAACTGACGCAGCAAGTTTAAATTTTGACAGGAGTCAACTGACAGATGCCTGTTGACAGGAGCAGTGTTGCTGTTTCAGTAAAGAGGTCAGAAATTCAAAAAGTCACGGACTTATTGACCCGCTCTCGTATTCACCTTTCAACCTGGATGATGTTGACCAAAATATTCCGTCCACCCGATCTAGATGCAATGAAGATAGCCACATCTAAGTTTTAGTCCAACAAGCTGCTAGGGCAGGCAGCCTGACTGGTGAGCTCTTCAGATCGGCAGGCGATGACTGGGAAGGGAGCATACAGCAACCAACTAATCTCCAAAATATGTTTGGAAGTTCGCTCGATGAATAGAACCTCAGCATAGTTTGTTCATTATATTTACAATATTTACTTATTTAATACATATCAACTCTTTTGAAGTTATAACAACTTTTTGTATTGATCAGGAATAAAGCTTACAGAACTTAAATTTCATTTAACAGCTTACAAGGATGAAACGTAAAAGAAATAAGAGAGATTTAATAGGTATAGAAAAAATGGGTAGATTGAAGTAAGAACAAAGATAGAAAGAAAGGGCCCAGGGCGCTACAGCCCTGGGCAGTGGACCTGGGCTTCAGTCAACAAGCTCGATCCTGTGCTAGTTGCCTTTAGTTACACGCGCTAAGTGGACTGAGGTTCCCTTCAACACGTTTTCGGTCTTCCTCTACTGCGCTGTCCCTCGGGGGCGGATTCGAAAAATTTACAGACCGAAGCGTTTGTGACCATCCACTCTTCATGACCCAGCCATCTCAGTCATTGGATCTTCACCCTTCTGTCTAGGTCGATGTCCCTGTACAGTTCGTACAGTTCGTCGTTGTATATCCTCCACTCGCCGTCAATGCAGACGGGACCGAAAATCACTCGCAGAATTTTCGGTTGGAGGCTTGTGTCCGTGGCATGTTGTTTTTACCTTTTGCGTGCGTTTTGCTTAGCCGCATATAGTATACTTGCCGGCATTCATCATCAAACAAGGGGTTTCATAGTGATGGTCGAGTGAAACCCAGCATATCAGTAGCGGCATCTCCGACGCATTTCTGGCAGTAAGATGCTTGATGCTGGCGGTAGTGCACCTCCTAAGAGATTAAGGGAGACTTGATCTCTTGCGATTGTAGCCGTCTGACGTCGAAATTCCTCACAGAATTCGCTTGTTTTCGTGCTCTATTCTCCTGAATACGTTATCGTGCAGGCTGTATCTTCCGACAGTACTACCAAAGATGTTGGGGCATTGCTCATAGGTTTCGTTCAAGAGCTTAACTGGGCATGGTTTAGTTATTAAACAAACCGACTTTGCGCCCTTATGGTACTACACCGAATTAGAAAGAAACGATGATGGAATTCACTCTTTTTTGACTAAGCCATGGTGCTGTCGAGCAACATCCTATATGTCGCGACTCCCTATTACCCTACTGAATCGAAGACGCTCCGCACTGCAGTGCGCGACGTCTCTATCGTAGTTGAGTTGCCTGTCCTTGGCTGTTGGATCGGTATGGAAGATAGGCGGTACCTGTAATTTATCTTGGATCAGGTCTTTTTTATCATATTGGGGACGGCTTCTGGGGATACAAAGCCGTTAAAGTGCACGCTTTTGTGATCAGAGATCAGACTTTTCGTCGAGGTCATTGCTTTGGCAATGTGCCTTCGAATCAATTAAATGACGAAATTGTCCACTCTTATTCGATTCGCTTTATTGTATAAAAGTTCATTAGAATAGAAATTTATGCACTCACACTCCGGTTTTCTGCATAAACGAAGACATATGTGTCACAGCCACCATGACGCTCCCACAAGGGAGCCTGCTTCAACAAATTAGGACCGGACCGAAGTCCGAGGGGCTCCTAAATCCCATTGTACCGTGTTTTAAGTCCTGGTATGGACTACCGGTGGTCTTGCCACTCCACAAGACCTATGACCGGCAGTTTGTAACTGGACAAATCATAGCAGCTATCAGTGGCGAAAAGATCTGCTGATGTTTGTGATAAGTCCGATTTTCCTCTACCCCCGCTTTTTATTAGACAACGTCATTGATGGAAGAAGCCTTGATAATTGGGCGGGCAGTCAAGATCTTCAATTGGCTAATGACTTTTTCAAATACTTTTCTGAGGATAGAAATTGGCTTGTATTCGGAATTATTTGGCGGGCATAATTTGGAAACAGGGAGCTTTGCTGGCTTCTGCCCTTGCGGGAAATTACCAATTATCATAATTGTTTAAAAAAAAGTGTTATATGATTAAAAAGAACAGTCATTAAAGTGGCACACGCGAGTTCCATATTTATCATTATGAGCAATATCTTTGTTTTCAGTCCTCTGGAAACATGTGACTTCTATTAAACCTTTTTAGCAAGAGACAGAGTAGTTACTGTTGAGATCATTAAGTTGTTGTTTTTTACTTCTAATAATAAGCTTGAGCATGTTTATTAGCATGGATCACCAAGTCTTCTTTATTCGTGATCAGAAGAGATTCTCCATTTAAGTTGTAAGTGCGCAACTTATCAAGCTCAGTCTTAGTATGGATGGAGGAGATTTTTCTCAACATCATAAGTTTGAGTGCACTACTTTGTAATAGATATTTTGACTTTGTCAGACTCTCATTAATGTAATTATTTTTCTTTGAGCCCAAACCAACGTTACGAGTAGTCAGGCCAATATTTGTCCGTTCATCCGATCATTAAGAAAGAAGACCCTCTGAACTGACTACAACGCCAACTTCAGAGGCATCATACTTCTTTACATCACTTATAAGATCCTATCGGCTGTATTGTGCTATTTGTCACAAGCTGATTGATGACGATGGAGAATGCATGCTGCTCCATCAAGGTCCGTAAAGATCTCACCGAGAACTTTGATTTCAAAAACCGTTTCAGACAAGGTCATGCGCTGTCATGCGTTTTTTTTATTCTTAAAAGAATAGTGCAAAACTTAAGTCCTGGAACAAGAGGCACAATCTTTGAAAAGTCCATCCAATTACTTCGTCGATGATATTGACTTAATCGGAAGAAGGAACATTGACGTGCGAAACTAGGGGCAGCTAACGAAAGATCGAGCTATGTGAAGACGCGTGTTGACTGAGGCCCAGGTCCACCCCGGACTCTAGCACCACCCTGGGTTTAGAGCACTTTATGAACAAATTTATTGTTTTTTCCGTATTTTTCTCAAGAACAAAAGCAATGTTCATTTCTATGGTTTTTTCCTTGGCAAGAATGTTTAATATCATTTTTGTTAGCCCGCTTCTAAGTGCTGTCATTTTCGCATACTATTTTAGAGGAAGAGGTTGTATTCGGTATCTGTATACGTCAAGATCTACATCATTTGAATAATTCCTTGACGACAGTAACAACACAATCTTATTCTTTGTTGGTGGATACAGAACCAGCTTCTTGTTGCCAGGAGGGGCAAGTTTCGACTGTCCAACTTAAGACGGCCACTCAAAAATCACAAAAAATCTTCTGCTTTATTTTTTCTCATCGTCCAGAACATTTTCTAATTACAATCTTTGAGTATTGAATCAAGTAGCGGAACCGAAAATTAATCAGTAATCGACAGTGATTTGTAGCCCCAACTCATTACTGGTCTCTGATAGATTTTTTACGTAGTTTGCTGGGATATACCAATTGCGTCCATCGTCTATTATGATGAAGTAGTTTCCACATTTTTTTGGTTTTGAAGATATTCAATGCGAATGCGAAAGCGTTGCCGCATTCATTCCGAATTTAGTTACCTACAAATTATTTCAATTTCGAAGGATCATCTTATTAATTCCGCACAAATACCAAATTCTCAATAGTGTGCTAATGTCTACAATACCTGTGATGCATTGATTGGTTTGCTTCCCTGCAAGAGATTATACTCGTTCTCAGATAAAATGTTTCAACTCTTAAAAAGACAGGCTTTGGTGCTGGATCCCACTGCATCGAACAAACTTTACGGTCACCCTCGTATAGGAAAACTTTTCGCTATCATCAAGTTTGGCACACAAAAATAGTTTTTTCGCTCCAACAAAACTAAACTGGCGGAGGAAAACCGAAAACTGTTCAAACGGGGAAGTAATTACTTTGAAATTGTAACCGAGACAAAGTCTTCTATAGTTTTCCGACTTAAGTTACAACTCTTGGTGGATCATCAAAAACACTTCTGACACGAAACTCATTTAATATGACATTTCAACCAGCATTTCCTTGAATAAAGCCAATCTACTTGTTGTGCACTTCGCAGCCAAGTCAACGTTTCCAGATTGTGCCATGTCTCCACCAACAGAAGAGCCCGTCGAATCAGACTAGTTCACTTTTGCACTCGTACAGTACTCAAAGATTAGCCTCCTTATAGAATTCCCAGCTGAGCAGGTTTTTCCTATCTTTTTAACTTTTTAAACTTTCAAAAGCAACTTTGATCGGGCTATGAATTTTTACTTTAAACATCGAATATGATGATACCTATTTTTACATCGGATAATGGACTTCCATCAAATATAGCCTGCACAACACCACCTCCGATAACGGATTCAGGCTAATCGACTTTGCGGCGGGGCGAAACATTGTCGTGGCTAGCACGCGGTTCCCACATCTCGACATACCCAAGGGGACTTGGAGAATTGATCACATTGCGATCGACGCAAGACACTCCTCCAGCATTATGGATGTCCGTACGTTCCGAGGAGCCAACATAGACTCGGACCATTACCTTGTTGTAGCCAAGGTACGGTTGCGGATATCCTAAACTATACCAAGACAAACTAATGCTGTGAGAAAATTCGACGTCGGACGGCTACAATCGCAAGAGATCGCCAAGTCCTTTTCCGATCGAGTGGCTCTTAATCTCTTAAGAGGTCCAATGCCGCCAGCATCAAGCATCGAAGACCATTGGAAACACTGCCAAAACGCCATCAGATATTCCGCTTCTGATGTGCTGGGTTTCACTCGTCCACCACAACGAAACCCTTGGTTCGATGATGAATGCCGGCAAGCACATGCAGCTAAGCAAGATGAATATAACGCGGCGCTGCTTAGAAAGACTAGAGTTGCTCACGAACTCTATGAGGAGAGGAGGAGAGACGAACACCGGCTTCTCAGAAGGAAGAAGAAAGAGCATGAGAAGCGCGCGATCGAGGAAATTGAGAGATGCTACTCCAGGAATTAGGTTCGGAAGTTTTCCCAAAAGGTAAAAATAACATGCCGCGGAAACAAGCCCCGAACCGAAGCCTGTAGAAATGAACAAGGGAACATCGTAGTAGAATCGCAGTCGATGCTGAGGATTTGGAAAGATCATTTCTGCAGACTGTATAACGGCGATGAGGGACCAAATACCGCTGTCAGGCAGAATCAACCTTTCAACCTGGACGATGATGACCAACAATTCCGTCCGCCCGACCTGGATGAAGTGAGGATAGCCATATCGAAGCTTAAGTCCAACAAAGCTGCTGGAGCGGATGGCCTGACTGCCGAGCTCTTCGAAGCGGCAGGCGATGACTTGGTAAGGAGCATACACCAACTCATCTGTAAAATATGGTCGGACGAAAGTATGCCCGATGAATGGAACCTCAGCATTGTTTGTCCAATTCTCAAGAAAGGAGACCCTCTGAACTGCGCCAACTACAGAGGCATCAGTCTCCTTAACATCGCATATAAGATCTTATCCGCTGTATTGTGTGAACAACCTGATAGGTCCATATCAGTGTGGCTTCAGGCCAGGAAAGTCCACCATCGATCACATATTCACACTACGTCAGATCTTGGAGAAGACCCATGAGCTTCAGATCGATACCCATCACCTATTCATCGATTTTAAGGCCGCGTATGACAGCATCTATAGAGACGAGCTATACAGGGCAATGTCTAGTTTCGGCATCCCTGCCAAACTCGTCCGTCTATGCAGGATGACGATGGCGAATGCACGCTGCTCCACCAAGATCGGTAAGGATCTCACCGAGACCTTTGATGTCCAGAAAGGATTTAGACAAGGCGATGCACTGTGATGCGATTTTTTGAACATCGTACTTGAAAGAATAGTGCAAAACTCACGAGCAAACACAAGAGGCACTATCTTTCAAAAGTCCATCCAACTACTCGCATACGCCGATGATATTGACACAATCGGGAGAAAGCAGCGTGATGTCAGTGGCGCTTTCGCGAGTATTGAGACGGAAGCGACGAAAATGGGTTTAGCGGTCAATGAGGGCAAGACCAAGTATATACTGTCAAGCAAAAAGGACAACCAACACCGACGTCCCGGACAGAACGTCACCTTCGACAGATATAACTTTGAGGTAGTTAAGGACTTTGTCTACCTAGGCTCCGCTATAAATACAGACAACGACACCAGCTCTGAGATCAAGCGAAGAATAACTCTTGCCAACCGCTGTTTCTTTGGGTTAAGAAGGGAATTGAGTAGCAAAGCCCTCTCTCGGACAACAAAAGTCACCCTTTATAAGACCTTAATAATCCTGGTCCTGCTCTATGGCGCAGAGGCATGGACATTATCAAAAAAGGGTGAGGGTGTTCTTGGTTGCTTCGAGGGAAAAATTCTTCGGGCGATCTTCGGTCCCGTCTGCATTGACGTTGAGTGGAGGAGGAGATACAACTACGAACTGTACGGACTGTACAGCGACATGGACCTATCCAGAAGAGTGAAGATCCAAAGACTGAGATGGCTGGGTCATGTAGAGCGCATGGAAACCAATGCTCCGGTCCGAAAAGTCTTCGAATCCGCCCCCGAGGGACAGCGCAGTAGAGGAAGGACAAGACTCAGGTGGCGCACGCAAGTGGAAGAGGACCTCAGCCAACTTAGCGTGCAAAACTGGAGGCAGCTAGCCAGGGATCGAGCTGGCTGGAGAAGTTTGTTGACTGAGGCCCAGGTCCACCCCGGACTGTAGCGCCACCTAAAGTAAGTAAGTAAGTAATGGACTTCCATCTGATTTAGTAGTAGACCGAACAAAATTGCGAGCAGTTACTAGTATGACCCTTGAGATGTGAAAGTTCAAGTAAGTAAGTGAACCCTATGATCCACATTAAAACTGCTTTCCTTCACAGGATTGGAAAGCATTCTGATGGGTGAGCGAACCTAGTTGTCCAAAAACATTCCTTGTACATACGAGCACATAAAAAGTCGAAAAGACTTATTTAAGGGGGAAGAAGTAGAAATACAATAGAAAATTGTGTTGGGGCTTAGAATTCGTCAAAGTATAACATTTAACCCTACATGGCTACTTGGCAAAAGCTTCAGGTACCTTAGGTCCTCAGTGAGTATCCTTAAGCTGATCTGCCATTATAAGTTGCTCAAGGTCCCTGAATAAAGAATTCGGCAAAGAAGTCAATTCCAATAAACATAGATTTAATATGAAGATTGAGCAATTTTTCACCCTCTCTCTAGAGTACAGCACGAGTGGCAATACTTTCAAACTAAACACAAGTATAGGTATCTCTTCTTTAATATCCAGAAATTATTTTCCAGCTAAATCTATAAACAAGCTATTCTCCATCATCATCATCATCACAATATGCTGAAACTTTCGAAGAAGCGTAAACAGTAACTTCGACCGACCTATAGATAGATACAAATCACATTCTATATGTCAACATTATACATTAACATCAACACGTAAGCTGTCCCTTATTTAGTCATAAATATCTATCACCAGTAGCAAAGATAGTACGACATTGCTGGTTATCGATGTCATATACATTTGCTCGTCTGGGTAAAGCCTACAACCTTCCTACTACGCAATAATCCATAACCATCCTCCGTTTGAATTCGCAAAAGCTATTTATCATTTCCCAGTAAACAGACATACAAAATTAACTCCCATAAATATCGTCTTTTTCTTGCCTCCGATTTTGTTATCGCCGCACCACAATTTAAATACTTCGAAAGGATTCATGGGAACATTTAAAAGCGTTTAACTGCCTCACCAGGATACCGACATTCGGAGAAAGCCATTTAAAAAAGTTACAAGAACCAACCTATGATTTCATACCTATGGGATGTATGGAAATCATAATCATCGCTTTTCTGGAGAGCGCTAAATGTTGTTAAATGTTTTGTAGAATTGCGCGATTTTAAAAGAAAACTTAAAAACATTCAAGTTAAAGTCGGAGAGAGAGCTTTTATTTAAAAGTCTGGCTACCCATGGAAGCTTCGTCAGCACATCTAGTATAGATGTGTGTTTAAAAGGACATCAGGACAATGAACGTAAAACATCTCATCGAATGAAGAATGAAAAGTGAAGGGAGGAAACAACAGTCGGAAGTTGATGGTTTGTAAAAAAAGGAAAAAAAAAATTGTAAATGTCAGGTGAGTGGATGTGACGGCATGTACTCGTATTGTGTAAAACGCTTTTACAATGCCACAATAGTGGCATGTGTTTCTTACTTGGCCATCAGCTTCTTAAGTTTTCTTGTGATGCCTTTAAATGGGGTTTCTTCCTTCAGTTTATGATTACTTATTTTTAACTTAGGATACCTACCTATCATAGAGCTTTACCTTAATGGAGATAGTATGAGGTGCAAGAAAGTATTATTTCAACGTCAATCGAATAAAGGCTGCCTGTGTTATATGAACACGAGTACAGTGTGACAATGACTTCTATGGGACGTTCTGAATAGTGTATTTTCTCCGCAGCTAAATGCTGTTACTTCTAGTCTGTGATGACTTTCCCACCTGGGTCAAGAAATTCCGCAATTATAAGATTTTTAGCTTCTCTTAGCTGGGGAATAAAAAATCAATAAAACGAATTAATCAATTAATACACTAGAACGCATCAGCACAGAGCTGTGCTGAGAGTTTGATCGCATGTCCTCTCGTCCTCTCTTGTGTTCAACCATTAGTACGCAAAACTGAAAAAAAAACTGTTGCGCTGTTGCATTTTAAAGAGCTCTTAAGGACTAATCGTTCAGGGTTAACACAAGAGTAGGTTCCAAAACACAGGAAACCTTAGACTTGATCGAGGATTGCTGCACTAGAAGTGGGGTTTTCATCAGTCCACTGAAAATTGAGCTTGTCTTCTTTACGAGAAGTCGGGTGTTGACTGGTTAGTCTCATGCAACACGTTTGTCCACTGAAGCAGTAGGAGGGTAAGGTGAAAAGTACTAGGCCTGAAAATGAAAACTGCGTTTGACTTCAACACACTTGGTCGAGCGTTTATCTAAGATCTGTATTCCTTCCGGAAGTTAGGGTCTGGAAGTCTGGAACGCTGTGAAAATATTTATTTACGGCACTTTTCATTGCATGCGAAGGGCTTTCCAAAAACAAATTTTTTCAGGTTTGGGGACAGATGGAAGTCTGATGGTGCCAAATCTGGAGAATATGGGGAATGGTCGAGCATATCGTGCCCCAAATCCCGCGATTTTCTCATCGCCAACGCATCCTTGTGTACACGTGCAATGTCCTGGGGAAAGATGTTTTTTTTTTCTTCTTCAAGCCAGGCCTTTTCTGGCTCCTTCATTTGCTGTTTCGTTTTTGACCTGCAGTGATGGACTATGGTCTCATGGTCTCATCCATGGTGAGAAATCGCCACACAAAATCGGTCCAAAGATTGATGTTAAAATCATTTGCTTTTGATTGGCATTCAGCAAATGCGGCACTCATCCCTAAGTTTTTGTGCAAGATATTTCACACCCTTTCTTCCGATATCACCACAGCCTCAGCTATCTCACTCAGTTTCACTCGCCTATCATCCAGCACGATATCATGGATCGTCACGGCTATGATGAAATTAATAACATATATATTTTGCCTGGCGAAACCTGTGACACGTCTGTATGCAGTATGTGCTTAGATATTCAATACCTTCATTGATCAAATGCCACCAGATATGCTTCATGCTAACTGTTCCCTGACGAATCCGCGAGAATGCAGTAACTGCAAGGTCTTGATGAGATATAAATTGGGAATAGTCTATAATTCTGGGTGTTTTATAGTCTCCAAAGCTAAATTGAGTCCCTCCTGAAATAGTTGTAAAAGTTACTTACTGGCACCGTAACAAGAGACAACACTTTCACTCAGCACCTGAAAACCTCTCACTTGCAGTGAAAATAATGACAACACTACGGTGTCTTTAACTACTCTTGGGGATACCCTTTAGAGTATTTTCAATAGATCGTACATGGTGAATTGGTATTGATTGTTTTACATGGTCCGTGTATCACGGAAATATCTCATTTAATATCGAAAGATACTACTTAATCGATTTCATTTGCATTATCTTCAAAGTAAGCCATATAAGAATGTTTAATTTGACCGTTCAGAAGGAGTTTGTCGTGGAAGTAGTATATTTTTTTTTATTGTATCCCATGTTGGCATACAAATGTAAATGTAATGAAAAGATCAGGAGAACCATATCTCCCTGCAAACGTAATACGAGTAGCATCCTCCGCACATGTGAACTAACAAAAAATGTATATATTCTTCTAATCACTGTTTCTTTAAGTTGAGCCTAATGATTAGAAGTCGTTCTGACTCTATTTTCCCCTTCACATCGACAATATACCTATTGAATGCTGACGACATTTCTAAATATAATTTCTAAATAAAATTATCTTCATTTTCGCGAACTTTGCCTCGATCTAAGCATCTATCTCAGCAATTCCTTGTAGTTGCTCATTTCTATGCTATAAAACGTTATCGCAAGAATTGAAAACAATGACAATTGCTGAATAATCAATTGTTGGTGCGTTACATCATCTGATATGCTTCCTGGATTTTAAATATTGCAAATGTTGAAAACTTAACTTCTTTCCATTTGCGTGCGCCACCTGAGTCTTGGTCTTCCACTACTGGGCTGTCCTTTGCAAGCGAATTCGAAGACTTCTCGGACCGGAGCATTGGTGTCTATACGCTCTACATGACCCAACCATCTCAGTCTTTGGATCTTTACTCTTCTGGTTAAGTCCATGTCCCTGTACAGTCCGTAGAGCTCATTGTATCTCCAGCTCGAATCACCGTCAATGCAGGCGGGACCGAAGATCACCTGACGAAGTTTTCTCTCGAAACAACCAAAAACACCCTAACCCATGCCTCTGCGCATAGAGCAGGACCGGGATTATTAAGGTCTAAGGGTGACTTTTGTTGCCCGAAAGAGGGCTTTGCTACTCAATTGCCTTCTTAGCCCGAAGAAACAGCGGTTAGCAAGAGTTATTCTTCGCTTGATCTCAGCGCTGATGTCGTTGTCTGTATTTATAGCAGAGCCTAGGTAGACAAAGTCCTTAACTACCTCAAAGTTATATCTGTCGAGGGTGACGTTCTGCCCGAGACGTCGGGGTTGGTTGTTCTTTTTGCTTGACAGCATATACGAGGACTTGGTCTTGCTCTCATTGACCGCTAAACCCATTTTCGCCGCTTCCGTCTCAATACTCGCGAAAGCGCCACTGACATCACGCTGCTTTCTCCCGATTATGTCAATATCGTCGGCGTATGCGAGTAGTTGGATGGACTTTTGAAAGATAGTGCCTCTTGTGCTTGCTCGTGAGTTTTGCACTATTCTTTCAAGTACGATGTTGAAAAAATCGCATCACAGTGCATCGCCTTGTCTAAATCCTTTCTGGCCATCAAAGGTCTCGGTGAGATCCTTACCGATCTTGGTGGAGCAGCGTGCATTCGCCATCGTCATCCTGCATAGACGGACGAGTTTGGCAGGGATGCCGAAACTAGACATTGCCCTGTATAGCTCATCTCTATAGATGCTGTCATACGCGGCCTTAAAATCGATGAATAGGTGATGGGTATCGATCTGAAGCTCATGGGTCTTCTCCAAGATCTGCCGTATTGTGAAGATCTGGTCGATGATGGACTTTCCTGGCCTGAAGCCACACTGATATGGATGATGGTTGTTGATGAACGGCTTCAGGCGTTCACACAATACGGCGGATAAGATCTTATATGCGATGTTAAGGAGACTGATACCTCTGTAGTTGGCGCAGTTCAGAGGGTCTCCTTTCTTGAGAATCCGACAAACAATGCTGAGGTTCCATTCATCGGGCATACTTTCGTCCGACCAGATTTTACAGTTGAGTTGGTGTATACCTCCTACCAAGTCATCGCCTGCCGCTTTGAAGAGCTCGGCAGTCAGGCCGTCCAGCAGCTTTGTAGGACTTAAGCTTAGACATAGCTATCTTCACTTCATCCAGGTCGGGTGGACGGAATTGTTGGTCATCATCGTCCAAGTTGAAAGGTTGTTTCTGCCTGACAGCAGGTCCCTCATCGCCTTTATACAGTCTGCAGAAATGGTTCTTCCAAATCCTCAGCATCGACTGCGATTCTACTACGATGTTTCCGTGACATGTTATTTTTACCTTTTGGTTAAACTTCCGAACCTCATTCCTGGAGTGGCATCTCTCAATTTCCTCTATCGCGCGCTTCTCATGCTATTTCTTCTTCCTCCTGAGAAGCCGGTGTTCGTCTCTCCTCTTCTGCTCATAGAGCTCTTGAGCAACTCTGTTCCTCATATGCAACGCCGCTTCGTCAATTAAATCAGAGTTTTCATTATGGTGGTCGGGTAAAACCCAGCACATCAGAAGCGGCATCTCTGATGGTTTTTTGGCATTGTTGGCACTGGTATTCGATGTTTGATGCTGGCTGCAAGTGACCTAATAAGAGAGACTCGATCGGAAAAGGATTTAGCGATCTCTTGCCCTTATAGCCGTCCTACGCCGAAATTTCTGACAATATAAGTTTGTCTTGGCATTGTTCGGGATATCCGCAACCGTTGTGGTAGTGGTCTGAGTCGATGTTGGCTCCTCGGAGCGTTCGGACATCGATAATACTAGAGGAGTGTCTTGCGTCAATCGCAATGTGGTCAATCTAATCTGGTTGACGGTTGACTGATCAGGAGTTCTCCAAGTCCCCTTGTGAACATCGATATGGTGAAACAGCGTGCTACCTACGACAATGTTTTGTCCGGACGCTAAGTCGATAATCCTGAATTCGTTATCGGAAGCGGTGTCGTGCAGGCTATTCTCTTCCTAGCTTTGGATTGAAATCGCCGAGGACAGTTTTAATGTCATAGCTGGGGCATTGCCTGTAGGTCTTGTTCAAGAGCTCGTAGAAGCTGCCTTTGGTGTCGTCATCTTTCTCCTCTATGGGGGCGTGCGCACTATCAGCCTAATGTTGGCAAATTTAATTTTGATGCGGATTACTACGAGACGCTAGTTCAAATGCCGGAAACTTAAGAGTTCTTTCCTAAGTCTGCGTCCAACAACAAATCCGCATCCAAATAGGCGCTGCTTTTGCTGTCGATATCAATCGCCGTAGTAGATGTCGTAGTTTTTCATCCTCTTTTTGTCTGGCCCATCCCATCGCATTTTTTGGACGGCGGTAATGTCTGCTTTGCAGCAGTCTATGGCCTCGGCTAGTTGTTTAGCTGCATCTGAAACCATGAATTGTTATTTCTGACGTTTTTGAGGATATTTTTTGAGTCAACAACTTCACTTTTCCGCTCGCGCAGCACATTATCTTGCAGATAAAATTTTCTTATTTTCGGTGATCTGCATATCTTACTGTTTGCCTTTGAGAAGTTCTGACTTTAAAACGTTTATTGTCATCTTAATGTTCTTGATCGGTGCGGTTTAATCTGCTTTGATATTCTGCGGCAATGAGTCGAGAACGTTAGCTTATGTTCGCACGTGGGCGAGGCAGCACGACTGATTAATAAATTAATGTAATTCTTTTCCTCTTCAACTTATAAAACTCGTACAATGTCCCACGATAACACAGACCACGATCAAAGAAAAGACAGATAATTAAATCATTTCCAACGATTGATTATGCACATCAATGTCAACAAAACAACTCAACTCGTAAAACGCGTACTATGGCCCGCGAAAACACAGACGACGATCAACTGGAAATAAACGAAAGAAGTAGAGCACGCGCGTATCCGAATGCAACGTTTTGTCTACATTTCAAGTCAATCGACCGAATACTTTTTGAATCTTGCGAGCACAAACATACACAGGCTGAATTTTTCTATATTGGATCATTGCAAAAATTCGTCCCCGATGTTTATACGTGGCAGAAAGTTTGCTGTATGGCGCAACTATTGTTTGTTTTACGGACTTGTTGTAAACCAGTAGATAGGTCGTGGCATCAGAAGTCATTTCATCACTAAACTCTGTTAAGTTAAATTATGTTTAAAAAAAAATTCCTAAATGGAGAACAAAATGTCAAACATTTGCCATGTAATGCTGTCGATTTTATAAAAAGAGTGAGTGTTGGAATTGCTACAAAAAAACACATTTAAATCATTTATTCGAATCGTGCTTATGTCCTACGGACCGTTGAAAAGTGGTTTGATAGATTCCGGAACAGTGATGAGACCTTAGAAGATCAACCCTATTCTAGATGGTTTTTCGAGATTGATGACGACATTGTGCGGGCCTCAGCGAAACTAATCTGAAGACTTTGACTGAAGAGATTGCTGTAAGGCTTAATATTTACCATTTTTCATAAAAACGAATCATTTTTGGATTGAGTCGTAACAGGTGACTGTTCAATAACGTGCAACAAAAAATGAGCCGGAGAGAAGCGATCGAAAGTGCAGAACCCATGGTATAAGCTGCTGAGACTCCAGCAATACGACTTTCTTTCAACTGGTGAGTAATTGTTGTGAGCAACTCTCTTAGCTCTAGGCCAGGCCAAATATCATCCGACAAACGCTTTAAAAACTGAAGGAATTAAGATGGGAAATCCTTCAACAACCAATGCATTCCCCAGACCTTGTTCCTACAGATTTTCATTTGTTTCGGTCTCCTCAGAACAGTTTGAATGAAAATTTTTAGTGACACGGCATACAACACCTTAATTCTTCGAGAAAAAGGATTTATGTGCAGATTGTCTAGAGCTTAGTGAAGACTACTTTGTAAAACAGCAAAAGAAAATTATGTGGAAAACTGATAGAAATCGTCGCGCCAAAAGTCTGTGAGTTTTGTTATGCAAGTCGCTGTTGTTCTTATTCAAGAAAACTAAAGGGTTAGGTCAATCGTCATCATGGCTTCAGTGTGCAGGCAATTCGTCGCACTGGGAAAAGTTTGAACATAAGTACACTCTTTTGGATTTTAACCCACTCACCAGACAGAAATTGATGAAATGAAGGAAACATGGCAGCCGGAGAGGCCAGTATCGAAGAAGACCCAGAAATGCTAATTTAGTGCTGATCAGCGCTCCCCAGATAGTCAGCCCGGTTTTCAGTTGAATTTGAGCCAACATACATATAAGACTGTATTGACGCTAGAATTTAAGCTGGATGACCATAGACAACGGAAATGTTTGCCGGAGATCCCGATTTTGCACAAAAAATCATCTTCTCAGACGAGGTTCATTTTTGGCTCAGTGGCTATGTCAACAAGCAAAATTGGAGTGCAAGTGTTTGTTCAAGCAGCAATGTATCCATAAAGATTGACTATTTGGTTTGGTTAATGGCAAGGCGGCATCAATGGACCTTATTTCTTTCAAAATGAAAAAAATATCACCATTACCGTCAATTGTCTCAGGTATAAAGTGATGTTAACCGACTTTCTGTGATCAGATCTCGACAACATTGACATAATCCAGCTGAGAGCTTCATGTCAATTACCCGCCGCGATCATGCGATTTGACACCACTCGATTATTTTCTCTGTGGCTACGTCAAGTTCTTAGCCTACGCTAAATAGCCAACCACTTTGGACTAGCCCAAGGCCAACATTATATACGCTTTTGCAGGAATAACGCTGCGCATATTAGACCGTCCCCTTGTAACACTACCAGCGAAGTCTAGGCGGCCATTTGAATAGTATGCTTTTCCAAAAATAATGGCAAAATTAAGCTAGAGTAAATTTCATATCTCACGGCGTTGTTGTTTTATTGAATTGCATCATCGTACGGTAACTAGAACTTCATCAAAAAGATTCAAATGTATTTTTTCGATTGAGACTAAAAACAATCTGGTTGAGTGAAAGCAGCGTTTCCACACACCTTTTCTTTATTTTTACCTTCCCCAAAACAAGACATGCAATCAAGGGCCCACCCGCCGGTTTTAATGAGCGCCATTCGTATAAAATCAGGGAGAAAAAATGTTAAGTGCTTTATTTTTGGATAATATTGAAAATAGGTATGAGGAAACAGATATAGAATAATGCAGAATTTTTCGATCGCCCAAGACTTCCATTTGTTTTCAATTTAATAGTCACTCAAATTTTACCCAACAGAGGTGCTCGCCATAGCTTGATCAAATTAGTTTTTTACTGTATAATTGTAAGAATGGTATTGTTTTCGAGAATGGTAATTTTTTGAGAGAGGAAAGTTACTCTTTGGCGTCTGCAAATGGCAGAGGAGACGTCTTTGTATTTATTTTATTTCGTTGGTCATAAACAGCAATGTTTTTTTTTTAATTTTGGGAAAGGCCTTCGACGGCTAAAAAACTTCAGATGCTGGTATATGTTATTCAGATACTGTATCCTTCTCTGGTAATGGCAATGTTTCTTTACCCAACTTAATGCTTAAGAGTATTGTGCATCTTGGAAACTATGCTCTGAACAAATTGAAACTATTTTAGCTATCTTTGGAATGTAATTTAGTTCTCTTCACGAATGTCTCGTTTTGGATAAACAAATGGGAAGTTTAGGCTAATATTGGTCAGATCCAATGATTGAGTTGGCGAGATTGGCAATCAGGTAGTTGACTGTTTAGCTATAGTAGTACTCATCAGAGCTCTCACCATAACTTGACATTCAACTTTGTTTATTTTCTATTCTCATACTAGCTATCGGTAACTGATCTAGTTCATCTGGACTTGACTTTATAGGATTATAAGCACGAATGTTGGAGAAAAAGAAAGGACAAGGGCTTATTTTAAGAGCTAAGAAGCTTCTTTTTCTTTTACAGAAATCGACTCTAGATTCATTTCTTTCGATCCAATATTGAGACAATCTTCATAGCATTTGTCGTATACAGCACCAATAACATGCTGAATATCTGTTTCCGACGCCGGTATAATCCGCAATTTGCCAGCATAGAGCAATTACGACTGTTAGAAACACGTAACACATATTTTTGAAGAAACAATCATTTAGCATTGTTTGACAATAGAGTGGCGTAAGGCACTGCAACTGCCTCACTCCAAACGTAGCAATTCTCTTGTCAAAGGATTTATTGAGCCCGAAGTAAATCTTACCACTAAATATGATAATGGGTGAGCCAACCGCTAGCGCTGAAGATAACATTAAATTAAACACACGCTTCTTCTTCTTCTTATCCTTTTATTAACCCTTTCCTCGTTATACGAACTTATGCGAAACGAGTTTCCCATTTTTACTGCATCGCTGCTGCTCCGCTTATGGGGTTGGCCAATGTCGCAGACCGCAGAACGCGTCTACATAATGCTCGGTCCTGGATCGCTTCAGTGGTTAACCCCAGACGTTGTTGCGCATTTGCCATCTGAGAAATCCAGGAATTCTTTTTCCGACCTCGTTTTCTTATAGTTGGAGTGACCGTAGTTGATAGTGCCTTTTTAACCGGATTTTCCGCAGATCTTCTTTGAACGTGGCAATACCAGCTTATTCTATTCGCCTCAAGCTGTTCGGTTACCGAATTCTTTATATGTAGACTTCCTCTTATACGCGTAGATCTAATGCAATCGCGTTTAGTGACTCCACTAGACATCCTTAACATTTTCATTTCCGCTGCCGTTATTTTGTTTTTAAACGCTTCGTACATTGTCCAGCACTGTGAACCGTATATAAGAGCTGGTCTAACAACCGTGGTGTAGAGTTTCCCCTTTAATTTAAGTGGAAATTTTGGGTCGCAAAAGATTCCCGAATTTTCCCGCCATTTCATCCATCCCACACTCACTCTGTGGTTTACGTCGTCGTCACATTTCGCTTGTTATGAAAATAATGTAGAATGTATTTGTTGATAATTAAAGGTCGGCCTATGGCAATTATGAATGAAATACAACATCGTTCATGTGACCACTACGACTTCTATTGCGAGCAATCATGCGAAGGTCAAAATTATTTCCTTTGGAAAATAAGGCCGCAATTTCAATTTAAATGTTATGTTTGAGATCCTGAATTGTCTTTATCTTCATGTTCATAGAGAGGAAGTCTCTCCCTCGCTTTGATCAACAAACTTTCAACCACATTAATTATATAACGATCGATGCAAGGCCTTTTCCTTAGCTGACTCTCTGCTAACATTGATTGTTATTATCCTATTGAAACCAAGATACGGGTGCGGTTATTTGTAACAGCCCAAAGATACTGAATCATTGTAGGGAAGTTAAATGGCAAATAGCTCCGATCGAAAGATACCGCCAAGGTCTTTCCTCTAAGCCTATCAAAGAATCAGCTAACTTCAGCATCAAACCTGGCAAGTAATATCACTGACATGGATCAAGCAGAGAGGCTGCCTCCGATGTGCTGAGTTTCACCCAGTCCAATAAAGAAACGCTCTCGTTCGAAAACGAATGCAGGAAGTCATGTCTATGACAAAAAAAAAAAACAGTCAGCGACGAAAGCTTGAAAAGATTATTTCTAAAGATTGCTAAAAATTGGTATGCCGAGCTGTTTAAATCAGCAGGTGATGATTGGAACATATATTAATTTATCTCCAAAGTCTTGACGAAAGAATGCTTAAGTAAAGGAATCTCTGCACTGTTTGTCTGATTTTTAAGATATAGGGTGCAACGTACTATGCTAACAACGATGCAAACAATTTCCTCAGCATCGCATATAAAATCCGATCTGCCGTGGTGGTTTTAGTCTAGAAAGAAGTGCGCGGGGTTCAACTCACTTTATCTTATATTCTATTATCAGATATCTTAATAAATGTAAGTTTATTGAAAATGTAAAGAAAAGTTTTTGGAAATAAAACTCTATCTATCTATCTATCTATCTAATTCACTTTATCGTATACGCATTTACCTAATGGGGAGACCATAGAATTAGGAGTGCTTGCGACTGGCGGTAGGGGCAGGCTTAACTGTCAATAAAGCCAAAAAGAAGTATATGCTGTTAACAAAGATGGACACATGGCAAAACAGCACTGAGGGCGACTAAAAATTTGAAGTAGTATTTGACTCATCTAGTACCTGAGTTCTGCTATCAACTCGCACACCAGCACGGAAATCATCCTCGCCAGGAGGCATTCTCGAGCAGACCTTTTATGTCAAAACAAGGAGTAGACTAGATATTGAGCTTTCCAATGATTTTCTTAACATCCTACTTCAGAAAATTATGAGATTCGACACAAGCACTAAAGCTACAATTTTCAAAAGTCTGTCAAAATAAAGGATCATTCATTTTTCGATTTCAAGTAAAACACACAAAGCGATACATTTTTGATGAAAATTTTAATTTATTATAAAATTTGGACTTTGCCACTTAGTGTGAAAAACAATATGATTTAAATGGCTGCATCGGAAAGATTCCTAGCATGCGATTCTTTTAAGGTAATTTTTCACAACTTTTTCGCACATTTGGGGCGGTATCTCGGCCATAACTTGAGCAATATTGGTTTTTAATGCGTCTAGAGTTCGGGGATTATTCACATAAATACGGTCTTTTGCGAAGCCCCACAGAAAAAAATCTAACGGTGTCGAATCGCATGATCTTGGTGGCCAATTGCCGTCGCCAAAACGTGAAATTACGCGACCACGAAACTTCTCACGCAATAAAGCCATAATTGGTCGTGTTGTGTGGCTTATCGCCCCGTCTCTTTGGAACCACATATCGTCCAAGTCATGATCTTCAACCGCCGGTGAAAAAAATCTACCATATCGCTCCGAATTGACTGTAACCGTTCGCCCATTGGCATCTTTAAAGAAATGCGGACCGATGATACCTTTCGACCATAGAGCACACCAAGCAGTCACTTTGTCTGGATGCAAGGGCAACTCTTCGATCACTTGTTGGTTTTCTGAGCCCCATATGCGGCAATTTTGTTTGTTTACATACCAACTGAGTGAGAAATGTGCCTCATCACTGAAGAAACTGTTGTTCGAAAAATTAGTGTTTATCGTCTGTTGTTCGAACACCCAAGAAGCGTACCTAAGGCGTTTTGAATGGTCAGCAGGCTTCAATTGTTGCGCAGGTTAAACTTTATAAGGATGAAGATGCAAATCCTAATGCAAAATACGCCATACTAAGGTGTACGACACGTTCAATTGCTGCGAACGCCGGGAAATCGATAATTTCGGATCATCAGCAACACTTGCACTTACAGCAGAAATATTTTAGACTGATCGTGCATTACGATGATGCACAGGTCTTACGACAGCAGTAACGCTTCTTTCTCTCTCTTTAAATTTTTTCACAATTTTACCGATTGCTTGTGTAGTCGGTCGATTATGACGACCATAATCATCGCGAAATGCGCGAAAAGTGACTACGCTTGAATCACCACTTTTGTAGTAAGTTTTAATAATTTTAACGCGTTGTTTGTTTTATAAGCGATCCATTATTGTAAATCAAAAAAATTCAACAAATATTATGATACTTCAAATGACAGCCGATGGCATGTGTCGAATGCCAGCGCTACCAACTTGAAACTACGAAATGAATGACCCTTTACTACTGACATTGGAGTGGTGTTAATCAAGGAAAAGCCAAATAAAATAGTCAATAAAAAGGCACAAACAAACTTAAAAAATCCGACAATAGACGAGTGGAACTTTGAGATAGTTGGGAAGTTTCCGGTCGTCAGCACTATGCACATGTATCTACTTACACGTATAAAAAAGTGTAATTTCTTACTCACCCTTCTACAGACTTCTTAACCTTCTAAAGCGTGCTGTGCAAAGCAACACGTTGATATACATATTTCATTCAATATGTAAACCATACGATTCCTCCGTCCAGCATATTCCAGCTTTGATATTGTTTTGGTGTTGAGTTGTTGGCCACATGCCAAAACTACCTAACAATTCTAGTTACTGTCTATTAATTTTTGTTTGAAATATGTTGCGTATACGACCCGTAACCCGTACTTTGTGGCAACTTCAAATGCTCCCTTCGACGTAATTCATCTATTTTATTCCTCAATTCTAATGTAAAGGTTTACTTCAAGTGAATTGTACTTAAGGAGTCCTTTTTAACAGGACTGTAGAACAGAGATTTGAAGATCAAATAAATAAAGAACTTAGAAATATTTGAAACTTAAATTCCATGGAGCAGATTTAACGGCAAAACATTAAAACTCAAAACAAGAAGAAAATATTCAAAACATTTTTAAAGGTAGATGCCAAACTTGTCAATCATCCTGTTGTCCTTGTATATTAATATTCAACAAGAAGCGAAAAGCTCCAACTGCTATAAACAAAACAGAAAATTTTGCACCGGGTTTATTTAATTTCGTTCCCCCCCAACCACCCATTTTTCTCACTCTGCTATTCTCTTCCATTTCTCAGTTATTACGCGCAAATAGCGCATTGAATCCTGGAGCTTTTCCACACTGTGACGTACAAGAGCTTCATCGGCACCCTTAACTTGCTGTCTTCCTGGCCACAGCTGTTTGCGCCAACATACGCGCAATTGTTTTGCTTCTATTTTTTGTTCTTTTTTTTGCATACTCCCATATCCAAATGCTCACAACAGCATACGTTCCTTTGATGTTGCGAATAAGTGTATCCTTGTTTGAAAATGTACTCAAAAAAGAAAACATCGAAAGTGGGTGAAAACAAGGAGCACATACGGAAACAAAGTGAATACAAAAAAAAAATGTAAAATACCTTCATTGGGTGCAGTGCAGTCCTCCTGAGTATTTTCTCTCTCCAATACTCCAGCGTTGACTATTCAATTTAAACACCAATCTAAAGAGAGCAATAGATACTTTTCATATCTCGTCAGTTGTATGGGAATACAGTAGCTATTTCTCGAGTTAGTACGCTTCGGGCATAGAAAGTCGTATGTTGCCATTTGCTAGTTGATCCCGGTCGGGTTTTCTATTCTTCTGGCTGAATTATCCTTTTTTCCGCACACTATTGACGGAGAACCTCATTTGTTTTTCGCCCACTCTATCCGATACAAGTCCAAGTATCTGTGTGTAATACATATTAAGTAAAGAATGGAATATTTCTGTAAAAAAGAACAAAAAAAGATGTTCGATACTCTTTAACTTTTACACTCTGGTATTGTGTGCGACTCCTGTGCGAGATCTCTTGCCGATGAATTAAGATTCCACAGTGCAAAGTGAAATTTCAACCTGTCTGGTTGTATCCGGTAGATATATTGTTTACATCCGCGCGGCTGGTTCTCTGTTTTTCTTTTTTCTTCTGCCTTTTCTGTTATATTTCTTCTTTTTTTTTTTTAAAGAAAAAAAAAGCTGTGTTTAAATGTACATGGTTTTTTCTTTGCCCATTTTTGTATTGTTTTACGCTTCACTTTTATTTTTAAAGTTTTAATGGATTACGAATTTACATATGGATACTATCAGATTCAGATTTTACATAGACACATGGTGTTGAGGAGAAAATTAAAATGTCCTCGAAGGCTCATTTAAAATTCTGATTGTCGAGAATCGTCCTAGTTTTCCACTGCACCTTATGTTTAAAAAAAGAAAAAAAAAATAAAATAAAATAAAATTATTTCTGTACAGAAAGTTATAACAAATATATATATATAAATCATTTTATCTTTATAGTGAAATAATAAAAACAAAAGAACATGTGTGCTCGCATTATTGTAATTAAGCGGTTTTCTTCTATCCTCCACCAAAGTGCTTAACAGGTATCATTTGCAAAAACAGAAAAAAAAAATGTAATAAGAAGGATTCACAGAAAAGTGGATCACAGATTGAATACCCCCGAAGATACGAATACAAATACAGACCCGAGTGCCGAGATACGAATATGCCAAGATACCGAGATTTCCAAGTAGACAGCAGCGGGTGAATCTGCCTTACGCTGATTTTATTCGGTCGATTTTCTTCAGCCCTTCCTCCTCTTTGTACCCTCATGCAAAGTAGTGATGTGATTTATAAATCATAAACCAAGAAAAATGATAGCGAAAGGAAACGAGGAAAGATGAAAAAGGAATCACCAAGAACGGAACCAACTACCTATGCCAAAGTGCTCATGTGCGCACACATTTCTATGGGTAGTATGCTACCCCAAAAATAACTTAAGTTCTTTCTCGGCCGTGTGTGTTTTGTCCTTTTTTTCTCAATAAAGTGTATCTCAACGGAGGCAACCGTGAGAGGATATGGATATACGTACATTGGGCTGTCTTGGCCCACACTCCTTTGTAATAAGGAGCAACAGTGCTACTTTTAGTTAAGCAATATCAACAACCACGCCAGAGTGAAGCTGAACCAAAAATATCTAAAACATCATCTCTTACTTCTTTCTCTCCTGTGCTCCTTGTTTTGTGTGCGTGGTTCCAAAAATCACAAATACTACTTGAAAAAGTTGAGTGGAAAACAAAAAATAAAAAAGAAAAGAAGCAAAACTGCGACAAGAGATAAAAATCGCTTGAAATTGCGTATGATAATATCCTTAATAATGTTGTCTTTCTGAGAGCACGAAAAAAAAAGAAGAAAAAAAAAACAAAAACAAATTAGATCCGTAGCTTAGATACGCGATTCAATTCAATTCAAGTTTCCACTGCTCTGTTTTTGTCCTCTTGTGTCAGTGTGCTAGTGCAAAAGAATAAAAGTGTCAATGTGTGTGTGGGAGAATTTTTGATTGAAAGCAAGAAAGGCTGAGTTTAAAAAAAAAAAATTGTTTCAATCGGTGATGTACGTGTATATAAAATTTCAAAAAATATATATATATCTCTAAATTATAATTACAAAAAAATAAAAATAATTAAAATTAAAAGTGTCTATGTAGTAAATAAAAAATCATATAAATAAATAAATTTCAGTGAATCAAAAGCAATATTTAAATTTAAATTTAAGAAATAAATATATTCTAACCAATTTGTTAAATAATAAAAATAAAAAATAAA
The DNA here is from genome assembly GCA_928272305.1 of Volucella inflata. Taxonomy (NCBI): domain Eukaryota; kingdom Metazoa; phylum Arthropoda; class Insecta; order Diptera; family Syrphidae; genus Volucella; species Volucella inflata. The sequence goes on along the minus strand of OV743717.1, from coordinate 78,455,153 downwards.
TATAAAAATCAAAGAATTTCGAAAGGCACTTGGATTCGCCATTATTCGTTAAATATTTTCACCTTGCTGTTGGTGCTGGTGTTTGCTGCTGAAATGGTATTGGTCATAAATTTTGTGGAGCTTTTTACTCTAAAACGGATATCAACGAATTGAATTTACACTGATGTGTATCGGTAAGTGATACTTTTATGGCACCCATTTAAGGGATTGCCGTTTTTTCAGTTTTTTTTTGTATTTTTTTTGTTGTCCTCTCAGGGCAAGGCTTTGAAATAGTAGTTGCAATCAAACTTCGAGGTAAGGTGTGTTTTATTTTCAATGTATCTATGATAGGCTTTGGATTTTTATCACAATCTTTTCATTTGTTGTCAACGGATGTTTTCGATTGATGTGTCCCAATTTGTTTTATTTTTTTATGTAATTAGAAAACATTTATTGGAAATTATAATATAGTTGTTATTTTGGATTGAAATATCAATTTTTGTGACATTATTTCCAAGTACGAGTATACAGCGGTTAATATTGAAGCATTTTTAAGTCGAAAAATCGCCGTCAAGTCGTATAAAGTTCTTGCCTGGCTGACATAGATTAGAGACCAAATGCTGACCCAAGGTTTTTTTTTTCTTTTGTCACTCTACTTGGGAGCATAGGGCTTCCACTTGGCATCTCCGTCTCACTCGGTTGGCTGCAGTTTTCTTTACACTGTTCCAAGTCAGGTTGAGTTTTCCGAGTTTAGGAGTATCGATCGTCTCCAGGTGTTCTTGGGACGGCCTTGCCTTGAGGGTTCCACTCTAACACCATTGTGGTGGCCTTTTTCCTGATGGTATGTCCGATCCATTTCCATTTGCTTCTCTTAATCTGTATCGCAATTAGTTCCTCTCCTGCCATTTCCAACAGATCCCCGTTCCTGATGTAGTTTGGCCAGAATATTCGACATATGGTACGGAGACATTTGTTGATGAATATAGTACCTGAAGTCTCTGTATGATCTTGTTGGAAATTTACCAGGTTTCGCTGCCATATATCAGTACTGACTTGACACATGACTTAAATATTCTGAGCTTCGTGTTTCTGGAAATCTGGGAACTCCTCCATATAGGTCGTAATTGGCCGAATGCTGCTCATGCTTTTCGAAGTCTGTTATCAACGTCTGATTCTGCGCCGCCGTCTGTTGTTAATATGCTACCTAGATAGCAGAAGCTATCAACATATTCGACGGGGTTTTCTTCGATGGTAATATCTCCTCTGTTGCAGGTGTTGATCCCCATGGCTTTAGTCTTCCGGATATTTATCTCCAATCCGTCGTATCGTGCTACTCTTGCGAGGTGTTCTAATTAAGCTTGGATGTCACTGAGTTGAGGGCGGTGGCGCGATAGATAGCTCATTGGACTATCATGCAGAGAATCTGGGTTCGATTCCTGGCCGGGTCACCAACAATTTTTCAAATCTCCATCACCCTTTCGGCGGGCAGTAGCAAACTCCCGAAGTAAAATTGCCTACGAAAAAGCTTCTAAGGAGTGCCGTTCGGACTCGGAGATACGCGTTAGGTAGGCCCCGCTCAGATGTGACAAAAATAACAACATGAACAACACAAATGAGTGTCAAGAAGATAGGCCTTGGCCCATACCGGGCTGCCAGCGCCACAGTTTTTTTTTTTTTTTTGTCACAAGTTATTCCACGTCTATGCGCGCAGACTTCTCTCATAATTTGATCCAGGAGAATTGTGAACAGTTGAGGTGAGAGTGGGCATCCTTGCTTTACTCCTATATTTACAGTGAAAGAGTCACTGGTGATTCCAATATGTAGTACCGCGAGATGCGAATCTTCGTACATGGCTCTGATGATGTTAATTATTTTTTTGGGTACTCCTTTCTTACTTAGTGCTTGATGGGGTCAAAGGCCTTTTGGAGATCGAAGAACAGCAGGTATAGAGGTGTACGCCATTCTATAGACTGCTCAACTATTATACGCAGATGATTGTTGGCTTGGTTGGTTGTTGGTTTTGTTTTGAATGATTGTTGCAAGTATCCTGTATATGGAGTTAAGTAGAGTTATTCCTTTCCAGTTGCTGCATTCTTTCAGGTCGCCCTTCTTTGGTAACTTCACGATTATGCCTTTCTTCCAAGATGAGGGTAGTCTTTCTTCTTCCCATGTCTTTCTGATTCGGCAGTGATACCATCCTCGCACTTCTTTTTCATTATAGCCTCTTTTATCTCATTGACACAGGGTGCTTCACACGATATACTTAAGTTGTTGTCTGTGTGGCTGTTTGTTTCATCTTCATATCTTATTTCGTTGTTGTCGTCTACGGTATTGCTAATGTCTTCGAAATGATCCCTCCATCTTTGAGTTTGGGCATCTGACCAAGGTAAACTGTCTTAAAGTCATAAGTTGCAGGAGCTGGGCATCCAATTGACAGAGCCACATTTGGCGACAAGACAAATAACAAACTCTGTCTTCAATAAGCTTATTGCGGCATGCGCTCTGTAGCAAATGGCATCGTCCTATTGAAACCATATATCGTCTTCAAAAATAGGTATTATAGACCGCTGTCGTTCGCCTCTATGATACATTCTTAATGGAAACCACACCATATACAATGGTTTCTATTGTAACAGCTCCGGCTGTTTGCTTGATCGAGTTTGGCAATTTTGCTTATAAACAAATCATGCCTTATCTCTGGGGGTAATTATCCTGTAAAAAACAACTGAATATTCTTTCTCCTTCAGGGAGGCCAATCAACGTCGTTCTCAATTGTCATTTGGCTTTAGCTCTTTGAATAACAACATACATATATCTTTTATGGACGTATAGACAAGATTTTTTGAAAATATGCCACGTGGATGTTCAAAATATGGCCAGCTCTTGAGAATTGTGCGGAATCGATGTGATGCGGTCTGGCTCGTCAATTCGCCTCAATATTCTCCTACATCTTGGAGTTTTAATGTCTCGATTTGAATTAATTGACAAAACTCTAGCCCACTCAACATAGTCGTAACTGACCTCAGATTTTGATTTAAAAAAAAAAACTGAACTCTAAGCACCCTTGGAGTTTAAATTTTTCCATAATTTCGGGTAAAAGGATGACAATCTGGAGCATAAAGTATTATGAACTTTTGAAGTCGCGTCTTGAAGTTTAAAGAAATCTGCTTGGCATTTGTTTATTTCACTGAACATGTACATATTTCCAATGAAAAAATAAAGCATATTTTGTAAAAATTATTCATAAACCAAAACTTGGGTCATCCGCTCACCCATTTCAAATTTCATCAATATTACAGTGTAATCAGAAATATACGGCCCGAATGTTGTTCTAATGATTCTGTAGTTTGGAGAGCTTTGGAACAAACCCTATCCCTACCCCCGCTCATGGAGCTTGCTTAGAGCGAGAGTGGATGAAAGTAAGAGAGGAAAAAAAGACAGATACCGACGTTGGTTGGTTTAGAATGTTTGCAGATTGTAATGGCTAGAGAGAATCACGATATTTTAGAGTTCATCTTAAATTGGGCTTGAGGGTTTTTTGATGGGTATTCACAGGCAAACAGGTTTTACAGTAAAAAGTTTTAAGGGGCGATATGCGACAGAAGTAAGTGAGACAGGAAACATTATGTCGCTTTTCAAAGATGTCAACTTACTGAGTGATATTGTCATAGATTTGTCACACTGTTTTGAATCCCATCTAACAGGTGCAGAGCAGTTGACCAAATTTGGCCATTGTAAGCGTAACATACGCTGCCGTTCTCATTTCCTAAAGCCGAAGAGAAAGAACCTGAATCCAGGATCAGATAATGAAAAGAGGGGACGAACATAAGTGCAACAAGACTGAAGGAGAAGAGATAAGAAGATTCGCAGGGACGGATTAAACAAATGATTTCTGCATCTCCATTGGAAATGCCTTAAATGGAATAATTGATAAATAAGCTTAACCACTGGTTTCGCCAGTTAAAGAACTATCTCTTTAAATGAAAAGCAGCGTTATTTGAATGTTGGAATACAAGCCATAAGTCAGCAAAGCCGTGGAGACTCGAATTCGATGAAATCAGCAAAGGCAGCATATCGCTCATTAAGAAAGAAAACAAGAGATACATCGACCGCTTATTCACAAAAGCATGTTCACTTTTGAAGAATCGTTCAACAAACAGAACGATAAAAGGTATGCTCCATCTTCACGGCAGGCGTCTGAACTCGCTCCGGGAATTCAACGCTGCCATCACCCAGCTTCTGTGAAGGTTTGGTGCGGAGCTGCCAAACGTTTTAGAGAACATTGTGGAGCTTCTCAACACAACACTGATTGCAAATGAACCGTGAACGTTTCAACAAGACGCAACCCCAGTTCATAACACAAAAACTACTCAAACATTCGACGGGTGATTGACCATCTGGTACCCCAGACCTCAGTCCATTAGTCTTCAGACTATGGTCTGTCTAAGAGACTATAGCTTGCACTTGTCGACATCCAAGCATTGAGTTTTTAAAGCGTGCCCTTAACAGACCAGTGAACTATTTTCCAATACATGAGATGCATACTGCAATCGATGAGTAGAATTGGTAGCCATTGAGTGACCCTACATAGAACAAATAAGTTTTGAAAAATATTCATTCGTTTTCACTTTATTGGCTAAAAACCGTGTGACACAACATGGATTTAATATCTGAAGCACACCATAACGTCATATTCACCACTTAGCGAGAATCGTTTGTTCAGCAGAAATCTCATTACTTTTACGTCGAGAAGAAGGCTGGCTTGATTGACATCTATTGCAATTCTTCTTAGTATAGAAGTACTTAAAATCGTGCACAGGACACATTCCTTTTTGCAAAGGCCGACCCAATTAACAGAATTTAAATTCTTCGAACAACATTTCTCCTGTTTCCAAAGCAAAAACGAGAACAAACCAAATTCGAGTCAAAAAAAAGTGTCATGACTTTTACTATCTTGTATTTTGGTTCAAAAAGAAGAAAAGATCTCTTTGACTAAAGCCCATTTTCAGTTGTTCTGGACCGGGAAATTGTTTTATTTCTTCGGAGTATCTTGAACAACTTGGAAAAAGAACTACTTTTAGCTGACGGTTATGCATGATACATGGTATCACTTTTAGGCACACCGTCGAATAGGAATATTAAAACGAAAAGATTTGATAAACATTAAAAACAAATAAACGAAACAATACTCGTAAAGCGGACAGAATAACATCGGCAAAGAGGCCACATTTCACAGTGCATCTATTGACAAATTCTACTAACAAGAAAGTAGACTGCTGTCATTACTGTAAAAGCTTATACAGGGATTGTTCTCACGGACAAAACCCCGAGATCATAACCCTAAAATATTAGGCGCACCTGATCAGATTTGAGGATTGTTCTTCAATTTTAGGCGGATGAAAGCCGATGATATACTGAGGTGAGATCAAAGGGGGTGAAATATATCTTAAATCGCTTTAGGAAACCTAGACATTTCACCGAATATGTGTTCATTCAAACGAAGGCTATCATTGACACTCATACCGAGAATAGAAGTTTTTTGGTTTCGACGATACATGTGCCATTCGCGGATTATGGCTGAGTGTCCAAATTTCGCTTAAGCGACAGCAGACAGAATTATTTTTTGGGAAAATCAAATACCACTCTGTTGATATCTCCCCAATTGGTTATGCTGTAAATTCCTCTTTCGTTATCAAGGGAATATGTTGGATTAGAAGCAGCAGACAAGTGATCATTGATCAAGATTAAGAAGAGTGTCGGTGAAAGATTGAAACCCTAAGGTACACCAGCATTTATTTTGTAAATATCGGACTTGAAACCATTCAAAACGATTTGAATTGAACGTTCCGAAGCGTAATTTCTTATCCATTAAAGAAAAGAGTCATCGATCCCAAATGCGCATATTTTCGACAAAAAAAAAGCCTGGCGCCAAACTCTGCGAAGTGGCTAAGAAATATCAAGTGAAACTATCTTGCATTTCGCGGGATTGATGTACACTTGCTTTCGTATTTTGATATATTAAATTAGATGACGGTGTGACAGTATTCTCATGACCCTAAATATAAGAAATTTAAGCAGAATGAGATTGTAAAAGAAGACAGAAGAAGTTTCGCCTCTTGTAGGGACGGGCTGAGCAAATGCGGTTTCCCATCTATTTAGAAAAAAGTTCTCAAGAGTAAGATTAATGAAAGAGCTGAAGAAGGAGGATATGCCGTCTGGATCACGGATCTGTGAATTTCAAGATCTTTAAGTACTCATGCTACTACAAAGGTTCAAAAAGGTATTCGTGCAATTGAGGATTTAACGCCCTCAAGTGTAGGTAAAGTCAAAGAACAATTTGGAAGTGTTGAGCTGACCGCAAAACATGCAGCAAACAGATTGTCTAAGAGCTAAGAGCTAAAATGTCCTTATAAATGTGAATTGCATCTAAACTAGTATCTCCAATGAAACAATATCATGAATAAGTACACGGTGTCTGCCTGATTCTGCACCAACGTATTGTCGAAATGGGCTGTTGTTGTATTTTAGTCAATTACACATCTAACTTGGTTTTTGTTTACTGAAATACATTCTTTAGGATATTATCACCAGTTGACAGTTCATCCTGAAGAATGGTAAAGTGTCTCTTGCTGGAACATTTAACATTAACAGCGTCCTGAAATGCTTCTCAATATCTACACAAGCGATCTCGGGAGATCGCATCATCATGTCATGACGTACGCAGACGACTTTATCGCTATAGGCCAAGTCCGAAGAAAAAGGTTATTAATAGGCTCCTGCAAAGTAAACTCTAGAAAATTAAGCGATATTTCTTTGAATGGAAGTTAAAGATAAACTTTCACAAGTTGGAAACTATTCCCTTTAGGATGCCTTTGTCTGCGACCTCTGCGGATAACAGAAAGAACTACTGAAAGTTTTTGATCGTAAGCTAACACGGGCAGCCACTTTCTGTGCCTTGGAATCTGAGTAGATCAATATTTATATTTTAAAACACATTTAAAGTACTAGGTGGGGTGAAAAGTAACCTGATTGACCGCCAGAATGCGCTGCTACTGCAAAAAAGGTTAGGGTGCTATGAAGTCCGTTCATATTTAGGCAGACATGCAAAATTTCAGTGCGATACTGTTTTTAGTTTTGCTTTGACAGCTGATTGTTGTTGACGTGTTTGGCATCATGTTGAGTACGGACAATAACAATTTTCGTTCTCTCATAAAATATTATTTTTTGAGAGGCAAAACGGCGAAGGAAACAATAGAAAAGTTGGATAAATATTATGGGGCTAATTCTCCGTCAGATTACACCGTCAAATAGTGGTTTCGAGAGTTTCGTGCTGGCCGCAACTCCACTACCGATCAAGTCCGCAGCGGCAGGCCGTCCGATGGGGTTACAGAGGACAATGTCAAAAAAATACATGAAATGGTGTTGGCTGACCGGAAAGTGAAGATACCCCAAAGATAAGTACTGAGCGCACACGCCATATTTTGGGAAATATTCTGCATATGAAAAAGTTATCCTGCCGCTGGGTGCCTGACCAAAAACATGAACGCGAGAGCACTTTGAATGAGTGTTTGGACTTGCTGATGCGGAATCGGGCGGACTTTTGGGGTCGATTGGTAACTGTTGATGAAACCTGTAAAACTATTACATACCAGAGAACAGAATGAGTGCCCGGCAATGGACTGAATCCAGCACGAGTGCTCCGAAGCGGCCGAGGGAGGCTCAATGGGTCGGTTTTCTGGGATTGTCATGGCATACTCTTCGTGGACTACCTCGAAAAAGGAAAAACCATCAACAGCGAGTATTACTGTGCATTAGTGGAGCGATTGAAGGCCGAAATCGATGCAAAACGGCCTCACATGAAGCGAAAAAAAATTTTGTTTTTGCAAAAAATTCAGCTCACGCGAGGAAATCATCGACGCCATGGAGGAGTATTTTGCAGGCCTTCCGGAAAATTACTTTTCGGACGGGATCAAGAAGTTGGAAAATCAAAATTCACCCCACCTAGTAAAAGATGGTTTTCTGCAGGAACTTTTATTGGAAAGTCAACTCCCAAACTGATTGATAAGTCGAAAATTTGTTGGCAGAGGTGAGCACAGAATTGCTATCCTCTTAGTTTCTAGTGAAAGATTTACACTTGATCTTACCGGAAAAGAAATAAATTGCATAACATTGATAACAATTTAAAGGGGTTCCCCCATGTGACGGCCGGTTTTTTAAGCATTTTTTTAAGGTCTGATGAAAAGATAGAACTTTGAGTTCTCAACAATTTATTTATTACCATTTCAAGAGTATGTAAGCCAAATAAAGTAAATATCAAGTAAATATCTTGATTAGAACGAAAGTTGTAATCACTCACTTCCTCCACGATTGAGGCTGATTGGCTTATGAGAAAGAAAAAACAAAACAAGCTTTTAATCTGTGAGCCTAAGTGCATCGAGTGAAGCACAGTTTTCAAAGAAACGCTTTTACTGTTTCAAGTACTTAACTCAGCGTTTCGAACATCTGCTTCTCCTAACTGCTGTATCTTTATAACGACTTCAAATTCAAAAAAAAAAAGTTACTTTACCAGCATGTTAACCAATAAATTTTTGCAACCCATTAGACGGGGAACCCCCTTAATGACATTTGTGTCAGGCATTAGAACACCTATTTCTTCTTCATAGGCGAAAAGCTGCGAAGTTTTGTTTTTTCTCGCTTTACTATAGGTTCGTCGAAGAGACAAAGAGCCGATTATGTCTTTTATATCACCTTTTGGCATATTGGGTCCTTCGATTTAAAAGTCTCTACACTGTTGAATTTTAAGTTTAAAAAACATTAAATATATTATTATTCAATATCTTACAAAAAAAAAGAACAAGTAGTGACATTCATGTTGAATTCTGAAATAATGTCACTTCATAGCAAAAATTAAAACTAACAAAAGGTTAAAAAAATGTTATAAAAAGTTACAAAAAGTGGGGTATTCAGTATTAGTTTGTAAATTATTTTAATTATTCAAAATTAAATTAGATACGGCAACAAATTTTTGATTTCTTCGTGGTCAAAAGTAAGAGAAGCCAGTTCACTTAATCTTTTTAAAAAGTTAGTTAGGAGAATTATGAATGTGAATATCCTCTGGAAGTCTGTTAAATAGTTTGCAAGACACAACAGTGAAGAAGTTCTTGTATAAAGTTGTTCGGAACAACGGCATTGGAATAGAATTGTTAGATCCGCTTCTTAAGTCATGTTTATTTGAAACTGGGCTTTGCAACCAGTTCTTTTAACCTCTTCTTTTAAAAAACAATTTTGGATACTTTATAGTAATACAAATGTTTAAGTGGTAGAATAGTCAATGTTCTGAACAAGATCATAGATCGTACCAAAGGATTTGCCCACAAATCTTTCTACAATAATAGTATTGGCTATATAACTTAATTCGTGCGGGTTTTTTTTTCAAAATTTGAACGTTTATTTAAGAAAAACATGTACAATAGTATTATTCAAAGTATTACCCATCAAAAGCTATGACATTTTCCCATCTTTCTGGCAATTTGTGGATCCCATCCCAAAAGAACTGCGCCGGCTTGGCAGCCAAGAATGAATGAGGCCAACTTTTGATATTCTGCTCTGATGTGAACCGTATTTCAGTGCATCGACCGGAACACATGGTAGTGAGAAGGGGCAAGGTCTGGGCTATAAGGCGGGTGGGGTAAGACTTCCCATCCACTGTTTTCCAAATAGTTCTTAACCGGAATAGCAACGTGGGGCCGAGCGTTGTCATGATGGAAAATTATTGCCTCGTATCTGGTCGCATATTCCGGGCGTTTTTCGGCTACTGCTCTCTTCAAACGAATTAATTGTGTTCAGTAGCATTGTCCATTGATGGTTTCAACCAGTTTTAGCAGCTCATAACACAGCACACCCATCTGATCCCACCAAATACAGAGCTTTACCTTCGCGTCATGGATATTCGGCTTTGCCGTTGATTTGGCTGGTTGGCCGGGTTTCACATATGATTTTTTGCGCTCGGGGTTGTCGTAATGGATCCATTTTTCACCACCAGTAACAATCTGATGAAAAAATGACTTCCTTTTGTGGCGTTCCAGCAGCATTTTGGACATGCAAAACCGCCTTTCAACGTCTCTCGGTTTGAGTTCATGTGGAACCCAATTTCCTTGCTTTTGAATATATCCAGCTGCTTTGAAACGTTTTGAAATGGCTGTTTGAGTGAAACCCAAAGATTCTGCGAGCTCTTCTTGTGTTTGGCAACGATCTTCATAGAGTAATGCTTCCAGGACGTTCATCGTCTTCCAAGCCAAAATCACCACTTTTAAATCGTGCAAACCACTTTTGGCACATTCGCTCAGCTATCGCATGTTCACCATAAACTTCCACCAAAATACGATGACTTTCGGCAGCAGTTTTCTTCATATTAAAGTCATGAATAAGAACTCCCCGCAAAAACACTTTTTCAGGCAAAAAGTTCGACATATTTGAGTGAAAAAAAATTATTGTTGTTTACACTTCAAATGAATGACATATACTGAAATGACGTACAATGACAGTAGTTCCCAACGCATGTTTCAATGGAATAATACAAGTTACGCCATCTCTTAGCAAACCGCACGAATTAAGTTATAGACCCAATAGCTTTGTATGGTAGGCACCTCCCCAGCAACTTATACCATATTGTAGTTTTGAATCAACCGATCCAAAGTACACTGACCTCAAGGTTTTATTACTACAGTATTTTCTAAGGCGGAATAGAACATGGATAGCAGAACGTTTTAAGTATGAAATATGGTCAGACCAGCTCATTTTAAAATCGAAATTTAAACCCAGGTATTTATACTGATTCACTGGTTCAATCTTGAAACAATACTCATCACAAGTCGTTTGTGTAAAATAGGTATCTACCAAATTACAGTTACAGACTATCTCATTAGATATGGGGCATTTGTTTGAATGGAACCAGATTTCAAAGCCTAAAGAATGTTGTGTACCAGTCATAGAGTCATTACTTTTGTTTTATTGCTTGCAACCAGCTTATGCACCCCAAACTAAGTCCTTAGGAGGTGCACACCATGATTTATATCAGCAGTTAAATCTAGAGGACTTTTTGAAAAGCTATGATCTTGCCTAAAAAGGGTTGGCTGAAAAGCGAGTTGATGTAAATAAGAAATAATAATGGAACTAGGACTGAACCTTGGGGAACACCTAGGTTGAGTACTTTTGGACTACTTGCACAATTATCTATTAAGACCTTTTGAGTTGTATTACTCAAGTAGGAAATCCTGCACAAAATAATTTATTTAATTAATTATTATGGTTCACCATATCAAAGGCCTTGGTGATGTCCACAAAAAGCCCAGCGCAACACATTTTATTGTCTATAGATTTGTAAATAAAGGAACTAAACTCCAAAAGGGCATCTTCTGTACAAAGGCCTTCTCTAAATCCGAATTGAGCAGGGCTAAACAAATTTTTTTTTTTTTTGAGATAGTTCAAAACTCTACTGGTATGCGGGCCGGTATGTCTCATTTAAATTTCTAAATGGATCCCCCCGTGTGCACCAATAAGGAATGAAATGCAAAAGATTTTCGAATTCGTTAAATACATGAGAAGACAGTGGGTAGTTGCTGTTCTTTGATTTTTAAGTACGGCTCTAGCCAATGGGATATATGGGTGATCAATGCCTTTGCAGATAAGACATTGGTTTTTGAATAGTTTTCATTGAAGTTGAAGCAACTTTGGTAGATCAGCCTTTTAACTTCGTACAGGTAACCCTGAAATCCACTGAAAAAAGCCCATACACCAGTATACTAGTATCAACCACAATATGCTAAATCCAACCAGCCATTTTTTTGATAAATTAGAACCTTCTGTAATCTTGGTCATCTCGGCTTATTTGATAGATACTGCAGATAGAGGAGTAGGTACTTCTACTGTGATCCTATGCTCTGATACTTGCTAGTCACAACTAACAGGTAAATTGAAATATCTGCTTCTTATTTGGCGGTCATCTTTTTGAATTTCATTCTGCCAGCTATACTGCCATAGCAGGCCTTTTCAAGTTCTTCTAAGGAGAACATATAAATGTTTTCATCAAAGCTTGGTTTATGATGTTTGTTGGAGTATGTGAAAAGTAGGTTGACACACACATTTTTACACACTCTTTATTATATTCCGGAGCTTTTGCCTTAGATGCTGTCATAATTGATCTTCGTCTGGCTGGCTTTCTATTTTCTTCATACTTTTGTCATTGTTGTCTAGCTCTCCTGATATAATCAAGACACATCTCTAATTAATAATATTCCTTCATCGACAAACTTACATCCACCGAAAGAACTGCATATGCTTGCTGTAGCACCAGTTTTACATCGCACCCTGAAAGATTCTTAAGTCAATTTTCATCAGGGCTGCCGGTTGCATCGGTGGTTTGCCGAAAGTATCGAAAGCAGCAAATGTCTTTTACTCTAGATGGCTTGTTCGTCTTCAGCGCTATACAGAAAGTAGAAATGCAGAGAACTATGGCGAGATGTTTATAGTTTCCGGTGCAAATAACGTCGACTTACATCCTTTGAGTACCGTTGAAGACTTACAAGTATCTCTCCTTCCACATTTGTTCTCGAATGGGTTATAGTCTCCTGTGGCCTACCCTTTGTAGTACGAATTTCCATCTTTTCAAATCAGGCTCAAATAGTTGGTCCCTTGGGAAAGCCTGTTTTGTCTTATTTCTCAATAAATCTGGCAGTGTCACCTCTCCTATATTACTTCCATTGTTTTAGTTAAATGTACAGTAACTGTCGTGGAGAAATCTCGATCTAAAATCACTCAGATCGTTAGATACTCGTATAACAAACAATAAGGATGCAGTTACCAAGGCTTTTATTATCATTGTTGATACATTCATATGTACACCCATTTGTATTTAAGGTCTGCCTATTACAAGTTTTAAGCTTAAGAACCGAAACAATAGCTCAACTTGAAAAATAATAAAAAAAAATTTGCAAAACCAGCACCTCACTTTCCCTAAGGTATGGCTCTTTCAAAATGAAAGCAAATGTTAACCACACCAACATAAAGCATAACTATCCTTAGGAATTATGAAAGATCCCTGCCAAACCATTTACCCAACCTTAAACAAAAAACAAAAAACTGACTACCCAACCTCACAACAAACCATTTGTTAGATATAATCCAACCCTCACCCATCAAAATTCTATAGCTCTTACCTCGATAAAATATCCCATTTCGTCAGGTGGTCCAACAAAATCAACTCTCGAACAATTGTAATCACAAGAAAGTGCTAAGCAAATAACTTCCACAAACTTTATTTCATCCACCACTTGACTACTACGAGTATTTACCCAGTCTCATTAGGTTTTCCACCCTCCAAAACCCTTTAATCTACCCACCGACAATTTGTCGATCTTAGTATCACAAATACGAGCATCTACATACCAACACTATACGACCTTCTCCGCAACGATGTTGACCAATAACCTTTTTCAATGGCTCAACAACGCAACGTTTCAAAACCGAGTTTTCTATACCCGTTTGACCCCTGAGAAACTATCTCACCAGATATCACATTACACCGACAAGGCACCTGCCATTTTATGCGTCTATCAGTGTGTTTGTGTATTTATACTTATGTGTGAGGAATTTCTCCCACAATTGTACTCGTAGCTACTGCTCTACTTTTCAGTTGAATCGCTCTCTACTCAACAGGTGACAGTTGTGAGTTGTGTTAAGGGAAAATGTGGGCAATGGAGCATGGGAAAATGCCACCCCATATCCGCAACCCCTTTTAATACGCAAATCTCATACGAATATGTAAAATGTAACACTGAAATCTAAAAAAAAAAAATTACCCTAGTACAACACATACTGCTACATTTCTATCTACCCCGCGAGCACATTTTGACCTACTCTACAATAAAATGTGTAAAACTAAGGGATTTTGTCTCTTAAGAAAATTTTTCATTCTCTTACACCAAATTGTGTGCTCTCTCAGTAAACTCTCTGGAGGAGCTTTTATTTTCTATTTTATTCGTTTTTGTTTTCTCTCTCTCTCTCTTGTGATATCACTAAATTAATTATTAGCCCGTCAGCTATACAATCACACATATAAGGTTTGTTATGCGATACTGTGTAACGATACGATGTGTTCTTTACTGGGAAAAGGATAACGAGGAAAGTAATCTGCAAAATCCCTGCCAACTTTGACTCACATTCACAGTTGGCGTATTATATTATACGAGTAATATCTGAGAGCATATGGTGTAAGTATGTTATAGAACCTCTTAGTGCAGTATCCTGAACCTGATACTGGTATGCCTTGCGATGTGATGTATTGAGTTGAGGCTTGTCGCATGCCTCTGTTGGTGAGAAAGTTTCAAGGATTCCGGTTTTCAGTGTTTTTTTTTCTGCTTCCCCCTTCACTTGTACTCTATTTTATACTATTTTCCTTCATCTGTTTTCTTTCTTTTATTTTGTTTCATTTTGAGAGGAATTAATATCGAAACAAGGAAAAATAGAAAAGGACGATGTGAATAAGTAAACGCGAAGTTCGGATGCCAACGGCTAGCTCTACTCTGCACTGACTACTTATTGGGACTGCTAAACTTGATGCTAAAGCAATTATTTCTTCTTGTTACTGTTTTGAAGTTGGTACTAAGGTCTAACAGCCCCAAGTAACATTTTCGAAAAATAAGTTTCTTCTTTAAGTTTTTTTTTTTCAAATTAAGAAACGACCGTCGTTTAAATTTTTCCTCCAAAAGGTTCTTCAAGAAAAAAAAACTTAAAAATTACAAGGATTCTGTAAAAAGTAGTAGATTTTGGGGTGAAATTTCACTTCAAAGCTCACTTTTACTAAAGTTTCTGAAGCAACAGAGTTGAACGTACACCTGAAACAACAATCCCCAGCAATCAGTTGGTTAAGGTTAAGTCTACTTAAGGAAAAGCAGGCCTCACCAAGTACTACCTAAAGTGCATAAGTAGTGTGTAGAAAACGTTTATGCAGAAAACAGGTCAGATCTTTTACGATTATAGACAGAAACTCGTTCAACGCCATTTTGTGTCATTAGTTGCCTGGACAAGAAAATAAATACAGGGTCATTCATTTCGTTGTTTCAAGTTGGTAGCGCTGGCATTGACAACTGCCAAACTCAGCTGTCATTTGAAGTGTCATAATATTAGTTGAATGCTTGCCATTTACAATAATGGATCTCGCTTCCAAAACAAACAACGCGTTAAAATTATTAAAACTTACTACAAAAGTGGTGATTCAAGCGTAGCCACTTTTCGCGCATTTCGCGATGATTATGGTCGTCATAATCGACCGACTACGCAAGCAATCGGTAGAATTGTGAAAAAATTTTAAGAGAGAGAATGAAGCGTTACTGCTGTCGTAAGACCTGTGCATCATCGTAATGCACGATCAGTCTAAAATATTGCTGCTGTAAGTGCAAGTGTTGCTGATGATCCGAAATTATCAATTTCCCGGCGTTCGCAGCAATTGAACGTGTCGTACACCTCACTATGGCATACTTTGCATTAGGATTTGCATCTTCATCCTTATAAAGTTTAACCTGCGCAACAATTGAAGCCTGCTGACCATTCAAAACGCCTTAGATACGCTTCTTGGGTGTTGGAACAAAAGACAATTAACACCGATTTTTCGAACAACATTTTCTTCAGTGATGAGGCACATTTCTCACTCAGTTGGTATGTAAACAAACAAAATTGCAGCATATGGGGCTCAGAAAACCAACAAGTGATCGAAGAGGTGCCGTTGCATCCAGGCAAAGTGACTGGTTGGTGTGCTCTATGCTCGAAAGGTGTCATTGGGCCGTATTTCTTCGAAGACGCCAATGGTTACAGTCGATTCGGGTCGAATGATAACCGATTTTTTTGGCCGACAATTGAAGATCATGACTTGGACGATATGTGGTTTAAACAAGACGGGGCAACAAGCCACACAACACGACCAATTATGACTTTATTGCGTGAGAAGTTTCGTGGTCGCATAATTTTACGTCAATTGCTATTTGACACCATTCGATTTTTTTCTGTCGGGCTACGCAAAAGACTGTTTACGCGAATAATTCCCGAACTCTTAACGCATTAAAAACCAACATTATTCAAGTTATGGCCGAGATACCGTCCGAAATGTACGAAAAAGTGCTTACAAATTAGCTCAAATTTATCGCATGCTGCGAATCTTCCCGAGGCGGCCATTTGAATGATATTATTTTTCACAATTGATGGCAAAGTCCAAACTTTACGATGAATTAAAATGTTCATCAAAAATGTTTCGCTGTGTGTGTTTTATTTAGCTTTACTTTCGAAATCGAAAAATGAATGACCGTTTACATAACGATAGTGAAGGCAAAATAACTACAGGATCATCCATTTAATTGTCCCGAAAGTAAATTTAAATGAAATACATTTACATTTTCTATTTCGATTGAATTTATTTAATTATATTGCTTGAATCTTGCCATTATGAATAAAATATAACATCATTCAAATGTTTTCCAAGAGAGTTCATGCGGGTCATGATTCTGAATCAAGGTAATTTCTGATGATCTTTCGAGATATATCGGGCAATAACTCGGCTATCACTTGACGATGACGACGTTTTTTAAGCATCGAGAGATTGCGAATTGCTTACCAAAAAACATGCTCTTTTCTATAGCTCTTCACAAATAAAACAAACGGCGACAAATCACACGATCTTGATAACCAGTTCACATCACTACAACGCGGATTAACCCGTCCAGAAAATTTTTCTTCCAAAAATGCCCAACTGGGTCGTATTGTGTGAGATGTAGCACCGTCTTGATTAAGCCATATGTCTTCCAAACCCACATCTTCAATTTGAGGACACAAAATTCGGTAAACATTCTTCTATAGCGATGAGAATTGACAGTGACGGTAACATATTCCTCATTTTTGAAAAAGTATCGACCAATGACACCACCAGACCATATTGCGCACCAAACAGTGACTTTCTGTGGGTCCAATGGTCTTTCGTCAGTTACATGTTGATAATGCACCCACCAAATGAAAACCGAGCCTTTTCGTTGAAGAAAATGCTGTGTGAAAACTGATCATGATCACCCAAACGCTGATGTTTAAGCAACCTATCGGCGTGTGCTCTACGCATTCCATGTTAGCTGGCTTCAATTCGTGAGTGAGTTCAACTTTATAATAGCGTATGATGGGTGAAGATAATAAAGACAAGTCCAAATGCTGTGCTTGCCGTAAGATCGTTCGATTAACATCTTCTCCAACACTCTTACTAACGGCAGACATATTTTCTTTACAGCGTACATTTCGACGATGGATAGACCTTAAGACATGTATAACACAGCCAGTGCCTTCGATGGATTTCAACTTTGTCGATGACAGCCAAAGCTCCCGTCCACATGACTAAACGGAATAAAGGATAGTTATATCTAGGCTGCAATCCAACAAAGCATCTGAAGATGACTTTGTAGAGAGGACGTATCAGCTTTTTTTCTCAGCTCTGATGAACCTGATGAATGAAATCCTAGGATCATTTGCCCGGTCTTCTACGTAGACCATAGAGGTATATGTAAGTCTCCTGAACATCGCATCTTTTCTGTCATATGAAACCTGAAACCCTTCGTCAATAGTCTGATTGCTAATATTAGAGCGGTTTCAGACCAGGAAAATTCACAATCGACCAAATCTTCAGACTCCGACAGATCATGGAAAAAATGCAATAATTCCAAATCGATACCCAACGAATTTAAGGCAGCATATGACAGTATTTATAGAGATAAGATGTATGCAGTCATGTTTAGTCTGATAAGCTTATCCCCCTCCTCAGGACGACGATTGATAACGCTCACTACTCTGTTAAAATCGGTCAAGGCTTAACACGACTTTGATGTCTAAGAGAGTTTTACACTGCAAACTGCAAAGAATTCTGCGGAACCTTGAAGCAAATGCCGTTTGCACAATCTTTCAAAAGTCCCAGCAACTACAAGCGTACGACGATAATGTCAAATTAAGTGGGAGAACACAGCGGGCTATAACTGGTGCGTTTGCTAGTAATGAAACAGAAGCTGTCAAAATAGATTTAGCTGTAAATATGGGTAAAACTTAGTGAAGGCTGTCACCAAGAAGTGACGTACAACACCGAAGAATTAGGCGGAAATTCGCAGTCGACAACTAGGTGATAAACCACCTTTTCAGCTATAACTTGTGCAAGCAGCACTTCAGCGGAAATAGACCGAAGGATCACTTTTAAAAATCGCTGTTTCTTTGGACTAAGAATGCAATTGAGTAATAAGGCCATATCACAAAAAAACTAAAGGGATTCTGTAAAAAATCACAAACATCCCAATCCTATTTTTCGTGCTGAAAAACAAGCTCTATCAAAAGCGAATGATGAAATCATAAATCTTGTTTCGACTGAAAAATGTTTCGAAAAATAGTCAGTTCCGTTTGCGTTGACGGGCTTTGGAGAAACAGATTCAATGAAAAATTATACGAACTACACAAGTTGTACAGGGACATTGATTAAGTCAGGTTTAGTCAGAATATTGCGCATCAGTTGTTTGATATTGTTGGGCATATAAAACGAATGAACACCAGTGATTCGAAGAATTTACAACGCTGTAAAGGAAGACTTTAACTTAAATGCTTCCTGAAGAAGCCTGCTAATTGAGGTCTCGGTTCACACCGGGCGGTTTCAAGGGAATTCACAAAAGGTTGGGGAATACGCTATCACCCAAGTTTCTGACAGTTATACGCACTTGATGAAATGCTCATAGAATTCGTAGAATCATCTTTATCTTTTTAGCCAAAATGGAACGCATTATTGCCTCATCTCTCGCCATTTCTACTCAGCAAACCAACAAGTTTTGACATTTCACTATTAATCTGAGGCCACAACTCACACTTTACCTTTGATTTAGCTAGCAACATTGATATACCGAAAGTTAAATGACGAGCAATCTTTTCTATTATCTATTCGAAATCTGCTAAAGAAGCCGGTCAATTGAAGCAACGAATTCGCAGAGCCTCTGTTTTTGATTTCAAAGTGCTTTTTTTTACATCTTACGCGAGATTCGTGACATGTGTCAAAATCAAACAAGAATTTAGCAATTACGCATTGCCATTTTATGAAAGAAAGACTTACACCTGAAAAACGCTTACAAATTATTAAATTTTATTAATAAAACTCGTGCTCTGTGAAAAATGTTTTTCACTTATTTCGGCAATTTTACAGTCGTCATAGTGACAGAATTTTGTACCAATATCACGCTTTTGGACATTGAGCCACGTTCCCGTATACGTTGAGTACGTACAGAGTTGCTGCATCTGCCAGTGTAAGTGAACCCCGTGATTTTTCCATTCACAGCTGTTCGCAGCAATTGGGATTGTGTTACTCGACTATGCAAAGGTCTTGGTCTAAAACCTTGCAAAATACAGCTCGTATAAGAACTGAAGCCGAACGACCTGCCACAGCGTCGAATTTATGGTTTTCCCGCGGAATCATTGGTCCGGATTTTTTCAAAGATGACCATGAGAACAACGTTATCGCCAATGGCTCCCGCTATAGTTCAATGGTTTCGAACTTTTTTTTGCCAATAATGCACGACCTAAACCTGTCCGGCATGTGATTCCAGCAAGATGCTACATGCCACATAGCATGCGAATCAATGAACCAATTGAGAAATAAGTTTAGTGAGCAATTAATCTCTCAGTTTGAAATTATGAACTTACCGGCTAGATCGTGCGACATTTTATTGGCCTTCAAAATACAGCGAGAAATCAACTATCTCATGGGCCCAGATATGCCAACTTCCTTGCAAATATGTTTAGACAACTAAATCTGAGCACGGAATCGTATGTCATTAGTGAGTAAGAAATGAAATGCATATCTTGAGTTAGCACGGACTTCCATCTTGTCGAACGTGAGAAGAAAAGTAAAGATAGCACTGGCCGCAGCATCTTTTGCAATCACTGCTTCCGGGCCATGAAAATGCGCACATCATGTTAGAAAACGCAATAGAAACTCCAATCTATGCGGTTTTCGAAAAATTTAACTCTTTCAGGACTGCTCTATAAATGTTCGGGATTGATGTCAAAGATAAAACCAGCGGATGCTGTAGACCATACATCGCAGGACAGCCGCACAAAATAACCAGTTATGGCAAGCTTAAACTCCTCTTTGTGTGGATTTTCAATAAACGCTATGTAAATGTTGTTAATTTCCTCGCCGAGGCATTGGCCCAAGTTTCATCAACTTTGATGACCAACAAAAGCCCAACATTTCATGGAATCTCACAGGCTCAAGAATTCCCTACGAATTCGCAGGAAGTCTAGCGGAAGATATGGATCAAGTAAAACCATCAAAAATGCACGGCAAATACATATATTTCTACATCAGAGGAACTTATTCGCCAGGTCTACAAAAATATTACATAGATACCAAAGCAGTTTCTGCTGGTATCTCCAAATCTGGTAGAGATTGTGGTAGAGATTGTGAAGAAATCAACAAACAACGGCACATGGGATTACATTTAAAGGCATTGTTTTGATATTGCTTCTTTGGATCTCGAATCCTTCGAAATTATTCTTCGAGACCCGACTTAAAGTGATCAAATTGCAAAGGAATCTGCTTGGGGTGAAAATTATTAGGGGTTGTGGTGAAGGAAACGGTGTTTTACATCGTTCACAGTGTGGCAAATAATATACCTACATGTCATAGAAAACATAATTAACCCATATATTCCCAAGCACGTGACATCTTGTTCGATTTGAGTGAAACTCATGTCAGCTAGTTTTTATTACACCGTAAATACATTTATGTATAGAAAATAGGACAAACAAATTTAGATCTGGGTTTTGAGAACCGTTCCTATAATGGAACAGTAGGAAAATATGACTCTCGACTTGCTTCCTTGTCTTTTAAGTTACTAAAATAAGAAAATTCATATAATTTAAACTTTTTAGTATTTCGCTAAATATATTATAAAAAATATTATAAATATATTTTTTTCAATAAGTTATATTTTTATTTTTTATTTTTAACTTTTATTTTATATGAAAATCAATAGAGCACTTATTGTGTAATGCAACGTTGCAAGTTTCTCATTTCATTGTTGTGTTTTTGTGGCATAATCCGCAACGACTTTGTTTATTTTGTTTCACAATATAGTGTGTCCTTCCGTCTAGTCGAATACTGTCAGGAACGCGTTTGATGACAGATAGAGAAGACCTAGTATCTTTTGTCTGAAGATATGTTGTTACAATGTATCTTGTAAAAGATAGCAAGTCATAACTGTTCCATTTGATAGAGGGGATATCTTGTAAAGCTGAAAGGCGTTGTTGACGCTAACATTGATGGGAAACATAAGAAGCTGCCAGTACCATCTTTTCAAACAAATCGCAATTCGGTAGCAACCGACATTCTGATCCAGTCGATCCACTCCTCTAATGTATCGGTTTTAATTTACTATACAACGAGGTTGATCGACGTCCTTCTTCTACTTACCGCAAAATCGTTTCACTTTCCCTAGAGGCTCTACACCACATTGAGTAGAAGCAACAGTAACAATATTGTTGTCGTTGTACTGAACCAGGGTGATGTCAGAAACTGTATGTGTGATTTGGTTGAAGGATCCCCTCTTTGCTTTCTTCATTTCGCTCTGATCTTTCAAAGGTGCCGTTTCTACTCTATTAGCTCTGATTGTACCTGTTGCATCGTCGTCTAACTTCTTTATTTTATCGAGAAGTGACAAAGACGTAAAAAAGTTGTCCATATAAAAAATGTAACTACCGGGTGGCAGTTTTGATACCAAGTCTAGCAAGACAGAACCCCCGACACCAAATTCTGGATGAGTATTTCCAGTACTTGCCCCTTGATAAAGCTCTTCATAGATTAAGTAGCCAAGGCGACAACAAATATACCAGTTTTTATAGCCAAATCGAATCGATTTTCCGTGAATATGCTGTTTAGTGCTATGTTTACTAAAATATGGAATCATTGAGTCATCAATACTCAGGTTCTTGTCGCCGGGATAGAATTGTAACCATCCTGAGTTAAGGAGATCCCAAAGAGCTCGAACTATAGCAAACTTGTCGTTCTGGTCTAAATTATTGTTGTCGGCAGCGTGAAAGTACCCGCAGCAACTCTTCGAACCTGTTTCTGGACATAACAGATGATACTCCTTGAAAATTGCAGTCGATACTTTGCTCCCAATATATTCGGTATCTTGCTACCTTATTGTACCCTGACAATAATAAAATACCGATAAATCGTTTGATTTCTGATGTGGCAACTCTGAAACTGTGTAGCGTTTTTCTCTGTTTCTGAACGCAAAAGTTCAAACACTTTCTCATCGAAAAACACTTCAAAAAATTTGACTGGGTTATCCAAATCCTCTAAGAAAGTTGGTGGATCAGACTCTTTCTCTGGTTTTTCGGGAATGTCAATATACTCTTGCACTTTCTCTCACCTATACGATTTTTTTTAGATGGTGGAGGGTTTTCTCCTGATGTTATCCGAAATAACGTTTGTTAATTCTATTTCTGATAGATTTGAGACTGTAGCCTGGAATTCCGCCTCTGCCGAAAGTTGATGTCTTGATAAGTTATGTATATTGGAAGATTCTTCATCACTCTTTTCGTTATTTTCGGGTGGAGTTATATAAATATCGGCAGCCAAAACATTGACATCTTCTTCCAGATACGAAATTATATCATTTACATTCAATCTGAGTCAAAATAACAAAAAAGGTCCATAAACTACACTGATCTTTCATATAAAAGTTACGTTGGTATACAATCCTACTGTTCCAATAATGGAACGGTTTATAGAAATGGAAAAAAATTCAAATAAATCTTCTTATTTCGATGAATTACAAGATAAAACACGTTACTCAAACCCTCATGAGTAAACCAACGTAAATCAGAAGTAGTTTATCAAATAATAAATAAATAAAACTTACATTTTGCGACGAGACATTTTTTTTGTTGAATATTGAAAATATAACACACAATAAAAGTAACAATTTGCCAGGAACGCGAAACAACGGTAAATTAATTTAACAGCCAATAATGTTAGTGGTGGTGGTGGTGGCTTGAATACTGCAAGGAGTTGCTTAACAAACATTTTCCACGTGATACGTGCCGACAGCTGGTCTATTCGAGGAGGAAGTTTCGGACTTTTCAATCGAAGAAATAAGTATAGCAATTGGAAAAATGAAGCGGGGGAAAGCGGCGGGACCAGACAGCATTCCATCAGAGTTTTGGTCGAAGATGGAGGGGATCGGTAGTGTTTGGCTATCGAAACTTTTAAATAAATTAAAATGTGGACAACCTATGCCGAATCAATGGAGAAGTAGCTTCTTGGTGCCGTTATACAAAGGAAAAGGCGACACTCGAGAATACAACAACTACCGTTCAATCAAGCTTATGTCACACACAATGAAAATCGTCGAAAGAGTCTTAAACGAACGTCTCCGGCAAATAATAAAGCTCGATAATAGCCAGTGTGGATTTGTTGAAGGAAGATCAACGGTGGACGCTATCCAAAGCCTACGAATAATAATGGAAAAGCACCGAGATTCGTCTAAGGATTTACACATGGTATTTATCGACCTCGAGAAAGCATTCGATCGAGTGCCTAGGGATCTCATATGGGCCGTGCTGAGGTCTCAAAATGTACCGGAAACGTATGTTAGAATAATACAAGACATGTACGGAAACGTGAAAACTGCGGTTAAAAGCTCTATTGGACTAACGAGAGAATTTCCAGTTAATGTCGGAGTACATCAAGGAAGCGTACTTAGCCCTTTCCTCTTTAACGTAGTATTCGACTATCTTTTAAAAGACTGCATGCGCGAAGCAAATGTAACTCCAATTCTCTTCGCTGACGACGCAGTTATACTTAGCGATAACGTCGAAGATTTACAGAACGCCTTAGATTCATGGAGAAATGCGCTAGAGAAAAACGGGTTTAAATAAAAAAACGGTCGTTCAAAGACGGAGCACTTGACGTGCCTATTTGCGCATCCATTGCGACCTGTTCCGGATATAATGTTAGACGGAATAGTTCTTCCGAAAAGCACTTTAAGTACTTAGGATCAATCGTTAGCATGGAGGCGAAATGTGACGACGACGTAAACCACAGAGTGAGTGTGGGATGGATGAAATAGCGGGAAAATTCGGGAATCTTTTGCGACCGAAAATTTCCACTTAAATTAAAGGGGAAACTCTACACCACGGTTGTTAGACAGGCTCTTATATACGGTTCACAGTGCTGGACAATGTACGAAGCGTTATGAAAATGTTCAGGATGTCTAGTGGAGTCACTAAACGCGATTGCATTAGATCTACGCGTATAAGAGGAAGTCTACATATAAAGAATTCGGTAACCGAACAGCTTGAGGCGAATAGAATAAGCTGGCATTGCCACGTTCAAACAAGATCTGCGGAAAATCCGGTTAAAAAGGCACTATCAACTACGGTCACTCCAACTATAAGAAAACGAGGTCGGAAAAAGAATTCCTGGATTTCTCAGATGGCAAATGCGCAACAACGTCTGGGGTTAACCACTGAAGCGATCCAGGACCGAGCATTATGTAGACGCGTTCTGCGGTCTGCGACATTAGCCAACCCCATAAGCGGAGCAGCAGCGATGCAGTAAAAATGGGAAACTCGTTACGCATAAGTTCGTATAACGAGGAAAGGGTTAATAAAAGGATACGAAGAAGAAGCCAATAATGTCAGTGTGACCCTAAAACTAATAGTGGATGCGTTTACACAAAAATTACAGAGAATAAAATAGTAACTGTTCCAATAATGGAACACTAGGATGATATGGTTTAAAACCCGATTTCTGTTTACTTTTCGGTGTTTTCATTCGAAATATTCACCTCCTAATTTAATACATATGTTACAGCGATTCAGTAGTGACAAAATGGATGCTCTAGCTCATTCTGCCGAATTGCCTCCAGTACCCGTGTCGAAGATGCTTGAATGGTCGGAATGTTGATAAAAGAGCACCCTTTCAACTTCAATTTCAATTTCAAGAACAAAGAGAAGCACTGTGCCAAATCAGGTGAATACGGCAGATGATTCAACGCACACACAATGAATGCTGTACAACTCGGTGCATTATCGTGGAACTGAGACCAACATTCGAATAGTCTCTTTGTTGAAGTTTAAGGCCTCTTAAGTCCGAACTGAAACTGGCATTCCTGTGTGTTTGCTATCTTCCGCCCCTGAAATGTTTATGCCACTCGAAGCAACTATTCTACTCAAACAATCATCACAGCACACTTGTTGCCTCTTTGTTCCAAATGAAAAGGTGGTCTCGAAAGATAGTTTTTATAATTGTTAAATGTTAACCAAATATCATGATTTCGACTGATAGTAAAAAAAGATTATAGCTTTAAATCGAATGTTTGGACAAATCAATGGCGCTCTTGGTTGCTGAGATATAAGTGTCCGGGATACTATTTGCCACACTGTGTACTCCAATCATTTCGAACAATCTTGTGTATAATTTTAACGACTACGTTTAGTGGGAGCGTTTGCTTTGTCATGACAAGGAGCAAATCGTAGGAACAGACACTCAAATCTACTGAAAACTGGTTTTATTGCACGTGTACGTTGCTTGTTCATGAAGTGCGGATTCGTTTTGGTCTATATATTTTAGCTCTTGAATTAAAGAAAATAAAAACTTTGTTTATAAATGAATTTTGCAGAAAAGAAATTACTGACTGACACGCTTTCTTATTTTTTTGCTGGCCATTAAGACCAGACTTTAGACAATAAGCACCAATAAAAGATGTGGGTAACTGCTAGTTGTGTATAAAAGGAAAATATCGGTTCCTACTCATACATTAAATAGATTCATTTAACCATAGAGTGTACTAAAAAGGAAGGAAGCGACAAAATACCGTAGCAACTTCGGCAGCTGCTGTTGTTGTCCACAAATATTTTGTAGATTTGGCAGCGCTTAAGGATATAAGTTCAGTTCATCTGCAATATGCTCACCGCTTACGCTTTTAATTATAAGTATTCCCGGTCATATCTGTCCGCTCGAATACCCTCATACATACACATTTGCCATATGCACAATGGAAACTGCATAAATATTTTAGAACGGAAATGAGTTGTGAACGCTAAAAATTCGAAAATCAACTTTAAAAATGGCATAGAGGCTGACACACACAGTGTTACACATACGAGTCCTCATACGTTTTATGTGAATATTCATTAGATGTGTGGATGTAAGGATGTTTGGGTTATTAAGGGGGTTGTGCACAGAATAAAGAAGTAATTTCCATTCGGTAAATGTGAACGTGGGTTCGCTTTGAATATTTTGTTTTCTGAAAAAACTTTATCCTTCAAATTGCGAAAAACAATTGGAAACAGAAACGGAAATATCGATGCGCCTTACATATATAGTATGGACAGCTTATACATACGAGTATAGCGAATAATTCGACAGACATTTAACATTCTGTATTCTGGGTAGATGCAAAGTGTACCTATCTACATTTGAAAAAAATGTATTTTTCTTCAAAAATAATCAATGCGTACGTTTCCAACTTTTGTAGGTATACGTCCTTCCTATGCCCAAAGCAAGAGAAACCATTTACTTGAAATTAAATTTTAAAACTTTGAACAATTCCTTTTGCAATTGCAATAGAATCTTGCAATATTGAACGACCATATTGAACGAAAGGATTGGTAGATACGATCTTTAAATTTTTCTTCTTCCCCCATTACATCTTTGCATATGTGGATCATTCGTTTTCACTTGGATTTCATTAAACGTTAAGTATCTTTAACAAAGGATCTATTAATACAAGGGTTTCAATTATTTGCATAGAAAATAGCCAAAATAACGTAAAGTTTTGATTAGTTATGAGCGAAAAGAGAGCCTATTTTGGAGGGCTTGTTTAATAAACTCCTCAAATGGTACTAAAATGCACACATATGGTAAAATTCTGACGGCTTTTTACTGGCCGAGATGCCAGATACCATCACTGTCGCTATAGAATTAACCGATTAATCGAAATAATCATGGTCATGATAGATATGAGCTATCTAGAGCTTTGTCATTTCTTCGCATTCCTGGTCAATTTATTCCGTGATACAGAAAGATGAAAGATGTCAAAGAGGTCTTAAATGCGCCTTCGTCAATAAGGTGCCAGGAAAAATTGCGCACAGAAAAAAAGGTGGAATCAAAGGCACAGTGCTTGGATATCTATCCAGGACTATCTACGTAGGACTTCTAGAAGAAATCAGAGACCGGTCAGTGAAACATGTTGAACATTGACGCAAAAGCAGCAAATATTGGTCTGCCGGTCAATTGAAGAAACACGAAACATAGAGTCATCTAATTCGTGGCCGGAATTTGACATCCCTGTTTTAATATTAAGCGTAGAATCGAGCAAAACTTTGTGACTGTAAATATTTGACTTAAGACTTGCCATTTCGCAGTATGTATCATTTAAAAATTGCTAAATGTGTTAACATTGCAAAAAAAGCGGTTCTGTAGTAAGTAGGTTTCGCGCATTTCTAGCAGATTATGGTCGCAATTATCGTCCATCTGAGCGCCTTTCCATCATCGAAATTCGCATTCTACAAAGAATGTGGCTGCCGTTAGTGAAAGTGTTCTAGAAGATCCAAGTTCCAGCACAGTATTTGGGCATGTCTTACGGCACATTATCATGTATTTTGTATTTGGATTATCATCTACACCCTTTATGAGTTAAACTCGACAAAAAATGTAAGCCAGCGTTTGGATGACCAGTTTTCCCACATCATTTTCTTCAGTGAATTGGCATGTAACTGTCGACAGAGCATTGCATCCACAGAAAGTCATTGTGTGGTGTCATTGGTCCATACTTCTTCGAAAGTGTCAATTCTTATCGCTATAGCTAAAAGTTGATCGAGGATTTGGATGCGGAAAATATGTAGTTTCAACAACCAGCATGCATTAGCTGGCCTATTAGGCCAGAATAGACTCCCTGTGATATCAAAGGATTGCAACATTGTCAAACATAGGGATTTAACATTAACAAGATAAAGGGATATGAAACTTTCAGAATTTATCAGAGGCCGACTTCTATTCAGAAAGATTCCCAAGATTATCAAATCGCCCAGATGAATTTTTTTTAAGGCGAGAGTGCTAACACATCTGTTAGTACTACAGGGTGGCGCATAAGAAACGTTAAGATTTAATTATTAAATACTTTTTTCCAGAATTAACTAAGAGGAACTCAGGAAATTTATGATGGAAAGATTCAGAACAGAACAAAGAACCAAAGTGGTTCAATTTTATTTTGAAAGTCGACATTCAATTATTCAAACACAAAGATAAGATTATATCGAAATTTCTTTCATGTTCGAAATGCCCCGAGTGCTCCAATAATTTGCCGATTGGTCCAACGTTTTCAGCAACAAGGTGCTGTTTGCGATCTTCGGCGTGCTGGAAGATCTCGTACAGTTCGAAATGATCTGAACATTCCTCGGGTGCAAGCAAGTATTCAGGAAAACCCCGAAACTTTCACCAGGCGACGTTCTCAGCAGTTGGTGATGTCTACGCAGTTTTTGCAAGGAACTTTGAGGCAGTTTTACCTTTTTCCGTATAAGATTAAATTGGTTCATGAGTTGAAAGCAAATGATCTATAAATACGCATTCACTGTCCTCAGCGTTTTCAAGACCTGTTCCGAGAGAACAACGAGTTTATTCACAGACTCATAATGAGCGATGAGGCCCATTTTCACCTCAACGGTATCGTGAATAAACAAAATTGCAGAATATGGAACATCGAGAATCCAAAAATAATTATTGAACATCAAATGTACCCACTTAGATGCACAGTATGGTGTGGAATAACCTCAGAAAAAATCATTGGACCACAGTTTTTCGAAAACGATGAACAAGTTGCATTTAATGTGGATGGCTTTCAATACCGGGAAATGTTTGAAAATTATTTAAGGCCAGAACAATTTCAAATTGTGGTTTCAACAAGATGGAGCCATATCTCACACAGCTCGTCCCACTATGGCTCTCTCGAGGGACATTTTTGGTGGTAAGCCAAGAACCATACAACAGCTTAAGGCCAATATCCGAGAAGAAGTGAGGGCGCTGGGACCTGAAATTCTTGGAAAAGTCAGGTCGAAGTAAACAATAGGCACCATTTGAGAGACATTATCCTTAAAACATAATGTAAACATATTTCCAAACCATATTCTAAATTTCATTAGGTAAATGCCAAGGTTAAATAAAATCAGAAAGAAAAATTTTATCCATCAAACAAATCTTTGCGCCATCCTTTAGTTCTTGCAAGCAACTTTAAAAGACTGAATCTTCTGTCCTACTGTCCGAGCAATGAAACAATAGCTTATGGTGATTGCGTTCTGACTTGGAACAGTTTTACAGATTAGAAGCTCATTATACGCCTCTAATGGAGCTACGGCCAAATTTTCTTGGACAGACTGCAGATGGTTTCTCCTGACTACCTCAAATTAACCTTTCCTTTCGTATTCTGTTTGAGTATCTATTTACATCAAGCGAGTATTTTGTCTCTATTCCCAGTTAATTTCGGGCTGCTTGGTCATCTTGTTAGTATAGCGACATAAATCTAAAACGGGAGGAAAGGATACGATGTGCACTCTGCTGCATCACAATGTCTCTAAGAAATCAACAACTTTCATTAAGTCCTTTACATGATGTACATATTTACTCGGCGCTGATTCGGGATGTATTCGCCGGCTGGAAAATTCGTATTAAAAAAAGATGCAGGGAGTATCTACAGTGTATCAATATCTCGCCTGAGTTCTCTGTTCTGACAGATAAAAACAAAAACACTTTTGTGAATATCGCTTAGCTAGCGGCCAATAAAATATATGTCTACAAAGTACAAATAGTATTCTAGTCTTACTTTAAAGACACAAAATAACTTTTGATAGATACATTCAACTCTGATGTACGAGGGTTGTCTGAAAAGTTTCCGACCGAACAATGATACGAGTACAAACATTTTTTTTCAAAATTTTTTTTTTCTGCATAGTCTCCTTGTATCTCTACACACTTCTCCCAGCGATGCTCCCTTATCTCTAACCCATGCAAATAGTACTTGGCCTCCTCATTTGACGAAAATCGCTGTCCTCTGAGTGCAGTTTTTAGAAAAGGGAACAAAAAGAACTCGCTTGGGGCTAGATCTGGTGAATAAGGCGGGTGGTCAAGCAGTTCAACCCGTAATTCATGGGTTTTCGCCATGGCAACCGCTGACGTGTGAAACGGCGCGTTGTCTTGGTGAAACAGGATTTTCTTTTTCTGCAAATGTGGCCATTTTTCCGCAATTTCTGCCTTCAGCTTGGCAAGTAATGCTGCGTAGTATGCTCCTGTAATGATTTTTTCATTTTGAAGATAACTCATTTACTATTTTAAAAAAACAGTTTCCATCTTTTTCGCAGCCGAAAAAAACAGTTTTTGATTTTCTGCAGCCGGCTCGCCCTTTGCAGTCCACTGTATTTGACTGAATTTTTGTTTCGGGCGTATAATGGTGTATCCAAGTTTCATCTACTTTAATAAATCGGTACCAAAACTCGGATTTATTGCGCCTAAACTGCGCCAACAGAGCGTGGGAAATGTTCATTCGAACACGTTTTTGGTCTAACGTAAGCAAATGCGGCACCATTTTCACAAAATACACTCACATCGACTCACTGAAACGACTGTCAACTAAAAACTGCGCGTCCAAAATGACTGAAACTTCGCTATAAGCTATCTTAACGTTGCGGTCGGAAACTTTTCAGACAACCCTCGTAGTTTATGACTTTGTCTTACCACCCTTCGCTTTTAACGACAATGTCGCCGACTTTGTCAATCTCTGTTTTTTCGGGCTAACAAGCCGAGTGAGTAGAAAAATCTATTTGTTCAACCTACTTAAATGATTTATATAAAACTCTTATTTCTGTGCTCATTACCGCTGAAGCACCGACCTATTTAAGTAGATAAGAATGGGTTGCCACATAGAGAAAGTTTCGTGTAATCTTTGATTTTTTCTGCATAGACGCCCGTACAGTTGACCTGAACAGAGTGGTTGTTTATAGACTACGGGAGAATGGGTATTTAAGGGGAAGTCAAACAAGTTTGTTCAAAGAATTGCTGAATCCACCGCTGAACATTGCAGTTGAGAGACATTACAGATAGCAAACACAATCAAATGGGATTATTGATCGCTGTGTATAACTGAAGGCATTGATTGAAGATCTGGTCTACCCTGAACCGTAGTTACATCTAAGTTAACATTAACTGTTCCGTACCATCCCTACGGCAGCATTGGACACCTTTCTGCACCTAACATCGCCCACTTCAGGAGCAGTAGCTTCGGACATCGTGCGATCCCTGCCGAGCTAGTGCCAAGCAATTCAATTTTATTGGATCAAATTTCTTACTTGGTCGACTTCGACATTCCGTATGATGTAAAATATATCCGGAGAAGGAGGACTGGCAAGAAAATGCAGTTATCAGGCCAAATGAGATTGCAATTTCTACAGACGGTTTGAAAACAGAGGAAGAAACAGATTCTGGTATCTTCTCAGACCAAGACCAAGAACTAAAAATGTCCATAAGGCTACCGGACGCTAGTAGATTCTTTCAATCAGAGGTTCTGGCTGTCCTTATTGCGGCTGAGCTTATGCTGAAGGGATATCCGTATCAACATCGACAGCCAGGCCGCTCATATAGTAAGGCAATGGAATCGACCATCATACACTTTGATACAGTCAGGGGATTTCGCACAATGCTGAAATCAACCCACTCCTCTGCATTGTAAGGGACACTATCGAGGAAAAAAAACCATAAAGAGTGCTAATCTATGGTGGTCGAATCCTAAAGGACATAGGGTATTCTGTGTGAATGCAAGGCAATATCAGGTAATCGAAGGAAACTCTTAGGAAAATACTTTTTGAAAATTTGAAAGAAATAGAAGGCACGGATTTCGAAGGCTTTTTTGGCTTTGCTAAGAAATTGGATGCTTTACCAGAGAGATTTTTTAGGTGTTTACCCTTTGAAGACAATGTAATTTCAACTGGTTCCACATGGATTGCGATGCACCCGTTTTGGTACCTAGTGTTTGTAAAATGACCCTGTTTTAACCTTACCACACCTAACATGAACTGCTCGAAGATTACCCTGAAGTATTCAATTCACCACATGGATCTCTTTTTACTGGAACTTGGTGTTATTTTCTAAGACAAAGAGGTGGTGATGACGCGATAGTGCGATGGTTAACTCATTGAACTATCACGCAGAGGGTCCGTGGTTCGATCCCCGGCATCACCAACAATTATTCGAATCGTCATCACCCCTTCGGCGGGCAATGGCAAACTCCCGAAAGTAAAACTGCCGATGAAAAAGCTTGTAAGGAGTTCCGTTCGGACTCGGCGATAAGGCGTAGGCCCTGCTCAGATGTGACAAAAAGGACAACATTAACACAACACAAATGAGTGTCAACAAGCTAGGCCATGGCCCATACCGGGCTGCCAGCACCATAGTGTTTTTTTTCTATTTTGTTTTAAGTGAGTCAAATGTAATCGACTCGAACTATTAGACGTCCAGGGATTACTTAGCAACCAGTTGTATATATGATTGAATCAATTTGGAAGAATGCTTATGGCCAGTGATGATGATAAAAGCAGTCTCCATCAATTCGAACTCTTACCCCCGTAAGTCGGCAAGTAGTATATGAAGTGTTAAATTGACGAAGTAACAACTCTTAGGTTTGATTTAATTATATTCTCAGAAATCTTTTTCGTTTGCAACACAACAAAGTAGCAATTCAAAAAGAAAACAAATTAATGGATTTTCAGTTAATTCCCTATTTATCCCATGCTACGTAAAATTTTGTAATCAAATTCCGACTGCGTTGCGTCCAAAATCCAAATAAATAATCAATTTCATCATTCAGCGCAGTAATCAAAAAAAATAAAAAAATCCAACAAACTGCCATTCATCTAATTAATTATTTTTAGATCTTCGATTTCCCCAATTCAAAATAATATATTGCCAAATTAATCGACAGCTGAAATGTGCGATATAAAACAAAAACAATTTGCTTATAGTATACCAGGACGGTGTTGCCAATTCCGAACGAAATGAATGAGGTTCTAGTGTTTATGACACGTGGTTGAGTAACATGGATATAATTTTCAAATGTTTAGAATGTTCAGTGTTTAGAAATGTCTTTTATGTATGAGTATTTGTTTATATTTTGTCTTTGCCTCTGTGCACTATATACAGTGATTTCCTAAGAGGCAGCTTAGCGAAACAAATCGAAAAACACTATTTTCTGGCCAGAACTTTGGAAATCGTATTTGATGCACGTCTTAAGCTTTTTGAAGTTTTTCTGCATTAAATAACAGTTCATCATCATAACAAGATAGTTCAACTAGAGTCTTCAATGCCATCAAGTAAGCAAAGAGAGGTCTTTGGAGCAGCGGGTCAGATATGGGCACTGTATTTATCACATAATTCATACATTTTTGTTACAGCCGATGCCTCTGCGCCATAGAGCAGGACTAGTACAGAGACGCCGGTAATGTGTGTCTTGCCCTCGTTGACCGCTTAATAAATTTGCACCGCTTTCTTCGATCTCATTACTCGCGAAAGCGCCTTTGAATACGTGCTGCTTTCTTCCGATTATGTCAATATCATCGGCGATTGCGACTCAACCTCGATGGTCCCTTGTTCGTCTCTACAGGCTTCGGTTCGAGAATTGTGTCGGTGACATGTTTATTTTACCTTTTTGGTAAAACTTCCGAATCTCATATCTGGCGAAGCATCTCTCAATTTGCTCGTCAGCGCGCTTTTCTTCTCTGCTCCATCTCTTTTCTCTTGAGAAGCCGGTGTTCGTTTCTCCTCTTTTGCTCGTAGAGCTTGTGCGCAAGTCTGCTTATGTAGCACCGCTTTGTATGCACCTTGCTTAACTGCATGCGCTTGCCCGTATTTTTGGTCCAACCAGGGATTTCGTTGTAGTAGACGAGTGAATGGCACATCAGAAGTGGCATTTTGGATGACTTTTTGGATGATACTTGATGCTGGCGGCAGGTAACCTCTTAAGAGATTAAGATAGACTCATTCGAAAAAAAAAACTTGGCAATCTCTTGCGATTCTAGCCCTTTGAAATCGAAATTCCTCACAGCATTGGCTTACCTTTCCGATGTTGAATGAATTATGGCAACCAATCCTCGCAAAGTCGATTAGCCTGAATCCATTATTATAGGTGATGTCGTGCAGACTATACCTTCCGACAGTACTACCAAAGATGCACTCTCTTCATAGCTCTACATTAAATTCACCGAGAACAATTTAAATGTCAATGCCATACACTGCTTTTAGGTCTTGTTCAAGAGCTTGTAGAAGCTATCAATGGTGTCACAATTTTTTTCGTCTGGGAAACTCAAAACTTGTTATCTAAGTCTGCCTCCAGTAGCAAATTGGCTTCCAAATCGAGGCTGCTTTTGCCGTGGATATCAAACGCATCTACTACTGCGTTTGGATCCTTTTCTTCCTCTATAATTGCAGGTGTCTGTCCGAAGTTCGTTGCCCTTGTTGCATACACCCAACATGTAGGGCGAGTTTCCTTATTCTTAAATATCCATATTTAAGGTCGGTGAGGTGGAAACTAGTATCCCTTTCCATTAAGTGCTCACCCGCCACCATCTCCTTTCCAAGACCCCGACTTAGACTCGGAAATATTTTCCGGCCTAAGCTCAAAGAACAAATATGAATATAATATTCACACTTGGGATTAGAATGCAAAAGGAAATTGCGAAAAACTATTTTTCATCACAAGTGCTGGCCATTTACGTTGCTTCAGATTTGTGAATGACTTGTCTGTTGATCGTCTTCGCGAAAACTTCAAGTCCAGGAACTAACAAAATAAGATCTCTGGAACTGATATTATGTTTGGAAAGTTTCAGATTCCTTAACCCATTAGATAAATACGATTTGGTCTACAAATATGTAAGCCCCCAAAGTCTCAAGGGATTTGGATAACCGTGGTAAGCACATACAATTTATAATTTTAAACCGAATGCGCAGAAAATGAGAAGGATTTAGAGTTCCCAACAAGCCTTTCAACTGGCGAACTGCAGGAGACATCCTTCATTCAGATTAAAAATGTTTTAAATTATTTTCAGGCACAGACATTTCTACTTCAAAATTGGCGAAGCGTTTTCTACTAATCTCGGAGTTGATCTTTGTGCTCTATTATGCCGATAATTTTCAGAAGTCAAGTTTGTTAAAATCAATGTAATACACCAATTGATTGAGGGATATCTCATATCCCGAAATAAAAGAAAGTGATGATATGGTCAAAAGGTCCTTTTGAAAAATTGAAATACAGAAGGTTCTTAAGATAACAGTCCTAAATCATACAAATATCCCGAGCAGTTTGCATATGTATTGTAGAAGTTATTGTAAGCCCGCATCCCAGCATACCTGTGATAAAGTGCTTTCTATGCCAATCGACATATGGAGACTCAAACATTCCGTAAACAAAATAGAAAATAAAATGTCGGTATCAGCATTTACGTAACACTTTTCACATATGTATGTGTATCTTTGTGCTCATTAGGTACTGAATGTAGGTACATAAACCTTGATGCTGGAATATTATTCGGAATGGCTCCTTTAACAGACTCACTGAAGGTAGAAAAGCTATTGTGTCTCGTTTAGCTGTTCAATATCGAATCAAATCAATCTTTATTTTCCTTTGGTTTTTATACATAGAATCTGCTAAGCTTAGCAATTGCTTTCTTAGACACATTTTGCTTAATTTAACAGAAGTTGTGTAAGTCGACCAAAAAAGCGGCATATGCAATATTTCCGTACAATGAGAATGTCGTGTAGACAGAAATACAACATTTGGTGCTACTGCTTGCATGAATGCGGTGGAACTCATATACAAACTAAACAAAGGATATATGCAAAATTTTTCCACAGTAAATCAATAATTGCTATTCAAACTCGGTAAGGACCTAAACTCGTATATCAGCGTGCGGTAGACTTACAGATTTCATGTGTGTCAACGACTTTATGGAACTATCCTCCGTCTTCAATCCAAATAGGGAGATTTGGATTTAAACATCCAAATGTACTTTTTTGAACAGCTGATAATGTTTACTGAGAAAAGAGGAGGGAATAAATGCGAATAAACAAATAAAGGGTACGAGGGCGGGTCAATAAGTCCGTGACTTTTGGATTAAAACACAGATTTTTTGATAAAAAAATAATTTTATTTTTCAACATAGTCTCCCTTGAACTTTATACACTTTGTCCAACGCTTCTCCAATTTTTTTATCCCTTCCAAAAAAAATGATTTGTCGAGGTCCTCAAAATAGGCCTTTGTTTGCGAGATGACTTCATCATTGGAGTCAAATCTTTTTCCACCAAGCCATTTCTTCAGGTTTGGGAACAAGAAGTAGTCGCTCGGAGCCAAATCTGGAGAATAGGGTGGATGAGGGAGCTATTCATAGCCCAATTCATGGATTTTTGCCATGGCAACTGCACATGTGTTTGTGGCCGACTGTGAGCAAACGCGGCACCCATCTTGCGGAAAGCTTTCTCATGCCCAAGTGATCATTCAAAATTGAAACCACTGAGCCATGCGAGATCCCTACGGCTTTTACAATCTCTCGCACTTTCAATCTTCGGTCGGCCAACACCATATCGTGAATTTTTTTGATTGTTTCGGGTGTAGAGACCTCAACTGGGCGTCCAGGACGTTCGGCATCTTCAGTGCTTGTACGGCCACAACGAAATTCAGTAAACCACTTTTTTACCATTGAAATCGATGGTGCAGAGTCCCCATAGTATTTATCAAGCTTAGCCTTGGTCTCGGTAATGGTTTTTTTTCGCAAGAAATAATGCTTAATAAGCACACGAAATTCACTTTTTTCCATTTTCTCCTCAAATTAGTGAGTAGTCTGATAAAAATAGCTGTCAAACACAAACTAACTGACGCAGCAAGTTTAAATTTTGACAGGAGTCAACTGACAGATGCCTGTTGACAGGAGCAGTGTTGCTGTTTCAGTAAAGAGGTCAGAAATTAAAAAAGCCACGGACTTATTGACCCGCCCTCGTATTAAAGGGTTTTGGCATAATAGCTTATATTTAATCCATCAGATATTGTCCATCGTGGGCTATTATTTTTTTCCAACGTTTTGGAGACGTTGCTCCGCTAAGGGTATGTCAACAACTGTCATGCAGGCGCCTATAGCTTTCTCTGTTTTCGGCTTTGTTTTACAAGCAATGGGCCGAATTTTGGAATTTCGAATTTCAGCGTTATTTCGTTCGGCGTTATTTCACGGCACCTTGTTTACCGACCGATTGCGATGTTTCACCAGGGGCGCGTAATAACCTCTTATGCCGAATATTGTTCTAAAGCACCCATTTTTGTCTTCCGTAACCAGGAAGGCCTCAAACTACGAGTAGTATCATTTCAACAAAGACTCACAGACAATTTTACGATGCAATCCAAGCCTGTTCAGTCTATGCGAAGCGATTATATGAGAGATGTTAAACCGCTGAGTGATCTTCCGTGTTATCAAATACCTGCCGTCTACGACATCAGGTTTAGCGATGCTAAAGTGTAAACTCTTTTAGCCGAATCTCCATACGGGCTGCAAATCTCCATTGCGCCTTTATCGCTTTGACACATTTTTTATTAAAAGAAAAAAAGCAAAATATGCCGAAAATGCACTTACCTCCCGTTTTAAAAAAAAATACTGAGCAGTTAAAACACGGCCGATTTAAATAAAATCTCGTTACAATGTTAAGGATAACGCTCTCTATGAAATAAACAACATCAATTTCATAACGGTATGCGCAGAGGTTTTTTGAAACGATAAACGCTACTTCCACGATAAAGGTTTTTTTTTTAACCCAATACTAACTTCAGACATTTACGAGGGCACGGTGAAAAATGTTCGGCCCGATACAGAGATGGCGTTCCAATCGGAAACAATTTATATTTCCTACCAGGTTCGCATGATAAGTTTCAACTTTTTCTCTGAAGCAGTCTGTTTACAAGAATTTTGCAGTAGGCATCTTGCGTGTTTTTCGTTAAAATGGATAAACCTGAATATCATGCGGTCATGAAACTCTTTGTTTTGGTTGGATAAACCCCTAAGGAAATTCATTTAAAGTTGACAAATGTTAACAGAGGGCTTCTTCCATGTCCTCCATTAAAAACCGAATTCAAACGTGGTTACACGTCCCTCGAAGAAGTCCCACGTGAAGGACTGCAAAAGACCGCAACCACACCTGAAACCATCGAAAAAGTACATGATATCGTGCTGGACGATAGGCGAATGAAGATGAGTGATGTAACTGAGGCTATGTGGATATCAGAAGATAGGGTGCGAAACATCTTGGACAAGAAAAAAATCAAGCCTACGAAAGCTCTGCGCAAGAAGGGTGCCGCATTTGCTGAAAGGCAAATGTACCGATTTAATAGGGATTTGACCCATTTTGTGCGGCGATTTCTCAACATGGATGAGACGTCGGTCCACCATTTCACGCCAGAAACGAAACAGCAGACGAAGCAGAGGGTGGAAGCCGGTGGCTCAGCGATAAAGAAAGCGAAGTCGATCGCATCTGCCGGAATGGTCATGGCCAGCGTGTTTTGGGATGCGAAAGAGATCCTGTTAATTGATTACCTTGGAGAAGGCAGAACAATTATAGGTGAATATTACTTCAATGTTTTTGACCAGCTGGATGCAAAAAATCGCAAGAGGCCTGGCTTAATGAAAAAAAAATCATCTTTCATCAGGACAATGCACCTGTACATAAGGGTGCATTGGTGATGGGAAAACTACAGGATTTGGGATACGATTTGCTCCTCCCTATTCTTCTAATTTGGTATAATTTGACTTCCATCTGTTTCCAAACTTTGTTTCTAAGAAACACTTTGGATCCAATGAAGGAAAATGAGAGGGCCGTAGATGAATATTTTCACAGCCTTCCAGACTCTGACTTCCGGGAAGTAATACTGGTTAGTGTGTTGAAGTCCAGGGAGACTATGTAGAAAATAAAATATTGTTTTAACTGAAAATCGCAGTCTTTTCTCCTTACCCATGTAATACGATATATTCTTCAAATACGAACCGTAGAAACCGTAGAAGAGCGAAATAACACGGTTGACTATTTTATCTAAGCTGTCTTTTGCCCAGGTTGACTAAAAAAAATATGCCGAATTGCGAAGTAGCTACTTTGTGTAAATTTTACTAAAATAAATTTCCATTGACCTCGAAAGATTATCTGAACAAAAATATCCGTCATCAACTCATCGTCTAGTTGATTTGAAGAATGACATCTTTCAGGAACACATTAGCCTCACAAGAGACACAGCTTTAAATTTCAATTTCAAAGCTTTTTTTTTCTTCAATTTGCCTCTGTTCAAAGTAAAACGACAATTTAACAGAGTACTTCAAAAGATTTTTTTTTGTAATTTTGACTAGACCACAGCTTTTCATTAAAAGTCACCAGACAACCGAAAGCAGGACCTCATTTACATAAATTTTAATACCGATAAGGGACAATACTTTCAAAAATTTATACACAGCTTCAAATGAAGAGCGGACGTGGAAGTAGAAGTGGAAGTGGAAGAGTTTTTCCTAATGACGTTGTCGGCGTGTCTGTTTTTTTTTTGTTTTTTTTTGTTTCTTTAGGGAAAAAAAGGGGCCATTGCCAATTGCCTTTGGGACAGAAAATCGTGCTGACTTGCCAATTACATCGGTTTTATTGCTTGCCTCTGGGTCAATGTCAAAGGGACAGCTAGAAGCCCTAATGGCTCATAAAACAGGCTATAATTTAAATTATCTCTCTATTGACAATCGCAGTTGAAATTAATATTCCCCTACCGACTATGTTCACAGGCACAATGTGGCTGCACTCCAGCAAGTTGTCCTACAAAACCTACAACAAGACTATTAATTTTTTCATCACTACCCCCGAGCCCCGATTATCGATTTTTTCATTGCAATTACGTGCGAATATTTCCAAAGGAATACAGCACTATCGGGCCACAGTTAATTGTTTGCCTGCCAATGCTATTTTGAACTGTAATTTCGGAGAGAATCAGCAAATGGGATAATTGGATCAAGAATTCAGATTAAAGTACCCACCCTAGATCAGACTGAAAGGTTAAACTGCACTAACCGAAGTCGTAGCGAAATAAGGTTATAGATCGGACATCGGTTGCAAACATACAATTAATACTATTCCCTATCTACACACAGACATAATTATATCTAGTCATAGAGAGACCTTAATCAAATTCGGGTAAAAAGGCTTCAGAAAGAATCGAGAGTGGAGAAGGGACAAACTTTCGAGGTTAGCCTGCTGCCGTGCGTTGTAAATTGTGTTTACATCAGTTGGATTGGGTTAGCGTTCGCAACGCTGATCAGTATAGGTCCTATAAAAAAGTTGACTATTTTGTCCACCCAAATTCGATCCTCAATGATCTTTTATTGCAACAAATTAACTTACGAGTGGCCAGTCAGGTTATTGACACTCCAAAGCTGTATCACTTTTTCGTGCTAGATCAAATCAAGCATTCAAAGGCTGAAGGACCTGCATTTCTTGCTTTTTCTGGTTCACTACTTGGAATCTCATCAAATACTTTTTGTCCCAGATTATCTTATTTCTTTTATGAGAAGGCATCCCAGCTTTGACTTGACTCCAAGACATGATTGGATAAGGCTTTTTCGTAACACGTCTAGGTCTATTCTAAACGCGCTGATGAATCTCTCTCCCCTAATCTACTAACGACGTTCGATTTTGCTCCTCATTGGGGTTACTTTAGTTTTTCAAACAGAAATGTATACAATGCTGATGGCACAGAGCTATATACTCGTAGTTAGGATAGAACCATTAGCAACTGTAGCGACTGTTAAAGTGTCATTTAAAGCCTTACTGAACTCTCTCATGACTTGGGAGCTGATTCGGAAATAAACGACTTTGGCTGCCTCTTCAGTTAGAACTTCGAGTTGGTTTTCATAGGAGCATTACTGCAGATGGCTTGCCGGGAAAGCAAACAAATGTTTGTTGGGCATGAGTGATACAAAATCCTGCGATGCTTGCTATGACACCATGTAATACACTATGGCAATCGCTTGAAGAAGGCTGCAGGCAATCTGCTGACGTGGTGTATCATGTACTGTAGGGACTTATTCATTGAAGTGTTTACTTATCTTTCTCCGGAAGACAGTGCAAATTCAGTGAAACGAACTTACAATACTATGGGCATACGATAATTGACTTGTTCTTTGTCTGGGCGCTCTGTAGAAAGAGAAGAAAACCGTTTTTTTTTCGTAAGCCTCTAGCCATAGAAGTCTAAATAGTTCGTTATCCGGAATATTTCCCAACTGATGTTTGATTTTCATTTCCTGTTGAGAAAATAAATTCAGATTACGTCTGGTGTTATTTGAGCCTTTGACCAACTTCAACTTAAATGCAAACATTTTCTTCTTAAGCTGGCTCCCACTGTAGATCAGGACAGTTTTTGTACCAGTCTTGGTTCGTCGATTGATAGTAAGGTGATAGTTACAGGTAAGCTGGATTCGTTCGATCAGGCGTTTCTTAGTTTCCTAAAAGTTGGATTTTCCCGCACCATTTAGCCCCATAGACACGAATGCATTGCTGGCCAAAACACCGGCTCCAGGCTGACCTTGTGCTATTCACACTTCAGCAGCATTGATTTCATCGACTCATCGTGCGCCTAAAATGCTCCAGAAATGAAAGTTCAAGAAACTTTAGAGAAAGAGGAAAAAGATTGCAGTTTCAGTTCAGTTTCAGTAGGTGTCACTTTTATTAATCTGATTTTCTTTCTGCCACCACTGTAGGAGTAAGACGCGAACCTCCTCTTTACCTCAGATGTACTCCTTTCATAGTGTTCTTCTTTTTTTTAGGACGATATTCCTTCAGAATGAGACTCTTTTGGATACAGTTGGGCCTGTTCTATTCTGACAGAATTTGACCCTAAGAACTTGAACCTCTCTATATCGTTCCATTACCATTAAAAAATCAGCCTCTATTGTAATTCGGTCGAGGCTTCTTTAAGATTGTAAGTTGTGGTCTCCAAAATCTGTGCTCTGGCCAGTGTCGAGAAGACCACAGACAGATGGATTGTATGTATTGCATGTAAAAAAATCCACTGGGGTCACCTGCACTCTCATAAACAAATCTACGTCTAGTTTGGACGTTTCTGGAGCTGAAATAATTTTAAACAATCTTTTTATAGCCTGTGATCATACTAACCTACATGTTAGAAATATTTCTGTTGCTTTACATATGCTGTGGACTTCTATACTCTACTTTAATTCCTCCTTGCCATACAAATTTGGAAAGTAGCCGTCTGTTTTTGTTCTTGTTGTTAGGCTTTGGAATTTGTTGATGCATTCGGCTACTACGTTCACTCTAAGCAAATCTCACTCCTACAACGGAGCCTGGTGGTGGGCTGCATTATAAAATTTTTTCTTCGATAACTTGCCTCCCTTGCTAGCACT
The DNA here is from genome assembly GCA_928272305.1 of Volucella inflata. Taxonomy (NCBI): domain Eukaryota; kingdom Metazoa; phylum Arthropoda; class Insecta; order Diptera; family Syrphidae; genus Volucella; species Volucella inflata. The sequence continues at coordinate 78,412,598 of OV743717.1, read as the reverse complement.
GAAACCATTCCATTCTCAATTCGCCACATCACAACATCCCTCCTAGTTTTCACGCCAATCGCATACTTGATATTTATGCCCTGACTAAAACCAGAAATTATCCCTCCCTACTTTTAATGTTTATCGCGAAGACGATCCTACCCTCCCAAGGGATAATTTTTCCTGTCGATGTGTCATTCTGTCTACACACGATAGCATTGTCTCTTCCTTCCTCTTGTCTCTTCCTCAACCATTTCTTCTTCCTCTAAAGCCGACTTTGTCGCAATAAAAATAACACTCCCCCTAAAGTGCGTTTACGTTTTATGTTGCTACATCCCACCAGTTCAACCTACTAAATCCTATCAACTTGTTGTCGATGCAATCGACCATTTAATTGGCCTGTCTGACTCGTTTGACGACATCCTTATTATCGGCTACAGTGGACTCCATCAGATGATTAATCCTTTCTCATCGCTTCAAGTCCCAGCTTAGCTAAGAAATGTCTCTTCTTTGATCCCAGAACAGACTCAAGTCTATGCCAAGTCAGCAGCATATCCAAACACATGGGCAGGCAACAAGAGCTTATTTTCGGCGACTTTGAACCACAGCCATCCTATTTCAATTACCCACTGAACTTCATCAATGACCTATTTCTCTCACACACCTTGTACCCGTCTCTTATTGAATATAAGTTACACCAACTAAATGACAACAATTCTCTCTCTATCCCTTTCACAAGGAGATTTTCCCCATATATGGAAAACCGCCTTCATAGTCCCGATCCACAAAAAAGGTTCAAAGAATGATATAACCAACCGCTAAACTCTCCTATATACCCAAACTCTTTCAAAGTATTTTTTATGAAACTCTAAGCTTCCAATCCAAATTACTTATCTTCCCTAGACAACATGGCTTTCTGAAGGGTAGGACAACCACTACAAATCTTCTTGATTTGCCTATCAGCGCAAGAGAATGAATGTAGTCGATGTAATTGGATAAGATAAAATCTCCCATCGATTAATACAGTTCGAATTGTCTGCTTTTGGCTTTGAACCTTTACTGTTAAAATGGTTTGAAAACCGTTTTTTTTTAGTGTTCGTTTTAGGTCAGCCCATTCAGCTCCATATTTGGCCACCTCTGGATTTCCGCAGGGTAGCCATTTAGGTCCTCTTCTTTGTATTTTAACCACAAACAATCTCGATAGGATCATCAAACACTTTCGCACCCACCAAATTAAAATTGAAGTTGTAGCCGTACGTAATCCGGCGTATGATTTGGACGACACATTTTGGGTGGCCTGATGGCCATATGGAAATGGAAATGTAATAAATAAATTTATATAATCGTTCATACGAGAGCGGGTCAATAAGTCCGTGACTTTTGGATTAAAACACAGATTTTTTGATAAAAAAATAATTTTATTTTTCAACATAGTCTCCCTTGAACTTTATACACTTTGTCCAACGCTTCTCCAATTTTTTTATCCCTTCCAAAAAAAATGATTTGTCGAGGTCCTCAAAATAGGCCTTTGTTTGCGAGATGACTTCATCATTGGAGTCAAATCTTTTTCCACCAAGCCATTTCTTCAGGTTTGGGAACAAGAAGTAGTCGCTCGGAGCCAAATCTGGAGAATAGGGTGGATGAGGGAGCTATTCATAGCCCAATTCATGGATTTTTGCCATGGCAACTGCACATGTGTTTGTGGCCGACTGTGAGCAAACGCGGCACCCATCTTGCGGAAAGCTTTCTCATGCCCAAGTGATCATTCAAAATTGAAACCACTGAGCCATGCGAGATCCCTACGGCTTCCACAATCTCTCGCACTTTCAATCTTCGGTCGGCCAACACCATATCGTGAATTTTTTTGATTGTTTCGGGTGTAGAGACCTCAACTGGGCGTCCAGGACGTTCGGCATCTTCAGTGCTTGTACGGCCACAACGAAATTCAGTAAACCACTTTTTTACCATTGAAATCGATGGTGCAGAGTCCCCATAGTATTTATCAAGCTTAGCCTTGGTCTCGGTAATGTCAAACACAAACTAACTGACGCAGCAGGTTTAAATTTTGACAGGAGTCAACTGACAGATGCCTGTTGACAGGAGCAGTGTTGCTGTTTCAGTAAAGAGGTCAGAAATTCAAAAAGTCACGGACTTATTGACCCGCCCTCATATATTGTCAACTCAAATAAAAATTTTATCTACTACAGTTAAAAACCAGCCGCTTAAATAATTACCTTAATCATCTTGCAATGCAACAACGCTTTAGTTGATTTTTATGGTCCCTTCTTAGCCAACAGTTACTCATCCAAATTTCCAAGATACCAACATTTGTTGCTTCATTTTCAAGCAAATATTTAACTCTGTACAACTCGTTTCGTAATTTCTTTTGGAGCAAGCAGGCCGAAAGAAGGTAAACAACGGATACTAAGGACGCACGGGTAAGCTATTCAACTACTGGTGATTTCAACAACTCTCTAGCGCTATTCATCTTCTTTTTTCGTCATGAAATTTCTTTTTCACGTAATTCCCGAAAGCATATTGTTGTTGCGGGACTCAAAGACTTTCGGTTTTATGACAACGAATTAGAGGCTCCTTAAGTGTTGAAACTCTTAGAATCAATTAGTGGCAATTAAAAGATGGATCCTCTACAAAGCTATAAGGGCTTCTCCTTAAACGATCTATTTTCTTTTATGGTTATAGTTAAGATGGATAAAGAAGTAGAATACCAGTTTTTGTTATGATGAGTAATTTGCTCGAAAGGAACTAGAGCTACGAGTGTACCCCTACTCGTACTTACGTAAAACATTGTCTATAGATAGTTTCAGTTGTAGATACAATGTTAGCTGGTGTCACACTCTCGGGGATGGGCTTACACTTCCGTAGAAACTTTGTGTGCCATTTACTCCTTTCCGTTGAAAGCGGTTTAGTAATGTATGCCGCACTTTGGAATTGTCTGTCGTTAGTATAATCCCGTACAATTAAGTTGAATTCACGGGAGGCATATCGTGTGCTTAGGGAGTATCGATTTTGTAACACTGTGACGTGTGACTCTGAATGTTATATTGATTTTGTCGCACTTGTGGGAAAAGTACGAGTACGAAAACGAGGATATACGTACATTGGAGGAACCTGAACGTGGATCCTTTGATGAGCACGTTTTCTTTTATTGAGATATCGTAGTGGAAATAATAATAATGCTGGAACCAATGCTGTCTCTGTGGATGAACTTTATTATTCATAACGTAATCATTCATTCATTCGATGGCACAAACTACAAAGGGAATTTCAAAAACGAAAAATGATTAAATGAAGCCACTACAGGGTAGGAATTTGTCTCCCTCATTGCGAATATTTTTTCCTATGGATACATACACATACATATATATATATGATGATTATGAAGATTGAACAAGATTAGTTATGAAAAATTTAATATCCGGTTTTTGTAACTATTTACTACTTAGAGAGGGAACTTTAACAGGGAAGCGGTCTTGGACTTGGCCATTCCCTTGAAATAGACGTCTTCTTATTTGAATCCATTCTATTGAGCGGTATAGCGCGTTCATCACATGCTTAAGCGTAATATTGTCGGCTGATAGTTTCATCGCCTACGTGAATGATTCTGCGTGCAATGTCAATTCTATTTTGGTATTACATTTGTAGGTTATTACCTATTTATTTGTTACTGCTTGTAGTATCTGATGGCCAATTTCCTTCCCCTGTCGTTGAATCCCATGAAGCTTTAATCCATGTTTATTGTTTCTTTTGTTCTTCTAATTGTCTGTGTATTGATCCGTGCGGCATCGGATAAAGAATAGTGCCGCAGTGCGTCCCAGCTTGTCGTAAGAGGCGACTAAATGGGACACCAATCATATACAGGCAACTATGACACCGAAAATGAGCCTGTGACACTTTAACACCTTAAAACTTTCCCACAAGTTTGTATGCAATCAGTGGGTTCCCACGTCTGGAGACTACCGGTGGGGTAAAAGAACAGTCAATCAATTCGAAAAGAGCATACAAGTGTCAAACCACTCAAACTTTAGATACACTTCATGGAAATGATCGCAATTAATAGCACTACCCCGCTGGACACCACGATTGCAACGCACTCGGTTGATCCCAGAGCAAGCAGAAGTGCTTGTGTCAGAGCCCGACGGATTCCGGGGGCGGGCAAAATGAAGTTTCCAAAATATTTTCCTAAACTTCGGTTTGCAAGTTGGAACGTCGGATCGATGACCTCAAAAAGTTTAGAACTGGAAGCGATTATGCGTCGCAGAACTCTACAAATCCTGTGCGTACAGGAAACGAAGTGGTGTAATACAGGAAATAAAGCGCGTTTTCTAGATTTAAAAAATAAGGCATTTAAGATGTTCTACCATGGAACGGTCAATGGACGAAACGGTGTTGGAATCGTTGTTGCAGCGGATCTTCTAAACAACATCGTTGGTATCTTAATAATAAGCGACCGCTTGATGAGTGTTAAACTCGTCATACACAATGAAACGTGGAACATTGTTAGCGAGTACGCTCCACAAAATAGACGCGACCAATCGGAAAAAGATACATTTTGGTCAGAGTTCGGTAATTTGCTTATAAATAGACCTATCGATGAGATGCTCTTCGTAGGCGGAGATTTAAATGGCCACGTCGGAGAAACAAATGTTGATTATGAGGACTGCCATGGCGGTAAAGGCTTTGGAACCAGAAATTCAGCTGGCGAAGACATCCTTGTATTGTGTAGGGCTTACGGCTTAACCATCTTAAATACAATGTTTATTAAATATCAACGACATCTTATCACCTATAGCAGCGAAGGCCACAAAACGCAAATAGATTATCACCTCTGCAAAATGTCGATGAGAAACCGTGTTAAGGACTGTAAAGTAATACTTGGAGAATCGCTAGTAAGCCAACACCGTCTGCTCATTACAGAATTTTTCACAGCGGAACCACCGAAAACACGGCCATCGTTCGGAAAGCCAAAAATCCGGTGGTATAATCTATCGAAGGAACGAAGCGCAAGATTTATCGCACTGGCTAAAGAAGTACTTCACAATATAAACGCTATCGCAGACTCACTTAGCCCACAAGAAATGTCGAACAGCATGCACGAGGAATGCATAACACTCGCAAAGTCCCATCTGGGGACTATATCGTAATATCATCACGTCGGCAAAGAAACATGGTGGTGGAATGACGAAACCAAACGAGCTGTGGCCGACAACAAGAGTGCATTCCAAGCGTGGACAAAATGCGATCGGAGCGACGATATCGAAAAAGCTTGACTGGCTCTTGAATACGAGCGTCTTAAAAAGATCGCAAAGAAATCCCTGGCTCGAACTCGAGCGGCAGCAGCGGGAAAACCTGTATCAGGAGTTGGAACAAATATCGTCACGATCGGCAGATAGAAGGCACGCTATACAAGAAGACACGCGGGGGAAAGCGGAGGGACCAGACAGCATTCCATCAGAGTTTTGGTCGAAGATGGAGGGAATCGGCAGCGTTTGGCTATCGAAACTTTTAAATAAATTAAAATGTGGACAACCTATGCCGAATCAATGGAGAAGTAGCTTCTTGGTTCCATTATACAAAGGAAAAGGCGACACTCGAGAATGCAACAACTACCGTTCAATCAAGCTTTGTGACACACAATGAAAATCGTCGAAAGAGTCTTAAATGAACGTCTTCGGCAAATAATAACGCTCGATAATAGCCAGTGTGGATTTGTTGAAGGAAGATCGACGGTGGGCGCTATCCAAAGCCTACGAATAATAATGGAAAAGCATCGAGATTCGTCTAAGGACTTACACATGGCATTTATCGACCTCGAGAAAGCATTCGATCGAGTGCCTAGGGATCTCATCTCATGGGCCGCGCTGAGGTCTCAAAAGGTACCGGAAACGTATGTTAGAATAATACAAGACAAAGACATAGACGGAAACGTGAAAACTGCGGTTAAAAGCTCTGCCGGATTAACGAGAGAATTTCCAGTTAATGTCGGAGTGCATCAAGGAAGCGTACTTAGCCCTTTCCTCTTTAACGTAGTATTCGACTATCTTTTAAAAGACTGCATGCGCGAAGCAAATGTAACGCCAATTCTCTTCGCTGACGACGCAGTTAGCGATAACGTCGAAGATTTACAGAACGCCTTAGATTCATGGGGAAATGCGCTAGAGAGAAACGGGTTTGAAATAAGTCGTTCAAATGCGGAGCCAATTTGCGCATCCATTGCAACCTGTTCCGGATATAATGTTAGACGGAATAGTTCTTCCGAATGGACAATGTCAAGTCACTAAACGCGATTGCATTAGATCTACGCGTATAAGAGGAAGTCTACATATAAAGAATTCGGTAACCGAACAGCTTGAGGCGAATAGAATAAGCTGGTATTGCCACGTACAAAGAAGATCTGCGGAAAATCCGGTTAAAATGGCACTATCAACTACGATCACTCCAACTGTAAGAAAACGAGGTCGGAAAAAGTATTTCTGGATTTCTCAGATTGCAAATGCGCAACAACGCCTGGGGCTTACCACTGAAGCGATCCAGAACCGAGCATTATGTAGACGCGTTCTGCGGTCTGCGACATTAGCCGATTGGGTTCTGGATAAGATGCGCCAAGATGGTGAATTTCATCGCAAAATCATCTTCATCGCCTCGTTCGTGCGATATAACGCCGCTTGATTATTTTCTGTGGAGCTACGCTAAGTCATTGGTTTATACCAACAAGCCGACGACGTTGGAAGAGCTTAGAGTCAACATTGAACTCGAAATAGCGGCCGTTTCGGCCGAAATGTGTGGCCGAGTCATTGAAAATTGGGTCCTACGAATCGACCGCTGCAAACGTGCTCGCGGTGGCCATATGAAGTCGAGTTCCAATCATAAATGTTTTGGTTGTACTTCAAGCCAATAATAAAGTTTTTCAAATATCTCAAATGGTTTGCGTTTTATTTAAAAAAAAAAGTTGTCAAGTCCTTATTGGAAAACCCTTTATAAGGTAACCTTTGTTGTTCGAGAGAAGACTTTTCTAGTCCGTTGCCTTCTTAGCCCAAATAAAAACAGCGATTGGCAAGAGTTATTCTTCGTTTGATTTCAGCGCAGTCAGGCCGTCCGCTCCGGTAGCTTTGTTTGACTTCAGCTTAGATATTGCTATCTTCACTTCATCCAGGTCGAGTAGATGGAATTGTTGGTCTCCATGGTTAGGTTGAAAGGTTCATTCTGCTTGATAGCGATATATGGTTCCTCATCGGCGTTACGCAGTATACAGAAATGATATTTCAATATGCTCAGCATGCGACTCTACTACGATGTTCCCTAGTTCGTCTCTACAGGCTTCGATTCGGGTTTTGGGTCCGTGGAATGTTATTTTTTACCTTTTAGTAAATCTTCCGAGTCTCATTCCTTGAGTGCCGTCTCTCAGTTACCTCTATCGCGCCCTTCACATGCTCTTTCTTACTCTTCCTGAGAAGCCGGTGTTCGATTCTCCTCTTCTCCTCATAGAGTTCGTGAGCAACTCTAGTCTTTCTTTGTAGCGCCGCTTTAGCTGCATGTGATTGCCGACATTCATCATCGAACCAGGGGTTTCGTTGTGGTGGTCGAATGAAACCCAGCACATCAGAAGCAGCATCTCTGTTGGCGTTTTGGCAGTGTTTCTAGTGGTCTTCGATGCTTCATGCTGGCGGTATTGGACCCCTTAAGGATTAAGAGACACGCGATCGGAACAGGACTTGGCGATCTCTTGCGATTGTAGCCGTCCGACGTTGAAATTCCTCACAATATTAGCTTATCTTGGCGTTGTTCGGGATATCCGCAACTGTACCCTGGCTAGAACAATGTAGTGGTCCGAGTCGATGTTGGCTACTTGGACATCCATAATACTGGAGGAGTGTCTTGCGTCGATCACAATGTGGTCAGTTGGATTGACGGTTGATTGATCAGGAGTTCTCCAGGCACCTTTGTGAATATCGAGATGTGGGAACCGCGTTCTAGTTACGACAATGTTTCGTCCCGTCACAAAGTCGGTAAGCCTAAATCCATTGTCGGAGGTGGTGTCGTGCTACCAAAGATGCCTTCTGCTCCTAGCTTTGCATTAAAATCACCGAAGACAATTTGAATGTCATAGCTAGAGCATTAGTCCTAGATCTTATTCAAAAGCTCGTAGAAGACATCTTTTTTGTCGTCATCTTTCTCCTCTGTGGGGGCGTGCGCGTATATCAGGGTATTGTTGATTTGATGCTGATTACTCTGAGGCGCTCGTTCGCATGCCGGAAACTCAAGACTTCTGGCGTAGGTCTGCCTCTAACAACGAATCTGCATCCAAATAGCCGCTGGTTTTGCCGTCGATAACAATCGCCGAAGTATATGTCGCAGTTTTTCATACTCTTTTTGCCCAGCCCATTTTATCGGATTTCTTGGATGGCGGTTAGGTCTGCTTTGCAGCAGTCTATCGTCTCCGGTAGTTGTTCGGCTGCTCATGGCCTGTTAAGGGACAAGTTTGTTGTCCTTACTATAGTTCGTTTGCATGGGTTGTCAACACTAGATCCATCCGTATCCGAGGCTTGTTGTTACTTCATAACTTTTTTAATTTTTTTCATGGCCGGGTAGTTACCCCGGCGGCCAATATCAAGTTACTCGCCTCTAAAAAAAAACCCTTTACACACTATATGGCAGCTTTGGGCAATGACTAGTTCCTTTTAATTTTTGACAATTAAAAATTGATTTAATTGTTAATTAGACAAATTGAAATATTTAATTGTTATTTGTTAATAATAATTAAAAGCAAAAACTGGAGACACTATAAATTTTCATATTCAAAATTTATTACTTTCACTTAGTACAATTATATTACACGTCGTTTCTCTCAAAATTTTCTTCTAACGCTATTCGCTTTTCTAGCGCGATAACGAACACGATTTCGGTATGTTGAACATAGTTGCATAGGAAAATATTCTTTCCACAGGTCCAGAGGATGGTAAATGTGGATTATATTTACAGAAACATGTTTGATCTCTGGGTATCTACAAAAAGTAGCAAACAATTGAAGCGCTTATAATTGTGAGTTAATAATTCCGAGTCCGTAATTCGGACTGCAGGTGGAACAGCTATTCCTAAATATTTACTTGTTAGAAAGAGAAAAGACATGTACGCAAAATTTAAATTGTGAATGCTACTTAAAGTCAACAACTAACTGACAATTAATTTATTTGTTGATTAATTTAATTGCAATTAAAATATTAAAATAGAAAGTCTCAAATGAAATTTATTGCAATTAATTCGATGCAATTAATTATTTTTAATCAATTGATTAATTGCAATTTATATTAATTGATTGATGCACTATTGTGCTATATGGTAAGTGGATTTGTTAGTTTCCGTATACTCAAGGTACTCGTATATTCGCCCAACTATACTTTAAGTTCTTACTTATCTTAACTGCTCCCTTAATTGTGTCTTGTTCTTGCCCCAATTCCCATTTCATAGTAAAAAATAACCTCATTTGAAACTAAGTGCAGGACAGAGAACAAATTGCTAAGAAAATTTAGTAAAAAAAGAAAAACCAAAATCACAATCAAGGACAAAAGCAAAACAAATCGTCTCCCAGTGTCTGGTGCCATTACAAAAAGTGTGATTAAAAAAAATATAACTTTTTACAGTCGCACTAAAAATAAGAAAAGAAAGAAACGACTTTTGGTGCTCATCCTTCATAAAATGTCCCGGTCGTTTCGTTACTTCTTTCAATCTACCCGCACCGGCTGCAATGGAGTTGTATTTAGTTGTCTTCAGCCATCGTATTAACATACTTTCCCTTATCGTGTCTTGAAGGAAAATTAAAGTCCCCAACATCTTTATTGAAATTGTAATTTTCTGCAAAATATCATTTGCAGTTTCAGTTGCCATTTGGCAAAAAAGTGAAGAGCCCTTCAAGGGAAACGTCCTTCACAATAAAATGAAATAAACACGCACATAAGCTGAATTTTACATCACACTATAGTATAGATATACCACAGCTTTATGAGATACAAAACACAATTGTGAAGTTTCGTATTTGTGTTTTATATCTGTGGGTTTGCCAAGTTTGTGTGTTGCACTAACAATTTGTAGTTGGCAATTCACATTGCCATTGCGTGCATATTATGCAAATTTTATTTCTCCCATTGTGTAAAGAGTGATGCCAAAATGTTGTCACATTTAGTTTATCTATTTACGAACAGTGGGCGGTATGTGTTTCTGTTCAAACGGAATAGGCTTTGTCACTTGTTTTCATCGAAAATAATTGGTCCCGGATGCGAAACAAATGACACAAACGTACTATAGCTGGGATATGACAATGATTTTGAGTGGGTCATTGTGAACATCAGAAACAGAATGCCTTAGTTGGCAGAAATCACAGATTCTATTCATGGTTTTAACAGTAATTTTATGTAAAATAATAATTCGAAGTAAGGAACATTACAGTAGGACAATTCAGCTAAGAACTTAAGCAAATACCTTCGTCTTCAACGTTACGTCAGCCCGACTTGTGTCAGTTACAACTTCTTCTTCTTGTCTGTTAATATTTATACTTCGAAGTGACTGCCTTTGAGTTTGATGTTTTGGCCTAGGCCAAGGCCTGAACGAACCAAAAAGGGATCATTGTTGTACTTTTTTTTTAACATAAAATATTTTCTTCTTTTTTTTATAATAACCGCGTGCTCAAGGGGTTATTAGTACCCTTAAAATGGTTGCACACAGAACGGGTGATTGAAAATTAGGGACGGTAAACAGGGAGGTGATGGCGATGGCGCGATAGTTAGCTCCTTGGACTATCACGCAGACAATCAGGGTTCGATTCCTGGCTGGGTCACCAACAATTTTTCAAATCGCCATCACCCTCTCGGCGGGCAATGGCAAACTCCCGAAACTAAAATTGCCTACGAAAAAGCTTCTAAGGAGTGCCGTTCGGCCTCGGCGATAAACCGTAGGCCCCGCTCAGATGTGACTAAAATGACAACATGAGCAACACAAATGAGTGTCAAGAAGCTAGGCCATGGCCCATATCGGGCTGCCAGCGCCACAGTGTTTTTTTTTTTTTTTTTTTTTAAACAGGGAGGTACCAATGTATGTTGTTTTTGAATGTTTGGACGTTATAATGGATCGGATATAAAGAGCACATCAGGGCATTCCATAATCGAGTTGTTCGGCTTATGAAAGAATCACGATATTTCAGGGTACATCCGAAAGTGGGCTTGAGGGTGTACTGATTGAGCATTTATAGCGAGACGCAGCATTTTTGGCGACTGAGGCAAACTGAGCCCTGGGGCACACCAGCATTTATTTACTGAAGATCAGACTTGAAACCATCCAAGAAAACTTGAGTTGAATGTTCCGAAAGGTAATTTATAATCCATTCAAGAAGAGAGTCGTCGATCCCAAAAGCACGCATATCGACAAAAGTGCCTGATGCCAAACTCTCTCAAATGCCACGGAGATATCAAGTGCAACTATCTCGCTTTCGCCAGATTGATGTTAACTTTGGTTCCACTTTTCAGTGAGACCTGCTTCATTAAGAAGTTTTCGTGTTTCGAGTTATTTCATGAGCTGACGATTTATCAGTGCTACTACACGAGTCCGAAAGGGGATTTGTCCCATTGAAGATTCGACGCACTCAAGTGTAGGCGGAGACATAGCACAGTCTGGGAGTGTTGAGTTGGCCGCAAAATGTGCGACAGGCAGACTGCCTTTGTCCAAAGAGCTAACAGCTGAAATATCATTATTAATGATCGCTGATGAGTCAGAATTTATACTATTTTTGACGAACGACCAAAGTTTTCACAACATACGTTTGGGACATTGTACTATTTTTTGCCTCAGCGGCATCCACGTCGTTATCGAGGAAATATAATGACCAATTAGGGTTTCTAAAAAAAGTGTTAAGTCTGCTACAATTGGCTTTTTCGTATTGCCATACTATTCCTTTAGGAATTTTTTCTCTAACGGTGTGGTCAATATACGAGAATTTAGCTGATATTACACAATGGTCCGTCGAGCCTAGAGGTGAGAGCACATCAACAGTGCACTTATCAGCGTGAGAGGTTAGAAACAAGTCCAGGGTGCTTGTAGTATGGATGTTGTCTGTCCAGATTCAACATGAATAAATCGGTGAAAACAAGTGGTTACATTTAATTTTCAAAGAAATAACACACAAGCTGAAAAATCAAGTAATTTGTTTGGAAAGAACATGGCTCTTCATCAACGAAGTAAAGAACTTGTACATAGTCCCACATTTCGCGGGCTTACGATAGCAGTGTACCTAGGGTGACAGTGTTAATGAAGTCAGTGATTTGTTCATTCGTCGCCCTTCGCAGCAATTTGGATTGTGTCACTTCACTACGTGAAAGATTTAACGATAGGATTTTGGTCTAAAACTTTACAAAATACAGCTCGTGCAAGAACTGAAGTCGAAGGACCTTCCACACCGTCGAATTTTATGTGGGTAAGCCTTAGAAAAGTTCAAGAAAGATTCGCTTTTTTACAAAAAAATTGTCTGCAAATAATTGTTGGTCCGACACACAACTTCAGGCAATACAGGAGCTCCCGGGGGACTCATTGGCCAGTATTTTTTCAAAGAGACCAACGTCCCCATCTATGACGCCCGTTATCGAACTGTTTTTTGCCCAAAAATGTCGCTACAAACCATACAGTACACGAATCGATGGACCAATTGAGCAATGAGTTTGGCGAGCAATTTATCTCTCGTTTTGAATCGGTGAATTAGCCGCCTAGAGTCAGCGATTTAGACTACTTTTTGGGGGAATTCGTTAAGTAACTTGTCTTTGCCGATAAGCAAGCGTTAATTTCAGCCCAGGAAGACATCAGTGCACATGTTATTGGCAAGAGGCCGGCCGGTCGGATGTTTAAGATCGCAAAGTTTCTTATCTTTCTTTTGTTCGACCTATTCATGATATTTGCTTTATAACGTGCTATGGCCTCCACTAGTTGTACGCCTGCAGCTGGAATTAACGATAACCAAACATCATTGTCCTTTTTTTATTTTGCTGTTTCGCCAAGAAAGAATACTAGTTAATTTGCAAAAGTAAGGTTTTCACTTGAAATCCAACCACCAAACCACCTCCCCTCAGTCTTCTGTGATTTAGACATTTTTATTCAATGACAAGTGCATAGTGCGTAGCTACATAATAAGTTTTTGAGCCAGCAGCCACAGCTGTAGGAAAACGTTCCAGAAATACATTCATTATCTGGTGAAAGAGAAGTAGGCAAACTTGATTTAGTGCATAGGCAACAAAAAAAAATTGCTGTTTGACCCATGATTCGTTTTGTGTTACAAAAATTTTCAACAACAATTCAACTTCATAGCTACTTGAGCTGAAGAATGCTTGTCGCTGAAACTTGCAATATCTTTCAATGTAAGAAAAACTTAAGCGAATGGTCATTTACACAACGGAGTGTCCATTCTGACCGTACGATGGTAAGGCTGGGAAAAGGGAGCGCAAGGCATTATCTAAATAATGATATAAATCTCAGGAGATTCCTAGCTCAGCGTTGCGCATGTCCTGCAACTTTGTAAAGAACTAGTTTCCCTGAGTTTTCATTCATCTCTCGGGGCAGCAGCAAGGGACATAATGTCTCTCTGTCGTGGAGATAAAATTTCACGAGATGCCCATGCATCGATAGGTGCAAGGATATGCCTTGCTATCAGTCTCCATCAATTCCTTTGATACCAATTCGAATCTGATGGCACAGGTTCCACCCTCGGTATGACTCGAGGACCATCTAAAACCTCTAACTGATTTTAGGCTCTCAGCACGCAGTATTTTTTGCAACAAAAATTGTCTTTTCCCTGATGGGGAATTAATGTAATATATTTGGTTAAGCGAATGGGGCACAGGGAATGTCGAAAAAGTAGAAAAAAAAAATGAAAACTATTCTTAAGAAAACAATGACTCTGTTTAAATGATATTTCCGCCAACGGAAGGCCCACAGTTCCGCGCTGACATACGGTAGGGTATAGCGGTTCGCGCACTTTAATAAATTGACCGTCTCAAAGGCGGAGAAATTTAAACAGGAAGAAGGCTTACGGACACGATATACGCGCGATACAAATATGTATGTTTATCGATTTAAATGGAAATAGGGTACTAAGCTTGCCTAGGGCTTTCGCTGTTAAGTGAGCATTCGTGTTCTCGTTCTCGTTTTTTTTTTACTTTTTATTTTGTTTGTTGTTTTTTTTCACGCACAAGGTGGCGCAAAATTAATCATCCAATTTTGTTTCTCAATTACTTTTTTACTAAAAAAAAAAAATGATTTTGAGTGATGGAAATCTTTGCCTCGACCTTAACAATTTTTTCTGTTAAGTTGAAAAGATAATTACCGCGAGTGTTAATATACATTTGTACCAGTTTTATCGCAATTTGCATGACGTTCCGCCAGATTTTCAGTTATAACTGTTCGAAATATAACTGTTCGGTTGCATGACGTTCCGCCAGATTTTCAGTTATAACTGTTCGAAATATAACTGTTCGGTTGTCTGTGGCATAAACCCGCGACTTCAAGTAGCCCTAAGAAAGAAGTCTGGGATGGTTGAATCGGGCGATCTTGCTGGCGATGCCAAATCGCCAAAACGGAAGATTACGCGGCCAGGAAACTCTTCCTTCACAATATCTATTGTGGCTCGTGCTGTGTGTGCGGTTGCACCGTCTTGTTGAAACCAGATATTCACCAAGCCCCGTTCATCCAATTCCGGCAGTAAAAAGTCATACTAACGTTCGCCAGTAACAGTGACCGTATTGCTGATGGTGTCCTCAAAAAAATACGGCCCAATCACTCATCCTGCTCCTCAACGTCTCACAACATAGTGCCTTTGAGTGGATATGCATCGTGCATCACACGCGGATTTTCTCTGTCCCAGAAACAAAGATTTTGCTTATTGACGTTACCGCTTAAGTGCAAATGCGCCTCGTCGCTCATGATGATTTTCGACACAAAATCATCCTCTTCGTTGTTGAGATTGCGGATGACCTGACAGCGGAGTATAGCTTGTCTGTTTGTGTTCTGCAGCTGTCTAGTTCACAAATGTCAAATATGATTGACATACGACCCCATTTGCAAAAATCATAACATCTTCCGGTAGGATGATTAATTTTGCGCCACATTGTACATGAGCTTCTGCCAATTCAGCTGTTAGAGCAAAGGGAATTACATCAAGACCTCTAACAGTCACACATAGCGATGTTTGTGGCTCATCTTTGTGGTACATATAGTATTTGAAAGTTATGTTTGGTTTATCGTGAAAGTAATTGCTTTGGTTTGAGCCAGACCTCTGATCCGAGCTTAATCTAAAGTTTTGGGAGCTACAATCAAAACCGCCGAATAAGAAGGAAGACTAGTCTTTAAAAACTATAAGGGGTACCTAAAGGGGGACTATAAAGCTTCTTGCTGACACAGGGGCAGCGAACGACCGCGGGGAATTGCGGGCTTTCTTTTGTAATTGGTTATTAGGAGAAGAAATAAGGTCTACAGACAACTAAGGGGAATGGGGGTGGAGGATTTTTGGAGCTTTCTTTGCAAGCAGCAACCTGTATCCAAACAGTTTTATATATGCGTGATCCATGTATTGTGGACGGCGATATACCCATATTTCAGCAGTTAGCCTCAATTTGTAGATGTTGACGTAAGCTAAAAAGAGATTACTCTTAACCCAAGTATATTGCCCATATGTAGTACCTACATACATACCGAAATCTTCAGTCATTATGTTCAGTAAACACAAAAACCGACAAACACTGACAATGCTAAGAAAAGTTGTCAAGTGAAAATTCTGGTGTGGATTTATCGAATCTGTTGTGACTTGATTATCTACAAGTGAGTCTGCAGAGATTTTAAGCTTTTAATGATTAACATGTTTTGTACCTCTGTCAATGTCTTACTGTCAACATAATTAGACATATGCAGATGTTAACCCTGCTAACAGTGCAACAATTAAAAACAGTGTCATTGGCACTCTTTCACGGGTGCAGTTTACATTAACCAAAAGAGTTTCCTCGTCTTATTTTATATCTCTTCAAATACACTACGTAAGTTCATAATAATATAACACATTTATGTTTGTAAGAAGAACTGTAATGTCGGAACTATGGAAGATCCAGATTCACACGAAACTGAACCACACACAAAATGAATGGATTGAAGTGCGTTCCATGCAACCACTTCCATATTTCACAATCCTGCCAAAATCAGAATTTATATCCTTGACATTCGTGCAATACGGTTTTCGTTGAGCAACAGAACTGACTTCATCATGGAAGAGTTTATTGCAATAAATCAAAATCGTTCCCATTTATAAATTATTGAAGCGAATATGCGCTGGACACAGAGACATGAGTATCCGAAGAGCCAATTACTTCAAATTGTCAAAATACCAACCAATCAACAATATAGTTGACAAATGGGACGAAGTAGCAATATTGTAATTAATCCAATGAACATGTATTTACATACAAACATATGTATATAAAAGAGTGTACGTATATATATTGTGTGCATGTCCAAACATATAATTATGTAGACTTTCATAAAGCTTTGCGGATAGTTAAAGGACTTATATACCCTAAGAGTTGCGGAAACGTTTTTTAACAATTTCGCAAATGACTTACTTTTAAATTTGGTAGAGCAAATTAAATGGATGTTGTGCCAGAAGTTACCTTTAATACATACGAGTATCTTTTAAATATGAGATGCACATGTATAGAATTTTAAAATTGTCGAAATGCTTGAGACTTAAGAATGACCCTTAAAAAAGCATTTCGAACTGAAACACGCATTATATTTAAGCAGAAGCAAAGCATGTTTATAATAGATTCCTTTAAATTGTCGTCATAACTTCCTCAACATGGAGATCTGAAAGTGTTGAATTTATCCTTGACGTACTTATCTACCTAGCAAAATAGTGGCATTACTCCTACAAGATGTTTCCAGATTTTCTTTCCAGAAGGAAGAGACTTTTTTAGAAAAGTTTAGAAGCATTTGTTGCCAGGGTAACTGCCCGCAAATTGAAAAAAATACATTGTGTTCGAAAACACAAAAAAGCCTCGGATATGGATGGATCTACTGTTAACAACCCATGCAATCAATTTAAGCACAGCAAGCTTCGGATATGCACGTGGAATGTTTGATTTCTTCAAAAGCCACGTGCAGCCAACCAAATTGGCCCCAGAATGCTGCAAAACAGACATTACTGCTACCCAAGAAAAGCAATGGGATACGTCGAACAAAACAAAAGTAGAGATTAAAAAATTCATCGGTGGTTTAAATGCAAAGCTGGGACGAGAGGGTGTCTTACTCCTGTACTGTCAACACTATCGGATTGATAACGAATCCAGGCTAATCGACTTAACATTGAAACATTGTCGTAGCTAGCATGCGCCTCCCCCATCACCATAATTACAAGGGGAATTAGAGAACTCCTGATTAACCAACCGTCAACAATGACTCGGACCCTTACCTTGTTGTAGCCAAGGTATGGTCGCGGATATCCTATAGAGCGCAAGGAAAGCTAGTGCTGTGAGCCAAAGAGTCATCAGAGATGTAGCTCTTGATGTGCTGGCTTTACTCGACCACCACAACGAAACTCCTGGTTTGATAGCGAATGCCGGCAAGGACATGCAGCTAAGCAATCGAGATAGACAAATCTGGCGTCTCAGAAGGAACAAGAAAGAGCATGAGAAGCGCGCGGTCTAGAAAACTGAGAGATGCTACTCCAGGAATGAGATTCGGAAATCTTACCAAAAGGTAAAAACAACATGCCACGGCTACAAACCCTGAGCCGAAGCCTGTAGAGAGGAACAAGGGAACATCGTAGCAGAATCACAGTCGATGCTGAGATCTGGGAAAATCATTTCTGTATACTGTATAACGGTGACAACGAAACAAATACCGCTGTCAGGTAGCACGAACCTTTCAACCTGGATGATGTAGACGTATGAAAAGTTACGATGTATGAAAAACTTGAAAACAGTTATTATTTTTATTAAAACATAAGGCTACGCCGCATTTTTGACATTCGGTCTGGGCGATTCCTTTACATTCTGGAAGTTTGCATCTCAACCTTTTTTCAGTCCATACAGCCCAATGACCTAACTGATCCAATCGTACTTCTTTGGGTGGAACATACTGACATGGGCCTTTCTTTTTTTTGTTTTGGATCTGTACTTCTACGTCACTAGTACGCTTGAGACGTTGCATTTTTTTTAATTTCACTAATATAACAGCAATTTCTAACCGAAAATCAGCAGAACATAACACTGGTATCAGCATGAATTCTTCTATAAAGCAGCCACGCATTACACATTGTCATATCTAGAAAATGATAGAATAGTCGTATGAACCAACGCTTATTATTTTATAGTGGCCCATAACGCAGTCCATAAGGTCCACACCCCCCATATGACGATTGTATTCTGCCACAATGAAAGGCCGCTCTACGGTAATGTGCTTCTTTTGCGACTTTTCAAATCTACTTACTACAGAAGTAGGCTTCTTGCCAGCATAGCAAGATACAAGATTCAAAATTTTGTTATCTCTCCAGGCTACTACGGATATGTGAACTCCATTATAGTTAGCAACCTGTTCAACTGATGTCCCTCTGGGCTGTTTTTTCAGCTGCTTTTCTTCTGGAAGTTTGCAGTTAATAATGCGATTTCTTCTTACTGTTCCCAAAGACAATATACCACGACGTGACAAAAATTCAGTCAGTGGTAAGGATGTATAGTAATTGTCATAAAACAGACGATAGTTTTGATTATCAGGAATATCTCTAGCAAGACGAACTACTACATTAGATGACGCACCTAACTGAGGCTCTCTATTTGCGCATTTATTCTCCTGGCCACTGTAGACTTCGAACTTACACCACAAATCACAAATACCTTGAAGCCCAACTTGTGGGGTTTATCTGGCAAATATTGCTTTAGAGCACTTCGGGCATTAGTGGAACACATTTGTTCATCAACAGATAAATGTTGTTCAAAGGGCACTCTAGCAAAACTCTGGTTCAGTTTTTCAATTATAGGTCTGATTTTATACAACCGATCACAATTTGGCTGACCATATGGTATCATTTTGGAGTTATCATTGAAATGTAATGTTTGTCTCAGAAGCTCGAAACGTTTTAGCGTCATAGTCTCGTGTATGTGGGCATAACCATATTTTTCTGACCAGTACATTCGCACATTAGGCATATGAGTTATAGACATGAAGAAAATAATTCCAACAAACTGCGGTATTTCCTGGCTTGTAACATTAATGGGTTTACTTGTATCTTTTTGCATGCTGTACAGATTTGTTTCATCTCTTATTAGATCAAAAATGTCGCCAGTAAATAAATATGAAAATATGTGGTAAGGTGTCTGCAGCTCCGATATTTCATTAGGTAAGGTGGAAGATCCCCGGAATCTCATCTGGTCTTCGTTAAGCTCTAGGTTTTTAGTTTTCCATATAGCCTTAGGAACACATGTGCTTTTTGAAGTGGTGGCTGAACTGGTGCTGGGTTTTGGAATAGCAGGGTGTTTCTCACAAAAATGAATCGTAGTGCTGGTATTGTTCTCCAAGTTCGGTGGCAAGATATTTTGGTTTTGATCTTGATCAAACAACACGTTTGATGGATCTGTGACATCATCGTCACCTGAGTTGTAGTAGCCATCATCACTGTCTTCCCAATAGCTCAGAATCTTTTCTATTTCCTCAGCCGTCAAAGCCGTACGCCTGGAATCTAAACGTAGAGGCCTCGAACTCATAATGAGGCTGAAAGAGAAAAAGATACATATAAGATAAAAAATAATGAATTATAATCGTTTAGCACAAAGTTAAACTACACCAATAACGTGAAAACTAATAACTTACCGTTACTCTGCAGCAGTTTCTATGAATGACAAAAAAAGGGAAAATTGCGCCGAAAAGGGTTAAGTCCAACAAAATAGCTGAAGCGGACGAACTGACTGCTAAGCTCTTCAAAGTGGCAGGCGATAACTTGGTAAGGAGCATACACCAACTCATATCTAAAATATGGTTGGGTTGCTTTGTTTGTTCCTCTAGAAAGGAGACCCTCTGAATTGCGCAAACAACAGAGGCATCAGTGTTCTTAACATCCCCTACGAGATATTATCTTCCCTGGTGTGTATGATAGCATCTTTGAAGACGAGCTACTGCCGTCCGTCTGTCTAGAATGACTATGGTGAACGCGCTCTGCCCCATCAACGTCGGTAAAGATCTCCCCGAGACCTTTGATGGCTTAAAAGGATATTGACAAGGCGATGCGCTGCCATGAGATTTCTTCAAGATCATACTTGAAAAAAAGTGCAAAACTCACGCGCAAGCACAGGAGGCAGAATCTTTCTAAAGTCCTTCCAATTACAAGCGTACGCCGATGATATTGGAAGGAAGCAGCGTGATGCCAGTGGCGTTCAACGAGGGTAAGACCACAGCTGAACACCGACGAACCGCACACAACGTCACCTTTAACAGATATTACTTTAATGTAGTTAAAGACTTTGTCTACCTAAGGACCGCTCTCAATTTAAGCAACGATACCTGCGCTGGGATCAAACGAAGAATAACTGCTGCTCTATGGCGCAAAGAGATGGACATTATGAAAAATGGATAAGGGTGGTCTTGACTACTTTGACAGGAAAATTCTTCGAGTAATTTTCGGTCCCATCTGCATAGACTGTAGGTAGAAGGATATACAACAACAGAGACATCGATCTAGCCAGAAAATTGAAAATCTAACTCCTGAGATTGCTGAGTCACGTAGAGTGAAAGATCAAGCTGGCTGGAGACTCTTGTTGATCTTGTTGACTGAGGGCCCGGTTTACTCCGACTTATAGCGCCACCTAAAGTTAACAAATAAGTACTTACCTTCAAAAAATTGTTTGTCTTTAAAACGTGTGCTCGTCAAATCTTATCTCCATGGAGGTATCCTCAAAGTTCAATCCGAATGTGGGTCATCTTCGCCGGCGCAGAGAAGTTCCCAAGTGCTTATATTCTACCCCTTCGTCCCGTCTGCAATCGCCAATGACGTCACGCTCAGAGTTCCATCATTTTCCGTGCGAATCGGAGCGTAGGAATCAATGGGCAGAGACTTTAGGCTCTATACTGGTGTCTTCATAGCACGCTTGACTCCTTGTTTGTCGTAGAAAAAGTAATACAATAAAATAATGACGAAAGTCATTTATTGCTTAATAACTTGAAATAAGTAACTCAGACGAAAGAGGAATTTGGACCGAAGTAGTTAGAGTTTACTAGGTCATATTTTGCTTAAGAAGTGTTGTAGCAGAGTGAGATTCAACGTTTTCTTTGGCAACATATTCGAATATCAAATATGGCGCTGGACGGTCGGTAGTTGATGGCAAAATACAGTTCAATTTGGTTTGTCAACTTTTGGAATTTAGTCCAATACGAGTACATGTGGCGAATGTATGATATCACAATCGTATCGGGAAAACAGGGAAAATTACTTATTTGCATTTAAGAGTTCAGTGGCTGCTTAAGTACTTCATAAACTTTATGTTGCTTTATGTTGCTTACCTTTGCCAATGCTACTGTCTATTTTTATAAACATATTTTGTAATTTTATTTTACCTCGCATCGTTATACCATACATCATAAACCTGCAACATCCCATTCAGCATCTTCAATATCTAAAGGGAAGATATTCAAAAATCGCTCACAACGTCGCCCTATTGTTTACTGCTCACACAACAAAATGTGAAATACAAAAAAAAAACCAAAATCACCATAAACACCATGAAAATTGGATAGTAAAGGAAGCCAATTTTCCTGTCCATAAATATGAATACAAATTAGCACATTGCGTGTGGCTCTGATTACAGTCAAAGTTGATATTTTTCATTCCTGTCAAAACAAACATCCCTTCCGTCTACAACCCACTGCCATCTTGCTTTGATCCACCATCGTGCCGCACCTATAAAAATCAATATCAACGGGCAAATCAAAAAAAAAAAATAATAATGTTCGTCTTCCGCCATCGAAAATTGCCGTATTTATTTTGATTGGATTCGCTTTTATTTTATCTCCTTGATCCGGCTTATGAGCAGTGAGTGAATAACCGACACAAACAATTTTGAAGAAAAAATTAAAAACACATGGAACCGGGCAATAACATGCGTTAAAACAAATATACACACAATCACAGATGATAAAAACATTCGTTCTGTTTAGATGAAGTAGAAGTCGTGTATAAGTACACTTGTTTGCGTATTTCATAGGCAGTCCCTATGACTGCCTCCCAGCCCAAACCACAGTGCCTTGTTAAAATGTAAATTTGACACTTGTAGTATGAGAAGAACAAACGGCTACAACGACCCCCAACAAACCGATACCACTGCCGCCAACACTCTCTCTGTATCATCAGCGTCATTGTTGGCTCGTAAAAAGTATCTTGGATATGTCCGCCGAGAAGATGAAATAACCAAGTGAGTGGTTAGATGGTAGGGTCTGCATATCCAGCTCGTAAAAATATGCTTCTCCACAGCATTACCAGTCCCCACCACAGAGATTGGGCGGCAAATGGGGAAGAACCATTTAAAATCTCGTTTTTATCGCAATCCAATGAAGTGCTCTGGCTCATATCTTTACAGAATATACTGAGAGTATGTACGAATATCTTATACTTTGGTTTTGGTTTCGGTCTTGGTATATTTATTCAGGAAGAGCTCATAAAATTATACACAAACCCAGTGGGGTGGGGTGGGGGCCCTCAGTCATAAGTATCTTTGAGGAACAGGTAGAAAAAATTATATTATCTCGTAGATACTTTATTTTTTATTTTTTAGTGATTTACAAATAGATGTGAATGCGAATGGAGTGGTACGAGTAGCACTGGGGCCATTTAATTTAGTCGGATTGTTTCTGAAGCATACTCTCCAATTCTTTCTTATTTTTAGACATAACCATTTGTGACAGATAAACATTGTGTTGGAAATTTTATGAAAACGTAACAATTCATTACAGATGCTGACATTGAGGAAAATGAAAAGAAATCTGCTTGTGGGATGTTTAGCTTAAGATTTATTTAAGTTTGACACATTAAAGATTTGAAATGCCTTGGATATACGTGTTCATGGAAAAGACTGTATCATCACTTATTTAAAGCATTTCTCATTAGAGGCACCTTTAACCCTCCGATTAGCGAGAAGGTCCGTAGCGACCTTTTGATTTTTTGAATGCTTACAAATATTTTTTTACAAGTGCTAGAAGCTTGATGCTGACTGTATTCTGTTTTTTCTGTTGTTTACTTACCATGTGCAGTCGAATCGCACACAGCTTAAGTGCATCCGTTGATGGTTATTCTACAAAAATGATTAATTGTTTTAATTTTTTTGCATTTTATCTAAAAACAGTGTGAGCTCACGGGGCTTGTTTTGGCCTGGTTATGCATCTCGAATTTTCCTCTACCTGTTTGGGGTGCCATATGATAAATTATCCAGAGGTTACTATTGATGTGTCCGATGTCGAAAGCCAATTGAATGTGGAAGTGGATGATGATGAGTTCGATGAAGACCACGATAAAGAGATAGAAAAGCTTCGTGAAGAAGCTGCTACTGCCTCTGGTGCCCGATAATGGCAAAAAATGGTACAAAGATCCAGCAACGAGTAGTCACATTCGTCGTCATAGTAATATTGTCGATCACACTAGAAGCAAGCCAGGGTCCTTAAAAAACTTGCTTCATGATCCATTTACCATGTTTCGATCTCTAATCACCGAAGATATTTCTCACATCAACATTCGAGAAACGAATCGCAAAGCCAAGCAGATAACAGCTATATGGAATGAAGCAAATTTAACTAAACAGAAACAAAATAGTGTTGGCTCTAAAGGCGTTTAATGCCTTTTTGGCTATCATTTTATATGAGTGAATGTGGTTGGGGGTTGTGCCGCCGGGGTAACTGCCCGACCATTTAAAAAAAGATTAAGTTACGAAGCATCCCTAGCCTCGGATATGGACGGATCTACTGTTGACAACCCACGCAAACGATTTAAGGACAATGAGCTTCGGATATGCACGTGGAATATTAGATCCCTTAATAGACCACGTGCAGCCGAGCAACTAGCGGAGGCCCTAGACTGCTGCAAAGCAGACATAACCGCCATCCAAGAAATGCGATGGGATGGGCCGGACAAAAAGAAGATGAAAAACTGCGACATCTACTACGGCAATTGCTATCGACGGCAAAGCAGCGCTTATTTGGATGCGGATTTGCTGTCGGAGGCAGACTAAGACGAGAAGTCCTCAGCTTCCGGCATGTGAGCGAGCGCCTCGTAGCAATCCGCATCAACGCTAAATTCGCCAACATAAGCCTTATATGCGCGCATGCCCCCACAGAGGAGAAAGATGACGACACCAAGGATGCCTTGACCTACGAGCAATGCCCTAGCTATGACATTAAAATTGTCCTCGGTGATTTTAATGCAAAGCTAGGAAGAGAGGGTATCTTTGGTGGAACAATCGGAAAATATAGCCTGCACAACACCACCTCCGATAACGGATTCAGGCTAATCGACTTTGCGGAGGGGCGAAACATTGTCATGGCTAGCATGCGGTTCCCACATCTCGACATACACAAGGGGACTTGGAGAACTCCTGATCAATCAACAGTCAACCAGATTGATCACATTGCGATCGACGCAAGACACTCCTCCAGCATTATGGATGTCCGTACGTTCCGAGGAGCCAACATCGACTCGGACCATTACCTTGTTGTAGCCAAGGTACGGGTGCGGATATCCCAAACTACGCCAAGACAAGCTAATGCTGTGACAAAATTCGACGTCAGACGGCTACAATCGCAAGAGATCGCCAAGTCCTTCTCATATCGAGTGTCCCTTAATCTCTTAAGAGGTCCATTGCCGCCAGCATCAAGCATCGAAGACCATTGGAAACACTGCCATAATGCCATTAGAAATGCCGCTTCTGATGTGCTGGGTTTCACTCGTCCACCACAACGAAACTCCTGGTTCGATGATGAATGCCGGCAAGCACATGCAGCTAAGCAAGATGCATATAACGCGGCGCTGCTTAGAAAGACCAGAGCTGCTCATGAGCTCTATGAGCGGAAGAGGAGAGACGAGCACCGGCTTCTCAGGAGGAAGAAGAAAGAGCATGAGAAGCGCGCAATCGAGGAAATTGAGAGATGCTACTCCAGGAATGAGGTTCGGAAGTTTTACCAAAAGGTAAAAATAACATGCCGCGGAAACAAACCCCGAACCGAAGCCTGTAGAAATGAACAAGGGAACATCGTAGTAGAATCGCAGTCGATGCTGAGGATTTGGAAAGCTCATTTCTGCAGACTGTATAACGGCGATGACGGACCAACTACCGCTGTCAGGCAGAATCAACCTTTCAACCTGGACGATGATAACCAACAATTCCGTCCACCCGACCTGGACGAAATGAAGAAAGCTATATCTAAGCTTTAGTCGAACAAAGAGGCAGGCGATGACTTGGTAAGGAGCATACACCAACTCATCTGTAAAATATGGTCGGACGAAAGTATGCCCGATGAATGGAACCTCAGCATTGTTTGTCCGAAGACCCTCTGAACTGCGCCAATAACACAGGCATCAGTCTCCTTAATATCGCATACAGGATCTCATCTGCCGTATTTTGTGATGGTCTGAAGCCGTTAGTCAACACCCTGATAAATCCATATCAGTGTGTCTTCGGGCCAGTAAAGTCTACCATCGACCAAATATTCACACTACGGCAGATCTTGGAGAAGACCCATGAGCTTCAGATCGATACTCACCACCTATTCATCGGTTTTAAGGCCGCGTATGACAGCATCTATAGAGACGAGCTATATAGAGCAATGTCTAGTATCGGCATCCCTGCCAAACTCGTCCGTCTGTGCAGGATGACGATGGAGAATGCACGCTGCTCCATCAAGATCTGTAAAGATCTTACCGAGACCTTTGATGTCCAGAAAGGATTTAGACAAGGCGATGCGCTGTCATGCGATTTTTTCAACATCGTACTTGAAAGAATAGTGCAAAACTTACGAGCAAACAAAAGAGGCACTGTCTTTCAAAAGTCCGTCCAATTACTCGCATACGCCGACGATATTGACACAATCGGGAGAAAGCAGCGTTATGTCAGTGGCGCTTTCGCGAGTATTGAGACGGAAGCGGCGAAAATGGGCTTAGCGGTCGATGAGGGCAAGACCAAGTATATGCTGTCAAGCAAAAAGGACAACCAACACTGACGTCCCGGACAGAACGTCACCCTCGACAGATATAACTTTGAGGTAGTTAAGGACTTTGTCTACCTAGGCTCTGCTATAAATACAGAGCACGACTCCAGCACTGAGATCAAGCGAAGAATAACTCTTGCCAACCTCTGTTTCTTTGGGTTAAGAAGGCAATTGAGTACCAAAGCCCTCTCTCGGACAACAAAAGTCACCCTTTATAAGACTTTAATAATCCCGGTCCTGCTCTATGGCGCAGAGGCATGGACATTATCAAAAACGGATGAGGGTGTTCTTGGTTGCTTCGAGAAAAAAAGAGTGGAGGAGGAGATACAACGACGAACTGTATGGACTGTACAGCGACATGGACCTAGCCAGAAGAGTGAAGATCCAAAGACTGAGATGGCTGGGACATGTAGAGTGTATGGACACCAATGCTCCGGTCCGAAAAGTCTTCGAATCCGCCCCCGAGGGACAGCGCAGTAGAGGAAGGCCAAGACTCAGGTGGCGCACGCAAGTGGAAGAGGACCTCAGCCAACTTAGCGTGCGAAACTGGAGGCAGCTAGCCAGGGATCGAGTTGGCTGGAGATGCTTGTTGACTGAGGCCCAGGTCCACCCCGGACTGTAGCGCCACCTAAAGTAAGTAAGTAGGTATAAATCAAACAGTAAGGAACTACGGGGCCCAACACATGTTCCAATATATGAAGCCGCTTTATCATAAAATCGTTTCATGTCTATCACAAAGTTTATTCCCTTTGATAATGCGATAAAAAGGCCGGAGAGATTACTCATTAGCAAAACTGTTGCTTATGTTGCAGGCTAATTTGGCAGCACGATTCGATGACCGTGGACAAACAACTTTTTCCTTATCGAGGACGGTCACGTTTCACACAATACATTTCATCTAAGCCAGCCAAGTACGGAATAAAACAATGGTAGTTGTGTGATTCGAATGGTATGATTTATGGAGAAGAGATACCGGAACAGGAGAGCGAGACCTGCGATCAAGGCAAAAATATTGTATTTCGCTTGCAATGTTCTGCAATATGATCGATATTGCTCCATTGGCTTCAATCATAATATACGATAAAATTATTTCAAACCGATAATCGGACAAACGACTATTATTTTTGAAATTTTTGACGAGAAAATTTGCAATTTCAAATACTGAAGAACGAGCCACCATTCTACGAGCAACGCGCTATCCCAAAATTCGAAATGCTATGGAAACACATTTGATATTGTGGTAAGTCTAACTGAAATCCAAGTTAATAAAACTTAAGTAGCAACACCTACATCAGGACCTCTTCCTTCGTTTGTACCGCGTTCAAATCAGCCATCATGTTGGTCGGATTACAAAAGCCAGCGGAAAACCCGAGCATATTGCTGTTGCTGCAATAATGCTGTTTGTACTGAACACTTAGCACTTTTATAGTATATCGGTGCTGGACTAGCTGCATAGATAAAATAAATATTTAATTAATATAAATTACTTTACCTATAAATTTCTTATTTAGTTTCTGTTATTTCTCTCTACAATATACAGTTTCAGACTGAAAACAACTATAAGTTAATAAACAAAACAATCAGGTACAACTGCATACCACATATTTCTTGAAAAATTGTACATAAATCCCTGTAGATCCCTATGGACCTTGTTGCTAATATAACGCTACGAAGCTGTCGCTGATCGGAGGGTTAAGCATTCAATCATGGAAGCTGTGTAAATTCTTTATCAACGTTTACACAAATCAGCTAATTTGCTTATCAAGATTTGTGATCACTGATCATTAACGACTGGGTTACGTTCATTAATTCTAACGTTTGGGTGTCATAGTCGTCCTGATAAGGGAACACTTGAGCCTTAAGTGACAAATTCGAATAGACTTGATAGCTTGACTATACACCCATAAAGGATGTAGCCAAACGACAATTGTGCAAGTCAAACCTATGCTAATTAGACTTAATGGAAGATGGAAGAAGATCCGAATTTTTTTTGAAGAATCAGCCTCAGTGGCATTGCACATTTTTGGCTAAATGGAATTGTTTACCGCATTTCGGCGAGTGAACAACAGGATCCAGCGATAGGCATTGTATACGAAAGAATTCATTGTATGGTGTGGTTTTGATGCTGAGGTGGCGTACTTTTTCTAGGACAATAGCGAGTTCATGGATCGAGCACACTTCCAGTCCATGCTTACTTTACTTTTTGACAAATTAGAACTGGAAGGCTTTGAAGAAACTAGGATTAAAGGACTGTACTACTTGCCACATAGAGTGCGACTCATTGAAGACAAACTAAGCAAATTCTCTTGTTCGTCAATTGTCCCTCACGCTTGGGCATGGATCTTTTCCTACACTGGGCGTTTGGTTTAAGCCATTCAGTCAGAAATTTTGAGGAGGTTAATATTCGACGTAAAATTGTTGAAATATTGGCTGAATTATGTAAAAAGTTCATGAAAAATTGGTTCTACTGCATCCACTCATGGAGGGGTTTACGCGAAATATATTTTAATAATGGCACGCATGTCAAATGAACCCTATGCATCCAGTCGGGCTTGGTCATTTTTCCACTGAAGTATTGGCGACAATCGGTATATACCTATATACTAAATGCCCACCATCAAATTTGATCAAATACTTTCCTGTTCCACATACAAAAGCAAATTAAAAGAAATGTCGCACAGAATAAATAAATAAAAGAGACTTCTTCTATTCGGCTTCTACAATATTAAACCGTATGGCAATCAAGGCAGCTTGGTAGAAGGCACTTTGATATGGGGCATTAAGCAATAAGAAGTGTGAACCTGGGCCTCATCCAATTAACCTCTCCATACGATACGTTCCGCCAGCTGCTTCCATCGGTTCTGTAATCCCTCCACTTGTTTGCACCACCGAAGATTCATCCATCATCTGCTACGTAGTCCCCGGTGCTCGGATTTAAATAGCTGCTTTAAATAGCTCAGCTGGGAGCCTGCCTGAGCCCGAGGTTTTGTTCGACTTTAGTCTCAATTTCACAATCTCAACTTCTTCAAAGTCAGGTGGACGGAAGACTCTCCTACCATCGTGCAGTGTTGATAGTTCATTCTGCCTGACAGTGGAATTATGGTCGTCGTCGCTGTTAAACAGTCTGCAGAAGTGGCTTTACCATATTTAAAGCACCGACTGCAATCCTACTACCGGGTTTCCGTTTTCGTCCTTGCAGGCTTCCGTTCTGACTTTGTAGCCCTGGCATGTTCTTTTTATTCTTTGATATGATTTTCGAACTTCATTCCTACGGTAACATCTCTCCATTTCCTCTTCCTTGTGCTTCTCGTGCCTCCCCTTCTTTTCTGTTCGTAGAGCTAATGGGCAGCTCTTGTCCTGCGATGCAAAGCAGCTTTGCATGCCTCTTGTTCGGCGGCATGCGCCTCCCTACATTCGTCATCGAACCAGTGGTTTCTCTATAGTGGCGATTTAAAACCGATTCTTTCATTTTGAGAGAGTTGGAGGGAAATGCGATCGGCAAAGATTCAAGCGGTCTCTTACGATTGCAGCTTTTCAACGCGAAAATGGGTGGTTTAACTCGACTCTGTTGTGCTCGTGGTATCTGCATCCGTACTCTGGCTTCAACAAGGCAGTGATTCGAGCCTATTCCGGCTTCTTGGAAGGTTCGGGCGATCGCAATGTGTTCAATCTGGTTGATTGGTACGGACACCTCCAAGTCCCTTTGTGGATATTGAGGTGTGGAAACCGCGTGCTGGCTACTATGAGCTTGCATCCTCTTACGGTGTCTAAAAACCTGAGTCCGTTTTCGAATGTGGTGTTGTGCAGGCTTTGTTTCCCAATGACGCACTCAAAAATGACTTCTTTGCCCTGCTTAGCATTCAAGTCCCTCTCTTTAGTTGGTGCAATCAAAAAGGCCTTCCTTTCTGTGGATTGAACAAATGATGCTTAGAATTCATGCTTCGAGCATGCCATATTTTACGGATAAGCATGTTTCCAAAAAGGCCATCTCCAGGTATTTGAAATAGCTCAGCAAGCAGCTCTCTATTCGACTTTAACCCCGATGTTACTACCTTTACTTCGTCTAGGTAAGGGGGATAGAATTCTCAGCCTCTTCGTTCAGGGTAAATCGTTCATATTTCCAGACAGCATTTTTTTTTAACATCATCGCCAATGTACAGCCTGTAGAAGTTATCTTTTAACACTCTCAGCATCGATTTCAGTACGTTCATTTCTGCAAACATATCTCCTGGCACGTACCTCGTATAGAAGATGCCGGAATTGGTCTTAAATGCTTTCAGTTTTATCCTCTTTAGGATACGAATGTAAATAAAGCTTATATTTCCGAATTCTGCTCTATGACTTGCTGGAGACTTCGTCAGTTTTTTGGTAGTTCATGGTCTATTAGGCTTTCTAACATTCCATGCGCGATCCAGAAATGTTTGCTGGGCCCGTCAACAAAATCCGTCCCTATGCGCGACTCCTAATTGTTTCCAGGCAGTTGTTTTTTCCACTATGGGAGAGTTCCCTTCGTGCAACAAAATCTGGAAGGGAATGTCTTTAGTAAGACCACAGGACCTAACAGTGTTCTCTGTCCCCGCCGCCAATCTTAGAAAACCGGCATGTAACCTTCCCGGATCGCAGCAACTGGGAAGAGAACAAACCCAAATTTGTCAGAGACTCCCTCGTTTGGTACACGGATGGATCTAAGAAAGATGAAGGAGTTGCAGCAGGAGTATTCGGACCCAGTATAGGATCTTCTCTATACGAAAGCTTCGAAATAAGCAACTCCGTTTTTCAAACCGAGATTTATGCAATAGAGCTATGCATCCGAGTGAATTTAGACAGACGAAAAATAAATAAGAACATCTATATACTCTCGGACAGCAAAGCCGCACTGCTTGCAATCAAGCCACACAAAATCAGATCCAAGCAAGTATGGGACTGCGATCAGCTACTGGTAACGCTAGCCAACTCAAACATTGTCCATCTCATTTGGGTGCCAGGACACAGCGGCCACGACGGAAACGAAGAAGCTGATAGATTATCCAGACAAGGATCTGCGTCACAATTCGTGATGCGCAGACCATTCTGTGGTCTACCCACTAGCACTGCTAAAAACAGTATCAAAAATGGCTCGGTGAAAAGGCATATCTTTACTAGATAAATACTGAAGGTAACACAAGCCAAATTATTCTCGCCAAAAGCTTCCCACAACAATACGAAACAACTCCAAAACCTAAGCAGAAGTCTGATTCGAATGGTCACGGGCTTTCGGACCGGACACTGTCGAGTCAAGAAACATTTTATGGGATCATGGGAATAGCACAAAAAGACAGTTAGCAGAACATACATGTACTATGCCACTGCAGATGTCTAATCAGAACACGTCAACGTTGCATAGGGAAATTTTACCTCGAAGCAGAAGATATTTTTGTCAGTTGCCCCAAAGATCTGTCGGCATTTATTGTCAAATCCGGCAGCATGGATAAACTTTAACAATGAGGAAATCACAATAAGCCCAATTGAGCCCGCTATGATAAGGGCTTCTTTCTCACCTCTTACGTAATCTAATCTAATCTAGATAACCGGCATGGGGACGCATTAATGGGTTGAACTAATTTTTAAGCATTTTTCATAAATTAAAAATCATGAATAGTAAAAATTTGTCAAAAAGTGGAAGTAAGACAGCTTTTCATTAATTGGATGATGGTACAGAAAGTATTTTCTGCTGTTGCGTATAAATCACTGTCCTCTCCCTCTTGCGTTTCTCTAAACTCATCATAATCAAGTAATGTTTCGTAAAAATATTTTTAATTTGAGTTTCCAAATTAATTCGAATTAATTTTAAACTACGAGTATAAAGTATCCTCAAGAGAAGCTTGTGATTTTTTCTACATCCCCACTTCACACTTACCGCAAGGGCGTTTCCATGTCCATCTTAATATATTTTTTTTTCCTTCAAACAAAAGCTGATTAATTAAATATTACACCCAAAGGTTATCCAAAGGTAGCTGTCTTGGCAATCTCCGCCGCTATCACCGGCATATCTAATTTAATTCAATTTTTCAATTCCCCCTCAAAAAGTAGCCCCAAGTAAGAAAACTCTCCACCGGGTTACCGAAATGCAAATTGACTATTTAATACCAGCCAGCCTTATCCAGAAAACCACCATCTCATTAAAGTCAATTGCTTTTGCAAACCAGAGTACCAAGAATTTGTCCAGGATACCCAGAGCATATTGATTAGTCTTTCGCTACACTGAACACATATAGGATAAGCTGTACTGGTGTCCAGTTATCCTAGCAGCCACAGATATACAAATACCTTTTGTAGATCAAAACCAGAAAAGGAAAAGAGAAAGGACATTCTGTTGACATAAAGATAAATACAATTTCTCTGTGTGTTCTACAAAGTTTGAACGAAGAGGGGGTTAAAAGAAGAAAAGAATACAAAAATTGTGAACAGAAATTAAGCCGCATAGTGTTATTCCAGTTCACAAACCCACATGAAGGTTGACCGAAAATTTAATGCAATCACTCCTTAATTTTTCCTTCAGTGGACGGGTGTCCTTAGATATTGATTGCGAATTGCTCCACAATTAATTGGATGTTTCCCATCCTCCTTCAGGCTCACTTGTCTTAATTCGCAGATAGATCCAGGAATACCTACACCTGTCGCATGAACCTACATATACATGTGGCACAGACATGCCATCTGATACAAGATAATCTATTTCATGCATGGTGTACGTGCTGGTATGTGTACGAGTATGTATAACTAATCTAACCGATTTTTTAGTGTTCCCACTTTTGGAAGAAAATAAGATTTATCTGAACGCTTAAAAGGAATCCGATTGTAGTGTCTACATAGCGCACACATATGAAATGGATTTGGCATTGCTGTGGCAAACCAACTTACTTACATTACAAAGTGGTGACGTACGCATGGGAAAGTATTCAGAAGTATATGCCAACTTGCATCGAGCGAGATAAATTCTGTGGCAGCACAGTTTTTTAATGGTGCACGGAGACTTAGACATTATGAGAAGAGATTCTCATATTTAAGCTGGACAACTAGTTTACTTTTACAGTCGATGTTGAATTGAAACAATTGGATTCGATTTCAAACCACAAATAGTGCATGTGATCCGTTTGCTTAGAGATGGGCAATAAACTTCTACAGTGGGATATTGCTAGGCTGCTGTCAGGATCTTCACTCTGCTGGCTATCCCGATGTCTTTATACAGCCCATACAGTTCTTTGTTGTATCTGTTCCACTACTCACCGCCAATGCAAACGGATCACTCGAAGAATTTTCCTCTCAATGCAACTAAGAGCACCCTCATTCATTTTTGATAATGTCCATATCTCTGCGTCATAGAGCAGGAGTTCTTTTGATCTTAGCCTTGGTATCGTTGTCTGAATTTATAGCGGAGCGTAGGCAGACAAAGCCTAGAATGCGAGTGATTGAACGGATTTTTGAAAGATAGTGCCTCTTGTGTTTGCTCCTGAGTTTTGCACTATTCTTTCAAGTACGATGTTGAAAAAATCGCATGACAGCGCATCGCCTTGTCTAAATCCTTTCTGGACATCAAAGGTCTCGGTGAGATCTTTACCGACCTTGATGGGGCAGCGTGCATTCTCGCATTCTCCATCGTCATCCTGCACACACGAACGAGTTTGGCAGGGATGCCGAAACTACATATTGCTCCGTCTATCTAATCTCTATGGAAGCTGTCATACGCGGCCTTAAAATCGATGAATAGGTGGTCTGTATCGATCTGAAGCTCATGGGTCTTCTCCAAGATCTGCCGTAGTGTGAATATTTGGTCGATGGTAGACTTTACTGGCCCGAAGACACACTGATATGGATTTATCAGGGTGTTGACTAACGGCTTCAGACCATCACAAAATACGGCAGATGAGATCCTGTATGCGATATTAAGAAGACTGATGCCTGTGTTATTGGCGCAGTTCAGAGGGTCTTCGGACAAACAATGCTGAGGTTCCATTCATCGGGCATACTTTCGACCGACCATATTTTACAGATAAGTTGGTGTATGCTCCTTACCAAGTCTTCGCCTGCCTCTTTGTTGGACTAAAGCTTAGATATAGCTTTCTTTATTTCGTCCAGGTCGGATGGACGGAATTGTTGGTCATCATCATCCAGGTTGAAAGGTTGATTCTGCCTGTCGGCGGTATTTGGTTCGTCAGCGCCGTTATACAGTCTGCAGAAATGATCTTTCCAAATCCTTAGCATCGACAGTGACTCCACTACGATGTTCCCTATTTCGACTCTACAGGCTTCGGGGTTTGTATCCGTGGCATGTTTTTTTCCTGTTTGGTATAACTTCCCAATCTCATTCCTGGAGTAGCATCTCCCGATTTCCTCGACCGCGCGCTTCTCATGCGCTTCCTTTTTCCTCCAGATAAGCCGGTGTTTGTCTCTCTCCTTTCTGCTCATAGAGCTCGTGAGCAGCTCTAGTCTTTTTTTGCAGTTCCGCGTTGCGTGAATTTTGCTTTACTGTATGTGCTTGCCGGTATTCATCATCGAATCAGGGGTTTCGTTGTGGCATAGGAGTAAAACCCAGCACATCAGAAGCGGCATCTCTGATCGCGTTTTGGCAGTGTTTCCAATGGTCTTCGATGCTTAATGCTGGCGGAAGTGGACGTCTTAAGAGATAAGGGAAACTCGATCGGAAAAGGATTTGGCGATCTCTTGCATTTGTAGCTGTCTGACGTCGAAATTCCTCACAATATTAGATTGTCTTGGTCTTGTTCGGGGTATGTGCAACGGTACATTGACAACGTCCGAGTCAATGTTGGCTCCTCGGAACGTTCTGACAGGGAAAATTTGAATGTCACAGCTAGGGCCATGCCAAATCGCCAAAACGCGAGAATACGCGACCAGGAAACGCTTCCTTCACAATACCCATTGTGGCTCGTACTGTGTGTGCGGTTGCACCGTCTTGTTGAAATCACATGTTCATTAAGCATCGGTCATCCAATTCGGCAGTAAGAAGTCATTTATCATGCCCTTGTAGCATTCGCCAGTATCAGTGACCCTTTTGCCGATGGCGTCCTCGAAAAAATACGGCGCAATTACTCCTCTCGCCGTACGCCGCACCACACAGTGGCTTTGAGTGGATGTAATGGCTCTTCGTACATCACATGCAGATTCTCGTTAACCGCTTAAGTGGAAATGCGCCTCGTGGCTTATGATAGTTTTCGACAAAAAATCGTACTCTTCGTTGATGAGATTGAGGGGCTTGACAGTGATTCACATGCTAATGACGGTCAGGAGGCATTAACTGATACACTCTTTGTACTTTGCACGGGAACGTGTGTTCGTCTTTCACTAAAATTCCCTGTAGGGTCCGTCTGGTGATACCCACTTGCGTAACCCGTCGTCTGGTTGATGTT
The DNA here is from genome assembly GCA_928272305.1 of Volucella inflata. Lineage (NCBI taxonomy): Eukaryota > Metazoa > Arthropoda > Insecta > Diptera > Syrphidae > Volucella > Volucella inflata. The sequence continues at coordinate 78,376,950 of OV743717.1, read as the reverse complement.
TCTTTGTTCTCAGCGACACCGATGTCGCCACAGCCGCGATAACGCGGCAACGTCCTGCACGGTCTCCTGTTCTTCGAGTCTGTTCGAGTCGAGTAGGTAAGCCCCAGAATGTTTGCCCAGTTGATGCGACAAGAAATTCACGCAACGCTAACACCACCAACCGATTTTTGGTTGAAAAATCGACTTAATTATTTCATGCTTTTGCGGAGTATGGCGAAGTCGATAACAGTCGCCGTAGAAGATATCGTAGTTTTTCACCCTCGGTTTGTCCGGCCCATCCCATTGCATTTCTTGGATTGACCTCTGCTGTTTTTTGGCTTCATATGGCCTGTTCAGGGGCCTAACATTCCACGTGAATATCCGAAGCTGTCCTTAAATCGTTTGCGTGGGTTGTCAACAGTAGATCTATCCATATCCGAGGCTTGTTGATGCTTCGTAAAATAAGCTTTTTTTAAATGGCCGGGCAGTTACCCCGGCGGCACAACCCCCAACCTGGAGGACCAGTTCCATTTTGAGTGCCCCTAGAACGAGGGGTTGGCTACACAGAAGCCAGTTACCCATTCCGGGATGTGAGCGCTGCCGTTGGCCCTTATAGGGCTCGTCCGCCACTATCTCTTTTCCACGACCCTGACTAAGTCCTGGAAATCCTTTCCGGCCTGAGCTCCAAATATGTCGGAGTACCCTAGATAAGGTCTTGTTTTGTTTTTCCGACACTAATCCTGGTTAATGGCGCAGGAAACTCCCCATTCGCCCCCTTCACTTCGGAATCTCTATTGAGATTCCTAGATGGCGCCGCGGGGAGGCGTGAAGTAGGACTTATTAGCAGAGCTGCAAGATGTTCGGCTGCAGAGGCTTATTCTCGTCATTTAAAGAACCAGCACCTGTCAGAAGATGCTACTTCTACGAGGCCTTATACTAATCGCTGCCATAACTGGAATACGCGTCTTTAAAATCGATGAATACCTCATGGGTTGTCTTCAAGATCTACCGTAGTGTGAATATTTGGTCAATGGTGGACTTTCCACACTGATATGGACCAAAGAAGGAACTTTTAGATTGCTTACGATCGGTTTTTGAAATTTTCTTCATATTGTATTCAATATTAAATAGCTGTAATTCAATCAGTTCAGATTTCTCTTTTCTTAAGTACTGAACAGACGATACTGAGATGCCATGCATCGAGTTTGGGTTCCTCTCAACAGTTTGATACTTGTCAGACCACTTCCCCGTACTTTAAAAACTCAGTCTAGCCCGTTGACTTCTTTAAACTTATTGCACCTGTCCTTGCCTGGATTGAATCTTATGTCCCACATAACGCGGACTTTTCTTATTTAGTGTTCCTCAGAGTTCGGGATTCGTTGCTCTAAGATGCGAAGACATTTACGAGTATTCCTGCAGTAGCATCTTGTGTACCCAAGGACTTCGCTTTTTAAAATCTTTTTTTTTCCTGAAGTTTGAGTTCAGTTATTTTCTTTGCCGATTGGATTCGACAGTAGCTATTATACGTCTCTCGAACAGCGGAAACCGCAGTTATCTACCAACTATCTTTTGAAACTTAGGTTATCAGAGGCGGCATTTCTGATAGTCTCCTAGCAGCAATATTACTGATCCTCTACGTTTTATGCTGTCTGCAAACACAATGATGCCAAACCTTTTCAATTCCCTTAGTCTGTTTTGTCACTATTTGTCACTATTGCGAGCATATAAGGATGTCGAAGGGCGAATATTACCCTATAACGAATTGTCACCAGATTTTATCTTATAAGTTTTAGACTGGCTTATTTACCGCCTTCTTAGACTGGATCCATTGAAAAATCCTCTTCCAAATATATCGTGTGTGGGATTAAAATTATTCTAAAATTTGGTTCAATTTCTGACCGTTTTTTGTCCTGTTTATTTCAGTGGTATGGCCGTAAAATCAGCTTTACAAACCTTTAGCATATACCCTAAGTGGAGCATGTCTGTTTAAAGCCCCCATATTCGAGATTAACACCCGAAAGTCTTTACACCTGTCACCATGAGTCGTCAAATGTTGAAAAAATTGTAACAGAAGATGCTAGGTTTGAATGGCCCATGGCGATGTGTTGTTTGTGGATCAATACCCGAATTCGAGGCTCACGGAATACCCTGCAATCTTTGGTTATGTCTTTTAGGACGCACCATTTATAAGGTTAGAAAGATATATACCCATGGCACGCGTAAGTTTTCGTCTACGGATACAACCAGCTTTAGTGAATATAAATCCAACACAATTGGCGATTTTTTAAGCGATTGGTTTTTAATTGACAAAAAAAACACGGGAAAATTGCAAAAGTTTATACAATTTTTGTTGGACTTTATAAACCAATGCTTGCCATTTACAAGATCGAGATTCAGCTCGTGTATTTCAGGCAAAAAACAAGTTCGAAATCATTGAACGATTGCCGGCGCCATTGACTGTAACGTTGTTCTCAGGATCATTTTTGAAAAAATACGGGCCAATGGTTCCAAACAAACAGTTCATATTTCCGGGTGCATTGAAAGCTATTGTATTGCCTGAAGTTACTCATCGGACCAAATACAGTACACTTTTTTTTCTTAGATTCAACAAGAAATGATTTTCGTCTCTGAAGACATTTTTTTGATAAAAACGCCAATCTTCCTCTGGCTTTTCTCAGCCGCCTTTCATAAAATCTTCCACGTAGTCGAGTAACACAATCCCAATTGCTGGGAGCGACGACAAATGGACAAATCACGGCGGGTACAGCAGTATATTTTTCTCTCTACGCACTCTATGCATACGGGTAGGTGGCTTGATATCCAATAGCGAGAATTTATTGCGAAATTTTGTCACTATGGCTTGAATTGCTTGCTGAGTAGGTCCATTATGATGACCATAAAATGGTCAAAGTGCGCGAAAAACATTTTTCTTATGAATCTCGAGTAAGCTGTCAAAAAAAGAAAGCTGAAAAACCAAACAGCTAAAAAATCTCTTGGCCGGTAGAATGCTCATCATTAGATCACTTGATTATATTGGAGCTGTAATGGATGAGGTTATGGTGCAAAATTGAGACTACTCCTCAGCCAAGCGTTCATGGCAGAATCAGAATAAAGAGGTTTAATCTAGTCCTAGTCTAACTCTGTAGGTATCGATTCACATATTGAAAATTGAAATTTCTCGCTAAACCAACATATTGCCTGTCGTATGCAGACAAGTGAGGAGTGCTTCCTCGCAACAGTTAAAAGCTCCCCTGCGTTGTTGTTTTGGTAGCAACAATAAAGGTAGCATTCAGCTACTAGTCCATTGGATGCATTTGCATTTGCATTTGCATTTTGTTTACATTCCAAGCTGTAAAACTGAACTGCATCGTCCACTATATGAAGGTGTTTACAGCTGGAGCATAGCTGAACATCGTCTTCACCTCCTTCAACAGCTGACGATGTTGTTTTTTTTATATAAAACAACAATAAAAAATGAAACATAACAAAAACCCCAAATGGCGTACAAACTTAAGCTGACTAGGACAAGTGTGTCCCTCGTGTACTTGAATTAATTCAAATTTTCACGCCAGCACCGTGATGTTGTCTAACCATCAAATACAAAAAAAAAAAGGTAAAAGGGATGTGGGAATCGTATAGCATTAGCACTGGCATATGAACTTCCATGGCAGAGAGACTTTCATACCCTTATTCGGTAGTCATTCCCCAGCACCCAGAAACCAAATCACTGGGTACCTCTTCTCCATATAGCCTGTATCCACTGCAAGGATCCTTCTTGTCACGTGAAAATAATAATAGAAATGAAAAACGCGTTGTTACGATGGGGGAGTACTCGTACGTTGGTTGGGGGGTGAATTGCCAAGTTTGGGGATGTGAGAAGCAGTGGGCAGGAATAATTAAAAATGTTTACAAAGCAAAGAATGTAGATTGCTTTCAGTGGGCTGGCTAACGATGATAATGTTGGTGAAGGCTCGCTTGGTCTTCAACGAGTATGCCAGGTTTGCGATAGTATGATGTTTTTTGTCGTTGTATTGGTGCTGAAGAAACGAATGATGGCGCACTACTCACAAGCATGGCTTAGCATTGTGTGATGCAATTATCGAAAGGACCTTGCTACGAAATGTAGTGGATGCCGTTGTAGTCTGGAATTGGCCTTGGGAAGGAAATTGTATCAGGATATTTTTTTTTTCTTCAAATTTTTCTTTTTCGGTATAAGAATTGTCCTTTTGATGGCAATGCCACAGCCACAGCCACAGCCACAGCCACAGCCACATGCCGTCGTAAGAGTACTGTAATTGGTTTTATTTTTATTTATTTTTTTATTTTGTAAACTGCAACCTGGGGACGGAGAGCTTAACCAAATTGAGTCGGTTGCTATGAATTTCTAATGTTTGTCATTGAAAGTGTAATATACATGCCTGGATTTTTTACTTCTTTTTAATTTCCCCATTCAAACATATCGTCGTGTGTGGTTTTCAAAGAGAGGATGCATTGAAGGATAGGCAAAATTTTTATTAATAGAAGTTTACCTTCCGTCTACTTGATGTGGTATGAAGTTTAGTGTCACTATCCGATGTTAAGTGAAATCGTTAGTATTGCACTAGATGTTTGCATCGTACTTTACTACAGCGCAAACCCATGGAGATTTTCATCTTGGAAAAGTTTTTTTGTATGTCAAGGCCTGATCTTAACTTGAAAACGTACATACATTTGAAATGCATGAGTTGAGAAATATACATTTAAATTTACAGCAGAGACGACATACATTTCCTGGCAAGATAACTGGGCTTTTAAGGATTCACATAAATGTGTAAATAGCGCCTCATTTCTTATGATGGGTTTTTTTGTACTAACATATGCAGGTTTCCTCCAACACATCGATACGAGGGTAATAAAACCAAGCAAAGAGCTGTACAGAACATCTTTAGATACAATTCGTACTGAAGTAAATATACTTGTTGATGGATGAGAAATCTGTCCCTAATGGGAAAGGTTATGTGGCTGCCGCAATACAATTAACATATGGTTTACCTTTTTTTCTTCAAATTGAGTCGAACTATTTCAGCTTTTTAACAACTCTTACCATCTTGTTTTAGAGGTTTTGGGAATTAATCTTTAAAATGATAAATGCAAGTGTATTCCTTTAAATTGGTATTGTTAGAGTTATTCCTATTGACTCATGCGCCCTTGTTTTAACGTTTGATCGGGCCTCGAAATGTGTCTGATGCCCAATGTTTGGAAAGGCCTTAAGTGTATTCAGCGATTTTTCCATTATCCCATTATTTCTGAGTAAATAAAAACCACACGGTGTGTTTGGTGGATGTTAGATGGTTGTTATAGCACAATCAATTCATTATGAGATGAGGAGTTAACGTGATCTAGGAGCCACAAATTGGATTTTCTAATATTGAGGCTCTATTTTAAGAATCATATCGCCTAAATAATACTATCCTGGTATGTACTAGGTGGGGTGAAAAGTAACCTCCTTGACCGCCAGAATGCGCTGCTACTGCAAAAAAGGTTAGGGTGCCTTGAAGTCCGTTCATATTTAGACAGACATGCCAAATTTCAGTGCGATACTGTCTATAGTTTTGCTTTTTGACAAAAACGATTTTCGTTCTCTCATAAAACATTATTTTTTGAGAGGCAAAACGGCGAAGGAAACAACAGAAAAGTTGGTTTCTGGGATTGTCATGGCATACTCTTCGTGGACTACCTCGAAAAAGGAAAAACCATCAACAGCGAGTATTACTGTGCATTATTGGAGCGATTGAAGGCCGAAATCGCTGCAAAACGGCCTCACATGAAGTGAAAAAAAAATTTGTTTTTGCAAGACAATGCGCCGTTACATAAGAGCAACGCAACCACGGCTAAAATAAATGACTAACGGCTCCAATAGCTGTCGCATCCACCGTATTCGCCCGATTTGCCTCCCTTGGACTATTATTTCTTCCCAAACCTCAAAAGATGGCTCATTAATAAAAAATTCAGCTCACGCGAGGAAATCATTGACGCCACGGAGGAGTATTTTGCAGACCTTCCGGAAAATTACTTTTCGGACGGGATCAAGAAGTTGGAAAATAGCTGGAATAAGTGTATCAAGCTAAAAGGGGACTATATTGAATAAAATAAAATACTTACTTACTTTAGGTGGCGCTACAGTCCGGGATGGACCTGGGCCTCAGTCAACAAGCTTCTCCAGCCAGCGCGATCTCTGGCTAGCTGCCTCCAGTTTCGCACGCTAAGTTGGCTGAGGTCTTCTTCCACTTGCGTGCGCCACCTGAGTCTTGGCCTTCCTCTACTGCGCTTTCCCTCGGGGGCGGATTCGAAGACTTTTCCGACCGGAGCATTGGTGTCCATGCGCTCTAAATGACCCAGCCATCTCAGTTTTTGGATCTTCACTTCTCTGGCTAGGTCCATGTCGCTGTACAGTCCGTACAGTTCGTCGTTGTATCTCCTCCTCCACTCACCGTCAATGCAGACGGGACCGAAGATCGCCCAAAGAATTTTTCTCTCGAAGCAACCAAGAACACCCTCATCCATTTTTGATAATGTCCATGCCTCTGCGCCATAGAGCAGGACCGGGATTATTAAAGTCTTATAAAGGGTGGCTTTTGTTGTCCGAGAGAGGGCTTTGCTACTCAATTGCCTTCTTAACCCAAAGAAACAGCGCTTGGCAAGAGTTATTCTTCGCTTGATCTCAGCGCTGGTGTCGTTGTCTGTATTTATAGCGAAGCCTAGGTAGACAAAGTCCTTAACTTCCTCAAAGTTATATCTGTCTAGGGTGACCTTCTGCCCGACACGTCGGTGTTGGTTGTTCTTTTTGCTTGACAGCATATACTTGGTCTTGCCCTCATTGACCGCTAAACCCATTTTCGCCGCTTCCGTCTCAATACTCGCGAAAGCGCCACTGACATCACGCTGCTTTCTCCTGATTATGTCAATATCGTCGGCGTATGCGAGTAGTTGGACAAACTTTTGAAAGATAGTGCCTCTTGTGTTTGCTCGTGAGTTTTGCACTATTCTTTCAAGTACGATGTTGAACCGACCTTGATGGAGCAGCGTGCATTCTCCATCGTCATCCTGCACAGACGGACGAGTTTGGCAAGGATGCCAAAACTAGACATTGCTTTGTATAGCTCATCTCTATAGATGCTGTCGTACGCGGCCTTAAAATCGATGAATAGGTGGAGTGTATCGATCTGAAGCTCATGGGTCTTCTCCAAGATCTGACGTAGTTTGAATATCTGGTCGATGGTGGACTTTCCTGGCCTGAAGCCACACTGATATGGACCTATCAGGTTGTTGACGAACGGCTTCAGGCGTTCACACAATACGGCGGATAAGATCTTATATGCGATGTTAAGGAGACTGATGCCTCTGTAGTTTGCGCAGCTCAGAGGGTCTCCTTTTTTGAGAATTGGACAAACAATGCTGAGGTTTTACAAATGAGTTGGTGTATGCTCCTTACCAAGTCATCGCCTGCCGCTTTGAAGAGCTCGGCAGTCAGGCCATCCGCTCCAGCAGCTTTGTTGGACTTAAGCTTCGATATGGCTATTTTCACTTCATCCAGGTCGGGTGGACTGAATTGTTGGTCATCATCGTCCAGGTTGAAAGGTTGATTCTGCCTGACAGCGGTATTTGGTCCGTCATCGCCGTTATACAGTCTGCAGAAATGATTTTTCCAAATCCTCAGCATCGACTGCGATTCTACTACGATGTTCCCTTGTTCATCTCTACAGGCTTCGATTCGGGGTTTGTTTCCGCGGCATGTTATTTTTACCTTTTGGTAAAACTTCCGAACCTCATTCCTGGAGTAGCATCTCTCAATTTCCTCGATCGCCGAGAGAAGCCGGTGCTCGTCTTTCCTCTTCCGCTCATAGAGCTCATCAGCAGCTCTGGTCTTTCTAAGCAGCTCCGCGTTATATGCATCTTGCTTAGCTGCATGTGCTTGCCGGCATTCATCATCGAACCAGGGGTTAAAATTAACATTTAAAAAACAATTTTTTTTCATTCCCAAGGAGGTTACTTTTCGGCCCACCTAGTATTATCCATTCGGGCAACGGGAGAACCATACACTTTGCAGTTATGCTTAAATAAAACCCAACAAGCCTAAATGAGGACGAAGGCTAGCAAGTTCATCGGGGATTTCCTTTTCCATGATTCCATTGTGTAACTTTAGGCTTTTGATTGCGTTAATTGGAGCCTTGGCATTCTTGGCCTTGTTTGGAAGACGTAAGGAGATTCAGTTAGGCTCAAAGTAAAGCTTGACGGTCGCCACGGATCCAAATGCTACTTCTCCTTAATTGATTCTTAACAATGTAGTCCTTTATGATTGTTTGTATGTCTGTAAATACAGGGTGTCCCACAGTCACTGCCGCAGACAAGAACCATGAGTTGTAATTGTGTAGCCCGTGACACTTTAGTATTTTCCTCAACCCAGAGATGGTAATTATGACTGCTGAATAAACCTCACCGAGTAAAAATTCGTCGAAATAATATTGTAAATAAAATCTGGGTTTTAGGTATTCATATGCAGAATCCAATCGCAAAAAGCAACGCACCGTTCATAGGTCAGCAGGATAGAGATGTTGTACCTTGGTGAAATGGTATAGGTGAAAACTATTGCGGTTCAATGAACGCCAGATCGTTGATCCCCGAGATCACTAATGTACGACCTGCTCTTCGCGTGCTCGTGGAGGGTTCGTCACGAAAGAACAGCAAAATTCTGTCTTCACTGGCAATATAACCTGAAAGCAGGTTTTGTCTTCTATAGCATGGTCATCAGGATGGCGTCGATTAGGAAAGCGCAAGGCATACTCACGAGCTGCCCTTTGAGCATATTGTCAGATTTCACCGAATATTATTAACATTTCTTAATATTCTTCATTATTTAATATATTTCAACAATTGAAAACAATTTAAAATCCCATATTCAAATTTAAATCACGGATCAAAATGCTGCAGAAGTCAGATTCTTCGAGATGAACCTAGTCAACCTTTATTCCATTGGAATCAATTTATTCGTAACTTTTTCTTAACGAGGAATAGTTTGTGAGATACAAAAAACAAACAAATTTTAGTGACTGTTTTAAGAGTATCTTATTTATTAATATTTTTATAATTTTTGTATATAATTAAGGATTACTTTAAGAACATTCTGATAAATTTTCATAAAAAAATATTGAATATAAAGCCAGTAGTAGTGGTGAGAACCGAGTCATATCAAAAAAAAAGTTTTGAATGCGGATTTCCTTAGTACATAAGTTTATCTTGGATTTTGAAAAAAGGAAATAATAAAATATTCATTTTTAGATTTTCCTTAAAGGTTCCATCAAAAACCTCAAATTTTTGCCAAAACATTGCCCTGTTTGTTTAGTTAAAAAAATAGGTTGTAATTGAAAGAAAAAATCGTTCATCCAGAACCGAGTATTTGGTAGTATACGAGGTGTGATCAAAAAGTAAGTAAATTTCGCGCGCTCAGTACACTCTAACTCAAAATTTTGTTGTTGTTGTGTTGGTTCACTTGTCACGATCATATGTTTATAGTTTTAACCATATAGCAGTTGTTTTTTTTTATGTGAGAGGCATAAAAGTTGGACGTGTTTTGTTTACTAGGCGATTTTTTGTGGTTAAAAGTAATGGAGCAGAGAGTTTGTATTAATTTTTGCGTAAAAAATGGTATTAAGTGCTCAGAAACTCTTGATATGTTGACAGTAGCGTACGGACAGTCAACTTTAAGCAAAAAAAATGTTTAGAAGTGGTATAAATTATTCCAAGAGGGCCGAGAAAATGTTAATGATGAACCTCGCTCCGGACGACCTAGCACGTCAAACACAGATGAAAATGTTAAAAAAGTTAAAGAAATTGTGTTGAAAAATCGTCGAATTACGATTAGGGAAATAGCGGATGATCTTGGCTTTTCGTTTGGCTCAAGTCAATCAATTTTAACGGATGTTTTGGGTATGAAACGTGAGTCATCGAAATTCGTTCCAAAATTGCTTAATTTTGATCAAAAGCAGCATCGCATGAACATTGCCCAAGACATGTTAAAGACGTCAATGATGATCCTGATCTGCTCAAAAGGGTTATAACTGGCCCCCTGCGACTTTTTTCTCTTTCCAAAGTTGGAAATGCCCATGAAAGGACGAAGATTTGCAACGATTGAGGAGATCAAGGCTGCATCGCTGGAGGAGCTCAAGACAATACCAAAAAGTGCGTTTCAGAAGTGCTTTGACGACTGGAAGAAGCACTGGCATAAGTGCATTGTATCAGAGGGGGATTATTTTGAAGGGGATAAAATAAATTTGGATGATTAAATAAATATATTTTTTTTAAAATGAAAAGTCACCTTATTTTTTGATCACACCTCGTATCGGTCGAAAGATTTTCGAGAAATTTTGACTATTGACTTAAAAAAACAATTTTGAGAAAAACGCGATTAAAATTTTATACACGAATAAACTTGAGAAAAAATTCTCTTTTTTTTAACCTAAAATAGAATCGCTGACCCTTTGAAAATTCATGCCTATAGACATTAAAAAGAGATAAACAGAAAATAGCAGCTGCTAAAAACTAATGATGGTCAAGTAAGACCGAGCGCTCGGAGATTCAATTGTCTATAACTCGAAAAGTTTTGCTCCTAATGACCTCAAATTTTCTGACAATATTTCTTATTAGTTAAAGTATTACAAAAAAAAACAGATGGCTCTTTCTAACACTTAATAGTTTGGACATAGTTTCTTAATAGTTTTTATTCAAATATTTAAATTTTCTTGAATCTCCTTATTTTTTTTTTATTTTGTTAACGAAATATATTTAATTTTTAAGAGAATAACCTAAGCCTTCTTAGTAAACAAGAAAAAATTATACTTGATAACGTGTTTTTGTGAAAAAAATGATACCAGAGTCAAAAAATAACCTTAAAATAGCAAAAAAATGGGTAGAATGAACTGCGGAAAAAATAGTTATCCACATACAATAGAAAAAAGTTGTAGGGCGGGAAAATGCTGTTAACTGCTCTTGTGCAAATGAAGAAAAAAAAACAAGAATCGATTTCAGTTTGGCAAAGTAAGAGCCATTTAACAGAAATGATCCCAGAAATCATAAAAAGAACTGCAAGCCGAAAATGAAGTAAAAACCGCGGAATTTACCTCCTAAGTTTTTCTACTTAAAATTATCTCAGGAGCTCATGGTTTTTATCTGCGGCAGTGACTATTGGGCACCCTGTATTGCACTCAAGTCAGTCTTAGAGGCATCTATGAAGACACGACTAGAACCCCTACCTGGCTCCGGTCGAAACTATAACTATTCAGGGGTAAAGTCGGAAACGTAGTTTTCTCCAAATATGAGTTCTCGTGTGGTTGTCTTAATTTAGACATCGCCAAGACCGGAGTCGAAAGTCGGTACAGATTTTGAAGATTATTCACGCAGAATTTTTTGTGTTAATAGGCGTGTTGCATCTTAGACCGATCGATGTTGTATTCGTAGAGTAGTGCTATGCACGACCATTCACTTTATGCGATTCAACATGAAGAAGGTCGAACTTATATGTCCGAATCTTTTGGCAATGGTGAAATCATTTTTTTTTTTTCACATAAAATGTACTACTTACATTGCTTGCCGTGGTTTCGCTATGTATGGTACTACCTGCCTATAAGAGAAGATTCTCTGCAGCCGGACCATACCCCTATTAGCATAACTGCATAAATTAAACCAATCAAAGAAGTTACAGCGCGTTTGATACCCTCATCCGTCTCTACAAATGATGACAAATCGCAGCTACAACATCATGTAATACTCAGCTTATTTGCTCAATTTAATAGAAACTGGCTGCAAAGAATGTCTCAAACATGAGATGAACCGTTTTCGGTTCAGTGTAGGTGGCATCATATCTTCTGTTTTCTTATTTGATATTTTTGGGAACATTGCCTAGCATACAAAATTTCACCTATTCCCCTCTGCTCCAATCTGCTGATCTATTTGACCAGTCAAATAAGCGACTTTTTAAGAAGTTTACTATTTTCGCGGCAGATCTGCTTTCTACCACGAAATCTGCACGATTTTAAGTTACAAGCACTGACTAAGGAAATAGTTCAGATTCTGAACAATATCGTTTAGCCTTTTGTTTTAGTTTAGAGGAAGCATTAACAGGTTTGATGATCTCCCCATTAAATCGTGTCTCAATTAATTCGGCATTTCGCATCTGACTCTGAATTCGGTTTACCTTTGGTCTAACATAGAGACCTTCCAGCCGGTGATCAACTGAGCATATCTGGTAAATAACGTTAACTCTGTTACTTGCCGTCTTACTCTTGAAACAAGATTGGCTGGGAGCCAACAGTCTTGACAACCAGGTCAGACGATAGAATGAAATCCAGGGGATGATTGCCCCTACAATCCCCAAAAAGGTATTCTAATGATTTATCATCAGAGCATATGATGATTTTTGTTTTCCTGGATTCACAGTATTCAATGATTTCGGCTACAGCTTTTGATAGAAGTAGCAATAACGAATTAGAGTTCCGAAGGGTTGATGCATTTTTTTTTATCTATCGCCGCTGGATGCGCTAAGCACTCTCGCCTTCAACAAAACTTACCATCTCTTTGCTCATTGGCTTTGCACAACCCTTCAAAAGCAGCATTCTGAGCAACCACTGGATTATTTTGACGGAATTTGACAGGCAGAGCCTCTTCAGTATTGTCTTTATCATAGTAGATGTCGCAATTTTTCATCCTCGCTTAATCTGGCCCATCCCATTGTATTTCTTGGATGGCGGTTGTTTCTAGGGCGTCCGCTATTTGTTCGGCTGCACATGACCTATTAAGGGACCTAACATTTCACGTGCATATTCGAAGCTTGTTGTCCTCAATTCGTTTGCATTTATTGTTAACAATAGATCCATCCCCATCCGAGGCTTGTTTGGGTCTCGGAACTTTTGTATTTTTTCCATGGCCGTGTAGTTACCTCGGCGTCACAAGCCCCAACCTGGAGAGCGAGTTTCATTTTTGATACCCTTATAACGCGGGGTCAGTTATACCGAAACCAGTAACCCTTTCGATTATGTTAGCGCTACCGTTGATCTAATGCAGCCCTCTATGGCGCATACGATACCATTTCTTTAGTCTCTAAAATCCTTACCGGCCTGAGCTCCAAATAAATTGGAGTAGCCTGGATAAGGTTTCATTTGTTTTGTTCCAGGATTTAAATACACCATTGATTCCATGAGGGAAATTCACCCGCTGTCCTAGTGATAGTGCTGCTATTTTGATCTGCTGATCAGCACTCTTGCTTATAAGTTTAGAAAGTCAAGTCCGGATAAACATCGACCAGTACACGAGGGTTACAGTTGCAACAGTGGCTATCCTATTTTATTTCTACAACATTCAACCATCACGGGAACTAAGCCTACTGTATGGCCAAAGTATACTCCATCGGTCAGTCTTTAAAAGATTTTCACTTCTTCTGTGTAATTAATTTTAGAGAGACAATCGTTTATTATGTTAAGCAGAAGGTTTTCTCGATAATTATTTCAAACATGACTCAATGTTGTAAGTCCTTTTCTTCTTTTTATTTTTTATGATCTGCACACATGGATGGACTTCACATTACCATCCATAAAAATAAACAGATTATAAATACTTGTACCTAAATAAATACAGAAATATACATTCCACGTTAATGGACATAGAAAATGTAATGTCCGGTATTTTTCATTACATGTGGAAAATTAAAAAAAAAATGTATTCAACTCTGTGCTCTTTTTTTTAAGAATAAACATGCCAACACAGTTAGTGGATTTTTAATAAACCATCATCAGATGAGTGCTGAGTTCAATATGTTGCATAGTTAGTTTGCATTTACATATTATATTTCAAATAATTTACACTATGAATTTTAGTCACGTACATTTGTGTTGTATCATCAGCAATGGCTCAATGGATAGTTTAAAACACACAAAAAATATCTCTAGAGTAGATATTTCCAATAAAAGGACTATTCAGAGTAAATAACGTTAGTGAAAATAGATTAAACGAAGCCTTGATCAGATTGAGTCTCGTCAGGTACATTTTCTCCTTACTCTGGGCAGAACACAAAAACCAGACCCTTGACCTTATTGAAAAGAAGACGAGGGACCTCTCCTTGAATAGAAATCTTGTGGCAGCTAATTTTTGGCGACAAGTAGTACGAGTATGATGGTTTTAAGAAACTTTATCTTCGTAAAATAACGAGTGAAAAGTGTACTGCCTGCAAGAGGTTAGGTTAAACAGGTGTGTGTCATCACACAGCACTAGGCACCAAAACGACCCATCTCAATCCCTGTGGAACCAGTTGCAACTAGCGGAGGCCCTAGAGTGCTGCAAAGCAGACATAACCACCATTCAAGAAATGCGATGGAATGGGCCGGACTAAAAAAAGAAGATGAACAACTGCGACATCTACTACGGCAATTGCTATCGACGGCAAAAGCAGCGCTTATTTGAACAGGGCTTTTTGATTAATTCCGCTCCGTTGAGATTCCAATTCAGTTTTTTGTCCAGAATTACAACCAGAAACTGAGTAATTCCACTCTGCTGAGTTTCGGAAGTTTAAATTGCGGTATGTTGTACCTTCTGGCAAAAATAACCAGTTCCGTTTTGTAGGGGTTGACATTGAGACCAGGCTGTTGGCCCATGTGCTGATCGTCTTCATGGCAACCTCCATAATCTCACTCAAACATTTTCACTGCACTGTTATGACCACGTCATCTGCGTATGCCGTGTCATTTATACCCATTGTATTAAGCCTTTTTAAGATGTCATTGATGACCAGCACCCACAAGGGTATCGATACGACTCCCACTTGAGGGGTTTCCTTGGTGACTGACATTCAAGCCGAGCTTTATACAATGGAACAGTTTATTATCACACTTGCAAGCATGTTGCAAACCCAATCTATACTGCCCTGTTCAGTATTAGTGTCTGTAAAAGCACTTTAAATGACGCTGAACTTCACGTTATTGAAGGCTTCTTCTATATCGAGGAAGGCCGCCATCGCAAACTCACCGAAGTGTTGACTTCTTTCAATTTTCCCCAACATCTCATGTAGGGCGGTTTCTACAGATTTGCCTTTCATGTAAGCATGCTGTGACTCGGCCAAAAACCCATTACTGCATCTGTTCCTGATATGAATTTCCAATAAACGCTCTATGGTTGTAAGCATTAATGATTACAGACTTATTGGTCTGAAATCCTTTGCTGCTACATGCCCCTGTTTGTCAGCTTTAGGTATAGAAACCACCTTAACTGCCGTCCAAGCTAAAGGGATCTATCCTATTTTTAGACTGTGTCTAAGGATTTCCATAATTTTTTGGATTGTTACCTCCGGTGTTTTCCGAAGCATAATCAATAGAATACCATCCGGATCGGGAGATTTATTTTTAAATGACTGGAGTGCCCACAGTATTTTTTCCTGATGATAACAATACCTACGAGTATTTCCTCTCCGGAGAGATTAATGCTTTCAGTGTGCCGTAGCATGCCGACGTCAACTGATAGTATGGATCCAGGGAAATGGGTTTCCACCAACATTACCAGGATTTCTTGGCTGCTTTCAGCCCACGTTCAGTAATTTTTCCTGAGGTAGCTTGGAACGCTTGCTTCTTTTAAAAGCATTTTGCATAACCTCGAAGCCTCATCTGTTGTCAAGATAGATTCGTAGTACTTCTGCCATGATGCTTTTTCTGACTTCCCAACTATTGTAGGTACCTGAATTATATTTTACACTCATAGTACTCGTTCTATGTACTGTGACTTCTGAAAAGCTTCGCCCTATTGTAGAGTTCAATAACCTTTTTCCTTTTAAGGCACATTTCCCTATTCGACCACTTTGTTTAAGCCCTTTACCGCACTCCGTTAGCTGGACAAGCTACGTTGAACGAAATTCCCCCTACTTTACTGATATCTTTTACCGACCTTTCTAAGTTAACAATATTATCATAGGTAATTGATAGGGTATCCAGATGTGTATTTACCACTTCTCACCCCTCTTGGAATTTCTATAAAAACTACATGCCCTATTTTGAAAGTTCACCTTGAAGCGTATCGATCGGTGATCCGACATCAACTACTCTCCGTTCCCTGACTTCAAGCCTCTGTATGTGAACCAAGGGTGATGTCTATCACCTCGTGCTTGTTTTTTTACAACAAAAGAGGGTGAATTCACTCTAAATTCAGGCCACACACTGGTAAAGATTGTCCTTCTGCCTTGTTGATGGTCATTGCATAGGCGAGGAAACTGCAAACGTTTGAATTCGAATGGTAATTCGTTTAGAATCATTGGAATGCGAGGCAACAGTACATCTTCTTCTTTGAATTTTCCATTCAAAATAGCAGCTTCGATGATATTGCTAACCATGAGAGCCTGGTATCGTTGCAAAGTCTTGGCGGATTAATGTTTCTAAGTAAAATGATACGCACGCCAATTTTCAAGGTTAAAACGTGCGGAGGCATGCCGGGTAAATCAAGTGAATTGATTGACGTTGCCATCATTTACGACTGCATCGCGTAAATGGATATACTCTTCGGAGCGCAGGTTGGTTTGATTCAAGCGAATGTGGATAAGTCGTTCGGTTTTCGATTTTCGCGTACATATCGACAATATATTGGTGGAACAACTGACAACATTTCAGGATGTGAGTATCAGCGTTTTCACCTATAATTACTCGATACGAATAGTAGTTCATAGCGCTGACTTCCTTATTCGTTTCATTTTGATTCCGAAATGATAGCCATCTTCTCGTTGCCAAAATAGAACTGGATATTGCAATACTTCGTATGAGCGATGCGTTTCTGGGACTCGTTGGATCTTACTCTTTCTACGATGGAGAATAATATCGCGTGACTCAAGTTCTTGGCCAATTCGTTGTGTTGATCGAATAAAGTTTGCAGTTCAGCGACAATTTCTTTTCTAGTGTCCCTATTGAATCGACAACGTTGATCGATTTGTTAATCTGTGTTTCCCATGGAATGAATCTGAAGAAATCTGTGATCTGCGTCTGGAAGTGGTAGTTATGAACCAGCACGAGGATAAATTTGGCCCGTCAGTTTAAAAGTTGGCATGTAATTCTCGAGTATCATATTGGTTGCGCTGAACGATGTCAGTTGGAAACACGAATTGTACTTCCGAATGTTTCCCAAGAAATGTTTCAATTGGCTTGTGTTACCTGATACTAATGTCGATAATGGATCACGCGGTGGATGCAACTCTGGCAATTTAACTTTCCCAGCCGCGCAGCACATTCCAGGTGTTTCCCTATTAAATTTGAGTGCTTTACAATGCGCGCATAATTTTCTCATTTTCCCAAAAACAACACTTGCATGAAGATTGTATTCATAATTTTGATCACAATGGAACGTAGCCAGCTCCAATAATGGCATCCATGTTCGTCTAGACCGAGCTATGCGTGATCGTTGGGCTTCGAGTCTTTGCTCACGTCGCTCGTTTGTTTCAGACGAACGGGCTTCAACTGTGCATGATCGTTTGACTTCAAGTCTTTGCTCACATCGCTCGCTTGTTTCAGACGAACGCGCTTCAACTGTGGGTAATCGTTGAGCTTCGAGTCTTTACTGTCGTTGTGTTGTTCGTCAGATTCTGAGGTTCCAAAAGTAGATGAAAATAATATCCGATACGTGTATTCATAAACCGAAAGGACTATCACTGTTGTCAATAATAATGTTTTCAAATCAATTAAAAAAAATACAAAAATTCAATATTGAAAAGCAATCAATCTCAATCTTCAACTTCAATCAGCGGAGCTTGTCTAGGATTCTTCTTATATATTCTAATTACTAACCCGATGATCGGGTTTTCCCACTCGCGACCGGAAACTACTGATAAATACCCTTTTTATGTCATCATTGCCGATATCATATTGAATACAAATTCGACTCTGGCAATCAGTGCCCGAGATATGGTTTTCGAGTCATTGTCTTTGCAGTCTTGTTATAATTGTAATAACAAATCAAACTTCTCAAGGATACATTTTTATAATCCAAAACACTATTATCTATGTTTGTTTGGGTCTATTTGGTATGGTCCAGTTTAAAATATAGTCGTATATGTATTAGAATTTTAATAGAAATCCGCTTTGGGCACTGAGTGCCCGAGATATGGGTCTGTGAGAAACTGTATGAAGAATTCACAAAATCTGAATCGAGTTATTCTTTTTGATATTTAGATCAAGTTTATAATACACTGGATATATCTCGTCACTTGTGCTTGCAATCGGATCCGATCCATATAATTGTGACTATTTTTAAAGTTTTACATGAAAAACAAAAAAACAAAAAGTCATACCAAAACCTTTTTCACAGCATTCTGAATAAAGCCGCCAAAGACATCAGTACTCTAGCTCTTACCATTAAGGAGTCTATAAAGGACAAACAAACAAACATTGATTTTTATATATAGAAATCAATGTGAGAACGGAAATTGAGTTCCTTTTCACGGCTAACACCTAAATCACGTAACTCAGTCACTATGTGAACAGGCAGATCAAAGATTAGATAGCACCGAGTTGAAATAAGGGGACGCTTAAGAGCGAAAGTTATAGCCTGACACTTATTGACGTTAAGCTCAAGAAAATTCTTCTGACACCAAGTACAAAATCTGTCAAGATCTTTCTGCAGTGATAGGCTGTCTGAGGAAGATGATGTATATCTAAAGATTTTCACATCATCTGCGTATACAGATATGGATGAATTTTTAATGATGCAATCAACATCATTAATGGTCAGAATATAAATATAATAAGAGACAAAGTTGGCTGCCTTGAGTACCATCAGAGGAGGCTTTAATTGGGTTAGAAACCATAGACCTAAATACAGGGTCATTCATTTCGTTGTTTCAAGTCGGTAGCGCTGGAATTTGACACTTGCCAAACTCAGCTGTCATTTGAAGTGTCATAATATTGGTTGAATGCCTGCCATTAACAATAATGAATCGCTTCCAAATCGAACAACGTGTTAAAATTATTAAAACTTACTACAAAAGTGGTGATTCAAACGTAGCCACTTTTCGCCCATTTCGCGATGATAATGGTCATCATAATCGACCGACTACGCAAGCAATGTTGACAAAAAGTCATGACTTCTACAATGAGAGCCGTTTTTCGGATAAGTGAGATATGTCGAAAAATCACAATTTTAACGACCCCGAGGTCGTCTTTTTTATTGAAAACTGACAATTTTTCTGTTGTGCCGAAATAGCGGCTGTCTTATAAAGCAAACCGTAGGGAGTTCGTACGTGTATAATTTGTTGACAAAAAGTCATGACTTCGACAATGAGAGCCGTTTTTCGGATGAGTGAGATGTGTCGAAAAATCACAATTTTAACGACCCCGGGATCGTCTTTTTTGTTGAAAACTGACAATTTTGCTGTTGTACCGAAATAGCGGCTGTCTTATAAAGCAAAGTGTAGGGAGTTCGTACGTCTATAATTTGTTGACAAAAAGTCATGACTTCGACAATGAGAGCCGATTTTCGGATGAGTGAGATGTGTCGAAAAATCACAATTTTAACGACCCCGGGGTCGTCTTTTTATTGAAAACTGACAATTTTTCTGTTGTGCCGAAATAGCGGCTGTCTTATAAAGCAAACCGTACAGAGTTCGTACGTGTATAATTTGTTGACAAAAAGTCATGGATCCGACAATGAGAGCCGTTTTTCGGATAAGTGAGATATGTCAAAAAATCACAATTTTAACGACCCCGGGGTCGTCTTTTTATTGAAAACTGACAATTTTTCTGTTGTGCCGAAATAGCGGCTGTCTTATAAAGCAAACCGTAGGGAGTTCGTACGTGTATAATTTGTTGACAAAAACTCATGGCTTCGACGTGGAAGCCGTTTTCGGATGAGTGAGATATGTCGAAAAATCACAATTTTAACGACCCCGGGGTCGTCTTTTTTGTTGAAAACTGACAATTTTTCTGTTGTCCCGAAATAGCGGCTGTCTTATAAAGCAAACCGTAGGGAGTTCGTACGTGTATAATTTGTTGACAAAAAGTCATGACTTCTACAAAGAGAGCCGTTTTTCGGATAAGTGAGATATGTCGAAAAATCACAATTTTAACGACCCCGAGGTCGTCTTTTTTATTGAAAACTGACAATTTTTCTGTTGTGCCGAAATAGCGGCTGTTTTATAAAGCAAATCGTACGGAGTTTGTACGTGTATAATTTGTTGACAAAAAGTCATGACTTCGACAAAGAGAGCCGTTTTTCGGATGAGTGAGATGTGTCGAAAAATCACAATTTTAACGACCCCGGGATCGTCTTTTTTGTTGAAAACTGAAAATTTTTCTGTTGTCCCGAAATAGCGGCTGTCTTATAAAGCAAACCGTAGGGAGTTCGTACGTGTATAATTTGTTGAAAAAAATCATTGCTTCGACGTGGAGAGCCGTGTTTCGGACGCATGTCGAAAATATTGCTGCTGTAAGTGCAAGTGTTGATGATGATCCGAATTTATCGATTTCCCGGCGTTCGCAGCAATTGAACGTGTCGTATACCTCACTATGGCGTATTTTGCATTTGGATTTGCATCTCCATCCCTATAAAGTTGAACTTACGCAACAATTGAAGCCTGCTGGCCATTCACAAGGCCGTAGATACGTTTCTTGGGTGTTGGAACAACAGACAATAAACACCAATTTTTCGAACAACATTTTCTAAAGTGATGAGGCACATTTCTCACTCGGTGGGTATGTAAACAAACAGAATTGCCGCATATGGGGCTCAGAAAACCCACAAGTGGTCGAAGTGGTGCCGTTGCATCCAGACAAAGTGCCTGCTCTTTGCTCTATGGTCGAAAGGTGTCATTGGTCCATATTTCTTCAAAGATGCCGATAGGCGGACGGTTACAGTCAATTCGGAGCGATATGGTCGAATGAAAACCAATTTTTTTCGCTGGCGATTGGATGATATGTGGTTCCAGCAAGACGGGGCAACAAGCCACACAACACGACCAATTATGGCTTTATTGCGTGAAAAGTTGCCTGGTCGCGTTATATCATGTTTTGGCGACATGAAAATCTACGCTGGTTTTGGGATTTACAATGGAAAAGCATAATGTCATAGATAATGCTCTCACAAAGCGTACATAGGTATGCAGGACAGCTTAGCAATCGGTCGAAAGTTATAATTATCGCATTTTCGCTCTTTTTTATGTAGAGGAAAAATAAAGGACCTTTTCCAGGTTGAGGAGAATAATAATAAAGAAATGGACTACTTCAAAATCCGAATATTTCAAGAAAATATTGGATTGAACTGAAAAATCTTTCGATAATGCTTAGCCAAGGCTCCATGAAAAAGAAGACAAATGTGACCAAGATAATCCATTTCTGTTTTCTGATTCCAGACTATACCGTCATGTGACCTCAAAAGACTGACAGATTGCACAAGCAGCTGTCATGTAAACGTCCGAGATTGATTAAATGCAGAGTTCTTCTTCATGACACTGCTCGACTGGACGTTGAACAACAAAAGTTCCAAATGTTGGGCTACGCGACTCTTCGGCTTTCAGTATGCAGACTTAACTGGCAAGTCTACCTAATTTGATTGGGATTTCTTGAAGTAGTTAACCACCGTATTCCTGCTCTCTACTGTTCCTGATTATTCAGTTTATATGAGTATTCCTTGTGCGCTTTTCGCCAAACATCCCTCCACTGAACTAATAACCTACTTCCCCTGGGGTAGAATCACATAAATAATTTGACGGATGACTGGTTTGCAAATTAAAAAATTGAGAAAATTCAAATTAAACAAAAAATAGCTGCAATCTACACCCGTTTCACACTTTAAACTGCATTCGTATCCGCGTCAGAAGGGACTTTGTACTTCATACACTTTGCCTCAGAGGGTGAGGTACTCGTAATAAAAGACCAAATGACCATTGATCATGGAGGATATTCGTTTTTATTTTATTTTGGGGCCTTCCACAACTGAACCACCATCTGACTTTTAAATGTGGGCACCTAGTCAGTTTTAAATTTTACAACTATTAACCCTTCATGGCCATCTGCCGCATCAGGAACTGGCAACAAGGGACAACACATTGGCTCTGTGCCATGTAGCTGGTCATAACACCAATTGTCAGCTTGTTTGATGGAGCTGCGTCTTTTAGGAATTCATAGTGGATACTACACACACAACAACAAGAGTGCCATGCTGCAAACTTCTACAATATTCTACGAGTAGATCTGAGAGTACGACAAAAATTGTTTTAGTGCGCAGGACATGCCCTCACTAGTCAACGTTGCATTAATACGGTCAACATGCCAACGAAATTAGGCCAATGTGTTATACGGGCAGGGAATGAGCTATAATGTCAAGCATCCGTTATGCTGCTCGTATCCCTCTTGTGTTGTCCATTTTGATAATATGTGTATGTGCTTCTACTTTGTAGAATTGTTAAATACTTTTGTTTGAGCAAAACGCACACATACGAGTATGTGTGGATACGTCTAACTAACACCAACAGAATACTGAAGAATCCTCTTTCAGATTTCACTTCGCATGCAAAATGGAGGAAGTGGTTTGCAAAAGAAGGCACTTTGTTGTTGTTCTTCGAATGAATATCCTCACGGTTTCCGAAAGAAATTACAACCGAGTGTAAATATGTAAGAATACTGCTCGTGGCCATACAAACACATGTCGTACAATATACAAGTGCAAGTGCAGATACATTTTTTATGATTTTCCGTAATTTTGTTTCACTTCACGAGCACTATATATTTTACTACATATACAATACAATACCTCGACACTATAACCTGATGCGAACTTCCTTAAAGCTATACGTGCAACAATTGGTGTAATTGAGTTTTCAACTGAAAATAAAATGAAATGCAAATTCACAAAGCACTGTTGTGAATGGATAATTCAAAAAGAACAACAAAAGTAAGAATAATATTTATGAATTGCATTTAATTAGCATCGTTAAGTTGCAATGAATAATGTTTTACTTAAGAATGAGCTATTTTCAAGTCGCCTACTACAGGGTGGTTCAAATGAAAAATGAACAAAAATTTATTACTGTTTGTTTATGAAATGGATAAACGATTCTCTTATAGTGAATAAATATTTGACTGAATATACACATAGACCATTCTGGTCTAATACCTTTTATCATCTTTCTGATGGGGCTTTGAACCAGTTCATCTTTTTTACTCTAAGATCTCTTGTGTTTAACATTGTTGTAGACAACCCATTTCTCGTCTTCAGTGAAGATGCGCTTCAAAAATGGATGATTTACTTGACGTTTGAGGAGCAAATCACAGACATCAAAGTAACGGTATAAATTTCTTTCCGTAAGAACATGAGGAATCCACATGCCGAGCTTTGGGATTGAACCTAGACGATCCAAATGACCGGAAGAACATGGGAGCGAGCACACAGGGTAAAGCTTCTAACTGCCTTTCAACCCGGCGAAGGCCAAAGCTAACTTTGTCACTGTCCAAACTAAGTTGACATGCAGCTTCTTCGTTGCGCCCTTGGATAGCTGCTCCGGCACCTCCTGGATAGTAAACTAATGCACGCAGTGACCTCTCCCCGACCAGAAAGGTGGTCTCCCAATCAGTGTGTCGGTGTCAATCTTGATCTCTACATCACGGATCACTGCATGACAGGTATTTGGTTAAGCGGTTTAAAAGAACTGAGAGACGAAGTTAGAGTTCCTACTCATACCGTTACTAAAATGAGTTTCGAACTACTTAATTTCAAACTACAGTCTGAAAACTGAGAGGCTGTTTATGCTGAAAATGATTCTTCTTCCTATTAACTCCTTTATAAAGATACTGCAGTCTCATTTAAGCTCATCTCATCTATTTCTCGCTCTCTGCCAAGAAATTCGGAAATAAAACTGAAGCCCTGAGTAAGCAACTCCATTTTTAAACAAATTAAGCATAAAAACAAGCTACGCCGGAAATGTGTAAAGCATCCGCTTAATTCAGCACTCCGGAGGCGCTCTGGACACATCTCTATTACAATCAATAACGAAATTCGATTGTGTCGTGATAGATACTATTTTTCTTAAATGCGGAATGCTCAAGAGAACCCTTAAAAGGAATGGGAAGTATTAAACAGCACATTGAACCGTGATGCTTCTAAAATATCTAATCCTATCGAACTCGCTACTGATAATATTATTGTCAAAGATCCTACAATAGAAGCGAATATTTCCAAGGATTTTTCTGCTAAAGCTGGAAAAGCGTCTCCCTCCAGTTTAAGATCTGAATACTGTTCGCACTGTAAGGCAGGAAATCTGGTGGAAGTTCCGGTTTTCAGATACAGTTTCTTCTTTGAACCAATCACTGATCTTTATCGCTCGACTTCCTGTGGAGATGATGGCCTCTCTAATTACATATTAAAGAATATCGCTCGGAATGTAGTAGATATAATCGCTTTCCTTTTAAACCTAATTTCACTGGTACTTTCCCAGACAGGCTAAAATATGCAAACGTTCCACCAATTTTTAAAAGTGCAACTACAGACCTATCTCACTTCTCTCTTCTATATCAACAATTTTTAAAAAAGCTATCAAAAATAGAATTCTGTGGTTTCTAAAAAGAATAAGTTTTTTCAGTCCCTTGCAATATGGCTTTAGGGTGAAACTATCTACTAAAGATGCTCTTATGGTTTTCTGTTCGATTAAAAATAAAGGCATAGACCCGAAAAAAAAGTTGTGCCGGTCTTTTTGTTGATATAACCAAGGCTTTTGATATGGTAAACCATACAACTCTCTTAAGGAGTACCCCAAGGGTCTGTATTGGGCCCTACTCTATTCCTGGTCTACATAAACTCCCTGTTTCTTCAACCTTTTGCACGAAAAGTAACGGCTTTTGCTGACGGTCTTGGCACAGCGTACGACTCTGTTAGCCACCTCCAGCTAGTAGCTGATATAAACTATGATGTACACTTACTGAGAATGCGGTTGGCCAAACATGAACTTATTGTCAGCAATAAAACGAAACTAATGTTTTTCAGCCTTATGTTGCAGACTGTGCCGGACCTTGATTTTCACTTTAATACCACTAATTGTACTCGCCACAAAGTCTCGGTTTACACGTGTAATGAAGCTTCTCCTAAAACTGTGTTTTGACATAGAAAGTAAATACAAATACGAGTACCTAGGTGTTATTATTGATCAAAATATGAATTGGTCTGATCATATTACAGTTTTTTTCGTTCTTTTATCCGTAGTTTGTTTCATCTTCGTTAATACTGCACAAACAACAGTTTAAGAACTGTTTACTTCGGCGTATTTCACTCAAAACTACAGTATGGATTATTATGTTGTGGGGTTTGCAAGTTGGAACGTCGGATCGATGACCTCAAAAAGTTTAGAACTGAAAACGATTATGCGTCGCAGAACTCTACAAATCCTGTGCGTACAGGAAACGAAGTGGTGTAATACAGGAAATAAAGCGCGTTTTCTAGATTTAAAAACTAAGGCATTTAAAATGTTCTACCATGGAACGGTCAATGGACGAAACGGTGTTGGAATCGTTGTTGCAGCGGATCTTCTAAAAAACATCGTTGGTATCTTGAAAATAAGCGACCGCTTGATGAGTGTTAAACTCGTCATACACAATGAAACGTGGAACATTGTTAGCGCGTACGCTCCACAAAATGGATGCGACCAATCGGAAAAAGATACATTTTGGTCAGAGTTCGGTAATTTGCTTAGAAATATACCTATCGATGAGATGCTCTTCGTAGGCGGAGATTTAAATGGCCACGTCGGAGAAACAAATGTTGATTATGAGGACTGCCACGGCGGTAAAGGCTTTGGAAAAAGAAATTCAGCTGGCGAAGACATCCTTGTAGCGTGTAGGGCTTACGGCTTAACCATCTTAAAAACGATGTTTATTAAACACCAATGACATCTTATCACCTATAGCAGCGGAGGCCACGAAACACAAATAGATTATCACCTCTGCAAAATGTCGATGAGAAACCGTGTTAAGGACTGTAAAGTAATACTTGGAGAATCGCTAGTAAGCCAACACCGTCTGCTCATTACAGAATTCTTCACAGCGGAACCACCGAAAACACGGGCATCGTTTGGAAAGCCAAAAATTCGGTGGTATAATCTATCGAAGGAACGAAGCGCAAGATTTATCGCACTGGCTAAAGAAGTACTTCAAAATATAAATGGTATAGCAGACTCACTTAGCCCGCAAGAAATGTGGAACAGAATGCACGAGGAATGCATAACACTCGCAAAGTCCCATCTGGGGACTATATCGAAATACCATCACGTCGGCAAAGAAACGAGCTGTGGCCGACAAAAAGAGTGCATTCCAAGCGTGGACAAAATGCGATCGGAGGGACGATATCGAAAAAACTCGACTGACTCTTGAATACGAGCGTCTTAAAAAGATTGCAAAGAAAGTCCTGGCTCGAACTCGAGCGGCAGCAGCGGAAAACCTGTACCAGGAGTTGGAATAAATATCCTCATGATCGGCAGATAGAAGACAAACGTCGTACAATACTAAAGTGCCAAATATATTTAAGCTCGCTGCACAGAGGCGAAAAAATTCAATGGAAATAACCTCGCCGAAATACATCAGAAATGCAGACGGTCGCTTACTAACAAATGAAAAGGAAATTTGTGACCGGTGGCTTGAATACTGCAAGGAGTTGCTTAACAAACAGTTTCCACGTGATATCGGGCCGACAGCTGGTCTATTTGAGGAGGAAGTTTCGGACTTTTCGATCGAAGAAATAAGTATAGCAATCGGAAAAATGAAGCGGGGGAAAGCGGCGGGACCAGACAGCATTCCATCAGAGTTTTGGTCGAGATGTAGGGGATCGGCAGCGTTTGGCTATCGAAACTTTTAAATAAATTAAAATGTGGACAACCTATGCCGAATCAATGGAGAAGTAGCTTCTTGGTTCCATTATACAAAGGAAAAGGGGACACTCGAGTATGTCACACGCAATGAAAATCGTCGAAAGAGTTTTAATCGAACGTCTTCGGCAAAAAATCAAGCTCGATAATAGCCAGTGTGGATTTGTTGGAGGAAGATCGATGGTGGACGCTATCCAAAGCATACGAATAATAATGGAAAAGTGCCGAGATTCGTCTAAGGATCTACACATGGTATTTATCGACCTCGAGAAAGCATTCGATCGAGTGCCTAGGGATCTCATCTCATGAGCCGCGCTGAGGTCTCAAAACGTACCGGAAACGTATGTTAGAATAATACAAGACATGTATGGAAACGTGAAAACTGCGGTTAAAAGCTCTGCCGGACTAACGAGAGAATTTCCAATTAATGTCGGAGTGCATCAAGGAAGCGTACTTAGCCCTTTCCTCTTTAACGTAGTATTCGACTATCTTTTAAAAGACTGCATGCGCGAAGCAAATGTAACGCCAATTCTCTTCGCTGACGACGCAGTTATACTTAGCGATAACGTCCAAGATTTACAGAACGCCTTATATTCATGGAGAAATGCGCTAGAGAGAAACGGGTTTAAAATAAGTCGTTCAAAGACGGAGCATTTGACGTGCCAATTTGCGCATCCGTTGCGGCCTGTTCCGGATATAATGTTAGACGGAATAATTCTTCCGAAAAGCACTATCTTTAAGTACTTAGGATCAATCGTTAACATGGAAGCGAAATGTGACGACGACGTTAACCACAGAGTAAGTGTGGGATGGATGAAATGGCGGGGAAATTCGGGAATCTTTTGCGACTAAAAATTATTATTATTAAATGAAAGGGGAAACTCTACACCACGGTTGTTAGACCAGCTCTTATATACGTTTCACAGTGCTGGACAATGTACGAAGCGTTCAAAAACAAAATGACGGCAGTGGAAATGAAAATGTTAAGGATGTCTAGTGGAGTCACTAAACGCGATTACATTAGATCTACGCGTATAAGAGGCAGTCTACATATAAAGAATTCGGTAACCGATCAGTTTGAGGCGAATAGTATAAGCTGGTATTGCCACGTTCAAAGAAGATCTGCAGAAAATCCGGTTAAAAAGGCACTATCAACTACGGTCACTCCAACTATAAGAAAACGAGGTCGGAAAAAGAATTCCTGGATTTCTCAGATGGCAAATGCGCAACAACGCCTGGTGCTAACCACTGAAACGATCCAGGACCGAGCATTATGAAGACGCGTTCTGCGGTCTGCGACATTAGCCAACCCCATAAGCGGAGCAGCAGCGATGCAGTAAAAATGGGAAACTCGTTACGCATAAGTGCGTATAACGAGGAAAGGGTTAATGAAAGGATAAGAAGAAGAAGAAGATATTACAAACCTTAAACAGTATTTTCGTTGTTTTATCAGTAGTTTGTTTCATCTTCGCTAATACTGCACAAACAATAGTTTAAGAACTGTTTACTTAGGCGTATTTCACTCAAAACTACAGTATGGATTATTATGTTGGGGACGTCCTTACCGCACAAAAATCCAGTCTCTAATTGTTTTGCAGAAATGCGCTATAAGAACGATTTGCGGTGTTCCTCGAATCAGGCATTCCATGGCACTCTTTAGGAGCCTGAAAATCCTGCCAGCTAGACACATGTATTACTACAAGGTACTCAAAATGTTCTTTATGAGAAGTGGTTACTTGCAGAGCCCGATCTCAGATGCCCGCAGTCTTCGCAGCAACATTGGATCTCTGGTAAATATACCTTCATTCCGAACCACTCATTTTAGAGACTTCTACTCTGTCGTAAGATTTAAATTATTAAATCCTCTTCCTGTTTCGATTCGCGTACATACAACACGTTCATCTTTCATAAACAAAATCAAAAATAGGCTTCTAAATTTTGATCACAATCAGATTGAAGTTTTGCTGTCCTACGTTATTTAATTTTATTTAATGCTATTTCTAAACCTTCTTTAAATATTGTTCAAACGTCATATATCACTTTCATCTTAATTATAATGTATTATCTACATGAAATTCTGCTGATGTGGCATTCAACACTATTTGAATTCGAAATGCGAATGTCACTACGTATTCTTAGTTTAATACATTCCTTAATTGTTTACTTAATAGTTAGAATTAACCTGCCTAGCAATATAGGGAGGATATTACTTCAATCCAGGTAGTACGCTTGATAGGATCACCACTAACACCACTTTCATATGTGCTCACGCTCCTACCGAAGAGGCTGAAGAACCCATCAAGGGGGAATTGTTTGATGTTCCGGACGGAGCCTCCGGAGCCTGTCCAAAGTACGATGTTAAAATTATAATTGGGGACTTTAATGTCCAAATAACAACACGATCTTACAAAAGAATCCACAAGGCAACCTGGCCACCTCCGGATGGTCGACCTGCCAACCAAATCGATCTCGTGCATATTGATAGAAGTCACTCCTCAAATATCCTGGATTCTAAAACATTCGGAGGGGCAAACGTCGACTCTCCCCATTTCATGGTAGGTAGCAGTCTGATTCAGAGCTCGACTGAAAAATGAAATAAACGTACAACATCCAAGAACATTGGAAGCCTACGTTCACCGGAAATAGTCAGAGACTACAAAGATCGTCTGGACAAAAAGCTCTCCTCTAACAGTACGGCTTCCGGCCTGAAAAATTGACATCAGATCAAATTTTCACATTAACATTGATGCTGGACAAGAGAAACTAGTTCCAAGTCGACAAGCGCCTTCTTTTCATCGACTTCAAAGCCGCGTATGACAGCAGCCATCGCACTGAGCTATAAAATGCGATGGCTGAATTCAGGATTTCTGGAATATTGAAACAAATGTGTCGCACAACAATGGGAAACTCGCGATGCGTGTGGAAGTAGAACTTCAGATTTCGGCAAGCAGTTGGGTGACTTCTTCAATTTAGAACTTAAGTAGATATTACGACGCGACGGTCAAGATTCAACATGGAAGGTAATATTTGGTCCTGTCTGTGAAAAGGGCACAAAGAAAGAAGACATCGAGCGGATGGACCTCCAGCTAGGAAGGTTTTTCAATCCAAGCTACAAAGTTCGAGGAGACAAGATCAGGCGAAAGTGGATGTAAGGCAGGTTGGCCTTTCCAACTGGAATAAGCACGCCCGAGAACATAATGGATAGAGGGCTATAGTTGTTTGGTCTTTGAAAAAAAAAAAAAAAAAACACTGTGGCGCTGGCAGCCCGGTATGGGCCATGGCCTCGATTCTTGACACTCATTTGTGTTGCTCAGGTTGTCATTTTAGTCATATCTGAGCGGGGCCTACGGTTTATCGGCGAGTCCGAACGGCACTCCTTAGAAGCTTTTTCGTATGCAATTTTACTTTCGGGAGTTTGCCATTGCCCGCCGATGGCGATTTGAAAAATTGTTGGTTTGGTCCTTGATCTTCTTTGAATTTCCAGCCTGATAAGTAAGTAAGTTTCAAATGATCATGAAAGATCGAATCAATTAAAAGCTTTATAGTGTCTTCATCAGCTTCTACTTTCATTCCAGAACTTGGTGCATGTTTAACATCAATACTGCCGGATCGGAATTTTGCAAACCAATGTTGGCACTGACATTCTGCCAATATATCTTTTCCATTAACTTCGAATAGTCTTTTCCTTGACTAGACGGTGCTCTTCGATTAAAAATCAGCTGTCAAAATGTATAATAATTATGCGACAAGTGTGAGAAAATACAATAACGTCCTCTGTTGGGAAAAATAATAGTTCATTTTGACAAATGGCTTGGACGATATTTACTTTGAGGGGTTCTGTGGATTGGCCGCATAATATCGATCTTCAAGGGTGCCGCACAAAAAAGATTCCACGGGGTCAAATCTTAGGTCCCATGTGGCCAAGGCGGCTGATAACAAGATTACCGAGCTTGGAGCACAAAAGATTGATTGCTTGAAGGCCTGTGTCACATTGCGCGCCATCGTGCTGGAAACAAAAATCATCGAAATCCATGTCTTCAATTTCTCAGCCCACAAAAAATCAGTAATCATGGCTCAGTAGCGCTCAGCCGTTAACTAAAATGACGTTTCCAGCAGCATTTTCGAAATAAAATGGGTCAATTTACGCCAAACCTTAATTCTCTGTAGATGGATTGGATTCTTGGCAGCCACGTGCAGGCTTTTTGATCTCCAGATGCGGGTGTATTGTTTAGTTAGCCGGTAATAAGAAAACTGTTCCCGAATCGTTGGTTTAATAAAGGCATTAAATCACGGGCTGTGTGATGTTTCTTGGCACAAAATGTGGTCTAGACCGTGGTCTTCAATTTCAGGTAGCAAATAGTCGGATATCACGTTGCAATAACGGACGCGGTTTCCAGCTAAACTCCGGTCGAGCTTAGATTTCAACAAATATGAACCGATGAATTCCACCAGCCAGCTTATGACACCAAACCTTTGTTTTGTCTTGATGTAATGACAGCTCTTGAACCTCGCCGGGTGCTGTTTTTTCTTATTGACTTAGCCAATACGAAACGGAAACATTGTGTCTTCTTGAAGGTTTTTAAGAGCCCAACAACTAAAACGGAGATCGGTAGGTTAGATCGTGAGATAAGATACGCCAAGTAGTAGAATATGACAAGCTAAGTTGGTAAAAACGGCGCCTATTTGATTGTCACATTTGCACTTGATGCTGTGGCTGCTTTGTCATGATTTGATAGGTTCGATAAGCAAAGGTCATAGGAATCTTTTGTAAATGTAGCGGTGCGATGTATAAATTTTCTATTGACTTTTCGAAACATCCGCACATCCACAAGCCTACGGCTATGCCTTGCGTAGAGGATGAGGATGTAAGAATGTGGGACACGCCTGTCATCTTCCTCCAGGAACCGCGGTCGTGCAAATTTTGTTTTCTACTTTTTTCGATAGATTTAATGATTATATCACCAACGATCTTTCGCTTTCTGTAAAAATCATAAGCGAAGCTGTCAATGTAGGCGTGGTCCATCCTATAGTAGCTCTTGAATAGCAGTGATAAACGACTAAAAGTAAAAGGTTATAGGACTAAGGTAAGTCAGAGCGGCTTCCACGTGCCGATGTCCTGTTCTGTTACTACGACTTCATATCAACACTTATTATATTTTACCTCAACATGGTAACTATCAGATACAACGACTTTTCCAACAGAGCTTGACTTTAAAATCTTATTAAAACGAGTGTTCAACCGGGGGACATGGTAAAATTAAAATTTCTGTCAGAAATTGCTAAACCTAGGCATGCGGGTATAGGGCCAATTGAGTCAATTGACTGTATCTGTAATTTTAATGCAATTCCCTGATCTAGAAGAGAGAGAACCCTCTAAGCTGCGTCAATTTTGAAGTCGTAACACCGCGTACAAGCTCATGTATTTCATATTATGTGAACGTTCGACAAAAAAATAAACTTATTGGTATTTAACAGTACGGGTTTAGAGTGGCTTAAATCTTATTTGACCACGCACACAAGATCAATTTCTAGGACCTAGCTGGGATTTCCAATAAGTCCCGACCGATATACGCTACCTCTGTACGGGCTGACGGGCTCCCAGCTAAGCTGTTTAAAGCAGCTGGAGATGACTTGGTTAGGAACATGCACCAGCTCATCTGAACCTCAGCATCGTTTGCTGGGGAATAACTCTCCTGAACGTTTGTGTAATCTCTGCCATGTTGTGTAATCGCTTGAAACCGATCATGAGCAGTCCGATGGGTCTATATCAGGGTGGTTTCAGGCCAGGGAAGTCTGCCATCGATCAAATATTCACACTACGCCAGATCTTGGGAAAAAACCTTTTTTCATACATTTACTATACTTACATGTTAACAGAAAAAATGCTTAAATATTAGCTTAAAATAACTTAACTAGCTTATACTAACTTAATGGCCCTCCAAACGGGCACTCTAAGCTAAACTATTGTATATTGCTGTTTTATGTCTTTCGACGTCATTACAAATAATAATTACTATTCTTATACGAGGGCGGGTCAATAAGTCCAATTTGACTCCAATGATGAAGTCATCTCGCAAACAAAGGCCTATTTTGAGGACCTCGACAAATCATTTTTTTTGGAAGGGATAAAAAAATTGGAGAAGCGTTGGACAAAGTGTATAGAGCTCAAGGGAGACTACGTTGAAAAATAAAATTATTTTTTTATCAAAAAATCTGTGTTTTAATCCAAAAGTCACGGACTTATTGACCCGCCCTCGTACATCTACTTAAACTAAGAAAATAAGTATTTAGAAAAAACTTAGTGCCCGAACAATTTTTTTGTATTTATATTAACCTTAAACTACTTAGCCTAACTATATCTAACCTAGCCTAATTGTTAGCAAACTTAAAGTTGCTAATCTGATCATTAGCCAACCCAAGTTTGCTAACTTTAAACACTTAAAGCTACCCTAACCCATGTAAGTCGGCCATTCCAAAAGGAAAAAATAAATGGCCCACTTTGCCTTTTGACTAGGCTAACTCGGACTTGAAGGAAACGACGAAGGAATCAGATCTTCTTCACTCAACCACCAAATATTTTGGTGCTGCAAAAAAAATATCTTTTTTATCGCGGCTTGAAACCGCCCTACTAAACCTGAGACGTTCGATACTGCCGTGTGCGACGTCTTTGTTGTAGTTGAGTCGCCCCTCACCCACTGCACGAGCTACGTGGAAGATTAGCGGCACCGCAAAGTTATGTTGTATAAGCCCTTTCATGTCAAGATAAATAAACGCTTCAGGGGGGATGAAGCCCTTCAAGCGCACACTCTCATGATATAAGTAGTTGGGGTAGTAGGCTAGGTTATTGGTAGAGATCATTGCTCTCGCAATGTGCCTTTGAGTCAGCTTAATTACGAAGTTGTCCACTCGTATTAGGTTCGCCCTGTTGTAAAGGACCTCGTTAGGATAAAAAATTTTTGTACTCCGACTCTGGTGTTCTGTACAAGCGAAGACAAGCCCTAAGGCAAGCCCTCTCAAACACCCGAATCTTTTCCATTAAGCTTGCTCGTACATTGAACCACACGGGATACCCAAACACCAGCATGGGCCTGATAAGGGCCATGTAGCAGATTATCTTTACCCTCGCATCGAGTTGGCTGCTATAAAACAGTCTCTTTGTGAGCGCAAAAGCGCCTTTAGCTCTGGCTAGAGCAGCATCTACATTTTTGTTAAAATACAGAAACTGATTTAGCCAAATCCCAAGGTATCTGACTACATTTCGACAGGCAAGAGGCTGTCCGTGTTGTCCAATGATCGAGAACTTTCGCGAATTTTTTCTGGTGTCCCTAGAGGCACCAGACAACGGCGTCCTAAACAGAATGGTTTCCGACTTCTGAAAGTTGATTTTCAACTTCCAGTCATCGCAAAACCGCCTTATTTGTTCGAAGTCACGTTGCAAAAGCATATTAATGACTTCGATTTTTGGACCTGATCTGTACGCTATCAGATCGTCTGCGTACGCCATGCTATGAGGAAGTGAACCTATCAAATCACTTGTGTAAATTTTGAATAAGGTCGGCGAGTTAACCGCACCTTGTTGCAGACCGTTTTTAATGTGAAATGTTCCAGCAGAAGTTGCATCGCCATTTTTTACGATGAACTGTCTGTAGGTAAGCATACTCGTATTATGAAGAATATACAAAAGTGGCTTACTGATGCCCAGTCTGGTCAGCTTATAGAAAAGTCCCTATAACCATACGGTGTCGAAAGCCTTTTCCAGGTCAACCAGACAGGCTCCAGTGCACTGGTTCTTGCTTTTATTCCATTGGATATCTGACACCAGTTTAGACGCGGCATGTATGACATCATGCCTCGACTTAAAACCGAATTGATTATCCGGAACTATATTTTTGTCCTCAACCCACTTAGTCAGGACTCTATTGATTACCTTTTCGAACACCTTACTGATATTCGGAAGGAGACTTATCGATCGGAGATTCGCCGGATTGGATGTATCTTTACCCCTTTTAGGGATGGGATAAATCACCGCAGTTTTCCAATGCGCTGGATAATACGCATTATTCATTACATTGTTAAACAAGGTGGTGTAAATGTCTACCACTTCTAGAGGGAGATGTCGAAGCACAATGTTCGGTATTCCATCGATTCCCGCTGATTTTTTACTTCTTAATGTGTCGAAGATCTCATGGAGTTCCTCCTTTGAAATGAACGGGGGTAGGTCCCCTTCATTGGCGATGACATTATTTGCCAAATTCTCGTCACTGAACTGGGTGAAACCCGAGCTCTCGAATCGCCAGTTCTGTATGTCATTTCTCAGGTAAAAATTTTGCAGAAGGACTTGATTCTCCAGGTCGTGATTTGAACCAATGACGTCATTGGACTTAAACACTTCCTGAAAAGTCGCTCCTATGGCCTCAAACTTCTCCTGAGGATTTTCGATCACAAAGAAATTATCATCATCTGCGGCTTCACTTGGATCTATGCCTGCCGTAGTCAGTATTCGTTCGTTGTCCATCGTTCGAGGAATTTTAAGACACTGATGGTCGTATTGATTTTTTCTCCGAAATATTTTGTTTTTTTGGGGGAACACACTCGGGCTGCGAAAATTTACAGCCCGAATTCTGTTGTTCCAGTACAAGCTTACAGCTGCTCTGTAATTCTCTCTTATCAATATTTGGAGGTTTTTAATTGATGACTTCAGTGTCCTAATCTCTGGGTCTTATCTGTCTGTAAACTGTCTGTATAAGTTTTTAAGTCTTGTCAGAAGTCTACTTTTGTGTCGGTGTAGTGCGTCAATGGTAGCATTGCGGAATAGGTCTTCGTTGGGCGTGTGTTCATACCAAGGTATTGTAATGTCCATCGTTTGTTTAATTGTTTGGTTCATTTGTTTCAGGTATCTGTCCAGTTCCTCGTTAGACAGATTCCTATTGGACGGTGGGTAGAGCAAAGTCGAGGAAAGTGCTCTAGTCAGCGTTCTAGAAAAGTGCGTCCAGCGAGTCTTACTGTAATTGTAAGAATTCCTAGGAACAAACTCCTGCAGTTCCGCAATTTCGTTAGGAATTGTTATTTCGGTACTAAAACCGCAATGGTCACTATCGTACACGAAAGTATGCAGACAGTTTAGCGTTTGTAAATAACTCCCAGTCAGTTTTATCCGTACGTCGTACAGCAATAGGTCCAAATATTTTCAACACTGTTTTAGAGAGAATCTTGGACGAAGACAGTGAAACGTCAATGAGGCATTCGCAGCTATCGAAGCGCAAGCGGGTAAAATTGGTCTCGCTGTAAATGCGGCAAAAACCAAGTATATGCTGTCATCAAAAACTGACTCCCAACATCGACAAATTGGTCAGAGTGTCACAATTGGCAGCTATAACTTCGAGGTAGTTAAAGACCTCGTCTATCTTGGCTTCGCAGTTACAAATAGCAGCAATAACAGCACGGAAATAAGACGTAGATAAGGCGTAGATGAGTAGCAGAGCCGTCTCTCGCAAAACCATACTGGCTTTATACAAGACCTTGATCATTCCCGTCTTGGTTTGTGGCACAGAGACATGGAGACTATTGAAAAAGGATGAAGAAGCCCTTCGCCGTTTCCAGTGAAAAATACTGTGTGCTATTTTTGGTCCCGTCTGTATTGGCTGGGAATGGAGCAACTGTACATGAACTGTACGGCATAAAATGGCTAGGCCATGTAAAGCGAATGGACACCACAGCTTCGGACCCAATAATCTTTAAATCTCATCCCCGGAAACTACTTAGAAGAGGACGGCTTAATAAACAGTGGTGCGAACAAGTGAAAGGGTCTTCAACCAACGTGGAGTGCATCACCGATGGAACGAGCTGTCGAAATACCGTGTCAGCTGAAGAAGCTTGTTGATTGAGTCCCAGGCTCACCCTGGACCATAACGCCACTTAAGAAGAAGAAGAAATAGTCGTTAGATTACTCAGAATTATGATGTGTACTGTTTCGTAATAGTCGAAAGTATTCCCATCAAGATCTACGGTCACAAAAAGGAGGTTAAGACAAGCATATATATTGAGACTAAGCTGGCAGAGATCTGTTGGGTAATACAGATATTAATTTTACTTAGTTGAACTCTTGAAATTCATCGAAATGATGGTTATTTATAAATAAACACATTCTAAGCATTTATCCGTGAAGTTTCCTTTAATGAATATCTAAAGCAGTACTGTGAGATGCCAAACGGAGTCCCACTTTCGAATCTAAGAAGTAGGCTCAATACGTGCTATAATTTCGTTCAATAAATCAATCCCTTGTAGAGCGTTCATAGCCCTTAAGATCAATAATTCAGTTTTAATTTCGATAACAGTTTGCTGCCACAGAGAAAGTAGTATGAAATGGCTTGAAATATGTTTTTTAAACCGAAAAACTCTGATACCAGAAGTATCTGTATATAGTACGAGTATGTTACGAGCCTATGCTCATATGTATGAATGTACATACTTGTTTGTAGTGTGTAAATAGATATACGTACATGTTAAAGCCATGAAAATGCACTTAACAAAGCAATAAAATTTAAAGCGATTAATTTTATTGGACATAAATTTTGCCATTGAACACATTTTAATAGCTCATAAGTGGCTTATTTTGACCGCAGAATGACCCGAATGCCAGCCGATATTAGTATTCCTGGTTGAGCACCACCATCACCTACCACCCACCCTGTTCGTTAATGGTTAAAGTTCAAAATGAAAATGTGATGTGTGCTAGAACAATAATTAGACATCCAATTACAATCATATTGTACAAACATAGTATGTGGGTATATGAGGCCTCCATGAGCATGAGTAGAACAGAGAAAATATAAGCGAAGTTGGAGTTTTTGAAGCAGGATATTTGTATCTAGAATACAATTAGTGTATCCTTGCACCCTCTGCATATGCATAAGCTGCAGCTGCTATAAAGTGAATGGTCCGTGTAGGGCCAATTGGAAAAGTTTGCTTTGTTGAAATTTGCATAAATAATATCACGGAGCAATGCTTAAAATTTTGTTTGGATTTAGGGCTTAGTAATTAGTTTGAGCTACTTTAATGACTTATGTATTTACATATGCATATGAATGGATGTTCTGAAATGTAATGGAAAGACATATCAGTGGTCTGCTTGAGCACACATATACCGATTGAAATGCATTGAATTGAACAGTCACTAGTCATCTTTCAACAAACTTAACTTTCTATCAGGACGTTTGCGGTGTCTAAAAGAAATTCTGTGAAATCTGGCTGTTAAAGAGGATTTTTCAATAAAGACATAACAATTTCGTATTTAACTAAAACACAGAGCTTCCAGGTGTAGTACAGATGTTAAGATTCAGTATGGAATGCGATCTCGTTCATATGACCACTGCTAGCACGTTTGCAGCGATCTATCCTTTGGAGCTTCTTACTTTACTTACTTTAGGTGGCGCTACAGTCCGGGGTGGACCTGGGCCTCAGTCAACAAGCTTCTCCAGCCAGCTCGATCCCTGACTAGCTGTCTCCAGTTTCGCACGCTAAGTTGGCTGAGGTCCTCTTCCACTTGCGTGCGCCACCTGAGTCTTGGCCTTCCTCACCTGCGCTGTCCCTCGGGGGCGGATTCGAAGACTTTTCGGACCGGAGCATTGGTATCCATGCGCTCTACATGACCCAGCCATCTCAGTCTTTGGATCCTCACTTTTCTGGCAAGTTCCATGTCGCTGTACAGTCCATACAGTGCGTCGTTGTATCTTCTCCTCCACTCACCGTCAATGCAGACGGGACCGAAGATCGCCCGAAGAATTTTTCTCTCGAAGCAACCAAGAACACCCTCATCCATTTTTGATAATGTCCATGCCTCTGCGCCATAGAGCAGGACCGGGATTATTAAAGTCTTATAAAGGGTGACTTTTGTTGGCCGAGAGAGGGCTTTGCTACTCAATTGCCTTCTTAACCCAAAGAAATAGCGGTTGGCAAGAGTTATTCTTCGCTTGATCTCAGCGCTGGTGTCGTTGTCTGTATTTATAGCAGAGCCTAGGTAGACAAAGTCCTTAACTACCTCAAAGTTATATCCGTCGAGGGTGACGTTCTGTCCGGGACGTCGGTGTTGGTTGTCCTTTTTGCTTGACAGCATATACTTGGTCTTGCCCTCATTGACCGCTTAACCCATTTTCGCCGCTTCCGTCTGAATACTCGCGAAAGCGCCACTGACATCACGCTGCTTTCTCCCGATTATGTCAATATCGTCGGCGTATGCGAGTAGTTGGACGGACTTTTGAAAGATAGTGCCTCTTGTGTTTCCTCCTGAGTTTTGCACTATTCTTTCAAGTACGATGTTGAAAAAATCGCATGACAGCGCATCGCCTTGTCTAAATCCTTTCTGGACATCAAAGATATTGGTGAGATCTTTACCGACCTGGATGGAGCAGCGTGTATTCTCCATCGTCATCCTGCACAGACGGACGAGTTTGGTAGGGATGCCAAAACTAGACATTGCTCGTAGTAGGCAGCTATAAAATCGATGAATAGGTGGTGTGTATCGATCTGAAGCTCATGGGTCTTCTCCAAGATCTGCAGTAGTGTGAATATCTGGTCGATGGTGGACTTTCCTGACCTAAAGCCACACTAATGTGGACCTATCAAGTTGTTGACGAACGGCTTCAGGCGTTCACACAATACGGCGGATAAGATCTTATATGCGATGTTAAGGAGACTGATGCCTCTGTATTTGGCGCAGTTCAGAGGGTCTCCTTTCTTGAGAATTGGACAAACGTGCAGCCGAACAACTAGCGGAGGCCCTCGACTGCTGCAAAGCAGATATAACCGCCATTCAAGAAATGCGATAGGATGGGCCGGACAAAAAGAGGATGAAAAACTGCGACATCTACTACGGCAACTGCTATCGACGGCAAAAGCAGCGCTTATTCGGATACGAATTTTTTGTCAGAGGCAGACTAAGACAAGAAGTCCTAAGCACCTCTGGCAATATTCTCTGTAGGTAAAACCTGGAAAATACGACCTTTCGCTTAAGCAAAATTCAAATACCCAGCCATTATCCATGAATGGCACTTGCATCGTTGAAACCGAAAACCCTTCCACTTTCGGTATTTGTGTCAATGACAACTTACGTTGGAATGACCATATATTCGAAGTCGCCAAAAAAGCTGCGAAATGTCTAGGTTTCCTTAAGCGATGTAAGAAATATTACACCCCCTCTGATCTGGCTTCAATCTATAAGGCGTTCATTCGCCCAAAAATGGAGTACAATACTAACATCTGTTCAGGTGCTCCCAAAACTTCTCTGCGCCTACTAGATAGGATTCAAAGCAGTGCGATAAAATTAATAGGTGAGGCTTATATCACACAGTCGATTGACCCCCTCAACCACCGACGTTATGTCTCCTGTCTGACCCTGTTCTATCGCTATTTTCACCACCAGTCCTCCTCAGAAATCGCCAGTAGCATTCCGCCCCTTCAAACCTCCAACCGTTACACCCATCCCGGTATGAATGCTTATCAGAACACCCTCAAACGTACCCTGAAATATAGTGATTCTTTCCTAGGCGGAATGCCCTACCGAGTTCTTTATTTCCTAGTCATTATATCCTCCAAACATTCAAGACCAACGTACATCGGTACCTCTCTTTCTTTCCTCCTTAACCTTCCATCGCCCGCTCTGGGAGCAATCATTTTAAGCGTACTCGTAGCCCCTTGATTGCATGCTAATTATAAAAAAAAGTAAAGCAAAGAATAAGCCGCTTCTTTGGGACTTGAAGGCAACTGCCTTGGGAGCAAAGCCCACTCTCGAAAAACAAAAGTGACCCTATACGAGTCCCTTATAATCCTATTCCTGGTCTATT
The DNA here is from genome assembly GCA_928272305.1 of Volucella inflata. NCBI lineage: Eukaryota > Metazoa > Arthropoda > Insecta > Diptera > Syrphidae > Volucella > Volucella inflata. The sequence continues at coordinate 78,336,246 of OV743717.1, read as the reverse complement.
TTAGCCAGAAAAGTGAAGGTCAAGCCACTGAGATGGCTGGGATACACAACAATGATTCGGTCGAAAAAGTCTTCGAATTCGCCCTGAGAAATAGCGCAGTAGAGTGTGAATCTGGAAGTAGCTAGCGAAAGATCGAGCTGACTGGAAATGCTTTTTGGCTGGGGCACAGGTATATTCCGGATTGTAGCGCTCTCTAAAAACAAAAAAAGCTATTTTATCGAAATTTTAATATTATCGACTTTCTGACAAACCAATTAAATGCCGTAGTGGGCTGCTGCCTCGGGTATGGATTGACCTACTGTCGACAAACCCAGAAAGCGAACAGCGACTTTCGGCTATGCACGTATGAGTAGAGTGTTTGAATTCATAGTACCCGACCTGAAGGTAAGCAGTTAGCCGAGGACCGAAGCCGCTAAACAGTTTATGTCACTTTCTTCCAAGAAATGCGATGAGGCGGTCCAGGGAAATGAGGGCTGCGAAACAGAGAGATCTTCTAAAGATCATTTGTACTTACACCTGAAAATAATTCACATCAAGGCTTAATCGGCAAAAATAAGAGAAATATGCGCTCACGTTTCGACAGTTTTAAGGGACAATGTTCACAAACGGACATAACACACATCCGAATAAGAAATCAAAGATCAAATTTATCACAATATGATTCAGAAACTAAAAACAATACGAACGTTTCGAGGAGCCAACGGCTCTTCAACATATTAACGTCATTGTGGCCAAGCCGGGAATGCGAATATGTTGTTGGTATACAACGGCAGAAGTACTCGTACTGAAAAGGACGTTAACATCTAGCGGGCACATACGTAAGAAATTGCAAAAGCTTTTCCGAACAAGTCTCCAAAGACCTTTTCAGAAGTCCAGTGCTGCTAACATCAGAAGCAATAGATTATCTGCAAGCTTTTAAAGACTCTGCATCTGATGTGCTATGTTTTGCCAAAAAACCGAAGCCGCTAGTTTAAGTCTGTAAACGCATATAGCGGAACAAGGGTAAGAATAAGTTACCTAAAATTATAATACAATGACAAGGGCTTATTAGGAGAGGGTTATTCCAGTCCTCCTCTGACTCATTCGGAAGGGTTTGCTGATAATATTTGAAGAATAATGATGTCATTAGGCTGAACCAATACTAATAAGCCTCTTTCAAAGGTTCCAAAATGATGCTCCGGAGATCTATGTTGGACTAAGCCTTTAATGAATACTTTCTTACTAGCATTCTTAAAGGATCTGCCTATTAGGATTTGGAATTCCCTAAGAAAATGTAAACCTTTTATGGGTTTCTGAAATCTGTAGCTCTAATCAAAATGTTGTTAATATACTCCAACACAACGTTAGACCATATAACACTTATTCAATAATGTCCACCTTCATAACGTAACAATGTCCTTATCTCATTTCTTGAAAATACCAACAATATGTAAGTTGATCTGTACTTTAAAACTTTCTGACTACAATACATCCGCTTCATTTCGCCCAACATCCTTCCATGACACTTAACCCATCTCCAGATGACATGTGAAATTTCCTTTCTAAGGACACTCCTTAAGAATAATCACCTGTCTTCAATTTGAAAGAAAATCCTCACTTGAGTACTAATACAGCGGTGATGCATCTTTTGAGTAGATGCCAGGGAATGAAAAGGAATTTCCGTATGAATTTCTTGAAAATCACCACATCAACTCTTAGCAGCAAGGATCTATCCCAAAGTACTTCACATGTTGGATGGAAAATGAATTGTCCCAAGTGGACCTGAGACTTGTTGCTCATTCTTTCGTTCTCACAACTGATGAAAATGAAAATGCTCTGCTCATCACACTTCCGCCAAGGAAAGTGGCATGAATTCGAAATCATGTTCATAACCCGGGGTAGGTATGTGCTGAGACACGTACGCTCTCTACAAAATCCTATCCATATGTCTAGCTTTCAACATGTGATTCATAATCGACAACGAAAGCAAAAGAATGAAAAAAAAATAAGAACGTTCGTCGATGTTCGTCCTTGCAGGATGCACCACCACGTCGTTTATGATTTTTGTAAATATTGGATCTTTGGGCGGGCATGGGCTATCTTAAGTGGATTTGTTGGAGATACTACCCTTAACACATTGACAGAAGGGAAGAAACAGATTAAATTACCTTTCCTTGGTACAACATGTGGAGAGAACGGTAAATCTGTGGATTGGGATTTTAAATGTTCGACACGATAGGAATGTTAACTGTAGTTCTGGAACTGGCATTCAGGGAGTAGTTCTTGAATTCCCCGAGCCATTCATTTTGTTTTGTTATTTTTAGGAAAAGGGGAAATTGAAATTCAAAGGGTTGCCCTAATCAAATTCATATTTATTGTGCCATGGAGTAAGATACAATAGTGAGGAAGGGTGTGCTTTCCTCAAATGGCTGACAATGATTGGCTTTTAAAGTTTAAGAAGAGCAATCGCTTTGTTTGAATGAATAATGATTTGATATATGCAAAGCTGTTCAATCATTTGAGCATTTATGAAAAATGGCTCTTGCTTCAGAGAATATGAATGTTTTTTAGGAAACCCGAAGGATGGATAAGGCGTCGATTTATCCTCGAGCACTTTCGAGCGAGAATCGTGTCGATCGCAGAAGTTTGGCTTTTCTCCTTCCACTATTTTGAAAACTCGGCCGTCACGGATATATACAGACATACGTGTGGCCATGGCCTGTGAAAAGAGTTCGTGGATAAGGCTCCTAAGCGGGATGATATTGCCTCCTATTTCGGTCGAGAAGTCGGGTTCGTACAAGACGGTACGTTGAACAAACAAAATTGAAAGTCCAGAAGATACTTATAAGACTTGATTATACCCACAAAAGTACATTGATTCGTTGGGTTTTCAAGCTGGTGGCATCATCGGTCCTCAGCTTGCTAAAACGGAGACATTAGCGCGCGTTATAGTTATTGTCCAACATTAATGGGCAATGGACAGTGATTTTTTTTCTTCAGGCGTGTGGACAAATTGCGGTATATCGTTTTAGCAAGCCAGCGCTACGTACTTCTTGTGGTTTATTTTTTAGTTTAGGTGGCGCTGCAGTCCGGGGTGGACCTGGGCCTCAATCAACAAGCGTCTCCAGCTAGCTCGATCTTGTGCTAGCTACCTCCAGTTTCGAACGCTAAGTGGGCTGAGGTCCTCTTCCACCACCTGAGTCTCGGTTTTCCTCTACTGTGCTGTCCCTCAGGGGCGGATTCGAAGACTTTTCGGACCGGAGCATTGGTGCTCGTCCGCTCTACATGACCCAGCCATCTTAGTCGTTGGATCTTCACTCTTCTGGCTAGGTCCATGTCGCTGTACAATCCATACAGTTCGTCGTTATATCTCATCCTCCACTCACCGTCGATGCAAACGGGACCGAATATCACTCGGAGAATTTTCCTTTTGAAGCAGCCAAGAGCACCCTCATCCATTTCTGATAATGTCCATGCCTCTGCGCCATAGAGCAGAGCTGGAGTAGTCAAGGTCTTATGCAGTGTTATTTTTGTTATTCGGAAGGTGGCGTTGCTAGTCAATTGCTATCTTAGCCCAAACTATTAGCAGCAATTGGCAAGAATTATTCTTCGTTTTATCTCAGCATTGGTGTCGTTGTCTGAGCGTAGGTAGACAAAGTCTTTAACTACCTCAAAGGTATACCTGTTGAATATAACATTCTGTCCGAGACCTCTTTGCTGAGTGTCCTTTTTGCTATGTATATTTGGTCTAGGCCCATTTTCGCCGCTTCCGTCTCAATACTCGCTATGCCAGTAATTGGAGCCTTTTGAAAGAATTCGCGTCTTTCGTTGGAGCGTGATAGCTAACGCTACTCTTTTAAGTATGATGTCGAAGAAGTCGCATGACAGCGGATCGCCTATTGTAATTCCTTTTTCGACATCAAAGGTTTCAGTGAGATCTTTCCGACATTGATTTAGCAGCTTGCATTCTTCATCGTAATCCAACGCAGAAGTACGAGTTTTGTAGGGATGCCAAAATTCAGGTTGAAAGGTTTATTCTGTCCGACCGCCGTGTTTGATTCTCAATCGCCGTCATACAGTAAACAAAAATACTTTTTTCAAATCCTCAGCAACGATTGCGGCTCTACTATGATGTTCCCTTGGTCCTATCTACAGGCTTCGGTTCGCGGCTTGTACCCGTGACATGTTTTTTTGTACCTTTCGGTAACATTTTCGAATCTCATTCTTAGAGCAGCGTCTCTCAATTTCCTCGACCACGCGCTCCTCGTGCTCCTTATTTTTCCTTCTGAGAAGCCCGTGTTCTTTTCTCCTCTTCTGCTAATAGAGCTCGTGAGCAGCTCTAGTCTTTCTTTGCAAGACCGCATGGCGTGCGTCGTGCTTAGCTACATGCTCTTGCCGGCATTCATCATCAAATCAGAGGTTTCGTTTTGGTGGTCGGGTGGAACCCAGCACATCAGAAGTGGCATCCCTGATGGCTTTTTGGCAGTATTGCCACTGATCTTAGATGCTTGATGCTGGCGGCAGTGGAAGGGTTTGGCGATCTTTTGCGATTGTAGCCGCCTGACGTCGAAATTCCTCACAGTATTAGGTTGCCTTTGTGTTGTCCAAGTATGGTTAATGTTGGTTTCTTTGGAAAGTTCGGACATCCATAAAACTGTAGGAGTTTCTTGTTTCGATCGCAGTATAGTCAATCTGGTTGACAATTGATTGATTAGGAATTCCTCAAGTCCCCTTGTGAATATCGAGTTCTAGGCACCAAGTGCTAACTACAACAATATTTCACCCCCCACATGCCACAAAATCGATTTACCTGAATCCGGAGGTGATGTTATACAGGCTATACCCTCCGACAATACTAATGGGTTTTCCAATAAGGACTTGACAACTTTTTTTTTTTAAATAAAACACAAACCATTTGAGATATTTCAAAAACTTTATTATCGGCTTGAAGTAAAATCAAAACATTTATGATTGGAACTCGACTTCGTTCACATGGCCACCGCGGGCACGTTTGCAGCGGTCGATTCGTTGGACCGAATTTTCAAAGACTCGGCCGAAACGGTCGCTATTTCGCGTTCAATGTTGGCTCTGAGCTCTTCCAACGTCGTCAGCTTATTGGCATAAACCAATGACTGAACGTAGCCCCACAGAAAATAGTCAAGCTGTGTTAAATCGCACGAACGAGGCGGCCATTCGACTTGCCCATTTCTTGAGATAACTTACTCTTCAATAAATCCATGGTAACGTGTGCTGTGTGGCTTGTGGCACCATCCTGTTGAAACCACATGTCGTTCAAGTCCATATCATCCAATTCGGGCCAAAAATAATCGGTGATAATGCGCGATAACGCTGACCATTCACAGTAACGTGACGATTGTTATCGTCGACGAAAAAATATGGACCAATAACGCCGCCGGCATGCAAACCACACCAAACAGCTTTTTTTTTTGGATGAAGTGGTGATTCATGAAGCACGTGTGGATTTTCACCCGACCAATGACGCATATTTTGCTTGTTGACGAACCCATTGAGCCAAAAATGAGCTTCGCCACTGAAGATGATTTTGCGATGAAATTCACCATGCTGGCGCATCTTCTCCAGAACCCAATCGGAGAATAAACGTCGCTTCAAATGGTCCATCGGCTTCAATTTTTGAGTCAGCTTGATCTTGTTGGGGTGTTAACCAAGATCCTTACGCAAAATACGCCATAATGTGGTATGATCGATGCCCAATTCTTGAGAACGCCGTGGATGTGACTGATTTGGATCGATTGCTACGACACTTTGACCAACCCGTTGTCTCACTGACGCGGCAACATCACACAACGAATATGTAGACTCAAATTTTTGCACTAAACTAGTTATTGCCTGTCTACTAGGGCGAGAATTACGACCGAAAATTGGAATTAACGCTCTTTAAGTTTCAGACACCGACCCTGAATTTCGGTAGAAAATTTTTATAATTTGCAGACGTTGCTCGTTCGTGTACTTTCCCATGATGAAAATGTTGAGCTTATTGAATAAATTGAAAGTGCCAGGTTGATGATTAGTGAAAGAGTGCGTTCACAATTTAAATTCAAAGTTGTCAAGTCCCTATTGGAAAACCCGATACAAGGAAGCCCTCTCTTCCTAGCTTTGAAGTAAATTCTCCGAGAACAATTTGTCATAGCTAGTGCATTTCAAGCTATCTATCGTTTCTATTCCATAAACGGACCTTACATTCCCACGTCCATATCCGAAACTCGTTGTCCTTAATTCGTTTGTATGGGTTATCAAAAGCAGATCCCTCCATATCCGAGGCTTGTTTATGTTTCGGAGCTTTTTAATTTTTTTCCGGAGGCCAGTTTCATTTTTCATACCCACTAGGACGAGCTGTCGGTTAGAACGAAGCAAATAACCCGGTTGGGATATGAGCGTTGCCGTTGGTCTCTAAAGGGCTCATCCATCATCTCTTTTCCAAGACCTTGACTTAGTTTTGGAAATCCTTACCGGCCTGAGCTCCAACGATGTCGGAGTATTACGGCTGAGGTCTCATTTGTTCCCGAATTTTTTCTTTACCGTTGTTTCTATCTAGGCGATTCATTCGCTGTCCATTTGAAAGTGCTGCTGTTTTTGTCTGATTGCCAGCACTCGGGCTTATAAGTTAAGCCTCGACCTGCTTCCTGATGGACATCGGCCAGTAGCCGACCACATGGAGGTATTACATAGTTGCAGTTGAAGCACTGGATTTCGCCTGGTTGACATCTCTCAGTGCCTATTGTATTTCTACAGCACCGTACTTCTTATGGTATGCTCATAAAATACCAGCTAGTCAGGCACTAGACGCCAATCTTAACGTATTATTGGTAGAAAAAGTGTTTCGAAATGAGTGCCTCATCAAAAACTCCTGTCGTTAGCATTCAAGTATGGTATACAAGAAGGATTACCCTTCAATGAGCTTCGTAAACTCAAATATACGGCCACCTTTCTTCTTATCCTTTTATTAACTCTTTCCTCGTTATACGAACTTATGCGTATGAGTTTCCCATTTTTACTGCATCGCTGCTGCTCCGCTTATGGGGTTGGCTCATGTCGCAGACCGCAGAATGCGTCTACATACTGCTCGGTCCTGGATCGCTTCAGTGGTTAGCCCTAGGCGTTGTTGCGCATTTGCCATCTGAGAAATAAAGGAATTCTTTTTCCGACCTCGTTTTCTTACAGTTGGAGTGATTGTAGTTGCTAGTGCCTTTTTAACCCGATTTTCCGCAAATCTTCTTTGAACGTGGCAATACCAACTTATTCTATTCGCCTCAAGCTGTTCGGTTACCGAATTCCTTCCTCTTATATGCGTAGATCTAATGCAATCGCGTTTAGTGACTCCACTAGACATCCTTAACATTTTCATTTCCGCTACTGTCATCTTGTTTTTAAACGCTTCGTACATTGTCCAGCACTGTGAACCGTAGATAAGAGCTGGTCTAACAACCGTAGTGTAGAGTTTCCCCTTTAATTTAAGTGGAAATATTCGGTCGCAAAAGGTTCCCGAATTTTCCCGCCCTTTCATCCATCCCACACTCACTCTGTGGTTTACGTCGTCGTCACATTTCGATTCCATGTTAACGATTGATCCTAAGTACTTAAAGAACTATTCGGAAGAACTAATCTGTCTAAAATTAACAGGTCGCAACGGATGCGCAAATGGGCACTTCAAATGCCCCGTCTTTGAAAGACTTATCTTAAACCCGTTTCTCTCTAGCGCATTTCCCCATGAATCTAAGGCGTTCTGTAAATCTTCGACGTTATCGCTAAGTATAACTGCGTCCTCAGCGAAGGGAATTGGCGTTACATTTGCTTCGCGCATGCAGTCTTTTAAAAGATAGTCGAATACTACGTTAAAGAGGAAAGGGCTAAGTACGCTTCCTTGATGTACTCCGACATTAACTGGAAATTCTCTCGTTAGTCCACCAGAGCTTTTAACCGTAGTTTTCACGTTTCCGTCTATGTCTTTTTCTTGTATTATTCTAACATACGTTTCCGGTACCTTTTGAGACCTCGGCGCGGCCCATGAGATGAGATCCCTAGGCACTCGATCGAATGCTTTCTCGAGGTCGATAAATACCATGTGTAAATCCTTAGACGAATGTCGGTGCTTTTCCATTATTGTTCGTAGGCTTTGGATAGCGTCCACCGTCGATCTTCCTTCAACAAATCCACACTGGCTATTATCGAGCTCTATTATTTGCCGAAGACGTTCGTTTAAGACTCTTTCGACGATTTTCATTGTGTGTGACATAAGCTTGATTGAACGGTAGTTGTTGCATTCTCGAGTGTCGCCTTTTCCTTTGTATAATGTAACCAAGAACCTACTTCTCCATTGATTCGGTATAGGTTGTCCACATTTTAATTTATTTAAAAGTTTCGATAGCCAAACGCTGCCGATCCCCTCCATCCTCGACCAAAACTCTGATGGAATGCTGTCTGGTCCCGCCGCTTTCCCCCGCTTCATTTTTCCGATTGCTATACTTATTTCTTCGATTGAAAAGTCCGAAACTTCCTCCTCGAATAGACCAGCTGTCGCCACGTATCACGTGGAAACTGTTTGTTAAGCAACTCCTTGCAGTATTCAAGCCACCAGTCACAAATTTCCTTTTCATTTGTTAGTAAGCGACCGTCTGCGTTTTTGATGTATTTCGGCGAGGTTATTTCCATTGAATTTTGTCGCCTCTGTGCAGCGGGCTTAAAAATATTTCGCATTTTAGTATTGTACGGCCACCTTTTTTGAACTAATAAAAGTCGGTATGAAAAGGACTCATGTATGGTATATTGGACAACAGCATAAACCTGGTAAAGCGTTATTAATTGAAAAATAAATAAAAATTTTAGAACAATGTATGACTCGCAGTTGTAGCGCCAACCACAACTGATAAAAAAAAAAACATCAACTAGATCCACCATTAATCACTTTTTTTATGATTTTGTAAAACACACATCGCATTAGTATCAACCCATTTCAATTAATCGCCTAATCAACCGAAAATTAAGTCATCAACTCTAGTATGGCTCCCCATTGTGATGAAGTTTTATTGGATCATCAAAATCACGCTACAATTTACCATACCACCTTTCACCCTCTCATATAAGTCAACTTTCCTTCAATCCCCAAAATAATTATAAACCTTCTCTACGAGTATTCACAACGAACATTCTGTCTCTGGTTGGCAAAAAAAAAAAACTCTATAATCGAAGAAACTTTCAAGGAACTGTCAAGTAGCACAGCACAGCTGTTGCGCTCTTTATCCTACGGATATACGAGCATACCACATCCACAATCTAACAATGTATCGTTGCTATTTCTGTAACTACGAGTATTTGTATATTTGTAGCTTTAAGGTACTTAATTTGATACATCATTACAGTTGACTCAACAGGCGGGAGCTAGCTAGAATTGCCAAAGTAGTTACATTGGCACGATGTCAACCAACCACCAACATAGCAACAAGTTCGGGTAACCACTTGCCACACCAGCACTCAGTGTGAACTATAAACATAAAATAGAGAGTATGCCACCCTATGTCCCACCCCTACTAACACACTTTCCAATGAACCACCCACACTGACAAACTGTCGGCGTCGCTATCGTCCTCCTGCCCTTCACGACTGGTGGTTGTTGGTATCGAGAGTAGAAAACAGATTTCCGCTTTTGGATTTTTCTTTTCTCAATTTTTGCTTTTCTCTGCTCATTGAGGGGGTGGGTTATTGTGGAGGATGTATGGAATTCTATTGGATTTTTACGAAAGATCGTATCGTGAACTTTACCGGAAAGGGTTTATTGTAATTTGTGGTTGCCTGAACTTTTACCACTCGCACACATTTTCCAAATATTTTGTGTATGTTGAAATTCGTTTCATCTGTCTCAATTGGAAGAAATGGTTGTTCTGAATCTGAATCCGAAATTTGTTTTTTTTTTTTTTTTGAGTTAATATTACTTTTGAAGTTCTCTTAAGAGTTGAAAGGTGTTAAGAAAATGTTGACAACTTTGGCAATACGATAAAACTTTTAATGAGTCGTTAAAAGAGAAAAATTGTCCATTGGCTTGGAGTCCTCTTTCTGTTGGAAAAATTTGAAACGACTTTGAGTTGAGTCGGTGTCAACTGACAGGGTAAATATAGGTATGTTCTGCGTCAGCTGTTGTTAGGGATGACTCATAAAACATTGTTTCGCTTTGTTGGGCTCAAATGTTTTAAAGGGTTATTTGCCGCCATTTCAGTTAAGTGTTATTTTATTGTGTCCTTAGGGTAATCGAGCTCGTAAACAGATTGATTGTGTCCTTGAAGTTTTCGAAAGTACATTTTCCACATGAAAAACAATCTGACATAAAGTTTTAGTACTTCTATCACGAACGAAAATTCGGGAACAACTTTCAACTGAACTATATTGCGTATCTTACTTAAATCTTGTTTTTATCGAAAATAAAATGTATTAATATCTTATAAACAATTTTGGTTTTGAATATAGATTTTGCTTTCGAGACCCTTTAGAGGTGATCTAGGGGTCTTTTTTAGATACTACAGAGTGTGAAAAAGAGATAAAAAAGGTCTTTAGCGGGTAGTAGATCAAATTGGAATAGCAAAAATCGCTTCTGCTCATTAATGCCACAGATAAGAATTGGTTTTTGAATGCCCTACGCATTATTCGATGGAGCACTGAACTGGAGTACTTACGGGGATTTGACATAAACAAAATACCTCGCAGGTAATAGAGTGATTTGTATGAAACGAAATATGGTTTCGTCATTCGCTCAATGACTGAAGATCAGCAGTTCCTTAAGTAAAGCCTGAACTTCAGGACGGACGCAGACTAAGCGTGGTATTGGCTGCCTCAGTACTGTACCTACGACAAGACATCAATTTTGCTTTTTAAACTATTTAACGTAGTAGACACCGGATACTGGTCTCATCCTATCGGACTTTACATGCCAAAATAATAAGAGTGAGTGTCGACTTGGAGAATAAAACAACAGTGCTCTGCCAGTGAACTGCTGACTATACCTAAACCTGGCTCTGGCCAAACAACGCAGTTACCAAGTTCGCTGCATACTGCTTACAAGATATCCCAGTGGTAGGCCCCCGTAACAGCAAGGCCAAATTCTTACGCATGTATAAATTAAAGGAATACGCGTAGTATGATACTGCCCTACAAGGCTCACAGCCATATACGAAACAAAGCAAAATGTGGGGAACCTTCTAATATCCTCATAAAACGACTAATACTGGCAAATGATTAAGCCGAGATCCTCCACTGCTACAATGCAAAAATAATTGCCATCCAAGAAGTCGAGGGTTGGACCGAAAGAAAAGAGGATAACGAACTTCAATAAGTGCTACTGATAGCGAAAGATGAAAATCTGTGGAAATTTTTATAGCCAACCGTCGCGACTTGGATAGAAATCAGGACAGCTGTTTCGTGGTAAGAGATAAACAAAGACTTGCATTTAGGCTTTTAAGTGGACGTCATCAAATAAATTTGGTTATACGGTCAGAAAGTATAACCTCCATGACACTACCTTCGGTAACAGAAACGGGTTTGTTGATTTTGCCACACAACGCAATGTAACCTTAGCTAGTAAACCACATTGAAAAAAAGTTCCCGGAATTTATTCAGAAAATTAAAAATACAATTTTATTCATCTAAATCTATATTGTTCCCTTCGAAGTAATCCCCATCGCCTGCAACACACTTATGCCAGCGGTTGATTCAATCCTCGAAACATTTTTTATATTCGGTTTTCGGTATGTCCATCAGTGCTTCCTGCGATTTTTCCATTACTTCCTCTCGGCTTCTGAAACGCGTTCCCCGTTGTGGTTCTTTAACTCGATTAAACAGAAAGAAGTCACAGGGAACCAAATCAGGTGAATTCGGTGGCTGTTGGATGGTATTTGTTGCATTTTTCTTAAAAAATTACAAATTATGATGGCACTGTGCGACAGTGCGTTATCATAGTGCAAAATCCACGTGTTTTCTGCCCACAATTCTGGTCTCTTTCGGCAAATTGCTTCACGCAAACGTCTCATGATGCCCAAATAATACACTGGCCTCCTGGTAAAAATTCATGATGCACTACACCGTTGTAATCCATGAAAACCGTGAGCATTGCCTTCTTTTTTGACTGAAAACGACGTATTTATTTTTGTCTCGGCTCATTTGGTGAACGCCATTCACTTGCCTGATGTCTAGATTGCGTGTCGTACTCATAAACCCACGTCTTGTCTCAAGGAATGATCCTTTTGATGAATGTGGGATCGGATTCAGCCTCGCAAATCATCTCTTTTGCGACGCCAACGCGGTCTCTTTTTTGCAAGAAATTGAGGTCTTTTGGCACCAACTTTGCTGCTACACGACGGAAACCCAAATCATTAATCAAAATGTCTTGGACGGATCCATTTGCGGTTATTGACCAACATTTCTTTTACTTCATCAATGTTTTCATCGGTTTTTGATGTCGATGGTCTGCCACTACGTTCATCATCCTCGATTGACTCACGACCACTTTTGAACCGTTTGTGCCACTGTTAAACGACCGTTTTCTTTAGAGAATCGTTGCCGAAACACTTTTCTAATTTCCAACATTTCCAACATTTGTGCACCATTAAATCCGTTTTAATCGCCAAATACACAGAGATAGATGTACTCTTGGCTACGCAACTTTTGCAAATGTCAAGCTATGAAGCTAAGATTTAGAGGGAGTATCAACAACAGAACAAAAAAAACAGAACTCAAATCGGAACAATGAAAGCGCCACACGATGGTTTTGATCAGGGTGGTATTGTTTTAACATCTTAAAGTCTATAACAGCTCATTCAAGTTCATAACAGCGAGAGGTCCGATGCAGCTATTGGCAAAAGCAATCAGGGAGGTCGCCTCTGGAAAGACTTTCCCTACATTAAGCCGTCAAACAGAATGAACCATTCCAACTAAACGGTGAAAGATTTGACCAATTATTTTGAGCTTTGGTTAAAACTTCCTTGAAAACATCACACATATCTCTTTCTTCTTTAGTTGTAAAACAAAAATTCTGTTACTCCGACTTCTTTTCAAATGGACTTTCATTAGAAGTTTAAAATTTGTTTCCAGTTTAGATACTGCCCTCACAATTCCTAAAACTACAACCTCATTTGAAAACCAGCGAGTTAATCATCACTGATAAGACTATACAGCTTTCGATATTCAAATGTGTGAGGATTATGCGAATCAATTTTATATTTCGATGCTCTTGGGAGTATTTGCTTCAGAAGCTGCAGACGCTACCAATTGCAATGAACGAAAGATAAAAATAATCCTTATCAACAGGTTGCTCAATAGGACGTAGCTTTTCAAATTTGGTTACAAACTTTGAATTACGCTTATCTTATTACGAAGCCTATGTATTTAAGGAACTTTCGGTCCGTCAATTCTTCGACTAGTAAGTTCTTTCGTCCATGACCAACATCCTCCGGCAATTTTTCCTTAAAATATGGACTAAAAATATTTCCAATTGTTTTTGAGCACTTTGCCCTCGAAAGATTTATGTTTGTGGAAATTGTACGGTCAGAAAAGTTGCTCCAATTGACTTTTGTTAAATATAGTTTATAAACAAACTTATGCTTCAAGTTTATTACTTTTTAATTTAATTTTAATAATAATTTCCTCGCGCAGAGGAAAAAGATTCAGCAGCTCTCTTGTGTTTTTGAGTTAGACTCTATTCTCTTATCACGAAAAGTTTAGGCTTTAAAATACAAGGGGGGACCAAAGTAATGTTATAATGTAAATTTGCCATAATTTCTGCAAAAAGTGTGAAATTTCATTGTGCCTTTACATTTATGTTATAGACAGATAGCCAACATTGAAGAAGAAATCACCAATTTGGAGTCAGATGTTTTACGAGCATCAATTCATCAGTAGGTGGTCATTTGACGATATAATTTTTTCAACTTAATGCCATCTCATATTAACATCTTTAAATAATTTTTTTTTAACAAAATGACAGCCCTGGTATCCCTGCTTGTGCATATCGAATTGGTGACGTTCGGAAATACCTGGAGTAAATAAAAAAAAAAAAGCGGCCGTCGAGCCACCTTTCCCATTCACCTTTTTTATGTTTTTAATTTATTCTTTGACTAAAGAAGAATTCTGCCAATTTTCCTACTAAAATGCTAAATTTAGCAGGAAATATGCCAACTTGGTCACACTGTCGATGGCTAATTGCCGAACTGTTTACTTCAGCAGGTGACAATTGGATTAGGAGCGTACATCACCTCACCTCTTAAACCTGAGTCGGAAGCATGCCTGATATATGGATCCGCAGCATTGCTTGTCTACCTCTTAAGAGAGGAGATCCTACGAATTACGTCAACTTCGGTTGCCAGATGTGGTGTCGTGAAGGCTTCAATAGTCCTGTACAAGCAGTCCTCCTTTCGGATACTGCTCATTTTCGAGTAGCTCGTAAAATTATTCTTTGATCATGTCGTCTTTGCTTGTTTTCCGTAGAGGTATCGGCGCATATTATCGAATCTAGCCTCGAAGAAGATACTCATAAAATTCGCCAAGATGGCGATGATATCTGCGTGATAGAAGTCAAAGGCTACTGCTTATTGCTCGACTGCATGTGGCCTGTTAAAGCTCCCAATATTCCACATGCAAATTCGAAGGTGGTTGTCCTTTAAACGTTTCCAAGGTTCGTCAACAGCCAATCCGAGGCCATTAGTTGTCTTGTAATATCTTTTTCATTTCCTCGGTATAGAGTTGTGAGCCCAACGATGGCGTTAGGTACTTGCAGTTGGTCCAATTCAAGTTATAAGACAGTCCACTCCTGTTCTACAGCCTTAAAAAATATCTGAGTTTTCGACTCGCTGTAATATATATGATACCACCTTCTAAGTACGTAAGTACTGCCCTTGTAGATATGCTGAGACTGAAATGTGTAGAGGACCAATAAATAGTAGCAGCCTCTATATAAGGGCTACTTCAACAGAGACTAGCCAGGTTGTTTAAATAGCATATACTTGGTGGAAGTATAGTAAAGTATAGTAAGAAGTGAGTAAACTTCTTCCCTCAAGTCCCCATAACTAGAACTGGCCGCAGAATATCTATCTACATAAAAACCTTAATATTACGAAACAATTAACTTGTAAGATGATATCAGTGCATTGAAGTTTGTATCCGCACATTGAATGCTCGACCCTTGAACATGTCACGCGCCTTCGAAACAACCATCGGAAACTATGGATTGTGTGAGTAGTAGATCCTGGAACTGCGATGACATGGGCCCAACATCAGACAGATGAAAATTGTGACATGGGGCAGCCTAATACACTCAAGCTAACACAGTTTCCAAGAAGCTAACTATGCTGTTACACAGAACCAGCTATTTATTACATATTAACATTTCTAGCAGGCTATAAAGGATTTAATTACTGCCTAGTTGCCGCCAAGGTACGTCTATGGATATTGCAGGCGTTACAACAACGGAGGAGCACAAGAAAATGAACATTGAGCAGCTATAATTGCAACAAACCGTCATTTCTCCTTCAACTCCTTCAAAACCTATTTTAAGTGCTCATGATCAGTGGCATTAATGACATGTAGCCGTCAAAAATGCTGAAAGTGATATGCTTCTTCTTGGCGTCCATCTAGAATTGCTCTGTAAGATGCAAAAGCAATCGCACTGAGACTTTGGATTTTAAAAATTGATTTAGACTATGTGGTGCGCTATAACATTAACACATAACACTTGGAAAATAAGCAACATTCGATATCCAACACTGGGGGCACCATAGCCCAAATGCAGTGCAACTATATTTAGCAAATTATTTTGGTGCATTTGTAAGTATTGCAACAGAAGTGTTAAAAATTGGTTTCACTGTTTACGATGGCTATACCAAGCTGTTAATAAGAAGCGTTGCACAATATCCACGAATAGGAATGCAATCCCCCGCAGTGGCCCATCATTCACTTGAGGTATGGAATGGAATAATATTCACATTCCGGTCTATAAAGACTTTGATATCAATTGTCTTGAAGTGAAGAACTATAGCCTGGTTGTCCGAGGATTGAAGCGTCATCTCTATAGTTAAGTTGATAATATCTAAAAATCCTTTTCGATTAGTTTTGGTCTTGTTTCCCATACTCAATTCAATAAGGTTTGCATTAGAAATCATAAGGATAAATAAATTTATATAGTATATCTTAGGCCTTTGCTTTTTGAAAGACATGCCTTTGAGGCGATACGACGATACTATACTTATTAGACACTATCACGTTGATTCATCGTGCATGACCTCGACATGCAACCATTTGTTAAAAGTGGTATTGCCGGATATAAGATATTCCTGCTCAATTTCATGTTCTTAGCACTGGCTAATCGATAGTCGCCGTTTTATATTGTACAAATAGCTATATCCAGAGAAAAACATATGCTTACCGTAGTTGTTTCACATGACCCCCAATTGTAGGCAGAACAATTTGCAGATACATCGCTCATGAAATTTTAATTTCAATTTCAAAAGAAACAAAAAGTCTTTCTATCCATGCATCCACATATCCATGTAAGCTATTTATCTCATTCATAAAACAAAAAACGAAAAATTACCTCAGTCTATGAAATTCACATGACTTTTCCCATTAATACGTAACAAGCTAGATATCCGGGTAAGCTTATTAAAATCCTCTTATAATAATATTTACCTAGTCTACAATCTGACGATGTTTGTATGTATGCACGTAGTACACATATGTGTTTGCTTTATGAGGACTTTCCTATGAACGCCGAACTGGTATGATATCTTAACCACTTCATTCATAGACGGACATTGGAAACCAAATGGAATTTGTGGTCTTCGATTTATTGATCTATTTGGGTGAGAAGGAGCAAAAGGAATGCTTTTGAATGGGTGGACCCAAGTCAATCGAAATAATAATTAGTTTAGTAGCATGCAAGACCGTTACACCCATGCTACTCATCAGTGAATTAAGTTATTGTTTGCAGTGCCACATAGTTATACTTAAGTGGAGTAGAATATTTTGTAATCTAGATGACCAATTCCGAAAAATCACGTGGGAATCACTACTTGAATCCTGGAGATTTTCTCATACCTTACTCCACCATATTACTGGCAAGTAGGAGATCATCAGTCTGACTATCATAATATGGATCCAATGGGTGACTTTTGGGGATGTTAGCGAGGTCTTACCAAACATGCGTCTATTTGCCCATATAGACTTGGTAGTTTTAACAGTTTCGTTACTTATATTAACCTTTTCATTCCAATAGAGTTTTTTATTTAGATCTATTCCTCGAATTTTCATTGAAGAAGTCTATAATTGATTCACACAAAGAGATCTGGTCAAGACTTAGCCTTCTTCTAAGACTAAATGCGGCTAATACAGCCTTTCTTGGGTTGGTTGTGAGGTTTTCTTTAATGCTTTCAAAACAATTGAGTCACCAACATAGCCATATGCTTTGTAGACATGTTGATGAGTTGGTGTTGCTATTCTAAGAATTATTGTCGTACCATAAATATAGATTGCGTAATCAATTTTATATATTTAGTACTAAAATTTTGGTGGCAGATGTTAGAGTAACAACGTGAACATGACTCTTCCTATTTTCTACTTACTTACTTAATGGGCTCCCGACCCATGAAGAGTAGCTACCTGAGACACTGCAGCATTTCATGCTCTGCGATCCCGGGCACGCTGCCTTCAGTTATCCAGACCAAACGCTCTGGCATTCACGATGGGTTCGTCTTTAAAACGGAGGTGGTCTTGCACTTGGGAGCTGAGAATCAAAGATCATCTAAGCTGGAGCATCATTGTCCATTCGTCCAATGCAGCCGAGCTAATGTAGGTTGATAGCATGTACTTAGTCTAGTCCTCCCTCAATCGCCGTGAAAGTTTCTATCGGGGCATACTGGGGACGACCATTGATATAAATATTGTCCACAGAAAGGATTTAGACAAGGCGATGAACTTTCATGCGATTTTTTCAACATCGTACTTGAAAGAATAGTGCAAAACTCACGAGCAAACACAAGGGGCAATATCTTTCAAAAATCCGTCCAACTACTCGCATACGCCGATAATATTGACATAATCGGGAGAAAGCAGCGTGATGTCGGTGGCGTTTTCGCGAGTTTTGAGACGGAAGCGGCGAAAATGGGTTTAGCGGTCAATGAGGGCAAGACCAAGTATATGCTGTCAAGCAAAAAGGACAACCAACACCGACGTCTCGGACAGAACGTCACCCTCGACCGATATAACTTTGAGGTAGTTAAGGACTTTGTCTACCTAGGCTCCGCTATAAATACAGACAACGACACCAGCGCTGAGATCAAGCGAAGAATTACTCTTGCCAACCGCTGTTTCTTTGGGTTAAGAAGGCAATTGAGTAGCAAAGCCCTCTCTCGGACAAAAAAAGTCACCCTTTATAAGACTTTAATAATTAATCCCGGTCCTGCTCTATGGCGCAGAGGCATGGACATTATCAAAAATGGATGAGGGTGTTCTTGGTTGCTTCGAGAGAAAAATTCTTCGGGCGATCTTCGGTCCCGTCTGCATTGCACTGTATGGACTGTACAGCGACATGGACCTAGCCAGAAGAGTGAAGATCCAAAGACTGAAATGGCTGGGTCATGTAGAGCGCATGGACACCAATGCTCCGGTTCGAAAAGTCTTCGAATCCGCCCCCGAGGGACAGCGCAGTAGAGGGAGGCCAAGACTCAGGTGGCGCACGCAAGTGGAAGAGGACCTCAGCCAACTTAGCGTGCGAAACTGGAGGCAGCTAGCCAGGGATCGAGCTGGCTGGAGAAGCTTGTTAACTGAGGCCTAGATCCACCCTGGACTATAGCGCCTCTTAAAGTAAGTAAGTAAGGTTAAGCTGATCAAAAGTTACCTGAAGAAGTACATGACATGAAAGGATCAGAGGTAAAAACACTTTCGTCAATTTTAGAGATTCTAGGACAGTCAATCAAACCAGACTCTTTGTTCCCCTTATGGCTAATCATAACTTGTGCGATACATAAACTATTTTAATCTTTTAGATTTTTTGGACAAACAACAGATCTAATGTGTTATTCCTGAAGGAAGTGAGCTCATTGATGTTGTATAGAAAAAAGTAAGCAGTTGTAGAAATCTCTTCTTAAGCCTTTACAATAAAAGCCCTTCCTACACACTCTGAGAAAATGGTTGTAAATTACCTTAAACTAGGTCAACCTAATCAAATGCCGTTAATTTTCTTCAGATAAATAATTTCTTCATACCTATTCACCTGCAGTATAAGCTCATGACTGAATGCTCGACAACACCTCCTGACATGGCAAGTTGCCAGTCCCAAACCTCCATTCTATTTCAGTTATTGATTGCAACAACAATAGAAAATGCTCCCTTCCCCCAATCCTCTCTCGCACATAGCTACTCGCATATAAATTCATTTTCTAATATCCTCTTGACTGACAATTTTCACTATTTCTTTTTGTTTTCAGTTTACTATGTCAAGTATCGACGTCAACGTCAAACAAAGCAACAATCACCAGGAATCTATAGTAAATGCAACTCGACGCCAGTTATTTCTTCTTTTGCAACAGTTCTCCTCCTCGTTAGTCACTTCAGACGATTGTCTCAATCCGTGCGATGTTGACAAGGAAAAAATCCTTACACAGCAGCAGGTATTCAATAAAGATGGCAGCATTATAGTATTGAGTGCATAACCATATTCACATAGTGCGTCCTATGAGAAAGTTATGCAGAAGCAGAGGGTCCGGTAGACAACTAACATGAATGTGACAATGATGAAATCCGATAAAGCAGTATGCACCAATGACACCATGGAAGAAGATTTGGGGCGAACCCTCACCTATGAAGCAATCTTCAGTACACTTATCGAGAATAAAGTTCTCGCAATGAAACGTGAATGTGAGGAGAGGAAACGTGCTAAAAGACAAAAGCGCAAATCCTTTGGGCGAATCCTTTTTAGCAAGAAGATTTTTGGAAGTGCCAGCAGTAGTAGTAGGAAAGTACCATCACCTGAAGAGTTTGGTGATGTGGAAAAAGCATCTCAGGCAGGTGGTTTTGAGGAAAGAGGTGTCACCACGCAGCTAGCTGAGTGTCATATACACGATGAGACAAAGTCAAAAGTGAGTACTAGCCGAAGACGTCATCAAGAAGCATCTGCTATCGATATTGAAGAAGCTAGTCAGGCGACGATTTCGTTAAGGAAGACAAGACATACCCCTAAGGTGGTGCAATCGCAGTCTAAGCAGGGTGATGATAGTATCACAAGCAATGCATACAACGACAGTCTTAGTCTATCAGAAAATAATGGCGGCGATAGTCTTGCGGAGGGAGTTAGAAATCTTGTTGTTGAAGTACTAACCCACCATCACGATGCACGATTTGCATATGATGATGAGGAATCCGTGATAAGTAAAACACAAAAAACAGCACAACCACTAGCCGATAGTGCCACAGTTGGACAGACATTCGACGCAATTTCATTAGATAGTAATAGCAATCCCATGGATGAGCATAATACATCTACGATGGCAGACGACAGCCTTACCTCGATGAGGGACAGCATCGAAAGTTTATCGTTTCCTAGTTCACGATGTACGGTGAGCGTTAGTGGTTTTGGTGCGAGTGCAGTATGCCCGGAAATTACTGTAAATCCTAGTTGTTTGGAAAGTGCTTCGTTAGTCTTCGACAAGAGTCGAGTTAAACGATTACGAATCTTAGAAGCCAAGTCAATTAGTGCCCAATGCAGTCCAGTTCTGCCAAGGCATACCAAGTCAATTATGACAACAAAAGCACCAACTTTTGCATCAACTCACACTCAGACGCCACAGAGCCGTACAGGACTGGTACGTCACTTGGAAAAGACACATAATCTGCATCATCAGGTGACTTTTTCGAATGAAGCCGAAGGACGAGCAGAACACCAAGATGAAACAGCGAGATTTTTTTCCCGCCAAAATACATCGGAAGATAGCGCTAATCTTACGGTGAGTACACTACTAAATGAAGGCGATGAAGCTATCGCCAGTCATGACCTGGGTAGAAAGTCAAAAAGCACCAGCCTCTTAGTTATTTCGAATAAGTCAAGCCAAGATAATCTTAATAAGCAACCAATTAGTAGCCGAATAGATAGTAACAATCGTAGTACAGTTAATCAAATATTAGCTTCAAGCTGTGAATCCTATATAGCTTACACGACAACTTCGAGTTATTTTCCTGTGATTACAACGACAACTGCAGCAACAACATCGGCAACCAGTGCAGTCGCTTTGGTATCGAATGGCGGAGGAGTAGATGCTAATGGGGTAATTCTACCAACTGCCAATGGTGTTAGTGGTGGTGGTAGTTCAACTTATGCTACACCAACTGATGAATTTCCGCCAGCTCCATCGGCCATTGTGGCTGGTGTGACGCTACCCAGTGATACGGCTAAATTGCACCGCATGACCTCAACATCGACTGGATCCAGTGTTGCACCGACCGGTTGCTGTGCAACTAAATCCCGAGACAAGGAAAAACGCTTTAAACCCAGCTGGCCATCGGGGCAGAGCGGAAGCGACGATGAGTATCGCAAACGCAAGAGAAAATACAGTAAGTACCGGTCCGGTAGTGGACCATTTAAAAAATTCAAAACTACAAATCGATAAGTTTTGTGGTTTCCTCTTTTTAGAACGCCATCACAGATGCTCAGATCCGGTATTGGTGTATCCATCCCCAAGTGGCCTACAACATTGCATCCTAAGTATGCCTCCAAATCAGCCCATGTAAGTAGCCACAAAATCATGTAATTTCATTTGTGAACAATTCTAATTATCTCTGTCTATTACTCATGTCACCCCAACTATCCAATCTCTTGGACATGGATTTTGACCAGCCAATTCCATTACAATGAGGATTTTGTTTACGATATGACGATGCAAGTGGAATCCGATAAGAATGACGACCTTCAAGAGATAGTTCCAAGCAGTCGCAATCGGAAACATCGGTAAGTCATGACACGTCACACTAATTTAGAACTTGTTGACAATAGGGATGTTTCCGCCCCAATTACCTCAAACAACGAATTCCAGAATTAAATGGTCTCACAGCGTTCTCGTCGCTGTTCTTGTCGACGTTGTGTCGTTGTCATTGTCCTCTTGGTTCTCGTAATTCTCCAAGTCATCGTCATTGTCGTAGTTGCCATTTGCTGGAAGAATTTGATTCTCCTTCTTCCCCCCCCTTTTAGAGATAAACGTTGTTATTAATTATTTGCGTTGTTTGTTAGCATTTAGGGACCAAGAGTCCTGATTTGAATAGTGGATTTGCTTTCAGCTAAGCAGAGTTTTTTTTTTTGCGCCGGGTGTTAAGGTCAACTGGGGAGGTTTCTTAACATCTATGAATTTGTTTTCGTTTTCTTTTTTTTTTGTGTTTTGTTGAAAGTTGGCGAAGCTTTCATGATTAATTAGCTATTTCAATTTACTAATGCAATTACCACTTACTCGTATCCACTAAAACAACGGGATTTCGTAATTCGATTTGGGCAAGTCTCATTAGTTTTTGTTCATGTTGCACACTAGAAGATACCTCTAAGGGTAATCGTTTTTTTATGATTGTTTTTTCTTGTTTCCTTGTTTATGGTATCTCGTAGGATATCTTTGAAGTTATTTACACCCGGGACACTTCGAGGTATTGCCGTGGCCTCTTACCCAGTTTGTAGTGACAACATCAAGATATTTTTTAGTGCATTAGTCCATGAATAAGATTTATCCATCCATCTCCTGTCTAGAGATCGTGTGAAGTTTTCCTTTTTGGGACACCAAAGTCTTCCAAATCTAACGAGGTATTTATGATTACTTACCTTCTAAGTTTTGATAGATGGCTTCCAAGAAATCTCAAGTGATTGACGCTTTTTAGAGTTCGATGAGAAAAAAAACATGACTCTGTGTAGATACGAGTAGTATCTTAGGATGTCATATACCACCTTGAAGTAAGGAAGTCGGTTAATCATTTTTTTTTTCTTTTTTCACTCCACTTGGGAGCATAGGGCTTGACCTTGGCATCTCCATCTCACTCGGTTGGTTGCAGTTATCTTTACACTGTTCCAAGTGAGGTTGAGTTTTCCTAGTTCCCGGAGTATCGATCGTC
Source organism: Volucella inflata (assembly GCA_928272305.1). Lineage (NCBI taxonomy): Eukaryota > Metazoa > Arthropoda > Insecta > Diptera > Syrphidae > Volucella > Volucella inflata. The sequence continues at coordinate 78,313,122 of OV743717.1, read as the reverse complement.
TCCAGGTGTTCTTGTGATGGCTTCTGGATCTTTTGCCTGGTTCCACTTCAACGCTATTCTGGTAATGCTGTCGGCTTTTTTCCTGATGGTATGTCCGATCCATTGTTTGTGCTTCGTAACTTCTTGTTTTTTTAAATGGTCGAGCAGTTACCCGGCGGCACTACTCCCAATCTGGAGGACCAGTTCCATTTTTAATGCCCCTAGGACGAGGGGTTGGTTACACCGAAGCCAGTAACCTGTTCCGGGATGTGAGCGCTGCCATTGGCCCATAAAAGGCTCGTCCTCCAGCATCTCTTTTCCACGACCCTGACTAAGTCCTGGAAATCCTTACCGGCCTGAGCTCCAAATATGTCGAAGTAGCCCGGATAAGGTCTTGTTTTGTTTTTCCGACACTACTCCTGATTTATGGCGCAGGAAACCTGCCATTTGTCCCCTTCACTTCGGAATCTCTAGTGAGATTCCCAGATGGCGCCACGGGGAGGCGTGAAGTTGGCTTATTAGTGGAGCTGTAAGATGTTCGGCTGCGGAGGCTCATTCTCGTTATTTAAAGAACCAGCACCTGTCAGAAGATGCTACTTCTACGAGGCCGTATACTAATCGTTGCCATCGTTGCCTTGTTGACTGAGGCCCAGGTCCACCCCGGACTGCAGCGCCACTTAAAGTAAGTAAGTATGTCCGATCCATTTCTATTTGCGTCAATTTGTATCGCAATTGGTTCCCCTCTTGTCATTTACAACAGATCCATGTTCCTGATGATGTTTGGCCAGAATATTCGACATATGGCACGGAGACATTTGTTGATGAATACCTGAAGTCTCTGTATAATATTGTTAGAAATCAACCAGGTTTCGCTGCCACATATCAGTACTGACTTGACACATGAGTTGAATATTCTGAGCTTCGTGTTCCTGGAAATCTGGGCACTCCTCCATATTGGTCGTAATAGGCCGAATGCAGCTCTTGCTTTCTGAAGTCTGTTATCAACGTTTGGCAACATACTAGTAATAAAAGAAACAAGATTTTGTATGGAAAGTTAAGGAACTGATGCCTCTATATGAGGTATGAGGGTTACCTTATTCGAGTCTCCCACCAAAACTTGGAAAAGACTTAATGACTTGGTTTCTGCCAAGTCGTCCTTCAGTCGCTTGGGATAGTGAGTACAAACTCGTAAAGGGTACAGGACACTTTCGCTGCTTTATGCATCTCTGCTTTATAAACAGCTTGCCTCCATGGATTGCTTCCAATTTTGCCAAACCAGGGGTTAACGTAGGTCATAAGGGCACTAAAGAGAAGTTGAGAGATAAGTAGTAAGTAAAAGGTTTGTTTAGATTGCAGCCGTTCAACCCTTCTTACATCTTTTCTCTACTAATGTGGTGTCTTAGATATTTGAACAATTACCTGGGCTGTAACTAGATAGTCCCTATTGACCATTAAAAATGTTTGGTCATCTTCAAATTTTTTTTTTTTAATTTCTGAAGGCCCTTTGACCTAAAAGATCTTTTATACCGGTTTGTCTGAACTTTTGTTTGGCTAGTAGGTTTTCTACCTTCCAAATGAAGTTAGTAAAACTACCAGCATAATCCGAATCGATAAGTTCAGTGGTATCGAGTTGTTCTGCGAAGAAGGTTTTCTGTCTGATTCCGTTAAGGGCTGGACAGTCGCATTAAATGTTTTCAGTTGTTTCGTCTCCTTCAGGACAAAGTCGGTACTCCGGGGAGTCGACTAGTCCTATTTTGCTGAGGTGATATTTTAAACCGTAGTATCATGTAAGGTACTCCACTAGGTTTCTGATATCGTGTTGACTAAGATTTAGACATTTAGAGAGTTCAGTTTGTCAGCCTTTTCATTTCAATCAATGTCCTCATGCCGAGGAACCTATCATAGTTTGGGTTAGTTCCTTGACCTGCGTATTTGGAGGGTTTTGAATCAGTACATGAATTACATGAAGCGTGTAGTTCAGCTTGGAATACACACAGGATTCTTCACCATAGCGATTGATATGCTTGCATTAGGCCCTTGTAAACCGACTCACATTCTCATTTCTATTTTAGAACCAGCCGTATACCATTTTATGCCGTCTTAGCTGTTTTGTGGATTGTTGCTGGCCCGTGTTTTTTTGCTGGGAAACTCCGTGGAGAATCCCTTGTCGAAATATAATGTCTTTTGAAGTCGGTCTGTTACCGGGCAGATCATATCAAGGTATTTCAGAAAGCAAGATCGCCAGGTACAGGTGGTAGCAAGGATCTAACTCTTTGGTTTGTACTATACTTGCTGAGCTGCGCAAAGCCAACTTGTTGATAATTTATTATATGGGAGTTTGCCATATTATTGCTACTCTGGGGCAGGTTCGAAAGACGCCGGAAATACCCAGCCATGCAAGATACAGGCCCATCAAGTGTTGGTTGGTTTTTTTATTTTATTGTTTAAGTGAAAGTTCCGGCGATGGCTTGATAGTTAGCTCATTGGACGTTCACGCAGACAGTCTGGGTTCGATTCCTGGCTGGGTCAACAACAATCATCAGCGTAATGAATTATATTTTAGCTGTGGGCAGCTCCTTACGGCTGATATTGATGCCGAAATAATCCGGCTTTCTAGCATCGTTTTGATCTAGTTTGTGGTCGGTTGATCGATCTTTCTCTGGAGCAAAGCTTTTCGAAATGGAGTCATATCCAATATCATTGAAAGCACCGGGTATGTCCAGAGACGCGCAGAGTTCGATTTCCTTACTACGGGGGGAGCATTTTATTTCTGCTTTCTTTAGTACTGAAAGAATGTTTCCATCTGCACAATAATGCGAGGAGATCATGTGCTATCTAATGTGATTTTCCTCTACCAAGCAAATTTGCTTATTGTACTTAAGATGTTCCCTTGTCCTTATTTGGAATTGAAGCTCAGCTCCAAATACGTTGAAGCAGATCATATAAGATACCTTTATTGCTCAGTGTTGATGTTCATTGGGGTTCACGAAATTGTCTGCCGTACGTTCTTTTAAGTTTCAGTCATATCTGGAAGGACATTATAGTGTTGCTCTCTACCTGCCAAGAATTTTTAATCTTTTTTCGGAAACTATTGTTGTGCTTATAACAAGTAAATCGTACTTCCAGATCAATCAATTATTTTTTTTCAAATCAACACATTGGCTCCTTAGGAACGGTCTGTGCCATTGATGTCGCATGTTTAAAACAGGTGTTCAGCCAGCTTCAGGTTTTGCACGAATTAAATGTTGTATACATGCCAAGCTGTTAAGAACGGCGGCGGCGCGAATACTCTCTGCCACTGATACTATATTATCTTCACTAAGTGCTAGATTTTCCAATAATAATAATCCAGGATCTGCCAAAGTGTCAAGATTCGGTCGATTATGGACTTTCTGGTCTGAAACCGCACTGGTGCGGGCCAATCAGGTTGTTAGTTTATGTTCTCTATAATCTCATTCCCAGTAGCTTTAAATACCTTGTCCAATTAGCTATCAGTTCCAGCAGCTTTCTTCGATTTCAGCTTGATTATTGCTATAATTACTTCATTTTAGCCAGACGAAAGTTTTGGCTGTCATAATTTAGGTTGAATGGTCTTTTCTGTCTGACGTCGGAATGTTAAGCTTCTTCGCCATTATACAGTCTGCAAAAATATTTTTTTGATGTTCTCAGTGCCGACTGTGACTCAACTATAAGGTTTTCTTCTTTGCCACGATCTGTTTGCCTATTGGTAAAACTCTCAACATTTCAATATCTTCGTTCGGTCATTTCTCCTTGTCTTTTTCTGACCAAACAAGCTCCATGAGTTTGATTCTTCTAATAGAAAACATCAAGAAGACTTGCCATGTTTACTAACGACTTTTGTAGAAGCTGCATGGACGAGGAGGAGGAGGAGACAGGCCCTCACCTCCTCTTCACATGTCCAACTCTCTCCCAAAACAGAAATCTCCACCTAGTGGCCTTTTTCCACAACGACTTAAGTGACTTACGCAACACAGCCATTAAAAGTCTCCTACGCTTTATTAAGAGCTCCAAATAGCTTCTGGAGTAGGAGGATCACAGATACACATGGGTTGGTTTTTCAATAGCCACTTAAACCTAACCTAACCTAACCTTTCCATATGCTAGAAAAGCCTATGTGCATCCCGTCTTCTCTACTCGTTGAGCTCACTAGCGTCTTTCTTTCTTCGCCGCAACGCCGCTTTATATGCATCTTGTTAAGGTGCCTGTGCTTGCCAGCATTCTTCATCAAACTAGGGATTTCTTTGTAATGGTCGTGCGAAACCTAGATCTTCAGTTGCCGCGTCTCAGGTGGTCACTTGGTTTCGGTACTTAATACTGGTGGTATAGGAGTTGTTGAAAATATTTGAGATACGCGGTCGTTAAAGATTCTGGTAGTCTTTTGCTATTGCAGCTTTTTTGCTTCATACTTTCTTATAGCAGTTGTTCTTTGTCGTGGCGCTTGGGAAATTATCATTCGCAATGTGACTGCATCAAGGTGGAGTTAAAATTGGCTGCCCGAGGTGTTTAGACGTCCAGAATATTGGAGGCAAAGTTATCAATTGAATCGAAATCATATGCTTGCAATAGTGATATTTGGTCCTACCGAAAGGTCAATAGACCTAAGTCCGCTGCCAGACGTGGTGTCGTGTAAAATATGCTTACCACCAAATATGTTCTCCTTTCCTGTACTGGCGCTTAAATCGCCTTGTATGACTCTAATGTCTTACTTCGGACATTGTTCATATGCCTTGTCCAAGAGCTCGTAGAAACATCCTTTGGTGGCGTCGTCGTTGTTTTCCGTAGAGGCCGAAGAGACATGCGCGCATATTTGGCATATGTACGTAAGCGAATTTAGCCCTGATGTAGATTGTCACTACCACGTATGGTAAATCCGCATCCGAAAAAGTCCAGTCTCTTTTCCCTATAGCAATCACCATAGCTTATTACACCGTTTTTCTTCCGCCATATGTCCGACCTAGCCCTTCGCACTTCTTGGAATGTTTTTATATCTCTATGACAGAAGATCGTTGTCCTTTAAACGCTTGCAAGGGTCGTTAACAGTGAATCTACTTTGTTATATTCGAGGGGATTAGTTGTTTCGTTACATTGATAGTCTTTTTTTCTGTTGCGAGTTCTGAGCCCTTTAACGACGAAAAACAGTGCATTGTTGCACCTTTGCAGTTGTCAAAATTGTATCCATAAATTTTAGCTGTCAATGGAAGCAAAAGACGCTTTTTCAATTTTACAAAAATAAGAAGCTTTGTTCTTAGCGCCATAAAAAATAAAACGTTTCGAAGCGTATCGTGAAATAAAAATGAGAATTTCGCAGCCAAATTACAAATGTTACCTTTTTTTCTGCTCTATAGTAAACAATTTATTCGAATGCGTAAAAAATTCCGCGCGATGAGAGAATACAAACTGAGCTAAACCGCAGAAGACATAAAATAAAAATAAAATTCTACTCGCGATCAGCTTTCTGTATTGCTTTTCATTCTTTCATGCTTGTACATACATATGTGCGTGTTTTATCACCTTAACCCGTTGTTTTCTGCGGCATTGTGTCGTCGTTGTACTAATTTGTGTGGTACGTTGCTATCATTACGTATTGTTGTTAATATTCCGGCTTGTAATTGTCTGCCTTTGCGTATTTGCAACAGCTGCTTTTGTTTCCTGCGATATGGTGTCATCGTTACTTCTTCTGTCTCCATGAATTTGCAACGTTTTGCGTCGTTGTTAATTGCCTGCTTTCGCGTATTTGCAACAGCTGCTTTTTTTCCTTACGGTGTCGTCGTTACATTTTTGCCTAAACCTACATACATATGTATCTGCCTCGCTCTGCGAAAAGCAGAGACCATTTTGTATAATTATTTAGGCTAGTTCAGAGTAACTATTTTTTCTCTCCTGCCACTAATACCTATGGTATACAGAAATTCCGTTTCATCGTCCAACTTATAGCAATAAATAAAGGGTGGGCCATCTATTGGTATAGTTTTAAAACAGCTATAACAAAAAAAAACACAACGTACGTCACTTTATTGAAAAGAGTTAAACTTCCGACTAATTATAGAATACTCGTATTAATTTGTTCAAATCACTACCTTGGCTGGATTGGCAGTAGACCATCCTATCAACCCAGTATTTAATACTTTTTCGATGGTTTCGGCCCTATATCATGAATAGTTCTTGAGTGCCTGAATCGTCTTTGAATTGGTCGCATAGCACTGATTTTGAATGGCACCCCACAAAAAGAAGTCCAATAGCGTTAAATCGCAGCTCCCTGTCGGCCAAGTAATATAGCCAAAACCACTGACTACACCATTATGCAATTAATCGATTTTTGGGCGAATTGTGTGGCATTTGGCCGCATATAGTTCGAAACATAGTTCGCCAAGTCCAAATCCTTGGTTACCATGCCTCTGTCGCACTCTACATTGACTGTAACATTTCTTCCATTGTAGTCTTTAGTGCGGTTGAACTCAGTTGCTGAGATTTTTGGCGAGTTTAGGTTTTTTGGGCTTACATCATCCCATCCATTTTGGAAGTAATCTCGCAACCTTCTCTATTATTGTCCACACGAAAATATATCAGTGAGTTCCTATCAAGAAAATATAATATGATTAAAGTAGATACCAAAAGATGGCTCACCATTTAATGTAAAGAGAGGTACCGATTTACGTTGGTTTTGAATATTCAAAAGTTATAATGACTAGGAAATACAGAACCCGGCAAAGCATTCCCTATACTGCTTAGGAAAACACCTCCATATTTCAGAGAACGTCTGAAAGCAGACTTGAGGCTATACTGGTGAACATGCATAGAGAGACAAGTGTTACGGTTGAACGCTTGAAAGCGCGCAATGCTACTGGAAATTTTTTGTAGAACCCTGGTGGTGAAAGTAGCGATAGAACCATGTGAGACAGGAAACGTTACCTCGGTGTCCGAGGATGTCAATAAACTGTGTAATATTGGCATCGCCTATAGATTTGATTGTACGGTTTTGAGTCCTCTCTAGCAAGTGCAACGAGGTACTCCAATTTTGGGCGGGAAAATTCATTATTTATTGAGGTCAGATCAGAGGTGCCGAAATATTGCTTACATCGTTTTAGAAAACCCGTACAGCACTTTTGCTGACATGGAATGTGTGATCATTCAAACGAAGATTTGTCATTGATAGTGAGGAACGAATATGAAAAGTAGGGAATACTGTTGTCAGCGAAGAGAGAACCAGCATTTATTTAGTAGATATCAGACTCCAAACCGTTCAAGCGAATTTAAATTGAAGGTTTTGAGACGTAATTTCTAATCCACTGAAGAGAGAGTCATCGATCTGTTTTTCATCTGCTCGGAAAGAGCCCTTAATGGTAGAGTTGATATAAAAGATTACGCAGTGTTTTCTGCGTGGCTACGTAGCTTCACCGGCGCTTATTTAAAATACCATTGACATGGCAAGATTTTTAAAATTTCCAACTTTTCTAGGCAGATTTGCCATCCGACTTAAAATACCAACAAATCATAAATATTCTGCTCGATTTTTCAAAAGGCTGGATTCAAAGGAACAAAGAAACATGGTGGTGATGAAAATAATGAGGCTAACTAAAAACCTTGCAAAACACGCGTGGCTGGGTGCAAGTGATATCAGAAGATGCATTGAGTGGGAAATAAGAACCTAATACTCGTACCATGGGCCGTGCAGTCGGACCAGATCATATACTTTCACATTTAAACCCGAGAGGCGATCGAATGCCATAACAGTGTTGGGATAGTCTTCTAGTTTCACTGCATAAAAGCAAGGACGATACGAAAAAGCAATTTATTAGAAAAAATGTTGCATACTATGGAAACAGTTCTACAGTGTCAAATACGAAATATATGTAATGACGATATGGCTCCGGCAATAGAGTTCTGTATCATAAATAATGCCTAAATTTTGCATCGAAATGACCAAGATTACTTCCTTTTAAACGAAGTACTCAGCGGGATTAACAGAAAAATTAAAAGCTTTAGTTAGAGTACGCCAAGATATGTATGTTCTATCCTAAAGCGCCAAGGCGCTCCTTAGTGGAATAGTCTTCTTTGGGGAAGAGTTGGAGATGTACGAATTAGGTGGAAGATTCTGTCCCCCTTCTTCTCGTCCATGCAGCTTCTGCCGAAGTAATTTGTTAACATCCCAAGCCTTCCGGCATGTATGAGGCAGTATTCAGGGATAACACTATCATAGCGCTGAGATGTTTTCTGTTTTGAGAGATGAATCTCAAAGAGCGATTCAGTTCCAGCTTTAGCCAGATTTGTCTGGTCTCCAGACATGTTAATCCAACAGCAGTCTAGAACGGTCTTAGAATTTAGCGAGAATGACTTTTTTCTTCAACTAAAACAAACAAAAACCCTGTGGCGCTGGCAGCCCGGAATGGGCCATGGCCTAGCTTCTGGACACTCATTTGTGTTGCTCATGTTGTCATTTTTGTCACATCTGAGTGGGGCCTCCGGTTTATCGCCGAGTCCGAACGGCACTCTTTAGAAGCTTTTTCGTAGGCAATTTTTACTTTCGGGATTTTGCCATTGCCCGGCGAAAGGGTGATGGCGATTCGAAAAATTGTTGGTGATATTCGGGGATCGAACCACGGACCCTTTGCATGATAGTCCAATGAGCTAACTATCGCGCCATCGCCTTTCAACTAGAACAGGTGTTTTTATATTGCCATCATTTCCGCCTAAAATTGGTTACAGCGGCTTGAAAAAGATAGGCTTATGTTAAACCTATCAGAGAAAACTCTGCACCAATCCCGCTATCAAACTTGGATCCATCCGTATAGAAATGGACTGGCTTGTCGTTCATGAAGACAGATGCAGAAGATATGCTACTGTGAAAGTGTTTGTCAAACCAATGTACAAACGTGATGCGGGGCTAGAGGCCAGACCACCAATATTATTCGCGGCTGGGGGCTTCCCAGAAAGTAGGTATCCAGTAGTAAGTGGAGTGATTCATCACTTGAGGTCGAGAAGAGAATTTTTCTTATACGCAGTACCTCAGAGGTTTCTGTAATCATGTCCCTAAATGACGCTAGGATCGAGGGATTATCTTACGTTCTAGAAGGTATTTTCTGTAAAACTCCTAATCTTGAATAAAAGCAATTTCCAAAGATTTGTGACTGAATGTCGTCATATCCTTCGAATCTCTTAAAGTTACTTTTCTACCAAAATCTTCGGAGTAAATTGTGGTCTCATTGCAATTCGGATATTTCACACAATACCGTAAATACATAGGATGTGGTTGAAAATTAATCGTTCACCCCACATGTTGTCTCTAAAGCTGTATTTGTGGTTTTTGTCGTTATGACGATGTTATAAGGCCCCTTATGACCACAGTTGTCTATAGTACAATCTTCTTCTTTTATGAAAATACTTGGAAATAGTCGATGAACGACTGTATTCGTTGACACATGTGTATGGTTTGGTCCTGAATATTTACCCATTGATTTAGTTGAGGAAATCCTTATCACGGAAATAAAATTCAAATATTTATAGAGTCAAACAATGAAATCTAAGTGAATACCCACGAATGACAGTGCTAACGTTTTGCCCAAGATTGATAGCTGGGTCCGATAACTTTATCGATTTCCTTGTCATCGCACAATTTAAATCGAATTTGCATAGCTTGAATGTATTTTTAGGATAATCAAACAAAAGGCCATTCCAACAACAGAGCCTAACCATTCGTCACCAACTTGTCGAAAATTTTCTCTTGGACATTCGCCAAACAAAACTTCATCCAAGACTCCAGATACAAACGTATTTGTAGTAGAACACCGCCCACAGTTATGATTGATTAGTTTATATTGGTCCATTGGCATTTGTTTCAGATTCAAATAGTTTTTTGTTTTCACAATCCATCCCGATGGCATTCGATGACATCTTTTGGATTAACCAAGAACATATGGTCCAACGAAAGTAAACAAAGCAAACGAATAACAATTTTTTTTTCTCCCTGCAGCTAAAGATAGATTTTTTTTTCATTGATGTATTAACATCGTTTAATTTATCCTTTGTGCTTTTTACTTGTTTTCTCTTTGCAGACATCACAAACATAAAAAGCGACATAGACATAAAAAACCAAAAATTCTGGTCCACGATTTAGATACGCAAATGGTTAAGGTAAGTTTTCTATTTGTTTACATACTCGTATTTATAGATAAAGCTTACGTTCTTCTCGTAATATAAAGGAATCTTTCGTAACTTAAGGCTTAGTATGAGTAATATCCCTGTAAATCCTTTTCTTATAAGGAAGCGGTTCTCTATATTGTTCTGTTTTTGAATAGCTAATTAAGATGAGCGTTAGAACAGTGTTTACCTCAAAGGTAGTTGATTGATATTCTCGGTTTCATAGTGTAAAGGTTCCTCGATGACAACAAAGAAGGATATCTCCCTTCATTCATACGTAATCACTAACTAAGGTAATGCAACCCGACAAGATGAAGGAAACCCTGTAGTCAGCCTTCGCTGACAATATGGAAACACTTTCTCTGCATAACAGTAACAAAGCCCGGCATCCCCCATCAGGCAGAAAAGACCATTTAGCTTTGGCGATAATAATCAAAACCTCCGCCTACATGACTTAACCGAAGTAGGGATAGCAATATCTAGGCTGGAATTCAGCAAAGCAGCTGAACCGAACGGCTTATCGGTCGAAGTTATTCAAAATTGCTATAAATAACTTTATGGACTGTAAACATTGATTCATTTCTCAGCTCTGGTCAGAAGACTGTATGCCTGATACGCATATAACAACCTTAATAGCTATGTTTAGTTTGACATCTCTGCCAAGCTTGTTTTTCTTTTCAGAATGACGATTAAGAACACTCTTTACGACTTAACTGAAAGCTTCGACGCGCTTGCGTTTGACTTCTTGAACAAAAATTTATTTGTGCGAAATTCGCAAGCGATCACTACCGACACGATCTTTCAAAACCCTTTGCAACTACTTGCGTCCGCCAACACCATTGGTAGGACATAGGGGGCTGTCATCTGTGCGTCCCATAGGATTGATCCGGAGCTGCTAAAATAAGGGCAAAATATGTGTTGATAGGGACACACAACATCGAAGAATTGAATGGAACATCACAGTGAAAAGCTTGAAGTTCGACTATGTTCCTTAGCTCATCTATAAATAACAATACCTTAGCAGAAATGTAACGAAAAACTATCACACAATACTTTTCAGCCTATCGCTGTTTCTTTGGGCTAAGAAGGCAATTGAGTGGTAAAGCTCTATCCCGGAAAACAGAGGAAACACTAAATTAAACCTTGGTCATGCCAGTCTTTATTTATGGCGCCAAAGCATGGACTTTATAGAAAGTGAATGTAGTCGTTTCAAGAAGAAAATTCTTCGAAAAATATTCGGTCCCATTTGCATTGACACGCCTTGGAGGAGAAAATATAAATTCGACTGATATAACAGCTACATCGATCAAGTCAAAAAGTACGCATAAGTCGCCCGAAATGCGTAACTCGAAGGGAAACGAATCTAACTCAGAGAGAGTAGCTTAACTTACTAAGTTGCTCCCATAATCAATTATTGCAATAAAGAATATTTCTGGGCAATGGATTTCAGATATGCACATGGAATGTTTGGAGCTTTATAAGTGCACGCTGAGGCCAAAGATTGCTTTAAGGTAGATTTAGCAGCAATCGAAGAAGGAAGATGCATCGAGACGGGAGATTCAGTCAAATATTCTTAAACGGCAATTTTACGAGTATAAGAATCCGCATCAAATCATATTCAGAAATATTAGCCTGACTCACTTTCATGGGTTAACGATGTTCATCAAAGACAAATTCTATGACCTACTTTACATACTTTTATTTTAGCCGGTGCTACAGTCCGGAGTAGACATGGACCTCAATTAACAAGCGTCTTCAGCAAGATCATTTGCTAGCTTCCTCCAGTTTCGCACTTTACGTTGGCTGAGGTCCCCTTCCACTTGCGTGTCCCACTTGAGTCGTGGCCTAACTCCACTCCGATGTTCCTCGGGGGCGGATTCGAAGACTTCTCAAATCGGAGCGTTGGTGTCCATTCGCTCTATATGATCTTCATCTCAGCCCTTGCACCTTTACTCTTTTAATGACGTTCTGTCTGAGACGTTGGTATATTGCATGACAGCATATACTTGGTCCATGACCGCTAAGTCCATTTTCGCCGCTTCCGTCTCAATACTCGCGAAAGCGCCACTGACATCACTCTGCTTTCTCCCGATTATGTCAATATCGTCGGCGTATGCGAGTAGTTGGACAAACTTTTGAAAGATAGTGCCTCTTGTGTTTTCTCGTGAGTTTTGCACTATTCTTTCAAGTACGACGTTGAAAAAATCGCATGACGGCGCATCGCCTTGTCTAAATCCTTTCTGGACATCAAAGGTCTCGGTGGGATCTTTACCGACCTTGATGGAGCAGCGTATATCCTCCATCGTCATCCTGCACAGACGGACGAGTTTGGCAGGGATGCCGAAACTAGACATTGCTCTGTATAGCTCGTCTCTATAGATGCTGTCATACGCGGCCTTAAAATCGATGAATAGGTGGTGTGTATCGATCTGACGCTCATGAGTTTTCTCCAAGCTCTGCCGAAGTGTGAATATTTGGTCGATGGTGGACTTTCCTGGCCTGAAGCCACACTGATAGGGACCTGTCAGGTTGTTGACGAACGGCTATAAGCGTTCACACAAAACGTCAGATAAGATCTTGTATGTGATGTTAAGAAGAGTGATGCCTCTGTAGTAAGCGCTGTTCAGAGGGTCTCCTTCCTTGAGGATCGGACAAACAATGCTAAGGTTCCATTTATTGGGCATACTTTCGTCCGAATATATTTTACAGATGAGTTGGTGTATGCTCCGCTCCAGCAGCTTTGTTGGACTTAAGCGTAGATATTGCTTTCTTCACTGCATCCATTTCGGGTGGACGAAAATTAAAAATGGAAACGAAATGGTTAAAAATTTCATACAGTCTGACAGCCCTATTTGGTTCATCATTGCCGTGGTACTGACTACAGAAGTGCTCTTTTCAAATCCTTAGCAACGACTGCGACTCTACAAGAATATTTGTCTCTCCGGTGTCCGTCTCTCCTCTTCTCCTCAGGGTTCGTGAGCGCCACTTTGTGTGCATCTTGCTTAGCTACATGTTCTTGCTGGGGGGCTACGGCACAGCAAGCGGCTGTTGCTTCTCCGGCGCCAATGCCGAGAACAGCAGAAGCTGCACCTAACATGCTGGCCATCTTGCTCGCAATCCAAGGGCAGATGGCTCAGCTGCAACAGCAGGTGCAAGAACAGGCCAAGCGGGTGGACCAGATCTACGCACTGCTGCCGGGCCTAACGCAACACATGTCGTAATGGGTACGCACATGGTGGAGCAAACTTTGAAGGTCCTTGCGGTGAATGTTAATTCACTGATTAGGATCGAACGAAGAGCCGCGATGTTTAAATTGCTACAAGACCAAACTCCTGATGTGCTTTTCGCTAGCGTAACCAAGCTAACCGATGAGCACGAACTGGAGTACAATAATTATATTGTTAAAAGAAGAAACCGGCCTAACTCCCAACGTGGAGGCGGTGTCGCGATCTTCATTAAAGAAGGCATAGAATTCCACAGAGTGTACAAGGGAGTGTTACGCAGGTTCCGGGTGTTAGAGGCAGTCGTCATTTACATCCCGCTCCGCAGTGGAAAGCGGCTGTACTTGGCCTCTGTTTATGCATCAGGGGCTTCACAATCCACCTTATTCATTACAGAGCTCGACACACTTTTTCGACTTCTGAGGCTGGAATCGGGGGAGAATTATTTTATAATCGGCGGGGACTTCAACGCTAGACACAGAGATTGGGGTAATAATTTGCCAAATACTAGAGGGAACCTACTACTTGATTGGTAGGGTCAGCACGATGCCATGTATAGACTCGGTCTTAAGGCGACGGATAACCCGTCGTTTCCAAGAGGCGGGTCTTATTTGGATCTATTACTGTATGACGAACGTATACGACTGACAGGTACGAATTTACAAACGCTTAACTGTCTGCGCACATTCGTGTATGACAGCGACCATTGCGGTTTTAGCACCGAAATCACAGTTCCCAACGAAATTGCGGAATTGGGGGAGTTTGTCCAAAGATACTCTTACAACTACAGTAAGACTCGATGGACACGCTTCTCCGCAACCTTGACAAGAGCACTCTCCTCGAACACGCTCCACCCACCGTCCAATAGGAATTTATCAAACGAGGAGATTGATAAGTACCTTAAACGAATGGACCAGACAATAAAACAAACTATGGACACTACAATACCGCGGTATAAACAAACGACTAACGAAGATCTGTTCCGCAATCCTACTATTGACGCACTGCACCGACAGAAAAGTAGACTTCTGACAAGACTGAAAAACTTATACAGACAGTTTACAGACAGACAAGACCCAGAGATTAGGACACTGAAGTCGTCGATTAAAAATATTCAAATGTTAATCAAAGAGAATTACAGAATTGCTGTAAGTTTGTATTGGAACAACAAGGTTCGGGCTGTAAACACCAGCAACCCGAATATGTTCCCGCAAATAAATAAACTATTTCGGAGAAAAAACCAAAACGACCTTCAGTGTCTTAAAATAGCCCGGACAACAGACAACGAACGGCTACTAACAATAGCAGGCATTGATACAAATGAGGCCGCTGATGATGACGACTTCTTTGTGATCGAAGATCCACAGGAGAAGGTTGAGGCCATAGGGGCGACTTTCCAGGAAGTATAGAAGGCCAATGATATCATTGGCCCTAATTATGACCTGGACAATCGCGTCTTGGTTCACAACTTCTATATTCGAAATGAAGTAGAGAACTGGCGATCCGAGGGCTCTGGTTTCACCCGGTTCAGCGACGAAAATATGGCAAATAATGTCATTGCCAGAGAAGGTGGCCAACCCCCGTTCATTTTGAAGGAAGAACTTCATGAGATCTTCGACACAATCAGAAGTAAGAAATCAGTGGGGACCGATGGTATTCCGAACATCGTGCTTCGACATCTTCCTCTAGAAGCGGTGGACATTTATACCACCCTGTTTAATAATGCAATGAATAATGCACATTATCCAGCGCATTGGAAAACGGCGGTGGTTCAACCTATCCCCAAAAAGGGAAAGGATATATCCAATCCGGCGAATCTCCGGTCGATAAGTCTCCTTCCGAATATCAGTAAGGTGTTCGAAAAAGTAATCAATAGGGCTCTGACTAGGTGGGTTGAGGACAAACATATAGTTCCGGATAATCAATTCGGTTTTAAGGCAGGACATGCTATCTCACATGCCGCGTCTAAACTGGTGTCTGATATCCAATGGAATAAAACCAAAAAACAGTGTACTGGTGCCTGCCTAGTTGACTTGGAGAAGGCTTTCGACACTGTATGGTTAGAAGGTCTTTTCTACAAGCTGGCTAGTCTGGGTATCAGTAAACCACTCTTGTACATTCTTTATAATATGCTTACCAACAGACAGTTCATTGTAAAAAATGGTGATGTGACTTCTGTTGGAATATTTCAAATTAAAAATGGTCTTCAGCAAGGCGCGGTCAATTCGCCGATCCTATTCAACATTTATACAAGCGACTTGATAGGTTGACTTCCCCATACTATTGCGTACGCAGACGACTTGATAGCGTACAAAACAGGTCCAAAAATCGAGGTCATTAATACTCTCTTACAGCGTGACTTCGATAAGATAAGACGATTTTGCGATGACTGGAAGTTGAAAATCAACTTTCAGAAGTCGGAAACCATTCTTTTTAGGACGCCGTTGTCTGGAGCCTCTAGGGACACCAGAAAAAATTGGCGAAAGTTCTCGATCATTGGACAACACGGACAGCCTCTTGCCTGTCGAACTGTAGTCAGATACCTTGGGATCTGGCTAGATCAGTTTCTGTATTTTAACAAAAATGTAGATGCTGCTCTAGCCAGAGCTAAAGGCGCTTTTGCCCTTACAAAGAGACTGTTTTATAGCAGCCAACTCGATGCGAGGGTAAAGATAATCTGCTATATGGCCCTTATCAGGCCCATGCTGGTATTTGGGTGTCCCGTGTGGTTCAATGTAAGAGCAAGCTTAATGGAAAAGATTCGGGTGTTTGAGAGGGCTTGCCTTAGGGCTTGTCTTCGCTTGTACAGAACACCAGAGTCGGAGTACAAAAAATTTTATCCTAATGAGGTCCTTTACAACAGGGCGAACCTAATACGAGTGGACAACTTCGTAATTAAGCTGACTCGAAGGCACATTGCAAGAGCAATGGCCTCGACGAATAACCTGATATCCGGGGCTTACTACCCCAATTACCTTTATCACGAGAGTGTGCGCTCCAACGGCTTCGTTCCACCGGAAGCATTCCTCTACTTTGATCAGATAGGGTTGATCCAGGAAAGATCAGCGATCCCGTTAATCTTCCATGTCGCTCGGACAGCTGGGGACAGGCGACGCAACTACAACAGAGACGTCGCACACGGCAGGGTGGATCGTCTCAGGTTCAGTAGGGCGGTGGGGAATCGCGATAAGAGGGATGTCGTTCGGCAGCACCAGCATTTCTGGTGGTTGAATGATGGGGAAGATGTTTCGTCGTCGTTTCCGTCAATTACGGACCAGCCTCACTAATGAGGCAGAGCTGACCAATCTATTTGCTCTGTAAATAGCGATGGCCAGCTTACATAGGTTTAGGTTAGCATTTAAGAAAGATATGTATATATTAGTATATATAAATGTATATACTAATATATGTATATTAGTGTGTATAATGTCTATGTGTTTATATGTGTGTATTGTGTATCTAGGTTAGCTAGACTAAGGTTTATTTTAAGTTAGATATTAAGTTTTTATAAAAAATACAAAATATTGTCCATATGCTAAGTTTTTGTTAACAATGTTTTTCTTAGCCTTAAGTATAGAAAATAAATATCCGAAATAAAATGTAAATAAAGTCGAAAGACATAGATATAAGAATTTAGAGTAACTTAGAGTGCCTGTGTAGGGCCAGTAAGTTAGTATAAGATTGTTAAGTAATTGTAAGCTAGCATTTAAGCATTTTTTGTTAGAATGTAAGAAGTAATGATAAGTAAATTAAAATGCATTTAAAACTAACTAAAACTAACATGTTCTTGCTGGCATTCGTCATCAAACCAGGGGTTTCGTTTTAATGGTCGAGTGAAACCAGGCAGTACCGGCATCTCTGATAGCTTTTTGGCAGTGTTGCCACGGGTCTTAGACGTTTGATGCTGGCGGCAAGGGACCTCTTAAGAGATTAAGGGAAACTCGGTCGGTAAAGGATTTGGCGATCTCTTGCGATTGTAGCCGTCTGACGTCGAAAATTCTCACAATATTAGCTCGTCTTGGCGTTGTTCGAGATATCAGCAGCGTTCGCAATGTGGTCAATCGGGTTGACGGTTGATTGATTAGGATATTTCCAGGTCCCCTTGTGAATATCGAAGTGTGGGAGCCCCGAAGCTACGATAAAGTTCCGTCCCGCCGCGAAGTCGGTTAGGCTGAAACCGCTATCGGTGGTGGTGTCGTGCAGGCTATATCTTCCAACAGTACTACCAATGATGCCTCTAATTCCTTACTTTTGCATTAAAATCGCGGAGGACAATTTTTATATCAAGACCCCCTAGAACCTTTTTTTGGTATCAGCATGCGAATTGTTTCGATGTGTGCCTTTATATGTCGGAAACTCAAGACTTCGTCGCAAAGTCCGCCTCCAAATCCGCACCCGTAGTGAGAATTTAAATAGTTTTAATGCTGCATAATGGTTACCTGTCTAGTTTTTTCCGTTGCCCACAATTTTTTTTAATCCTGCGGTGTGTCAAAAATCGGCCTTAAAGTTCAGTCTTAGGTTTTGCCTAAATTGTTCTTCTTCAGTTCCGAATCATTGCATTTATTTTAAGCAATTTTGGCGAGAATGAAGCGAATCCGTAAGATGAAGATTGCTTACTTATATCCAAGTCATTTATGAATTGAAATGGGTTGTAAGGCTTAAGAAGGTAGATGACTTGAGACTATCTAAACCAACATCGATTCAGTGTTAAGCAATCTTAATCATGAGGGTTATGAACTCATGCAAATTCGTATTCGTATTCATAATAATTTTCCGGCAGGCTCTGAATTGTACACATCACTTCCCTTTCCTTAGCTCATCCCTTAAAATTACCACAGGAGTCGTAGAAAGTTTGCGCGAATTCAATGCCAGCCTTTAGTTCATTTCTGGAATATATATATTCCACTTTGTTTCAGAGCAGTATACATAGTTCTCCTTCTGTGAGCGGTAGAACTATTTTACACACGTATCCCCAGCTCGTTTGTATTATTCCAACTGAAGGGACGGTATTTTGAGGATTTGGAACTTCTCCAAGTAGATTAACAAGTGATTCACGTACCAAACGTGTTTGCATTTGGCAGCGGTTGTGCTTAAATCTGTTCATAGGAATGAATATCCACAAGATATGGTGTTAGTTCACTCATGTTGAACAAACATTGTTGTTTATTTGGAGGCATACTTGGTTCCATCCCATGTTAAATGCACCGAATGTGAGTTCAGTCTTCACCTGTGCATTTTGCATAGCGTGGAACCAGGTACAACATATAACTCTGTCCCAATCATTTCAAATAATGGTTGCCTGACTTTCACATGAGATTTGTAGATGCTTTTGTGAACAAATGCTGTATGGATTGTGTTTAATGTCTTAAAAATATATCCGTCAATCTAGGTCATTTTGGTAAAATGAAGGCAATCTTAAGACAATCTTTTGATGTTATCCAACGACAGACTTTACAAGAGTCGTACTTCTCGTTGTATATTCATTCAATCAAATACATTAAACAACTCCTACTACCGAAGTTATTCTAGTTCCAGGAATGGAAACTATTTTTTCCAAGAAACCTTGGAGGCATACGAGTAAATTGAAGAAAAGCAATCCGGGCTACAAAGGAGAATGTACATCTGTTTGCTTTACGAACTGTAAACAAGGAGAAGAATTTGCTTCAAAAGGAATATATAATAAATGCCAAGGATAAGGATGGATAAATTGATTATGAACTTTGCCGAATATAGGGAGCAATGGCAATCTGGAACGATGGTAACATTCTTGGAAAAATACTAAAGGGAAATGTCCCTCGAACCATATACGACTATGTACGATAAGGGATGGAGAATCTAGACCGCACCCGGTATTTAAAAAAGGTTGAGAAATAAAAAGGCATCAATGTAGCAGTTGACCCAAAATCTACTATCATAACCCCATGTCATAAAGTACTCGTAGCATACAAGTATTTCCTTAACACGAACTCTTTTCATTGCTAGGTGCAGCAGTTAAGCCGATGTTCTTAGTTTTGCTCGTGGGAGTTTGATCCTTCAAGTCTACACTACTGATGTGATTCCTACTTTGGGTCCTGATAAGTATATGAGCAATCGAGAAGATCTATCAGCTTTTTGGATTGCTTTGTTCTTCGTCTTGGCAGTGTCACGCATTGAGGGATCATTTAGTCTATCGATGATAGTGGCGATTTCAGACTTCATGTCTTCCAAATGCAGCTTGTCTATTTTGGAAATCCAAGGAGTCAATACTACGGTTGTGTCCTTTGTTATTCTTGTATTTTCTACTTATACATTTTACAACATTTTTTCATCTAGTTATCAAAACATTTTAACTGGAGTCTGTTGCGACAGCGTTGCGGAAATTTCGTTCAAAGAGCTCCAGGAGCCCACTCACATTTCCTATGCGGTTACCACTTACAGTCGAATTATATGCTAAGAAAATACGGCTTGTCTCGGAAACCGAAAAGATGGAATGCGCTCTGAAAGACCACCGTGTAAGGAGCAATTGAAGAGCAAATGGAAACGTAGGACACAAGCACGGCGCAAAGAGATGACAATTGCTGTCGACGAAGCAAGTACCCACCCAGCAGGTACGGAGAAAAGACACAAGACGGTGGTAGTGATACCCTCTAAAGCCCATTAACCTCTTGGCTAATCCAGTCTTACAGAGGGCGAGGGCAAGGCGTATCATTGTTCTCATTTGCATCCAGTAAAATTAAGTCTGTAAAGATAGGAGTTCTCGTTAAAGACAGGGCCAAGGGGATGAAAGTTTCAGGCACTTCTTGAGTTGATGGATCCTTCTGCATACTTTACTCAAATTAGAACGGAGCCAATGTGGTGAAATACCCGCTGAAAAATAATTCTGGCTGCAGCTTTCCCAGGGCACAAGATCAGGCTGAATGTGATACTGCATCAGCATATGTTGTAGTTCTTGTGTTCGGAACTTGAACGTCGCTGGAAAAGCAACCAACAAAAAAAACCATGCAACTCTAAAAAGGAAGAGACCGGCGATAGCACAATATTCTTTCTATTGTTTCGAATTGGGGAGGTTGGCCATAACAGCAGTGTGAACGATGCTGAGTGCAAATACTGTGTCTACCAACTGCTGCACCTAGTCAAATCAGAGATTGTTTACATTCAAGACGAGAGCTACGATATGCAATAAGGGATTCTTTGATTGAATTCTGAACTTCTGTGAACCGCAGCAGACTTTTGAACAATTGAACAAGTCTATGCCGAAAGTCACACCCTTTGGACAAGGGTTTCCAGAAAACCCTAACTTACCCACGCCATCTTCTGAGTTTTTGGGAATCTCAGGGAAACGGGAGATGTGTTGATGCTTCTTCATATCCAGAACCAGCAACTCATTAGAGAAACGTGAAAAATCTACTCCCACAAGGAGGGAAAGAATGACGGCTGGGCTTAGACAAAGCATCCGTCGAGACTATCAAGTCTAAGTATGACTCACATCACTGTCCGCCCATTGAAAGGATTCATTTCCACTTCCACGTAAGGTTCCATTTGTTTTTTTACGTACTCAATTCAACCTTCAACATTCCAAGCCTGCTGCTGCATCGCTATATAGGAGCCTTTCTATGTTGAATACAATTCCACATAGGCGTGGAATATAAAGCCAGAGATTTGCACAAATTCGTTGTTGTTTCTACTCCCTTTCCCTGACGCGATATTTCCACCGCCAGCAAAGGCAGTATCTAGACTCATTGAATGTTGTGATTCCAAGAAAATGGGACAAAATCATATACTGCGATACTAATGCTCAAAATATTTTTTTGGGCAGCAACGAAGGCAACGTATGAGGCAATCATCTCCTGGATTTCATAGTATCGTTTGCCCCAGTTGTCAATAATGTTGACTCTCAACTTTGACGGCATGTGTAACTCGGCCGACAACACGACGTTGATGGATTACTATTTTTTGTGGATAAAAGCAATGCTGGTAAATTGATTGCTGACAACGACTGTGGCCAATATGTGATGGCACGGGTAAGCAGGGGTTTCCGCCGTCCACTGCTATGAACAAGCATGTTAGGATAGTATAGCTGTGCTGTCTTGAAATGGGCTTTCATTTAATCCGCTCCCAACTGAGGTTGTTCTCTTTAAGAGACGTAGCAGGCTGTTCATTCTGACTTAATTAGTGCTTACAACAAACTTCTAATAGTTCTTCTTGCAAAGGAGCTGTCGAAAAGCCATTTGACCAATCACAAAAAAAGGTCCTCTAAATCTTCATGGCTATGATTATATCATATACTCGTATATCGAGTGTATGTTGGAATAAGCTGTCACGAAAATACGTCGTTACTTCTTCTACCAGAATCAAAAGAGACGTCAGCGGCCTTCCTGCTATTTCTCATCAAAAAAGACTGCAGGTTGCTTACTAGCACCGGGGCCAGAAACAACCTTTATGTTAAGCACTTTAATCTGCTGGGTATAAGTGATACAACATCCTGCGGGCTCCCATCGTGGAGTACTACCTTTGTGAGCTGCAGACAGTCTGTATTGATGTGATGAGTGCTGGAACAATGAGAACAACAGAGTAGTTCTTTGTCTGACTGCTCTTTTCCGACGAAGTGATATGCGATTCCCATGTGGGTACGTGATGCGTCCAAGTATTTTTTTGTCAATTCCTGGTACTTGTTTATAAGTGTCCATTTTTTTCTATGAAAGTTACACGTTGTGGTGTTGTTTCGTAAAAATTCGTTGGCGTCACAAGCCGGTAGATTTTTTCAGTGAAGATTAAATGAAAGATAGCAATTATGTATAGTATGCATCTGGGACGGACAGTGGTCTATGCGGTTGCATTTAAAAGACCAGCAGGCCTGTCTGGCTTCAATTGTGGTTCAGGTGTCGTATTTTCTCCTGCAGATGATTGGTAGTTTTCAGGGAAATCGGGATCTGACATCTATTCATCTAAATCCGAAACTTCGAAGTCAGTTTGGTCTTTTTCGGAGTTTATGGCTATCCATAAAATAAATTTGAACTTTATTATATACTCGTAAGCAATGAAATTGGAAAACTATTGTACCAACCGGCGGGTGTTCTTTAAAAGCAGGTACCACGGGACCCACTGATAATCCACCGGCTGTTTAGTAACACTTTCATTCGTTTAAAAATAGAAAAACAGAAGAACAAAAAATGTACTGCGGTAGCGAACGTGTTAAACCACATCCTTTCACTAGCGCAAATATCTGCTGAATAGTTTCAGCATGTGGTAACTCGTCGCTATTTTATTCTCAAATAAAGTCAGAACATGCTTTAAAAACTCATTAAATGTGAAATCCAATACAAGGACAAACTCACAACAATACTACAAATCAGAGTTGTGCATTCTAGTTAGGGATGAGTTTGCAGGCAAAGTGCAGCCCTTGTGCGTTTAATGCAGGAGCTCGGGTCACACCACAGACTATCAGATATATTAAATCGGCCCGACACCAAAAGGTGGAGGCTGAGAGTCCATTAGTTCTAAAATAGACAACCTATTCGATGTTTGGGAATTTTTCTATGACGCATTCAAACAGAGTAGTAACACCGTACCTTGCTGTAGGACCCACTTCGACCACGATGTTGCCGTCAGGAATAAGGCTCCAGCCAGCATCTAGTGAAATGTTAAAATTGTTATTATTTATCGTCATTAAAATGCCTCCCACTTTAGTGCACGACACTGACCGAAAATGTCAGTACCGAGTTGACCTCCGTCGGACACGCACGTCATTAAATCGCGGCTGTCTGCAGTGACAAAAAAAAAAAAAAAAAAAAAAACAGAAATTCAGAGTGGACATAGCAAATATTCGCGGGCTAAAAATTAATCATTTTTCTGCGTACGTCCACGTCTGCAAATACAGACCAGCTGTTTTGGCACTAAGTGAAACACAGGTAGACCCCCGCCCACACCTCTCAGATCACTCTGATCTGAAGCTACCTGGCTACGAACTAGTGCCATTATTCTTCTCTCACCGCGGCCTCGCCATCTACGTGCGTAGTAATGTAGCTTACCAAACTCCACCACAATGTAGTCCTTGTTGCAATACGGAATTCAATTTCATGTGGTTAAAATTCCATCTCCGTAAGCAAATTATCCACTACTGCTTTATTTACAGAAGCCCCAAACTAGACAGCAATTCGACCTTTAACGAGTTTGATGCGCTGTCTGACTCCATACAAAGAATTGTATCCCTGTATCCTCATACTGAAATCGTTATTACGGGCGATTTCAATATACACAATTCTGTGTGGCCTCGACATACTGGACAGACAACACCCGAAGGATGGTGTGTTGAGATCTTCGCTGCGGAAAACAACTTGACCCAGCTTGTAAATGATCCCACGCGGATCCCAGACGTTGATAGTCATACCGCCAACACCCTGGACTTGTTTCTAACCTCTCACCCTGATAAGTACACTGTTGATGTGTTCTCACCTCTAGACTCGACGGACCATTGTGTCATATCAGGTAAATTCTCGTACACTGACCACACAGTTA
The DNA here is from genome assembly GCA_928272305.1 of Volucella inflata. Taxonomy (NCBI): domain Eukaryota; kingdom Metazoa; phylum Arthropoda; class Insecta; order Diptera; family Syrphidae; genus Volucella; species Volucella inflata. Next base: position 78,289,273 of record OV743717.1, on the reverse strand, counting down.
GAGAAAAAGTTCCTAAAAGAACAGTATGGCAATACGAGAAAGCCAATTGGAGCAGACTTAACACCTTCTTTAGGAATTTTAACTGGTCGTTATATTTCCTCGATAACGATGTGGATGCCGCTGCTGATATGATCACAGACACTATTCTCTTTGGAATGAGATCCTTTATCCCTCACCGGATAAAGAGTATCAGACCAAAGGAAAAGGTGGTGGTGGTACGACTCGAGCTGTAAGGAGGCTGTCAGGTTGAGAGAAATGTTTTTTCGGTCCTTTAAGACCAACCCCACAGAGGAAAACCGGAAAAAATTCAAACGAGCCAGGAATGACTGCAATGCCTTTCTTAAGTATGTCAAATTTATATACGACCAAAAACTGAGGCAAAAAATGTCCCAAAGGTATTAACAATTGTTGGTCGTTCGTCAAAAACATTAGAAATTCTGCCTCATCCTCCATCCCAACGCTCATTCACAATGACATTCCAGCTGTCAGCTATTTGGACAAAGCCAATCTGTTTGCTGCATACTTTGCGGCCAGCTCAATGCTTCCAGATTGTGCTTTGTCTCCGCCTACACTTGAGTGCGTCGAATCTTCAATGGGACGAATCCACTTTCACACTCGTGTAGTAGCAAGAGTACTTAAAGATCTTAACGCTCACAAATCCGCTGGTCCAGATGGTATATCTCCCCTTCTTCTGAAGAGGTGTTCTTCTACGCTGGCAAAACCACTGCGTAGGCTTTGCCATCAATCCTACTCTTTAGGACTCTTTCCGAGCAGATGGAAAACAGCATTTGTCCAGCCCGTCCCTAAAAAAGGCGAATCTTCTTCTCTCTCCTCTTACAGACCCATTGCACTTACGTCCCTTCTTTCCAAGGTCATGGAAACGCTGATAAATCGTCAGCTCATGAAATATCTCGAAACACGAAAACTTCTTAATGACCGGCAGTACGGTTTCCGTAGCAACAGGTCCACTTGTGTTTTGATGGCATGTCTCACCGAAAAGTGGAACCAAAGCTTACATCAATCTGGCGAAAGTAAGATAGTTGCACTTGATATTTCTAAGGCATTTGACAGAGTTTGGCATCAGGCTCTTTTGTCGAAAATGCGTGCATTTGGGATCGATGACTCTCTACTTCAATGGATTAGAAATTACCTTTCGGAACGTTCAATTCAAGTTGTCTTGGATGGTTTAAATTCTGATATTCACAAAATAAATGCTGGTGTGCCCCAGGGCTCCGTTTTGTCTCCGACACTCTTTTTAATTTTCATCAATGATCTCTTGTCTGCTACTTCTAATCCAATTTACTCCTTTGCTGACGACAGTACTCTCTGCTTTTCATATTCGTTCCCGAAATCACGTCCCTGCCCTTCGGCTGTAGAACGGGAACGGCAGCGTATGTTTAGCTCATTAAATTCCGATATAAACAGCATAACCAATTGGGGAACTGCACACAGAGTGGAATTTAATGCTTCCAAAACACAATGCTGTCTGCTGTCGCTTAAGCGAAATTTAAATACCCAGCCATTATCCATGAATGGCACTTGCATCGTTGAAACTGAAAAACTTTCCATTCTCGGTATGTGTGTCAATGACAACTTACGTTGGAATGACCACATATTCGAAGTCGCCAAAAATGCTGCGAAATGTCTAAATTTCCTTAAGCGATGTAAGAAATATTTCACCCCCTCTGATCTGGCTTCTATATATAAGGTTTTCATCCGCCCAAAAGTGGAGTACAATGCCCACATCTAGTCTGGTGCTCCCAAGACTTCTTTGCGCCTACTAGATAGGATTCAAAACCGTGCGATGAAACTAATAGGTGATGCTTATATTACACAGTCGATTGACACCCTCGACCACCGACGTAATGTCTCCTGTCTCACCTTGTTCTATCGCTATTTTCATCACAAGTGCTCCTCAGAAATTGCCAGTAGCATTCCGCCCCTTCAAACGTCCAACCGTAATACCCGTCTCGCTACGAGTGCTCATCAGTACACCCTCAAACCCACTTTCGGACGCACCCTGAAATATCGTGAAACTTTCCTAAGCCGAACAACTCGCTCATGGAATGCCTTGCCGAGCTCTTTATTTCCTAGCCATTACAACCTTCAAACATTTAAAACAAACGTACATCGGTACCTCTCTTTTCTCCCTCCCTAAATTTCCTTCGTCCGCGCTATGTGCAAACATTTTAAGGGTACATAATCCCTTGTGCGTTCTACAAATCTTGCTCTGAAGTCAGCAATAAACCCATTCTAATGCTCTCTTGAAAAATGAAAAATGAAGATTATGCCCAAAGGAGCCGGAGGATTTATATTATGTAAATACAGATCGAAGACCAGTGGCAATACCCCCAAAAAGCCATCACAGATGCCGCTTCTGATGTGCTGTGTTTCACTCGACTACCACAATGAAACCCCTGGTTTGATGACGAGTGCCGGGAAGAACATGTAGCTAAGCTAGACGCACATAAAGCGGCGCTGCAAAGAAAGACTAGACTTGCTCACTTGCTCACGAACTCTTTGATGAGAAGAGGAGAGACGAAAACCGGCTTCTCAGGCAGAGATAGAAAAAGCATGAGAAGGGTGCGATATAGGTAACTGAGAGATGGTACTCAAGAAATGAGATTCGCAAGTTTTACCAAAAGGTAAAAGTAACATTCCACGGACACAAAACCCAAATAGAAGCCTGTAGAGACGAACAAGGGAACATCGTAGTAGAGTCGCATGCTGAGGATATTTAAAGATCACTTCTGTATACTATGTAGCGGCGATGGGGAACCAAATGTCGCTGTCAGGCAGAATGAACCTTTCAACCCAGACGATGTAGACCAACAATTCCATCCATCCGACCTGGTTAAAGTGAAGATAGCAATATCTAAGCTTAAGTCCAACAAAGCTACTGGAGCGGACGGTCTGACTGCGCTGAAATCAAACGAAGAATAACTCTTGCCAATCGCTGTTTCTTTGAGCTAAGAAGACACTTAAGTAGCAAAGCCCTCTCTCTAACAACTAAAGTTACCTCATATAAGACCTTAATAATCCCAGTCCTGTTCTATAGCGTAGATGCATGGACATTATCAAAAATGGATGAGGGTGCTCTTGGCGGCTTTGAGATAAATATTCTTTGGATAATTTTTGATTACGTCTGCATTGACTGTGAGTGGAGGAAGAAATACAACGACGAGCTGCGTGGACTGTAAAGTGACATTTGCCTAGAAGAGTGAAGATTGAACGACTGAGATGGCTGTATGGCTGTAGAGCGTAACGCTCCGGTCTGAAAAGTCTTCGAATCCGCCTCCAAGGTCCACTCCGGACTGTAGCGCCACCCAAAGTTAAGTAAGTTAGGTTTGAAGTGAGTGCCTTACTTTCGGCAGAGATTAAAATATCGGTCGGTCTGCTTTAAAATTCAGTCCCAAGGGTAGAACGAATTAAATATTTAGCTGCTAGGAGCACAACTTATATTAAAAGTCTTGACTGACACCAACGAACAAGATCTAGACCGCAATTTTGAGATCAGCTATGTTTGTATACTTTAAGTGGCGCAACAGTCCGGGGTGGACCTGGGCCTCAGTCAACAAGCTTCTCCAGTCAGCTCGATTCCTGGCTAGCTGCCTCCTAGCTATGTTTGTATAGGTTCATAAAATTCGTGGTCAAGATTTAACATCCCTGTTTTGATAACCAATGTCAAATCGAACTGTGAATCGAGACTACCATATATTTGTTCATATTAGATCGTTTAACATACACTGAACGTGTTAAAATTGTGAAAACAAAAATAGTGATTTTGTAGTAAGCACATTTTGCGCACTACGAGCAAATTATTGTCGACATAATCGTCCATCTGAGTGAACTATAGGCAAAACTGATAAAAAAAAAATTCGAAGGGATGTCTTTAGGGCTATCCATCATCGAAATGCACGCTCTACAGAAAATATGGCTATCGTTGGAAAAGTGTTGAAGAAGATCCAAATATGTCGAATGCAAGGCGAGCACAGCATTTGGGCATATCTTTCGACACGTTATGGAGTATTTGCATCTACCCCTCTATAAAGTTTAATTAACTCAACAATTGAAGCCAGCTGACCACGAAATGCGATACGGAATGAGATACACCGAGTGTGTGCTTGAACTTCATCGTTTCGATGATCAATATTCACACGGTGGAACATTTTTGTTTTTTTAATTTTCTTAATCAAAAGTCGGCAAAAATTCCATCAAAAATTTACTCAATTCAATTTTTAACATAACCACCCTTGACCCACAGTGTCCAATCTGTCGCCGATCGCATTGTATGAATATCGAATGATACCCTGCGGAATTTTGTTCCATTAGAGGGCTAGTGCACGTTTGAAGGTCTCACCGCTTTCATTTCTTTAAACTTGCACTCCGAAATGATCCATATGGCGAAGTGTATCAGGTTGAGATCGGGTAAGAACGAGGGCCAGTCTGCCGTTAAAAAGGCAAAAACGTTTTCCCGAAGCCAAGCCTTATTTGGCCTGGCCTTGTGACCGGGTGCATAGTCCTGCTTAAAATCTAGCGATTTTTTTAAATGTTTGGTTACCTACAGTTTGACACAACCTTCCAACACAGCATCTGGATAAACTTTGGCGTTAGCCGCCACAAAAACGAGAGGAGTACGTCCAGTCCCGGAAACTGGCATCCAAATCATCACGGACGCTGGTTTTTGACGATGAAATCCTACTAATTGATTCAAATTCATAGAAGAGCAGAGCATTCAGTCAACCAAACTCGATCGTTTTGTTTGTTTACGAAATGCTGCCAAGTGAACACCTTCTCATCAGTAAATAAACAATTTTTCAAGTCGGCTCAAATGAGCCCCTGCTTCAACGCCTTCGATCTTTGGAGCCGCATTCGTTTCTGAGAAACTGCAAGGACTTGCACTTTTTGAATTTTGAAAGGCTTAGATTAGATTAGATTACGTAAGAGGTGGGAAAGAAGCCCTTCTCACTGCGGCCTCAATTGGGCTTATTGTGATTTCCTCATAATTAAAGTTCGACCATGATGCCGGATTTGACAATGAACGCCAACAGATCTTTGAGGTAACTGACAGAAATGTCTTCTGCTTCGAGGTAGAATTAACCTAAGTAACGTTGACGTGTTCTGATAAGGCAGTTGCAGTAGCATAGTATATGTTCTGCTGACTCTTCTTCGTTGTAGCGCAATCTGCAAATATTGTGTTGTGCTATTCCCATGACCATTAAATGTTTCTTGACTCGACAGTGTCTGGTCAGAAAGCCCCTGACCATTCGAATCTGACTTCTGTTAAGGTTTAGGAGTTGTTTCGTTTTGTTGTTGGAAGCTTTGGGCGTGAATAATTTGGCTTGTCTTTTACCTTCAGTTTTTATCCAGTAATGATGTGCCTTTTTTGCGAGCTATTTTTTGAAACTGTGTTAAGTAGAGCTAGTGTAGGTAGGTAGGCCACAGAATGGTCTGTGTTTCACGAATTGTGACGCAGATCCTTTCCGGGCACCCAAATGAGATGGACTCTGTTTGAGTTGGCTAGCGTCCCATACTAGCTTGGATCTGACTTCATGTGCCTTGATTGTAAGTAGTGCCGCCTTGCTATCCGAGAGTATGTCTAGATTCTCTAGGGTGCATAGCTCTATTGCATCAATCTCGGCTAGAAAAACGGAGTTGCTCATTTCTAAGCTTGCGTATAGAGAAGTGCCTGTACTGGTTCCGAATACTCCGGCTCCAACTCCTTCATCTGTCTTAGATCCATCCGTGTACCAAAAGAGGGAATCTCTGACAAATGTGGGTTTGTTCTCTTTCCAGCTACTGCGGTCCGGGAAGGTTACTTTGAAGTTGTGAGTGAAGTCGTACTTTGGTAGACATCTGTCTGTAAAAGTAATTCCAAGCAGTTTGTTGTCCTTTATTTCTTTAATTAAATTAATTAAATCTGGGTGAACTATCTTGGAGTGCAGTGATGAGCATAAAGGTACTTGCTATGGCTTCTTTCATTATGTGGAGACGCGTGGGTGGTAGGTTGAGAATGACTTCCAGCGCTGCAGTAGGAGTTGTTCTCATCGCAACGGTAGTGCTAATACAAGCTCGTCTTTGTAGTTTGTTGAGCGTTGCTTGTGCTGACTTTTGTTTTACTTTATGCCACCACACAGGTTCTGCATAGGTAACAATGGGTCTCGCTACATCCACAGCATCATTTTAGGGTTAAGGCCCCAGTTTTTGCCGGCTAGACTTTTGCTGGCCCATAGTGAGGCATTGGCTTTGTCTATTGCCTTAAAGAGGTGCGTATTCCATGTGAGCTTTTCATCAAGGGTTACTCCCAAGGATTTTACTTCTTTTGAGAACCCAATTGCCTCGCCCATGAGTGTGGGGTTTCTTAGTTTTTCCCACTTCCCCCTCTTGTTGAACGCATCTATGTTAATTTGTTTGGGATTGACGCTTGGACCAACCGTGCTCTCTGTAGGCGATGTGAAATGGTTTCTTCAAATCTGTCCCTGATTAGGATTGCAACATCGTCTGCGTATCCGAGGACAAAGAACCCCGTCGTCGATAAGTATTGTCAGTAACTCATTTACCACAACAATAGAGGAGAAAGAACTACTCCCTACTTCTCCTTGGCGGCAATCTTTTGCAGCCCTGATGCTGAGTTTCTTGCTGCCGAGTCTGGATAGGATATTTCATCTCTGATGTGCCTGCCCAGAATTTTTTCCATAGTTTTGAGGAAAAAGGATGTGAAACTAATTGGTCGGTAGGATTTTGTTGTTCAAATGGTCTGTGCTCTACCTTGAGAATATATATTTGACTTGATAATCAGCTTATTCCATAAAATTCGACGCATGCCTGAGGCAGACTCATCCAAATCTTTTGATATTGGTTTTCCGTTGCTACGTAGATTTCGGCTCAATTTGCTTTTCACCTTCTTCACGTTCTTAGCTAATGCTGATTTACTGTACCGCTTTTGATGCCGCAACTCACGAACTATAGCCAAAGTTGATTTCTTGTCACACAAAATGAATCACGTTTCCTTTGCAAGTCCAAAGCGCCGGGGGTTGGTGTTGCTTATTTCTCAAGAGGTTGTAGTTGTTGCGTTTGATAGACAATTAATTGGCAAATAAACGCTGAAGAGTGCTTGGAATATCGAATATTTTACATCCGAAAGATACATCAATCTGAATTTGGTTATATGCACTTCAATTCGAAAATGAATATTCGACAAGCTATGGCCGAGTTATTGCCCGATATGTGTCGGTAAGTCACCGAAAATCACCTTGTCAAAGTGAAGTTCTGTAAGAACTCCCGTGGATTGCATTTGAACAATGTTAAGCATCATTTATAATACAAAGATCCAAGCAATGTTTTGAAGTAAAATTTGTTATCGAAATCTAAATCATTTACTTTCGGAACCACAACATGGATGACCCTGTATTTCACCCAAAAATTAATTTATTAGAAATTTAAACATATATACATGTACATACTTTCTCATTCTCTTTTCCTATTTCGTTTAAGGTAATTGATCCAGATGATCTTCCTCAAAGGGCCCGTTGGACTATCATAGCAACAGCATTCCTTCTACTCCTAATGTGCCTAATGCTAGTTGGTATCACTCTACGAATGGCACCTATCATCGATGATATGGGTGAGTTTTGTTAACAAAAAATATAACTTGTATCCGCTCCCACATACCTACATACACATGTATGCATGTTATTTTGTAAGGAAATGTTGCCACTACATGCCGTGTACAAATTGAAAACAAAGAATAAAAAAAAGTCCCAAACAATTACGAGTAAGTTAGCGACAAAAATGTAAGTACACCTTAGTGAAAGTTTTTCAAATCCAAAAAAAAAATACACAAGAATCTGAAAGTTGACAAAACCAAGAGATACAAGTACAGAAATGATATCCATAAAACTGCTCTTACTCTACAAAAACAACAGAAAATAAAAACCAAATATAGAACTACAAAACGCCAACGACATGTAGCTAGTAGTAGTACGAGTAGTAAAGGGGATGAAGAAAGTATTCAAGGACTAGCCGTTGGATTTATAGTTATGCTTTAAGTATCTCAGCAAACTGACCTACATTTCTAGCGAAAATAAAAGTGCGCGATTATACTCCCGCCGGCGTTTATTATTATTTTTTTTTTATTTAAATGTTGGTAAACATGGTATGTTCGTGTATTGTGGCAAGTTGCGTCCTCTCATTTCCACTGAATTCTCACTCTCCTTTATGTTGATATACTCCTGCTGGTTGCCCATCTTATTATCAACGCTGCCCACACATTTTCGATTATGTATGGGTAGTTCGGTTTCTTTGTTTTATTTTAATTTTAATTTTGATTAAAAGTTTACTGGGATAGTACTTACTGGGCTAGAAATACATACCTACGTACTATCTACCACTATTCACTTAACGCAGGGATGATAAAAAGCTTTCAGTTCTTGAGCTTTTCCAACTCCCAATGGTATGCAATTAACTTTTTCGCACATTTTCCAATCAAGTTTTCCACAAAAGTTCACTTTTCCTTAGGAAACTCAGAGAGGATATGTGCTTTCATAGAGAGAAAGCTCCATTCCAGGTATGTTATACAGATTCCAGCGCTGTTATTAACAGAATCCAAATATTATTTCAACAGGTAAAGAAAGGAAAACACATGCTTTTAGAGGGTGAAATCCATCCTCGTCATTCCAAAGTTACTAACACATCTCTGCGATCCATAGCTTGTTGATTTTTGTTCTCTTGTCATGTTATACAAAATGGTTTTTGTTCCTTGCTCCTTGTCCCTTGTTCATCGCCCTTTTAAGAGTTGGTAGTAGTTGTGAGTGCTTCATTTTCCCTAGAGTCAATATCCATTGTAACATACCCAACCGGAAGTTTATATGGTTAACGGAAGTTGCAAATGGTAAAGCTAATGTTGTGACATACTGTCTAGAAGAGATGAGATGAGAGAAAAAAGCAAAACAAAACAAAAACACAAAAAAAAAGAAGAAACAAATCAAATCGCTTCCTCTAGGGTGATGTCTGCATTTGGTCATGGGGTTGACTTCAAATACAATATAATCGGCGATGAAGGGAAGGTGTGGAGCGATTATTAAATAAAATGGAGATGCATAAAATTAGTGTGAGGACATTTTAATACAACGTCAGGGAGTGAGATTTTTTTATTGTTATGACGTGAGTCTTGTACTTTGTGGATTACTTGGGAGCAATTTAATTTAATTTTTAGCTTTCGGTACGCAAGGAAAGCACCGTCGGAAAAGCCGGATTTTAAATAGCTTTTTATAGGTATGTGTACATACGTACATGTGCAGGGATGTGTACATTTTTATTAAGACGACTTGGGGGAGTGCTTAGAGAAGCAACATTAGACCGCTTTATTGCAGCAATGGTTTTGATGTGTTTTAACTGAAACGACTCAGGTCGACATGTTCTTGGCAGATTCTGATGGCGGGGTTTCTTATTTCAATTGCTTATGTAAAAAAAAAAGTAAAAATCTTCTCAATGCACCTTGCGACCACCAATGTGACCACTAGGCTCCCTTAAATCGACTTGCAATCAGCCACTCTATCACAACGATAGTGTGCACACTTTGCTGCTAGCTCAAAGATCTCAATATATTTAGATAAATCGTCTGCTCTTCTTTGAAGATTAAACATCTCAATGACGTGCAGAAGTCTGAAAAGTGCAAGCAAAGTCTTCGTAAGCCTTACTTACTTACTAAGAATAGGGCTACAGATGTCACATGTGTTTAATGTAGGTAGCTTCCGTGAAAGCTTAAGCCTACGGTGCTTCTTCGCACGAGATATCAAAACAATGCTTTAATCAGCGTCCTTCAGGTGGTACAAGTACCACCACCAGTACCAGACTCGAAGTCGTGTGTAAGACACGAACTTCCCTTTGGGTGAAGGGCCGAGACCTATCTAATACCTCAGCTATTCTGTGGGTCATGGAACGCGGTTGCAGTGCAACTTCACATCGAATAGTCCAATCCCGTCAATGGCCATCAAATTGTTAAGCACAGGTTGTAGCACACTACGATATATGTTCAATTATGAGATTTCTAAGCACTATTTGGTCTATTCTCCCCGAGACTTTGGGTATAAGCCACAGATATCACCATAATCCCACAAAGAGGCCTACTCCAAGGTCAGGCTGGAGCAGAATTTCCAGGGGCCCTGATCTCGCGCAACATTAGAATATAGTTTCCGGTCGAGCTTCGCAACCTTGCTGTCACTTCCACTTGGGCACCTCACTGCCCAAACCTGGCGGCCTTTGGTCCAACTTATATCTATTTCCACCAGCCAACTATGCTATTTACGATGGAAAATCTCGAACGAGAACGATCGAGAACGAATTCTATCAAATTTCGTTCTCTCCAGCAGAACTCCACTGACATCGTAGGCCACACTATCATAGGTGATGCCCATAGCTTGCAAATCAAGGGAAGCTCCGCATGTACGACCTGCAACCTCGCTAAGGCTTCTCTTATGCAAAAATGCACGCAAAGAGCCATGCCCGGTCAGCGTGAAGCCCAGACTGAGATTGAAACTCAGATCTGGTAGCTTGCTCATGGTCGACACGTCCCGAATGAAACTATAAGTAACCCTGCCTTTGTCACTCATGTCCCATCTAGATTGCAATTTAGACCGGACACATTCGAAAACAAAGATATGGCTACAGTACAACCAACAAGCGTCTCCAGTTCCACTTATGTGCGCTACCTGGGTTTCGATATTCCTCTACTGTGCTGTCCCTCGAGGGCAAATTTATACATTTTTTGAACCGAAATACTGGTTTCTATCTTCTCTATATAGTATGACCCACCTACATCAGTCGTTGGAGCTTCAAGTCTTCGGGTTTAGTATTAGCTAAGTTGACCATTTTGCTCGACATGAGCTCGAAGCAAATCAGACTAATGGGCATCAAGCTCTTTACTAACATGTACATCTCACACATCATCTCTCTGTTGATACTCCAAAGTAGAGAGCGAGTGGTTAGGCGCTCATATTTTTTACGTACTTAATGCCTTCGGAATATTGGTCCACAATATTTGGCGTATAATTTTAAACGCACACCGAACTGCGTAGGAATAGCAACTCGGGATCCTTCACCATGATCGTCCTGAACATTAGCTGGAATGGCGCTGTTGAGTTTGATCACATCCTGCACCGAATTAGTATGTTTGTGCCATTGCCTGTGGTAAATCAGGTGAGAACTTCGATGATGATCCGATTCATTCGTTCGACTTGCCTGTTTCACTTTGGTATGCCCGTTGTCGTTATTACAAGTTGTATACGATTCCTCTCGCTGTATTTGCTCCTCGGTTGTAAACACCTCCCAAATGGTCTAAGTGGTAGACACCCTCCGCCTTTCACAGTTCCGGGCCGCTAGGAAATATGCCACACAATTAAAGGTTACCTTGGTGACGACGCTTTTCAGCTTCAAAACGTAATAATCCAGCTTAAAGATCGCCTTTATCTCCACGGTTCTGATGTGCCATTGTGTAATTTCAATACTACCTAAAACTGAGGCAAAAGTACTACAAAAACCCAAAAGTAGTAAACAATTGTTGGTCGTTCTTGAAAAATATTAAAAATTCTGCATTATCCGCCAGTGTGATTGCTGCACACTCTGCATCTAGTTCAATACTTTCTGATCGTGTCATGTCTCCGCCTATACTTGAGTGCGTCGTTTCTTCAATTAGAAGAATGTACTTTCGCATTGGTGTGTTACAACAGGAGTCCTTTAAAATCTTAACATCCGCAAATCCGCTGATTCAGATGGTGTATTTCCCTTCTTTCTGAAGCAGTGCTCTGCAAAACTTGCAAAACTACTGCGTAACCCTTTTCATCATTTCTATTTTCAGGCCTCTTCCAAGCAGATGAAAACAGCATTTGTCCAGTTCATCTCTAAAAAGGGCGAATCTTTTTTTTCTCCTCTTAAAGACCCATTGCATTTACATATTTTCTTTTCCAGGTCATGGTTTTCGTAGCAAAATTTCAACTACTGATTTGGAGCACTAAAAAGTGGAACAAAAGTATCATCAAGATAGTTGCACTTAATACTTATTAGGCATTTGACAGAGTTTGGCACTAGGCGTCTCTTGACGTCTTTCTTCTTCAGTGGATGAGAATCAACCTTTTGGAACTAAAATTTAAATTCAAGCTGTTTTGGATAGGGATATAGTAAGTCTGGTATTCACAAAGTGAATGCTTGTGTACCCCAGGGCTCCGTTTTATCCCCGACACTCTTTCTAATTTTTTTAAATGTTCTCCTGTCCGATATTTTTTATCCGAAATATTCGTTTGCTGACGACAGTACTCTCTGCTTTTTAAATTCGTTTCCGGATTCTTGTCCGTGCTCTTTGAAAGCATTCCTCTGCTTTCAACATCAACAGAATGGAAACATTCTGTCTGTTGTCGTCACAGCGAAATGTAAACACCAAGCTACTATCAATGCACTTGCAGCGTCGAAACCGGAAAACATTCCGGAAAGGTGAAAAGTTCTCGACCTGAAAATGAAAGATTGCGATTTTTTATTGTAAAACGATTTTATTTCTCTACATACTACCTTGATCAAAAAGTTCCCGGAACCACAGTGTGGCGCTCCAATTGTTCCGAATTGAGTTCTGTTTTTTTTTTGTTAAGTTGGTACATCCGATGTTCATCCTCTCTAAATCTTTGCGTCATAGCTTGACATTTGCAAAAGTTACGTAGCCAAGAGTACATCTATCTCTGTGTGTGTTGGCGATTTTTTAGAATTTTAAAAATTAATTTTAATTTAAATTTGCAACAACGAACTTGTATTAAATTTTGCCTAAAAAATGGGTTTAATGGTGCTCGAACCTTGGAAATGTTGGAAAAGTACTTCGGCAACGATTCTCTAAAGAAAACGTTTGTTTACCAGTAGCACGAGCGGTTCAAAAGTGGTCGTGAGTCAATCGAAGATGATGAACGCAGTGGCAGACCATCGACATCGAAAACCGACGAAAACATTGATAAAGTAAAAAAAATGTTGGTCAATAACCGCAAATGGATCCGTCCAAGACATTTTGGTTAATGATTTGGGTTTCCGTCGTGTAGCAGCAAAGTTGGTGTCAAAAGACCTCAATTTCATGCAAAAAAGAGACCGCGTTCGCGTCGCAAAAGAGATGATTTGTGAGGCTGAATCCGATCCCACATTCATCAAAAGGATCATTCCTGGAGACAAGACGTGGGTTTATGAGTAGGACACGCAATCCAGACATCAGGCAAGTGAATGGCGTTCACCAAATGAGCCGAGACCAAAAAAACCACGTCGTTTTCAGTCAAAAAAGAAGGCAATGCTCACGGTTTTCATGGATTACAACGGTGTAGTGCATCATGAATTTTTCCCAGAAGGCCAGACAGTAAACAAAGAGTATTATTTGGGCGTTGTGAGACGTTTGCGTGAAGCAATTCGCCGAAAGAGACCAGAATTGTGGGTAGAAAACTCGTGGATTTTGCACCATGATAACGCACAGTCGCACCATCGCACCCATCATTATTCGGAATTTTTTGACGAAATACCATCCAACAGCCACCGAATTCACCTGATGGCTCCATGTGGCTTCTTACTGTTCAATCGAGTTAAAAAACCACTACGGTGAACGCGTTTCAGCAGCCGAGAGGAAGTAATAGAAAAATCGCAGACAGCACTGATGGACATACCGAAAACCGAATATAAAAAATGTTTTGAAGACTAGATCAAGCGCTGGCATAAGTGTGTTGCAGTCGATGGGGATAACTTTGAAAGGGACAATATAGATTTAGATGAATAAATTTGTATTTGTAATTTTCTGAGTAAATTCCGGGAAATTTTTGCGCTTCCCAAAAGCAAATTTCCTCATGTTTGAAAACAGATAGAAGTCTGGGGGTGACAAATCAGCAGATTCGCCTATAAGTGTATAGGTGCATTGTCCTGGTGAAAGACGATTTTTGTTTCTTCAAGTCAAGCCTATTCTCGCGATTTTTGGCATCCAGCTGGTCAAGAATCAATTAACAGGATCCCTTTCGTATCCCAAAAAACGTTGGTCTTTCCGGCAGATGCGATCGATTTCGCTTTCTTTGGCGCTTAACCACCGGCTTTCACCAACTGCTTCGTTTTTGATATGTATTGCTGCGAAAATCGTTTGCGCATTTGCTTTTGATCGACATATAGCAAATTCGGCACCCATCTTGCGCAGAGCTTTCGCACCCCTACTCAAAAGAACAAGTCAAAAGTTGTCATAAGAACTAATGACACGTGCATCCTGGGAAGCATACATTTTTACTGATTGCAACCATGCCCTCGTATGTTAATGAAAACTTACGTTGAACTGACCAAATTAATGCAAAAAAGCAGCAAAATATTTGAGGAAACCTTCAACGATGTAAGAAATACTTTTACCCCTTTGATCTGGTTTCAATTTATATGCGGCATTCATCGTCCGAAAATTCGGCCAATTTGGTTAGTTGCTTCTCTCTGTTAGTCTCTGCCCTTGATGGTGATGCTTTTATAACCGAGTCAATCGACAATCTCGTACACTGAAATGTCTCCTGTCTAACTTGGTCCTATGGCTGTTTTTACCCAATATGCTCCATCGAAAATGCTAAAAGCATTCCACCTCTTTAAACTTTTATTCGTAATACCTGTCTCGCTATGGATGCTCATCAGTATGGCCTCAATCCTTCTTTCGAACGTATTCTAAAATATCGTGATCAATCCCTAAGCCGCATAACTAGCTTATCTAACGCCCTGCCGGGATCTCTCTTTCCTAGTCATTGCAACTTGCAAACATTGTCGGAGCCTCTTTTTAAGGATTCTAATAACCCCCTGAGGCCCAGGTCCACCCCAGACTGTAGCGCCACTTAAAGTAAATAAGTAACAACCCCCTGAGAGCATGTTTATTATAACAAGAAACGAAGTTGTATACGAGATTAAATACCAACAGATGCATGCCGCACATATCTTCGCGTGTGCATTTTTGATGACCGAATACTCTTCCATGTATATACTACGCGGCAACATTGTATAGAAAAGACCTAGTATTTGCACCTCCTTTTCCCAGTCTGATTCAATTACGGCAACATTAAATAAACAAAATTAAATAGCATGCAACATTAGTAACACAAAGTCTTCACCCAATGATGATCTCGGAAACGGGAAACCAATTGACATACTTTCCAATAAAGTAATTTTGGTTGACTTCTAATGATTACCAAATATTTACTCCAAAAAGTGATCAACTTTTAGGCCTTTCCGACCCCACTTAGCGACACTAAGCCCGCATGGCAGTTCTACAGAGTTTTGAGCTGGAGACGTTCCACATATGAGTTTGTACGAGTATGTAGCAACCAAAACCATATCGAAAAGTTTTTTCCCCTTGTCGTGATTCCACTTAGGTTCTTTGAAAACATTTCCATTATTTAACTCACAAATACCAGTAACTGTATGTTTATGTTTACACTATAAACCTACTCGTAGCACATGTGACAATCCACTACCACCAAGAGAGAAAGCAAAAACTTCCTCTTCGGGCAGGAAAAGTTTATCCCCGAAACTTTACGCGCCGAATTATCATTTTCGTAGGTTCGCAAAAGCGCTCAACCATAAATGCGAGCGGTAAGGGCTTAGTAGGATCTTTTTTGGTACCGTTAAAGGCAACGGTAAACAACAATTCCATCACAAAACGCTCAACACAACCGCAAAACCGAAAATCCTAACGAGTCGTTTAATTTGCCGACGGTTTCGATGTTGGTGTTGGTAAGGCGGCAACACCAGCATTCATACAAACAGAAGGGAATCATTAATTGTTACTTACAAATACGAGTAGAACCCGATTTACCGTAACATTAAAACGGTGGCTTTAATTTTCCTAGATGTTGCTTGCTGCAATGATGTTTCACCGCATACCACCCTCTAGTTCACCAGAGAACAGTGAGTTGTTTAGGTCGTAGTGCGTGGCAAGGGTTTTTAACGTGATTCTTCAGCTACGGATAAGTGTTCCCTACCGACTCTACCACGAAGACGACGCATGGGCGGGGGGTGGGGGAGGTAATATGAAGTGAAAGAAAGCTTTTTGCAAGAGGAAATAATTAACTTAGTCAGAAGTTGGACGGTGAAAGAAGATGAAAGAAGGTCAAAACAGGAAAACAGGGGGTTTGGCGGGATGTTAGCACAGATTTAAATGGGCGAGCAAACCATATTGGCTGAATAGCTCACCCGTGGTATAGTGATTCAGCGTTGTTGGTGTTTTTCTTTGCTTTGTTTAATATGCTCGTTTAATCGCCAGTTTTGAAGGATCCCTCTAAAGCATGTGAACGTTTACATTGTATGGTAGGGTGTTGAGAGTAGTCTTTTTGTAACGGTTATTTTACGGTACGAGCACATAATTGCCACATACTTAGATGAAAAGTTAAGAAGCCGCTTTATGGTTCTAAATAAATTTGAAGCCAACGATTTGCAAAGCGGAAAATTACGGTACACCAGATTATGGAGTAATCGTGGGTGTACCATATTGTCAAAGCTACTGCAAGTCCTAAAACGCCCTCATGTATGTAGTTTGTTCATTCAGTTTTTTGCCAACATTGCTGCTTTTGTCATTTTAGTGAAGCATGGCTGGATAAGTTGCCTTCGCTTTGTAAGTGAAATTGAAACGTAACTTCTCCGTTCTGTCAAAAGAAAATTCCTCTTGATGTTACACGGAAGGTGCAATTATCTGTCGTGGTCGATCGAAGAAGATGATTTGCGTTCATATACAGTGTGGCAAATAATATCCCGGACTTAAGACATATCTCACCAGCAAAGAGCGCCATCTATTTATCCCAACACACGAGTCACACAGCATTCATTGTTGGGCGATTTTTGCTCGAAATCAAGTCTGTGTGTTAAATCATCCGCCCCATTCACCTGAGTTGGCACAGTGCGACATAGTCACTTGAGGCAATTTTGCAAAATGAGCTAGAGCAGGCATTTAAAGCACTATCAAATCGTTGTAACAAGGCCATTGGATCGGGGAAAAAATATATAAATCGCGTTTCAATTATGTTTTCTAGAGCCAGTCCGGGATATTATTTACCACACTGTGCATATGGTCGCGGGGCAAACTACATTAAGGATGCATACATGGGCCTACCTTGGATGCGTTTAATCGCAAACAGAATTTTGGAGCAACCAGTTCCTTTTGCCGTGAATTAGACTGCCGAGTAGAGCGGAAGTCTAAGCCGATTGCGTCTTCAGCTAAACCAGACTACAAATTCTTTATTTTATCAATCAGATGACACCCCTTCATAACAGAGTCAGCATAAGTGCTTACATTTAATGATTTGTTAAGCTTGTGGCCCTTGTGGGGATAGAAATGAGTTTTCAAAGGACAAAGGTTAGATCGGTTGGATTTATAAAAGATTTTGACAGCGAGATACCCAATCAATCCTCGGTCGTTTGAAACTGTGAAAAGCAGCAGCTTTAATCTGAATGCGAAATTTTTCAAACACCATGTTCACATCGACTTGTAATCAAGCCGAGGGCTGTAATTATCTTGTTGATTTGAGGCATTTTCATCGTCAAATTTGAAGCAGATACATTCCAATCCTCACATCAACAAAAAATCAACTTGTAGAAAACCCGACAGCAGCTTCTTCATGATTTCTATAATTGCCTTAGAAATTAAGTGGCATGCAACTCCTTCTATAAACGAATATTTTGCCCGAAGAAAACCCTAGTATAGCAGGACTAAATTTTATATACCGTTTCTCTTGCCATCGCTAGGGGACTTAGAAGTCAAATCCCTAGATTCTTGAAATATTGCTGCCGAGAAATCTATCTCGTTGAGGTCAATGTTTTTCTAATGTTTTTACATTTGCCTCCTGCTTCGCCTGGAACTTGCATTTGTATCGATTTTTGTACAGGATTTTCTGACGACCTTCATCGAACAAGGTAAAAAAAGCTGATTTCCACAACAGTTTATCCACTTTGGGCTGTATAATGTTGAGGCTTCCGCAGATGCTCGCACTTTTTATAAGGTTATGTTTTGTTACACCCATTTGACTTCCGTTTCTGTTGCTTTTCTTTTAAAAAAAGGTGCCCTATCTATTTCCTGAGTAGCTTGGCCATTATTCTTCTTAACTGCCCTTACCGTCTCTGGATTGTTCGCATACCATGGATCTTTAGTAGAACCCCACAAAATAAAATCAACACCGTCATATTACAGTTCTGTGGCGGCCAAGTAACATCACCGAATTGATTGATTATATGATTATTGAACTCAGTGTCGGACAGCTCAGGTGGCACTTAATGCCATCTTTCTGAAATCACACCCAAATCAAGTCCAAATCTTCAATTTCTAGCCACAACAAATCAGTTAACATGCCTCGGCAGCATCGATTGTAACGTTTCCTCCATGTCATCATCTGGAAGAAAAATAGGCCAATACTACCGCCTCACATTACGAACGCATTGGCTTCTCTATGGCTACCTATGTTGGGATTTTCCGAGCCGAGAATTTTGCTTGTTTACGTAGCTGCCTGGATAGATTGGACCTCATCTGAAAGGATAATTTGTTTGAGTAAAATTGTCGTCAATTTCAAGCTGCTCTTAAGCTCACACAGAGAAGCAATAACGAAGTGGGTTGTCAATTTGCCTCAATTTCTGAGTCAAATGGATTTTGTAGAGTAATCCGAGATATATTTGCAAAATTCTACTTAGTCTAGTGCAATAGATGCTCAGTTTCTGAGACCTTTGGCACGTTGAGGTTTTCGGGTTGACTTTTTGAGCCATTTAAGTCACTTCATTCTTACTCTAACATATGAGTGACAACATCATCGCAATTTTCTTTGGGGGTAACGACAAAGCTTAAGTATTTATATTTTTCGCACTTTGCTACAATGACTACTTCCAAACTGACATCGGGAATTGGCTATGCGGCTTCGAAAACGTTCATTTGTAGAACCGAACCATGGCTCTTTAACTTCGAGCGGTTTTATCCCATTACTAAGAGTTACCTGTAGAGTGACGGTTATGTCCGTGGTTTATTATAGCGATGTCATTAATGCAAAGAAGGCAAGATATTCCGGATTCATTGCGCTGACTCGATGGTAAATCTTGAACGGCATTTAAAAGCGACGCACTTTGTCCGAATGCCTTGTTGTACTCCGAAGTCTCTCGTTCCGATCCCGCTATCCATTTAGCCAGATTGTCTGTTAGTTAACAGCACTTCGTTGTTTTAAGTTTCTCCATATATTTTCATAGGATGCGGCATTAGTCTTACAAATCGGTAGTCGTTGCAATCGTTGTTCTTCTACAATAAGCCAGCTGACACGATCCTTCGCAAGTTGTTTCCATCAGGCTGCGCTCAAAGTTGGTTGAGATCACCTTCCACTTGTTCGCCCGTAGTCCACGGGGATTCGATTTGAAGATTATTTTGACCGGGGCTGTGGTGTCCATTCACTCTACATAGCCCGCCCATTTTCGGCATTGAATCCGTAGACGCTTGACTAAGCCGATGTCGAGGTACAGCCCGTACAGTTCATGGCATAATCTCCATCTTCATTCCCCTCTTATACAGACGGGACCAAAAATAACACAAGGGTTACTTTATTCTTTTTCAATTATGTGCATGTTTTTGCATCATAGAGCAGCTTGATCTTGCGAGAGAGGACTCTGCTACGTAATTGTCTTCTGAGCCCAAAGAAACAGCATTTAGCAAAAGTTATTCTACGTTTATTTCGCGCTGGCATCGCTGCAGCTTATAGCTGCGGTCCCTAATTTATCGTGAGACCAATTCTAGCCATCTCCGATTCAATAGCTGCGAATGCTTCATTGACGTCTCGCTGTCTTCGTCCAATAACGTCGATGTCCTTGTTGGGAGACATTTAAGTATTTTTTCTCTGTATTGTTCATTTCCCTCTTCCCCGTTAGAAGGTATTCACTCTCCACAATATATTTTGGGGATTGAAGGCTTTTAACATTCCACAACCTCGTTTCGTTATTTAAATTGAGCCGGCCTTTTGAAACACTGAATAAAGTTTTCAAAGACTGATGCTGAGATTTTTGACTAGATCGTATACTATTTCATTGAAACTCCAAAGCCCATCAACTCATATGGGACAACATATCTTCATGATCAAGCTCTTTTTTTCGGGTAAAGCCTTACTACTCAATTGCCTTCTTAACCCAAAAAAGCAACGGCAAGAGTTTTATTTATCTTCGTTTTATTTTTACTGAAGCGTCGTTGGCGAATTGATAGCAAAGCCAAGGTACACAAAGTCTATTATTACCACAGATTTATGTAGGGTGCCAATTGTTCCAAATGTCCAATTCGTCGACGTTATGTGTCCTTCCTCGTTGGCAGCACAT
The DNA here is from genome assembly GCA_928272305.1 of Volucella inflata. Taxonomy (NCBI): domain Eukaryota; kingdom Metazoa; phylum Arthropoda; class Insecta; order Diptera; family Syrphidae; genus Volucella; species Volucella inflata. The sequence goes on along the minus strand of OV743717.1, from coordinate 78,268,933 downwards.
GTTTTGCTTTGCCTTCATTGTTCACTTAATCTATTTTGGCAACTTTGTCGCATGACATCGCGTCACCTTTTCTAAAATCGTTTTTGACATTAAATGTCTCTGTTAGGTCGTAACGGATCTACATCTTCATTTTTCACAGAGTGCTTCGATTTGAATCGATTTTAAATTCCTGCGGAACAGGGTTGCTTATGGACTTTCATGGTCTCAGAACACACTCATGTAAAAAATCAGGTTGTTAACGAACGACTCCAAATGCTCAGTCAACAAACCAGATAAGATAAGATTTTGTACGGAATGTGAAAGGTACTTATACCAGCCAGGCCGCTCTTAAGACAATGGGATCAATCGACATTTACTCTAATATAGTCAGGGGCTGTCGCACAATGCTCAAAGCATTATGAACCTGAGAGTGTGCTGGGTGCCAGGACACTGCGGTATAGAGGAAAATGAACAAGCGAATGAGCTTGCAAGAAGAGGAGTGCTATTCGATAATAGTGAGGTTGCTAACATCAAACCACCCCTCTGCACAGAAACACGCACTTTTGAGGAAAAAAAAAAAAAAAAGAACACTGTGGCGCTAGTATGTTCCATGGCCTAGCTTCTTGACACTCATTTGTGTTGCTCATGTTCTCATTTTTGAGCGGGGGCCTACGGTTTATCGCCGAGTCCGAACGGCACTCTTTAAAAGTTTTTTTCCTAGGCAATTTTACTTTTGGGAGTTTGCCATTGCCCGCCGAAAGGGTGATGGCGATTTGAAAAATTGTTGGTGACCAGCCAGGAATCGAACCCAGACCCTCTGCGTGATAGTCCAATGAGCTAACTATAGCGCCATCGACATCGCCATCGCCATCGCCACTTTGAGGAAAAGACCATAAAAACTGCCAACAAAAGGTGGTCGCGTCTTGGAGGACATAGGGTATCAAATGTTCGTTAGCCACTTCTCAACGGTAAAATATCTAGGGAGAACAAAGACAAGCTTGGAAGATTTTAAGGATACCTGACAGGACACTATCTCCTGCTGAGACACGCAAAAGAGACTCCAATTGTCAGCTACAGACATTTGTAGATTCTGCGGCGATTTGCAAGCGGTTAAGGGCATAACACACATGCTGTGCGAATTTGAGGCAATATCGCGTAGCCTAAGGAAATTTTAAGGAAAATACTTTTTTGAAAACATAGAGGAAATAGACGCCACGGATTTCAAAGGCCTTTTTTGTAAAGAGATTGGGAGATCATTTAGGTTTTTGCCCTTTGAAGTCAAATTCAACTGGTCTCACAGGGATCGTGATAGGCCCTAACTTTTAACGGGCCAGGAGATAAGGCAAGCACTTTGCTACAAACTTGGTTGTTGTCCTGCTGTTTTGTAATTCAAATTGTTGCAGCAGTTTCGCGGTCAATCATCGTGCATTCTTCAGCCTTTGTCAATTTGGCATATGAGTGGCTGATTGGACTTCAGATTGATTAAAATTATGGACGGGCTTTTCTAGCCTAGAGCCTCACTGGTACTGGCAGCAATGGTACTGAAGATTAATACTTCTTCAGTAGCCTTAGTCTAAAGAATTTTTTTTGTGAAGAATCAGGTTGTTCTTTTTGGCAAATACTTTTTTTCAGCCATATTTTACAGTATAGATAGAGCATGCCTATTACCAAGTCATATTTCGCTGTTTAAAACAGGTCGATGAGTGTGAGTCCATCAGGTCTAGAATCTGGTTTTCTTTTCATCGTTCAGATTAGTTGGAGGAAATCTTTGGCTTTCATCAAAGCCTGTTATGTTGTCTATATAAATAATTTTCAACTACATTTCATTGTTTTAACCATTATTTTTGCATTGTTCGTCTTTACAGGTTTCAACTCGAGCCTTGTAACCTTTGGAAAGTTCTAACATTTCTCTTGAACCTGCTTTTACTTGCAATTGCATCTTCTTTTGTGAAGCTGGTAGTTATCACGTGTCGTTTGTTCTCTAAGCTCGCAAGCAGCACCACTCTGTGCGTTCCTCATTTTGCTACAAGTGTTTGCCACATGTTTTTTCTAACCGGGAGTTTTGTTTTGATAGCGGTAAGGGGACTTTTCTTGTGGCAAAGGTATTCAGAATATAAAGGAGCGGCAAATGAATTTAGTGAGTATTGAGGGTAACTGGAATACTTGTTGTAGTACCCGTTTGATGTTAAACCTTCTCACAATATTTGTTTGTCTTCTTTATGATGAATCTGGATACATCCAGGAAGTACTTTGTCTCAATATGCTCCATCGTAATGTTTGAATATCCACTTTACTTTTAGAGCTCCCTAGGCCGATCGACAAAAAACACTTTCTTTGGAGACTCACATCCATTTCCTTTAGATTTATTTTTACGTTAGCGCCTACATTCCTTTTTCGTCGTAAATTAAGTAGAAAATGAGCGATCAGAACACCAGTGTCTATCACATCAGTGTCTAGTATCTGTGAGCGCAAGCGAAAAATTTCACAAAAAAGTTGTCTTCATTTATGCCTTCGACATTAATGTGTCTACCTAAAGTATATAGGTAACTTTGAAAAGTTTTCATCTATTTATGTTGAGATACAGCTAGAATGACACATACTTTTTAAAGAAGTCGGTAAGCATTCATTTGATTCGTTTAGACTATGACCCGAAGTCTGAACTCAGTTGTAACTATGGCTCAGGTAATATGAACCGAACTTCAGATAGTGAGAAATCCTTTTCCGATATTCAGACACTATTGTGGTTGAGAACCAGGGAAGACTAAGTTTTTATTTATTTTATTTATTTTATTGTGGCAAGAAATTATAATTTTTAGGATACAATTTTAGGGATACAGAGATTTGGCTTGGTACCTTACTTCTAAAATATTTGTACAATTTTTTACTAAATATAATATCACAGATTTATATACAATTTGAAGGAAAAGCCACTTAAAACCTTCATTTAAACTAAATTCGCAGGGGAAAGGAAGAAGCGGTTTCAACACTTGATTTTAAAAATAAAGATTATTAATTTGTGAGAAGTTACACAATTAAAATGATTAACAGGTAAATGATAATGAAGGAGAACAATTGAATAAATAAAGAAGTAATTTAATAAATATAAATGTATTGGAATACAATATATGAACAAATAAATAAATAAATAAATATATATATAATATATAAATAAGTAAGTAAATAAATAAATAAATATGAATATGAAACAAATTTATATTGCACTCCTACAAGTTTGAAATCAAGTAGTTGTCAGATGAAGAACAAGAGATATTACAATATATTGATGGTTTAGTTTTTAAATTTTATCTGAAACCATTTCAATATTAGCCATTTTATGAAGTTCCTCTGTTCAGAAAAACCAGGAAAGATTAAGTACCATTTTAAGCAATTTGTTTTGTGCTATTTGCAGCTTACCCCAAACAGGAGATCCCTAAAACATAATTGCTTGGAATATTGATTTAAAAATTAATAATTTGTTGGTGTCACTCAATTTTGAATTCCGGCATATAAATGGGTAGAGAACTCTTATTGTCACATTAACCTTTTCAATTATTTGTTGGACATGAAGATTGAATGTAAATCGCTTATCTAAATAGATGCAAAGATACTTAACAGTCGATTTCCACTCAACTTGAGTACCGTTGATAAGAAGGTTGTTAGTAAGAAGTTTGCAGGCTTTTTTTTAAGAGTAAAAAGATAGCCTGATTCTTAGAAGCATTAATGTTAATTTTCCAATCACTACAATATACTTCAACAGCATTTAAACCAGATTGCAAATTAGTTCTAATGTTAATACCAATTGCATCTGAAGAATAAATGCAAGTATCGTCCACGAATAAGGCAATGTTACAGTTTGTCAAGTTGGGGAAATCGGAAGTATATATATTAAAGAGGACTGGACCAAGAACAGATCCTTGTGGGACACCTGCATTAATCAAATGATTGTCTGAAAGACATTGGTTGATGGATACATTGAAACTTCGGGATGATATTAACGATTGAATAATTTTAACTATGTACAACGGAAAATTAAATCTTAGAAGTTTATGTATTAAACCATTATGCCAAACGGTGTCGAAGGCTTTCCCTACGTCCAAAATTACCATACCAGTGCTTTTGCCCTCTGAAAGGTTATTTTTAATATCTTTTGTGATACGATGCACTTGGTGAGTAGTGTTGTGAAATGGCCTGAATCCAAATTGCTCCGGGGACAAAATTGCGTTTTCGTCAACAAACGATACAATTCTTTTTTATATAATTTTTTCCAGGTACTTACTAAAGGAGCTTAGCAGACTAATTGGCCTGTAGCTACAAGGTAAATTGGGAGCTTTGCCTGGTTTCAAGATTGGAATTATCTTGGCTACTTTCCACTTATTAGGAAAATATGCCAATCTAAGACAGTTGTTGAACAAATCCATCAACTTCGTAAGGGCAAAATCAGGGAGATTTTTGAGGCACTGATTCTTAATCCCATCTGAGCCAGACGATTTTCTAGTCTTGAAACTACGTATAACATCCCTCAATTCATTAAGATGTATAAGCTGTGAATTGAGGATGTTTAGTGATTGTTCTACGGAAGATTCGATATGCGTGACTGGAATTACGTTTCTACCAATTCAATGAATTTTGAAAAAGTTGATTGCCAGCGCATTAGCTTTATCACAACCAGAAGCCAACGAAGAATTGCCAACCTTAAGTGGAGGAATGTAAGTGTTTCTTTTTCTTCACTACCTTATTTAGACCCTGTAGTCTATCGTTCCACGATTGGTTTCTATGGTTCTTTATTGCATATTTTACCAAAGAATTTAATTTATTGTAATTCTCGAGATAAGACACATTTTTTGTACGTTTCCAACTGGATCTACAAGTGTTTCTTAGTTTTATCATCTGGAGAATAAATTGGGGAATAATGCTGGATGCACATATTGCGACCGTTTTCTTTGGCACTGAATGTTATACGCTTTCTAAGATCGCAGAGTTAAAAGCTTCTACATTTTGATCTATTTCAGATATGTTGCTGTTTTGAACCAGAGAGTTTTCAAGATTAGTTCTTATTATTCTTCTAAATAAGTTTCAGTTGGAATTTTTGAAGTCATAGATTTGATTTGCGCACTGCACTGGAGAAGCTTTCACGCAACACTTAACAGGTAGATGATCGGAACTGAGTTCGTTGAGGGTTATGGGGGAAGTAAAAAGATCAGGCATATTAGTAAGATATAAATCCAACGTAGAAGGGTTTCTGTTCCTACTAGAATGTGAGTAGGACTATCGGGAAAGAAGATTTCAAATGGATGTCTTTCGTTGAGGTATCTAAGAATGTTACCCCATGCATTTGCCATCATAAAACACCAGTGCCTATGCCTGCAATTAAAATCACCACCTATTAGGAATAGATCGTTAGTATTAACTAGCCTTAGGAAGTCACTCCGGAGATCAAATATTTTTTGAGGTGTGATTACTCCACCCGGAAAATAAGCACTATAAATTTTCAATGTGTGTCCATTAACAAAAGGAACTTCAGTACCAATGGCTTCAATTAATTTCAAATAAGTAATAGGAAGTACCTCGTGTTTAATAGTACGTTTTCTTAGCACGGCAACCACCCCTTCTCTCTTCCCTATCCAAACGATAACACTTATAAACAGAGTTATACAAACGATCATTTGAATTTAACCAGGCTAAGTAGTCCCAGCCTTCTGAATGCATTTGAATATGTGTATCATTTCTGATCTGTCAATGTTTTGAAGAGGTTAAGTGGTTTAATGATGACATTTTATTTCCATGAACTTCAACTGTGGCATTGCTGAGTACGGTGTCCTTCTCAAACTTTTCTCATGTGCAGGAAGAGCTCCTGGAGTTAATTTTGCTAATGGGCCTAATCTAGCTACATCTGCTGATATCCCACCAATACTTTTCGATCTACTGTATGATCTTTGCGAACTCCTCGCCATAACTGATTCTTCATCAAGATGTGACAAATAGCATCTAGCCAAATTTTCTAGTGTTGCTCATAGTCTTTTTCATCTTGTACGAGTAACATTCGATAATAGCATTTCTCAATCATGTACATGCAGGATGTAGTTCTGTGTGAACATGAGACTTTAATTAATTTTAGCCCCCATGTTCGACAGATTCCTTGATCCATATTCCATAGTACAAATAGCTGTAGCAGTGACTAAGACACAGCACCTGAAACTCTGTAAATTCCTGTCTGTAGATTTGAAACACTGCAACCTCAAGGGGAAACTGTGCACTGAAATGTACCGACTTCCAACATGAATCGTTGCTAATTTCATCGTTCTTCAACTAATACGAGTACCAACCGACAACCCAGCAAAATGTCAAACCATTGACAGACGTGCACCTGTGAAAATTTCAAAAATCATTTCCTGCTTCGACATTTTATGTTCATTCTCTGTGTTCGTAGTTATCAAATATTCAAGGCATCTAACTATATTGGAAGGAACATCACCACTATGAAAAGGGGTGGAAAAACGTTAAATATAAAAAGATACAAAGAACCTGAGGGAAAATTAATTTACATGTATCAGGGCAAACTCTTACATACTATGCGTATCCGTACAACTACCAACAATAGTGAAGGCGTAGTACCAGCATGCCGGGAGAGAAATATTTATCAGAATCTCGGGGTCAACAGAAAAGGATTTTTCATCAGCTCACTGACGGCAGAAGCAGCTACTTTTAGCTCCTTTTAAAGGATATCTACTTGCCCTTCGTGTCATTTATAATGCCTTGGCAAGAACTCCCTTAGCACATTCGGTGAATTGTTATTGTTAAGTACGAATATACACAATCTTGTGCCTTTCTGCCCGTGCCAAGTTCCTTATCCATGCAGTTGATGTGCATGCCTGCACAAAAGCTTTTGCTATTAAGTAATGATAGGATTTGTTCTTGTTTTTTATGATTTTACAGCGAATAGATATGGATACTTGTGTAGGTACAGGTACTAGTATGAATCTAGATATACCGTTAACGTCGTCATACAATAGGCCTCCTTCATTGCAATTTTTCGAACGCATGCGGCGCGCAAGTAAACCGCATGTATCCGTGTAGTGTGTGTGCTTGTACTTTGTCTTAATTAAAATTTAATCTCTTGAAAAATCTTTTTAGCCGGAAAATGGGAAATGAATAACGCCCATAAACAGGTAGACAAACTACAAGGATTCTGAATGTACTTAAGCCTCCACTATGATTCAACAAAAGACATAGCATCAGTTTAAGCGACATTACATGACTCCAAGTGGCACACACTGACAGATCCCAGAACATCGCCGCTCTTGATATACCGAAAGTAGGACGACAAATGCCAAAAAAGAAAAGAAAATAAGAACAACCATCATAACAACAAAAAAAAGTCGCTAATAGAATACGGGGGTAGATCGCAAACAAAACGAATTAGAATTTTTTTTTTTTTTTTTAATACAAAACGACAAAGACCGGATAGCTGTGGGGACTGGTCTTATGGTCCTGGCAGCTGGTATAAGATTCGAACTTGATAGTGGAAAATTTCCAAGTTCTTTGAAAGGAGAAATTTAATTTAAGCTGGAGTAATTGGACGGAAGTTGAGGGTTATTAAGCCGACTTCTTGCATGTTGTGTCATACATAATTGTGAGTACCTTTCGCACTGTATCCGTTGTATCTATTGTGCTTGCTAGTGGTTCGGTGCTGATGTGAATAAATTACAATGTCAGCTGCTGCCATTTGACAATATTTTGATACAAGGGTAATTAGATTTACGCGATATTATTCCAAGTTAACGGGCACTGGACTGGTCATGTCGTTGCAGTGTTGTTGTGGACTACTGCTCATTGGCCAATTACAATGACAGCGCAATTAGGCTTCAAAAACTCCTTAGGTGGTTACTAGGTAAAATCCATAATATAGCTAAGTCACGTTGAAGAGTAAAACCCTGCGGCCATCTACTCTTATGTGAATGAGGATAAAAGCACTTGCTGCAAATTAATTACGATGGGCATCTACCACTTGTAACAGTTAACCTATCCGGCAGCATATGAACACTCAGTTTTGTATTCTACACACGAGGTATTGTAAACAAGGCCGTTTTGAGGTCAATTCGTAACAGACATATACAATAGATATGCACGTGGGTAGTACTCGTATTTCGTGTTTTCAAAAGATGAATGCAGCAATCTAGAGAAGATGAGCAAGATAAGTGTTGTAGGTATATTTTTTTAAAAATAAGCACAGAGACTACAGTGGAATTGTCTCGCATTATATAGGTACACAGCGAATAAGGTAAAAGTCTTGAGACTACTTAGCCAATACGCCCTTTTGTCAACAGTGGTGACTATTTTTACCATCAATGGTTTCACTCTGCAGTCTTTAGAAGTCTAGTCTTGATTTTCAAACAATCAAGAAAGGGATATGAATCTCAGAAGAAAGTGCTTATCCATTTGTGGGGTAGGGCTTCCTAATCTGTTGGAACAAAGCATTCCGACATAGAATTAGTGCGCTGTGCTCCTTCAATGTCCTTTTACTGGAAGTTTTCAATTCTTCGGAAAGGTACTCCAGTGATGAAGTTCCTACAGTGCAAGCAATCCACAATGCTAGTAAGCAGTTCATTGTTTTTATTCCTAAGTGACATAAGGAAAGACGCTAACCACTCGTCGGGAAGCACTTGTTTAGTCTGACAAGCAGTACCAACCCCTTCCTTGGAAGTTTTCTTTATCGGCTGATACAGGTATGCTAAACGAATTAAGGACAAAGAACTCTAGATACGCAAGTGAACTGTTTTATCCCGTGGTAGGCCACGACCAGCTAAACAAATACCGAAGACTCTAGACTGCTGCAAGGCCGTCCGAAAAATGCGATGGGATGAGCTAAGCAAAAAGAGGAAGAAAAACTGCAACATCTACTACTGCGACTGTTACGGACGACAAAATCATTGCCGGTTTATTGTTGGTGGCGGACTTAGCCAGGAATACCTGAGTTTCCGATATGTGAACCAGCACCTCGTAGCGATCCGTATGAAGGCTAAATTTGGCAACTTCAGCCTTATATGCGCGCATGCACCTAAAGAAGAGAAACAGGACGGCATCAAAGATAGCTTCTGCGAGTTCTGAATAAGACCTACGAGTAATGCTCTAGATATGACAATAAATAGTCCTCGACAATGAAGAACATTGTGATAGACGCAATACAATCCTCCAATACTACGAATGTCTGAACATTCCAGATCACTACCTAGTTGTAGCTATGGTAGAATTACAGATATCCCGAACAGGCAAGTTTATGCTGTGCGGGATTTCGATGTCAGACGGCTACATTCGCAAGAGATTTCGTAATCCTTTTCCAATTGAGTCCCTCTTAATTTCTCAAGAGGTCCAGTGCCGCCAGCACCAAGTACCGAATACCAGTGGCCCTGGTTTGACAACGAGTAGCAGCAAGCACATGTAGCTAAGAAACATGCATACACAGCGGTGCTGCATAGAAAGACTAGAGCCGCTTAAGAGCTCTATGAGTAGAAGAGGAGAGACAAACACCAACTCACAGATCGAAAACGAAGGAGCAAAAGAAGCGCGCAGTCGTGGAAATTGAGAGATGCTACCCCAGAATGAGTTTCGAAAGTCTCACTAAAGCATAAAAAAAGCATCCCAAGACCACAAGCCCCAAACTGAAGCCTATAGAGACAGACAGGGAAACATCGTAGTAGAGTCGCAGTCATTGCTGAGGATTTGGACAGATCATTTTTGTAGACTGAATAACAGCGATGACCAAACAAATACTGCTATCAGGCAGAATGAATCTTTCAACTTGGACGCTGTAGACCAACAATTCCATCCACCTGAACTGGATGAAGTGAAAATAGCAATATCTAAGCTTAATTCCATCAACGCTGCTGGAGCGGACGGTCCGACTGCCAAGCTCGTCACAGCGGTAGGCAATGACTTGGTAGCTAAGGACTTTGTCTACCTAGGCTCCGCTACAAATTCAGGCAACGACACTAGCGCTGAGATCAAACAAAGAATAACTCTTAGCAATCGCTGCTTCTTTGGGCTAAGAAGGCAACTGACTAAATAAGTTCTATCTCGGTCAACAATAGTTACCCTGTATAAGGCCCTTATGATCCCAGTCCTGCTCTATTCCAGCCAGAAAAGTGAAGTTCAGACGACTGAGATGGCTGGGATGGACATCAACGGTTCGGTCTGAAAAGTTTATCGAATTCACTTCGAGGAATAGCGCAGTAGAAGAGACCGAGAATCAGGTGGCGTACGCAAATTGAATAGGACCTCAACCAGCTAAGCATGCGAAAGGATCGAACTGCCTGGGGACGCTATTGACTAGGTCCATCCCCTAACTGTAGCGCCACCTAAAGTATGTAAGTAAGTGTAGACATACATATGATTTAGCACCTACGATAGGTTTACTGTATTGTATTTGGATACCTCAAAAGGTGTTTTCGAAATTTACTTGAACTCTAAAATCCAAGGTCTTAGTGGCTTTATATTCTGTGAATCTGGGCCTAGACACAGGTTGAAACAAGAGAAATAGATTCGCTGAGGATATGCATTACCATTTCGAATTATACTGTCTGGCCACGCAAACGTAACTGAATATTTGCATGTTTTAGAATAAGCAAAATGTGGACGTCAAATGCGGTGTAAATTCAATAAGCTCGTATTTGTTTTTTAGACGTACCCAAGGTAGTTCTTGGTATCTAGCCAGACTTCCGAAATAGAGAAACAGAATACTCTTCTGGCACTACCGCCCAAATGATCTGATCTTTAAGGTTCGTTTCGTCTCCAGTTTCACACGCTAAGATGGCTGAGGTCCTCTTCCACTTGCGTGCGCCACCTGAGTCTTGGCCTTCCTCTACTGCGCTGTCCCTCGGGAGCGGATTCGAAGACTTTTCGGACCGGAGCATTGGTATCCATGCGCCCTACATGACCCAGCCATCTCAGTCTTTGGATCCTCACCCTTCTGGCTAGGTCCATGTCGCTGTACAGTCCATACAGTTCGTCGTTGTATCTCCTCCTCCACACATCGTCAATGCAGACGGGACGGAGGATCGCCCGAAGAATTTTTCTCTCGAAGCAACCAAGAACACCCTCATCCATTTTTGATAATGTCCATGCCTCTGCGCCATAGAGCAGGACCGGGATTATTAAGGTCTTATAAAGGGTGACTTTTGTTGTCCGAGAGAGGGCTTTGCTACTCAATTGCCACCTTAGCCCAAAGAAACAGCGGTTGGCAAGAGTTATTCTTCGCTTGATCTCAGCGCTGGTGTCGTTTTCTGTGTTTATAGCAGAGCCTAGGTAGACAAAGTCCTTAACTACCTCAAAGTTATATCTGTCGAGGGTGACGTTCTGCCCGAGACGTCGGTGTTGGTTGTCCTTTTTGCTTGACAGCATATACTTGGTCTTGCCCTCATTGACCGCTAAACCCATTTTCGCCGCTTCCGTCTCAAAACTCGCGAAAACGCCACTGGCATCACGCTGCTTTCTCCCGATTTTGTCAATATCGTCGGCGTATGCGAGTAGTTGGACAAACTTTTGAAAGATAGTGCCTCTTGTGTTTGCTCGTGAGTTTTGCACTATTCTTTCAAGTACCATGTTGAAAAAATCGCATGACAGCGCATCGCCTTGTCTAAATCCTTTCTAGACATCAAAGGTCGCGGTGAGATCTTTACCGACCTTGATGGAGCAGCGTGCATTCTCCTTCGTCATCCAGCACAGACGGACGAGTTTGGCAGGGATGCCAAAACTAGACATTGCTCTATATAGCTCGTCTCTATAGAGGGTGTCATACGCGGCCTTAAAATCGATGAATAGGTGGTGGGTATCGGTCTGAAGCTCATGGGTCTTCTCCATGATCTGAATATCTGGTCGATGGTGGACTTTCCTGGCCTGAAGCCACATTGATATGGACCTATCAGGTTGTTGACGAACGGCTTCAGGCGTTCACACAATAAGGCGTTGGCTTTGTTGGACTTAAGCTTCGATATAGCTATCTTTACTTCAACCAGGTCGGGTGGACGGAATTGTTGGTCATCATCGTCCAAGTTGAAAGGTTGATTCTGCCTGACAGCGGTATTTGGTCCGTCATGAATGCGACACAGTACATCGAAAAGCACTTGGTGCCGAGCGGTTATAATCGTAAAGGACTGTGAGGCATTCTCTGATCAGACGTCCATTTCTGGAATTCATTAGTAACTCCACATCTAGTGTGTAAAGTTCAAGAACAAAGGAAGCACTCGATTAAGGCCTCAAAGAGGTGCTTTTGCAGAATTGATGTTCAGATGTTCTAGAAAAAAAGTACTTGTCAAGGACATAGACACCGAATAGAGCTAGAGATGGGAATATTTAAGTACTTGTAGAGTTCCACGCAGTCCTGAAAATATTAAAAGACTGCATCGACAACGACTATCACTCATAGTAGAATGAGTCATATAAAGTGGACGATGATTGACAACGACTTCGTTCGTCCGACCAGGAGAAAGGCTTGAAAGTGTTAAAATCCATTCCCGAGAAACAACGATGTACGGGATGACTTCGATCTCATGTGAAATTGAAAAGTTGACGCAACTTGGCAGGCTGGCGCGACCAAAGTCCACACTGGATTGTAGTGCAATCCAAAGAAAGGAAGAACATTGTACATTTTGGGATAATTTCCAAATATTTAGGGCATGTCTATGCCTACAGCAGGTTTTAAATTGTTGTTGACATCAGTAGATGCATGACACCGAATGAAGGAGAGTCTCTAACTCACTACTGGTATCTACAAACAAGATCGAGATAACCCTTTTCTGTTTGTCAGTGTCATCTTCTAGAAGTCTATTTCATAAACTCGTGCAATTTCGGTGACACCGACAACACTCCTTTTTTTAAAATTTATTTTTCGGTTAATCAGTGTCCCGTCGTTTTTCCACCGACTGACCACAACTTGTAACATTGAGGTGTCTCATTCGTGTTCCGATAGTAACCATAGTCCATCCCAGAAACAGACTATGTTCTACAATTTCATTTGACTCACATTTACTGCAATTCGCCATGTTGAAATAATTTCATTTTTCAGTTTACACCTTCGGGGTGTTGACAACTCTGGTTGCAGTTGAGGGACACTTTCAACAGTGGCATTGGATACGAAACGACATCTAGAGTGTATCAATTTTCTTGGAGAAACATTTGTTCCATTACCAGTAGAACGTTAGTGGGCGAGCACAAGTGCAAGTGAAAATATCAAAAATTTTTATCGATTCAGTACGAACTCTCGACTGACGGTTATAATCACATACCCTGACTGTAAGACACGTGGGTAAAATATCCCCAAAAGGTTTTTAAATACAAATATTCGTACGGATACGTACGAACAAACATCGTAGCCATAACATTGTAACATAAGCGAATGTGAGTGCCTTCAAGGTTGGGAAATTCCTTAACCGTAACTTGGTTTCAAGTTATCCTTTTGCGAGTTTCAAAAACATATTTTCGGACTGGCATGTCGTATGGAATGCTGCTCTGTAATGTTTTCGCTGTTGTTGTTGGTGGTACTTGTACTATTTTTTGGTTTAATTTATTTCTTTTCTTTTTTTAACCTTCACTATATGACCGTACCTCAGTGTACATTAACCACACCTTCATCCAGGTTCATATGGTACACACATTGTTGTTGTTGTCTTCAGAAGGTATACAAATTTTTCGTGCTAAATTTTACTTTGTACTATGCTTTGTGAAATTGCTATTGTGACCATAGGAGTAAGTGAAAATTGTATACTGGCAGTGTAAGTGAACCCTTAGTCAACCTAGGTAAGAAGACGATACTGTTTGGCTTTTTAAAGGGCATTCTCTGGTCCTGATCTGTTCGTTTACATAAAGGCTTTACTACCATAACTTACTTACTAAGCTGGTATTACAGTCAACCAATAAACCTCTGCAGTTAGTTTTATCATTATTTTTGGACTCCAAAATGATTGAGATGTCCTGTGCCAGCTCTGCTCCATTGTCCGTTGTAGCAGAAGACGTAGGAGCATGACCGGGCAGTCCCCATGACTTGAGTTGCTATAATGAATCCATATATCATCACTTGTCACAATGCGATGAAGCAAACCCATTCATTTATGCCGCTGGAGCAGTTGTTCACAGGCGATAAAACGACGCTCCATCATAAGGAACCCAAGTTCCTTTTTGTTGAATGACTCTTAACGCATGCAATCACTTGGAAATGGCTTGGCGGGTAATTCGTAATCTAAAGCGAGCTCTTCCTGCGCTTGGGACGGATCCTTATAGAGCAATGCCTCCAATTCAGCGTCTTCGAAGGATATTGCCCTTCCTTTAGGCGGACGGTCGTCAACATCGAAATCACCGTCTTTGAAACGACGAAACCAATCTCGATGTGCTCAGCCGCCGTTCTCTTCAAATGAAAGAAGAAAATCAACACTTTCTGCAAATGACGTCTATTTGGCATAAAATCAGACATTTTCACACAACCAAAAGTATATGACGCCATAACAAAATCACTAATGTATCAAAACGGTTTATTAACCATATGTCTAAGCTTGGTTCATGATATTTTGGATATGTCAAAATCGACCCGCACTTACTGCTGGAGCCATCTTTTGACAAACATCGAGCAAGCCACCTGCCCGGAAACCTAGAGTGCGTACGGAGGAAAATATACAGTAGTATTGCTGTTAATTAAGGTTATGATTTGTCCATTCGTCGCCTTTCACTACCTGGAAGATTTAACAAAAGGATCCCGGTCTAAAACCTGTCACAGCGCCGAATTTCCGGTCTTAGAAAAACTAGAGGAAAATCCGCTTTTTTATAGATAAACTGTCTTCAGCGACAAAGCTCATTTCTGGTTGAATGGGTATGTTAATAAACCTGGCTTATGAGCTGTCAATGCATGGTGCGGTGCGGTTTATGGTCCTACGGAGTCATAGGCTTGTATTTTTTCAAAGATGATCTTTCCCAAGTTGCACCAGCCGAACCTGGTAGACATGTGTAGTCCCAGCGAGACGGTGCTACATGCAAAGATGACTACTGGACAAGTTTCAACGATCGCTTTCACGAAGAGCTGGGCAGCTGACAAAATAAAATAGCTGATGAATACAATGCCGACTGTACCAAGAATGAAATGAAGTTTATTGACTGCAGTGTCATATCAACAAAAATGTACATCTTTTGAAGCGATGTGTCGCCGGTATAATATGTATATTGCTGGCCTCCAAACTGCTATTTAACACATTCGGATGGGTTCAACGAATAAAGTGTTAAGTCAATTAATAAGTACAATCGTTAGAGGCTGCAGCCCTAGTGTTATCTTTCGACTTCTGTGCGTAAAAGTTTCACCTAATGTTTGGCTTTCAATTTAATTTAACAGAATTTTGCTTGCTTATCAAAGACTGGTTGGATTCCGGTCAGTAAGTTGAGCTTAAGGTAGAATTCAGAATTTCTTATTGAAGAGGAGAAATAAGGTTTTGATTGGGTTGGGAATTAACCCACTCTTTCAAATACCAGAGTACTCTCATTGTTGAAAGTTGCTTTCAAAAAGGAATTGTAAATAATTCAAGCTTGACGAGATGGAATCTGTCTAAGACAACTTGTTGAGATAACAGCATACCGAAATTCTAGTCTCATTTACCGAGTTACTGTACCCAACTTGATTGGTAAGAGACTCCCCGATGATTGAAACAAATGCGCTACTGAAACGTCAGTCTGCCTGTTTAAACTTCTCCATCATTCAATAACACATATGCTGTTAGGTAAGAGTATAATAGGTTCCAACTGGCATATTTTGTAAGAGATCTGATTCCAAGTCTTCAAATGAAATTGGTCTCAATCACAGTAGACTGCAAAATTTTCAGCATGCCTATATAAAAGTTGATGTTGCTACTACCGTACTACACTGTTTCTTAAAACCGATTGAAATTTACTGTTTCTCAAGATGTCAATCATTAATATCGACGGAGCTTTCATCAACGTCGATAACACCGAGCATCAGGTCTTCTTCATCGCGACTTTTGGTCGCTGCTCTAAAAGAAACTTACCGCGTTGTAAAAATTCCCTACTGCTGTAAGAAATCAAGTCCTCAATAAGCTGATTATCAAATTAGAGGACGTCGGTCATAGTGTATTAGCTGATGTAGACAACGTTATTAGTGTAAAACACACCGACGCTCTTCGTTGCCTAAATTAAGGTAAAACGAAGCTAATTGTTTTCACAAGCAAGATCAAATCGTTAAAATGCCCATCAGTTTACCCTCAGGCTCAGATATATTAAACAAATCATACAATCTAAGCTCCACTGAGTCTTCTTCCACAAAGTGAGAGGTACCTAGCCTTCATCCTGGACACCAGACCTATATGCAAAACCAAAAGCTCTAGTTGTCCTCTACTCGTAACAGAAGGTCTTAGGTTCAAGTTTAACCTACAATCTCAAGTTGCATATTTGGTATAGTTGTTCTTCATGATGTCATGAGATTTTCTGGCATACAGACTGCAATTAACTTTGCCTTTAGGCTGAAAGACAGTCAGCAATGAAAGCACACAATTTAAGACATGCAGATGCCACAATACAATCCACCGAATTTTAATGAATAGAAAGAAACGAACAAAGTGTTTCTCAGTAAGTTTCACTTCCATTTCCGCAGACAGCTCAAAAATAGGCGATTTTTTTTAGCCAGAATCTTTTCTAAATCATTCAATCTACCCACATCTTACACTTTCTTAGAAGAAAGTCTTCAGGCCGCAGCTTGCATAAGCCTTAATCCAACATGCGTAATGGATATTTCAGTATACTTGTACACTAGTAGAAAACATAGTCGTACAACGATCTCTTTCCCTACTCCGAATACCATAAGCTGGAAGGTGAGCTGTAGTGGGTTCTTAACCTTTAGAACACCGAGTAAATTCTGAGATCTAAGAGACGGACTGGGGTACCATATGTCCCCCTAATTTAAGTCAGGTTTAAACTGCATTCACGTTTATTTTATTTATAGTTATTGCCTGAATACAATTACAATTTGAATTTGTAAAGCTTATAAAAAAAAAAAAAGTTGTTTATACGGATTATCGCAGAGTCCGAACGGCACTCCTTAGAAGCTTTTTCGTTGGCAATTTTACTTTCGAGAGTTTGCCATTGCCCGTCGAAAGGGTGATGACGATTCGAAAAATTGATGGTGATGCCGGGGATCGAACCACGGACCCCCTGTGTGATAGTCCAATGAGCTAACCATCGCCACTACCAAACAAAACAATAATAACTAAAAAAAAAAAGGAATGAAAAAAATTGAGTTGAAAGAAAAAACGACTATTCGTCACTTGCAGATGAGACAGCTTGACAAGGGCATTTAATTTTCGTTCCCACCATTCTATTATAGTTACAAATGAATTTGGAGCATACGGCGCTTAGATTTTTTGTCTCGATTACGGGGGTACAAAAGTAGCGACCACGCTTTTCCTTCTTCGTTCGTTGATTTAACCTCAATACCACAAGTCGCAATCGCACGTCTAACATGTGGAACTTGTCTCATTTTAGGTTCAGCCAATTTCTGTCCAAGGGATATAAGAAAAATTTTTCTTAGTGCAGAATTCGAAACTTGCCATTGAGGATTTTTTCCATAAAAATTATAAATGCATTCATCGCAGCAGTATCTATTATATTCATAAAAATCCTGTACGGCCAGCGGTTTGTTCGTCTTCCACACGAATATTCTCTTATAAGTTTGTCAGCGCTGTCTTCTCCACCTTTAGTTCTATTAGAGTCCAAAATTATAGTTGGCTTAGAATGAATACCAACAGAAATAGAATTGTCTGCTTGCTGAGAAGACAAAAGACGAACCATTCGATTTTTTTTAAGGAATATACTCGTAGGATACTATTGCAATTGACTTTGTAAACGCAAATTTTGAAGAGTACTCAGCTCGACCTTTGTTAGCTTTTAGCTCATTAGGGTCTATTTATTTTTATTATGGGCCGTTCCAAGCAGCGTCAAGTTGTTCACGCTGAGAAAATCAGCTAATTCAACGTAAGTGAAGAAGTTGTCGGTAGAAATACCCATGCCGGAACCAAGTAAAGGCTCTTCCAAATCTTTTCCTGGGTAAACTTGCATATTATATAAATATGATGTTTTGAGATTAGCAGCAATCCAAATTTTAATGACGTACTTTCCCGGGTTAGATTTTATATATTGCCGAAATAGACACTTTTCGCGAAATGTTAATAACTGGCCGTTAATTGTAATTTCGCCATAAGGGAAAAATGATTTCCGGCAATTCTCAGTGAATATTTCGCATATGTCCCCTTTTGCAGCTAAATTGTCTACTTGCTGTATTCGCTCTCTGGTAGTTTTATCGTCGAATCTTATAAAGCGAGATATTGCAACAAATATTTCACGCGACATTGCTGCAGTAAATATATTCCTTCGTTGGTAGTCCACATTTCCTTAACAGTTTCAGGTCTACAATGAAGAACTCCAGTAGATATTAATACTCCACAAAAGCATTTATTTTATTCATAGTTACTGGTTCCCAAATGGTTTTTTATTAGGATATTTTTGAATGTGATTATCAAAAACACGATGAGCCTCTTCATTAGTAAACAAAACGATGTTTCCCTTCATGATTGGAGTAATAAGGATGTTAAACATTTCAACAATATAAGTTAGTGAGCTCATATAACTTGTAACACCCAGGGCCACGTGTAAAATGTTTCGAGGTTACCTGAGGGTTTGTGGAAAGGGCTGGATTGACCAGACTCGGCCCGACTTTGCAACATACTGATGTAAATTTGAGGCAATTTCATCATGAACATCAACATCATCCTCATTTTCTTCTTCAATTTCGTCCTCTATTTCAGATAAATCATCACTATCAGGCACAAAATCTGCGCCATTTTCCAGGAAATCTTCTTCTGAGTCACATGGATCGTCATCATTTTCAGTTTATAATCTCTTGGACTTCCATTTGGTGTAGAAATCTTCGACTATTTGCCATTTTTACTAGTATCTATGAAAAAATGAAAAAAAAAAATTTGCTTAAAGCACGAAGCCTTGAAATTACTCTAAAGTCCTCCACTCGGTACTTTAAAGGTTAAAACATGTCGAGTGCGAGAGTCAAACATCCCAAGGAACTATGCCGCTAATCAACTGGCTGAAATCGACTTCTCAGAAATAAATGCGACCTATAATGCAACTCCAAGAGAATTCCCACTCCAGAGACCGTGTAAAAATGTTGAAACAATTTTTGTTGAACCAAAGAGGAGCTAGGTTATCGTCCATCTATGCTCTTCCTATTGTGAAGCAAAAAGTTTACGAAGGTGTAGATATGGTTTTTCTTTATTACAGCACGCTTCCTCTTCCAAAATCATACAAACAGAAGCCAGCTAACTAAAATAATTTCATCCTCTTCTTCTTATCCTTTTATTAACCCTTTCCTCGTTATACGAACTTATGCGTAACGAGTTTCCCATCTTTACTGCATTGCTGTTGCTCCGCTTATGGGGTTAGCTAATGTCGCAGACCGCAGAACGCGTCTACATAATGCTCGGTCCTGGATCGCTTCAGTGGTTAGCCCAAGGAGTTGTTGCGCATTTGCCATCTGATAAATCCAGAAATTCTTTTTCCGACCTCGTTTTCTTACAGTTGGAGTGATTGTAGTTGCTAGTGCCTTTTTAACCCGATTTTCCGCAAATCTTCTTTGAACGTGGCAATACCAGCTTATTCTATTCGCCTCAAGCTGTTCGGTTACCGAATTCCTTCCTCTTATATGCGTAGATCTGATGCAACCGCGTTTAGTGACTCCACTAGACATCCTTAACATTTCCATTTCCGCTACTGTCATCTTGTTTTTAAACGCTTCGTACATTGTCCAGCACTGTGAACCGTAGATAAGAGCTGGTCTAACAACCGTAGTGTAGAGTTTCCCCTTTAATTTGAGTGGAAATATTCGGTCGCAAAAAGTTCCCGAATTTTCCCGCCCTTTCATCCATCCCACACTCACTCTGAGGTTTACGTCGTCGTCACATTTCGATTCCATGTTAACGATTGATCCTAAGTACTTAAAGATAGTGCTTTTCGGAAGAACTATTCTGTCTAAAATTAACAGGTCGCAACGGATGCGCAAATGGGCACTTCAAATGCCCCGTCTTTGAACGACTTATCTTAAACCCGTTTCTCTCTAGCGCATTTCTCCATGAATCTAAGGCGTTCTGTTAATCTTCGACGTTATCGCTAAGTATAACTGCGTCGTCAGCGAAGAGAATTGGCGTTACATTTGCTTCGCGCATGCAGTCTTTTAAAAGATAGTCGAATACTACGTTAAAGAGGAAAGGGCTAAGTACGCTTCCTTGATGCACTCCGACATTAACTGGAAATTCTGTCGTTAGTCCAGCAGAGCTTTTAACCGCAGTTTTCACGTTTCCGTACATGTCTTGTATTATTCTAACAAACGTTTCCGGTACGTTTTGAGACCTCAGCGCGGCCCATATGAGATCCCTAGGCACTCGATCGAATGCTTTCTCGAGGTCGATAAATACCATGTGTAAGTCCTTAGACGAATCTCGGTGCTTTTCCATTATTATTCGTAGGCTTTGGATAGCGTCCACCGTCGATCTTCCTTCAACAAATCCACACTGGCTATTATCGAGCGTTATTATTTGCCGAAGACGTTCGTTTAAGACTCTTTCGACGATTTTCATTGTGTGTGACATAAGCTTGATTGAACGGTAGTTGTTGCATTCTCGAGTGTCGCCTTTTCCTTTGTATAATGGAACCAAGAAGCTATTTCTCCATTGATTCGGCATAGGTTGTCCACATTTTAATTTATTTAAAAGTTTCGATAGCCAAACGCTGCCGATTCCCTCCATCTTCGACCAAAACTCTGATGGAATGCTGTCTGGTCCCGCCGCTTTCCACCGCTTCATTTTTCCGATTGCTATACTTATTTCTTCTGTTTGTTAAGCAACTCCTTGCAGTATTCAAGCCACCGATCACAAATTTCCGTTTCATTTGTTAGTAAACGACCGTCTGCGTTTTTGATGTATTTCGGCGAGGTTATTTCCATTGAATTTTTTCGCCTCTTGGATAGTTTGTCTTCTATCTGCCGATCGTGAGGGTATTTGTTCCAACTCCTGGTACAGGTTTTCCGCTGCTGCCGCTCGAGTTCGAGCCAGAACTTTTGCAATCTTTTTAAGATGCTCGTATTCAAGAGCCAGTCGAGCTTTTTCGATATCGTCGCTCCGATCGCAGTTTGTCCACGCTTGGAATGCATTCTTCTTGTCTTCTTGTCTTCTTGTCTTGTCTTGTCGGCCACAACTCGTTTAGTTTCGTCATTCCACCACCATGTTTCTTTGTCGACGTGGTGGTATCCCGATATAGTCTCCAGAAGGGACTTTGCGAGTGTTATGCATTCCTCGTGCATGCTGTTCTACATTTCTTGCGGGCTAAGTGAGTCTGCGATACCGTTTATATTTCGAAGTGCTTCTTAAGCCAGTGCGATAAATCTTGCGCCCCGTTTCTTCGATAGATTATACCACCGGATTTTGGCTTTCCAAACGATGCCCGTGTTTTCGGTGGTTCCGCTGTGAAGAATTCTGTAATGAGCAGACGGTGTTGGCTTACTAGCGACTCTCCAAGTATTACTTTACAGTCCTTAACACGGTCTCTCTTCGACATTTTGCAGAGGTGATAAGATGTCGTTGATGTTTAATAAACATTGTATTTAAGACGGTTAAGCCGTAAGCCCTACATGCTACTAGGATGTCTTCGCCAGCTGAATTTCTGGTTCCAAAGCCTTTACCGCCGTGGCAGTCCTCATAATCAACATTTGTTTCTCCGACGTGGCCATTTAAATCTCCGCCTACGAAGAGCATCTCATCGATAGGTATATTTCTAAGCAAATTACCGAACTCTGACCAAAATGTATCTTTTTCCGATTGGTCGCATCCATTTTGTGGAGCGTACGCGCTAACAATGTTCCACGTTTCATTGTGTATGACGAGTTTAACACTTATCAAGCGGTCGCTTATTTTCAAGATACCAACGATGTTGTTTAGAAGATCCGCTGCAACAACGATTCCAACACCGTTTCGTCCATTGACCGTTCCATGGTAGAACATCTTAAATGCCTTAGTTTTTAAATCAAGAAAACGCGCTTTATTTCTGGTATTACACCGATTCGTTTCCTGAACGCACAGAATTTGTAGAGTTCTGCAACGCATAATCGCTTCCAATTCCAAACTTTTTGAGGTCATTGATTCGAGGTTTCAACTTGCAAACCGAAGTATAGGAAAATATTTTGAAAACTTCATTTTGTCCGCCCTCGGAATCCTTCAGGCTCTGACACACGCACTTTTGCTTGCTCTGGGATCAGCCGGGTGCGTTGCAAGCATAGTGCCCAGCGGGGTAGTGCTATTAATTGCAATCATTTCCATAAAGTATATCTTGAGTTTGAGTGGTTTGACGCTGGTATGTTCATTCAAAATTGATTGACTGTTCTTTTACCCCACCGGTAGTCTCCAGATGCGGGAACCCACTGATTGCATACAAACTTGTGGGAAAGTTTTAAGGTGTTAAACTGTCACAGATTAATTTTTGGTGTCATAGTTGCCTGTATATGATTGGTGTCCCATTTAGTCGCCTCTTACGACAAGCTGGGGTGCACTGCGGCACTATTCTTTATCCGATGCCGCACGGAGTTAAAATAATATCATCCACGTCCCAGAAAAAATAAAACGTCACCAATTAAAAAGTTAAATACGCGCTGAGTTTTCGACTTATCCCCTCAATTGCTCTCCACTTCGATGAACAAAACGTTAGTCGATGAAATCCATGAAATCCCATTTTAACCCTTCACTCCGATGTCGATAATTGTGTAAAACAAAAACCAAAAAGCTGCAACTGCAGTAGTTCAGGAAATTACATTACTTCAGGCAAACCCTTCAATCGACCATTAGCGGAAGTTTCCATGTACGAGTACATATGGCGATGCCTTACAATGCTCATGTCATTCACCCTGTCACTACTACAAATGTCAAGTAATTTTCACTTTTGATAAAAAAGATATTGTTGCCAATCGAATTTCTGAAAATAAAAGTCTCAACTCGAAGAGTATTTCCCCCAAATATCGATTCGATTTGTTCAAAAATACGCTTCGAAAATATCACAGCTTCAAATGGAGAAATAGAAAGAAGCGAAAATAGATGTCCTGATGACACTTTCGACAAGAATTCAAGTTCGTTTCTTTTGTTTGTATTTCCATATCTTCGGTTTGTTATTTTTGTTTTTTAAATTTATTTGAATTCCTATTACGACTCTTAATTTTCATGATGAAAACGATTTTCGAAAACAATAGAAAGTAACCTTATAAAGATAAAAATGACTTTTCCAACTTTACATTCTTGGGAAATGTTGACTTTTCATCAAAAATGTATACTCGTATCTAGCCCGAACGAAGAAATATTTGAAGAAATGTAATTTTGACGGTTTCGAGAATTCCGTTGGGAGTAGCTACGACGAAAAAAATTAGACAAAACTGAAAGTGAAGGAAGCACACTTGAAAAAGTTGATGAATATATTGCGACGAGATAAAAAATTTATAACCAAAATTCAACAGCACAGATATGAAAAGTAAGGCAGACTTGCAAGTTGTCGAACAGATGGCAATTCTTTGATTTAATGTATCTTCCTACGTTGGGACATCCGAGAAAATTGATTTAAAATGGATTTTGAACTTATTACGTAGTCTGTGGGTGGTGGCTTTCCAGCACTTCGATGGAAAAGTGTGGTAGTTTTCTGGAGACTCCTTACTATTCTTGCTCTAGTCCGTGCGGTAATTATTTATAGGTTATTGTCGAGGTTCATTCCGTTAAACAACGAGCAAAAGTTATGTTCTATGAATCGAATTTTTGCCCTTTTTGATCAAAAGAGATCTCAGCTAAAAAACCGCAGAGATCCTCGTTATCGTGGGAGTGATCCGCAGCTATCATCCCCAGATATCGTGTCACTTATGAACAGACCACTTAGGTTTTTAATAAAAGCTTATGTCCATTCATGTCAGAGATCCTGCCTTCTACGAGGCAGCCGAAAACCTGCTCACCTCTTCACAATGTCTAATCGAAAACGCAGGCATTCTTAACTCAGTTCCGTGTACGGAAAAACTCTATCTGCCCCACAAGATTATTCGCGAATTCAGTTTTTATGATCCCTGGCCTAATTTAATTTAGCCTAGTGCTTGTCTGGCCTCCTGGTGATGGTTCCCCGTAACTGCTTGACTAACTGTTCCTTCAAAACCTTAAAGAGAATGGGTATGCTCGAACAGTAGCATAATACTAGCTCACGGCATGATAGCGCCCACAAATAACCCATTCAAATAACCTCGATAATAATGGATTCACTGAAACACGCTGGCAAACAATTAAACAACAGCGATCTTCGGGTCTGCACATGAAATGTTCGAACCCTTAATGGAACGCGTGATGAACAATGATTGACGAAATCTGATGCAAAACGTACATATCCGCCATCCAAAAGTGCAATTGAATGGACTGAGTAAAAAGAGAATGAAAGACTGTGAAATCAAAATATGGACGCAGTCTCATTGAATCAGCGGCGGGAAGTAATGTAACTATAGTCAGCGACTATATCCAGACATTGATTACCGTCCGTTGAGAAATAAACCGTCAACCAAATTGATCATATTGGCTGCTGACGCAAGACATATCACCCCAAAGACACCGAACCATTGTGAAAGTTCGACGTGGACCGATCGGGATTTTCCTCACCTTTTAAGAAATCCGATGCAGCGACCATCAAATGTTACGGACCAGTGCCAAAGAATAATCAGAAAGGCCGCCTTTGACATATTGGATTTCATAGAGCTACTAGAGCGTCTTTTTAAAGACTATTACAGAGGATATAACTGCCCATTGCTTAGTCAAGAAGAACCAGATGATCTTCCTCGTTGACAAGCCCCGTGTCTTCTCGAAAGCTCCTTCCTTGCGCTGTCAGAATTGCAACAGCTTCTTAAGGTTTTCGATGTGGAATGTTTCGACCAAATAAGTTTTGGATGACACACATACTTATTGGCCTCAGACACCAACCTAAGTTTCATTTCCGAAAGCACTCCCAATATCCGTGGAAATGCCCGGCGCGTACTGTTCATGTTGCATCTTAGGCAGAGGGATACGCCTGAAGAACTTGATTATTCCCTCTACGCTCTTTAACATGAAGGGAGAAGTTATCTCTATAAACGCTACTCTCATTGTCAAGGTAATGTCTAGTTAAAATATTTCTCAGATTGTGCATAACTGCCTCAGCATAAAAATACGAGCAATCTTACCAAGACCTTAATCACCCAAGTCCTGTAATTCTGTAATTCGATGCCTAATATTTTCATTGTCTTTGGTCATCGTTGTGGGCCCTAGGATGTCTGCAATTGGATCCCGGAAACAACTACTGTAGATATCCGCTTCACTATTTGCACCTCGGAAGGTTTGGGCAACGTTAGTGAGGCCATGCTGATATCTTCGCGTTTGTCTGATTCAATTGTTTTTCTTTAAGCCTCTTTCTTAAAACTCGGCTAGAATATGAGCCTTTAGTGCTTTTTGGACGTCATTTTACTGTCATAACTCATAAGTCGGTCCTTAATTGGTTTGCAATTCTATAGCTCCGCTGTCAACTTCAATATTATTTTGCCGGCTCTGTTCCTTGAAGACATTGATTTTACGGTGCCGGAATATGTTTTCTTCTTTGAAACATTTGCTAGTTATTGTGCCGATACGTTCCAATTTGGTATTGGTAGATTGTATTTTGAATGCATCATATTCCTTGCCCCGGGAAACTGTCAAACCGTCATTCCTTCCCGGGACTTGTAGATGGCGTAGTTTTGTAATGTTCTTCTTTCATCTCTATTGCACTCGTATTAGTGCATGTAATGTGTCAAACGAAGAATTGAGGGAAGTTAAAGGCTCACAGTGCACTTGCTGTTAATCAATGTTTAAAGCGCGTTTTCGCTCTCTTTGATTCGTGAGCGTCGGGGGTAGCTTATCTGGTTGTGGGTACATAAGCTTATACAGGGAGTGACGAAGGTTTTACCCAAAATCATGTGGCTCAAGTTCGACACAAACTTATGCACAATCCGCGTAAATCGTTAATAAAGATTTGATTCACCCATACAAGATGCAAATTATGCAGTTGCTCAACGAAAATGGCTCTTCTTTGCCATAAACCTTAACGAGAACGATGCTGGAACGGTTTCGATTGTAACGAATGCTTGCAAACATATAGTTTACTGACGAAACAGATATGCATAAAGATGGCATGCATATCTGAAAAGGAGACACTGGTGCCCCAAAAATCCTAGGGAATGCCATCCAAAACGTTTCCATCGTACAAAAACGAGAGTGTGTTGTGGAATTTTAGCAAAGTGATCTTTAGCAAACTGCAACAACGGCCGCTTTCATATTGACCTGTATCCGAAGTATAAGTCTCCGAAAGTTTTACAAAAAACTAAAAAATATTTTTGTTTTCACTTAAGCTCATAAGGACTATAATTTTTCTTGCAATTCTATAACTCACTTAGATAAGCGTGTCTATTAATTAAGAAAACTTTTTCAATTTAAAGAAAATAATCGATTAAGAACCACTTAGTTCATTTAGCCTATAAAGACAGGAATTTAACCCTTAAAAAAGGAAGTGCTGAAAATTATGCAAAGAAAAAGGCCTAATTACTAATTAGTGAGGAGTTTGAATGAAAATAGTAATTAATCAAGGTTAGGGGTGAAAGTCGATGAATTTTCAAGAAAGGGGGAATTTAACTGTTTTTGGAAAAAAAATTCGAAAAATTGTTAGTCCTTAATCTGTCTGACTAATATATAGGTAATATGAAACGTTATGTGGAATTAAATAGATAAATATAAGAAATGATGCCTTCTTCTTCTTACTTCCATTTAATAATCCTGATTAAAGAACCTTCCCAGAGAAAGAAAGAATACATCAATAGGCAATGAAAGTGTAGAATCTGACGATTAAGGACTTATATGGAGGCTATTTTGAATCCCAACGAACAGCTTCTGGGGTGACTTATATTTTCTTCTCACTTAAGAGGAACCAATTCATATTTTTGTAGTCAAGAAATATGGTTTTCCAAATGCCTCCTTCCATGTCAAGCGTTAAAAAGTTGGCAGCTGAATTTAAAAGTGGTCGCACATCCCTGGAAGATAGCCCCCGTAAAGGACGGTCAAAAGCCGCAAACACAACCGAAACCATCGAAAAAGTGAATGATATCGTTCAACACGATAAGAAAGGTGAGTGAGATAGGGTGTATGCGAAAGCTCAGCGTACAGACCTTGAAGCCGGTGGTTTAGCGCCAAAGAAAGTGAAATCGATTGCATCTACCGGAAAGGTCATGTTCATGGGATCAAGAAGAGATCCTGATTATCTTGAAAGAGGCAGAATAATATAAGGCGAATATTACTCCAACCTTCTTGACCAGCTGGATGCCAAAATTCGCAAGAAAATGCCTACTTTGAATGAGAAAAAAAAACATCTTTCACCACGACAATACACAAGTGCGTTGGCGATGTGAAAACTACGCGATTTGAGGTACGATTTTCTCGGCCATCCTTCCTATTTATCTGTTTAGTTTAGAAGGCTGTAGATGAATATTTTCACAGCCTTCCAGACTCTCACTTTCTTCTGATGTTAGAGAAACGCTGGACCAAGTGTGTTGATGTCAAGGGAAATTATGTAGAAAAATAAAATCATTTTTTAACTCAAAACCGCAGTCCTTCGTTTTCGAAGTCTGCCCATCAATCCACATTAATCGTGTCCATTCCCATTGCAGCACTCAAACAAATGATCAAACTTTGGGTTAATACTCGTATGATATAATACAAATGAGGATTCCCGAATTAAGATCACCATCTAAGGATGCTCTTATGGTCCAGTAAACTAAGTGGTAAACGAATCTTATTTCTGTGTTACACTTTGGTTCTTGTTTCGTATCGTATCGCATGATGTCGAAAAGCCATAATCGCAAGAGACCGCTAGGGTCTTTAGAGAGCGCGTATCCCGACTACTCGAGACGAGTTCTAGTGTAGATGACCAGCGGTGGCATTGCCAACAAGCTATCACAAAGGCCGCGAATGATGTGCTGGGTTTCAAAAGACCACCATTGAGAAACCCCTGGTTTGATGAAAAATGTCGACTAGCAAATGCAGAAAAACAACAACCGTATAAAGCGGCGCCGCAAAAAAGAACGAAAGCAGCTCGCGAGCTCTACGAGATATTCAGAGATGCTACTCTGGGAACAATGTACGGAAGTTTTACCAAAAAGTGAAGAGAACGTCCGAAACTCGTACGCCTGTGCAGGATGACAATAGAAAATTCTCGCTGCTTTATATAGGTCGGTAATGACCTCACCGATACCTTAGATGTCAAAAAAGGATTTAGACAAGGTTATGCGTTGTCATGCGATTTCTTTAATATCATTCTTGAAAGAATCGTGCGAAACTCCCAAGCCAACACAAGAGGTACGATCTTTCGGAAATCGCATATACAGACGACGTGGACATAATTGGAACAACACAGTGAGCTGTCACGGGTTCTTTTGCGGAAGAAGCCAAAATGGGTCTGACGATAAACGAAGACAAAACCAAGTGTTTGCTTGGATTATTCTTGCAAATCGCTGTTTCTTTGAGCCTGGTAATTAAGTAGTAAATCCCTCTCCCGAACATCTAAGGAGACAGTCTATAATACACTCATAGTTCCAGTCCTGCTGTATGGAGTGGAAGTATAGGCCTTATCAAAAGCAGACGAGGATACCCATGGTCAATTCGAGAGAAAAGTCCTTCGTAAGATTTTCGGTCCCGTTTGCATTGACGGACTTTGGGGAAGAAGATTCAACGACGAATTATACGAGCTGTATGGCTGCATAGACCTAGTCAGGGGACTTCGCATTGGACGTCTAAGGTAGCTAGGACATGTAGAGCGAACGGATACCGACGCTCCGGCCAGCAGAGTCTTTCAATCCAATCCGGTGGGACAACGTAGTAAAGGAAGACCTCGCCCTAGATAGCGCAGACAAGATGACCTCAAAAAACTTGGCGTGCGAAACTGGAGGCAGTTAGCTAAAGACCGGGCTCACTGGAGAAGACTAGTTTTTGAGGCCCCGGTCCACCCCGGACTATAGCGCCACCAAAGAAGAAGATAACTAGGATTTATCCAGAAATTTCTATTCCATCCGCTCGATGTGACTGAGCTATTGCAATCGACAGATTTTTGCTCTTTTCTAATTTGCCTTTCTCATAGACGGAAACAAATTTCGTTGGTGGAGTTCTCTTTTATAGATTTGAAGATCTGTCCGCTGTCTTGCTCGCAGTCCAGCATTGAGTTCCATATAGCAAAATTGTTAAGATCAGAGACTTGGCTTTACTCTTCGAGTACGAATATTCATTACTAGCAATTCGGATGGAGATAGGTAGGATCTCGTATCTAATCTCCGAAAGGGTCCCATTTTTAAGGTGAACGATAATAACAAGTTAGTTAAGTACAGCGCTTCCAATGTGGTCTTTCACACTAATAAATGAATAGATTTTCTCAAGACCCCGTATTGAGCCATTTGGTGTGCCGGAAACTAATTGGAAGATCCCTACTTTTCCAAATCGAAGTAAGTCCAAAAGACAAGATCAAGGCTAGCTACTTTGAGCAGAGAAACTATCTGTAGTTTCTTCATACTAAGATATTTCTTGTTTTGAAGAAAGGCCAGACGCTATACACTTTCCAGATGATCTAGTGCCTCGTCCTAAAAAACATTTCAAATTTTTTGACGGTAATTCTTCTTCTTCTACTCGGCTTGTTTTTTTGTCAGTCTTTAAAGAGCTGTAGAGACTTTCTTCAGGTTGGAAAGAGTCGATTTTGACGCTGAAATTTCTTCATACTTTATCAGTTTCCCCTAGTCATGTTCAAGCTGATGGAAATGCATGTAAAATAAATTGACAGTTCCCTACTGATCAACGACAAAATCTGTTTCAGAGTTTGGAGTCTTAGACCCGTTGTTAGCCTTCTAGCCTTTTTAGTAAGAGTTTTGTACTTGTTTCAATATCTCTGAGGTAGGGGATTGTAAAATTTTCATCATGCTACATTCTTCATCGCTTGACATACTTAAGGCTGAAGTAGTCTTGAGACATGGTATTTTACCGGCTAACTCCGGCGCAAATCGTAAATGAGAGCTAAGCCAGTTTTATCATCCATCAACCTGAAGTCAATAAATTTAGATGGATATTCGCTAGTATTCTAAAAGCGAGATTCAAAACTCCGACCGCACTTAATAAAATCTCGCATTTTCCAAGCTAGCTTAGACGTCATAATAGGGCATGACAAGGCTTTAAGTACAGATTGGGTGTCGCTACAAATGCCTCCCTATAGACTCTTCATAGCACAGTTCATTGCAATTGAGACTGTGTATAGCCCCTCTTCTGAGACAGATGCTAGTTTTTCCAACAAGCAGTGCACCTTGCGCTAGCACCAATACAGAAAGACACCAGCCCCCTAGTGTCCTAGACCAATTTTAGCGCCATTTAAGAAGAACCGGCTCTCGTCTGGCTCAGGTTTTAGCCAAAGCCATTCCTGGTTTCCTCAGATGGCATTTTCACTAGACAGAAGTCAAAAGACAGTCGGCGAGCAAGGTTGACAAAGTTTCAGTGCTATTGAACCAGATTAGATTAGATTGTTGAAGAATATGGTATAGTATATTCCAGATCACTGATGAGCAACAGGTGAGCATATTGTGATTTAAAGCTCATCTATGATGCCACAGTTTGTTGGAAAGGCGGCTAAGAGTTTATCAGGTCTGGCAGCTACTCGTATGCCCGCCGCTTTGAGGTAAAACTTACCTAGGTAACGCTGGCACATGTTGATTAAACCATTGCAGTCACATAGTATGTGTTTTACTGTTTCCACGTCCTCGTTGCACAGTCTGCATATATACTCTCGTGCTATGCCTTTGGTCATCAGGTATTTTTTTCGCAAGGCAATGCCCTGTGAGAAAACCTGTGATTATTCGAATCTGACTTCCACTTAATTGTAGTAGTTGTTTCGTTTATTTGTGGCAACTGTTTGGCATAAAGTTGTTGGCCTATCTCTTTCCTTCAGTTTCCCTCCAGAAATGTAATTTCCTTTCCTCTAGCCAGGTTTTAATACTCCCTTTCACAGTATTTAATAATGAGGCCATTGGCTAATTCGTCTGCTTTTTCATTGCCTTCATATCCACTGTGTCCTGACAACCAAATCAGATGGACTTTGTTTGTGGTGGCCAGCAGTAGTGGTAGTTAAAGGCAATCCCAGACCAGTTTTGATTTTATTTCAAAAGCGTTAATTGCAATTAGGGCTGCTTTCCTGTTGCAGAGAATGTTAATGTTTTTCTGTGTTATATTTCTGTTTAGATTCTCTCGAATGCAGATCTCTATTACTTGGATTTTTTCCTGAAATACGAAGCTGCTTATATCCATACTGGCACATAGGGATGTTGTACACCTCGGCACCAATTCCTTCATTTGTTTTGGATCCATACATGTATATCCTTGGAAAATGTTGGTTTTTTCTGTTCCCAGTTAAGACGGTTTGGAAATGAAACCCTGAAGTTGTGCCGAATCATGGTAGACATTTGTCAATTAAGTGTATTCCAAGTAGCTCGGTTTTTCCTGAATTCATGTACGATCGCAGCATGAACTAGTTTTGAATTTGATTCATATTTTGCGATGAGCATGTAAGCGATTATCATTGCTTCTTTCATGAATTCTAGATGAAGTGGTGGGATGTTTAGGATAACTTCCAATGCAGCTATTCATGATTTTTATTGCACCAGTTGCACAGACACAGACTTGTCACTGTATTTTGTTGAGTTTAGCCTGTATTGACTCTGCGATGCTTTATGCGAACAGACGGCGGAAGCATACGTGGTGATAGGTCCCGTTATTGCCGTATACAACCTCAGTGTCATTTTGAGATTAAGTCCCTAATTTTTCCCGACTAGAATTTTGCTGGTCTATAGTGAGGTCCTGGCCTTATCGATTGTTCATTCCTGGATATTCGAGTTCCGTTGAGGACTCTATTTTTGTACTGCCTTCAACTATTAGCCAATGCAACTATTGCAACTGTGGTGCTTTTCTTGGGATTGACTTTGAGGCCATCCATTGTACACCATTCAGCAACTAGGTTCAGACCCCACTCTAATTGTGTCTCCGAATTCGCCTCTGATTAGGATAGCGTCTTGAACCAAAAACCCTTTCTTTTTAAACGGAAGATGGCTTTGAAAATGCAGATTGTAATGTGAAAATAAGGGAAGGGATAATACGATATGAACCGCATGCGACGGCATTGGATAGTAGAAAGAGAGTCCTTTTTGTATTTTACCAGAAGTACAAATCGTTTCAAGCTAGGACAAGAAATTTTTTGGCCAAATAGCGATCGGTTTGCAGTTTGGATAGCACATAGTGCAGTCTTATTTTAAATAAAAATCGCCCGTAACCACACCCGCAAACTCAGTTCATAAATGCTCATAAATTATATGAGCAATATATTTATATAATCAGCAATATATTTTAGTTAACAAACAATGACGGCTCCTATCCAAAAATTCAATCATCAATCGTGAAGAGGGATATGTGCCTCATCGCTCGAAATGATTTTTCAGTCAAGTTCTTGATCAAGTTCCATTTCCAATACTCAATTGCCGAACTAATGACGTTGTTGCTCCTTATAAGCCTTACTATGTTGCATCAATTTTAAGCAAGATTCAGGTTGATATCCCCAATTCTTAGGATTGACGTGAAATCGACAAATCTATGATTTCCTCTTCAAAAGCACTATTCCCACGATTTCGGATCTTCACGTTACTTACTTGTCCAATTGCTGGGCGGGAAGATACTCCAAGTCGACCAAGAAAACACCTTCTTTTGGAAATAGGAAAAATAGTAAATTGTTTGAAAAAAAAATCGTTTATAAGGGAACTTTGTATGTGGCTATATTTGTCAAACTTTATACAGTCACACAATATTGAAAAGGATTACGCAAAAATAGATGTACAGTCATTTTCTCCCCAACAATGGTAACATAATAAGCTGCACCCATTAGAGTTGTTACAAGAGGAGGTAAAATCATGTAAATGACCCAATGCCAAATATCAGATGTTGGAGGTTGCTTTAAAATGTATGGGGCCAGAGACGTGGTACAGTATTGCACCCAACCCTAAAGAAACTTCGGGAGACACTTTATACCCAACCTCCGGTAATTTGTAAAATACCGAGCTAACTGCGTAGGCTTTATGATCAAGCCACAAATTCAGTTTGGATTTTAATGCCTTTTAAGTAAAATGTTAGTCGAGTTTACCTACACTTTTATTAACTTTCCAAAATTTATATTAGATCCACTTCAGACACGGATAGAATTTAAAAAAAAATCTAAGCACTGTTGAACCCTTAAAACCCACTTAGAGCATTATCACTCCACTAGTAGCATCACTAAAGGTTATTTCATCTCTCAAAAATTATTTTAAAGTCATATGGAGCATATTAAAGGCTAATAATTGAAGGGCTGAATCCTTCACCACGTAAAACAAAAACACACAAGACCTTTATTGAATTCTACCATCCAAATCGACATTCTGCTGGCATTTTCCATTCCCAATGCACACTCCTTGGAAATCTACATCCCTTTTCTGCAAATTTTATGTAACATTTACGCCCAGCTACATAGAAGTAAAAAAAAAAAACCTATGACGTGGTAGCGAAATAATTTCAATATATTTCACCAAAGCCAGTTCAATTTAAAATTGTCACGTGCT
Organism: Volucella inflata; assembly: GCA_928272305.1. NCBI lineage: Eukaryota > Metazoa > Arthropoda > Insecta > Diptera > Syrphidae > Volucella > Volucella inflata. The sequence goes on along the minus strand of OV743717.1, from coordinate 78,235,134 downwards.
GTTCATGAGACTTCATAAAAAAACCGGATATCCTTGCATACATACGAGTGTGTAAATTGATAACCTACATACATATGTACTCATATGCATGTCCTTAAAATAAAAGGTGTTTTGCATGCAATCGTAAAAATTCATTTACCGAAACCTAATAACAGTCATCAAACTGAAAATCATCTAAAGTCCACAAAATACCATCATAAGCTATTGACCCAAAGCCAATTCGATGAGTCCACACTACCAAGTACCAACCCTAAACAATCCTTCAGACTTCTAAGAAACCAATATTTCCAATTTAAAATTCCCAATAAAACATACAATAACCCCACAGAGGACAATGCGACCAAATAAGCAATAAAAAATAAAATATATAAAATAAAAGTACGAAAAACAGAATTCAATAAATTTTTGACTTGGGCCATCACAGGAAACCTTTTTTTTACGATTTTTACGATTTCACCATGTTCAGACCGAAAGGTAGAAAATAAATAAGATTTCCTACAAACTAAAACAAACAACATATCTACTCGTACCGTGGGTTGCCTACAAAGCCATCCAACATTAGCTCAACACCCCTTAGAGGGAAATCGAAAATTAAGAAACACACTCAATCTTGATGAGCTTTCACTCAAAAAGCTCGCAACATTTGTTTGGACTCAATTTGCACACGCACTACGAGTAATTTTATTGAGATTTATGAGTGATTTTAAAGTTGTTGCTGGTTTTTTGTTTGCCTTGAAACGTAGAAACGTAGGACTTACTTCCCACAAGTGAACAACCACATTGGAAAAAGCTTACATTAAGGACTCAGAAAATAAGAGAGGAAAAATAGGAAAAAGAAACAACCAAAACAGCAACAACAATACACAATTGTCTGAGATACAACCACCCCCTCGTTGATTTTGTAGATTCATACTCTCTGACGCGCACACATCGTCGGCGGCGGTTGTGTTGCAGTCCATCCAACGTGTTGCTTCCTCATGGGTAAATTTTCACTTTTCAGTTGAATTTTTCCCACGCTTCGGTTATGTTCCTTATTCACGAAATTTCAAACGGTTAAACACCGTCGCACACATATACAAATTATTTCTTTTATACATACTTTCACATATCCGTACATAATAATAACGCGTTGCAACATTGTCCTCGTTGTTTATTTATTTTTTCTGGTTTTTTGTGTTTTTTTGAAATCACTCTCGTTTCAAGTGCTTCCGTGAATCGACGTTATTTTTTCAAACACAAAAAAAAATCACCACTCGTTCGCATTTACTTTTTTTCAAAATTGTGGAGTTTATTATTTTTGAAATCGTTACTTTCTTCGTGGATAACGGAAGACAAGATAACAAAAATACGAGTACGACAAGTGCCAAAAAGGATATCCATGACGGTGGATTGTTGAATTTTCTTCCTCCTTCTTTTTTCAAAACAAAAAACAAACTTTTATGTAACACATTTTTGTTTCGCGTGGAAATTTAAAACTCCCTCCAAAGGATGTGTGATTGAATGTGACCACAGCAAAATAAAAGAGGGAACACTGGTGTTACATAAACAATTTTGTTTTTTCCACATTTACATGTAATACTTCCTCAATGTAACGGAATTTAATAATTTTTATTTTTCTTTTTAACAAAAACAGTGCGCAACAAAACACATGATAAACAAATTGTATGGTTTCGTAATAAACAAGGTTCTAAATGATATTTTTTTTACTGTATTCAAATAATAAAATATTTATAAATTTTTAAATGTAAATATTAAATATACATAATATACTAAAACATAAAAAAAGTTTATACATACATATATATAGATATATATATATATATTCTGGTAGAGCAAAATAAAATCGTTAATCAGTTTTAAGTGTTGTTACAATTATTTTAAAATAAATTCAAATCCATAAAATAATCCTATTAAATTAAATTTAACATATAACCTAATAAATAAAATTAAAGAAAATTTCTAAAAGTCAATACAATAACGGATATACCTACATATAATCGTTTATTGTGTTGAAAGTGTCAAAAATATTTTAACGTGTGATTTTAAGTGGCAAAGTTAAAAAAGAAAATCTAAGTGACAAAATTAAATATAAAGAAATTAATTAATTAATAAAAAAAAAAATTAACAAATATTTGGATACACATATAATAACAAGGAACACAAAAAACTAAACGTAAGGTCCAACCAATTTGGCATGACATGCTTATTTTTTTTCTTTTTGGTTTTTCTCTTGAAATTTTTTTACTTTATCTTTAAAATTTATTGAAAAGCTTATTCACTGTAAATTAAATTATTTTTTGTAAACATTTTCCAGCTGCAAGTTAAACCGAAAGTTTTTTTTACAAAATGAAATATTTAAAATAATTTTTAGATGTATTTTTGTTTATGTAAAAAGATGATCATAAGAAAGTTGAGAGAAATAAAACCTGTAGGTTCCCCGAGCACGTGGATGGATACATGCTCGTGTAAACGAATTAAAAAACATGGGCGTGGTCATACCACTTGTGTTACAGAGTTTTTGGTTAATGTCCTTGACTAGTTCTAGTGTCATACATCATATGTTTATTTTGGGAAAAAATGGATAAAAATATTCTGATACAAAAAAACTTATCCATTATCCGAGGGTTTTTTATGATAAAAGACTTAAATCTAGTTTTCAAGTCCAGATTTGTTATTTGTTTTTAAGCCCTATTTGTTCTCATATTTATTTTTGAAATTGTGTACAAGTTTAAGGCACATACTAATTGGTACAGATTTTTCAAACATTCAGCAATAGTTCAAGAAAAAGAATTTGCTTAATAAAATAGAAAACAACTATTTTTACTTTAATTCAATTATGGGTGAGTGGTGAAATTTTTCTGAAACTGTACGATTAGTTCTAATTTTTGAATAAGAAACGGGCAAGTGCGAGTTGAATTCACGTACGTTGAATATGTTTCATGCTTTTTAAATCTGACTCCAATTTGTTTGTGCTGGCTAAAATAATTTATCTCAAGAACAAACTTAACATTCCAGTTGGAATGTCATACAATTAAAACGACAAATGTAAATATTGAACGATTTACCACGCTATGTTCAGACCATAGACTTCTAGTAGGCTTTCCTATAATCTATAAGTTATGGACTATTTTCTGTATTTTTTTTTTTAATTTTAAGCTCAGTAGTTTCGAATATATTGTACATTTCTTAAATAGCTTTAAAACTAATTATTTTAAAATTTTAAAAAAATAAATTTGAGATCCAACAACAAGCCCTTTCATTTGATATGTCACCACACGGTACAGTTTGCAAATATTGTTTTCAATTTCCTATTTTTCCCCTCAAAAATGACCACCCTGTTCAAAATTCATTTACTTACGTTATGTGTCCGTGTTTGGGTTACAGATATACATATGTGTACCAAATTTCAACTTAATCAGTCCAGTGGATTCGAAGCAAATTGGCTGTGACCGGCACACGTGTGATCCTATAAGGGTTCAGTTTTCATTCGGTGGTATGGAACCCTAAAAAGTACCGAAAACCATCAAAAACTCAGTGCAAAAGTTTTGATCAGTTTCTCGGAATCCTTCTTGGAATGGTGATTTTGTTCATTTAAGTATGGGAAATTCCTTTTGAAAAATCTAGTCACTCAAATTGATTTAGTTTATGTTTTCAATGTCAAAGGAGATTTTTGTTAAGAATTGCATTCATGTCAATTTGACGTTTTTCTTTTTACTAAATCGAACTTCAAATAACTAAAAATGGCACTTAATTGAATTTTTAGATAACTGAAAACTGACTTAATTTAGTACTGTGTGATGGAACAAAAAGTGGCCAAATGATAAACTGCTCGGCTTAGGACAATAAAATTTAATATTTGTTTAAAAGGTGTTATACAATTTTTTGGTACGCAAAGTCCCTAATTTGTTGTTCAGTTCATCTCTAGTAATTGCCTTATAGCTTTGTAGACGACTTATAGCCAATTTTCTTTCATATTCCTTCGGTAATTGCTAACAAATTCTTTGTAAAAGTATTTTAAGCAGCATTATTAGCATTACATCTTTTCTGTCTATCGAGACTTACTCTAGATATTTTCAATTGTTTTATCATCTGGAGATTGAGAAGGCAAATTCAATGTTCTGATGAATTTAATTACGATATTCCAGATCGTTCTCTTCTTGTTGGAGCCAAATTTTATATCCCCGTTCAACTAAAATTTCAACGGATACCAGAATCATTGCTGGATCATTGAAGGTGAAGAAACCACTAAAAACGTACATGGCCATACTTTTTTCAGGCAGCTTTAAAGGAAAATATTTGTGTGTATGTGAGAGAGTATGGATATCCATATATGCCAATTTTTTCGGCCCACCGTACAGAGTAGTTTTGTTTATTTTAACAAACTTTTGAAATAATCGGTTTTGTTAAATAAAATCGAATATTTTGTAAGCAAGATACTGTATTTTACTAAGAAAAAAGCATAGAAAGTTAATTATATAAGTACAGTTACAAGGAAAACAAATTATAATTCCACTACAATAATGTATTATAACGAAAATGTACAAATGTACATGTAAAAAAGAAATAAGAACCTTTTGTAGTTTTACAAAGTAATATTTCCGAAAAAATAAAATAAAATTGTTGAAAAGTCGTTGGATTATATTTTCTTTTAGTTACTATATGTAATAAATTATAATCATCGTTAGCTATCAGAACAACCAGAATATCCTTCGATAAACTGCTTTCTTTTGTTATGGTTCTTTTCTTAAGCCTGTTATATTAGGGTCAGAATTTAAAAGCAAACTATTCAACAGGTCTTAGTGATATTCTTGGGGCTTTCTGTATGTGATTTATTTTAACGCATCTTTACGTTTCTGTTTCTACCCTCAGTCACCTTTAGTGAAAACTCCCCTAGAGGAAAGAGGGTATTCTCAATAAAATCTGATTGGTGGCTAAGTATCTTATGGACATATTTTGGAAGCTAGTAGGTGCGTAAATATATTACTGCTCGTCTTTTGAGGCCAACCATTTTTTTTTTGCAATTTTTCACTTCTCCGTAAAAATGAAAATGCTGTTCGGAAAATTTCTGCTGCATCCATCGAAACAAGTAGTAATCAGAAGAAGTAGAATACAGCGGGTGGGGAAATTAATCAAATAGTTTTGCACTTGGTTTGCAGCATGTGGATGAGCATTGTCATGATGAAAAATAAAGTTGTTGTACAATCCTCGGCTCAATTTAATCAACTGTGGATGGTAGCTATTCCTAGTAATTGTTTCACAAGGTTTTTGCAATTCGAAGTACACCAAAGACACAACATTCTTGCCATGGATATTTTTAACTGGCTGCAAGGCTGATGGTCGGCCTGGGTCTACCCATGATTTTTTCACCTGGAACTATCGAAAAAGAAACACTTTTCAAAGCCAGTAACAATTCGAACCAAAAAACCTTCTTTTTTTTTCTTTTTTCGGATCAAGGATAATTTTTGAAATTGTTTTTCGACTTCCGATTTCTTTCAATTTTCCTTCTTTTTGGATCTTTCCCAGAACCTTTAAACGTTTGGAAACAAATTGTACGATTAACTCTCAATGCTTCTGCGAGCTGCTCTGTGTTTGAGTCGAGTGTTCATCTAATTTTGCTTGCTGCATCTTCGAATTTGTTCTCTGTTCTTTCTCTGTCTTTGTTATTGATGCCAAAATCACCATTGTTGGAGCATGTTTAGTGTAAACTATCATTAACAACCGATATCTTTCAGCAGCATTTTTCTTAAAAAGAAAAACTAGGTGTAATAAAACTGCCCGCAAATGGTCCTTATTGGCACATATTTTCGACATTTTTATGGTGACAAAAAAAAAGTCCTTTTAGTAATTACAACTCGTGACAAACTTAACTTTACTTACAGATGTTTACACTCCAAAATATCATGTTTGTTATCATTGATGAAAACAACATGTCGTTGTTAAGCCATCCGTTGCCAAGCGTTTACACGGATGAGTTTAACTAGTGGAGTGTAATTATGGTGTTGGTTTTTTTTTAGCGTATGTGCCATTAGTAAATCATGTTCGAAAAGAATCCTGGATGGACAACATAATCCACCCAGCAGTAAATGTTTCAATTATCGCATTCTTAAAGTGAAACAAAATTTTCTGTGCAATATGCCTACTATATGAACTGTAGTAGGAAAAAAAGGAGAAAGGTAAACTGCAGCGTAATTAGCAAGCAAAATTGATATGCTATTATTCTTAACTATGATTACTCCTAACATTTATACACAAGTGTTCTCTTAAATGTCCCAAAAAATCCTCTTCAAAATCGACAATCCTTTGCAATTCTTTTACGTCCAGATGCTTGAAATAATAAATTCATGTTTTTCTTCAAATTAATCTGCTCGCCTATGCAGACATTTTAAATGACTTCTCAAAGAAGGTTAGGCTTTCTTAAGTTGATAGTACGAGTTGTAAGGAAAGCAAGAACTCTGCCAGTTACCACTGAAAGAAAATAAGCTTAGAGCCTAAAATATACTCCAGGGCCAAGCCGAGCTTCGAATAATATCTTTGCCCAGCTGGTTTAACTTCCCTGCCCAGTTTTTTCTACTCTGCAGTGTGATTGAATTTTCATGAATTGTTATGAGCTTCAGCTTTTGCACCGTAGGACTGATTTTCATATCACAGTCATCTGAGACGCAGGCTTCGAATACTGGCTTTCCTGTCTGTGCATACATAAAAGTTATATAATCTAATTTAATCGATTTCATTTTAATTTTATTTGAAAACAGTGACATCTTCTCCTGATTGTTGAAAAAAAAAATTCATGCTTTCATTTCGGAGAGCAGAATTATGGTTATTGGATTTTTGTGGATAACTTGCCTTTCTGAGCAAACGAACAGACGTGCTTGATTTGCTGTTCCATCAGAGTCGATTTCTTGGCCTCGATTATCCCGCAATACTAAAATAATTTTCTTCATTTCCATTATAAACGCCTTAGACCTTGTTAATTGACAGTTTTTGGATGTGAGTAATTTTTTTATAATGTTGTGGTGTTGTGATTAGAACTAAGAGTCACTTTGTTCGCCGTTACCTATTTACGATATTGAATTTGTCAGTGTAAAGAGTTCCTGCTTTATTCGCTCAGAGTTTACATGCTTGAAGGAATTATCCATCAATTTGAGAGAAGGCGTCTTCTTCAAGCCAGTCCATATCACTTTTCTTTAACGAACTAATTGAATCTGATTAAAGTGCAATATCAAATAGAGATATGCTCTGGGTTGTGTACCTATATACTCGTATGGTCTGTAGAAAACTTACTTGGCGGTCTGGCATTCTTTCCTTTCTAAATTAAATTGAACCCATTCTACAAGGTTTGGTTTCATTCATTTTCAGGACATCGATACTTACCAACTGCAATGACTGAACTTTGGTTGGTAAAAATAAGGGTAGTCTTTAAATTGACAAAGCATTATTCATCGGCAGAAGCAAATTTCTTTTCATTCAAACCATTTTGAAGGGATTGACACAGATAAAAATCTGAAGGATCAAGTCTGGAGAATACAGTGGGTGTCTAAGGATTTCCAATTTTAACTACTATACTTTAGTTTTTGCAACATGTGGTTTGGCGTTATCATGATAAATATCAAAAACCGGACCATTATCTTAAACTTTCTCATTCAATTTATAGAATTGCTCAAGGTACCTACTCGCTGGTGTGATTTGATTGCCAGGAGCTCGAAAGAAATTATACGTATCCCAAAAATCCCACTAAATAGATAACACTACCTTCACTGGATGTAAGTCAGCTTTCGCCACCAGTTTTGCATCTTCACATGATTGTTTCCAGCGCCTTTTTGTTGCACGTTGTTGTACAGAATCCACTTCTTGTTACTCGTTACGACTCCATCCAAAGGTTTCTTTTCTTACAGTTTCAGCGGCCTATGCGGCCCCCACTTGTCGAGCTTAGAAGTGAATCCAAGGTTTTATTTAAATGACAAAGTTCTGACGATTGGTGAATATAAGGCCTCTCAGCAATTATTTTTCACTGAGGCGCACACAATGTCGTCATCAGTCTTGAAAAACCACGGGGTGGATCGTCCAATGTCGTATTAATGTTCTGAAATCTAAAAAAACACTTTTCAATGATCCTTAGAGCAGGAACACGATCCGAATAAAAACTCTGAATGTTCTTTGTTGCAGTTCTAATACTCATTCCTTTTTGAAACTTGTACAGCATAACATGCCGAAGGTGTACTATTAGAATTTTCTTCACCAACAACTCGGCTTAACTCAAAATAGTCTTGCGGTGAAATAACTTCTGATGCCACGACCTATCCACTGATATACCACAAGTCCATGAAACAAACAATAGTTGCGTCATACTGCAAACATTCCGCCACGTAAAGAGATCGGACACAATCTTTTGTAATGATCCAATACTTCAAAACGCTATGAGTTTGCGATATTTTCCATTTTGATTCCTTAGATGCTAACCAAGGGACTATTGGGGTAAAGTTAATGTCACTCTTATGACTACGATATAGGTCCAACAAATTGAGGACATTGTAAAAGCTTATATGCACCATTACGAGAACATCTTCTTCTTTCTTCTTTAGGTGGCGCTACAGTCCGGGGTTGACCTGGGCCTCAGTCAACAAGCTTCTCCAGCCAGCTCGATCCCTGGCTAGCTGTCTCCAGTTTCGCACGCTAAGTTGGCTGAGGTCCTCTTCCACTTGCGTGCGCCACCTGAGTCTTGGCCTTCCTCTACTGCGCTGTCCCTCGGGGGCGGATTCGAAGACTTTTCGGACCGGAGCATTGATGTCCATGCGCTCTAAATGACCCAGCCATCTCAGTTTTTGGATCTTCACTCCTCTGGCTAGGTCCATGTCGCTGTACAGTCCATACAGTTCGTCGTTGTATTTCCTCCTCCACTCACTGTCAATGCAGACGGGACCGAAAATCGCCCAAAGAATTTTTCTCTTGAAGCAACCAAGAACACCCTCATCCATTTTTGATAATGTCCATGCCTCTGCGTCATAGAGCAGGACCGGGATTATTAAGGTCTTATAAAGGGTGACTTTTGTTGTCCGAGAGAGGGCTTTGCTACTCAATTGCCTTCTTAACCCAAAGAAACAGCGGTTGGCAAGAGTTATTCTTCGCTTGATCTCAGCGCTGGTGTCGTTGTCTGTATTTATAGCGGAGCCTAGGTAGACAAATTCCTCAACTACCTCAAAGTTATATCTGTCCAGGGTGACGTTCTGTCCGAGACGTCGGTGTTGGTTGTCCTTTTTGCTTGACAGCATATACTTGGTCTTGCCCTCATTGACCGCTAAACCCATTTTCGCCGCTTCCGTCTCAATACTCGCGAAAGCGCCACTGACATCACACTGCTTTCTTCCGATTATGTCAATATCGTCGGCGTATGCGAGTAGTTGGACGGACTTTTGAAAGATTGTGTCTCTTGTGTTTGCTCTTCAGTTTTGCACTATTCTTTCAAGTACGATGTTGAAAAAATCGCATGACAGCGCATCGCCTTGTCTAAATCCTTTCTAGACATCAAAGGTCGCGGTGAGATATTTACCGAACTTGATGGAGCAGCGTGCATTCTCCATCGTCATCCAGCACAGACGGACGAGTTTGGCAGGGATGCCAAAACTAGACATTGCTCTATATAACTCGTCTCTATAGATGCTGTCATACGCGGCCTTAAAATCGATGAATAGGTGGTGGGTATCGGTCTGAAGCTCATGGGTCTTCTCTAAGATCTGCCGTAGTGTGAATTTCTGGTCGATGGTGGACTTTCCTGGCCTGAAGCCACACTGATATGGACCTATCAGGTTGTTGACGAACGGCTTCAGGCGTTCACACAATACGGCATATAAGATCTTATATGCGATGTTACGGAGACTGATGCCTCTGTAGTTGGCGCAGTTCAGAGGGTCTCCTTTCTTGAGAATTGGAAAAACAATGCTGAGGTTCCATTCATCGGGCATACTTTCGTCCGACCATATTTTACAGATGAGTTGGTGTATGCTCCTTACCAAGTCATCGCCTGCCGCTTTGAAGAACTCGGCAGTCATGCCATCCGCTCCAGCAGCTTTGTTGGACTTAAGCTTCGATATGGCTATCTTCACTTCATCCAGGTCGGGTGGACGGAATTGTTGGTCATCATCGTCCAGGTTGAAAGGTTGATTCTGCCTGACAGCGGTATTTGGTCCGTCATCGCCGTTATACAGTCTGCAGAAATGATCTTTCCAAATCCTCAGCATCGACTGCGAATCTACTACGATGTTCCCTTGTTCATCTCTACAGGCTTCGGTTCGGGGTTTGTTTCCGTGGCATGTTATTTTTACCTTTTGGTAAAACTTCCGAACCTCATTCCTGGAGTAGCATCTCTCAATTTCCTCGATCGCGCGCTTCTCATGCTCTTTCTTCTTCCTCCTGAGAAGCCGGTGCTCGTCTCTCCTCTTCCGCTCATAGAGCTCATGAGCAGCTCTTGTCATTCTAAGCAGCGCCGCGTTATATGCATCTTGCTTAGCTGCATGTGCTTGCCGGCATTCATCATCGAACCAGGGGTTTCGTTGTGGTGGACGAGTGAAATCCAGCACATCAGAATCGGCATCTCTGATGGCGTTTTGGCAGTGTTTCCAATGGTCTTCGATGCTTGATGCTGGCGGCATTGGACCTCTTAAGAGATTAAGAGACACTCGATCGGAAAAGGACTTGGCGATCTCTTGCGATTGTAGCCGTCTGACGTCGAATTTTCTCACAGCATTAGTTTGTCTTGGCGTAGTTTGGGATATCCGCAACCGTACCTTGGCTACAACAAGGTAATGGTACGAGTCGATGTTGGCTCCTCGGAATGTACGGACATCCATAATGCTGGAGGAGTGTTTTGCGTCGATCGCAATGTCATCAATCTGGTTGAAAACACGTCTACCAACTGTAAATGTCATCTAATATTGTGCAGAAATTTACCTGATGAACATTTATAAAATCCTATTTGTAAAAAACGAGCAAACGTTTTGGCTCCTTTTTTTGTTTTATTTTTTTCGTGTTCTGTCTGAAACCACTCATGCAAACTAAAAGCACTAAAAAACGTTCGCAAAAGTACGAGCAATAAAGTGGATACGATGGTGAAACATTGACTCAATGTCAATATGCACGCATGCCATGTCATATAATAACCACACCTACTATTTCCAGACCACCCTTAACATGTCCATGGTCAATGTCCTTTTGATATCGTTTGTTTGACCGCAATGGCATATCGTATACATAAAAAACACAAAAAAAAAAAGATACACGAAAATGCTTACCTCAAATATTTTGTCAGCTATTTCATTTTTACCTTAATTTTCTTTGGGCAAAGTATTACTTTAAAAATATCCAAAATTATAATTGAATTAAAAAATAAAAGAAATAAATTTTAATAAAAGAAATTAAAATATTTATAAGGGACTTAAAGTGTTTTAACAAAAAATATGTCATTCCAAATTTATTGATTCATTTTAAATAAGAAATCCTTCTTAAAGAGAGAAAGAAAAAAAATTGAAATAAATATGTCAAGTGATTTCCATTTGTGTACGGGTATTTCCGAAAAGTCAATAAATAATTAAAATTTAATAATTACGAGTATCCACATTTCCACGTTGGACAGAAAAACGGATATTTACATGTACCAAAGTACATCTCGTTTACCTCAATGAGTTTTATGATGAAGACGTAGTACAACATTGGAAGTGGTTCTCACCTGGGGTTATACACTTCAACATTCATTTTAAATTACAAAATGCTGCCTTTAAATTGCTGAATTTTAAATATCCGTAGGAGTATTGTGTTGTGAAGTCGAAAGTGGGTGGAAAAGTCAGAAAAAAATCGCCAAAGATTAACGAAAATTTATTTTTGTAAATCTGTGTTTAAATTCTTGTGGGCAATTTAAATAGCCACCACCGGGCTTAAAATATTTTAAACCATCTAATCAGGGGGAAGCAATTATATTTCCGCTGCAATAAATAGAAATTCCTTTTCTGAATCAGAATCATTTGAAAATCAGGCAAATGGGGAAAGTCAAATGTGAAATGTTAAGTCGGAATGAGATTTGTGCTATTTTACTCATTTCGATTGTCTTGAACAGCTACAGTTTTTTTTCGATTCTTTGAAATCGAATTTAGGATATACCAGCCCTTGGGATGCCGGATTTCTTTTAGTTTTATGAACTGAGAAACAGTGATTATAAAAATAAATGTTCCTACCTGTGCATTTATTTGGAACAAAGCGGTCTAATTCCGAATCCGATTCCGAATCTCCACCATAAAACTATTAAGATTTTGATACTACAGATAGACTCAGACGATATCATTCTGATCAGATCCATAAATCAATATATTTTGCTCCAAACTCTACCATTTTCTTCCTGTCTATTACTGCAAGGACTAAACACTTAAACCTCCACTTTATTTCTCGATTCTGAAAATACAGAAATTTAACTCCAAAATGATGGTTTTCTGTGCGTCAAACTCGTAGAGCATTTGCATATACTATAATACACCTGACATAATCGGCCATCGGAGACCGCTACCCGACGTATCGTTGACCGATTTCGCACAAAAAGAAAACTTAATACTGAAACGAATATTACATCCGTTCAGTTGAGGGTTGTTAGCGGTGAGCCAACAGCTAGTGTAGAAGTTTTCATTAAATTTAACACACATTAATAATGAAATCATAAACCAAATAATTCATTGATAAGGCTTAATCTATGGCAATTATTTAAAATTATTTATGTGCCACAACGGTTTCTGTTGCAAACAACGGTCGGATGTCAAAATTTTCGATGGCATTTTGAAGAACAACCGGGTCAATGGCCGTAATTTCAGTTTGGATGTTATGTTTGAGTTCCTGAATTGCCGCTAGATTATTGTCATTGAACTTACTATTCAGATTACCCCACAAGAAAGAATCTTAAGCTGTCAAGTCGCATGACCTGAGAGGCCAATCAACTTCTCCTCTAACCGAAATAATGCGATCTTCAAATTTCGTACGCAATCAATTGATTGATTGATGGCTTGTGTGTGCGGTAGCACTATCCAGTTGAAACCAGAGATTTCTCCAGGCCCAATTCACTTAATTTAAAAAAAAAAAAAAAAAAAAATAGCCAGTCAACATGTTACGGTAACGTTCTCCATTCACTGCACTCCATTCATCATCGAAAAATACGGACCAATGATGCCGTCAACTCATAATCCGCACCATACAGTGACTTTTTTTTAGATGCATAAGATTTTTTTTCGGCTCCCAGTAGTGGAGTCATCGATAATAAATTGTCCTGGCGATCCAACATCCAGTTTACAAATCGGCGACGTCAAAGATGGTCCAACGGCTTCAATTGTTGTGTAATTTGGATTTTACAGACGTACAAATGAAGATAACCTCTTAAAATTTGCCGAAAATTGCCATAAGTGGAGCCCAATTGTGGGGACGAATTGAGATGCCTGGCTTGTTTTAAGCACTTTCGCTTACAGTGGTGACGTTTTGGCCTGTCGTGGTGTCGGGTTATGTTTATATAGAGTTTGACCCAATACCGAACCAGTGTCTTCAAAACGCTTCACCATTGCATGAATTTCGGGGTCACTAGGCCGATTATGTTGACTGAAAAATACGCGAATTTTACGAAACTTACCTTTTACACATCGCCCCTTTTTCGTAATAAAATTGAAGAACAAAAATGCGTTGATGGATACTAAACGACTTCAGGACTAAAATTGCCAAAGATTGTATGAGACAGAACAATCCCATTTAATTCGGTAAATGACAGTAATTGGCAGCCAATATCTACACCATCTGCTGGCTCACACTTTAAGAGATCCAAATTTATCGACTCGACGTCGCTAACAATAGCTTGGTATTTGTCTGTCCTTTTAATGGAAAATTTTATGAAAAGATCTTGACTTGAACGCTTGCAAAATCCAACTCGTGCAATAGGGCTCATTTTTAGCTCGATATGCAAAATTTTCTCATTACGAGTTGTGTTAGAACAATTCTTGCAATAAAGCCATGGTTTCACGAGCTTCATAACAATTGTCGAGCTTCAATTTCAGGTAGCAAATAGTCAACTATCACAAGTTACGTTCATGCTGGCCTCGTTTATGAAGAAATATGTACCGAACCATTGTTTTGAATATGATTATGGACCCAGCTATTAAGACAGAAATGGTTCTGATCGCTGAACAAAATTTTAATTGAATTGTATATTCTTGAAACTCTTTTAGAGCCCAACGACTAAAACGAAGGGGATTTGGAAGGACGGCTGCATTCAAGTTCTACACGAATTGAATTTCATTGTGTACAATGCTTCAAACCAAGATTCATGTTGAAAGTACGCCAAGTCATTGCATACGACAACCCAGCTGCCGAAAACAGCGCCGATTCGATTCATCACGGTCATCATGTACACTCTCCGCTACAGCCTCTATATTTTCTTCACTATTTCCTAGGTGTGATCTATTTGGTCAAGTATTTGGTCAATGGTACCTAAGGGCTTATGTGGACCAAAGGTTGTTCTAAACACATGAAACACATTCATCGATTTTCGTAATATAGCTGAGTAATTTTTAGAACCTCTGTCGAGCTAAGTTTTTCCATAATGAAATATCAGGCGGTTCTGAACCAAAACTTCGCGATATCTTTTGAAATTAGCACTGAAAAAAAGTACCTTTAAAAACTTAACTTAACACTAAACACTTAACTATGAGTACCGACAATAGTAAAATGGTCATCCAATTTATGGTCAGGATTTGAATCCCTGTTTTGATCACATACGCCGACTGTACATCAATACGTCAATTCTCATCACTATAGCCAAGTGTTAGCCGATTTCTTTGTTGTGAACATTTATTTTCAACAAGAAGGTGTCACAAGAAAAATTTCCTTAACAATTTTTTCGCGATTTGGTGATATGTATTGGCCACGAAAATGGAGTGGTTTGTCGCTCTTGGATGTTTAGTGGAGTCACTAAACGCGATTGCATTAGATCTACGCGTATAACAGGGAGTCTACAGGGAGTCGGTAACCGAACAGCTTGAGCCAAATAGAATAAGCTGGTATTGTCACGAAGTCGGAAAAAGAATTCCTGGATTTCTCAGATGGCAAATGCGCAACAACGCCTGGGGCTAATCACTGAAGTGATCCAGGGCCGAGCAATATGTAGACGCGTTCTGCGATATTAGCCAACCCCATAAGCGGAGCAGCAGCGATGCAGTAAAAATGGGAAAGTTGTTACGCATAAGTTCATATAACGAGGAAAGTGTAAATAAAAGGATAAGAAGAAGAAGAAGAAGGATATGCAAAAAGATACTGTTTTTCACCTTATCCGCTAACTCTTGACGCTTTTGAAACGAATATTCGTCAAGTAATGGCCGAGTTATTGCCCGATATGTGTCGAAAAGTCATCGAAAGTTATCTTGTTGGAATCAAGTCCTGTAAGAACTCCCTTGGAGGACATATCAATGATTTTAGTTTCCATCCATAATGGCAAGATCCAAACAATATATTGAAATACAAACTCGATCGAAACCTAATTTATAAATATTTTTTATTTAAATTTGCTTTCGGAGGCACCAAATCGACGACTTTGTATTATCCTCAAGTTCCTCAAATATTGTCACTGTGGGATACTTGTGACGGGGAATTCGTGAACTATACTTTTATTGTCTCAATAATTTTGCATGTATTGCTGTAAAAATGGGAATTCCAAGTTTGTCTTTGATAGGCTTTGTAAGCCGATAATTTCATTCCTCTGATGGATAAAACTGAAAGTATCAGAACTCCACTTAGAGGTACGAGGGCGGGTCAATAAGTCCGTGACTTTTGGATTAAAACACAGATTTTTTGATAAAAAAATAATTTTATTTTTCAACGTAGTCTCCCTTGAGCTCTATACACTTTGTCCAACGCTTCTCCAATTTTTTTATCCCTTCCAAAAAAAATGATTTGTCGAGGTCCTCAAAATAGGCCTTTGTTTGCGAGATGACTTCATCATTGGAGTCAAATCTTTTTCCACCAAGCCATTTCTTCAGGTTTGGGAACAAGAAGTAGTCGCTCGGAGCCAAATCTGGAGAATAGGGTGGATGAGGGAGCAATTCATAGCCCAATTCATGGATTTTTGCCATGGCAACTGCACATGTGTGCACCCTTGCATTGTCTTGGTGGAAAGGAACTTTTTTCTTGGCCAAATGAGGTCGTTTTTTTTCAAATCGTCATTGAATCGGTCCAATAAGTTGGCATAATATTCCCCATTGATTGTTCTTCCCTTTTGAAGGTAGTCAATGTGGATTATCCCGCGTGCATCCCAAAAAACAGTCGCCATAACTTTATTGGCTGACAAACCCACCTTGGCCTTCTTTGGCGCCGATTCACCCTTAGAAACCCACTGTTTTGACTGTTGTTTGTTCTCTGGTGTGTTGCAAAAACTCCTCCATATTGCGATTAAACAACGCCAAACCTTCCTGTGAAGTTGTTACACGTTTGTGGTCGACTGTGAGCAAACGCGGCACCCATCTTGCGGAAAGTTTTCTCATGCCCAAGTGATCATTCAAAATTGAAACCACTGAGCCATGCGAGATCCCTACGGCTTCCACAATCTCTCGCACTTTCAATCTTCGGTCGGCCAACACCATATCGTGAATTTTTTCGATTGTTTCGGGTGTAGAGACCTCAACTGGGCGTCCTGGACGTTCGGCATCTCAGTGCTTGTACGGCCACAACGAAATTCAGTAAACCACTTTTTTACCATTGAAATCGATGGTGCAGAGTCCCCATAGTATTTATCAAGCTTAGCCTTGGTCTCGGTAATGGTTTTTTTCGCAAGAAATAATGCTTAATAAGCACACGAAATTCACTTTTTTCTATTTTCTCCTCAAATTAGTGAGTAGTCTGATAAAAATAGCTGTCAAACACAAACTAACTGACGCAGCAAGTTTAAATTTTGACAGGAGTCAACTGACAGATGCCTGTTGACAGGAGCAGTGTTGCTGTTTCAGTAAAGAGGTCAGAAATTCAAAAAGTCACGGACTTATTGACCCGCCCTCGTATCCTGTGATTACGAGTGATTATAATATTTCTAAAATAAAATTCTAGTTGTTTAGATAAAGTCAGTGTAGCCAGTATACTCAGATACAATTGACCTTAAGCAATTTTGCCATTCCACCACAACTGTGTTCATTGAAATCCTTGCGGATTTCTGTCATCTTGTAATATCAGTCATTCCATCTCAGAGGAGACAATTTTGGTCGCCTGATGTACCTACATTTCGAAGAAAATAAGTAAGTCAAATGAGTTTGTACTTTTATGACTATCAATAAATTTGAAGTACCAATTCTGAATTCAGAAATTCAACCTAGATTTGGAGGTACACACATTTACTGAAAACTATCCACAGACATGTCCCATCTACCTAGGCTGACAACTATTTGACATTTATCCGAGAAGACAAGGTTAAGGTACTCGTAGGTATCTGAAAATATTCACTAAATGTCACTTGTGAAACATTCTCAAGAACCAATTGTCTGCAAACAAGTTCCTTTACAATGGAAATGAGAATGAAAACCTATCAATGCCCACATGATGCGTCCAATTCACACATTCAGATCCTTTGCGTATCCAAATGTTGAAAACTTTCAAAATAGTTTTTGGTGTCCGAGAAGCAGTTGAAATTTATGAAGCAGAATCGATAGTGTCATAGAAAATGAAGAGTCAGCAATTCCATTTTCTTTGTTTGCTTTGGTGCTGCTGAGCAAACATCCAGAGTTGGACAAGAGAAGATTGCAACAAATTGAACATCAACAGATGCGCATTTGATGACGGTTTTTGTTTGCCAATAGAGAAGAATCATTCCATTTTTGCAATGGGTTTTCACAATCTGTGGACTTTGTTGTTGGTTAAAATGATCCATATACTCGTACATAGATGCTTTAGAGGATTTTGATCCATCCAAAGAAGTGTTGGATACTTGTGTGGAGTTGTGGAAGGAAAAATGGGTTTGTACAAAGTAAATCAAAAGAGTCCACGAAGAGCAAATGTTCTCAATTCTGGACACATTAACCCACGAACAAATGAAATATATGCGACACTCGAAAAAGAGTTCGATGTCTTTTGACCAAGAAATAGTTTTGAAAATATTGGTATCTTCGGCATGGAACTAGAGGAAAGAATACTTAATAACCCTATTATTGAGGGTAGCGATGAATAGAAAAGGGCCAAAGTGACAGCCTTGTGGGCCATCAGAAGTGGCCTAGGAGTTAAGAAGGATCATCTTAAGCGAAAACTACATTAACTATTTGAGTTTCAGGTGCAAAGATATTAAGTTTAATAAAATAGACTCAAAGCCGAGGACGGTTAATTTAAAAGGAACCTATTTAACCTTCAATGGTATTTAAATATTTATTCCTTCTCCATGTCAGTTAGCCTTTCAGTTCAAATTTATTTTTAAAAGAAATTAGTCTGCATTAGCGCTGAAAGGACAATATAATTATTGAAACCAACTTGTGGGTATCATCTCGGAAAAATTTGGGCCATTGGTGTTGAAACACCTCTATCTGTTCTGGCGGAATTCATTATTAGCGTACAGCCACGAAGTTTTCTTCAATTCTGGTGTTTGGAATCGTGGCGGGGCACAACGAGTGAATAACAATATAAAAGACTTCGTAGGAAGAGCAATCGAACATAACCGAACGGTTATTAGATGCTATCGTTGTCAGCGTTTTGGGCATTCCGGTGAATGCTGTGCATATAACAGTCCATGCGTTCTCTGTGGTGAATCTCATGATTCTACCATATGCATCAATTTAGCGAAATCTCTTAAGGAAGCAAACCAGCCTGTACCTCAACCAAAGTGCATTAACTGCAATTCAACTGGTCATGCAGCCAGCTACAGTGGTTGTCCTTCGTATACTAAATACAAGGAAATAAAAAACAGTCTCTAATTCAAAGAGCAAAAACATTTTCTTACATAAAACAAAAAGAAGTAGAAGATCAAATTAGTAGTCTTGTCAACCCTAGTGTATCTTACGCACAAAGAGCAAAATCGGCAGTTTATGACTTTTATATCAACCAAAAACTTGTGTCTGCAACAAGTACACCCTTTATAGGCAAAACAACAGCCGCCGCTACAAATACGAGTAGCTCAAACTGTTTTACGAGTGACCTCAGTAAATTCCTTAACGAAGCTCAAAATTTATTTAATGTTTCATTCAAAGAGTTATTAATAAACATAAGGCAATTTTGGCCTGACTGTTCTTTTACCCCACCGGTAGTCTCCAGACGTGGGAACCCACTGATCGCATACAAACTTGTGGGAAAGTTTTAAGGTGTTAAAGTGTCACAGGCTCATTTTTGGTGTCATAGTTGTCTGTATATGATTGGTGTCCCATTTAGTCGCCTCTTACGACAAGCTGGGACGCACTGCGGCACTATTCTTTATCCGATGCCAAATATTTTCCTAAACTTCGGCTTGCAAGTTGGAACGTCGGATCGATGACCTCAAAAAGTTTAGAACTGGAAGCGATTATGCGTCGCAGAACTAGATTTCTAGATTTAAAAAATAAGGCATTTAACATATTCTACCATGGAACGGTCAATGGACGAAACGGTGTTGGAATCGTTGTTGCAGCGGATCTTCTAAACAACATCGTTGGTATCTTGAAAATAAGCGACCGCTTGATGAGTGTTAAACTCGTCATACACAATGAAACGTTGAACATTGTTAGCACGTACGCCACGTCGGAGAAACAAATGTTGATTATGAGGACTGCCACGGCGGTAAAGGCTTTGGAACCTGCGAAGGACATCCTTGTAGCGTGTAGGGCTTACGGCCTAACCATCTTAAATACAATGTTTATTAAACATCAACGACATCTTATCACTTATTGCAGCGGAGGCCACGAAACGCAAATAGATTATCACCTCTGCAAAATGTCGATGAGAAACCGTGTTAAGGACTGTAAAGTAATACTTGGAGAATCGCTAGTAAGCCAACACCGTCTGCTCATTACAGAATTTTTCACAGCGGAACCACCGAAAACACGGGCATCGTTTGGAAAGCCAAAAAACCGGTGGTATAATCTATCGAAGGAACGAAGCGCAAGATTTATCGCACTGGCTAAAGAAGTACTTCGAAATATAAATGGTATAGCAGACTCACTTAGCCCGCAAGAAATGTGGAACAGCATGCACGAGGAATGCATAACACTCGCAAAATCCCATCTGGGGACTATATCGAAATACCATCACGTTGGCAAAGAAACATGGTGGTGGAATGACGAAACCAAACGAGCTGTGGCCGATAAGAAGAATGCATTCCAAGCGTGGACAAAATGCGATCGGAGCGACGATATCAAAAAAGCTCGACTGGCTCTTGAATACGAGCGCCTTAAAAAGATCGCAAAGAAAGTCCTGGCTCGAACTCGAGCGGGAGCAGCGGAAAACCTGTACCAGGAGTAGGAACAAATATCCTCACGATCGGCAGATAGAAGACAAGCTATCCAAGAAGTTCAAACGTCGTACAATACTAAAATATTTTTAAGCTCGCTGCACAGAGGAGAAGAAATTCAATGGAAATAACCTCGCCGAAATACATCAAAAACGCAAACGGTCGTTTACTAACAAATGAAACGAAAATTTGTGACCGGTGGCTTGAATACTGCAAAGAGTTGCTTAACAAACAGATTTCCAGTTAATGTCGGAGTGCATCAAGGAAGCGTACTTTCCTCTTTAACGTAGTATTCGACTATCATTTAAAAGACTGCATGCGCGAACCAAATATAACGCCAATTCTCTTCGCTGACGACGCAGTTATACTTAGCGATAACGGCGAAGATTTACAGAAAGCCTTAGATTCATGGAGAAATGCGCTAGAGAGAAACGGGTTTAAAATAAGTCGTTCAAAGACGGAGCATTTGACGTGCCCATTTGTGCATCCGTTGCGACCTGTTCCGGATATAATGTTAGACGGAATAGTTCTTCCCAAAAGCACTATCTTTAAGTACTTAGGATCAATCGTTAGCATGGAAGCGAAATGTGACGACGACGTAAACCACAGAGTGAGTGTGGGGTGGATGAAATGGCGGGGAAATTCGGGAATCTTTTGCGCCTAAAAATTATTATTATTAAATTAAAAGGGAAACTCTACACCACGGTTGTTAGACCAGCTCTTATATACGGTCCACAGTGCTGGGGCAATGTACGAAGCGTTTAAAAACAAAATGACGGCAGCGGAAATGAAAATGTTAAGGATGTCTAGTGGAGTCACTAAACCCGATTGCATTAGATCTACGCGTATAAGAGGAAGTCTACATATAAAGAATTCGGTAACCGAACAGCTTGAGGCGAATAGAATAAGTTGGTATTGCCACGTTCAAAGAGATCTGCGGAAAATCCGGTTAAAAAGGCACTATCAACTACGGTCACTCCAACTGTAAGAAAACGAGGTCGGAAAAAGAATTCCTGGATTTCTCAGATGGCAAATGCGCAACAACGCCTGGGGCTAACCACTGAAGCGAACAAGGACCGAGCATTATGTAGACGCGTTCTGCGGTCTGCGACATTAGCCAACCCCATAAGCGGAGCAGCAGCGATGCAGTAAAAATGGGAAACTCGTTACGCATAAGTTCGTATAACGAGGAAAGGGTTAATAAAAGGATAAGAAGAAGAAGGTAATTTTGACCTGCATACCAACAACTACAAACTAAGGAGGAAAAGATGTTTGCTTACCTTGAATTTGTTGCCTCTATTGTAGTTTAACGATGTTAGAAGTAAATAAACTTAAAATAATATCGATGACTATCAATTCAATAATCTCTCATGAAAGAAGGTTGAGAGTGTCTGATATTCTAAAAAATAAAAAGCCTCAAATATGTTTCCTTTCTGAAACCAGATTAAACAGCAGACATAATCCACAATTCGAAGGCTATAACTTCATACCGGGAAACTTTGGTAGGGGTACAGCCATTATATTGGATCAACGGTATAAATATGACCCGATTCCTTTCCAAAGTAGTTTGTTTTCAGTATGCCTGGTATCCTTAACCTCACAAAACGCTGCCAATTAATCTTATCGTCTAGTTTTAGTCCATAACACTAAAAAGCTAAGATACAATAACATCTCCGATCTCACAAAAAAATTGATTAAACTCAGAAACAACTGGCTTAGACATCTGAAGAGAATATTTCATCGCCATCTGAATAGATTAAATCAAGAATACCATGAACTTTATTTCAAAATCCAGTGTCTTAGTAGGATAATTAAAGAACGAGTAAGGATTGATTTAAATAATTGTCAAGGCTTACGAAAATTCGTCCATCCCCGCAAGCTTTTAAAGAAATTGATAGGATCACAGGAAGGAAGTACTTTGGAACAAATATCTCTAGAGACATACTTTTCTATAACGGTCAACAGTTAGCAGATACAAAAATCAAGTTATGTGCATTCAAAGAATTCTATTCACAAATATATATTGAAAATACGCCTACGCTTGATCCAAATTTAGAAGGTGAAATATCATCAACAATAAGCCAGTTCTGCCAAACTCAGCTGAACCGTTCGTATACATCGTGATTCCAATTCACCTATATTTAACACCCCAAATAAAGTTAATCAGTTTAGACTTGCTTTAAACAATAAAAAATCTGAAGGTATAGATACAATTTCTAACTTCATCCTGCGAAAATGTCCTTATTCGCTCGACCATTTTCTCTCACTTTTGTTTAACCACTGTATAAATAATGGTTACTTTCCATATAGCTGGAAAGTGGCCAAGCTTTTACCAATAGCAAAAAAAATCCTTTAAAGAAGTCAAAGATTTTCGGCCCATTTCATTGCTATCAAACGTGGGAAAACTTATCGAAAGAGTACTGCGATGCAGCAAATGTAATCCCAAACAACCAATTCGGTTTTAAAAATGGTCACTCAACCGATTATGCATTCATTACCTTGCACGACAAAATTATTCAAAACCTAAGGAACAAAAAATGTACAGTGAGTTTGGATCATGATTTTGAAAAAGCTTTTGACTCGGTTTGGCACAAAGGACTACGAGTATTATTCAAAATCATAAGGCTAGGGTGCCCGACGTGGACGACACCATTACTTTACAGTTTCCTTCAAAATAGAACCACTTCTATCGTCATCGGCACAGAGCAATCGGAATATTTTAATGTGCGTTCAGGTGTACCACAAGGGTCTGTCCTTGGGCCAATTCTTTTTAATATATTCCTCAACGACTTTCCTTTTAAGCACCATATTATAGAAGATCCTGGCGCTATTCTCTACGCCGACGACACCACAATATTGGCCAGTGGAATAAGACCAATCGATGCCCTAAAAAGGTAAAGGATAAAATAAATATCTTACAGAACTATCTAGGGAAGTGGGGACTAAAGATAAATACTCATAAAAGCGGCTTAACATGTTTTAGAAATGCTAGTGGAAAAGGTCACTATCTTGCAGTCAAGGAAAGCAAACGGTTAGAACTTCAAATTAATGGAAGTCCCATTCCACTACGAGTTGAAACTAAATATCTAGGTATTCATTTTCAAAATAGACTTTTGTGTAACAAACATGGCCGGAGAGTTCTAGCCAAAGCAAAAATGGTAACAGGTGTTCTAAAACCTCAGCTCAATTCAAAACAACTCTCGCAAAACACGAAGATATTGATATTTAAAACGCTCATTAGGCCAATTCTGACCTACGGTTTTGCATCTTGGTTTACAATTTCAGTTGCCAAGGAAATCGAGAGTTTTGCAAGGAAAATACTACGCTTTTGCTGTGGTAAATTTAGAAAACCAGATAAAAAGTGGTTCTCTAATAAAACGCTCTACGAGACAACGAGAATGACCCCCCTGATGATTTATCAAGCAGAACTTCTACTCAAGAAATTGTATCGAATAAAAGAGCATCCCAACCCACTTTTGAGAACCTTGTTAGACTCCAATATTGACAGCTGCGTGAATGATTTTTTTTTTCAAAAATGAGGCCGAAGCGCGCATAACAGTTAATTGCTAACGTTACCGGGGATGATCAGTCATTATTTCTCTCAAAATTTGATCCATATAGTATCTAGTTCCGGCAGTGGGCTATGTTCCCCATAGCTGACGAAACCATTGGTCATCGCGTTGCTGGTATCTTATACGTCGCTTGTCGGGTAGAATAAGCTTTCACGAAAATACTTCATTGCTTCTTCTAAAAGACTGCAAAGTACGGTATATCTTGCTCCTGACAAGCCTCATTCAGCTCTAGATGCACTGGATAATCTCCCACCCCTTGATATTCATGTCATGGGCTGCACTCTTAAATCCTCTTTCGGTTAAAGAGAAGTGGCCATTGGTACAAAATGCAATTGATGTTTTATGCGTAGCGACTGCCTTTGACTTTGATGCAATATACCTGTCTGATGCCATAACACTAGAAATCCTACTACAGAAAATATACAAAATCGATTTTCCTGTTGCAAGAAATCGTTTCGACTTCCTAGCTAGAGAATCCAAGACGTCGCCAAATAATGCAGTTGTAAAGCTGGATTTTCTGGGTTTTATTCGGGTCCTGGCTCACAATATGATCACGGGAAATCAAATCGCCGATCTAGAAAACGGCGAGAGGAGAGTTTTCCAAGATCCAAACCTGGGTTAGGAAGTAGGGCTCCCATGCACAGATGAATTTAATCAGTGAACAACTCCAAATGGCTCTCTAAGTAGGCAAAAATAAGTTCCGTTTTCCTGATGTTCCTCAATAGGAAAGATTGCAGGCTGCTTACTGGAGTTGTAACAGGACACGGCGCTTTTACTATTGTGTGAAACAACATACTATGCTGTTTGCTGTGAAAGTGGTAACGTCATCGGCGATCACCACGTCTTTAGATTCATCAGTCTACAGGTATTCGGCGCTGACCTTTTAGATGTGGCTGATGTAGACAATGTATCACTGAAGTCCTTACTAATCATTTTTTAAAGGACTGAGGAAATTCAGTAAATAGAAAATAGAAGTAGAACAGCGGACTATTTCTCTGTATGGGTGTTTGAAAGCGAAAACAAAGTACTACTTCCTAAGCTTCCTAAGCTGTTGCGCACGAAGAGCAGGAAAAAAAGAACCATGGGCTTGAAGTTAAAGTTGAAGCAGCATCCGCTGCAAAATGTAGGCGACAAATAGAAATCTTAGGCTTAAATTGTCCACGATTTTGTTCAATAAATTTTAATAATCGGCTTAATGGTGAAAAGCGATCGAATTCACAACCAGTGTAGCGACAGCTTCCAGGTTCCACTCTACACATCAATTGAAACAACAACCATTTGGCAAAACAAATGCCGCAACTATGAAAAAAATTATGCAATTGAGTTAAAGACCGTTGATTAGTTGATATTATTAAATTCCCACTTCAGTTAATTCAAGGAATGTCGACTAATAATGGAAAATCGCTAATCGCTTATCGTCTTTATCCTCTTTGAAAAGCAGGAGTTCATTGAGATCATATCTGAACCGTAATAAAAACTCAAAATAAAGTCAAGACAAAAATAGTAATTATACCAATAAAGTTACAAAAATGTTCAGCCGAATGAAGAAGTCATACGAGTAGTGCCAATGTGACGGTATTGTTTGACATGTTATCATGGAGCGACTTAGACTGACACAGCGTCTACCTATTATTCAGCTGAATTACGAAGATCAACGTTGATCACATGATCTGATCGCGTTTCGAATCGTCTCCGTTCCAGTCGATGGGCCACTTTTAACCACTTTTTTTCAGCTATGAAGCCAATTTCTGTCTTAGTAGCTACGTCAATAAGAAAAATACCCGTATTAGTTGTGCCATATCACCGTACTATTTGCTGGCTGAATTTGAAGCTCCTGGTGTAGACGATACTTCGTTCCAACGAGATCTCACCTCTTGCCACACGGTCCGTGAAACCGTGAGTTTATTGCAAGAATAGTGAACAGTTAATTTCACGACTTAAGCCTTTGAATTGGCCGCCTACATCATGTGACCATACACCTCTATACGTTTTCCTTTGGAGCTATGTTAAGTCCAAAGTATACATTGACAAGCCGGCTACGATTGAGGGATTGGGATTGGAGGATTTACTCGTGGCATCTTCATTCAATGACAATGACTTATATCTTTACTGTTTCGCTTATTGGAGATATTAAGTTCGAATAAACCGTCAGCTTAATGGAATGTTAACTATTACGAAATTGTTTAAATTATTGACCGGATTAGTGGGAAGAAGTTTTTGAGACGAATCTTCCTCCAATAATACTTCCAAATCAGAGTCTTCATATAGTTCCGGCCTTCCGCTACATTCTTTGTCTTCGACGTCAAACACACCATTCTTTAACTATTAAAACCACTAGCAACAACTTATCTTATTTAAAGCAGGCTCACCATATGTTTCTATAATAAATCGATGTTCATCAGCTGCAGATTTTTTTGAATTTAAAGAGGTAAATTAAAAGTTTCCTAAAATTTCTATTATTCGACTCAAAACTCGATGTTATCGTTCGAAAAAAATTATGAAATGCTGATTCAAATCGCTAATACTTCAAGGTTATTGTGTCAATAGATTTCCAACCTAAATATAATGCTGCATTGATAGATAAGTGTCACAACTCAAAATCATTAACTTTTCAGAGGAGCGGTTTGAAATTTTGCCACGAATGTATAAGAATCTAGGGCCAGGGAATTCTCTAACACTTGCGACGTTTATCCACAATATTCTGATAATTATTAGGGCCATTTGTGACGCCATAACTCAAAAACGCCGAATTTGGAGTTGTGACAATTTTCTATCAATGCAACGATATGTTGTTTTACATCTGAAAATATCAAACATAACTTACTAGTGGGTGATGGCGATGGCGATGGCGCGATGGTTAGCTCATTGGACTATCACCCAAAGGGTCCGTGGTTCGATCCCCGGCATCACCAACAATTTTTGAATCATCATCACCCTTTCGGCGGGTTAACTCCCGAAAATCCCGAACTTTGTGCCTCAAAAAGTGTTTTTGTTGGGAGTTTACTTTAATATGAAGGAAACTGCTGCCGAAAGTCATCGTATTTTGGTGGAAGTTTATGGTGAACATGCGCCAGCTGAGCGAACGTGCCAAAAGTGGTTTGCACGATTTAAAAGTGGTGATTTTGGCTTGGAAGACGATGAACGTCCTGGGCAGCCAAAAAAGTTTGAAGATGCAAGGAAATTGAGTTCCACATGAACTCAAGCCGAAATGCTGCTGGAACACCACAAAAGGAAGTCATTTTTGCATCGTCAACCCCGAGTGCAAAAAATCATATGTGAAACCCGGCCAACCAGCCAAATCAACGGCAAAGCCGAATATCCATGGCGCGAATGTAATGCTCTGTATTGGGTGGGATCAGATGGGTGTGCTGTATTATGAGCTGCTAAAATCGGGTGAAACCATCAATGAACAACGCTATCGAACACAATTAATCCGTTTGAAGTGAGCAGTAGCCGAAAAATGCGCGCAATATGCGACCAGACACGAGGCAATAATTTTCCATCATGACAACGATCGGCCTCACGTTGCTATTCCGGTTAAGAACTATTTGGAAAACAGTGGATGGGAAGTCTTACCCCACCTGCCTTACAGCCCAGACCTTGCCCCTTCTGACTACCATTTGTTTCGGTCGATGCAGAACGCCCTCACTTAAATACGGTTCACATCAGAGCAGAATATCAAAAATTAACTTGATTCATTCTTGGCTGCCAAGCCGGCGCAGTTCTTTTGCGATGGGATCCACAAATTGCCAGAAAGATGGGAAAATGTCATAGCTTTAGATGGGTAATACTTTGAATAATACTATTGTACATGTTTTTCTCAAATAGACGTTCAAATTTTGAAAAAAAAAAACCGCACGAATTAAGTTATATACCCAATAAAAATTGCCTACAAAAAAGCTCGTAAAGAGTGCCGTTCGGACTCGGCGATACACCGTTAGGCCCCGATCAGATACGAGTATGAAAAAATTACAACATGGGCAACACAAATGAGTATCAAGAAACTAGGCCATGGCCCTTACCGGGCTGCCAGTGCCACAGTGTTTTTGTTTTTTTGTTTTTTTGGTTTTTAACTTACTGGTGGGGCCATCTCTTGTCAAACAGCGGAAATTTATTTGTACACCTACTACTCTGAGGCATAAAACTTTTGTCTTAACACTGGTATATTTCTTCCCCATTATGTTACCAATACAATGAAGTGCTAAAATTTGCCACTGTAATTTCGCCTGTTTGGGAACTCTCTATTTCAATAATGGTCACTTTTTTGTGAGTGAGTATATGCCAAAAATACTCGTATCTACATGGTTACCTGCTTCTGCAAGCACTTCTTAAAGATAACTGTGGACAGGTTAAATAACAGCAAAAATGTTGTTGGACCACTAGTTCAACACAAGAGTTGATGTCTAGATACAGGCAATTCGGTGTCACAGCATCGTCCATGGTTGCATACTAAACTGTGTTATCATGTGAAAAATATGGAAACTGATGGACCATCGAATTTAATCTGAAGTATGCCCCCTGGTTCGTTGAAAAGCCGTCAGATAGTTGAACATTTATTTTGACTTGATTTTTTCATAAAGCAACTTTTGTTGTGAACATTTTCCAGTAAACTCGAAATTAATCCTCTTCATCACTCCTTGATTATTCCGTGGGGTAGCTTGTTTCCCTTCTGCACTCCTCCTGTAATTAAAAATCCATGGCGGCAAAAGATAAACTTGAACTTGCATTCTCAGTACTCATCAATGGTAATCTTTTCTTCCTTCCATGGCACTTCATGTCTAGGTCAGATTCAAAATTCACCCTACTATTTGGGAGTATCGAAGGGTATGACAGCGACATGGCACGGCATGATGGTTATACTATGTATAGAGCTGCATGACAAGAACTCAAATGGTTACTTGAGCGCGTCCATAACTTCAAGACCATTAACACTTTATTTTTCTTTTTGGACCACTTTTGGAACAGCCAAGATAGCTTTAGCGATATTTTAATTACTATAACCACCCCCCCGTTTAGCGCTGCAAGACTTCATCTTCTATTTAATAGTCGCTGCCATATGTTTTCTTTGAAAATAAAAATTCAAATTATCGCTCATTTAAACAGTGAACGTCAATGCACTAAATTACTTGGTTTGGAATATTTTCAAAAAAATGTTCTCCTTTGTTTACAATAAAGAGAATTTAAAAAAAAATAAAAAATCCAAAACGAAAGACCGGGTGAATGATTTTTCGATTTATGAATTTATTTTATGGTCGTGAACGTTGTACGTGCATACGATGATGTTAAAGAGCTTTTGTTATTGTTTCATTTTGCGAAACCGTTTTGTTTTTGAACGATTAATTTATTTTCTGAAAATCTATGAAATACTATGTATTCGCATTGTAATACAAATAGTTTCCCTCATTAGTCACCACCATCATGAGGATCCTATTGGAAAAGGCAAGTGTGTGTTTAAGTTTTGTGCTCGTTAGTCAATCGGAATATTGCGGAGGAACGTGCTAAAGGCAACTGTAAGGGTGCAACGATCTGCTTTGATTTATGCCAGTTAAATTGTTTAATAGAGGGCTGGAATTTATTATCTGAAAGCAAATAAAAAAATGTTTTTAATTTGAGCATTAAGTTAAGCACAAAATGGGAAAAGAAGACAGATGTGATTATTTCAAGAGAAGTGAGTTTCTTAAGAGCTAGATATGTGTTCAAAACTTTTATGTAAACAATAGATGTACGAATTGAGTTTGCACAAAAGTCTTTATTTATCTTGACAGGAGGAATAGCTTGCGACACTTAAGTTTGAACAGGATTTCTGGCTTTCTCCACCGTTAATTAACTTAACAATCTTACTATTACTTACTTACTACTTAAAAATGTTTGATTGGATTTGTTTACTTTGTTACTTAAGTATACCTAAACTATAAGTCACTCTTCTATGTTTGTTTTTTGCTTTAGGTGGCGCTACAGTCCGGGGTGGAACTGGGCCTCAGTCAACAAGCTTCTCCAGCCAGCTCGATCCCTGGCTAGCTGCCTCCAGTTTCGCACGCCAAGTTAGCTGAGGTCCTCTTCCACTTGCGTGCGCCACCTGAGTATTGGCCTTCCTCAACTGCGCTGTCCCTCGGGGGCAAATTCGAAGACTTTTCGGACCGGAGCGTTGGTGTCCATGCACTCTACATGACCCAGCCATCTCAGTCTTTGGATCTTCACTCTTCTGGCTAGGTCCATGTCGCTGTACAGTCCATACAGTTCGTCGTTGTATTTCCTCCTCCACTCACTGTCAATGCAGACGGGACCGAAAATCGCCCAAAGAATTTTTCTCTCGAAGCAACCAAGAACACCCTCATCCATTTTTGATAATGTCCATGCCTCTGCGCCATAGAGCAGGACCGGGATTATTAAGATCTTATAAAGGGTGACTTTTGTTGTCCGAGAGAGGGCTTTGCTACTCAGTTGCCTTCTTAACCCAAAGAAACAGCGATTGACAACAGTTATTCTCCGCTTGATCTCAGCGCTGGTGTCGTTCTCTGTATTTATAGCAGAGCCTAGGTAGACAAAGTCCTTAACTACCTCAAAGTTATATTTGTCGAGGGTGACGTTCTGCCCGAAACGTTGGTGTTGGTTGTCCTTTTTGCTTTTACAGCATATACTTGGTCTTGCCCTCATTGACCGCTAAACCCATTCTCGCCGCTTCCGTCTCAATACTCGCGAAAGCGCCACTGACATCACGCTGCTTTCTCCCGATTATGTCAATATCGTCGGCGTATGCGAGTAGTTGGACGGACTTTTGAAAGATAGTGCCTTTTGTGTTTGCTCGTGAGTTTTGCACTACTCTTTCAAGTACGATGTTGAAAAAATCGCATGTCAGCGCATCTCCTTGTCTAAATCCCTTCTGGACATCAAAGGTCTCGGTGAGATCTTTACCGACCTTGATGGAGCGGCGTGCATTCTCGCATTCTCCATCGTCATCCTGCACAGACGGACGAGTTTGGCAGGGATGCCAAAACTAGACATTGCTCTGTATAGCTCGTCTCTATAGATGCTGTCATACGCGACCTTGAAATCGATGAATAGGTGGTGGGTACCGATCTGAAGCTCATGGGTTTTCTCCAAGATCTGCCGTAGTGTGAATATCTGGTCGATGGTGGACTTTCCTGGCCTGAAGCCACACTGATATGTACCTATCAGGTTGTTGACGAACGGCTTTAGGCGTTCACACAATACGGTGGATAAGATCTTATATGCGATGTTAAGGAGACTGATGCCTCTGTAATTGGCGCAGTTCAGAGGGTCTTCTTTCTTTAGAATCGAACAAACAATGCTGAAGTCCATTCATCGGGCATACTTTCGTCCGACCATATTTTACAGATGAGTTGGTGTATGCTCCTTACCAAGTCATTGCCTGCCGCTTTGAAGAGCTCGGCAGTCAGGCCATCCGCTCCAGCAGCTTTGTTGGACTTAAGCTTCGATATGGCTATCTTCACTTCATCCAGGTCGGGTGGACGGAATTGTTGGTCATCATCGTCCAGGTTGAAAGGTTGATTCTGCCTGACAGCGGTATTTGGTCCGTCATCGCCGTTATACAGTCTGCAGAAATGATCTTTCCAAATCCTCAGCATCGACTGCGATTCTACTGCGATGGTCCCTTGTTCATCTCTACAGGCTTCGGTTCGGGGTTTGTGCCCGTGGCATGTTATTTTTACCTTTTGGTAAAACTTCCGAACCTCATTCCTGGAGTAGCATCTCTCAATTTCCTTGATCGCGCGCTTCTCATGCTCTTTCTTCTTCCTCCTGAGAAGCCGGTGCTCGTCTCTCCTCTTCCGCTCATAGAGCTCATGAGCAGATCTGGTCTTTCTGAGCAGCGCCGCGTTATATGCATCTTGCTTAGCTTCATGTGCTTGCCGGCATTCATGATCGAACCAGGGGTTTCGTTGTGGTGGACGAGTGAAACCCAGCACATTAGAAGCGGCATCTCTGATGGCGTTTTGGCAGTGTTTCCAATGGTCTTCGATGCTTGATGCTGGCGGCATTGGACCTCTTAAGAGATTAAGAGACACTCGATCGGAAAAGGACTTGGCGATCTCTTGCGATTGTAGCCGTCTGACGTCGAATTTTCTCACAGCATTAGTTTGCCTTGGCGTAGTTTGGGATATCCGCAACCGTTCCTTGGCTACAACAAAGTAATGGTCCGATTCGATGTTGGTTCCTCGGAACGTACGGACATCCATAATACTGGAGGAGTGTCTTGCGTCGATCGCAATGTGATCAATCTGGTTGACTGTTGATTGATCAGGAGTTCTCCAAGTCCCCTTGTGTATGTCGAGATGTGGGAGCCGCGTGCTAGCCACGACAATGTTTCGCCCCACCGCAAAGTCGATTAGCCTGAATCCGTTATCGGAGGTGGTGTTGTGCAGGCTATAATTGCCGATTGTTCCACCAAAGATACCCTCTCTTCCTAGCTTTGCATTAAAATCACCGAGGACAATTTTAATGTCATAGCTGGGGCATTGCTCGTAGGTCTTGTTAAGGAGCTCATAGAAGGCATCTTTCTCCTCTGTGGGGGCATGCGCGCTAATGTTGGCGAACTTAGCCTTGATGCGGATTGCTACGAGGCGCTCACTCACATGCCGGAAGCTGAGGACTTCTTGTCTAAGTCTGCCTCCGACAACAAATCCGCATCCAAATGCGCGCTGATTTTGCCGTCAATATCAATTGCCGTAGTAGATGTCGCAGTTTCTCATCTTCTTTTTATCCGGCCCATCCCATCGCATTTCTTGGATTGCGGTTATGTCTGCTTTGCAGCAGTCTAGGGCCTCCGCTAGTTGCTCGGCTGCACGTGGTCTATTAAGGGATCTAACATTCCACGTGCATATCCGAAGCTCATTGTCCTTAAATCGTTTGCGTGGGTTGTCAACAGTAGATCCGTCCATATTCGAGGCTTGTTGATGCTTCGTAACTTAATTTTTTTTAAATGGCCGGCCTGTTACCCCGGCGGCACAACCCCCAACCTGGAGGACCAGTTCTATTTTGAGTGCCCCTAGGACGAGGGGTCGGTTACACCGAAGCCAGTAACCCGTTCCGGGATGTGAGCGCTGCCGTTGGCCCTTATAGGGCTCGTCCGCCACTATCTCTTTTCCAAGACCCTGACTAAGTCCTGGAAATCCTTTCCGGCCTGAGCTCCAAATATGTCGGAGTAGCCCGGATAAGGTCTTGTTTTGTTTTTCCGACACTAATCCTGGTTAATGGCGTAGGAAACACGCCATTTGCCCCCTTCACTTCGTAATCTCTAGTGAGATTCCCAGATGGCGCCACGGGGAGGCATGAAGTAGGACTTATTAGCAGAGCTGCAAAATGTTCGGCTGCAGAGGTTCATTCTCGTCATTTAAGGAACCAGCACCTGTCGGAAGATGCTACTTCTACGAGACCTTATACTAATCGTTGCCACTCTTGCCACACTCTGCTGTGTACGACGTGTTTATTCTAGTTAAGTGACCTGAGACCGCAGCTGTTCGAGCGACAAACATAATAGATTAGCACCACTGCTGATTTGTCTTGAATCATCTCTTGACACCCATGATGCGCCGTTAAAGCGTTAATACGTTTATAAAAATATAGATACAGGTCTAGCTGTATCTTAAGGTATCGAACTACATTTCGATTGGTTGTTCGTCCTGTTCCATAGTCAGAAACTTTCGCCAGATCTTTCTGGTATCAACAGAGCCCCAAGACAAAGGCGATTTAATAGAATGGTTTTCCACTTGTGATAGTTAAGTTTCAGACTTCAGTTAGCGTAATGTCTTACCAATATCACATTGTTTCTACAGGTGAACTGCACTATGCCCAACGTCTTCAACTTGATATTGAAACCTTCTTCAAATCAAGTAAGGACCAGCGCATTTTTTCTTGCTTTTGGTCCATTCAATATTGAATACCAGCTTAAACACGGCGTGTGAAATAAAATGCGCTGCCTTCAAACCGAATTGATTGCCTGAGAAAATATTTTTGTCACTATCCCACTTAGTCAGGACTCTATTCATCAACTTTTCGAATACCTTACTGATATTCGGGGGAAGACTTATCCACCTACGATTTACCGAATTTGTCCCTATTGTTGTCCCTTTTGGGAATATAATAAGCCACTGCTGTCTTCCAACACGATAAACAGCGAGAAGAGTGCGGTAAAGGTCCACTGCTTCTACGAGTAGTTGGAGATTTCGAAGCAATATCCCGTCGATCACTCCTTCGTTCTTAGTGGTCCGAAGATTGTATGAAGCTCTTCCTTCGAAGTGAACGGGGCTAGCTTTTCTTCGCAGATGATGACATAACTTGCCATATTTTCGTAATTGAACTCAGTAAACCCTAAGTTGTCGAATCGTTAGTTCTCCTTATCATTACAAAACTATGAATTGTGCTAAACGACGCGGTTTTCCAGGTCCTGGTTTAGGTTAATGATATCGTTGCTGTGGGTCTTCAACCAAAAAGAAGCTGTCGTCATAGATAGAATCACCTAGATCTATACTTGCTGTCAACAGTATTTATTCGTTTATTATCGAGCATTCGTCTTACCAATATTGACTTTCAATTTGTCAGCATACTCCAAAGGCTTTGCATAATCAAACAAGTAGTATTCAAGTAGCGTTATATGGTGCAATATCGAAAGCAAATTCGCTGTCTACTTCGAGTCATAATGTTGTCATTGAATCGAGTACTTAGTTAGTCAGTTCAATATGGCACATAGCGCTATCCTGCTGGGACAACATATTCCCTGTATCATTGTGAATATTGTGGGCCATTAGTGCGATGACGCCATCAACGTGAAGGATACACCACGGAATGCAATTTGAGTGAAATTGAGTCTCATGGGACTTTTACAAACTTGCCTAGAGCCAGAAATGGCAAGTTCACTTCATTACAAAGTAGCCTTGTCATCGAACACGATTTTTTGACAACATGAAAGTAGTTGTCTCCGAAAGCAACAGTTTGAGAGCTCCAATCAAAGACCACCGAATAGGAAGACAAACTATATATATGAGGGTTACGGAAAAATAAATATGAGGTTGAACGATCTCCGGGAATCGTGTGCTTTCTATTACAATAAAGTTGCTATGGCAAACAATATAAGCTTACATTGGGCTGTTGACCATTATTGTTATTGATGTCATCTCAGGTCATCAACTGCCCATGAGTCTTCAGGCCATCCATCTGGCTATACCCTCCAGCTACCTGAATGGATAGAGCAAAGGAACTGGGTTCAAAGGATAAAGTGAATCCCGTCTGTGCCTCCGCTACCAGAATGTGAGGGGCAGAAAGAAAAGATCTTAGAAAAGAAAACTTAGCACCACTATTACCTAAAGGTCTAACATGATCAAATAAACATCATGAATAGTCCAAAAGGAACATGTGACTTTCTGAAGAAGTGTTCTTTTACGTAAACAAACGATTGCAAAAGACTTTTCATAAACTCTTTTCCTAGGGACTGTCTCGACATCGAAATACCCAATATTATACTTCTTCAACAGTGCTGAGTTTGAAGTGTCCTTTCATCTAAGCAACCAAGCAGCATCTTGCTGAACGATACGTTGCACTTCCATATCGAATTTGAGGCTAACAGCGATAAAGTACAACGTATCGTTCAGCAAGATCTCTTTTGTAAATATTTGGAACTGAACCCGCAGGGTCGAAAAACTCAGTGACAAGGTTGACAATACCACAGACAATGTATTGTATGCGACTATTGATACCTCAATAGTTAAACCAGCTTAACAGACCTCCTCTTTCGCTACCAAATGTCTGTTCTGCTGCCCGTTTTGGCAGCTTTGTTCTTTCGAAGTCTACATATTCCTGTCTGTTGTCCATTTTGATTAATTTTGATTATTAAACAGAAGTTTTGACATCAGCTAGTGATCTCTGACTCTAATACGAGACTTTTCTTCTCATCCCTCAGGTTCGGGTTTTGTTGGCTTAGCCTTCTGAAAAAGTTTCCGATTTTAGCATTCGTAAAAATTTTGTTTGAGTTTTCCACCAAATTTAACAAGTTTGTTTGTTTTAGGTTAACCTTATGACGTCCATATAAACTATACTCACTTCTTGACTATGGACTAATCCCCTCCGTTTTCAGCGTTTTATTCACAACAAAAATGCGCTGCGACCTCGTTTGATCTTCTTCTTTTTAGCCCTTTATTAACCCTGTCCTCGTTTTACGAACTTATATTTGTTCTCATTTTTACTGCATCGCTGCTTCTCCGTTTATGGAGTTGGCTAATGTCGCAGACCGCAGAATGCGTCTACATACTGCTCGGTCCTGGATCGCTTCAGTGGTTAGTCTCAAGCGTTGTTGCGCATTTGCCATTTGAGAATTCCATGAATTCTTGTTCCGACCTCGTTTTCTGACAGTTGAAGCGACCGTAGTTGATAGCAACTTTTTTTACGGAATTTTCCGCAGAAAAAGCTTTCTTATTTGCCGAAGATTTTCATCGTGTGTGACATCAGCTTGATTGAACGTTAGTTGTTGCATTCTTGAGTTTCGCCTTTTCCTTTGTATAATGGAACTAAGAAGTTGCTTCTCCATTGATTTGGCATAGGTTGTTCACATTTTAAATTATTTGAAAGTTTCGATAGCCATTCGCTGCCGATTCGATCCATCTTCGACCAAAACTCTGATGGAATGCTGTCTGATCCCGCCGCTTTCCACCGCTTCATTTTTTTGATTGCAAATGAACTTATTTCTTCGATTGAAAAGTCCGAAACTTCCTCCTCGAATAGACCAGCTGTCGGCACATATCACGTGGAAACTGTTTGTTAAGCAACTCTTTGCAGTATTCAAGCCACCGATCACAAATTTCCGTTTCATTTGTTAGTAAACGACCGTTTGCGTTTTTGATGTATTTCGGCGAGGTTCATTCCATTGAATTTTTTCGCATCTGTGCTGCGAGCTTAAAAATATTTTATTATTGTACGACGTTTGAACTTCTTGGATAGCTTGTCTTCTATCTGCCGATCGTGAGGATACTTGTTCCAAATCCTGGTACAGGTTTTCCGCTGCTGCCGCTCGAGTTCGAGCCAGAACTTTCTTTGCAATCTTTTTAAGACGCTCGTATTCAAGAGCCAGTCGAGCTTTTTCGATATCGTCGCTCCGATCGCAGTTTGTCCACGCTTGGAATGCATTCTTCTTGTCGGCCACAGCCCGTTTAGTTTCGTCATTCCACCACCATGTTTCTTTGTCGACGTGGAGGTATCCCGATATAGTCTCCAGAAGGGACTTTGCGAGTGTTATGCATTCCTCGTGCATGCTGTTCCACATTTCTTGCGGGCTAAGTGAGTCTGCGATAGCGTTTATATTGTGAAGTACTTCTTTAGCCAGTGCGATAAATCTTGCGCTTCGTTCCTTCGATAGATTATACCACCGAATTTTTGGCTTTCCAAACGATGCCCGTGTTTTCCGTGGTTCCACTGTGAAGAATTCTGTAATGAGCAGACGGTGTTGGCTTACTAGCGATTCTCCAAGTATTACTTTACAGTCCTTAGCACGATTTCTCATCGAAATTTTGCAGAGGTGATAATCTATTTGCGTTTCGTGGCCTCCGCTGCTATAGGTGATAAGATGTCGTTGATGTTTAATAAACATTCTATTTAAGATGGTTAAGCCGTAAGCCCTACATGCTACAAGGATGTCTTCGCCAGCTGAATTTCTGGTTCCAAAGCCTTTACCGCCGTGGCAGTCCTCATAATCAACATTTGTTTCTCCGACGTGGCCGTTTAAATCTCCACCTACGAAGAACATCTCATCGATAGGTATATTTCTAAGCAAATTACCGAACTTTGCCCAAAATTTATCTTTTTCCGATTGATCGCACCCATTTTGTGGAGCGCACGCCCTTACAATATTCCACGTTTCAATGTGTATGACGAGTTTTACACTCATAAAGCTTATTTTCAAAAAACCAACGATATTGCTGAGAAGATCTGCTGCAACAACGATAGCAACACCGTTTCGTCCATTGACCGTTACGTGGTACAACATCTTAAATGCCTTAGTTTTTAAATCAAGAAAACGCGCTTTATTTCTGGTATTACACCGCTTCGTTTCCTGAACGCACAGAATTTGTAGAGCTCTGCGACGCATAATCGCTTCCAATTCCAAACTTTTTGAGGTCATTGATTCGACGTTCCAATTAGCAAACCGAAGTTTAGGAAAATATTTTGAAAACTTCATTTTACCCGCCCTCGGAATCCATCAGGCTCTGACACACGCACTTTTGTTTGCTCTGGGATCAGCCGAGTACGTTGCAAGCATAGTGCCCAGCGGGGTAGTGCTATTAATTGCGATCATTTCCGTAAAGTGTATCGTGAGTTTGAGTGGTTTGACGCTGGTATGTTCATTTAAAATTGATTGACTGTTCTTTTACCCCACCGGTAGTCTCCAGATGCGGGAACCCACTGATTGCATTGGTTAATTTTTGGTGTCATAGTTGCCTGTATATAGTTGGTGTCCCATTAAGTCACCTCACACACTGCGGCACTTTTCTTTATCCAATGCCGCACGGAAAGCGCACTGCGGCCTCGTTTGATCAATATATTTTTTGGGATAACCAGAACTCCCTCTCTGTTATATGTTAACTAGCATCTTTTCCCAGGCATATAATTGTGCTGTTGTTAGTAGTCATCTTCTGCAACACTTGAAGATGATGAAAATATTGCCTCTACTTTATGTAGAGGGGCATACATTTTAACAGCCTGCACTAACAACTCACACAAGCACATCGTTTTCTGGGTGAATGTGTGCAAATCTACTTTCTAACTCTTTAATCACATTCAAAAATAAAACTTTTCAAAACCACTTGTGAAACAAGCTCTGCATTGTCATGTTGGTAATCATACACCCGGACTCGTGCTCCTTTATTTGAAACAACAATTTCCAGCTCTATTACGAGTCCCTAAGCAACAATTACTTCACTACCACAACAGATCTACACAAATTGACTCCACAACTTGAAGTACGGTCTCAAAATTTATGTCAATTTATTTATATGTGAGAAATTTCTGCCACACAACAGAGGGTACACCGCTGTTCTAGATTCAAAGTGACACAAGCAATTTAAACTGCATTTAAATTTAAACATAAAAGTCATGTTATACTACCCTTGTTGCGCGAGTGGGCCTCTCGTCAACAATACTCGTCCACGAACAACAAAAACAATAACAACACTTAGCAGCGTGCCTGTTTCTGAGTGTCCCAGCACTCTTGAAACTGAGAAAAAGAAGAAAAACCCTAACTCAAAGGAACACCACAAGTTTGGTGGAAAAGTCATAGGGGTTACGCTGCTCGTCGCATCATCGTCCTTTTGGTCGTGTGCAGGCTACTCTGCTTCCTACATGTCAAATCCTTAGAATATTTCTCAAACTGTGCCATCCACAACAGCAACTATGGCTACAACAACAACAGAAGGCAAAGCAACGGCAGGAATAACATAATGCATACACGGCACTCCAAGTATTCTTCATCAAGCCAAAGCTTATGCTGGTAGAGCATGAGATGTTACTCAAACTCACACAGAGCATAGCATAACTAACAACTCGAAAATGTGCTACCTCTAGAGTCATCCTTAACACCACTATGCCATCATCCGCATGCGAGGGAGGATAAATCTCAACATTTCACCACAATCTACAACAGAACCACCATCACTTCAAGCACCACCATGCTCATGGCAAATGTTCATCTTCGTTTTTCTTCGGTTAAGATACTTTTGCTCTTGGATTCGTTCGCCTCTGCTGGGGAGGACATTCCGTGGGGCTGCTCGTCGCATATCAGGCCAGGCCATGCGAGAAGGACACGCAGGAGGTAGAGCAAATGAATATTATACATTTCTTGACTTGCAGGCATTTTGCATGCCATGTTTTGTTATTTTCTCCCCCTACACCCTACAACCAACAAGTTTTTACAGCCCTCTATCCAACATACTTGTACACTTTGCCTTTATCATTTGGTGAAATGTCTTTTGCTTTTTTGCTTTCCGCTTTGAATGACTTGATTTTTCATCGTCGGATTTTTTTTTTTTACTCTTTCCACTTTTTTCTTCGTTCTTTTTCCTTTCTTTTTTGTTTCTTGTTTTTTTTTTAAATCATCTTGAAGGCATATTTGATTTACATGCTCGCATTTATCCTGACGGATGTGCAATGGCCGTCTATTTTTGTGCAATTCCTTTCCGGTGAATTGTAGTTTGTCAAAGTAATAAATGGTACACTACCTTGGCTATTGGATGATTACCCTGGTCTTGACACTCACAACTTGTAAGTGTCCTGGACAATTTGATTCTGGGATACCTAGGTCATCTCTTATATAACGGCATTTGGTTCTATGATATTTCTATTCCTCGTTAGGTAGACGATATTTTTCAATTGAAATGGAAAAATGTACTTGGGAGTTATTTTTTTGAAAGTTGCAAGTATCCCTTGAATTGGGAATAGAGCTTGAGGACTTGGCCAAGGTTGCAAAGTGCATTTCCTGGTGATAGAGTTTAGAAAAAGAAAAAATAGAGAGAACGGGGCAAGAACAATTTGCAAATAAATATTTGAAAACTGCAATTCTTGTTGAATTTTGTTATTCATTAGTTGTGAGGTTCGTTTTAATGAGAGACAGATTGACACCCCGGAAACAACAGAAAGGTACTCATGCAACCCTAGATTCCATCAACAACTCGCGGAAACCATAGACTGGTATACAACAAATATATCGCAAGATGGGAAAATGCTATATTTGCTATCAAGAAGACAATAAACGGCTGGATGTGTATAGCTTTCGTTAAAAGAGACAGACTTAGGCAGGAAGTTTTGAGTGCCAGGCATTTGAATGAACACCTTATGTACTGTGCTGGGAAACGTCAGTCTTATATGCAAATACACTGAGGAAATACAGAATAGCACCGCTCGCTTGCTACAAATACCTGTATCAATCAGAATATTGGTTTTGACAAGTGTCTTTAAATAGACGACGTTTTTTAATCGACGTCGTCAGGCGCTGCTAGTATTTTGCCTCGAAACCTAGTGGCAAAGCTACAATATGCGGTATGCCACTTTACCTACATAAAGTCCTCCGATTTGATGATTAATTCTAGGACAAAAGGATATAGAGCGGTGAAAAACCAAATCATCTAGTGAGTTCCATGAGCAAAACCGGAAAGATGTATCGGAAGGCGGGCAAAAATGACCAGCAGAAACTCTAGATTGGGGAAGTTGAGAGAATTCCTGGCAGGTAAGACGTTCAAAGTTCTTAAAAAAAGGTAAAAAAAAACTTTTCAGGTCAACAAAGTCGGGACGGAGGTCTGAAAGATGGAACAGGAGAACCTAACAGTTGATTTGCAGCCAGATTAAGAGCCATTTATCCGGACTGTTAAAAAGAGATGAAGATTAACATTCCCCTTTCACACACTACGATCCATTAAGTGTGTATGACGGTTGGCAAAAACGCTTTCAGAAAACTTATCCAATTTTAGGTCCAACGGACTAGTTAAAAAGCTGTTTAAAGCGTCAGGCATGTATGCTCTGCATAAAGTCGTCTCTACCAGACAAACAGAATTTCAGTATCTTAAGCCCGATATTGAAAAACAGGCGCCTCTAGTGTGCGCCAACTATGGAGACATTAGTCTTAGGAACATTACCTCCGTACCTCCCTATCTTCCCTGCTGAACCGGGATCTGTCTTTTCAGTAATTAATCACTGCCTGTTGAAACACTTCTAAAAAGGTAAAATTTCTCAGATCGCATGCCTAAAGAGACTTTCAGTTGAAGGGAACACAAAGCCATTAAGTCTTTTTTCGAGGTTCCCCCGATGACAAAAATCTAAAACGTATATCAAAATAATTTAAATGTGGAACTTTAAAGACTGTATACACCAAACATCCTACTTCTTTCAGGAATCATTAAAAAGGCATACAGATATACAAACAGGAGTGATTCGATAGGAGCGGTTCGACTGCTGGAGATAAGTTGTTGGCATTTCTAAGACTTTTTATGCTGTATAACACCGACCTTTTCAGAACGCACCATGCCGTAACGAACATGGTCTTTAAACGGATTTGACATGTAAAGAGGTGGTACTTATACAAAAAAAATTAAATGATTAACATTCCGGCATGTAAGCGAACGCCTCGTTACAATCCGCATCAAGAACAAATTCGGGAACATCAGCCTCATTTGCGTACGCTCCCCTACAAAAGAAAAGTATGACGCGTCATTCGGAAACAAAGCCTGCCCGACACCACATCTAAAAACGGACT
Organism: Volucella inflata; assembly: GCA_928272305.1. Taxonomy (NCBI): domain Eukaryota; kingdom Metazoa; phylum Arthropoda; class Insecta; order Diptera; family Syrphidae; genus Volucella; species Volucella inflata. Next base: position 78,192,851 of record OV743717.1, on the reverse strand, counting down.
GAGATTTTTAGACTTCGTAACGTGACGCAACCAGCCAGCACACGATACCCACACCTCAATATCCACAAAGAGACTCGGCGGTCTCCAGACCAATCAACCGTCAACCAAATTTACCACATTGCGATCGACATACGACACTCCTCCAAGAGCTTTGATGTCCGAACCTTCCGTGATGCTAGGGCCCCCGCCTAATTATCAACGCTTCTTCCATTAATGAAGTTGTCGAATAAAAAGCGGGGCTTGAGAAAAACTGGGCTTATTAATAACATCTTCAGATCTTCAAGCCACTAAAGGCTGCTATGATTTGTCCAGTTACAAGCTGCCGGTTATAGGTCTTGTTGAGCGGCAAGAACCCTGGCAGTCCATACCTGGACTTGAAACATGGTACTGTGGAAGCCAGTTTCCCTTCGGATTTCGCTCCAATCCTGACTTGTTGAGGTAGACTCCTTTTGAGAGGGTCACGGTGGCTGTGGTTTTAACCTTAAATGCAGGAAAGGTGCACCTACTGGTCTCATCCGATGAAGAATTGCAACAAGTACTGGATGCTGAGACCCTAAGATCAATAAGAGGTTTTAGATAGACCTGGACTTATACAGGACACAGTAATTCTATCATGTCATGGCGATAAGGCCAGAACGGAAGCCTACGTAGTAGTAGAATCGCAGTCGGCGTTTTTACAGATTATATAACGGCGACGACGACCATAATTCCGCCGTTGTCGAGCAGAATGAATCATCAACGCAGACGGGCTTCCAGCTGAGCTATTTAAATCAGCTGAAGACTACTAGCTTACGAACATGCGCCAGCTCATCTGCAAGATATGGTCAGAAGAAAACATTCCCGATGAATGGAACGTCAGGCTCTTTCGCCCAATCCACAAAAATAGCGAATCAGTCTCCTAAATATCGACAAGCTGTATAATCCCATGTTAAGCTTTGGCATTCCTTCCAAACTCATCAGATTGTGCAAGATTACAACGGAGAATACTCGCTGCTCCATCAAGGTCGGTAACGAATTAACCGAGACCTTTATTGTCAAAAAAGGTTTAAGACATGTGAGTTTTTCAACATAGCTTTAGAGAGAATCCTGCAAAATTCGCTGGCCACTAGAAGGTGAACGATTCTCTACAAGTCTTTCCATTTGCTTGCATACGCAGATGACATCGACGTTATTGGACGAAGAAAGCGAAACGTCAATGAGGCATTCGTAGCCATCGAAGCGAAAGCGGCTTAAATTGGTCTCACTGTAAATGAGGTAAAAACCAAGTATATCCTGTCATCAAAAAAGGACTCCCAACATCGACAACTTTGCCAGAGTGTCAAAATTCGCAGCTATAACTTCGAGTTAGTTAAACACTTCGTCTACCTTGAGTCCGTAGTTACAAGTAGCAACCATAACAGCACGTAAATAAGACGAAGAATAAATCTTGTCTACTGTTGTTTTTTCGGGCTCGGTTAGGCCATGTTGAGCCTGGAATATTCTTCAAATCCGAGCGCCGGGGACTACGTAGCAGAGAACGGCCGAATCCACGATGGAGCGAACAAGTTGAAGGGGACTGTTGAGGTGTTGAGGACTTGGAGTGAAGCACCGATGGAAACAGCCGGCGAAAGATTGCATCAGCTGGAGAGGCAAACTGGATGAGGCCAGGTTAACCTCAGACTGTAGCATCACTTAAGAAGAAGAAGAACATTTTGAGATCAACAGCAGAGTTTTGGAAAGTGTTAAGATTTGAAAACGGTCAGAGAAACGTGATTGCCTTCGCTCTAGAAGCACCATTACTTAAGAATCAAACCGAAGAAGATCCTAGCGCTTGCATCATGCAGTTAATGAACAATAGACTGGAGGAGTACTGCAAGACGTGGAACTTGTTTCTCAACTTCGAGAAGTCAAAGATAATCATATTCAAGAGCGGGAGTGGAAGATTTTCTCGGAATGAATTGAAGGCTTTCCAAAGCGATTTAAGGTAGTAAGAGAGTAGATATATCTAGGAGTCTTGATTTCTAATTTGAATATAGGCAAACACCATACGGCCAAATTGTCTGAGGCAAAACGAGCTCTTTCATCAATCTGTGTTCGGTGTATTAAAAATAAATATGTAACGCATATCTCCGAACAAAAAATATTTTGGACTGTTACTACATCCATACTCTTCTATGGAGCTCAAGTTTAAGACTACTGGGATAAACTGGATGAAACAAGGCGTACCGAAGATTGAAAATGTTGGATGCGACGCGCAGCTTTCACAATATATAGTAGAACAGAAGAATGGATCACAATCTTGGAGAAGGCACATACGAGTACTTTTTAAATCACTAGTCGCCCGACATGATAAGCACCGTATTTAAAATACAAGGGAAATAAGCCAACCTGAATTTTGATGCCCATATTTATACTGATGCCGATTTCTACGTTTAAGACAGCTTATGAGGGGCTTATTTACTATATTCTTTAGGCTCATGAAGAATCAATAGCGGGTGAAAAGCATCGCTTAGAGCCTTCTCGTAACTTTCGTGCTATTCAGAGAACGTTTGACTCCAGCGAATGCTGGAATACTTAATCTTGTTTGGGTAACAGATTTCGGCAAAAAAATCGAGACCGAACTAGCTTTGGATGACTAAGGAAAGGAATTTTCAGTCTCAAACCTGCTTTTGAACTGCCTGTATTCTCACTTACGGCTTCCATTGACAATTAAATTCATATAAGAATTATTCTAGGATCCCTGGGAGATTAAACGAATTTCCCGGACCTCTTCAAGAGGGACTTTCCTTACGTGGCTTCAGAGTTATTGTTGACCAGGTCTTCTGAAAGCATACCCTTAAGTATTGACTTCTGTCAACTTTGTTGGGGCTGACTTTGCATCCTTGTTGGGCTGTTCCCAATCAAGCTTTTGGCAGCGTAAAATGTAAAATTCGTTAGTCACTTAATAGAAAACTCGAAGGATTCACATATTGGGTATAAGAAAAGCACAACAAAAAAACGCCGAGTCAAGGATCGACGGCATAACAGGCATGTCGTATTTTCATCATATTAATAGGCTTATCTATCTTTTAGCCAAAAATTGGGAGATCGTGAATGAAAACACAAGTCCCAGTGTCAATTTTTGGGAGGTAACTCTGAAAATAAATTTTTAATAGTTAAACTGTTGGCCCCTCCCACGATGCGATATTTTTTGTATACATATTTTCATAGACGAGGAATCCCACTGTAGTTCAATGACCTTCGGCGGGACCGTCAAAACAATCAGCTGACTCAGAGGTTTCTTGAAGACAATGACGATGCTTGCAGATTATTCCCAATTTGATAGCCTTGTTAATAAAAATTAAATAAAACAGAATTTTAAATCCTCCTAAAGGAAAAAAAGTTTTTTTTTGTATCACTCCACTGAAGCGTTTAGTTGTTATTGCCCGACCGATTAATTTTGGTTTCTTTGCATACTCTGGGAAAGTCCGTAATTTCACTTCGCGACTTTTGACTGCGGAGGATAAAATTGATCTCGATATTTAATATGAGCAGATACTTTTTTGATTTAAAGAAAATCGATGAGAACTTATTTCCAGTAGCAGTAGACTATTCATTATAATTTACCAACATTATCTGAAATTTCTTCATTTCAAAGCTTTGAAAATTGTATCCCCGAAGCGTTTTATTCCAAAAGATACAAAAAATAGAAAAATAAATAAACACACAATACTAATAGAGAGAAAAAATTGTACGTATATTGAGGTTCCCCTTTAATTGAAATAGAAAAAAGTACAAAATCTCTTCAGAGTATCTTTTGTGAGACGACATTTTCTCTACTTTCGATTCAATATCTATGCGGTAATATGAAAACTCATAAATGGGAATTTCTCGAGAGTACTAAAATGAAAATACCCCTCTAGCGCGTTATGTCCAATTGACAATCGTCAAGGACTCGGACTCGACAACAGCAATTACAAAATCTCTAAAGTACTCTGATCACTACTACTACCACTAGCACTATGGTATAGTGCTATTAATTATCAATATCGTCAGAGCGTAAAGCTATACACGCCTGAAGGGTTATTTATAACACAAAAAGATTGTCATGCACTTATTACTAGATATATACATAAATAATTTCCCAGGAGTAACCATTCCACTGTATAAGAGTACGATTATGTTGCAGCAAGCTTTACCAGATTGGAACTGGGATTGTTTTCCTCCTTTTTCAACCGTGTTTAAGACTAAAGCATTACATCTCTATTTCAATAAGAAAGTATTTTTTTTTTTTCAGAAACAAATCTGGCTGTTAAGTTACTTCTTCGTTTTGATAAGTTGAGCAATCCTTTTGAGAAAAAGCATTAAAAGTCGAATAAGTTTGCACTTTCAAATGAAGCATAGAAGTTTGATCAAAGAAAGCTTTATGACAGACTTTTCAATACAAGATTGAGACATTTTAATATGTTGTAGGTTTTAAAATAAAAACAAGGTTTTTTGCCGTAGATAGGGCGCGGAAGTATCTGTTCTCTTTATTAATGTTGTTCGAGTATTTATACAAATTTAGCATGGTCATATGTTTACATACTATAGAGTAGTGACTGTAGAAAGTGCAACGTAGCAAGAAACATGACTCCAGAGTTCAAAAAAGCAATGATCTCAGAAGTGTGTCTTTTAGAATTGTTTTACATTAGGTCACTAGCACCGTGACCTAATTTTGTGTTATTATTATTCTGTTGTGTGGTCTGCTTCTTGATACGCTACAGGTTCGATGCCTGCAACAACATTTAGCAAACGAAATTAAATAAAAAAAATGGGAATGATGCCCTAGCTAATCTCAGCGCTCCAATTATTAACGCATTCATCAAGACAATTCCCTGACTAACTAATAAGCATCGAAACTCTGCGATTATAGTTTGAAAAGGCACTTTAGGGCCCAAGGCTTGCTTGGGATGATCTTATGGGCAAATGAGTCGAATTCCACAAGAAATGAAGTATCTATTTATATTTGCAGTCTGCACTTCTTGACCAAGAGTTTTTGAAGAACAAGTTGCCACCGCTGTTATAACAAAAGCAATAAAATTATATTCGAGAGCTGTTAGGTGGAGCAAGCTTTCCCCGAAATACGTTAAAGCAGGTTTTAGCGGGCTCCAAAGAACAGATTTTTTGGATACATGTATGTTTTCCTTAGTACGCCTGTTTGGGCTGCACTCTCAAGATTTTCCTTTATTTGAAAAGAAGCGGTCTTTGATCCAACGTGCACTCTAATTTTCTTGATCTTGTGTCGAATGTACCAAATCAACTCTCACTGACACAGGTATGCTTTCTAGTAGAATTTTAGCCGGGAACAGAGTGAAGTCGAATTCTTACGTTTAGCTCTAAAATAAATCTGAGTTGCGGGGCTGACGTCTTTTGGAGAACTTTCAGTGACCCTGTAGAAACGTTGTACCTTACTTTTAAGTGGAGGTATACCACACATTTCGGCCGAAACGGCTGCTATTTCATGTTCAATGTTGTCTCTGAGCTCTTCCAACGTCGTCGGCTTATTGGCATAAACCAATGACTTAACGTAGCCCCACAGAAAATAGTCAAGCGGCGTTTGGTCGCACGAACAAGGTGGCCAATCGACTGGCCCATTTCTTGAGATAACACGCTCACCATACTTACTCTTCAATAAATCTATCTATCTATCTATCTCTCTATCTATCTATCTAAAATCGATTGTAAGTCGCTTCAAATGGTCCATCGGCTTCAATTCTTGAGTCAGCTTGATTTTGTATGGGTGTAAAGTAAGATACTGACGAAAAATACGCCATAATGTTGTCAGAGCGATGCCCAATTCTTGATTTGGATCGTTTGTTACGGACGCCTGAACGGCAGCGATATTTTCAACACTTCGACCGACCCGTTGTCTCACTAACACGGCAACATCATACAACGAATATGTAGACTCAAATCGTTGCGCTAAACTTTTTATTGCCCGTCTACTAGGGCGAGAATTACGACTGGAAATTGGATTTAACGCTCCTAAAGTTGCAGTCACCGAGTCCGAATTTCGGTAGAAAATTTTTATAATTTGCAGACGTTGCTTGTTTGTGTACTTAACCATGATGAAAATGTTGAGTTTACTGAATAAATTGACAGTGACAGCTTGATGATTAGTGAAAGAGTGCGTTCACAAATTAAATTCAAAGTTGTCAAGTCCCTATTAGAAAACCCGATATAATCTCTTTGTTTCTTATATGTTTGATGCTTTTCAACGTCTTTTTAGAGAGCCGCTGTACTTCGATGTAAGAACGAGGACGACACCTCAGAGTATTTTTTTCTGTGACTGCAAGAACTCGAGGCTGATGTAGTGGGTGCTTGATGTAGTAGGTATCAGTAAAGGGTTTGCTCATCTTTCTTCGAAAAACTGAGGAATACTGAATAAAGGAACATATAACTATTCTTTCGTTTGAGTGTCCCGTGCAAATGAAGAAAGGAACAGCCTTTGTGTACCTATAGAATGAAAATTCATGAATCAGAAGCTTTGATCCATTTTAGGTGTTATTTGACGCATTGGAACAACTATTGCCCCGAGGACAGATCGTGTTTATTTTATAAAAAAAACTGGTCCTCTAAAAGTCTAACTTTACTATCAGAGCCCTACTGTTCCAATTTCTGTTCAAATCATCGTAACCCTGCTATATCTCAGATCATTCAAAGATTTTTCAAATTAACTCCAAGGTGACCAATCCCTTTTCACTAAATCGCTATCTTCACTCTTAAGGTCCATAAAGTACTATGCTATGGAGAAGCAATTTTATCATAGCCTTACAAATAGTTTAAACTCATCGAAACTACTTCCGATGTCTTCGTTGGAAATAATAACACCATGCCTCATTCGCACTACGCACAAATATCATCGCCAGGTGTTATGAGGAATAGGTAGAACCTAAGGAGCCGATGTGTCTTAAGGGATGGCCAAACTGTACTTAAGATAAGCCGTCAATTCTAACATTCTATTAACCTAACATAGACGGAACAGTTTCTCTTCTATTGTACCCCTTATATTTATGTTCAGACCAAGGTGTTTTGAGTCGATCATTTTAGTCTATAATCACTGTTTGAGGAAACAGTAGAAGTATCTAAGTGAATCAATGTGTAAAAACTTTCTTCTTAAGAAAGACAATTCGCATTAACTTTATTATAACGTACTGACATCACAAAGGAGCATTGTCTGGACACGATTGCGCATTCATTGAAATACTCGTAGTCATAGTTTTGCGTAAGCCACTTATAAAACAAACATTTATTATTATTTTTAGCCTAAAACCCATACTCCAACTCCCCTTTCTCCACCCTAAATCATGCCCTAAAGTCAACGCGTTTCTTCCGAGTTAACTCCTACCCTCAAACGGCCACCTCTCAATTCCCAACAAACATGCCTTTCCCTCATTTCAACCTCAAAACTGGAGCTAGGTATCCTTATTTCATCAGTTTCACATTTTAAACCCAACTTCTAACATCCTCCCTGTTCCGTCATCAAGCCCATCTTCTACAATTTCTCAGCCCACTGCTAAATTAACGCAACAAACTAGCGATACCACTGCTTAAATCGAAAAATCTTAAAAAAACAGGAGTTAATTCATGTTTCGGGATAATGGTCACACACGCCCCCCTTGTCGAGCTGTCATACTGGTCTTACTATTGATACAATTGATAATTTGATTGACATATTCACCTCCCTTGTTGATATCGTCAGCTGAATTGGACTCTATTTGAAAATCTATCTTTTTCCATCGCTTCCAATCCCATTTCTACTAACGATTGTGTATTTTCAAATCGGTCAACTACTTACCTAGTTAGTGGCATTTTCAGTGCAACCCGATTCCAATACGATGGCAACATTTTTGGACACGGCACGACCCTAGCGAGGCTACTGCCAGGCAATCCAATTAAAGGGGAAGAAAATTCTTCCTTGATCGACTTCGACATTCCGTGTGATGAAATATATTCGGAGAGGAAGGACTGGCGAGAAAATGCGGTACCCAGGCCAAATGAAATTGCAATTATTTACAGATGCCTCGAAAACAGAGGAAGGAACGGCTTCTGGTATCTTCTCAGAAGACCCAAACCTAAGACTGTCTATAAGACTACCGGACGCAAGCAGTATCTTTTAATCCGAGATTCTGGATGTCCTCAAGGCTGAGCTAATGTAGATGAGATCGGTATCCAGGAGAGACACATGGAATCGAAACACACAAAGAGATTCAAATTGTCAGATACTTACATTTGTAGATTCTGCGTCGATCTGAAAGTGGTTGAGGACGTAACACATATACTGTGTGAACGCGAGGCAATATCACGTAGTCGAAGGGAATTTTTAGGAAAATACATTTTTTTAAAGAAATTGGATGATTTACCAGGGACTTTGTTTAGATTTTTGCGCCTTGTAGAAAATTTTAATTGTTTCCATAGGGATCCCGATAGACCCGTTCTGATGTCTAGTGTTTGTATAACGACCCACCCCTATTTTAATCTAGCTTAACCTACTGGCCATTCCAACAAAACGGAAATTAAACCTTATTTTCACAACTAAAACGATAAAAACTTAATTCCTCAGTATCGTACTTTAATCCTCCTCTTTTTGTCTTTTTTCACAACTTTTTCGTAAAGTTGCACCCAATGGCAGTTCCTTCTACTCTTAATTTTCACAGAGCTAATTTTCTTAAAACTACTACCTATCTTAGCAGAATTTCCTTGGAATTCACCAATCTATCTCTTTTTTATTTTATTTTTTTACAAAGAAATATTTAGACTGGTTTCCCTTCATTTGCCCTCATTTCATTTATTCATTTAATATGCATTTTTATTCAACTCAATTCAATAACTCTTACATGCTATACAAAAAAGTGCTTAAAAATTAGCTTAATTAACTTAAAATTATCTTATTCTAACTTACTGGCCCCATGCGGACACTCTAAGTTAAACCTAACAATTAAATTTCGTCTTTCGACGTTTCGTACAATTCATTTTTAAATTATGTTGTATTAATTGCAATTAAAACTAAGAAAATAATTTTATAACAAAAACTTAGTAAATTAACTTTTTTTTTGTATCATCTTTTAAAACTTAAAACTAAAACTTATTAACTACCTTAACATTATTTTTAATCTACTTAGGCTACTTAATCTACTTAAAATTATCTTATCATTTAAGTATTATATTTTTTTTTGTGGGAAGAAGTTACCCGAAGGTTACCCATCTCCTTGTTGTTTTATTATATTTTTTTTGTATTTTTGTTTTTTGTATATATATATACACACAATATATATATATATATAAACATTTTTTTTATTTTTATTTATTTATTTATTTATTTTTTATTTTTTTTTCCCCTTAAAACTATCCTAATCCTACCTAAATCTATGTAAGTCAGCAACGGCTAGAAAATTAGGCTGCCGACCCTACTCCTTAACGAAGCTAACTAGTGCTAGAGGAATTCGACGACGTAGAATCCAAAATTGTTGGTGCTGCTGAGCAACGTCCCTCATGTCGCGATTCCCTACCGCTCTACTGAACCGGAGACGCTCCTCACTGCCGTGTGCGACGTCTCTATCGTAGTTAAGTCGCCTCTCCGCAGCTGTTCGAGCGACATGGAAGATTAACGGCACCGCTAATCTATCCTGGATCAGACCTTTCATGTCGAGATAGAGGAACGCTTCTGGAGGAATAAAGCCGTCAAAGCGAGCTCTCTCGTGATACATATAATTGGGGTAGTAAGCCCCAGATATCAGGTTATTCGACGAGGTCATTGCTCTTGCAATGTGCCTTCGAGTCAACTTAATAACAAAATTGTCCACTCTTATTAGGTTAGCCCTATTGTACAAGACCTCTTTCCGATAGAATTTTATGTACTCAGACTCTGGTGTTCTGTATAGGCGAAGACAAGCCCTAAGGCAAGCCCTCTCAAACACCCGAATCTTTTTCAAAAGACTTGCTCTCACGTTGAACCACACGGGACAACCAAATACAAGCATAGGCCGGATAAGGGCCATGTAGCAGATCACCTTTACCCTCACATCGAGTTGCCTGTTATAAAACAGTCTCTTTGTAAGGGCAAAAGCACCTTTGGCTCTGGCCAGAGCAACATCTATATGTTTGTTAAAATATAGATATTGATCTAGCCAGATCCCAAGGTATCTGACTACATTTAGACAAGCAAGTGGTTGTCCGTGTTGTCCAACGATCTGAAACTTTCGCCAATTCTTTCTGGTATCCGCAGAGGCCCCAGACAAAGGCGTCTTAAAAAGAATGGTTTCCGACTTCTGAAAGTTTATCTTCAACTTCCAGTCGTCGCAATATTGCTTAATTTTATCGAAGTCACGTTGCAAAAGAATGTGTATAACCTCAATCTTTGGACCTGATCTGTACGCGATTAAGTCGTCTGCGTACGCTATGGCATGGTGAAGTGAACCAATCAGATCACTTGTGTAAATGTTGAAAAGGATTGGCGAATTGACCGTACCTTGTTGCAGACCGTTTTTAATGTTGAATGTACCAGTAGAAGTCACATCGCCATTCTTCACGATGAACTGTCTATCGGTGAGCATATTGAAAAGAATATACAGCAGTGGCTTACTAATACCTAGCCTGTCTAGCTTGTAGAAGAGTCCCTCTAACCATACGGTATCGAAGGCCTTTTCCAAGTCAATCAGGCAGGCACCAGCGCACTGTTTCTTGGCTTTGTTCCATTGGATATCAGAAACCAGTTTAGACGCGGCATGAATAACATCATGCCCCGCCTTGAAACCGAATTGATTATCCGGAACTATATTTCTGTGCTCAACCCATTTAGTCAGGACTCTATTGATGACTTTTTCGAAAACCTTACTGATGTTTGGAAGAAGACTGATCGACCGGAGATTCGCCGGATTGGAGGTGTCTTTATCCCTTTTGGGGATGGGATGTACCACCGCAGTTTTCCAATGCGCTGGATAATGTGCATTATTCATTGCATTGTTAAACAGGGTGGTATAAATATCCACCGCTTCTAGTGGGAGATGTCGAAGCACAATATTCGGTATTCCATCGGTTCCCACAGATTTCTTACTTCTCATTGTGTCGAAGATCGTTTGGAGTTCTTCCTTCGAGATGAACGGGGGTAGTTCCCTTTCATTGGCGATGACATTATTTGCCATATTCTCGTCAATGAACTGGGTGAAACCCGAGTTCTCGATTCGCCAGTTCACTATTTCATTTTGAAGATAGAAATTGTGCAAAAGGACTCGATTTTCCAAGTCGTTGTTTAGGCCAATGGTGTCATTCGCCTTGTACACTTCCTGGAAAGTCGCTCCTTTTGCCTCGACCTTCTCCTGCGGATCTTCGATCACAAAGAAGTTGTCATCATCAATAGCCTCATTTGGATCTATGCCTGCTGTTGAAAGTATGCGTTCATTGTCAGTCGTTCGGGCGATTTTAAGACATGAAAGGTCGTCTTGATCTTTCCTTCGAAAAATTTTATTTATTTGCGGGAACATATTCGGGTTGTTGGTGTTTACAGCTCGAATTTTATTGTTCCAATACAAACTTACAGAAAACCTGTAATTTTCTTTTATTAATGTTTGGAGGTTTTTGATCGACGACTTCAATGTCATAATCTCCGGGCTATGTCTGTCTGTAAACTGTCTGTACAAGGTCTTCAGTCTGAACAGTAGTCTACTTTTATGTCGATGCAGTGCATCTATAGTTGAATTGCGGAACAAGTCTTCGTTGTCAGTGTATTGATACCGAGGTATTGTTTTGTCCATTGTTCGCTTAATTGTCTCGTCCATTAGTTTTAGATACCTGTCAATCTCCTCGTTTGACAGATTTCTGTTGGACGGGGGATAGAGCGAATTCGAGGAGAGTGCTCTTGTCAGTGTCCTGGAGAAGTGTGTCCAACGCACTCTACTATAATTGTAGGAATGCCTTTGAACATACTCATCCAATTCCGCATTTTCGTTCGGAACGGTTATTTCGGTACTAAGACCGCAATGGTCACTGTCGTACATAAAAGTGCGAAGACAGTTTACAGTTTGTTGATTCGTACCTGTCACTTGTATTCGTGTGTCAAACAACAGGAGATCCAAATAGGAGCCATGTCTAGGAAACGACGGACTATCCGTCGCCTTTATGCCAAGTCTATACATCACACTGTGTTGACCCCACCAATTGAATAGTAGGTTCCCTCTAGTGTTTGGTGTATTATTTCCCCAATCGCTGTGTTTGGCGTTGAAATCTCCGCCGATAATGAAATAGTTTTCCTCCAATTCAAGTCTCAGGAATCAAAAAAGTGTCTCGAGCTCTGAGATGAATTGGGTGGATTGAGTAGCCTTAGGCGCATAAACAGACACCATGTATAACTGTTTTCCACTGCGGAGAGGGATATACATGATGCATGCTTCTAGCACCTGAAACCTACGCACCCTTCATTTGCCCTATTTTTGCCATTGTTCATCTTCAACTTCCCCTCCTTAGTACAATCATAAACTTCGCTCTATGTGTAATGGGCGATTATTCTTCTCACCAACTTTCTTTCCGACTATTTAAACTATCCAAATGCAGCAAAAAAACAAAACTCAAATCGGAACATGGTGGCAATTCCGGGAACTTTTTGATCAAGGTGGTATCTCAAACAATCATTTTCCAATAACTCCTCCGTGCTAGATCCCTCTTACTTCAATGACTTACCAAGTATCTCCTATGGTCCTGCTGTTTTCCTTAAAAAATGATCTTCCAAACTTTCTCTCTGCCCTTACAGCCTATATCGTCTATGCCTTACACAGGGACAATCGAGATTTGGAAGACACTGTTACAATCCTTATACACAAAAAGGGATCAAAGAATAAAGTTGCCAATCATTGCCGCATTTCTACCTAAACTCTCCTATACAAGATTCTTTGAAGTCATTTTATACGAAGCCTTGAGCTTTAAGTAAAAGTCTTTTATTTCGATTAGAAAACTTGGATTTCTGAAAGGCAAATCAACTATCACAAATATCATGTCTTTTGCTGTCACAGCTTTGGATATAGCAAAGAAATCGATTTCATCGCAACAGATATCACTAAAGCTTTTGATAAGACTTTTCATTAATTGATCATCTTCAAATTAACTCCTTTCTGATTTGAACCCCTTTTCTTTTTTTAAATTGGTATCTTCTTACCTGGTAAGCAGACATTACAGTGTTCAGCCTAAATCCGACCATTTAGTTGCATTCCCAATCTTCTCTGGAGTTCCACAAGGCAACCACCTCGGTCCACTTCTCTTCATTCCTACTACTCGGGTTAACAGCCTTGAGTGGATCACTACAAACTCTTATTTCTGTCCCTATTCACATTGTTTTAAGCTGTTACTTATTATTCACATGACTGCACTCTCCTGCTCTCCTGCAAGACGTCGATCGATTTCCAACATGGTACCTCAAAAAATATTGTATTTTAAACTTATCCATCCCGTCTCCTCTCTGACTATCCGACTCATCACTTGATTTCATTAAACGGCGGTAATACAAAGAATTTTTCAACCCGTACGTACTCAGATCTTTTATGTTACCTTTGTTGGCCCTCTGTTTGTGTATACCAGTCAAGCCTGCTCCCCATTTTAACAAGTTAATGTTTCCTGAATCGAGGGTATTCAAAGTCGATTCCTCCGATTTGCCTTCCGTGCTCCGCCATGAGACGACCCTTAATGCTACTCCCTATCAGGACCGTTTCATACTTACATATGTATCGATTTAAATTCCTTAAAAGAACGTAGGAATATATGTAGTTGACATTTTCTTCATTCATCGACTTCTTCCAGGTTCCAACGGCTGCGAATTCCTTTGTTTGTAACTCTTTTCCTTCAACACAAACCCACGCCTCTTCTATCTACCGGTCCATGGTATCTCTTTTGGTTCCTTTAAACCAACCGTATGTTTCGAAAGGTCAAACTTCTATCTTTTTGATTTCCACCTGAGAACTCCTCGTTTCCTCCACCATTTCCTGTTAACAAGCTCTTAAGTCGTTTTGTTAGTTCTTAAGTCGAAGGATTAAGCTAGTATTAAGCCAAATGAATGCCTCCACCAAAATTACAAAATCATCGCCGCTATCTGTATTTGGAAATTTCTGACAGCACGTGTTCTGATAGCGAATATTTGCTGTCATGCAGCCTTCTATCCCATAAGCTATACACGGCGCGGCGATAGATACGAGTATTTTCGAAAATTGGCATTTTCTTTGTTTGACGGAGGTGCTGCATAACTACGAATATGAATTGTTGTCAGGAAGAGCCAGTCGTGAAACTTTTCCCAGCATCCAACTAAGCATTGTGCAAAGTCACAATATGTCACATAATGTCGAACCAGCGATGTCGTAGATAGGTGGCTAACTTTCGACAACAATACACTGAAGCTTCGCATATTGTTGTTTCATTTTATTTATTTTCAGATCATAATCCCTCTAAAACAAACAAAGAAAGCTCATATTGATTACAAAACCGATGACATCCAGATACACATCTGCATCACGAAACCGAGCATCAATGTTCATGTGTGGGTCATGTTATGTGCACTTACGATTTTAATGCATCTGTTGCCGTGAAGTTGTACATTTTTGCTCTTCACAGATAATTCCGGACACGGATGTTGTCATTTTGGCAAATGTGATTCCATACAAAATCATGCGGTAGCGTTGTCATAATTGACGAAACGAATTTCGTTGTGGTTCGTAATATCCTTGTTTGTGTGGGTGACGTTGGGTGTCATGTGATTGTATCTAATGGGATTAGTTTATGTCCTATTGTGTCCGATGATAAAGTTCGGTGGAAGGACATTTGCCCGCTAACAGATGTAGTGTCGTTAAGGCAGCGCTGAGATAAAATTCTCAAAGGATACAAGACTCAGGGATGATGATACGGTTCGTATAGTGCGTAAATTAATCTACCGGTTTGGTTATCCTAAATGTCAGTAAGACATCCTGTCTGTGATGAAGAGAGGCAATTTATTTATTCCATCGCTGAGTCGGATGGCTTTACAAATTTCGTATGATGAACAATTATTCGGTTTTATAGTTCGTTAAGGGATGTCTTAGGTACGCATCTTATTGCAGACAATGAGGATTATTTTATAGCGCGCTAAATGCCAATTAAGAGGTGAACACAATGGTTTGTCCTTGTCTTGACAATGGCCCTCAGATGGTAGTGGAAAATAATTTTCTTATAAATGAACATGGGGTAGAATACGGAGCAGGACTTGTGTGAAGGAGATGAGGATCTCTAGCAAATAACAAATTTATCTGGTGGATAATTAAGTAAATTGTGTTTTGGAAAGTTTTCGATGAGGGTCAGTCTGCTAATTGAGAATTGTATTCGGTTCGAGTGGCGAGAACACTTTCTATTTGTTTGGAGAGATGTTTTGGTTTTTTATTTTTTTTTTTTTAACTTTTGCTCCATAAAGTGAAGTTTTATTGTGTCGAAATTGGGTTGAGTTGGTTGTTTGTGTTTTATTTAAGTTTTTTTTATGGATATGTAATAGATTGTCATTTGGGACAAATGTTATGTGTTTACGTTCACGTTAATTAGAGGAGCCTATCTTTGTCACCTTTTGTAAAGAACACACTGTTAGCTTTCTTAGCTGAATTTTTGTTAGAATGTCGAAGCAAGGACAATAGTTGAATCGATATTTCCACCATCCAAATGACTCTATTCACCTGCACGTAACCCCCTTATTTTGTTAAGATTTAATCAGAACCGGATAAATACGGATAATTCCCATAACGAGTATGTATAACAGGTATCCAGAGTTTATTCATATGAATTCCCACTCTCAGTCTAAATATGGATAACAATTCTTTTTACTAATTAACGACAAGATTATCTAAAAGGTCTGATGAATTTCATGGCAACCGTTTCAAGAGAAAACTGGCTGCATACTTTCCAAAACACCCACTTATGTCTGTTGAATTTATTTTTGTTTAACACGTATTAATGAGAATTAATTGGATACTTGCCGGGCAAGGGGATGACTATTCGCTTTTTTTGTCAAATTTATCTCAGCCGAGGAGATCATTAGTCAGAATTCATTGAATAGAGTTCGATTTGGATTAAGGGATTATTACCTATAAGCCATGTCCTCTGGACATTTTCCGGACTGCAAAGGGACGCATATCCGATAAGTATGTGGTGTTTGTATAGTGTTTGTTTTGTCTAATACAATTGTCCCAATGAATATAGACTTTTAGACCAACAAAGAAAATCTACTCCAAGAGATATTCAATTGACTTTCACAAAGGGTGATTCATTTTGTTGTTCCAAAAGCAAAGCAAAATAAAATACTTTTTTAATAAAGATTTCGATCAAACTTGTATTTCAATATATTTTTTGGATATTGTCATTCTGAATAAAATCTAAAATCATTCACGTGTTCCCCATGGGAGTTCTTGAACCACTTGAATCTGATGAGGTAATTTTCGATGACTCTTCGACACATATCGAGCAGTAACTCGGTCATAGCTTGAGGAATACTCATTTTAAATGCGTCAAGAGTTTGCGGATAGTGTCAAAAAGCACGATCTTTTGTTTAGCCCCACAAAAAGACATCCAACGGTGATAAATCACACGATCTTGATGGCCAGTTCATATTACCAAAAGTGAGTCCAGGAGATTTTTCTTTCAATGATACCAAAACAGGTTGTGTTGTGTTAGATGTGGCACAGTCTGGTTGAAACCACATGTTTTTGATTTGAGGCCGAAAAATGTCGGTTAAATATTGAACCTACCTTATTTTCGAAGAAATATGGACCACCAGGCCAAATTGGAAACCAGACAGTGAATTTTTGTGGATATAATAGACTTCACCCACCATTGCTAGTTTAGCTCCACTCCACCTGGTAGACTCAGCTGCCAGTTCATGATTTTTAGGGATTGGGTGACGTTTGTAACAAATACCTCGACCACTTCCTGTACCCTGACTCTGTCCGTTTTCATTTTCAAGTCGCCTTCTACGTCCACCACGAGCGACGCATATTGTTAGGCGACATTGGTTTTGACTATTCCATTGTCATTAAAGTAGTGGATTTTCTGATTCAGAGTCGTAGTCGAATTCTTTACCATAAACGCCTGTAGGACCATCTACATTCAAATCAATCCAATACGGGTTAATGGCCGATTCAGTATAAATGCCGAAGAGGTTTAAGTTAATGTGTTCAATAGAATCCGAATCGAGTGTTGTAAAGTCATCGAGCATGTGGATTCCGATTGTTCATATTCCACATGGGTTGCCGCAGTTGTCATTTCAATGGGTTTTGGCCTGCCTGTATCCGATGGTATCATGTCACCTACAGTTGCACTTATAAGACTCCCAAGGTCCGTCATATGGTCTTAGGGATGAAAAAGGAAATCTATTTGGAGTTTAGGGCCCTGAAGGTATCCTTGACTCCTTAGCCTTGACTACGAAGCCTATAAGATGAACTCAAGCTTGTCTATTATCAACTTCCATGTTGACCCCTGCACCATATCCAAGATCAGTCTTGGAGCCATTGGTGGCGAGAGAATTTCAGGAATTGCAATTCAGAGTTCAGAGAATTTCCCCCTTTTTTCAGGAGTCATTGTTCAAAACGTATAGCCATAAGGTAATGCCTAGCAATCGAAGCTATATGGGAGGTGCACCAATGACATAAGGCTGGCAACCAATCTTGTTTCAAAAAACACAAAAAATAATTGGCACTAATAATATTTTAGCTTAAATATGCTGCCGAAGGTTTTCAGTCAAACCATACCCACGTCAAATTCCAAATTAAACCTTGCTTAAGATGTAGCATTCAATAAAAATTGATTGTTCATCTATTAGCTGTTCAGAAACTCTGCCATCACTAAATGCTTTAAACTGACGGGTCCTGCTTTTAAAAATACTAATACAATGCTTGCTATAAGTTGAAACTCAGATCTCACAGATCAGATCAGCGGTGTCAGACTATTTGAGAGAATCTTAAAGACTAGTCCGGGGTTCTCTTAAAAAATGACTCCAATAAAAACTTGGCATCGTTCCCGGGGGATCACCATTACTAAAAGTGAACCCAAAAAAACAGGAAGATTAAGTTCAGAAAACCTAAACTTGTCAAATTGTATTAATTAGTCTGAAAGAACCCCATATGCAACAGCCAACATGTCCGGTAATTATTGGACAAATATTTACAGAGGCTAAATGGTATTCCAAATAAAGTCTAAAACATAAACGTTAAACTCCTGACACATCCCAAAGGGATTTCTTACAATAGACTCAGCAAATACACCCTACTAAGAACGTATTATGAACCGTCTGTAGTGTAATGAAATACCGGACTATCTTCGTTTTAGTGTTTCGGCAGTTATATGTGTACGAGTATTTCCACTTCCCCATACGCGAGAATTTTGTTCGTTAACGTATTCACTGAGCCTCATCGCTGAAGATAATGTTGTGTGAAAATTGGTCATCTAAACGCTGATGTTCAAGAACCCAGTCGGTGTTTGTTCTATGCATTCCGTGGTCAGATGGCTTCAATTCTTTAGTGAGCTGAATTTTGTATGGATGTAGATGCAAATCCAAATGCAAAATATACTCGTACTATTATGTTCCTCAAGACTATCACAAATGCTGTACTTGCCGTGAAATCGATAAATTCCGATCCTCTTTCACCAACGGCAACCATATTCTTTGTAAAGCGATTAGATATTTTTTAATTTGCTTGCTGCACTCTAGGTGAGATGAATTATTCGCAGATACCAAAATACCAATCTGTTAATGGACAAGAATCGTTGCAAATGACTCACAAGACCGATTTCAGAAACAAAGTTCCGTAAAATGATTGATTTCTCAGCTGTGGCTTTAGAGCTACATAATATGTATTTCATAGGTGCAATGGTCGATTGCAATTTGTTGTCTATTTTATGGCTCCACTGGATGTGATAGTTGGCTAGCGAAGAATTTTTGTTCATGATGTGCTGCCCTAGTATATAGTATACTAGTATGCTTTGGTGCGTGCAAAAGCTACGTATTGGAACATAAATACGAGTAAACCAGGACAGGTTACTGGTTGAATATAGGATATTAGTTCTTATTGCAAGCGCAATCGGAATATCTTTGACACTTTGTAATCTGTTGACCACGTTCTTGCGGGGTCCTTTGTCACTTGTAGACAAGTGGTAATTGTTTAGTAGAGATCGAATTCATCATGTTCTTGTTCCTATTCTTTGTAAAAAGAGTAATCTTACAATCATCTCTTGAATTTAATCTTATTTTCCAATTCAGATACTTCATTGTTCCAATGCCTTTGTTAATTAGTGCATACGAGGGGGTTTAATTGGAACTGATAAAACCTTTACTCCGATGTTTTTTCGGCCCTGAAATGGAGAGTTCTCTTCACCAATATTTTCTTCTTTATCTGAGTTGAACTCTAGATTATAGCTCAATTCTTCTTCTACTATGTCTTTGAAATAGTTTCCATTTCCAAATTCGATATTTGTGCTTTATCGGTTCAATGAAGGTTCGTGTTTGGTGTTGATTTACTATTTGATAAAATTCTGGTACATCCTGTCTATTGGTATGCCAAGGATTTGAGTTTTCAAAATCAGTTTTTCATTCAAGAACGTGCGTTTGAACACCCAACTATCGCCCCATCTTTGTCTTTTCCCTCTCAACTTGTTTGATTCGACCTTTTACTGAGAATGGCAACCGAAAAGCTATTAGAAATACTTTAAATAATATAAATGAGAAAGATAAGATTCTTACCTCTCCAGTTATCGTAAAGAGTCATCGCAGTTTATTTCTCATTTAGACTGCTGAGGTTACTGTCTCAACCAACATTTAACCACCTTATTCTGCCGAAAGCTTTTATCTTATCCCAAATATTGGGGACCGCATCGAAGCATTTTGCTCTTGCGATCCGTTTACAGTTCTTAAGTTAAAATTTTAAAATTGAACGCGGACTCGAATTTGGAACAAAATTCGACTTCTTTTGCACATAAAGACAATCAATCAACGGCATTTTGTTTATCAAATTTGTGGGTCAATTTCACAGCAAAGGGTTTGGCCTTGAGTGCTTCAATTGACTAGATACATACTCGTAAGTCACAAGGTGTGAAATCGCGTTGTCAGTATGACTCAGTTCATGCGTCAATGGACTTGAACTTAAAATGAACGTGGAATCTACAAACTTGGATTTTCGGCAACAATTCGATCTATAGATCCAAAATTTTCAGTTACTTGTATGGGAATCTGATGAAACTCATCTCTTTTCATCACATCTTTTACCATCGCTTTATTTCACCTGTAGTTTACATCAAAGAGAAATGTGAGCAATACGATGTGGTGCATGTCCTCTTCTTCTGAATTATTTTTCTTATTTGTACAACTTTTTCAGGCATCTTGGGCCATATGTTGTCAATATAGTGGAACATGTTGGTTTCCAGGTAGTCTATCGTCAATGCTTTATCGATGAAATTTAGCGACCTTTCATATCCGTACATAACAAAATCCGAACCGAAGGTGTTAAATCGGATAACCTCAGAGATCAATTCACGAATGCATTTCGCGAATTCCGTAGTTATTAGAATAACTTGTTCAGTTGGACGACCATGTCGACCACCAAGTGAACACAGAGTTTCTCCATACAGGCGTTGGTCATGCAAATCACTTTCATTTATGTCCGGCACCTAGGATGAGCCTTCTCTATGGGGTTGAAGTTTAAATCTTTCCGAGCCGGGATGCTTAACTATTATACGTGTGTTATTGCAAGTACAGTACAGGCTGAGGCAATCGACTCATTTTTCGGTATATACAATTTAAATGAACAGATTTGGCCTCATTGGTTATTCAAATACTTGATCGAGCGCCCTTTGCAGTTTCAACGTTGTTTCTACTGTGTCACTTGCAAATGTAGGTAAAACTCTTCCCTCTCCTTATGGTTTTTCTCGAGTATATATGAGATACACAAGTGGACCAATAACACTTCCCTGTGGTACGCCGACTAAAATCTTTAAGTTGCGATACTTTGTTTCTGAGTCTAACACAGACAATTCTACTTTCGAGAAACTGTGTCAGTTTTTTATAAAAACTCAGTGGCAAGACCTGCAGTAATATGGGCTTAGCGCTCTGCGATCTAAGCCAGTTTAACCAATCGATTCGGAAAAAGTCGACATCACTGCACAGCCCGTTCAATTGACTGTTGAAACGCTTCTTTCTTCACCGACCCAAACGGATACTTAGATAACCAGGACAACTTTTTTCTCGAAACGCCGGATAGCATTTCATCCATTTTCGTCATTGTCAGGACTAGCATGATCAGGTTAACAAAGCTTAGGAACCAGCGATTAGTAAGAACGATTCTTCACATAATGATAAATGAGGTAAAGTATCCGCAGCTTCAAAGTTGTAGCTATCTATTATGATATATTGTCCTAGGCGTCGATAACGTTTGTACTTCCTTGTTGACAGTATACACATAAGCTATTTTGTCTTCGTTGATCGGTTAAACTATCCTTGCCGTTTCTTCTTCAATAGTCGAAAGCTATCCATTGACAGCTCGCTGTATGCTTCTATGTTGTCTAAGTCATCTGCGTATGCGAAGTACTGAAAAGACTTTAGAAAGATGGTGCTTCTGGAGTTGTGAGTTTCGGATTATTCTTTCAGAGATACCAAAACTATAGATATCTCCTAATAGACC
Source organism: Volucella inflata (assembly GCA_928272305.1). Taxonomy (NCBI): domain Eukaryota; kingdom Metazoa; phylum Arthropoda; class Insecta; order Diptera; family Syrphidae; genus Volucella; species Volucella inflata. The sequence goes on along the minus strand of OV743717.1, from coordinate 78,171,195 downwards.
GTGGTGGTGTGTATTTATTCGAAAGTCGGAAGTTGGTTTTTGCTACCGTCATATGAAACCTTGGTCAATAATGGATTCGTAGTGTTTGAGAAGGGTCTTCAGCGATGTTGAATAGACTCGTTCTCCTGTTGTTGTCGTAGTTCTATCCATCCCCCTTCTTTAGGGTTAGACAAACAATGCTATTGTTAGACTTTAGCTTAGAAATGATTGTCCTGACTACATCCTGGTTGAATGGACGTAAATGTTGTCTGAATGGTGCATTATACCTAATGGTGGGATGTTGTTCGTCATCACCGTTTAATAGTCTGCAGGAATATCCTTTCCTATTCTCACCACCGACTATAGTTCTAATATGAGGATTCCTTCCTCATCTTTGCGAACTTCTGGTCGGACTTAACCACATCATCGATTTATTTTTTGTAAATTCTTTCGTAATCGTAGTTGTTCTCTCTAAAGCTTCTCTTTCTTTTCCTTTTTCCTTTAATGGCCTTTGCAAGTAAAAACTGAATTGAGCCTTCAGTCTCATCTTGAATTTCCTCCCAAATAAGGTCATTCGCTGTTTGACTAATTCGCTTGCCAATATTCACTTTTTTGTTTCCCCATTCTCTTCATTCCTGATAAATTTTATTAACCCAGTCAACGACAGTTTAATGGACATCAAAAATCATTTAGTTTTATAGATATCCAATTTGGAAAAGATCTTCAAAGCCGCTCTAATCAATTTTGTTGGCATATCATATAAAACCACAACGATGCGAACAGAAACAGAAACCTTGCGGAAGCCATGAATCGACCACAAATTCGAAAATGGAATTATTCGATTTACCCTCCAAACCAATAGAACAAAACCAAAATCCTACTAAACTACCTCCAGGGGATTGAAACGGAAAATGAACACGCACCAGTGCGCCCCTATGCTACTAAAATTTACTACCCTAATAAACTTTCAAACAAAAAAATAAAAATGAAAATTGCTACAGAAGTAGGAAAAACCAATCCTAGTCGTCGGATGGTAATGCAACAGATTCGCTGAACCTCTAAAATTTGGGAAAATTTATGGAAGCCTTTTGTTTGCAAAGACCATACACTCGTTGTTAGCGTTAGGGCTGTTAAATGGGTGGCCGCCCCCCGAAAACCAATTTAGAACGCTGTCACATGGAACCGAAATTGCGGTGAATAAAGATGATTAGGTTTCAGCCAGCCGAATGTCGCTTTGGGTTCGTTGTGGTCTATGATAAACCTGGTTTATGGATAGTTTTACATTCAAGTACATCGGTTGCAAATCAACTCTTTTTGGAGGTGAAAAGTCTCTACAGTGCAACAAGTTTATGCAAAATCAGCAGGTTTGTTGATTGTTTATATTTTCTTTTGCATCTTGCTTGCATCGGCGCCCGGTGGATATGCATAATTTACTACGGCGGCAGGTAACAGAGTTGGTTGTCTAGTCTACAGTTGTTGTGTTGCACTTGATAGACTTGGTATCATCTCTGCATAACTTCGCATCTAGTTTTTATTTGCACAGAATGGTACCAGTTCTTGGATTTGTAATTAATATTTGTTCGCTTGTACAATTGATACAAATCTGCAACTGAATCAACTCCGTCTACGCGAACCAAAGAACAGTTGTAAGCATAAGCAGTGTGTTTCAGCTCTTTTATCTAGATTAGAGAGTTTCATTTCAGTTTGACTTAAAACAGTTTGCGTCCTGCGAGTATCGTATGAAAGAAAGGTTGTTAGTTTTGGCTTAAAACTACCTGGTATTCTAATAGTACGTTAACACCGACCCGAAATTCAGCATTTCGAACAAATTCAACATTTCAGCCGAAATGCTCCATACAATTTTCAACATTTCGTAATGTTGAATTTCAGCGAAATTCATTTCGTCTCTGCATTTAGAAGGTTGTCAAATCAAACAAACCTTTTTAATTATTCCACACGTCATTCAGCGTACTTCATAGCGCTTACAAAAACGACTTTGAAAGAAGTCAGCTGTTCCAATATTTACAATCACTAACCACTATGTGCCTCAACAAAAAAAAGTATAAAAAATGGAGGAAGTGGGAAGACAGCAGCTGTCATTCAAATGTTTTTCGTTCAATGTAAACGGTGAAATGAACTTCCGAAATTTCATTTCGAAATGTTAAGTTTTGGCTCGGTGTAAACGTACTAGAAGAACAAAAACACTGTGGCGCTGGCAGGCCGGTATGGCCTAGCTTCTTGACACTCATTTGTGTTGCTCATGTTTTCATTTTTGTTACACCTGAGCGGGGCCTACGGTTTGTCGCCGAGTCCGAACGGCACCACTTAGAACCTTTTTCGTAGGCAATTTTTATTTTTGGGGAGTTTGCTATTGCCCGCCTAAAGGGTGATGGCGATTTAAAAAATTGTTGGTAACCCAGCCAGGAATCGCGCCATCGCCAGCGCGTAAACGTACTATAAGACTAAAAAAGGATCGAAAGCAACTTTGTTATGAAAAGGCTTACTTGCTTACCTTAGGTGGCGCTACACTCCGGGTGAACCTGAGCCACAGTCAATAAACGTGTCCAGCTAGCTCGACCTTTAAATAGTTGCCTCCAGTTCCACACACTTATTTGCCTGAAGTCCCCATCCATTTGCGTGCGCCTAAATTTCGGATTTCCTCTTTTGTATTGTCACGGAGGTGGAGTTGAAGATTCCGCTTTACATAGCTCCTCCATTCACCATCAATGCAGATGGAACCGAAGATCGCCCGAAGCAACCAACAACACCCTCATCCATTTTTGATAATGTCCATGCCTCTGCGCCATAGAGCAGGACCGGAATTATTAAGGTCTTATAAAGGGTAACTTTTGTTCTCCGAGAGAGGGCTTTGCTAGTCAGTTGCCTTCTTAGCTCAAAGAAGCAGCGATTGGCAAGAGTTATTCTTCGTGTGATCTCAAAGCTGGTAACGTTGTCTAAATTGATAGCGGGGATGACGTTCTGTCCGAGACGTCGGTTTTGAGTGTTCATTTTACTCGACAGCATATACTTGATCTTGCCCTCATAAAGCCTATTTAAGCCAGTCTCAATACACGAGAAACAGCATCTAATATAACGCTTGTTTCTTCTGATTATGTCAATACCGTCGGCGTATACGAGTAATTGGATGGACTTTTGAAAGATTGTGCCTCCCGTCTTGGCTCGTAAATTTTCCACTATATTTCAAGTATGATGTTGAAGAAATCCCATGATAGCGCGTTAACTTGTCAAAGTCCTTTTTTGACATCAGACCTTTGATGATATGTTTTCCGACCTTGATGGAGTAGCGTGCATTCTCCATCGTCATCCTGCACAGATGGACGAGTTTGGCAGAGATGCCAAAACTAGACATTGCTCTATATAGCTCGTCTCTACAGATGCTGTAATACGCGGCCTCAAATTCGAGGAATAGATGTGTATCCATCTGAAACTTTTTCTTCAACATCTGGCCTAGTGTAAATATTTGGTCCATGGTCTTGGCATGAAGCCACACTGGTTCTAACAGGTTGTTGACGAACGGCTTCAAGTGTTCACCTAATAGAGCAGATAGGATCTTGTGTGATATGTAGTTGGTGCAGTTCAGAAGGCCTCCTTTCTTGAGGATTGGACAAACGATCCTGAGGTTTTATTGATCGGTATGAAAAGGCTCATCATCTTAAATGTGAGGACGATTTTCCATTACATTTCCAACATGAACAACAGCATAAAAGTTAATAATAAGAGCAAAAGATCCAACAGCCAATCTAGCACTATCATAAAAGTCTGAGCTGCATATGTCCTAGATGTATCAAACCATAGCGATTGTTGGATCATCTTAACTACTACCAATGTGCTTAATGAGAGCTCCAGGTAGATAGAAACAACTATGCATATAAGTAAAAAACGGTTTCTTGCTGAGATCAAACAATGACCAGCTCATGAGATGGAGAGAACACTTATCGAAGGTTTAAATTTAGTTTATTCTTACGACGCGATAGTAGCCTGTAAACTCGCTTACTTACTCACTTACTTACTAACAATAAAGCAATGTGCAACCAGCATGTATTTGCTCTGTGGCTCTGTGCCCCTGTACCTCTGTGGCTCTGATGCTCTGTGGTTCTGTGGCTCTGTGACTCTGTGGCTCTGTGGCTCTGTGACTCTGTGGCTCTGTGGATCTGTGGATCTGTGGCTCTGTGGCTCTGTGGTTCTGTGGCTCTGTGGCTCTGTGGCTCTGTGGCTCTGTGGCTCTGTGGCTCTGTGGCTCTGTGGCTCTGTGACTCTGTGGATCTGTGGATCTGTGACTCTGTGGCTCTGTGGCTCTGTGGCTCTGTGGCTCTGTGGCTCTGTGGCTCTGTGGCTCTGTGACTCTGTGGCTCTGTGGATCTGTGGATCTGTGGCTCTGTGGCTCTGTGGTTCTGTGGCTCTGTGGCTCTGTGGCTCTGTGGCTCTGTGGCTCTGTGGCTCTGTGGCTCTGGCTCTGGTGTACCTTTATGTTTCAGCGCAAAATAGAATAATTGACTGTGAGTTGCAATCTAAGTTAATTACCCTCGTCACAACCGTTAAACTTGAAGTAGTTCAATAAATGACAAATTTCTACATGTTTCTACAAACAGGTTATCACATCGATTTTTTCACATATCAAAGGCTCCTTTGTATTCTAAATATGAATTCAACAGATGGAATACCAAACCAAGTTGTCTATTCATACTTCCAAGAAAATATATTTTCTTAATTACATCAAAATGAAGACATCACTATCTTGAATAATTATATTTTTATTCTGGGATTCTTTCTTCATATTCATGGCACCAGATGACGGGACAACATTGCAGTAAGTAGATAAAGTATTGTAGGGGAGACCGCCTTTGTTTTTTTAAGTATTTCGTGCTTCAATGTGTATGGTTGATATGAGTTTCTTAGTTATCAGTGCCTTCCCAGTACACAGATGAACGGGAAAAAAAAACAGAATTAGTGACGAAAACAAAAGATGACTACATCCTTCAGAGGCTTATCATTATAACTCTCTTTTATTGTCCATTCGAATAATAAAATTGCAGATGCTTACGGAAAATAGTGAAGTGAGGGCTTTAAGGAAATTAATTTTTCCTTTTTAAGGATTTCATAAATTTAGTTATTTCCTTTACTTTTTCAACTAACAGGACAGAGACTCCCTCGGGAGCTAAATGAACTTTATATTTCCAGGACAATATTTACTTTTTCACATATGCTACATAATATCTATGTCTGGAGAAGTATTTGTATTTGTTTCGTCATCGCTGTTATACAGTCTACAGAAATGATCTTTCCAAATAGTCAGCATCGGATACGACTCTACTAGGTGGGGTGAAAAGTAAACTCCTTGACCGCCAGAATGCGCTACTACTGCAAAAAAGGTTATGGTGCCTTGAAGTCCGTTCAAGACATGCCAAATTTCAGTGCGATACTGTCTTCAGTTTTGTGTTGACAGCTGATTGTTGTTGACTTGTTTGGCATCATGTTGAGTATGGCCAAAAACGATTTTCGTTCTCTCATAAAACATTATTTTTTGAGAGGCAAAACGGCGAAGGAAACAAAGGTTGGATAAATATTATGGGGCTAATGCTCCGTCAGATTACACCGTCAAATATTGGTTTAGAGAGTAACGGCAGGCCCTCCGATGCGGTTACAGAGGACAATGTCAAAAAAATACATGAAATGGTGTTGGCAGCCCGGAAAGTGAAGATGCGCGAGCTAGCAGATACCACAAAGATTAGTACTGAGCGCACACGCCATATTTTGGCCAATATTATGCATATGAAAAAGTTATCCTGCCACTGAGTGCCACGCATATTCACTCCTGACCAAAAACACGAACGCGAGAGCACTTCGAAAGAGTGTTTGGACTTACTGATGTGGAATCGTCGATTGGTAACTGTTGATGAAACCTGGATCCACTATTACACACCAGAGAACACAAGGAGTGCCCGGCAATGTACTGAAGCCGGCACGAGAGGCCGAGGGAGGCTCAATGGGTCGGAAAGGTTATGGCGTCGGTTTTCTGGTATTGTCATGGCATACTCTTCGTGGACTACCTCGAAAAAGGAAAAACCATCAACAGCGAATATTACTGTGCATTATTGGAGCGATTGAAGGCCGAAATCGCTGCAAAACGGCCTCGCGAAAAAAATTAAGTTTTTGCAAGACAATGCGCCGGCGCATAAGAGCATCGCAACCACGTCTAAAATCAATGACTTACGGCTCCAATTGCTGTCGTGTCGTATTCGTCCGACTTGGCTCCCTCGGACTATTATCTCTTCCCAAACCTCAAAAGATAGCTCATCAATAAAAAATTCAGCTCGCGCGAGGAAATCATCGACGCCACGGATATGTATTTTGCAGACCTTCCTTACTTTTCGGTAGGGATCAAGAAGTTGGAAAATCGCTCTAATAAGTCTTTCCATTCCCAAGGAGGTTACTTTTCACGCCACCTAGTACTACGATGTAGGGATTCGGTTCGGACATTTATCCGTGCAATGTTTTTTCTACTTCCGAATCTGTGTCCTGGGGAAGGATCTCTCCATTTCCTGGGCCGCGCGCTTCTCATGTTCCTTCTTTTTCCTCCCGAGAAGATGGGGTTCGACTCTTCGCTTCTGCTCATAGATTTCGTTAGCAGGTCTAGTTTTACTTCGCAGCGCCACATTGCATGCGTCTTGCTTAGCTGCATGTGGTTGCCGGCATCTGTCATCAAACCAGTAATTCCGTTGTAGCGGTCGAGTGAAACCCAGCACATCATAAGGGGAATCTCTGATGGCTTTTTGACAGTGTTGCCACTGGTCTTCGATGCTTGATGCTGGTGGCAAGGGACCTCTTAAGACACTAAGAGAGACTCGATCGGAAAAGGATTTGGTGATATCGTGTGAATCGTAGCTGTCTGAAGTTCAAATTCCTCACAATATTAGCTTGTCTTGGAGTTGTTCGGGATATCCGCACACCTGTAGTCGCTCCTATGTAGTCATTAGGAAGGACTACTCGTATTGTCCTTCATTTTGGGTTGTTCTCCTCTTTTTTCTCGTCTCTTGTTGCGTTAATTCTTCGTTTCTTAGTGTCGTCGATGATACTTGACTTCTTGACGGCTAGTTATTAATTGAACTAGCCGCGCATTCCTCCTAATTACCATGCACGCAACTCTCTCTATCATACACACACAATCATATGAGGTCCCACCAATGGGGCCCACTGTAACAGTTTCTCCCTGTAAAACGTTTTCGTGATGTCCATTCTGTAGAGTGACTGCTTGGATCCATATTACACCCCGGGACCCTTTTGGGGGATAATTTATGAGAGCTCAAGTAGTAACCATTAAGTGGGAAGGAAACCTTTCCCAAGAATTATTTTTAGGGGCCCGTGAGTCTCATTGCAGACAAGAATAAGCGGTTAGGGTTGTGGGGAATGGTGAACTTTCTTTGCAAATTTGTATTTGCACTTTGGGGTTTTGGAGAATTTACAAATCTTGAACGATGAAGCAAACATTATTTAAGATGGGATCTCGGCCGTTACTGGTGGTAACGTATAGAGAGCAGCCGCCCGCCTGGATCCATACAGGGTACGTATGCATATAGTCACCGTTGGAGCGATAAGTAGAGAGAAGGAACTGGGTTTAAAAATTCTAGTAAATTCCACGTGTACCGTGGCATCCAGAGAATGACGAGAAGAAAAAAACGCGGACAACACAAGAAAAACAGGTCGGCACGCAACGAAATAGCACCCATAGGTTACCCTAATATTGCTCAGGCAATGGATGTAAGTAAACACTCTACTGCCCTACCATATTACTCATATCATACCAAAACTTCAACCGCTACACTTGTGCCGCTATAGATGCCACTCTCAAGCCCACTTATGGACGTACTTAAAAATATCGTGAATTTAGCCATACAATTCGCTTAGGGAATGCCCTGTAGAGCTGTTTTCTTTTTTAATCTTTGTCAATGTCACTTGCGAACTTTAAAAGTCAGCGTTCTTCGGTGCCTTTCCCTTATTTCCCTGCCCACTCTGTGTGCAATTATTCTAAGGCTACATAAAATCTCTTATGCGCGTGCTAATTGTAAAGCAAAAATTATGAATCGCTTTGTCTTGTCAAGTATTACCTCAAAAGAAGACTTAGTTGCTATAGAATCTTGAGAAGCTCCACTGAAAGTAGTCTCCATAATGAGTGGTAATCGTTAAGAGAAGCTCCAACCTTTATTGGGTAATTATCGAATTTATCTCATTATCACGATGTAATCGATATTCCATTCAAACACTCTGTTGAATGAGCACTTTCTCGGTATTTGCTATGGCTGCATCCACATCTTCATTTCATAACATCTCGAAATACAACCCGTAAGCAAAAAACAACTCTACGCATTCCTCTCGAAATATAATCTCCTTATTCAAGGCCTTCGTCTATAGGAAGCCACTAAATTGATTCATTAATCCGTTTACACAACAACAATAGGGTAAACGCCTTGTCAATAGAGGGTTGAAATACGGGGGCGAGTAATCAAAATTTCGGAATTTTCCAAAAACAAGTAAATTCATGCAAAATATTATCTACGTTCCCCATAAAGCATGTCCCGCAATTCACGGGAATCACTCAACAACTTAATCCATCATCCCTCCAATTCAATCCATCCAAAGGGATGGCATACCAATTTTAAGAAAATCGTTACGTACTCGTATACTCCTTAACACTGATTTTCAATCCAAGTACAAGCGTATAAAATTTAAAAACCTATGTAGGAGGAGGATTTTCTTTCATATCCTGGGGGTACAGTTCAGTCAAAGAACCACACCCAGGCTATCAGATTTGGTATCTTGATCTTTAAGTTTTGGCACCCTCATGCTTTGTTGAAACTCCAGCAACTATTTCGACGGAGTCTCCTTCAAAAAGTACAAAGTGCTATTATTTTTCTTCTTTTGGTTCCGGTTTTTTGTTAGGGCCGATTTCCTCTGTGACAAGAAACGCGTTTGCTGTGAGACCACATCAGCGAGGCTTGATAAATAGAGTTTTGCAACTTTTTGGAGAGGAATACTTTCGAGAGTTCTTGCTGGGTGGAGGGTTAGTCCTTGCATGTGGGTTGGAAAAGGAATTCAGTGATAAAGATGCATCGCATGAATGTTTCCTTTTTTTTCTTTTTTAATTTTCTTCCACATTGCTTGCGTCCAAACAGATAAAAAATACTTCAGCAATTTATTACAATGCCATGACTTACTTTGCACTGGAATGGAACGCAGATGTGGTTCGAGTATGACTGCGAATTCGAATGTTTGTGGCGGAATTCAAATTTGTCATTTTTCATGTCTGTTGAAAAATTGTTCTGTACCACAAAGTTTCAGCCGATTAAGTGACTTTGTTTTTGGTTTTACATATTGTTTTGCGCGGCCTTTGCATAAAATTAATATTTGTGTTTTATCGCCTTAACAAGAAGATTGAAACAAATGGGCTGACATCGTTTTTATAGCATGAGTTCAACATTTATACAAAGATATTTCGTCCTTAAATGCAGAAAATATTTCAAGTCGATCAAGAGCACCCGGTATAGGATTTCTTTAACGTGTAAAACACTTATAAAGTGACCAACTCAAGAGAACTTCAAACCAGGTGAATCTAACTATGAACTCGAGAGCTATACTGTTGCGGAAATGGTTTCTGAGGAATGAATATTTATTTACGGCTTTCCTTCATAAAATGGACCTAGTCATGGACCTGCTTTGTTGGAATAAGACTTTAATCAAATGGAAAATTGTCACAGCCCGCAGGTATTGACAGGAGAGGATTCACTTCACTCAGAACTACCGTCTGTCATGGCCTTCGACAATATCTACTGCAAACCAAAGACAGCAACTAACCGAGTTTTTCGTTGAGGAGTACTTCGAAAATTTCCAACTCAATTCATAGGTACAGCGAATTCAGAATCGCTTAAATAGTCTCAATCCTGTCAAAGAGCAGACATTTAAGAAAAGTAATCGATCGACGAGTCTGCTTATGGCTCTTCAAAACCCAGAACAAAATAAAGGCGGATGAAGCTGTTATGAACCTAAATATGTCCTCGCAAAGCTGACGTGTCTGGTTGGAAAACTATTCTACGGATCAACCGTTCCATGGTGAAATACAGATTTGAAACAGCCACATAAGGAAACCAGATAACTTCAAATCAGACGCTTAAGACTAATTTGGAGGAAGACTGGAGGCTTTACAGACTGACCAATCAAACCTCCTGCGAAAAGATCTAAACTCTGGTGAAACCAGTAAGCTGTTAAAAGTCTTCAATTGGAGGAAACACAGACTGGAAACACTATAAATGTCTGATGCCTACTACACAAAGTTACTCCAAGATTGCTTGACCAGAACCAGATCAACATGCTCCGTATCTGGTATTTTTCATCGAATATTTTGGTGGAGATGTCAATAAATCATCCTATTGCATCCTTCTCCGAGATGACGATCACTTTTTTCCTAACGTTGATGATCCTACCGTCCTTTAAGTTGATTGTCCATGCAGAGGAGTCCTACTTGCCACTCACAATAGCCCTAACTTTTCTTTCATTCACGTTCTCTCGCCCCAAACTATCGAATCTTACATTTGATATTAAAGCGGTGGATCACTTAATTGACCTAAGTGATTAAATAAATGATATCCTTATCTTTAGTGATTTTAGTCTGCCACTTTTGAAGTGAATCCCTGCAGACAATCAATTTCTTTCTTCCGCCCCAAACGCTTGTTTAACCAAGGAATGCCTAGACCATATTTTCAGTGGTGGTCCCGTTAATTCTATAGTAACGCTTTGTCTCTTAACTCTATCAACTAACGATAACTTTCACCTCTCTCTTCTTCTCTCATTTTTCCGTAACTCCCCATTTCTTCTTACAACCTCTACAATGAAAATTTTCGCAATATTAACAACAAAACTTCAGCAAATTTTCATTCGATTTTACAAAAATACTTTTAACAGATGTTCTTTCTAGTTTTTGCAGTGAAATATTTAATTCTCTTTCTCTTTATGTTCTAGTCACTTCTGGTGTCCCACACGGCAGCCATCTAGGTCCCTTTCTCTTCGTCTAAACATAAAATGATCTTGGTGTCCCACAAGGCAGCCATCTAGGTCCCGTTCTCTTCATCTTAACATAAAACATCGTTGATGGAATTATTAATCACTGTTCAATAGAAAGCATTCAGCGCTGTTTCCTTCAATTTGCTCTAGAGAACTACCCTGGGATGACTCTCTTATTTTTCCACCCTAGGAAGACTGCGTTAAACTTCTTACTTGAAAACCGCTGAGCCGTAGTTCACATTTTCTTCACACATCGAATGCACTATGGTTCCGTAGATTGCGCGTTCCTTTACAACTCTATTTCCTTTAATGCTAACTTTCGTTATTTACTACGCCCTTGTCTCTTCAATATTTCAACCCATCGCGCCTCCTATGGTTCCAATGAACCTGTCTCTCACATGCTCCGAAGGTCAACTCAAACCTATCCGTTTTGGACTTCAACCTTAGTACATCCTGTACATTTCCTTTGTCCCTAGCTCTTAAGTCCTTTTGATAGTTTTTGAATATGATTAAGCTTCTTCTATTAAGCCAAGTAAATGGGGGCCATATCGCCAACCAAAATTAAAAATTGTGTGGCTTCAACTGCCAATAGCGCGTACCCAATTATGCTATCAGAAGGTATATTCTTAGTTCTGACTAATCAAGGAACCTTTTTACTACCAACCTGCGGATGGGATATATACCGAACCCTTGTGAATACTACAAGTCGCCTTTATATTAAAAAATCGGGAAAAAATTACTACGCACTCTCCTAGAGATAGTACAATCATAGGGGTCTGACTTCCTCCTCGTATGCTCCCTGTGCAAAAAAATGTTCTGGGAATGCATCTTTTGTCTAAAATGCAACATACCTATCGGTGGCCCTGCAAAACAGGTCGGTGTAGGGAAATAACCAGTTTTTTTTTTTAAATAAAGCAACGCTGGTGGAAAGGATCCAGATTGCGGATGATGACTATGGTTCGTTCTTTTTATGAAAAGGAGAAACTGACTAAAGATAGATATTTGAGTGTCATCCTGGATAACAAGCTCTCAGATGGAACAGGCTTTGGCGGAAATATTGCTTTATCATTTTCAAACGGTCTGTATCCATTGCGTGTGATTTTCCCCAAAAAAATGTGACTCTGTCTTAGACGCACTGAATGTCGCCCAAAAAGTCGAAGAATATGAGTTTACTTCAAGTGAAAATCAATGTATTTCGGCTGCAAAGGATATTTCCAATGCATTCACTTGTCTCACCTTAATATTCACATCACAGGTTACGGCTTCCAAGCCATATTTCGGTCTCCAGCAAGTGATCTTCAAGACTTAAGTTACTATATGTTTATACATCGACTGTGTTTTGATATTACGCTTATGTTTGGAGTCTAATAGTGGGATTTAAATGACAAGGTAAGTCATCATAAGGAGATGTCCCAGAAGATGAGAAAACAGAAAGCTTACTAGTTCTTGAACTGGATACTGCACCTTAACTGGTAACCTGTCTAATAATATCATTTCGTTTGATAACTCTTGTAACGATAACTCAACACCATGAAGCATTTGACTATCAAGAGGAGATAGAATCTAGAATTTGAATTGATGGTTTTGTCTCGTGCTGATTAATGTTATACCTAGATATTGGTCCCGCGAGTCTGTAGTGATTAGTATTAGGAAAAAGAAGAAAAATATAAGCAAAAGCAGATCAATTGTTATTTCTGTGCGCTTTATTGAATGATATTTGGAGGTCTGCCTGCTTAAACGATTGGAACTAGAATCGATTCTGCAGGCCATCGGTCATTCTATCTTCGATCTTGCCCTCGAGATCGGAGTACTCTTCGTCGCTGACATCGTTGACGAATCCCTCCTTTGGAAGCTCGCAACAGCGTAACATTATATCCAACGTCATGCCGGTGTCAAGCTTTCGCTGTTTTCGCTGCATGTAAATGATATCCTCTACCACATACTGGTCATTTGGCAGAACTTTGGAGATAGTGCATGAGCCTCGATATCGTGTCTCCAACTTCCGGGACTCACCTGTGGGTGTTGGCTCGTACCCCACCAACACAAGTTCTCCCGGCCTATACCTTGTTGGCAACCTGTACTTCACGTGGAAACTTTCCTTCTAACGGGCCTGCCTGTGCTCAATGTTGACCAATGCCTCGCCGTCATTCCCAGCATCGACCTTGGTCTGGTCTCCAAGCTCTAGTAGCATCTTGTCGCCCGTAATACTCCTAAGTGTATTAGCAAATAGATATTCGCGCGGGCCCGCCTTTGTGCAGTTCCGGATGATACACTTGAGTGAAGTCAGAATGCTCCTATTGCATCTTTCAACGTGCCCATCTATCACTCTACGTGTTCTGACAGCGGTCTTAATCTGCTGGACTCGTTGCAAAACTGACTGAACGTTCACGAAATGAATGTAGCTCCTCGTAGTAGCTGGCCACTTCACTCAGGATGCTGAGGAATTTCTTGGTATCCACGATCTTTACTTCTTGGATAGGTTTTTTTTAGTGAAATAGTCAATTAAAGCAGGGACATACCTGGCTTCCGCCCCTTCAATGATGCCCATTCGAATGGGAGGGAATGCGTTCCATATAGCGCATCATTTGTTGATGATTTTGTTTTGCCTTTCCAAATTGCATTGTTTAAGGCAATAATTGCTTCACCCTTAAACAGTTGGAAAACTATAAAATCAAACTGCAGGATAAACCAGTATCCGCGATACTTTGACTCGCCGTCATTAAATCAGAAGCAGATCTACAGTGACCTCGCTTAAGCCTTTGTAGCATACAACTTCTTTTTGAACCTCGACTGATTTGGCAGTAGGTTTACGAGCATTGATATCTTTTCGACGGTAAAAATGGACGCCAATAAATATGTAGATTTTAATAATATGCTAGTTTGGCCGCTTATGCTGCAGTAAATATCTCAGCTTTGAAGACGAAGTGAACATTAATTCAAATTCGAGTATTATCCTCCTCTTTGATGACCTGGTTCCAGTCCAATGCTCCTGTGCCTGGTTAAATACAAGAGAATCTCATTTTCAAGTCATTATTGGGCAGTCGTTGTTTCATCTGAACAAGTGAGTTGACAGTATCTTTCTTTGTGATAGATACCGGGATTATTAAAATGCTATATGTTAAAGCTCAAAAATGTCCCCTTTAATCCCTAGAAAAACTAATCTGAAAGCCTTATAATCTCTTGCAAAGTCTAGGTCCGCATTTCCCCGCTTAGAATTCAAAAAAACTTATTTTACATGTAAGCAGTAAGAGGACTGGTAGTTTGGTTTCAAAAATGCTGGTTCTTTCAACCGCCTTCTTTATTAAAATAAGGCAACTCTCTTTTAGAAGGCTTTGCAACCCTTCCTATAGCACACATGAACATGAAATACTCGCATTTGTGTATCCCATACATGAACATTTAGAAACGCGAACCGTGATTTTTTTTTTTTGCATTATTCTTTGTGCTCTACTATTAAAAGCTTACGCTTAAAGTGGTACCTAATTCATCTGCGAGGGCAAAACCTAGTAAATTTTCAAATCTTCTAAACCCTATGCAATCACACTGATAACCTAGTAGTGCAGCCCTCTTGCCGTAATTTATGTAATTCATGCATAAAACGTCACTCAAAAAAGTTGCTAAACCCTCAAGTGTAACATGGATTTACTCATGCTTAATGGAACTGCTGCTAAGGGTTGAAGCAGTAGTTTCCTTCATTTTGGCCAAATGTGTTAGTAACTTGTGTGTCAGTTTTGTTCAGATTACCCATATTGGTCGTGAATTAAAATTTAGAAATTCCATAGAGCTGATGGAGTCAATTCGGAGTTTATTGTTGATGTGTTGGTGTATATTATATATAGATACCAACATGTCAATGACACGTTTTCATAGTTTGGTGTACAATTTAGAAAAGTTTTATTTATCTTCTCTGTGAATGGTTGCAATTAATAATACTTGCAACTGCTCTTCTTGGTATCTGATATTCTGAGAGGATAAGAGGATGAAAGGCTAAATGCTTTAGAGTGATAGTTGTTCAAAGTAAATTGGATCGTACTCGTACTTTCCCCACAAAATTACACAGAATTCAGTGCAGAAAGGAAATCTATGTTTGACACTTTGCTTATTTGTTGAGTTCCAGGACCTTTGATGAATCTTTCCACTAATGGTCATTATTCGGTTCAGAGAATTTAGAAGCAATTACTCCACTTTAACAAATTCTACTGAATTCGTTTGAGAATAGTTCATACTATTTTTTTTTCTTTCGCTGAATGCCTTTTGACTTCTAAATACAAAATGTTTAATTCCTTAAGCCCTAACTATTTTTCCACGAAGAAGTCAGGCGATTTAGACGCTATCATACGTATTTCTGTGGAAAGGATTGCACCACCTCTGGAAGAATATGTCTTTTGAACATCGCCTGTAACACTTTTTTCTGCCGAATCATGTATCTAAGACGATGCAGGAGCAATCTGGTTATTTAATATCAGAAACGTTTTAGATTCTCGGACTACCTCAGAAAAAAAATTCAAATACTCACCATTTTCTAGCAGATTTCAACCTCTCATGTGACAGCGTGCCTAGGGTCGATCTATACAACGGCAAGCCTGGTTTTAGTCCGCCAAACTCCTCATTTTGGTCAGAAGCAGTTGACATACCCTTGAAGGAACTGATTTTTGGCCAACAAACGAGTCCCGATTTTTTTCTGTCTGCAAGTAATGTCTTAAACAGCCAAAGAGGTCAGGTGGTAAGCAAGGACAAAACAAAAAAAATGCAGTCATTAGAAAAGGAGGCACACCACCGATGGCTGGGTCAGTACGTCATCTTCTTCTTATCCTTTTATTAACCCTTTCCTCGTTATACGAACTTATGCGTAACGAGTTTCCCATTTTTACTGCATCGCTGCTGCTCCGCTTATGGGGTTGGCTAATGTCGCAGACCGCAGAACGCGTCTACATAAAGCTCGGTCCTGGATCGCTTCAGTGGTTAACCCCAGACGTTGTTGCGCATTTGCCATCTGAGAAATCCAGGAATTCTTTTTCCGACCTCGTTTTCTTACAGTTGGAGTGACCGTAGTTGATAGTGCCTTTTTAACCGGATTTTCCGCAGATCTTCTTTGAATGGGTCAGTACGTCAACATTGGCCGATATAATATCGAGGTGGAAAAAATCTCTGCAGTTACAAAAGCAACAATGCAGAAATTTTCTTGTCAATCGCTATCATTTGGGGCTCAGGGGGCAGTTGAGTAATAGAGCCCTGAGTCGTAAGATCAAACTGGCTTTTTATTAATTGTACATACAAGACTCTTGGCATTCCAATCATGTCAGCCTTTACAAAATTGAATGAGGAAGTACTTCCTCTTTTGAGAGAAGAAAGTACGATTGATTTTATATCTGAGATGGTTAGGCAATACTGACAGAAAGAGCTCCACAGTTGGGGCTCAAAGAATCAGAGGTGCACATAAGTGGAAGGGGACCTCAACAAACGATCTAATAAACTTCTTCGCAGAGCATGGAGCTGGATTCGCCTTTTAGTTAGAATATCTTGAAAATGCTTCAAAGATATCTCTTTAAAAGTGTTTACATTGTGCTGTACACATCTTACCTCCTATATCCATTCAACATCAGATCGAAACACCAGCAACTCGGTCCCTAAGTTGTTAGGAATTCTTCTGGATATTTTAATAGCGCCAGCAAATTTAGTCTCTTTTGATATACTGGAGTTGTACTCTTATCAAAATTAAAATGAAGCCCGGGTCAAACCCGGTTCAATACGCGCAGAAACTTAAAAAATTCACGGAGAAACTTGGTTAGTGCTGAGGTAAGAGTAAGTGGCAAGAGGCAATGAGACAGTTAAAGGCAGTCTTGAGAAGAGTTTACTTCGGGAAGCATTCTGGACATGGATTCTTAATAATTTATTATTTCCTTAAGTGAGGATGAGAAGAACAGATCTAAGCTTTCCTGAGTTAATATCACTCAAACGAGTTGCAATGGGATGTGCGAATCAATTAAGAAATTAAAATATCTTTGATCCTCGAGAAGAGGCCGAATACTATTATATACGGTTGAAACGATTTAGTTACATATTGCACGATAGCAAACTACATTGACTTAAACATGGAGATTATTTCTACTGATGAAAAAACACGGTCCAATTACACCTCCGGATGGATGTGGATATGAAGTCTCCTGAAGTCCATACGGGTTTGTTGCTGTCAAATAATGAATTATGCTAATTGACAAAGCCATTAAACTAAATATAAGCTTTATCGCTGAAGATGAACTTTCAAAACACCAATCGGAGAAGTTTCGGTTTTAGTTCTGGAGTTGATTTAATGTTAGCGTGAAGGCCAAGATCTTTACTCTATGTAGACTGAGAAATTCATAATTCCTGTGAATGGCGTGGAGTCGACTGATTTGATTTGACTTCATAAACTGAAGTACTTATCCACTATATTAGGCACAGTCTGTCTGGTTAGTATAGCGCCTGAAAATGACACATCATGACACGCCATTACTAACACAGAGCTTTGGTTCTAAGTTTGAATAGTTTCAAAACGTTGCTCGTTCATGAGCTTTATCATGATAAACGTGTAAATTTTGACTGACTTTTTGACATTGACAGATCATAAAACAAAGTTTAAGCACGCGTTTATAGATATAATCGAATTTGCAAGTGTTAGGATAAAGAACAGAGGACCGAAATGGTTTCCTTGTGGTACGCAACAGTTGTCATTTTTTTCTTTAATACAGTGAACCTTTAGTGAAGACCTTAGTATCTTTCTTTTAAGTAGAGAATAATCCAGATATAAAAATCAGATCGAAGTCTTTAATTTCAGGAAGATAATTTAACGATTGACTGTAATCGGCAGTAACCAATCTTCCTTTGCTATCTTCTAGAGCGCACTGGTACCTTGATGATCGTTAGTCTATGCTTTAAGAATTCATAATTGGTTCATTGAAACGATGGTTTTGCCCTCGGAGGACGTTTGAATGGAGGACATCTGCTCTTTGGACAATTTACTATTTCTTCTTGTCAGCCTACGTCTTCGGCAAATAATAAAGCTCGATAATAGCCAGTGGATGTTGAATGAAGATCGACGATGGACGCTATCCAAAGCCTACAAATAAAAATGGAAAAGCACCGAGATTCGTCTAAGGATTTACACCGGAAACGTATGTTAGAATAATAATCTGCAGGACTAACGAGAGAATTTCCAGTTAATGTCGGAGTGCATCAAGTAAGCGTACTTAGCCCTTTCCTCTTTAACGTAGTATTCGACTATCTTTTAAAAGACTTCATGCGCGAAGCAAATGTAACGCCAATTCTCTTCGCTGACGACGCAGTTATACTTAGCGATAACTTCGAAGATTTACAGAACGCCTTAGGTTTATGGAAAGTGCGCTAGAGAGAAACCGGTTTAAAATAAGTCGTTCAAAGACTTAGACGGAATAGTTCTTCCGAAAAGCACTATATTTAAGTACTTAGGATCAATCGTTCACATGGAAGCGAAATGTGACGACGACGTAAACCACAGAGTGAGTGTGGGGTGGATGAAATGGCGGGAAAATTCGGGAATCTTTTGCGACCGAAAATTTCCACTTAAGTTAAAGGGGAAACTCTACACCACGGTTGTTATATGGTTCACAATGCTGGACAATGTACGAAGCGTTTAAAAACAAAATGCCGGCAGCGGAAATGACAATGTTAAGGATGTCTAGTGGAGTCACTAAACGCGATTGGATTAGATCTACGCGTATAAGAGGAAGTCTACATATAAAGAATTCGGTAACCGAACAGCTTGAGGCGAATAGAATAAGCTGGTATTGCCACGTTCAAAGAAGATCTGCGGAAAATCCGGTTAAAAAGGCACTATCAACTACGGTCACTCCAACTGTAAGAAAACGAGGTCGGAAAAAGAATTCCTGGATTTCTCAGATGGCAAATGCGCAACAACGCCTAGGGCTAACCACTGAAGCGATCCAGGACCGAGCATTATGTAGACGCGTTCTGCGGTCTGCGAGTTCAGCTAACCCCAAGAGCGGAGCAGCAACGATGCAGTAAAAATGGGAAACTCGTTACGCATAAGATCGTATAACGAGGGAAGGCTTAATAAAAGGATAAGAAGAAGAAGAAGAAGAAGCCTACTTTATATAAAAATAATACGGAATATCACCTTGTGAAATGATTGACTGAAAAAGAGCCCCTAGAGTTTGTGTCAAGTTATTCAGACTCCTACCTCGAATGATGATGGGCAGGTCGTCTGTACTTTCAAAGTATTCATCTTTAAGCTTTATAGTCTTCTATTTTACTTTTTCTGAAGTATTGTCCACTAAAATCAATGCTGCCAGTGAACGACCACTTAAGTAGGAGAAGTAAAGCTTATCGGGATTTTTAAAATAGTTAGCAAAGACTAGCTAAAGAATTAAACAGATTACCCTGATATTATTTGCTGACTCCGGATGAACATATGATCTAACCTTGTCGTAAAGGATATTTGGCCCACTTCAATTCACCAGCACACTGGTTGCCTGTGACGTAATTTTTCGTGCATTGGTTCCAAATCTACTATTATTGCAAGTGATGTAAAAAACTGATATTTCACCGGAATGTATACATTGATGCTGGCAAAAAAGCCTAGAACTTACATGGGCGGCAGATGAAAAAAAGATCACTTGCAACATCAGTTAAGGTAATATCAGAATTTTCCTGCAAATACGGGAAGATTAAGCGAAAATCTCTCGATTTATGGAAACTTTTCTTCCTGAGTCGAGATCATTTTCGTAGTGAATATTCCTCCAAGCTGATTCCTCCGACCTAGTTGCCAATATGGGCATTCGTTACATCAGGAAACTCAGTTTAGCTTCAGCTAAGCCTAATGGTCCTTTCATCTCCTCAGTTCGGCCTCATTCGAAATGTACAAGAAACCTTCTTAGACTCACTAAATGTAATCATTGTTTGATTACATCTTAGCTCTTAAGTGATTTTGTAAACGATTCTCTTGTTATAGGTATAAGCACTTGCACCTGCTTTTACATCAATCGCATCAGGGCTGTTGCTCTTGCCAAGTACTATGCTATGCTACGTTCCTGTCACATGTAATCAATATAAGTTAGTCCTTCCCGCCACAAGGCAAGCTTTTCCTTCTGATCACTCCAATTACAATGGTGAATATACATATCTTTTGCTGCGTACTCTTGGTAAATCCCTCCTGGTAGTTGTATACATACCTTACGGGAGATGTTTCTTTGACTCTTAAAACACTAAAAGGCTTTTAAGTTGGATTTCGGAGTCTTATTAGCGAATATGTTTGTAGTTTGAATCGGGCATCATACTATAAGTCCAACGCAATACTCAGATTTATTCAGCTAATGTTTCATGTGCTTATAAAAAATGTTCTGGTAGTCCTCTGTCACAAAATTAGTTGGGGCGTAGTATTGCATGAATAACAATAAAGCATACCCGATGACTGGAGTATCAGCTCCATATGCCCCATCTACAAAAAAGGCGTATCGACCTATCGAGGCATACAACTGCATAATGTCGTATAAACGATTCTATCCAAAGTGCTGTGTGAACATATCGAACAGTTTAGCAACACAGTAATCGGCAGGTACCAGTGTGGCTTACGGCCACTGAAAAAAATCCTCGAAAATACCAACGGATTTTAGGTAGAGACTCACCACCTATTCATCGATTTCAAAGCCGCATATAATAGTACTCATTATCAGACGTTCTATAGGGACGTTGCTACTTCGGCCTGTATGCTTACGACACCCTAATCCTGCCAGTTTTTCTGTGCGATGCCGAGTGCTGGACGATAAGCAGAATGGGAGAACTGAAACTGGGCTCATTCGAAAGAAAAATTCTTCGACGGATTTTTGGTCGTGTTTGCGAGAAGGGCGAATGGAGAAGAAGATACACACTCTACGAGCTGTACCAAGATGTGGATGTAGTCCAAAAAGCCAAAACACGTCGACTTCATTGGTTCGACCACATCCCAATCCACTTCAATAAAAGTTTTAGCCATACCATAAATCAATATTGGCTTAAGGTCGATTCTTACGGTCGGCTTCAGTCTAATCCCGTAAGTATGAGACGAAGCGTCTGGTTGCTGTTCAGAGTGTAGGGGCTGGGTTTTATTTATTCTACGAAAGACGTTCTTACATTCTCTTTCATTTAATATGCACGTTCTACTTCGGTCGTTGCCTAAAGCTCCTTGCTGCTCTAAACAAACTTGCGCTGAGTTGAATCAAAACTACTCATTAGTTAAACTTAAAACAACTAATAAAATTCCAACTTAAACCAAGGCCAACAACACGAGTCCTCTTATCAACAATCCCATGTGGAATCACTTCCGGTTTAAGAACATAAATAAAACTTTTATTAGAAAAAGCACTGCTTAAGTTTACCCTTCACAAATTCATAACTTCTGTTTGAACAACTCTATCCATCACGTGCAAAAGATTGTGCGAACGGAATTCTTAAATGACAAACTCCCTGTAGAAGACTTTTCATAAGCTTAGCAATTTTGTAGAATCCTTGTGAAAAGATTCTGAAATAAACACACTTTTCGAATCGTGTTAGCACTGAAATTAACTTAAGAATCGAATTCATTACCACGTTTTCAACCCCTTTGCAGGCATTCACATAAACATTAACCTAACCCCATGCCCGTGGCTCTGGCTCCGATTTAGAACTTAATCCAATTACACACAGAACGGAAGACTTTTAAGCTACTCGTATATCTCAGAAGAAGCATCAACATTTCTGCTAGCCTCATTCTTTAAATAGAAAATCTTCTAACTCACATTTGATTGGTATGCCTCATGACAACATATACTCGTAGATACGTTTAACGTTCGTTCGTCACTTGCTTTTGGGATGAATAAAGCGACACAAAGAAATCCTGCATCCAACATCATCCTTCGAATGCTCGTGTCTTATTGCTCGCTAAGCGAATTCACTATCTCAATGTTTACACAACGAAACGAAACGAAAATTAAATTAGAAAACTTTATCTGCCTTCGTTGGGAATGGGAAAGGTACGGGTACCATCTCTCCAGACTGAGAAACATTACAGATACTCCGAGGAAGTTTAGAGAATTGTGTACGCCTTTGGTTTGTAGTGTTAAACAATGAGGGGTTGTATCCTGAACTGCTACTATAAGACTACAGCAAAGATAGTCCAAAAATTAGCATACTGGAAAATTGCCATTTAATTTCTGTTTCATTATTTATGCAAATAATTATACATTACTCGTACACCGGGCGGTAATTTTGAGGGGCTTGGTGGTGTTGTACATGGCAGCTTCCCATCATCATCATCATCATCTACTGGTATTTGTCATGGAGTTTTGTCCTTTTCACCCCTATGATTCGAAGGTAAGTCAAGGTTCCCACTTTCTTAAATAAGAAATTTTTCTAAATTCCCAATGACTACCCCCTTTTTACCAAGGATAAAATTTTTGATGTATTTTAGAATATTGATGACTTCATGCGACAAGAGCAGTTATACTTAGCAGCCTTACTTACTTACTTAGGTGGACTGCAGTCCAAAGTGAAACTGAACCCTAACTTATGAGCCCTCTGGCGAGGATGATTTGCAGATATTTGCCGTCATTCGGTCGTTCGCTACTTCAGACTTTGAATCCCCTTATGTTTGATCAGACTGATGTCACTGTACAGCCGGTGTAGTTCGTGATTAAAACTTCATTTATTATTATAGAGTCATCCTGAACCCATTTCCATCAGTTTCAAGCGCTGCTACCTCTGTTTCAAATTTGGAAAAGGAGAAGGATAAGTAGCACCTTCATTTAGACTTGGCTTCCTTCCATTACATCAGAATTGTTATAAGAAGAGTGTTTAATTGACTGAGATCCTGAGTGCAGGCATTGATATGGGCTACCTCTGCAGTCGTACTGATAAAGAAGAATGTCCAATCCAAAAGACAGTGTATTAGAGTAAGTAAAAAAATCAGGTAGAGCACGAAGGTGAAAGGGAACGTCACCTCCTCAGGCCCAGGTCAGTCCCGGACTAAAGTAGAAAAAGCAATTTTTTTTTTGACAGCTCACACTTTGACAGCTCCATTTCATTATGGAAAGATTTACACCCGAACACCGCTTACAAATTATTAAATTCGTATTCTGCGAAAAATGGGTCTCGCGCTCTTCATTTTACGGTCGTTATAATCGACCTACTGAGCAAGAAATTTCAGCCATGCTGACCAAATTTTGCTGTTTCGGCGAGTGTTAATGAAAACCATGATTTGTTCATTTATCGCCGTTCGCATCAACTCGGATTGTGTTACTCGACTATGTAAAAGATTTTACGCAAAGATTAAGGATCTTAGTCTAAAACCTTACAAAATAGAGCAGATCTCAAGTCGACCCACATGTCACAACCATGATGAAACTCATTTCTGGTTGAATGATTCTATCAGTAACCTCA
This sequence comes from Volucella inflata, assembly GCA_928272305.1. Lineage (NCBI taxonomy): Eukaryota > Metazoa > Arthropoda > Insecta > Diptera > Syrphidae > Volucella > Volucella inflata. The sequence goes on along the minus strand of OV743717.1, from coordinate 78,147,720 downwards.
GGAGCTACTAATGCACCTGGATAAATGCACTGTTGTGGTGCGGTTTATGGTCCGGCGGAATCATTTGCCCTAATTTTTTTAAGGACGCCTGCAAAAATATGGTTACCGTCAATGGGGCTTTAGTTCAATGATTTCGGATTTATTTTTGCACGAGCTGAACCTGGTGAACTTGTAGTTCCAGCGAGAAGGCGCTATATGCCACACAGTCCTCGAATCGATGTACCAATTGAGAAATGAGTTGAATAAGACTTATCTCTCGTTTTAAATCGGTGAATTGGACGGCTGGATCATACGATTTGGCGCCTTTAGACTTTTTTTATTAGGATATGTCAAATCACTCGTCTATGTCGATAAGCTAGCGTCTAGTACAGCCATGCAACACAACATTAAGCGTGTTATTGGTGAGATACCAGCCAATCTGCTCGAAAAAGTGATCTAAAATTTAACTCTCCGTAAGGACCACTTAAAACGTAGTCGTGGCCGATGTTAGTTAATCTTCCCAGTCTAGATCACCAAACGAGTAACCCATAAGTAAAAATTAGGCAATTAGTAGTAGTAGTAGTTATCAAGCATTTGGGCGATTATTTGTGGTTCCTTCTGTGCCCAGTTTTTGAAGAGAGTTAAACAAACAAGAAACGCCGCCGTTGTATGCTTTTTCAGTAGACCTGAAATGTGTAAAGCTGCCTCAACCGATTTTGCGATTTGGTACGTGTTACATATTTTGATTATCATTAGAATGTTATCTTTATTAGTCACTGGTAATATTATTTTACAGATTGCAAGAAAAAGTGATACAAACTTCTCCTAAAGGCTACTCCAATAATACCTTGATCATACACATAACATACTTTTAACCAGTGGTTAATCGACTGATTCGTGATTGACACTGAAGACTCGCCACTGACAAACACATCTACATACATACACAACAGTAGGCATGCTGGGAACTCTTTTATGATTGAAGCTGCACTGGCTCTTGAAAATGGACGATTCTTCAAATATTTAACATTTCATTATCAAAGTCAGTGTAGGTTCTGGGGCTGCTTTTCGCGACATGAATTTCTTTTGTCTTTACAGTATTCGTTGTAGGTCAGCCTATTCGGCTTCATTTTTGGCCAGCTCTGGAGTTCCACAGGGTAGCCATCTAGGTCATCTTCTTTTTGTTTTAACCATAAATGATCTCGATAAGATCATTAAATACTCGCCTATCTCCCTTTACGCCGACGATACCAAATTGTTCAAAACCGTTTGCTCAACCCATGACTCCTTCCTCCCTCTACAAGACCTTGATAGTTTTTCAATCTAGTGCCTCAAAAATTGTTAGGACTTAATATCGCTAAATACCAATCTATCACATAAGCGACACCAATCTCCTCTCCGACTCTACTTTCTCGACAAGCAACCTATCTCCTCCGTTGATTCCCTTCTTGACGTCGGCATTTTTTGTGATAGGGAGCTCAACTTTCGCTTACATATGAACGAGATTATCCTTGAGCAGGTCTCTCTATATAACCTTGGTTCACCTCCTCCTATAGTACGTCAGTCAAGTGTGGTCCCCATTTTAATCGTGTTCTCGAGATTCGAAAGCATCCAGTACCGTTTTCTTCGATTTGCTCTTCGAGGTATATCGTGGAACGATCCGTTTATTCTTTCCCCCTATCACAACCGACTCAACCTTATTAATTAACATACCGTTGAGGAACGCAGAGATGCAGCCGACTTTCTCTTCATTCACCGACTCTTTTCAGGTCACTTTGATTACGAGTCCCTTCTCAACTCCATCCTCTTCAACACTCACCTCTTCTATTTACAAACCCACTACGCCTCCTATGTTGCGACTTAACCAATGTCCTCTATACTAAGAAAGATCAACTCAAACCTTATCGTCTTTAACTTTAATCGGACCACTTACTGCCTAAAGTGCAATCTCCGTCATCACTCCGACCTACCTTAGTTTTAAGTTTAACTTTAGTTTTAGTTAGTCAAAGATTGTAAAGCTGTATTAAGCTGAATAAATGTGGGCTTGGCATTTTATTTTTAAGTTGACTATCCGGCGGTACATATCTTAGCTATTGTATCGTGGAAACGGAAGTGAGTGCTTTTTCATCTGTTTCTACTGAGTTAGCCTAATTATATGCAAAGCGGTTAAGTAGTTGAAAGTAGCCCATCATTTCTGCGGAGACCTTTCTCTTCTTTTTGATTTTGCTTTGGGATAAATAAGTGTTCCTCTTACTTCTTGGAAACCACAATACCACTGCAATCATAGCTTTATTTTCGAAACTCCTAAATCTGTTCAAGATGAACAGGTAATAGGTTGTCAAAGTAGCTACTAAAAATCATTTGGTTCCAGAACCGAAAAGATGCAATCGGCTCTGACTCTCCCTAATACCGGCGTTATTGTAGAATAGAAAATAAATATATGTATACAAGTATTTATGTAGATAGCTACTTGAAACTTCAAAAATGCCAAAAATATTTACTTTTATGGTAACATGCTTATACGTCCACATTATCTAACCTTAGATCCGAGCATGCTTCACATCGCATCACCCTATGATAAGGCGAAATGCTATTTTTATTCCTTAAAAGTGGCAACCCTCTATCGAAAATGTCGTAAAGATGAATAGAAACGAGCAATGGCGGTGAACCATTTGTCTTTTGCGGAACGAAGGTTGTAAATGATGAGCATCGTATTCGAATTATTGCTTTGAAGTGTTCGCTTTTCATTTGCTTTTTCGGGTGTTGTTTCGCCGAAAGAATTTCAATTTACTGCAAAGAAGTCGAAGAAGAGGGAAAACGTTTGTTTTTTGTTAATCTTGTCTACTGTTCTACTGTTTCGCAGCCCTGACCCCATAAACTGCGTGTAAAATTGCAAGGGAAGTTGAAAAGTATTCTCTGCTCTTTGTTTCGGTGCCGTGTCTGTTCCCTTGTTCTCATAATGGAATGTGTTCGTTACGTAGAGATGTTTTAATATTTTTCTTTTCTTTTTCAATTTAAATGAAAGTTTGTAGTCGACTTAGTTAGTAGTTAGCTGAAGGGTATTTCTGTTTTTAAGAAGAATTTTATGATTGAGTTTAACAGAAGTGTAGATTTTCTAACAGTCTTTCTAGCAAAAATAGAATCATCATGATATAAACGAAATTTGATAGTGTAATTTATCCAATGGGTTTCCTTTTTCAAATTACACCGGTGAAAGGTATTCATTTGGTATTGCGTTCCCCTTGGTATTGTATTCACAGGAAGCAAACGAAAAGAGACGGTAGAGATGGATGTGAACCTAACTAATTTCAAAATCTAGTTTTTGTAATCCAACTGCGTCTCAAATGTCATTTCGATTGATTGCCAACAAGATCTTAGGCTAGTCTACAGGAATCTTCTAAAAGTCCAATTAGAGCAGAATCTGTCGTATGAAATGCAAAGTATATCTGAACTATTGCATCAAATCCTTAATATCAGCAGAAGGTTTTGCTAGTTTTTACTGTGAGTAAGGTGTCTAGTACACTCGCTATCTCTACAGTCGCTCATAAACAGAAATTTCACACCGGATACAGCTGAACTTGGTGTTGATGAACGTAGCAAACAGTAAGCGAATATCGAATATTTGCTAAGCCCGTGGAATGCTTAGATCCTTAACCATCTATTAGAGGTTAAATTGATACAAAGGGAGTGATATTCCCCCATCCAAAAAAAAAAGAAACTACTACGAAGAAAGAAAAAGTGTGAAATGTTGTGATCTTGACTACCTAATAACAATCCACATAAATTCGTCAACAAAAGACTGACATGCGCTCTCGGAAAACTGTGAAAAAAGACGAATGTGGCCAAAATTTGTCTCTATCGTCTTATTACACCTTTGAGTAATATCTTAGGCACTGCGTTTCGATGCCTCTTCCTAACTTTAACATCAGGGAAAGGACAACGTCTTTACCGGTAGAGTTAGCAAACAAAGCCAACATGACTTCAGCTCAGAATATGAAATGAGAAGTCTTTTTGTAGCCTTACATGCCCAAATTTACAAAAATGCCTGACAATCAACAGCATTGACTTGGACACTGCCTTGTTATAGCCCAGATGCGAATGCTCCTTGATGAAAGAACACCAAAGAAGTATTACAACGTAATTTGACGTCGAGCGTCTACAATGGTTAAAGGCTCATCTAAATAAATCTTCTACGGTAAATAGTGCGATAGATCCTGCTGGAAGGAAGCAACGCTAAAGGCCCAATAATTTCGTCGAAAAGCCATTCGCGTTGCTGCGTAAGCCACCTAATTGGATGCATAGTCTCGGCGCTACCAGGCAGCTCCACAATGAAAGGCAAGAGGATGGGAACGTAAAAGTAGAACCACACTTAGTCGTTAAAATTTGAAGGACTACATCCACGAAATATTTATCGACGGCAACGACGGACTATTCATCGTGGATAGTGATCAACTACAACAAGAGGTCTCCAGACAAATAAAGTTTCAGAACCAGATTAACTTTTCGCCGAATGTGGTAGATAAATACCACACCCAATCATCTGTAAAATATGATGGGTATGCCCCGTGGAATGAATTGTCAGCATCGCGAGGTCCTTAAGAAAAAGAAACAATCTATACCGTATCAACTTAAGAATAATCAGTATCAAGAAAAAATCTCTATGAGTGACGCATTGTTATGTGAATTTTTCAACATCATGCCTGAAGGAATCTTGCAAAACCCTCAGCACAATGCCAAAGCCACAATATTTTGAAATACTATACAACTACTGGCATACGCTGACCACATTGACATAATAAAAAACAATCAGCGAAAAGTCACTTAACCCTTTCGACCGCAACTTTTTTCCGATTCCAACTTTCAATCAAGTTGTATTAAACTTAAAGGTATTTGGTCAAAAATTCAAGTCGCCACGTCCATCCATTTGGGCGCTACGGGAACTTGCTTATGAGCAACGTTGGGCAATGATTGTGTATAAAAAAAATTTGAACTGGGTACAATTTTATTTGCAAATTTTAAGAAACTAAGTTCGGTAGGACAAAAAACAGTTTTTAATGTTATTACAGCAAAGATGCAAATTACACTTAAGGCATTTGGACATAGGAGTTCCTATATTGCACAACTAGCAACGCACTTTTTCTCCAAATATTTCGTCTGGAGGATTCGGCGGAACCTGTCCTTTTTTGTCTGTTGCGAAGACACACCGCTCGATAGAGAGCCAAGCGATGATATCGGGTCATCCCTATCTAGATTCGATGGTCAACCTCACGCGAACATCAGAAATTTCTAGTTGAAATTTTAGTTGAGGAATATGTTTCTGCTTCAGATATAGCAACTATAAAGCTTTCCTATACAGCAGCCACATATTTGTAATAGATGTTACTAAGCACCAGTAAAATATTCTGATGTACCACTTTATTGAGCTGCGGTTGACCTTGTAGAGTTCCATTAGCATATCTGCCTGTGTGATCAAATCAATAGCTTGAGTGTCAAAAAGGGTGTAGTAATAGTCTATTGGTATCATCCCTTTGTCAACTTTCAAAGTATTTTATTCTTCCCAAATATTCTCTGAAGCTTCAAATGACCTTAAACTCCACTTGAGTGTCTTCAAATCAATTTTTTTCAAAGCAAGTATCACCAACACTGCATGGTTCTTGTTTCTAGTTTCTCCTCTTTCCGCGATCCCTTCCGGATCTATCTCCAACACCGCTGAAATGTCTTCAGTCTTATCTCCACTTTCTGCGTCGCTAGAGACATCCCAATCAAAATTTAAAATTTGCTCAATGTCGTCTTTTGACAAACCTTTCTCTTGCGGTCTCGTATCGAAACACAAATAAATTTATAACCACAATTGCCCAATGTTGCCCACAAGCAACTTAAAAACTTTAAAAATTACTCACCTGATAATTATTTAATAAAAACCAAATCTGATTTTAACACTTTCAAGTTTAATCTTTGCTGAAAACTATTTCATTTTTACACTTTTAGTTTTTGTTATTATTTAAAAGATACACTACACATTTCAATACCTCTTTCGAATTTGACACAAATATTTTCTCCGATGCAACTGCAGTTTTTTGAACATAACTTCGCTAAATGATCTACAAATTATTTCATTACATTTTGAGTGGACACATACACCTTCCGTTAAACAACCGAAATTGCTCTCGGGCAAGGTTGGGGTCGAATGCGTTAAGCGTTTGCGATAAAGGAGGATAAAACATAGTATCTACTATTGAGAAGAAATGACAATCAACACCAACGTCTTGGCCAGCATCCCTCAAAAGGAAACTTTAACTCTGAGGTGGTTATTTGTCAATCTTTAACCATTGACATCACCAAATGGTGAATTACTCTTATCAATCGATGTTTTGGCCTAAGATAGCAACTAAAAAATTTGCGTCACTCATGCAGAAAGCAATGTGTAGAATAGTTATTTTCCCTGTCCCCCAGATTTGGGCGGAAATATGGATTATAATGCTCCTAATTGTTTTTTTTTTTCTTTTTTTTATATGTCTCTTTGATAACATCGTACACGACAAAAATTGAAGAAGAACTTCTAATAATAAAGAAAATCAATTGTACTGGTTTATTTTGTTTATCTACTTGAATGCTTTTCAGTTAACATGTTGTCCACTCTCCTCCATAATCAATAATTGCTTGAAGTCTTCGAGGCATGCTTTCTACTAATCTTATGGCATAATCTTGAAACAAAGATCTCCATAAAACTCGTATTTTTCGTGACAATTGTTTGACCGTCGAGATCTTCTTTCCTTGGAGCTTTAGCTTCATGAATTCCCAAAGATTTTCAATGAGATTTGCATCCGGCGACTGTGATGGCCAATCTAAAACATCGACGTCATTTTCTGTTCCCTCGCACTACACAAACGACTGCAATGTTTCGGGTCCTTATCTTCTTGCAGTAACCAATTCTCATTCCTTCTCTTAAACCACCTTTGGGCAGATGGTAATAAAGCCTTCTTATAAATTTTGACCATGTTGGGTGCGTTTAAGTTATTTGTAAACATGGACAAATTGCCAAATCCTTGTTTTGAGAAGCATCCCCAAACGTGCACGTTTGCCGGGTGTTTGACGGTCCGCTGGATTAATTTATTGGATTGTGTACACCATGCATGAGTGATAGGAGACCATGCCCAAAAAGAAGCTTCATCCGAAAAAATAACGTTGTTCCAATCTCTGTCCAAATTCTCCTTGGCCCAACTGAGTCGTTTTTCTACGTGTTTTTTTGACAGTAGTGGTTTCATTATTGGCTAGTAAATGTCTTCGTATCGTATTATAACACACATTTAGACTCCTTTTACGTAAAATCCCTTGTCCTCCACGTAACGATAGAAGAGGATTTTTTTCAAACACGCGTAGAATCATTTTGTCCTGCTTTTTTGTTGTTTTTGACGTAGACACACGATCCGGCAAGTCATCCACATTTTTAACTTGGGAATAACGGTGCACCCACCTGCTAACAAATGCTTTTGACTTTTTCATGTACTTAGCAGCTGCTCCGTATAACATTTTCGGTCCTTTTGGATGCGTGCACAAGAATACTGCTTCATAACGTGATGCAAACGCGACACTCATTTTAAAATACTTCCGTCTCTGACAAAAATTGAACACTCTTTGAATTTGTTTATTCAAAGCATCTTAGCAGAAGTATTTTTTTTATCTGCTAATGCAAATGCCACTTCCAAACCGGTTTTCATAAACGAGTTTTTCCATATACGATCTTATCAAATGGACTGTAATTTACGTGCGCCTAAGGGGGTTATGATACCCTTTTACTGTGAAAAGATAGAAGGAGGTGAAGGAAAGCATTGTTATGATGTAGTGGTTTGAAAGAAACTCAGGGATATTTGGTTTCGATATTGACTCTCCAGGGGTGAGAGTCCGAATAGGACGGAGAGTTTTTTCTTCACTCGGAATGATTCAGGTTATCAATTTTAATGGTTGTTTTTGTGCTTGAAACTCTACAACAGCCAAATCTACATGCCAGTGTTGTGACTTGTCATGAGTAGGATTCGAACATTGACCCTCCGAGTGAGAAGCAATGGCTAATACCACGGCCATCCGAGAATTTAGCGCTGTCCTAAATAACATACCTAACATACAGCCTCTTACAGATCATTCGTTCGATTTCTTCAATTTTAAATCACAAAAAGATTAAGATCTCTTCGGAGATGATAAAAATATGGTTCTCATATGTTAAGGACTGCTTATATTTTTTCTGGGTCCTACAGACTTTTCCATTCTAGCCGAATCTTGTAAATGTGGTGATGCATGATCCTAAGTGGTAAACTAGCGAGATTTATAAGCGGCAGTCAATTTCTCCTGCTTCTGATAGCTCTAAACTAAACCGTCAACTCCTGAAGACTTTTTGCACTTGAATGTGAATAATGCTGTCCGCTTTAGCTTTTTGTCAACTGCAATGGGCTTTTACATTTCTTGTCCTTGTTCAATGATTGAAACCATTATTATTGTCGACTGTCGACTAGTAGAGATACTACAATGCTCCCGTGGTCATTCTTGTAGGCTACTGTTCGATTTTTGTTAAGATACTGGTAAGTATCAAAATAAGTTATCTTCTAAACCTTCATCTACTTTGATTGCAACAAGAGACGGCTTCTGTTTGGTTAAAGTTTCCACCGAGTTTCTTGCTTGCAGTAACTTTATAAAAACTAACATACAAGAGACGGGATTCTTTTTCTTTCCTTGCAGTGTTGCCACTTGTTCTCTGTAGTTTATCCTGATTCATAACCTTACTGCTACGTCTGGTCCCGCATGATATTTTCATTGTAGATTTGGTCATATCCGATTGTTTTCTTTTCGATTTTAAGTCAATCCTATCCAAGGCCCTTGTTGTCCATTGTCTCTCACACATGACGAAGACTAGATCAATATGGACTCTTACTGCTCAAAGAACTCTATACTGGCCTTTTTGTATGACTTTTAAGTCGCTTCTAACAGCTAAAGGGCAACAAGATATCTACCAAGTTTTTGCTGTCAGTTTTCGCACTTCAGCAATCTGATGGTTTGCTACTATGATCCGTCATCCCAACATTTCAGCTTACCAGATGCCACAAGAGCAATTCCGCCCAAGGAAACTGTATCTATTTATTAGTTTCCGCAAGGATTTTTGATGCAATTTTCTTAGTCCGTTTCTAACTGTAAACAACCAAACTTTGACCATATTGCGGTGTTTAAATCAAACCTTTTGTCTTTAACTCATCAGCATTTAAATAACAAGTTGAATTGGGATTCCGTAAGAAATTTGAAGCATCCTCAGAGCTCCTGTAGTTGCTCTGCGAACTTTCTTCAGGTAGTTGCAAGGGATGAAGATATGCTGTTTTGTATAGGGCAGAATATATTTCTGTTCTCGTATTTATAAGCGGAAAAAGCTAATTCTGCCTGCGGTATCTACAAATCTATCGAGTTCTCGAGTTTATCTAAAATATCGTTTTTAAACATTTTCTCAAATATCATCAAATGTCTTATACAATTTTAGGAATCAAATGTACCTCCAAATGTGTTCCTTTAACATATCTTTCCCACGACCCAAGTCTTGCGCCCCCATAGTATCTATCCTCACTTGTACCGTCCGAAGTATTAAATTTCCGGCAAATTATGAAATTATCTTCGGGAGGAAAAGGCAAAACATTTCGTCTCGTTACAAAATTAAAAAAAAAGAAAAAAAAACGAGAAAAAAAAAACAATTTAAAGGAAACACAATTTCCTGACATTGTCATTCTGTAATCCGGCCGACATGATTTGCAGCTAACTACACAATTGCGTTGGTAATTATGCGCATCGCCAATGGCACGCAATTCACTTTAAGATGAAAGACCAACTACAATACACAACAACAAAGCATTACAAGTCCTTTTGTTGCAAATCCTTTATTTTGATGGATTTTTTTTTTATATATTTTAATTTAAATAAAATAAAAAATAAAAGGAAAACAAAATGTCGATACAGACAGATGAAAGAGCAAGCAACTGTGGGATGATAAAAGGACAAAACTCAGAATAGAATATATATCCCCCTTCTAGGTTAACACGTAGACAATAGATTCTTTGATCCTGTAACGTGATATTATTCAACATCCAGATTTCTTTTATACTCTGTGCGTGACACTTTGCGATAAGAAAAGTGAAATTCCTTTTGATACACACCGCCGCACAAGATATTACACAAATCTAGGTAAACAAACAAAAAACAGAACAAAATTAGAATAGATGGCAACGCGGTGACGTTCTTCACAGGACATTAATGCGACGAAACAGCTTCGACATTAAAAATAGGAAGAAGACTTAAATTTCACATCAAATGCCACAAATGTCTGACGATTTATTTTCGGCAGGAGGGCAGTTCGAAAATCTGCGATTCTCGGAGTGTTGTAGAGGGAAAAAATAATTGAGTAGGCTCAGTCGTTGAAAATGTTACGTATACGCCTGAGTGCTTAATTTAGCGAAACGGTTATGAGGTGAAAAGTCGTGAAGCATTCTATAGCCTAGGCATACTTGGCATTCATAGAGGTGTCAGTTACACGTGTTTGATGCTTTTTATAGATCTAGGCAAGGTGTTTAGAAGTGTTGCCTTTCAAGAGCTATTTATTATGGAGGTGAATGATTGAAATCTTTGCTGTGGTAGAGGAATGAAACGTAGGTATAGATTTATGGTGCTTTATGGCCCATTTAAGCGCTAGATATCAATTAAAGCATGTGGGTGTCGCATTTTACATGAATTTAATGTAATCTCGAAAACAAATTTTCGACAATTTTCCGAATGGTTAAGGCCATGTATCGTTGACAAGTTGTTAATCGTTTTTGGTTTGGACTTCATATTTTTCCATAAAAATAGTTCAAAGGTGTTAAATCACGCGAACTTGGAGGCCAACTTCCTGAAATGATGCACTTACTGGACCATGTCTTTGGTAAACTGATTGTGGTTCTGCCACATTGGATTTCCTTTCAATTCTTGAGAGAGCTGCGTCTTGTAACATATGGATATAGCTCCAATCGTGGCGCACGATAGTGCTACTCGCTCAATACTGAAGTAATGAGCACACTGTACGACACCTCTGCGGATACGTATTATCAATAAGGTAGTTGATGGTATGCGTGGTGGGAAAATGGTTAATGGTTATTCGAATTACATGCTCAGATGATCGATTATGTCGGTTGTAAGATGCACATAGCGTGCGGTGGGTTTTGTGAACCGAAAAACGATTTTCAAATTAAAGTTCCACAATTTGTAAGCATTGTTCAGAAATAATTCTATTCTATGTGAGATGGACAAAGAAGTTATATAAATCAGCTGGGTTTACTTGAAGTTTTGGATGTAAAAATTTGTCCATCATAATCCAGTTCATTCCCACAGAGAATTCTATCAATCAGTCACAATTCAACACGAAACAGTACAACTGAGACGCTGTAGCTGAAACGATGAAACATTCCCCGATACTCTTCTGACTCCCCGTCTTATAGCCCAACAGATTCATTGCAATCGTCGTATGGCCATTGAACATTTGGTCGTAGCTGGTCAAGTAGTACATCCGGCTCTGAAACCAGCTGATAAATTTTCTATTACGTTTGTACTAATGCTGGGGGTATTTACCTTGCGTCATCACACTAAATTAAATTATTATTATAAATTAAGGTTGTATATGAGTATGTTCATCTGCAAAAAAATCTACAAAGTTAGAAGTGCCTAAAAATGTTCAGTCAGAAATGGATCATCCTAAAAAATGTACCAGGTGTACCGGTATGAAGTGAGCGTCAATATACAAATGTCTCGATAGGGAACATTTATTGTGGCTTTAATTTTTTTTTGTTTGGTTGCTATGATTCCTGTCACACATATTTAGTATGCATCAATCCATTGAGCATACAAAATCGTGTTAAAAATGTCGAATTTTGTACCAGAAAATGATGACTTGCGGAAGGCATTAATTTTTTGTTTTCATTTGAAGAAAAGTGCTGCAGAGTCGCATCGAATGCTTGTCGAGGCATATGGTGATCATGCTCTATCAGAAGCAACATGCAAAAGATGGTTTCAACGGTTCAGAGATAACGATTTTGATGTGAGATATGAAGAACTTGGAAGACCACCATAAAAGTTTGAAGACGTGGAATTGAAACAATATTGGATGATGATGACACTTTGAGTCAGAAACAAAAGGCAAAAATGTTAAATGTTGCACAACAAACAATTTCTGACCATTTAAAAGCTATGGGAAAGATCCAAAAGTCTGGAAAATGGGTGCCACATGAATTGAATGAAAGACAGATGGAAAACCGAAAAACCACGTGAAATTTTGCAGTTTGTCTGGTGGGACCAGAAAGCTGTGGTGTACCACGAGCTTTTGTAATGATCAATTGAACCATGCATTGATCGAAAAACGACCAGAATGGGCTTGAAGACAAGGCAAAATAATTTTGCTCCATGACAATGCACCTGCACACAAATCAAAACTGGTCCAGGATACAACTAAAGCACTTGGCTGGAAGCTGCCACCCCACCCGCCGTATTCACCAGACTTGACTCCTTCCAACTACCATTAATTTTCATCGATGGGACACGCATTAGTTGAGCAGCACTTCGAATCCTAGGAGAAAGTCCAAAATTTACTGAATTTTTGGTTTGCTTCAAAAGACGAACAGTTTTATTGGCGTGGAATCCATAAATTGCCTGAAAGATGGGAAAAATGTGTAGCTAGCAATGGCCAATACTTTGATTAAAATATTTTTTACTTTCCCATTAAAAATAAGTGTTTTATTTTCACAAAAAAACGATCACTTCATACCGGCACACCAGACCAAGAGAATTGTTACACGCGTGTCTAATTTTTCTTACTTACATACAGTCCGTTTGATAAGATCGTATATGGAAAAACTCGTTTATTAAAACCGGTTTGGAAGTGGCATTTGCATTAGCAGATAAAAAAATACTTCTGCTAAGATGCTTTGAATAAACAAATTTAAAGAGTGTTCAATTTTTGTCAGAGACGGAAGTATTTTAAAATGAGTGTCGCGTTTGCATCACGTTATGAAGCAGTATTCTTGTGCACGCATCCAAAAGAACCGAAAATGTTATACGGAGCAGCTGCTAAGTACATGAAAAAGTCAAAAGCATTTGTTAGCAAGTGGGTGCAAGTGGGATCGTGGGTCTACGCCAAAAACAACAAAAAAGCAGGACAAAATGCTTCTACGCATATTTGAAAAAAAATCCTCTTCTATCGTTACGTGGAGGACAAGGGATTTCACGTAAAAGGGGTCTAAATATGTGTTATAATACGATACGAAGACGTTTACTAGTCAATAATGTAAAATTTCGAAGCACAATAAAGAAACCACTACTGTCAAAAAAAACACGTAGAAAAACGACTCAGTTGGGCCAAGGAGAATTTGGACAGAGATTGGAACAACGTTATTTTTTCGGATGAAGCTTCTTTTTGGGCATGGTCTCCTATCACTCGTGCATGGTGTACACAATCCAATAAATTAATCCAGCGGACCGTCAAACACCCGGCAAACGTGCACGTTTGTGGATGCTTCTCAAAACAAGGATTTGGCGATTTGTTCATGTTTACAAATAACTTAAACGCACCCAACATGGTCAAAATTTGTAAGAAGGCTTTATTACGATCTGTCCAAAGGTGGTTTCAAAGAAGGAATGAGAATTGGTTACTGCAAGAAGATAATGACCCGAAACATGGCAGTCGTTTGTGCAGTGCGTGGAAACAAGAAAATGACGTCGATGTTTTAGATTGGCCATCACAATCGCCGGATGCAAATCCCAATGAAAATCTTTGGGCATTCATGAAGCTAAAGCTCCAAGGAAAGAAGATCTCGACGGTCAAACAATTATCACGAAAAATACGAGTTTTATGGAGATCTTTGTTTCAAGATTATGCCATAAGATTAGTAGAAAGCATGCCTCGAAGACTCCAAGCAATTATTGATAATGGAGGAGAGTGGACAACATATTAATTGAAAAGCATTCAAGTAAATAAACAAAATAAACCAGTTCACGTCAATAGAAACAGGACCGAAATTTAACGCAATACCTGTCCCTAGAGGTAGTTTGGTGCTTCTTAATCTGCTTTCAATAAGGTACAAGCCCTTTCACCACAAAGGAGGACGTTTTATTAACCAGCTTGGAATTACAAGAAGAAGAGAGCTCATTATCCAATAGCCTTTCCAGTCCAAAAAAAGGCAGAAACAAGACTTGACGCCTAAATACTCACGAAGGCTGCAGAAGTGGTCTTTCCATAATCTTAGCACTGACGCCGACTCTATTACAAGCTGTCTATGTTCATCTTTGGAAGCCTCCATCCTGGCTTTGTTGGCCCGACATATTCGCTTTATTCTCTGATCAAACATTTGAACGTCCCTTCTGCATCTGTCTATTTCCTCGACTGAGCGGTTTCTAAGTCTTTTTTATCATTTCCGAGAAGCCGGTGCTCTACCTTCCTTCTAGGTTCACGGTGCTCAGGAGCATCTTACGGTCATCGATACAGAGCATAAATTCTTCATCAGACCCAAGGTTTCTTTTATGAAGATGCTTTCAAAAAGCTGGCATCATTATCCTAGGAGTTCTACAGTTTAGATATTTGGGTTGGATTATAAGACAGCTCGAAGAAAATGGAGTTAATAAAGATACCAGAGGTTTCTTGCATTTGTAGATTTTCAACATCAATTTTTATGGTCTAACTTAACTATTCTCCGTCTATGATTTCCGCATTCGTTACTTAGCTACATTAATCGGAGACGATGTTGGCTCCTTAGACAAAAATGCTAAGGGAGTGACTTAACATCGTACTTGAAAGAATAGTGCAAAATTCACGCGCAAGCACAAGAGGCACAAGCTTTCAGAAGTCCGTCCAATTACTCGCATACGCCGATGATATTGACATAATCAGAAGAAAGCAGTGTGACGTCAGTGGCGCCTTAGCAGAAATTGAGACAGAAGCGGCGAAAATGGGTTTCGCGGTCAAAGAGAGCGAAACCAAGTATATGCTGTGAAGAAAAAAGGAGATCCAATACCAACGTCTCGAACAGAACGCTATAAATTCAGACAACGACCGCAGCGCTGTTTCTTTGGGCTAAGAAGGCAAATGACTAGTAAAGCCCTCTTTCGAACAACTAAAGTTACCCCATATAAGTCCTTAATAATCCCAGTCCTGCTCTATGGCGCAGAGACATAGAAATGATCAAAAACGGTTGTGGGTACTCTTGTTTGCTTTGAGTGAAAATTCTTCGAGTGCTCTTCGGTCCCGTCTACATTGACGGTGAGTAAAGGAGGAGATAAAACGACGACCTGTACGGACTGTACAGAGAAGTTGACCTAGCAAGAAGAGTGAAGATTCAACGACTGAGTTGGCTGGGTCATATAGGCCGGATGAGCGCCAATGCTCCGGTCTGAAAAGTTTTCGAATCCGCGCCCGAGAGACAGCGCTGTGAAGGAAGACAGTGACTCAGGGGATTTCAGTCAACTTAGCGTGCGAAACTGGAGGCAGCAAGCAAAATATCGAGCTAGCTAGAGACGCTTGTTGACTGAGGCCCAGGTCCTACCCGGACCGGCAGCGCCACCTAAAGTAAGTAAGTAAGAGTGACTGGCGATGGTCTAAATGTGATCAGTGTGGTTGAAGGTAGGTTGACCAGTTGATATCAAAGTTCGTTTTTGGGAGCACCACGTGAAAACGCGTTCTTTTTCAAATTCTAGGAACCGGAGATTATTGTCGGACGTGCTGCTATTAACGCTGTATTTTCCTTTAACTTCTTCCTTAACTAGCCTTGGGATAAAATCAGCAAACGTTAAGGGTCAAGTTTCGGCAATGACTATATTTTTTTGTCTAGAAATTAACAGAACTCGTCTTCTATACTAGTGCAAGACAGGCTTTTATTTTTGAATAAAGCTTTGGTGAGTATTACTATCAAACGCTCGCTCACATTCCAATGGCTTAAAACCTTTGCCTCAGTCTGCCTTGATAACCAAATTCACATTCAACTTAGCTTCGTATTTCTTGTGGAAGTCGCCGGAATTCACGTTTTTCTGACCCACCCGATCACAGTTATTTAATAGAAAAGTTGACTTTAACAGGTTCCACCCTTGCTAAGCTAAGGGGCTAATCTAAAACCTCTTGCTGATCTTGGTATCATGTCACCCAGTAATTTAAACAACTCTATTGGATGGATTGGATTTAGACCATAGCCACCGTGCCGCTCCTACAAGAGCGTAAGACAGGGATAACTCATAATACTAGAACTGTGGATGCCACCGTTGATACGTTTTTAAGAAACCTCTGCCGATATCTTCAAGAATGCAAAAGTTCCTTATTGCAAACACTCTCTCTTCCTCCTTTTCTTTTGCCTACATCCGACAATGACGTCCCACAAACGTTGGGTAAACTTCCTTCAGTCAAAGATACTTGAGACCCAGACCTTATCTTGTGGAAGGTTATAAACTTGTTGAACGATTCTCTTAACAACAAGCAGAAAACTATCCAAAATTTCAAATGCATCCTTTGTTTTGCATATAAATCACTCTAAAATGCTTTTCTCAAGGTATACAATCAAATGGCTCACGTTTTCCCCCTAAGAGATCGGAATTGATGCACTCGATGGAAACGTACCCGTACACCTGAAAAATCCTAGTAATGAGAAATTTATCTGGTTTCACTCGACGGATGTATTTTTATACCCCAATCGTGTCTAGAATTCCTAATTTGTCGATTTCCATTTTCTATCATCATCACCGTCATCGGCGCCTGAACTCAATCATTTCGCTGCATTTCATCGCGGCTAATTAAACGATTTGCAATTCATACGAGTATGCTCTCGATACATTTGTGACGCCTGTATCTAAATAGTAAAATCAGCCAGACCGTGTTCAATGATTTTGAAAATTCAATCATTTCGCAACTGTAATACTCGTATATCTAGTCTGCAGATCATGAATACTTTATCCCCACATATCTATCGCTTTAAATACTCGTTGTTAGTAATATCTCTAATCAAATTCAAAGTAATTTTTTTCAAATAATTCTTTATATATATTTTTTTATTTAACCCGATGATTTGGAACTTTTTTGTGCGCCTTGGAGAATGTTCGTAATTTAATATTGATACGAGCGCATAATTAATTTATTAGCTCGTATTCACATGCAATAGTAAGGGGGTGGTAAGGTGTTGTTAAGGGAAAAATCAGCGTAGTTATGACGCCATTGTGTAGAATGGCGTTATAAGTTACGTGCCATAGCCTCTGTGTGTTGTTTTACCACCAGCCGCATGATTCATTAATTATTGGCATCATCCTGATGCAAAACACACAGAGAATTTTCATCCTGACACCGGGCAAATCGGTTGGGGTAGTTTAAGCCTCTTCGTTGGTGGCCAAAAGCCAATAAGCCACACCAAATGTTTGAGGGGGATCACTTTAAACACAAAGCGTCGCACGTCATGTAGGTTTTTCCTCCCTACGTTAGGTTTCTTTCCAAGGAAACAAAACCACCAACAAAGGAAAATGGATAATAATAAAAAGAGAAAAAGGAAAAAACAATTTCACACAGGCAAAGTGAAAATTAAATTTCACTACAAAGGCATTTTACAATGGAGAATTCGGGAATTCCTGCGCGTCTTTCCTGGTACACCGCGCGCATTTTCTTTTCTGTTTTTTTGTGTTGACTGAAACTGAAACAGAATTTGTAAGCAGCGAAATTTTGCGGCCAATTAATTGCAAACAGTCTGCGACAAGACTTGTCTATATTCAAAAACCATGCTAATATCTCTGCCCATTAGTTCTGACATAAAGCATTTTGCCACAGACTTTATAGATAAGTCAGACCCAATCGATGATGGAATCGTATCATTGAGATGAATTTTGTTAGCACTTTTGTAATAAAGTATCTATTTTTAACTCAACGCCATCAATTCGATTTTGTGCCAGATTTCCGGTCGTGAATATCGGAAATATCTTTACGACTATTTTCGATGATGAAATTGCGCAAATAAATTGTTCTCCATTAAGCGGGTCCCCATGATTAATTCGAAAAAGCCTTTGCTGACCTCACTTTGATTTGAGGTCGATTAATGATGATGCTTGAAAAGTGGTTCACAAAGTGGAATACTTTTAAACTGAAAGGCAATTGGCAGTAAAGAAAAATTTAAGTAACAATTTATGGCGATAAGCTGGAGAGATTTATTAGCCTATAGGAATGGCACTGGCTTTTGGAGAAACGATTGAATTAAGTTGAGTGGTCTTAAGTGTGTCGAAGATGATTTATGATGTAAATTAGGTAATACCTGGTTAGACATAAAGTTCTCCTCAGAACCACTATAACAGCATCTGGTGGTAGAAATTTTGTAAAGCTCCTCCTAATCTCTCACAGCCAATTGTGTAAAGAAAGTTTCGAGGTCCTAGTATCCTTCTGAAGAACTTTCTTTTAGTCGTCACACTATCGGAGAAGGCTTTCATTTTTGCCTAATTTTATGGTGTCAGTTCTAAAATATAAACAAAGAAAATACACTATAGCAATAATCACAATGTGACTCAGCGTGAATTTCATCATCGGATAAACATTGCTTCGTCAAACCGCTTGAATACAAATCAATTTATTAACTTAATTCAGAAGTATTGTCCGACTGACAAACCGTGGTACCTCGTGGAGACTGATTACCAAAAATCGTGTTATCTAAAGCCGAAGTAGTGGAACAGAAATGCAGACTCCTGATTAGAGGGTAGATTCAGACCATAGAGTACTCCCGTCCTAAATACAACAATTACGGATTCGGAAATTTAAATTTTACTCTTCTACTATACCGTGTTACATAAGATGGCTTTTCTACTTTGGGCTTCGTTGTTACTCGTATAAGCTGCTTAAACTCGGTTGATTGAACTATTGTCCATTCGATCAATATTCCAGTACGGACCATTGTATGGTGGATGCAAAGGTAGTGTAACAGCATCATCACGAATGAAGACGTGAGAAGCGGTTTCTAAATCCATCTGTACGAGGAAATGCATTTTCGATCGTAATGAGGTCTCCTTGAATTGGATTGAGTCCCTGAATGACCTGGCAAAATCTGCTTCATTTCTACTTCCACTTTTCGGTGATCTGTCGAAATACTGTCGTAGTATACTTGGATGCATGCCCTAGAGTATCTACCTCAGCTACTGTTGAGTAAAGATACTGCTTGTGGACAAAACGTCTTATGGTTATCGTGAACACCTGTCTTGGAGACTTAATATCACGGGATACCCATCATCATACATACATCGCTTCTCACTGGGATGGTCAAGGTTCGAATCCTACTCATGACAAGTTTTTCATTTGTGCAATTGGAACTCAGTCAGAAAAATCTGCGTGTGAAGGCATAACACTGACATGTAAATTTGGCTGTTGTAGAGTTTCAAGCACAAAACAACCGTTAAAAAAATCTACAACCTGAATCATTCCGAGTGCAGAAAAACTCTTCGTCCTATTCGGACTCCCACTCCTGAGAGTCAATATCAAAACCAAACATACATGAGTTTCAAACCACCACACCACAACAATGCTTTCCTTTCTCCTCCAGTAAAAGGGTATCATATACCCTTTGAGGCGTGCATAAATTATAAAAAAAAAATACATCCATGGGGTCTTATTTGCTACAATAATACCAATGATATTGGGCGGAACTGTGTTGAGGGCACAATTCTACCCTTGGTATGAGTCGAGGCCTACCTAAAACTTCTTACTGATCTAAGTTTTGCAGCACTTATAGCCACTCCACTTCGGGTAGGTTTAAACAGCCACCGTGACGGTCCCACAAAGAAGCCTACCTGAACCGAAGTCCGGGGAGCTCCAAACTCCCACGGTACCTTGTTTTAAGATGGACAGCTTGTAACTGGACAAATCATAGCAACCATCAGTGGTAAAGGTCTGATGATGTTTAAGATAAGTCCAGTTTTGGTCTACCCCCGCTTTTTGTTAGCCAACGTCATTGATGGACGCAGCCTTGGTAATTTTGGGGGGGGGGGGGGGGGGGGCACCTTGTGGACAGTACGGTGTCCTAGCAAAACCTTTGTTCAGTGCCACTGCTCGATGAAACCGCTAGATTCCGGGTGGTCTGCGGTTGAGCGAAGCTGCTTAATCCCAAGCAATCTTGTCAGCTCATGAAAAATGTTGCTCTCGTACTGCCTTGATCGGTGGTTATTCTCAGCGGTACTTCGAGCCGACATATCAAATTTTTATACAACTGCCGTAATTGTCTCTGCTGTTATGTCCTCTTCTGGTATAGCCTCCGGCCACCTTGGCAACCGATCGATGATGGTGAGATAGTAGAGGAATCCCCTAGACGGTGGTAGAGGACCAACTATGTCAGCATGTACGAGTATGTATTGAAGTCTGCGGTCTGTTTTGATATAATTACCTTGCGGCTCTAAATTGTGCTTATGTGTCTTACATCGTAAGCATGATATACATGATTTTACCGATCGACGACAGTCCGCGTTGATGCTAGGTTAGACAAATCGGGATACAATCAGTCATATAGTGGTACATATACTAGGGTGAGGTAGTGAATGCACGGTATCGAAAGCCGAGCGCTTTGGGGACAAAAAGTCGAATTTTATTGGTCGATATATCACAGAATTGTTTTTTTTTCGTTTCCCGGGACTTCGAACTGTTTCAGATGTAACAATGTTGAATGATCAAGTAGTAATCTCTGCAACTCTTTATCCCGTTTCTGTGCTTCGTCGAGCTGGTTGTAGTCGATTCCGCGACCCGCAGAGATAGCAGTAATGCGCGAGAATGAGTCTGCAACGACGTTTGTTGATCCTGGAATATAACTTAGGTCCTTAGTCAATTAGCTGATGAAACTGAGTTGCGTGCTTCTCAGATTTCCGATGAAACGCATAAGTCAGTGGCTAATGGTCTGTAAAAATGACAAAACTACCAAACTCTAAAAAATGTTGAAAGTATCTTACCGCATAGTAAGCGTTTGAATTGCCTTCAATTGTCTTGAAAAAAATCCAAATGGCTGCCAGGATTTATCAAGGAGCTGTTTTCAAACACCACTTACGGCAGAGTCTGATGCATCAACCATCAGTGCGAGTAGACAATTTGACTTAGGGTGAGCGAGTATAATTGCGCCTGCAACGGCCTGATTACTTACTTATTTACTTTAGGTGGCGCTACAGTCCGGGGTGGACCTGGGCCTCAGTCAACAAGCTTCTCCAGCCAGCTCGATCCCTGGCTAGCTGCCTCCAGTTTCGCACGCTAAGTTGGCTGAGGTCCTCTTCCACTTGCGTGCGCCACCTGAGTCTTGGCCTTTCTCTACTGCCCTGTCCCTCGGGGGCAAATTCGAAGACTTTTCGGACCGGAGCATTGGTGTCCATGCGCTCTACATGACCCAGCCATCTCAGTCTTTGGATCTTCACTCTTCTGGCTAGGTCCATGTCGCTGTGCAGTCCGTACAGTTCATCGTTGTATCTCCTCCTCCACTCACCGTCAATGCAGACGGGACCGAAGATCGCCCAAAGAATTTTTCTCTCGAAGCAACCAAGAACACCCTCATCCATTTCTGATAATGTCCATGCCTCTGCGCCATAGAGCAGGACCGGGATTATTAAGGTCTTATAAAGGGTGACTTTTGTTGTCCGAGAGAGGGCTTTGCTACTCAATTGCCTTCTTAACCCAAAGAAACAGCGGTTGGCAAGAGTTATTCTTCGCTTGATCTCAGCGCTGGTGTCGTTGTCTGTATTTATAGCGGAGCCTAGGTAGACAAAGTCCTTAACTACCTCCAAGTTATATCTGTCGAGGGTGACATTCTGCCCGAGACGTCGGTGTTGGTTGTTCTTTTTGCTTGACAGCATATACTTGGTCCTGTCCTCAATGACCGCTTAACCCATTTTCGCCGCTTCCGTCTCAATACTCGCGAAAGCGGCAATAACATCACGCTGCTTTCTCCCGATTATGTCAATATCGTCGGCGTATGCGAGTAGTTGGACGGAGTTTTGAAAGATAGTGCCTCTTGTGTTTGCTCGTGAGTTTTGCACTATTCTTTCAAGTACGATGTTGAAAAAATCGCATGACAGCGCATCGCCTTGTTTACATCCTGTCTGGACATCAAAGGTCTCTGTGAGATCTTTACCGTACCGAGCAGCGTGCATTCTCCATCGTCATCCTGCACAGACGGACGAGTTTGGCAGGGATGTCAAAACTAGACATTGCTCTATATAGCTCGTTTCTATAGATGCTGTCATACGCGGCCTTAAAATCGATGAATAGGTAGTGGGTATCGATCTGAAGCTCATGGGTCTCCTCCAAGATCTGCCGTAGTGTGAATATCTGGTCGCTGGTGGACTTTCTTGGCCTGAAGCCACACTGATATGGACCTATCAGGTTGTTGACGAACGGCTTCAGGCGTTCATACAATACGGCGGATAGGATCTTATATGCGATGTTAAGGAGACTGATGCCTCTGTTGGCGCAGTTCAGAGGGTCTCCTTTCTTGAGAATTGGACAAACAATGCTGAGGTTCCATTCATCGGGCATTCTTTCGTCCAACCACATTTAACAGATGAGTTGGTGTATGCTCCTTACCAAGTCATCGCCTGCCGCTTTGAAGAGCTCGGCAGTTAGGCCATCCGCTCCAGCAGCTTTGTTGGTCTTAAGCTTCGATATAGCTATCTTCACTTCATCCAGGTCGGGTGGACGGAATTGTTGGTCATCATCGTCCAAGTTGATTCGGTTGATTCTGCCTGACAGCGGTATTTGGTCCGTCATCGCCGTTATACAGTCTGCAGAAATGATCTTTCCAAATCCTCAGCATCGACTGCGATTCTACTACGATGTTCCCTTGTTCATCTCTACAGGCTTCGGTTCGGGGTTTGTTTCCGCGGCATGTTATTTTTACGTTTTGGTAAAACTTCCGAACCTCATTCCTGGAGTAGCATCTCTCAATTTCCTCGATCGCGCGCTTCTCATGCTCTTTCTTCTTCCTCCTGAGAAGCCGGTGCTCGTCTCTCCTCTTCTGCTCATAGCGATCATGAGCAGCTCTGGTCTTTCTAAGCAGTGCCGCGTAATATGCATCTTGCTTAGCTGCATGTGCTGGCCGACATTCATCATCGAACCAGGGGTTTCGTTGTGGTAGACGAGTGAAACCCAGCAGATCAGAAGCGGCATCTCGGCCTGATTACATCTCTCAAAAGCTATGTCTGTCTCCTTTGTCCACAAAATTAAACTATCGTCATTCTTTTTATTAATTTTGACGAGGCACTGAAGTCTGGCTTGGGTTTCCACCGCTTCTGGAAGGAATCTCCGATCGAAATTTATTGTTGCTCGGGGCGCTTAAAATTCCGAATAGTATCCACTTTTGCAGGAAGCGGTTCGATGCCATTAGCACCGATGACATGACCAAGAAATCGCACTTCCTTTTTCCGAACTGACACTTGCTCATATGATGACTACACCCATTTGACGATATCGCTAAACAAAAAATGAAATAGGGATTTCAGCAGCATTTGATATGCTCTTACCCTGAGTATATTATAAAATAATGATTGACGACTTCTTGCTGATGCAGATAAATGAATTAAGTGATCGCGTCAGCGTAAATGTAAAATTATTAAGAATAGTTATGAAAAATGCTGTGCATCGAGCCTGAATATGCATTAGCTCTACCTCAACTGATACAATCTTCACGACTTAGTAGAAACAGATCCAAGCTAATCAAACAAGTTAAACTTTTTTAGGTAGACTTCGACCAGATTGTGCTGTGCAATACATGCCTTATTCAATAAACTAGCATTTCTTCCAGTCCACTTAAGGACTTAATTTGTTTGATCTGCACTGGAACTGTTTTAAGTCTCTTCTAATAAACTAACAACGTCCTCTCATTATAAACCTCACTATTGGCATTACCACTAATGGGATTAACTTTGCTTCATTTACATTCTATGGACGTCTCTGGCATGCAAATTTTATAGCCTGTGGAATATCCGGAGATCAAAAGAGGTTCATATAAAAAAGTCTAGTATACCATTGCTGATTCGCGGCCTCCTTCAATCAACCGACTTTTAATTGATTTATATTAATTAACGTAGAGAGTAACAACTGGAAACATGCAAAATATCCTAGTCAGAGGATTTCCATCTCTATGGACGGCTTTTGTAAGCTTAAAACCGCGCTTGGGCAAGGGTATTATCTGAGTTGACACTCCATATACATATGTGTACATCCAAGACCCGTATCGAATATTGTAATATTTCTAGCCAGTTGAGCCTTGAATATCTCACATTCGAAAATGGTTAGAGTCTAAAGCGCATCTTTCAATAAAATGCCTAAACACGGAAGATTTCACTACGCTGAGCTCTCGAAATTCACGGAATCTGGTTTCCAGGAGCAAATTAAACAAAAAATTTGCTCTGCCGAATAATTGATACACTCCCTAGCCAGTCGAAGGTGAGCTTTCATCTTTCGAAAAGAGAAAAGATATCTCAGATATATGCGACTAAAGCCGCAAATGAGTATTTCTCACAAAGATTTCTATGGAGGCTACAGGAATGTGTGACGCACTTCTTCCAATATAGTTCTGCCTTATAACGAAAAAATTCCGTTGACGCTTACTATTATACTTATGAGATCTAAGTAACCTCTGATATATAAAGATCCCCAATCTTGACAAATCTCTCAAGAAGTCAAGGAAAATCGACCACACTTAGCCTTAGTATTATTCAGTTCTTTGAATTGAGCCCATGCCCAGTTATTAATGTTCCCCCCATTAATGAAGCAATACTGGACTTATCGATAGGTAACATCTTCGGATTGCTAAAGTTTGCTACGATTTGACCAACTTAAGGCTGTCGGCCAGTTGGCAATAGATCGTGAACAGTAGCCACACTAGCCGATGAAACACACATTAGGAGCGGATTTCGGTCCCGTAGATCCTCGGTGAAGAGGTAGATCTTCTTGTTAAAATGTCACAGTGGCTGTGGTTTATATCGAAAACACTGAAAGTTGCAATGAGTACTGAATGCTGAGATCAAATTGAAGTTTTACTACATGTTGTGTGCCCTCAACACAAGTTCCAAATTTGTATCGAAAGAATTGCCGGAGAATATGGAATCAACAAGACTTGCAAGTCATCTGGTAAAGTTGGCCGTTGGCAACCTGCGCTTGTTCATTTGAAATGGAATTTAGGCAAAATTTATCTAAGTTCTTTACATACTCTTCTGTCGTAAACACAATGATGTGTCTAAATAAAGAAAATTTGTAATTGCTTGAGAAATGCGAAGTTCCATTTAATGAAGGCTAAGAACTATGGTTTTGGATTACATACTGGGTGGGGTGAAACGTAACCTCCTTGGGACTTTAATAAAGTCCCCTTTTAGCTTGATACAATTATTCCAGCGATTTTCCAACGGCGCCGCCGAAAAGTAATTTTCCGGAAGGTCTGCAAAATACTCTTCCGTGGCGTCGATGATTTCCTCGCGTGAGCTGAATTTTTTATTGATGAGCCATCTTTTGAGGTTTGGGAAGAGATAATAGTCCGAGGGAGCCAAATTGGGCGAATACGGTGGATGCGACAGCAATTGGAGTCGTAAGTCATTGATTTTAGCCGTGGTTGCGATGCTCTAATGCGCCGGCGCATTGTCTTGCAAAAACAAAATTTTTTTTTCGCTTCATGTGATCGCTGTTTTGCAGCGATTTCGGCCTTCAATCGCTATAATAATGCACAGTAATACTCTCTGTTGATGGTTTTCCTTTTTCGAGGTAGTCCACGAAGAATATGCCATGCCAATCCCAGAAAACCGACGCCATAACCTTTCCGACCCATTGAGCCTCCCTCGGCCGCTTCGGAGCACTCGCGCCGGCTTCAGTCCATTGCCGGGCACTCATTTTGTTCTCTGGTGTTTAAAAGTGGATCCAGGTTTCATCAACAGCTACCAATCGATGCCAAAAGTCCGCCCGATTCCGCACCAGCAAGTTCAAACACTCTTTCGAAGTGCTTTCGCGTTCGTGTTTTTGGTCAGGAGTGAGCATGCGAGGCACCCAGCGGCAGGATAACTTTTTCATATGCGAATATTGCCCAAAATATGGCGTGTGCGCTCAGTACTAATCTTTGTGGTATCTGCTAGCTTCCGCACCTTCACTTTCCGGTCAGCCAACACCATTTCATGTATTTTTTTGACATTGTGCTCTGTAACCGCATCGGAGGGCCTGCGACTGCGGACTTGATCGTTAGTAGAGTTGCGGCCACCACGAAACTCTGGAAACAAATATTTGACGGTGTAATCTGACAGAGCACTAGCCCCATAATATTTATTCAACTTTTTTTCTGTTTCCTTCGCCGTTCTGCCTCTCAAAAAATAATGTTTTATGAGAGAACGAAAATCGTTATTGTCCATACTCAACATGATGCCAAACACGTCAACAACAATCAGCTATCAAAACAAAACTAAAGACAGTATCGCACTGAAATTTGGCATGTCTGCCTAAATATGAATGGACTTTAAGGCTCCATAACCTTTTTCGGCCAAAAAGGTTACTTTTCAAGCCACCTAGTAATTGTTTCATTTCAAGAAGGCTCATAATCTTGTGCGTAACTGATAGGGTCCATATTTTAAAAACCAGAAACGGGGATAAGATACGCTTCTTTCATGTATGGTACATAAAATTGTATCTTCTTTCCTACGAAAGTCTGTCTATAAAAGCGCCTACAAAGGATGATATCAAAGTTGCGAAAGAGGCACCCCGCATTCCATGTGTTGCTTTATAATGATCTCTAAGTCATTTACATAGCCAGGTAGAAACCTGCTTATTCGAAATTTATCCCCGTTTGCTTCAAAACAAGCTGGGGGAAGTGTATAAATGCCCTACAGCTTCGCTCGAAACAGAAAAATTTATAATTTTCGGATTTGTTTGCTACGATGGACTGCAGCAAATCTCAAATTGGTCCTGACAGTTCTTCTGTTGCATGTGGTAGCTGCATTCAGAGACTGCCATGTCTTTTACCGTGCAGGTCTTTCTTTCTTTTTATATCACTTAGGATCAAATTCAAGCCATTCGCAACGTGCTGCAATTTGTGTGATGCTAGCTACTATTCATGCAGTATATTGTACATACATATGTATATCCCGCCCCTTCCAATCAATTAAATCAGCTCCTGACGAATGGTTCAAAAAGAGAGGTAAGGTAAAAAGTTCTTAGATTTTCCAATAGAGGGTCGTTTTTCAAATTTGGTTATGTTGCAGTTATGTTGGCACATCTTTCATAAACACATACACGACGTTTCGAGTCGATCTTTTAGATAGTTGTTTTTTGGCATCCATTCAAGTCAAGCAACTCGTGAATTAAAAAATAATTGCCCTTCGCGTCCACAATATTTGGATGACTGCAGAATTCAAACGTGGAAGTGTGAAAGATGACCCCAGTTCAGGACAGACAAAAACGGCAGTTGTTCCAGAAATCATCGATCAAGTCCAGGATATGATAATGGAAGATCGCCGATTGAAAGTTTCAACTGTAGCTGAGGCCATATGCATTTCAACTGAAAGAGTATGCAAAACATTGCACAAAGAATTGAATATGGGAAAGCTCTCTGCAAGAAGTGGACCACATTTTCTCAATTCCGAACAAAAATGTTCGTTTACATCCAACAGAAGTTGGACAAGCTGAAGTTCCAACTCATCTAGTACCCACCGTATTCACCATATTTGGCTCCCTCGCACTTTTATATGTTATTAAAATTAAAATTTATTTAACCAATAATGACGTCATAACAGCTGTAAACGACTTCTGTGAAGACCTTGAGAAAACCACTTCCGGGAAGAGATAGGTAAGTCGCAGAAAATGTGTGAAAAGTCCGTTGAGCTCTGAGGAGAATGTATTATAAAATAAACTGCATTTGGAATTTTTAGAAAAAATGTTTTGATGTGAATCTGAGAACTTTCCACCCCACCCTAGTACATTATCCGTATATTCTGTTGAAGCAAAGAATGTGGATGCAAGACTAAGATGTATATTAGTCGCTCCATTGTCTTTCAAAAAGAGACAAAAGAGGCCAAGGATACCAAATAACATCAGATCAGGACTCATCACCTGACAATCTTAAAGTCAAATATGATCACCTAGAGCTCTCCAATGTGCAATTTGGAGTCAGTTTTCCGAAATTTTTTTATTCTTATTTTATTTTCACAAGATAGCCAAAAGCCAAGAACAAGGAATCTTTATTTTGGCTACCAAGTTAATGTAGATGACAAACGTCTGATATTTCAAACGTCGAAAACTTGAATATTCGAATACGAGTATATAGTACATGGTCTTCAGTGGTCGGGAGACCACATAGTGACTCTTAACACTACTGAACCGCATCAATTAGCCACAAGACATCAATTTTCTCCAAAACGATATATGAAAACGAAAACCAGAAAATCTTCCCAGAATGCAACAACACGGAAATTGTCGTAGTCATGATGGGCCTCGTTTAACCTGTTCTTTCAAAGATGTCCCATTGTTGTGTAGTTCA
This sequence comes from Volucella inflata, assembly GCA_928272305.1. Taxonomy (NCBI): domain Eukaryota; kingdom Metazoa; phylum Arthropoda; class Insecta; order Diptera; family Syrphidae; genus Volucella; species Volucella inflata. Next base: position 78,119,215 of record OV743717.1, on the reverse strand, counting down.
GTTCCCAGTCATGTAAATATAAGCCGACATATTCACCGAATGCCGGAAGGAAGAACTAGAGCTCCTTACACACAATTCCGAGATATATTATTTTGTTACTGGTTGGTAAGATATCTTGTTAGTGTACTGTTGTGTATGCCTAGCAACAAAAACAGGACAGGACATCCAGTTCAATTCTCACAAGTTGTTGAAGTTATTGTATCCTGTTAGGGTATTTACATACATATTCGACAAATGCTGTGCTAAGAATATTACTGTTCTACGGCACTTTATAACTACTAGCCTTCATGTGAACTCTTTGGGGAGTTTCAATGCACTTTTCGTTCACACAATGCCCCTATTGTTGTTCAGTAACTGAAAGTTATGAGTTCTATTTGAGTGAAAAGGTGCATTTTGCAACAAAAGTTCTCTTACACTAAAGAACCACTAAGTGAGGTTATGTCACCCATCAACCCTTACATATTCACAAAGAAAGCATCGTTCATGCTAAGGATTGGTCTTAAAGTTCGAGGATAAAAATAGATTCACTTTCATATTTTCAGAGATTCTTTGTAGTTTGTTGAAATGAGAATCACATGCTGGTTAGGTAGGTGTGGAAGGCACAAAACAAGTCAACATTTCGTTTTTAATGCTCACATGGATCTGTGGCTTTTTATGATTTTTAACAATATTTTCATGTTTATTTCATTTGTATCCAAAATGCATTGAGTCTCCCTTGGTTTTTCTACACTATATGACATATATATGACAGGACGAGTAAGTGAACTAGTATTTTCAAAGAAGACCTGATTTAAAGCATGACAAACAGAGGATTATTGAAAACTTCGGAAAATGAAACAAAGGTAATGTTTGCCATTTATATTCGCATTCATTTCCTGCCTTATCCTTGTTAAAGGGTGTCCTTCCGTAAATTTTCTCACTCTTGCCGTCGGACTCTTAAATTTGTGCTTACTGGAGAGCAAGCGAATCAGTGGCATGTCCACGTAGCACCTGAATCGTTCAGGGATTATTGCTGTGGACCCCCGATTTAAGGTATCTAAATAAAAAAAAGTAGAACCGTGTAAGTTCCGGTGACCGAATGGCCCAGGGTATGTCTCCGACGACAGGGGAAAACCCCTTTATTTTTATACTTAAAATCTAGCTATGTGTGCCGTCTGTGTATGTCTGTCTTGCCGAAATAAAACTGTCAAAGTTGCTACCTAATCTCCAGGTAGCGCTTTAAGAGGCAGCTAAACCTGGGAAATACCAACAAAACAAAAGTTGAGCGCCACTCGTCGTACACTCGTCGATAGAGTGACCCGCTATTTCAAAGTCCCGAACGCACAAAGAAAAAATAATAGCGGGTCGCGTGCCTCGTCTAATCTCGAGATTTCTACGCACGCGCGGCCCGCCGGAGTCTCACTTTCAAAAAAAATTTAATTGCTAAACTGCACTGTATACACTATACTTAGATTTCTTTTCTTTCTGGTGGTTCTTTGCTCTTTCTGCCAGAGTCTTCCCTTCTTCCTGCTACTCCTTTGTAATCCTTCCTGCTTCCTTTCTCCTTATCTTCTTTCCCTCCTTCTGTCTTCCACAAAACTCGCGCTTTTATTTTTAAAAAAATCTACTCTACACTTTACTTAGCTCTGGTAGACCCAACAACGAAGTTTCCAGCTACACGATTAGCAAACTTTGTTAGTGTGTTGTCCCGTGTCCAACTTGGCGTGTCCCTGGGAACACCACTGAGAGAGTTCATGAGAGTTTTTAGGTCCTAGCTATGCCCTAGACATTGGAAATAAATGGGAAAATTGCGAGAAGAAATGATTCTCCTATTGCTGATCCCTGGGTAATTTTCCCCCACCGAACTACTCAAAATTACAAAACAAAACGAACGCGAAGGTGAAAGAAAGTTTGATCAAAGATAAATGGAGTGTTGAGACGAAGGAAGAAGGTTATGTGGGTATAATCCTAACCTGATTATACCCCGGTCTAGCCATTCTCTAGACCGCCGCCCCAAACAAAGCTAAGCGCATGTGCCTCTGTGCTAATTAACCCAGGGTCCGTACTTACTCCGGTGGATCGGCGTTCAGATTTGGGGGAATGGGGACTGACCATTAGCGGGTCATTCCTTCAATAATTATGAATTTATCATTTCGTGTTTGTTTACGTTGTGGGCCTTTCTGCCCGCCTGGTATTTATTGTTATTTTGTTGTTATTGTTATAGTTTATGTTATTTTATTACTGTTGTTTATATTATTTATTGTTGTTGTTTATCGTTACTGATTGTTGTCATTTGTTATATTGGTGTTATTGTTGTTCTTGCTTTATGTTTCTATGTTCACACGTTGGAGGCTATCTCATTACTTGATCGTACGCCTACAGCCTCTGCTGCTCTCTTGATGCTCCATCGGTGGGGTGCTGGCTTCAAAGGGGTCATCGTCCCTTCAGGCATCGAACCTTACTTTGGGATATCGTTCGTTGGGATATGTTCGATTATGCTGGCTGTCCGCCTACACACCACCGTCGCTCCTCTGTAGCTCCCTCGTTAGGGATGTAGCTATACAAGGGATCGTCATCTCTTCCCCCATAGACATTTCAAAGTTAGCATCCACATCGATTATGAAATGCGATGCTTCTTGTCTCCACATCGATGGCAACATGTGGGACTCCTCAAGCCTTTGTAAATCTTGGCTTTCGTTGGGTTGTAAGCTCCGTGGATCGTCCTCCCCCACCCTTCATCATCGTGTTGGAGTGTCTGGCTAGAAAGGATCGTCCGTCCCCACGCGTCGGCGGCCTTCAGACGTCCTGTCTGATGCTGCCCGTTGCGAGTCTTCCGTCTAGCTTATGGGCTCCGACAACGGTGATCTTGATGAACCTCCTTTCGCACCCTGGGCTCCTGGTTCGTCGTGGGTTTCATCGACCGAGTCTCCACGTCCTCCTCTGAGGAAAAAAACCGCCCGTAAACCTATGTGGGTAATTTCCGAGGTCTGTGGTCGGTGGGCCACTGCTGATGGGACCTTGTCTGCCCTCCACCTCCGCCAGAGCTCGGTCTTTCCACTACAAAGAAAAGAGGGAACGAAGGGATAAGAACAGGAAAGAGAGTAAACCTTGTTGCGGGAAAAAATTACCGCAACACGTGCTGTTCGAAAATGTTCCGCAAATGACACGCATTAAACGATCTTACTTCAATAATTATCCTGTTCGCCAAACCAATACAAAAGTTGTCAACGGATGTTCCTTAGCTGTAATTTTTTTTATGAATGAAAAAATTTGGTTCTTTTTCTGGATTAAGTTTATTTAGTGTCTTAAATTTTTTTCCATTAAGTCAAGAGAATGATATCGTCTAGCTGGCCATTTTCAGAATCGATAACCATTCGCGCACGATTTATGACACTTTCTATCACTTTTACCAGAATTTCCGATTACAGGCCCTCGCATTCTTGACGGATATTCTCTTTGAGTCGTGAACTCGTGAGTTTAAAAAAAAAAACCACAAAAAGAAGTTGGCCAGTGCAAATCGCCAAAAAGAGAGATAAGGCGACCAGGAAACGCAGTCCTCAGAATTTCGGTTATGACTCGTGCAGTATACGCCGGTCGAAACCAAATGTTCTCCAGTCCCAACTCATTCAATTGAGGAAGGAGAAAATCCCTTAACATGGCTCTGTAGTTATTTGTTCTGCACCGTTTTCGAAAAAATAAGGCCCGATGACGCCTGAAGCGTAGACAGCATACAATGCAGTAACTTTGAGCGGGTGTAATGGCTCTTCGTGGGTTATACGCAGATTTTCGATGCCCAAGTAGCGATAATTTTGCTTATTCCCATATCCGCAAAAATGGAAATTAGCCTCGTCGCTAATGATGATTTTCGATGAAAATTTATCTCCCTAGTGGTCAAGATTCAGAATGACAGGATGACTTGAGCCCAATTGCGTGGCACGTCGTCTGGTCGATGCTCCGGGTTCTTCTGCGATATCTCTAACCACAGCTGCGATGTTCTCAGCAGAACGGCTCCTACAGGCCAGCCAGACCTGGCAGCATCTAGTATTGTTCCATACTCTTCTAGGCGGGTGGCTAAACATCGTAGTATTTGCCCAGTTGGTGTCGGACGACCGGGAAATCTCAGCCGAAACTCACGCTGCATCAATAGCACCGTAGCATCATAGCAACTATTCCGCTTTCTTTAGGGGTATAGTGATTCATGTCTTGTTGACATGTATTTTGTTTCTGTTTACTTCACAAATGTCAAAGTGGAATTGACATTTTCCGCCATTATTAAAAATTATAACATATTCCGCTCGGGTGATGCCACTTGCGCCACATAGTAGAGTATTTGCCCATACTAAAACCCGCAGTAATCGACCATCTGAGACCGCTATTCGCCGTGTTGTTGAGCGTTTTCGTACAACATTTTCTTTAAAAGTTGTTCTAGCACCAAGCCGCATAAGAAAAGTTTGTGTTTTGAAGAGAATATTGTATTCGTTCATGGGAGTTTTGAGTTTAGGGAATTTAGCTCATAGCGACATCCTTTTGAAACTACAAATCATCCGCATCTATATTGCCTCACTCCAAATATGGTAATCTTCCTTGTTCACAAACTCATGAAGCTAAAAGTGAACTACATTGCTAACATTAGCCTTATATTTCCTCCACAAAGGAGAAAGATGACGACACAAGACCTACAAGCTGTGCCCAAGCTTTGACATTCAAATTTTCCTCGGAGCTTTTAACGCAAAGCCAGGAAGAGAGCGCATCTTTGGTAGTTCTGTCAAAAGATATAGTCTGCACGAGAATGACCACGTAAGACACTCCTCAAGTATTATGGATGCCCGAACGATCCGAGGAGCCAACATCGACTCGGACTTTTACCTCATTGTGGCCAAGGTACGATTGCGGATATCCCAAACAGCGCTAAGACAAGCTTATACTATAAGGAATATCAAAGTCAGACGGCTACAATCAACAAGGAAACCCTGGCTTAATGCGAATGCCGGCAAGCACATGCAGCTTAGAATGTTGCATACAAAGACCAGAGCTGCTTACAAGCTGTATGAGCTAAATAGGAGAGAAGGAAAAATAAGGAGCAAGAAGGATTTAGACAAGGCAGTGCGCTGTCATGTGGAGACAGTTTTACAAAACTCACAAGCCAACAATAGTGCAACTAGATTATTCAGCATTATTGTATTCGTCAACATAAGTCGGGGTGCTGCAGTAGGACGGGGTAACTTTCAAGCATTTAAGAGAAAAGCATTCAATTTTAACAAAACCACGTAAGCATTGACGTCAGACATCTTACACTAGATTCTATGCCTTCAGACATAACTGAACCCCTAGGATCATGTAACATATGTACATTAAAACCAATGGGATACTCGCAAGTATACTCGTAATGCTAAGATCACTGTCAGCCTCTGAATTATCCAACGAGAAGTATGTTGAATCCTAGCGATAGACACGGTGCGTTCAATTTCGTGACCTAGACTATCGACAGTAGTTTGGTGCTCTGTGTTCAGAACTTCTCCTCGAATACTACTCTATATCAACTTAAGGTAGAATTGAAGGCATTATGACGTAATCATATCCAATTAGACAAACCGCATGAAACAACCCTGACCTTCACTTGAGCAAAAAAAAATTAATCATATGCCCAGTCATAGTCTGTCCTGAATATTTCAATATTCGACATATATTACGTCTTCCCAAAAATTGCCGTAAGCAATTGTCTGAAGGGTTGCTGAAAATATTAAAACTTACCTGAGATTAGGCAAAGTAATAATGTGACGGCTTGTACGATACCTATTCACAAGAACTTGATTCACGAGAAGGTCAAAGCAGCTGACCTTTCTGTATCTTTGCCATTGCATTACAATTTACAATCAAAACAAAGGCAAAATGACAACTGACTAGGTAATGAGCAAGCAACCTCTGAACACGCGCCCATCCATCTCTCAGTATCCTTCATGCAAAATTTAATATAATTTCAGCCGAGAAAATACAATTTTGTGTGTGTTTTGTTTTTTTGTGGCTTTATGTGTGTTTGTTACTCTTTTTTTGTAACAACTACGCCAGAAAATAACTTGAGTGACATATGTACATTAAGTTTGTGAAATTTTCATGACAGTTCCTTGGATTTGAGGTTGATCTGATGCATAAAAAATGTACAGCAACGCACAAAACTTATGGATACCAGAGTCAGTTTTACGATCCTAGGTCATACTCTACTTCCTGTGAAAGCTTGTTTATTTTTTTCTTTTCTCGTTTTTTTTTTCCTTGGATTTGCTTCCATTTCCCAAACCAATTCGGTTGTACAAGTATCTTGTACCTTTTCGTTAAATGTCAATCCCTTTTCTTGCTGTCAATAGGCCATCCTTGAATTGCCTTGACACTCAACGAGGGTCCTTGAGCATATTTACATCGCCTCTCTTTATAGTTTCATGGTTTTCTATAATGCTATAATGGTTCTCAATGATCTCAACAACCTTTGATAGGCCTAATGTAAATGGATTTCCGTTATTTCATGTCACTCGGATTTGAGGACACAAGTCAGTAAATACGTCCGTTGTCACCTGTCGTCGTCGAAAAGGCCCTCCTCTCTCACACAAGAAAGCACACGAAGACAGAAGAAAAATGTTTAACTCAACAATGTGTTACTGGTAAATCCTGCAAATGAATAACTAACATGATGTGGGTTGATGTCCTACTTCAGATTTATCCACAGGTAAGTCCAAGAAGTAAGAGTATAGATATAGATTTCAAAAATACAGTGTCCAAGACAGTCAAGCAAAAAAGGGGTTTATTTTCAGGAATTTAATGAACAAGGATTTGCTGCCTTGGTGTTCCACGGAATCCTTTTATCGAAATCTCAGATTAAAGGCTCGATGTTTTGGGATATTCGAATACTCACGGTGGCTTTCCCTTTGCTTGACCTTTTGATGATTTGGGAATTAGGATCTACGTCATCGTCATTGGTTGTTAAAATGAAGGATAGTGCTGATACTGAACGAGGGTTGTTCATTTTTCTTTTCAAAAATTTTGCTTTACTCGTAGTTTGAAGTTTGAAAATATTTAAAAGAATTTCGAATTCTTTTTTTTTGAATTAAAATACAATTGGCCGAGTAAAATGACAAGAAAATGGCGTAAATTAAAGTTTAATGTTTTGAAAGTTTTGCAGGTTTATGGCACCTGACTTAGGGGAACGTCCTTGTATGATATTCCAGGAAGCTGACCATTTTATTTTCTATATCCAGAGATTTATTTTTGCTCATGAAATGGTGTTCCAAGATCGTCGTTGAATAATTTAGATTTTTTCAGACCTTTATGAGATATTTTTGGGAAAAGTGTCTATCTATGAACTTCCTTTACTGACTTCCACTTCGTCTTCTCGGTTTTTACAGCTTTGCCGAAAGTTGAAAGTACTTCTTACCTTTAGTCAAAAACTACCCGAAATTTCTCATTCGAACAAACCGCGCTTGAGCTGCTGTCAACAGTTTTTTTTTTTAGGTTGGTACATCTGTCATGTGGCGCTCAGATATCTGTCAAAAATTTGTCGGGAGTTTTTGCGTAATAGCTTTGTAAACAAGTCTGTGTTTTTTGTGTTCTGCGAATTCCCAAACTAAAGTTTAGCTGAGCAAAGAGTTTACCTGAAATGTGCGGAAGCGTTGCAAATGTTGATGGTGGCCTGCGAAGAACGAAGAGTTTGAAGCGGCCCGTACTGTGGTTGATAATTTGCCTGGTTCCGGTCGTCCATCCACCAGTGTGACTGGCGTTAACATTGAAAAATTTAAGAAAATCGTCTTCGCAGATTGTCGTGTGACCATCTAGAATATAGCAGCCGAGACATGGGTCTTTGGATATGACATCGAAACTAACCAGCAATCATCGGAATGGCGCTTCTCAGATGAGCCAAAATCCAAAAATCTCGACAGAGGTGATCCAAAGGCTTTGTTGTCCGCTTTGATTGCCATGGTGTGGTCCACTCCGAATTTCTTCCGCCAGGCCAGACAGTAAATAAGGAGTATAGCGTGAGCATGTTAGAGCATTTATTAACTAAGCGCGGAGCAATTGCGCTGTTAGCGCGCTAAAAACTATATTTATAGATCGTGGGTGTGACTACCAAATCTCTGGTATTGCCGCGTATATTATAGTTTTAATTTGAACTAGTGTAGTACTATTTTCAAAAGTCCGTCCAACTACTCGCATACGCCGACGATATTGACAAAATCGGGAGAAAGCAGCGTGATGTTAGTGGCGCTTTCGCGAGCATTGAGCCGGAAGCGGCGAAAATGGGTTTAGCGGTCAATGAGGGCAAGACCAAGTTTATGCTGTCAAGCAAAAAGTACAACCAACACCGACGTCTCGGGCAGAACGTCACCCTCGACAGATGTAACTGAGATCAAGCGAAGAATAACTCTTGCCAACCGCTGTTTCTTTGGGCTAACAAGGCAATTGAGTAGCAAAGCCCTCTCCTCTCAGCGCTGGTGTCGTTGTCTGTATTTATAGCAGAGCCTAGGTAGACAAAGTCTTTAACTACCTCAAGTTACTATATATCTGTCGAAGGTGATGTTCTGCCCGAGATGGACGTCCTTAGAAAGAATGCGCCTCTTGTGTTTGTGCGTGAGAGTTGCATTCTTTTAAGAATGATGTTCAAAAAATTCGCATCGAACTTGATACAGCAGCCTGCATTATCCATATTTATTCTCCATAGACGGACGACTTTGACAGGGATGCCAAAACTAGACAATGTTCGTAGTAGGCAGCCTTAAAATCGATGAATAGGTGGTGTGTATCAATCTGAACTCATGGGTCTTCTCCAAGATCTGCCGTAGTGTAAATATCTGGTCGATCGTGGACTTTCCTGGCCTAAAGCCACACTGATGTGGACCTATCAGGTTGTTGACGAACGGTTTCAGGCTTTCACACAGTACGGCGGAAAAGATCTTTTATGCGATGTTAAGGAGACTGATGCCTCTGTAGTTGGCGCAGTTCAGAGGATCTCCTTTCTTGAGAATCGGACAAACAATGCTGAGGTTCCATTCATCGGGCATACTTTCGTCCGACCATATTTTGCAGATGAGTTGGCGTATGCTCCTTACCAAGTCATTGCCTGCCGCTTTGAAGAGCTCGGCAGTCAGGCCATCCGCTCCAGCAGCTTTGTTGGACTTATCTTCACTTCACCCAGGTCGGGTGGACGGAATTGTTGGTCATCATCGTCCAAGTTGAAAGGTTTATTCTGCCTGACAGCGGCATTTGGTCCGTCGTCGCCGTTATAGAGTCTGCAGAAATGGTCTTTCCAAATCCTCAGCATCGACTGTGACTCTACTACGATGTTCCCTTGTTCATCTCTACAGGCTTCGGTTCGGTGTTTGTTTCCCGACTGGCGTTACCATTAGACAAATTTAAGAAAACCGTCTTCGAGTATCGTGTGAGCATTTGGGATATAGCAGCCGATCATGGTGTCTCGTTCGGATCGGTACTGAGCGTCACGCACAAGCGCTGCTTGTGGTAAGAGTGCTGAATTTGTTGCAGAGACAGCATGGCATTGATGTCGCTTAAGAAATGATTTCCTTGGGCCAAAATGTTATCGATGACGAGACATGGGTCTATAAATATGACATCGAAACTAAGCTGCAATCATCGGAATGGCGCTTCTCAGATGAGCCAGAATCCAAAATACCACGACAGAGTCAATCTAAAGGCTTTATTGACCGCTTTCTTTGATTGCCATGGTGTGGTCCACTCCGAATTTCTTCCGCCAGGCCAGACAGTAAATAAGGAGTATAATGTGAGCATGTTAAAGCATTTATTAAAAAGCGCGTAGCAATTGCGCTGTTAGCGCGCTTAAAACTATATTTATTGATCGTGGGTATGACTACCAAATCTCTGGTACTGTAGGGTATACTATAGTTTAAATTTGAACTAGTCATTTTGTATCCCGAATATAAAAAAAAAGATGTATAAATGCCTCAAATGGAGGATCCCAAACACATAACTTTGTGTGCGACGATTGACATGCAGTTGTTTTATAAGCAGACGATAGATAGCATAAGAGAAGGTAGTACCCCAACAAGAAATGTCGTACTGCAATTAAGAATGAAACGGGCTATAGTGGACTAACTTTAAGACTGGTAGACGGCAGTATAAGCTGAACTGCCTTGCAACTTCCATGAAATATTCCTTAGGATGCAAGGTATGGTTCTGCCAATATATTATCTAATATAATCCTAAAGCACTCAAAGCGTTCAATCCGAAAGCACCTCGAGCTGCGATTCGCATTAGCGTTTAAAAGTATCAGATTTGTATTGTATAAAGGAAATCTGGGCAGCACGATGATTGAAATATCAAAGAGACTTGCCCTTGTGTGTATTTTATTTTTTCACTGATGATCGAACTATGATGGTTGAACCATATAAGCAATACATCCAGGTCATTATTTAGGTCATGAAATAGGTTCATATAGTTGGAACAACAATAAGATAGTGCTGTATCAACAGCAGAAGCGGTAATTTCGCCAATAAAATGTTGCAAACATAATGGGACCTAGTACATATTCTTGTGGGACACCAACATTTAAAGGATCTTGAAAACTTAATTTATTTTTAATTTTGATCACTTGCTTAGTGTTTCTTGAAAAGGATGCAAGCCGAGTTAACACCTATAAAACCCCTGTTGTAAAGTTTTTTTTTTAACAAGATTGTACAATCAACCTTTGGAGATATCAATAAAAATTGCAGCTGGACTACAAGTCTCTTTCAGTCATCCTCAGTAGATTTGCCATAATGAAGGCCAAATTGAGAGAAAGTTTGTTTCAGCTTAGAAGAATAAATTTTATATTTAATGCCTTTTTCAATAACTTTAGACAAAGTGGAAAAAAGAGAAATCGGACGAAAGTTATTACTCGTAACCTTTGTCGAGACACCCTTTTTAAACAGCGGAATTACTAAATTGCAGTCTCGAGGGATTTTGGAAAAATTCAACGTTGAATTGAATATCTTTTAAGCCTTAAACTGTTTTTCGCCACGACAACGCATCGGCTCATCTCATCTCATCTTGTACACAACTATTTGATTAAAAATAGCGTTCATTCCGTTCCACAAGGTCCGTAATCACTTAACATGGCTCCTTGTGACTTTATCATATTCCCATGAAGTAACCACTTCGCGGGAAGGGTTTTGAGACGCTTAAGGTGATAAGGGAGAATTGGCAGAAGAAGCTGAAGGCGATTCCACAATCGCCCTAGATTGGAAGTAGCGTTGAAATATGTTTATTGCCTGCAATGGAGATTATTTGAACAGTTTTCGTTTTATTCGGGTCCTTTTTGAGCAGAAGGAGCTCAGTCAAGCGCGTGGGGTGACTGATGCTCAATAGTTTAGGTCTGCGGTGGAACTTTTTTCTGGGTTGACATTTATATGGTATAAGGCCATTAGGTTGTCGGTCTGTTCTTGACAAGAGTTGGTGACAGAACTGAAACTGGAATTTCTTCCCCCTGACTATGATGATCTCCTACTGGAGGAGATAATGCATCTTACCTAGGGAAGTAACGAATCCAATGAGGTATTCATGGCGGTAATACAAAACATATTTGGCAGGCTTTCAAAACCGCTAACGGAGCGGCGAAAGCTTGCTAAAATTCAAAGAAACCTGGCCCCCTTTTGCCAGCAACAACTTCGGCTGGCAGACACGTAGTGTGTTGCCGATTTGGTGAGATTGGGTCGAAGGTTGGAGACGGTGCGGGCTAACGTGAAAACGTTTGCTCTGCCAACTAATCCGAGGTCGCGAAGCTTATTGGTGCCAGATTTGGCTGATGTCAACGTGGAGGAACCACGAGTTATGAGCTGGAATTATTGAGGATTTTGGGCTTAGTTAAGGAAAGCATGTAGTTAGGTTCGTCGCGTTAGCGGACGGAAAAAGCATAAATGTCGTGGGGGTTGTGTTTCAACCAATTGAGGTACAAAGTCGATTCGTTTTGATTGAATGTCTCGTCATCCCAGGTATGCCATACACCGTGATCCTTGGTGCAGATTTTTGGGCACTATCGGGATCATTCCGGATTAAAGATCACGAGTGTGAAGCTTCTCGAGTCAACAGTCGGTTGCCTCGCTATTCGCGAGATCACAGAGCTGGACATCGTCTAAGCTGGGCAATAGGAAGCTTTGGTTGACAGTATTTTTAAGTCGATGCTCGAGGGATTAGGGTGTACTCATTTGGTAAAACACAAGATAAGGACTTCAGTAGAACCTATAAAACAACGCCATTAGCTTGTGTCGCCTGCGATGCAAAAATACATTGATAAGGAGCTAAATGAGATACTGGAGGAAGGAGTTGTCGAGAAATCAAACAGTCCGTGGGCATCTCCCATAGTCCTTATCAAGAAGAAAGATGGGTCATTTAGGTTCTGTGTCGACTATAGGAAGCTTAATAAGGTATGGATGGATTGATAGATAGATAGGGATGCTTATCCACTGCCATTTATATCAACGACTTTGGATAAGTATAGAGACGCCTAATATTTTATTTTACGTCATTAGATATTAAGTCTGCCTACTGGCAGATCCCCATTGAAGAGAAATCACAGGCAGTCACAGCCTTTATGGTACTGAATAGAGGCCTGTTCAAGTCTAGGAGAATGCCTTTCGGGTTACACAATGCGCCTGCTACGTGGCAGAGATTCAAAGATAGCATCTTAGGTGTTGATCTAGAGCCAGACGTATTTGTGTACCTGGACAATATTATCAGCATTTATCATCATCACAAATACATTCAGCCAACACCTTAAAATATTGGAGGAGGCCTTTAATAGGTTGTGTGAGGCAGGGTTAAATGTCAGTCGGCAAAAATTTGCTTTTGAAGGCCGTCTTTAAAAAATTGTTGTCCTTGTTTTTCCTGGTTTAGCTGCATCTTAAAGCGCTACCTGTAGGTCAAACTGACGTCGGAATTCCAAGTAATTTTGGATTTTGGGCATCTTCAACAGTTGCCGGGAATCAAGCATAACAAGCGTAATGAGTATGATACCGATGTTATCCAAACAATTTTTACAAATTTAATTTTTCAAACAACAGTATAAAAGAATATACTGTTGACAGGATAATAGATACACAGTCCTATGGACGTACAACTGAAAATATGACCTTCTGCCCAAATGATATCTTCATTTTCGACACAAAACAAATTAATTTAATAAAATTTTGTGATGTGGTAAGTGTTGACATTGGAGCATTCATGTAAGTTGGTTAATGTAAACATTACTTCATTACATATTGATTATAGATTGGAAAGAAAGAAACCAGCAACCTTCACATCTTATAATCGGATGCTCAACATCCCCATGTCATACTTGTATCATAACTGCCATAAGGAAATCAAAGCTTATTCCAGCTTTTCTCAGGGGATTGAGTTGTCAACCGTAAACGTCACCCCAGCCCAACCAAAAAAACTCGCATCCCTTAAGTCGCTTTTATTAGGCTGATTGATTTTCTTTTTTCTCCGTCTTCGCTTCCTTATGCCCTTACTGATAATACTTATTGTACAACACGAATAAGTATTAATGAGATAATGTCAAAACGAGGAAACACATTTCTGTCGGATTAGTTAAACTTATTCGTAAAGCCTTTGGTGGAGTCCCATCAGCCACACCCTCCGACACACGGAGCATGTTTATGAAATTGAATTAAATAGGTGAAATCTGTTTACCTTCCCCTTCAAAGACCGATATTGACATATACATAGACGAACTAATACACATACGACAAGGTAATACACATATTTGAACGGAATGAAGAAGGCATGTTAATCCCTCAATAAAGAGACCTTCATGCATTCTAAGTATACCCGTATCTGCCGGGTTTCTTTCTCGATGTAAGGCAAATGTATTTATGTATAAACATGTATATAAGTTGTCGTATCTGTAGCATCACCGAGTATGTGTCGGATCTGTCTGTGATAGCATTGCCTGCATTCCATGAGCGTTTAATGCATTTAGTAATTGTTGCTGAGTATCTATGGCAAAGATAGGTACTCGTACCCCCAATCTGCAGTTCAGAGAATTATGTTGTAATCCCTTCTAAATTGACGTCGTTTACTAAATTGTCGGATGGACGAGGTCGGATCTTCGAAAAGACACGCATGCAGGCCACTTAAGCTAGCTATTCCTCCTGGGAGTTAACTCGTATACCCCACGTGGATAAAAGACATACTCTTACAGATACATACTTATAGATGTACGTACCAGTACAAAGGGAACTTGGTACATGGATGCGAGCAAATGTTGGTTTTGATACGCCCTTTTGACGTACCGAACACAGTTCGGATACTCATTAGGTCGATTTAAGATTCTAACTTGGTTATACGAGAAGCATGCTTCATGCACATGCATGTTAACTTGCATTATTCGTGTCTGCAATATTTCATTCTCGAATAAGAAAAATAAAATGAAATCCTACCACTTACCCTTCCCGAATGATGAATTTTATAATTAAATATTTCATAAAGAAGTTACGCTGTAGGGAAATTGTTACGTTCAGCTTGTTATTAGATTAAAGGAAGTGCCAAAGGGAGGAGAACGGATGGTATCAAACCATCCTCGTACAAACGTATGCTTTCAGTAATGTGGAAAATTTTTGTTTACTTTCGAAAAATTTGTTTTGCCAAACTTGAAGTGGTGATTCAAAATCGACGTATTCCCAACCAGTGAACAACTTTCGAAATAGAAATGAATGTGAATAACGGTCATCCGTGTGCTTACATCCTTTTAAAATTTTTAAAGAGTTGTTGGCTCTTGACTACCAAGGGGTTTAGGATGTGACTAATGAAGCATTGTTTTGTTAGAAATTTGAATGGATGAATCGACACTTTGTATGCACTTAAGTAAGCATATCAAGCACTCAATACGTACACTCCGGGTGTATGATGAAGTATATGATCTGTACAGATCCAGAAAGATTACAGCAGAGAGGTTGAATTCTGCTACAAGGAATAGTAAGTGATTTTGTGTGACAATGACAGTACGTTTTTCTGCTGAAACCAGCACCATATCAATGGTTCATCAGATCTTGTACAAATTCTTACAAGCTCCGATGGATCCTTCTCTGTAGAGCTTCATTTACAGTGAATGAAGGACCTCGTAAGCAGCTTTCAAATAACATTATTCTTTGACGTTAATTTTTTAGGAGCGGCCTTATATTTTTCATGCAAAGACGGTGTTCTGTTATGATTTGTAGTCATCCTCCGTTGTAGTGATCAATGAAAACCCAACATTCGCAGCGTCTTAACATTTAACAATATTTACCGATTGAAGGTTGCCGATGTAAAACTTTTCTAAAACCAACAAGATCTGGATCATACTATCCTTATACTTATGACCTTACTTTTGATGGCGTTTTACAGAACGTGGTTGGACTAAGCACTTCAAATAACTGCCTCTCATTATGCACACCGGGTTGGTTGTGGCATCCATTTGATTGCGTACCCAGCTTACAGTTTTTTTCTTATATAGATACGGTTTTCTTCTGTACTTTCAACTCTAGATACCAAAAGCTAAGACAGAGATCACAAAAGATATTGTGTCCGCGTTCCTGAATATTCAGTCACGTGTGACTTTAAAGAAGAAAGGCATAATGAGAGCCTTGTATAGAGTATGTTCTATGTCATGAGATAGGACTTTACAGATCAATTGTCTTCTTAGCTCAAAGAAAGTTCTACTTTTCTTGATCACTGCGAATTTACTTTTCTGATGAAAGCATATGGTATACTCGTACACACTAACTTTCCTTTCATTGATCGCCATGTACAAATTTTCTGCTTCAGTACCCATTAATGTACCTCTGATACAAACGTTTTTCTTCCGAGTACGTCAATATCATGCGAGAGATTGGATGGTTTTAAGAAATATTGTGGAAGTTGCGCACAATTTCTGGAAGCTTGAGCTGTTTCCTCAAATATTTAATTGCAACAAGGCCCCCCACTTAAGTTTTGTTCATTAAAGCAGTGTGACACTGATTTGGAGTCAATGAGGTGCGAATTTGACGATTCCGTGCGGCATCGGATAAAGAATAGTGCCGCAGTGCGTCCCAACTTGACGTAAGAGGCGACTAAATGGGACACCAATCATATACAGGCAACTATGACACCAAAAATGAGCCTGTGACACTTTAACACCTTAAAACTTTCCCACAAGTTTGTATGCAATCAGTGGGTTCCCACGTCTGGAGACTACCGGTGGGGTAAAAGAACAGTCAATCAATTCGAAAAGAGCATACAAGTGTCAAACCACTCAAACTTTAGATACACTTCATGGAAATGATCGCAATTAACAGCACTACCCCGCTGGGCACCACGATTGCAACGCACTCGGGTGATCCCAGAGCAAGCAGAAGTGCTTGTGTCAGAGCCCGACGGATTCCGGGGTCGGGCAAAATGAAGTTTCCAAAATATTTTCCTAAACTTCGGTTTGCAAATTGGAACGTCGGAACGATGACCTCAAACAGTTTAGAACTGGAAGCGATTATGCGTCGCAGAACTCTACAAATCCTGTGCGTACAGGAAACAGAGTGGTGTAATACAGGAAATAAAGCGCGTTTTCTAGATTTAAAAACTAAGGCATTTAAGAAGAACGGTCAATGGACGAAACGGTGTTGCTATCGTTGTTGCAGCGGATCTTCTCAGCAATATCGTTCGTATTTTGAAAATAAGCTTAATGAGTGTAAAACTCGTCATACACATTGAAACGTGGAATATTGTAAGGGCGTGCTCTCCACAAAATGGGTGCGATCAATCGGAAAAAGATAAATTTTGGGCAAAGTTCGGTAACTTGCTTAGAAATATACCCACGAGTATCTTCGTAGGCGGAGATTTAAACGGCCACGTCGGAGAAACAAATGTTGATTATGAGGACTGCCACGGCGGTAAAGGTTTTGGGATAAGCAATTCAGCTGGCGGAGACATCCTTGTCGCATGTAGGGCTTACGGCTAAGCCATCTTAAAAACGATGTTTATTAAACACAATGACATCTTATTACCTATAGCACCGGAGGCCATGAAACACAAATAGATTATCACCTCTGCAAAATGTCGATGAGAAACCCTGCTAAGGACTGTAAAGTAATACTTGGAGAATCGCTAGTAAGCCAACACCGTCTGCTTCTTACAGAATTTTTCACAGCGGAACCACCGAAAACACGGGCATCGTTTGGAAAGCCAAAAATCCGGTGGTATAATCTATCGAAGAAACGGGACGCAAGATTTATCGCACTGGTTTAAGAAGCACTTCGAAATATAAACGGTATCGCAGACTCACTTAGCCCGCAAGAAATGTAGAACGGCATGCACGAGGAATGCATAACACTCGCAAAATCCCATCTGGGGACTATATCGAAATACCATTACGTCGGCAAAGAAACATGGTGGTGGAATGACGAAACCAAACGAGCTGTGGCCGACAAGAAGAGTGCATTCCAAGCGTGGACAAACTGCGATCGGAGCGACGATATCGAAAAAGCTCGACTGGCTCTTGAAAACGAGCGTCTTAAAAAGATCGCAAAGAAAGTTCTGGCTCGAACTCGAGCGGCAGCAGCGGAAAACCTGTACCAGGAGTTGGAACAAATATCCTCACGATCGGCAGATAGAAGACAAGCTATCCAAGAAGTTCAAACGTCGTACAATACTAAAATATTTTTAAGCTCGCAGCACAGATGCGAAAAAATTCAATGGAATGAACCTCGCTGAAATACATCAAAAACGCAGACAGTCGTTTACTAACAAATGAAACGGAAATTTGTGATCGGTGGCTTGAATACTGCAAAGAGTTGCTTAACAAACAGTTTCCACGTGATATCGTGCCGATAGCTGGTCTATTCGAGGAGGAAGTTTCGGACTTTTCAATCGAAGAAATAAGTATAGCAATCGAAAAAATAAAGCGGTGGAAAGCAGCGGGATCAGACAGCATTCCATCAGAGTTTTGGTCGAAGATGGAATGGATGGATGGATGGAACCTATGCCGAATGAATGGAGAAGTAGCTTCTTAGTTCCATTATACAAAGGAAAAGGCGACACTCGAAATTGCAACAACTACCGTTCAATCAAGCTCATGTCACACACAATGAAAATCGTCGAAAGAGTCTTAAACGAACGTCTTCGGCAAATAATAAAGCTCGATAATAGCCAGTGTGGATTTGTTGAAGGAAGATCGACGGTGGACGCTATCCAAAGCCTACGAATAATAATGGAAAAGCACCGAGATTCGTCTAAGGATTTACACATGGTATTTATCGACCTCGAGAAAGCATTCGATCGAGTGCCTAGGGATCTCATATGGGCCGCGCTGAGGTCTCAAAACGTACCGGAAACGTATGTTAGAATAATACAAGACATGTACGGATACGAGAAAACTGCGGTTAAAAGCTCTGCTGGACTAACGAGAGAATTTCCAGTTAATGTCGGAGTGCATCAAGGAAGCGTACTTAGCCCTTTTCTCTTTAACGTAGTATTCGACTATCTTTTAAAAGACTGCATGCGCGAAGTAAATGTAACGCCAATTCTCTTCGCTGACGACGCAGTTATACTTAGCGATAACGTCGAAGTTTTACAGAATGCCTTAGATTCATGGAGAAATGTGCTAGAGAGAAACGGGTTTAAAATAAGTCGTTCAAAGACTGAGGATTTGACGTGCCCATTTGCGCATCCGTTGCGACCTGTTCCGGATATAATGTTAGACGGAATAGTTCTTCCGATAAGCACTATCTTTAAGTACTTAGGATCAATCGTTAACATGGAAGCGAAATGTGACGACGACGTAAACCACAGAGTGAGTGTGGGGTGGATGAAATGGCGGGAAAATTCGGGAATCTTTTGCGACCGAAAATTTCCACTTAAATTAAAGGGGAAACTCTACACCACGGTTGTTAGGCCAGCTCTTATGTATGGTTCACAATGCTGAACAATGTACGGAGCGTTTAAAAACAAAATGAGGGCAGCGGAAATGACAATGTTAAGGATGTCTAGTGGAGTCACTAAACGCGATTGCATTAGATCTATGCGTATAAGAGGAAGTCTACATATAAAGAATTCGGTAACCGAACAGCTTGAGGCGAATAGAATAAGCTGGTATTGCCACGTTCAAAGAAGATCTGCGGAAAATCCGGTTAAAAAGGCACTATCAACTACGGTCACTCCAACTGTAAGAAAACTAGGTCGGAAAAAGAATTCCTGGATTTCTCAGATGGCAAATGCGCAACAACGCCTAGGGCTTACCACTGAAGCGATCCAGGACCGAGCATTATGTAAGCGCGTTCTGCGGTCTGCGACATTAGCCAACCCCATAAGCGGAGCAGCAACGATGCAGTAAAAATAGGAAACTCGTTACGCATAAGTTCGTATAACGAGGAAAGGGTTAAGAAGAAGATATTTCGCAAATAGAAAAAGTGCCTAAGCGTGCAAGGGAAACAGTTCCTCAAAACTTCTACATGATTAGAAAAGCTCATTTTAGAGTCTGTTGTAAGTCCTAGGTATTTGAATTCAATAACAATATCGATAGGGAAATATTTATCACTGCAATTCATGCTGTCATCAAAAGAAGAAGAAGGTAAGCCAGACCCACAGTTACAATTTGCAAACAGGAATCTTAGACACTCTGGAGCGTGAAAATAAACATTCAGATCCAGATCAAGATTAATCGACAAATTAAAAATCATAATCTTAATCTCAGCAAGTTGTGTTTATAAAACTATGTTCTTATAAGACTAAGGTCCCAATTTAGGTCGGAAACCAGATCTAGGCGAGTATTTGAACCATAGGAGAAACCTATATCATCCGCAAAAGCCGTTGAAGCACCTTTAAAATTGAGTGAAAAAAGTGAGTTTGTGTAGATTTGAAAGAGAACCGAACCTAGAACAGAACCTTGGGGTGCCCCTAAGTTTAAAATCATAAGATCACTCTTTGTGATCTATTTTTTAGGTAAGATCTAAACCACTCTAACATAAAGCCACGAAAACCGTTTTTTTTTTCGAAATGGATTCATATTCGATGATATCGATGGCTCCTTTAATTTCTAGGAAGCCATGTTGTGTAATCTCTTTTTGTCGATGGGTCTCCTTCTCTGCTAGAGGGCTACGAAGATCACCTTTTGAAGACCTTTCTCTTCTATACACGCGATTGTGAGGATGCAGAGGTGAGTTTTTGTTAACAAGGTCTATGATGTGTACATACTCGTAGATAAGCCTTTCCAGACTTTAAATAAAAAATTGATTGATCCATACGGTTAAGATACAATAGTTCATACTAGGCTTCCCAGGTCCCCTCCTAGGTATGCGAGATGTATCTCTAATATAAACTCGATCTAAATAAGGCGGGTGCGAAGTATGTGATAGAATGAAATAAATCATGGTTAGGTTCCGTTCATCTGGTCAAGATTTACATCAACTGGTTATGCTGCAAACTTTTTTCATTTTTAAATTTTAAAAGATCGGTGACTAGGCTGTTGGCTCCTGAAGATTTGTTGCATTTGATTTTGGATATTTCTATCTGTATAACAAACTGGGTTGAATAGCGTCGTCGTCTTTACTGATTTGCAGTCTACGTGTGTAAGTGGTTGTTTAAATTTTCATCACCGATTGCGTCTCTATTACGATCTTTTTCATTTTCGCCTTTGCAGGCTTCTATTTTCAGTTCAGCGACCATGTCTTTATATGTTACCTCGTATTAAGCTAACAGTAATTGCTGACATTCATCATCCATTTATGGGTGCACTTTAGTGGTTGTCTTGTGTAATTTATATCTCACAGAAGACATTTCACTTATTGCTCGGCTAACTACTCGTATCATCATCTAAGTAGGAAGTTATTTTATTTATTTATTTCAATATTTTTCGATTAACAAAATTAAAAACTATACTAAAACTATAACTGACAAAATATCTTCCCTAAGAATAATCAGTCAACAACAATCAATCAATCAATCAATCAATCAACAATTTAAGCCAAAAAAATCACTATAAAAGTTACTAATAATAATAATCGTTGTGGTTAACAATTTTTCATATAAAAAGACATTTAATAATTATTATGAAAATTAAATAGTTTACACAAATACATATTTTAGGAGACCAAAACTTCAACTTCTTTGTGATCTTGATTAGGAAGCCAAGCCTTTACTTTTTTTTAAAAATTTAGACATATTCTTGCACGATGTTTAGGTTTACGCAGTGTGCCAAATAATATCCCAGACACGAGCCCTATCTCAACAATGAAAAGCGCCATCTATTTATACGCGTTTTAAAGCGTGAATCCTTTTCTACCATCTGGCAAAATCTTATGACAATTGGTTGACTTTTACTTACTTACTTTAGGTGGCGCTACAGTCCGGGGTGGACCTGGGCCTCAGTCAACTAGCTTCTCCAGCCACCTCGATCCCTGGCTAGCTGCCTCCAGTTTCGCACGCTAAGTTGGCTGAGGTCCTATTCCACTTGCGTGCGCCACCTGAGTCTTGGCCTTCCTCTACTGCGCTGTCCCTCGGGGGCGGATTTGAAGACTTTTCGGACCGGAGCATTGGTGTCCATGCGCTCTACATGACCCAGCCAACTCAGTCTTTGGATCTTCACTCTTCTGGCTAGGTCCATGTCGCTGTACAGTCCATACAGTTCGTCGTTGTATCTCCTCCTCCACTCACCGTCAATGCAGACGGGACCGAAGATCGCCCGAAGAATTTTGCTCTGTCCGAGACGTCGGTGTTGGTTGTCCTTTTTGCTTGACAGCATATACTTGGTGTTGCCCTCATTGACCGCTAAACCCATTTTCGCCGCTTCCGTCTCAATACTCGCGAAAGCGCCACTGACATCACGCTGCTTTCTCCCGATTATGTCAATATCGTCGGCGTATGCGAGTAGTTGGACGGACTTTTGAAAGATAGTGCCTCTTGTGTTTGCTCGTGAGTTTTGCACTATTCTTTCAAGTACGATGTTGAAAAAATCGCATGACAGCGCATCGCCTTGTCTAAATCCTTTCTGGTAATCAAAGGTCTCGGTAAGATCATTACCGACCTTGATGGAGCAGCGTGCATTCTCCATCGTCATCCTGCACAGACGGACGAGTTTGGCAGGGATGCCAAAACTAGACATTGCTCTATATAGCTCGTCTCTATAGATGCTGTCATACGCGGCCTTAAAATCGATGAATAGGTGGTGGGTATCGATCTGAAGCTCATGGGTCTTCTCCAAGATCTGCCGTAGTGTGAATATCTGGTCGATGGTGGACTTTCCTGGCCTGAAGCCACACTGATATGGACCTATCAGGTTGTTGACGAACGGCTTCAAGCGTTCACACAATACGACGGATGAGATCTTATATGCGATGATAAGAAGACTGATGCCTTGTAGTTGGCGCAGTTCAGAGGGTCTCCTTTTTTGAGAATTGGACAAACATTTAACAATTATTAATATTATTTTTACAAAATACGTTTTCATTTAATGTTGCAACTTATACATGGAACAAAAAACAGTCATAAAATTCTGCACAGAAATTGGTGATGATTATTTGAGTAGAACGGTCATTTTTGAGCAACATAAACGTTTTTTGGGATAGCAGAGAGACGCTGGAAGATGGCAAACACACAGGAAGGCCAATTTAAGTTTGAGCTAAAATAATCTAAAATATACGTGATTTTGCTGCCGAAAACCGCAATGCCTTACTGAGAATGGTGGAAGAATCTTTAAACATCAAGATAGAAATTATTCGAACCATTCACCATGAGGATTTGGGCGAAACAAAGGTCGTTTATAGAGACGTCAATAGGGACTCAAGAAATGATGCAAACACGAAAAGTTCCTTCAAAAATAAGGACAAAGCCCATCACATTCTTTGAAAGCGACGGAATTTTCTACAATGATTTGTTTCCAACTACAGGCATTTGATGACTAGAAACAATCGTATATTGTTGGTCGCCCGTTGCACACAGCACTCATTAATCCACAATTTTTGGCTTGAAAACAAGTGTGTGTGTGTTAAATCACCTGCCATATTCGCCTGATTTGGCAGGGTACTACTTTTCTTTGTTCCCGAAATTGAAATTGTAGTTGAAAGAATGCTTTTTTGACGACATTCCGACCATTCAAGCAGCTTTGACACTTGTAATGGACGCAATTCCGCAAAGTGAGCTGGAGCAGGAATTTAAATTACAAATGAATCAGTGGAACAATCGAAAATCGAGGAGAGAATATTTTGCGTAAAAACACAGAAAATAAACAAAAGTCGTGTTTTATTAATGTTTTCTAGAGCCAGTCCACGATATTATTTGCCACACTGTATACAGGTCAGTTGTTTTCTTAGCTCATAGATAGAAACACCAGTTGACTAAAGCTCTTCCGCGCTAAGTCACCGCGATTATACTAATCCTGGAGTTTTCTGCCTAGCGTCGGTAAATGAATTGATTTACATTCCGCTACCATTTGTTAAAAAAATCGGTATTAATTGTTTGTTGTTATTCGTGCCCCAGCACCCATGAGTGTATCTCTGATTCCTCTCGGATTTCCTTAATTTTTAGTTATACGTTGTTAGAGACATTCTGAAGTCTTCCCAATGAATAGTTTACAGATCATCGGCTTCGAGGCATATGTTCGACAATTTTTATGAAGGATAACTGAAATTTTCCTTCTCACCAATTTCGGTTGCAGAAACTCTATAATATACAGGTTCGCTTGCGTTCAAACACATGTTCTTATGTCGGTGTAGAAATTGAAGACCTCGACAGAGTTCGGCAGACATTTGAACCCTTCACTCTGACGTTGATTTAAATGATACTCGTACTCGAGAGAAAGCATTTATTTAACGGAACTCTGACATGGTACAATGATCTCATAGCTGAACAAAATGTTATCGATAAACAATTTAATTAAAAACCATGTCATGTCTGACATTCTTTAACATAAAACAACCTTCTGCAGCACTGTCGTCTTGATTATTATCCAACTTAAGGGAGAGTGCTATTGGACATCTTACAATATTTCAGTTGATTGAGCTCGAAAGCTTATAAAAACAACAAACACTAACATACTACATATAAACGATTTGTAAAGCTATACATAACTCGCGACTTCCATATTTCATTCCGAAAAGTATAACTTTTTTCTGCATCGTAAAACTTTTTATTGGTCAGATGTACGAGTATATGCCCGCTAATCGTTGTTGACGTCGTTATTGTTCAGTAGCAGTACGGGAAGCAGTCTGTTAAAAGTATATGAGGCGATAAGGATACTTAGCGCTGGACAGGCTACTTGTCATTTCTGTCATAAATATTTATGACTGAATGAGAGTATCTACTTGTCCATTATGTTCACTATTACGAGTATAATGTTGGCAGGAAAAAATTCTACTCGAAGGATTTACACTTCCTTCTCCGTGTGTTGAGTGTGTGAGAAATAAAAGATGTAATAAAGAAAAGTTTATTATTTTCGAGTTAAATGAACATTTTGAGTTTGCAATAATAAGACGCTAAAAAGGAAAACATGTTACCTTAATCGTATAAGTCGGGAAAGCTGAGATGACTGGTTTGATTTTTTACAAAAATAATCACTTGGGATGGAGTTCTTATACTCGTAGACTACTGTGCTTTTTATTTTGAGAAATTATTTTCACATGGTACACTTTAAGAAGACAGGAACACCGTCCGATCCTGGAGTTGGTCTGAATTGTCAGTTTAAAGCGATTTGACTTGTCCTCCAAGAATGCATCTTCTTCCTAGAATTACGAGAGCAGTCCCAAAAGTTCCCGACCTCACAAAGAAGATGATGAAAAATGGAGAAATTTTTTTTCTACTTCAACTTTGTCTCTTTTTAGCTTTATACACTTTTCCCAGCGATGTTCAATAGTTTTGATACTCTCTGTATAATAGGAACCGTCAAGGTCTTCAAAATACCCATTAACCGCGGACACTATCTCTTTATTGTTGGCAAATCTTTTGCTACCAAGCAACTGAGCGAGTTAGATCTGGCAAATAGGGTACGTGAGGAAACAATTCGAACTTCAACTCATTGATTTTAGCTATCGCAATGACGAGCGTATAGACTGATGCGTTGTCCTGATGAAACAAAACTCTGTTTTCGCCAGTTGAGTACGGTTTTCCTTAGTTTTATCACTCAAACGATGCATTAAGGCGCATAATATTCACAGTTGAATGCGCTGTCTATTTCAGGATAATAAATCATATTTATGCCACGCGAATCCTATAAAACTGACCTCATGGCCTTTACTAACTGACTGAATCGTCTTCGCCTTCATCTTACATTCCTACGATTTTGTTGATATTTTTAACATTTTCTGGCGAAGTTACCTTGGGTCGATTACTGCGGTGTTCGTCTTAGCAGCTCGTATGACCTCGCTTAAACTCAACTACCCAATATTTTATTGTTGTAAATGTGGAGACTTGTAATCAGACTCTTCTAGAGTAGAATCCAGCTTGGTTGGACTGAAACCTTTCAGGTTAAAGTATTAAATAACATAGCGATGGCCAATTTTTTCAATAAATTCAAATTCACTGAGAACGTTTACTCTTGGTGTCTGTTAGAAAAGTGCTATTCAACGTAGTGTCATCAACTTTATAATTTAAACTGTTGAACGACTGTATTTTCGATCGCAGAAATTATTTTTTTTAAAACCCCACGCACTTATAAGTCAGCTCGGGTTCTTTTAAGACTACCTCCGTACCTCGAGTAAATGGACATTTGGATTTTTATTTATTATTACATGGGTATGGTGTTGTATATAGTTCCAAAAGAAATCTGCGTGGTAGGTTGTATTCTTCTATTCTAGCCAACCCCATAAGCGGAGCAGCAGCAATGCAGTGAAAATGGGAAACTCGTTACGCATAAGTTCGTATAACGAGGAAAGGGTTAATAAAAGGATAAGAAGAAGAAGAAGGTTGTATTCTTGGTCTGCTGTAAAGTTTCTCTAAAATGAACCGCTTACCTCGCTTATGTTTGGAAAAAAGACTCAGGTACTATATGAAACTGAATGTCCGCCGCCACAAAGAGAGTAGCTCAAAGTGATCTGCTATTACACAAACGTACTTCTCAGCTTATATAGAACTATCGCCTTATCCAAAGCATTTAGCAAAGCAACAACATTGTACGTACAAAGTTCATATTTATTTCCATTGGCTTTCTTACAAGAATAGCTTACTTCTGCGTTTTTTAGTACTCAATTGTAAATGGTCACTAAATTTTTCGATTTCGAAAGTAAAGCTAATTGGTTGTGTTGTGTAGCTTATTGCCCGTCTTAATGAAACCACATATCATCCTAGTCATGATCTTCAATCACCGGCCAAAAAAAATCGGTTACCATTCGACCATATCGCTCCAAATTGACTGTAACCGTCCGCCCATTGGCATCTTCGAAGAAATACTGACCAATGACACCTTTCGACTATAGAGCACACCAAACAGTCACTTTGTCGGGATGCAACTGCTCCTCTTCGATTACTTGTGGGTCTTCTGAGCCCCATATGCGGCAATTTTGTTTTTTTACGTACCCACCGAGTGAGAAATGTGCCTCATCACTGAAGAAAATGTTGTTAGAAAAATCTGTATTTATTGTCTGTCGTTCCAACACCCAAGAAGCGTATCTACGACGTTGTGAATGGTCAGCAGGCTTCAATTTTTGCGTGAGTTGAACTTTATAAGGATGGAGATGCAAATCCAAATGCAAAATACGTCGCAGTGAGGTATACGGCACGTGCAATTGCTGCGAACGCCGGGAAATCGATAAATTAGGATCATCAGCAATACTTGCACTTATCACAGCAATATTTTCGACTGAACATGCATTACGATGATGCACAGGCCTTACGACATCAGTACCGTTTCCACTCTCTTCAAATTTCTTCACAATTGTACCGATTGCTTGCGTAGTCGGTCGATTATGACGACCATAATCATCGCGTAATGCGCAAAAAGTGCCTACGCTTGAAACACCACTTTTGTAGTAAGTTTAGATATTTTCAACGCATTGTTCGATTTATAAACTAATACTATGATACTTCAAGTGACAGCTGAGTTTGGCAAGTGTCAAATGCCAGCGTTTCAAACTTGAAACTACAAAATGAATGACCCCGTTTTTGTTTCTAACCCAACTTTCTTTCTATTGGATTGTTGAATAAGTAATGGCTTTTTTTTGCGCAATAGATGGCTCTGCTCTCGTTTATTTGTATCTGACCACGAAAAAACATACACATCGAATGATTGCACGCAGTTCGGTCAAGTTGTGTACTTGCAATTATTGTTCGAACATGTAGAATGTTGTAGAGCATATTCGCCATATTTTGCTTTTTTACGTCAAAGTAGGGAAGAAAATAACTGAGGCAAATAAAGCAGGATAAAGTTAACGACAACAATGTCACAGAAAACGCATATGCCAAAACTGCTCCGTGACGATAATTGTTTAGTTGAAGACATTCATCGCTCCAGCAAGCCGTTCGAAATTGACGGCGATTAAATCATTCGGCGGTTCGAAAGTTTTTTGCCGTTCTTAAAGTGCCAATAAGGAGCATTCATGCCCACTTCAAATCGTTTGGCTTCCAAAAGAAACTCGAAGCTTGACAAAGTACTTAATTGTCAGCGATCAACTCACGAAATCGATCCATTCTTGAAGTGTATGATCACGGACGACGAAAAATTGAGTGCATTGAACAATGTCAAAATGGCGAGATTAAGCATCGAAAAGCAATTAAAATCAAGCATCCACCAAAAGAAGATTATGTTTTTAATCTGGTACTGGTGGTATTGAAGTCTTCACCAGTCGAACCAGTCTTTCATGAGACGCTTCCAAAGAACAAAGGATTAATTCCCATGTCTACTGGAAACTTATAGAAATTAATTGAAGTAATGGAACGGAAACGTCCCGATGTGATCAATCGTAAGGGTGTGATGTTTTACCGCGCACAAGTTTTGTCGATCGGAAATTGTTGGAGCTGGGTAAGGAACATGCCCTGCTACTGAACATGCCATCAACCAGCAGATTGCCAAGTTTTTTGCAGCGAAAATAAGAACCTCGATGAGCGCCATATTATGAAGTTGCCCGAGAGACGACAGAAGGCCAATTCATTATAAAAAAAATATTTATTACATATATTTAATAAACGCACCTGAAAATGCATTGAAAAAAATGTAAGAACTGAGCAAGCCAATAATACAAGACCCAATATTGAGATGTTTCAGTGACGTGTGTTCCGGAACGAATTTCAGAAGCAGAAAATACTGTCGTTAGCAATTAAAATAAATGAAAATCAAAAAGAGTGTCGCAAACAGAACGGATCGCTGGGGCACAGTAACTTTTATTTTTTCGATGTCAATCTTAAAAAATGTTTTAGGATTCTAGTCCCTTGATTTTGTACCTTTTTTCGATAAAAGAGGTTGATGCCAATCTCCGTCAAATGCTTTGAAATATGTACATACAACAATCTTGCTTTTGAAAGATGGCTTATACTGTGGTTTCACTTTTAAGTGACTATGTTGTAAAAAATTGCCGGTGGACCACCGATTTGTCACAATGTCCATCGAAATAAGGGACATAAGAGCATTTGGGTATGTAGTCGGAGAGAGAAGAAGATTTAGGTTTTCATCGATGGACTGCCCAAATGCTGTTTACTAGGATTTATGAAAAGAGATGTCAGAGATGAATACCTTTTCAGACAACATTTTAGCAATCTCTAGTGTTGGTGGAGATATTGCGTGACCAAACAGGAGCCAGCTGAGATGCAGGATTAGGCTGAGCTGATGTTTTTTTTTTATTTTCACTTACGTGTACGTTTAATCTGAAACTGGCAACTATTCAGTGCTTCCCCTTCAGTCAAATGTTACATTAGTGCAACGTGCAGAATTGCAATTGTTAGAGTAAAGAATTAGAAAATGTTTCGAAAGGGAATAAAACATTATTTAACAAAATCAACTACAGAATAGAATGAATAAAACATTAATTTTGAGATCTCTTTAAACAATATCTTTGAAACTTTTGTAGACCTTAAGTTTGTCTGTACAATGTTAACCTTATAGCACATTTCTTTTGTCCATCTTGGAGTTGTTATGAGGTTATTGACTACTGGACTTTGTACCATCCATTTACTATTTTTTGAAATGTCCAACTTTTTGTTTTTACGGCTGGTAATTTCCGTTCCATTTGTTGAGCTTAGAACTCCACGAAATGTGTCAGCAAATGTGCGACTCTAAATAGAAAACGGACGTTGAAAGACGAACAGATCAACGTTAGGGATTTTATTGCTACTTAGGCCAAGGGAGCGATATGACGAAATGATCCCTGGTAAGGTTAATGCGTTCAGATCTCCGCTTCTTTGTGTAAAACATGTTATTGA
Organism: Volucella inflata; assembly: GCA_928272305.1. NCBI lineage: Eukaryota > Metazoa > Arthropoda > Insecta > Diptera > Syrphidae > Volucella > Volucella inflata. The sequence goes on along the minus strand of OV743717.1, from coordinate 78,089,902 downwards.
ACCGAATTGACTTGATTTTCTTAGTCTCTGAGGATAATAAGTCCGTAACAATCCACCACTCTTCTACGGCTTAAGGGGAAACTTGGAAAAATACCTATAACAAAGGAAAATGTTCGGTACAAGAATGACATTTCAAATAAGACCAAAGCACTGATATTTTTGCACTTCGTTTATCTTATATTAGTCATTTCTGCACTTTATTTGCAAAGCAAATTTTTTTCTTTTAAAATAAATGCGTTGAATAATTGTTGCCACCTTCACGACGACAATAACCTATGTGACTGAATGATTGCAGAGGACCTCAGCTTCGAATTTTTTAAATAACCCCAGACTTAGTGGCATAAACCTTTTCCTAACACCTTGGACTTAGACCTTAACCCCCTTTTGGCTAGTGGTTTTGCTTCCAATCCCTTAATATAACCCAGCCAACTCAAACATTGAATCAGTAAAGTCCTGACTAGATGTCGCTGAAGAGCGCTTGCATTTCGTGCCTAAACCCCCCCCCCCCCCCCTTTTATATCCAGTCAATACAAACGGAACCGAAAACTATCTCAGATTAAATAGAGCTGTGGCTGCCTCCCCTTAAAAATACTTCAAATTCCTCAGCCCTAGTGAGAACAATGTCCCTGACCTCTCTTGTCTAAAAATGCCAACGAAAAGGTGCAAGTTTTAAGCAGAATATTTTAAATTAAAAGTACTCATTATTATCCCCTGTTTCACCATTTCGAGGTATGAGTAGGAGTTGATGGACAGAGGCTTCATTGTCAACGCATGTGTTTTCGTCCACTTTAGACCCTTGGTGCCTTCTGGGCTAATAAGTAGAAGGTCTTTCATTAAGCGCTTCCTATCTTTAAATTCAAACAAAACAAAGGTCCAAAGAAATATGGACCAATGACGTCCAAAATTCACACCAAACAGCGACTTTTTTGGGATGGATTGAACGCTCTTGGATCTCATGTGGATTAATATCGTCCCAATATCGACAATCTTGTTTGTTTACGTAATCATTCTTGAAGAAATGTTCCTCATCGCTAAGGATGATTTCTCGAAGGAAATGAGGGCTAGTTTCCAACTGCTCCAGAGCCCATTCAGCGAACACACATTGTTGTCTATGGTCGTTTACCTTCATCTCCTGGGTTAGCAGAAATTCGGGTCAGCAAAATTCGCCAAGTTGTGGTCTGCGAAAGGCCGAGTTCTTGTGAGCGACGCGAAATCGACTACCTCTGATTCTCCTGCACACTCTCACGGACAGCGGCGATGTTTTCGGCTGCTCTTGCATTTCGTCGACGTACGGGTTGATTGGTGTTTAGGCAGCAACAATTCATTGTCCTTTGCACTGCTGGTGTCATAAAAAATGCAAGCGGGCGAAATAGCTTTTTTTTATATATTTTTTCTGTTTCGTTGTTTTGCACTTCCTTACGCTCACTGTTAACATCCACACGAGCGGATGATTATTTGTTGAGTAATCACTGCACATGCCTGGTAGACATCCGCTCGAATAATCGAGGTATCGATTTTCCATTGCTAGTGCGGTATGCTTACCAGGCAAAATAAATTATTGTAATTAGTATTTAAGAGAAACCCAAAAATAAAGCGACACAGTTCTTGGTAGAACCTCACCGAACACATAAGTTGTAATTTTGTTCATGCAACACGATCAAGCTAATCTCATCGTTGGCCAACACTCTTTTTGTAACGTACATTGGCATTCTGGTATTCTGGTTCAAGCACCAGTATTATCAGAAGTTGTTAAGGTTCATGCACCTTGAGCAACATTACAATACGTATTGGTTGGTTGGTTTATGGTTTACTGAACCAGTGGACTCAAATTTATCCACCACACAGCGAATAGTCCTCTCTGTACGACGATTATGGCGACCGTAAAATGTGCAAAGCGCGGCGAACGTTGTCCGAACAGAACACCCATTTTGATAAAACAATTACATCGTTTGCACGTGTTGTTGAACGCTATAATCATCCATTTGGCAAAGCAGTCTTAATAAGTGACAGCCAATTTAACATATGCAGCTTCAACAATGTGGCCGCTATCAACCATCAAAGTTCGAAAGTCCCCATCGAAAGACCCTTTATGCACAATAAGTCAGTTTTCAAATTAACTTAACTTTGGGCTCACAGAATCAAGTCATCAAATAGATACTCCTATGACTTACGGAGGTTGTTTAAGTCTCACTCTGTGCTCGATTTGAGTCAGCCTTAATCTCTCTTCAAAAAATAGTTTAAGCTAGCTTTCATATACATAATCCCATTTTAACTTGTCACAGCCTCGTAGCCTGCTCTTGCAGCAAACTCTTACTTAACCAATCATCACATCTTCATACCTAAAGTGAAGAAATACTAACTTACGATAGCTGAAAATTGTTCTTCGAAATCTGGGAATCAGTTTTGAATTATATTAAACAATCCCCTATCCTTTTGAGGTATTGTTCTCAATATAGAAATCAACAACAATATCGTAGTTGGGTAGTCACCGATCAGCAAAACACCCAACCCTTATGTTTATTCTTGGCCTGCTCTCATAAATCGTTGTTCATTTTTAATAATCGAATCGTAAATATCTTTAATAAAAACTTAATGACTTGCTACGAAGCGAAAATGCCATCATAAGTATCTGAGACAGAAATCTTTTCATTCTTCTTTGTTTCTTATTCATGGATTTGTGTAATGATTCTATATGAACGGCGCTACCCCATAAGGACTCGGGATTGAATAAGTTCCTCGTACATTGCATCCCCTTAATACTCCCATTTAGTATATGAGTGTGCTTTTGTATTCACCAAGGATTGCAAATAAGATTTAAAACTTACAAAACGACTCCGTGCTTAGATACTCGTACTCGCATAAGTATACTCTAAGTACGAGTATCATATGTGTGTTACTGTTGGCTAAGAATTTCTAAATTTTGTATTTGTAAATGTGAAAATCCCTTTTGGCTCATCCGTGATATACTCGGATTTGTACAATAAAAATCACTTTAACCGGCGAAAATAGAAACTTTTTCCAAACGACTGAAAGCATTTACGTGTTTATGTTCCACCAAGTGACCTTCGTCAGAATCTATGGAAGAAACCTATTTAACTGCTGACAGCCCTAAGGCTCTTAATCGAAGTCGAAACTCGAAACTCGAAACTCTCCCCCTCCGGTTTGACTTCTGATGTTTTCTTCCCCAAAATGAGTTTGGATCCTTTGTTGGGCTATTATCGGAACACTAATTAGACTAGCAATTGAAGTGGAAATGAGAGATGCAATTTGCCCATGACAAAGGATTCTATTATACTATTACGCCGAATCATTAAAAAAAAAATTTTTCTCTTGACACCACCACCCACCATTCATCATTAATTTAATTAAGAATTTTCAGCTCATTTTAACGACACAACACTTAGATATTACATTAGGGCGTACCATAGAGAAAATAATCATTAAACGGTCTGGTCTGGCTATAACAGATCTCTCTAAGGGTAGTGCTGTTTCTCTAATATTTGAAGGCAAGTTCGGCCTGAATGGCAAGTGATTGTGGAAATATTATGCAAATATTTAGACGTAGATGCGGAACATGGAATTGTTTTGACACATGATACGGCTGAAATTTAATTTAAATTTAAATAACAAGCTTAGTTTTATGAGCGCGTGGCATTTTGACACCCGGCGCTTTGTGTTGGTTGTCCTTGTTTTTATTGTGTTTTTTGTATCTTTGAACTTCTTTTGTTTCTTTAAAACTTTGAATTTAAATTTTTGAATAGACAAACGTTTTTGTTTTGGAATAAATCTTGCTGCTACGACAGCTGAGTCCACGTGTTGATGTTTGACTATCATATTAGGTTTGTTTCATTTAAATTGTCTTACCCCAAGTGCATACTGATTGCCGTTGTTGCCCTATGGTGCTTTTATTCAGGTTTTTATATCTCATACGATTTGGATTGCTCTATGGTAGAATCTCTGAATGACGTGGTGAATGGATGACTCTGTATGAGGCGACAATGGGCCGACTATTGATAGTGACAAATTCCTACCAGCTGTATCCGAACAAACCAATTTGTGTCTCCGTGGACATCCGAAATGTATTATTTCGTGGGGGTTGTTTCAAAGACGATTCAATATTATTCATGTGCGCCGGTATGTTACTAACAAAAGCCGGGCTCTCTTCAAATTAATAGATTGTGACGCGTTTTTTGAAAAAGGTCAGTACGGACAGATACCCAGATAGTCTCTGAAGCAGCCGTGGTCGTCTAAAACTGAGTTGATTAAAGTTTTTTTCGTTATGATTTTATTTATTTCATAAAGCGATCATTGGTATAAGATGAGGGGTTAATCTTCCTTTTGGGGTAAGTTTTAGTGTGGTTTCGTGTATGAAAAAAACGTATTCATTGTACATTCCATTCCTACTGTACCAGTGGGTATTTAGTGAGGTAGTACCCTGTGGTATCACTTTTGCAGCAAGCGACACAATATGTTATGCTGAGCGCACCTGAGTTTTTAGCAAAAATCACCGTCATGACGCCAGTAGCATCCTGCAGTCTTGCCTATTAAGGGACAGCAGGTAAGGCCCTGTCGTACAGAACCATTCGTCTGCCTGCGACCTGGTGAGCCATGTCATCTGCAGTGAGCATAACTGGAACCCAACTTTCAATAAAGATCAACACGACGATACAGGCTGTCCAAACGCATGTTTCGGTCTTGAGAAACAGTCGTCCAAGCCTTGGCTAGCAAGTTTAATATTCTGTGATCTCATTATGACAAGTCTTATTGAATTTAGCCTTTCGACTCCGCTCAGTTAAGCCTTTCATTGTAGAACTAGCTTCGAGGCTATATGGCGTTTTAGTTAAACTTGTGCAGGGCCTGTAGCTACAGACCTACACCGAATCCTCAGAACATAGTTTTTTACCATCCGGATTGCGTATCTAACCGATTGACAAAAAAAAAATGGTAATTCTTCATACGAGAAGTGAAATCGAATGTTTCCGTATTTCAGAAAGATAGCAGCGCTACAACCTACATATATCGGTTTTGATACGAGCAAGGAGACTCAATTTTATTCCTTATTTAGCCCAATCTCTGTCTGAAAGTATTCCTAGCTACGAAGAATGTCAATTTCGTATTTTTTTTATTTTGAGGTATTTTCACGAAACTTGCTGCACAAGATATGATTGGCCTTATCATTGCCGTGTAGTTCAAGAGCGCCCTTCTCAAAAGGACGCATTCGCCGTATAGTTAAAAAAAACATTGTTATCCTAGATGACACAGAAATACTAACATTGCTTCGTTGGAAAATTTAATGAATCATTAGATGTTGCATTGATAAAAAAGACTAGTCAGCCTGTCTCAGAGAACAAGCTCAATTTTCAGAATATAAACTGAGAGCTATTTTTAATCATCGATCACGTCTAAAACTACCTGCGCAGATAGATAATTCATAGACTGCTGAGAGCAATGTATTGGCCACCCATGGGCTGATATGAGTCTAAACTAAGCCTACTGCACTTTCGCAGTATCCTTTGCTTTGGTAAACTGATTCATCTTAACCGTTGAAAGAGGACGCATTTGAAAACTAGTTTTGTAAAAATTTCTTCCCCTTTTCATTTTTTCGTCCATTTAGGAATCGCTCGCTTTCAAATCTTACACCTTCTTCAGCAAGTTTCTCGATATAAAGCATCAAAAATGCGACGCTCGTAACGTGATACAAAACTAACATAGGCGAGCAGCCAGTCGTATACCCATGTAAGCACATAAACATGACTGGAAACATTAAGTCGAAGTATAGAACTCGCGACTCCAGCAAGTGGAAGTGTTTTATTCTGTTTCGAATTCTAAATGCACCTACAGTTTTCGATGACTTTTCGTGTATCAGCTCTAGATAATGTTTAAAATCGGACGACTGTCATTAATACGTCCGAGACACTTAACAAATGTTTAAAAAAGGATGTCCTCTAAGTCTAACCATTCTCGAAATGAATACCGCTTTAGTTCTATGATCGGCGAGTTGTAAACCGGTGCTTATCAACCAGTGACTTACAGCTCCATATGTTCACTTCTGATCTTCATCAACACGCCAATCTCATCAGCAAATCTGGCCCAATTTGAACTTTTTTTATGGTCTGCCCTGTATATTATCCCAAGATGCAAAATAATTATATTAGATGCCAATAATTACCCGAGGAAAACGTGGAGTAATGTGAGTGAACTACTTGGAAGAAAGAAACGTCCAGTAGATGAAACAATCAAAAGCAATTTTCCAAATGCTACAGACGACTTAAAAAGCATTGTTGAAGAATTTGCGGAGCGGTTCTCGAATCAAGCGGCAAACATTATTCATGTCTGTGACACAAAAACGTCAGACAACGACCACCGTCAACTACAACAAAGTATCTACATGGAGGAAGCAACAGAAATCGAAGTTTACAAAATATTGTGTTCACTAAGTAATAAAAAAAAAAAGGTCGTGGAGCAGATAACATGACCAGTTGATCTCAAAATGAATGCTTTGTGTCTATAATCACGATGATAATAAACCGTAGTTTGTATCAGTGAGTTAACACGCGTAAGCAGTCACCTATCTGACGGAAATACGAGAAGGCTCAAGTATCCAGTCAGACGCATTGTATGCATTTTTCACTTGCATGCGCGAACTTGCATGAGCTTTCCCGTGGGAACCAAGGCCATTGAAGTCAATTGTATCGAGGTTAGATTTTAAGTATGAGTTTCATTGTTAGGGAGTTCTAACGAGCACCTGGTTGAATAAACAACATTTATAACGTTAAGTTTGTGTTTCATTTAATCCAAGTTGCGCGGCTTGTTCGCGCGGATATAATTTTTTTGGAAAACTTCTTACGAAGGACTTTTACTCAGTGTCATGTGCCAAAACTATTGAAAACATCAATAATTCGCCCAATATACAAGGGAGGCAGAAAAAAAGTCACGGAGAATTACAGACCGATTTCAATCCTGCCAGCTGTTGAAAAATGCCTGGAAGAAGTAGTTGTTAAACGTGTTAATTTTTTTATGTCTAAGTACAAAGTGATTCACCCTAATCAATTTGGCTTTCAAAAATGCAAGAGCACCCAATCGTTGCTGGGGGAGTTAACCGATGTGGTGAACGCTGGACTGAATAAAAATCACCATGTGCTTGTGCTTTTTATAGACTTTAGCAAAGCGTTTGATACCCTGAAACATGAAACGCTGGTGGAAAGTTTAAAAAAATTAGGATTGAGAGGAGTGCTGGCAAACTGGCTCAAAAGCTATCTGACTGAAAGAGCAATCCAAGTCAAGGTATTTGACACATTAAGCAAAAAAAGAACAATTAAATACGGTGTGCCACAAGGTTCCAAATTGGGCCCCATTTCATTTATTCTATTCACGAACGTACTACTCAGTACATTTAAAAAAGCTATTGCTTATGTTTATGATGATGACATCGCAATCATCGTAAAACACAAAGACCTACACTTAGCCGTGAAGATATTGCAAGACAAATTTAACGCCAAGTCAAAACCATTAAGCATTTTCTGTGGCGTGAGCACATCAGCGTCCTGCGTCTTCAACTTAAGAGCGCTATCTTTTCAATGGTTTATCTTAAGCGTTATTCACCTTTATATGTACAAAAGCAAGTGTACTACTCGTGGACAGAGTCACGCTTTAGATACGGGATTCTGGCCTGGGAAAACGCAGCAAAGTCCCACCTAGAGAAGATATCTAACTCACAACATCGTCTTGTTAAAATAATTAGAACTATAAACTCAAGTTTTAAAGTTTTAGATGTCAAGGAAATCTTCCAGATGACTACACTTCTAAGCTACATGGACGATCAACGGTTTATCCTACACAAAAAACACCCGAAGAAGAGCACAAGGGATAATAAAAGTTCCGGCAGCTTATAAATCGTTTGTAGACAGAGAATTACATTGCATTGTCCCTAAATTAGTAAATTCGCTCCCACCGTTTTTGAAAGTCATTCCAAATTTTAAAAAAAGAAAGAAAAAGTTAAAAAATCATTACATTGAATCTCATTGTGTAAACTAAAGTTACATTAGTATTTCAACACCACCAAAAAATTTCAACTTAAAACAAAATTTAGAATAACCATTGTTAACTTATATATTTTCGATATAGACACTTCAAAACTTTATTAACTTGTATCCAACCGCCTGCAGATAAGCACTCTGCTTCGCAAGTAAAACGTTGTAAATGTGAAAATTTGTGCAAATAAATAAATGCTGCACTGCTTACAAAAGTGATATCATGATAAAGTCTGAACTTTCTATCCCAAACGTGATTGGGAGAGACGAAATTGCTTCAAATGTAGCAAACCTCTGCTTGGTTGTTAAGAAATTGTTGTTTCTCGATCCGTGTTCTTGTTCTCACCGATGTGCATTTTGTCCAATTTTTTCCCCTATTTCTTTCTATGGGTCTACCAGATGATGTGTTCTTGTCGATCGCCGATGTTCCTATATCCACCGCGTTGCCTAACGAGTATGCTTTAGTCGGGATTTCATCCGTTTATTATTGAATGGCTGCCGTCAGCACCTTACACTACTTGTGGTTGTGTATTTGTAATGTTGTCGGGCCAAAAAGTGCTCATAGCACATCAGATTCGACCACAAAATGATATCCTTTTTAAAACAGAATTGGGCAACCTGAAGTCTAAACTATATCTCCATAAGCGAATAATCCATGTCCCTACAAAAAAAAAAAAAAAAAACACTGTGGCGCTGGCAGCCCGGTATGGGCCATGGCCTAGCTGCTTGACACTCATTTGTGTTGCTCATGTTGTCGTTTTTTGTGACATCTGAGCGGGCCCTACGGTTTATCGCCGAGTCCGAACGGCACTCCTTCGAAGCTTTTTCGTAGGCAATTTTACTTTCGGGAGTTTGCCATTGCCCGCCGAAAGGGGATGGCGATTTGAAAAATTGTTGGTGAACCAGCCAGGAATCGAACCCAGACTATCTGCGTAATAGTCCAATGAGCTAACTTTCACACCATCGCCATCGCCTTTTCTCCTACTTAAGCAAAAAATCGACTCTTAGTCAGCTTGTGGGGCTATTTGACTGCATCTTAGGAATTGGATTGAGAATATGCCGCTTCTTAAGTAAAAAGTGTTCCTGTCTTGAATCCAACTATTATTTTTATTTAAGATAATGCTACAATCCTATTGAACCTAAGCCCCAACCAATAAACCTCTCAGGCCAGCGGATTTTCTGGCGAACTGCTTGCTCATTCCAGGATGATTAAGTTTATTGCCACCTAATGCAAGATCTTCTTCTATCAAGTTGTCCCTGTAAATATAAATTGAAGCAACTTCCCCTAGCCATTTTACGTGACTGATGAACACCTTTTCGACCTGGTCGATGTACATTTTGTAGAGTTCTAGAAAGGCGGATGTAGAATTTTTGAATAATTTTTGAAAACTCGTATTGGTTCGCGAGTTTTTCAGAATTGTAGTTGAGAAGCTCACAAGGTAGTTCATGGGGGTCACTAGTCATATTAAGGAAATACTCGTAACCTAAACCTTGAATACGACTGATAACAACGTTGAATACCTATCCTACTCCAAAAACAAGGAAGCGATTTCCGGTAGCTGAACAACTTCAACTTTTAAAAGTTGATATAAACCTATCAGTCTCCTGATAAATAATTCGATCAACCAGACTCATCACATTGCAGTTGCCGTAGGACGCGTTTAAATTTTTTTTGAAATACCAAGGTGCGAACACAGCTATCTCAAACTTTATTTAGGAGCGAAAATACTATGGAACAAATAATTTTGCTTCATGTAGGCCCTGAAGCAGCACAGGGGCAGTTGTAATATTTTTGGTTATTTCTTGGCTTTTTTGGATTTCAGCACTTGATGCAGGTAGGCATTGTAATTCACCAAAAATCTACATCCAAATAGATGCTGCTGAAATAGTCACCGTTCTATTTTTTACAATGTTTAATCCTCCTTGTGTCCGGCCGTTTATACCGAACTTCCAGCCATTAAGACTCTGACGGTAGTCTTCTACGATTGTAGTTGGGCACTTGTGGTCCGAACAATCCATGTTTAGATCTGAACGCCGCTGTTTTTCATTTTTCCATATCCGAGGAGATTGATAGTTCTACAACGAAACTCTTGCTCAACGAACATGCTTGTATGTTTGACAAAGTCCGGTCAAACGAGAACAGTACCCAATAGCTACTTCGAGGATGTCAAGTACATAGTCACAGCTACAGCACAGGGCATCTCCATATTGTCCTACAATTGTATAAGATTTCCTGTAAAACTTGTTACATTTGCGTGAAGTAGCTACTAGCTATCTTAACCGAAACTGGAACTCTAAGGTAGCATATCATTTTGTTATTTATTTAAGGTTAGGCACTACAATAGAGTTCGTAGCTGATCTCAAGCACTTCACCTATGAATAACTAATACAAGCAAACATACATATGTACTATAGATACGAACAATAATAATTCCATTTTAATTGGCAATTGAAAAGACTTATGAAATTAATGCATAAACTCGCTGCAGGATACAATCGCTGCACAAATTTCATTATGGCAGTAAAAAGGATATTACGGCATCAGCTAGCAATCAGTCTTTAGATACATGGTAATGCCATTACGACGAAATCATACAAAAACCATTGCCTTCGGCATAACACTCTGTAAGGGATTTATCTTATTCCCATTGATGGGTAATTGATTGATTCAATTGATGCTAAGTTGCATGTCAATCAAGACAAGGGTTGTTAATTTAAACGGTCATCTGTGTGGATATATTATTAAATGAATTCCTTCGATATACGAGTACATTCGGGTGGTCGAAAATGAAATTAATTAATTGAAAAGGCCTTTTCAGGGTGCTTTGGACGCTTAATGGAGCTGAAATTCGATCAATTTAATGTATTATAGAGTTAAAGGATGCATATGCAAGCATTTGATGAATATACTGATGTGTGATAAAACAGAAAATGCTTCCCGAAATGAAGTATGGACCAGGGGGCTGGTTAAACTTTTCGCCAGAATATCTGACGGCACTCATACTAAAGGCCGTAAGGCACGTGTTCGAACTTTCAGGCTTTCAGGCAGTAGCGTGACTTTCTAATTGATACTTCCAGCAACTACAATGTCAAGGCCAGAGCTCTGTTATCCATAAGTTAAGAGTCACCCAGCGATATAAGAAGCAGCAATTAGCAAGAGTGAATCTTCGGATTTAATAAAAGCTGACATAGACCAAGTCTTTTACTACCTGAAAGCAGTAGCCTTCTATCTTGATGTTCTGTGTCCTAGGCGTCAATGTTATATACTGTTATATACACCAAAATCTTCATGAATAACTTTTTCAGATCCCCAGTACGGACTGTGATTCTACGTTGAAGTTATCTTCATCAGCATTGCGAATTTCTGTTCAGGTTTTGTAACTTTGGAATATTCGTTTTATTTTTTGGTTAAACTTCCGAACTTCATTGTCCTCTCTTTGTTTTACTCGTAGAACTCGCAAGCCCCTCTCGGTTATTTCGAAAGGACCTCTCCGTACATACGTTGTTTTTCTTTGGCTTGTCTGTCTGCATTCTTCATCGGAAAAGGGGTTTAATTGTTGAAGCGGGTTGAAACCCAACACATCAGAGACCCCTCTTTGATTGCCCTCTACCAACGTGTAACTTTTCTTTTATGTTCGATGCTGGTGATATCGAATTTTTCGAGATATTTGGAAGCGTTCAGTTGTTACGAAAATCCACAGCCATATCTTGTCTACAACCGGCAATGGCCTGAGTCAATATTAGCTGCTTCGGTCCTCCAAAGATCTGGAGCAATACCTTGGTGATAGATTCTGCAAGATGGCGCAAAAGTCGTCACCTGATGTTTTTTTTTCCATTAAGTCGAGAAAATGATATTGGCTAAGTGGCCATTGCCAGAATTGATGACCATTCGCGCCCGATTTATGGCATTTCATATCACACCTTACCAGAACTTCCGACGATAGGCCCTCGCATTCTCGACGGATATTCTCTTTGAGGGCTTCATGAGTCTGAAGCTTGTTGACTGAAAGAAGTTGGCCAGTGTAAATCGTCAAAACGAGAGATTAGGCGACCAGGAAATACAAGCTTCAGAATTTCGGTTGGGACTCGTGCAGTATGCGCCAGGAGAAAATCATTGAACATGGCTCTGTGGTTATTTGCCCCGCTGCGTTTTTGAAAACCTCAAGCGCAAACGGGCACACCATGCAGTAACTTTGAGCGGGTGTAATGCCTCTTCGTGGGTTATACGCGGATTTTCAGTTCCCAAAAAGCGATAATTTTACTTATTCACATATCCACAGAGATGAAAATGGGCCTTGTCGCTCATGATGATTTTCAATGAGAATTTGTCTCCCTAGTGGTCAAGATTCAGGCTGACATGACCCCAATTGCGGGGCACGTCGTCTGGTCGATGCTCCGGGTTCCTCTGCGACATCTCCAACCACAGCTGCGACATTCTCAGTAGAACGGCTGCTACGGCCCGATAAGACCTGGCAGCATTTAGTGTTATTCCATACTCTTCTAGGAGGGTGGCTAAATGTCGTAGTATTTGCCCAGCTGGTTTCGGACGACCGGGAAATCTCAGCCGAAACTCACGCTGCGCCAATACCATCGTAACAATTATTCCACTTTCTTAAGGAGTACAGCGATTTATGTCTTGTTGACGTGTATTTTGTTTCTGTTTACTTTACAAATGTCAAAGTGGAATTGACATTTGCCGTTATTTGCAAAAATTATAGCATCTTCCGATCGGGTGATGGCTTTTGCGCCACCTAGTATAATCGATTTAGGTGACGGTTCATTGATTAGCAGTTGGCCAGGTCCGTTTTTCAATATCAAAGATTGAAAACGGTGTCCTGGCGACTGTACTTTTTGATCGTTTTATCAAAGATCCTCGCCGAGGATCGTCACTTTTGAAACCATCTTTTTCATACAAAGCCACTTACAATACCATACACTAGTGCCTACTAGTTGAGCACGTACTTGAAATTTTAGACTTCACTCGTTGGCATTTATTTAAGCTACGAGTACTATCGTGAAACACCACTGGAACAAGGACAAGGACAAGAATGTAGTTCAGTAGTCCAATCCAGGATTCAGATTTTTCTGCAGTTGCCTATCAATTGCAGTCATCTGTGTCATATCCCACAGATATGTTGCTTATTTTCTGCATTGTTTGATCTTTTAACGTGGAAAGAGTTAGCCCGGCACAGCATCCGTAATTTCCCTAACTATACTCGTATAACGAAAATCAACGTATTACGAGAAATGCATTTGGTGGGCTTATACAATCTTATGGTCCACATAAGTGGCCAGCTGAATGCCCAATTTGTTGTACAAACGAAAAGTTTGAAGTTTAATTTTCAAGTTTGGATAACGATTCAGTGAGCAGCAGTTAACTTCACCCTTTGGACTTGTGAATTGGCCGCCTGGATTATGTGATATCTATCTTCTTGTTTCTAGGTCTACCAAAAGTCCGCGGTCTACATGGATAAGCTGGCTACGATTGAAGAATTTTGACGCCAACATTAATCGAGTATCCGATTAGACTTCATGTTTCTTGAAAAAAACAACGTTTGCCTATATGTAAGCGTTAAGTATGTTCCTCTTAAATATCGCAAGTTTAAGCTTCGGTTGCATATTATTCAATAATAAAAAAATATTACCAGATAGCACTGCACAAGAAGTTCTACTCCTGCCTCGGAGACATATTTAATTCCAAAAGGTTGAAATATTTGAACTCTATATTGATTTAATCTTATAGGTAGTCGGTTGGTCAAAAAATTATTTAGCCAAAAGAAATACAATGCCAAAGAATATAAAGTGACTAACGACAAGCCTTCTCATACGAATAATAAAGGAAAAGCACCGAGATTCGTCTAAGGATTTACACATGGTATTTATCGACCCCTAGAAAGCATTCGATCGAGTGCCTAGGGATCTCATATGGGCCGCGCTGAGGTCTCAAAACGTACCGGAAACGTATGTTAGAATAATACAAGACATGTACGGAAACGTGAAAACTGCGGTTAAAAGCTCTGCTGGACTAACGAGAGAATTTCCAGTTAATGTCGGAGTGCATCAAGGAAGCGTACTTAGCCCTTTCCTCTTTAACGTAGTATTCGACTATCTTTCAAAAGACTGCATGCGCGAACCAAATATAACGCCAATTCTCTTCGCTGACGACGCAGTTATACTAAGCGATAACGTCGAAGATTTACAGAAAGCCTTAGATTCATGGAGAAATGCGCTAGAGAGAAACGGGTTTAAAATAAGTCGTTCAAAGACGGAGCATTTGACGTGCCCATTTGCGCATCCGTTGCGACCTGTTCCGGATATAATGCTAGACGGGATAGTTCTTCCGAAAAGCACTATCTTTAAGTACTTAGGATCAATCGTTAACATGGAAGCGAAATGTGACGACGACGTAAACCACAGAGTGAGTGTGGGGTGGATGAAATGGCGGGAAAATTCGGAAATCTTTTGCGACCGAAAATTTCCACTTAAACTAAAGGGGAAACTCTACACCACGGTTGTTAGACTAGCTCTTATATACGGTTCACAGTGCTGGATAATGTACGAAGCGTTTAAAAACAAAATGACGGCAGCGGAAATGAAAATGTTAAGGATGTCTAGTGGAGTCACTAAACGCGATTGTATTAGATCTACGCATATAAGAGGAAGTCTACATATAAAGAATTCGGTAACCGAACAGCTTGAGGCGAATAGAATAAGCTGGTATTGCCACGTTCAAAATAGATCTGCGAAAAATCCGGTTAAAAAGGCACTATCAACTACGGTCACTCCAACTGTAAGAAAACGAGGTCGGAAAAATAATTCCTGGATTTCTCAGATGGCAAATGCGCAACAACGTCTGGGGCTTACCACTGAAGCGATCCAGGACCGAGCATTATGTAGACGCGTTCTGCGGTCTGCAACATTAGCCAACCCCATAAGCGGATGCAGTAAAAATGGGAAACTCGTTACGCACAAGCCTTTCTCAGCCTTTCATTGCTCATTCAAAACTCTTTAAGCTTGATTCAACTTCTTCCACTTGCAAAAATGATGTAGAATCTTTCTCTGAGGTATTAGGTTTAACTTCGATGATTTAACTATCCCACAAAAGGAACGTAACAAACTTATAGCAAAACACAATTGAGTGACATAATAGACAAATAAATTTGTGTCATTGCAATGAGTTATGAGCATTTAACACACAATGAAGACAACGTCGTATACCTAAAATCTGTGCCATGATTTAAGACCACATCCTATTCATAATTCAACTTGGATTATTCGGATCGCAGACACTTATACATGCCTTCGTCGGATATCATTAATGACTGCCTATTCAGCCAACAATGCCAACATTCAACATTTATCATCTCCATAGACTTGCCTAACATTTTTTCTATTTTAGTCATCAACAAATAAATGTGTTAATTAAATTTTAACTATTACAAAAATGATTATAATAATATTCAGCATCAAAAATGCACTTCCCTTAATTCAGTTTTTGTATTGCATTGTAGTAACTGGATGAAAAAAAAAAATAAAATAAAAAATAAACTCAAATGGAATTGAATTCTTTTGGGTCATTGATTATGGATGCAATTTTAAGCGGATTAATTAAATACCGAAATGGATAGAATAAATATTTAAGTAATTATAATGGAAAACGTTTGACTGGCAATGTTTCACCCACGGTCCATAGAATTGCAACCTGTGAAAAGTGAATACAAATCAATCGATCATCGCTTGTTTTTTTGGTCATTTTCAGTGTAGCCCTGTTCCCAAAACAGTAGTGGACGTATTAATTGAGGAATCATGTTATAAAAGAATAATCACAAAGTTTTAGAGACCCAACATTCATACTAAACTATAAAAAATAAACTCCATACTCCAAACGTTCATAAAGATGGTTAACAAAGGATTTAAAGTTGACATGGTGCGAACTATTAAGGACCATGGGAAGGCTCAACTTAGTAGGCTATTGCCTTACTAATAATAATACATTATATCGCCGAGATTCTAGTTCGGTATTATATATCATCAACTGGTGTCACTGTAGATGTACGAGTATACGATTGAATATCCATGTTCGGTGTCAAGATATTAACCGTATCATCTTGATTACGATATATTGCCCTCTCCCTACTCTAACATTCAGTCGCTTATATTTAATGACGCAATTAAAACTTGGTATGCTGACATTGTCGTCTTTGTTTAACCAAGATTCTGACATCTGTTAAATGGGCAGAATGTATTCTCTTAGAGCTCATAGAATGTATCTTTAGTGTTGTCATCTTTCTCCTCTGTTGTCTAGTAAATCTTTACCGGCCTGAGCTCCAAATACATATGTCGGGTAGCCAGGATGAGGTCTCATTTGTTCCAGGATTTTTTCTTCACCGTTGATTTCATCTGGGGATTTCAGCCGCTATCCGGCTTATAGTGCTGGTATTTTTGTCTGCTGGTCCAATCTGGATGGACATTAACCAGTACCCGACGAGCACAGTATAGTATAAGCACAGTTGATAGTTGCAACATTGGATATCGCCAGGTTGCAATCTCTCAGTGCCTACTTCTGCCGCACCCAACCTTCAATTTTCTGAATTCAAAGACTACATCTAGTAAACATCTATTCTAATTGAAAATATACATGGAGCCATGGTCATATTGCCTACCTAAGCACTATATAACTACTTTCCAATATGACAACTATCATACAAATCCAGGAAATCGCTTTCTAGTGGCAGGCGACTTTACTGGGGGTCAAGATAAATCCCTAAAAAATGCAAGAACTTACTTTACCCAATCAAAACAAACAAGTGCAAACATATCAGCACGAGAGAATCCAACTTATGGCCTACCCCTGACTTTATTGACTTCTGCATAGTTAAATCCTCTTTTGATCAGTCCTTAGCCCATTCACCCATAACTATTGAATACTCATAAAAGTAACTTAAACAACTAAGCTCTACAACTCGAAAATTGACTGAGACACTTTCCGAGACCATATAAATAATTGCCTAGCAACTGACATTTCTCTCAAATCACAAAGCAATATTGAAAGAGCGATAATATACCTGAAGAACAAAGTCAAGAAAGTAATGAGCAACGCCCACAATAGAACATAAGCGTTACAACATTTCTTCGACTCCACTTATTACATAATGAGTGCATACGTCGGCAATTCTATCACCTTCATTCGACTTAGCGTATAAGTGGGATCGACGTCGTATCTTTTTTTTCTCTCGTGCAGCTAAATCTTATTAAACGTGACGCGTCTTTGAAATTTCACTCTCAACTCCAATTTTCGAACCGACACCTAAGAAGTTTTACATCCTAAATAAAACCTAAACCTTCTTCGCCGTTCCATCTCTGCTATAGCACCTCTGCGTCTATAGAAGATGTTCCCCCTCAAAATATCCTTGCAGGGATAATGGATGCTGAAAAAAGCTAATCTGTGGCTTAGAATATCTTTATCACATCACTATATGAGCATTCAATTAGAGCAATCTAATGTTGTAGTTTGTCTTTTAATGACGAATACACTTTTAACAAGACATTGTTTTCAGCATTTAGCTACTGCTATGCGTCGAACTCACTGAACTTCTCACTATGCATCTTGAACTCACTGAAAAACAAAAAGTCGTCGGTAAAAGACGGAATCCCAAACTTCGTATTGAGACACCTGCCCTTGGAAGCAGTAGATATTTGTACTACGCTATTTAATAATGCGCTGAATAATGCGCTCTATCCAGAGCATTGAAAAATAGCAGTTGTACACCCTATCCCGAAAAAGAATAAAATTACGAGTAGGACTAACCCAGCAAATCTTCGATCAATTAGTTTACTTCCGAATATTAGCAAGGTATTTGAGAAAATAATCAATAGGGCTCTGTTAAAGTGGGTGGAGGACAATCAGTTTGGCTTTAGTGCGAGTCATGAAACCATTCATGCAGCATCGAAACTTATCACCGACATACAATGGAACAAATGCAAGAAACAGTGTACGGGTGCCTGCCTGGTTGATTACGAGAAGGCCTTCGATAATATATGGTTAGAAGGGCTTTTCTATAAGTTGATCAGAATGGGCATGCCAAAACCCCTTTTATATATCATTTACAACATGCTTATAGAAAAGGAGTCCTTTGTCAAATGTGGCAACGCCATTTCAAGAAAACTATTTCACATTAAAAACGGCTTGGTATCTGGCTTGATCAGTATTTATATTTTGACATATATACAAATGCTTGTTTGGCCAAGAGAGCCTTAGCCCTAACAAGGAAACTGACTCGAGGGTAAAGGTAATATGCTACGTGGCCCTAATCAAGCCAATCATCGCTTATGGTTGTCCCGTGTTATTCAACGTAGCGCCGTATTATATTGAGACAATTCGGGTGTTTGAAAGACAATGTCTTAGGATCTGTCTTAGATTATATAGAACACCAGAATCTGACTTCATAAAATATTATCCCAACAAGGTCCTTTACGATGGGGCACGAAGGCACGTTGCAATGTTATCAACCATGAGAATACACTCCGATCCGGCTTTATTCCGCCGCAGTCATTCCTCTATAGAGATATTAAAGGGTTAGTGCAAAGTAGGGACGATATCCCGGTAATATACCACCGCCACCGCGGTGCGAGGGGAAAGCGGCTCATCTACCATGGGTAGACGTTAATGCTCAGGAGCTCTTCCGTTCTAGTTCCGCGATCGCGGACAGAGATCGGGTCGATACTGAAAAACAGCATGCCGATTTCTGGTGGCTTAGAGAAGAGGAGAGTATCGATATGCTCTCCAAGACATTAGCGTTACTGTAGTACTCGTAACATACTTCTCCTAGTTTTAAGTTAAATTTAGGTTAGATAGGCGGTTTTTGCGGAGAGGCCGGGCTGGTTGACATAAGGTGGTATCTCTGAGAAGTAACTGATCCTTCATGGTATCGGTTACGTCTCGGCGGTGCGTGTGCACGATGTCAACTCACCCGAGGCGTCCGAACTCGCAAGTGCGATGGTGACCACTTGAGGCAAAAGGAAACGAGAGCTCATCATACCGCTTATAATTAAGGTAATTTAATTAGTTTAGATAGGTTAAGTAGAATAGGTAGTCTTAAGTTTTAAAATAAAATGTAAAACTTATGGTTCCGAATCTTAGTTTTTTAAAAATTTTCTAAGAAAAACAGTTTAATCGTAGGATAGATGTATGGCTGAAAAGTAATAGTTTTAGATTTATTGCTAAGCTAAGAGTGCTCGGTAAGAGCCAGTAAGCTAAATTAAATAATTGACATTGTTCAATTAGATCTCAGCATTTTTGTATAGCATGTGAGTTTATATGGATAGAAGAAATAAAAATGAATTGAAAAGTAAAAAAAAGGTATGCGTCGAAGATATTGTATTGGGTCTATAACTTAATTCGTGCGGTTTGCTAAGAGATGGCGTAACTTGTATTATTCAATTGTTATTATTCCATTGGAACATGCGTTGGAAAGCTACGTCATTGTACGTCATTTCAATATATGTCATTCATTTGAAGCGTAAATAACAGTAATTTTTTTTCACTCAAATATGTCGAACTTTGTGCCTGAAAAAGTGTTTTTTCGGGGAGTTCTTCTTTATATGAAGAAAACTGCTGCCGAAAGTCATCGTATTTTGGTGGAAGTTTATGGTGAACATGCGCTAGCTGAGCGAACGTGCCTAAAGTGGTTTGCACGATTTAAAAGTGGTGATTTTGGCTTGGAAGACGATGAACGTCCTGGGCAGCCAAAAAAGTTTGAAGATGAAGAACTGGAAGCATTACCCTATGAAGATTGTTGCCAAACACAAGAAGAGCTCGCAGAATCTTTGGGTGTCACTCAAGCAGCCTTTTCAAAGCGTTTAAAAGCAGCTGGATATATTCAAAAGCAAGGAAATTGGGTTCCACATGAACTCAAGCCAAGAGACGTCGAAAGGCGGTTTTGCATGTCCAAAATGCTGCTGGAACGCCACAAAATGAAGTCATTTTTGCATCGGATTGTCACTGGTGATGAAAAAATTACGACAACCGCAAGCCGAATATCCATGGCGCGAAAGTAATGCTCTGTATTTGGTGGGATGAGATGGGTGTGCTGTATTATGAGCTGCTAAAACCGGGTGAAACCATCTATGGACAACGCTATCGAACACAGTTAATCCATTTGAAGAGAGCAGTAGCCGAAAAACGTCCGGAATATGCGACCAGACACGAGGCAATAATTTTCCATCATGACAACGCTCGACCCCACGTTGCTATTCCGGTTAAGAACTATTTGGAAAACAGTGGATGGGCAGTCTTACCCCACCCGCCTTATAGCCCAGACCTTGCCCCTTCTGACTACCATTTGTTCCGGTCGATGCAGAGCCGCCTCACCGAAATACGGTTCACATCAGAGCAGAATATCAAAAATTGACTTGATTCATTCTTGGCTGCCAAGCCGGCGCAGTTCCTTTGCGATGGGTTCCACAAATTGCCAGAAAGATGGGAAAAGTCATAGCTTCAGATGGGCAATACTTCGAATAATACTATTGTACATGTTTTTCTTAAATAAACGTTCAAATTTTGAAGAAACCGCACGAATTAAGTTATATACCCAATAGAATAGCGGATCTATCTATCCGCCAATATCAAAGGTTTTATCCCAGCTCAGTGATATTTGTGGTTTTAGATTTCAGAAGAATGAAGTTCAAAATATGAGCTTGCTGATTGATAACTCCATATATTCCTGTGTTTATTTTGGTGGGTCGATGGATAATATTGCTAAAGGCATTCGCATAAATCAGAGAACCTCGACGTGCCAAAGATGTCAGCAACTGGACGTCATTCCCACCAACCTATCATCACGGTTTATTCACTTAATAGGTCCAATTGACTTAGAAGTTGAATCAAAGTGACCACCTACTTTTTTATATCTTCTCTGTTTGGGCTTTAGGGCAGCTCGATATTTTGGCAAAAAAAGATCATCTCCTCATATCATCACCGCAGATGAGGTGCAATACCATCTTGGCGGCTTTGAAAATCCACACGTAGTCATAGAAAAGCCAGTTCATTCCGCAAGTGTGACTATTTGCTGTGGTGCTACTAAGGCATTATAACCGATTTTGTATGGCCAAAAATAGATGAGACTGGTGAACTATGGTCTCAGCAACATGTTGCAACACAAACCATTCAAAAATCGACTAATTGCACACTTGGTTCAATAATCGTGTAATCAATCTTTTTGGTGATGTTTCTTCTTACCCACCACGGAGCTGCGATTTGACATTGCCATGCAAAATAATCGAGACACAATTTGGGCAGTCAAGAACAATATTGGTCAAGCTATTGGTAAAATAAGGGCCGAAAACATAATGTTCTCGTATTAAAAATCGGTTTATCAGGATCGCCTACTCTCAAGCCAGATGAGGCAGTTATTTGAACGAAATGACATTCTATAATTAGTCGGAAAGTTTACGCTTTTCAATTTTAAACTTTAAACTCAAGTGGGTATGAATACACCTATAATGCCTCAGCATGTGTTAAGCTTTTTTTGGAAAATTGGACAGAGAGAAAAGAAAGATGTTTGGGCTCACTGGTGCTCCATGGGTGGCATGCAACATTTATTGAGGAGACTAAATTGTTAGTGTTGTATTCTAGTCAACAACACATCTTACTTGATTTTTGTTGACTAAAAAAATGCAAGTCTTTCAGTCACGACTGGGACTCGAACACCGAACCTTCCGATTTGGAAGCCAGTTCACTACCACTTGAGCCACGGCCACCCACCAACAATCATTGAAAAATATTGAAAAAAGCCTTTTTAAAATTAAGCAGCAGATGGCCAACACTTAACTATCTAGACCCAGCGGATTAGCGCATGTTAAGATCTTTAAGTACTCGTGCTGTTACACGAGTGCAAAGTGAATTTGCTCAACTGGATGCAACACAGCTTCAGCAACTTTAGCAGGGTATTACTTTTTTGACTTCCCAGAGCTAGCTACTGTAGTATAGTGAAATTCCTAAGACCCAGAATTACCCATTGCCCTTATGCCAAAGAGACATCTTGGCATTAAACAAATCTCCACCTCTTCCATTCTAATAATTACCCAATTTCGATCACAAAATTATAATATATTGTAATAACTATCTTTCTGTGATTTATGGACTCCAATTTACCTGTCCTTATTTAAAAACTTGCTACCAATTATCCTTGGGCTGTTTTCTGAAATGTTTGTGCTCCTTCGAACACAACTTCCTCCTTACAACTGCCTATCTATCTTCAAGTCCAAAAACTTGTATTTTGATTTAGTTGAATTATTCTGAGATGACTGGGGTAAAAGATATCTAGAACCAAGGACAAGAGTTCTCTCAGAATTTCCACGAAATAGAGAGAAAGAGAGAGTAATTGAAAATATTTGAAACGTAAAACGTTGATTAATTGTCTTTCCAGATGCTTCCCATTTTCGATGTCATTTCTCTACCTATTTGCCTTGTCAGCAGAAAAATAATGTCCTCTACTTAAATGGATTCACTATCCTTACTTCTAGGTAACAGGTGAACAAAGTGAAGGAGTGTGTCGAGGGAATCCAATATAATCGTTACGTAAACACAAAACTAAAACTGAAAACTACGAGGATTTTCGCCAGATTAAAATATTACGAGTAGATTTGTTACAATTGTTTTAGAAGAAGAACGTGGTAATACTTTTTTTTAAATATTTCAAATAGGGAAGTCACCTTGAGGTCGCATAAGCAAAGACGTGATAAAAATTTATATAGGTAGTTGTGATGTACTAAAATACGAGTAAGTTTTAACTCTTTTTCCGGTAGAAATAGCGTGGGAGGACGATGTCCTAGCTAGTCCTGGAGCGATCTCGTCTTCAATCATTCCGGAATTTGTGGTGTTCGAAGATAGGGTTCTAACCACTACTACTCCACTGCCTACGTACATACATAAATACATAGTGCTAATATTGGACCCAGGCTGAGCTAGCTGGCTGGTCTGATTAACCTTCATCTCATCCTTGTGTAGAAAACTACACAAAAAATTTTTATTTTCTTAATTTCTCAAAAACCACTAATTGCGAACTTCCGGAATTTTCAGACTTTGTTTATATCCTTGATTAACGAACATAAAACATACCTCGCCATAATAAAAATGTTTATGGCGGTTAATAATGCACTAATTACATTGTCTACCCTCATGTGTAGATTTCTACGCATATGAACAGTAAGTGCATGTCATATAAAAAGTCATTTGCGTTAAGTGTTTTAGCAAGTGAATATCGTTGGTATATTAAGTGAAATTTATAAAACTAATTAAAGATAACAATGTTAAAAGCAAGATACTCGTATCTGACAGAGGAAGAAACGGAAGCATTTTTGAATGAAGGCGATGGCAGTGATGACGATAACTTATATTCAGACGATAGCGATTCTGATGAATAGCAAGCGAGTGGCTCAAATGAAACCAACGAATCAATTGCTGAAGTTGATAATGTAGATCCACTGCTTGTTTCGAAAGATGGTATTGTTTGGCAACAACAGCCATTTCAGCATCAACGTGGTAGATTGCGGAATGAAAATATAATTTCTCTTCATCCTGGAACAACAAGATATGCTAAAGCTCGTGTTGATGGCATCAAAGATGCTTTCTTGCTTTTCTTCCCACCACAAATTGAAAATACCATTTTGAAGCATTCAAATGCGTATGCACAAGCAACATATGGTAAAGATTTCAAACAAATCGATTCGAATATGTTGCAAGCATATATCGGTGCTTTGATTTTAGCTGGTGTTTATAGGTGAGTCCTAGTTGCTTTCTTACTTATTTCAACTGATTCTTGACTTTTTTACTATTTGAATCGAGTTATTCGTTTTGATGATGTCATTAGCAAAAGACAGCAACGATCTTCAGATAAATTTGCACCGATTCGGGATAGCGGTGGCGCTACAGTCCGGGGTGGACCTGGGCCTCAGTCAACAAGCTTCTCCAGCCAGCTCGATCCCTGGCTAGCTGTCTCCAGTTTCGCACGCTAAGTTGGCTGAGGTCCTCTTCCACTTGCGTGCGCCACCTGAGTCTTGGCCTTCCTCTACTGCGCTGTCCCTCGGGGGCAGATTCGAAGTTTTTTCGGGCCGGAGCATTGGTGTTCATGCGCTCTACATGACCCAGCCATCTCAGTCTTTGGATCCTCACTCTTCTGGCTAGGTCCATGTCGCTGTACAGTCCATACAGTTCGTCGTTGTATCTCCTCCTCCACTCACCGTCAATGCAGACGGGACCGAAGATCGCCCAAAGAATTTTTCTCTCGAAGCAACCAAGAACACCCTCATCCATTTTTGATAATGTCCATGCCTCTGCGCCATAGAGCAGGACCGGGATTATTAAAGTCTTATAAAGGGTGACTTTTGTTGTCCGAGAGAGGGCTTTGCTACTCAATTGCCTTCTTAACCCAAAGAAACAGCGGTTGGCAAGAGTTATTCTTCGCTTGATCTCAGCGCTGGTGTCGTTGTCTGTATTTATAGCGGAGCCTAGGTAGACAAAGTCCTTAACTACCTCAAAGTTATATCTGTCGAGGGTGACGTTCTGCCCGAGACGTCGGTGTTGGGTGTCCTTTTTGCTTGACAGCATTTACTTGGTCTTCCCTCATTGACCGCTAAACCCATTTTCGCCGCTTCCGTCTCAATACTCGCGAAAGCTCCACTGACATCACGCTGCTTTCTGCCGATAAAGTCAATATCGTTGGCGTATGCGAGTAGTTGGACGGACTTTTGAAAGATTGTGCCTCTTGTGTTTGCTCGTGAGTTTTGCACTATTCTTTCAAGTACGATGTTGAAAAAATCGCATGACAGCGCATCGCCTTGTCTAAATCCTTTCTGGACATCAAGGTTTCGGTGAGATCTTTGCCGACCTTGATGGAGCAGCGTGCATTCTCCATCGTCATCCTGCACAGACGGACGAGTTTGGCAGGGATGCCAAAACTAGACATTGCTCTATATAGCTCGTCTCTATAGATGCTGTCATACGCGGCCTTAAAATCGATGAATAGGTGGTGGGTATCGATCTGGAGCTCATGGGTCTTCTCCAAGATCTGCCGTAGTGTGAATATCTGGTCGATGGTGGACTTTCCTGGCCTGAAGCCACACTGATATGGATCTATCAGGTTTTTGACGAACGGCTTTAGGCGTTCACACAATACGGCAGATAAGATCTTATTTGCGATGTTAAGGAGACTGATGCCTCTGTAGTTGGCGCAGTTCAGAGGGTCTCCTTTCTTGAGAATTGGACAAACAATGCTGAGGTTCCATTCATCGGGCATTCTTTCGTCCGACCACATTTAACAGATGAGTTGGTGTATGCTCCTTACCAAGTCATCGCCTGCCGCTTTGAAGAGCTCGGCAGTCAGGCCATCCGCTCCAGCAGCTTTGTTGGACTTAAGCTTCGATATGGCTATCTTCACTTCATCCAGGCCGGGTGGACGGAATTGTTGGTCATCATCGTCCAGGTTGAAAGGTTGATTCTGCCTGACAGCGGTATTTGGTCCGTCATCGCCGTTATACAGTCTGCAGAAATGATCTTTCCAAATCCTCAGCATCGACTGCGATTCTACTACGATGTTCCCTTGTTCATCTCTACAGGCTTCGGTTCGGGGTTTGTTTCCGCGGCATGTTATTTTTACCTTTTGGTAAAACTTCCGAACCTCATTCCTGGAGTAGCATCTCTCAATTTCCTCGATCGCGCGCTTCTCATGCTCTTTCTTCTTGCTCCTGAGAAGCCGGTGCTCGTCTCTCCTCTTCCGCTCATAGAGCTCATGAGCAGCTCTGGTCTTTCTAAGCAACGCCGCGTTATATGCATCTTGCTTAGCTGCATGTGCTTGCCGGCATTCATAATCGAACCAGGGGTTTCGTTGTGGTGGACGAGTGAAACCCAGCACATCAGAAGCGGCATCTCTGATGGCGTTTTGGCAGTGTTTCCAATGGTCTTCGATGCTTGATGCTGGCGACATTGGACCTCTTAAGAGATTAAGAGACACTCGATCGGAAAAGGACTTTGCGATCTCTTGCGATTGTAGCCGTCTGACGTCGAATTTTCTCACAGCATTAGTTTGTCTTGGCGTAGTTTGGGATATCCGCAACCGTACCTTGGCTACAACAAGGTAATGGTCCGAGTCGATGTTGGCTCCTCTGAACGTACGGACATCCATAATGCTGGAGGAGTGTCTTGCGTCGATCGCAATGTGATCAATCTGGTTGACTGTTGATTGATCAGGAGTTCTCCAAGTCCCCTTGTGTATGTCTAGATGTGGGAACCGCGTGCTAGCCATGACAATTTTCCGCCCCGCCGCAAAGTCGATTAGCCTGAATCCGTTATCGGAGGTGGTATTGTGCAGGCTATATTTTCCGATTGTTCCACCAAAGATACCCTCTCCTAGCTTTACATTAAAATCACCGAGGACAATTTTAATGTCATAGCTAGGGCATTGCTCGTAGGTCTTGTTGAGGAGCTCGTAGAAGGCATCCTTGGTGTCGTCATCTTTCTCCTCTGTGGGGGCATGCGCACATATAAGGCTTATGTTGGCGAATTTTGCTTTGATGCGGATTGCTACGAGGCGCTCGCTTACATGCCGGAAGCTGAGGACTTATCGTCTTAGTCTGCCTCCGACAACAAATCCGCATCCAAATAAGCGCTGCTTTTGCCGTCGATAGCAATTGCCGTAGTAGATGTCGCAGTTTTTCATCTTCTTTTTGTCCGGCCCATCCCATCGCATTTCTTGGATGGCGGTTATGTCTGCTTTGCAGCAGTGTAGGGCCTCCGCTAGTTGCTCGGCTGCACGTGGTCTATTAAGGGATCTAACATTCCACGTGCATATCCGAAGCTCATTGTCCTTAAATCGTTTGCGTGGGTTGTCAATAGTAGATCCGTCCATATCCGAGGCTTGTTGATGCTTCGTAACTTAATCTTTTTTAAATGGCCGGGCAGTTACCCCGGCGGCGCAACCCCCAACCTGGAGGAACAGTTCCATTTTGAGTGCCCCAAGGACGAGGGGTCGGTTACACCGAAGCCAGTAACCCGTTCCGGGATGTGAGCGCTGCCGTTGGCCCTTATAGGGCTCGTCCGCCACCATCTCTTTCCAAGACCCTGACTAAGTCCTGGAAATCCTTTCCGGCCTGAGCCTCAAATATGTCGGAGTAGCCCGGATAAGGTCTTGTTTTGTTTTTCCGACACTAATCCTGGTTAATGGCGCAGGAAACTCACCATTTGCCCCCTTCACTTCGCAACCTCTAGTGAGATTCCCAGATGGCGCCACGGGGAGGCGTGAAGTAGGACTTATTAGCAGAGCTGCAAAATGTTCGGCTGCAGAGGCTCATTCTCGTCATTTAAGGAACCAGCACCTGTCGGAAGATGCTACTTCTACGAGGCCTTATACTAATCGATTCGGGATATATTTGATAAATGGTCCAATTTATTGAGTGACTCCTACAATCCACATGAATGTGTGACAGTTGACGAGTAATTACTTGGTTTTTGTAGAAGATGTAAATTTCGTCAATATATCCCATGAAAACCAGTAAAATACGGACTAAAATTCTGGTTGCTGGTTTGTTCTTATACCTGCTATGTTTGGAAAATCCAGCCATATTTGGGAAAAGCGATTGAAGCCAGTTCGAGTGAAAAAAGACAAGGCGAACGAGTAGTTTTGAATCTCGTTGCTCGTTGATGGCTTGAAAGGTCACAACATAACAATGGATTACTTTGTTGTCAAAGGGCATTACAATGGTTGGCACGATGAGAAAAAATAAAAGAAGCATCCCACCAAAACTTCTTGAATGCAAAAATAGACCGTTGTATGAATCTACTTTTGCATTTACTGAAAACACAGCACTTGTTTCGTACATTGGACGGAAAAATAAGTGTACCGTGTTGCAAAGTACTCAATACTCAAGCATAACTCAATTGAAATCGAATCGACTGAAAAAAAGTTACCAGCAAATATAGCCTATTACAATAAAACAAACGGTTTGTTCATATACTACTTTTTGTAATTTCAAGACCCTCTAATGTATTTTTTTTCATTTAATAAAGGCGGTGTGGATACGGTTGACAAAATGCTCACTTGTTACAGCTGTATCTAATCATCTAACAGATGGGCAATGGCTGTATTTGCAAACATGATTGACATTTCTGCTTTGAATGCATTAATTATTTTCAAAGAAGTGAATCCGAATTGGCAAGCAACACAAAAAACAACAGTTAGAAGGAATTTTCTACGTGAACTTGGAATATCCCTTGCAAAACCACTTATGGAAGCTAGAAGTGCGAAGCCAAGATCAGCATTGCTTGCAACTGTTTTGAAAGAAAGTTCACCATCGTCACTTTTAGAGGGTGTTTCCGCATCAACTTCAACAAATCCACCAAAACGGTCAAAAAGCGTTCCACCACAAATTAAAGGCAGAGCAAGATGTCACGTTTTCTATGAAGAAAAATCCGCCAAAAAAAATAATGTCTGTGAGACATTTTCGCAAAGCAATTTTTCGGTTTAATTTAAAAAAGAATTTAGAAAATACATTAAAATCCCATATGAGTAGAAATCTACACACGAGGGTAGAGAACGTAATTTTTTTTGAGGATGAGATGAAGCTTAAAGCTAAAACTTCGAATTTTAAGACGGTGTAGTATGTGGGTGGACAGGAGGATTTGCTTATGCAAAGGTCCTCAGAAAAGATCACTGCTTCAAGTGCTTAGGCTATTTAAGAGGACTTGGTTTTGCGTACATTTCTCCTTCCTGGAATCATGTGATTCAAGTCAACGTTATAGTCACTCGCATTTGAATGATAGACATATCAATACGGATTGTGTAGAGTTGAAAGTCTTTTCTTTAATTACTGAGTGTCTCTCAGAGAAGAACCTGAAGTAAAGATTGGAGAGCCGTCGTTGTGAAACTTGCATGCAACCCTTTGGTGTTTTCTGACTGTGGTAAGTCCAGCAGCGTAAACCCGCTTAGCTCCAATGGCCTGGTTTCACATGAGATAGCCACAGGCTAATATATATATTCACTCAACATTTAGCAGCTGTAAATACCAATTCTAACTGACTATGTACTATGGGGCACATATATATCTCGTTTACCCTGAACACAGGTTGCTACAGCAATGCCTTCGTCGATGCACGTTGAATCGATGTCTATAGTTCTGTGATAGTTTTGTCTGATTTAAAAGGCGAGAAAATACAATTGTCGAAGAACTATCACCGCCAGTATACAATACATGAGGATTGACTTTGCTCTCGACGAAATACAACCCGTCAGTCCTAATTGCTCAGGATTGTATCACTGTAACTTCTATACGAACTGGAGGTCAATAGTCTCTATCTACCGTTAGACTATCTATTTGAGCTAAAAATAGATAAGTGGGGTGTTTGGGAATTTATCCATTGGGGAATGCTTTAAGTCGATTTAAGTCTAGCCTCCATGATCTTGCCACAATGCATGTATTTCACTTTCCGAAAGCAAGCTTTTACGAACCTTCTGAGATTAACAGCTTTTGAGAGTTAGTTAAGCACCGATTTCTTCACAGATTCCGGAGTAAAACCGAAATAATAACAATCGACACCAAGGATGGTCTAAGTGAAGCAAGACGGCTGGAAACTAATCAATGATAGAACCCAGAGGCCTTAAAAAGTTTAAGGTTAAGTAGTTTATTTTGTACAGCAGTGTAAGTAGATTTAAGGCAAGCCTTTGCAAAGTTTCTTAGGATACCCATTAATTATGTAAGGTCTTTGGGGTTCTTGTTCTCATTGTTTCCTATGACGAAGTAAGGCGACTTTGTAGAACTTTTCTATGTCCTCACAGAAGAGGCAAGAATTCGAAGTCATATCGTAAGGTTCGGAATCTGCCAACACCACAATCTTGAAGTAGTAGCGATTTTGTATCAGCACAACATAATTTTTTTCGTACGAAGTTTTGACTCGAAAAAGCGTCATTTGCGAGAACTTTTAATTCAGCAAATGATGCATATAGATTGCTTGTAGAAGCACATGATGAGGCTTCCTTATGCAAGAGAAGTTTAAGAGCTGTGAGTTCGAAGTCGAAAACAATAAACGTAGAAGTTCGAAACTGCATGAATTATGAAGCATTATTGGAGAAAAAATGTTGTGCCAAATGAAACAAGAACTTGCATTTGCACTTGCACTAGAAGTGACTCAGCCAGCAATAGTTTAAAATCGTTACTAATGATTCAAAAGTAAGAAAATTGGGTTCCATGTG
This sequence comes from Volucella inflata, assembly GCA_928272305.1. NCBI lineage: Eukaryota > Metazoa > Arthropoda > Insecta > Diptera > Syrphidae > Volucella > Volucella inflata. The sequence goes on along the minus strand of OV743717.1, from coordinate 78,059,634 downwards.
AACTGAAGCCGAGTTATGTTGAACGCTGGTTTTTAATATGTGAAATGCTGTTTTGCTGGAAAAAAGAAGTGCTTACTTACTTAACGGGCTCCCAACCCTTGAAAAGACACGACTGCGTTCCATCCTCTTCGGTCCTGGGCACGCTGCTTCCAGTCTCACAGACCAAGTGCTCTGGCATCCGCGATAGCTTGGTCCTTAAAACGGAAGTTTGATCTCCCTTGTCGTCTCGATACTGGGGGCTGGGATTCGATAAATCCTCTTAGCTTGAACATTATTGTCCATTCGCACGATGTGGCCGAGCCAGTGTAGTCGACGTGTTTTGGCTTTTCGGACTACATCCACGTCTTCATACAGCTCATAGAGTTCGCGGTTATATCTTCTCCTCCATTCGCTCTCCTCACGTATGGGACCAAATACTTGACGAAGAATTTTCCTTTCAAAAGTGTTTAAAATCTGCTCTGCTTTCCTGCTTATCGTCCAGCACTCGGCACCGTAGAGTAGAACTACCAGGGTCAACGTTTTGTAGAGTATGATTTTCGTCTTTCGAGTTAGGAGTTTTGAACCCAGTTGTTTCACCAAACTGAAGTAGGAACGGTTTCCTAGGGTTAGCCTTCGTCGAATCCCCACTCCTGGAGTTGATATTTACTTCGAGGCAGCTAAACTCCTTAACCACTGCGAAGTTTTTGTTGTCAACAGTGACGTTTTGTCCTAGGCTGTTTTGTTTGTTGACAAAATTTACTTGGTTTTGTCCTCGTTTCCTTCAAGCCCAACTCGTTTCGTCTGATCTTCAGTTGCCGTAAACGCTTCTATAACGCTGGAAGCGACCGATGATGTCGATATCGTCTTCATATCCCATCAGCTGGACAGACTTGTAGAAGATAGTGTTTTCCGCGTTTACACCTTCCTTAGAGCTCTACACGATGAATGCTACCATATGCGCCTTTGGAGTCGATGAAAAGATGGTGGGTCTCGACTTGAAATTCATTGGTCTTTTCCAGGATTTGTCTTAGTGTGAAAATTTGGTCTATCGTCGATCTGCCGGGGCGGAAGCCACACTGGTACGTACCGATGAGTGTGTTGCAGAAAAGTCTGAGACGTTCACTCATGACGTTGGATAGGATCTTAAACGCGACATTTAGCAGGGATATGCCTTTGTAATTCGAAGAGGACATACGATCGCCTTTTTTGTAGATGGGGCATCTCCCATACTTTGTTGATGATTTGGTGCATGCACCCTACCACAACATTAACACCGTATTTGAAAAGCTCTGCTGGTAATCCATCATACTTGGAAGGGAAAAAAAGGAGTGGCTAGCAAAATAATCCAGAAAGCCCTCAGCGTCTGTCCTTTGACGGTTTCTGAAGACAAGCTAGATGGGTTTGTCGTTTAAACTAAAAAACATGCAACAATAATCCTATCACGAATTTTCAAAGCATTCCAATTGTTTCAATCCTATTTCCTATTTTTCATAGGACAGGAGTGATACTTACGGACACTTTAAGCTTTCAAGACAAAAAGGGTTTAAAAAGGTAAGGTCACAAAGTATCTCACCCCTGTTGTTGACAATTCGTATGACCCTCATGTTCTGACCTGATTTAGGTTGCACATTATTATACTCCAAAAAATAGCTTGTGCGCAATGAAAGTTTATGTACCTGTACTTACCGCGGCATCTTTATTACAGAGAAACATGCTATGCATTTTTTTGTACAATGTGGAACGTGCTGCTAGTAAATTGTTAGAAAATACTGAACAAATAACAGGAGTTCAATCGAGATTAACATGGTGAGAGACAAAGAGGAGTATGAAGCAGCTGGGTAGAGCGTGTATTCACGAGTATCATCAAAACCGAACATAAGAAGTAAATTGTTAGCATGTTATAAATAGGCTTAAGGCAGCCGCATTGTAAGACCAATTTTTCATAACCATATGAAACATTTCACAGCAACATATCTTTGCCTTATCGTTCGACCTCTCAATTGAGTGTCAAGCAATTGTAATCAGTCATTGAGTGTTCATAAACGTCAGAAATGGCCGCGAAGCAAATGATTCGAAGTTTGATTTTTGCAGTCAAAAAATAATGGCTGCACAATCTGCCCGACATCGATGACACTTCGACGTTTATGAACAGTAGGTAATGTAGTTCATCTAAGTTAGTACGATGGGTCAATCTGCATTAATGAACATGTCTAACGTAGGCCTTTGTTAGTCTGACGTTTATGAAAACACCCGGTGTCTATTTAGCTGGAAGTTCGATGGACTGGTTATAATGAAGTGCATTTTTTTGTTCAGAAGCTGTTTGTTACTTGTAATGGTGACTAGTGAACTGTGAACTAGTTTTAAGTAGACCTCGTACAAATATGCTCAAAAACTCTTATAAAAAGCATGCAATATGCACGAAATATAGACGGAATATGCTCGAAATTATGCTCAAAAAAAAGAAGCTAAATATGCCTTATTTGAACATGTCTTTTCGTATTCTGGTTCTTCTTCTAAAACAAGTGAACTATAACATTTCACAATAACATGCTGTCACTGAACACCAGCTTGTATGCAGATAATGAACGTTCGACATCGATAGAAGTCATCGGCGAACACTTCAACACCGCGATCTCTGCCGGAGAGAGTTTTTGAATCTGCTCATTGTCGCTGATCTTTCCATCGAACAACACATCGCTTATTTCTTTGATGGTTTCGCAGCCGACATTGCGTGCATGCACTCAGCTTGCCTATGAATCCTTTCCGTGGGAGCATATTCATTTTTGACAAAACTTTTTCATTTACCTCAGCACTCTCGTTTAATTTCAGCCTTTGTACGAGTATTTCCAGTTTTGTAACTGCACGCCACGGACGATCACAGCGAAATTGTTTTTGATGTAGGCCAATTTCGATTTTATTTCACGTGAGGCAAATAGCTCTTGAGCTTCTTTCGATTGAAGTAGCATCGTATGTATTAAATGAATCAACGACTGAGCGCACAGCCAAGTGCCAAATCAAGTAAATATTGGTTCGGGTGGTAAAGACAATCTCGGACATACCGTTTTGAATTTGAGTCGTCGCGATGGTGCCTCGGTTTGAATTGAATATAAAATAAGAATACAGTAACAATGAGAGCACTAAATGTATACCTTCACGAAAATGGATCTAACTTTAGCGACCAAATCGTTAAAAATTGATGAAACTGAGCATATACGCAGCGGCATATGTCACAATCAAAAGAACTTTATCGTATTTTATTCCTTTATTCGACAAAAGAGATCAAAATAAATTTACTACTCACAATCCTGTTCACAATATCTCGTCATAATTTTACCTTGTGGATACAACAACGAAAGGGAATCGACGACAAACGCAGAAACACAACTGGCATTTGCACTTTCCAATATTCCCACATTCACCAAATAGCATTTTCCCCGTTCTAGACTTTCTTCTTCCACACCTTCCATCAATCCGAATACAAAGTTTGCGACGAATTGTTGCTCGCTGTCTTGAGTCTCTTCCAAAGCTACCCAAATGCATTCATTTGACACTTTTGTGTGATGCTTTGGTCGTAGAGAATCGCGACGTACTTGTTGCGGAACATAGCTTCACTTGGAATCGTTCGATTGATATATTTGTCGAAAAAGTGCTTGATGCTTGGGTAGGCGATTTTGTAAAGCGGAATATTGCCTTCGAGGAATGCCTTGCAAAGATCCATATAGAAAAGGTTGACCTCTGCTTGTGGTTTCTGAAAACTGGTCACCACCGTTTGGCTCGTAGTGGATTTCGATTTTTTTTCCCGCTGCCTTTATATGTTTCACTTAATTCAAATGGTTTTTTACACTTGACAACTTTGTATCTGGCGCTTTACAGCCACAAAGAATACACAACAAAATGTTGTCGTCCGCGCGAAAGACTCAAATACGTCTTCAGTTTTCAATTGACATAAATCCCGTTGACATTTGCTGTGAAATTTAAGCCGTTAACATGTAAACAGCCAGACCGAAACACACGAATCAGCAATTAGAGGGAGCGACCGAGTCGAATAGTTCATCTTCGATTTGTCACACATCTACATCATAGATGCACTTGTAGCAGCATAAATGGCAAGCATTCCTACTCGCTCACTCGTACGGAACATATTGTAAGTGTAGTGAGTCCACATGCACTAAATTTTGGCAAGTGCTGTCGCTTTCGCAGTATATTTGTTTCTGTTTTTATGTTATAATCAAAATCGGTTAAATGTATTTAGGTAGTCTACCTACGACTTTCTCAGGCTAAAAATTACTGAAAATCGGTGAAATATACTTGATTTCTGGAAAACGGTTAAATATGCATGCACGTCCAAAAATCGATAAATTCCACATCATCTGCATGCTTGCTGCTTGAGCATATTTTTACGAGGTCTAGTTATAAGGTTTCCATCCCCTCAACCAAAATTTATGTTTCTTACTTGTAAAATAGATATTATCTCGAAATCGAATGAGAAATCAGACTAAGCCCTCCAATCCAAAGTCATACTCATTGCACAGCGCAGATAATTGAGTATCTTTCATTTACGCTTGCCCTTGAGAGTAAGAATTATCATTCTTTTCGTTACCGAGGACACTTATAGTGGGCTGTCTTACTTACAACAAAAGTTAAAAACAAATTCTTAGTTCCTCACTCATGTTTCCTTTGTTAGGACTTAGAAAACATATTTACAGAATTTAAGGAAATTGAGCTTCGGATATGCACGTGGAATGTTAGATACCTTGATAGACCACGTGCAGCCGAGCAACTAGCGGAGGCCCTAGACTGCTGCAAAGCAGACATAACCGCCATTCAAGAAATGCGATGGGATGGGTCGGATAAAAAGAAGATGAAAAACTGCGACATCCACTACGGCAATTGCTATCGACGGCAAAAGCAGCGCTTATTTGGATGCGGATTTGTTGTCGGAGGCAGACTAAGACAGGAAGTCCTGAGCTTCCGGCATGTGAGAGAGCACCTCCTAGCAATCCACATCAAGGCTAAATTCGCCAACATTAGCCCTATATGCGCGCATGCCCCACAGAGGAGAAAGATGACGACACCAAGGATGCCTTCTATGAGCTCCTTAACAAGACCTACGAACAATGCCCTAGCTATGACATTAAAATTGTACTCGGTGATTTTAATGCAAAGCAAGGAAGGGTGGGTATCTTTGGTGGAACAATCGGAAAATATAGCCTGCACAACACCACCTCCGATAACGGATTCAGGCTAATCGACTTTGCGGCGGGGCGAAACATTGTCGTGGCTAGCACGCGGTTCCCACATCTCGACATACACAAGGGGACTTGGAGAACTCCTGATCAATCAACAGTCAACCAGATTGATCACATTGCGATCATCGCAAGACACTCCTCCAGTATTATGGATGTCCGTACGTTCCGAGGAGCCAACATCGACTCGGACCATTACCTTGTTGTAGCCAATGTACGGATGAAGTGAAGATTGCTATATCGAAGATTGAGTCCAAGAAAGCTGCTGGAGCGGATGGACTGACTGCTGAGCTCTTCAAAGCGGCAGGCGATGACTTGGTAAGGAGCATACACCAACTCATCTGTAAAATATGGTCGGACGAAAGTATGCCCGATGAATGGAGCCACAGCATTGTTTGTTCGATTCTCAAGAAAGGAGACCATCTGAACTGCGCCAAAAACAGAGGCATCAGTCTCCTTAACATCGCATATAAGATCTTATCCGCCGTATTGTGTGAACGCCTGAAGCCATTCGTCAGCAACCTGATAGGTCCATATCCTGGCTTCAGGCCAGGAAAGTCCACCATTCACCAAATATTCAGTCTACGGCAGATCTTGGAGAAGACCCATGAGCTTCAGATCGATACCCACCACCTATTCATCGATTTTATGGCCGCGTATGACAGCATCTATAGAGACGAGCTATACAGAGCAATGTCTAGTTTTGGCATCCCTGCCAAACTCGTCCGTCTGTGCAGGATGACGATGGAGAATGCACGCTGCTCCATCAAGGTCGGTAAAGATCTCACCGAGACCTTTGATGTCCAGAAAGGATTTAGACAAGGCGATGCGCTGTCATGCGATTTTTTCAACATCGTACTTGAAAGAATAGTGCAAAACTCACGAGCAAACACAAGAGGCACTATCTTTCAAAAGTCCGTCCAACTACTCGCATACGCCGACGATATTGACATAATCGGGAGAAAGCAGCGAGAGGAGTGATGTCAGTGGCGCTTTCGCGAGTATTGAGACGGAAGCTGCGAAAATTGGTTTAGCGGTCAATGAGGGCAAGACCAAGTATATGCTGTCAATCAAAAAGGACAACCAACACCGACGTCTCGGACAGAACGTCACCCTCGACAAATATAACTTTGAGGTAGTTAAGGACTTTGTCTACCTAGGCTCCGCTATAAATACAGACAACGACACCAGCGCTGAGATCAAGCGAAGAATAACTCTTGCCAACCGCTGTTTTTTTTGGTTAAGAAGGCAATTGAGTAGCAAAGCCATCTCTCGGACAACAAAAGTCACCCTTTATAAGACCTTAATAATCCCGGTCCTGCTCTGGCGCAGAGGCATGGACATTATCAAAAATGGATGAGGGTGTTCTTGGTTGCTTCGAGAGAAAAATTCTTCGGGCGATCTTCGGTCCCGTCTGCATTGGCGGTGAGTGGAGGAGGAGATACAACGACGAACTGTATGGACTGTACAGCGACATGGACCTAGCCAGAAGAGTGAGGATCCAAAGACTGAGATGGCTGGGTCATGTAGAGCGCATGAACACCAATGCTCCGGTCCGAAAAACTTCGAATCCGCCCCCGAGGGACAGCGCAGTAGAGGAAGGCCAAGACTCAGGTGGCGCACGCAAGTGAAAGAGGACCTCAGCCAACTTAGCGTGCGAAACTGGAGGCAGCTAGCCAGGGATCGAGCTGGCTGGAGAACCTTGTTGCTTGAGGTCCAGGTCCACCCCGGACTGTAGCTCCCCCTAAACTAAGTAAGTTCTTCTTTAATTTTTGTCGTGTACGATGTTATCAAACAGACTGTATAAGGACAAAAGGACAATCCTTTGAATGTGCTTCAAAACTTTGGGCAACAACAGGTAGGCCTGCTATTGTCATAGTGTTGATTTACGCGATTTACTTATAAAGCCTCCTGGTAAACCTAGGCCTAAACCAAAGATCTCCTCCAGTCTTTGGCCAACTGAATCCAGCTCCAAGATTACCTTATCACTTAAGGAAAGCCTCTCCATCGCGTTGTTTCTCAAAGTGGGAGTCGAAACCAGCCCGGGTCGGACGTTACTATCTATACAAACTGATTTTAACAACTACACAGTTCATAGTTCATACATGCGATAGTAAAAGAAAAAGATTTTCTGTATGCGTATGAACGAAACTTTTATCTCACGTAAGGAAAAGAAGCACATAAAAATGCTGAAGTTTACAGCTTGCGGAGCTTGAAATGACTTTTAAATTTCCATCCTAGGGATATGCGAAAAACTTGTTTTTTCCCCGACATTTGTTGCTTAGTCTGCCTGCTCCTTAAACATATTGCTTCGCATCAATATCGTAAAGCAAACATGTTAACATTCCGTTTGCCAATTTGCATATATTAATTTTTCTTCTTAAAATAGAGAGTAAAGCGAAATATACTTTCAAAACAGCAACAAGCAGTCCTTCATTTAAAAAAAAACTTTAATTCAACCTGGCAACAGTGTAGTAAAGAACAAAGCATAAACGGCAATGACACGCTCTCTTCTATATATATGTTAGTTTCTTCTTCTATCCTTGAACGTAAAAGGCAAAAGGACGACGCGACACTCAAACAATGTAATGGAACATCAACACAGAGACAAAAAAACAAAAAGTACTAAAAACTAGAACTTAAAACGTGAACACAGATTGAAGAGAAAACTAAATGACAAACGAAGCAGTAGGGAAAGGGGAATAAAATAAAATCCATGACACGCGCATTTTTCAATGTGCTTTTAGTTGACAACGAAACAAAACAACAACAAAAAAAAACACAAAGTTAGAGAAACGAAAGACACCAAAGACAGGACAAAATGTCCTTAAAGTAGTGTGCCAGATAAGATGAAGGGCTGGGCAACCAAACTGTCGACTGGCCATCCATGACAAGCTCAAGCAAACATCATTAATTTTTTATCTCTCTTGCGTTTGGTCCTTTGACAGGATTCATATACGACTACAAGTACGAGTGGATTTTCAAAAGTCAATGTCTAGAACTGAATGGATTTCTCCAAAGTGACTCCTTGGATAGTTTGTTTCCATGGCAACGACATGACCATTCTCGCCATATTGCCATGTTTGGCTTGAAGTTCCTTTGTAGATAAAGATAACTTTCGAAGAGAAAGCCAGTTGCATAACTTCAGTCATAAATCTCATTATGACGTCCTGAAAAGAAAATGCTGAGATACTCTGATTTATTATGAAATTAGCTTTTGAAACCGGAGGCACTGTTGAAATGAGCATCAGTTGAATGAAGATGCGTCGACTAGCAGTTGCTTTTGGTGTTTTTGAAGTTCACCACTAGCAATTGCAACTGTCAGAAAAGAAAATGCATTCTTTGGTTTTTAGTTTGAGAAATGAGATTTTGAAAATTAATGCTGCTAAGGTGCGAATGGATGACACTTAACAATTAGAACAAAGTCTTAATGGATCTTTGGCCTAAACACCTTTCCACAGCGAGTCTTTTCATTTGACGAGCATCTGTTTTGAAAGTTACCCCGAAAAAGTTGTCAACGAACGACGTCTCATTTTGATTAAACCACGATAGTCACGGCTTTTTTCTTTTTGTCATTTGGCCTTTGATGTGCGTTTCAATTTAATTTAAAAAAGCTGTCACGACTTGATGTCATAAAATTTTATTAAAGATAATCGAAGCGGAATTAACCCAGTTAGGATAGAATTTAAAGCAGAAGTGAGCTTGGTAGAATGCGATCTCTGCTAGTGAAGGATTTTGGGCGAGGGAAATACTGAATTAATTTTTTTTTTGTTTTTTGTCAAAGAGATTTAAAGTGGTTCTATCTGGCAGACGTTCGTATGTAATGACCTGGATTTTAAGGAAGCAGGGACAATCTTTTAATGAAATTATCTCGGCGGACAAATGAAATATGATGTCGACGACAACTGAAGAAGGCTTCCTTTTTTCATCGATTAATTGAAGTTCAATCAAACTATGAAGTCGGAAAATATGTTTTTGTAATACCTACTCGTATATCATGTGCAAAAATTGTTAACCACAGGGCGGAGTCCTGTTTCCACTACAATTTTTAACGTTTGGGTTCATTTGAATCATATTTGGCGACTGACGGCTACAGAGTAAATGCAATTTTAAACTCGATCGCCGATTGGTTGCTCTTTTTATGAACAAGGTGGCCAACTGATTCTTCACTACAAATAAGTATTTTTGTTCACAACTTCTTTGTCATGCCTAAAGGCAATCTAAAGGACCCTGACCTGGTTAGAACTTCTTTGTCGTGCCTAAAGGCAATCTAAAGGACCTTTCGGCAAGACGCTAAACCCATTTATATCATATACGTAAGCTATCGCATGGAATAAAATCTTACCTAAAAACTTGACAACTCCTTTAAAGAGCGCTCTGTGTCGGTTGCAAAAAAACATCCCCTGTACGTTTTGATTTATCCTAGACCCACCGATAGACTGATTGGCATTAATTTCATTGATTTTACTTTAAAAAAACTATTTTCCTTCGCACTTTTTGGCACAAGATGGATGGAGTTTTGATTGCCTTACGCGCCGACAATATTTTATCTCTGCTATTGTGACATCGACTTTTCTTGTGTGCAGAAGGCTTTGACGAAAACCTGAGATAGAAGAGGCTTGAACTCAGCTCTACACGGATTGCTCCAAAATCGATTTAGACTACAACATTGGTGCTCTTTTTGACGACTAACCACTCGTAAAAAAACTTGAAAAATTTGCATATTAGTCTTCCAAGTAAAAGTATGCGAAGTCCTAATAGTGGACTTTGAGTAAACTATATTGTGACGGATTGGAATAGATATGATATATTTGGATGACTTCTTTGAAGAAAAAGAAAAAAGAGGAAAGGGAGAAAATCGAGCGGTCGAGAAAATGAAGAGATAATACGACAGGAATGACATTCTAAAATTCTATTAAAGAATCAAAAGAATTTGCCAGGGCTAAAAACCCAGGATGGAGGCCTGCAAGTATGCAAACGGAAACCTAGTAAAGACTACTTCTGTAGACTGTATCACGATTTTCAGGCAGAATGAACCAACACCACTTCACCTAAACGAAGCAATATAGAAACTTAAGTCCAACAAACCTGCTTGCTGAGACGGGCTTCCAGCTGATCTATTTAAAGCAGCTAAAGATGACCTGGTTAGAAACATACACCAGCTCATCTGCAAGATATAGTCAAAAGAAAGCAGGATAACAAAGAAGAATATCCGCTGCCCCATTGAGGTCGGTAACGAATTAACCGAGACCTTCAATGTCAAAAAAGGCTTAGACAAGGCGACGTGATATCGTGTGACTTTCCAATATCACTTAAGAGAGAATCGTGCAAAACGCACTAGCCAGTAGAAGGCGAACGATTCTCTGCAAGTCTTCTCAATTGCTTACGTATGTAAATGACATCGACGATATTGGACGAAGACAGCGAGACGTCAATGAGGCGAATGAAGCGCTTTCGAAGCGAAAGCGGCTAGAATTGGTTTCACGGTAAATAAGGCAAAAACCAAGTATATCTTGTTATCAAAAAAGGACTCCCAACATCGATAACTTGGCCAGAATGTCATAATTTGCAGCTACAACTTGGAGTTAGTTAAAGACTTCGTCTACCTTGAATCCGCAGTTACAAGTAGCAACAATAACAGCACGGAAATGAGATGTAGAATAAATCTTGCCAACAGCTGTTTTTCGGGCTCTCTCGCAAGACCAAACTGGCTTTATCCCCGTCTCGCTCTACGGCGTAGAGACATGGACACGATTTGAGAGAAAATACTACGTGATAGGGAATGGAGGAGAAGATTTAAACAGGCTGTTTAGCGACATCGGCCGGGTCAGGCGTCTACGGATTCAACCCCTAAAAAGACTGGGACATATAGAGCGAAGGTCCGATAGTAAGTTCATTGAACTATCTCGCAGAGAGTCTGGGTTCGATTCCTGGCTGGTTCACCAACAATTTTTCAAATCGCCATCACCCTTTCGGCGGGCAATAGCCAACTCCCGAAAGTAAAATTGCCTACGAAAAAGCTTCTAAAGAGTGCCGTTCGGACTTGGCGATAAACATCCGGTAGGACCAGTTCAGATGTGGCTTAAATGACAACATGAGTGTCAAGAAGCTAGGCCATGGCCCATACCGGGCTGCCAGCCCAACATTGTTTTTTTTTTTTTTTTTTTTTTGATTTATATAGAGCGAATGGACACCATAGTTTCGACCCAAATAATCTTCAAATCCGAGCCACGGGGACTACGTAGTAGAGGACGGCCAAATCTACGGTGCTGAGAACAAGTGGAAGCGGACCTTAACCAACTTTTTGTGCATCACCGATGGAAAGAGCTGACGAAAAACCGTGTCAGCTTTTTTTGATGAGGCCCAGGTTCAAGCGGACTGTAGCGCCACTTAAGAAGAAGAAGACTTAAATCTAGTGGGGCAACTAAGACCTTAAGATCTTACTGTCCAAGGTTCCTTACTCAAAGCTGATTCAAAACTACAAGTCTTCTCTGAACGTATTCAAAGAGCTGAATCCCCTGAATGTTTTTTAGGTCCCACCATGAAAGAACGAATAATGACATAGCTCAAGAGCTTGCTAGGTATTGCTTCTTGATGTTACTTAAGGGTCATTCTTTTTTTCAGTTATCAATTACTTACCTGATTACTAACGTGGTGCTACTGTCCGGGTTCAACATGGGCTTTAAAAAACAAGTCTCTCCAGTCAAGTCGTCCTCTTGTCAGCTACCTTCAATGCCGCGTACGTTGAGTTCTCGTATTATTGTAGTTTCGACCTCTTGCTCCAAGTTACAATAGTTAAGTTCTCAGTTCCCCTCCACTTGTAATTAAGCAACCAAGGTCCTTAACTACATCGAAATTATTTATGTCAATGGAGACGTATCGAGCAAGACATCAGTGGTGTTAGTTTTTGTTTTTCTTTTTTGAAGTGAAAACGTTTATTCACTCGTCAAGCAAAGGGATAGCCGGTCACACACTCTTGCATTACAAAATACCGTCAGATTTCAATTGCTAATAACTACGAAACTAATAATGAGTGAACAATGGTTAAGGTCACAATAGATGCAGTACGTATTTGTACTGCCTGAGATGTCATCGGACTAGTGTAAGTGTCAGCGTGGAATTGTTTTGTTGCGAATTAGCGTTGGCATTAAATTGAGAATTGAAAAAAGATTGAATGTTTCGTCTCATACGAATCGTAAATATGCGCGGATTTATAGAAAATGCAAATTAGAGGAAAGTTCATATCAATAGGAATTTAAAAAACCTAAAAAGCATGAAAAAGAGGGAAAAGAGCAACCCAACTCGTGTACGGAGCGCTAAATCTTGTTACTTCAAGAGAAGGGTTAAACTTACTGAACAAACGTCGCGATTATGGGTTCTATCATAGCTTAAAGGAGGGCGGCAGTCAAATATCTCGCCAAATTGGACATCGTTTAGGTCGACATCGTCTGCCAACAATATCTTTACAATAGCGAAAATTTCTCGGTGCGTCGCTGAGCAACAATTATGAGATGAGTGACGCACGTATACGTATTATAGTAGCCGCTCACAACTGACAGAGCTACGGACCAAATAATGCGCCATTCGAACTATCTGACGCTCTCGGAGCCCTTGATGGATGATAAATACGACGCTGTGCCGACTTTATGCTTCGAGTTCCTGGCTTGCGACAGCACACTGCTCAATAAGCGCGGTGGTGGTGGTAGGTCAGCACTCGCATTGGGCATTCAACTGATAGAGCCACATGTCGGCAATATCTCCATGACCAATGTGACCGCTGGATTGATACTCGGCCAATATTCACAATATTATACCGATATTCGAAGACTTAAGGCATGAATGTCGTCTCAAGGGAAGACTTTAATTTTAATGCCGACAACGATAAGACAGTGCTGAATGCTTACCCAATTTGGTATGATGCCCGTGAAGATTCCTGCCCCAATAATACTCGGTAACACCAATAGCGATATGACTTTCACTAAACACTTGAATTCGATACAATGTGAGGAGTAGGTGTGTTACTTTAGCTACTATAGAATCTTGCTACATGCAATAAACTTGGGATTTATCTATTCTGTAACCATACTACTATTTATAACTATTGTATTAAAGAGATTGTTAATTAAATTCAATATTAATACGAAACACTTATGATGATGCTATGTCGCCGTTTCGATGGAATTCATTCTAAGCATTTCTGTGGGCAATTTACATTTTACATTTCGCTTATTACTTCCAGAATATTAAACGAAACCAATGAATATTTGTTCTTTTTGAAATGATAGCATTAACTTTGTTTTATCGCCGTTTACAGTCAGACACATTTTGGCGACTTTCGCCTCAATACTCACATTTTTAATTTGCTATGTTCACCCAATTAAATACTCTATGTATGCGAACTTAATTGAACACTGAGAATATTCCAAAGTCATCCTGTACAACCTAAGAAGATTATCAGTGATGTCAAGACTAGACATGACATTGTATAGCTCGTCCTTATGCACACTGTCATCCTTTCCCCTGACTACATTTTGTAACTCACCTAGTGCTCATTGTTCCCAGCCAGGTTATCTCCATCTATTAAAAGGCCGTTCGTCTGCGCTAGTAGCTTTATTAGACCATACAAACGATATCGCTGCCATAGTTTCGACCAAGAACGGAATTCTCTGTCATCTTCGTTCACCACAAAGGTTCAAGCTTCAAGTTTCCGTAAGCTTGGATGAATTCTTTTAGCAAAAATTCGTATCCTCAATGAACTTATACTTCTTCTCGATAACCTAGCAATTAAAAATATTTCTAATCATTCTCAAACCTTTAAACTCTTAAATAGCATCATTGAAATTGTTCATACTGATTTCTCTATTCCTCTTGCTCAAATACCAACTTATTATTTGTTTTCTGACCTTATTGTGCAGCTGTTTTTAGCACCAGTACCCTGACGAAATTTGCCAGAAAAACTCAAAAACCTTAACCTTAACAGCCGTTTCACTAAACCGATTTAAACTAAAGTCAACCTTCGAAAATGCTTTGAAATAAGCATATAACTCGCTGCTGAACTTTCTATTTCCGACTCATTACAATCTGCAAACATTCAAAACCAACATAGGATGACCTCTTTTTTTTTCCTTATTTTTTCCTCTATGTTACATTACATTTAAAATCAGTTCTTTTAGATACTGTTACCGAATGTTAACAGTGTTTTATTTTTGTTTAATCCATTTCGAGTTAAGAAATGCATTTGTTTATCTTGCAACGGAGCTTCTAATCAATTTATTTAGAAAATCGGCAATTTCCTTCTGTTCGTTGATGCCGTGTATCGCATTCATTCGCTCATTTTGAACCAAATCATTTACATACTGTTCTGAGTGGAATTTTGAATGTCAGACACCATTGCCTCTTCAATAGAAATCACATTTTTGCCGCAGGAGAATCCCCTTAACAAACACCTTCTTAATCTGTAGCAGCTTACACAAAAATTCTGATCTGTACAACATCCATCTATAAGTCGACATCCCGCAAATCAATCCAATCGCGATTTCAATTTCACTTGCCGATTTCAATATGCTAAAGAGATGGAAAATTCGAGAGTCCTTCACAAATCGAAGGTCGTGCAACATTGAACAGTCCCAATCCACCATCAGAGTTACAACAGCAAGCCCTTCAAAAGGTACATACACATGTGGATATACGAATATTAGAGTAGATTTGACTTTTGAGACTTCACAAGAGGAGCAAGATTAAGAAATATGATTGCAATTTAATCCGTCCTGGCAACTGAGAAGAGGGGATTCGCTTTCATCGTTAAATTACAAAGGAAACAAATATACACAGATACTATTACACTGACATAGATACAAGAGTATTCGCTATATATGGCAAACAATTGAGAATTATTTTGCTTCGAATAGGCACCGTCAGGCTTATGTATTGTACACACTAGGCGCGCAGGAACACATTTGAAGGCGCATGTAGTCACAGGCAAATATGTGGTGTGGATATGGTATTAGGTCAAGGAAACCGCAGGCTATAGTTTTGTTCCATTAATAATATTCAGCACATTATAAGCGGGGACGGTCTAAAGAGGTCGCTCAGTCGGGTGTAATGGTTTGAAAACATCATCCATGTCTAACACAACCACATGACCAGAAATGTTTCCCATTACATTAGTCCTTCAGTTTCTATCTGTACATTGTCAACATTCATGCAACCATGATGTCTCTTATTCAACTCAAAGATTCTTTTGTTTCAATTTTAAATTTTTGCTCTCCCCAATGGTGTAGAGGATGTCACCGGAGGTATCAAAACTAAGCCAGAAAGTAGCATTCCTCTTGATCAGTTACAGTTACTAATTAGAGGAATTACAAGACAGACATACCTCTTGTTGATGTTGCTATCTAAAACCGTTGAATTAAGCCTTTACAAATTGATTTCAATGACAACATAATGATCCTAAAACTGCACGTTCCTTTGACGAGTTAAAATACCTCTGAGAGGGCGCTAAAAAAAAAAACACTTTTAGTTCAACATGGCATACAATGTAAAGAAGTTCGACTGGGACTTGGGGATGAGCACAAAAGTCCCATAAAGCAGCTCTGCGCCACATGATTGCAATCGAATACAAAGTATCTGACCTTTGCTCCCATATAAAATTGAAAGCAAACAAAAAAAATGAATGGAAAATCACTTGCAGATGTATTCATGTCTAATATATTCGTACGAATGTAGGTATAGCTGGATACCTGTAGGAAGGGGGGTCCTCTAAAAGAGTTTGAGTTTCCCAGTATTCGTTTGCCACCTTATAAGAGCAACCGACAGACGACAGGACGACAGGGCGACATGTGAGCGGATGTTTCATTGAAAGAAGTGATTTTATTTGCTGGTATGCTGATGCTGACGCACATCAATCTATAATGCTAGAGGCCTTATGGTGAAGGATTGTAGTTTACAGGAAACATTTGCCACACATGGGTGACAGGCTATTAATATGTTCGTTTGATAACGATTCGGTCTCCATGTAAATTTAAAAATAATGAAGAGAGGGAGATATGCAGATAAATGGTTGTGTAGTTAAATACATGTGAACTTACCTATGCAAGCAAGTATTAAGGAAATATTTTTGAATAATTCATAATGACGTCAAACACTCTTAATTTTATAATTTTCTTTAACCGAGTGTGCCTTAATTTCAGTGAAACAAATTTAATTTACGTCAAAGTTACGGCGTTAAACTAGCCACAACCAGTTCTGATCCAGTTCCCGCACCATAGGTGAAATCTTCCCCGACTGCGTTGTCCATTAAGGCCCTAGCCATTTCAGGCATCTGGGGCACACTATAGAGTCTCCTTTGTTCTTCATGTAACTACTATACTTCTTGTCACGATAATATCACTAAATGACTTTCTTAGGGCCAAGAAACAGCGAATGACAAGTGCAATTCTTTATTTTATTCCTGATGAGGTGTCATGATCAGAATAAATTTTGAATTCGATGTTAACAGATCGTCGTATCGAATTCACAACTCGGCTGATAGTCTGTAATCCCAAGCAAAATAAAATATTGGATCGTATACTTGCCTTATCCACAAACAAGAAATATCTGGTTTGATGAATAATGCCTGCTTATTAATGGAGCTTAACAAAAGGCCAAAAATCGGTGCTTCAACAAAAAAGGAAACCGATTCTGAGCTTCGCGAGTCAAAAAGCCGGCAAGAACATCGGCTTTTCCAGAAGAAAAAAAGGGGGCACGAGAATCATGCGTTCGAAGGTTTTGAGAGTTGGAACTTAAGAAATAATAACAAACAGGTAAAAACAACGTGTGATGGAAAGAAAACCCGTCATACAGAGATAAAGAGGGAAACCTTGTAGTATAATCACAATCGGTGCTGAGAATATTAGAAAATTATTTCGGCACACTGTATAGTGGCAACATAACTTAGATTCTTTCTTCCCGATTGGAGTAAAAAAAAAAAACACAACTCCTTATTTGGTTCAAACGAGTACTTTATTTTCTGATGACGACTTACGGACTACTTACAATTTCATTTTACTTGCTTATATCTATTCTTAGTTTCTAAGGTTTTTGCAGGCTCAGCTGTCGCATTCGTTTACCTGTTTCATGTTACTTCAATGCAAATTAATGGTTTCAGCGCATTTACCGGCGCACGTGTTTCTGCATTTCGGAAACAGGCAACAAACAAAAAGATATTGTTACATTTCATTTAGAGAAAAAAAATAGAACTTCGTGGGTATTCTATGGGATATGTAACCCATATAACCATTCCACTTTGACGATAGTAGCCAAAACTCAAGTCGTCCTCACCAAAATGAAATAAGGATAACAATATCTATACACCAACTCATTTCTCACTCATGGTCAGAAAAGTTCATGCCTGATTAATAGAATCTCAGTATCATTTGCCTGGTCTACAAAAAAGGAGACCACCCCAACTTATCCATTATATTGGGCCTGAAACCCTTTGTCAACAACTTAATTAGCCACTATTAGTGCGGTTTCAGACCAGGAAAGTCTACAATCAACCAAGTCTTCCCTCCCCGCCAGATCCAAAACTAAGAAAGTACAAATCGGTAACTTCAATTTTTTCATGAATTTTAAGGCCGCATGCGAGAGCATTTACAGAAATGAGCTATTTAGAGTCATCTTTTGTTTTGTCATCTCATCCCTGCAAAGCTCGTCCGTCTGCATAGAATGACGATGTTCTATCAAAGTCGGTAATGGCTTAACCAAGACCTTTGGTGTCAAAAATAGTATACTAATCATCAAGGTAGTAGATCAGAAAGTTCCCGGAATAACCACCGTGTGGCGCTCCCATTCTTCCGATTTGAATTCTATTTTTTTTTTTGTTAAGTTGGTACGTCTGTTGTTGATATTCCCTCTTAATCTTAGCGTCATAGCTTGACATTTGCAAATGTTAAGTCAAAAAATTACGAGTAATGATGACACTGTGCGACGGTGCGTTATCATGGTGCAAAATCCACTAGTTTTCTGCCCACAATTCTGGTCTCTTTCGGCGAATTATAAATAAATCTCTTTGTTCAACATCTTCGATTGACTTACGACCACTTTTGAACCGCTCGTGTCCCTGGTAAACGACCGTTTTCTTTAGAGAATCGTTGCCGAAACACTTTTCATTTTCAAACATTTCCAACCATTAAATCCGTTTGTTACGCAAAATTAAATACAAGTTCGTTTTTGCAAATTTAAATTCATTTCTAAAATTCTAAAAAATCGCCAACACACAGGGATAGATGTACTATTGGCTACGTAACTTTTGCAAATGTCAAGCTAAGATTTAGAGGGAATATCAAAAACAGATATACCAACTTAACAAAAAAAAGAGAACTCAAATCGGAACAATGGGAGTGCCACACGGTGGTTATTCCGGGAACTCTCTCATCAAGGTAGTATAAACAATCAACAATGAGGGACATATAACACTGATGAATTGAACACAACTTTACCGTCCAGAGCTATAAACTTGAGGAAGTAATGAATTTCGCCTTCCTTGGACTCTGTTATAAATTCAGCCGACAACTCCTTAGCAAAATGAAACGAAGAATCACTATTGCCAAACACCGTTTCTTTGGGCTAAGAATGCCATTAAGTACTGAAGCCTTATCCTTGATCATTCAAGTCCTGCTTTATAGCGCTGAAACATGGACACTATCGGAAGCGGATGAAGGCATCCTCAGATCTTTTCAAACGAAAAACGAATATTCCGCCTCGTTTGCATGAAATGGATTGAAAAGAGAAGATTCAACGAGCTATACAGCGACATTGATCTAGTCAAAAACCTGCTAATCAGTCGTTTTAGCTGGGGCATGCGAATTTACACAAATGCACTGGCTCATAAAGTCTATGAATCTTACCCATAAGGACAACGTAATAGAGGAAGACCTCACTTTAGGTGGTGTACATAAGTACGAGTAGAAGGGGTCCTAAGTGTGCGCAACTGGAGGAAGATTGCTAAAGACCGGGCTAACTGGAGAAGCGTCGGTGATACATTTATTTTCTGATGACAACCATAGATTTGTTTTTTTTCTGTGTTTGATCAAACACATCAACATTTTTTGTGTACGCAAGTAATTATACGTTATTCGAAAACATCTCGCTTTTTTTGTCGACCAATGAGTTTTACACGATTGCTCCTGGGGGCTTGTTTCCATCGCCATCCTGCAGAGCTTGACAAGATTGGCAGGGTAAGTGATTCTGTAGTTGTTGCTGTTAATCTACATTCCATTGAGCAAGCGATCCGCAGAAGTTGATCTGAGGAAGGCAGATTACTTCAAATCATTCATTGAGAATACCCTTTGGGTTATAAATGGCTCCATCCGTTACCTAACGTGTTCTAAGTTAAAATGGCATACTCAGAGCCGAGGTCCTCTTTACAATGTTTTTAGTTGGGTGCGTGCCAAAATGATTGATCAGATAAAGGAAACAAACATCACAATATATCATAAGTCCCGTCATCTGGGATAACAGTATTTATTGTCTAGTAGCAGTAGTATCGAAATATGAGCAAAATGAGCTGTCCCATTCTCCGTTCGCAACTAAATTTTGATAGCGCAAGTGCCCAAATCTAGATGATGAGAGTGAATTCGGTGCGAAAATAAGTTCCCGGTCTTTCTGATGGCTCGCCATATAGTGGTGAAACACCCCTTAAACACCTGAAGCCACAAACGTGTTTTTTAAAGTTTTTATCGTCTTTTCAAGGAAATATTTTATAAAATACTAATCATAGAGGCTTCCGCAATCAAGAAAACCAACTTATTTCTTTTTTTTTCAGCAAATTAAACTGGAAACCTAATATTCAAGAAAGAGTTGAGACAAAAGGAGAATGGCAAATTGCAAAAATGCCATTGAAATAGGGCCTTCAACCTGTCATTACACACTTACTTTACGTCTTGGTTAAAAGACCAATGCTCACCTGTGGTTGTCCTGTCGATGGTTTTATGCATTACAGTCAACTTCTAAAACATGCGCCTATGCATGTCTGTGCATAGGTGAAGTCCTACTATTCGCCTTAAAGGGACAAAGAAACAAGTTGACCAGGCTACTGTTCTTGATACAAGACAACATTAATTACATTACGCCCCCACATTGGTTTTAATATAACACTTTCACGTAAGCATTCCCTTTATGCGTAGAGTACACAGTATAAGAGATATCTGCATCTTTTCCGGTAGTCAGGCCTCTATCAAATCCCTGGACTCTTGTTCTTTTACGTCAAAGACCGCTGTAAACTTTTGATCATCTCTCATGGAACATATAGATATATGTCTTGGAACTGCAAGGCCGACGAACTTGCCCAAATTGGAACCACAGTAGCC
This sequence comes from Volucella inflata, assembly GCA_928272305.1. NCBI lineage: Eukaryota > Metazoa > Arthropoda > Insecta > Diptera > Syrphidae > Volucella > Volucella inflata. The sequence goes on along the minus strand of OV743717.1, from coordinate 78,039,062 downwards.
ATTCTATCTGAAAAAGGCAAACAGTCTCTATGTGCGAACAAGAACTAAAGCTGGATGCTCGTAGAAGAACAAACCTTGTCTAGCAATCAAACAAATACGGCCTAAACTGAATCTGAATTGCTCTAAGAGTTTGATCATTCTAAACAGGAAACATCTTAGCACCGTAAAAGGTGTCATCACCAGATACTGTCTCAACGGTAAAGATGCCAGAAAGCTTGTCATGTTTACAAACGACATGGACGAGGAGGAGGAGGATATCTTTAAGATATATCTTCAGTTCTCTCCCAAAAAAGAAAACTTCGCAAAGGAGTCTTCTACTACAACGACTTAAGTGACTTAAGCAACACAGACATCAGGAGTCTCCTACGCTCTATCAAAAGCTTGAAATAGTTTCCTGAGTGGAAGGATCACGGATTCACGTGGTATCACAATGGGCCAACAGACCTAAAGGGCCTGGTCTGTTAATCTAAGTACTCCCTTCCCATGCTTTCAAGTCAATCCATTTTCATACAGATGGGTTCAAAACTTTTAGCGGGATTGTTGGCTGTGTATTCTTAGATAAACTTAAACTAAGCCTTTACTCCCGCCTTCCAAATCATTGGCAATTTTGGTAATTAAAGAAATCCTGTCCTGGCTTAAAAATAACCATAATATCTGCAAAAGATTTCCACATCTTTTCGAACAAATACCTGGACTCAATCTCACAAAACTCTAGAACTGCCTCTGACTACCGATCAAGAAGTGGTTCAACATTCACATTTCCTGGGTGACGGGCCGTAGAGATATTTTAGTAAATTGTGGTGCCAACGAACCCGCCAAAATTGGCGAGGCTTTACCTACTCGTACCCTATCTGCAAAAAAGTTATCATCGGTTTACCCAACCTAACCCTGCCCTAACTACATTATTATGGGTGTTCCTATACAGCTATTTCTCTTCGAAATATTTCCATTTTCCTCCCCTCAGAATAGACCCTTAACTTGAAGTAAAAGACAAAGAACAATGTCATCACATATTCATTAGTTTGTAATATGAAAGTACTATACAAGCTACACCCACTAAGCCAAGTGTCGTTTAGCTACCCTGAATTTAAGGATGCATCTCTTGGAAGTAAGTGAACGCACAAAATTCTCCTAACCATACCTATTTTCTTAGCAAACTATCTTCCAAATATTGTTACTTACATAAAAGATACTTCAAACAAGGTTGCCACCTGAAATTCTGAGCTCAAAACTTGGCAAATTGCCATTGAAACAATCAGTACCTCTTAACCAGTGCACTTCCATAAGTAATATGGAATTTGTAAATAAGTAAATTTTTAAAATTTATCCGTCCAAGCGGAAAATGCCCCGTTATCATGTTGCTTTCCGATTTAAACAACATCGGAAACGATTTCCCGTCCAATAAGTTGGAAATCCAGTGCGTACTAATCGTATCGTGTCCATTTGTATGCACATTCATTTTGTTTTTGCCTATAATAGCCTTACTGTCTGCTTGGTATGACGTACCATTAAAATATGCACATTTTTGTCCTCCATTATCGATCGCACTCTCTATCACATCGACGTGCAAAAGTCTTACTTTTTCAATAAAAAAAAAAACACAGAAGCACTTTTTGTTTGTTAAAATCTGTGTAGACCAACTTTACCCTCTCCACGTGTTTAAATATCCTTCGAGGTAGAAATGCAAAAAAAAAAAAACAACACAAAACCGAGGTAAGAGTAAATAGTGTCCCTGTAACAATTACCCAGTTGCTGGGCTCTTGGCTGCTCTGTCCGTTGAGCATATCCTTCCACCGATCTCTTTTGTTTATTCTGTTCGAAATTTTCTACCCTGATTATTTACTGTTGCATACAACAGGAAGTATCATCGCCTCTTTGTGTCATTAACAAATACATAGAAGCAACTGAAGGAGGAAAACGGAGAAACATGGAAAAAACCGCCAATCGAACGAGTTCCATGCAACAAGCGGGACCAGCATAAATGATATTCAATTTAACTCCTCATTTCTCCCCCACAACCCTTAAGTCTGCATATTTATGTACGTGCGGGTACATATCTAGGTTGTGTTTGTGTCAGAGAAAGACAGTGGTGTAGCTGATATCGAGTAAGTGATGCCGTTTACTTTGCAATTGTACTCGTAGATTTCCCTTACCAATTCAGCCGAAATAAGGTTTTTTAAAAAAGGCTGCTGCATATTTAGTACAACCAACAGAGCTTTAGTAGAAAAGAGCACAAAAGCACGACTATAGGTACTGACTGCCCCAGACGATCACTGAAAGTCGTGGTTTCGTTTCATCGTTTGTCGAATGACTAAAACAAGGAGTTTGGACGAACAATATTCAAAGGTAGTTGTGAAAAAGCTGTAAACACATTTTTAATAGTCCAAAAAAACTTGTCCTTACTCCATGCCAATTTTTGAAATCGCCGCGACGGCATATTCGTAAATATTCGCGAATATCTTAGATAGAAGTGGTCATAGACGTTAGTCTATGGCGTAGAATGTTACACTATGCGATTTCAGTATTCAGCAAATTGTGATCTTAAGAAAAGTACTTAGCGATGATAATGTCTCCAGTAGCACGTCCCAGGATCTCCTTTCGCTTGCTTGAGCCACCAAAGCGAAGTCTTTTCCTATTGTACTATCGCTTCAAAAAGAAACCGGAAACTATTTAGACCCGATCATTGAACAATCTCATACAATTCATCCGCATTTCCTTCCTCCCAAAGAGTGCCTCTTATCTGGACCTTTGGATTGGTCAAAGTCCTCAAAAGGGCAAATCATTCAAACTGAGAAACTATCTCATGATTGATAGCCACTTCTCATGGAACTCATTCAGTTTAAAACCAATCTGTATCCATGAGGCTGCAAGTGAGCTAAGTAAGACAACCCTCTGATAGGTGGTATCTTTCATTGGTTATGATGAAAGTATTTTGTTCCTCCCTTTGAATGCCATAAATCGCTTTGCACCAATGGACAACTGATTGCCAGTAGTTTGAATACATGCTGAATCTCTGGCGAGCTTACAACCAGTCAGTCGGACATTCTTCATGCCGTAGCATTTTTGAGCCTCATATGCGCAAAATTGGATTCCCCTGTCTGAGATGCAACATGATAACCAACGCTAAAGATTCTACGAGACTCCAAAAGCGTGAAAATCTAAAAAGCTGGACATCATCGGCCTTGAGGATGCTCTGGACGACGACTTTTCGCAGCATGGCCACCTCGGGAGGACAACAGGGCTTAAATCACTACTGCTTTTGGATAAAAGCAATGCTGCTGAACAGAAGTAAACTGGTTGCCCACAGGGTAGACACCCATTTGTACTACTGCTCGTATATTGGATTTTGGTCTACTCCTCGCTTGGTGCTCCCAGTGATGCTTATGACTTCACTCAAGCATACATAGATATTGCAGCTGTACCATCTTTTCGATTATAGCCAGCGGCTAAAATGCAGGACTTTCAGTGAATCCCGTCGAAGCTTAAGTTGTTTTCCTCACGAAAGAAGAAGGAAACCGACTGGTCTGACCCATCTAGTATTTAAGGCTATCACCATACATTTTTTATCTAAATAAAGTACTCTAGCTTCATCTTGGATAAGATACATCTCTCATTTCATATTGAATCTTTCCATGGCGCAGTCAACTTCCTGGGAGTGTAGAACGTGCATTTCGATGATGGATGGGCTTTTAGCCAGTCTTTTCTTTTTTTTTATATAATTTTGTTAAAGTAAACTCAGATGGACGATTATGTTGACTATAATCTGCTCGTAATGCACGAAGCGTACCTGCTATAGAATCATTATTTTCAAAGTAACTTTTTACAATTTTAGCAAATTCGGTGATTATCAAACGATCCGTATTGTTAAATGACAAACCTTTAATTAAACACATTCAGTCTCGGATTGCAGTTCGTTTTGAGGAATGTTATTAAACCAAGATATAGATAGAGGCCACTTATGTATATTGCAGACCCCAAGGTTTAGGCTGTATGGGAGACTTCACTGCTCTATTCCTCTGGTAAATCTTTCTCCACTTGGCATTTATTAATAGTCGGGCACAGCTATCTCCCTTTTATGAAGAAATTTGGATGAATTTGTTTGTCCATTGGCATTTTCCCTCTGGTCTAATGGACATCCTATCTGATGCCATGAGACCCGACTTTGTGTTGGTGCGAAATTACAAAATGAGATTACCCTGTTCTAAGGGAAAGACTAAGTTTAAAAAGCCGTATCTTGATCACAATTCGGCCGCGGGAATAAGATCGCTGATGTTCTTGTCAGGTGGCTCTAAAGAGATTTTCTCAAAATCTGAAAATGCAATTTGCAATGAGCGTAATTTAGATGGCATGGCTCCTAGAATGAGAGCTTCTTGACTATTCATAGAGATCGGTATGATGCTTGCTGTCTCTCGGTAGGAAGGACTCCAGAGTCACAGCTTGTTAAGAGTGACAACGACTGCGTGGAGCATCTTCTCTGATGTGTCCTGCCTATGCCCTCGGGCTCACTATGGCTATTATAGTTGATCGAAAAATCCACTAATTATAAGAAATTTTTACAGATCGCCCCCTTTCATAATAAGATTGAATTACTAAAATGCGTTGCTGCGTGGTAAACGACTCGGTGACATTGAATTCAATAAATGACTATCAGACTTATTTTCAATCATCTAAGAGAGCCTAAAGTCTAAGACTTTGTTTTTCCCGTTTGGGAAATATTTGGTAAAAACATGTCGATAAACTTTTTATGCCTACTCCTCGATTTGTAATCCAGTAACACAGGTACAAACTCTTCTGAGCAGTTGAATGTCATTGCCAGATAGATAGCTTGCAATCTACTTAATCCCAAGTATAGCGTAAGACCATTACTACATTTTAAATGGTTCATACAGGGAGCCCAATTTTGAGTCACTTTTTCGAGCATATTGGCTGTTATCTCGTCAATAACATATATAATATTGTCTTCCAAGGTTGCTATTGGCACTGGCTTATAGGCATAGATGAGTTATTTGACGTTTCCCCAAAAAAAAAAAATTGAAAGGCCTTAAATCGCTCAATCTCTTCGCCAAATTCATCGGCCAACTCATTTCTTAAATAATCAATCGATTCGCGTGGTGTGTGGTATGTAGCGCCGTCTTGCTGAAACCATATATCGAGCAGGTTCAGCTTGTACATTTCGGACAAAACAAAAGTTTTAAACCATTGACCGACAGCGCGCCATTGACGGTAACGTTTTTCTCACAGTCATCTTAGAGCAATATGGACCAATGAAACCACACCAAAAGTGCATTGTTTCTGGTGCATTGGCAGCTCCAGTATTGCCTGAGGTTGCTGATCGTACTTAATATGGCACTTTAGTTCATTAACATAGCTTTTCAAAAGCCCTCTCACCGAGAACTGGACGCTGTGGCAGGTCGTTCGGCCTCAGCTCTTGCACAAGCTGTAATTTGTAAGATTTTGGAACAAGATCCTTCTGAAAAATCTTCCACTCGTTCGATTTACACAATTCCAATCACTGCGAATGATGACGAATGGACAAATAATGTCCGTAATTTTCATCTTTTGAAGCCAGAGGCTTTGCCAAAAAAGCAGTAACGGTGTTACTGGGGTCAGTGTCTATTTATGGTGTTTACATTTATTTTGTTCCGAGTTCGCTTTATGCCTAGCTGATACTTCTGAGAAAGAGTTATCTAGCCACACAAAGACCGAATACTTTTCAACATTACAATACTGTGAGATGCCGAAAACAAATGTTGGCATCAAGAGCTATGCTGTGTATTTGCGGGTAATTAGAGGTCTTACGTTTACACAATACACTGCAGAGGTTTTCATACACTTACAAGTGACATGGTTCGGTTTTGCCTGCAAATCAGTGGTGTTTTTATTTCAACCTCTTCTATTGTCCGAAGAAAAAAACAGCTTCAATCGAACAGCATACTGTAAGATAAGTAAGTGCGACCCTTTGTCTTAACTGACTTGGCTTACAGGTTTTTTTTTCCAAATCTTAACTGTACGACAAAATGCACCTTGTTCTTCACTTCTTTGAATCCTTTTTCTCCCCTTTGAGAAATATTCAAACGGCAACACTCAACTGAGCTTTTAGTTTCCAAAGCAGTTTAGCTCTATGATAACGAGTTACAACCTACAGTACAAGTGTCGACGGAGCGTAATTTATGAGCGCATAACACCATTACACAGATTTCTGCACGAGTTTTAACTATGTGTGAGTATACATATAGGGGCTACTTAATGGAAAAAAGCAAAATTTTGTAAAGGGTTGAAATAATGCAACTTTCTCAGAATGAACTACGAGTACATTCCATAAATAGAGTACGAGGATGCTGGCCAACTATAGATGTGATGGGCTATATATAGAATCTAGAGCATAGCATTCCGGCAGATTACATTTTATGGACATAGGTTGCACTTAGATACTGTGGTGCATCGTACACGCAAAGAAATACGAAAAGTGCTAGTTAGCAAATAAAAAAGAGCTATTTTCGGGGCAGTTGGTAGTGGCTCTGTAAGGTATAGAACTTTATCCTAAAGCAACAAAAAACTAATCACATTCTATCCTGGAATACCTCTGTATAGTTTAAGTTGCATCTGAAGGATGAGATGGATCTTTGTAATGGTTAGCTGAAAAATTGCAAAGAACTATCCCTCTGTGTCTTTTCGGAATTTTCTTTGGTCTAATATTTTTGATTAATTTTTTATGAAAGGGAAACCAAACCTTGCTCAAAAGGGAGAGTGAATACAGTGACAAATGGTTACCACAGCAATGTATGAGACAAAGAAGCTTTTACCTGTATGTTCTTGTGAGAGATTCAGAAATGCAATCTCAAATTTCTATCTCGGATGGAAAATGATAAATACTAAGGAGATGTTTGAAAATTGCTATCTTTTTCAAAATACATGGAAAAACCTGGTTAACCTTTTCTGCATGGCTTAACACTCATACTGCAGATGGAAACTGCTGGAAACAAAATACCATCTGGTTTTGTACATATGTGCTTATGCATATTGAAAATTGCACAGGTTCTTACTTTCCATGAAAATTCTTGTACACTGAACTCGGATTCAACTTGAATTCCTCTTAAACTGAATGCAGTTGACATCTATTGAACTGGAATACTCGTAAAATAGTTCTGCTATTACAATTCTTTAAAAAAAAGTACACTACATCATTTTTCAAAAGAAATTCTTTAAAAAAATTTGGAAGTATAAGGATAACTTGTATTGACATTGTCTGTGAATAAAATTGTTGACCTTCGCTGTTTTTTTTAATTAAACGCGCACTCAAGAGGTTATAAGCACCCTTAAAACGATTGCACACAGCGCGTGCGATGGGAGAGGGAGGATAAAAAGAAAGGCACCAATGTACGTTGGTTTTGAATGTTTGGAGATTATAATGGCTCGAAAATACAGAGCTCAGCAGGGCATTCTATAAACAAGCTGTTCAGCTTATGAAAGAATCACGATATTTCAGGGTACGTCAGTAAGTAGGCTTGAGGGTTAACTGATGAGTATTCATTGCAAGATGCGTGTTACGGTTACAGGTTTAAAAGATCAGAATGCTACCTGCAATTTCTTTGGAGCTCTGATGGTAAAAGGAAGGATAGAACAAGGTGGGGCAGGAGACGGTCGAGAGTGTCAATCAACTTTGTAATATCGGTACTACCTACGATTATGAGTTTTATTGCACGGTCGTAGGGGCACCAACTAGATGTGAAAATTGTACTCGACTGTTGGACGGATGAAAACCTTATATAGAGGAGGAGAAGCCAGATCAGAGGAAATTAAATATTTCTAACATGACTTGGGGAAACCTATAAATTTCGCAGCATTTTCAGCAACTTCGAATATGTGCTCGTTCCATCTTATGTTGCCATTAACACACATACCGAGAATGGAAAGTTTTTCGGTTTCAACAATGCAAGTGCCATTAATGGATAATGGCTGGAAATCTAAATTTCACTTTAACGACAGCAGATAGCATTGTGTTTTGGAAGGATTGAATTCCACTCTATTGATGGTTCCCAAATTGGTTATGCCGAAGATTATGGACGTGAAACGAATATGAAAAACAGAAAGTATTGTCGTCAGGAAAGGAAAATGTTGGATAGAAAGTAGCAGACAAGAGATCATCGATGAAGATTAAAAAGAGTGTCAGAGGCAGAACAGAGCCCTGAGATACACCAGCATTTATTTTGTGAATATAGGTATAAGACTTCCCAGTCTTCTTGAATTGAACATTCTGAACGTTTTTTTTTGGAAGAAAGCAGGTATTTTTAACAAAAGAGCCTAATCCTAAATTCTAAATCTTGCTTTCGCCAGATTAATGTAAACTTTGGTTCCTCTTTCGATGACACATGCTGTCAAATCATCAGTGGGTCACTTAGAGAAAAGAAAAGAAGATTCGCAATTTTTAGGAACAAGTTGAATAAATGCTGCTTTCCATCTGCTCGGAAAGAGAGAGAAAGAGATTTCGGTCACGACGATCTGTTAGAACAAATTGGTCACAATAGCAATATAAACTGACTTAACCAAAATCGGAAATGAACTAAATTCTTCCGCGTCATCCATCAGACAGCTTTTAAGAAAAAGAGCGCATTGTTGCCAACCCTTATAAAAAATATTCCCGGGTGATCTGTCAGATCGCCCACGACTAACCGAGGGTTGAGGGGAGAACTGACGAAAAACTGTGTAGATTTTGCCACTGAACACATGGCTACTTTACATTCAACTTCCATTTTTTTAAATTTTTAGTGCAATTTCGAACTTATTGTATAAAGTCCACGCGTTTTCCCAAAAGGTTGAGGAAGAAAGCTGACAAAACGAATCGAAAGGGATATAATAAACAGAAAATAAGTAAAGGCTGACTGGTCTTACAGCAAAACCTTTACCCAATACCACCTGTGATCTGACCCTTTTCTTCCTGTACAATTGCTCGAACACAACCATCGAATGCAGTATACAATAGAATATTAGAAGTGACTGAAAATCGTGTGAATAGAAGGAAAATGTCGGGACAGTATCTGCGAAAAAGAACAAAATAATAGATGTTAAGGATGAAAATAACGCTATCCTGACTTTGTATCAATAACAGCAGTTCGATTACTGTCTGAAAGTTTATGTAGCCTTGGAAATCCATTGTAAAGGTTTTTTTTTTTTTAATCCAGTACTAAATTCAAAAACAGCGACATAAATTCAGCGACAAATTTTCGAAATTTGAATTCCAAAATTATGGTTTTGTGCGAGATAAATGAAATATTGCATCCGGTCGGAAGAATGTTGTAGAAGATCCAAGCTTACCGCTTTGACATTTTTTTATACAAAAGCTTAGTCTTCGTACGTCCACTTTATGGTAAATTTTATAAAAAGATTTTGATAAAAGGCTTGCAAGATCCAGGTCATGCGGGAATTAAAGCCTAATGACCGTCATTCGGTAAACGCATAATTTCAAATAGTTGACCTATGAATTGGCCTCCAAGATCTTGTGACTTGATGCTTCCAGAATATTTCCTTTGGGGATACGTAAAGTCGCTAATCTATACTAACAAACCAGCAACAATCGACGAATTGGATTGTTAAAAAACTTTGTCTCTCGGATGACGTTCATCAAATCCAGCCGCGGTTCGAATATGACCCACGTTGGATTTAAAAATAAATTGCAGAATGCATTTTCTCGATTAAATACAAGTAGATGCCTATTTAATGAAATTTCATGTATTTTGTTTAAAACCGAAATTAGTACTGGCTTAACAAAAACAAGCTTTACATTGGCATCAGTTTCCTCGCATGTCCTCGGTCTCATATCTCCAAGATTGCGTTTTCTTTTACCTTAATTTGTTTTCTCCTTATTTCTATCGAGCGGCCCCTAACTACTTATTCTTCCAAAAGTCATCGATAATTTAGATTTTCGGATGGTCGCTTGCAACCGAAGCCGTGGAGGTTATATGAAAAATGCTATACTCTATTCAAAATTGCCATAGAACAGAAAAAAAAAATCTTTATTGATTTCACAATAAATATGTGTGTTTTTTTTTTAATGAGAACTTCGACACTAGCAGTTGGTTCACCTTTTATAAGTCCGAGAGAAATAAATAAAATTATCGTTGCAACAAACGACAAGCGGTTCATTGATTTCACTTTGCCACGCATATCTTCTTGACGTATTCTTAGTAAAATACATTTCAATGTTAAGCGTTAATGTAGCGTAAATAGTCGGCACTGCACTGTTTCTTATCATAAGAAACACCACCGTACTGCTGGTTTTAGTGTTATCCAAAAGTCAATCACTCTTTCAGCTAGTCTGCAAGTATATAGTAAGATCGTGTTTCGGGTAAATGAATTTCTCTACGACTACCCTATTACTGAAAGCCACCTGATGTCTTTTTAGGGCCGCATAACCTCTTCCTCAAATCGGAAAAATCTGTCGTTCCGAGAACCGGCGTCAAATATGCGATCGTTATTGATGTATGATGACCAAGTCATTTCATCCTTTTACAAGTCATTTTGCTGCCTTTTTATCGTAAAACTGGGCTACAACGAACTGAAGATTACTTACTTACTTACTTTAGGTGGCGCTACAGTCCGGGGTGGACCTGGACCTCAGTCAACAAGCTTTTCCAGCCAGCTCGATCCCTGGCTAGCTGCCTCCAGTTTCGCACGCTAAGTTGACTGAGGTCCTCTTCCACTAGCGTGCGCCACCTGAGTCTTGGCCTTCCTCTACTGCGCTGTCCCTCGGGGGCGGATTCGAAGACTTTTCGGACTGGAGCATTGGTGTCCATGCGCTCTACATGACCCAGCCATCTCAGTCTTTGGATCTTCACTCTTCTGGCTAGGTTCATGTCGCTGTACAGTCCATACAGTTCGTCGTTGTATCTCCTCCTCCACTCACCGTCAATGCAGACGGGACCGAAGATCGCCCAAAGAATTTTTCCCTCGAAGCAACCAAGAACACCCTCATCCATTTTTGATAATGTCCATGCCTCTGCGCCATAGAGCAGGACCGGGATTATTAAAGTCTTATAAAGGGTGACTTTTGTTGTCCGAGAGAGAGCTTTGCTACTCAATTGCCTTCTTAACCCAAAGAAACAGCGGTTGGCAAGAGCTATTCTTCGTTTGATCTCAGCGCTGGTGTCGTAGTCTCTATTTATAGCAGGGCCTAGGTAGACAAAGTCCTTAACTACCTCAAAGTTATATCTGTCGGGGGTGACGTTCTGTCCGAGACGTCGGTGTTGGTTGTCCTTTTTGCTTGACAGCATATACTTGTCTTGCCCTCATTGACCGATTATGTCAATATCGTCGGCGTATGCGAGTAGTTGGACGGACTTTTGAAAGATAGTGCCTCTTGTGCTTGCTTGAGAGTTTTGCACTATTCTTTCAAGTACGATGCTGAAAAAATCGCATGACAGCGCATCGCCTTGTCTAAATCCTTTCTGGACATCAAAGGTCTCGGTGAGATCTTTACCGACCTTGATGGAGCAGCGTGCATTCTCGTCATCCTGCACAGACGGACGAGTTTGGCAGGGATGCCAAAACTAGACATTGCTCTGTATAGCTCGTCTCTATAGATGCTGTCATACGCGGCCTTAAAATCGATGAAGGTGGTGGATATCGATCTGAAGCTCATGGGTCTTCTCCAAGTTCTGCCGTAGTGTGAATATCTGGTCGATGGTGGACTTTCCTGGCCTGAAGCCACACTGATATGGACCTATCAGGTTGTTGACGAACGGCTTTAGGCGTTCACACAATACGGCGGATAAGATCTTATATGCGATGTTAAGGAGACTGATGCCTCTGTAATTGGCGCAGTTCAGAGGGTCTCCTTTCTTTAGAATCGAACAAACAATGCTGAAGTCCATTCATCGGGCATACTTTCGTCCGACCATATTTTACAGATGAGTTGGTGTATGCTCCTTACCAAGTCATTGCCTGCCGCTTTGAAGAGCTCGGCAGTCAGGCCATCCGCTCCAGCAGCTTTGTTGGACTTAAGCTTCGATATGGCTATCTTCACTTCATCCAGGTCGGGTGGACGGAATTGTTGGTCATCCTCGTCCAGGTTGAAAGGTTGATTCTGCCTGACAGCGGTATTTGGTCCGTCATCGCCGTTATACAGTCTGCAGAAATGATCTTTCCAAATCCTCAGCATCGACTGCGATTCTACTACGATGTTCCCTTGTTCATCTCTACAGGCTTCGGTTCGGGGTTTGTTTCCGCGGCATGTTATTTTTACCTTTTGGTAAAACTTCCGAACCTCATTCCTGGAGTAGCATCTCTCAATTTCCTCGATCGCGCGCTTCTCATGCTCTTTCTTCTTCCTCCTGAGAAGCCGGTGCTCGTCTCTCCTCTTCCGCTCATAGAGCTCATGAGCAGCTCTGGTCTTTCTAAGCAGTGCCGCGTTATATGCATCTTGCTTAGCTGCATGTGCTTGCCGGCATTCATCATCGAACCAGGGGTTTCGTTGTGGTGGACGAGTGAAACCCAGCACATCAGAAGCGGCATCTCTGATGGCGTTTTGGCAGTGTTTCCAATGGTCTTCGATGCTTGATGCTGGCGGCATTGGACCTCTTAAGAGATTAAGAGACACTCGATCGGAAAAGGACTTTGCGATCTCTTGCGATTGTAGCCGTCTGACGTCGAATTTTCTCACAGCATTAGTTTGTCTTGGCGTAGTTTGGGATATCCGCAACCGTACCTTGGCTACAACAAGGTAATGGTCCGAGTCGATGTTGGCTCCTCGGAACGTACGGACATCCATAATGCTGGAGGAGTGTCTTGCGTCGATCGCAATGTGATCAATCTGGTTGACTGTTGATTGATCAGGAGTTCTCCAAGTCCCCTTGTGTATGTCGAGATGTGGGAACCGCGTGCTAGCCACGACAATGTTTCGCCCAGCCGCAAAGTCGATTAGCCTGAATCCGTTATCGGAGGTGGTTTTGTGCAGGCTATATTTTCCGATTGTTCCACCAAAGATACCTTCTCTTCCTAGCTTTGCATTAAAATCACCGAGAACAATTTTAATGTCATAGCTAGGGCATTGCTGAAGATTATCATGTTCTATTACCTTGTTATGGAAAAATCCTCATTTTTCGACAAAAAAGAAGACCCGGGGTCGTTAAAATTGTGAATTTTTGAGTTTCTCCCTCCTCCTTGTAGCCAGTCAGCCATCTCCTCAAATCTTAAATCACCGAAAACATTTCCAAATGAGGAGATGCTAATGGGGGCATGTTAGACGTTCGATGGCAAATTTCTACTTTACATTCGACACATTTGCCTACATTTCTTCAAAAATAAAATGAAATTTATAAATTCGCCTTTCGTTCACTACCAGCTGCGAACAGCACTTACTCGTAATTCACCCAATCGTAAAACCATCAGCGGATATCATGAGTGTAAGTCTAAAATATTAATTTCCAATATTCGCAATTTTGCTTCATAACCAGATCTAAAATATGCGGAAATGATTTTCTATTTTCGCCGAAAATATAACATCAATAAGAATCATTACTGAAATGCACCACTGACCGTTAACTTTCCGAATGATGAGGCAAAATAAAAACAAGTGCCACAAAAGCACTGCCCAATATTCATGGCGCTTCAATCTTTGAAGTGCACTGCAACATCATTTCGAACAAAAGTTCGACTGGGTACTATTATTATACTGCAAATGCTCTGAAACCTAAATGGATTAGTTGACCTAGGAGTGGCATAATCCTATTCTGGGTTGGTTTTCCGTTGACTTATGACTTTGAAGAGGTCATTATGGATTGTATTCGTATTTCTTCAAATGAATGCCGGTTTTGTCTTATTTTTTAAAGTTTGTTTTGCAACTTATCCATCGAAACTTTCTTTTGGCTGTTTTTAGTCCAGACAATGGTTAAATTTGCTAAGGAAATTATTATTATACACTTTGCGGACGGGACTTCTTTAGTAGTAAGGGAGAACCATCTTCTTAAAGCAACCAACATTTGATTTAATTAAACAGCACAGCGACCCGTATAATGCGGTTAGAGTTTTTCGTATTCTATTATCTGCAGGCTGAGGCTGTTAATACAGAAACGCGTCAAGTGTATCACATAGTTTGGCAACGAACACTTTTCCTATACGAAACCCTTGAAGATACTCAGATTTTAAAGCACGGAACTATGACGCACCTCCATTTGTGCGAAACTTTTGAGAAAGACTGAATATATTTCAGTATACGAGTATTTACGACTTAATGTTTATCTTGATTGACGTCCCATGTTCTGTTTCACTATTTATGTACTTTTGGGTTATTAATGGATATTAGCTCGGCAGTATGTATTGTGGTTGACTTGAGAGTAGCCAAGAGTTTTTCTAACTAAGGGTTAGCAGAAAATACCTGTCAAAGATATTCACAGTCATTCTATCTACAGTTATCCCTTCATAAAATTCAACTGCCAGTAGAAGGCCTTACGCAGATTTTGGTACTCAAAAACACTCTCCTCTAAGCATTACCTTCCAAGTTTATCAACGATCTAATATTCTGCGATTCCATTCTGACTTAGGATATAAACAAGACTCAGTGAATTCAGCGTTCTCTGCATTCTTGTAATACCTTCAACGTCATGAGAGGACTTAGTAAGACCCTAAGCGCAGCTTGGCTTTCGCTAAAGACTTCGATACTTCGCCAGCTCCACTGATTCTTCAAAGTATACAATAGCCCAGTGTCATCAGTTTGTTTACGCATTTTTTCAAACGAGGACTTACCACCATCTTTCTCCAAAAATACGCCAGCACTACATCCAAAATCAGTGGTAGTGGGATCCATGATTACCATTCTACAATACTTTCCTGGCTGAAAATATTCCCGGGCACGGGAAAGTGGATTTCGCTTTTATGCAACACCAGGAGTTCTTGTATTATTGCACCGAACATCATGTCCATAAGACTAGAGCCAAGAGATAGAGTTGGCGCAGGTCATCTAAAATAAAAGACAATTTTGAGAGTGCAGCCTAGGATCTGAAAATCACAAAAAGGAAGATTTATCAGTGTGTCAAGTAGCCACAGGGACATTTTATTCTTCGTAGATTCCGGAAATTTGTCGATTTGTATTAAATTGGTCTAACCCTAAGCGAGTAGATGGATAGAAACAAAGCCCACTTAAACTGCCAGAAAGTCAGCCAGATAGATAAAGAACGGCAAATTTTCACATTTTGTTGTTCTTTCAGATTTTCAGATTAATCTGCAATTAGTTTTGTTGGCACAGAAATGAGCTCTTTGTTCCGATTCTATCTCTATATCTTGAATTGGAAAAGATTGTCCATTTTGCGCTGCACCTTTGTAGAGTCAATTTTACTATGTCAAAGAACACATTGTCGTCCTTCGCCCGCTAAAATAGGAAATCACTTAAGTCTCCTTACCATATCTCATATCCTTTCATAACCCCACATTCATTTTGGTAGTTTACATGTGAAAGCATCAGTGTGACCCCTCTGATATTATCACATCACACTGATATAAACTAATCAGGTTGTTAAGGAACGGCTTCTGGCGTTCACACAGTACGGCAGATGAGATCCTTGTAGGCGCTGTTAAGAAGACGGATGTAGTTGGGCCAGTTCAGAGGTCTCCTTTCTTGAGGATCGTACAAACAATGCTGAGGTTCCATTTATCGGACGTGCTTTCGTTCGACCGTATTTTATAGATGAGTTGGTGTTTGCCCCTTCCCAAGTCATCGCCTGCCGCTTTGAAGAGCTTGGTAGTCAGGCCGTCCGCTCGAGCGGCTTTGTTGGACTTAAGCTTCGCAGGTGGACGGAATTGTTGGTGCACATCGTCCATTCTGCCTGCCAGCGATATTTGGTTCGTCATCGCCGTTAGAAAGTCTACAAAAAAGTTCTTTCCAATCAGAATCAACTGTGCCTTTACTAGGGTGCTCCTATATTAGTGTCTTCAGGCTTCGGTTCGGGGCATGTTCTTTTACCTTTTGGAATCTCATTCATCAATTTCGTTGCGGTGGACGAGTGGAACCCGGCACATCAGAAACCGAAACTATGATAGCTTTTTGGCAACGTTGCCACTGATCTGCTATACTTGTGGCTGGTGGCAGTGGACATCTTAAGAGTTTAACAGAGACTCGATCGGAAGATTATTTGCCAATCTCCTGCGATTGTAGCTGCTTGACATCGAAAATTCTCAAAGTATTAGCTTTTCTCTGCCCTGTTCGGGAGATGGCTATGGCGCGATAGTTAGCTCATTGGACTATCACGCAGACAGTCTGGGTTCGATGCCTGGCTGGGTCACCTACAATTTTTCAAATCGCCATCACCCTTTCGGCGGGCAATGGCAAACTCCCGAAAGTAAAATTGCCTACTAAAAAGCTTCTAAGGAGTGCCGTTCGGACTCGGCGATAAACCGTAGGCCCCGCTCAGATGTGACTAAAATTACAACATGAGCAACACAAATGAGTGTCAAGAAGCTAGGCCATGGCCCATACCGGGCTGTCAGCGCCACAGTGTTTTTTTTTTTTTTTTGTTCGTGATATTCGCAACCGCACCTACAGGGTACTGCTCCGACTCGATGTTGTATCCTCGGGACGTTCGGATATTCATAATATGTACTGAAAAAATGTCTTACGTCGATCACAATTTCCCTTGTGAATATCGAGATGTGGGAACTGCATGCTAGCTACCACAATGTTTCGACCCGCGCAAAGTCAATAAGCCTGAATCAGTTATCAGAGGTGGTGTAGCCCAGGCTATATCTTCCGAAAGTAATGCGAAAGATGCCGTCTCTTCCGAGATTCGCATTGAAAGTTTCGAGCACAATTTCAATGTTATGGTTAGGGCAGACCTCGTAGGTCTTGTTCAAGATCTTGCTGTCGTCATCTTTCTCCTCTCTTAGGGTGTGTGCGCATCTGGGGCTCCTTCAGAAGCCGGAAAGTCAAGACTTCTTGCCTAGATCTGCCTCCAGTAATCTGCCTCTAATCGGCATCCAAATGGGCGCTCTTTTTGTCCGGCTTATCCCATCGCATTTCTTGGATGGCCGTAATATCTGCGTTGCAGTGGCCTCAGGGCCTCCGCTTGTAGTTTAAGTACACATGGCGTATTAAGGGACTTTACATTCCACATTCATATCCGAAGTTCGTTTGCAAGGGTTATCAACAGAGCCTGTAAACGAGCCTTTTTGCCGCTTCATCACTTTCGTCTTACTTTGGTTTTTTGTGTTGGTAATGGAATCTTATTACAAATTTAGGAATAAATTGAAATAACACCTCGAAAAAGTTTAAGGATCCTGAGTTCCTGCTGTACAGTCTTCTAGAACGTTTTTGTATCAATTTTTTAACTAAAAAAGCTCGTATCTAACGTAGTTCCAGTTTAGCTAGATGGCTCGTGGCGATCCAAAAGGTGAACATAATAAAATTAACCTGGCAACTTTAACCTCCAACCGAAAGGAGCGAGTTCAACTAAATTTCGCAGCGATTTAGACGTAATATTCAGTTAAAGTACCAACCATCCAGCGCTGACTACTGCGAAGAGGAAAGTAGAGACCGATGGACAAGGGCTGACTGAAGCCATTTACGTGCTTTCGCAATCCAAGCTGCAATGAAACAAATCAAAATATCACCGAAACGTTGCTTTTCTAGGTATCAATCACAATGAAACCTGATGGACTTCGCTTTTCTATTTCCATGGAATTTAACAAAGTTTGTGAAATCGATTACTTTCGCATTGAAAGTGACTTCTTCTATTGAACATCAGTGGCTACTCGGGTGAACATTTGCATATCGGTGTAGTGACAACATCCCTGGGCGTGTATCAGTTACATATTTTCAATCCTCGCGGCTTCTAATGCTCTGGCAATATCGTGTATACGGTTTTACTCCATCCATAGATACAGTAACAGTACAAGGACACTCCAAATAAGAAGCGACCAAATAGTCTTTTTTCAGTTTTTTTTTTGTGAATGGAAGTTCGTTTTTTGGCTCTCAGTGATAGAGCATTCAGGGACATGCCTTGAGTCTGCTCCTCTTTGTGTCTTTATGTTTGTTTTTTCCTTGTTTTGATTTCTGTTTTCTCCTTTTTCGATTCAATGGTACAGTACTTTGCCATTTGATTGTTTTTCGTGTTCTCTTTTCTCGATTCGATTTCCTTTCCGGTGATTTTAAATGCACTCCCTCGGCTAAACTCGCTCTGGCAAGAGCAACTGGCTGCTCAAATCCTCAGGTCCATTACGTGAAAACTACCACAACACCAACGAAAGCAACAACAACGTAAAGCGAAGCGAAAAAGCCTGTAATCTGCAATTACATTCCCGGGGGTTTTATTTCATTGTTGCAGTATTTTAATATAGTTCCGCTCCATAGACTCTGGTGGGACTTTTGGGGTATGCCTTAAATTAAGCAAGAATACCACAAAAAAAAACCGAACTAACAAACAAAAAACTGAAACAATAGATTCGAAACAAAACAAAAGAGATAGAAAGGAACGAAGGATCAAAAGTGAGATATGAAAGGTCATTCTGAATGTGTTGAAATGAAATTTTCAATTAATCCTTGTGGTAAGCTTTACAGATTAACTGAAGAAGATACAGATACTTGAACAAATGGAAAGTGATGAAGAGATAAGAAAGGATATGCCTTTTATATTTTGTATTGTAATTTGTGACTGACATTTAAGTATCGTCCAAACTTTTATTTCTTCGCCTCTTGTTGAGCTCTTCAAAATGAAATCGCTAAGTAGGCCAGGCCAGGACTCATTTGTTACGAGTATTAGCTCTAATGCTGTGGCTGATTTGTTGAACTTTTTCGCCCAATTTGCAATTTCCACACAATATGCGGATTAGGTTTAAGGATATCCTTTGCCTTTCATCACAGTTAATCCAGGTCGCATTTTCGGCGAAAGTGATGCCTTTCAGGAGTTACATTTGGCTTATGTTCCTGGTTTATTAACAGCATGTATTTCTGTATTTTGCTTTGTTTTGAAGATCAATGGCACTTGAAATTTGTCACTGGGAATAGTCATGTTCCTTGCGGACGATAAAGCCCTGCAACAAGGATAGGTGTAAATTTGGAAGAACTTTAAGAGCTTATCTCGAAACTATATAAAGTTATTTGATCAATGTTACAGGGAGTCAGAATGCTGCCCCAACCTCCAAGTCTTCTTAATCAGAGGAAAACTAATCTAAGCATGGTAACAAGATGTCTAAGTTCCTTGGGATACAGGCTGAAATTGCAAGTTGCTGCTTCATTAGTATTTCGATACTGTGTCTATCCCGACGTAGGCCTTACAGCCCTAAAACCTCTGAGCTAATAACCTTGGATAATGGTGAATTCACTGTTGACCGCTGCCAATCGGCGGCAGAGTCGCAAAGTCAGCTGCCGCAGAAGGAAACCTTAGAGAATAAGGCTGGGTCTTTTTGCACGTAAGCAAATGCTTATTTGTTCATCGAATCGTTCTCGCAATAAAGCCATGGTTTCACAGGGTGTGTGTCGAGAACAGGGCCTACAATTTAATAGTTCATTATCATCACACCATTCACAATTACGTTCCGGTCTACTCCTTCAGTTTCAGTCAAAAACAGTAGATCTCACTGAAGCGTTTTCAAGATCCTGAAACGGAGACGTCTCGGAACGTCGGCCGGCTTCAGTTCTTCCACCAATTGAATTTTGAATGATTTTTTACCAAAATTCTCACGTAAAATACGCCAAGTTGTTGCATACGACAAGCCAAACAACTGAGAACGGCGCCTAATCTATTCATCACGGTCATCAAGTACACACTCCACTACCGCCAATATATTTTTTTCTCTACGTCGATGCAACCTAGTTGGTCAAGCATTATGCTTAAATGAAAATAAGGTTTCAAACTTTTCATTGGTATAGCGAATTATGCGTTCGGTAGGCTAATTATGTGGACCATAAGTTACTCTGAGCGTTCGAAACACATTCCTCGCTTAACGCTGATTTTTACAACTACAACTGGATAATTTTTAAACGCTGTGCTGGGCTCAATTTTTCCATGATAAAATGCTGAGCAGCACTGAACAAAAATGCAGTCATACATACAAGATGTATACGTAATCTCTCATGAAATTCCCACTGAAAAAAGGACCTCTTAAAGAATCACCCATTATAAGATGCCGTCTCTGGTGTACTGGACTTAAGCTCGCACAAATAGAGAGACCAATGGTTCTGTAACAAATCCAGATCAGCAAATTTAGAAAAAAATAGAGGGGCATCTCTCCCTAAGAGCACAATGAAGTTTGACGGTCGTACTAACAAATAAAATGATCATGCGAAAGATTAAAAGCCCTAACAGTGATTTGCAACGATTCAAAAACCTCATAGTAGAACCACAAGCAGTGCCCATAAACTGTTGCTTTTCCACATATCTCGAAAGACTTCTGGCAATCAAATGGTGTTGTGCCATTCGAATTGGCCGTTCTATGTTGTTCTAATAGCATGGAGGCGATGTGTCTGGTTTTTCCGACGAAACAGACGAAGTCCTTTCGATATGCCTTTAGAGCAATCGACTTTTGAGCGATTGTCAAATTATTCGGTAACTAATGCGAGGAAATATATTTAATGGCCAAATAATCATGGCCAAATTCCACGGTAAGTCATGTGAGGATCTTGTAACATCAGTTCCCGCACAGAGTCGATATTTTCCGGCACAACTACCGATTTTAGAAATTCGTGCTGGAGCAAGCGACGACCGCGATTGAGTTCGGAAAGTAAACGAAACACCATGGCTAGGGATGATGCTTTCACACCAAATGTCAAGTCGATAGGCATACTGTCGTTGAGTTAATCCCCTCAACTGTCATAAAAGATAATCGCACGAAAAATTTCATTCCTTCCTTTCCTTTGCAACCAAAAGCATTCGTTTGACAAATCGTTCTGAGCACGTTACGATGCTGACGTCAGAGATGACATATCTAATCAGGTATTGGCATATCTCAGCCCCTGAATAGCAACCCTCGTTAAAATTCTTTTCTATGTATTGTCAGGATTTTGGCAAAATTCATTCCAATACTGCTTTTGCAACTTCTACATACAAATTATGTATGCCTTTCTACATTACCACTTCTCGTAGAATGTTTACAACAATATATCTAATCCAATTTTGTTCTTCCTTCCTCAAGGCGTTACTGCTATTGTACGAGCATCCTAGAAGGATATTCTAAATTTCCTGCATTCATTCTTTACTTCTCCATCCAATAAATTCGATTTAATGTGGGTGAGTGCACTTCAACCAATTTGCAGTAGTCAATGTAAAAGAACAGTTCCTTTGAATTATAATGAAGCCCTATGTCGTATAAACTAGATATCATACCGAAGACAGTATCCAATGCAACTGTTAGGAGAGCTGTTTTCTACCTCAACAATTTTTGAATTGATTACTTGAATTGATTTTAGATTGGCTCCTTAAGGGATTGTGCAGAGTATGCTACTTTAGTCGTACTTGAGTTTTATGTTAAGCATTCCAACATGAAATAACTTCTGAGGATAGTTCTCCTGGAGTACTTGCTGTACACCACTCAGGGAATGGCCATTTTCCATATTTACTTCATAGAGACTTGCAGGAAAAGTTGTATATTTTTCTCTATATTTCGTTGTTCATTGTAGTATTCAGATTTTATTCGAAAATGTTATTCGCTATGACAATCGTACACAGTTATGTTGCTCGTAGTTCTACATGGGACGATACCAATGTTAGTTAGAAGTACTTTACTAGGTGGGGTGAAGAGTAACCTCCTTGGGAATGGAAAAAAATAGTTTTTAAATGTTTTTTTTTATTTTATTCAATATAGTCCCCCTTTAGCTTGATACACTTATTCCAGCGATTTTTCAACTTCTTGATTCCGCCCGAAAAGTAATTTTTCGGAAGGTCTGCAAAATACTCTTCCGTGGCGTCGATGATTTCCTCGCGTGAGCTAATTTTTTTTTTGATGAGCCATCTTTTGAGGTTTGGTAAGAGATAATAGTCCGAGGGAGCCAAATCGGGCGAATACGGTGGACGCGAGAGCAATTGGAAACGTAAGTCATTGATTTTAGCAGTGGTTGCGATGCTCTTATGCGCCGGCGCATTGTCTTGCAAAAACAAATTTTTTTTTCGCTTCATGTAAGGCCGTTTTGCAGCGATTTCAGCCTTCAATCGCTCCCGTAATGCACAGTAATGCTCGCTGTTGATGGTTTTTCTTTTTTCGACATGACAATCCCAAAAAACCGACGCCATAACCTTTCCGACCTATTGAGTCTCCCTCGGCCCCTTCGGAGCACTCGTGCCGGCTTCAGTCCATTGCCGGGCACTCATTATCTTCTCTGGTGTGTAATAGTGGATCCAGGTTTCATCAACAGTTACCAATCGACGCCAAAAGTCCGGCCGATTCCGCATCAGCAAATCCAAACACTCTTTCGAAGTGCTGTCGCGCTCGTGTTTTTGGTCAAGAGTGAACATGCGCGGCACCCAGCGGCAGGATAACTTTTTCATATGCAGAATATTGCCCAAAATATGGCGTGTGCGCTCAGTACTAATCTTTCTGGTATGTGCTAGCTCGCTCACCTTCACTTTCATGTGAATTTCATGTATTTTTTTGACATCGCCCTCTGTAACCGCTTCGGAGGGCCTGCCGCGTCGGACTTGATCGGAAGTGGAGTTGCGGCGACCACGAAACTCTCGAAACCATAATATTTATCCAACTTTTCTTTTGTTTCCTTCGCCGTTTTGCCACTCAAAAAATAATGTTTTATGAGAGAACGAAAATCGTTTTTGTCCATACTCAACATGATGCCAAACACGTCAACAACAATTAGCTGTCAAAACAAAACTAAAGACAGTATCGCACTGAAATTTGGCATGTCTGCCTAAATATGGACACCATAACGTTTTTTGCAGTAGCAGCGCATTCTGGCGGTCAAGGAGGTTACTTTTC
Organism: Volucella inflata; assembly: GCA_928272305.1. Lineage (NCBI taxonomy): Eukaryota > Metazoa > Arthropoda > Insecta > Diptera > Syrphidae > Volucella > Volucella inflata. The sequence continues at coordinate 78,016,160 of OV743717.1, read as the reverse complement.
ACCCCACCTAGTATATCTGGTCTACAGTACAGAGTTTTTTCCTAAAACCAGCTTGATACGAGTACATGTTGCGTATGCTTTTATTGTTTACCCACTTTGTGAGCCTTTTAAAAATAAGTGTGCTGAATAACTTCACTGAAGAATTCGAAGATGAATTTCCTCGATAATTCTCGGGATTATCGTACGCACCTTTTTTATGCAACGGGTAAATAATGGGCTTTTTGAAACTGGCTGGTAGGTCTGCAGTTTCGAAAATGTTATTAAAATCTTTAGTTAGTGCAGACAGGAATTTTGATGTACAGTTTATATAGAATTCCGAAGGAATCCTGTCGTGGAGCTTTTCCCGCTTTTGTACTCTCTAAAACAGTCCGCAATTCCAAATCTGTAAACGGAGAATCAAGCAGATCGCCCAGGAAGAGTGGTGCGGCATATTGTGGGAGGGGTGAAAACTGCGCAGTGATTAGTAAAATCCTAAAGCACTCCTGAAGCTGGAGCACTTGTAGTGAAAAACTAATCTTGTTTGTTCTTCCGTTAATAGTTTCGGCAGCTTTCTTCAGAATTCGGCAGAGGACATCGCTGAATTTAGGCATTCTATGGATTATTCTTCATTTGGTTTACGGTTGGCAGGGCAGATCTGTTTATAATATTTTGATTTCAAAGGCAGGGGTGTTGCATTTTCTCTAAAGCTTTAGAAAAATAATACAACCAATGTAAATGGATTGTATATTTTCCTCTTGAAGTGAACATATTATGTTATTATTTGTTATTATGTTATTATTTACAATATACGTTCGGGGCTGTTGGGGGGCACTGATACGCTTACCTCATATCCCTGCCTAACCATCCAACCTGTGTTTATAGGGTTGCAGCTTCTAAACAAAGTGTGCCAAATTCACTTCCACTTGTTAATGTCCCATTCTCCGATTTAGGTCTTTCAGTAGAGGCACGTTTGGGCCAAAAGATCTTCAAGATGCTGTTCAGGCAGGTCTTTATAAAAACCTGTTACTCCTTTTTTGTATAAAGTAGTATTCCTTTGTGTCCCTAACAAAACAGCATGTATTCGACGATAGAGGGGATGGCCTGTAACTTGGTGTATAGACTGTTAAATTACTCTGTAATATTTTCGACACTGCACTGTCACTACTGTTAGCCAGCAATGCATATTAAGACCGATGATCGCAATCTTAACTATTGTATTCTACCCCAAACTACGATTTGGTCAAATAGTAAATTTTACTACAGTCATAAAAGTCAGCAAAAGAGGGTATTTCTCGCGTTGGAAAAACATTCCAGAGCAAACCAAGGTCTTATTGCGTGGTCCACCTTGTAATTTTGTGCACAATGTGAGATTTCTTGCCGACTGCATTTTTTTTCTCACTTTTCGAAGGTTTGCGAGTTCACACAGAGCAGATGATGTTGTCAAAAATGGATTCTAATTTTTTCGTTCGGCTGTGATTTGCGCCAGTTAAAATCAGATAATTACTACCTCATTAGGATCAACTTCAACATTAGTATCAGCCGTAAGAGGAATCATACTATCGCTCGCTCCTCTTTTAGTCCTTGACTGGTGCACTAGGGAGAGCCTCTCCATCAAGCGGAATAAGTTTGTCATAGCTTACAAGAAGAAGAAACCAAGGTTCAGTTTCACTTAACGACACAATCATTGAATACTTTGACGAGTTCAAATATCTGGGAATAATCCTTGATAGAAGACTTAATTAGAACACTCACATAAACAAAAAATAACGCTTTATGGGCATGCCGTCACTTGTATGGTACCACATGAGGGATCTCTTCAAAGATCACTCACAGGATCCATAGAATGTTGTTGGATACACATATGCTTCTGTAGTATGACGGATAAAAACCACGCAAAAGACTGCTATTTTTGAGCACAGAATTTTCCATGTCTATGTATTTCTGCAGACTTTTGGATCCGCCGCCCCACAGCTACTATAGAAGCAACAATAGGACTAATGCCTTTACACTTCTATATTTCCAAGCAAAGAGTTAGTTCTAAGCGAATCCCCATACCTAAAGACCCTGCTCTCTGAAATACCAGAACTTGACATAATCTATGCGATAACAGATGGCCATGGGGGCATTGATGGTGATGAAAGGTTGACGAACTGACCATAAAGTACCCAGAACTCCCTTTAATGGACCTGAACTCTTTTGCTGCACCCCTAAAACAGCACTCAAAATGCATCTCATATTAAGAGAATAGTCCAAGTCAATAACAGGCCAAACGAGCCATCTCGCCCTTCAACAAAAATGCCAATGGATGTCTAAATCTAAGTCGGCACTATATCAGAAACCCAGTAAAGGAAACGAATCAGCTGAACACATTTTATGTGGTTGTCCAGCCCTCAACGGAATAAGACGAAATATTTTCTTCTGGGAACAATTCGAGACCAATGAACTAATGATGAATTATCTTCAATTGAAAGTCGGAAAACCTACTAGCCTAACCACAGATTCGTCAAAATTGTACAAAAGGACTTTTTAGGTGGAAATGCCTTATGTGTATTTGAAATCATCCTTAGGTCGGTATACGAGTATATTGTAGTACAAAATGCCACTCGTATTTTCATATATCGTGTCAGTACCATCACAACGTACCAGCAGCTCCAAATAATCTCTCCGAAAATCATCAAACTAACCATTCGCGTCCTTTAGACGGTTACATATGACCATCCCTAAAATGGAATCTAGCTCCCAAAGGTGTTACAGGAAAGTTTGATTTTTGCAAACCAAACCACAAACCGGAACACCAACCCATATTTTCCACCTCAACTTCCAACTTCAACCTCAAAAATACAATACATATGACATTGTGGTTTCAATTCGTAAGCCATTTGTGGAACTGCAACAGTTCCATGCGCCATGCCGTGTCAATTTCAATCAAAATCCTTGCATCCTACAATATACTAGATGAAATAATCAACAACTGACGAAGAACGAATACTAAATATTAAGTTACGATTAAGGCTCCTTGACAAGGACGTGCTGTAGTATGATTGGGTAGCATATTTTGACAAAAGTTACTCGTTCATGCCGGTTTTTTTAACAAGCCAGATAAAATCCTTTAACACCTTCGGGTACCAGACATCAGGGCGTATACGTACTATTCTGGTTTATTTTTCTGTAAATAAAATCCAAGGACAATCCTGACCGAAAGATTATAAAAGTTTCTCTTATTCCCAAAAACCCAAATCCAAATCAAAGGATGTAATAGAATAACTTTGCTCCACTGGGTAAGGGGCATATTTTCTTAAGTTAGTTTAAGTATTAAATACCTGAATACGAGGACGAGTGGGTGGTAATCTGCTGGAAAACACGTACCTATATGTATCCTGTGACCAAATCTTTGCTCTGTTGAATTGAGTGTTTTTTGAAATCCAAACACGTGTTGGACTTTTGAACTACAGATGGTGAAATAGTTTTTTATTCCTGAGAGGACGCTTTTTAAAATAGAGAAAAAATGCATCTCTCTGCAAAAGTTTTCAATTACAGAGCCAGACAGTAACGACTGGGAAAATATTTCAAAAACGTACAGTTCCATGTTTTTATTTCGCATGCATCCCTCGTTGGATTTGATTTTATGTAAAAGTTTTCTCTTTCAAACGAAGTTGAATATGTTGAGTTATGTTCTTCTGAATTGAATTCTTGGCTGTAATAAGTTAGAGTAAGAGGGTACAATAATCGACTTAGGTTTACTAACTACTTCCCCCGAAGCCTTTTCAATTATTTCCTAGCACAAGGCACTTTAAAAAAATGTCATCCATCCCTATTTTAAGGAACATTTAGCCTAGGCAGTTAGTAATGTTCGTCATAACCAACAAATCTCTCAAATCAGCGTAATCTTAGGCAAATTGCTTTAAGTTTTGATAGCCAATGTGGTTGTGGTCCCTTTCGACCTGTGCACCTGTCTAAAAGTCTAGAAATCAAAAACTTTTGGGGCCGAAATATTGATATCCAGTCGGTCTATATTTATATGTTCATAGGACACTTCAAATGATGCGTACTTTTGCGAGCAGGAACATATCATTGTGCAGCTCACAAAAAGAATAAAAAAACACTTTAAAGATATTTCGTTTCAAATCAAATTTCAGAAATGATTCGGCCTTTGCTCCACACAGAGTCATGTCGCCCTGCCTCAGTAAATAAATCATCCGGTCCGACAAACTTTCTCCTCTAAATGTTTGACAATGCTATATTTAACCTTTTCACCCAAGATTTCGGCTTTCGCTGCCCAAGTTGAATGATCTGTTCTTCATGAAAGCGATGTTTCGATCGTTCCGACCGTTGAACAGTCTATAGTCTATAGTCACCTTGCCTTCACTATTCAATCTTCTAGTTCATTCTTAAATATACCTATTGCAAATTGGATGATTTTATGAGTTTGTCTTACCTTTTGGTAAATGTTCCAAAAGTTCTTCCAGAAGATTTCCAACTTCTCTTCATTTCCTCGTTCTTTTATGCTACGAGTTGTTTTCTCAGCGTAATTGACTGCACTTTTCATCGAATTAGCATCAATTTTACTAATTCTGATGGCTTCTTCGCATCAAATACATTAATTTCCAGAATAGAGGACAAGTTGCAATAGCGTTTTTAAAGCGATAAGCACTTTTTCGCAATTCAGTCTTTCAAATTTCCTTGATACAGGACAATCTGTTTTATTGGCCTCTGTGAAATCCAAAGACGTACCTTGGCCCATTTTCTGGCAGTGTAAATGCCTTTTTCAGTCAGCATGGAGCTTGTAATTAACAATACGCATAAGAATTCAGGCAACACACTTAATGGCTGTTTTGTGGTATATTTTCGCTCATAGATGTGAATATTACTTCTGCATTTAAGAAACTGAAAATCACCATCTGAATCACATTTCATTTATTAGAATGACATTCAGATGGTCGGTAGGAAGGTTGGGGGTTCGGTTTGGTAAGGTTACAGTGGCCTTTGGAAAAACCAACCCATTACCCCTATTTGCTTAAAGTGATGACAAGTGGATCTGTGATGCTCCTACTCTTCGGACCAATTTGAGTTTGCGACAAAGCGTGGGACACATTAAATATTTATATTTCTTAGATCGCTTGACCATTTGTATTCGCAGAAGTCATTTTTGAAAGCGCCTTCCTATCTTAAAATACCAAATTCTTAAAGCAAAAACGATCCAGCTTGTCGTATCTTTGGTCGCTAGACATGTTGACCCAACAGTCCACCTTACGTTTGTTCTTCTAATTTCATCGAATTTTGTGGAAAATTTTGAACTGCTTCACGATATCACCGAGAGATGATCTGCAGCAAAGAGCGATATGAGAATTTTGTGAGACATAGTCCAAGGATTTGATAGCGGCCTGATTATTCGAATGATGTATGTAGTTACTCTTTGCCAATATCATGTTTATCTTTAGCGATGACAGGACTTTTAAACTCACATATAAAGACTTCCTTTTGGCTTCTGGTGAACGTAACTTTTCAAAATGCAGGCAAGCAAAAAAGAATAAACAAACTGGATACTAGGTACTTGAAAAAATTCAATAAAGCATACAACATGGGTGCATGCGAGGTGTCGTCGAAAGCTGACTAGTACCCTCTTTTTCTGGTTTTTGTTTTTGTTTCATATTTTGGAACAGAGAACTTAAACAAAGGCCTAGTCAATTGTACAAATTGTAGGTTCCTTTAAATGGAATTTCTCAGTCTTTCGAAGAAATCTAGTTAGAGTTTGAATGACAAAGTGCCTATACTACTTACTTACTTACTTTTGGTGGCGCTACAGTCCGGGGTGGACCTGGGCCTCAGTCAACAAGCTTCTCCAGCCAGCTCGATTCCTGGCTAGCTGCCTCCAGTTTCGCACGCCAAGTTGGCTGAGGTCCTCTCCCACTTGCGTGCGCCACCTGAGTCTTGGCCTTCCTCAACTGCGCTGTCCCTCGGGGGCAAATTCGAAGACTTTTCGGACCGGAGCGTTGGTGTCCATGCACTCTACATGACCCAGCCATCTCAGTCTTTGGATCCTCACTCTTCTGGCTAGGTCCATGTCGCTGTACAGTCCATACAGTTCGTCGTTGTATTTCCTCCTCCACTCACCGTCAATGCAGACGGGACCGAAGATCGCCCGAAGAATTTTTCTCTCGAAGCAACCAAGAACACCTTCATCCATTTTTGATAATGTCCATGCCTCTGCGTCAGAGCAGGACCGGGATTATTAAGGTCTTATAAAGGGTGACTTTTGTTGTCCGAGAGAGGGCTTTGCTACTCAGTTGCCCTCTTAACCCAAAGAAACAGCGATTGGCAAGAGTTATTCTTCGCTTGATCTCAGCGCTGGTGTCGTTGTCTGTATTTATAGCGGAGCCTAGGTAGACAAAGTCCTTAACTACCTCAAAGTTATATCTGTCGAGGGTGACTTTCTGTCCGAGACGTCGGTGTTGGTTGTCCTTTTTGCTTGACAGCATATACTTGGTCTTGCCCTCATTGACCGCTAAACCCATTTTCGCCGCTTCCGTCTCAATACTCGCGAAAGCGCCACTGACATCACGCTGCTTTCTCCCGATTATGTCAATATCGTCGGCGTATGCGAATAGTTGGACGGACTTTTGAAAGATAGTGCCTCTTGTGCTTGCTTGAGAGTTTTGCACTATTCTTTCAAGTACGATGTTGAAAAAATCGCATGACAGCGCATCGCCTTGTCTAAATCCTTTCTGGACATCAAAGGTCTCGGTGAGATCTTTACCGACCTTGATGGAGCAGCGTGCATTCTCCATCGTCATCCTGTACAGACGGACGAGTTTGGCAGGGATGCCAAAACTAGACATTGCTCTATATAGCTCGTCTCTATAGATGCTGTCATACGCGGCCTTAAAATCGATGAATAGGTGGCGGGTATCGATCTGAAGCTCATGGGTCTTCTCCAAGATCTTCCGTAGTGTGAATATCTGGTCGATGGTGGACTTTCCTGGCCTGAAGCCACACTGATATGGACCTATCAGGTTGTTGACGAACGGCTTCAGGCGTTCACACAATACGGCGGATAAGATCTTATATGCGATGTTAAGGAGACTGATGCCTCTGTAATTGGCGCAGTTCAGAGGGTCTCCTTTCTTTAGAATCGAACAAACAATGCTGAAGTCCATTCATCGGGCATACTTTCGTCCGACCATATTTTACAGATGAGTTGGTGTATGCTCCTTACCAAGTCATTGCCTGCCGCTTTGAAGAGCTCGGCAGTCAGGCCATCCGCTCCAGCAGCTTTGTTGGACTTAAGCTTCGATATGGCTATCTTCACTTCATCCAGGTCGGGTGGACGGAATTGTTGGTCATCATCGTCCAAGTTGAAAGGTTGATTCTGCCTGACAGCGGTATTTGGTCCGTCATCGCCGTTATTCAGTCTGCAGAAATGATCTTTCCAAATCCTCAGCAGCGACTGCGTTTCTACTACGATATTCCCTTGTTCATCTCTACATGCTTCGGTTCGGGGTTTGTTTTCGTGGCATGTTATTTTTACCTTTTGGTAAAACTTCCGAACCTCATTCCTGGAGTAGCATCTCTCAATTTCCTCGATCGCGCGCTTCTCATGCTCTTTCTTCTTCCTCCTGAGAAGCCGGTGCTTGTCTCTGCTCTTCCGCTCATAGAGCTCATGAGCAGCTCTGGTCTTTCTAAGCAGTGCCGCGTTATATGCATCTTGCTTAGCTGCATGTGCTTGCCGGCATTCATCATCGAACCAGGGGTTTCATGGTGGTGGACGAGTGAAACCCAGCACATCAGAAGCGGGATCTCTGATGGCGTTTTGGCAGTGTTTCCAATGGTCTTCGATGCTTGATGCTGGCGGCATTGGACCTCTTAAGAGATTAAGAGACACTCGATCGGAGAAGGACTTGGCGATCTCTTGCGATTGTAGCCGTCTGACGTCGAATTTTCTCACAGCATTAGTTTGTCTTGGCGTAGTTTGGGATATCCGCAACCGTACCTTGGCTACAACAAGGTATTGGTCCGAGCCGATGTTGGCTCCTCGGAACGTACGGACATCCATAATGCTGGAGGAGTGTCTTGCGTCGATCGCAATGTGATCAATCTGGTTGACTGTTGATTGATCAGGAGTTCTCCAAGTCCCCTTGTGTATGTCGAGATGTGGGAACCGCGTGCTAGCCACGACAATGTTTCGCCCAGCCGCAAAGTCGATTAGCCTGAATCCGTTATCGGAGGTGGTGTTGTGCAGGCTATATTTTCCGATTGTTCCACCAAAGATACCTTCTCTTCCTAGCTTTGCATTAAAATCACCGAGGACAATTTTAATGTCATAGCTAGGCCATTGCTCGTAGGTCTTGTTGAGGAGCTCGTAGAAGGCATCCTTGGTGTCGTCATCTTTCTCCTCTGTGGGGGCATGCGCGCATATTAGGCTTATGTTGGGGAATTTGGCCTTGATGCGGATTGCTACGAGGCGCTCGCTCACATGCCGGAAGCTGAGAACTTCTCGTCTTAGTCTGCCTCCGACAACAAATCCGCATCCAAATAAGCGCTGCTTTTGCCGTCGATAGCAATTGCCGTAGTAGATGTCGCAGTTTTTCATCTTTTTATGTCCGGCCCATCCCATCGCATTTCTTGGATGGCGGTTATGTCTGCTTTGCAGCTGTCTAGGGCCTCCGCTAGTTGCTCGGCTGCACGTGGTCTATTAAGGGATCTAACATTCCACGTGCATATCCGAAGCTCATTGCCCTTAAATCGTTTGCGTGGGTTGTCTATAGTAGATCCGTTCATATCCGAGGCTTGTTGACGCTTCGTAACTTAATCTTTTTTAAATGGCCGGGCAGTTACCCCGGCGGCACAACCCCCAACCTGGAGGACCAGTTTCATTTTGAGTGCCCCTACACCGAAGCCAGTAACCCGTTCCGGGATGTGAACGCTGCCGTTGGCCCTTATAGGGCTCGTCCACCCTGACTAAGTCCTGGAAATCCTCTCAGGCCTGAGCTCCAAATATGTCGGAGTAGCCCGGATAAGGTCTTGTTTTGTTTTTGCGACACTAGTCCTGGTTAATGGCGCAGGAAACTCGCAATTTGCACGCTTTACTTCGCAACCTCTAGTGAGATTCCCAGATGGCGCCACGGGGAGGCGTGAAGTAGGACTTATTAGCAGAGCTGCAAGATGTTCGGCTGCTGAGGCTCATTCTCGTCATTTAAGGAACCAGCACCTGTCGGAAGATGCTACTTCTACGAGGCCTTATACTAATCGTTGCCATTAAGTGCCTATACTATCAGCACCCATTACGTCAACCCTGAGTACCTACAGCCCTGACAGACGTAGTGCTCTGTGGTGTCGTCATCTTTTTCACAACAAGCCTCGAAGTATGGTGTATCACTAATGCTCTACACATTTGTATGCTTAGGAAAAGCATAGTTCCCCGTCATGATGCCTTTCTGTCTGCAGTCTGTCTTATTAAGTATGCCAGCAACCTGGTAGTCATGTCATCTACTGTTGTGCCCATGTACAAAAGAACCGTGTCAATGAAAGCCCTAACTTAGGACGGAAGTATTTTGCCTAACAAGTTTATCGGCGATTTAATTTCCCGTATTTCCATTGTAACCTTGATCTTTCCACAATAAGTTCGGTGCTAATAAAATTGCTTACATCCTCACTTTGAGGTCAGAAGCAAGTTTTCTGAACGACAAACGAAATCTGCCGTTGTCCATATTCAGAGGGATACCAGCGCCGCATTCTAAATTAGTTAAGAGCCATTCGTAAAGACTTGGCAACATTTCTTCCCTAGCTTAAATTCTGGCCAAAATCATTCTGGCACAGGGAAAGACGATTTCGTAGTTTTTTCGCAGCAGGAGTTCTGGTGTCATTGCATCAGATAGCCCGCAAAGTCATCAAAGACTCAGTACGTGTTGTAACAAAGACCACTTTTTTAACGAAAGATGGCTTTGAGAGATTCATTTATAGCTAGGCTTAGAGTTAACTTTACTTCAATGATTGACTCATGTTCAAACATCCATCGATGGGGACACAAGATGTCAATTGAGGAGTTTCTGGCTACCTCCAGAAATCGCCGACACAAGCCATTTGCGACAACAATTATAGTCAAAAATATATTATGAAGGAATTCTTGCCCATTATCGGTTCGGTTGGTTGATATTAAGAAGCTCCCGCTCACCTGGATCCAGATTGGTTAGTTACACTTTTACTGAACAGGGGCTTCACTTGTGTGAGTCACCTAACATAATGTGTTCCACTAACACAGTTGATCTTCGCTGAAATATCTGAGTCTTTCTAGCGAGGGTGGTACTGAACTCCGTACGTTGAGTTTTCTGTTAAAATGTTCCCTTCATTCCGCATCGATAAAAACAGGGCGGGCAATTCCTTTTCCCTCGAAGCGTTCGAAAGATTCTTCAACTGTTTCGCCCGGCCAAAACACATTTGCACCGTGAAACAGAAATTGGTACATCAAGGTCTAGCATGCAGTTATTTTTTGGTTGCTCGAAGAAAAGCTTTATGAATGATTTGCTGTCTAAAGCCAAAAAAGTAGTGATGAGCAAGGGTGATTCGTCTCATGATTTACACTTTCGTGTCCAGGGACGGATATAGAGATCTGGAGGCCCTGGGGCAACAAATGAGTTGAAGCCCCCTGCTTTATTATTTTCCAAATAAAATCAACAATTTTTTTCAGTCAAGTGTTTCAATGATTTATTGCAAAACCAAGTAAAATATTTTAACAAACATACATACTCGTATATAAACATAGACAAGAACAAGAATTATATGAAATTGAATTAAAGCCCTAACAAATGGAACCTTGCGAGCTTTTTTAAACGAAAAATCATTAATGATTTCGCTGAAATCCAATTCCCGGAGTAAATCGCTTTCAATGCTGATTATTTTCATTTTTAAAAATGAGCGCTCTCAACGAATGATTTCAATGATTCTAATGCACGCATTGCAGATTATAGAATCATTTTCGGGTCCTGCAACATCTTGTTTCTAGCATCGAATCGCTCCAAGATGTCGTTCCAAAAGATAGCATATAAAACGGTTTCGAGACAACTCATCTTCTGTAAAAGGCGCGATGCTTCATTCCTCACGATGTCATTTTGCTCCTTTTCAGAAGATATGCAGAATAATAATCGACAATGGCTGTCGTAGCTTCAGCTCGACAAGACCAACGAGTATCGCTAAGATTTTTTAAAACGTAAAATTATCCGCTTTTTTTCTGCGATAATTTTTCAGTCAGAATTCTGAACGAAATCAAAGAATTGAACAGGCGATGGCGAAGTTAGCAGCTGCCTTTCCAACTAAAATGAGAGAATGACCACAACATTGTACAAACGCCGATAAATGATTTTTCTCCAAAATAAGAGCCTGCATTCCTTTGTATTTACCACTCATGTTTGCAGTATTTTTATATGATTGGTCGCGGCAATCCAAAAATTTCTATTTGATGGTCATCTAAAAATTTTAGTAAAGCGTTTGCTATGGCCTCATCGGTATGGCTGCAGTTTGGTAAAAAGGTGAGAAATCTTTCTCTTGGCAACGATCCTTCAATGTATCGAACAACTATAGTTAACCACTGACACCGAATAATATTTGGATTTTTTTATTCTGGATACTACTCGTATTTCAGTAAGCACTTTGTTACCCATAGAACTGACCAGTTTTTCGCAAATCGTGGATCGTTGCCAGGATAGATTCATACTCGGCTAGCAATTCCAACATTTCCATTGCTCGATGAACCAATAATTTCATTGTCACCTCGAAAGACTAATCCACGCTCAAGAATGAATTTGACAGTATGTACTAACGATTATTCTGATGATTGTTTGCCAATACTGGATTTTTTGTGCCTCTTGTATCGCTAACTCTTGATCGGTGCGTCCTGTGACTTTTCCCTGTCGCACTAAACTCATTAATGATTCCAAATGAGTCTTTGAAATCTCATATAGACGATCAGATACATGCCTCCAGTCACTGAAGCCTTCTCCATTGAATTTGGTGTTATGAGTGGACATTAACTTACACGCATTACATTATAAGTTCCCCGTAGTTGGAGAAAAGCAAAGCCATAATCGATTGACAGTCTCTTGATTTTTATTGTGGCATGTAAAAATATTCTTTGAACATTTTCCGAACAAAGTTGAAACTACTCGTATATCGTGACTGATTTTGAAGAACTGAATTCTGCAGAGATACTTCATCACAATTTTGAAGTTGTGTGGAACCTTTTTCAGCCCAATATTCGATCATTTCATTTGTTACGCCAAAAACCAATGTCATTTTGAGACCACAAATTTCTCCCGCCTCTGCAATTTACCGCTATTTGGCACCAAAATATTGAAGTTCTAGTTCGAAGATGTTGAAGATGATGTTCATCGTCGTCGGTCCTGTGTTTGGTGATGATGGCGCTTTAGTTTGTATTTGTTTTTTTTTGTGTGTGTGTGGTGGTTACTAGTCGGAATTTGAAATATTTGTTTTTTGAAGTCTATTGTGGGGCCCCCCTAAATACGGCACTGTAAGTGTCGATGTTATTTTTAGCTCCTTCTGCGTCCTTCTTACCTTGTCAAAGTCACCATTCATGGAACCCTACAGAAAGACTAAATAGTTGAATTGGAGCAAGAACTTAAGAAAAATTTCTTTGTTTGAAATACTCGTAATATTGGAAGAATTTAGTACCGTGAATTGCACCTTCTGTCTGGGCTCAATGAATAAGGATGCAAACCTATCTGTACTGAGTTTCACGGATACATAATCTGCGATGAGCTAATGTTTGGTGCACCTTATCGACGAATTGAATAATTTTTTTAAGGTGAGCAGCGAAAATCATAGGCACATGAGCACAAATCGTTTTTGACGTCATCAGTAAGCAAATCCGTCTTACTTGTCCCAGGTGTGGTGTCAAACAGAAACGGCAATTCTGCATACTCAAAGAACCTCAATAAATTTGTTGCTTGAATATTTTCGAAGAAAACAGAATAGCGATTTACAAAATTTCTGTGGCCACCTCCGTCTGAGCCATATACATATATTTGGGGTATGTGGAATATTGCGCATTCGTATCCTTCTTTTTTCTTTGCAATACATTCACACCGTCTCTTTAGCTGTTATAGTTCACAGCAGCTCTGGCCCTTCTTTAGAGCACTAATCTGTAAGTTGATCTGCGTTTCGCTCTTTGTGCTCGCCGCCCTTCCAATTACCACACGAGACACGAATTCTCTATTCATTTTTGCGGTGGCACACTACAAAACTATAAGTCCGGCTAACGTATGTAGAGAGAAAGCCCTTAATTTGTTTATGCTCCAGATAATCCAATAATCGAGTGATATACTAGCTGAAGATATTTATTGCGAAATGTTAATATTTCTACACTATTTTGTAATCATCGGATAAAAGGAATCATCAGAAGGACCAAATATTTAAATTCCAACATGTGGTGGCCACAGTAACAATACACACAAATCGATATTGCTGTGACAGGAAGAAATAATCGATTAGCGCTCATTTATTTTTATATCTAGCAGTACTACTCGTATGTACGTATATACCCGTTAAGCGTATTGACAAAAATACACAGATAGTCATCCCCATCATCCAGATAAGAGTTGAATTTCGAATTTTTTTTTTGTTGGGAATTTAATCACTCAAGAGTGTAGCATGAAGGGTGCCTTTCACAATCACTGATGCTCCATATGTGAGCATGTGGATTGTCCTTTATTTGGATGGTCAGAGTGATGAAAGGAAAAAAAAAATTCATGTACTGACTGTTCCATCTCGATTCCCGCCTAGCAAACACTAATAGCTCTCAACTATTGCAGTAGATTTTTTTTTACTCTCCATGTGAATGTTTATCCTTTTTGCATTCATTGTTGCAATTCCTTTATTTAGGATTTATCTCACTTTTATTTTTTTCCAACATCAATTTTCAGATTCTACGAGCTGAAAATAATCGACTACAAAAAAAACTGCAACGTTTACATGCAATCGCGAACAATGCAACGCCACAGCTCACTCTGGTTTCAATAAAGAAAAGAGGTGTTGCAAAAGATACGGATACCGAAACGAATGCAAGCGTGATCCTTTCTGATTAACGCATCATACACCATACAGTGGGTGTATTGGTTTGCATGTTATCGACAATCGTGTTCGCATTGCTTTCTGTTGGAAAAAAAAGAATTTTAATTATGAAATGAGCAAATTTTTAAATATTCATTTTGATTGCCCGATGGAAAGTACGAGTATTGCACGTTACAGTGACCAATAAGTTGTGTTGTGCATGTCACGTGTAAGCAACACATGTTACCAATGCCACATGTTCCCACATAATTTTCGATGGTTTTCTGAACAAATACAAAGAGTTATGCAATGATTCCTGGAAATAAACTGCACAAGTGGCTCATGCAACCGGATTGACAGGGAATAATGAATGAATACGGACAAAACGTGAGCAGTGAATGCCACATTTGAGTTTGTTTTCGCTTTGTTCATATAATTAAGAAAAGACAAAGGGTTGTAGTTGTAAATAATTGAAGAATTGGCTGATGAAAATGTGTCCTGATAGGTCGTTCTATAAATATAATGGTTGACCGAAGACTTGATAGAGTATTTAACGCATGAATGGAACATTAACAGATGATAAAACAAGGTAGCTTGGAAAAGAGAAATTGTGGCTGTGTCCTACCTTAAACAGAGGATCTTTTGCACTGCAACCAGATTGATCTATTGTGCCTCAATCTCCAGGAATAAGATCATTCTACTCTGATAGATAGCCCTCAGGTCCTCAATAAAAATATTGCGTATAAAAAGTGTTTTTTAAAACTAGTACTCACTTTACACAAAAGACATACAATTTCATTTAATAGGAAGACATTCTAAATACAACTTCGGGCATATGCCTATCATGGCTGGATATGATAAATGATGTTCGAGGGACAAAGTCTTTGATCACTTTCTCAAGCTTTTGGGGCCGTATGTCGAATAGTGATCGCCTCCAATGCGTTGATTGCTGTTTGTTTGTAAACATAAAGTAGCGACTTGATGTATCCTGAAAGAAAATAATCAAGCGGAGTTAAATTACAGGACCCTTGAGGCCAATTTACATCTCCATTACTCGAAATTATGCGTTCGTTGGATATTTCCTCTATCCGCCATCCTACATCTCATATTTATCACATTCATGCCATTCAATCGGGCGACGAAAAAATTATTAATCATGTACTCGTGTCTATAGAAAATTCCCTTGACTGTAACAAGTTTATTAATTTAATTTTTGAAAAACTACAGTCCGATGACTTCACCGGTGCCATGAAATAACGCCAAGTACAATAAGGCCAACTTTTCAAAATTGGCCTTATTTCGCTATACAAGAGTGTTATAAAGCCAACTTTCCAAAGTTGGTGTTATTTCACTTTGACCAAGTGCAAGGACGCCAACAAAATTTGAGTAATTAGACAAAGATGGCCTTATTTCACTTTGCTAAAGGGCAATTAGAACAACTCCAAACAAAACTATTAAATTTGGTGCCGTGAAGTAGGGCCGAACGATTTTTTTAATGCAAAGTGAAACAGAGTCGAATCAACTGACTTGGCAACCACTTACAACCAAAAGACAGTTAATAGGAAGTTATAGGCGCCAACTTGGCGTTACTTGAATTTTTTCGAAGTGAAATAAGGCCAACTGCTGAAAATTAGCTTTATTACACTTTTGAAAAACTTCTGAAAGTTGGCCTTATTTCACGGCACCGACTTCACCAACCAAACAATCCAAACAAATTGTGCATTTTTCGGGATGTAATGGCATTTTGTTAATCTCATACGTATTATCTTCGCTCTCAGTCCCAATTCAAAATGAGCCTCTGAACATAATTTTCAGATAAAACAACGGATCAAGTGTTAGTTGATTTTGGCCCTATTCACCGAAATTTCGACGCATGCGATGGTCATACGGTTTCAATTCTTGCACGAGCTGAATCTTGTAAGTTTTCTAGTCAAATTGTCTATAAAGTGGATGGACAAAGACTATGACCAAGCTGTTTTGAACGACGCGTCGTCGAATCGGTAAATTTGGATCTTCGACAACATTCACCTGAACGGATGCAGTATTCTTATGCATTTTGGTGCCACTTTGAGGAAGATGTTTTGCTAAAACGGTCGCCAATGCGAATACGGCGAAAATTGACCTCAGATAATCGATTATATCAGGTGCGCTACAAGTACTCTATATTTTTGACGTACACAACCACAATTTTGGGACCAAATTTCTAACATTGTAACGTTGTTGAAACATGTGATGTCATAACTATAAAATTGCAAAACTTAAAGAATAATAAATGTTAGCGACAGTTGGTTTTGACAGATATAAATGTCTAAAGTTTCCAGAAGATTTAAGAAAATATCCATTTTATACAAAGTTACATGCCAGTGCTGGACAGTAAGTGATTAAGTGCTCCAGAGCGTTCTCAGTTCCATTGCAATATCTGAAGGATGGCCAAAAGATGTGTGGGTGTGGATATTGGCTGTCAATTACTGTCATTTACTGAACCCCACATGATTGATCTTTTTCACAGATGTCAATTAATCTTTGGCAATTTTAGTCATGGAGTCATTTACCATGCAACAACTCATTTTTATTTTCAATATCATCACGGAAATGAGGCGATCCAGCACGTACACGCAAAACATCACCACTGTGAGCGAAAGTGTTCAAAAGAAGCCAGGTATCTCAATTCGTCGCCGAAATCAAGAATTGGACCTCACTTATGGCAGTTTACGGCGAATTTTGAAAGTTGATCTTCATTTGCGCGCCTATAAAATCCAAACTACCAACAATTGGAACTTTTGGGGCATCTACGATGTTGCCAATCCATTAACTGTGTGTTGGATTGTCAGGACAATTCGCCATCGAATTTGATCTTTTCCGATGAAAACCATTTTCAGATGGATGAATAAGTAACTCACAATATTGATCACGCATTTTCTTTAAAAATGCAGTATGCCCTTAAACGACTTGAAGGTAGATGCGTTCAACTTTTATGATATGATGTTATTGCACACGCAGTTCCTCCTAACGGTTTATAAAGGTTTTTTGTTTTTTCAATCAAAAGTTTGGTTTTTTTTGTACGAATGCACTTGCAGTGGTATCGTGATCAATTTAGTGAGTTCGAAGCGGATAAAAAAAAAGCAGCAAGGTAACAAATTGGAAACATTCTTTGTTATGTTTTGTGATTAAATAAAATTTAAATATTGGCGTTTTTTTTTTATTTAGCTTCTGAATAATTGGTTCGAATAACAAACCACTAAAACAAGCAGAAAAGAAACAATTTGAGGACCTTTTAGGAAAAGGTGTGACCCATCGACAAATTTCGAAGTCAACGGGAATATCCCTTGGTGCCATAAGCAAATTTCGGCAAACACTTCAAAACTTGCCCTGCAGAAACCAAGCTGGACGCAAAAAGATCTTGTCTGCAGTTCAAGACCGTAAGATTGTTCGAGACTTGAGGATGCAAAAATTTGAAAATGCAGTTATAATCAAGCGCGCACTGAAACGGGAACAGAATATTACCGTTTCGGCGGAAACTGTTCGCAAGACTGTGCGGGCAGCTGGTTTAAGAGGAGGAGCCAAATTAAAAAAGCCCTTTCTTACAAAACGGCACCAAGACTTAAGGCTAAAATTTGCAAGGAGATATTCCGGTTGGACGGTTGGATCTGGTCAGATGAGAGCAAAATTAACCATTTGTGCTCAGATGGGCGAGAGTGGGTATGGAAAACTCCTGGTGAAAAATTACAACCTCGTCACGTTAAGCCCATTTTGAAACTCGGTAGGGTTGCATGATGACACAAGGTGTTCGAAACATTCACAGGATCCAAAGACATATTACGTCATCATCGTATATAAATAAAATTTTCATTTCGGGGGGCATAAAAAACGATACGAAATTTTCGAAAAACCAATGCATCCCCTCATTGCCGCCAGTGCTTTTTCTAAGATGAGGGTGGAGAGACAGAAACAGTGAATGGAGAACGTTACAGCAACATGTTGACCGGCTTTTTTTCTTAATTTGAACGAATTGGGTCTGGACGATCTCTGGTTTCAACGAGTGGTGCTACCACCCATACATGCCGTCAATCAATGAATTTATTGCGCACGAAATTTGTAGATCGCATTACTTCTGTTAGAGAAGAAGGTGATTGGCCTCCCAGGTCATGCGATTTGACAGCTTGAGATTCTTTCCTTTGGGGTTATCTGAATAGTTGGGTCAATACCAATAATTCAGAGGCGATCCAGGATCTCAAACACAACATCCAAACTGAAATTGCAGCCATCGACTTCGGATGGTCGCTTGTAAGTTAAGCCGTGGTGATTACATCAACAATTTTGTATCGTATTCATAATCTGCCATAGACCGTATTTTATTAATCAATTAAATACTATATTGGTTTTACAATAAACATGTGTTCTATTTAATGAAAACTTCCCCACTAACTGTTGGCTTACGCGTTGTATGTGCCAGTTATTTGCAAGTTATGATCGGAAGATAGCCGTGGTATTGAAGCTCCCCGAAGCTTGCCAACTTGCAGAAAAAAAAGATGTCTATTCATACCATCATATAGTACGTTGATGTTGACAAAATATACATAAACATATTTTTAATAGCAGTGTACACTTCAAAGTTAGAGTAAACATATGATCGACGACTGTGTAGCCTTACAGGAAGGCAATTATGAGTTAATTTCATTCAATTTAGTATTAGTACTCACACACACGTCGAAATATCTGTGTTTTAGTTCTGAGAAAGGATATTTGCTTATTTCAGGTTGAAACATAATTAATTAGATTAAAATAACTAACTAAAATCTATCCGTTCATTAGACAGCACTTTATCCCACATCTCATGGTACTTCTTAATGCCGTCAGTAAAAAATTTGTTTGACTTTGGCAACAAAATGTACGCCAAGAGCGTCTTGGTCATCATCTTGAGATCTAAAATCTTTTTTATCAAGCAAGTTTTTCAGACATTTGAAGAATTGAAACTGAAGATGAAAAAGGATAATGTGGATTCCCCATTTTTTCCCAACCGAACGTCTGTAATGATCTAGGACCTCCGCGAATTCTTGATCACATTCTGACCTTCCATATGTGAAGCTAAAATTCTTTGTCATTAAAACGTTTCATGTGTCACCAACATTAAAATTTACATATCTCTCAACTCCGAACTGCAAATTCATCTTCAAGCCAAACAGTCTGCTTAGAGCGCTAAAATCTCTGGCCAGCGGGGCCGAAAGCGGTTGAAGAAGCACTAGGCTGTTTCGTGAGAAAGATATTACGTGTTATTCTTGGTCCCATTTGTCTGGGTGAACCACAGACTGGTCAGGCACCTGCGTATGAAACCTCTATAGACGACGTAGCTGAGGACGACCGCATCTAAGAAGGCAAACAGCTTCTAGTGCAGCCCAACAGGCTGGCGGAAAATAGTCCTAGCTGAAAAAACTGTAAGTTGAGGTTGAAGCTCATTCCAGACTATAGCGTCACCTCAGTTAGTAGGTTAGTGCAGAAAAACACGACCGCTAAATACCCTCTTCATTCTCATTCTGCTGATACTGTTGTCTGTATTTCAATGTGGATTTATATTAGAAGAATATATTTTTATCGTGAAACAAATCATAGTTAGTTTTTATTAGCTTTTTTCATAACTTACCTGATTCAAAGATAGCTAATTAAATTGCAGATGCTGTTTGCTCCTTAATGTTTATAAAAAAGTTTTGGAAATAAGTTGAAACTAAATTAATCATAACTAAATTATTTAATGAAAAAAAGAAAAATTCAAAATTGTATCTAATATGCCTACAAAAGGGGATATCTCTGCAAGCTTTCAACAGAATTTTCCGTTTTCAAAAAAACAAAAATATTTAAGTTCATTATCTTGGAACTAGCAATTTATCCCACAGGCAAGGACTCTTAACGTTTGTAATTTTAGTAACTACTTTTCTAAATTAAGAGCAATTTTGCCCCTTTGTTGTGAACTTAAAGTTACACCCAATATTTTTTGGTAGAAAATAGTACTTTCTCCATTCATTGACATTAGAACACTTACAAATTACTTCCCGGAACTTTTTCAAGTGCCGGCAAGTGAAATAGTTTCAAGTGTCCTAAAGTGGATATTCAATTTCGCCCCGTATAGTCAACATTTCTAAACATCTGCCTGTCCTTCAAAAAACAGAATGTACGTACAATTGTACTAGAAAATTAATTCCATTGCACCTGATATTTGTTAACAAGCACTCAAGAGGATTGCTTCATTTAAGTCCTCTTTTATTCGACATTCACATTATAATTGCTTCCCTATTTCATGTCAATTCCTCAAGGAACACTAATTTTCGTCCTTTGCTTCGCCTCATAACCTGTGAAATAGAAGTATTTTGATGAAATTGAAAGGAAACTCTATTATCAGTATACGTTAACAAATTAAATTGCTTATAAAAAATGTCCTTGCCGACAAGGAGATTAAACCAACACAGCAAGATACGCGTAAACACAAACAAAAAATAAAGAAATACATTTACGCATGCCATAAACCATACAATGTAGTCCCGAAGGACCTCTATAACCCACATAACACTTCAGCTATTCCAATTGGGATGAATTATGAGGTGAAATCGAAATGACTTTATGGGACACCATCTTGGTCGTGAATAAACGAATGCCTGTTCGAGTATGTGCATGTGAATGAATATCCTCCTTGCTTGAGTTTAGTGGCAAGGTAAGCCAGTTATCCTTTTTCCGATATTTTTTACAACTATCCTAAATGGATACATAAAACTTCATTATGGACACACCGTATAAATAGCACGTGCATCCTGCTTAAAGCATATCACTTGCGGTCTATCGGTCGGACGATCGGGTGGGTCAGTTAAACCTATAACAATAAACCTACCCAGTTAGGTTTGCCTCCCAATAATCCTTAATTCCATGTGGTCAATAAAAAAATCATCAATGTGCTTGGATACACCTACATATACTATGTATTCGAATTTATTAAGGCCCTAATTCAGTTGCTACCTATTTTAATTCAATTAATCCGCAGGATACAAGTGTTAATGATGATTTAATTTGTTGCGTACGATTGCTTATAGGATGTTGGCTGTGCTGAATGCAAAATTAATTTTCGCAGCAAAACACAAGAAAAAGTTACGTATACGCCAGGGTGTGGTTTTTGTTAATTGAAATGTTGCCAATCCGGTGTAACCAGAGTGAAATATGGAGAAGTATTCTGAATTTCGTATTGAATATCATACGGTGTCGAAAAGTTTCAGTTGTTTAACTATCGGTCGTGATATTTAAAATACTACCATCTGTTGGTTAATTGTGAAAAAAGCTATGAAGAAAGATACGTAATATTTTTTAATGATTATTACTGCATTAAAAAGGCTAAGCCTTCTGATTAATTTTAAAAAAATTAAAAAAAAATTAATTTTAAAAAAATTAATCCATTTCAAAGACTGCTTTGGGAGGCTCCGCAGTAGGCCATCCTACCACAACAAATTTTAAACACGTTTTCGATATGTTGGCCTCTGTTTTGCGAATAGCTCGACCGAAATTGTTCTTGAGTGCCCACATGGTCCCCGAATTGTTCGCATAGCATCGCTCTTAAATGGCACCCTACAAAAAAATGCCAATGGAGCCAAATCGCAGCTACATGGGAAGCAAGAAACATCACTCAAACGACTGATTTCACGCTTTTTGAGCTTAGTGTGCGATAAATCGATTGTTGACTTATTTGTGTGACAGCATGTTGCTGAAACAATTGCTTACCGAAATTCTCCATTTTTGCCCCTAAAAATGCCTCATGTAGCACTCTTCATTAACTGTAACATTACTGCCTGTAACGTCTTTGATTTATCAGTCAAGTGGCCTTACGCAGCTCAGCAAGTATGGCACAATCTATTGAACTAGATCTTTGCGAACACCCGGACCCAAAGATCCTACTATCTCAAATACTAGAACTTGACATGGTTTGCCCAGTAATAGGCCGCCTTCAAAAGATTTTATTCTTCGACAAAGGAAGAAGCAACGAAGCATGGGTTAGCAACAACCCACGAAACAGCCAAAATGGTATAAAGTGGTATACGGATGGTTCTAAAATGTATATGAGAGTGGAAGTGTGGTGTAGTCCTAGTGTATTCCAAGCTGAACGACGCGCCATTTAAGAATGCGCTTACCTTATCTAAACATCAATATCAATCAAAAGGCATGTACTACTTCAAAACCCTCTAAAAACTTAACTCAAAGAACAAGACAAAACTACGAGTATGATGGGTTCCTAGGCATGAGAGTATTGATGGCAATGAAAAGGCCGATGAACAGGCCAGAAAGGATAAGGATACATCCATTAGCGGACCTAAACCCTTTAACTGCACCTCTAAAACAACAGTTAATTAAGCCATAAATAGCTGGAAGCACTCACGTTGCATCTCAGGTTTAAAACAGACCACACGAGCCATCTTTCTGCAATAAAAATGCCAATACATGTCTAAAAATATGTCCAGATACCTAGATGGGGGGTCTATAATGCCGCATTCCAGATACCACACAAGAAAAAGTTACACTTTTAGGACACATTAGCTTTTCTATAATTGCGTGTGGATTTCTGGAAGCCTAAATATGGCAATTTTGCTTGTTTGCGTAGCCGCCGAGATGAGAATTTGCCTTATCTGAAAAGACAATTTCTTTTAACAAAATCTTTGGCCGGTTTAAGTTCTCGGGTTTAGGCGCCCACATTCGGTAATAACTGCAATATTCTCCGTTAAGCGTTCAGAACGAACACGGAAATATCAGGTCATGTAAAAATTCTCCGCGGTTTTCGGTCACTAGATGGTGTTGATGTCCATTTATCTGGAAACACTAATCTGATTGTGTCTAGTGAACACGTGTTTGAAGGGTAACATGTCAGGCTACATTTTTTGTGAAAACAGCTGTGTTATTCGTTGCTCGTGTTAAAAGTTATACGCTGCAAAAACATGACGAAATATTTGTGCAGTTTACGGTGAGAATGTTGTTAGTGAAAGCCGGACCCAGGAGTGGTTTCTTCGATTCCGTTTCGGAAATTTTGATGTAAAAGATGCACCTCACACTGGTCGTCCTGTCATTGAAAGAGTTGATGAAATTTTGAAACTGTTGGAGCAAGACCGGCACGGAAGCTATCTGGAGATAGCGGAGGCACTAAACATCAAACGTATGATAGTTTGGAATTATCTAAAATGAGTATGCTACTCAGAGAAGCTTGTTTGTTTGGGTGCCACATAAATTACCAAATAACCATCAGTGAAACGCTGCTGAAACGTAACGAAATGGAACCATTTTTGAAGCTATTCATTACGGGCGATGAAAAATTGATTGAATACGAGAATATCCAATGAAAGCGATCATGGTCAAAGGCCGTTGACCGACCACAAACGACTTCAAAGCCTGGATTGACGGCAAACAAGGTTATGTTGAGTGTTTGGTGGGATTGGAAGGGAATTGTCTATTATGAGCTGCTAGAACATGGAGAAATGGTCAATTCGATTCTCTACTGTGCACAACTGGACCGTTTGGATGAAGCTATCAAGAAGGAGCGACCAGAATTGGTACCAAAAAAACCGCGGAAACTTTTTATATGATTGATATGTTCGGTTATCTTTCAGCAAATTACGAGTAGTTTCACAGACTTGCGTACTCAAGCTGCAGTTGATGCATTTTTTCGGCCGAAATTTCTTCTAAAAATCGCCAGCATCCGTTATAGGAGTAGATTTGGCAACATTTCCCAACATCATTCGAGCGTAAATCAATTCATTTCTTACCCTCAAAAAATAGTACTAAATTTCAGTGAATTTTCTAAGCACATAAGAACTATCACTGTCAGAATAATATTTGGTTCAAAAATAAACTCACAGATCTCCCATTTTTTACGAAGAGATGTTGAGACCCCGGAGGGCGGCTTATAAGTCTACGAATGTCTCCAACTGCTAAATTGATTTTTTTTCTGTCGAAACAGAGAAGTCAGACAAGAACTAGACAATTGAACTCCTTGGTTGTTCCTTTTATCGAAATTCTTCTTAGTTTGTTGCCTTAAGGATTGCACATATTTCTATTCTAACAAGGAGTGAAAGTTTACTTCGTCGTCGTCCAGGAAGATAATAGCGCCGCGTCATTATCCGTGAAGACTCGACTGTATTCCTTTCCTAGCTCACATTCTGGCCGAAAATATTCTCGGGCACTGGGAACGTCGATTTCCATCCATTTGCTTAGAGCCAAAAACTAGTGTTTTACTTCTTCACTCCTCACACTTCTCTAAAACGGTAGATAGCTTTACGGGTAAAAGTGCAGGTCATGATATGGGTATCAAGGAACAGAATCAGGTGTGCTAGGGAAAGCAACATGCCCCCGAGATGGGGCTTTCATTAGAGTCTGGTAAAAGCAACCGTAGCGTGCATTCTTCCATGAAATCTTATTCAAGTACTTAGAACTTTTCGATCGAGACTGTGATTGATCCAGTAATACAGAAATCGTCATTAATTCGGCAATACGCATAAGCAGTCACTGTTTTCCTCTTGTCTTAGGTAGAAATCTTCCGCACACCTCGGTTTTTGGACAATATAAACGTTCTCAAGCGGCCTTGCTGTTCCAAAACTTTCCAACATTAACTAAAATTTAGATATCCATCTTCCTTCTTACCAGTTTAGTTTTTATTATTTTGTATTATTATTTCTTTTTTCTTTTCTCCAAGTTAGATGAAAGTTATCAACAAAATGTCTGGTCACACTGATTCTACCCCTGACGGTTCTCGTACATCTACGGATTTGTCGGGGATTTGCATAATTGACCAAAATCCTTGGTAGAAAGTTGCAATAATTTTCCCCAACAACAAATAAAATAGGGAGTTTCAAGGATTCATAGAATCTTGGTATCCGTATACTGAAACCATGGAAAGCGTATTATAAGTTAGTGCTCACGCTTAACCTAATTGGTAATTGTAGCTAGAAACCAACAAGGAGAATGAATTTCAATTATTTCCAGTTCATTGAAAGGAATGAAATACACAAGTTAATAGGTGTCAATATTCTTACAGACAGGATTAAAATTGTCGCCACTAAGTCTGAAAAATGAAAGTTCAACTTCTGTTGCATGCTTACTCGTCTTTTCAAATTGTTGCTTGCAATAGATTTTATTAACTTTGAGACTATTATATGTACTCGTACTATACATTTGTGAAAGAGATTCGAATATCAGTTTGATTTTTGTTTGTGTCATTGGATACTCTGTCGCATCAAAGTACTGAAAGGAGTTCATGGAAATGAGTTTGAAATTTCATTTCAGTCGTTGGAATTCCATTGTACTCGTAACTATTCGGATACAATCAATAATTGGGGATGGTATTGGGATGAGTTTATATTCTATTTGGATTTGGATCTATGTATTGCTTCACCCTTGAGTAGCTACAAGAAATTTAAAGTGAACCTCAGTATCGTTTTTTGTAAATTGTTGGAAATTCTATGAAGTGGAACAGATCAGTATTTACAGATATTGACTGTAAGGGAATTTGTTTAATATTTCTTGTTCGTAATCTTAATGGCTCGATTAATAATAAACAAAACAAACAAGCAAATATTTGAGAGCAAATAAGATCTGAATAATATTTGTGTTTACAATAATTGAATACAATCTCAACTGAGTCTGGGTAGGGATCAGAAAAGAAAGTGTTTTTTGAGAGACTGTATCCTTATTTTTTCTTGGCGTATTAAGTAACAAAAAGACACAAAATATGGCAACATTTGAGGCTTGCTTGCCTGTTTTTAATTTTTAGAATATTCAACAATAATAATTCATCTAATGTCATTGTAATCGTAGTACAAATAAGTTTTCGCCGTTTCTTCTATCAAACATTGGAAGTGTTCTCCATCGCCAGCCACTACTTATTCCCATCTTTCTGACAGCATAGGAATACCGCGTCGGAAGAGAGCTTCATTTTTGAGGCTATCCACGAATCGACCTAATTTTTGTATCTTCATTTGATGTGAAGCGCTGCTCGGACAGGCCATGTGGCATCGATCGGAAAAAGTGATAATCGGAAGCGGCAATGTCTGGTGAATACGGCGGATGGAGCAGAACTTCCCAGTTGAGTTTTTCAAGTAGATTTTGATCAGTAGCGCCCCAACATGTGGATGAGCATTGACATGCAAGAGAATAATTATGTCGTGTCGAGAGTAGTAGTGGGCGCGTTTTTCCTTCAATGCTTGCCTCAATCTCATCAATTGTATTCAGTAGAGGACCCCAGTTGTAATTTCGGTAGGTTGGAACAACTCATAATACACGACACCAAGCTGATTCCACAAAATACACAGCATGAGTTTTATTCCATGAATATTTGGCTTGGCTGTCGATGTTGAAACATGGCCACGTGGTTCCCATGATTTACTCTTCTTTGCCTGCAACCTTACTATATGATGTTTTACATCAAAAATTTTAAAATTTCAATACTAACGCTATGGTGTCTAACGACGGAAACTTATTTTATACTCATAATATCTACAACTTCTGGCACACTGTGGCACTAAGAGCTGTGGCATAAATGGAAACAATATAAATCAATTTTATTTTTGTCAATGCTACTTCGTTATTTTATTTTTTAAAAATAAAAGGCAAAATGATTGCCTTGTTTTAAGCCCTTTTGGGATTCATCCCACAAACCTGGAGGTTGGCTAACGTAGTTTTTGTCCCCAAGCCAAGAAACGAACCTAGGGAGCTACTTTCACCGTATAATCTAGTCATGTTTGTTTTCTAAAACAATTCAACGAGATAGAAGATGAAAGTAAGTTAACCTTGGCTGCCTGATCAATATATCTACATCAAAAGACTATTAACGAATGGCGGCTTTTTAATACTACTGTCAGAGATAAACTTTTTTTTTTTTATAATTTACGCGCGCCTCAAGGGGTTTTATGATACCCTTTTACTGTCGCCAGGGCGCGTGCGGAAAGCTAGAAGGAGGAGAAAGGAAAGTTGTTGTGATGTAGTGGTTTGAAACTCAGGTGAGTTTGATTTCGATATTTACTTTCCAGGGGTGGGAGTCCGAATAGGACGGAGAGTTTTTCTTCTCTCGAAATGATACAGGTTAATCAATTTTAACGGTTGTTTTGAGCTTGAAACTCTACAACAGCCAATTCTTCTACATGTCAGTGTTATGCCTTCACACGCAGATTTTTCTGACTAAGTTCCAAGTACACAATAAAAAACTTGTCATGAGTAGGATTCGAACCTTGACCGTCCGAGTGAGAAGCGATGGCTAGCACCACTACACCACGGCCACCCCCAACTGATAAACGAAGCCTTCCTTATTGAAGGTGCACTGGAAAAAACCGGACACAACTTCAACTCAGAAGTTACGGAACTCAGAGGTATTGATCACACTGACGTCAGAAAATTGAGAGCATTGCACGAAAGCCAAGGAATAATTACTATTATTGGTGAGGCAAGGACGTGTTCTTTCACACCTCTTTTGGTCTCTTGTTATCGAAAACTTACTATTCACATGACATATTTAAGGTTAAAAGCCGTTCCCTATGCTGATGACTTGGTTAACGGTAAACATCCAAAGGGGATTTGCAACAGAATCTAAAATAGAATCTAAAATGCTGGGTTGAAGAAAAACTCTCAAAAAATCTCAAATTAAGCCCTTCAGTCCATCAGTCGTAGCAAAAAGCTGAGCTGGACTAGATTTACTCGGACAATTCAATCCCAAACTTCTGAAATTAAGTCAAAAATCGATCTTGGAGTGGTTCAAGACCCAAAACTAGATTTAAATTCACATATATGTAAATGAATATTAAAATTATCAAAGCGACCAAATGCATATGGGCTAGTAGACCCAGGGATATCCCCAAAAGTCCCTCATTGGATGACACAATGATTATTGGATCGACCATCTCCTACTCATCAGTAATAAAGTGAAGAAACACAAAAGAAAAAAACCGTTATACGAAACCTGCAACATTTTGAGAGACTCGCTTGCATAGATATCTCCGGTGCTATGCGAATCTGCGTGGTAGAAGTAGAGCCTGCCATTGAAGCTCTTCTTGGCCTCAAAATTCTTCGCATATAGTCGATGTGAAAAAAGGTGTCAATTGTCAGATTTGAAAACTGTCTGTGTCAGTTTTATTCCAAAGCTATTGCAATTTTAATGTGATGATATACATGTTTCAGCAATTTTATCGAATTTTAGAAAATTTGTTCCAAAATTATGTAACCAAAGAGAGTGCGTTGTTCACAAAAGCTTGGTTTTTGTTCGTCCACTTTTAATTCCAATTTACCGGTCCAAAATGAGAGATAAATTGCAAACCTAACTCATTTCTCAATTTGTCCACTGATTCGTGTTCTGTGTGGCATGTAGCGCCATTTTCTGGAACCACATGTCGACCAGGTTCAACTCGTGGGCACCATTGACTGTAAAATTGTTCTTACAGTCATCTATGAACAAATACAGACCAATGATTACGTCGGACCATAAACCGTACCCAACAGTGCATTTTTTCTTGGTGCACTAGCAGCTCTTGTTTTGCCTGAGGTTGCTCATCGGACCAAATCCGGCAGTTTTGTTTATTAACATACCCATTCAACCAGAAGTAAGCTTTGTCACTGAAAACAATTCTTCGGTAAAAAAGGGAATCCTCCTCTAACTTTTCTAAAGCCTACTCACCGAAAATTCTAAGCCGTGGCAAGCCGTTAGGCCTAAGTTCTTGGACCAGCTACGAGTATATTTTGTAAGGTTTGAGACCAAGATCCTTGCGTAGTCGAGTAATATAATCCCTATTGGTGCCAACGACGACGAATGGACTAATAACTGTCGTCATTAACACTGGCGGATACAGCAGCAATATTTTCCTCCGTACGCACTCTAGGCAAATTGGTGCGAAATTTGGTCATCATGACTTCAATTGCTTAGTCAGTAGGTCAATTATGACGACCGTAAAATGGTCGAAGAGCGCGAAAAGTATTTTTCATAGATCACGAATTTTGGTAAAGATATTCAGTGATTTGTCAACATTTTTTTGTGTATAATTCTTTTCGTGATAAAATGGCATTGGTAACTGAGCATGCTTAACTTTGACACATGTCACAAATCACGTGTGAGCTGTCAAAAATAGATCACTGAAAAACCATAGAGCGAAGAAATCAATCATGAGAGCAGCTTGTTTTCGATACTGTGCTTGGAATGTTTACTTGGTAACCAAAACATTTTATTATATTTGTTTTTGAGTTACTTGCGGAGTAAAAATCGAGTTTATATCGAGAGATATGCCCCATGCCATTATCCATTCATATACTTTATCCAGAGGGCTTTTGAGTTGCACTGTTATTTTTTTAATCGTTTTACCTATTGCTTATATATGTTACTAGAACGGTCCCCTCTTCTTGTGGAATTTTTCAAGTATGTAAGAGATACTGAAGTGGTCTGAGAATACTTCCCTGAGATACGCCAGCTTAAATCTCTTTGAATAGCGATACGGAATATTCAATTCCAGAAATACATTGTCAGTGTATTATAAAATTAATGCCTGTCGTTATCTGACAATAGCAGTTGTAATCTGAATTTGAAGCCTTCTTGCCTTGAAACACAGGAATAAGTTCAGTAAGACTTTACTAAATAGATTTATCTAGTGGCTGCCATCGGATACTTCTTAAGCGTAGTTGTGTGGACCGACCAATTCATCTTCCAGTCAAGCAAACCTCCAAGATATTTGAACTGATTAACTTTAACTATACCAAAACATTTGTCAGAGCAAGATTTTTTATCGAAATACGTCTGTGAATTACAATTACGTCAGAATTACAAACAGTCAAATTATGCTTATATCTATTACAGTTGCCACTGTGAAACACGAAAGGTTCATAGTCTACTTCTATTCCACTCTAATTAAAAAAAACATGATTTTTGTTTTGTCACTTACAACCATTTTATGCATTTTGAACCAATGGCTTAGAGTTTCAATATCATGATTGATATCAGCACAAAGATTTAATGCTGAATTGTTCGTGAAAACACACGCCATATCGTCCGCAAATGCAGTGACTTTGCTTTGATATTTTTGTTAAAATAATGAGTTAATAAATATAAGAAATAGAACAGGACCAAGAACAGAACCTTGAGGAATACCTACAGGGACAGAACGTAGGGAACTAAAGACGCCACTAATTTTTACTCTTTGCACTCTATTGAAAATGTAGGATCGAAACCAATCATGGATAATACCTTTAAAACCACATTTGTAGAGTTTACTCAGTAGTATATCATGATCTACAGTATCAAGGGCTTTAGTTATGTCTATGAAAAGTGCAGCGGTTAGGTTCCTATTATTGAAAACGTTATATATTTCAGCGCAGAATTTAAGGAGGACATCCTCAGTTGAACAACCAGAACGAAAGCCAAACTGACCCTCACTGAAAAAACGATTTCTTTTTAAGAAACTGACCATTTTTATTTTAACAGCTTTTCAACCTTTACAAAGGTATCACTTCATCTATTTTTAAATAATTTGGAAACACACCACATAAATCGCTTCTGTTAAACATAAAACATAGAATATCACAGATGTTTAAAGCTATTTTTTTAACGAAGTCTTTCGCCACCCCAATGTGGACTTAATTTGAGTAATTTCGAAAGAAGGTTTATGCAGGCTTACAACTTGTCCGGTACAACCATGCTCATTTGAATGATCTATATTTGCAGATCCTTCCCAATCAGAGGGTTCGCCGCACAATCCCAACCGCGACCGAAAGACATTATTTTTTTCAGGCGACCAAAATCATGTGAGATGAATAGTTGTCTTAAATACAAGAACAACAAGCCAATGAACACAAATAATTGGATGCAACCCATGGAGCGAAATAACCCAAGATAGCCCAAAGATCTTTCTATCCCATTTTCCAAAAAACTTAACTCGTGCCCCCCGGCATTTTGAGAGTATTCATACCTTCTTTAGTGTTAATTTATTTAAAAAAAAAAAAAAAACAATTGAGTCTAAAACACAGAAGTACTTTTACATGCCTGCTAAAAGTGGAACCTTTCTTCGTCTGACATCTTCGACCTATTCGCTCGCTCTACGTTTCTATATTTTTTTATATATGTTTTCGCTATCGACACTTCAACCATTCGTCTTAATAGCGAATAAATCTCAATCTTAGGCTCTAAAGACACATTTACATGATGTGGGTGCTTGCAAATAAACAAATTTAAAATTATCTACCTAACAAGGATCCACACATCTCAACCCCGAAGAACGAAACGTCGAGGAAGAACAACTCTCTAGGTGACAAGTCGATCCTGAATCGAGGGTAATTATTTGAAAACCTTAAAATCGCATACCTTAAATCTAAGGGGCTTTCAGTGTCTAGGGAAGAATCGCTCAATGTCCAGGGAGGTAGAATAAATTGCAAATACACACTCATAAAACATAGATATCGCAAATTCATCCGGCTTGCAAGGCTCCCTATTAAGTCACCTCTTATTTTGACAAATAGAGACGTTTCCAATTAGTACCGATTAACAACAATATAAACTGAAATTCAAGCCATTTAAAGTAAATGCATAACAAACTCTCCAACCGCTTATTAACCCAATCAAATACGAGTACACACAAATATCAGGATTCGTCTACGACTCAGTGACTCCCAACAGACTCATTGGGCTAAAAACAATAGCCTGCGACTGCTATTGAGAGAAAACCATTAATAATTGCGGCAGTTCCAGATGGAAAACAAAGAGCACAGCAAACTACAGCCATTCGTAAGAACCATTTGTAGAGAAAACCCCAACTACGTTATAGCTACCATTACGGATAACAATCCACCCCTATACTGGCTTTATTCTTCCCAATACTACCTTTACCCGGATTAAAAAAAAAAAAAAAAGAACAAAGAACCAACTGAAGTATAATACTACACTTGTGCCCACATGCGTTTCACAGTGCATTTTAATGTCCTCCCTTAGACGAAGAAGAAGTAGATTTCCCATTACAATTTACAACCATCAGGATGGACATCAGATGACTTTGTGATGACTCAAAGAGCATTTGAGAAACCATCATGATAGTAGCCGGATATGCCCAGAAACAGGAATTACACGAAAATAAGCTTCTTAAAGCCACAAGTGCTATTAAGAGGTACGAAATTGCAATGAAAATAGTTCCCCAGGACTATTTCAACTCCTGGTTCCTTATTCCTCTGTTTTCATTTTAATGAGTGACATATTTTTTGCCCTATACTTGTACGAGTAGATACAAATTTCATAGAAATTTTCCATATTTTTCACTCACTTAACAATTTGAAAACTACGACTTAAAAGGACAATCCGAAGGACTGCTGCACGGCACATATACATATGATGATTCACAATTCGTTGGAAGTAAAACTTGTTCAAATGAGATGTTAAAAATGCACTCATTCGAACACAGTTCCACACCGAATGCACATTACTTATATAATTTTGAAAGGAGGTATGGATATCACATGATTTTGGAGTTTAAGCACAAACTTCTCCGAACGAATACCTCCTTCTACCAAAACCGACAGATTTACTTCGTGCAAAGAGAACCCATTTACACATCTTGAGCAGAGTTGCCATCAGACCGATTGGTCTTCTTCTTCTTATCCTTTTATTAACCCTTTCCTCGTTATACGAACTTATGCGTAACGAGTTTCCCATTTTTACTGCATCGCTGCTGCTCCGCTTATGGGGTTGGCTAATGTTGCAGACCGCAGAACGCGTCTACATACTGTTCGGTCCTGGATCGCATCAGTGGTAAGCCCCAGGCGTTGTTGCGCATTTGTCATCTGATAAATCCAGGAATTCTTTTTCCGACCTCGTTTTCTTACAGTTGGAGTGACCGTAGTTGATAGTGCCTTTTTAACCGGATTTTCCGCAGATCTTCTTTGAACGTGGCAATACCAGCTTATTCTATTCGCCTCGAGCTGTTCGATTACCGAATTCTTTATATGTAGACTTCCTCTTATACGCGTAGATCTAATACAATCGCGTTTAGTGACTCCACTATACATCCTTAACATTTTCATTTCCGCTGCCGTCATTTTGTTTTTAAACGCTTCGTACATTGTCCAGCACTGTGAACCGTATATAAGAGCTGGTCTAACAACCGTGGTGTAGAGTTTCCCCTTTAATTTAAGTGGAAATTTTCGGTCGCAAAAGATTCCCGAATTTTCCCGCCATTTCATCCATCCCACACTCAATCTGTGGTTTACGTCGTCGTCACATTTCGCTTCCATGTTAACGATTGATCCTAAGTACTTAAAGATAGTGCTCTTCGGAAGAACTATTCCGTCTAACAATATATCCAGAACAGGGCGCAACGGATGCGCAAATGGGCACGTCAAATGTTCCGTCTTTGAACGACTTATTTTAAACCCGTTTCTCTCTAGCGCATTTCTCCATGAATATAAGGCGTTCTGTAAATCTTCGACGTTACCGCTAAGTATAACTGCGTTGTCAGCGAAGAGAATTGGCGTTACATTTACTTCGCGCATGCAGTCTTTTAAAAGATAGTCGAATACTACGTTAAAGAGAAAAGGGCTAAGTACGCTTCCTTGATGCACTCCGACATTAACTGGAAATTCTCTCGTTAGTCCAGCAGGGCTTTTAACCGCAGTTTTCACGTTTCCGTACATGTCTTGTATTATTCTAACATACGTTTCCGGTACGTTTTGAGACCTCAGCGCGGCCCATATGAGATCCCTGGGCACTTGATCGAATGCTTTCTCGAGCTCGATAAATACCATGTGTAAATCCTTAGACGAATCTCGGTGCTTTTCCATTATTATTCGTAGGCTTTGGATAGCGTCCACTGTCGATCTTCCTTCAACAAATCCACACTGGCTATTATCAAGCTTTATTATTTGCCGAAGACGTTCGTTTAAGACTCTTTCAACGATCTTCATTGTGTGTGACATTGGTATGTACAAAAATATGCTGTATGAATGAGCCAAGGAACTTTAAAAAGGAAATCAATTCAAGAGATGTATTATACATAGAACATCTACATACATTTGTTTTTGCTATTGTTGAAGAGTTTCTGCTTAGCACTTACCCCTGGATAATACCTCTTTTATTTGACAAGACTTTCAGGGGCTTCTTTAAAACAGTGTTTAAAAGTGCTTCAATTTTTTTTATTTCATTTGCTTTGACCTTTCTGCGACTGCGAAAAGTTTCATAGCCGCCAGCAAAACGAAAGTAAAAACAGAAAAACGAACAACCGACTGTCGCTTTGTTGCCAAGATAGTAGCAGCGCGACAGCAAAGCGGCAGCCAAAGGAAAAAAAAAATTAACTTAACGGTTGCTGTGCTGTGAAGATCTTCGCAGCAAAAAGCGAGGCAACAGCAAAAGAACTCGAATTTCAACTGTTGCTTTTGCTGTCGCTTTGTTTTCGCTTAACTCAGCTTCTAAAAAAAAAAGAAGAGTAAACAATAAAATCACTTTAAGGAAAAGAGACAAACCGATCACGATCAAACAATAGAAGAGAGAATATGAAACTGTGCTGTGCTGCGCTGCACTGTTCGTACCTGCATCGGCAGCGAACACTTGAAACTGTTCTTTGACTGTACGAAATTTTGAAATCAAAGCAACAGAACAGCAAACTGAAACGAGCATTACAGCTGTACTGTGGCTTAGCTATAGACAGCAAAGCAAGCAATAAAAGTTTAAAAACAAAAGAATTGTTTTCGCAGCACAGTAAGAGCAGTTTTTTTAGTGCTGTTGCTGTTATGCTGGCAGTTTTCCAAACACTGCTTTAAAACATGCATATTGAGTCTTATTTACTATTGTTGCTTGCCGATTTTGTCAGCATTATAAAATGGTATTTAGCAACAACATTATGGTTGCAATAGTTAGGGGGATAGACAGATACACCTCCGATAAACCTCTCCAGTTAGCACAGTCTTTGAATAGCAGCCTCAAGTTTGTCACTCAAAGATTAATGAGGTCCCTTTCCACTTGCGCTTATTATCTTAAGTGGAATCATTCTCTACTGCACGGTCCCTTCAGCTAGAAATCACCCAAATGACCCCTTCCGGGTCACAGAGATCAACTCTCGTTCTGTCTTCCAATCTCTGGCGAATGATGCGCACTTTCTTACCAAGTAATTTCTTCTCGTTTAAAGCAAAAAGAATCAAAAATAGTTTCAAGAATTTTGGGTTTGAACCGTCTTCGCTTTCTCATTATTTGTATACCACGACTGAGATAATACTCGTAAGTGTCTTATTAAGAGTTTCGCTAGTAAGATTTCTATTACCTATGATCAAAGTTAATAGCAGAGCCATGATAGAGAAAGAGGTTACCTTTATGGATTGGGCGTAGTAAGAATAACGACCGAATATATGGTTCTATACCTCTATAGAATGCAGCATACAAGATCTTGCATGCGCTATAATGAAAACAGATTCGTCTTTCGTTGGCGCCGCTTAGAGCACCTCTTTGTGGATCAGATGTATGTACGATGCTAAGGTTCCATTCATCAAGTATATTTTGTTCCGTCCAAATCATGGTGATAAAATATTGTAGTTCATGCGCTGTACCATCATCTCCCGCTGCTTAGATAACTCGATAGGTTCTTCGTACACACTAAGTAAAAAAAACGGGTCACTGCCCCATGCTTAAGAATCATTTTCCAAGTTACTTAGTTAGTGCCAACTCACATCCAACTTTTCCAACCGCAACGTAAAGATAGCGGCACTCGTCAATAAAAGCTAGTGAATGCTAGTTGTGCATCTTTTGACAGTTACTTACCGAGGTTTCAGTTATTTTGGACGCGCAGTTTTTAGTTGACAGTCGTTTGAGTGAGTCGATGTGAGTGTTTTTTTCCGAAAATGGAAAAAATTGAGTATCGAGCTGTTATTAAATTCTTGTTTTTGAAAGGATATACACCTACGCAAATCAGAAATAAGTTGGACTCTGTGTATGGGGACTCTGCACCATCAATTACAACAGTGAAATTTTGGGCAGCTGAATTTAAACGTAGTCGTAAGAGCTTGGGAGATGATGAACGTTCGGGACGTCCAAAAACTGCAAACACTGACGATGACATTGCTAAAGTTCACCAAATGGTGTTAGACGACCTCCGAATTAAAGTGAGAGAGATAGTAGAGGTTATGAAAATGTCCAAAGAACATGTTTGTAAAATATTAATTCAAGATTTAGGCATGAAAAAGCTGTCCGCGCGTTGGGTGCCGCGTTTGCTTGCGTTAGACCAAAAACGTGTTAGAATGAACATTTCCAACGCTTTGTTGGTACAGTTAAGGCGAAATAAATCCGAGCTTTGGCGCCGATTAACAAAAAAAAAAAAACACACTGTGGCGCTGACAGCCCGGTATGGGCTAAGGCCTAGCTTCTTGACACTCATTTGTGTTGCTCATGTTGTCATTTTCGTCACATCTGAGCGGGGCCTACGGTTTATCTCCGAGTCCGAACGGCACTCCTTAGAAGCTTTTTCATAGGCAATTTTACTTTCGGGAGTTTGCCATTATCCGCCGAAAGGGTGATGGTGATTTGAAAAACTGTTGGAGACCCAGCCAGGAATCGAACCCAGACTATTTGCGTGATAGTCCAATGAGCTAACTATCGCGCCATCGCCGATTAATTACTGTAAATGAAACTTGGATACACCATTATACATCCGAAACAAAAATTCAGTCAAAACAGTGGACTGCAAAGGGCGATCCGGCTCCAAAAGAGCAAAAAAGCCCGTCGAGATCTTCTTTCCTTGGAGCTTCAGCTTCATGAATGCCCAAACATTTTCAATGGGATTTGCATCCGGCGACTGTGATGGCCAATCTAAAACATCGACGTCATTTTCTTGTTTCCACACACTGCACAAACGACTGCGATGTTTCGGGTCATTATCTTCTTGCAGTAACCAATTCGCATTCCTTCTTTTAAACCACCTTTGGGCAGATGGTAATAAAGCCTTCTTATAAATTTTGACCATGTTCGGTGCGTTTAAGTTATTTGAAAACATGAACAAATTGCCAAATCCTTGTTTTGAGAAGCATCCCCAAACGTGCACCTTTGCCGGGTGTTTGACGGTCCGCTGGATTAATTTATTGGATTGTGTACACCAGGTATGAGTGATAGGAGACCATGCCCAAAAAGAAGCTTCATCCGAAAAAATAACGTTGTTCCAATCTCTGTCCAAATTCTCCTTGGCCCAACTGAGTCGTTTTTCTACGTGTTTTTTTGACAGTAGTGGTTTCATTATTGGCTAGTAAATGTCTTCGTATCGTATTATAACACACATTTAGACTCCTTTTACGTAAAATCCCTTGTCCTCCACGTAACGATAGAAGAGGATTTTTTCCAAACACGCGTAGAATCATTTTGTCCTGCTTTTTTGTTGTTTTTGGTGTAGACCCACGATCCGGCAAATCATCCACATTTTTAACTTGGGAATAACGGTGCACCCACTTGCTAACAAATGCTTTTGACTTTTTCATGTACTTAGCAGCTGCTCCGAATGGCATTTTCGGTCCTTTTGGATGCGTGCACAAGAATACTGCTTCATAACGTGATGTAAATGCGACACTCATTTTAAAATACTTCCGTCTCTGACAAAAATTAAACACTGTTTAAATTTTTTTATTCAAAGCATCTTAGCCGAAGTATTTTTTTTATCTGCTAATGCAAATGCCACTTCCAAACCGGTTTTCATAAACGAGTTTTGCCGTATACGATCTTATCTAACGGACTGTAGATCTATTCTGCAAACTACTTATTCCTTGCATAGAGCATAAAATTCTTGAAAAAGTTACGACAATTGACCACCTGTTAGGTAAATTGTCGTAACTTTTTCAATGCATCAAAACAGTCGAAGAAGGTCTATCAATAAGGACATATTCGAAACGGTGCCGTAATACCGTGACAGATTTAGAAGCCTTATATCACAGCACCGGTCGAAAAATAGAATCCCGAACAAATATTCATTATGAGTAACGGAGGTACATGTGAGATGGAACTGAGTTAAACTTCTAGCTAATCAAACAAGGTACTTTCAAAAACTTGACTTTACAAAATTTGCCATTTGATTTCGAAAACTGGAAGCTTTCAGATTATTTCCAGGCGACAATGTCTAACTCTGCATCGGAATCGTCACCAATTGTTATTATGCCATCGAACTAACTATTCATTTCCTATTCCATTACAATTAAAGAGATATTGATGGAATAGGGAGGATATTTCATGCCTACCACCATCTTGCTAAGCCTGCAAGATTCAAAAACTAAAGTTTTGGGGTAGAGTGAATTTTTCACCACCATATCATCCGTCACCACCAATGTTTCAATGAAAGTCGCTGATTTTCACATGATTCCCACAAAACCAAAGTATTCTCTGGAGTACCACAAGGCAGCCATATAGGGCCGCCATTTTTGAGATTAACACTGATAGGGAACCAACAAATCAAAGAAGAAACGATCATAATTTTATGTATTCTCCAAAAATGTAACCCCACCGACTAAACAATATCTATGGCAACTCTGACAATGCACACAAGTGCCAGTTTGTTTGTATTAGTACTCATATTAAGTAATAATGTACACTTTAGATAAAACCCATTCGTGCGGATGAGAATAAATTCATCAAAAAGTTCTTTTCAAGAGCTCCCTCATGCATACGTTATAAGTTGATGAAAAGAAGAAGATAGATACGACTTTGCAATGTGATGGGAATCAAATCGGACCAGCCATACGACCAGTTACATGACTCAAATCTTGAAGCCTGGAGCTCAAATTCAGTCAAGAGAAAGCGGATTATTTAAAGTATGCGATTAAGTTTGCTTTCTAGCGAGAAGTGGTGGGTTTTGTAAATTGTATGCGAGTAAGAGTCTTTAGTTGAGACCGTGGGTCCTAGTTCAAGAAAACAGGAAAGTATCTCTTTCATGAGACACACAGGGGAAAGAAATTCGCTGGTACGAGTATGTTGAAGGAGCACATATTTTTATTTTTTTATTTTTTCAAAATGATTTTAATGACTTCCGACCACATGGCTTATGTAGTTACATTGACTATGTACTATTTGTAAGAAATCGTTGTGGCATAAAATTTAGGTCTCGTAGAAAAATAGCGAGGATGGTAATCTTCTATTCAAAGGATTTGCTTGGATGGTAAATACACAAATATGTGCTTAAAAATTTTAAAGAATGTGATCTGTGTCAAAAGGTGATACTTCTCATGGCTTTTTAATTTTAAATGTTTTATTTGCCTTAAGTAGGCAAACAATGGTAATATTCTAATGGAAAATACGCATGTAATTCCTTGAAAGAGAATCTGAGACGATGACTTGCCTTCATTTTAAGCTGTTGACAAATGATATAAAAAATTCACACAACGCGGTAAAATAATATGTGCAAGCAAAGTCAGATGACCACTCTCCGCAGATCCCATTTATTTAAGCAACTTTAACACTAATCCAAGCCATTTTCAAGTGCCTCAAACATACATACTGCTTCACTGGGAAGTCTGCGTTTTATTCAGCCAAGTTGAGTGAAGGTGTCCCTTTTGATGCTGACGTTAATTCCATTCAGACAAATTACGGCTTCTAGAAGCCTCTTGACTTTGTTTCTATAGCATACAACTATGTCGTCGACCATGAGATATAAATAAACAGTACACAGAACAGAGCCCTATCACATGGCAGAATGGGCAAGAAAATGTAGAATTGAATTCAAGATGACCGGCAAAAGATCATCATCTCAGATGAGTCCAAATTCAACCTAAGATGGAAAGATCATAGTTCGACGTCGACCTGCAGAACGGTTTAAAAATGAATGTCTAAAAAGTTCTTAGTGATCATAACTGCTGGAGGATGTGAATGTGGATTCATAAATACCACTATAGAGGAAAAGAGCCACCGTAATGAACTACAATAATAAATCGTCCACTATTATCTTTGTGATTTCATCTGTCCTCAAGTTTTTTTTATACATTCTCAACTAATCATTTTCCAAGGTTTAAGTTTACAAAGAAGAACTGGGTATTAATCCACCCGTTGGTTCGGAGCAGTCCAGGCCTACGTCAAGTGGCTCGTTTATGGTGATAAACCAACAACGATTGACACTTTGGTGCAAGACATTGTTTGAGTAATACACGATACATGCCCCCAAGACCTCCAGAATGCGCTTTATACGAGGTAACCGTGGTGGACATGGGCTCGAAACTATTTTTCAATCTTTTATGGGATGAAACAGGGTTTCGAATGTATTTAATAAATCTTCATAAAAATTGTGTTTTGTTGCTTAACAATGTCTACTTAATTACTTAAGAAGCGCTCCAGCCCTGGGTGGACCTGGGCCTCAGTGTCTCCAGCCAGTTTGGTATTTCGCAGTTTTGCAAGTTAAGTTAACTGAGGTCCCCTTCTACTTGCCTGCGCCACGTAAGTCTCGGCTGTCCTTCGGGAATGAATTCGAAGACCTTTTGGACCGGAATAGTGTCGGTCTGTTCTACATAACCCAGCCATCTCAATTGTCGGGCTTTCACTCTTCTGGTTAAGTCGATGGCAATGTACATACCTTCTCCTCCTCCACTCACGTTCTATGCAGGCCAAAAATCACTCGAAGAATTTTCCTCCCAAAAGGTAACTTTTGTTGTTGAAGAGAGGAGTTTGCTAGTCAATTGCCATTTTAGCCCAAAGAAGCAGCGATTGGCAAAAGTTATTCTGCGATTAATCTCAGCGCTGGTGTCGTTTTTTGAATTGAAAGCGAAGGCTTGGTAGACTACCTCAAAGTTATATATGTCGGGGGTCGTCAACCTGTCCAAGACGTCGGTATTGAGTGTCTTTTTTGTTTGACAAAATATACTTGGTCATAACCTCGTTAACCGTTAAACCAATTTTCGCCGGATCTGTTTTAATACTCTCAAAAGAGCCATTGACATCCCGATCCTTTCTCTTCCAATCTTGTCCATATCATCGACGAATGCTTGTAATTGGATAGAAATCGCATGACAGGGCATCGCCTTGTCCAAATCCTTTTTTTGGCATCAAAGCTCTCGATAAGATCTATACCGACCTTGTTGAAGCAGCATGCATCATCACAGATGGGCGAGTTTGGCAGGAATGCCAAAACTGAGCTCTTTATCGCTTAATTCTTTAGATATTGTAATACGAGACCTTAAAATCGATAAATAGGTGGTGTGTATCGATCTGAAGCTCATGGGTTTTCTCCACGATTTGCCGTAGTGTGAATATTTGGTCGATGGTGGACTTTCCGGGCCTGAAGCCACTCTGATATGGTCCTACTGGCGACGACCGTCTTCGAGCGTTCACACAATACGGCAGATTAGATCTTTTAAACGATGTTAAGAAGACTGATGCCTCTGTAGTTGGCGCAGTTCAGAGTGTCTCTTCTCTTAAGGATGGGACAAACAATCCTGAGGATCTATTCATCGGGCATATTTTTGTCCGACCATATCTTACAGATGAGTTGGTCTATGCTTTTCACCAAGCCATTGCCTTCCACTTTGAAGAGCTCTGCAGTCAGGCGGCGCGTACCAGTTTGGTCTTAAGTCCAATAACAAGGTCGGGAACTTTTATAAAACACCCCTTACTTGCGATAATTATTTTCGAAATTTCACGTCAGTCATTACATTAACATCATTTTGAAAGAAGTTTGTATGCCCTTGTGTGTAAAACAAAGTGGCGCAAAATAAATCATCCTCTCGAAAGTTGTTTTTATTTTTTCCAAATGGCGTCGTATGTCAATCATATTTGACATTTGTAAACTAGACAACTGCAGAATACAAAGAGACAAGCAATAGAGCGCTATACTCCGCTGTCAAGCCATCCTCAATCTCAACAACGAAGAGGACGATTTTGTGTCAAAAATCATCATGAGCGACGAGGTGCATTTGCAATAAGCAAAATCTTCGCTTCTGGGTGAAAATCCGCGTGTGCTCCACGAAGAGCAATTATATCGACTCAAAGCCACTGAGTGGTGCGGCGTTCACGCGGGAGAAGTAATTGGGCCGTATTTTTTTGAGGACGCCATCGGCAATACGGTCACTGTTACTGGCGAGCGCTAGTAGAGTAGAGGCAAGTAGACATGTGGTTTCAACAAGATAGTGCAACCGCACACACAGCACGAGCAACAATAGATATTGTGAAGGAAGCGTTTTCTGGTCACGTAATCTCCCGTTTTGGCGATTTGGCATGGCCAGCAAGATCGTCCGATTTAACCATCCCAACTTCTTTCTTTGGGGCTAACTGAAGTCGCGGGCTAATGCCAACAAACCTCAGTCAATCGCAGCCCTTAATGAGGAAGGACAGGAATGCGAACAGTTATCACCGGAAATTTCGAGGAAAGTCATGGAAAATGCGATAAAACGGGCACAAAAGTGTATCAACGCTGGCGGATATCATGTTTTCCACTTACTAGGAAAAAGATCTCCATCACTCAAAATCTTTTTTTTTATATTGCAAAAGAGTAATTCAAAAACAAAATTAGATAATAAATTTCGCGCCACCTTGGATATGTATTTATATTCAATTTACAACACGAAGATCACTGCCTGTATTTATTTCGGGGAATATTGGATTTAGGAGCTAAAAGTTGTGGATACTTTATCACAAATTCATTTACATGGAAGGATAGTATACGTATACGATAGTATAGTCCCATAAGCTTTAGCCAGCAAACTACAACCGCGCCATCCTCCACTTCAAAAGAGGAGGAATAATTATAAATTGTTTTCCAACTTATATCCTCATCCACTACTTTCCGGATTTTAACATCTTAATTGCGAAAGTGAGAATCCGTACTTTGTTCCACCAAAGCAAATACTTTCTCTTTTGTGGGAATATTTCAACTTTACCAAGAATATCCGGGCGCTTTGGCCTTTTATACGACGGACGTCTCCGGAGAAGCTTGTTGTTGTTATAAATTCGCTGAGTTAGTTAAGTATTCGCAGACCATATTTTCTCACAAACCACGGACAATACTGCATTTGCATTTATTTGTACACAGCAAGCATCCCGTAAATGTGAAAATAAACTGACTCATGGTTAAATGTACAAAACCGATAGAAATGGATGCAAATTTAAATCACATTTTGGGGATTCTGACCTCATAATCGTATGCTTCAAATGCCATTCCGAATAAAGTATATCCAAAATGAAAACGCCATCCAGTTTTGTTAGCATTAAGAGCCTTTTAGAGGTGAACGTCTTCTAAACTTTTTCCATACATTATAATTTATTTTAGAGTCACACTCGCAAAGACAACTGCTTAACGCGTACATAAATATCTCCAAATTAAAGATTATATTCCTAGAATCAAGCAAAAGAAAAAAAAGGAGAAGTTTCCCCATTGAGACATCTTCCAAGTCCAATATATTTCCATCAACCTGCTCACATCGATCAAAGTTTTCGGAAACTTTCTTCCCATGACCATGGCACACGCATCAAAAAGTTCAAAGTTTCCATATAAATTTGCGTTTCCGAATCCATTGAGTGCGAGTAGACATATGTTTGTACTAAATATGTCCAAACAATCCTCCTTTCGAAAGAAATGGGAAATGAATTTACTTCAACCAATAGACCATAGACTAAGAAGAAGCCATTTGCCGAAGTAATAAATATTTGACGTCTCCATTGAGAGGAAAGAGGATATCTCTCAAGAACAACCATTTGTATAGCAAATATAGAAATAATGCGAAGGAAAAACGCCACAAGCACAATTCCTACTTGATCCACATGTGTACGAGTATGTGAAGGTCTATTGATGTAACACTGAATAATCCTTGGATATCCTTAACGTGTTCACATCACAGTTGGTATGATAGCATCAAGTACCAACACATCACCATCTTACACTTCCATTAGTCTACAAGAATGTGTGATTACAACTAACTTTAGGAGAAAAAAAAAACAAGAAGGATACTCGTGTCTCTCGAAAATTTCCTGTGACTTCACGTCCAGTGATTACACACTAAACTGACAGCAGTAGAGTGCAATGAAATGTGTACCACTTAGATGATTCCTCACGCGTGTGTCACATACAGATACACGACAAGCTTTACCATGGCTTTGGCATATGTCAATAAACCAAAGGATAAAGGAAGAAAACTTATTTTATTTGCTGCCCAAATATTAAAATGCCAGACCTATGAACAATCTTTTTGACATACTGTCACAGATACCAAGTAAGAAGA
Organism: Volucella inflata; assembly: GCA_928272305.1. Taxonomy (NCBI): domain Eukaryota; kingdom Metazoa; phylum Arthropoda; class Insecta; order Diptera; family Syrphidae; genus Volucella; species Volucella inflata. Next base: position 77,971,952 of record OV743717.1, on the reverse strand, counting down.
TGTACCTAAAAAATACAAAAAAAAAAAAACAAACCCAAAAATGAATCTAACCAAAAGCACCCTAACCCATAAGATACGAGTATGTACCTCAACGACAAAAAAAAAGGATACCAAATTGAAATTGTTTATCCTTGAAGAGTGGGTGTGAGGTGGTAGAACTATAGGACAGTTCACACAAAAGTCATACAATGACAACGATGATGATCATCATCATCACCGAAATAGGACTTGAAACACCCAAGCGTATAAATGACATTATTTGTTCGGGTTTGTTCTGTACTCTTACTCTGTTCTGTTATCCAGGTCCTTCTTACAACACGACTACGAATGATGCCAAACAAAAAAAACAAACCAAAAAAAAATAAATGGAATGAGGAAAAAAAAAATACATTCGCCTCTAAAGAGGATACTCAAGGGAACATCAAAATGTGTAGTCATTTCAGTTGAATCAAGGACATCAGGGTTACTAAGAGTTCCTTCGAAATCTACATAAATAAATAAAATGTTGTCTACTCTGGATTATTAGGTAATAATTTGGATAAAAAACAAATTTTGCGAATTGAATTGGGACCGTATTTCAAGGATATTAAATTACATTGAAGTCATGGCAGCTTACGTGCGTTCATCTTGTTCCGTGCCTAGGTTCAGTTGTTCTTTCAGTCATTCTATCGTTCCTTCGTGTTATCCCAATGACATGTCAAAGACGGAAGTGTTTTCTATCTAATTTATTAGATATTTGAGTATTAAATTGGAAAATCATTAAGGGAGGCACTCCGAAAGAACTGTATACTTAAGGCGATATACTCGTGAATTGCGAGTGGTATTAGGGAAATTTTAAAATTTATACAAGTTGATGGTTCGAAATTACCATTATTACCAGAGATATTGCCTTTCTAAATGGATAGGCAGTTTGTTGTAAGTACTGTAGGTAGGTAATAAGAATGTATCTGTAATGTGAAATATAATAATTGAAAATGTTCCGGAAATTGCACATTTATGGGATCCTAAGTGCATGTGGATTTTAAGTATCAGAATCAAATTTCATTGTAAAAATAGCAAAGAAACTCGCCAGTACTTGAAAAATTTCTTAGAATTACATCCGAACTTTGACAAGATTATATATATGTGCAGTACAGATCCCTTTTTTATCAGCTTAATCAACAGGCAATTGCCTTACGAATTATGAAAATAGATAAGCAAAGTCAACAATATGACTTTTGATTTGATTTTTTCTTTGACTACCTTATCGTGGAGAAGCTCAAGACTCGAAGATCCTTGAATTCTTTAAAGAATTAAAGTTGTTTTAATTTTTTTTGTTTTCTCTTCAACTACGACTTCTAAAATTCTTTACTCCAATCGGTGGCCGATTAGATTAGTAACTTCTTAACTTTCCTTATGAATTTGGAAAGAGTACTCTTCAGGAAGGAAAATACGTTTCCTTTATTGGCCGGAACCTACAAAGTCACACAATAAGTGTTCTATGGCTTCGTTATCCTCTAAATAAAGTCGAAAAAAGTTTCAGAACTCAATAATTAGTTTTCAGGAGTAGGTGGGAAGCCTTTTCATATAATTACTGATGTTGTCATAATTGAATGAAAGATTCTCTTAACCTGTTTTATTGTTTGAGCAATTGTTTAAGTGTTGCTCATTTTCGTAGCCGTTTGGTAGCCTGATGGGCTTAAAGTGCGGGCTTAAACCTTTCGGAGTAGTTCTATCGAGACTAACGCTGTTTTACCTGTTTCAATGGGACTCCTGTTATGAGCTACGAGCTAATACAAGGAAAACTTAGTGCCACACATTTGGATATTACAGTGACAACTTCTATGTCTGTTTGGAGGTTGATGTTGATGTGGTGCGGTCTCGAAGACACTTGGAGACATGCTTAACGCTGTCGAGATTTTACGAAACAGACATAAAATGCCAGCGTACAAGAGATCCTAGTGTAGACCATTTGGAATCTTTGTCACTAAATTTTCTTCCGAATTTCCAAGTTTTCTTCTTCTTGGTGGCGACTTCAGTGTGAAATATGGAAGTCTAAAACGTGGTTTGGACTTCTTTTTGACGGGTAAACCAACATATTGGCTTACCGACACAAATAAGATTCCTGATCTCGTCGACTTTTTTTTATTGCAAAAGGGGTACCTATATACCTCACGAATACTGTAGAATCCTATGACTTTTGCTCAGATCATTCACTAGTAGTTCTATAAATCGGCAGGAGCATTGCTAAAATCGATAGAGCACCGAAATTGACGAAAAAGGAAACGAACTGGGACGGCTTTAGAAAAAACTGCAAAGAAAACATTGTCCCAAGCATACCACTTACGACACCCTTTGAGATAGAAAACGAAGTCGCTTAGTTTATGGAGACTATTCAAAATGCTGCCTGGAATAACACACATTTTTTTATACGAGGACGGATACGAAATAAAAGACAAATATATCCGCCCGACATAGAGGATCTTCTACGTGAGAAAAGGAAAGTACCAAAAAGGTGGCAAAAATCACGTGTGCCCCTACACAAATCCTATTTAAGCTACCTTTCAAATAAGCTAAGGGAAATTCTGCAGGATTTGAGGAACCGTGAAACATCACGTTACCTTCAAAGCTTGACTGCCGACAAAACATCAAATTTTTCGCTCTCGAAAGCCATGAAGTCTACCAAGAAACCGATAATGCACTCTCCGCCAATACGGCAAGCCAACGGCGAATGGGCCAAAGGAGACGTGGAGAAAGCAAACTTATTTGCCGAACACTTTGAAGAAACTTTCCAACCGTTCGAAGGACAATGACTTCCTGAAAATCGCGATGTCAGTACAGGGCCTGACAATTATAAAATAAAATACGTATCACTGAGTGAGCCTCGGCAAATAATAGCAAAGTTGAACAATGATAAAACTCCCATCTCGAAAAAGCGGTAGTCAAACTACTTCATTTAATAAATGCTTCAATAAGTCTTTTACACGTTCCCAGCCAATGGAAAGTCGCCAAGTTATAATAGGAAAAACCAGGGAAAAGTCTTAACGACAAAAAATCGCAAAGACTAATATCGCTCCTGCCGTTTAGAGAGAGAGAAGAGAGACGAATAATTCCGGATCACCAGATCAGCATTCGAGAATAGATCAGGTATATCGGATCACAAATGAAATTGAAAAAAAGCAAATATTCTCTAACGTTTTTCTCGATGTGTCACAAGCCTTCGACAAAGTATGGCACGAGGGCCTGAGGTAGAAGCTAAGGCAAATCTTACCTGACAAATTATGCAAAACCGACTGTTTCGGGTTAGATATGGTCTGAATACTCGGAATTCAAAGAAATTCACGCAAGTGTGCCCCAAAGAAGTGTTTTTGGTCCGTGCTTATTCCTACTGTACACAAGAGATCTACGTTTGGGAGAAAAGACAGTAGTAGTCACGTTCGCGGACGATACGGCTATTCTTGCCACAGGCCAAATGGTAGAATCTTCGACGATAAAACTTCAACGAGCCTTAAACAAGTTGTTTGAGTGGACGAAGACCTGGAGTATCTTGCTAAACGAGACCAAGTCGACTCATGTCAATTTAACTACTTAATAGAAAGGTAGAAAATTTACTTACTTACTAACTTTAAGTAGCGCTAGAGTCCGGGGTGGACCTGGGCCTCAGTCAACAAGCTTCTCCAGCCAGCCCGATCCCTGGCTAGCTGCCTCCAGTTTCGCACGCTAGGTTGGCTGAGGTCCTCTTCGCCACCTGAGTCTTGGCCTTCCTCTACTGCGCTGCCCCTCGGGGGCGAATTCGAAGACTTTTAGGACCGGAGCATTGGTGTCCATGCGCTCTACATGACCCAGCCATCTCAGTCTTTGGATCTTCACTCTTCTGGCTAAGTCCATGTCGCTGTACAGTCCGTACAGTTCATCGTTGTATCTCCTCCTCCACTCACCGCCAATGCAGACGGGACCTAAGGTCGCCCGAAGAATTTTTCTCTCGAAGCAACCAAGAACACCCTCATCCATTTTTGATAATGTCCATGCCTCTGCGCCATAGAGCAGGACCGGGATTATTAAGGTCTTATAAAGGGTGACTTTTGTTGTCCGAGAGAGGGCTTTGCTACTCAATTGCCTTCTTAACCCAAAGAAACAGCGGTTGGCAAGAGTTATTCTTCGCTTGATCTCAGCGCTGGTGTCGTTGTCTGTATTTATAGCGGAGCCTAGGTAGACAAAGTCCTTAACTACCTCAAAGTTATATCTGTCGAGGGTGACGTTCTGTCCGAGACGTCGGTGTTGGTTGTCCTTTTTGCTTGACAGCATATACTTGGTCTTGCCCTCATTGACCGCTAAACCCATTTTCGCCGCTTCCGTCTCAATACTCGCGAAAGCGCCACTGACATCACGCTGCTTTCTCCCGATTATGTCAATATCGTCGGCGTATGCGAGTAGTTGGACGGACTTTTGAAAGATAGTGCCTCTTGTGTTTGCTCGTGAGTTTTGCACTATTCTTTCAAGTACGATGTTGAAAAAATCGCATGACAGCGCATCACCTTGTCTAAATCCTTTCTGGACACCAAAGGTCTCGGTGAGATCTTTACCGACCTTGATGGAGCAGCGTGCATTCTCCATCGTCATCCTGCACAGACGGACGAGTTTGGCAGGGATGCCAAAACTAGACATTGCTCTGTATAGCTCGTCTCTATAGATGCTGTCATACGCGACCTTGAAATCGATGAATAGGTGGTGGGTATCGATCTGAAGCTCATGGGTCTTCTCCAAGATCTGCCGTAGTGTGAATATCTGGTCGATGGTGGACTTTCCTGGCCTGAAGCCACACTGATATGGACCTATCAGGTTGTTGACGAACGGCTTCAAGCGTTCACACAACACGGCAGATAAGATCTTATATGCGATGTTAAGGAGACTGATGCCTCTGTAGTTGGCGCAGTTCAGAGGGTCTCCTTTCTTGAGAATTGGACAAACAATGCTGAGGTTCCATTCATCGGGCATACTTTCGTCCGACTATATTTTACAGATGAGTTGGTGTATGCTCCTTACCAAGTCATCGCCTGCCGCTTTGAAGAGCTCGGCAGTCAGGCCATCCGCTCCAGCAGCTTTGTTGGACTTAAGCTTCGATATGGCTATCTTCACTTCATCCAGGTCGGGTGGACGGAATTGTTGGTCATCATCGTCCAGGTTGAAAGGTTGATTCTGCCTGACAGCGGTATTTGGTCCGTCATCGCCGTTATACAGTCTGCAGAAATGATCTTTCCAAATCCTCAGCATCGACTGCGTTTCTACTACGATGTTCCCTTGTTCATCTCTACATGCTTCAGTTCGGGGTTTGTTTCCGCGGCATGTTATTTTTACCTTTTGGTAAAACTTCCGAACCTCATTCCTGGAGTAGCATCTCTCAATTTCCTCGATCGCGCGCTTCTCATGCTCTTTCTTCTTCCTCCTGGGAAGCCGGTGTTCGTCTCTCCTCTTCCGCTCATAGAGCTCATGAGCAGCTCTAGTCTTTCTAAGCAGCGCCGCGTTATATGCATCTTGCTAAGCTGCATGTGCTTGCCGGCATCCATCATTGAACCAGGGGTTTCGTTGTGGTGGACGAGTGAAACCCAGCTCATCAGAAGCGGCATCTCTGATGGCGTTTTGGCAGTGTTTCCAATGGTCTTCGATGCTTGATGCTGGCGGCATTGGACCTCTTAAGAGATTAAGAGACACTCGATCGGAGAAGGACTTGGCGATCTCTTGCGATTGTAGCCGTCTGACGTCGAATTTTCTCACAGCATTAGTTTGTCTCGGCGTAGTTTGGGATATCCGCAACCGTACCTTGGCTACAACAAGGTAATGGTCCGAGTCGATGTTGGCTCCTCGGAACGTACGGACATCCATAATGCTGGAGGATTGTCTTGCGTCGATCACAATGTGATCAATGTGGTTGACTGGTAGAAAATTTACCTTTATTTATTAATTCTATAAAAAATCTGTTTGCAAACGAGGCAAAATATTTAGGAATAACTCTAGACTCAAAGCCGAAGTGGAAATCACACGTTAAAAAGAAATGTGAAGAACTCGACACTAGGCTTAGAGAAATGTATGGGCTTGTTGGAAGACATTCCAAACTAAACTTATATAACAAACTGCTTTTATATAAGCAAGTGCTTAAACCGTGTTGGACTTATGATAAACAACTTTGGGGTTGTACCAAACCAAGTAACATATGTATTCTAGAAAAGTTTCAGAACAAAGCATTAAGAGCAATCGTGAATGCTCCATGGTATCTAAGGAATAGCGATATTCACAGTGACCTAGGATTTGCTACCGTAAAACATGAAGTAGCAAGCTCTGCTCGAAGTCTTCGTACTCTGCTCGGGCATCACTGCAATCCATTAATAATCCGGACATTGGACGAGACCAACGTTGTACGTCGACTACGTAGAATAAGACCGCTCAAGTTAGCGCCGTAAGGACAAACCTGAAAGCCTACTTAAAAAAACGTGAACATTTTACAGAAGATGGAACTACTTGTTAAGGAAACTAAGTCCTAGTCTGGAAGAAAATGGGAGGTTTTTAGTGAGTAGGAGTCTCACACTATGAGCCCGTGCTTATGATGGGCGCTGCTATGCTACTGTGGTAGGCAGCAGGTGTTTGCGCGTATGGTGCCTGCTGTGGTGATGTGATGGTGCTCTTATGAGCGCGTGTTTATGGTGCCTATGAAGTTTTTTACCTACCCACAAAAAAAATAAAATAAAAAATGATCACTGTGTTGATCATGTCTTTCAGGCAGATTGGAGGGAATAACAACGAGATGTGATGGTCTTTTCTGTTTCATGTTGTTCTCTTCTGAACGAATGACTCCATGCACATTGTGTAGTGGCTTCAATCAAAGCCTCTTTAGTTGCAATTGGACAAGTCTACATGTCTTCTATGCTGCCTACTGATTCTTATTTAAGTTGGCCTTATTTATTACATCTGTTCTACTAATACTTCATTGGTGATGACAATATAAAATACTTTTGTGCATACATATTCAAATAAAACATCATTTGTAGGAACAGACTCTTTTTGTATATCCTACGACATACTTTTAGGTAGATACAGGTTGTCTTATGAAGTATTTTATGTGACTTTGTATCCTTGACACATTTGGAAGACCTATTAATTAGCCATTGGGAACCAATAAGCCTATGTAAGTCACTTTTTGACATTTCAGAGACCCAGCTATATCCTGCTTTGTATCCAAGGTGGCTGCGTTGCCTTGGGGGAATATCTGCAATATAATATCAGATTGCGAAAGGACACTAACTTCAAATGCTAAAATTACAATCACTGCTATTCCTGATGATACAGTTTGGATTAGCTGTAGCTGACGAGCTAAGCTGCACCTTGTTTTCTTAAATTCTCGTTTGATGTTAAAATGTTATCAAGTTCGAAGGAACCCCAATGGGAGTATCTCAACAGTGTTTTGTTTGAGTGAATGAATGTGGTTTTTCCTATAGCGTACGGGGCATGGACTTTTAAGAATCTAACCAGAAAATTAAAACAGTCCCTCGTTGATTTATGTGCAGAATTGCATGATGGTTGCTAAATGAAACACTTCATATTGAGGGTTTCGTTTTTCATATTCAATCTCTCAGTGACTGCATATATATGTCTCTGCTTAGAAGCGCTGCTTTTAGGGTTGCCACATCCTTGCTATTCCTCCAGTTACTCTGCGAAGTTCATTGCCTTTCATCTCCATTTTAAGGTGACTCTGTTGACTATTGAGTATATGTCCGTTCTCCGTTCTTGCAAGAAATTAGGAGTATAACTCGTTCAACTACCTTCCAATTTTAAGGAGGTAAAAAGGTCTAATACACACCGTGTCGTAGAAATTCCTAAAGGTAAGTTTAAATTTGATTTCGAGCATGTTCGTGCCTCCACTGGCTCGTACTATAGGTCCAATTTTCACACACTCTTCGCAGTAAATCAGGCTATACTCGTACCAGTGCTCAATTGTTTCTAGTCTATCTGACCCTTTAGTTGTCAGTTGACAGGGGCCTTAGTATCCGCAACAGGCCAAAATCGAAAAAACCACAGGAAGTCTATCGCTTATATATAAATTCATACATTTAAGATGTTTAATATCGAGTAAGGCTGGAAGCCTTAACTTCATTGATTTGTAAGCCTTCCTGGCATATAAGCACAACAGATATCTCGATTAAAAGTACGATCGAGGAGCTTACCAATATTGTTTTTGAAAACACATGATTATTTCCTTGTTGAAGGTATCATTGATTAAACTCTCAAAAACGAATTTAGAAATACGAGTAATATCGATTTTAAAGTTTTTGATGTGCACAAGTAGAATCTATAGATCTGCTCAGATCCTCGTTTCCACTACCAGTCTTAGGTGCATGCGAAGAGGATCTTTTAAATTAAATATTGAGGTGAGAGTATTGTAAAAATTTTCAAGGTTTTCTGGGAAATTTCATTGAGATATTTTTAGATCCTCTTCGATATCTATATCATAAATTAGAAAAAATATTTATGTGAGGTCGGGTGGAAAATGTTGCCACTGGTCTTTTGTCCGTAATACTCGTACTAATGCGGGCATCTCGCAGAACATGCTCTAGCAGTATTTTGCGATCGAAGCTGTTCCACGCACATAGTTCTTCTACGGCGCTCTGTCCTCCGGGAGGTTAATTTACATTGTAACTGTTGAGAAATATTGAAATACTAACTCTCTGCCTCGCCACAAAGTCGATTACCCTGAGACCTCTCTTATAGCTTGTGTAATATATTGCAAACAGCTTCTTGTTTCACAACTCGGCGGTAAAATCACCAAGTACTACTTAATGAATACTTAGGCCATTTCTCGTAAGTTTTGTTAAAACAGTCCTTGCCGGTTTTTTGCTTGGTATATCTCGTCACTATTCTCACTGTCATGGCCTGAAATTCGTTGAATAGGTGGTGTGTATCGATTTGGAGCCTACAGTTTTGTTCAAAAACTATGGTAGTGTGAATATTTGGTCGTTGATAGATTTTCCAGGTTTGAAGCCCCACTGATACGGAACACTCAAGTTGATGACGTTCTCACAATATGGCAGAAGTTTTGTGTGCGATGCTAAGAAGACTAATGCCTCTGTAGTTTGCGTTTTGTTGGACTTAAGCCTAGATATGGTTTTATCCTCATCCAAGTAAATCTTAGTCAACATTTCGAAATCGTTCAAGAGAAATTTCAGTTTCCCTATTAGTCATTGCATTTACGAGTATTATTGTGTAATAATCAGAACGTGTTGGTATACAACCTAATTCGTGCGGTTTTTGTTTCAAAATTTGAGCGTTTATTTAAGAAAAACATGTACAATAGCATTATTCAAAGTATTGCACATCTGAAGCTATGACTTTTTCCCATCTTTCTGGCAATTTGTGGATCCCATCCCAAAAGAACTGCGCCCGCTTGGCAGCCAAGAATGAATCAAGCCAATTTTTGATATTCTGCTCTGATATGAACCGTATTTCAGTGAGGGCGTTCTGCATCGACCGGAACAAATGGTGGTCAGAAGGGGTAAGGTCTCGGCTATAAGGCGGGTGGGGTAAGACTTCCCATCCACTGTTTTTCAAATAGTTCTTAACCGAAATAGCAACGTGGGGCCGAGCGTTGTCATGATAGAAAATTATTGCCTCGTGTCTGATCGCATATTCCGGGCGTTTTTCGGCTACTGCTCTCTTCAAACGGATTGATTGTGTTCGGTAGCGTTGTCCATTGATGGTTTCACCCAGTTTTAGCAGCTCATAATACATCACACCCATCTGATCCCACCAAATACAGAGAATTACCTTCGCGCCATGGATATTCGGCTTGGGGTTGTCGTAATGGATCCATTTTTCATCACCAGTAGCAATCTGATGCAAAAATGACTTCCTTTTGTGGCGTTCCAGCAGCATTTCGGACATGCAAACCGCCTTTCGACGTCTCTCGGCTTGAGTTATGTGGAACCCGATTTCCTTGCTTTTGAATATATCCAGCTGATTTTAAACGTTTTGAAATGGCTGCTTGAGTGACACTCAAATATTCTGCGAGCTGTTCTTGTGTTTGGCAACAATCTTCATAGAGTAATGCTTCCAGTTCTTCATCTTCAAACTTTTTTGGCTACCCAGGACGTTCATCGTCCTCCAAGCCAAAATCACCACTTTTAAATCGTGCAAACCACTTTTGGCACGTTCGCTCAGCTAGCGCATGTTCACCATAAACTTCCACGAAAATACGAGGAATTTCGGCAGCAGTTTTCTTCATATTAAAGTAATGAAGAAGAACTCCCCGCAAAAACACTTTTTCAGGCACAAAGTTCAACATATTTGAGTGAAAAAGAATTACTGTTGTTTACGCTTCAAATGAATGACATATACTGAAATGACGTACAATGACAGTAGCTTTCCAACGCATGTTCCAATGGAATAATAACAATGGAATAATACAAGTTACGCCATCTCTTAGCAAACTGCACGAATAGACCAATATTTCAAATGCATTAATACAGTGTATGAGGAACTAACTCTCAAATGGTTTAAAAATCTCCTCTTAAAAGGTAGCGAAAATATTCCTTTCCTCACCCAATCACTCCTCTTTTTCTCAATAAGATATACGAGTAATACCCGTTCGTATATTGTCATTCTAGAGATTACCAAACCGAGTATATATACGGCGTCCAGAATGATCCCTATTGGAGTCATAATCCCCTTTTTTTCACTTTTAATTTGTGCTGGCAACCAGAAATGAAAGATCTTTTGAAATTTCATCTACACATATGTATTGTAATTTAATCAATAGAAACATTCAGATTCCTCATCAATCAATCAATATCATAGAACATACCACTCCTTTGGCTGTCTTCTCTTTAAAGAGTAAATTATTAAAATTGCAAAGATATTCGGATATGTATACAAAGATTCCACCCGTTGTCAGAAAATTCTCCCCCATCCCATTCCTCAATCGTGCTCTAGTAGTCTGTTTATGTACGAATAACCAGATGTACCTTCACACACTCGTAGATACGTTCATTGCGTTTGATTGATTGAGTTTGATTATATTGGAAATCAGTGAAAATATTTTGATGTACGTAGGTACGTAGTTGATGAGATTCTATAATTTCCAGTTGAGTTGAGAAATTTCGAATTTGCTTAGGTACCTAAGCACAAAATTGATCATTGTATGAACATTTTTTCAGAACACTAAATAGCTTTATCTTCATAAATACTTAAATGATTGAGATGGGGAGATAGATGAAGCTGCACATAAATGCCATACATTTTAGTCAATCGATTGAATAATGGAAACAGTCCAATGCAACTGATTTGACAATTGCGTAGGGTTTAAATATGATTGATTTGTTAACTAGAATCAGAGATGTGGAATTGTAAGATACGATTATGTCGATCGATTTTTAATCAATGTCAGATGGTACTAGGCACCTGATTTGGTCCGTTGCGTTTCCGACTTGATGAGGGAACAGAATAAATATTTTCCAGAATACAGGAAGTAATATCAATTTCATATAAGGCTGCACATTAACATTACTTGTCAACAACACGGTTGTGTGAGTGCAACAAATTATTTGTAACCTGCACTTCAAATCCACATCTTCATAATAGTGAACGTGTTTACGACACGAGAGTGAACAATAACACCACATCGATTGAACATAAATTAGGAAAGCACATCTATAAAGACCGAAATATAATTTGGAAAAAATTTTTTAACTCTGTGAGTTCACCTTGTGAACTCGACAAAGGGTTAGTTGAACTTTTAACTGGTTTACGTTGCCGGTCCGTAAGGGGTTGCCTTTTAAACATTTTTATTATAATTAGGGCACTCAAAGTGAAATTAGACAGGAAGATGTACGTTGGTGTTGAATATTTAAAAGTCATAGTTACTGGCTCTTTAAAAGTTGCGCTGGGCAGCCCCATAAGGGAGTTGTATAGCCTTCAAAGAAATAACGACATTGCAAAGTACAATCAAAGGTAGTCCTATGGCTTAACTGGTAAGCATTTATAGCAAAAGGTTGAAGGTACCAAAATAGCAATAGAACATTGCGAACCAATCAGCATTAAGTCGGAAGATATCAATTGACTGTGCAATATCGACCTCACCTGTGAGTCCTATTCCACAGTTTTGGATGCTACATAGTATGTGAAGGGTGTTGACATTGTACTCCAACTTTTGAGTGAATACTTGTTAATATATTTAGACAGACAGTGCAAAGGATTCCGCATTTCTTTGACGAATCAATATATTAAGCAGCACTTCATGGAAATGCTGATATACCGTCAGCTCATGAAATATCTCGAAACATGACCTGTAGTACAGTTTTCGTAGCAACAGGTCCACTGGTGATTTGATGGCATGTCTCACCGAAAAGTGTAACCAATCTTTCGAAACGTTAAATTCAAGTTGTCTTGTATGGTGTTAAGTCTAATATTCACAAAATAAATGTTGACATGCGTCAGGGCTCCGTTCCGTCACCCAATCTCTCTTTTATCTTCATCAATGATCTCTTGTCTGCTACTTTTAATCCAATATATTCAGGAACGATAGCATATGTTAAGCTGAGTGGAATAAAGTGCTTCCCACACAATGACGTCTGCTGTCGATAACCATTATCCAAGAATGGCACTTGCATCGTCGAAACCGAAGGGCTTTCCATTCTTGATATGTGTGTCAATGACAACTAACGGGGTCTCCAAAATTGCTGCCAAATAATCTCTCCTCAATTTATAATATAGGGCACTTAAATAAAAAAAAACATTGTGCCCGGCATAGGCCATGGCCTAGCTTCTTGACACTCGTTTGTGTTGGTCATGTTGTCGTTTTTGTCACATCTGAGCAGGGCCTACGGTTTATCGCCGAATCCGAACGGCACTCTTACTAACTTACTTTAAGTGGCGCTAGAGTCCGGGGTGGACCTGGGCCTCAGTCAACAAGCTTCTCCAACCAGCTCGATCCCTGGCTAGCTGAATCCAGTTTCGCACGGTAAGTTGGCTGTGGTCCCCTTCCACTTGCGTGCGTCACCTGAGTCTTGGCCTTCCTCTACTGCGATGTCCCTCGGAGGCGGATTCGAAGACTTTTCGGACCGGAGCATTGGTGTCCATACGCTCTACATGACCCAGCCATCTCAGTCTTTGGATATTCACTGCTCTGGCTAGGTCCATGTCGCTGTACAGTTCGTACAGTTCGTCGTTGTATCTCCTCCTCCACTCACCGTCAATGCAGACGGGACCGAAGATCGTCCGAAGAATTTTTCCCTCGAAGCAACCAAGAACACCCTCATCCATTTTTGGTAATGTCCATGCCTCTGCGCCATAGAGCAGGACCGGGATTATTAAGGTTTTATAAAGGGTGAGTTTTGCTGTTCGTGAGACGGCTTTGGTACTCAATTCCCTTCTTAGCCCAAATAAACAGCGGTTGGCAAGAGTTATTCTTCGCTTGATCTCAGCGCTGGTTTCGTTGTCTGTATTTATACCATGGCCTAGGTAGACAAATTCCTTAACTACCTCAAAATAATATCTGTCGAGGGTGACATTCTGACCCAGACGTCGGTGTTGGTTGTCCTTTTTTGCTTGACAGCATATACTTGGTCTTGCCCACATTGACCCATTTTCACCGCTTTCGTCTTAATACGAAAGTTGCGAAAGCGCCACTGACATCACTCTGCTTTCTCCCGATTATGTCAATATCGTCGACGTACGTGAGTAGTTGGACGAACTTTTGAAAGATAGTGCCTCTTGTGTTTGCTCGTGAGTTTTGCACTATTCTTTCAAGTACGTATGTTGAACAAATCGCATGATAGCGCATCGCCTTGTCTAAATCCTTTTTTGACATCAAAGGTCTCGGTGAGGTGTTTACCGGCCTTGATGGAGCAGCGTGCATTCTCCATCGTCATGCTGCACAGACGGACGAGTTTGGCAAGGATGCCAAAACTAGACATTGCTTTGTATAGCTCGTCTCAAGGCATTTATTTGACCAAAATTATAGTACAATGCCCACATCTGGTCAGATGACGCCAAGACCTCTTTGGACTTGCTTAGTAAGATTCAAAACCGTGCGGTTAAACTCATAGGTACCACCAACACTGTACAGTCATTTGATACACTTGAACGTAGTGTCTCTTGCCTCCCATTGTTATGCCGCTATTTTCACCACCAGTGCTCCATTGAAATCGTCAGTAGCATTCCGCCCCTGCAAACCATTAACCGTAAAACCCGTTTCGCTATGAATGGTCATCAGTACACGCTCAAGCCCACTTTCGAACCTGCTCTGAAATATCTTGAATCTTTCCTAAGCCTTACAACTTCCTCATGCAATGCCCAGCCGAGTTCTTTATTTCCTAGCCATTACAACCTTAAAACATTTAAAACCAACGCACATGGGTCCTCTTGTAAACATAAGCTACGAGTATGAAGTCTGCAGATATATGTTTTCAATTCCCACGTTTTAGTGCAATCGTTCTTCATCGTACTAGCGATGTCTTCTTGCATTCGAAAGTGTAAGAAATGATTTAACATTGTAAAACGCCGTAGAAGGCGCAAGAATTGTCCACCACTGCTGATGCTTATTGCTGTTTTTAAGCCTTACTGTAAACATAGGTAACTTGAAGGCCACCATCACATTAGACTTTCCAAATCCTCAAGTGGTCTTCGTATTCATTCTCTCGTCCGCGTATTTTCTCAGGCTTCTTTACTGCTTGGTACAAAGAATATGCTTCCAAACCTCCTTGTTATAAATGTATGTTAAGTTGATGCAACTGAATAGAGAACAGTCAAGGGCAACCTACAAGGACTCTTTCACCCCTACTACTAGGGTTTCATTTGTTGAAATCGATATCGTAGAGATCTCTTCTCCTCTGTAAATATTCATGAAGAACTCCAGGCATAAGTCTGCTGGATTCCATCTTTTGACGGAAGTTTTAAGGCATAAAGCTGCTGATTTTGTTTCACTTTTCGAATGAAAAAATCCCTTAGATGATGACGTGAAGATGAATTCGATATTTTACATAGACATCCTTGTGAAATTGGAGAGTCTTTGAGCTGATGAAATACTTACTTTGAAAAGCTGTGCTATCGATATCGTTTGTATCTATTAATCATCATCCATCCATCATCCAACAAATGACACCTAACTGATGTTTTATTAGGCCTTGTTTCAAAATACTGTCATTCCCTGGCAAAAGCAATTGATAAGCAGAAATCTTATTCGACAATTCGAAATCACATCTCTTTTACTGATGACATTAGCTGATTCGCTGTTGTCTTGAGGTACGTTTGTTATGAATGGTATGCTATTCATCCCCAGTCACAGGATTTGTCTGTGCTATCATCACGCTGCTAAAGTACAGAAAGTCAATGCCTAGCCTCGATGATATTTCGGTTAAAATTCTGAAGTGTCTGTTCAAATTACAGAGATCAAGACTCTGTATTGTACGGAATGTACGGTATAGGAGCGATATATCATTATTCTTAAACAATTTTCAACCACCGAAAGAGTGGTAACCAATGTGCTCCACATCAATGTATCAGTCTCAGGTAATACTGATTTAAATGTTAAAAGAACATTTGCGGACAGTACTCTCTTAAATGATTATTTGTCGACAGAATCGAATTTTTAAGACATGCTCGTACATATAAGCGAACACAATTTCGAACTTAGTTGACCAACAGGCAAACTTCTTTGTATTCCAGCTAAGCATAAGCATGACCAAGGGATGTTTGTACAAATTCCGATAGACAATCAAAGAGCAATAATCCAAGTAAGACGTAGAAGCCGTACTTCCGAAAAGGGAAGTAGAGATGTCTTCTAATTGTTCCAAAAAGCGGCATCGATCACATTGCTATATACTCCTACATCAGACTCTAGATGCACAATTCAATGGGTCAATGCTGTTACGGATTGTTATATAGAACATGCGTGGGTGAGGGCTGAGATAAGGGCTGCTATTGACGAGACGAGCAGAGAAAAGGTCGATCTATTCGAAAGGTTAAATTTTACCTATATGAGTTGATATCAAAAGTAATGTGCCTGATATTTGTCATGACCTTCAAGCAAGACATGACCGAGAAGATTGGAAAAAAATTGGGTATATCGAGCGCCTGAGAAAACTTTGGAGAAGACCAACATCTTCTCCGTCCTGAAACAGCAGATGAAACCTCTTTGTGCCTGGCCTCAATATCGACAGGGTTCCAGAAAAAGCTACATCAAAGAACTAACAACGTTCATATCAACGACATAGAATTGGTAATAAGGCTGACTTAACAGCGATAATGATGACTAGGTAAGGTTCGATTAAACAGGAATGTGTCAACACACAGCTCAAGGCACCAACACGGACCCATCGCGATCCGGAGGGACCAGAACAATTTAACTTCAAGAGGGCAAAAACCTAAACAATCTCTCTGGTAAAACACAAATTTTCCTTACAGAAGCCAAAAAGGCCTTTCAAATCCGTGCCGTCTATTTCCTCTAAATTTTTAAAAAAGTATTTTCCAAAGAATTTCCTTCGACTACGCGATATTGCTTCACATTCACACAGTATGTGACTATTTGAGTCTTTTTGCGTGTTTCACCCGGAGACAGTTTCCTGTCAAGATTCCTATTACTGTCCTAAACTTATCCCTGGACCCTTGGACCCCCTATGTCCTTCAAGATTCGACCACCTTAGGTAAAGAGTCCTTATGTTTTTTTCCTCGATAGTGCCCCTTACTTTGGAGAGGGGAACCCCCTCTTCTTCCAAGCTCGTTCATTTCCTTCTATACTGCAGTGGCTTGGTACCCAGCATAGTCTCACCTGGATCTGAATGCATAATCCTTGAACATTGTGCGACAGCCCCTAACTGTATCAGAGTTGATGTTAGTCGATTCCATTGCCTTAAGAGCAGCCTGCCTGTCGGTGTAGATAAGGATATCTCTACCAGATACCGATCTCATTTGCAATAGCTCGACCTCCTTAAGGATAGCCACAGTCTTTGATTGGAAAACACTACTTGCGTCCGGTAGTCTTACAGATGATCTTAGTCCTGGGTCCTCTGAGAAGATACCAGAACCTGTTTCTTCCTCTCTTTTCGGGTCATAATTACAATTTCATTTGGCCTGATTACTGAATTTTTTTGCCAGTCCTTCCTCTCCGGATATATTATGTCATACGAATGTCGAATTTCATCCGTTAAAATTGGAACATCAGGCAGTAGCTTCGCTAGGAGCAATTAGACTGCTGCTCTTGAAGTGACTCAAATTAGCGAGCCATATCGCACTGTTGCCAGTAAGTTTTTTGATCTGTAAATCAGGCGTTGTGAGGTGCAGAAAGGTGCCGTCGGGCGCCCCTGTAATGCTATGGAAGCCGTTCTTTACACCGCCGCTAATTTTCCGTAAATCGTTTTCTTATTTGTTGTTTTCCACCATAATAGTGCGCCACGTATAAGTATGGATCTCACCACTACCGTATATAACCTTTACACCATAGCAGGTTTTAAGCCCCAAATTTTTCCTACCGTTCTTGCGTATCAAAATAGCATTATATACATTTTTGGTTCTTTCCGCTATGTTAAGATTCTAATTCAGTTGTCTGTCCCAATTTACACTCAAATACTTCGCACTGTCCGAGAGGGACAGTTCCACTCTGTTGAGTTTTGCGAATTTGAGTTGCGGTATCTTGTACTTTCTGGTAAAAAGAACGGGTTCCGTTTTAGTGGGGTTGACACTGAAACCACAGCTGTTTCCCCAAGTGCTGATTATATTCATGGCCACCTCCCTAATCTCACTTAAAATATTTAAGTATTTTCCCTGTACTAAAATGACCACGTCATCTGTGTATGCCGTGGAACTAATACCCATTGTATTAAGCCTTTTCATGATGTCATTGATGACCAGCACGCACAAAAGTGGCGATATGACTCCCCCTTGAGGGATTACCCTGGTTACTGGCATTCTAGCTAAGCTTTGTCCAATGCAAAACCAATCTATAATGCCCTGTTAAAGATTCGCGTCTGTTAGAGCATCTCTGTTGACTAGGTTATCAGAACCCATTCTAGTTAGGCAGCACAACAAAGAAGGACCTTGCAACTATACTTTTCCATTGAACGATTACAAAAACAGATTTGCTCATAGACCCAATTTTGACATTTAGAAATGCATTCAGTGCTTCCTAACTCCTTTCTACGTGAAAGTGTAATTTTCGGAAGATGGTCAAGTATTCATAGGAATGCTTTCCATGATAATATATGTACTCATCCGTAGTGGAAAAATCTTATCACAAGTCAAGAATATTAGTAACAAATATACCTCCTTTGAAGCATTTACTAAGGGCGATTTTATTCACTCGAAATTGAACTCAACTTGAGGATTTTCTATCTGAACTTGTGATTTTGTTTTTATTCACTAAAAGTTGACGTTTTCAACTTTCAATTTGCAACTCTTAACTCCCCGAAATAGTAGAGGCTGAGGAAGCAAACTCGGGGTTTTGTTTGAATTTTCTTTATTCACTCTAGTTTTTATCTGTTTGTTTTCGAAATGTTTCGGGTCAATTATTTTTGGGAAAATTGGACATCTTCGACAAGGGAAGATGAAGAAAATTTGTATGTTGAGAGACGCGAATACCACATGCTTCAACGTGTTGATTTCAAAAAATTAGATGACCGCGACTTCGTATATCGTTTTCGTCTCGGACGGACGACAATGATGGTGCTGGAACTAATATAGGATTCGTCGTCGTGCGACGAGAGAAGGTACGGTACATTGCTGTATGATTAAAAGGAATGACAGTATTTGATACTCGTAGATTGTTGTTGTTTTTTTCTGACTTGTGAAAAGATTACGGTCAATTACGCAATAATTTATCGTATTACGGTATTATGCACTCGGATTTATCGAATTGGCAATTGCAGACTTTATAGGGTTAAGCATTACAACTGTGCATTTTGTGTTGAAGCTCTTGTGACCAGAGCTCTTGCCAATTTTGCTCCACGATTCGTTCGCATGCCGGAAACGCCAAACGAGCGGCTGCAAGCAGTAAGTGACTTCTATGCGATAGTGAAATTCCAGCGAACAATTGGTGCCATAGATTGTACACATGTTCGCATTTAGTCACCAGGTGGAACTGATGCAGAAAATTTTAGAAACCGCAAGGGATGGTTCTCCCTCAACGTTCAAACGGTGCCCGCAGCGAACTTGAAAATAAATGATATCGTGGCACGTTGGCTGTTATGAAGGAGAGTTCGAGCATTTTATGATTATTGGAGACTTTGGCTATACAAATACGAATTTCTTTGCAAGGCCTTTCCTGAACGTCAATGCTGTTGAGAATCTGTACAAAGAGTCGCAAATTCTAACTCGCGATTGCGTCGAACATTCATTTGACGTTTGGAAAAGGCGGTTTCCTGTGTTGTCAACTGGCTAAAGGTGTGGAGTGAAAACAGTTCTATCAATTATAGTCGCTTGTACCGTCCTCCATGACATATCCATCGATGAAAATGAATCACAACTACCACCGGAGATGACAGGGAGCATCATCAGCAGCGTTTTTTACCAACCAATCTTCTCCTTCTTGTGTGTAAATTATTTTTTCAACTTTTTTTTTTGATTCTTTCGAAATTTCCATTTTTTTTTTCAATGTGTCAATAGCCAGATATAAAACAAAACAAAAAAAAAACACTGTGGCGCTGGCAGCCCGGTATGGGCCATGGCCTAGCTTCTTGACACTCATTTGTGTTGCTCATGTTGTCATTTTTGTCACATCTGAGCGGGGCCTACGGTTTATCGCCGAGTCCGAACGGCACTCTTTAGAAGCTTTTTCGTAGGCAATTTTACTTTCGGGAGTTCGCCATTGCCCGCCGAAAGGGGATGGCGATTTGAAAAATTGTTGGTGACCCAGCCAGGAATCGAACCCAGACTGTCTGCGTGATAGCCCAATGAGCTAACTATCGCGCCATCGCCATCGCCCAAAAAATAGCCAGATATATCCCAGGGAAATTTCCAAAACTGCAAGTTTTCAACTTGTGAGTTTGAAATTCCAAAGTGAGAGTTAAAATAGTGAACAAGACAGATTTTCAACTTGTCGATTAAATCTCGAGTTGATATAAGCTCCGAGGGTGGCCAACTCTAGAATTTCCTGCAAGTTGAACAGTAGTAAACAAAATCAACCTAAATGTCTTTATAAATACACAGCAACTAAATGTCTTTATAATATCCCGGATACGAGCCGTATCTGAGCAACCAGGAGCGCCATCTTTTTGCCCAAACATGTTTAAATCTTTCTCTACTATCCGTCAAAATTTCATGAAATTTGTTTGACATTTAACAATTATAAAAATTATTTTTCTAGAACACCCTTTTTTAACACGGAATAAAGAGCGGTCATTGCGACCACTCTGAACTTGAGAAAAAATGCATCAAAAAAGCTGTTGTTTTTGAGTAGTATAAACGAATTCTGCAACGAATATCGCGATCCGAAGAGTTGGTCTCTGTTGCATGATTAAGTGTGTGTGTGTGTGTGTTAAATTATCAGCCGTATTCACCTGATTTGGTACAGTGCGACAATAGGTATATTGAATAGGGCACAGAACGACGAAAAATAAACAGAAACCGTGTTTTAATTATATTTTATAAAACCAGTCTGTGATATTATTTGTCACACTGTGTATGACCACAAAGAAATTATTCATAAGTCCATCAAGCTAATGTATCTTTTGTGTAAGAACTGACAAGAATGACTTGCAGTGGAGAAGGAGCAAAACTTTAAACATCCACTAAGTGCGCATTTTTGAGAATAAGAACGCATCGTTCCTTTCCAAAAATTGCCAGAAGCTTGTTGAAAACTTTCTCTCACTTAAACGAACTTTTCCAATTTTTGCATTCCACAGTTTTCCCATTTACCGGAATTACTATCTTTGTAGTTTGTTTTAAGTTAGAAATTTCCTAGCAAATTGGCGCTGCGTAAAAGCACTTATTTGAATAATCCGTCATCATACTTATTTCTGCTAGAAATAGCGGTTCCTTTCCTATTTTATTTGTAAAACCATTTCTCTTTGTCATTCTACTCGTACTCGTATCTTGAAAGTTTCAACGTTTCCATTTACCTGAGGAAGCCAGAGAAACCAGAAAGATTTCCTTTCTCGAAAAACAAAAACGAAGTCATCACTCATGAGGTAGTACTTTAGTTCTTTTACCACAGCAACAACACAAAAAAAATGCGAAAAATATGTGAAGAAAATATTTTCTATGATAGAATGCAATTTGCATGCACGTTGTTCTTCAGGCATGCAAACAGATAAAGCCAATGCCAGGATATTAAATTCCTTTCATTTTATCGTTGTATCCGAATGTGTTGCAGGACCGTAGGACATGCAATCATTTAGGAATCCTCTTGTCAGCGATGTGATTGCATAAAAGATGGTTGTGGTTGTAGGTTTCCGTTTTTTCATGACTGAATCAGGTGTTTATCCTAAGGTGGTGTTTTGGATGTTTGGAGAAATATCAAAAATGGAAAAATTGTGGCTTATGTATGGTTATGATCCATCGACCTTTTTTCTGTCACTTTTGGTTATGAGAATTCACAGTGGAGGTAACAATTTAGAGGCTGATCAATAATTAATAAGGCTAGATAGCATTGTCACTATAACCAAACTGCCGCCAGATACGTACTCCAAATTGTTTAAGTCTTGTTTAAGGTATGGCATTCTAGTCAGTGCATTCTCTACAATCTGTTTGTCTTATTAACAGCGATCCAATTTCTGTAAAACTGGAATTGTCAAAAGCTGTATCAATCACCAATCTGTCGAACAGTTAACTATCAAGCACACTTGGCACTCTGTAACCTATGTGGTTCTACCCATTGCTACTTTCATGAGAACAAAAACCAAAACTTCTAATAGTGTCTTTGCTTTGCAAGTGATGCCTCCAAAATTGTTTAACCTTCAGGTCGGTCTCTAACTAAATTCATGACAATATTGCCTAGAATCTCAGAACGCGGTCGGCACTGAAGACGCATAGTTCACCACTTTTTTTTTATGTGAGATTGTCCAATTGTTCCGAGAGCTCCTGCGAGAAACGCATTTTTGATTTCAATATCAGCGACCACTCCATAATAGGTCTGTTAGTAACTATTGGTATTAAAAAATGAAATAATGCTGTTGTGAAGGTTAATAACCAAATGACAAAAATTGATTATGTAAAATTTAAAATGAACCTTTTTTATGAGTTCACTGAGAAAATGATGCATCTCTTTCTTATTCTATCTTTATTGGTTCTCTATGTAAACATATTTCTGTGTGCACGTCTAATGTGCCGCTGAAAAATATGTAAAATATGTTCTCAACTTATTTTAGAAATACCTAATACGGCAATAATTATTATAAAAGTCGATTTATTCATGCTAAAGACAATTTAAAGAATGAATGGCTAGTGATTAATAACATTTTGAACCAGTCTTCTCCTAGGAAAAAACTTGCAGCTATTCATGTAAACGATTGTTTAGTTACCGATAATCTTGAAATTACTAATACTTTTAATTCTTACTTTTCATATGTAAGTTGCAATTTACATCCAGCACTGGATTGCCGTTGTTCGTTTGGTTTGGTTTGATTATATTGGAGAATCAATACCAAGCAATAGTTTTGCCTTTGAACCTATTACTGCTCCTGAAGTACCTAAGATTATTGGTTCCCCCTAAAAATTTCAAATTCTAGCGGTTACGATGGCATCTCAAATAACATTTTAAAAAAATATCGGTTGTTTTTTAATTGATGTGCTAGCAATTATCTTTAACCGTAGCATTTTCTCAGGAACTTTTCTTGAAGCCCTGAATTGTGCTGAAATGGTTCCACTATATAAAAAAGGCTCAGAATAGGATATAGACTAATTTCAATTCTTCCTATTTTTAGCAAGGTATTTGAAAAAATTATAAAGAAGAGATTATTGGCTTTCCTGAAAGTTACCAAGTTTTTCAGTTCACTACAGTTTGGTTTTCAACAAGGTAAATCTACTGAGGATGCCCTTCTATGCTTTTGCTCTACCGTTTTTTCATGTATTGATCGTAAAAAATTCACTGCTGGGTTATTTGTGGATATAACGAAGGTTTTCGACATAGTTGACCACAAAATTTTATTAAACAGGCTGGATTTCGTGGCTTTATTTTAAATTGGTTTGAATCCAATTTGAATTCTTGCAAATAGAATTCAAAGAGTAAAATTTGAAAAAACCTAGAGTGATATTCAAATTTTGAATTAAGGAGTACCCCAGGGTTCTGTTTTGGGACCTATTTTGTTTCTCGTTTACATTAATTCACTTTTTGAACAGAATTTTAGAAGATCACTTACTGCCTTAGGATGTGTATACGGAGAGGAAAGTGTTTTGAACTTGGCTGCTACAATAAACTGGGACCTTAATACGAGTATATTTAGAATCTGGTTTACCGAACATAAACTAATTATAAGCTCGAAAACTAAAATTATGTTTGTTAGTTTATCACTTGCAACTGGCCCCCATGTTTCTATATTTTCATGGATCTGATTGTGAACGATTTCAACTGTCAGGTTGCACTTGTGTTTCAGCTTCCTTGCAGTAAAAATTGTTTTCTTATTGAGAATGTAGAAGAATTTAGATACTCCTAAGCAGAGCTCGAAAATATCATTTGGTTTCTCTCTGAGAGATATTGCATTGGGCATTGACATTTAGGTCTTGCTCAGAGATATATATAAATGTACTCACCTTTTCGCTGCTCGCTGGAGATTTATTTTTTAATTTCAAATATATCTGTCCTCTATTGACTTTTTTTTTATAAAAATTAAATGGAACTGATCAACCTAAAACATTTTTCGTCGAAAATAAATCAAAAGTGTTCAATATATAATAGAATTCAATCTTTGTCTTTATATTTCACTGTATAATAAATATTATAGGTATAAAAGAACGTTTTATCATGGGATGTCATATGGTAAAAGTGTATTAAGAATAATTTTAATATTTTAGGAATTAAGTTCAACTAAAAGTAGACTCTCATGGGTTTTAGAACTTAAGCTATACCTTTTCTCGCTTAAAATAAAATGTAAAGAAGAAAAAGCTCTTTCGACAGTTACTTGCGTTGCCGGAACGCCAAGCACAACCAATGCCACTTCAAAAGTATAAGGAATCTTTTGCTTTCATTTGTCAAAAAATGAAAGGATATTTGTATCTAACGGCAAACGTGTGTACTCTAATTCAAATTTTTCAATATCTGCGTATATTTTTGATAAGATCTCACTACTTTTATTAACGGCACTGATTTGCTTCTCGTTCTTGTTCTTCAATGCTATCTGAATATAAGCTTCAGAATGAGTCTTATGTTGCTGTCTCGTTAGCTTGAAGTAGTTGGAATATCGTCGCTGGATATTGCTTTCGTTTCTTGAAGAACTGAGGGAAAACGCTACATAGAAAATATTATGAGGCTTGAATTAAATTAAATTGTTTAAGATCTTTGAGGACAAAACAGACAGAGATTTGCCCTCTCTTTATGTTCAAACACGAACAAACATTCCCTATCTATTGCTACGTGTTGTTCTTCAAGAAATAATTTTATTTCCTGTAACTTTTTGAGCATAAGATAGGTGGAATTCCATCTGGTGGAAACATCAAGTGCAGCCATACATTTATCTGATAGGTTTAATATGCATCTATGTATGAGGGAGAGCACAAAATATTGAAAATTGTTTTCAAGTTATGATAAATACAGCACTTAAACAAATATTTCAAAAATGTATTAACGAATATATACCTATTTTTTACAGTTCTTAAAATATTGCATAGTATTCTTCCTCTTTCAATTGTTCGACATATATTGACATCATTATGTATGTATGTCATTAACACACAGCTGAAGTGTAAGAGCTGCACAACGTATTGAGTGAATCCACAATTTCTTCTAACTCTAACTCGTCGTAGTCTTCGTTCACATCTGAATCTTCATTAAGGATTTCTACAGCCTTCAGCATATCTTTCCCGTTGTCTGATACCCTATCCCTTGTCTTTTAACCCAGCCTTATTAATGCTGGCGTGGTATAGTATAGTTAAAACTTACTATTTAGATCGAAACTTCTAGCTTATTATTTATTGAAGAACTTACCTGTAAATTTGACGGAGCTTAATTTGAAAATCGGATAGAATTTCCAGTTTTTTTTCTTTTAGAAATTGCCGATTCCTAACGTATTTACAGTTATATTTATTGAATTCGGCTTAGGTTCAAAGAATTGTGAACTTACTCCAAGAATTGATCTGTCCATTCGAGTGGAACTATCAATTTTAAAAGACAAAAGTCTACTATACCCTTTGCATTCCTCTGAATTTCGTTTTTCACTGACTGAACTCCATGATACGAGTATTGTGTGAGGATATCGGCGAAATATTCAATCCGGCATAGATTGGGTTACCTTTTTTCCTAAGCCCTTCACTGTCTTCTAAATGCTTAAAAGGTCTTCCATCATTTGTAACTATTTATATTTTTATTTTCTTTTTACGTACTTCGTCTGTATTTTCGAGGCTGTTCTAATTACTGTAGTTTCCAAAATATCCTTATGTTGTACCTCCAAATGCATTTTTAGATTTGTTAAATGACACCCACTAAACTCCAAATCACAAACACTGCACTTCGATTTTACTGTGGTCTCATTATATTGAAAAAAAATTTCTAACAGTAATATTTGATCGTCCGCCCATCCCATAGTCACTTTTGCTTGCACTTACTTCCATTGAACCTTCTTAGACCTGTGTTTACCAATATGCAATGACTAAGCAAATCACTAATCAGTAATCGGCAATTCCGCATGCACTGCTTGCCAACTAAGTGACAATAGTAAATGAGATTTATTCTTTTTCTTTCAGTGATATCTCTCACTGATTGACCAGAACCTAAAAGAAAATATAGTAAGGGTTTCTCTTCGACCAAGAGCGAAAAAAGAACAGTGATGCAAATCGGTTATTAAGTGACTTTATTTCAAAATCTCAACAGCAGAGGGTATTTTAAAAACCTTTCAAAAGGTTGAGAGTTATTTGCGAGCTCTGCTCCTAAGTATTGACTCCAAGCTCAGTTTCGCCAACCGCACGCAAAACTCTCAGATATTTTTACTACCCTTTCGGCGGGCAATAGCAAACTCCCGAAAGTAAAATTGCCTACGAAAAAACTTCTAAGGAGTGCCGTTCGGACTTCGTTCGGGTAGGCCCCGCTCAGATTTGACAAAAATGACAACATGAGCAACACAAATGAGTGTGAAGAAGCTAGGCCATGGCCCTTACCGGGCTGCCAGCGCCACAGTGTGTTTAGTTTTTAAATCTCTTATCTTGGCTCTAGATTCCAAAAAGTCAGTCGCAATGAAGACTGGTATGTAAAAAGGATAGTATGACACACTCGTATGTACATACCACTGTAAATGGCAACAAGAAGACAAGCAGCAACTACTTGGGTTCGAATTTTACAATAGGGACAGACCTAGGCAAAAAGTGTGGAATAGCACCTTGTAGCAATCAGCATCTAGCCTAAATTCATCAACGTGAGCTGTATATGCCTTTTAATATTTCTAAATGTGCCAGACGTCTAAGTTAAGAGGAAGATGTAAGGAAGTTATCACAAATAAAAAGAAAGGAGAACATCTTTGGTCGGTAAATCTAGCCTACACGATACCTGGCTTGGGGGTTTTGTAAAGAAGTTATGTGTCATGGAAGCAATACCCAGTTCCCATATATACTCGTAGTATCGACTTGACGGTTTCCTGATCAATTTACCAAAATTTACCTCGCTCGACGCTCATCGCAACTAGTATTTTGCCCTGAGACCGAGTGGCGAGTCTCTGATGTGCTCGGTTTTGTTCGGCGACAACTACGAAATTTGTAAAAAGTATGTTCAAAATCATTTCAAGAGTATGGGCGGACAAGAGTATGCCTACCAAATGAAGCCTCCTCAGCATTCCCTACCAGATCTCCTCTGACACTCTATGTAATCGCTAAACCAATTCGTTAAGCGGCTAATTAGACCTCCAAGCCTAGAAAGTCGGCCGGAGACCAGATTCTAGAAAAGCCACCCAAATTGCAAATCTTCCAATGCTACGAGTATGGAAGAAGTTAAAATAAGCTATACCGGGTTTTGGTATCCCTGCCAATGATCTCTGAGACCTTTAATGTCAAGCAGAGATATCCACTGTCAGCTATTTTCAATGTCAGAAATTGAGGCAAAACACAGAGAATTACAGTATTTGTAAGGCTTAAGGAAATGTTGAACCAGGACCAAGAAAGACGGCTCTGGAAGTAAACGTGGGAAGATCAAAGTAGCCGATGCATAGCATACATAGGCAACAGCCTACTTGTATTAATTCAAGGTAGTCACGGACTTTCTCTTCCAGCTCCGGAGTCAATAAGATTCGAAGAGTCCCTGTTGCCAGAGATTGGCCCACAAGACAATTTTTTAACAGAGCCGTCAACCAAAATAGCGCTTTGGTACACGGAATTTATTAAAAAGGAGACGATTACTCGATTCTAGAGGAAACTGTTTCGAGTGAAGTATGGCGCTGATTGCATCGACGAATGGTGCAGCACAAGTTTTACCCAGAATCTGTACCGAAATTGACATAGCTTGCTTTCGAATACAGCAACGAGGGAAAACGGTGCATAGCAAGACGCTCCCTGATAGCTCGTGCAAATACAAAAGAGATTAATTAACTTTATATACGGAATTCAAAATAAATATCAAACAAAATGTCTGACTTGAGAAGTACACCGGTTGATGGATGTACATAGCGATTGTGAGACCAATAATCACATATGGTGCAGTAGCATAGGCAAAACGCACCAGCCTTGTTACAACGAGAGAATCTCTCAACAAGGTGCAAAGACTGGCGTGCCTATTCATCAGCGGCGTAATGCGTATATGCCCAACTGCTGCAATGGAGCCGCTATTGGAATTAACTCCCCTACACCTCATTGTCTCAGAGACGGCGGATAAAACTATTTTAAGAATAGCAAAAGAATGAACTGGAAAGGGAAAATACATTAATTCGAAAGAAAATGAAGCACTACTTGGAAAATTTCCACTCTTGGCTATTTCAAGAGATGATTTCCACTCTTCAACAAGAAAGAATAGAGCGATGAATCCTCAATCTATGGACTGAGCAACCACATGATAAAGTGGTATACAGACAGCTCCAGAACTGACGAAGGAACTGGTGCAGGAGTGCTTGGGCCAAGAACGAAAAACCATGAATCCATGGGCAAGAGTACCAACATCTTTCAAGCAGAAGTATGCGCCATAGAAAGATGCGTTCGAATCAATCTCGAAAAGAATTACAGAAACTGTAACACAACAATATTTTCAGATAATCAAGCAGCTATCAAAGCACTGGTCTCCTTTGTGATTAAATAAAAACTTGTATGGGAATGCCTACAAAGTCTCAACAAATTGGGCAAGAAAACTAGAGTGCAATGCGGGCATTATTGGTAACGAGACGGCGGACTCTCTATCGAGAAAAGGGGCCGCAGAACCCTTCATAGGATCTAAACCATTCTGCAAGATCGGGGAACACACCCTACGCGATGAATTCAGGAAATCGGAATTCAGGAAAGGAAAAAAGGGCTACAACCCTTCGGGATCTCCGAGGTCTGAGACAAGCCAGAAAACTCTTAAACTCAAAAGATTTGAAACATGTATCAGTCTTAGCAAAAATGACGTAGGCATCCTAACTGGTTATCCAACGGGGCATTGGAAGCTCAGGGAATACCTAAGGACGATAGGGATATCAGATGAAGGTCTCTGCACATTCTGCCATGATTCCACAGAAACTCCAGAACACATACTGGAATACTGACCCAAAAAAGGTTTAAATATTTGGGAAACCACCAAATTCCAGAAAAGGATTTACCAACCACGGATCCAATGCTCATTTTCAGATTTATGAAAGAAACTGGTCTGGATGACCTGTTCTGAGGAGATTTTCCTTGCCGACATAATTCCTGGTGAATTAAGCTGTGAGGGGGCTCTGGAAGAGGGAGCAAACCTCTCCAAGGCATAAGTAGGGAGCACAATAGACCACAAGGTCGCAGTGTACTACACCCTTTATATTATTATTTTATTGGTTGAAGCCCGAGTCCGCCCTGATTAGAAGTTCTTAGAGGTATCTTGGGCTATATCAGATTTCTGATTTGTGCGAGCACAAGCATAAGTCTGTTTCTAATGGTGAATCCATACCCAATTTAGCGGCTCTTATTGCAAGTAACAGACACAGACGTATGTATTACATTCCTGCATCCTTCGTTTACTATCGTAGAGAGCTATTCTTCCAGCATATCTTTGTGGACTAGTAGCTTCTATGTAGTGTCCGCTAAGTTACTTTTAACAACATTATACGGACCATCTCTTACTAGACTTCTGAAAGTCATTTCACAGCCAATGATGACGATGAGAAGTAGCCCATGGTTCTTCGTATATGTGGCTAAGGATAACCCTAATTTCCTCCCGGATATAGACTCAGTAAACCCGCCGAGGATGTGGTGAAATAGTTTTACCCACCTGCATCTTAGCACTTTGACTAAGAATTGAATGCAAGCCATCGACCAAAAAAGTTGATCTAGAATCAGATTCGAGATAATGTTATGACCGCTTCAAATTGACGGTTCATTCACATGCCACTGTCCTATCCTTCTTCTTCCACAATTTGTTGTAGCCTCATCCTTCATATTCTTTCCTAAGAGCCAAACTACTGCACAGATAGGCTATTGTTTCCACACTTATCCATCCTTATTTCAACCATCACCTTGCAAATCCCAAGAGATTTCATTAGCAAGCTATTCCAGAATCTTTGTCATCTTAAAGGCATCTCTGTCATTTGTCTGTGGGAACCTCTTTGTGTTTAGCGATTGTTTGCTCATTAACTAGTTTACACTGTCATCCCTAGTGTCTACGACTATTTACCTCCAGTAAGGGCATTACATGCTTCACGTAGACATGCGGTTTTTTCGTAGGCACTATGATTTATTACTTACATTAAATGCTATCACTTTCCGTACCCGTACCCGTACCCGTTCATGAAAATACAACATCTGCGACTGATAAAACACCACCAGTGATTTATTACGAATCCTTATGATGACACTAAATATGTGCGATAGAGTCTCCCTTTTCATCATGTGTGTGTAGGTGGATAGTTATACATATGTATGGCCATGATCATCTATTTCATCCTCGTTACAAATAACTATCAAAGTCCTTTTGTGTCACACAAAATTAATTCTTGTCTAAGATTTCATATTAAAAACCTACACATAGTCTACACCACCCTCAAACCACATCCCAAATACCCAACCCCAAACCCAAACATGTTTCCATTCATATACCATGCCACACACTAATGGGATGAAAATGATTTATTCTCATGATTATGAGGATAAAATTATACAAACACATATAGTACGATTACACAGCCATAGTTTGAGGATACACTAAATATTTCGGAGGTTCCTTCATCCATACAATGTGAGCACTTACATTGAAATAATGAGAGTTGGGGGGAAAATAAAAAAAAGCTTTCGGAATGCACATTTGCAATTTGATTATCCTTTGCAGTGCACTGCTGATGAAGACAGCAGCAGGAGACTAAAACCAAAATGAAAATAGAAAAAGGATAAATTAATTACAATACCATGCTAGCTTTGTCGAAACTAAAGAAAGAAGAAGGGCGGAAAATTAAACGTAAATAGTGGCCCCAGGGCGTGCATGTGGATAAATATTTATTTTTCATTATTAACTAACCCACCGCATGGTTATCGCTTAAAATAGGAGTGCTCCATGGACTTGGCAGGATATTCTATTTGACATGGATAGGTTACATTGGCAAAGTTACACGAGGAATTGGTGTTGGTCTGAACGGTGGTGTTGATGCAAGTGATTAGGGTTATTTCCAGTTGCTTATTTTGACGTATTGACGTTCTATTAGGTTTCAAAAGGAAGCAGTTGACAACACTGTTGAACGATTACTCGTATCTATGCAGTCACGAATTTGAAACAAACAATCAGTGTTGTATTTACAGAAATTTAAGTCTCGTGCTCGAGACTGGGTATTTATATTTTAACTGAAGTTTTGCTCGTACTTGCCACTTCAGGTGACATTTGCGAGATAAGGGAGAGGTTTTTCTTACTGGGGTCATCCT
Organism: Volucella inflata; assembly: GCA_928272305.1. Classification (NCBI taxonomy): domain Eukaryota; kingdom Metazoa; phylum Arthropoda; class Insecta; order Diptera; family Syrphidae; genus Volucella; species Volucella inflata. Next base: position 77,940,803 of record OV743717.1, on the reverse strand, counting down.
CGACAGCGATGTCCCTCGGGGCGGATTCAAAAACTTTTCGGACAGGAGCGCTAGTACTCCACATAACCAAGCCATCTCAGTCGTTCGACCTCCAGCTTCTTTTTTCTGGCCAAGTCAATGTTACTGTACAGTCCATACAGTTCGAAAATCACTCGAAGAATTTTCCTCTCAAAGCAGCCAAGGCATAAATTTTATGCCTATGATCAATAGAACGGGACTGGAACTATTATATGATCTTATATAGGATCACTTCTGCTGTTTGAGAGAGGGCTTTGCTAGTCAATTGCCTTCTTAGCCCAAAAAGCAGCGGTTGGCAAGAGTAATTCTTCATTTGATCTCGGGGCTGGTGTCGTTGTCAAAGTTTATAGTGGAGCCTAAGTAGACAAAGTTCTTAACTACCTCAAAGTTATATCTGTCGAAGGTGACGTACTGTCCGAGATGTCGGACCCTCAAGTGTCCTTTTTGATTGACAGGATATATTTGGTCTCTTCTGGTGGATCGGACAAACAATGCTGAGGTTCCATTCATCGGTCATTCATCCTGCACAGACGGACTTGTCGGATGTTCGTCTAAATCGCCCCGGTTAAAAAGATCATTCTGCCTGACAACCATCATCGCCGTTATACAATATACACAAATGTTTTCGCCAATCAGCATCGACTGCGACTCTACTACGATACTCCTTTGATTGTATCTACAGGTTTCGGTTCGGTTCGGAGTTTGTTTCCGTTTTATGTTTTTTTTTACCCTTCAGTAAGACTTTCGAAACCCATTACTGGGGTAGCATCTCTCATTTTCCTCGACTGGGTGCTTCTCATGCCCCTTCTTTTTCCCCCTGAGAAGCCGGTGTTCGTCTTTTCTCTTCTGCTAATTGAGCTCGTAAGCAGCTTTAATCCTTCTTTGCAGCGCCGATTTGTATGCATCTTGCTTAGCTGCATGTATTTGCCGGCATTCGTTATCAAACCAGGGGCTTCGTTGTGATGGTCAAGTGAAACCCTGCACATCAGTAGCGGCAGCTCTGATGGCTTTTTGATAATTTTGCCACTGGTCTTGATGCTGGCGGCAGTGGACCTCTTAAGATATTAAGAGAAACTCGAATAGAATTTGGTGATTTGTTGCGGTTGTAGCCATCTAACGTCGAAATTCTTCACAGCATTACCTTTCCTTTGCGCTGCTCGGGACATCCTCAATATTACCTTGGCTACAACAAGGTAATTGTCTATTGTTCGACTCGATTTTGGCTCCTCGGAACGTTCGAACATCCATTATACTTAAAGGAGTCCCTTTTTTTATTATTTAAGGTAATTCTAAGCAGAGTAAGCTCCATATATATACTCCAGGGTTTTACTTCACCGTTGTTTCTATCCGCTGTTCCGTTCATAGCACTTGGAGCTTGGAGCACAATTGATGTGTAAAAATATTGACAGCACTGACGTATCGCCTGGTTGACACCTCTGACCGCCTACCGTATTTCTACAGCACGCAACTAACAAAGTCAGGGGATTTGTTCAAGCAAATACTCATAATCTTTGTTTTGTATGGGGACGTATGAACGCGATAGTCCCAACGCAGCTTCGGGTTCTAGAGGCTCCGTCCATAGAATCCACTTCTTCTATTTCGACGTATTCAACTGACAGCTGGAGTTTATATACGCATGGATGGTGGTCTAAAAACAACGGATATGACGGATACGACGGATAAAGTAAGTTTACTTTCTACTTTTCCAATCCGTCGATCCATTGGCAGTGCATAAATTCACGCATTGAAGTTCACACATTCACATATTGAATTTGACGCATTCACAAACTGAGAGTCAGTACTTTCATGAATGGAAGCATTGAGCGAAAGAAGAGAAATTGTCAGATCTTGAAAGAACACTGTCAACTATAACAAAAGGTCATCAGCATGTGACGAACTTTATGGGACTCTACTTTCCGGCAATACATCACCATTGTCAATGGAGCCACGGAACAACGTTTTGAGGGATTCTTTGTGCCGGGCCCTTAAGAAACCCTCCTCTGAGTCTTTCGAACACTTCGCCCTTTGCTTGACTTTCGATTAACCATTTTGTTTCAGTGGAGAATGAGCACCTGAACTCAATTTACTAAGATATCATCTCCATATCGATGTAATATAACAGTAGCGGATCTAAAGGACATAAATTTTGCAAATAATTTCTTAAAATGCGGAAAACAAATGTTGAACCGTCACATGTTGCTCGATGATCTTATTTAGAAAAATCCGACAGCGGACGTTTTCAACCTTTCTAGTAACATGCCTTATACCTTTACAGAAGAAACTAGCCAAAAGGGACATTGAACTACAATATACGAGTATTGTCTTCCCACTACCATGCACTTTTGCAATCCCTGTATCCTCATACTGAATGCTTTATTATGTGTGTGATTTCAATATTCACAATTCTGGGCAGACTCGACATTCTGGATAGAAAACTTTCAAAGGACTGTGGAGAAACGACATAAGCCAACCTGTAAATAAGCCCATGAGAAAGCAGAACGCTGGTTGTCATATGAACCTTCATCATCCTGAACTTGTTTGAAAACTCTCACCCTGATAAGTCCACCGTTGATGTGCGCTCACCTTCAGGCTCGTTATGCCTCTATTATATTGTAGCTATACCAAAATAGTTAATTCCTCATACATTGACCATACAGTAGGACTAGAATATCCTAAAAGAATCGTATCGCAATATGACAAAACTAATTGTCCTTACTGCTTCCCGAAAAGAATCTCTAAAAATTAGGCTCGCAGCAAATGTTTTGTGTAATCAGTTTGGTTTATTTCTGCGGAATAACCGAATGATAGTGAAATTTACAAAATAAGATGCTGCTGCTGCTCCATTGGCCAGAACATATTGACCTTATATACTACTCGTAACGTAATTGTGTAAGATCCAAAATATTCCTAACATCACGTTGTTATAGCCAAGGCTTATGCATATCCAGATACTAGGAACAAATTTGATGTCTGAGAGTTATGATCAAGAACACACACATCATCTTCTGTCGAAAGTCTATAATATCTGAGAAAACCTTCACTTCAAAACAAGAAGTGAGAAATTGATTTTAGAATTGAACAGGTTTAATAGAGAAGAGACAGTTTCGAAATATGTTTTTCGAGGAAAAATTCAGTTGTATAAAGGATCTGCCTTCAATGGAACCATCGTGATCCCATCATCATCGCATGAAAAATATTATTAAAGTAGTATCGTTCCCCACAAAGCCTTTAAGTCAAAAATCCTAATTTTAAATTTCAATTATCTCAGCCCTTCCTTGAATTAAAGTTTCCTTCCCTTCATCTGGCTGTTAATTTTAATATTCTTCCAAACTAAGCAAAAATTTCATTTCAAAATAGCAAACTCTAATCAAAAGTTAGACTTTCTAAAAATAATTTCCTTAATCCTGCCCTACTGTCGAAACTTTCCAACAATACTCCTTAAACCGGCAAAAACTCATCACATTACAAAAATTTAAGTCCGTCTCTATATCTCCCAAAGGAAACTGAAATTATAAAATTTGAACCAGTCCCAGACCAAGTAGAAGTAACAAAAACCGAAAAAAAAAAACAGAATCAAGAACAGAAAATTAGATTCTCCCTCCTCCTTGACTTAATTTGATTCCATCGTCATTCACTTGATTATAATTGTCAGGCAGCTTCAGCACACACACATGTCCTTGAAGGGGGAATCATACAATTCATCAGCACACTCTCAAACGCACAAACGTGCTTGAAACAATTAAAGAAATATTAAAAAAAAAAAAACACAAATAAAAGATTTCACTCAAGTCGCTTTTGTGTTTGGCTCCCCAGTTTCTCTTTCTATTTCTTTTACGTCCCTTAGCTCACGTACTTGCACAAAATATGAGTATTCGTAGTCCTTAAAAAAAAAGTTTAAGGTCTCCTTGCATTTACACTGTGTCTGTTTGGTGGTTTTTCTTTTATTCAGCCGAAGGAAAATTTTTTTGACGCAAAATACTTGTAAAAATAAAAAATAAAAATTCTCACTTACACTTAAAGCCTTGACATCCCGTCACCATGTGTCATCCCAAGTACTTGTTCTTAGATGGAAGCACAATGACAAATGTAAAAAAAAATATCAAGGATACCAACGGATGATAAAATCAAAAACAACCTTCATGAATATCCTTTTTCTTAATTGTATCTAAACGAAGGCAGTACGAGTGTCAGTCAAGGAGTAAAAACCTCAGAAATTTTCAGGACGATCACTTTTGGGTTCAAAATGTAAACAGACAAAATTTGATGCCAAGAAATGTGTACATATACACGTATGCATATATAAACCATAACGTTACAAAATATCGACAGAAACAAAATTATAATTGTACAACCGCAGCACGACCAAACTGATGATAGGGGCAGGTTTATTCTTGCCTTCACGGTTATAAACACCCTTTCATTGTTAAGTGTTAATCAACCCATTTTCACTTAAAGTAATTACGTCAACGAGTTTATGGGTATCCATGTGTGGATACTAGTGCTAAGGGTTGCCACTATACACAAATTGGATGCGTATAACATATAATTCGTTTGATTTAACAAAGATGTAGAGCGACATCGAACTAGTCAAAAAACTGCACATCAGTTGCCTGAGATAGCTAGAGCATTTAAAGCAAATCGACACGAATGGTTCGACTCGCAACATCTTCAAGTTAATCCCGGAGACATCTCAGTAGAGGAAAGCCTAAGGTGGCCCACACAAATAGAAGGAGACCTAAACCGACTACAAGAAGTTACCTACTAACGATCGGGCTAACTAGATATGATTGTTAGTAGAGACCCATGTTCACTGAGAACTATAGGGTTATTCATTTTATTGTTTCAAGTTTGTAGCGCTGGCATTTGACACCTGCCAAACTCAGCTGTCATTTGAAGTATCATAATATTAGTTGAATGTTTGCCATTAACAACAAATCGAACAACGCTTTAAAATTATTAGAACTTACTACAAAAGTGGTGATTCAAACTTAGCCACTTTTTGCGCATTACGCGACAATTATGGTCGTCATTAACGACCGACTACGCAAGCAATCGGTAAAATTGTGAAGAAATTTGAGGAGAGTGGAAGCGTTACTGATGTCGTAAGGCCTGTGTATCATCGTAATGCACGCTCAGGCGAAAATATTGCTGCTATAAGTGCAAGTGTTGCTGATGATCAGAATTTATCGATTTCCTGACACTTGCAGCAATTGAATGTGTCGTTCGCCTCACTATGGCGTATTTTGCATTTGGATTTGCATCTAAAAACAAAACACTGTGGCGCTGGCAGCCCGGTATGGGCCATGGCCTAGCTTCTTGACACTCATTTGTGTTGCTCATGTTGTCATTTTTGTCACATCTGAGCGGGGCCTACGGTTTATCGCCGAGTCCGAACGGCACTCCTTAGAAGCTTTTTCGTAGGCAATTTTACGAGTACTTTCGGGAGTTTGCCATTGCCCGCCGAAAGGGTGATGGCGATTTGAAAAATTGTAGGTGACCCAGCCAGGAATCGAACCCAGACTGTCTGCGTGATAGTCCAATGAGCTAACTATCACGCCATCGCCATCGGATTTGCATCTACATCCTTATAAAGTTCAACTTACGCAACAATTGAAGCCTGCTGACCATTCACAACGCATGAGAAGTTTCCTGGTCGCGTAATTTCATATTTTTGCGACGTCAATTGGCCACCAAGATCATGCAATTTGACACCGTTAAATTTTTTTCTGTTGGGCTACGCAAAAGACCGTGTTAACGCGTATAATCCCCAAACTCTAAACGCATTAAAAACCAATTGTTACTTAAGTTATGGCCGAGATACCGCACGAAATATGCGAAAAAGTGATATTGTTTTCAACACTTAATGGCAAATTTCAAACTTTATAATGAATTCAAATTTTCATCAAAAATGTATCGCTGTGTGTGTTGTATTAGGCTTTACTTTCGAAATCGAAAAATGAATGACTCTATATGACGCCACCTACAAAAATGGATTGTGTATGCTATACACATGCTATTTAACATACCTAAACAGAATCAGACTCAACCGGTCAACATTAGGAATTAATACGAGGGCGGGTCAATAAGTCCGTGACTTTTTGAATTTCTGACAGCAACACTGCTCCTGTCAACAGGCATCTGTCAGTTGACTCCTGTCAAAATTTAAACTTGCTGCGTCAGTTAGTTTGTGTTTGACAGCTATTTTTATCAGACTACTCACTAATATGAGGAGAAAATGGAAAAAAGTGAATTTCGTGTGCTTATTAAGCATTATTTCTTGCGAAAAAAAACCATTACCGAGACCAAGGCTAGGCTTGATAAATACTATGGGGACTCTGCACCATCGATTTCAATGGTAAAAAAGTGGTTTACTGAATTTCGTTGTGGCCGTACAAGCACTGAAGATGCCGAACGTCCTGGACGCCCAGTTGAGGTCTCTACACCCAAAACAATCGAAAAAATTCACGATATGGTGTTGGCCGACCGAAGATTGAAAGTGCGAGAGATTGTGGAAGCCGTAGGGATCTCGCATGGCTCAGTGGTTTCAATTTTGAATGATCACTTGGGCATGAGAAAGCTTTCCGCAATATGGGTGCCGCGTTTGCTCACAGTCGACCACAAACGCAATCGTGTAACAAATGGCAAAAATCCATGAATTGGGCTATGAATTGCTCCCTCATCCACCCTATTCTCCAGATTTGGCTCCGAGCGACTACTTCTTGTTCCCAAACCTGAAGAAATGGCTTGGTGGAAAAAGATTTGACTCCAATGATGAAGTCATCTCGCAAACAAAGGCCTATTTTGAGGACCTCGACAAATCATTTTTTTTGGAAGGGATAAAAAAATTGGAGAAGCGTTGGACAAAGTGTATAGAGCTCTAGGGAGACTACGTTGAAAAATAAAATTATTTTTTTATCAAAAAATCTGTGTTTTAATCCAAAAGTCACGGACTTATTGACCCGCCCTCGTAACTTGGAAACAAATCAATTAAGTTTCGTTAAGAGTATGGCGGTATTTGAAACTGACGGAGCTGGTAAAATCAAGAAAATTAATTCAATTTTCAAGAGGAGATATCAGCGCGTGTAATTCATCAGTGTCCAGGTTGGAAGCGTAAAAGCATCGACCTGTAGTTTACCATGAAATGGATTTGGCACCGAACACGAAGAGTTTACCGGATTTACTGCACTGTCATAAATTGTCCTAACCCTATGGATTTGTGGGAAAATGTAAGGCGGACGTCTAGAGTTAAATTTACAAATTACACAATAGCCAACGAACTCTTACAAAGAAATTAGAAAATCAAGGCTCCACACTATGACAAAACGCAAAGAATCAATCGAGGCAAGTACAAATGTGAAGAAGTGCACCTACAGTGCGTGGATTTCCCCATATACCTCTCTAGATTGCTACTAAAACAAACCTCGACTCATTTGTTCAAGTAATTCAATGTATTCTCAGCCTTGGAAGCGCCAACGACTAGTCCTATCGTTTGTCCGTCCTTATGTCATGTTTGTTTGCTTGATACGGTCGGACATTTCTTCAGCAGATATCTAACAAAAGACTTCTTTCAACAGCTGAAACAATTGGAGGCCGTTCAGAGTAGTCGGGATCAACGATGGACGCAGTAAGTGCGTTGAAAATTGGACCTATGCCATGCAGAAACCTGTTCAATTCGATATGATAGGACGTCCTTATAGAGCCGAAATACAAAAATTATCTTCAAATAATAAAAGCGTGTTCATAAAGTGTACAAAAGTACTTAAAGTCATAATGCCATCGGTTAAGAATGTCTATAGTTCGCAAATGTTTGTAACGGCTAATTAATTATTTTTTGTCCACGACCTTTTACGCTTTCAATCGTCATACGTAATCAATTTTTTGTGACTCATTTCAGAAATTATGGGAGATCATTGCATTTAAACTACGTAGTACGTACCGCATATCTAACCTCTGTCCATTAGTTCTTAACGCTCAATCTGCTAACCTATAAATCATGTTTCCTTGAGTCCATAAGTTATTGCTCGACTAGTTTATGATTTTCGCCAGATATTTGGGTGATTGTTCAATCTAGACCAGAGCAAGGTTTAACTCGAACATAATGATTAAAACGAATGCGAGTAATGGCGATACTACGTAAGGAGCACATATTTTCTGTTACAAGGCTTTCGTAGTATCACAAAATGTAGAGAAATTTCTCACTCCTTTTCGCCCCTTACAACTAAAAATAAAAGCACGTGTATACTTGCCAACACCAATTGAAGATTTACTCTCACTTTTCAAACGAAAACCCGCAGGTTATCAATGCAATCAACGGGTTTTGAGTTATTTGAACTTAGTACATTGTATCTATAAAAAATATTTACCCCTACCAGTCTGAAGGCTGCCGACTTTGCGGACGACATTGCCGTGGTGTTTATGGAAAAGTGAATTTCCAATGTAAGAACAAAACTGCGGCTGTTAGTCGTTAACCGGTTAGTCCCATACTTTAATCATGAAACTATAAATTTTTGTGTAAAATTAAAACTACATCTTTGGCACGAGTGCCAGAAGCCGTCAAAAACTCAAGGACAAAGACAGAGTTAAAAATTTCTTACAGATTCTCCATTTTCATATCCGTAAATCAGCATAAATACCTTCTGATCAAACAAACCGCGCTTGAGAGAGTCAAAAGCCTTTTTTTTAGGTTGGTCCATCTGTCAGATACTTGAGCGCCATTTGTCGGGAATTTTTGCGTGATAGCTTTGTAAACAAGTCAGTGTTGTGTTCTGCGAATTTCGCAATGTCAAATTTAGTTGAGCAAAAAGTTTGCCCACATCTTGTGTTTCTAACAAAATATCATGTGCGGAAGCATTGCAAATGTTAACGCTAGCATACGGAGACTCGAAAATGTCGAAAACATAAGCTTACGAGTGGTATAAAGAGTTCAAAGCGGGCCGAACTATGGTTGATACTAACCGGTAATTTCGCAAGAGATTAAGCAACTAAAGCACTTATGAGTCTGAAATAGGCAGGATGCGGTATAAAAAAAAAGTAACAAAGCAATCGCCGGTGGTATTCTACAGAGCTTCATACCAATGATCTACCATTACATTTCAAACGCTAAACCGTCTCGAACTGATATTCTTATTAAATTGTTTTTGAAATGAATGGTACGAGGGCGGGTCAATAAGTCCGTGACTTTTTGAATTTCTGACCTCTTTACTGAATCAGCAACACTGCTCCTGTCAACAGGCATCTGTCAGTTGACTCCTGTCAAAATTTAAACTTGCTGCGTCAGTTAGTTTGTGTTTGACAGCTATTTTTATCAGACTACTCACTAATTTGAGGAGAAAATGGAAAAAAGTGAATTTCGTGTGCTTATTAAGCATTATTTCTTGCGAAAAAAAACCATTACCGAGACCAAGGCTAAGCTTGATAAATACTATGGGGACTCTGCACCATCGATTTCAATGGTAAAAAAGTGGTTTACTGAATTTCGTTGTGGCCGTACAAGCACTGAAGATGCCGAACGTCCTGGACGCCCAGTTGAGGTCTCTACACCCGAAACAATCGAACAAATTCACGATATGGTGTTGGCCGACCGAAGATTGAAAGTGCGAGAGATTGTGGAAGCCGTAGGGATCTCGCATGGCTCAGTGGTTTCAATTTTGAATGATCACTTGGGCATGAGAAAGCTTTCCGCAAGATGGGTGCCGCGTTTGCTCACAGTTGACCACAAACACATGTGCAGTTGCCATGGCAAAAATCCATGAATTGGGCTATGAATTGCTCCCTCATCCACCCTATTCTCCAGATTTGGCTCCGAGCGACTACTTCTTGTTCCCAAACCTGAAGAAATGGCTTGGTGGAAAAAGATTTGACTCCAATGATGAAGTCATCTTGCAAACAAAGGCCTATTTTGAGGACCTCGACCAATCATTTTTTTTTGGAGGGATAAAAAAATTGGAGAAGCGTTGGACAAAGTGTATAGAGCTCAAGAGAGACTACGTTGAAAAATAAAATTATTTTTTTATCAAAAGATCTGTGTTTTAATCCAAAAGTCACGGACTTATTGACCCGCCCTCGTATATATTTTTTCATTGCTCGTGATACAAAGCCGAACAAGTCGATTTAGAAGAGAGTTTGTATTTTATATGCAAAAGATTAAACTTTCCGAGGTTTATCATTGCCCGCTAATGATGGTGATGTTTTCACAAAAGTATATAATTTTTCCTATTTTTTGGCTTCGTCGCTCTTAGAACATAGACCATCTTGCTTAGTAGCAGACAAGCGCATCTGCTGCACCATATCTACTATATGGATACGAGCGTGGATGTTAAACGATTTAGATCCCAGCATATCATATCAGGAAGGAATATTGCATTTTGAATAGCGATTTTTATCCTTGTGAGTACATGTTGAACGCAATCTCATCCGATTGCTCATCTCATTGAGTAAGCAAAAAAGTCCAGCACCTACTTCTTTCTGTTAGTTGCGTAACTAATCATATCAACACGATTCCGGAGGCCAGTGTATTGACAAATCGACATATCATACTTATTTACTTATTGACAGGCTGTCTACCTGTAAAGGGTCTCTGCTTGAGACACTCCAGCCTTCCATATTTTCTATCCTGGACACGCTGCTGCCGTAAAACCAAACATCCAGGCATTCACGACTGCTCAATCTGTAAAAACGAGGTTCAGTCGTCCAAAATCATTTCGGTCCTGAGGAATGTGGATCAAAGATTCTCTTAGCTATGGCATTTCTATCTATCAGCTGGATATGGCAAGCCAATGCTTTCCTGCATTGGCAGGATCAAGGTCCTACACAAGAGAACGTTTAAAGAAGCAATGGTATCCTAGTAGTGTCAACCTTTGATGGATCTCTACTTGATTTTATTTATAGAATTGATGTTCACTCCGAAGAAGGTAAACCTCTTAACTACCTCGAAATTACAGCTGCCGGCAGTGATGGTTTGTCCGAAAGGGTGGATGCATATTGCTTTGCTCGTAGGCAGCATACTTACCTACTCGTATTTATTTTGTTTTGTCCTCGTTCGCAGTGAAACCAATTTCTCTACCCTTAAAATGCCTGGCCGATAGATCGATGGGATCGACCGATGATAAAAACGTCGTCTGCGTACCCCAATAGCTGGACGGATTTGTGCAAAAAAAAAAAACAGAGCAATTTGTGTGCTTTCAAGTGTTGGGATCCCGAATTCAGCCATCATCGTTTATAGTTACAGGCGATGGATGCAATCATACGCAGCCTAAAAGTCAATAAAGGGTGGCGGAACTCGTTGGGTTTCTTCAGGATTTGCTTTAGTGTATTGTCGATTTGCCGAACCAGAAGGAACTTGGCACGTGTCGATTAATGTAGCGCAAAGAAGCCTTAGGTGTTCACAAAGTACTCTGGATAGGATCTTGCACAAGTACGAGTATGGGTATGAGCTCGCTCAATGAACTCTCCTTTTTTCCTACGTCTACAAGCTGAAATCGGTGGAACTCGTACTTATGTTAAGTGCTAGAACACAGATCGACGGCAAGACTTCTATGCAGGGCTAGAAGATTTCCTATTATTCTAGATTTTTAATTACTAAGTTGAACTATTTTTTAACGGGACTGAAATTGAGCTTTCTCTCTGCTTTTTAACTCCCCCTGCGGATGATGTTCCGGCTATACCAGCGATGCCGGCGTCAGAAAAGTTCGAATAACTCAGTCTAGGAATTAAGTCACCTTGAATGCATTGAAACCGGTGCTGTGGTATGGAATTGGGGATTTCAATCCAGAGAAAAACTGTTAAGGCCAACCTCATGATGACATGATTCCATGTATTTGTATTTGCTTATAAAAAAATATAGCAATACATTTCGCATTCACAAGCGTAGGTATATCACTGCGCGACCTTTAGTTGTCTGTTCTTCGGCCTTCTGGAATACTTTGAAAGTAAGAACTTTTACTGATTCAGAAATCTGGACTTAACTAGTTCCTAGCATGAAATCCTCTATGCGAAGCTTCTTCAATTCCGCCCCCGAGAGACAGAGCTGTAATGGAAGACCGAAACGCAGGTGGCGCACGGTTTTTTGAAGGACACCTCAGCCAACTTAACGTGCGCAACTGGAGCCAGCTTGCAAAAGATCGAGCTGTTTGGAGACGTTTGTTGACTTAGGGCCAGAGCCAACCCTGGACTCTAGCGCCACATTAAGTAAGTGATGTGTGCGACCCTTCTTTGAAAATGGTGTCAAATTTTTCTTTGTTGTAGGTTTCAACCTTTTTACTATTTTCTATATGCCTACCCATGAAATAACTGTAAAGATATATTCTTCGCACTAATTCTCTAAATAGAATTTTCAACTTAGCTCTTAGGCCTTAAAGACTTATGCCTTGAACTTTTTCCAGCACCTTTTCCCAACTTCTAACACATTAATTGTTTGCCTTTGTTTCTACCATGTGAGAAGCAAGTTGTTAGGAACTTGATTTGATTTATGTCGTGCTAGCTCTTCTCAACTTGCTTCTTGGCTTTAGGAATGCAACGAGATACAGTACCCATGCTTACCATCAGCCTAAATAATGTCATCAAAAGGTCGAAACTTAGTCCAACCGTTTGAATCGAAACCGAATCATTTACCCAGTATGGCACCAAGGTGGCAACCCTGTTCGAGTCTTTAATATACTATGTGGGTATGAATAATCATTTTACATTCCAAGTATCTCCTCTTTATCGAGGAAGACCACCCAGAAATAGTTTAACTCAATTAACGCTTATGCAAAGGCAATGAAAACTCATTTGTTCCACACAATGAAGCAACGCCTTACATTGTTATTCTTGCAAACACTTTTCTCTGATGCATGGGATGTGTATTCTCCTAAGGATGTGTGTATATGCTAAATGTAATTTACTCCTTTTATTTGAAGCATTAACTTTATCAATTTTAGAGGAAACTTTGTCCTTGTCAGAGGAGAATCATACCAAGGCTCCGAGAGTATACTATAGTATTTGCCGGAAGGAACAGAAAAGCACGAACCTACACATATGAAGGGATACGTGTCCTTAGACATACATTATCTCTGTCGTGTTTTCTGTTGTTTTTTTTTTTTTGTGAAACTCGATAAATTATTAATTGCATAATTAGGGGAATTTTTTCTCACTCATTTTCTGTTTTAGAATCACCGTCATACCCAATTCTGAAGTGGTTGTGGAAGAATAACACATGAATCTATGATACCCCTAGAGATTCATTAGTTAGGGCTTTGCACAGCTTCAACGGAGTTTAAAAATGTTATCCCGGGTTTTTCTAGCATTACCAGATGGAATTTCATTCAACAAGGAGGGTGTGTTCCATTAACGGACGGCTCTCGATAGCTAGTATTTATGTATCTCTATGTACATTTGATAGCGGATTTACGTTATCAAGTTGGGAATGGCCAACGGACAGTAGTGTATGACGTTACTGAGCAACATAAGAGTAGGTATGCCTCAAAAGAGTTTAATTAAGACTGGTCACTCAGGGGAATGTTTAAATTAATGATGCGGGGGAATCAGTTCACTTTGATATCATTGAAATGCCCACGTAAATGTTGCACTTGTGGGTTTCCACAGAGTGACGGAAGGATGATGGTGCAAATGTGCTAGATATGCAAACATGCAAATGAGAATCCCACCAACAGCTTGTTTCTGGAGTATTTATTTGGACTTCTTCATAACCAAAACCCGTCCAGGGCATTAAGTTAAATTGCAACCCCAAAGTATCAATTACCACGTTTTCGAAATAATGATTACATAAATGACTGCACTCGATATTTGACTTTTACGAGAATCAGATCGATGGCTGCAACGAATGATCAATTTAGGCTTACACCCCCTTGCCATAAAGCACTAAGTGTTTTCATAGATTTTTCATTTCAGTGTCTTTCACTCTTAGGTATTAAGATTATTAGAAATCGATGTATGCATGTGAGAGAGATAAATGTAAGCCACGTCCACGTTACTCTACGGTCGTGATACTCGTATGAGCTATTACCTAGCGTGAAACCATCACACCACCACACTCTTTCACCCACATCACTTACCTGTCCCAGCAGAGTTTTCTTCGGTTAAATTACTGTTGCTATCAATCTTGAAGACATCATCGCTGGAGTCAAAGTCAACTGCCCATGGCTTCATTTTGTCGGCACTGATATTAGAAAGCCTTGGTCCATCGTATTCGCCCAACTTCTGCACATCATAACTCCTGAACCCCTTGACAGCCGTGACATGATTTGATCCAAAAATTGTAGGCCGAATCTTCAATCCGGTTCTAAACTGTACCCATTCGATAGCCACAAGGTGACCATTCGAATAATTACCCGCTGGAAGGCGCATTTTGTGGAAGTACTTACAGTTTTCCTCTTGCTTCCTTGCGATGGCTTCTTTGGCTTAATTCTGCTGCCTTAGTCTCGACTCGTCAAGCTGGGTTTGAAATTTTGTCTCAATAGTCCCTAGGGTACACCAATAGTTGCAAAATGCAGCTTGTTGTCGTGGTCTTTACAAAAAAACCTATTCGAAGTATAGGGGCGTCCTCTATCAGTGATAATGTTATGTGGATACCCAGAAATTTCGGCAAAAATCTCCATCTTAGGCAAGACTTTTTCGTTACCAATGGCCTTCGTGTGGGAAAGCCAACATTTTGTAAGATAGTCGATGATAGTACCGATAACCCTTCTTTGTATTCTGCAACGTTCCGAGATGGTGATCGTGGAAAGTGAAAAGGGAGATATCGCCTTTTGGAAACGGTTCGAGTAGACCATCTACTTTTCCAGTTTTCCGTTCGGCTATGATACATTTTACACAACTCTAGATGCATCTTTTGATTCGCTGATCAAAATTGGGAATAAACAGCTCTTTTTCCAGAATCTCTTTCATCTTCCAGGCTTGAAAATTACGCCTCTCGTGAGCTGCTCATATACACATTCCAAAGTCCGGAACTTGTATATAATTTATGTTAAACCAATAAAAACTAGATCCTTCGGCCTTGTACGTGCATATTCCTCATCTAAAGGACAATCTTACGGAAACACAATCGAATGTGTATTTTTGACATATTATCAATCAATCAAAGTCAAACATAACGAGTGAGCCATCTGTTGGTATCTCTATGAATCATATGTTATTCTGACACTGACAACTCTTTTGCGTTGAACAAATTGACAGAATACCGAGTTCACTGGGAATTACGAAAGGAAGACCATTTTCAGTTATAAGGCCACGAAATTACTTCAAGAAACTATTTTTTTTTTTTTTGTATTAATAAGTTTTGTTATAGACATGACAGTTTTATAAAGAGCACTTAACTCGGCTAAAACTGCAAAACAGGGCTATGGACACACAAAATAATTGACTTTATAAGCGAATACGAGAAGACATTTACTATCTCTGTCCATAATTTCGACTATTTTATATTCAATGTCGTGAACTCAGTCACCAAGAGTGCCATTTCTTTATCCGAACATGCATTATAAAGCTTGAATCTTTTTCCGACCATATTCCGACCATTCAGGCAGCTTCGACACGGACACTGAAGGCAATTCCGCAAAATAAGCTAAAGCACGCATAATAGCCATCGCTTCTCACTCGGAGGGTCAAGGTTCGAATCCAACTCATGACAAGTTTTTCATTTGTGTGATTGGAACTCAGTCAGAAAAATCTGCCTGTGAAGGCATAACACCGACATGTAGATTTGGCTGTTGTGGAGTTTCAAGCACAAAACAACCGTTCAAATTTACAACCTGAATCAAGTCCCATTTACAATACTGCGAGATGCGATACGTTGTTCGAAAACGAAAGCGTATGAACTGTCAAAAATATTTCCGTAACATGAAATTCAATGTGACAAACAATAATACGAGTCTCGCAGCGAGCATCGCAGTCAATTTCGAAAATATGGAAAACTCTCGCATCTCGCAATACGTGATAGCTAAATTTTTTTTGTTTTTATTTTGAGCTTGTCATACTCGTACTTTAAACTTCATGGAAATGATCGCAATTAATAGCACTACCCCGCTGGGCACCACGGTTGCAACGCACTCGGGTGATCCCAGAGCAAGCAGAAGTGCTTGGGTCAGAGCCCGACGGATTCCGGGGGCGGGCAAAATGAAGTTTCCAAAATATTTTCATAAACTTCGGTTTGCAAGTTGGAACGTCGGATCGATGACCTCAAAAAGTTTAGAACTGGAAGCGATTATGCGTCGCAGAACTCTACAAATCCTGTGCGTACAGGAAACGAAGTGGTGTAATACAGGAAATAAAGCGCGTTTTCTAGATTTAAAAACTAAGGCATTTAAGATGTTCTACCATGGAACGGTCAATGGACGAAACGGTGTTGGAATCGTTGTTGCAGCGGATCTTTTAAGCAATATCGTTGGTATTTTGAAAATAAGCGACCGCTCAATGAGTGTTAAACTCGTCATACACAATGAAACGTGGAACATTGTTAGCGCGTACGCTCCACAAAATGGATGCGACCAATCGGAAAAAGATACATTTTGGTCAGAGTTCGGTAATTTGCTTAGAAATATACCTATCGATGAGATGCTCTTCGTAGGCGGAGATTTAAATGGCCACGTCGGAGAAACAAATGTTGATTATGAGGACTGCCACGGCGGTAAAGGCTTTGGAACCAGAAATTCAGCTGGCGAAGACATCCTTGTAGCGTGTAGGGCTTACGGCTTAACCGTCTTAAATACAATGTTTATTAAACATCGACGACTTCTTATCACCTATAGCAGCGGAGGCCACGAAACGCAAATAGATTACCACCTCTGCAAAATGTCGATGAGAAACCGTGTTAAGGACTGTAAAGTAATACTTGGAGAATCGCTAGTAAGCCAACACCGTCTGCTCATTACAGAATTTTTCACAGCGGAACCACCGAAAACACGGGCATCGTTTGGAAAGCCAAAAATCCGGTGGTATAATCTATCGAAGGAACGAAGCGCAAGATTTATCGCACTGGCTAAAGAAGTACTTCACAATATAAACGGTATCGCAGACTCACTTAGCCCGCAAGAAATGTGGAACAGCATGCACGAGGAATGCATAACACTCGCAAGGTGCCATCTAGGGACTATATCGAAATACCATCACGTCGGCAAAGAAACATGGTGGTGGAATGACGAAACCAAACGAGCTGTGGCCGACAAGAAGAGTGCATTCCAAGCGTGGACAAAATGCGATCGGAGCGACGATATCGAAAAAGCTCAACTGGCTCTTGAATACGAGCGTATTAAAAAGATCGCAAAGAAAGTCCTGGCTCGAACTCGAGCGGCAGAAGCGGAAAACCTATACCAGGAGTTGGAACAAATATCCTCACGATCGGCAGATAGAAGACAAGCTATCCAAGAAGTTCAAACGTCGTACAGGACTAAAATGCCAAATATTTTTAAGCTCGCTGCACAGAGGAGAAAAAATTCAATGGAAATAACCTCGCCGAAATACATAAAAAATGCAGACGGTCGCTCATTCACAAATTAAAGGAAATTTGTAACCGGTGGCTTGAATACTGCAAGGAGTTGCTTAACAAACAGTTTCCACGTGATATCGTGCCGACAGCTGGTCTATTCGAGGAGGAAGTTTCGAACTTTTCAATCGAAGAAATAAGTATAGCAATTGGAAAAATGAAGCGGGGGAAAGCGGAGGGACCAGACAGCATTCCATCAGAGTTTTGGTTGAAGATGGAGGGGATCGGCAGCGTTTGGCTATCGAAACTTTTAAATAAATTAAAATGTGGACAACCTATGCCGAATCAATGGAGAAGTAGCTTCTTGGTTCTATTATACAAAGGAAAAGGCGACACTCGAGAATGCAACAACTACCGTTCAATCAAGCTTATGTCACACACAATGAAAATCGTCGAAAGAGTCTTAAACGAACGTCTTCGGCAAATAATAAAGCTCGAAATAGCCAGTGTGGATTTGTTGAAGGAAGATCGACGGTGGACGCTATCCAAAGCCTACGAATAATAATGGAAAAGCACCGAGATTCGTCCAAGGACTTACACATGGTATTTATCGACCTCGAGAAAGCATTCGATCGAGTGCCTAGGGATCTCATATGGGCCGCGCTGAGGTCTCAAAACGTACCGGAAACGTATGTTAGAATAATACAAGACATGTACGGAAACGTGAAAACTGCGGTTAAAAGCTCTGCTGGACTAACGAGAGAATTTCCAGTTAATGTCGGAGTGCATCAAGGAAGCGTACTTAGCCCTTTCCTCTTTAACGTAGTATTCGACTATCTTTTAAAAGACGCCAATTGTCTTCGCTGACGACGCAGTTATACTAAGCGATAACGTCGAAGATTTACAGAACCCCTTAGATTCATGGAAAAATGCGCCTGAGAGAAACGGGTTTAAAATAAGTCGTTCAAAGACGGAGCCCATTTGCGCATCCGTTGCGTCCTGTTCCGGATATAATGTTAGACGGAATAGTTCTTCTTCACTTAAATTAAAAGGGAAACTCTACACCACGGTTGTTATACCAGCTCTTATAAATGGTTCACAGTACTGGACAATGTACGAAGCGTTTAAAAACAAAATGATGGCAGCGGAAATGAAAATGTTAAGGATGTCTAGTGGAGTCACTAAACGCGCAATAGATCTACGCGTATAAGAGGAAGTCTACATATAAAGAACTCGGTAACCGAACAGCTTGAGGCAAATAGAATAAGCTGGTATTGCCACGTTCAAAATAGATCTGCGAAAAATCCGGTTAAAAAGGCACTATCAACTACGGTCACTCCAACTGTAAGAAAACGAGGTCGGAAAAAGAATTCATGGATTACTCAGATGGCAATTGCGCAACAACGCCTGGGGCTTACCACTGAAGCGATTCAGGACCGAGCATTATGTAGACGCGTTCTGCGGGCTGCGACATTAGCCAACCCCACAAGCGGAGCAGCAGCGATGCAGTAAAAATGGGAAACTCGTTACGCATAAATTCGTATAACGAGGAAAGGGTTAATAAAAGGATAAGAAGAAGAAGAAGAAGATATGTAAGTGGTGTTTTAGTTTATTTGACAATTGTTGGTTGCGTTTTGACGCATCACTGTAAACAGATGTCCGATGTCTGAATGCGAGAGCTCTCGCATTCGAATTCGAATGCGACTCTCGTATCGCATCTCGCAGTATTGTAAATGGGACTTCATTCCGAGTGAAGAAAAACTCTCCGTCCTATTCGGACTCCCACCCCTGGAGAGTCAATATTTAAACCAAATATATCTGAACCACTACATTACAACAATGCTTTCCTTTCTCCTCCCTCTATCTTTCCGCCCGCGCCCTGGCAACAGTATAATGGTATCATAAACCCCTTGAGACGCGCGTAAATTATAAAAAAAAAATCTTTTTCTACTATCTGCCAAAATTGTATGACATTTGGTTGACATTTAACAATTATAAAATTTATTTTTCCAGAACGCCTTTTCTTTGATACTGAAAATTTAGCATGGAAGAAAGAGCGGTCATTGCGCCAACGCATAACTTGGTAAAAATGCATTACAAGTATTCCAATTGATGCGGCAAGTGTACCGTGATAATTGTTTGGGTAAAATATAGTGGCATAAACGTTTCTTGGAGAGCAGAGAGATGCCAGAGGATAAATAACACACAGGAAGGTCAATTTCAGTTTGGACGCTTGAAATAATCCAAAAAGTACGTGATTTTGTTACAGAAGACTGCAATGCTTCACCGAGAGTGATGGAAGAGGCCTTAGATATCAACAAAAATACTATTCGAGCAATTCTTGGTCTTTATTGCACGATAATGCACCGAGTCACCCAGCACTCAATTTTTACCTCGAAATCAAAGTGTGTTAAATCACCCACCATATTCGCCTTTTTGACAAAATTCAGACCATTCAAGCAGCTTCGACACGAGCATTGGAGGCAATTCCGCAAGATAAGCTAAAGCACGCATTTAAATTACTATTGAACCGCTGTAACAAGTGTATTAAATCGGGAGGAGAACCGAAAAATAAACAGAAATCGTCTTTTAATTATGTTTTCTTGAGTCGGTTCGGGATATTTTTTGCCACACTCTGTACATAAATCGTTCGTTGAATAATACGTTCAATATTAGGGTTAAACCATATTTTACCAACATAAAAAATATCCACTAATAAATGTGCCTTAGATGATAGATACTCCCGCATTGGTCTGATCAATTTTAAGCTCCTATGTGAAAACAAAGCGCACATTTAAACAGCACTATTATAAGAAAATAGAGAAAATAGAAAAGATTATACAAGTAAAGTACTACAAAACTGTGTCAAACATCCAATTCTCCAACAAAGCTTAGTTCCTAAGTGTTAATCCCAAAGTCGCTTTTGGCTTTCTGACAGTGTAGGGAAGTTTTCAGTCACACTGGATCTACCCACATTAACATGGAGAGCAAGTTAATTTATTTTGTGAAAAGAGTTTGGCTAGGGTAAGTTGCAAATCATCAGCATAAAGATACAAAGAGTATAGTTACAGACTGAAATCTGCAAGACAAATGCTACTACCTTCCACTTAAATATGCTGTGATTCACCTTATCGAAAGTTTTGGAAAGTAAACAAAGGAGACTTATGTGACTTCTATCGTAGTCTTGCCTTTTTTCCTCAAGCAACTTCACCATAGCCATAGAGCAACTGTGATTAGCTCTGAAATTACTAAGAAGGAAATTTTTGAGAATTTGTTTCTCTTATATTTTTTTGAGGACTTTAGAGAGACAGGGTAAGATACTGATAGGTCTGTAATCGACAGGAGAATTGGCATCCGTTTTCTTGGCTATAAGAAGAACTTTAGCGATTTTCTAACATTGGGGAAAAGTCCCAGTACCAGTGGGTGAGATGGGCAATAATCTGGGGTAAAATGAGTACAATAAAATGAATAAGCACACAGTCCTCACCAACAGAACAAGTCTTAATATCTGTAAAACATTGAAAACTCCATCTTCGCTAGAGACTTCAAAATCCTCCAATCTATGTTCAAAACTCATTATGTCCAAAATTTGGAGAGTTCATTGCCAATGAAAAAATCATTCAATATTTCAGGGTCGAGATCACATTTTAAGTTATTGCTCTTGGAAATACTGATCTTCCTAAAGTTGCTCTAGAGTTTCTTGACAGATAAGCAGGTACTGAGATTTGAAGAATAATAGTTCTTTTTGGATGCACGTATTGTCGCAGTGGCGTGGTTGCGTGCCTTCTTGAATACTATCCAATTAACATTAGTTTGCTTCCTCTTCCATCTACTGTGGAACTTATTGCGATTCTTGATTGAATTAATCACAACAGAAGTAAGCCAGGGGAACTATGTTTTCGAATGCCTATCAACTGAAACTAAGAAAGTATTGACTTTGTCATTGGGATCAGAACTTTGTCTGCACTGAAACTAAAGGACAAGGGTTATGGCTAGTTGGAGGTCATTGACGTCTATAGAATTGAAATCTTTGTGTGTCGAAGAAAATTTATTAAAAATTTATATTGTGGGTCAATAGAAGAACGATGAACAAGCTTTTTGTATCAAAGCTTATCTTAAGCAGAAAAAATAGAAAGGTTTGCATTTTATCACAGCAGTATATGTTAAAATCAGAATCTAACTAAAAAAATCTACATAACGCAGTACAGGAATTATGTTATTTTCCAAATATTGAATGAATCAATAGCAAGGTCTAATCACTGCGTGGAATGTTTACAAGTTTCTTAATTTTTCAGAAAACTCTGGCCCAAATCATTTATTCTGTTAAATTTATTTTTTTGTTTTTTTTAAGTGGTTTAACTTGCAGCGACGGAAATTATTCACTATTTTATACTTCACTTGCACAACACACACTGCATAAATATTTTTCTTTTCTTTTCTCTTTCTTCTCATTACTCACACTATTTTAGATCCATTCACTGTTATGTGCATCGTGATCAATTTTTAAATGTTTTCAAAACTAAGCTAACACTATAATGACAATAAAAAATCTAAGAAAAAAATACAGAAAAAAATTAACCGAAACCGATATGAAAGTGATCATATGAAGAAGCCAAAAAACACTCCCTCAAGCGGAGTTGTAACGAACAAAACGCAACGGGTGGTTATAGTTTAACCACATTCTCTCATTCAGCAATCGAAAAGAAAAAAAAACAAAAACGCACAAAGAAATATCAATATTTTTTGTAACGATTTTTAGACAAAAAAAAAGAAAAGATAAAAAGAAGGCTTTTAGTTTTAGAATTCCTCAAACACCAATTGCAATCCCTCTGAACACACCCTTTTGTATACACCATCACTACATCACTTTTCAAAAAAAAAAAAAAAAAAACAATCGAAAGTCTTGCACTAAGTATATTCCTATACAACCCGCACAACCTTCGTAAATTCAAGGCAAAAGTTCACCAAAAAGCACAATCATTGCACAATATAGAATACCACACAGCTACAGAATGGATCGAGAAACTAAATCATCCCTAGACAACCCGGCTACGAAAAAAAAGCCGCCGAAACTGAAAACCATTAATCGATCAATCTCAATGGCCATTGAAAATTATACACCAGCACCGCAAATGATCATTGATGATTCATTGATCTTAGAAGAACCACCGCCACCACCACCGCCAGCACTAGCACCCGCGCCTTCAGCACCCCTTCTACCCTTGCCCCTTGCTAAATTCCCACAACCCGATATTTATTTAGTTAGCGGCGGCGGAAGTACATCACCTATCAAATACGACGATTGGCATCCCATGAAGAAGCCAATGTTTCGTCGTTCCGATACAATTGACATTCATCCGAGTTCCGCATTACAGATGAAGAAAACCCATTCGTTCCATGCCAACGAACCGACTATGGAACAGATCATGCTGACAACGGGATCGGCATCATCATCACGCCGAACAAGCAGTGTCAGAGGGAATTATCTCTTCCCGCAGCCATCAACGAAGGAGATAAGTCGATCGCCGTCGCCAAGTCGTCGCGGTTGTCGTACTCATCGATCGTTTAACGATCCATCGCGAAGACCCAGTGTTAAAACGGAAGCAGACGCCATCCGACATCCATCGCTTAATGATGATATCCTTGAAAGTTCCAGACCACCACCACTATTCAGCACAACTAATCTTTCCCTGGAAAATGAACTATTCACAAGTAACAATCGATCACGAAGCAATAGTCACACTAAGATCGAAGATCAACGACTATCATTCGAAGAGACCGCGATAGCGGGGAGTAGTAATAGTATTAGCAGTCGTAAGCATCATGCCCGCCAACATAGCTCACATAGTCTAGAGCTAGAGAAACAACACGAAGCACAACATCATAATCACCATTTACTCCCATCGGCTTCAATATCACCGTCACAGCCACAACCGGGACAATCACATTCTTATCACTTTAAGCGCGGCGGTAAGCATGCGCATAGTCTCTACCTCTCGCCCAATAATCTGGAGGAGTTACAAATCCATCGTCCGAATGTTGTACAACAGGGTGCTACGAAAAAATCGCACAGTGCCAGCGTACGAGTGCGTACATACAGGGAGGCGCTGAGTGCGTCAAAAAAATCCAAAAGCTTTATGGGTGATGCATATCCAGAATTTGATTTATCACCCCACCGCCGCAACAGTCGACCATTGACAACAGTGTCTGGCGATATTGGTGTCACAATTGATGACATTAAACGCAGTCCACGACCAATGGTTGCTTCCTCGTCAGGTCGTCTCATCGAAGAGAAACGTCCATCGTTCGAACGGAAAACTTCACTGTCCTATGAGATTGGAGAAGCTGCCGCCTTCGATCAGGTGTTGCGACCCTTTCGTCATCCTGTACGTCGAACCTCGATGACTGGTTCTTCGCATAAACTGAAAAAGAAATCACTAAGCGATGATACGGACGAAGACGAGGAGTCGGATAGGAAACGGAAACGAATCGTATGCATCATAATGACTGTATTTTTGTGCCTAGTGTGTGCCAGCGTTTTTGTGGTGATTATCACGTTGACGCACTCGAGTGTGCCGCCCGGCCAAAACACATCTAAGAAAATTTACACATTCTCCAGGGAGACGCCAGTTCACTATAATGGTATGATCACAGTGATCTTTGCAAATGAAATTTTTATTTTACTTTTTCAACATATTTTCAATATATTTTCAACATACTTGTAAAGTTAATTTTTTTTTAAATATAATTATACACTTATAATATTAATTTAAATATTTCTATCAAATTTGTATGCAATTATATTTATATTATAACACCTGTTACCGATGAAAATAGGAGTAATACGGTGGGCTTTGAAGGATTTCCCATTTAAGCTCTTCGAAGAAACTCCAAAACAATTATACGCCTAAGATCCCCAAACAGATTTTTTTTTCTTTTACTGAATGTGGAAATCTCAAAAGATACTCTGGGGCTTTTCATCCCAAAGTAGTGTAGGACTCTAACCGCACTAAAACCACCTCCATATCATGACCAACCAAAGAGAGATCGACAAATGATTTTTTCTCAACGCTAAGTTGTGTTTGAGAAGGTATTATAGTTTAAATACCGGATCTCATAATTTTTAAATTAAGAGTAGGATTCGTTCTTTTTAATCTACAAATATTATTTCGTACATTTAAGACGTCTTGCACCTCAGGATTAATATGCATCTGCAAACGCTCGTTATGACATTTTGATACAATAACATCAGCTACAGAATCAATCTGCTAATCACGATGCAAGTAATTATTTCTAATGTACTCGTACCATTGGGCATTTACTATCTCCCAAAGGACTTTATTTTGGAAGATTTGTATTATTTGTACATTAGTTTTCTTCGTACAACCCTATAATTAGATGCCATATGTCCAAACAGGTTTTAGTATATTCTTCTTCTTCTTATCCTTTTATTAACCCTTTCCTCGTTATACGAACTTATGCGTAACGAGTTTCCCATTTTTACTGCATCGCTGCTGCTCCGCTTGTGGGGTTGGCTAATGTCGCAGCCCGCAGAACGCGTCTACATAATTCTCGGTCCTGATTCGCTTCAGTGGTAAGCCCCAGGCGTTGTTGCGCAATTGCCATCTGAGTAATCCATGAATTCTTTTTCCGACCTCGTTTTCTTACAGTTGGAGTGACCGTAGTTGATAGTGCCTTTTTAACCGGATTTTTCGCAGATCTATTTTGAACGTGGCAATACCAGCTTATTCTATTCGCCTCAAGCTGTTCGGTTACCGAATTCTTTATATGTAGACTTCCTCTTATACGCGTAGATCTAATGCAATCGCGTTTAGTGACTCCACTAGACATCCTTAACATTTTCATTTCCGCTACCGTCATCTTGTTTTTAAACGCTTCGTACATTGTCCAGCACTGTGAACCGTAGATAAGAGCTGGTCTAACAACCGTGGTGTAGAGTTTCCCTTTAAATTTAAGTGGAAATTTTGGGTCGCAAAAAATTCCCGAATTTTCCCGCCATTTCATCCGTCCCACACTCACTCTGTGGTTTACGTCGTCGTCACATTTCGCTTCCATGTTAACGATTGATCCTAAGTACTTAAAGATAGTGCTTTCGGAAGAACTATATCCGGAACCGGTCGCAACGGATGCGCAAATGGGCACGTCAAATGCTCCGTCTTTGAACGACTTATTTTAAACCCGTTTCTCTCTAGCGCATTTTTCCATGAATCTAAGGCGTTCTGCGAATCTTCGACAAAAACTCTGATGGACTGCTATCTGGGCCCGCCGCTTTCCCCCGCTTCATTTTTCCGATTGCTATACATATTTCTTCGATTGCAAATACCGAAACTTCCTCCTCGAATAGACCAGCTGTCGGTACGATATCACTGTTTGTTAAGCAACTCTTTGCAGTATTCAAGCCACCCGTCACAAATTTCCTTTTCATTTGTTAATAAGCGACCGTCTGCATTTTTTATGTATTTCGGCGAGGTTATTTCCATTGAATTTTTTCTCCTCTGTACAGCGAGCTTAAAAATATTTGGCACTGTAGTATTGGACGACGTTTGAACTTCTATCTGCCGATCGTGAGGATATTTGTTCCTACTCCTGGTACAGGTTTTCCGCTGCTGCCGCTCGAGTTCGAGCCAGGACTTTCTTTGCGATCTTTTTAAGACGCTCGTATTCAAGAGCCAGTCGAGCTTTTTCGATATCGTCGCTCTGATCGCATTTTGTGTTTCTTTGTCGACGTGGTGGTATCGAGGGACTTTGCGAGTATTATGCATTCCTCGTGCATGCTGTTCCACATTTCTTGTGGGCTAAGTGAGTCTGCTATACCATTTATATTTTGAAGTACTTCTTTAGCCAGTGCGATAAATCTTGCGCTTCGTTCCTTCGATAGATTATACCACCGGATTTTTGGCTTTCCAAACGATGCCCGTGTTTTCGGTGGTTCCGCTGTGAAAAATTCTGTATTGAGCAGACGGTGTTGGCTTACTAGCGATTCTCCAAGTATTACTTTACAGTCCTTAACACGGTTTCTCATCGACATTTTACAGAGGTGATAATCTATTTGCGTTTCGTGGCCTCCGCTGCTATAGGTGATAAGAAGTCGTCGATGTTTAATAAACATTGTATTTAAGACGGTTAAGCCGTAAGCCCTACACGCTACAAGGATGTCTTCGCCAGCTGAATTTCTGGTTTCAAAGCCTTTACCGCCGTGTCAGTCCTCATAATCAACATTTGTTTCTCCGACGTCGCCATTTAAATCTCCGCCTACGAAGAGCATCTCATCGATAGGTATATTTCTAAGCAAATTACCGAACTCTGGCCAAAATTTATCTTTTTCCGATTGGTCGCATCCATTTTGTGGGGCGTACGCGCTAACAATGTTCCACGTTTCATTGTGTATGAAGAGTTTAACTCTCATTGAGCGGTCGCTTATTTTCAAAATACCAACGATATTGCTTAAAAGATCCGCTGCAACAACGATTCCAACACCGTTTCGTCCATTGACCGTTCCATGGTAGAACATCTTAAATGCCTTAGTTTTTAAATCTAGAAAACGCACTTTATTTCCTGTATTACATCACTTCGTTTCCTGTACGCACAGGATTCGTAGAGTTCTGCGACGCATAATCGCTTCCAGTTCTAAACTTTTTGAGGTCATCGATCCGACGTTCCAACTTGCTAACCGAATTTTAGGAAAATATTTTGGAAACTTCATTTTGCCCGCCCCCGGAATCCGTCGGGCTCTGACACAAGCACTTCTGCTTGCTGTTTACATTATTAAATTGTATTTTCAGTGGACATATCTGAATTATATCCCAACAACCAATAAAGTTTTCTATGTCTACAATTAAGCTCTTCTAGCTTCTTTTTCACATGTTCCTTCCATCTCAGTTTTGCATCCAGATTCGAACCTAGATACTTAGCTGTATTAGAATAAGGAACTACTTGGTTATTTATAACTAAAAGAACATTCGTTATTTTCTTATTTGTGAAATTGATATGGGTGGACTTTGAGTTATTAAAGTTGATTTGCCACCGTCGCGTCCAATCACATATCTCGTCAACTGAATTTTGTAGTTTTTCTGTTGTTTTAGTCACGCATCCATCAGTTGATAGAAGAGCAGTGTCGTCGGCGAATGTGGCAATCATAATATTTTGTATATCTCTGGTATATGATAAATACAGTGTGGGTCCCAGAACGCTTCCCTGTGGAACACCTGCTTGTATTTCTTTAAATTCAGAATACGCTGGCCCATAGCGAACTCAAAAAAATCGATCTGCTATGTAAGACTTTAGTACCTCTTAGTACTGTCTAGGTAGGTCCCTATGTAGTTTATATTCTAAGCCCTTATGCCAAACCACGATGGCGATAATTTGCTCATTGGACTATCACAAATAGAGTCTGGGTTCGATTCCAGGCTGGGGCACCAACAATTTTTCAAGTAAAATTGCCTACGAAAAAGCTTCCATTCGGACTCGGCGATAAACCGTAGGCCCCGCTCAGATGTGACGAAAATGACAACATGAGCAACACAAATGAATGTCAAGACGCTAGGCCATGGCCCATACCGGGCTGCCAGCGCCACAGTGTTTTTCTTTATGCCAAACCTTGTCAAAGCTTGTGCAACGACTTAAAATATTGTAGAACAAACTTGCTTATTTTCAAGTGCATTTTCTATAACATAAGTTTTATGGTGAACTTGGTCTAGAACTTGGTCGAGTGTCTACTTCTAAACCCAAACTAATTGGTGGGAATAAGCCTTCTTTGCTCTATGATTCCATTTAGAATTTTAAGGAGCAGTTTTTTCATATATTTTTACGTTGCTAAGGTATAACAGTAGTCCCTGCTATCTTCCAGTGATGTGGAACATATTTTTGTGAAGCAAGCTTTGATTATGAGCTTAAGCTTTAACAGCGCTATTTAGACTAATTCTTTCAAGATTTGGGCAGTTATCAGATCATAACCTGGTGATTTTCTGTTTATGAATACATGTTTCGATCACCTTTGGCGAAACATAAGAGATTACGTCTTCATTCACCTTATGTAAGTATTCAAGATATTCGTTTGCCACGCTAGGTGGGAAAAGACATTTGTCAGGTGCTCCGAAAAAAGTTGGGCCTTTTCTTTTGGGTTGCCGATCCATTTCGCATCAGATGTTTTTAATGGGGGATCTTACGCTTGAGGTTAAGCAGCCTTCCAAAGGGAGTAGTCTGTGACTTTGTCAGCAGATAAGTTACATGCAAATCAGCTTTCTACCCTTTCAGCTACTTGTTTCCAACTCATTTTTTGTTTCACGTTTTTGCACAGAATCCACTTTTCGCCACCTATTACGACTCGACCCAAAAAAATTGCATAGCTTCTGAGCAGAGATCTGGT
Source organism: Volucella inflata (assembly GCA_928272305.1). Classification (NCBI taxonomy): domain Eukaryota; kingdom Metazoa; phylum Arthropoda; class Insecta; order Diptera; family Syrphidae; genus Volucella; species Volucella inflata. The sequence continues at coordinate 77,911,983 of OV743717.1, read as the reverse complement.
CACAGAGACGCAGTCTAGGTTATTTTCTTTTGTCAAACAAACGACGGCACCCACGTGTCGACCTAGAAAGTGAAATGCTGACGAATAGTCAATATTAAGTCTCTCAGCGATCTCCTCAGCTGAAATCTTCGGGTTGTTTTTTTTTTCACTAAGGCTCGCACAATGTAATCATCAATCTCAGAAGGCCGTCCAGAACGAGGTGGATCATCCAAGTTCATATTTATCATTCCAAGATCTACCATACGACTTTTTAAAGGTCCCTAGAGCAGAAACACGATCCAAATAAACGCTCTGAATTTGTTTGCAACATTTTGAGTAACATTCACTCCTTTTCGAATCCTGTACAGCACTTCATGCCGAAAGTGTATTCTCAATTCTAGAATTTTTTTCACACACAGGTTGACTTGACTCAAGGGGGTCTGGCGAATATATAACATCTGATGCCACGATCTAAAGACTGGTATACAAAAAGTCCATAAAACCAACATACAGCGTCATACGGACAACTTTCTTCTACATTTGAAGATCGCGCAGGAACTTTTGCAATTATCCACTATATAGTATGTAGGTCTCGAGTGTAAGATGATATGTAGATCTTACCAAACCTTCCGAGGTTCCTCCAATTTTATCCGTAAAATTTCATCAGATGAATTTGCCTCCCTAACACTGCAGTTTGATAATGTCGACAAATACAAAAATACAAAAACCGAAATAAGTAACATACAAAAAATAATACAAGTAAAAAAAATTTAATATTAATATTAGTACAAAAATAATTCGCAAGTTATGTAATTAAAATGAATTTGAAATAATATGAAAATCAACATGTCTACTGATTTCATAAACCGATCTTGAAATTGGCCGATAGTTTGTTCTAAGCTCCTTACGGTGAAGTATATAACGATCCCTTAACACCCTTTCAGGAGCATGAAAAGGTTACAAGTATAGAAGTGCAGGACTTACTATCCGAGAAGATAGAACATCTCCAACAAACGTCATGTACGATATGCCTCGTATATGCCTTATTTCACTAACTGTCATTATACCTAATAATTGACATCTAGCTCTAGAAGAAGGCTCAAAAGACCAACGCATTCTAAAGAAAATATATTTTGTAAAACGTCTTTACACTCTTTCAATACGATCAGAAAGGTACAGATATTTTTCATTCCACACAACTTCGACGTATTCGAGTATTCACCTGACTAGGACAATGAAAAGGGGCCGAAATGCATGAGAATCAGAAAAATCTCTTGAGTTTCTTTTAATGAAACCAATTATGGAATTAGCATAATAGCTAGATCCCATGGTAAGAGGTATGAAATCAATTCAGTGAATAATACATTGTTGTATTTGAGATTTATTAAAATATATCGTTGGGCATTTACTAATATTTGACCTTAGATAGTTACCAACGCACCAAGTAGACAAATTGTTAAGGTCAGACTTTTGCACAATCATCGAGGCTTTTTATTTTAAGGAATGATTTAAGATCATCCGAATACAGTAGACAATTACAAAATTTGAATTCATGAACAATGTCATTGATAAAAATAATAAACAGGAGGGGCCCTAAATGACTTCCGTGTGGAACTCCAAACTTGCAAGAAATTAATCTTAATAAATAATTGTCAAGGCAAAATTTTTGAAGTTTTCCAATTAAAAGAACATTGCTGAATGAAATCCTAAGTTTTCAAGCTTTATTATCAGCAGCACATAAATTACCGAGGCAAAAGCTTTGCTGAAGTCCGTATATACGACGTCGAACTGGCATCTACTTTCAACAGCATCGATTGTACTCGTAAAAGGTATAAAATACTGTCGTATTGACTATCTCAAGAATTTCAATATATTTTCGATTGTTGATGCCCCTATTTCATGAATGGCTCCGTGATGGCTCAGCAACACCATCAAAACAATTATTAAACTTAGTGTCTAATAAATCGATTATTGGACGGCTTGTGAAGGACGTAGCCCTATTTTGCTGGAACCGTAGCTCGCCTTATTAAAAATCGATTACATAACTTAGTAGATCCCTCAATTGATTGTAACGTTTCTTCCATTATCGTCTTGGAAGAAAGGTGTGCTAAAAATGCCGCCACTGCAGAAGCCACAGCAAATAGTCACACGTTCTGAATGTATTGTGTTCTCTGTGATGACGTGTGGATTTTCCAAGCTCCAAATGTATATGTAGGCGCTGAGATTGGAAGCTCCTTTTGTGAAAAGATGCTTATTTACGTAAAATTGTCATAAATTTCGAGCTTCTCCAAAGCCCAAACAGAGAAGTGATCACGAAATGGGTCATTTTGCTTCAGTTTCTGCGTGCAGAATTATCCTCAGGCTAGTGCGACTGATGTTCAGTTGTTGAGGTTTTTGGCCCATTAGGCTTCTCAGTTTTAGGCGCACACTTACAGCAATAGCTGCAATATTCTCTGTTGAGCGCACTGGACGAAAACCTTTCGGCAAACAAGGTTTTTCAATTTGCGTACACCATCTACAGTTGATGCATTGTTTCGACTGAAAATTCTTTTCAATATTTATACTGTTTTGACAACAAGGTATCCACTTTGGAAGGAACTCTGTGACGACATTGTTCAAGCTTTAATTGATGTAATGGCAATTTTTTGAGCGCGAAGAGCTGTCAGTGTCACATCCTAAGAGATACCAACAAAAGTCGTACCCCTTAGTATTCCACATTTGCTTCAGCTATCCGTGGTTGTTACAATTCTTCGTACCGCCTTTGCCTTTTATACCGGCTAGTCTTCTAATTAACATGCTGTTTTCCCATTAATCTCGAAAGATAGGCCGTATGCCCAGGAACGCCCAGCAAAATAAAGTGCTTAAATAATCTTTCCACTCATTAGTCGTTAGTCATTCCACATTAGCAGGCATCTCTCCCCTTTTCCAATATACAGATTTCAGTGGATGAATTTATTCCGAGTTTTTTCCTCTTTTAGTCGAAATCACGAAAATATAATCATTCTATCATTCTATTGAATTACTTGCGTCCTACTCTCCTTTTCGATTTCCAGGTACAGTGCTTTTGAAGGGTGTTTTTTTTAAGAGCTTGAGAACTTTAAATAATAATACAAGACAGAAATATTATTGGAATGAATTTTTTGTTATTATACTCGTAATCTGGTAAATAATTTCATTTATTTATTTTTTAAATATGATTTCATGCCGCATGAGTTACATGGACCATTTGATCAGTCCAGTTTTTCTCTACTTTTTCCAATAAACCTGGCCGTATGGCGTCAATAGTGGCTTAAATATTGGCTTCCAATGCTTCAAAAGTTGCTGGTTTGTCGGCATAAAACAATGTCTTAACAAAGCCCCATAAAAAGTAATCGAGAGGCGTTAAGTCCCACGAACGAGGGGGCCAGTTAACAGGGTCACTTCTGGAAATAAAGTTGATACCAAATTGATTTTGCAATAAATTGATGGTTAAGCGCGCTATAGGGCAAGTTGATGGAACCAAATGTTGTCGATGTTTAGCTGATTAATTTTTGGAAACAAAAAATCAGTCGGCATGGCTCGATATCGCTTGCCATTCACCGTAACAGCAGCTCCTTCCCCATTTCGAAAGAAATAAGGACCGTTGATGCCGCCAGCGTGTAAGCCGCACCAAACAGTACATTTTAATGAATGCAATGGTGATTCGTTACCAGCTTGAGGATTGTCTTCGCTTAATATACGGCAATTTTGCTTGTTGAGGAAGCCATTTAACGAGAAATTAGCTTCATCACAAAACCCAATTCTTCGATAAAAAATGCTCATCTTCGGCCAGTTTCAAATTAGCCTAATCAGCAAAAATGCGTCGTGAACGATGTCATTTGGCTTTAATACTTACACGAGCTGTATTTTATAGGCACGTATATAAGCCAAGATCCTTACGTAAAATTGTCCACGTAGTATCGCGCTACAGCAGCAATACTCTCTTCAGTTCGCACATTTCTTTGTCTTGTTGATGGTTTTGAATCGAGAGGAGTAAAATTAGTGCGAAGACGATCAATAACTGCTCGAATGGCTTGCTCACTAGGCCGATTATGTTGACCGTAAAATTGACGAAGTGCTCTATGAACTTCACGAACAGATTTATTTCTTTCAAAGTAAATTTCCACAATTTGGAAGCGTAGGTCTGGCATTAAACGATTCATGATGAATTGCCAAATCTTACTGAATAGAAATGTTAACACAATTTGATATTGACAACAACCATCGAAACTTCTCATGCGGCTAAAAAACACCTTTTACTACTAAAGAACGTTGTTAATCTACCAATTCTCTTCCTAATTTTTGAAATGTTTGTATTCTAATTCAAGACACAGACAATTTAATCAACCGCATAGCATAGCTAGACCGAGTGATTTCTATATGTTTGGTATATATGTATACCACGCTGAGTTTTCGTTTCGAAAACGAAGCTGATGCAAATGATTTCCTTCCTTAAAGTCAATGCTAACAGTTCTCAATATGTTGACACTCCTGATCTCGCATTTAGGCCGTAGGCCGTGTAGCTTATGTTTTCTAGTTGTCTTATTCCGGAAGTTCTGGCATTTCTGACATATCCATTAAACTTTGCCAGGAAATATAGGATTTTTAGTTCAAAACTTCTGCCCGTCGTTTGGCCGACATTCCAAATTGCGGAACTCAACTGATTTCATAAAATCATTCCTCTGCAAACCCTCGAATATTGACACAAAAGCGTATTTTCCCCAAATTCACTGTTTCACTGTACAGAAGATAATGTATTTAAACATATTTACTTAGCAGATGCTGCGCTCTGGGGTGGGTCAGTGCTTTAGCTACCATGCTTCTTCGCTTTTTGCCATTGGCCTCCAATTGCGTACACGAAATGGGCTAAGATCCCTTTCCACTTGTATGCACAACCAAAGATGCGGTTGGCATATATTAAGTTGTTTCTCAAAGTTGGAATCGAAAACTTTTCCAGGCGGGGACTGGTGTCCGTGAGTTTAAGGTGACTTTTTCTAATCAGTTTGCCATCGTCGTACAGTTCGCGCATGAAGCATCTCCTCTATTCTCCATTGATGCAAACAGGACAGAAAATCTGCCTTTTTGGTGCGAAAGACACTGTCACCGATGTCGAGATGGTGCGTATCGATTTCGATACTTCATTCCCAAGATCCGCCGTTTTATGAAAGTGTGATCTACATATGTCGAACAAAAGTGATAGGGAACTACCAGGCTGTAGGGCATTTGGTATTCACTCAATAGCGCAGACAGGATCTTATTGTATGTGCGATATTGAAGAAACTTATTCCCCAGTTATTAGTCTAGTTCAGGGGATCTCTCTTCATTCAAAATCAAGAACCAATTCAGATTCGATTTGTAAATTTTCACCGGCAAAGATTTAAGAAATGAGTTGCTGTATCCAATCATCACCTTCTTATTTAAACAGCTCGCCAAGAATTTCATTCTTCGTATAACATTTGTCTAAAGCCTTGATCGAGCTCTTAAATTTTCGTCTGAGATACCCGTGTTGTCTCCTCTTTCCTGTTCGTAGAGCTCTCGGGTCGTTCGTTCTTTTTTCAAGAGTCGCTTTGTGAAATCTCTGTTTTGCTAAATTGTTTTTTTTTTCATTCGTAATCGAACCAGGACTTGACCGTGTGCTGACTTTGTATAACAACATTTCGCTCTACCCCAAATTCAAATACTTTCTGACTATTTTACCAAAGATATCCTTGTTGCCCAGTTGAGCATTTTAATCGCCAAAGACAGTTATCACGTCATTCCTTGTACGCTTTGTTGAAGCAATCTTTGGTAAGTCGTTCTTCTCCTCTATCGAGAGGTTTCTATGTCTTCTATTCGCAAATTCAGCCACTTCTGAATCCGCATTCGAATAAGCTTCGCTGTCTTTGTGGCGCCGATGGTCTCAAACATCCTCAACTAAGAAATTTTCACCGATTTTCCTTCCTTTTAGTTGTCGCTACCATCGCACTTCTGGAATGTGTCCTCTTTATAGAACTCAAAGATTTCCATGTGGTGTTAATACATATATGTGAATTAATACCTGATTCTTCGTGTACCCCACCAGATGACTTCAGATGTGGCAATCCTGCATACTCTAACTAATTCTGGCAGTGAGAGTATTCAATAAGACACTTGGGTACGTTGATCAAAGGGCTTCTCCTTGTCTCATTAAATCACATTACTCGGTTCGGCTTACTAATAATCCGAACGTGATTTTCCGAAATAAATAATCTATTGCCAAGCGCTGATTTATCTTGAGTCTGAAGGCAGCTTTACTACCCTGTTTTCCAACAACGCCTAACGTTTATTTATTAATAAATATGGAGCATGACCCAACTACAGAGATGCCGCAAATTGAGTGAAATCGAATTTGTTTCATGACTCACACCTGCGTCCTTATTCAAAGTAGGATCTTCTTCTTCTCGAGCCCATCACAATAAATCATCTTTCATTCTGCGAACAATAGATCTCCATTGGAAGCATTTAAAATTCTAGTGTTTCCTTGATAAATCACATAAAATCAATAGCTATCCATCTTTTCGTTTAGAATCTCTTGAAATTTTCATGTTTTATTAAATTCGTAAGGCAGAAGTCTTTAAAGTCACTTGACCCAAGCATTCAATCGGATAGTCCTTGTACAACTAAGAAGCAGTCAGTTATTTGAAAAATGACTTCCAGTTGGTTTATTCAGTTTCCAGATAGAAAACAATCTGAAACAAAATCTTTTTGGTAAATATTTCTTGTGACAGTAATATGAGATTGTAGACCGACTTGATGAGCTTACTTCGCAGTGGTTATTCTCTTCATCCTTGAAACCCATCCTTGTATTCACAAGCTCAACTACAACTTCGAGTTCCGTCACTCCTATTGAAGGCTTAACTTTTCACAAAAACATTTTTCAGAAAAACCAAATTTTTGAAATTTATTTCATCCATCCAGAGAGCTACTTACAATCTGTCATCCAATCGCAAGCCACCTGTTGTCGGGGTGGTGAGGGAAAGAGTTACAGATAGAGGAAAAAGGATTTTGTTGTGGCAGTTGTAAATGTCTTTGGTTGCATCCAAGTAGCCTTGAAATGTGCACATGGCATATATAAATCGGTTATTTTACTTTTTTTTCTACTCAACTCTCTGGAGTGACATTAGAATCAGAACACATCAACTCGCCTCGTTGTCCTTGTCGTTGTTGTACAAGTATGTATAGATTGTTGCCGTCGTTGACAACATCGTACAACTAAAGTGCAGGATGCAGGCAACTATTGAAAGTTGTGTTTTTTTGCTTTTCTTTTTTGTATTGAGTTTCCGCCTGGAATATTTTCCCTGAGGTCTACGACTATAGATGAGTGTATGAGCTGGGTTAAGTTCCGGCTGAGTTTTACTCAACCTACCCCTGTACTCGTACGAATATAATAGAGAGGAAAATATTAAATCGATTATTAACAATAGCCCCAAGACAGGACTGAACTAAACAAGTTCCCACATCATGGTGGTTCTTCCTGCTCTCTGTTTCCTAACGTTTGTGATGCTATTGTTTCTGGGCATAGTTATGGGTATGTCATACCTAGGTTCATGTAACGCCGATGAATTTACGCTCTATTTATCTAAATGAAAATAATAGTAAAGAAACCCTAGTGAGTGTAGTGGTTATCTTGCTATGTCTATAAATTTATGATCACGTGCAGGTGTACAACTCAGAGAAGATAATAACAATTGCATCGTTGCACTAGTAGGAATTTTTCTTCCTACTCTTGTGTTTGTTTCTGTGGCAGGATTAACCCCCTGACAAGGATAAATGGCAAACTGTACGTATGGTAATATATATGGTATATAGTAATTTTTTTTTCTCCCTGGTACGCGGGTGCAATTTTCATTTGTTTCTCAGGAAAATAGCTTATTTTGTTTCTTGTTAGAGTTTCTTGTTTCTTGTGTTTGTTGTTCTGCTTTGCTGTAAACTTTTATTAATTAGTCGAGGAAAAAGTTTTTTAATTTAATTTTTGAAAATAACTTAAAATGCATCGAAAGTCAAAAAGTTTCTGGCTGTTGCTGCAAGTGCGGGAAGGTGGGTTTAATGTATCTGTTAGTCTTGCTACTCTCTTGCACGAGCAACTCATGCCGATGTTATGCATTTTTGTTATCTTAGTACTGTTCGTAACTGTCAACGTTGTTTTTAAATTCCGAAACAATTGTTTTTTATCAACAGTGCCTTACATAACGATTGTATCCATGAGGAAATCTGGGGATTGAGCATCTATTTTGATAGAGATGGGAGTTAAGACATTATTTAAAGACAATGTTTTCAATTTAATATTCTTGCATCCCCGTTGGGCTACTGAGTGGCATATTTTCTATTCCTCTCCTCCTGTGACTTATGTAGGCTCGTGACTTATCTTATTTTAATTGATATCCGCAGGCCAAGACATTCTACCGGTGTGTTGGTTAAAATATCTTACATGAAAACTGCGGTACCCATCTCAACCTTGTCCCTAGTGCAATAAGAAATACCTCTAGCTTTACTGCAACTTCAGAGCTACACCCATTGTCGAACTACGCGTTTCTTGTTTTGCAGAGCCCAAATTAGGTAAACCCATCAGAGTTAAGTCATCGTTTTGTATTTGAGAAAGGTTTTAGGGCAACGAGAACGGCAAAGGTTTGATAGGTTGTTGTGATTGCAGACCTTCTCATACGAGAAGTTCTTTGTAGGAGTTGGTGTAATCATTCTTCTTATTTTTTGTACTCTAGTTATCCTCATTTTGGTAAATTTAGTCAGGATAGTAATTACTATCAGTCTTTCGTAGTTCCTTTCAGTCTCGCTATCGTGGATCCCTGTTCATTTGATGGCAGTAAACCTTGGAGGCTTCCCCTATATGCTTTTGAGTTCTAATTCTGGCCAGAATTCCTTATAATTGATGTACATAATCGAACCCTTAAGCTGTCAATACGATAATCCGCCTTCCAAGAGCTTGTAAGAAGGCGCTACAGTCCGGAGATGACCTGTGCCTCAACCAACAAGCGTCTTCTTTCATCCAGCACGATCAGCTTGGGCCACCACTTGCCGCTTGCATGAGCCACGCGGTCTTCTTCTATTCTTCTATTGCACTATACCTTGGAGGCTGATAAGAAAACTTTTCAGTCCGAAATGGTACTGTCTATCTGCTCTTCATGACCTCACCAAGTCATCGCATGCCGCTTTGAAGTGCTCGGTATTCAGAGCTTCCGGTCTAGGCGCTTTGATAGACTTGACCTTAGATATGAATATTTTCACTATATCCAGACTAGGTGGATGGAACTGACGGTCTTAATCATTCATGTTAAAATGTTCGCACTACCTGACAACGTGTTTAGTTGGTCGTGGCAGTTATTCAGTTCACAGAAATGCTCTTTCCAAGTCCTTAGCATCGAGTGCGACTCTTCTATGACATTCCTTTGTTCGTCTTCAGTTCGGTGTTTGTATTTCCATCTTCTTCTTCTTCTTCTTATCCTTTTATTAACCCTTTCCTCGTTATACGAACTTATGCGTAACGAGTTTCCCATTTTTACTGCATCGCTGCTGCTCCGCTTATGGGGTTGGCTAATGTCGCAGACCGCAGAACGCGTCTACATAATGCTCGGTCCTGGATCACTTCAGTGGTTAACCCCAGACGTTGTTGCGCATTTGCCATCTGAGAAATCCAGGAATTCTTTTTCCGACCTCGTTTTCTTACAGTTGGAGTGACCGTAGTTGATAGTGCCTTTTTAACCGGATTTTCCGCAGATCTTCTTTGAACGTGGCAATACCAACTTATTCTATTCGCCTCAAGCTGTTCGGTTACCGAATTCTTTATATGTAGACTTCCTTCCTTTCTCTAATGCAATCGCGTTTAGTGACTCCACTAGACATCCTTAACATTTTCATTTCCGCTGCCGTCATTTTGTTTTTAAACGCTTCGTACATTGTCCAGCACTGTGAACCGTATATAAGAGCTGGTCTTACAACCGTGGTGTAGAGTTTCCCCTTTAATTTAAGTGGAAATTTTCGGTCGCAAAAGATTCCCGAATTTTCCCGCCATTTCATCCATCCCACACTCAATCTGTGGTTTACGTCGTCGTCACATTTCGCTTCCATGTTAACGATTGATTCTAAGTACTTAAAGATAGTGCTTTTCGGTAGAACTATTCCGTCTAACAATATATCCGGAACAGGTCGCAACGGATGCGCAAATGCGCACGTCAAATGCTCCGTCTTTGAACGACTTATTTTAAACCCGTTTCTCTCTAGCGCATTTCTCCATGAATCTAAGGCATTCTGTAAATCTTCGACGTTATCGCTAAGTATAACTGCGTCGTCAGCGAAGAGAATTGGCGTTACATTAGCTTCGCGCATGCAGTCTTTTAAAAGATAGTCGAATACTACGTTAAAGAGGAAAGGGCTAAGTACGCTTCCTTGATGCACTCCGACATTAACTGGAAATTCTCTCGTTAGTCCAGCAGGGCTTTTAACCGCAGTTTTCACGTTTCCGTACATGTCTTGTATCATTCTAACATACGTTTCCGGTATGTTTTGAGACCTCAGCGCGGCCCATATGAGATCCCTAGGCACTCGATCGAATACTTTCTCGAGGTCGATAAATACCATGTGTAAATCCTTAGACGAATCTCGGTGCTTTTCCATTATTATTCGTAGGCTTTGGATAGCGTCCACTGTCGATCTTCCTTCAACAAATCCACACTGGCTATTATCGAGCTTTATTATTTGCCGAAGACGTTCGTTTAAGACTCTTTCGACGATTTTCATTGTGTGTGACATAAGCTTTATTGAACGGTAGTTGTTGCATTCTCGAGTGTCGCCTTTTCCTTTGTATAATGGAACTAAGAAGCTACTTCTCCATTGATTCGGCATGGGTTGTCCACATTTTAATTTATTTAAAAGTTTCGATAGCCAAACGCTGCCGATCCCCTCCATCTTCGACCAAAACTCTGATGGAATGCTGTCTGGTCCCGCCGCTTTCCCGCGCTTCATTTTTCCAATTGCTATACTTATTTCTTCGATTGAAAAGTCCGAAACTTCTTCCTCGAATAGACCAGCTGTCGGCACAATATCACGTGGAAACTGTTTGTTAAGCAACTCCTTGCAGTATTCAAGCCACCGGTTACAAATTTCCTTTAATTTGTGAATGAGCGACCGTCTGCATTTTTTATGTATTTCGGCGAGGTTATTTCCATTGAATTTTTTCTCCTCTGTACAGCGAGCTTAAAAATATTTGGCATTTTAGTACTGTACGACGTTTGAACTTCTTGGATAGCTTGTCTTCTATCTGCCGATCGTGAGGATATTTGTTCCAACTCCTGGTATAGGTTTTCCGCTTCTGCCGCTCGAGTTCGAGCCAGGACTTTCTTTGCGATCTTTTTGAGACGCTCGTATTCAAGAGCCAGTTGAGCTTTTTCGATATCGTCGCTCCGATCGCATTTTGTCCACGCTTGGAATGCACTCTTCTTGTCGGCCACAGCTCGTTTGGTTTCGTCATTCCACCACCATGTTTCTTTGCCGACGTGATGGTATTTCGATATAGTCCCCAGTGTTATGCATTCCTCGTGTATGCTGTTCCACATTTCTTGCGGGCTAAGTGAGTCTGCGATACCGTTTATATTGTGAAGTACTTCTTTAGCCAGTGCGATAAATCTTGCGCTTCGTTCCTTCGATAGATTATACCACCGGATTTTTGGCTTTCCAAACGATGCCCGTGTTTTCGGTGGTTCCGCTGTGAAAAATTCTGTATTGAGCAGACGGTGTTGGCTTACTAGCGATTCTCCAAGTATTACTTTACAGTCCTTAACACGGTTTCTCATCGACATTTTGCAGAGGTGATAATCTATTTGCGTTTCGTGGCCTGCGCTGCTATAGGTGATGAGATGTCGTTGATGTTTAATAAACATTGTATTTAAGACGGTTAAGCCGTAAGCCCTACATGCTACAAGGATGTCTTCGCCAGCTGAATTTCTGGTTCCAAAGCCTTTACCGCCGTGGCAGTCCTCATAATCAACATTTGTTTCTCCGACGTGGCCATTTAAATCTCCGCCTACGAAGAGCATCTCATCGATAGGTATATTTCTAAGCAAATTACCGAACTCTGACCAAAATGTATCTTTTTCCGTTTGGTCGCATCCATTTTGTGGAGCGTACGCGCTAACAATGTTCCACGTTTCATTGTGTATGACAAGTTTAACACTCATCAAGCGGTCGCTTATTTTCAAGATACCAACGATGTTGTTTAGAAGATCCGCTGCAACAACGATTCCAACACCGTTTCGTCCATTGACCGTTCCATGGTAGAACATCTTAAATGCCTTAGTTTTAAAATCTAGAAAACGCGCTTTATTTCCTGTATTACACCACTTCGTTTCCTGTACGCACAGGATTCGTAGAGTTCTGCGACGCATAATCGTTTCCAGTTCTAAACTTTTTGAGGTCATCGATCCGACGTTCCAACTTGCAAACCGAATTTTAGGAAAATATTTTGGAAACTTCATTTTGCCCGCCCCCGGAATCCGTCGGGCTCTGACACAAGCACTTCTGCTTGCTCTGGGATCACCCGAGTGCGTTGCAATCGTGGTGCCCAGCGGGGTAGTGCTATTAATTGCGATCATTTCCATGAAGTTTAAAGTTTGAGTGGTTTGACACTTGTATGCTCATTTCGAATTGATTGACTGTTCTTTTACCCCACCGGTAGTCTCCAGACGTGGGAACCCACTGATTGCATACAAACTTGTGGGAAAGTTTTAAGGTGTTAAAGTGTCACAGGCTCATTTTTGGTATCATAGTTGCCTGTATATGATTGGTGTCCCATTTAGTCGCCTCTTACGACAAGCTGGGACGCACTGCGGCACTATTCTTTATCCGATGCCGCACGGACGTGTTTGTATTTCCATGTGGCATGTTTTTTAATCTTTTCGTAAGACGTCTGAATCTCATTTCTGTGGAAGCATCTCTCATGGTCCTTCTTGTACCTCCTGAGAAGCCGGTGTTCTTCTATTTGCTTCAGTTTGTAGAGCTCGTCGCATTCGCATTCGTCGTCAAACCAGAGATTTCGTTGTGGTGATCGAGTGAAGGGGAGTGTTGCTGCAACCGTACCTTGGCGTTGTTGATTCTCGGAATACTCGGATATCAATTATCTGGTTGAGAGCTCATTGATCAGGAGTTCTCCAAATCCCCTTGCAAATGTCGAGGTGGGGGACAGCATACTAGCTTCGACAAAGTTTCTCACTATCTTAGGTGGTGTCGTGCAGGTTATACTTTTCGACAGTACAACCAGAGTTGCCCTGTATTCCTAAATTTGCAATAAAATCGCCATAGGAAATCCTAAAGTCATAGCTGGGGCACTGTTCGTTGGTCTTATTCAAGAGCTCGAAGAAGCTATCATTGGTGTCATCATTCATCTTCTCTGCGCGGGGACGGGGGGGGGGGGGGGGTAAATGACATATTTAGCCCTGAAATTGGATTGCTTCGAGGCACCCGTTCACATACCGGAAACTCAAGACTTCTTGCCTAAGTCTGCCTCCAACAACAAGTTCGCATCCAAATAGGCCCTGCTTTTGCCATCGATAATATAGGTATGTAATTGCCGCAGTGGATGTCGAGGTTTTCAATCCTCTCTTTGTCCGGTCCATCCCATCGTATTTCTGGATGGCGATAATATCTGCATTAGAGCGGTCTAGGGCCTTTGCTTTGCCTTTTACGGGACCTAGCAATCTAAGTGCAGATCCGAAGTTCGATATCGATTCGATATATCCGTATCCGAGGCTTTCTTTTTTTTGCGGGGCAGTAACCCCGATGGCTCAACCCCCAACTTGGAGAGGCTGTTCAATTTAAATTACCCTTAGGACACGGCGTAGGTAAGACCGAAGCCAGTAAACCGTTCGGGTCAGCTCAGCTCTTCTCGTAGTCCATTATGGGCTCATCCGCTACCATCTCTTTCCCAAGCTCCTGACTTAGTCCCGAAATCCTTTCCGGCCTGAGCTCTTAATACATTGGAGTAGTCCGGATAAGGTCTCATTTGTATTATTCCAGGATTTTACTTCACCGTTAGTTCGATCTGGAGAATTCGTACAGTTTTTTTTTTGCCTGCTGACTAGCACTCTACCAGTATTCGAACAGAACACTTTTAGCAAAATTAGCAAAATTAATGTGTAGATAAAGGTACTACACTGGGTACTGCAAGGTTGACAACTCTCAGAGTCTTCTCTATTTCTGCGGCACCTGCCTTTGAATTTAGCTTTAATTACAGCGATGATCCCATCAGAAATACCTCTCTCGAACAAGGCTGTCCGTATTAACTTGAGCTATCTTAGGCCTACTTAAGGTACGTAGATGAAAACAGGATACCAATGCCTATATTACTTTCTTTAAGTTAAATGCAAGGGTTCTCTGATACCCAGTAGTCCCGTATTGGCTATTGTTTTGGCTTCAACCAAAGGTTCACAAGTTCACCCTCCCTGCCATTGCTCTTGTCTGTATGATGTGGCTTGAAAAGATGCTGCTTGTAATTTTTTTTTTTTTTGTTGGTGGGTGGGTGTGAGAATCTTCATAGACACTATGAACCCGTTACTCATAGTAGTGTGAGATTCTTACTCACTAAAAACACGCATCCCTTCTTAACGACTACAACTAAGTTACCTTATCAAGTAGCTTCCGTTTTAAATAACGTTTGCGTGGGGCAGGTAGCTTTCCAGCAAAAGCACCTGCTAGTACCGCTATTATATGCAGATAGGCCTTATCGGGCCAGATCGAATGGTCTCGTTCTTTGTAATCGACGCACTAAGTTTGTCTCGTCCAGAATTTGGAGTATTTTATTATTACAATGACCATGAAGACGAATACGGAGTTTGCGAGCAAAGTTCATTATTTCATCCTCGAGGGTAACTATTCCTAAGTCCCTGTGGATATCACTGTCTCTGATATACCATGGGGCGTTCACGATTTGTCTTAGAACTTTGTTTTGATAGCCTTGGAGAATATTTCGGTTGCTTGGCTTAGTACAACCCCAAAGTTGTATACCGTACGTCAAACAGGTTTAAGCACTTGCTTATAGATGAGCAGTTTGTTATGTATGCTTAACTTGGAATGTCTTCCTAGTAGCCAGTGCATTTGTCTGAATTTATTTTCAAGTTCATCACGTTTCTTCTTAACATGCGGCTTCCATTTCAGTTTTACATCTAGTGTCATTCCTAGATACTTTGCTTCATTTGCGTATGGTATTTGTACCGAGTTAATGAAAATGAGAGGGTTGCTTATTTTCTGGTTAGTAAAATTAACATGAGTAGATTTGGTCTCATTGCGAACAATTCGCCATGTCTTTGTCCATTTGTAGATTTTACGAGTATCCAAAGCCGTTTGTAGTTTTCCAGTAGCTAACTCGACTAAAGTATCTGTAGCTAGTACCTACGTGTCGTTCGTGAACGTGGCTACTATGGTACCTGATTCTTCCGGTATGTCTCGAGTATAGAGTAAAAACAATACCGGGCCAAGTACACTTCCTTGCGGAACTCCAGCAGCGATCTCTTTAAATTCCGAGTATTCGATGCCATGTTTAACACGAAAAATTCTGTTTTCCAGGTACGATTTCAGAATCGTATGCAGCTCTCTCGGAAGAACCTGACTTAGCTTAAAATTTAAACCTTCATGCCATACCTTATGGAAGGCTTGAGACACGTCAAGAAACACGCTAGAACATATCTTTTTCCCCTCTAGGGCTTTCTCAATTTCATTCGTAATTCTAAAAACCTGGTCAATTGTGGAGTGCTTAGTTCTAAAACCGAATTGATGTTCAGAAATTAGACGTCTCTCTTCAATGATCGGTTGCAAGCGCTTCAATAGGAGTTTTTCAAATATTTTAGATATTATCGGCAGAAGCGATATCGGTCTGTAGGACTTTTTTTCATTTAGAGATTTGCCTGGTTTCGGGACCATTATAACTTCGGCAACTTTCCATTAGCTTGTAACGTTTAATATTCCTAACGCGGCATTTATAAGTTGGAGCAGTTTGATCAGGGCTTTCTTTGGCAACTCCTTGAGAATTTGACCAGTCATAACCAGAGGCTTTGTTATTTTTCAATTTTTTAATTGCTTGGTTAAGTTCTCGTAGGGATACTGTTTTTATTCTAAAATTGTCCGGTGCCGTAGTTACATAATTAGAACCTCCTGTTAACGCCTGTCCATCAAAAGGCTTAAACGTTTCTTCTGGGTGCTCGGCAAATAGATCCGCCTTCTCTTTATCTCCTTTTGCCCATTCGCCATTTTTTTTTCTTATGGGAGGAAATTGCATTTGAGGCTTTTTGATTCCCTTCATGGCTTTCCAGAGGGAGTAATTTGAATTTCTCTCGGCAGTCAGACCTTCGAGATATATCTCCGATATTCCGATTTTTGTAATCTCGTATTGCTTCCTTCAACTTGTTGCATAAGTGGTTTAAGTATGTTTTATGCTGGGGAGCACGGGATTGCTGCCACCTTTTGCGCGCTCTCCTCTTTTCTCTCAACAGTTCTTTTATTTCTGGCGGATATTTTATTTCACTACTTGCTTTTTCTTTTCTTGTTGGAGTTGGAGTGTTGTTCTAGGCAGCGTTCTGCAGGACTTTGATGAATCTGTCGACTTCGTCTTCTATTTCGTTTTGTGTTTTTAGCGACACGTTTAGATCTTTGTAATTCTAGGAGTCCACTGCCTGTTCATTCATGTCAATTACACGAGAGTATATCAAGTTAATTGCTCATGATGGCGAGATATCCCAAAATATGCTTCAACGATAGCACATTTGCTCTATTCAAAACCTTGTTAGGAAATTAATTAACTCTTTTGAAAAGGCTTTACTTCATTACCTCAATATTATCTCAAAAAATCATTCCTCTAGTTTACATAATTTTCAACTCAAAATCCTCCACATTGATGTTTTTAATCCAACCAGGATCCGAAACAAAAAAAAATTCCTTTGAGCAAAATACTCTCAACTCAATCCCTACAAAGGAACCCTTTAAGCTATTTTCTTACTACAAATATACTATATACACCTTTTCATAAAGATCACAATCTGTCCACTCCGACACTGATTAGATCCCACTCAAGTATAACTGCCCTTTTTTTTATCACTAAACTCTTGCCTACGTTCTAAGAAAAAAGAAAAAAGAAAAAATGAAAAATCTGGTTAACCAATGTCAGGGTGCAAAATTCCTTTTCTTTGTGTCTGCGACCAGTCCTATTATCAAGGCAAAAAACGAGGAAAAAAACTAACCCTCGACGACCAAATTAAAAAATAAAAAAAAAAACAGAGTATCCCTTAGCATGTTAGTTAAAGAACGATAGTCCGACGATCCAAGGACATTATTCTAACATTTATGGTTGGTTGAAGCTTCATATCTACGAGTACACGTCCCTTGCCAACGAACGGCACTCTTAAGCCGTCTCTACAAATACTTCATCTATAGGCATACATGTGTCCATAATGTTCATATACCAGGATAACACCCTCAACATTGGCCTTACCAATGTCCTAAATATTGCAAAAGGATTATATAAAGCCCGTGAAGTGGGTGGGTTGGTAAAAAAATCTACTCCCCAAAGGCATAACGTGTAAAAAGCGACAATGTCGGTAAAGCTTACAAGTATTCCCCAATCCCCATCCAGATAAGCACACGAACAAAAGAATAAGGATCCTGATCTAATTTTATTCAGAAAAAATGAATAAAACGACTACAAGTTGTGGTGGTACTACGAATATTATATAAAAAAGAAATAAAATCGATGTTCTGCCACCCTGTTCCCCGGAGAATTTCTTTTTCGGGAAGAATAGAAAAGAATTTTCAAATAAACGGATTTTGTGTCCGTCTCCGCATCCACGTGTACTGGCAACATTTCCTTATATTGGT
Source organism: Volucella inflata (assembly GCA_928272305.1). Lineage (NCBI taxonomy): Eukaryota > Metazoa > Arthropoda > Insecta > Diptera > Syrphidae > Volucella > Volucella inflata. The sequence goes on along the minus strand of OV743717.1, from coordinate 77,894,103 downwards.
ATGTAACACCCCAGTAGGAGTCTTATTTCTATTTCTATTTCTATTCAAATTCAGAAAACGTTAATATGCCCCTCATGTACGAATATATTAGCTGGGGTGAAGGGAATTTTCAAGAATCTTTAAACATACTTGTACATGTGTATGTGATAAATAAAAATTCCATCTGCCATTTGGTTCGTGTCTCATTTTATGTAATTTTTCTATTTTCTGTGTTTGTGTTTCTATTTTGCAGTTCGCCAGGAAAACGAGAGGCTGATGCAAGAATCCATAAATCGTGCTAGATTTGCGAAAAACTTCACCGATGCAGCATCCCTGAGCGCTACAGCTGAACAAATTCCATAACAAAGTTTTCAAAGGATCCTTGCCAACATGATTAGTGAAACATTAGCATTTATAACCACATAGATACAATAATAAAAAAAAAAATAAAAAAATCAAATAACGTACGTATATAGATACTTTTGAATATACTTGTAATTGAATCGATTTGTTTGTGAAATCTCTATTTAGACGAATGGAATGTAAAGGTATATATTTTCCAGCACCAATGGCATTTATTCAATTCAGTAGCAAAGAATGTCAACCAGCAATGCAGGCAAGCATACGAGTTTCTCATCTATTCTCTTCACATGTCAATATGAAGGAAAACGGAACACGGGACCCGAGACACGGAACATGGGACACATCAATAAATGTCATATTCCATTCCAAACCAACCAACCAACCAACCATCTATCTATAATGTGTCATTCGTCCACCCCAAAGAAAACAGGAAACGCTGTATAACTTCGACGACAATGAATATGATTACCATAACCTAACCACTACTACTGATTTCGATGGTGTGGATGGAGAACTGAGATATCCTTTCATCCATGATGAAAAGGATGATTAAGGATCCAAGAAAATATTGATCTATGGATCATCATGGATGAACTTCATTGGCATGCAAACCAACAAATGAATGCTTGTGCACTTTTATACCGTAGCTATCTCCTCGAACGCCTCCACGTTAAGTAAGTGTATGAGATTCATTTCCATCCAACCGGTTAATAACCATCATGACGGTCAAAGTTGTCACATACTCATATCCATGGAGTAAAGAAAACTTGTTACGAATATGAATGTGTGTTTCGTCTGTACATCTCATGCACCAAGGACAGTGTCAATGTGTCAGATTTTATATTTTCCGGTTTTTTTTTTTTTTTCAAACACCTCCAAGGACCAGTTATTTGGTCGTTCTTTCTATAGCTCATCCTATTTAACAACCCTGAGAATATCAGTCAATTGCAGTTGCATTCTCCCTGTACACTTATCGAATTATCATGATTGCAGATGACATTCAATTAATTACTTGTACTAGATAGTAAGGTGAATCATGAGAAACATTTATTGGAGAACATTGTAATGAATCCTTTCATACGAATTTGTATCGAAAGACTTCCCAAATATATTGACACCTACATGTGCAGAAAAAAAATATGATGGTTTATGTTCCAATCATCCTAAAACCAAAAAAAAAAAACAAATTTGTATGTGATTCATCTTTAAAAAAAAAAAAAAACAAACAAACAGAACTAAAATAAATAAATTGATAATATTGATGAAAGTAAAATATTGTAAATGTATTTAGAGAGTAAAAAAAAAGATGCTTTAATCATGTGTAATACAGGTATTTACATACATGAAACAAACAAAAAATAAATAAAAATAAGCAAAATAAAAAAATAATTATGTGTATGGGTAAAATTAAAATAACAAAACCGTTAAATTTGTCTTAAGAACGCAATAAATGCCTTTAAGTATTGTTACAGAAATTAAAAAAAAAAAATATTGTATTGTATTAATATTGTTAAAATTTTTATTGATTTATATTTAAAAAATGAAAAACAAAATTTAAGAAAAATATTTAAATTTTGTTCGTCAATCAATCAATTTTTAGTATCTTTTTATCTAATTAATTTTAAACTAATTTTGTTTTCCTTGGTTCTATTAAATTTAGTACGAGCAGAGCGGATTTTTGTGGCAATAATTTTTATGTTGTCAATATTTTTTTGTAACTTCTTAGAATATTCAAAGTTTTTTTTGTTAATTTTAAAAATAAAATATTTAAAAATCAGTTTGCATAAATGCACATTATATAATCCAGCAATAGCTGAGGGGCTTATGCTGGAATTTTTGAAACTCGTTTTAGTTCTCCTGAGCTTTACATCCCCAAGAATTTACTACACCTCGACTTTATCGTCTTGAAAACTCAATTTTTTTTAAAGCAAGGAACGAACGAAATTCCCTACATGTCATAAAGCCATCTTCAAACAATCTTGCTCTATCGTTGCCAATTTGCCGATGTCTACATGGATTCAATTTTAATGACATATCTGAATGACTTTTGTATCGCTTGCTTGGCTTACGGACTTAAAGGCAGTTCTGAAAACCATTTAACTGCGGATCACCTCGTGAATAAAGCTGGAAGTCAGCTGGTACCTTACCATAATGTGGTCGTTTTGCTTTCGACGGTAGTATTTGTATATGGCGATAGCAGCTGGAGACGACGGATAAGCACCTCTGGAAATATGCATACTTCTTATTAGGTAATATTTTGATACACCGCACTCATATCCCTTACATACTTAGATGACGCCACAGTCCGGCCTGGATCTTGGTCTCTACCAATAAACCTCCCTAGTAAGCGCGAAATATGGGTATCTGCTTTCAGCCCCGTAGTTCAAGATGGTTATAATGACATGGAATTTGTATGCGCTGCCTAAAATAGAGTTTTCCCCCATCGCGATGTATTTCTGATTAAAAACATAAATACCATAGGGGCGATTGATTTATATTAATACGCTCTCGTCATCTAGACAACGGATGCATACTTTTCTGAACATCTTGTAGAGCACGCTGTTGTATATATACCCTCTTCAAAAGCTTATCAACGCCTTTTCATAGAGCACGACTAGGATGATGAGGCTCTTATACAAAGTATCCGAGGCCGCCTTTTGAACCAAAAAGAAGCGTTTTCTAAGTTTAATTCTTTCTCGTCAAAATGGCTTACTTCCCTACTGACGCTCGAAAAAATAGGCATAAAAATGACTCGGCCATATAAAACATGAATTATTCTTTGTTTTACGTATATTGCACATATAATAGATTTATAAACATTTTCCAATATTATACAAAAGCAAATAACAATAAAATGGCGGAGATATGAGTCGCTCAGTGGGACCCTCTTTTTAAAATCCTTGCTGATGGTGGACATGAATTCTCTGTCCAGCATTGTCTGAAAAAAACAAAAAAAAAATATTGCCTATTCAGAAGCGTAATAGCTAAGACGTGAAGCTTTTTTTTTTGGAGAAATGACAACTGTTTGAAAAAAATATTTATAACTTCGAATATATATAATATTACGTCACGCTTAATATTATAAGAAAATAAGTGCTGCAAATTTCAGTCAAATGGGTTCAGTAGATTTTGAGATATCGTGTACACCAGTTTGAAAGAAGTGATTTCGAGAAAAATGTGAGAGAAAGAAAAGCTCGATGTTAACGCTTTAAAGCAATGGTTTTTTAATTACCTTCAATCTTCGATTTCTGGAGCTTACATTTGGTCTTCTGTTGCGTTTGTCATGTCCTCTTGTAATTTTGAGCAGCCCTTTTGAATTTCCTGGCCTCCTTAGTCTCCTTTTGGGCCCTCTTGTTGGATATGGATATTCGCTGAGAGTCCGACTTTTCGGTATATTGCAACGCGCTCGGACCAATTACAAGATTTAATAATTCCATCGTACGTAATATACTGTATACCCATCGTTGAATATACTATATTCTGTCCAACATAAATTGGTAGTACACGTCCTATGGGGAAGCTTTTTCGAAATCAGTAGCGTGCCATGTTTTGCACCATAATAAATTGAAAGAAACCCCCCATAAAAAGTTTTTACCCGCCAGTGAATTTCCAATTGCATCTGACGTAGATCCAACACATCTAATTCAGCGCACATCTTTGTATGCACCGTGCACTGATTGGCTGCTGCTCTTCAACCCCTATTAAATCGGCGTGCATTCAGAGTTACCAGTGTCCGTTTGGTAACTCGTTCGTTGGGTTTCTGTTGAGTTCCTTTTGGTTTTAGAGCGTTATCGTGGAGATCTTGTTGGGATCTTTTGAATTTCTTTTAATGTGTGGAAAATACGTTAAAATGCAGTTACAAATTTGTAAGCTGGTTTCTTTAAGGAAAAAAATTATTTGCGTAGGTTTTCGCAGCGCGCGGTCAGTTTTTTGATGTTACTTGTAAACCAGTTCCTGTACCTTGTGTACCCCATTTTATAGTCTAGCACAAAAATATAATATATAATGGCGAGTTATACATTTCTAATTGCTATAACTTCGGTAATAATTTTAATTTTCGAATGTTTCAACGCTTAAAGTATTCTTAAAAATATAAACAATTTATTTAGCCAAAAAAAACGATTTTTTTTTTAAATTTCAGGGTGGTGTTACCCCTTAAGGTTTCAGCTTTTATTTGTCAGGTTCTGACTAATTTGGCCCGCATCTGTTTCAACACATTCAGGGCAATTCCGAGGGAAAAAAAAATCCACCCGAATATTTTTGTTCCCTGGAAATTATTCCTCCTATCGTGAATTTCCATCGAAATTTATTTCCCCCGGAATCTGCAAATTATTTTCGAAGTTTATGTTCGAATGTTTTGGCAGTTTTCAATCGTGGTTTTCTTCAGTTGTCAATACAGATTTTTGAAAATATTTGTTCAATAACATAAATTAAATCAATTCTTTAAAAAACATTAATATGTACTTATAAAAACTATTTCATTATTTGAAGTTTTTCCTCTTCTATCTGTATACGCCGCTCCTGAAATTGCATTGTAGCCTCAATTTCCCATTTTCGTAGGCGTTCCATTTCTACATTGTGGCGTTTAGCCTCCTGTAAAACCAACTTTTGCTGGTCATAAAGCCGATCAATGGATCGATATATTTTTTTGATATTCGCTTGTCTATCCACGTGGTCATTTGATTGGAGGCCCAAAGCTGTTCAGCTCCTTCTCTAGAAGTTTCCAAAACTTTCTTGAGTCCTCTTTGCTCCTGGTAGTACTGAAACCATTGGCAATGTCCCGATTTTCGTCAAATAAGTTGATCATGATCTCCAACTGCTTTAGATTGGTTGAGTTAGATCTTAATTCAAATAAATCAACGTTTATTAAAGTATTTTTAAAAAATAACTTTAAGCAAATTGCACATACATGTTCAATTCTCGATTGTATTTTAATTTTTTACTTTTAAAATAGCACTTAAGGGCACATCAATCTCGTATCACCTCTATTGGAACTCAATAAAACTTGTATAAACTTATGTATCTCTTATCTATACATTGCTGCCTTTGTTTTGAATTTCTCCAACAAATAAACGAAGGAAAAATTACGGGGGAAATCGCGTTGGAGTTCCGATGGAAATTTTGTTCACGACAGCAATTTTTTCCGGGGGAAATTTTTTCCCTCGGTCGAAATTCATTGCCGATACCTATTTTTCGAAAATGGGAAACATTTCGGGGGGAATTTTATTCACGATAGCCCTGATTATAAAACACTGCAATGCTAAAGCCGGACGTAACTCTTCAATTGTGTATACTTCTGGAAAACATTTTCTATATATGTAGATGTTCGCTAGTTCAAAAACGTAATACTGGCTTTTTTTTTGTATAATGAAACTGATAACAATCTGGGTGAACTAGTTTGAGTAACTTTATATTCTCTCCATGTAACTGTGTATTTTTATTGTCAGTATCTGAATCAGCGTTACAGTCAACATTGGAAGCGTCTTAAAGTGAGTACTTACTTACTTATCAGGCCAGTGACCTCTAGGATATCAGAACCGGGACGTAAAGCTGCCTTCTATTCTTCACAATCCGGAACCTACTTACTGTTTTCTGAATTACGGTTTCTATTGATAGTAGCCGCTCTATTGATCACTAAACCCAAGCTTCAGTCTAATTTTTCTCAGACTGAGATTCGAAATACCCCATACACTGAAGAGTCCTCTTTGTAACCTAGTCAAGGCAATCGACGATTTATTGCTTTTTATACATTTTCATACAGTTCGTATATTTTGGAGTTGCTTTCCCCTCTTGTAACTAGTACAAACTAAAATCTTCTTTTCAAGGACTCAAAGATTTGCCTCCTTTTCTTTGTTGTCTAGCATTTAAATGTGTAAGAAAGTGGCTGGCAAGTTCAAAGTTTTGTCGAACATGATGGTGACATTTCGTCTAACCCAAGAAGTAGTAAATCTCCAACAGAGTATCATTTAGAGAGTTGCAAATATCGATGATATCGGTTGTTATCTGAAACGTGCTCAATAAATCTATTGATAGGCATCATGACATACTTTGTCTTCTTATCGTTCTTTGTAAGCGTTAAAGGTGTTCTAAAAAATTCGATAATGGCACGCTTGGAGCTCTTGACGATGTCAGAGATCATCAGATCATCAGATGGCCGGATATATTTTCTTCTGTGTTTGTGTCTGCTCCAGCGGAAATCACATAACGAAGCGTCTTCTTGCCGAGATCTGGTACATGTTTCGAATGATTTTAAGGTTATACAAGTTGGCGCAAAATTAATCATCCAATTTTGGTTTTGAATTACTTTTTTACTAAAAAAAAAAAATGATTTTGAGTGATGGAAATCTTCATTTGGACCTTTACAATTTTTTGTGTTAAGTGGAAAAGAAGATATCCGCCAAGTGGCTGCCGCTAGTGTTGATACACATTTGTGCCCGTTTTATCGCATTTTCCATGACTTTCCGCAAGATTTTCAGTGATAACTGTTCACATTCCTGTCGAATATTCTCCTCTCCTTAAGGGCTGCGATTGTCTGAGGCTTGTTGGCATAAGCCCAATAGTCCCAAAGAAAGAAGTCTGGGATGGTTAAATCAGGCGATCTTGGTGGCCATGCCAAATCGCCAAAACGGGAGATTACGCGACCAGTAAACGCTTCTTTCACAATATCCGTTGTGGCTCGCGCTGTGTGTGCGGTTGCACGGCCCAAATACTCCTCCCGCATGAACGCCGCACCACACAGTGGCTTAGAGTGGATGTAATGGCTCTTCGTGTAGCACACGCGGATTTTCAGTACCCCAGAAATGAAGATTTCTTGGCGTAACCGCTTAAGTGTTTAGCCATCTTATTCTGTATCTCGATGTCATGAATATTTGCATGTGCGACTTCAATGTGGGTAAAGAAGTGGTAAACATCAACTTCAAAAACGTCGATATTGAAGCCTGTCTTCTTCTTTTTCTATGACGTAGTTTCAACCTTTTATACCCAGTTGACTGCATATTGGACCAGTGCCAAAATAAAAAATGTTTTTTGTGAAAATACTTTATAGGTACATAAGTGGCATTGCTTTCTTTCTATTATTCCCGATCCTAACCAGCGTACTTCCAGAATTGTAGTGATGTTCACATTATATTGCATGGAGTTACGAGTATTCCGATGTTTTTTGGCAGCTCTCATATCGCTGTCCTTTGTCACTCTGTGCCAGCATTCTTAAAGGGAAGTCTGTTACAATAAGATAATGTGTTGTTCGTTCGCTAACATCACGCACATCAGTTTATCCAGTGAAGAAGGCGTATCATTTAGTTTAGAATATTGCTGCATAATTAAATTTTCTATTCGCGATAGTCCAATTCCCTGTTCAATGGGTGTATATAGAATTGAATTATAGAGTGGCAGAGAATGTACGCGACATGTAGCCTGGTCGCTTGTCTTTCTGAATTTTAATTCCCAGTATACTGGATGTATACCTCTATTCCACGCGTCGGTAACACGAATGAGTTTCGTCTGGATGCAGAATCTGTTGACACCTTTACTATGTTACGGCATTGACACGTATAAAATTGATATTTTTTTTTCAAATTTACCTCTTTCGTGCATTATAACTAGTGCATCGCCGATAACTTATAATTAATGGCCCGATCTTACGATAATGACATGCTTTATTCTGAATTTGTCATTTTATTAACCGCCAAACTGTAAGATTAAATTGTTATTTCGGCCACTTAAACGAAGCAAAAAATCAATTACGAGGCAAACAATTCGTTTCTTTTCCTTAATCTTTCTTCTTTTTTTTTAAGTTTTAATTGCTATTTCAAATTAAATTTATATTTAATAACATTATACAAAAAACTAAATCATATACTTTGAATAAAAATTTACAGAATGTCTTATCAAAATAAAACTAAATCAATTAGAAATCAATAAAACAAAAATATCATGTAATTAATTCAATCAAAACCAACAATTAAACGTAACAATTAAACAAAAAGAGTCAACTAGATTTTTAAAAATAAGAAACAAAAATAGTTAATATCTGACACAAAACTACTTTCTACCTTTGTACTGTGCAACTAGCAAAGCAAAAAACCAAACAAAAAAAAACAATTAAAATCGTTTTAAATTAAAAACAAAAACATGTTATTATAATAAAACAAAAAACCAAAAACTATTATTTTTCTAGAAAACCAAAACCAACAAATAAAAAAATTTAATTATAGTATTCTTACATAAAAATAAAATTAAAAATAAATTAGTGAACAAAAAGTATTATAATTAAAAAATCATAATGCAGTATTTGAAAAAAAAAAAAACAATTTTTTTTTTGTTTATATATACATATAAAAATAAATAAATTTACTAATGAAACAAATTTAAAATAAAATGTAAAATGTACTATTAGTTAACCAAAAAACAAAAAATTGGTAAATAAAATTGTTCAATTGGGTATGCCAAAATAATTGTGTATATGTAACAAATAGATTTAAAAAAAATAAATAAAATAACAAGAAAAGAGTAAAACTTTTGTTAAACACGGACATATATATGTACATCACGTTGGAACAAAATAAAAACGTTCGAAAAATAGTTTTTGAAAATTTTAGTATTTAAGAAAATATTTACGGCTTCGATGTTAAGAAATACAAAAAAAAAAACAAATTCTAAAAGAAATTCAATAATAAAAAGAAAAACAACTGGACAGTTAAAAGTCAAAATTTATCGGTTTTTTTTCGTTTTTGTTTTTGCAAAAATTCAATGTCGAGAACACAAATCTGTTTTTTGTAGTAACAAATCCAGTTGTAAAGAGTTCTTGTGTTAGCTGAGAATGCGGTTGTAATTTAGATAAAATTGCGAGCTTGTTATAATATTGATGATAAAAAAAAAATACAATTATAAATAAAAAAGTAAATTAATAAAATTAGAAAAAAATTATATATTATATAATTATATTTAAGTAGATTAGCCACGGCGATGATATTAAAAATTGTTTGTAAAATTATGTTAATTACGTATATTGTATTTATCTAATGGAAAAATAGAAGAATACAAAATTATATTTGTCTTAACGAAATTTAGCTCAGAGGAAGGTTTATAGAAAATTGTTTTGATAAAATTAATATAATTTAAGAAAATTACTAAATCATTTATTTTTATCTATTTCATTATTTCTAGTTTTTGTTTTAAGAAGGAATTTAATTTTGAGATAATTTTCGCAAGCGTGTTGTTAAAATGAAATAATTTGAAAATTTTTATTTCTTCATGTAGTAAATATTTGTTTACCTTTTGTCAGGTTACGCTTACATATGATGTTTACGTGCGTATAATTCCGAGAATGTTCTGTCCTGGGAAATCAATACTTTTATGTATTCGCACGAGTCCATTTGTTTTGTTCGCCCCATGAGGAATACTTCAAACCAAAATGCGAAGTGGAATGGCTGCTTTAATCAATCATACCTATACGACGTACACTTTTCATTCTTTCTATATTGAGGAACGATGCGGTGTCGTACCTTCGCAATTTAAAACAATATGAAAGCTGAGATTGTTCCTTTGTATTTTTGTTATTTATTTTGGATTGAACTGAAGAAATGTCGATTTGCTGTTCAAAAGGAACGTGAACATCATAAGGAAGTTGGTAGGCCGAAGTTATAAATACATAGGTTAGCCAGCATTCATTTTTGGAATGAAAACGTTTGAACCCAGTATAAACAAACCGAAATACCAGCAATTCATCACATTACCTCGTTGATGACAATTATTGAAGTCATGTTCTTAGGTATTCGTTAGAATGAATTCCTTAACTACTTCGAAGTTTTATAGCTATGTATACTGCACTAACCGAGTCTGCTGACAGCAGAGGTCTGAAGAATTAAGGCGTCATTATCGAAATATATCAATTTAATTGCCTTAAGAGGAAAAAAATTCACTTGATTACACCCTTCCTTGTAAGAATCCGACGCAAAATCAAATTATTGCTGACGAAAAATAGGCTTCGAGAGAGAAGCGACATTGGGAACTACTGCTTGGTGTGCCAAATGTGTGGTTTCAATGAAAGCAACCAATTTGTATTTTTATGTGAAACAAAAAATGATTAAAATATGAGACACGCCTCATAAGAAGTCTAGGGAAAGACGAGCTATCTAACAATGTACAAACCCCACCAATTAAATGTTTAACCTTTTCCCAGTCTCTGAATGAATTTGGCGTTGAAATCTTCGCTGATTATTGAATATTTGTACACACATTCCAATCCAAGGAGGCGAAAATATAACTCGAATTCTCAGACAAACAAGTTGATACAATAGCCTTCCACTTTTTACAACGATTTCCACGATGCCTGCCTGTAGCACCTTCATTTCAATCGCAAGTCTTTCTTATGAAGATTGCAAGACTACTTCCTTGTAGTTGGATTTGTTTTTTCTTACTACAATATATGCGTAGAGTTACTTTCGCTGACCAAAAACACATCAGTACCTTGTGCCCTGCTCTTCGGCTGTAGAACGGGAGCTATCAATAGAGTGGAATTCAATGCTTCCAACACACAATGCTGTCTGCTGTCAAATTCAAATAACCAGCCATTATCCATGAATGGCAGTTGCATCATCGAAACCGAAAAACTTTCCATTCTCGGTATGTTCGGAAATTTTCATAGTCCCCAAAAATGCTGCGAAATGTCTAGGTTTTCTTAAGCGATGTTAGAACTTTTTCACCCGCCATGATCTGGTTTTAACATACAAGGCTTTCATCCGCCAAAACTATAGTGCAATGCTCAAATCTGGTCAGGTGCTCCTATGACTTCTTTGCACTTACTAGATAGGATTCAAAAGAGTGCGTTAAAACTTATAGGTGATGTCAATATTACGCAGTCGATTGACATCCTGGACCACCGACGTAATGTCACCTTGTTCTATCGCTATTTTCATCAGAAGGGTTGATCCCTACGAAAGTAAGCTTCTCGCTCATTGAAGTTCTATCTAAATAAAACCGATGTTTGACGTCCACCAGCATTTATCTGCCCGGTTTGCTGGACAAAAAATCATGTTATCTTATTCATAAATAAACTGACTGTCTATAACCTACATACATCCATATATGGACAATCTGGGCAACAACTCTAATGATTTACAGTGTCTGCCGTTTTTAACCACAAATTGGATTGGATTGGATGAATTGACTCCTACAAAAGTGAACTCGTATTATCTAAATGCGGATGACTTCTGGGAACGTATTGTACTTCTGGTTCACGAAAAGTCATACCATCTACGTCATGTATTCATAAAAACTTCGACTGGCAGCTGACATATACGGACAATGCTAGGACAGTTTCGGATTCCGAGAAATCTTTTTCACAAAACCAGGAAATATAAGTTATTGTCTCTATTGGCATAGAAAGATTTAACTACGAGTATTTGCGTAAGATATCTGTCAGCATCAAACGATTTGCTAGTGGTTCCCTTTAATTTAATAGGTCTCAATAAGTAGGCTTATATTACTGTAGCACGAACAGGAGTTCTTATATTTGCAGGATCCAGGATTATATTCCCTGTTGTACGTCTGAACTACGATTTTCCCCTTATTGTCCTTGAATGCATTGGTTTTGAGTTCCATACAGGTGTTTATGTGAAGCCTAAAGAGTTCTAATCGCATGCTTTGTCTTCGCTTACAGATTGCATGAAATGCCATCTAACCTATGCATATCGACCCAAAGGGTTTATTCTTTATAGTTGGCTTGAATACCCCTGGATGGCACTGATCCCAACCCCTCTGTTACAATCTACTTACTTTATATTCACTAGCTGTATCAATAGCAAGGTGTTGCAATTTTTCTTGTCGCGGCTACCTTCATGTTCATTGTAGCTTTACCCTTACCGATTGAGAATGGAACTTCTACGAGTAAGCGAGGTTTGTGGTTATGTAATACCAAGTCTGGATCAGACCTAGAATATATTCTAAAATACGAACCATATGTCAATCCTGTTCGAGATTGCAGTGTACGGGCAAGATTTTTCACACAACAGACGAAGACATCATCCAAGAAGCCTCTACAGAAAAAAATCTGATGTCTAGATTAAGAGCCGATTCTGAAACTTCCGTTTTTTTCATGTTTCAAATCTTAGTCGAAGAGAAGATAGTTACTTAGAGCTTAAAAGGTAAATACAGAGTTTTTTATTAGAAGCCGCCCTTTTGTTTTTAAAAGCGTTTAATAGAAATTTCGATTTTGGGATCTAAATTACCAAAAATTATTTCTCTGAAACCTTTTCCAAGAAACCGCTTACATGAGTCGATGCAATAGATCCAGTTTTGCCTGACTTGTTCGCATTACTCGGGCGATATACCAACAATTTTACATCTTTAGCTCGCTTCCAAATCGTCTAGACTTTTAAGATTGTTATCATAGACCAGGAGCTTGAAAAAATAACAGTTTAAGAGACGTCTCATTGGCAGGGCCAAATCGCCCGCATCGATTACAAGACGTATGACAGTTAAACCTCCGGCATGTAAATGACACCAAACAATCGACAACACTTGACGATACGAGTATCAGCAAAGATATTTAACCAAAAAAGAATTTGCCTCATTAACCAGGAGGATTTTTCGGCGAAAATCTGAATCTCCTCTCACCTTTAATAAAGCCGAATCAGCAAGAGTACAGCAAGTACGATGTCCATCTGGCCTTAGCTTATTATGATCTTATATGGACATACAGCCAGGTCTTGAGATTGGCGCAGAGTTGATTCGTTGTGGTCCTGAATAATCAACCCAACCGCAATGTTCTCTTCACTTCTGACGCTTCGCCGTCTTACTAGTACTCCAAAGCTACCGTGTAAGTAAATTAATTCCCTCAACTCTTCATTATCAGGACGAATATAACTGCTATAAATTGAAGTCAATAATCCTAACTGGTCGCAATTATGGATAGAAACATTTAGTGATTTGCAAACGCCGCTGAAGGGTATACCTTTCCCTGATCAAATTGCAAGCTCTCTGGATCTTAAGTATGACATTTCTTCAAAGATAGAGACCATTGTTAAGATCAAAAATTATACGAGTACTTTGTATTATTATTCTGAATTCGATATCCTTATAAAAATCAACTTAAATTTCTGACATACCATCATTTATGCAAGCAACCTGATCGTATCTATACCATACAACTAGTTTAAAGCCTTCTCCCTTTTCTATCTATCTATCTTTGGTTAATTTTGGAAACACAAACTTTGTTGTTCCTATTTATGTTTCATTTCCTACGCTTGCTTCTTCTATTGTATTTCATAAGTGCAATACCTCCCATAAATTTCCTTTGCTTCGGAATGTGATTGTGCCTATAGAAAGAGGCGAACAAATTGGTTCAGACGGTTTCAAATTAGCAAAAATCTATTTCTAAAAAATAAACAATTTTCTGTTCATCTAGCAATTAAAGAAACACTCAGCAAATTAATATAGAAACAAAATTTGCTTATATCAATAAAAAAAAATTCAGAGCTTTAAGTGCAATTTAAGTAAATAAATAAAAACACTTAACCAAAAACTAATAAATGAAAAATTGTGAAAAAAATATTAGCGCAATAATTTCGCTGAGAAAAAATAATATTAAAAAATTCATCAAATAAAATTTAATATAAAAAAAAAACCTAAATATGTATGAAAACAAAGTATGTTTATATTTTTGTAAATTATCTTGTCAATAACTATTTAAAAAAAAAAAACAACCTAAACTCTAACAATCCACAGACACAGCAAAGACCGTAATCAAAATTTAACAAAATAGAATTAAAAGAAACAAAACCAAATACGAAACGAACAATTTTTTAAAACCCTTAATCAGGTGGCAATAATCAAATAAAAATTTATCTCAACACAGTACCACATGTGGCAAACAAAAATTGACCAGCAAATTTCCTAAAATCAAATAAATCTGTAAATGTAAAAATAAACCTAACTACAATACATAAAAACAAAAATGATTAAATTCAAAAACAAATTAAAAACTAATAACAATTTTGATTTAAAATAGAAAAATGAATTAAAATTAAAAACAAAACTTTTAAGTACTGAAATTCGATGTATTGCATTACTTTGTTAAATAGTTATAAAGAAATTAAAAATAAAATTATTATGTAATAACATTAACTAGTGAGATTGGCAGGTTTTTTTCTTTGGTGTTTGTTTTTGTTTTAAAACAATTTTAACCATTTTATTTATTCACTATATTAAACAATCTCACTAATTTGTATTGTTGTACATTAACTAATTACGTTATAAGAGAAAAACAAAATAAAAATAAAAATAAATAGAATCGATATACAAAATAAATAAAATGTTAAAAAATAAAATGAAAAAAATTCAATTTAATGTAGTATTAACTTTAATAGGTTAAATTATTTTAATAGATACAAAGAAAAACCAATAAAATAAATGATTTAACGAAATTTGTAACATTTACAAAAAAAAAAAAACAACACAAAACCAAAAATTTGAAAAATGGATGCAAGAACAGATTAATTATTATATAAATAACAAAACAAAGAAACAGCATTATACAAGAAAACAAAAAAAAAAACAAAAAACAAATGAAACACAAATCGATTCTAAATGTTAATTGTTGCTAATACATGAATAATTAATATTAAACATTAATAATAGTAAACATAATATTTATAAATGAATGGTAAAATGTTTTATTTAAACTTAAATTGGGTGGCACTCTTTTTACGTATGGTTTGGTCTTCTTTCTTTGGTTTTCAAGCCGCCCTATTTTGGCAATTGAAACAACCTACCTCTCGTCAACAGGGGGCCGATTTACAGGAACTTTTTTTTTTTTTGAGGAAAAGAACACACAGGCAGAATACTTCTTGAATGTTCTCTTTACTAGAATTTCTGTCTTTCGTAGAAGGATCAGTGCCAAGTAAATACGGTTGCTCAAAATACATCAATACATCGAAAACAACATGTTTAACGATGCATCGATGTATTTAGAAAGTTTAGAGAGGAAGTAGTGGGATTTCTAATTTCAAAATATCGGGTCTTGACAACTTTGAATGTAATTTGTGAACGCACTCTTTCACTAATCATCAAACTGTCACTGTCAATTTATTCAGTAAACTCAACATTTTCATCATGGTAAAGTGCACGAACGAGCAACGTCTGCAGATTATAAAAATTTTCTTCCGAAATTCGGAGTCGGTGACTGCAACTTTAAGAGGGTTAATTCCAATTTTCGGTCGTAATTCTCGCCCTAGTAGACACGCAATAACAAGTTAAAGGCAAACATTTAAGTCTACATATTCGTTGTGTGATGTTGCCGTGTCAGTGAGATAACGGGTTGGTCGAAGTGTCGAAAATATCGCTGCAGTTCAGGTGTCCGTAGAAAATGATCTAAATCGGTCAATTCCACGGCGTTCTCAAGAATTCGGCATCTGCTATAAATACAGACAACGACACCAGCGCTGAGATCAAACGAAGAATAACTCTTGCCAATCGCTGTTTCTTTGGGCTAAGAAGGCAATTGAGTAGCAAAGCCCTCTCTCGGACAACAAAAGTCACCCGTTGTAAGACCTTAATAATCCCGGTCCTGCTCTATGGCGCAGAGGCATGGACATTATCAAAAATGGATGAGGGTGCTCTTGGCTGTTTCGAAAATTGGAAAATTCTTCGAGTGATTTTCGGAGGAGATACAACAATACAATGGACTGTACAGCGACATCGATCTAGCCAGAAGAGTGAAGATCCAAAGGCTGAGATGGCTGCGTCATGTAGAGCGCATGGGCACCAATGCTCCGGTCCGAAAGGTTTTCGAATCCGCTTCCGAGGGACAGCGCAGTAGAGAAAGGCCAAGACTCAGGTGGCGCACGCAAGTGGAAGGGGACCTCGGCCAACTTAGCGTGCGGATCTGGAGGCAGGTAGCGCAAACTACCTGGAGAGGCTTGTTCATTGAGGCCCAGGTCCACCCCGGACTGTAGCGCCACTTAAAGTAAAGTAACACTACAAAAAAAAAAGTAGGAGCGATTTTTGACGTAATATGCCTCTGAAGATTCAAGTCTTCTCCAAAACCCAGTTTTAAATGCATTTTATTTTCTTAATCACTAATTCTTACTTACTAACAAAAAATGCTTAAATGCTAGCTTACAATTACTAAACAATCTTATACTAACTTACTGGCCCTACACAGGCACTCTAAGCTACTCTAAATTTTTAATACTATGTCTTTCGACTTCATTTACATTTTATTTCTGATATTTATTTTCTATTCTTAAGGCTAAGAAAAACATTGTTAACAAAAACTTAGCATATGGACAATATGGACAATATTTTGTATTTTTTATAAAAACTTAATATCTAACTTAAAAAAAACCTTAGTCTAGCTAACCTACATACACAATACACACATATAAACACATAGACATTATACACAATTATATACATACATTAGAATATACCTTTGTATATACTAATATATATATATATTACTTAATTGCTAACCTAAACCTATGTAAGCTGGCCATCGCTATTTACAGAGCAAATAGATTGGTCAGCTCTGCCTCATTAGCGAGGCTGGTCCGTAATTGACGGAAACGACGACGAAACATCTTCCCCATCATTCAACCACCAGAAATGCTGGTGCTGCCGAACGACATCCCTCTTATCGCGATTCCCCACCGCCCTACTGAACCTGAGACGATCCACCCTGCCGTGTGCGACGTCTCTGTTGTAGTTGAGTCGCCTGTCCCCAGCTGTCCGAGCGACATGGAAGATTATCGGGACCGCTGATCTATCCTGGATCAAAGAAGAGGAATGCTTCCGGTGGAACGAAGCCGTTGGAGCGCACACTCTCGTGATAAAGGTGATTGGGGAAGTAAGCCCCAGATATCAGGTTATTCGTCGAGGCCATTGCTCTTGCAATGTGCCTTCGAGTCAGCTTAATTACGAAGATGTCCACTCGTATTAGGTTCGCCCTGTTGTAAAGGACCTCATTAGGATAAAAAAAATTGTACTCCGACTCTGGTGTTCTGTACAAGCGAAGACAAGCCCTAAGGCAAGCCCTCTCAAACACCCGAATCTTTTCCATTAAGCTTGCTCGTACATTGAACCACACGGGACACCCAAATACTAGCATGGGCCTGATAAGGGCCATGTAACAGATTATCTTTACCCTCGCATCGAGTTGGCTGCTATAAAACAGTCTCTTTGTGGGGGCAAAAGCGCCTTTAGCTCTGGCTAGAGCAGCATCTACATTTTTATTAAAATACAGAAATTGATCTAGCCAGATCCCAAGGTATCTAACTACATTTTGACAGGCAAGAGGCTGTCCATGTTGTCCAGTGATCGAGAACTTTCGCCAATTTTTTCTGGTATCCCTAGAGGCTCCAGACAACGGCGTCCTAAAAAGAATGGGTCCCGACATCTGAATGTTGATTTGCAGCTTTCAGTCATCGCAAAATCGTCTTATCTTATCGAAGTCACGCTGTAAGAGACTATTAATGACCTCGATTTTTGGACCTGTTCTGTACGCTATCAAGTCATCTGCGTAAGCAATAGTATGGGGAAGTGAACCTATCAAGTCGCTTGTATAAATGTTTAATAGGATCGGCGAATTGAAATTTTAATTTGAAATATTCCAACAGAAGTCACATCACCATTTTTCACGATGAACTGTCTGTTGGTTAGCATATTATAAAGAATGTACAAGAGAGGTTTACTGATCCCCAGACTAGCCAGCTTCTAGAAAAGACCTTCTAACCATACAGTGTCGAAAGCTTTCTCCAAGTCAATTAGGCAGGCACCAGTACACTGTTTTTTGCCTTTATTCCATTGGATATCGGACACCAGTTTAGACGCGGCATGTGAGATAGCATGTCCTGCCTTAAAACCGAATTGGTTATCCGGAACTATATGTTTGTCCTCAACCCACCTAGTCAGAGCTCTATTGATTACTTTTTCGAACACCTTACTGATATTCGGAAGGAGACTTATCGACCGGAGATTCGCCGGATTGGATATATCCTTTCCCTTTTTGGGGATAGGTTGAACCACCGCCGTTTTCCAATGCGCTGGATAATGTGCATTATTCATTGCATTATTAAACAGGGTGGTATAAAAGTCCACCGCTTCTAGAGGAAGATGTCGAAGCACGATGTTCGGAATACCATCGGTCCCCACTGATTTCTTACTTCTGATTGTGTCGAGGATCTCATGGAGTTCTTCCTTCGAAATGCGTTCACTCACTTGACCAAGTTGTTAGTTTGAGCCAGTGCTTCCTCCTTACCAGATCAGTTCGTCCAGCTTTAAGAGCCCACCGGCTTAACCCTCAGATCCAGAGAATTTGAAAGATTTAAGTTTGGTCAGGTCTTTCCAGGCCTCAATTTGAATTTTGTTGCCCTCACATGTCTTTTTTCTGCCTTTCTGGTAAAATTACCGAACCTCATGGGTAGAGAATCATCCCGCGATCTCTCCAACTTTGCCGTTTCGGCCGAAATGTATGGCTGAGTCGTTGAAAATTGGGTGAAACGAATCAACCGCTGTGGCCATATGAACGAAGTCAAGTTCCATTCATAAATGTTTTGATTGTACTTCAAGCCGATACTAAAGTTTTTGAAATATCTCAAATGGTTTGCGTTTTATTAAAAAAAAAGTTGTGAAGTCCTTATTGGAAACCCCTTTATATGTACAGAACACAAACATTTCTTCTTCCTATCTCCTTTATAGACTTTGACACCATCCAACCGATGTGCCCGAAACCAGTTTCATTTGAAAGGCAATAATGCGAAGATGGTTTAAAACCACTAAAATAATGCATTAGGCACATTCGGTCCATTCATAAAGTCGATTTTCGACTTTTCCCATACAAAAATATTCAACCTCATCAAAGAGTGGCGTTACTCGCAAATAAATTAAAAACATAAGTGTGAAATTGGCGCTAAATACAGACTGTCAACAAACACAAAAACACTGATCTATCATTCTCATCAGGAAGTTTTATCATTTATTGTCATCGCGTCGATTATGTCAAATATTCGAATTAGAAAATATTAAAAACCTCATAAATAGTAAAAAATATTTGTTTTCGTGAAATTTGGTGCTGATTTTGAGTATTGTTTGCAATTACAAGTGTTCATTCAAGTTTATTTCACTTTATAAGGGAAAAATGCACATACAATCAAATCTAAATCCAAAAATTGAAAATATTATTTCACTTGTGAAATATCTTTTCCGCCAAACTTTTGCCAAACGCAGTTGTCAATTCAAAATGGTGTGTACAAAGTTTTTCCCGTTATTACAAACATTTTCAAAAATCATGATGTCAACAAAATAAACCATCAAATTGGAGCTACCCGGTGAAGTTGTCAAGTACAAATCGATTGACACAGTTATAAATAAGGAACAAGCTGTCAACTATCAAATAGAGTTTCTTAACTCTTTGGAACCATTTGCAATGCCACCACACATCTTTACTTTAAAAGTTGGTTCACCGTTGATACTCATTTGCAACTTAGATCCACCGAAATTGTGCAATGGAACAGGACTTGCTGTTAAAAAACTAATAGCATGTCCCCACCAAAACTAAATCCGGATTTAGCAAAACAAAAGATTTAGATTTACGTGAGGTGTCCCCACCGGAATTTAGGATTTAGATTGACGTTTACTCTCAAAAAGATTGTCACAGCTGTTTATACTTTTTATAGATTTCGAAAAATTGATTCCTACATAAAACTATTGTTGGTGAGTATTTTGTTTGTTTTGATCCTGCCATTGTCTGCAAGCAAAGCAAATGAGTTTAATTATGTAAAAATTTAAAAATACTTATCAAAAAATACACAGACTTCAATTCTTTTTTTGTCAGCACACGAAAATGACATGTGCTGACATAAAAAAGGACTGTTTGACTTGTGTCGCTTGAGGATTTAAGTGAGATTTACTATAAATCTCAAATTTCGACGGAATTTATAGACGTCAAATCGTATGGTAAATCCTCGAGATTTAGTGAAGAATTAGGTGGATTTAGCTAAATTCTTGCTAAATCTCTGATTTAGTTTTGGTGGGGACATGCTTTAACGCCGAATTTAATTGAAGAGAGAATCATCAGCGGCAAATGTAAAGGAGAAGATGTGCTACAACAATGAATTCCAATGATTTCCACCGATTTGCCCTTCGATTTTAAGCGATTGCCATAACCATCAACAGGCCAATCGCTAAGTGTTGCTGGTTTGAACTTAGAAAATTCCTGTTTTTCGCACGGCCAATTATATGTCGCTTGCTCTAGTTTTGAATTGAATTAAAAACCTTAGATAATGTTTAATTTTTTATTTTTAAATTTTTATTCGATACATCGAAAAACAACGATGTTTTCAATCGATGCATCGGTCTACATCGACGTAACGATTCAATGCATGACACCGAAAAAAAACATCGATGTATTTTTTGTATGGACATCCCTACAAGTAAAGACACACCAAAATGAGGCAGCGTATTATTTCATTTATGCCCATCCCACTTGGATGCTTAACAACAGGGCAGGTCTTCATTACGACAGTATTAAAACTTCCCTACTAAGCAACAAGAGGAAAACTGCTGGTCATTTTAAGACATTAAGGCGATTTTGTTTTTTGTTCTGATGGAATTCTAAAGAGATGCTGTTATGCTCACCGAAAACCCGCAAGCTTTTCTAACGTGTCATATGAACTCAAAAATCTATTCTCTCAGCCATGCCCAGCAAATCATTGGCAATCTCATTTCTAGCAACCTGACCAGCGGACAAAACTACACCTTCGGACTTGATTCAAATAATCCTTGAATTCTTGTACTATCTTGAAAATTACAAGTAGGTTAAACACGGTCTTAGGCGCAACCTTTATCGCTACGGATGCTGAAATTTCGCCCACTCTACCGATTCTTCACAATATTAATTCCGGAGTGGGACTTAAACATCAAGTGTATCCAGTCAACTCGTTCCTTCACAAGCTTGTTCAATTTTCGCAAGCTTAGTGCACTGAAGTCATCTTCCACTTGCGTGCGTCAGCTGAGTTAGAGTCTTCCTCTACTGCGCTACATTCTGAGGCGGGTTCGAAGACTTTGTGGACCGTAGGTGCCCATTACTTAGAAATCACCCAGCCCCGTCAGTCATTGGACCTTCACTCAAGAGCACTCTCATCCATTTTTAATAATGTCCATGTCCCTGCGCCAGCAGAGTCTCGATAGTAAACTGTCCTGGCTTGAGGCCACACTAATATGGAGCAATTAGGTTGTTACCCAGCTGCTTCAGGCGTTCACACAATACAGCGGACGAAATCTTGTATGAGGTGTTAAGAAGACTGATGCCTCTGTAGTTGATGCAGTTCAGAGGGTCTCATTTTTCATACCTTCGTCCGATCATATTTAACAGGTGAGTTGGTGTATTACCAACAGGTTTCAAGAGCTTGGCAGTCAAGCTGTCCGTTGGACTTAGATGTGAATCTCCTTACTTCATTTAAGTCGTTTGTCAGCATTGCCCAGGTTGAAAAGTATCCGCGGATTTTTTTTTTTAGCGGTATAACTACCGAATCTCTTTCTTGGAGAAGTTCTTGGACTACGGGCTGCTCATGATCCTTCTTTTTCCTCCGAAGAAGCCTATGTTCTCTCTCACCCGTTAAGTGACTTATTGTGAATAAACAAAATTTGTGTTTCTGAGGGATGGAGCATCCACACGAAATATACGAAGAGCCATTGCATACCCTCAAAGTGACTGTTTGGTGTGGCATTTATAGTGAAAAATTGATAGGCTCTTATTTTTTTGAAGTAGCTGACGGCACCACCTGAGGAATGGTCCTCCTATCCGATGTTCTACTAGAAACCCAAAGGAGTCAGAGATATGCACAGCCAGCTCCATGTAATGCAGGTGTGCGTCGAACTGCATATACAACTTTGCAACTTTGTGCATTGGTTAATATACTTTTTTGAAAACCCCTGAGTTCCATGCACCATTTGCGTCACTTGGGAAACCATTAACATATATAGTGGAGAACACCTGGTTCATTGTACGCAGTCTGTCGAGCAAAATAACTTTAAATCTAATGGCAGGTGCGAAGATATCCAGGTTGTATTATCGTCACTAGATGCGACAAAGATTTGACTTCGGTTTATAACAGTTCAGCCAACATTAAAGTTTTGTAAATAAATTTGTCATGCGACATCCTATGACGCTTGTTTTGATAATAATAACGAAACCACAGAGCACTGCTTTTATGAATGTCCAACTTGCACTCGCATCAGACTGTAAGTATTTGGCGCTGACGTGGTGGGTGCTAGTACTATAGCCATCATTATCACTGGGGCGCTTACTTGTTTTCTTGGAACTTAGAAGGAGAATGATGGACTTTTGTCTTTGTCTGAGTGCGATTGAAACAGTAATCGTTTGAAACCAAGTCGATTTCCTCCTCCGGTTGGTGAGAGCCGGCGGTAGCCGAAAAGCTTAAACTATACCAAAATGAAGTAAAGCTATTGTAGATCAAAGTTTTAATGACTTTGTGAAGAGGGTACATAAACTCATTTCTCAAACCTGGTCAGAAGAGTATATGCGTGATGAATGGAATATAAACATACGAGGGCGGGTCAATAAGTCCGTGACTTTTGGATTAAAACACAGATTTTTTGATAAAAAAATAATTTTATTTTTCAACGTAGTCTCCCTTGAGCTCTATACACTTTGTTCAACGCTTCTCCAATTTTTTTATCCCTTCCAAAAAAAATTATTTGTCGAGGTCCTCAAAATAGGCCTTTGTTTGCGAGATGACTTCATCATTGGAGTCAAATCTTTTTCCACCAAGCCATTTCTTCAGGTTTGGGAACAAGAAGTAGTCGCTCGGAGTCAAATCTGGAGAATAGGGTGGATGAGGGAGCAATTCATAGCCCAATTCATGGATTTTTGCCATGGCAACTGCACATGTGTTTGTGGTCGACTGTGAGCAAACGCGGCACCCATCTTGCGGAAAGCTTTCTCATGCCCAAGTGATCATTCAAAATTGAAACCACTGAGCCATGCGAGATCCCTACGGCTTCCACAATCTCTCGCACTTTCAATCTTCGGTCGGCCAACACCATATCGTGAATTTTTTCGATTGTTTCGGGTGTAGAGACCTCAACTGGGCGTCCAGGACGTTCGGCATCTTCAGTGCTTGTACGGCCACAACGAAATTCCGTAAACCACTTTTTTACCATTGAAATCGATGGTGCAGAGTCCCCATAGTATTTATCAAGCTTAGCCTTGGTCTCGGTAATGGTTTTTTTCGCAAGAAATAATGCTTAATAAGCACACGAAATTCACTTTTTTCCATTTTCTCCTCAAATTAGTGAGTAGTCTGATAAAAATAGCTGTCAAACACAAACTAACTGACGCAGCAAGTTTAAATTTTGACAGGAGTCAACTGACAGATGCCTGTTGACAGGAGCAGTGTTGCTGTTTCAGTAAAGAGGTCAGAAATTCAAAAAGTCACGGACTTATTGACCCGCCCTCGTAGTTTGCCCAATATACAATACCTGGTATCCGTATTGTAAATCTCTAAATCTAAATATAGAGATATATACTCAAACTATTTTCAACAACCTAACAGCCCCCCATAAATGCACATTCGGCCAAAAAAAATTCACACCCCCGAAAATCCTGGAAAAAAACTCAAGAAATTCAATCAAAACCCCTAATTTTATCGATTTTAAGGCCGCATATGACAACATTTACTGATATGAGCTACAGTATTGAGTCATGTCTAGTTTTGCGATCTTTGGCAAACGCGTCCGTCTGTGCAGAATGACTGTAGCGAACTCTCATTGCTCCGTCAAGGTAACAACGTAATGTAGAATTACACTATCATATCATTTGAGTTGTAAGGCCCAATCCTGAACATCTCAGCAGACATTATATAAGTCCTTGATCATAAAATCCCCATATTATGGCGTTAACGCAGGAACTCTGTCCAAAAAGACGAATAGTCCCAGTCCCAGTCTTTCTGAGAGAAAAATTCTTTGAAGGTATTCGACCATGTTTGCGTTGACCCGCTTTGGGCGAAAAGATTCCACGACGAACTGTATGAGCTGTAACCTTCAGAGTTTTCGAATCTAACCGGGAGGGATAACGCAGAAGAAGACCTCGCCTCAAGCATTGTAATACAGTCTCTGTAAAAATACAGCGTGGCTTATAAGAAACGACCACTTAATCTGAGATTTCGGAATTCATAAAAGCAATGCTCCTTGAAAACTCTCACGTGAAAGCACAAAATTTGGCTCATTTGTGACCTAAAACAGTTTCCCACCTGCCATAAGGCGGGAAAAAATGTCCATATCGCTTCAGGTTATGAAGAAAAAATTCCAAACACCGTATATTCATCTTTCTCCTTAATGGTTTTCCTTAACTCTGGTTTTATATTATTACTGTAAAAATAAACTCAGTGTTTAATTATATGCACAACACACTGTAATTGCTTGAGTTATGGACGAACTTTACCCACTAGGTGTCAGCACTTTAAACTTAGGGGTTGAATTTTATTTTGACATATCTTGTAAATAGTCCGAAACCGAGTACTGAGTTACATGAAGAAAACAAGACCGCTTGTGATTTACCCGCAGTTGAATTGAACAAAAAGGTTTTCCAAAATAAAATTAATAAATATATGTATATAGAAAACAAAATTTACTGCGTTTCCAATGGAGAAAGTGGGTGCTTTTGTGTAATATTAAGTCAGAACATACAAAGTGAGATCTATTTCTATTTTCAGACTAAACGAAAGAGGAACCCAGACGTTCCTAGATCCAGCTATTGTTGCGTTCCCCAATGCAATACCTACAGATCTGATGGATATACGATGCACCGACTACCACGACACGTACGGACGTGCAAAATTTTACTGAAGAAATGGTCAGATGCCCTTCGAATGGAGAAGCCATTTTCACAATACTTCTGCATTTGCAGTCGACATTTTACCAAAGAAGAAATTTTAACACCCATCCCTCGCGAGGGCGTAGCACACCGATCATTGTTGATAAAAGGAGCATTTCCTACTCTGAATCTTCCCAAACTTTCCCTTACAAAGAAAAAAACCGCATCCCGTAAAGGAAAGAGGTTATTATACACATATGATGCTAGAGCGTACGTCGTTACCTTATAAAATTTAATTTAAATGTTTATTTCAGTGATGCAGACGTATTACCACCAGAACTGCCAACCTTTGAAGAAGTACAAATTTTTCCCCAAACTCATGGCAGAAGGGCAAACAGTAAAATAGAACGACACGACAAAGAAGTCCAAACTGACATGTATCCTTTTATTTACTTTACTTCGATTTGGAACTCTAACAAGAAGTTAAAAACAATGACTGGATTGCCTAATATATCAATGTTGAACATGCTAGTTACAGCCTGTGAAAATCTCAGGACAGGCGAACGAGTGTGCATGTCAATGAAAGACAGAGTTCTCTTGACCATGTACAAGTTGAAATGCAATCCAACTTTTGCCGAACTCGCTATATCGTTCGAGATTAGCAACGATAGTGCTAAATTGTATTTTGCTGATACTATACAACTTTTGGCTAAGGTCACTGGAAAATGGATTTATTGGCAAACAAGGGGACAGAATATGAGAAGTCTGCCTTTATGTTTCGAGAGCTTCCCAAATGTTAGAACTGTAATCGGTTGCATCGAAATGAAAACCTTTCCAATTCGGTGTTTTAGCTGCAAAACACCCTTTTGTTCGCATTACCAAGCCTCACATACCTTAAAGGTTTTAATTGGAGAATCTCCCTCGGGAACGATAAACTATGTGAGCAAAGTTGTTGTTACTAAATGTTCAGACAAAGCTCCATTTAAATTGAGCGATTTACTTGATCGACTCGAACCAGGGGACGATATTATGGTTGGTAAGGGTATTCTCATCGGTGACGAACTCTCGGAAGCTGGAATTGAAATAATTAAACCAGATGATAATTTTCAAACGTTCACCAAAACTGAAATTGAAAGAAACTGTAAAATAGCTACTGCAAGAGCCCACATCGAGAAGCAAGTTGCCCTGATTAAGATGTTCAGAGTGTTAACCAAGAGAATAGGTGTTTTTGTTCTACCTTACATGGACGATATAATGACGGTCTTGTGCGGACTATCTAATTTAAGTTCATCGCAATTTGGCGGTCGTAAATTATTAAAAAAATCTAAAATTCGTGCTACAAAATGAATATTTAGAAATATATGTTCTTTGTTTGTATTCGAACAAATAACATGAAATAAGCTACCTAATTATAACTTCGTTTACTATTTTATATTTTAATTAAAGAGGGTTAAGGCTATATTAGACATCTCTTTGATTTCAAATTGTTCTGCAAATTTGATTTGAAATTCGGTTCTACTCTATCATATTGGCATAGCAATTACAATCCCAGAGAGTAAAAGGGCTTAATGTAACCGTATGGATGAAAGAAACTGCAAGTGCTGTATATGTACTCTCTTAGAAGAAATGTAAGAAGAAATGGGTCTGCAAAAAACACTTAAACTGAATTCCATAAATTCTAATCAATTGCCGCAGCTACCAGCTTTCTGATTTTTTCGAATTGAGCTATGTAGAATGCGGCTCATGCTACTTCTGTTTGTTATGGTTATGGCTTAGTGAAATCGGTCTTCCAACTGGTTAACTTAGCAGTTCTAGTTTACGCTTCAAGCAGGTAAATCCACTTAGTTCTTTGTACTCGTATGACAGAGCTTAGTACTTATGGAAGAGTAAGTCTCTTCTGGATTTCGTATTATCGTCAGACTTGGTCATAAAAACGTTCCTATCCAACATCTACGCTTAGTATGCTATAAGATGTTTATACTCCAGCCCAAAGATAAATCGGATTCTAAATGAGATACGAAGTCGAGATGATGGATCATGAATCTACAATATTTACATTTGCTTCCAAATCAATTAAAACCGCCACACACCAGTCTTCGATTATTGGAAATGTAAACGAGTTGGGCATCTGTAGTCAGTTTCAGGCCAGTGGGTACCAATGTCATACAAATGCAGAGTCCGTAAAATTGATGAAAATAAAACACATTGCACGAATGCGGTCCTGTGGGACTCGAGACGATTTTCGACAAAGTGCTGACGTAAATTTTTCTACACGTTGATATTTGTTTTTCTTGACACCTTAGTCGCATCTGATTCGAGTCTATGAATGATGAAGACCACATTAGAATGAAAATGAATTTCGAAACTTTATCCTGACAGAAAGGTCTGACACTCACCTTTGTTTGTATACATACTATATTAAGCCCTCGGCTAATTTTCGAGGTTATCCGACAACAGGCTTAAAATCAGCCTCGACTTATACCAAGGGTGGAACCAGTGCCCTCAACACGAACTCCGAATTGATGTGAATGCAATGACGGAGAGCGTTGGTCAGGCATATCCTGACATCCATGTACGTATGGATATCACGTAAAATTAAGTCTCTACAGACAGGAGTTGATGTTAAAAACAGAGACAGTTGTACATAACAAACACAACACAGTAGGTACAAGCAGAGGTCATGTAACTTTGTTTCGACTTCAAGTCGTAACATAGAAGTCGATTCAGAATCAAATCGGGGTCATGTATACATAAAATGCACGCTTACGACAAACATCACGATATGCAGCTACTCCTTTGAGTTAGTGAGGACTTTATCTACCTCGGTGATGCTATCAACTTCGACAACGACACCAGCCGGGGTATCATGCCAAGAATCACTCTTGCTAATCGTTGTCTCTTTAAGCCGAGATAACAATTAAGTGATAAAGCTGTCTCACTAGCAACCAAAAGACATTCAATCGGACTCTGATAATCCAAGTTCCGTTTTATGGCGTAAGGCGGTTTAACATTCTCTCGCGCGCTTCAAGTTAAATATTCTTCGTGTAATTTCCTGTGCCATCCGCATCTATTGAGAATGTAGGAGACGTATGAACAGCGAATTGAACAGGCTGTCCAACGATGCCTACCACGGCAAAAAATAATATGATGTAATGAGATTTATTGTATTTATAATTGACTTTGAAACTCCGTGTTCTTCTCTTTGTCCATGCCCAAGATTTATTTCGAACCCATTTTCATGAAATTCACTCACTCGTTCTCGTTTACAGTTTTTTTTTCTCGCGGAAACGGATCTTTGCAAAAATTTGCACAATTTGGGAGTCCTATAACAGACATAACAACACCCTTGCTTCGATTGCTTTAAACGTGTTATTGTCTCATTTGGATAGTGTCTACATTATATCAAAACTTCGTCTATCTTGTGTGTCCATCATAGTGTTTGGGCGTTTTCAAAATCTTCATAGTTTCAAAAAAAAAAAAAAACTGCATAATTTGGGTACAATAATGCAGATTTTCTGCTGAACTTCATTAGACAAACTATAATAAAGGCTTGACCATGAAAAAGAAAGGGAAACAAAAGGTGAGTTCATAAAAACGTCAGCATTTTTAACTTAAAGGGCTGACCAAAATGTAAATCTGAAGCTTAAATCTGTATCTGATATCGAGCTTTCAAAAGTTCAATACATGGGCTGACCAGAATATGAATCTGAATCTCGTATCTTCAGTCGCTGTCAAACGCAGATACACGGCTTGCGGCTACATCGAACAGAATGGTGATGCCTATCGAATCTGTATGTGTCAGTCATTGTGTGTTTACTTATGAAAAGTAAACATCGTGAATAAATTTAATGGAAGCTGTACTAAGAATTTGCCAAATTCTACGTATCTAAGTATTCTTCATTCCATTCTGTTAAATTTTCAAACCAAAGTGGGGAAAATCCAAATAATGCATACAAACAAAGAAAAGAAAATCGAGAATCTGTACTATATCTCGATGTTGGGTGAGATACAGATTCACACTGACAACTTATGACAGTTCGATATCAGATGCACATCTTTCTTCGCGTCATTTTGAACGCATTCACTGCGCAGACATATGTATCTTGCTGCGATCGTAATTTGGTTTTGCGTTATAAAATGTCATGTCAGTGGAAAAAAATGTCAAAAAAATGTCAGCTAAATCTTAGATTTGCTTTCGCGAAATATTATCTTCATGGTTCTCTCTCACATCTATCCAACCCGAAATTTACAAAAATTTTCCGCGATAGAAGAAAAATCTGAAATTATACAAAGTTAAAAATGCCGACGCTCATGAAATCACCCACAGTTTGGCTGTTAGTTCTGCAAAAAATCGGCAATACTGAACACAACGAATGCAGCTTTTTTGAAAACATCCACTATGGCGAATGCAATAACTGAACGAAATGTTTCCCTTTGTTTGGTTCCAACCGATGATCATAATACATACTTTTGCCCGCATAGCTTTGGCCAAAACTAGATCTGAACATCTCAGCGCCATCATAGGTGTCATCACTGGAGACTGCCTTCTAGGTAAACATGCATGAAGGCTTTTCATGTTCACCAACGACTTCTGCAGAAACTGCATGGAAGAGCACGAGGAGGAGACAATCCTTTGTACATGTCAAGCCCTCTCCTAAAGAAGAAAATTCCACCTAGGAGCCTTCTTCTACAATGACTTAAATGATTTAAGCAATACAGACATCAAAAGTCAAAAGCTCTAAGTGGTTTCTTTAGTGGGAGGATCGCAGATCCACTTGGCATAGCAATGGGCCAACAGGCCTAAATGAGTTGGTTTTTCCAGCAGCCACTTCATCCTTACCTAACCTAACCTAACCTAGCTATCTGAAAAATAAATCTTCAAATTCTGAAACTCTCATTCTTGGTGAGATCATATTCGAAAATACTCGTTTTCTTAGTCAGACATGTTTCTATCAAATATTTAATACAAAAAAACTGTCATCTGTCAAATTGGATATGTACAATGAGCGAGTGAGTTCCCTCACTGTTAAATGCGAACCATAATGGTCTTTGATGGGCTTAAGTGAACTTAATAAAATGTCTGCATGAAAGTAATGGGATTTTGCTCGGTTTCTTTAAGTTTCGCTAACTGTAGTGGGCTTAAACCAAGTGTCAATAGAATGGGACATTAAGTGCGGGATTTTCACAGCTGGGACAAAGAAACCAATCAAAATGTAAGCAATTTGACAGATGATTAGGTTTTCTCAAGACATTGTCTTTATGGTCACTCATAACTCTGCTATATTGAAAAAGAATGAGGTATAAGGATAATGTTAGTTAATTTATGGTCCATGCGGTGTTCGACGCAGAAGTTCAGAAGTTTTAAATCACCTATCGCCTTTAAATTTTCCAAAGTAGTGCAGAAGTGAATACTACCGAATGCAGACATGACATGATTCAAGAGTAACCACCTTAATAGGGTTGAAGTGTATTATGAGTAACTTGAGCGTTTAGCAGAACCTAAGCTCGTTTGGTGTTTACATAAGTTGAATGCCACTGAAGTCTACTATGGTTGGGTCTTTACGTTTGCTTATGGTTGAGAAAGTGAACAGAAATTAAAAGAGTCGACACTGGGCGTATTATGTGTTGGCAGGAGGGTTTCTTGTTCCCTTGCGTTCATTAACGTCAACATGTCGTCATCCTTGCGCAGGTTAGTTAGGCATTTCAATTATGCTTGCAAAAGAAATTAGACGTTAAGCCCAGTTAGTGGAAAACAGTTTTTGAAAAGAAAATTGTAAGATCTATTGAAATATTATGTTATTTAAATATGTATATATATTTTTCAGGGAACAATGATGTGATGACGGAACAGAACATTGGACAACAAAGGAGACAAAACTTTTAATTGCCGGAAGCTCCTCAAGCTTCTACAAATGTTGCCAAATGATGTATGCCACCCTCAGTGCTCGAAGGGAAAACAAAATCTAACATCTTAAGGAAGGGCGAATTCGTAAACGCACGACTTGCAAAGCAAATTATCTGCAAAGCTAGTGAAATAGAGCAGTTGAAACGTCGAAAGCATATGTTGGCATTGCAAGTGCAATATTCCTTTGACAGTTGCATAGATGCTCTTGCTTCTGCGTAAAAAAACTGAATCTACTACGTTTTAGAACTGTTTGCTGTGCAGTAATTTTCCGTTGTACGTTTGCGAATCTCCTGCTTTGCACATTTAGCGCAACATATGCGTTTACGAATTTGGCGAAACTCATTAGTGAAAATTATGTTTGAATCATAAATAAGAAGAAAATAAAGTTAAATCAATAAAGTCACAATTACATTCGATACTTTTTGGCATTTTAGCTATCAGTTGTTAAATTCTTGTCAGTGCAAAAACTATTCCAAACTTAGATTCTGGTGGTAGTCAATGATTCCGAACCCTTCTATCTAGCTCATCCTACAACATCATCTTAATTTTCCCTCAACTTCTGGCGTGTATAGGGTCGTTGTCTGACTGAAATACAAATACAGAGTCCGGTGATAACAGCGTTTGCCATCAATATTGTTTATTATGCCTCCTTATTTATTTTTCCAATCACTCGAAGCAGATTTCACGCTCTATTATTCTCTCTGCGTTTTGTGCCAAATACGAGGGCGGGTCAATAAGTCCGTGACTTTTTGAATTTCTGACCTCTTTACTGAAACAGCAACACTGCTCCTGTCAACAGGCATCTGTCAGTTGACTCCTGTCAAAATTTAAACTTGCTGCGTCAGTTAGTTTGTGTTTGACAGCTATTTTTATCAGACTACTCACTAATTTGAGGAGAAAATGGAAAAAAGTGAATTTCGTGTGCTTATTAAGCATTATTTCTTGCGAAAAAAAACCATTACCGAGACCAAGGCTAAGCTTGATAAATACTGTGGGGACTCTGCACCATCGATTTCAATGGTAAAAAAGTGGTTTACTGAATTTCGTTGTGGCCGTACAAGCACTGAAGATGCCGAACGTCCTGGACGCCCAGTTGAGGTCTCTACACCCGAAACAATCGAAAAAATTCACGATATGGTGTTGGCCGACCGAAGATTTAAAGTGCGAGAGATTGTGGAAGCCGTAGGGATCTCGCATGGCTCAGTGGTTTCAATTTTGAATGATCACTTGGGTATGAGAAAGCTTTCCGCAAGATGGGTGCCGCGTTTGCTCACAGTCGACCACAAACACATGTGCAGGACTTCGACAAATCATTTTTTTTGGAAGGGATAAAAAAATTGGAGAAGCGTTGGACAAAGTGTATAAAGCTCAAGGGAGACTACTTTGAAAAATAAAATTATTTTTTTATCAAAAAATCTGTGTTTTAATCCAAAAGTCACGGACTTATTGACCCGCCCTCGTACACCGAACTTTGATTCATCGCTCCATTAAACTGTACTGAAATGCCCTTCCGTCAAGTCTTTATGCTTTTGGCCCAAGCTTACCTTTTCTGCTGGTTTTGTGGTCGCGGCGGGGGTTTTCGAAGAGAAACTCACCTAAATAGCCAAGCATGTCATAGGCCCCATGGCAGTTGTCGACTAAATCAACAATTGTCGAATACGTACGCTGATTTCAAGTTTGCTATTGTGTAACTCAATATTGTGAAAAATAAAATGGCTATAAAAGTGACTACTCGTATTATAGACATAATCGGTTTTTTGCTTGTTTATTCACTGCCTTGACATTTTTCCAAGAACTGTAGAAAGTAATCTTCAAAGAATTGTGTTGAAAGGGCAGAAATAACAGTTATTCTAATCTTGAGTTTTTACACAAATCTCTTTGACAGTGTTTAGATTTTGTTTAACAAATTTCACCAAAGCTCCTTCTCCTGTTTTTTTTGGTCGGGAGAAATTCTGCGTCGGTGGTCGCAACTTAAAGAGCGCTTAATCCAATTTTTTGTCGTAATGGTCAGCTGATCAGACAGTCTGTGCGTGCTATAGTGGAAATTCGAGTCGACATATTCACTATTGAATATTCCTGTTCCAGTGAGATAACGCACAGGTCAAAGTTCCGAATAGATCGCACCCTTAAGTTCTCCAATTGAAAACGAGCCAAGTCAGTCTAGTCCACGCCATTTACAGGAAGTAGAAATTTCTCAGTCTACATTGTAGCGAATTTTGTGTAAAGATTTGAGCTACATCCTAACATGAGCAAATTAACTGAAGAACTGAAACCTCTTGATTATTTGAAGCGCCGACACTTATTCGATGGGTCTCAGCAAAAGTTTAAATATAATCTGAAATTTAATCGGAAATTCATCTTTAGCGATGAAGCTCATTTTTGGTTTAATGGGTTTGCATCCATAAGAAGTAATTGTGTCGTGTACATTTCACGTCGGAGGTGTGATTGGACTGTAATTGAAAGACTAATTTTAGGCAGGATTGGATGGACTTGACACACAGCAGGTCAAATAATTGATCGATTGCAGGCGAAGGTCGTTCATGTAATTTCGAGAAATGGTCCGGTTGAATGGCCGGATTTGTATTGTGGGGTAACCTTAAGTCCGGTATGTCAACAACGTTAGAGGTGCTCGATCGAGAAATTGACAACTTTGCGGCAGATATGTATAGAAGAGTGGGGGAAAATTGGTTCTAAAGAATCAATCTCAAATGTGGTCATATCTTAAAATTTAATATGTAGACTACACCTGGAATATATTTCATATT
This sequence comes from Volucella inflata, assembly GCA_928272305.1. Taxonomy (NCBI): domain Eukaryota; kingdom Metazoa; phylum Arthropoda; class Insecta; order Diptera; family Syrphidae; genus Volucella; species Volucella inflata. Next base: position 77,860,259 of record OV743717.1, on the reverse strand, counting down.
TATATCTCAATTATTTCTTGTTTTATTTAATAACAAAATTGTTGTCCTGATTATAAACCTATTGTTGACAAAAGTCTATTTGTTGATCAATGATCCACAACCGCAAGGTGGCCTTAATCATTATTTGACCACTGTCCAGTTTATTCCCTGTTTGATTTATTCAGCGAGTAATTCGAGTCCTGTTTTTCATCTATGCCGTTTGGTGTCGTGAGTACCTTAAGGCCTTTGAAGCAACTCCCACCCTCAATTTTCCTTCTTTAAGAACGGCGATGATTGTATATCGTTTCTTGATTCATGACTTCAAAAACCAGCCTTTATGTAAGATTCAAGTCGAAAAATTTAAGTACTTAACATTCGTCTTGATGCAGGGGTATTAAACAAGTGCTGAACCTATAATATAACCGCCATAATGATGGAATGATTTCTTAATAAACCACAAAAGCGGGTTTTCCCACATTTGTGACCAAAAGGCCGATTGTTCGAAAACGTGTTCAATCCAACTTTCGCTACTTGAATGTGTTGCGGATTATTCTTTACTTATTTACTTTAGGTGGCACTACAGTCCGTGGTGAACCTGGCCGTTAGTCAACAATTGTCTCCAGCCAGCTACCTCATGTTCTACCCGCTACCCCTATCCTCCTCTACTGCGCCGTCTCTCGGGTGCGGATTCGAAGAGTTTGCGAACCGGGGGTTCATGTCCATCCGCTCTACATGACCCAGCCATCTCATTCGTTAGACCTTCACTCTTCTGGCTAAGTCAATGTCGACGTGCAGTCCGTCATCGTATTTCCTCCTCCACTCAGCCATGCAAACAGGACCGAAAATCACTTAAAGAATTTTCCTCTTAAAGCAGCTAAGAGCACCCTCATCCATTTTTGATAATGAGGGCTTTCCTAGTCGATTGCCTTCTTAGTCTAACGAAGCAGCGATTGGCAAATTATTCTTGGTTTGACCTCATCGTTGGCATCGTTGTCTGAAATGGTAGCGGAGCCTAGGTAGACAAAGTTCAGAATAACAATGCTGAGGTTCCAATTATCGGGCATACTTTCATCCGCTTTGAAGAGTTCGACAACAAGACAGAGGCAGACAGCAACTTTGTTGGACTTAAGCTTAGATATGGCTAACTTCACTTCATTCAGGTCGAGTGGACGGATCTGTTGCTATAATTGTCCAGTTTGAATGGTTCATTACCACCGTTATATATATATATCGACTGCGACTTTGCTACGATATTCCCGTCCGTGGCATTTTGTTTTAACCTTTTGGTAAAACTTCCAACTTTCATTTCTGGAGTAGCATCTTTCAATTTCCCCGACCGCGCGCTTCTCATTCTCTTTCTGTTTCCTCTTCTGTTGGTACAGTTCTTGAGCAGCTCTATTCCTTGTATGCAACTTGCTTAGCTGCATGTGCTTGTCAGCATTCGTCATCAAACCAGGGTTTCGTTGTGGTAGTCGAGTGTAACAGTGGCGGCATCTCTGATGGCTGGTCTTCTATGCTGGCATCAACAGACCTCTTAATAGTTAAGAGAGACTCGATCGGAAACGAATTTGGCGATTGTAGCCGTCTGACGTCAAAGTTCCTAACAATATTGGCTTGTTTTGGCGTTGTTCGGTATATCCGCACCGTACCTTGGTTACAACGAGGTAGGGTTCGAGCCAATGTTGGCTCTTCGGAACGTTAGGACATCCGTTATACTGAAGGAATGTCTTGCTTCGATGGCAATGTGGTCAAATTGGTTGACGGTTGAATGATCAGGAGTTAACTCAGCTCGTAAATATCGAGATATGGGAACCGCGTGCAATTTGCTTAAATCCGTTATCGGAGTTGGTGTCGAGCGGGCTTTATCTTTCAACAGTGCTAGCATAGACGGCCTCGTCCTAGCATTGCATTAAAACCGCCGAGGACAACCTTAATCTTACAGCTAGAGCATTGTTCGTAGGTCTTGTTCAAGAGGTCGTAGAAGCTATCTTTGGTGTTATCATCTTTCGCCCCCATGGGGGCGTACGTGGATATAAGCCTAATGTTGGCATATTTAGCCTTGATCGACTTGTTACGGATTATTCAGGTAAAAACAAACCAATGTAACCCATGCGCAAATGAAGTCAATCGCCTAGTTAAGCTTCAAACTTTTGGTTTGCAGTGTATTTTCTTCGCGTTATACTGCAGTTCAACCCCATAATCACGAAAGTGCTTTGAAATGTGCCAATTTGTGGCGATAGTCGCAATAATCATGTAGAACAACAAATACGCCCTTAAATTCTATTCTAAATCAGGGAAAAACAATTTAAAGGCTAACCCCCTACAGGTTAAGAAGAACATCTTCAAATCAATGATGTTTCAAATGAAATAATTTATTTTACCAAATGATTTGTTTCATCTTGTTCTCGTAATATTATATATATTTCCTTTATCTTTAAAAATAATGGATTTCATTCGCATATAGGGGGCAGACAATCAACTGTTTTGGGTCAGCTTTTAGATGATTATGCTACGTAAAAATGTTTTGTTCTTTTCGTTATTCTAGTTTTCCTATAATGTTGATGTTAATATTTTTTGTTTTCGCTTTATTTTATTTCAAGAATGATCCGCTTTTTAAAACAAATATTGTTTTTAATGTTTTTAATGACCGTCTTACCACATACAAATTTTCTTTAATGTTTTTGTTTATTTAGTTTTGTTTTTTTTTTTTTTTTTAATCAATGGGGGATTACTTTTACTTGTTGCTCATTAAAAAATATATAAACTATGAAAAAGATCTAACTATAGAGGTCATCGTCGCCGTTGTCACCTGGCGGGTTCACAGGAGCGTTGGGACCTGTTCCTTGAGACGATGGCCCTGAGCTTGCTGGGAATCTATTAAAACAAGATATACAAGACGTTGAGGGGGACATTGTATTATAGTTATAAGAAGTAATTAGTTGTTACCTAAAGTTTGATCCAAAGCCACGAGATTGTTGCAATGTCTGTGCAAACATTTCGTACTTCCTTATGTCGTTGTCGGAAACTGACCTGCGGGCAAATTTCATTGCCTCCTCAAAGTGGGCACGAGTAATTTCTGGAACAGGATCGTCTTCATCCATCTGCACAGAATAAAATTGGAAATGAGGAAAAGTTTTAATTTGTTTGAAAATTATTTGTTCATACATCCATAGCTGAGCTTTGGTTCTCAGCTCTGTCTTTTTCGCGTCGAATTTCAGCTTCAATTGCTTGTCGAATAGCCAATTTGCAAGCACGTTGGCAAATCTCTGTCAAATCAGCGCCAGAGAAACCCTGTGTTACTTTAGCAATGTAATTGAGATCAACCTCTTTGGCTAAAGGTGATTTCCTTAGATTTGCCTTAAGGATCGCCTCACGAGACTTATCGTCCGGAAGTGGAATATAAATAAGTTGGTCCAAACGGCCTGGACGCAAAATTGCCGGATCAATGATATCCGGTCTGTTTGTGGCACCGATAATGAAGACATTCTTCTTGGCGCCCATACCATCCATTTCGGTAAGAATTTGATTGATAACACGATCAGCGGCACCACCAGCATCACCAACATTTCCACCACGAGCTTTAGCAATTGAATCCAATTCATCAAAGAAGAGAACACATGGAGCAGCTGAACGTGCCTTATCGAAGATATCACGAACATTTGCCTCTGACTCACCAAACCACATGGTTAACAATTCAGGCCCTTTTACCGAAATAAAGTTAGCCTGGCATTCATTGGCAATAGCCTTTGCCAGCAAAGTTTTACCACAACCAGGTGGACCATAGAACAATACACCACGACTTGGCTGCATGCCAAACTTAAGGAATTTATCTGGATGTTCAACTGGATATTGAACAAGCTCTTGTAGTTCCTTCTTAACATTCTCCAATCCTCCAATGTCGGTCCAAGTGGTATTGGGAACCTCGACTACAGTTTCTCTTAGTGCCGATGGGCTTGACTTCGTCATTGCATAACGGAAATTATCCATAGTTACGGCCAAAGAGGCCAGCACTTCGGCATCGATTTTATCATCTTCCAAATCGATTAGATCCATCTTTTCACGGATTTGTTGCAAGGCAGCTTCCGAACACAATGAAGCTAAATCAGCACCAACATGACCATGAGTCTCAGCTGCAATTTGTTCAAGATCAACATCATCAGCCAAACGCATATTCTTAGTGTGAATTCGCAACACCTCCAGACGACCTGTAGCATCAGGAATACCAATATCGATTTCACGATCGAAACGGCCGAAGCGACGTAAAGCAGGATCAATTGAATTTGGTCGATTTGTAGCAGCCATTACAATCAGATGTGAGCTCTTCTTCATACCATCCATCAGAGTTAACAGTTGCGAAACAATACGACGTTCGACTTCACCATGGGTTTTGTCACGCTTTGGGGCAATTGCATCAATTTCATCAATGAAGATAATAGCAGGTGAATTCTTCTCAGCTTCTTCGAATGCCTTACGCAAATTAGACTCTGATTCTCCAGCTAATTTGGACATAATCTCAGGGCCATTGATAAGGAAGAAAAATGCTCCTGTTTCATTGGCGACAGCGCGAGCTATCAATGTTTTACCCGTACCAGGTGGACCGTACATAAGAATACCACGTGGCGGTTTTACACCAATTGCTTTAAACAAAGATGGATGGCGAAGTGGTAGTTCCACCATTTCTTTAATCTGAGCAAGTTGCTTGCGACAACCACCGATATCGTCATAACCCACAGCGTTAAGGGATTCCTCTTCCTCCTAAAACCACAAACATTAGTATAACAAGTTACTTGAGTGTGTGTAACGGTAAATTTACCTCACGCTTAATTGGATCACCATCGGAGAAGATGACAGTCTCTGGTGCAACAATACAATACGGCTCCGGATCAGTTAAGACAACTTTGAATTCAATTGGACGCATAGCAGTACGGACAATAAAGTTATCGCCCATGTGAATAGGTCTATAGGCTTCCAAAAAATAAGGCTTCAAGTATACTTCAAATAAGTTTCTGAAATTGAAAAAATTATTTTGAAATAAGCCATTTATGCAGTTTTAAATTAGTCAATCTTACCCAGTTACACCTTCGGTTGTATCATCGAAGGGTAAAATCCTCACACGCTTGCCATACTTGACATCGGGTAATGATTGAATCGATACAACATCAGATAAATGAACACACAAATTATTTCGAACCACACGATTCATGCGAATTTTCTCATTAGGACATGTATCATCAGATAAAACAATGCATACGGTTTCCTTACGACGTTTGCCCTTTAGGAGAACAGTATCCCCACGGAATAGTTGAAGTTCATCCATCTTTGCCTATATATAAAAAAATATTGTTAGTCATCAAGTTGATGAGGGTGAAATAGAAGTAATAATCTTATGTGGCAAGTTTTAGTTAGTAATTGATGTACGGTGCATACGATTTGAGTCGACCGAAGGGCTAGGATATGTAAAGCAGATGTACAAATCAAAGCAAGTTCTTTGCGTATGAGAATGAAGTTTCAGTGTATACGTTTGTTCTAGTCAAAGCTAAATACGGACGTTTTGTCGCAGGAGCATTCAGGATGAAATTCGAGGCAACGTCAAAAGAAGATCCACCGAAAATCTCATTTGAGTTACTGCGACATATTCGGAACGAAGGTGATAAAAAGATTTTTCAGTATCTGGCTATAGTTACCATCCTCTAAGGGACCAGGTTGCCGTTTGTGCCTTCGGATTAACTGTCCAAACACTTTAAACCTTATATGTAAGACAATCTCGGATATTTATGGACTCATTGTTGACGAGATAAGTAAAGAGTGGACAAAGAATTTCAAGGACGCACGTGAAATGTTTGAGCGAGTATCTTATTACATTTCGCATTGTGGCGGCATAGTGGGAAAAGGCCAAAATTCTCTACATTGCTAGCACACGTTTTCAATAGCCAAATACCCAAAACGGGATAGAACGGAAGACAGCTATAGCATTCAAGATATCCAAGAGCTTCAAGAAACCAACAACGACTCAGACCATGTTGTAGGTCGACACATAGTGCTAATGCGAATATCCTAGACGACAGAGCATAAAAGAAGTATTATGAAAAAGTTGTCGGTCAAACGGGTACAATCCCAAGAGATTTCTGAGCTTCTGCTTTCTGCCAACTTTAGATGAAGGAGACCAGTTGCAACACTGTCAGCGAAGCATTAAGACGTCTCGTCAGATGCGCTGGCTTTTCACCTGAACCGATAGTGAAACCCCTGTTTTGATGTACGAGTAGTGTCGACAGCCTTATTACGTTCAGAGTAAAAGGTGCTCATTAACTCTACGAGCAGAGAAAACAGTAGCAGCCTCCCCGCTTGATCAAAGTAAAGAAGAGATGTATTTATAAAATAAATAAGGCTGCAGAAGCAGACGAAATTCCGAATTACTACCGATTTGAGTTCTGTTGTTGATATTCCCTCTAAATCTTAGCGTCATAGCTTGACATTTGAAAAAGTTACGTAGCCAAGAGTACATCTATCTCTCAAATCGGAACAATGGAAGCGCCACACGGTGGTTATTCCGGGATCAAGGTAGTATTTATTTTATTATTGACTAGGAGCATACATTAATTCACCGGAGCGGACATGACGTCCTGTCTTTGTCCGACAAAACCACGATTTTTATTTCAACACACACCAACCGGGGCAAATGTAACAAAACTAATCATTTTACTGTGTTCGAAAAAACATAGAGTTCGCCACACATTCTCTACCTGTACTCTCACTCTCAAATAAATAAATGCCACTGCAAAAAAACAACAACAATGAAATTTTGTGCGTTAAAAACAACATTCCAGGTATCGGCAACGACAACTGTCTTTCTGTTCTGTACTGTCGTTTTGTTTTGTCGTATGCGGTGTGCAATAATCGACAACGACACTGGTTCGCCTGCATGTTTGTTACATTCGGTGTGTGTTGGTCGTATGCAAACCCATGTATTTTCGACAACCAGTCATGAAACTCATCAACAGAAAAATATGTCTTTTGTCCCGTCCGCTTTGGTGTGTGTTGACCATAAGAACCAAGGGATATTTGTTCGATACGTCAGCAAAAGACGGTTTGTCCGCTCTGGAGTGTTTTCAGCATTATCTGTGATGTACGACCGAATGAAATGAAACAAGGAGAAAGACCCTAAACTGCATCAACTATAGAGGAATCAATGTCCTCAACATCATTTACAAGATTTGATCTACCGCACTATGTGAGCAACACTTAAGACATAAAGTGGAAAGTACACGATAAAACATTTGTACCGATCGGTGTTGTATCGACCACCTGAGATCGCTAATCGCCATTATTCTGACGGCACAACATTTTCTTTGGAAGATGCAGTGGCACTGAGAAGCATAAAAAGAATTTGCACTGAAGAGAATATTGCTGCCGTTCGGGAGGGTGTTGAAGATACAAATTTATTGTCGTTCACAACGGCTTGGTCTCTGTCCGTTCACTTGGTTTGAAGGCTTACAAGATTCATCTCGAATAAGAATTCAAGTCGAATGACTATTGCTTCCGTCGAAATTTCGCTGAGTGGATCTAAAATCAATGACATTGGATTCATTGTTTTATCGATACGCCGTTACATCCCGAAAAATGCATAGTTTGATGCGCTCTGTGGGCTGGTGGAGTCATCGAATTAATTTTTCTTTTATAAACATGAAGTTAATCAGCATGCAACGGTCAAACGTATTCAGTATAGAACAACGACTAATGATTTTTTCGTTCTTCAGTTAAATAGCATGAATGTGGAAAAGCTGTGGATTCAGCAGAATGGTGGCGATACTTGCCATACAGCAAAGGAAACAATCAATGTAAGAAGAACTTTCAAATGCTGAGGATTGCGAGTTCTGATAAAATAATTCTTGATGGAGATACGAGTACATTTAAGAAGAACGATGTTATCAATATTAACAGTTATGAAGATTATAACCCATCGAACTCTCTTCAGAAAGTAAAGCATACCGATGCGGTTAAACACTTTAAAGAGTGTAATAAACGAAAGCAAACGCTTATTGGCGATTTCTGTTTGAAAAATTAGTAACATTAGGTTGTTGCGCATGTTATGTTTGATTTTGAATCGATGTGAATTAGGGTACGATCTCCATATTAACAACCGCCGCAGAACAGGCACAGCGTTGGCGATTTTCGTAGTAAAGGGTGTTTTTTTTTTCGTGCCGCGGAGAACTTTAAATTGAAATAAAACACAGAAAAATGTCTTTTATATTTAATATGGCATTAATGTTTGAATACGATTTAAGCTGGCTCGTACATGGCGTAATCTGTAGGTACTTTTTTTCACACACTCTTCGCAGTACATCAGGCTGTACCCCAAGTGCTCAATTTGTTTTGGTTTAGCGGCCTAGACATGTGATTTTACATATCTAGAGAGGAAATAATTTAAGGGCGTCAAATCACACGAAGAAGGTGGCCAGTTAGCAGGTCCATTTCGTGAAATTTACTAGTTCGTCAAGGGTTTCTTTCTGTAAGTTAATTGTATCGCGCACTGTGTGGCATGTCGCGCCGTCCCGCACCAAACGGTGAATTTTTCCGGATGTAATGGTGTTTTGACAACGGCTTGTGCAATATCGCTCAAAATTCAGCAATTATGTTTATTGACTAGCTACTTAACCAAAACTGTGCTCTATCACTTGAAAAAATTTTTCAAATGAAATTATGGATCAATAGCAATGTTTCCTTCGGCCCATTCACCAAATGTATGGTGCGAAAGATGATCGTGTGGCTTCAGTACCTGTATAAATTAAGTCACGTGCAATTTTCCATAAAGTGGATCGACACAAGTTTAATTGTTGATCATGATGACGAATTGACACATTTGGAGCATCATCAAACTACGCACTCTGCGGCGTCTTACGGGATGCCTATTGCCGTTTTGAGTAAAAGTATTGTGAAAACGATCCATAGTTTCACGAATTCAACGATTATAATAAACTACTATAAAATTATGAGTTTCCATGTTTCTCAAAATAAATTTGAACATTTCGCAAACATTGAATAGACTTCGGCGTGATTCCATTCATGATGAATTGCTAAACCAAACTAACCTCAGAACAACCAAGAACTGTAAAAACTGTGGTAAACAAAAACAAAACCCTACAGCGATAATTTGAAAATTCAGACAGTCAGCACCACCCATTGATAACGCCGAGCTGTAATGGGTCTGAGCCTCGCAACTGCAAATGACTTCCTCATGAGTTCAATGAGCAAAACACGATGTGTCGACTGGAGGTCCGCACTTCCCTACTTTTCCGGTACAGGAAGTATCCGTTCATGAAAGAAAGATAATGGTAATGTTTGGTGGAGGTTTTCCTGCATCCACTAATCTTTCTTAAAAAGTAGTAAAACTACCACTGCTGAGAAATACTGTAACTGGCTGGAAGAAATGCATCAGAAACTACACGCTAAGAACTCTAATATGGTCAACAGAAAAGTAGTCATACTGCCTCATGACATACTATTTCTTTCTCATCCATCATACTCATCAGACCTGTCGCCTTTTCTTCAAACATTTGAATCCCTTTTTGGTGGGAAAACGATTCAACAATAAATAATCTTCAAAACTGGTATGCTCGTATATTCACTTGTAACGCGCTGTCGTCATGGCGAAATTTCAAAAGCCGAATAACGTGTTGCCTCTTCAACCGCCATATTCTTCGGATTTTACTTTCCACATTACTATTTCCAAACTTAAACTAATTGATCGACCGCCGGTCGTATTTTGGTTATCTTAAACAACATTTGTTTTATTGAAAGATCTTTCACTAAAGAAAACTTTAAGACCATATGTTTGGTTGGTATGTTATCACCTGAGGCAAACCAAAGCAGCACTTCCTTGTGTGATCTTCACGCTGTCTTACTTTTTGTAAAAAAATGAGATCGGATCTGGAGTAACATTCAATGGTCAACTTTACCGGACAATCATCAGTGTATATATCTTCGAAAATATGATATACGAGGGCGGGTCAATAAGTCCGTGACTTTTGGATTAAAACACAGATTTTTTGATAAAAAAATAATTTTATTTTTCAACGTAGTCTCCCTTGAGCTCTGTACACTTTGTCCAAAGCTTCTCCAATTTTTTTATCCCTTCCAAAGAAAATGATTTGTCGAGGTCCTCAAAATAGGCCTTTGTTTGCGAGATGACTTCATCATTGGAGTCAAATCTTTTTCCACCAAGCTATTTCTTCAGGTTTGGGAACAAGAAGTAGTCGCTCGGAGCCAAATCTGGAGAATAGGGTGGATGAGGGAGCAATTCATAGCCCAATTCATGGATTTTTGCCATGGCAACTGCACATGTGTGCACCCTTGCATTGTCTTGGTGGAAAAGAACTTTTTTCTTGGCCAAATGAGGTCGTTTTTTTTTTAAATCGTCATTGAATCGGTCCAATAAGTTGGCATAATATTCCCCATTGATTGTTCTTCCCTTTTGGAGGTAGTCAATGTGGATTATCCCGCGTGCATCCCAAAAAACAGTCGCCATAACTTTATTGGCTGACAAACCCACCTTGGCCTTCTTTGGCGCCGATTCACCCTTAGAAACCCACTGTTTTGACTGTTGTTTGTTCTCTGGTGTGTTGTGATGGATCCATGTTTCGTCCACGGTTACAAAACGGCGCAAAAACTCCTCCATATTGCGATTAAACAACGCCAAACCTTCCTGTGAAGTTGTTACACGATTGCGTTTGTGGTCGACTGTGAGCAAACGCGGCACCCATCTTGCGGAAAGCTTTCTCATGCCCAAGTGATCATTCAAAATTGAAACCACTGAGCCATGCGAGATCCCTACGGCTTCCACAATCTCTCGCACTTTCAATCTTCGGTCGGCCAACACCATATCGTGAATTTTTTCGATTGTTTCGGGTGTAGAGACCTCAACTGGGCGTCCAGGACGTTCGGCATCTTCAGTGCTTGTACGGCCACAACGAAATTCAGTAAACCACTTTTTTACCATTGAAATCGATGGTGCAGAGTCCCCATAGTATTTATTAAGCTTAGCCTTGGTCTCGGTAATGGTTTTTTTTCGCAAGAAATAATGCTTAATAAGCACACGAAATTCACTTTTTTCTATTTTCTCCTCAAATTAGTGAGTAGTCTGATAAAAATAGCTGTCAAACACAAACTAACTGACGCAGCAAGTTTAAATTTTGACAGGAGTCAACTGACAGATGCCTGTTGACAGGAGCAGTGTTGCTGTTTCAGTAAAGAGGTCAGAAATTCAAAAAGTCACGGACTTATTGACCCGCCCTCGTATGATATACTTTCTATCATTTTCCCAACACGGACTCGCTGAACTTATATTTACAAAAGCTACCTACATATACTCTACTACCTTACAAATAGTCAGAATTTTTTATTTGCGGCCAGTAGTTTCACGTTATCTCTAACTTACGCTCGTTATAATCGCCTGAATAAGCGGATAATTGAGCGTTGAATGAAAGAATATGAATCTATAGTTATAGATCGATTAAAAATTGTATTGGGAGTTAGAACCATATTGGACACCTTTCTGCACCTAACACCGCTTGACTTACGGATCAAAAAACCTGCTGGCAACAGTGCGATTCGACTTACTAGCTTCGGACACGGGACGATCCTTCAATGATCGACTTCGACATTCCGTATGATATATTATATCCGGAGAGGGAGGACTGGCAAGAAAATGCGGTTTTCACAGATGGCTCAAAAACACAAGGAAAAAACAGGTTCTGGTATCTTCTCAGAGGGAAAATGACTAAACGGATGAGCTTGCAAGAAGAGAACGGCTGCTCGATAATAGTCAGGTTGCTAACATCAAACCATCCCTCTGCACAGAAAGGGGCGCTATCGAGAAAAAGCCCATATAAAACTACTGACAATGTGGTCGAGTCTTGAAGGACAGAGGGTATCAAAGGCTCTATGGATCTAGGGAGTTAAATAAATTAAACATGGACAAGCTTAGGACATCAATAGCAATCCTGACAGGACACTGTCCCCTCTGAAACACGCAAAGAGACTCAAATAATCAGGTACTGACATTTGCAGATTCTGCGGCGATCTGCAAGAGGTTGAGGAATGTGAATGCGACGCAATATAGAGTAGTCGAAGGAAATTCTTAGAAAAAAACTTTTTTGAAAATTTAGAGAATATAGACGGCACGGATTTCAAAGGCCTTCTTGGCTTTTGTAAAAAAATTGGGTGTTTTGCCAACTTACCAATTTACTTAGAACCATATGACGGTTCAGATTTTCACTGAAAACCATCCTCAATGACGAGGTACATGTTTGGTTGAATGACTTTATTAATAAGTAAAATTGATAGTCAAAGTCAAACGCATAGCCGGAGGTGTTTCAACAACACCGTAGCTGTCATTGGGCTGACAATTCTTTCAAAATGATGTCGGCGATCATTTTCTTCTTAATTTCGAATTGGTAGGGTAAAAAGATAAGTGGTTTCAATAGGACGGTGTAAGTTGGCACATAGCCGATGGATATACTACTTTTTATTCAATACAATACTTATTATTTCTTCTGATTTCTCTGACAAAGAACAGTCCTTCAAAATCACAAAGTGTCTGAAACTATTCAACCTAGGAACATCCTACTAATATTATAAACGTGAAAGTTTGTATGCATGTATGTGTGGATGTTTGTTACTCGTTCACGCAAAAACGATTGAATGGATTTTAATGAAACTTTACAATAATACAACTCATACATCAGAATAACATATAGGCTATAATTTATAAAGCTATTGAGTAAATTGGCCAAACTATAGCAATAAGTGTCACGTAAGTCAAAAAGTTGACGGCCAAGAACTTGAAACTTTTCGACAAACATGTGAGAAGTTGGGGTTGGAAAATGACAAACATTGGGATGCCACAATAGAAGAGGCCGTGCTGTGCCGTTCTCTACCGCAAAAAAGAGAACTATTTGCCATATTGATATGCACTTGCGGTTTATCCAATCCTTCTCAATTATGGGATATGTATAAAACTGCGTTATCAGAAGATATCTTGCATAGATTTGAAAGGATGAAATAAGTCAGCAATGCTCTATGTTTCAAAGAAGCACTGGGTCTATCTAACGGCGCCCAGGGCACCCTGTTGCAACATTGTAAACTGTTCGTGTGGGACGAGTGCACTATGTCACACAAAGGGCCTTCGAGGCGCTCGATCGCTGTCTACAAGACTTACAAAGCAGGGGATTTTAAACAGACCTAACCTGTTATCGAGAGAAGCACTGCAGCAGACGAAATTAACGCATGTCTGAAAGCAAAGTTGAAAAGCTTTGTCTCACCACTAACACCAGTTATTCAGCGCTGCCGAGTCAGGAGCATATGCTCAAAACCTTCTAATTGGTGAAGGCCGTCTTGAAACCTACCAAGAAGGAATAGTTCGTTTCACATACCAATTTTGTCATGTTGTGGAGTCGGAGTGTGGAGTGCTCAAGTTTTTCCGTATCTGCAACACAATATTCATGACGAAAATTGGCTGTGTGAAAGAACCATACTGCATCACGCATCCCAATCATACCACCAAATAACTTACCATTTATTTCTAAACGTCTGCAGTTCCCATTGAAAGTTGCATTTGCAATGACTGTCAATAAATCACAGGGTCACACCTTAAAGGTAGCAGTAATACATTTGCACAAGCCATGTTCTTCCCACGGTCAGCTCTACCGTAGCATGCTCACTATGTAGAAACTATATCGCAAAACCTGCATGTTTATGCAGAATAAAAAAAAACTTTCATCGTAGCTTATAGAAGTGTATTGCAGTAACTACCTAACTTACATATTATGAATCATCATCAAGAATTCTCAGTTTCAATTTACATATATTACATAGAACAAGCGCCTCTCAAAGTAACTCTGTCTATCTATTACGCCTTCGCGCCTCATTCAACTCAACAATTTTGATGAATTTTGGTATAAACATAGATGGGACCTTGGAAAAGAAAACAGGCTCCCCGAAGTTCTAATCCTGCGCAGATGAAGTCGCGGGCAGAAGCTAGTTCATTATATATGTGGTTTAGATGGTCAAGACATTTGTTTATAAAAACCTTAAAACGATTCCAAAACCATTGGTGTACTTAAGCCGAGTTTCTAAAGAACGCGCTCCTTTGAACCTTTATGGAACAATAAAGAATCTCAATTCTATTTCCTAATCAAACCGTCAAAAGAAAAACCCAAAACCACCCCTTTCTACAAGATGTTTTATGCTCCATGCGGCTACAGATCGTAATCGAATGACTAAGCGGGAATACCGATCCAACTATTGAATGAAAACCGCGCCTTACTTATAGTCTATTGAAGGGGAGCTTATCGTGTTATGACCAGAGCAAGGGATACAACAAATAAAACCTGTGTCTACGACAACCATGTGTCAATAACACCCTGCACAACCCTGGTTGGTATTCAAGAAAATTTGCCCTCTTCGAAAACACTTTACCTTTACCTCAATCGCTAAGTCGAACAGCGAAGAATAAATAATTATTTTACAAAGTCTAAACAGATACACATCCAAATATTCGCATTGTTTTTTTTTCTTTCTTCGATTAAATCAAATCACGGTACAGAAAGGTTCATGACCTAATTTTTTTTCTTTTTTATGTTTTTGTAATCGCAAGGTCTGCACTGTACGATATACGACCAACTACTTCAACGGTCGTACATGATTTTAGAAAGTATTAAAATAATAAGTGTGTTCACAGCTAAAATATGTAAATGTAATGATTTAATTTTTTTTTTTTTTTGTTTTTTTGAAAATGATTACCTGAGATAATGAGACAACGGAGTTGTCATCGCTGATTGCCTCTTCTACAATCAAGCGGTTTGGACGATCTTTCCTCTTAAGGATTGCGGTAGCTAAATCGTCTGAGCTGCAAATTAGAATTTTCAAATTAATTTTCGTCTTTTCTATTTAATTAACAAATTCGAATATTTAATAGAAATAGAAACAAAAAAGTAAACCCGCAATGGCAGTAATAAATAATATCACCGTCGATTGGTTGAATATAATTCGGTGCTCTGCAACGCCATTTTAATTTAATACGTAAACGAAAGAGGCACACAGCGACAAGGCAAAACGAACCGGACAAGGAAATTATTTTTCACACACACAAAATCTCAAAGAGCACTTTGTTGCGACGAAATCCCAAGGAGTTGGGCGATTTTTTTTTTTTCCGAATTTATAAATTTTATTTTTCAAATCATTTCGAGGACACAGTACAATTTGATTACACATTTTCCAAAGTGTTTACGAAACAAAGAACAAGGAAACTTCTAGTCGTTGTCGCTGCCTTGTTAATTGTTCTTACAAAGAGCAGGTCAATGAAATCGACGCGCTGACGAAATACGTTTTTTTCTTTCTTTTTGAATCAGCATTTTGGGAGGAGTAATCCCTCTGGATTTGATGTGATTTTCATTGTAATTTTGTAAAATGTTTAAACTATTCTGGAACAAGGGTACGTTTACGTTTGTCTCGCTTTTGTACAAAGTTGGCGATGACAAGCAAAATTGAAAGTGGTGGTGCCGATGTCGGCTTTTTTTTTTTTTTTGTAAATTGAAAAATGGATTTACTCTGTTGTTACGCAGTATGGAGGTGGGTTAAACTTACTTTTTAGAGTCGGCCATTGTTGCGAGATAATTTGTAAATGAAATTAAGGTGAAAATTCACTTAAAAAAAACGTATTTTCCGCTGGATTAAACGTGATGCACGGAACAAGATTGCAGAACTTTTTTCTTTTCTCTGCTTTTTCTTTTTCGTCGTCGTCTGTCCGCTTAGCTGAGTCAATCGAATTCAATGCAGGGCGCCAACTGCTTTTGTCGCTGTGTCGGCAATTTTAATATTTGAATGGTGGATGGTGGTAGCACTGGGTTTCGGTTAGGTATTACCATCTCTTTTTTTTTATTTCCATGCAGCTTATGAAAGGTGGATTATTATTATTTTTTTATGTAGGTGAATTTTATCTTACATTCTTGAAGCTCAAAACTTGGGCGACTGATGTATCTGTCGCACATAACGGTTTCGGTTTGATGAGAAATATTAGCACCTTATATCAAAAAACAATTCATTTGTTGTTTATTTTGCTGTTCGTGTCGTATATGTGGAACTTCTCTGAACTGAAACACTGTCGTTCAAACGCATTAATTACAAATTTTAAAGTCAATTCTCAATTTTTATTGTTAATCAATGATTGAGCGATTGCTTTAAATATTGAGTGACTGACTTTAATCGTTTAGCTCCATTTCATATGAGAAAAGCAAAAAGTTGCCCTCCGACGACATGGCAGGCAATCGTTGAGATGTGAAAGTTGAAAATGTCATACCGAATCATTGCAACTCAATAAAATTGCTCGGTTAAACAAGTTTATGTTGCTATAAAGCATTTTTATATACAAACGCGAAACCGGACACACAAAACATTTGTAAAGGGTTTTCCAATAAGGAATGGATAACTTTTAAAAAAAAAAAACGCAAACCATTTGAGATATTTCAGAAACTTTATTATTGGCTTGATGTACAATCAAAACATTTATGAATGGAACTCGACTTCGTTCGACAGTCGTTGGACCCAATTTTCAACGACTCGGCCGAAACGGATGCTATTTCGCGTTCAGTGTTGGCTCTGAGCTCTTTCAACGACGTCGGCTTGTTGGCATAGGCCAATGACTTAACGCAGCCTCACAGAAAATAGTTAAGCGGCGTTAAATCCCACGAACGAGGCGGCCAATCGATTGGCGATGAAATTCACCATCTTGGCGCGTCTTCTCCAGAACCTAATCGGAGAACATACGCCGCTTCAAATGGTCCATCGGCTTCAATTCTTTAGTCAGCTTGATCTTGTATGGGTGTAAACCAAGGTTCTTACGCAAAATACGCCATAATGTTGTCTGAGCGATGCCCAATTCTTGAGAACGCCGTGGAATTGACTGATTTGGATCGTTTGTTATGGACGCCTGAACAGCAGCGATATTTTCAACACTTCGACCAACCCGTTGTCTCACTGACACGGCAACATCACACAACGAATATGTAGACTCAAATTTTTGCACTAAACTTGTTATTGCCTGTCTACTAGGGCGAGAATTACGACCGAACATTGGAATTAACACTCTTAAAGTTGCAGTCGTTGCTCGTTCGTGTACCTTACCATGATGAAAATGTTGAGCTTACTGAATAAATTGACAGTGACAGTTTGATGATTAGCGAAAGATTGCGTTCACAAATTAAATTCATAGTTGTCAAGTCCCTATTGGAAAACCCGATGTAAACTGATCGAAGAATAAACTGGATTGCAAAATTCGGTCTCAAAATAAGTCTAAGGGAAATTCAATATCAGATCTTGAAAGAAACCGTTACTCTGATATCTACACGCACCTTAAGTAGATGCCTGGATCTGGATTGAATGGACAAGTCGCATGCAAGAAACGGAACACAGAAGTAAACAAAAAAGAGAATTTAATTTGCGAAGTGCCACAACACATAGTGTGGAGCGATGAAACGAAAGTTAATCAGATGGTTAATAAGATGGTTTTCGATACATACTACAGCCAGTGGGAGCAGTTTTAAATCCTAAGTACGTTCTTCCCGTCATCAAACATAGCGGTGGATTAGTCGACGGTTGGGGTTGTTTTTCTTAATATGGTATCGGTGTAAAACATCGGATAGATGGAAATTTAAAAGCTGAAAAATACGTGTAGATCTTAGAAAACAAATTGATACCTTGGGCTGATGAAAATATGCCTGTTATTTGTAAATTCCAGCAGGAGAACGACCTCAAAGATACAGCGAAGACAACAAAAAAGTTTTTAAATAAAAATACCGTAAGTGTTATTGAGTGAGCGGCATCAAGCGCAGATCTCAATCCGATAGAGCCATTAGTGGGTGATGTCCAAAATGTTATTGCCTTAAAAAGTTCACAAACTTAGACATTCTGTATGGCAACATCGAAGCCGCGCCAATGTTAAGGTAAGCAATACGTTACAAACTCGATTGTTGAACTTTAAGATCAATCGAGTGAGATATTTCCTAATTAATTGCTGCGCTGAGGAATAGTTAGTTAGAATATGTATTGTAGCAACATTTCGTTTTGTTTATGACTAAAATCGAGGGTTCATGATATATCCAGTAACCATTTTTTGATAAGAACGTGTAATTTAATTTTAAGTTTTCTCATATTTTTTTAGCCCCCACTTGAATTTCTAGTTAAGACGGCTAGATACATAATTTTGCTAGCGTTTTCGATTGGTAAGCGGGATGCATATATAGAAAGAATAGCTACTTCCTTCCAAATAAAAAATGTTTTGCACACTTTTTATTAGTTCGACAATCAGAGACTTTCTTAGATTAAGTTAATATGTAAATATCAACTGCTAAGTTTAATGGGCTTGCCTTACAATATGTCCAATATACCAAGATCAACCACAAAGGCTTGAATTTTTTCAAAAAAGCTTGCGCAAAAAGTGAATCAATTTAAATTAGAAACATAAGAGGTCCAAGGGCTGGTATTTTGGGAACACCGAGGAGAAAATTCCTTAGACTTACTATGCGCTTTTCCTACGTGACTTTTTGCTTTCTGCTCTGTTCATATAGTGCACTGAATCCCGCTGAGTATAATCTATCTGGAAAAAGACTTTAAGACGTTTAAGACGTAAGACTCGAATTTATTTTTAAACTGTTTATGCTAAAGTGTCCCCTTTTCTCGTTTTGAAGTGTTTTTTCACCAATAGAAGGCATCTTTTCGCAAGATTCTTTCTGGCTAATGCCATAGCTCTAGATTGAATGGTCTTTCAAAGATTTCAAAGATCAAGACCCCATGATCCTGGTGGGGTGCGTAATTTTTCAGAGCCCACATTTTTTGCGCAACAATGTATTGTATACAAAATGTGTGTAAGTCACTGCGACTGGTCTCCCTCTCGTGAACTGTTTTGATAATTGATGGCCGAAATATCACATCATGGTATCATTGACCAATATTTTGCTGTGCATAAAGCCACAGTTCTGAAACTTTGTCCACTGTCAAGTCATTGACTCTTTAGGCATAAAGTGAAAGCCACTGCGAAAAAATAATGGTGAATATGTTGGGAAGCGTAAAGCCAAGTTTGATCCAAAATCAACATTTTCGAAACGAGTTTCAAAAATCTCGACAGAAGGTTTATTTTCCACTTGTATTGTTGGCAGAATTCACAGTCATATCATCGGCCTTTTGATTCAGCTTGGTTAACTGGTCTTGACTGCTTTAGAATTGATATTCTGATCAGGGCGAAAGGAACCTCACTATCGCCATCTTATTTGGGATCATATTTAAAAAACACCTTAATAGGCGCCAAGTCCCGGTTTAGAAATGAAGAGGAGATTCGCCCAAAAAAGTTACTCTTTCGCAGTATTCTTAGCTTGATCTTGCAATTTTAGCTGTCGTTTCATCTGAAACTTAAGAGAAACTTAGCATATGAGCATGATCCGGATAAACCACAATACGGACTTTTCAGCGGAACAATTCCAAGCAAACGCCAATAGCGACGAACAGTCAGGTCCAGCGATGATCCTATTCGTGGTGCTTCGACATATTTGAAGCTACGATCATAAGGGGTTTTTCGGCATAAAGTCAAGTTGTGGAAATAGACGTAGTGCCTAAGGAATTTGAATCGGAAACACGGTATCGTTCAGACTGAAGAACCTGCTTGAGGGTTGGACCCGACTATACAGGGTAAACTGCCCGACCACGTTTAACAATATACCTAAGTTCTAAAGAAACAGCCAACTTTGAATAATGTTAAAAAGAAAGACAACGACTTTAGGGTATACACGCGGAATCTTCGGACCCTAAACAATCTACATGCAGTTGAACAAATGAAAGGGTTTTAAACCGCAACAAAGCGGATATAACATAAATCTAAGAAAAGTAGGCGGCAGTAGTACAAGTAGCAGTTAAATAGTTTCCAAACGATAGATTAAGCGTTCTTTGTCCGACCTGATCCGAAAGACATGTTTCTTTTTATGCAACTAAATCATGAGTGGTCTTTAATACAGCAAGTATAGCGAAAGGGCCACTGAGCAAAATCATCAATCAGCCGGTCTTTTAGGAGTATTTATACATGTAATAGGTTGTTCTGGACAAAATATAAGAATAGAAAAGTTACATTTTCAATGATGATGCTATTGACTAGAGCGGCGCTTATGTGGATGTTGATTTGTCATGAGAAGAACACGTAAGCAGGAAGGCTCGAGCTTCAGACATTTAAGCGAGCGTGTGATTACAATCCTCACCAAGGCTAAGCTCGGCATCATAAGTCTTATATGCGCTCACGCCTTTACAGTGGAAAATAACGACTTTGCAAAGATTGTTTGTACTATCAGACGTGAGCAATGTTTTAGAAACCAATTTAGGAAAAGAGAACATCTTTGGGTTAATAGCCTACGCAACTAGAGCTTCGAAAATCGATCTATTTTTTGAGAGGTTGGGGGGATCATGTGCAATCATGTAATCCCCACACCTTAACATTAACAAAGGGACCTGAAAGCTACCTTATCGAAATACCGCCACACGTTAAACGCAAAATATCACAACGTTTCGAAGACCCAACATTTCTACAGGCCTCTACCTCGTTTTAGTCAAGATACAAATGCAAACATTCCCCCAAATTTTCGAAAAGTGCTGTACTGCCGTAATGTAGGTGAGTGTTCATAGATCCAAGGATACTTGGTATGAGTCAACCCAGGTCAAAATTAAAGGCTCGCAATTCGAGGTGCTAAAGACTGAACTTGCCGTAGTCCCCAGGAATAACTTGTGCTGTTAGTCCTTTCCTTACGGTGTAGGTTGCTCTTATTCACTTTCCGTTTGCAAATCCGCAAACTTGTAAGTTTTCAGTCCACGTTCTGGTCTGGATAGTTTTAGTTTGGTATAGCTCCAAGTTGAAAATTGATGGTCCAATCTTGCGGGCGTTTACTTTCTGCAAGACAAAATGAAGTAATAGGAGTGTGAATATGAAATTTTGATTTGACTAACAGATGGCCTAACTACTTCATACGGTTTGTGTCAATGATAACGTTTTAATAAAATGCTCAAACTCAAAGGACTCGTGAGCGTGGGTTTGTTCGTTTCAGAGGTGGTGATTTTGGCATAGACAACAAAGACCGTGAAAGACCAGATAAAAGGATAGAAGGCGGAGAATTAGAGGCATTAGTAAATAAAAGCTCGGCTCAAATACAAGAACAACTAGCAAAAGTGTTAAAAGTGATCTCGATATCTTTTGCCTTGAGTCCCGCCATCCCGATTGCGAATTCGGGCGCATCGAGTTCGTAAACATCGTGCACACGCACCACTGAAAAGTAACCTATATAATGAAGCATCAGTCACTTCCCAGAAGTACCGCCTCATGTAAACCAGTCCGATCTTTCAACGAAAACCCCCTAACTAACTTAAATCTAACTTAGAACTAGGGGGAGTAACTAGTAACGGGGTTCTAACAATATTGTTTCCGATACGCCTTAATACTCGTATAATCGAATTCAAGCTGCAGTAGAGTATTGATGACTTGGATATTTGAACCTGATCTGTACGGTGCTAAATCGTCTGCGTAGGCTAAAGCGTGATTGAGGGAATCTAATAGCTCACTTCTGTATATGTTAAACTTCTTCTTCTTAAGTGGCACTGCAGTCCGGGGTGAACTTGAGTTTAACCAATAAGCCTCTCCAGCTAGCACGATATTTCGCCAGCTGCTTTCATCGGAGCAGCACTCCGAGTTGGTTGAGGTCCCCTTCCATTTGTTCGCATCACTGTTGATTTGGCCGTCCTCTTCTACGTTGTCCCCGGGGCTCCGACTTGAAGATAATTCAGGACGGAGCTGTGGTGTCCATTCGCTCGACATTGCCCAGCCATTTTAGGCTTTGAATACGTAGACGATTGACTAAGCGGATGTCGCTGTACAGCCCGTAGGGTTCATGGTCAAATCTCCTCTTCCATTCCCCGTCAATACAGAGTTTAATTTTCTCTCGAAACGGCCAAGGGCTTCTTCATCCTTTTTCGTTAGTGTTTATGTCTCTGCGCCATAGAGCAAGAAGGGGATGATTTGCCTTAAACATTGGAGGTCTTGGTTAATTCAGTGAGTCCAGGATGCACAGGAGCTCATCATTTCGTACGAATAGCAGCTCGTTCCATAGCAATGATAACGTTTGTTGGGTTTTCTCCATTGAATAACGTAAAACCGTTATTCTGATGTGCTCTTAGGTCGATCCCAGCACGATTTCTCCTCGATTTCGGAGGACCTCATCTTCCAGCTTGCTGAAGTGTCTGGATGGTGCAGTGAAACGTGTATTTTTGCTGTCATTTAAAGTAAGCAGTGTTATTAAGAAGTTGTCGGGAAGAAAGGAAGATTAACAGATCTGGCATGAGTACAAGTTCTGTACCTCGGTGCTTTTATCCAATTCACCAGAGGCATTTTAACCAAACAAACCATGACTCCTGGATACGGTTCGTGAAGCTAAGTTGCCGAGTCATGTCTTATGGAGGATAATATGTAGCCTCTTGGCTTGAATGTTAGGGATCATCATTATCGCTGAAGGAGTAATTCAAATTTTCTGAGGATGACTAGTCAGGTAGTAGATTCTGTTAGATCGGATAGGATGTAGATTAAGAGAGTGTTTTCGGTGGGTCGACCGCCGAATGTTTATCTTTTTAGAATAGCGTTGAGATTACACTGTCGAAGCAAAAGTAAATGATGAAATCAATTAATTTTAAATTGATATAATGGCCTGCTTTTTCAAGACCTTCTTCCACAAAACAGTCTGCGATAGAACTAGTACTAGAGTTTTAGGAATATACGTTATAAACATGCTACTTGATTAAGTGACGTGTACAGCTCCCATTGGGGAGATTAGATTAGATTAGATTGTAAAGGCAGGTGGTATAATGTATCACAGATCACTTTGGCCACAGGTGGGGCTAATGTGATGTCCTCAATTCGAAGCTCGTCTATGACACCACATTAACGCGGGTAAATCTTTAGGTGAGCCAGAAGCTACGTATGTCCGCCGCTTTGAGGTAGAATTTACCTAAGTAACGCTGAGGTATTTTAATTAAATTATTGCAGTCACATAGTATGTATTCTGCTGTTTCTACGTCGTCGTCAAATAGTCTTGTGGTATGCCCATGGTCATCAGGTATTTTTTTTCGCAAGGCAATGCCTACCTTAGGTATAAATTTGACAGCAACCTACTTCCACTTTGTTGGCAAATAACCCCACTCGTAGCCAGCTCTGGATAAGTTGACTAAGACAGGTAGCAGTTGTGGGATGCCCTTTGGTAGTAAGGCTGGGAAAATTCCATCTTCACCGGTTGAAAAGAGTTGATTGCCCAAATTATTTAACCTTCATGAATGATTTCGTTTGATCAGACCGCTCTGAGCGGTCTGTCTATCCTTCTCTGGGGAGGGTTTTCTCGGGCTTCTTGAATAATTGTCGATTCTGAGAAGTGTGTTTCTGCTAAGAGCTGAAGCGCATTTTCGGCGTATGTGCCATCTTAAAGAATACTTTATGAATGCGGACGCAACTTCTGGTATCATCGATTGTATGACAAACGATTCTCCACGATTATCTCCTGGCTCTTCTAATTTCTTGGTTGTAAATGGTGACTGTATTTCTGTATATACCCCATTCATAACTGCGCTTAGCCCGGTTGAAGAGTTTTCTCGTCTCTGATCTAACTTTGGCTAGTTTTTTGTTCCACCAGGGGGTTAGTCGATTGCCTGTTTGTTTTTCTGGGTAAGTCTGGTGGAAGGCAGTTGTGATTGCCGTATTGATAGGGGCATACGTTAGCTCAATATTATCTATATCTCCGATGTTCGTGTTACATCTATCCAAGTTGAGTTGTTGACAGTATATATCCCAGTCTGAGGTTTGGGTTTTCTGTATTTTTCAGAAATGATCGTACCTAATTCAAAGTAATAAATAGGATGTGGTGATTGTCCGACTTCGAGGCTTCGGATGATTTACGCCAGTTCCAAATAAATTTTTTTACAAGGGTGGTTCATAGGGTAAGATCTAGGACCTCTGTGCTAATGCTATTTATAAAAGTGGGGCTGCTTCCCTGATTAAGAAAAATGTAAGATCGTATGATGGGCATTTGCATTGCAGCCTACAAGAGGCCCTTCTTACCACAGTAGTCCATCAGTCCCTTCAGTGACGGAAAGTCCTAGTCGCTGGAGCCATCTGGCAGATAAGCTAAGCATATGACAGCTTCTGTCTTACCTGCCTTGGTATGCAGCTCAACTTTTGCAGCCACCAGATCCTTGTTGATGAATTCTGGAATTGGAAAGGGTTTTGCATTATTTTTAGTTAAGATACATGCTCTGGGTTTGCCAGGTTAGTGGAATCATATAGCTACTCACCTGAGAGTCCCTTTATCTGGTTTTTAAGGGCATATGGTTCCTGAATAAAGGCGACATCTAGGTGATCCTTGCTTAGTCTATGACTGAGCTTTTTGTGCTCCAGATAGATTTGGTGTTTTGCATTAAGCAGTTCTTGTTGTGCGCTGTATTCTTCGGAATGGTAGAGTGTTTTTTTGCTTTTGTTCGACCTTTGATACGGATCTGTATATGCAAGATATTAGGAAAGAGCTTACGATCCTCTATTAAGCATTTCTTTGACTTTTTAACGATTGAGAAAGTCGTGGTATCGCCTCCATTCGTTTCGTTTTCTCCTTTCCCGCTGCGAAAGTATAAGCTCCACTTTGGCCAAGGCTATATTCATATTTACTTAGAGTCTACAGTTCAAGAACATGACTTTGCAGTTTTTCGAATGTCTTTTCCTTCGTGAATTATATACATCTGACAATAGGCAGAATGACAAGGTTCCATCATCACTGTTTTTTTTCTAAGCGCGATAACCAGATATGAATTTGCATTACAATTGCTTGTGTCCTTGGCAAGGCCCTCTATTGGCCGTTTGTAAATACCAATATATCTGCATTGAAGTTAGTATTTTGTCTCTTAAGGACAGTAGTACTCGTACCTATTGCAAAACAATTTTGGTTCCACAAATATGTTAATTCCATAATCAACCCGACAAAGACAAGTGTTGGCAAATAACCGCAACATACGAGTATGAATACTCGTGCAAATATTCAAGTCTGCACCAAATTGCGCGCTATAAATTCAAAACCAAGTACGACTTCGTAGTCATAAAACTTTTTTATGCATAGATTGCACAGCTTTACCTTCAATCTTGGATCTACACATATGCACATTCTCTTCTCATATAAATTCCTCACACAATATTCCATTCACGTTACCAAACTACTATACTATTGAACAGTACTAATTTTCGAAAATCTAGGCCTCATAGTTTCTGAAATTATAGTCACGATTAGAAGTGTATCCGTATTTCTAATTTCTAATTTTCCCTAATTAAGTCATAATTTCACTCGTATCTTTCACACATATTTGAACTCATGGTGTTAGTGGAAAGGTCACATTCCAGGGCTTATCGAAAGCCGAAATTCGGTGATTTAATTTGATTTCAATAAATATGCCCGATTTCAACGGCCATTTAAATATTTTCATAAATCTTCTCGTATGACATTGATGGCAGATTAAATAGATAGACAACAGACGAACGATGGTCTGGCAAAAACAAACAGACAGACAATAGAAATTGCCTAGTGGGATTCATGGGTTACTTGAATCGAATTGTCTTATTATACTATTACCACGTGTGAATGCGTCGTGTAAATGCGTGTAAGCCATCTGGCAGTTTAGTTGAATGAGAGCTTATACGCACTCACAGATACAATTTGTTATGCATGGCATGAGAGTTGAGGCACGCACTATTGAAATGTGGATTGGTGCCCAATGTATGTTTAGATTTTTTTTTTTTTGTTTTGTTGACTAAAATCATTTGTGAATAATTAATCACACAGTCCAATGAGTTACTTATTTGTATTTATGCCAATAACGTGGATATGCTCATAATTGCCCTTTATCATGGATTTTGAAATTACTTCGGACGTAGGTTAAAAACTTCAGTGACCTGCATGTCTGATTAATGCAGTGTCACAACAATGTTTTCTTTTTACGTGCACCTGGACTTCTTTATACTTGACTGAGGCTTACATAATTGTTTACAACAGTATTAGAGCAGAGGATCTTTTAAAAAAAGTGGCAAAAATAGGAAGAGAACAATAAGAAAGAGCTATTAAAATGGACTTTGCTGCCAATGAGGAGTCTGAGAAAAATCAAATCATGCAGATCGGCAGCAATCCGTCGTAACTATGAGCAAAATAGGTGTTTTGAGCTGGCCGTTCCATGATGGAATATAAATTTGCAGTGACCTTACAAAAAAACGCAAAAGCTTCGAAGCAGGTCGCTTAAAACAAATTTTAAGAAACACAAAATAAAAATAAGAGGCTTGGTTGGAAGACCACAGTAAATAGAAACTCCAACTGAAACTAGCAAACAGGTCTTAGTTCTTCAATGGGGCAATTCAAACAGACTAGAAACACTTGGATAGCCTGATCCGACCTATACTGAATCGAGAGGAGAGACTCGTTCCACGAGTAACTCGTTCAGGACCGACTTAAAACCAGCTCCTATTACCGATGTTACCAGTAAGGTGGATAATTTAACCCGTCTTTGCTGGTACCCATAACCAGTTGGGGTGTGTGGTTAAGCGAGTCTTTGAGTACTATGGCTTACATCAAAAAGGTGAAAACCAGCTGATGACAACTGAGAAGTGCACCTTCATTGCTATTCTGGCGCAGGCATTCTACCAAATATCTGCCAAAGCGGAAGAGTAGACTTTATACCAATAATGGGAAACAATGACAATGTAGTATGCTCGATTCATTTGTCTTTATTCATGTTGTTGAACATTTAAATAATGGACGAGCTTCAAGTTCAAAGGGCTGCTTAACGAATACATCCCCAAGTCGATGCTCTTTCTCAGAGCAGAATTTTTTTCTCAAAGCAGCAAAGAGCACCCTTTTGATAATGTCCATGCCTCTGCACCATAGAGCAGGACTGGGATTATTAAGGTCTTATATAGGGTCGCTCGAGAGAGGGCCTTCTTAGTCCAAAGAAGCAGCAATTGGTAAGAGTTATTCATCGTTTGATCTGAGCGCTGGTGTCGTCGTCTGAAATGATAGCGGATCCTGGGTAGACAAAGTTCTTAACTACTTCAGAGTTGTAACTGTCGAAGGCGACGTTCTGTCCGAGACGTCGGAGTTGAGTGGTCCTTGGTCCTGCCCTTGTTGACCGCTACTCTCATATTCGCCGCTTCCGTCTTAATACATAAATCCTTTTTTGACATCAAAGGTCTTCGTGATATGTTTACCGACCTTGATGGAGCAGCGTTCATTCTCTAAAGTCATTCTGCACAGACGGACGAGGGATACCAAAACTAGACATTGCTCTGTATAGGTCGTCTCTATAGATGCTGTCATACGCGGCATACCGATAAATAGATGGTGTGCATCGATCTGAAGCTCATGAGTTTTCTCCAAGATCTGCCATAGTGCTAATATTTGATCGATGGTGGACTTTCCTGGCCTGAAGCCACACTGATATGGACTGAACAGGTTGTTGACGAACGGCTTCAGGCGTTCACACAATAGGGCAGATAGGACCTTGTATGCGATATTAAGGGGACTGATGCCTCTGTAGTTGGCGCAGTTCAGAGGGTCTCTTTTCTTCAGAATCGGAAAAACAATGCTGAGGTTCTATTCATCGGGAATACTTTCGTCCGACCATATTTTACAGATGAGTTGGTGTATGCTCCTTACCAAGTCATCGCCTGCCGCTTTGAAGAGCTCGGATGTCAGGCCGTCCGCCCCAGCAGCTTTGTTGGACTTCAGCTTAGATGTTGCTATCTTCACTTCAACCAGGTCGGGTGGACGGAATTGTTGGCCTAGGTATATCGTCCAGGTTGAAAGGTTCACTCTGCTTGACAGCGGTATTTGTTTCGTCGTCGCGGTTATATAGTCTACGGAAATGATATCTCCAAATTAATTCTCAGCATCGACTGCGACTCTACTACGATGTCCTCTTGATCATCTTTACAGGCTTCGGTTCGAGTTTGCGTCTGTGGCATGTTTTGTTTCACTTTTGGTAAAACTTCCGAGTCTCATTACTGGAGTAGCATCTCTCAATTCGTGTTTGTCTCTCCTCATTTGCTCATTGAGCTCGAATGGAGCTCTTGTCTTTCATTGCAGCCCCGCTTTGTGTGAGTCTTGCTTAGCTGCATGTGCTAGACTGTATTCGTTATCAAACTAGGCGTTTTGCTGTGAAAATCGGGATATCCGCAACCATACTTTGGGTACAGCAAGGCGATGGTCCGAGTCGTTGTTGGCTCCTTGGATCGTCAGGACATATAAAATATTGAAGAAATGTCTTGCGTCTATGGCAATGGGGTCAATCCGGTTGACGGTTGATTGATCAGGAGTTTTCCAAGTCTCCTTGTAAATATTGAGATGTGGGAAAAGCATAAAAGCATAATGTTACGATAATGTTTCGCCCCGCCGCAAAGTCGATTAATTTGAACCTGTTTTCGGTGGTGGTGTCGTGCAGGCTATATCTGACTCTCAGATAAACAGGACATAATGGAATCACGCAAATGAGATCACCGATAAATTTTCTAGTCAGGGCTAAGAGCAGAATTTCTTATGACCTTATTATGTTACGAAACTGCCTATGGTTAGGACTTGAGTATAGTCTTTAGTTTGAATCAGGTGATGAACACCAGAAAGGTTTAAGTTCCCAACTTGTGCGTGCAATTTACGGTGAGGACTTTCTCTATACGATGTGACTTCGTTAAAAAGTTGAAGACTCTTCCGGACGGGGGCCGACCATCGCCAATAACTTATTCACCTACATATGCCCGGCAGCTTCACTGACAAATACTTACTTTTCTAACAAGAGCAACAATTTTTGAAATCTTCATGCATTTTTACTAATGTTTATGTTTCGTCGACAAAGGTCAAGATTGGAATGATTATGGAATTTACTCGTATTATACTCGTAGGACCTCTGCAAAAGAGGCAGTGATTCATTTATTGTAATACCTGATGCGGAGTAATCATTATAAGATCTTAAACCGGAACCGCGTTTTAGAAAATCTTTAGCTACCACACCGTTATATCTAGCTATAGTGACGACGTGTCTGATTTGTCGATTATAAGCGTCCGTCCTTTTTGATAGTATAAATGTAAACCTCCTGTTTTCCATTTCAAAACTTGTAAACTTTCTAGTTGGCGCAGGTAGAAGAGTGCCTTTTCTGTGGTTGGAAAAATCGATGCTCTATTCTCTCCCAAATCTCCCACTGTCTTAAGTAGACATTCAGCCAGCGAGCTTTGTCTGGCAGGACCTTATTGACCTAGGCTTCGAATATGTCGGAGAAGCTAAATAAAGGTATTCGCAAGTTAAGCCATGGTCATTACCGTTGTTTCTATCCGGATGAATTTCTGTACGTCCTTTTTCTGAAAACCTTTTTTAGTACATCTGAGTTCACCTCTTCCAGTTGAGCTTGTGTTATTCAGCTCTACATATACAGCTTAACTCGCCATTAGATCATTGTTGGTGCACTATGAGAAGGCCCCAAATGTAGTTGATGATGTGTTTTTTGTACAAAGAATTTCATCCTCGAATTCGGTTCGAGAAGCAGTTATATAAGCAGAAATAATTTAATTACTCTTATATATTAAAGCTTTAGCGATGGGGGTGATCTATAGAAGTATTTAAATAAAGTTCAGTGGTTAAGTCACTCATTCTCATTATCGCGGACTTCAATCAAACCATCTCACGTCACCCTACATAAGACAATCAAACTATTAAATAGGTTATAAGTTAAAGTTTCATTAATATAAAAACCCTAGAAACAGTTTTCGTTTTAAAATCATTTTTTCAACTTATTATCATTCATTAGCAATTGTTGAAACGCATTGCATCACAAAAAGCTACCCCAAACCCTTTCACTTAACCAAACATGTCTTACGAACTTCCGAATGAAAAAAAATCAACAAAATCACCTTGCTAACTAGGTCAGATAGATAATGATTTTTTAAAACCTAAACAATCTTCTTTTTTTTTTCAATCGTAATTACTTACAATTTATTATAATAAGTGTATCTTCTCCATAGATACGTAATAAAACTGCAACTAATGATAAAAACTACCTACAATCTTCTCTAATTAATGGGTCAAATATTGTTTGTGTAATTATCCGACTGTAGGATTGCAAAGAATTGTTAATAACAGCTTTGGTAAGGCAAAGAAAAAAATCAAAAATTATACTACAGATACATGAATGCTGAGAAACTGAAAACCTATTGCTTTTTCACTTTCATTTTCATTTTGTTTGTTAAGCAATTATTTCCTTAAAGCGGAAATCGTCAGCTTACCGCTCATTTACAAATTGGCTTATAAATAATTCAACTTTTAAGTATTGAATGATCAGTTCAATAAATACAACGTAGTGCAAATAATTTCTCAAACACCCCCGGTTTTCTAATTTAAAAATACAAAAATAATCCATGAAATGCTTCTCTTGTTTGAGAGACATTTACCGACACATTAATTGTGAATATTGACGAACAATTAATTTACCATAAGCTTTTATTATAATTTGTTATTTAAAATTAATTAAAGACATAGTATATCCACGGCTTTCAACTTCGGTATGCGTGGATATTGACAGATTATGTAAGAGAAAAAGATTTTAATATTTTAAAAATCAACTGGTATAAATATTATGATAGTGCAATGTAGGTTAATTGAATCTTAAAAGTTCCCGACGTGACTTACAGATATGATCAGTCTTCTTAAATAAACTTTTATTTTAGACCAAGAGCCCACAACAATTCTTGAGCTCGGATATTTAACCAAGAGATAGATACGTATATGTATATGGGGGTATCGAAAAAAAAACAACGTTACGTTTAAATGCGGAAGTCTGGCAGCATTTTTATCTAGTTAAGGTCAGCACAGCAGATGTACTGCATGTTCATCAACTGTATAATACAAAAAATTGCCTACTTTAACAGGTGGGCCATAATAGCTGTGTTTTTATGCACGCATGCTGGCGATTGTCACAAAAAATACGACCCAAATCCGCTTAAGAGTTCATCATAAAAACTTGATAGCACAGACAGGTCTATGACGTTTAGTAGTAGCTTTTCCGTAAGTCGGTGAATAAATTTGACATTTCTAAAAATTCATTGGAAAAATTCATCCCGAACGAAGAAAATAGTATTTGGAAGCACTGTTTTATGTACGCTTAAGGGATAACATGTATAAATTGACTTAGCATACATCGTTATGTTATTGTTGTAAATAACACACAATTTATTTTCTAAGTGGATAGCGGAAAAACACGGCTTATGTTTGATTCTGTCAGAAATTGTCATAGATTTTACAAATGGTGTCGAATGCCAATTTGGTTTTAACATTTGTGAAGGAAACTGAATTCGAATTTGCGAGAATAAGCAATACTCTTGAAGAATGCGGAATAATCATCACGATGGTTTTTATGAAGTTATCTGCCGTATTGTGTGGATGCCTGAAGCCGTCGTCAACAACCCGATAGGTGAATATCAGTGTAGCCTTAGGCCAGGAAAGTCCACCATCGACCATAGTTTTGGCTTCCCTGCCCAATTCGTCTGTCTGTGTAGGATGACGATGGAGAATGCACGCTGCTCTGTCAAGGTCGGTAAAGATCTCACCGAGACCTTTGATGTGATGCGATTTTTTCAATAATTTTTTCAACTTGAAAAAATAGTGCAAAACTCACGAGCAAACACAGTAGGCACAATCTTTCAAAAGTCCGTCAAATTACTCGCATAAGCCGATGATATTAACATAATCGGAAGAAAGCAGAGTGATGTCAGTGGCGCTTTCGCAAGTATTGGGACGGAAATGACGAAAATGGGTTTAGGGTTCAACGAGGGCAAACGAAGAATAACTTTTGGCAATCTCTGCTTCTTTGGGCTAAGAAGGCAATTAACTAGTAAAGCCCTCTCTCGAACAACAAGAGTTATCCTATATTACACCTTGATTACCCTAGTCCTGATTTATGGCGCAGAGGCATGGACGTTATTACATCAACTTAGTAGGAAGAGTAAAGGTCCAACGACTGGGATGACTGGGTTAAATAGAGCCGACGAACATCAACGCTCCGGTCCGAAAAGACTTCGAATTCGCCCCCGAGGGATAGCGCAGTAGAGGAAGACCGCGACTCAGGTGTTGTAGTCAAGTGGAAGGGGACCTCAACCAACCTAGCGTGCGAAACTGGAGGCAGTTAACAGAGGATCGAGGTAGTTGGGGACGCTTGTTGAATGAGGCCCAGGTCCATCCCGGACTGAAGCTCCACCTATACGAGTAAGAAATGTTTTGATGAACAATTCGTCAGTGATTATGGTGCAACATGCATTTTGTGCTCGTTTTCCTGGTCGCCCCACTGATCGTTCAATGTGGCATTAAGCTGTGACTGGACAACACGGAACCGAGGAATTTCTGGAATATTTTGTACCTCTCGATCAATCGAGAATATCGGCGCCATGGCCGAAAATGTCGCCCTGCTAAGGTCGATTAGACAACGCATTTCACGCATGTTTTTGCGCCGCATTTTAGTGAAAGAGTTAAAGAAGTTTCCTGTGTGACGGTTACATGCTGGACAAAAACTTGAATCCCCAAATAAACATTTAAAAAACCCATTTATTTTAGGGTCATACATTGTTGCCAATATTGTATTTATTTGCACTCACGTCTGGGACCTATATGTGCTTCTGTGATTCGGACATTCTCACATTTTTTTTGATACGACCCTCAGATTATCAAACCAATTATTTCAAAAAGTGACGCCTGGCAAGGATATGACTGCGCATGAAAACTTTTTACTCAACTGTGCAAAATACCACATTGAACTTACTTATTTGAGTGCCTTAAACTCGGTCGTATACGTATCAATATATTACCTATATCTCCACGTCAACAAATTACTGTCTTATTTATAAAATTGCATGTTGCGTTATAAGTATGTTACAAAATGTCTGGTCTCAAATGGCCGTTAAACTAGCCCACTGGACTGGACTAAATTCCACTTAATACAATTTTTCAGTCTTTCGAAGAAAGAAGAGTAAGCACTACAGTGACAAAGTGCAAACAATACCAGCACCCGCTACTTCAACGCCGTGTACCTGGAGCTCGATGCGAGCATAAACTGGACGTTCATATTCACTTTTATAACAAGCTTCGCAGGATGTCGTATCACTTCTTTCCATCATATTTAAGAGCTTAAGAAAAGTGGAGTGCGCCTTCACTATGCCGATAAGGAGTCTGCTGTTTTTCCTTAGAGAAATCAGGCAACATTTCTTTGTCAGCTGGCAACCTGGAGAGCTTGTCATCTGCTTGTATGCGCGTGTTGCATATTGTGATTCCTAAACGAAGACAAAGGCGGATCTGCCGTATGTTCATGCCCTGAAAAACTCGATTCTGGGCCTGATTAGCAAGTTCATCTGCGATTTCATTTGCCGAGATTACATTGTGGCTTTGGACTCAAGTCAAAACATAGTGAATTTAGTCTTCCGAATGCACTCAGTGAAGTTTAGCATTCTTGAACTAGTTTGGAGGTCATAAGAGGGTTCAGAAAGTCTTTAACTGAAGCTTGGTTGTGGGTAAGAAAGCAAATGCACCTCCATCCCTTCTTTACAATATATATATTGTAGTTTGTTGATGTCAGAGTCTTCTTAACTGATATATGTATCAGATGTGCTCCTTGCAGCCAAGAAAGGCCTCTTCTTTGGAGCCTGGTAAAAGCAGCACCAAATTTTTTTTAGTAAAAGCTTGTTTCACAGGACGCATAATTGGTCTTATTATAGCCATATAGATCCAAAAGCCTGTTCTTGGTGAAAGGCACCAAGCCTCAGAAGTCAACATCGCCTTAGAAGTTTCCACGTTACTCTTTTAGTCAAGAGAAGTTTCTTAGTTTCTTTGAAGAAATAGAAGTTGATACCTTTAAGTTCTAAATGATTCAGACTAGACAGTTTCGTCCAAAAGCGAATAACCTCCTATTTGAGAATATTGACTGAAAGCCGATTTCTAGAGCACCAATTGTCGATTATATGTAGGGCTTTCTGCGCCTTAAATCAAGCACTATCCAATAGCTACATCATCTGCGTACGCGTGGACATAGACGTCAGAACTATTGAACGCATTAAGCAGTGAATCGATGAATATGCACAATAGCAGAAGAGTATTCACTATCAGTTTCCTATTTACTACGTATTATTGTTTTCATCCACAAAACTAGTGATTCGCTTACTCCGTGTTGTCTGGCAGAGTTACACAAAAGTTGCATTACTGAAAGCATCCTCAATCTCGGTGAAATTGCCCAGCGCCTATATAAAAGTAACTCTCCGGTTAGCCAGGGTTTCGAAATACTCGTATATACTAGGGGCAGGCTAGCAGATTCTGTTCAGGGTTACCAGCAGCTGGTCTATACATTTTTGTAATTAAACTGGGTATATGTATGTCATTGGCGCCAGGAGACTAGAAGCTATTAAAAAAAAACTCTCATTCGACACCACAGTCGATGAAATATACCAGCTACTGCGAGTTGCGTTATTCAGCTCGTTAGCAGCTTCGTCAACAGAGGCTGGTTGTGATTGGGTTATCTCAGAAGTAAGCCTCAAGCATGAAACAGAGAGTATCTTCTTTCAACTCCACTTAGGTGCTATCTGATTTTCCGACTCATTCGGGCCCGGTTAAATTTTTCTTTAAGACTACCCCACTGGTTTCACCAACGGGTTCGATCTTTTTGCAAAAGATTTTAAAATCCGAATTAAATACTTATACTCTTCTTGTTTTGATCGGTAAAGACGGCTGTTTTTCCCGAAATTTGGTTTAAGTGGAACGGGCAAATATCGACCATGGTACACAACCATCTTTATTCCACTATCTTAGTTTCTAAAAGGTTGTAATTTTCAGCATTTGTGACTTGGATTGTAACTGGCAATCTCTATGTGTTATGGGTCTGTCTCAGGACTATCCTTTTTTGTCGAAATGGTTTAAACGCTGGTTCATCAGGTGGCTTTAAACTTTTTGACTTCAACAAGAAGTTATTACAGTATTTAAATCACCATTCTGAGATCAATGTGGTATTGCAATGTCGCAAAATAGAATTGTTGTAACTCTATACTGTGTTTTTAATTGCAGATACAGAATGAAGCTCGAAAATTCTTAACATAGCTGGCACATATTTCATATAAACCCTTAAGCAAGACTTAATTGGAGCTGCAGCTATTTAGAATGTTTTTTTGGAGAATAGTTGGTTGCTATTTGTTTTTGTATTTTTTATAAACCCGACTCGCTAGTAGCAATTGAGAAGCACTTCAACGTAAAAAGATCTTTTGTGCTGGGGGAGTCAGAAAGAAAATTCGGAATGAAGTTAGCAGTTTTACCAGCAGGGAAGTCCCTTATTTCAGCTGTTTCTACGCCTTCGAGACAGAGTCAGCAAGTCCTATTTTGATGAGGTGATATCTTAAATCGTTGTGTCCTGTAAGGTATCCTACGAGGTCTCTGATATCATGCCGATTTAGATTCAGACATCTGTCGGCATTTTTATTAAAGGGTAGGGTGGCTCGTTTGGCTTGCCTTAGGCCTGGATTCTCCTCCCAGTATGAGATGCATTTTCCCAGCGCTTAATGGCTAAATTTACTGCTGTTTTAGATGTGCAGCAGAAGGATTCAGGTCCGTTGAAACGGGTTTCTGAACCTTTCCTGGCTAGTTTGTCTGCCTTGTAGTTGCCGTCAATGCCCTCATGCCCAGGAACCCACCATATTTTGGTCTTGTTTCTTGAATTTAGTTTTTGGAGGGTATTGAAGCAGTGCATGACTGATTTTAAGTCAATAACGTGCGAGCTAAGGGCATTCATAGCTGCTTGACTGTCCGTGAATATATGGATGTATGCACCTTTGATACCAGAGTTGAGTATTAGATTCTTGAATGGCGTGTATTTCAGCTTGGAATACACTAGGACTCTTGCCCATGGCAATTGATATATTTGTGTTCGGTCTATGTATTCCAGTTCCCACTTCCGTTTTCATTTTAGAGCCATCTGTATACCACTGTATGCCACTTTGGCTATTTGGTGTGTGTTTACTAACCCATGCTTCTTTGCTGGGAATTTCCGTGGAGAAACCTTTTTTGAAGCATTAAGTCTTTTGAAGGCGGTCTGTGAACGCTCAGATCTTGTCTAGTTCTGGTACGTCAGAGAGTAGGATCTTTAGGTCCGGGTGTACGTGGGAGTCCAGCTCTTTGGCTTGTGCCAGACTTTTCGAGTTGTGTAGAGCCACCATACTGCAGAAGCACATAGTATGTTAGGATGGGTCTTACGTTCATTGTATAGATCCATAGAGTGATTTTTGGCCCATGTGGTTGCATACATGCGGTGGCAGGCCCATAAAGCGTTGGTTGCTTTAGTTATTTTATTATTTAGGTGTGAGTTCCAATTTAATTTTTTATCGAGGATTATCCCCAGATATTTGACTTCATCAGAGTATTCAACGGTTGTGCCGTTTATTGAAACTGAAGCTAGGTTAAGATTTCTCCTTTTTGTGAGGCGGACTATGATAGGCTTGTTTGGATTAATGGAGAGATTCTCTCCGTTGCACCAGTCTAGGACTATCTTAAGGACATTTTACATGTGTGCAGTGAGCACGTCTGCATCCCTGCCTCTAATAATGATGACCAGGTCATCGGCGTAGCTAATTATGTTGTAGCCTTTGTTGCTTACTTTAGTAAGTAGGTCATCTATGATCAGAGACCATAGAAGGGGTGAGAGTACACCCCCTTGCGGGCAGCCTCTTATGGCTGATACTGATGATGAGGTCTGTCCAGATGAGGTGGTTATTACCCGGCTCTCTACCATCGCTTTTATCCAATTTATGGTCGCTTGATCGATCTTTCTGTGGAATAAAGCTGTTGATATGGAGTCATATCCAGTGTTATCAAAAGTACCCTCTATGTCCAGAAACGCGCAGAGTGCAATTTCTTTATCCCGAAAAGAGCTTTTTATTTCTGCTGTCAGTTTTAGCTGAGCTCCTTCTGTTGATATGGGTGCAGAGGCAGGCTGTTTTCTATGATTCCTCTAATGTGTACGTAAATAATTCTTCCCATTGTTTTCATATAAAATGATGACAAGCTTATAGGATGGTATGATATAGGTAGTTCACTAGGTTTGTTACCTGGTTTAATAATTAATACTACGTTTAGCTATCTCCCCAGTCGAAGTTGAATCTAAATAAGGCTATTAAGGTGGGTATCAGAAAGTCTATTCCCTTTTGCAGAAAAGCTGGAAATATGCCGTCCGTATACGGTGCCTTGTATGGTTTGAATGAGTTACTGGCCTATCTCACCTTCGGGCTAAAAAGTTTACCGAATAAACTGTTGATTCTGCTGAAATTTCTTGGTATAGAAAGCTCAGCTGACTGTCCATTTGACATATCAAAGTTGTAAGACCCTGGAAAGTGAACCTAAAAAAGGTATTCAGGGTTTCTTCTCGGTCGCGTGTAATCTTGCCATCCGCCTGATAAGCAAGCCTATGCAGTTGTCGTGATCTTTCTAGAGGGCTTGATGGAGGCGTGGTTTCCAGCGAGGTTTTCCAGCTTCTCGCAGTTAGCGCGCCAGGAGGCCCTCTTTGATCTTCTCAACTCTAGGTTATAGCTTTGTTATATAGTTTTCTCACTCTTTTCCGAATAGCTTCAAGGTTTTCATTCAACCATGGTACGCACCTTTTCACCACAGTTTTCCTGATTTTGCAGCTGTTCTTGAAAGAGGAGAGAAGTATGTCATTAAGCTGTACTTGTGTCTCATCCAGCATCCACTGTTATATGTGGTGTGGAGGGCAGCAAGTCAGCTTTGACCGCTAGATGTTTGCGGTAAGTTCTCCAGTTCGTGAGTTTATTGTCGTATCTAACTGGCTCGTGTTCGCTGTTGCATCTCATCTCAAACCTAATATGCATGTGATTCGATAGAGATACCTTATCGGACACCAGCTAGACTTCGACAATGTTTTGAATGAAAGCAGCAGAGAGTGAGGTCTAAAACTACCTCTCTTACACTATTTCTAAAAGTAGGTTTGTTCTCCTTGTTTAGTATAACTAGATTGTTAGTGAGTTAGAATTCTAAGAGTGACTCCCCTCATTTACTGGTGTCCCGGCTGCCCCACATTTGGTGATGAGCTTTTGCGTCGCAGCCGATGATAAGGTGTACTCGCTGAGTCTGGCTGTACTGGACAAGTTCCTGTACTGGGGTTGGTGGTAACAACACATTTGTGTTGGTTGCTATAGTATCGGTTTCAATTGACTTATACATACTCGTATGATATATGTATACATTAGTTTTGGTTAATCTTATAGATAATTTAATTCATAACAGCATGCCACCAAACGATTTTGAGTTCAATTTATATGTACATATTGGGAATTAATCTAAGATGCGACTATGCACGAAGTCTAATCCGGAAATGTCTGCTAGCATGCATCAATTAAAATCAACCGAGATACAATCCTTGTTGATAGATATGTGTGTATATAGGATCAGACAGAGGTGTGAATGTGAATTAATTCAGTACCGTCTAATAATCATTGTTTATTATTGTCGGATGAGCATCGATTGACACTTAAATTTACATACGAATTGCTCTACGGTTTTCAAAAAATAAAAAATGGAATGTTTCTTATAAAATGAAGTTATTCGAGGTTAAATTGAGGGCGGGCAAAATTAACATAAAATTATACTTCTGACCGCAGTTTCATATCTGTGTATTGTGTGCCATGGACTGTAGGTTTTTTATTTAAATGATTTTTTCTCATATAGGGTGCTCCAACATAATGCTTCTTGCTTATGAGTGTATTCTAAAACATTGGAAAACAAAAATTTGACTTGCATAAGCTACCTTACCACAAGGACGAAGAGCATATGCATATACGAATATAACACTAGTCATTTCGGTTTCGATGTCTCACTTTGGGCAGAAGCCTGAACTTTGTCAAAGTTAGATGAGGGCGCACTTGGCCATTTTTAGAGATAGATACTGCGCGTGGGGGCACGTTGAGCGAATGGAAGCCACTGTACTACACAAAGAGTCTTTGAATCCAACCCCTATGGATGGTTCAGGAATGTTCGGACTCTTAACAAGCCACGAGCAGTCGAGCGCCATCATATAGATATCACAGCTTTTATGAAAGACAAGGAATACGCTACCAATTTCCAAACAAACAAGAACAACTGCGAGGAGATACAACGTAGAAAACCTGCAAGTGCTAGAATCTTCGCAAAAAAACGAAGAACGATATTGCATGGAAGAACGAGAGCCGCTCCTGAGCTCTATGACCAGGAGAGACGGGAAGAACATTGACTTTGCCAGAAGAAGAAAAATGAGCCCAAGAAACGCGCAATTGAAGATATTTATATTTTGTCTGCCAGAAATAACGCACGGAAGTTTTATCAACACGTGAAAAGAACGTGTTAAGGCAAGAAGACCAACATACCATTCAATTTGGACGATGATAGCCAAAACTTCCACCCAATAGCAATATCTAAGCTGAATCCAACACAGCAGTTGAACCTGACGGTTTACAGACCGATGTGTCTAAAGCTGCTGGAAGGGAATTTGTAGAAATGATGTATGCTCTGTCTGTCCGTATCTCAGTTTTAACCAAAACAGTGTAGGCTTGACTAATGGAATCTTAGCATTCTGGCATAAGTCTCCTTGACATAGAAAACAAGGTTTTCTAAATTTTCTGAAGCCCTTCATCAGCAAACTTGATTGGGCTGCATCAGTGCGGTTTCAGACAAGAAGTGTCAACAACTGACTAAATCTTCACACTCTGGCAGACCCTGGAAAAACCTTAAGAAGTTCAAATCGATACCCACCATGTTTTTATTGATCAAATGGCCGCATATAACAACATATGTAGAGATGTGCTATATAGTGCCGTGTCAAGTTTCGGCATCCCTGCCAAGCTTGTCCGTCTGAGCAGATCGATGATTGAGAACACTCGCTACTTCAACAAAGTCGGTAACAACTTAACCCTTAACCAAGATCTTTGATGTCAAAAAAAAATTGAAGACAAGGTGACGCGCTGTCATATGACATGTTTAACTTCATACGTGAAAGAATTGTGCGGAACTCACAAGCGAACACCGGAGCCACGAACTTTAAAAGTCTATGCAGCTAGGCCGATGATATCGACATAATTGAGAGAACTCAACAGACTGTTACCGGTACGTTCGCCAGTACCGCCAAAATGAATTCAGCGGTAAATGAGGTGAAATCTCAAGGAAGAACACACAACATACACTTATTGGGTAGAACGTCGCAGTGGAAAGGTAAATTTTCATTGTAATAAGGGACACTGATGAAGGGTGAGGCGCTGCAGTCTCTTTAACGTTAAACTTTACTCCTCGTTAGGTAAATTTGCTTCGCGTCTTCCCCGCGGGAGAGCAACTGTACTGTGAGAGGTGAAGTAACCGGTAGAAGAGGCGAGGCATTAGCATTTGTAGCGAATGGCCAAGCTGAACTTGCTGGATCCTTTTGCGACTTCCAAACTATTTCGAGAATGAACAACTGAGAGAAGTCGGATAGCTGAATTCATTGAGTCTTGATTGGGTCGCAGCTCACAGTGGGATCACGGGAATAAAATCGCCGATGAACTTTTCAGGCT
Organism: Volucella inflata; assembly: GCA_928272305.1. Classification (NCBI taxonomy): domain Eukaryota; kingdom Metazoa; phylum Arthropoda; class Insecta; order Diptera; family Syrphidae; genus Volucella; species Volucella inflata. The sequence goes on along the minus strand of OV743717.1, from coordinate 77,819,547 downwards.
TTTAGAGTTGAATTTTGCACGATCTGAACTTGCATTAGGACTGTCTTTACCTAGGATTCTAAGAGCGAAATTCAGTATTTCAATTATTGTGGGAAGGAATTTGCCGGCGGCTATTTAAAATCAGGGCCGTTTCATTGACTTAACGTTTTGTCTACACATGTTGTCTAAGTCTCCAGCCAAAGACTTAAGAATGTTCATCTAGACGTCGCCTTTATCCAGGAGCCGTCCTTAAAGACCAGGTAAAGGGACTCTCAGGTGAGTACTATAGGATTCCACTAACCCTTCCAATTCTAGAATTCACCAACAAGGATCTGGTAGTTGCAAAAGCTGAGCTGCAAACCAAGGCTGGTAAGACAAAAGCTGTCATATGCTCAGTTTATCTGCCAGGTGATTCAAGCGACTGGGACTTTCCGTCACTGAAGGGACTGATGGGCTTCTGTGGTAAGAAGAGCCTGTAATTTATTGTAGGTTGCGATACAAATGCCCATCATACGATCTGCAGCAGCTCGGACATAAACAAACGAGGTGAGTCTCGTGGATTTATAAATTCACATAATTTACAAATTCTTAATCAGGGAAGCAGCCCCACTTTTATAAATAGCATTAGGACAGAGGTCGTGGATCTCGCCATATCCACCACCAGACCTACAAAAGATTTTATTAGGAACTGGCGTGTATCATCCGAAGCCTCGATGTCGGACCATCGCCACATTCTATTTGATCTTGAATTAGGTACTACCATTTCTGAAAAATACAGAAAACCCAAATCCACAGACTGGGAGATATAATATCAACAAGTCAACCTGGGTAAATCACCAGAGATATAACTATATAGATAATATTGAACTAACGTATGACAATCTCAATACGGCAATCACAACTGCCATTCAACAGACAATCGACCAGCGACTAACCCCCTGGTGGTACATAAAACTAGCGAAAGTTAGATTCACAACCGGGCTAAAGCAGTGGTGAATCGGATGTATACCGAAATACATTAAAAAAAAAAAAAAATAGAGGCCATGGCCTAGCTTCTAGACACTCAATTGTGTTGCTCGTGTTGTCATTTTTGTTACATCTGAGCGGGGCCTACGGTTTATGGCCGAATACGAACGGCACTCCTTAGAAACTTTTTCGTAGGCAATTTTACTTTCGGGAGTTTGTCATTGCCTGCCGAAAGGGTTATGGCGATTTGAAAAATTGTTGGTGATCCAAGCCAGGAATCGAACCCAGACTCTCTGCGTGATAGTCCAATGAGCTAACTATCGCGCATTCACCACTGAAATACATTCACCATTTGAAAATTAGAAGAGCCGGGAGAGAATCGTGGAGAAACTTCTCTCATACAATCGCAACTACAGATTCAATGAAAAAACCTGATGGCACATACGCCGAAAACGGGCAACAGACGCTTCAGCTCTTAGCCGAAACACACTTCCCAGAATCGACAATTATTCCAGAAGCCCGAGAAAACCCTCCTCAGAGAAGGATAGACAGACCGCTCAGAGAGGACTGGAACAGATCAAACGAAGTCTTTCATGAAGGCAAAATAATTTGGGCAATCAACTCTTTTCAACCGGTGAAGATGGAATTTTTCCAGCTTTACTACCAAAGGGCATCCCACAATTGCTACTTGTCTTAGTGAACTTATCCAGAGCTGGCTGCGAGTGGGGTTACTTACCAACAAAGTGAAGGGAGGTTGCTGTCAAATATATACCTAAGGTAGGCATTGCCTTGTGAAAAAAGTACCTGATGACCATGGGCATAGCACAAGACAATACATGCAGACTGTGCAACGAGGATGTGGAAACAGCAGAAGACATACTATGTGACTGCAATCGTTTAGTCTAAAGAACTCAGCGTAACCTAGGTAAATTCTACATAGAAGCGGCGGACATAGCTGTCAGCTCACCTAAAGACTTAGCCGCCTGTCTCACAAACTGCGACATCATAGATGAGCTTTAAATCACAATAGGCCCACCTGTGGCCGCACCTTCCTTAGCAATCTAATCTAATCTAAGTCTCAAGCATTTTGCCAAAGTTTTAGGAATAAGCAATGTTAAGCTTAAGTGCCTGAAGTTTCTTGGATGGATATAGCTGGGCTTATCTACTTTCGGATTGAAGAACCCTTCAATTCTCTCTTAGATTTTGGCCGTATCCATATAAAATCATATCGCAAAGCAATCCTTTAAAAAACGATATCACAGTCTCCTTGGTTTTTTGAAGCAGGATTCGCATAGAGCTTATTTCGTCTTTTCTTAGTTATCCTTTCCTATACGCGCTTTCCCTGTGGTGTTCTAGGAAAGATAAAGAAATTCTAGAAAAAGAAACATGTTTGCGTGAGTGCTTTTGCGATGGAAAAGAATCTTCTGTTTACCTGTGCATTCTGCTCTTGCATAATCTCGTTGGAGGGGAAAATCTTGTTTTCCATTGGGAAATCCAAGCAACAGTTGAAACCACAATTTTAAGTCAAACATCCGTTGACGAATTAATTCCCATGTCTAGCTGTCAACTGCTAATTTCCAGACAAATAAATGTTCCCACAAATAAAACACTTAAATATCTGAAAATTCACAGCTTTTTTCCTAATAACCACTTTGACGCGCCCAATTAAAGATTTTCTTATCATTTTACCAAAACGAAAACCATAAAATTATTTAACAGCATACCAATACCTCTACACTTAAGCTTTTTCGCTTTAAATCCATCTTTACCTTAAAAATAGAATCTTTTTGATGAGAAATCAATGGACTTAACCATAATTCAGAGTTTTATTGTGTTCATAAATTTCAGAATTAAAATCCCTAACAGGTAGTTACTCAGAGTCAGAGGAGGAAACCCTTTTTATCAAGACTCGATTTGACACAAGTGAAAGTGAAGATTCCGATGAAATCAAAAGAAATATCTTCGGCATGTATCTTTTCAAAGAAACGTGCTTATTAATTAGTGGATAAGCATAGCAATCGACTCTGGTCTATGATCTCCTTTACGCAACAACTTCCATCACCGTTTTCCCATAAAAATTCATCAATCTGTCCAGACCAGTATCTTGGAGTTCTTTAATTTCGTTTGATGTAAAATTAATGCAGTTCCCGACAATTCATTACAAAACAATTAGTGGGAGCTTTCATTAAATAAAAATGCTCGCGCCAAACATGGTGATAATTAACAAAAAAAAATAAAAATAAAAATAAAAAAACAAACAACAACTGAGAGAAAATAAGACACTTAACGGTTAACTCCGAATTAGATTACAACACAACAGATACAAAAGCTCAAGACAAACGGTCATTTGGCGCTTAAAATCGCCACACAAATTTTAGTTTTGTAAATTTTACGACAAAATCCGGCGATTGTCTTTGCAATCATTGTTGTCTCACGTTAATCCGAATCTTTTGAAAGCCATTCTCTCTCCCACAACATTTAAGAATTACGACTACGAGCACAACTGCTAGTACGAGAATGTTTATGCCTATGGTTTTCATCTCAGGTGATGAAAAAAAAAACCAAAAATTTGTATATCTTAGAAATAGAAAGTGAGAAGTTGAGGAAAGAAAAAAAAACACTTATCGTGGTTGTGTCATATGCAAATGACATCTATTAGCATAGCGCAGGCTATCGTATGAACTTATCTGCGGTTTTCTAATTTTATTCCGCAAATACTCGCACCCCGGCCTCTAATTAATTTGATTGAGAGTTGGCTCTGGCCTAGATGTGTGATGAAATCGATTGAGTGTGCATACCATTGTCATTCCAGAATATTTGTGCATTCTTCAGTCAGGTGTGCATCAAATTAAATACCAATCAATTGATTAGAAAGAAGCCGTCTGGAGCTTTGCACCATTGCTGGCAGCGGATAGTTTTACTTATTTATAAGTCATAAGGCTATTAACTGGACAAAAAGCGGATGAAAAACTGCGACATTTACTACGGCGATTATTATCGGCAGCAAAAGCAGCACCTTTTGGTGACGAATTTGTTGTTGGTGGCATATTTAGGCAAGAAGTTTAGAGTTTCTGGTATGTGAACGAGGAAGGAATTCGTATCACGACTAAAATTGCCACCATTAGCCTGATATGTGCGCATGCCCCCACAGACGAGAAAGATGACAACACCAAAGATAGCTTTTACTAGCTCTTGAACAACGTTTACGATCAATGCTCTAGCTATGACATTAAGTTTGTCCTCGACGATTTAAATGCAAAGCTATGAAGGCATCTTTGGTAGTAATGTCTAAGATATAGCCTCAACGATACCACCTCCGATAATTGACTTTGCGGCGGTACGGTGGCAAATATCGCTAACAGCGCCCAGACAAACTAATACTGTGGGGAATTTCGACATCAGACGCCTACAATCGCAAGAGATTGCCAAATCTTTTTCGGATCGAAACTCTCCTAATCTCTTAAGAGGACACTGCATCAAGCATCGAAGACTAGGTACTAGGTTTTACTCGACAACTATAACTGGTTTAATGACGAATGCTAGCAAGATGCATACGAAGCGGCGATGCATAGAAGGACTAGAGCTGCTGACGTGCTCTATGAGCAGAAGAGGAGAGACGAACACCGACTTCGTCTTGTGTGAGCGAATGAAACCGTTCGTCAACAACCGATAGGTCCATATCAGTGCGGCTTCAGGCCAGGAAAGTCCACCATCGACCAAATATTCACACTACGGCAGATCTTGGAGAGGACTCATGAGCTTCAGATCGATACACATCACCTATTCATCGATTTTAAGGCAGCGTATGAAATCATCTACCTATATAGAGACGAGCTATACGGAGCGATGTCTAGGTTCGGCATCCCTGCCAAACTCGTCCGTTTGTGCAAGATGACGATGGAGAATGCACGCTGCTCCATCAAGGTCGGTAAAGATCTCAACGAGGCTGTGCTGCTGTCAAGCAAAACGGACACTCAACACTGAAATTTCGGACGGATCGTCACCTTCGACAGGTATAAGTACGAGTATAACTTTTAGGTAGTTAAGAACTTTGTTGTGTTCTTAACTGGATCACTTTTCACGTTATTTTTTTTTACGAAAGGCACGTTGAGTTAACTCAATTGAGAAGTTATTTTGAATTTATCTAAGGTTGTACAATTTCAGCCCCTTTTTTGTTCCATGTTCCACTGATCCATGGTACAAATTGTCTTCGAATGACGCTTCCAACGCAGTATGACATTTTTCGATCTGTCAGCGCTGTCAAAAGTTACACGATTGCCAGATGGGTCAACTTTAAATGGCCTGCGCTGTATATGGTATCCTGCCAACATCGACGTCTCGGACAGAAAGTCACCCTCAACAAGTATAACTTTTCGGTATTTAAGGATTTTGTTTACGTAGGCTCCACTAAAAATTCAGACTGAGATCAAAAGAAGAATAACCCTTGTCAATGGCTGCTTCTTTGGGCTAAGAATGCAATTAACTAGCGAAGCCCTCTCTCGATGTGGTCCTGATTGATCGGAAAACTGTTAACTGTTAACAAGTCTGCTGTTAACTGTCTTTTAATTTAGATTGGGCCAGCAGCGCAAAAATCAAGTTCGTAGCCTCAATTGCCAGTGGTAGTAAATGGCAACTGCTTATCATTACCATCCGATAAGATGGGCTGGACATAAAGAGGAACATAACGGTGGTATGTACTATCTATTATACTGATTGCTAGAGGATCAGGGACCCCGGGCTATTTCTGACAACAAGACGATTACTAAACTTTCTCTTCAAAAATATCGATTTTGACAAGCATTTGTGGCAACTCCCTGCTAAAACCAATTTATCCCAACAAGAATTGATTAACATGGTACCATAGCTGCCTTCATTAACTGTAATCGACTTAATGGAAGCATCTCAGAAGAGTGACACAACCGACATGAAAACTCTGGGCGCTGCATAGCTTCAAACCATACAACTCTGCTGGGCAGGACAGTATAATGCCTGTCGAGCTACAAGAGTCCTCTGTAATCTTGCCAATGAGGCGCTGCATAGATTTCACTCATATTAACTCGGGGGACCTCAGGACTAAAAGTATTTCATCTTCATTCTGAAAACTTAAACAAACTCTAAAACGGTTGATATACAGTCTATATACAGTCTAAAATTGATCCACGATTTTTGTTAATGCCAATAGGCATGTTTATTGTATAAAATAAGTAATGGAAATGGTTCTGCATTCACTGACTAGCCACATCAAATAACCCCCACCTTATAGAGTAAATAATGTAAATAATAAGCCCTAAACTGGGTGTGGCTTTTGCTTATAATGAAATAGCAGAGGCGGTGTCCTCAAACCCTTTGTTACCTTCTTCGGGAAAAACGAAATTCCAATCAGGGACTTCCCCAATCAATGGCAATAGCTTAGTTCTCTCCGTTAATATTCAACAATTTTAAAAAAAAAACAGAAAAGCTATTGAGAACAAATAGTGTCTTCAGTCTCCTATTACCATTGGCTATAAGAATACTTTTCATCTAAGAAGTCGTAGTCTGATGGTGGGCTTTAAACAAACCGGTTAACTGTACTAATGTGACAAAATGTTTTGATTTCTCTAACAAGCACTCTTACCCAATCTAACCAAACGTGTGGAAGCGCGATTAGAGACACTGCAACTGATGTGATGGTTACCACCCGACCACCAATAAGATATCCCTGCCGGCAGAGACATGCAGCTTAACAAGAAGTGTATTAAACCGCGCTGCATCGAAGTACGAAGAGACGGGAATAAGTTTAGCTTCTCCAAAAAAAGAAAGAAGGGCCAAAAGCGAGCTATCGAAGATATTTTGAGGTTGTACTCCAGGAAGTACAACAGGTAAAAAGAACCTGCTAAGGCAAGAAGATCCGAATACGTTCTGATTAAACGTAGCCGAAATTTCCCATTCAAACAAACCACGCTTAAAATAGTGTCAACAACTTTTTTTTTAGGTTGGTACATCTGTCATCAACAGATATTTGATCGCCATTTGTCGAGAGTTTTTGCGTGACAGCTTTGAACACAAATCAGTGTGTGTTGTGTTCTGCAAACCTCGCAACGTCAAATTTAGTTGAGTAAAGAATCCACCCGAAATTTTGTATTTCTATCAAAATATCATGTCCGGAAGCGTTGAAAATGCTGACAGTACCCTACGTGGACTCAACAATGTCGAAAACATAAGCGTACAAGTGGTATAAAGTGTGGTTGCTAATTTGCCTTATTACGGTCGTACATTCACAAGTATGACTGACGTAAAAATTGACAAATTAAAGAAAATTGTCCTCGCAGATCACCGTGTGATAATCAGGGAGATAACAGCCGATCCTGGTATTCAGTTCGGATTGTGTTAGAGCGTTATGTACGATGATTTGAGCATGAGGCGATTTGAAGCACGGGTTGTGCCAAGAGTACTGAATTTGTTGCAGAAACAGCATTGTATTAATGTAGCCTAAGAAATGCTTCCTTTGGGAACCTTGCCGGTGACGAGACTAGGGTCTATGAATATGACATCGAAACTAACCAACAATCATCGGAATGACGCTTCTCAGACGAGAATCCAAATCCAAAAAACCACGACAGTGTCTATCTGTTTTCGTTGATTACCGTGGTGTGGTCCACTCCAAGTTTCTTCCGCTAGGCCAGGCAGTAACTAAGGAGTTTTACGTGAGCATATTAAAACATTTGTGGGAAAATATTCGTCGCAAGAAGCCAGAATTTTGGAGACATCTTTATTTCTTCACCACGACAATGCACCAGCTCATAAATCTCATCTTGTACGCGACGATTTGATTAAAAAACAACATTCGTACCGTTTCGCAAGCTCCGTATGCACTTGGCATGGCTCCTTGTGAATTTTTCTTGTTCCCACGACTTAAGTTAGATACCACTTTGGGGAAAGCGTTTTGAGATGATTGTGGCGATAAAGCAGCATTTGCAGAAGAAACTGAAGGAATGCCAAAATCGGCGTATGAAAAGTGTTTTGAAGATTAGAGGAAGCGTTGGAATATGTTAATTGCTTGCAATACCGATGATATCGACATAATTAGGAGCACACAGCGAGCTGTCACTGGTGCGTTCGCTAGTATAAGTGAGGGCTAAACTAAGTAAATGCTGTCAACAAGTAGGGACACACAACATTGACGAATTGAACAACGTCACAGTCGACAGCTATAATTCCGTGGTAGTAAGCATCTTTGTCTACTTCGGCTCTGCAATTAGCATTAATTCTGCCAACATCAAAAAAAAAAACACTGTGGCGCTGCCAGCCCGGTATGGGCCACGGCCTAGCTTCTTGACACTCATTTGTGTTGCTCATGTTGTCATTTTTGTCACATCTGAGCGAGGCCTACGGTTTATCGCCGAGTCCGAACGGCACTCCTTAGAAGCTTTTTCGTAGGCAATTTTACTTTCGGGAGTTTGCCATTGCCCGCCGAAAGGGTGATGGCGATTTGAAAAATTGTTGGTGACCCAGCCAGGAATCGAACCCAGACTGTCTGCGTGATAGTCCAATGAGCTAACTATCGCGCCATCGCCACCGCCTCTGCCAACATCATCTCAACAAAAATAAAACGAACAATCGGTCTTGCCGATAGCTATTTCTTTGGGCTAAGAGGGCAATTGAGTAGTGAGGTGCTATCCCGAAAAACTAAGGCGCTGATGCATTCACTCTATTGAAAGTGGTTGAAGATACGAAGATAAGTCGTTTCGAGAGAAAATCCCTTGGAATACTATATATTCGATCCCAATTTCGTTGCCGGTCTTTGGTGGAGTGGACTCAACAACGAACTACACGAGTTGCAGGAGTACAGTGACATCGACCTGGTCGGAAAACTGTTCATCAGTCGCCCGAGATGGCTTAGACTTGTAGAGCGAATGGACCCCAATGTTCTGGCCTGCAGAGTTTTCTTCTCTTATCTGGAGGGTCAACGCAGTTAAGGAAGACTTCAACTTACGAGTAGGTGACGCGTACAAGAAGAAGGGTACCTCTACCGACTTGGAGTGCGCAGTTGCCTAAAAATCGGTTGAATTGGAGAGGTCTGTTAGTTGAGGCTCTGATATTCCTGAGTTCATTCTGCGAGGAGCCCAGGAGCATTTATCTTGAGTTTCATTTCTTAGAGTTAGGTGAGTCTTCCAGTTCTATCAGTTGACATGTTATGCTAGACTAACTAGTAAGATACTGTTTCATTTAGGCCAAGTGTTTCCAATGCTGTTCACTATATTTGTACTAATCGCTCTCATTACTACTTGACTTCGCTGATTAAGTGTGGGTGGGCCGATGCATTTAAATTAGCGATTTGTCTATTGATCGTTCTTAGACGCGCATCTGAAACAACTAATACTGTTTCACGGGAACTCCTCCTTTATTCAATTATACGAGTAGGTAAGCTACGCAGCTGTACGTACAACTTTCATTTTCTCAATTGTAAAATAGAAATAGTGGTAGATCTTCAATTATAAAATGCCCATTTGACACTCTCACTCTAAGGCAGCCATTAAATCTTTGGATTAGTACTGCATTCAGTAAAACGCTGAAAAGTTAAGCTAGTTTTTTACCGTCTCGATCCGTAGTGATAGAGATATTATTGCAGCAAGAGTACAATAAGGTATCGAAGACCAATTATGTAAAATTAGAAAATTATTAATCAAGCTTAACAACAACTTGTAACACCATCAATCACATGAGTCACATATCTAAAACCTAACCTGTTTACTGAACAAAAGAGCAAGCGTACGCCCCTTTTTTAGTAACCGATTTCAATTTCTTAAACACCCTAAACATATAATTTACCCTGATTTGCCCCTGATATAACATTTTAACTGCATTTCGATGATCAATATCTTAAGCAACCGACTTAAATTACAATTGATTTGGTAAATGAAGAAGCAGCTGCCAGACGACGCAACGATTCAAGTGATGAATCGATTTGGCCAACAATACTCGTAACAACAACTCTAATAGATGTACTATAGTAGTATGCGCGATCCGAAATGCGAGTACATCACCTTGGTCGTCAATACTTATACGAGAGTGTGTACTTTAAACAATCTTCAATCTGGTTTTGTGTACCAAGTCTAACAAGCTTCAAGTTATAATGCTGCTGCCAATGCGCACATTCACAGTGCATCCAACGTATGAAAGTCGTACTGATGATGATGCACCTTACTCAAAGATGGAGATTGTATGGCTTACAAGCTCTACAAGGTTACAATCTAATAGAAGATTTACAAATGTAATTTCGGAACAGAGAAGTGCAGTGCTTTGCTAGAGATTGGCTGCAATAAAATTTGAAAGTCTGCAGCGGTATATTCGTTCGTGTCGTCGGTCGTATCAGCCAACGCGATGAAGAAGATCCAAATGGCGACGGTGATGGTTCACTAAAAGTCGTCTGCCTACTGCTCAATTGTTGCGTAAGACTGGATAATTCATCTGCACAGACGATGACTTAGACTTCTTTTCAATTACATAGATCGGATAGCAAATTGCAATGGTTAATCATTGCGCAATAGGTCTTCAATTAAAACCAAGAATATCATATATCACCACCATCAATCCGATTAAATAGATTGGCGCTTTGATATTCGTACGACTTCTAGTAATCATCTCTTATCAAAGATATAACTTTCAAATTGCGAAATCAGGTTTCAGGATTTTCAGATTTTCAGATTTCCAGATTTCAAGACCGCCAAAGGCAAGAAGATGATCGAAAGCAATGGCAAATGCCACAAGACTTGGAAATTTTAACTGATGCTTATTGGGGGGAAGCGAAATATCGTTTTGCAAAGTGACCGCAAAACTCATACGGTGCGATAAACATTTTGGAAATTTCCCAACCGTTAATCAGTGTGCAGTTGCAGGGGACCGGAATCGGCATCGGCATCGGCATCGGGCACGGGCAATTATTCATAAACGGAATTCAGGTCAGAAATTATGAAGAGCTGTACTCGTAATTATTTCTTTACACTCACGTAATATGAACACTCTGGGGGATGGCGAAAAATACGCGATATATGGTCTATGTGTGAAATCTGGTCAATAACGTTGCTGATCGCAGTTACGGATACATGAATACGAGTATTGATATGTGAAAATGGCAATCGCAACTCCAACTAAAGCGATGTTCACTTTGAGTTGTCACTCTTGTGGTACTTGTAAAGGTCACGTCTAGTAACTTTGTTAATTGCTGTTTGAATTTGAAGTTTTTCTGCTATTTTGGAGATACTTTTTATGACATGAATATTTGCTTAACAAAAGCGTTGGTTTGCGTGTTTTTTTTTTAAATTGTTATGTTAATAGGATAGCGCAAGTAATACAGCTCCAATTAGGGCTTCTTTAGAGTTTTTGTGTTTTTTTTAATCTTTTATAGTGTTGTTTATATGTATCTCTGTAAAATTCAATTTTGGAATGACTGCGCAATAGCGAGGAGAATACTCGTATCTACTTATGTGAATGTTGATGTGTAGGTCTGACCCTGAAAAAATGTTCGCTAATTGTTTAGTGCACTACATCTTAAGCTTTATTGCAGTGAGAAAAAACCTTATTTGGGTGAAAATATTGATGTTTTCAAGTCGTGCAATATGTGTACAAATCTGGCGTTAACAACGGTTAACTTACTCGTATTTAAAGATCAGATCTAACAGAGTTATTGCATTAGCATTTATACAACCGTAATGTTGTGGAAAAAAAAATTCCGCAAGGCCAGCTCCCTTAAATCAAACAATAAGTAAATAGATGAAATTGTTTATACTTGTGCGCCAGATCATGGGCAAGCTTCTCCTTTTCAGCTCTGTGTGGGAATCGAGAGCTTTTATGACAAGAGCGTTGAGATCAATTCGATCTACCTGTTCTAGTCATCTCAGGCGGCTTATGTATATATTTTTGATGAGTTCCACAGTACAATCCATACTGTTCGTCGTTGTATCTCCATCGTCCAAGTTGAAAGGTTCATTAGGCCGAATACGCTTTAGTTCGGGGCTTGTGTCCGTGGCATGTTTTTTTTACTTTTTGGTAATTCTTCCGAATCTCATTCCTGGAGTAGCATCTCCCAATTTCCTCGACCGCGCGCTTCTCATTCTCTTTCTTTTTCCTGAGGAGAAGCCGGTGTTCGTCTCTCCTCTTCTACTCATAGAGGTCGTGAGCAGCTCCAGTCCTTTCATGCAGCGCTGCTTTGTATGCATCTTGCTTAGCTGCATGTGCTCTTCGGTATTCGTCATCGAACCAGGGGTTTCGTTATGGTGGCCAAGTGAAACCAAGCACATCAGTAGCGGTATCTTGAATGGCTTTTTGATTGTATTGCTACTGGTCTTCGATGCTTGATGCTGGCGGCAAGGGACCTCTTAAGAGACAAAGAGAGACTCGATCGGAAAAGGATCTCGCAATCTCTTGTGATTATAGCCGTCTGATGTTAAAATTCTTCACAATATTGGCTTGTCTTGACGTTATTCGGGATATCTGCAACCGTACATTGGCTACGACAAGGTAATGGTCCGAGTCGATGTTGGCTCCTCGGAACGTACGGACATCCATAAAACTGGAGAAGTGTCTTGCGTCAATCCCAATGTCGTCAATCTGGTTGACGGTTGATTGAACAGGAGTTCTCCAAGTCCCCTTGTGAATATCGAGATGAGGAACCCTCGTAGCTAGCTACGACAATGTTTTGTCCCGCCGTAAAGTCGATTAGACTGAATCCGTTATCAGAGGTGGTGTCGTCCTTGCTAAATCTTCCGACAGTGCTACCAAAGATGCCTTCTCTTCATAGCTTTGCATTAAAATCGCCAAGGACAATTTCAATGTCATAGCTATTGCATTACTATTTGGTCTTGCTCAAGAGCTCATAGAAGGCATCTTTGATGTTGTCAGTTTTTAACTCTGTATGGGCGTGTGAGCCTATCAGGCTAATATTGGTAAATTTTTAATTTATCTTCATGCGGATTGCTACGAGGCGCTGATTCACATGCCGGAAACACAAGACTTCATGCCTAAATCGGCCTCCAACAATAAATCCGCATCCAAATAGGCGCTTCTTTTGCGGTCGATAACTTTAGCCGTTGTAGATGCCGCAGTTTTTCATACTTTTTTTGTCTGGTCCATTGCGTAGTATATCTTGGAATGCTGTTATGTCTATTTTGCAGCAGTCTAGGGCCTCCGAATGGACATTCAGCAGTATTCGACGGTACGTATACTATATTACCTTTTCAAAAACCTTACTATTATTACTTAAAACACCAGCGAGCCTTCTCTGATCTATTACTATTACTACAGTTTGAACGATACGAATCCGGTACAAAACATTAAAAATCTGAAGCGTTCTTAAACAACCGGATGGCACCTACGTTGAACATGAGTGGCAATGCTACTGCACCCAAGTTCGCTTTTTGGCATCTTTTGTTGCGAAATTAAGACAGCAAATAATCGATTTAACACAATCTAACGAGTACACTAAGAAGATTACCGGAGGCTACCATGACACAAGACTGGACAAAGAATGGCGCAAACACATGAACCTGATTAGAACTGGTTCATCACCAGCTCAAATCACTTAACGTCCCTGTAAGGGACAAGGCCATCCTAATGTATATCACTTGGCTTCAATGAAATATATCCAGTTATACGGCAAAAGGGATAGAAAGCTGCTGAAAACTCTGAAGTCAATCGTATCAACTATCTAGTGGAACTATAATGGATCCCTGAACACTGGAAAGATGACTCTGTGATCGTTAAGATCTTCAGACTAAATAATGAGACTTCCTTCATGCTAAAGAGCGTGTAAAAGAGCGTGCGAACAGTCTTCCGAGACTGCTCTTCAAGAGGAAGCCACCGACAATGAAATTTTTTTCACCATATGTGGCCAGACAACATGTTCTAGAAGAATCACTAGTTTTGTGGATTGAAGCGATCCTTATAAATATGACCTTAGTTTCGGACACAAATTGACTACGGTCTATATGTTCGAGTTGGTTTAATCAGGTGTCGGCGGCAGAAATGTTTGCAAAAAAACAAATGTGTTGTCTTCCTTGGCAAACCACTCAACAGAAATTCGAAGGCTTATGCAAATAGTGTAATCGTTTTGTTTTCCATTAGATGTGTTTTTTTGCCACAGTTTTCTAAAATGCCAGCAGCTCTAAACGTGACGATTGGTACACTTAAAATAGGCATCCGGTCATTCCTCCCAAGTTCTCGCTAGAAGAAGAAAAAATCCTAATCGAATGACTCATTTTGTGCTTATAGGAATTAATATCGAAGCCATATGTGTCATCCTAGTTAGCAAACTTCTTTGTCCGTTTGGCGTTCAAGACGCCATCGGATTTTTAGCAGTATAAATTAATTATGTTTTTTCCATTGTTTTGCGAAATGAAAAAAATACATCACTGTTACTTTAAACAGACTCCGAAGAGTGGTCTATTTCGTCCGCATGGAGCCTATCGTCCCTTGCAATTGGTATACATTTAGAATGCTGCATTTTTAAGGCCATCCTTAATTGAAAATAAAAGCCCTTTGGAATAAGGATTAAGAAGTGCATTTCTCCATGAAAAGAGAGTTCTTCAGCCAGAAACTAGGACAGGAAAAAAATGTAGTGATGTCCTCAAGAACCTCATATGCACAACCGTATGTGTCATGGCTTTTCCGATCGCAGATTGAGACTTCTTCCCGATGTAGTTAAAAAATCTCTTGACTTTTCTGCTGACATACAAGCCCGCAAATTTGTTTTGAGTTCGTTTGTGTAATATTTCGTTATACATAGATCTCTAACTCTAAACACCATGAAATAATAGTAAGGACAGTGGCGTATCACTTAACATGCAAGAAGAGGCTACCAGCCCGATGGATAGCTCGGTTGCCCACTGTGGGTAGGCAAAAATTGTCTCATTGGCTGGATTGTTCATGGCTACGATTTTTTGGGATATCTAGGGAATAGTTTCCATTACCTAGTTGAGGAATTAAATCACGATGAAAGGGCAGTACTACGGTGAATTATTGGAAGGATTTGACAATAAATTGAGAGAGACACGGCCTCACTTGGCAAAAAATATTGCGGTTTTACCACAACAGCTGACTCATCCAAAACTGCCATCGCCAAATTACTTGAATTATGTTAATCCTGCCTATGCATGCCCCCACAGAGGAGAAAGATGACGACACCAAGGATGCCTTCTACGAGCTCCTCAACAAGACCTACGAGCAATACCCTAGCTATGACATTAAAATTGTCCTCGGTGATTTTAATGCAAAGCTAGGAAGAGAAGGTATCTTTGGTGGAACAATCGGAAAACACCACCTCCGATAACGGATTGAGGCTAATCGACTTTGCGGCGGGGCGAAACATTGTCATGGCTAGCACGCGGTTCCCACATCTCGACATACACAAGGGGACTTGGAGAACTCCTGATCAATCAACAGTCAACCAGATTGATCACATTGCGATCGACGCAAGACACTCCTCAGCATTATGGATGCCCGCACGTTCCGAGGAGCCAACATCGACTCGGACCACTACCTTGTTGTAGCCAAGGTACGGTTGCGGATATCCCAAACTACGCCAAGACAAACTAATGCTGTGAGAAAATTCGACGTCAGACGGCTACAATCGCAAAAGATCGCCAAGTCCTTTTCCGATCGAGTGTCTCTTAATCTCTTAAGAGGTCCAATGCCGCCAGCATCAAGCATCGAAGACCATTGGAAACACTGCCAAAACGCCATCAGAGATGCCGCTTCTGATGTGCTGGGTTTCACTCGTCCACCACAACGAAACCCCTGGTTCGATTATGAATGCCGGCAAGCACATGCAGCTAAGCAAGATGCATATAACGCGGCGCTGCTTAGAAAGACCAGAGCTGCTCATGAGCTCTATGAGCGGAAGAGGAGAGACGAGCACCGGCTTCTCAGGAGGAAGAAGAAAGAGCATGAGAAGCGCACGATCGAGGAAATTGAGAGATGCTACTCCAAGAATGAGGTTCGGAAGTTTTACCAAAAGCTAAAAATAACATGCCGCGCAAACAAACCCCGAACCGAAGCCTGTAGAGATGAACAAGGGAACATCGTAGTAGAATCGCAGTCGATGCTGAGGATTTGGAAAGATCATTTCTGCAGACTGTATAACGGCGATGACGGACCAAATACCGCTGTCAGGCAGAATCAACCTTTCAACCTGGACGATGATGACCAACAATTCCGTCCACCCGACCTAGATGAAGTGAAGATAGCCATATCGAAGCTGAAGTCCAACAAAGCTGCTGGAGTGGATGGCCTGACTGCCGAGCTCTTCAAAGCGGCAGGCGATGACTTGGTAAGGAGCATACACCAACTCATCTGTAAAATATGGTCGGACGAAAGTATGCCCGATGAATGGAACCTCAGCATTGTTTGTCCAATTCTCAAGAAAGGAGACCCTCTGAACTGCGCCAACTACAGAGGCATCAGTCTCCTTAACATAGCATACAAGATCTTATCTGCCGCATTGTGTGAACCCCTGAAGCCTTTCGTCAACAACCTGATAGGTCCATACCAATGTGGCTTCAGGCCAGGAAAGTCCACCATCGACCAGATATTCACACTACGGCAGATCTTGGAGAAGACCCATGAGCTTCAGATCGATAGCCACCACCTATTCATCGATTTAAGGCCGCGTATGACAGCATCTATAAAGACGAGCTATATAGAGCAATGTCTAGTTTTGGCATCCCTGCCAAACTCGTCCGTCTGTGCAGGATGACGATGGAGAATGCACGCTGCTCCATCAAGGTCGGTAAAGATCTCACCGAGACCTTTGATGTCCAGAAAGGATTTAGACAAGGCGATGCGCTGTCATGCGATTTTTTCAACATCATATTTGAAAGAATAGTACAAAACTCACGAGCAAACACAAGAGGCACTATCTTTCAAAAGTCCGTCCAACTACTCGCATACGCCGACGATATTGACATAATCGGAAGAAAGCAGCGTGATGTCAGTGGCGCTTTCGTGAGTATTGAGACGGAAGCGGCGAAAATGGGTTTAGCGGTCAATGAGGGCAAGACCAAGTATATGCTGTCAAGTAAAAAGGACAACCAAGACCGACGTCTCGGACAGAATGTCACCCTCGACAGATACAACTTTGAGGTAGTTAAGGACTTTGTCTACCTAGGCTCCGCTATAAATACAGACAACGACACCAGCGCTGAGATCAAGCGAAGAATAACTTTTGCCAACCGCTGTTTCTTTGGGTTAAGAAGGCAATTGAGTAGCAAAGCCCTCTCTCGGACAACAAAAGTCACCCTTTATAAGCCTTTAATAATCCCGGTCCTGCTCTATGGCGCAGGGGCATGGACATTATCAAAAATGGATGAGGGTGTTCTTGGTTGCTTCCAGAGAAAAATTCTTCGGGCGATCTTCGGTCCCGTCTGCATTGACGGTGAGTGGAGGAGGAGATACAACGACGAACTGTATGGACTGTACAGCGACATGGACCTAGCCAGAAGAGTGAAGATCCAAAGACTGAGATGGGTGGGTCATGTAGAGCGCATGGACACCAATGCTCCAGTCCGAAAAGTCTTCGAATCCGCCCCCGAGGGACAGCGCAGTAGAGGAAGGCCAAGACTCAGGTGGCGCACGCAAGTGGAAGAGGACCTCAGCCAACTTAGCGTGCGAAACTGGAGGCAGCTAGCCAGGGATCGAGCTGGCTGGAGAAGCTGAGGCCCAGGTCCACCCCGGACTGTAGCGCCACCTTAAGTAAGTAAGTATGTTAATCCTGTCGCTTTCATCGTACTTGCTCAATCTGCCTAACTAAAAATCTCTCTCGCCCGTAATGGTTAATTTTTTATATGTAGCTGCGTAAATCCCTTCAGCACTAAAATAGGGGCCGTTTTCTTCGTTGACTGGGAATGGGTCCTGCGCTTGCAAGGACTGTTTGCCAACGCATTGGCCCCCAACACTGTTTGTCTTCTTCACACCACATACAAAATATGTGAAAGCCTAAGACCTGTCTTCAAAAACTAACGCGGCCCATATCAGTGTGGTTTTAGGCCAAACATGTCCGTAATGGATTTTATTTTCATATCACAGTAGAGGTAATCGTAATGATTACAACACTAGACGTGTCAGAAACGTACTAAAACAAGGCGACGCGTTGTCATATGATTTTTTCAACATAAAGAATAGTGCGAATAGTGGAAATGATCGCAATTAATAGCAAGCAGAAGTGCTTGTGTCAGATCCCGACGGATTCCGGGGGCGGGCAAAATGAAGTTTCCAAAATATTTTCCTAAACTTCGGTTTGCAAGTTGGAACGTCGGATCGATGACCTCAAAAAGATTAGAACTGGAAGCGATTATGCGTCGCAGAACTCTACAAATTCTGTGCGTACAGGAAACGAAGTGGTGTAATACAGGAAATAAAGCGCGTTTTCTAGATTTAAAAACTAAGGCATTTAAGATGTTGTACCACGGAACGGTCAATGGACGAAACGGTGTTGGAATCGTTGTTGCAGCGGATTTTTTAAACAATATCGTAGGTATTTTGAAAATAAGCGACCGCTTGATGAGTGTTAAACTTGTCATACACAATGAAACGTAGAACATTGTTAGCGCGTACGCCCCACAAAATGGATGCGACCAATCGGAAAAAGATAAATTTTGGCCAGAGTTCGGTAATTTGCTTAGAAATATACCTATCGATGCGATGCTCTTCGTAGGCGGAGATTTAAATGGCCACGTCGGAGAAACAAATGTTGATTATGAGGACTGCCACGACGGTAAAGGCTTTGGAACCTGAAATTCAGCTGGCGAAGACATCCTTGTAGCATGTAGGGCTTACGGCTTAACCATCCTAAATACAATGTTTATTAAACATCAACGACATCTTATAACCTATAACAGCGGAGGCCACGAAACTCAAATAGATTATCACCTCTGCAAAATGTCGATAAGAAACCGTGTTAAGGACTGTAAAGTAATACTTGAAGAATCGCTAGTAAGCCAACACCCTCTGCTCAATACAGAATTTTTCACGGCGGAACCACAGAAAACACGGGCATCGTTTGGAAAGCCAAAAATCCGGTGGTATAATCTATCGAAGGAACGAAGCACAAGATTTATCGCACTGGCTAAAGAAGTACTTCAAAATATAAATGGTATAGCAGACTCACTTAGCCCGCAAGAAATGTGGAACAACATGCACGAGGAATGCATAACACTCGCAAAATCCCATCTGGGGACTATATCGAAATACCATCACGTCGGCAAAGGAACATGCTGGTGGAATGACGAAACCGAACGAGCTGTGGCCGACAAGAAGAGTGCATTCCAAGCGCCGACAAAATGCGATCGGAGCGACGATATCTAAAAAGCTCGACTGGCTCTTGAATACGAGCGCCTTAAAAAGATCGCAAAGAAAGTCCTGGTTCGAACTCGAGCGGCAGCAGCGGAAAACCTGTACCAGGAGTTGGAACAAATATCCTCACGATCGGCAGATAGAAGACAAGCTATCCAAGAAGTTCAAGCGTCGTACAGTACTAAAATGCCAAATATTTTTAAGCTCGCTGCACAGAGGAGAAAAAATTCAATGGAAATAACCTCGCCGAAATACATAAAAAATGTAGACGGTCGCTTACTAACAAATGAAAAGGAAATTTGTGACCGGTGACTTGAATACTGCAAGGAGTTGCTTAACAAACAGTTTCCACGTGATATCGTGCCGACAGCTGGTCTATTCGAGGAGGAAGTTTCGGACTTTTCAATCGAAGAAATAACTATAGCAATTGGAAAAATTAAGCGGGGGAAAGCGGCAGCACCAGACAGCATTCCATCAGAGTTTTGGTCGAAGATGGAGGGGATCGGCAGCGTTTGGCTATCGAAACTTTAAAATAAATTAAAATGTGGACAACCTATGCCGAATCAATGGAGAAGTAGCTTTTTGGTTCCATTATACAAAGGAAAAGGCGACACTCGAGAATGCAACAACTACCGTTCAATCAAGCTTATGTCACACATAATGAAAATCGTCGAAAGAGTCTTCAACGAACGTCTTCGGCAAATTTTGTTGAAGGAAGATCGACGGTGGACGCTATCCAAAGCCTACGAATAATAATGGAAAAGCACCGAGATTCGTCTAAGGATTTACACATGGTATTTATCGAGCTCGAGAAAGCATTCGATCAAGTGCCCAGGGATCTCATATGGGCCGCGCTGAGGTCTCAAAACGTACCGGAAACGTATGTTAGAATACTCGTAATACAAGACATGTACGGAAACGTGAAAACTGCGGTTAAAAGGTCTGCTAGACTAACGAGAGAATTTCCAGTTAAGGTCGGAGTTCATCAAGGAAGTATTCGACTATCTTTTAAAAGACGCCAATTGTCTTCGCTGACGACGCAGTTATACTTAGCGATAACGTCGAAGATTTACAGAACGCCTTAGATTCATGGAAAAATGCGCCTGAGAGAAACGGGTCTAAAATAAGTCGTTCAAAGACGGAGCCCATTTGCGCATCCGTTGCGACCTGTTCCGGATATAATGTTAGACGGAATAGTTCTTCTTCACTTAAATTAAAAGGGAAACTCTACACCACGGTTGTTATACCAGCTCTTATAAACGGTTCACAGTGCTGGACAATGTACGAAGCGTTTAAAAACAAAATGATGGCAGCGGAAATGAAAATGTTAAGTATGTCTAGTGGAGTCACTAAACGCGCAATAGATCTACGCGTATAAGAGGAAGTCTATAAAGAATTCGGTAACCGAACAGCTTGAGGCGAATAGAATAAGCTGGTATTGCCACGTTCAAAGAAGATCTGCGGAAAATCCGGTTAAAAAGGCACTATCAACTACGGTCACTCCAACTGTAAGAAAACGAGGTCGGAAAAAAAATTCCTGGATTTCTCAGATGGCAAATGCGCAACAACGCCTGGGGCTAACCACTGAATCGATCCAGAACCGAGCACACAGAAGAAAGAAGACAGCGAGCTGTCAATGCAGTGTAAGCGGATATTGAAGCAGAAGTAGCAAAGTTGGATTTGACGGCAATCGAAGAAGGACGTACATAGAACATTGATGCCTACGACAAAATGTTACGATAGGCAGCTACAACTTTGATGTAATATTATTAACATTGCATGGAATTTTTTTTAAAACTTGCATATACATATCTACTCTTCCACAAGAGAGAGTGGATATTGATGAATCTATTAGTCTCAAGGGAACAGAAAAGAGATTTAAAAGCATTTTTGCTATGAGATTGGGGTCGATGTGGAAAGACCAAAAGGATTTAAAATTACCAGCGATGGAAGAATGGAAAGCAGTAGCTCGTATAACTAGAGCCAATAGAGATGTTATGATGTATGATATTTTAGGATACTTTAGGAATGAGATTCGGAAGTTTTCACATGCCACGGACACAAACTCCGAAGTTTGTAGTAGTAGAGTCGCAGTCGATACTGAGGTTTTCGACAGATCATTTCCGTAGACTGTATAACGAGGATGATAAACTAATACAAACTACAATAATATAAAACAAAACCCTTTTGATGCGCCTACAATTGGTTCGTTTACTTTAATTCACTACTTCCTTAGCTTTTAGTATTATTACATCAATCATGGACTTTAGAATATATTTCAAGTAAGATGTTATGTTTATTCGCGGTGGTGGCAAATTAACAGAAGATTCTGAAACACCCTATATCTCTATCTTTGTTCGTTTAGAAGTGAAGATTTTCCAAGCAAAAAAGTCACAATGAGCAACTGTGTGACACTTCACCAAGGAACTTTACGGGCTGTACAACGATGCCGACCTCATCAGAAAAGCTGTGATAATCTGACTTAAATAGCTGAGTCATCTCTGATGCACAAAGCACAGCGTTCCAGGCCAGAAGTTTTCGACTCCAACTCAGAGCGAGAACGCAGTAGCGGACGACCTCATCTTAGATGGCGAACACAAGTGACCTCAGTCAAATTCGTGTGCGCAACTGAAAATACCTGCCAGCTCAGACGGAAGTGCCTTCTAAGTAGGTGAGTAATAAATACAACCAGCTTTCTTCTCTGTGCATCGGTGACTAAGTTTCGGTGTTGCCGTCACTACAGAAAGTCGCTGTTCTCTGTATTGGGTGTTTGGCTTTGTCTGGTGTCTTAAAGCATCAAACCTAGAGTTTATTGCATTTTGTTATAGCACATATATTATATCACTTGGAATATCTCAAAGATTTTGATTGTCCTCAAATTTCGTGTTAAATAACATTTTCATCGATGCAACTAGCATCTGCATAGTTACTTGATTAGTGGTCCGTTAATTTGCAGATCAATTTCTAATTGATAACCTTTTAATTATTAAGGCAAATGATTAATTACCGCATTTCTCCGTAAAGCTAAAATACAAATTTGCAACATCCACCACTGTAACCGATATCCATTACTGCCAGTATTCATCACTTTGGATACGAGTAACTGAGGAAAAATTAATCAAATGCAAACCCATTTGTTGGGGCATAATTAATTAGCTATTCTCGCTTGATGTGTCGACAAATTATGTCAATTTCGCCATGACGGCTAGCTACTTTTACAATTTAAATTTCAAACTCAAATCATGCAAAACTCAATCAATCTGCAGAATTTTCATTACAATCAATATGTGGTTGCACAATACTCCAATATCGAATGAATTATTGTACTCGTATTTCGGCGCTAAATTAAATGGAGAATAATTTTCAATGTCATTGGGTTTTTTATTGTAAATTTTGTATTTTTATTTAAAATATTTTTTGTTTGCAAAATGAACAGTGATTTCAATCAAAATGTTTTTTCCTCATGAACTTTATTTTTAGTTTTACTACTCTCGTATCTTGCAGATTGATAGACGTATTTTGATAGCAAACTGGGTGACCTTTTCACCCAGATAGCATGAGTTTTAGTTTGATGTTTTCTTTGTAAATAAATCATTAAATTGCCTTAATTAATGACCTTATTTGAGAGTAACGAACAATGAGTTACTGTATGTTCATGTCGGGTACTTATGACTAGCTTGAGGGCATGAATGCACGTCCTACATCAATGGATGATTAATTTGTGGGAATGCTGAGGTAAAATAATTTATTGATCATTAATGGAACTTTTTTTTCACCCATTTATTTTAGACTTTTAAGTTCAAATCAAAAGTCTAATGGCTAGAAGGTCATCCTTGACTTAATACGAGTATATCAGACGGAAACACTTATTGTTTGATAGATGTGAGGCAGTAAAGATTAATGATGTTGACAATCCCTGAGTTATCATAGTTATATTGGTGCACACCTTCTTGGGAAAGTGCATTTTGAATTTAAAAAACCATCATTACACACTAATTAAGGTGTTAATGGTACGGGCTTAGATTAATGTGATTTCAAACAAAATCTTTCCACACGTCTGCTCATCCTCAGACAGAAAACTTAAATATTTATCAATTAAACAGAAGTGTTTCAAATCAATAAAACCGACAATTAAAGCTTTGAGTGTTATGAAATAAATTAGCGCTTTTTAATTCAGTTTAATTTTATCTGTGAGAAGGTCATTTCAAAGACTGAATATATTATCTACGTATATTTCAATAAATAACATTGAAAAAGTATTTTAAATAAATTTTCGGCTCATCCCTTTCTTCAGAGGTCCTCATTTCAGCGCTACAGTCAGGGGTGGACCTGGGCCTCAGTTAACAAGCGTCTCCAACTAGCTCGATTTTTACTAGGTTCCTATAGTTTCGCAAGCTATGAGGTCCCCTTCCACTTGCGTGCGCCACCTGAGTCACAATCTTCCTCTACGGTGGAGTCTCCTTTTAGCGGATTAAAAGACTTTACAGACCGGGACGTTGGTGTGTATCCGCTCTACATGACCCAGCCATCATAGTCGTTGTAGCTTCACTCTTCTTGTTCGATATAGAGTCCATACAGTTCGTTGTTCTACCTCCTCCTTAACTCACTGTCTATGCAGACGGGACCAAAAATCACTCGAAGAATTTCCCTCTCAAAGCAGCCAAGAGCACCTTCATCCATTTTTGATAACGTCCATGCCTCTGCGCCATAAAGAAGGACTTGGATTATTAAGGTCTTATATAAGATCGTTCGAGAGAGGTCTTAGCTTGTCAATAGCCTTCTTAGCCCAAAGCAACGGTTGGCAAGAGTAATTCTACGTTTGATCTCAGCATAGCGTAATGACAAAGTCATTACCTCAAAGTTATGAATATCTGTCCGACACGTCGGACACCCAAGTGTCCTTTTTGCTTGACAGAATATCCCTGATCTTGCCCTCGTTGACCGCTTAACACATTTTCGCTGCTTCCTTCTCAATACTCGCAAAAACGCCACTGACATCACGATGCTTTCATCCGATTATGTCAATATCATCGGCGTATGCGAGTAATTGGACGAACTTTTGAAAGATTGTGCCTCTTGTGTTTGCGAGTAGCAACATGTGCTTGTCGGCATTCATCATCAAACCAATTTGAAGGATTAAAAGAGACTCGATCGGTAAAGAATTGGGTGATTGTGGCCGTATGACGTCGGAATTCCTCACAATATTAGCTTGTCTTGGCGCTCTTTGGGATATTCGCAGCCGTGCTTTGGCTACACGGAACGTTCGGGCATCCATAATACTGGAGGAGTATTTTGCGGCGATCACAATGTGGTCAATCTGGTTGACGGTTGATTGACCAGGAGTTTTCCAAGTCCCCTTGTGAATATCGAGATGTGGGAACCGCGTGTTAGCTACGACAATGCGTCGCCCCCCCCTACCGTGGTGTCGTGCTGGCTATACCTTCCGAGAGTACTACCAAATATGCCCTCTCCTCCTAGCTTTTTATTAAAATCACTTAGGACAAAGTTGTCTTGGCTAGGGCACTGCTCGTCATCTTCCTCCTCTGCGGAGGCGTGTGCGCATATAAGGCCCTAAGGCTAATGTTGGTAATTTTAGTCGTGATACGGATTCCTATGAGGCACTCGTTCACATGTCGGAAACTCAAAATTTCTTGCATAAGTCTGCCTCCAACAACAAATCCGCATCCAAATAGGCGCTGCTTTTGCCGTTGACAACAATCGCGGTAGTAGATGTCGCAGTTTTTCATACTCATTTTGTCCGGCCCATTCCTTCGCATTTCTTGGATGGTGGTAATGTCTGCTTTGCAGTATTTTAAGACCTTCGATAGTATTCCAAGTGCATATCTGAAGTTCGTTGTCCTTAGTTCGTTTGCATGGATTAGTAACAGTAGATCTATCCGAACCCGAAGCTTGTTTTAGATAAAGGGCTCATCCGCCACCATCTCTTTTTCAAGAACCTGACTTAGACCCGGAAGTCCTTAAAGTTCTTAACTACAGCGAAGTTATATTTTGTCGAAGATGACGTCAGATGCCCTGGGCTTCTGAAAAATAATCCAAGGACAAGTATGAGTTAAGCAAGGATCCAAACACGTCCAGACTCGACGTTAAACCGTTAATTGGTACATGGACGGCATTAAAAGACTATACGTCAGGTGGTATTCTCAAATGTGACAATCCACTCGTAAACGTTTTGACCGCGGCCGCGATTTTAGAGGCTCTAATTTACAATCATACAAGTAGCAAGTCCTATCTTTCTGGAATCATATTGTAGAATTTAACGAGAGTTCCATTACCTATATTTTGTGGCTGCGAAGTACCAAAATATAGAGAAATTAAACTGACTAATATGAGGTTTTCTCTGTTAGTTTTGTATTCTATGGCTTGTTTGGTTGGAATGAATTCGGCGCAAAAAGTTCTTTATCTTTCCAAACGCTCGTCGTACCCTAGCTGAAATGCATACTATCTTTTGTGAGCAAAATATCTGGTTAGCCATGTGCGACCTAAATCACGGGAAGGTCCTGTTTAATAGGTTGAATCACTCCAATGCAAAACAATAGCCTCTCTTACGAAGCTATTCCGTATTCAGATGCCTGTAGAATTGTACTACAGTCAGTGAATTTAGTCAAAAGTACAAGTACAGCAGAAACAATACAGATAAGTATGTTAAAGAAATTCACGTTCGTTAAAGAGAACTTATCGATTTCAATGTAGTGCATAGTGGAGAAACAGATCAAAAGCCTTCTTAGAGAAGGTGCTGCCCAAGTTGAACTCATTGACTCCTTGTTTTTATTTGCTGTTCGATTCGGTGGCTCTGATTTCCACCCGATTTTTGAGGAGCCGTCTTTATTTTCCAATTTAATTATAGACAAATAATCTCAAATATCTGTGACTCAAAAAAGTATAACTCAGAAGGTGAACATCAACTAAACGTTGGATCAAGATGGACTAAGTTCCTTTGAAAAGAGGTAGTTTATGTCATTAAGTAATTAAACACACTATGTACGTCTAAGATACATTAAATTAAGGATTATATGAAATCGAAATGTTAACCGTTGACAGCACATTGAAGTGTTGTTCATATTATGCTACATCTCCTTCTCGTGTTTCCTTCCGTCATACTTACATATCTACCCCACTCACATTCGTATTACCAAATTGGCACTCATGCGGATGCAAACAATGTGCTCATGATGTCACGCAGTGCAACAATATTTTGTAATAGTCTTCGCGTCGTCACCGGCGAAGATCGACTCGTCAATTGACTTTGTTAAAAGCCTTAAGGGATACCGCCATTAATCATCGTCAATTTGAAGTCTGTTTACCAAATATTATCAACAATACGTTTTCTGCTTTTTTTTCTTGCCACCAATGGAGGATGTTGGCGCAAGAGAAAAGAAAAACAATTAATGGCGTAACAAGCAATTCTTTATTTTACGGATACCACCATATCGTGAATAGTGGTTTTCGAGAGTCGTTTTTGTTTTTTGTCGGCCCCTTTTTAAATGTCGATTAAGAACGTAGTAAAAATAAAAGAAAGTATAATACTTCCGGTGAAGCTGAGAAATTATTTTTTTTATTTATTTTTCCACAATAATTTGGACCATTGTCTAGGGGCATATTATAATTTGGAAGTGTGAATTTTTGTTATTGAAATCAGACTTTTGCTCTTTCAATTTTTCGAATATGTACAAATACTAAATGAAGGGAATGAGATGCATTCGTTCTCAGAAATTTACCAGAAGTGAATACGACGAGGTTTGATCACAGATACAGCGTCGGACGAAACTAAAACTCGCAATTATTCATATAGATATTTTGCCAGAAATAGTTACACTTGTTTATAGTCAAAAACTTAATTCTGCTAATAGATTGATCTTTGATTTTAAAGGGCAAATAATAAGGGATTGTAATAAAGGTTTATTATCATCACTGCATTATATAACGAATAATAAGCCGTTTCCGTGCCCCTAGTAAACACCATTTACTAAGAAGGCTGATGGTGGGCGAGTCAAGAGGGGCGTTATGAGTGGCATAAATGTCTACCGCTTCTATGGGGAGATGTCGAAGCACAATTCCAATTTATTGATACTAATGAGACATTAGTACTGGGATTACGAGTATTAAGGTTATATATAGGGTAGGACATGAGCCTTTGCAGCCGAACATCTTGCAGCTCTGCTAATAAGTCCTACTTCACACCTCCTCGTGGCGCCAAGAATCTCACTAGAGATTGCGAAGTGAAGGGGGAAAATGGCGAGTTTCCTGCGCCATAAGCCAGGATAAGTGTCGGAAAAACAAAACAATACCTTATCCGAGCTACTCCGACATATTTGGAGCTCAGGCCGGAAAGGATTTTCAGGACTTAGTCAGGGTCTTGGAAAAGAGATGGAGGCGGACGAGCCATATATGGGCCAACGGCAACGCTCACATCCCGGAACGGGTTACTGGCTTCGGTGTAACCGACCCCTCGTCCTAGGGGTACTCAAAATGGAACTGGTCCTCCAGGTTGGGGGTTGTGCTGCCGTATTGCGTGAACGCCTGATAGGTCCATATCAGTGAGGCTTCAGGCCAGGAAAGTCCACCATCGACCAGATATTCACACTACGGCAGATTTTGGATAAGACCCATGAGCTTCAGATCGATACCCACCACCTATTCATCGATTTAAAGGTCGCGTATGACAGCATCTATAGAGACGAGCTATATAGAGCAATGTCTAGTTTTGGCATCCCTGCCAAACTCGTCCGTCTGTGCAGGATGACGATGGAGAATGCACGCTGCTCCATCAAGGTCGGTAAAGATCTTACCGAGACCTTTGATGTCCAGAAAGGATTTAGACAAGGCGATGCGCTGTCATGCGATTTTTTAACATCGTACTTGAAAGAATAGTGCAAAACCCACGAGCAAACACAAGAGGCACTATCTTTCAAAAGTCCGTTCAACTACTCGAATACGCCGACGATATTGACATAATCGGGAGAAAGCAGCGTGATGTAAGTGGCGCTTTCGCGAGTATTGAGACGGAAGGGGCGAAAATGGGTTAAGCGGTCAATGAGGGCAAGACCAGGTATATGCTGTCAAGCAAAAAGGACAACCAAGACCGATGTCTCGGACAGAATGTCACCCTCGACAGATATAACTTTGAGGTAGTTAAGGACTTTGTCTACCTAGGCTCCGCTATAAATACAGACAACGACACCAGCGCTGAGATCAGGCGAAGAATAACTCTTGCCAACCGCTGTTTCTTTGGTTTAAGAAGGCAATTGAGTAGCAAAGCCCTCTCTCGGACAACAAAAGTCACCCTTTATAAGACCTTAATAAACCCGGTCCTGCTCTATGGCGCAGAGGCATGGGCAGTATCAAAAATGGA
Organism: Volucella inflata; assembly: GCA_928272305.1. Lineage (NCBI taxonomy): Eukaryota > Metazoa > Arthropoda > Insecta > Diptera > Syrphidae > Volucella > Volucella inflata. The sequence continues at coordinate 77,790,911 of OV743717.1, read as the reverse complement.
TGATGGTGTTCTTGGTTGCTTCGAGAAAAAAATTCTTCGGGATATCTTCGGGATATCTTCGGTCCCGTCTGCATTGACGATGAGTGGAGGAGGAGATACAACAACGAACTGTATGGACTGTACAGCGACATGGACCTAGCCAGAAGAGTGAAAATTCAAAGACTGAGATGGCTGGGTCATGTAGAGCGCATGGACACCAATGTTCCAGTCCGAAAAATCTTCGATTCCGCACCCGAGGGACAGCGCAGTAGAGGAAGGCCAAGACTCAGGTGGCGCACGCAAGTGGAAGAGGACCTCAGCCAACTTAGCGTGCGAAACTGGAGGCAGCTAGCCAGGGATCGAGCTGGCTGGAGAAGCTTGTTGACTGAGGTCCAGGTCCACCCCGGACTGTAGCGCCACCTTAAGTAAGTAAGTATCTATTAGTCTATTAGGCTATTCTTTTCGACAGCAAAGCTACTTTTCTTCCCTAGCTTTGTGTTAAAATAGTCAACAACAACAATTTAATTGTAATACCTACGGCGTTGGCCACACGTTTTGGCGCTTGTGCTAGCTTTCTAGCAATCTATGGCCTAATCTCATTTGTTTGTTTGCCGACAGTCCTGAAACGACCCATTACCTACGAGTATCCCCATATCTTCGGCCTATTAACCTCCGCAATGGGGTTTAATGAACTATGGGTTTCAGTACTAAGTAGATGATTGTCATTCCTTAACACAGATCTTTGTATTTCGGATCTTCCCTAATACGACCATGTTTACATAATCACTTATGAGTTACTTAAAAATTTCAAACTTCGCATATGCCAATATTTTAGGCCCATGCTCTATTACCATAACTGATTGACTTGTATGTGACAATACAAAGAGCGATCCAACAGGCTCACTTTTCATTTCCGGGCATCCATGGATAGCACTTTCCTTTTAATAACATAGGAAACATGGCACAGCCTAAAGGCAACATTAAAATTGCCTCATCAATCAACAGGCAAATTACTTTGATTGCTCTCCTTCTACGAAATAATTAAATATCGATCTTAAAGCCAATTGAAAATCCGAAAGGCTTGTTACCCGAAAGTGATATCTAAGTGGAGGCCAAGAAATAGATCAAACGATCACCACAGAGATAGTTACCTATATATGACATGTTGAACTTGTTTGAGATTGGACATTTCAATTTCGATGAACTCGCTGAGATATAGTACATTCGTAGTAGATGGATTAACAGAGATATAAGTATGAAAGGTTTCTACCGTACAACTTCCAAAGCACGAAATTATATAATACTGAGATAGTGCAATACCCGCGACCTAGTTACCGTGACAAAGATCGTGTTAAGTCATTAATTGTCTCATCTGCTCTAATTGACATCTCTAGCTTGATTGTATTGTATTGGTATTGGTACCCCGAGTCCAAATTACATTTTCTCATTCATGTCAAACCCGAAAAGCGAAAGTGAACCGAATTTTGCAGAGTACAACTGTTGACGGTACTACTCTTGATGGTCCAGTTCAGCCCATTCAGTCATTGTTCCAAAGTAAGAGGCGAATCTTAAAGATTTAATGCCCACTTGAGTGCACTCAGAGAATAGGGTAAATAATGTCACAATCTTCGGTTTGCCCACTACATAAAGAGGTGCAAAATTTTCGTACATTTTTCAACTAGATACATGTATCTACAGGCATACTCATACTCATACATATATTTTTTAATTTAACTGGGTCTTTAAAATGTAAGACAAGCGAGATAAACGGTGATATAACGAGCGCTTTGATCATGGGAAAGATTCACAGTCACATCGCAATCGTGTAGATCAAAATTAACTGCAAATTGTTTGTAACTGTTATGAGTAATTTAGGAACATTTATCGAAGGAATCTTAACACTAAAGAGTTTTTGAGTATTTCAGGTTTGTCTTTGTGTTAAAGATGAGGTATCTCTTCGACCAGTAAAAGGGGGAAATTTAAATGAGAGAGAGAATTTAATCGGATTAGATAGTCACTGTTTGATTACAGTGATTCAGGCTGTGGTTTAGTGCCGTAACTTTTCAATTACGTTATTCCATTTACTTTAAAGTGGTAACCGTCTTAGTAGAAAACAGCTTGGATGTTGAGGCAACTACAAAACTTTATCGTCATATCTGACTTCGTTTGGGATACGAAGGATTATAGTGGTTTATTGATATACAAAACAATTAATTTTGTGCATTATTACATTCGATTAGACGGCAAAGTAATCAATACTATGAAAATAAGATTAAAAAAAACTTAAAGGCAGCCATTGAAACATTGAAATCGTAGTAGCGCATCTTGAACCAACTTGATATCATACAAGTCTGCAGAATTTGTAACGGTGCGTAACATTTTAGTAACCAGCAGGCCGTTCCTACATCTTAAAATCGAGAAACCATAAACCGGACTGATTACATTCCATTCGACTAGAGACACTTTTGCAGCATTCTGGATGTCTGAGCTTTCCAAGGAGTCAACATTGATTTGGATTGTCACTTTTTGATAGATAGGGTATGAATCCAGAGATCACAACGGAGTCAGAGCACAGCGAGTTCAGTAAGACCACTTAAGACGTTGAAAAGCTGCAATCGCAAGAGGCCGCCGAAAGCTTTCCATCCAACTCCTTTGAAATTGTTATCGCCATACAGAAACTGTACAGCACCATTGAGAATATTGTCAACGAACATTCAGAAGAGCTAATTCTGATCCAACCGGTTTCAACGCGCTGGCAAAGAAATACCTCTGCCTTGAAGATAGGTATTGGCAGGTAGAAGTAGTCAAAGAAGTAGCATATGACGTCGAACGACGAGAGCTGCTGAGGTCTAAAAGCAAAAAAGAAGAGGTTCGCGGAAAGAAAATGAAAGATCATGAGAAGAGCGTGATCGAGAAGAGTTCAGGCGATTTATCAGAGAGTAATATGAACATGCTAGAGTTGCAAGGCCAGAGTGAAAGCCGGTAAAGATCAATTAGTAGAAAAATCACAGTACAATAGCAATGATAGTCAACATAGCGCTGTCAGCCAGATAAAAACCATTTATCTTGGATGAAGATGACTGAGAAGTCTTATGAAAATGATGGTGCAGACGTTTTGTCAGATGAGGTACTTTAAGCAGCTGAGGACATTTCTAAAATATGGTCAGAGGAAACCAACACCCAAGCATGGAATCTCAGCGATTGTCATGTCCAAGACTTTCAGAAAGAAAGTATACCTTTCTGACTGCGACAACCATAGAGGAGTCTCCTAGGCATCGCTAATTCGACTTTCATTGCCGTATTACGGGTGTATACGAAAACGAGTGCATCGAATGTCGGAACCGTTTTTAGGTATCCAAAGCTTCGGCAAAAAGAGTCTTCGAGTTAAACTCTTATGAACGATGCAAAAAAGGACAGCTGCATATAATGTGGCGCTGGTGGAAGATAATCCGAAGCAACTTGTAGTGCGGCACTGTAGGCAGCTGACGAGTGCTATCTGCTTCCATTTGTTCACACCAAGTTGTCTAAACAGAATGTTTTCATGGCCATTGTACATGTGCCACTGCAAAAGTCGCCTGCATCTTTCCAGGCTAATTTTTTTTAGTTGAGGAGTAAGACGATGACCCGTGGCGCGACGATAGGCTTTCATATGCAGATCATCCCGAATCAGCCGAGACATGGATCTGGTTGATATATCCAATTCCTTGGACTTGATCCTCTGCTTCCTAAGGGGATTTCTCTGAATTCGTTCGTCAGACAATTTTGCGAAACGACCAATAACCCGATAAACGAATATTCTCGATATTCCGAGTGGTTTTAGCAACTCGAAAATTTGGCCACCACTCTTCTCGCACTATTACCGCGACGCGATACCCTTTAACGCCCCACTCCATGTTAATAGTTTTCAAACTGAAACCAAACTGACTAGTATTCTTCGCTGCTCAGTTAACGGTTCTATTCCCGCAAGATATTTTGAACGATAAGTGCTGGAAATTGTGTAACAGAACTTATGGCAGGACTGAACTGTAAGAGTTTTGCTAATCCTTAAACGGAACGCTGAGGTGAAAAGAAAGAGAGGTACCGAAGTATGTTGGTTTTGAATGTTTGCAAATTAGTCATTAGACTAGGAAATAAAGAGCTCGTCAGTGCATTTTCTAAGCGAGTTTAACCGCTTGCGAAAAAATTACATTTTTTCAGGGTATGTCGAAAGTTGTCTTCAAGGTGTCCTGCGAGAGAGTTAAGGTTACAAGTTGGAAGGGGCGAAATGCTACTGGGAGTTTTTCTGGAGCGCTGGTGGTGAAAACAGCAGTGGAGCAAACTTATACAAACTACATCAGCTTGCTTTCGAGGGTATCAGTCAACTGTGTAGTACTGGCATCACTTTGACTGCAATATAGGAAGTGAAATGGGTTCGTAAGGGTACTTAACCAGATATAACCAATGCACTTCAATTTTGGGCGGATAAATGCATCATTTGTATATTGGGGCCAAATCGAAAGGGGTGAAATATTTCTGATATCGATTTAAGAAACCTAGGCATTTCGTGGAATTTTTGGCGACACGAATACTAGGAGGAGTAACTACCTTAGGAATGAAAAAAAAAATTGTGTAAATGTTTTCTTTATTTTATTCAATATAGTCCCCTTTTAGCTTGATACACTTATTCCAGCGATTTTCCAACTTCTTGATCCCGTCCGAAAAGTAATTTTCCGGAAGGTCTGCAAAATACTCCTCCGTGGGGTCGATGATTTCCTCGCGTGAGCTGAATTTTTTATTGATGAGCCATCTTTTGAGGTTTGGAAAGGGATAATAGTCCGAGGGAGCCAAATCTTGCAAAAACAAAATATTTTTTCGCTTCATGTGAGGCCGTTTTGCAGCGCTTTCGGCCTTCAATCGCTCCAATAATGCACAGTAATACTCGCTGTTGATGGTTTTTCCTCTTTCCAGAAAACCGACGCCATAACCTTTCCGACCCATTAGAGCATTGGAGCACTCGTGCCGGCTTCAGTCCATTGCCGGGCACTCATTCTGTTCTCTGGTGTGTCCAGGTTTCATCATCAACAGTTACCAATTGACGCCAAAAGTCCGCCCGATTCCGCATCAGCAAGTCCAAACACTCTTTCGAAGTGGTCTCGCGTTCGTGTTTTTGGTCAGGAGTGAGCATGCGCGGCACCCAACGGCAGGATAACTTTTTCATATGTAGAATATTGCCCAAAATATGGCGTGTGCGCTCAGTACTAATCTTTGTGGTATCTCGATCCATAGTGGAGTTGCGGCCGCTACGAAACTCTTGAAACCAATATTTGATGGTGTAATCTGACGGAGCATTAGCCCCATAATATTTATCCAACTTGTATTTTGTTTCCTTCGCCGTTTTGCCTCTCAAAAAATAATATTTTATGAGAGAACGAAAATCGTTTTTGTCCATACTCAACATGATGCCAAACACGTCAACAACAATCGGCTGTCAAAACAAAACTAAAGCCAGTATCGCACTGAAATTTGGCACGTCTGCTTAAATATGAACGGACTTCAAGGCACCATAACCTTTTTTGCAGTAGCAGCGCATTCTGGCGGTCCTAGTATAGTATATAGTCATGTCAATGGAAATTGTCATTGACATATACATATACCAAGATTGGAGAATTTTGAAGATGGTTTTGACGATGTCAGTGCCAATGGTGTATTCTGCCAAAATCGAACAAATGGGGCTCAGTTTTTGAATAATTCTTCACAACGTCTGACTGGCAATACTTTATGAGGATTCTCCCACTCACTTCTCAACTCACAATACGCTTTCCGATGATTTGCACAATAGCGATCATTTTCAGATATCAATTTCCCTGCTACCGATCTGGCTTATTGGACCGCTTTTCAAGCTGAAAGTAAACCGTGATTTTTTAAAGCAAATTCAGCTACTTGCTGTATAAATACAGAAGCTTCCGTTTTCTTTTCTTCTGTAAATGATTCCATTCTTCAATCATCTTCAACTACGTTCAAGCGAATTGTGCCCTTTGGACACCTAGTCTGACAAGGCTAAGAACAGAAAAGTTCTAACTTGCAGCACTTTTAAGAAAAAATCAGACGCTACTTGCTGCTGCCATTGGCCTTAAAGGATAGGCTCATTCGCAATCAGATTTTCATACCGTTGACCACCATATTCAGTTCCTTCGCCTTCAGGGAGCTTTTGTACAACCCAAGGGACAATTTCGTGCCCTGCTCAGCAATGCTGGATTGTTTGCTTATCCCGGAAGCCATTCGGTCCCCTTTATGTTTGTAAGCGTTACGCACTCTCGACCACAAGAAGGTGTACATAGGGATTTTTCTTTCATCGAGTCTAGGTACCACAAGATATTGACCTAGTTTCTGCAGTACTCTTAGAGAGTTAAAGTAACCAACGACTACTGGAATCGAAATACCCGTTATTACTCAGTCAATCTGAATAGAGTTCCAACAAATTCCCAACAAACATTTGCAAATCTGATATAAACAACGTTCATCCGACTCCGCCTCGGCCATACAATATACCCTCACTAGCACCTGATTAGAAGGTGTCAAAGTCAAAATCAACTCAAGAAATAGTTCTGGCATTACAAGCTTCGTTACAGTCCAAAAGGGCCGAAAAAACCCCTAAATATGGCAAAATGTTTTCATATTTTTTATTGCTTCCCTTTGAAGCAATTTTTTTTTTATAATTAGAAAGAGCATATTGTTTCCTATAGCATGCACTACATACTATCGCAGTTAGTAAATTTATTACATACTGAACACGCAGTGAGCTTTCTTAATGTTTCACTTAACAGGAAACATCTGTTCCTGTACAACATGTATTCCCTTCGTAAATCACTTCAACTCGATGACTCCATTTAAAGCTTCAAAATGTCATCAAGACAAATTAGTATTTTTTACATTAATAATCTTTCTCGCGTGCTTACGGATAATGTACATATCTGTCAGTCACCCAACACGGATACGAAGTAATCTTTTTTCACATATTTCATGCCATACATTTTTGTCACGCTCATGATTTTCACCCGGGCTCCAGTGCTCCGTTTTAAGTCAATATTCATCGCACTTTCCGTATCGTCACTCGTTCGATACAACTACCAATTCCGATTCGCTTTGGACTTGACCATCAAGCATCAGCTACTGCTGCTTCATACATAGGTGCATAGTGCATAAGATGCAGTGCAGACATGCATTGTGCCTTGGAATTTTGAACACTTCCGAATCTAGCCTAACAAAAAAAAAACGAAACAAAATAAAACTGGATCGCTATGTAACACACAAGAGCGAAAGTTGTTGCACAAAATGCAGTCTCAACGGGTATTCCCCCACTAGTAAGTGCATTAACTTCCAAGTAACGCCGTCATCTGAATTTTAAATCGGAATTAAGAAATTTACACACGACCGATACTCGTACATGAATGGCTGTATGTGTTCCGTATTAATTTTACGGTTGAGCTTAAAGATAGTTGCTACGTGTACGAGTATAGATACGAATACGAGTATCTTCGATCTCTATTTTGGTTCCCGGCGATTTAGTATACATTTTAGACACCCAATTAAAGGGCGAACGAGTTCAGGAAAGAAAATGCAATTCTTGCTCACCTATAGAATACCAGATGAGGCGCAGTGCTAAGTTGATACTTTTGTAAGTCACTGTTTGAGCCTAATTCAAAGAAGATGCATTTCGCACCATAGATACTTTGGTTTGCTATAAAATTAGAGATACTTGCTTATTTTTGTAGTAAAACGCTTTTTCAAATTCAAATTTTCTTAAAATGCAATTATAAAAGGTGTTTGAGAAGTTTCGATGGTTGTTGTCTATGGTTTGACAGCTGGCAATGTCAAACTGTGTTGACAATTCATCATGAATCGTTTAACGCTTCCAAATTGTGGAAATTTACTTTGAAAAAAATAAATCTGCTCGTGAAGTTCATAGAGCACTTCGTCAGTTTTACGGTCAACATAATCGGCCTAGTGAGCAAGTAATTCGTGCAGTTATTGATCGTTTTCGCACTAATTTTACTCTTCTCGATTCAAAACCATCAACAAGACAAAGAAATGTGCGTACCGAAGAGAATATTGCTGCTGAAGCGTCAAGTGTTAAAGAAGACGCCCAAATGTCGATTCGTCGCCGTTCTCAACTTGTTGGTTTTTATCGACTGATTTTTTGTTTCTAAAAATTAATCAGCTAAAAATCGACGACATTTGGTTCCAACAAGATGGTGCAACTTGCCATGCAGCGTGCTTAGCCATCAATTTATTGCAAAATCAATTTGGTATCAACTTTATTTCCAGAAGTGGTATTGTTAACTGGCCCCCTCGTTCGTGCGACTTAACGCCTCCCGATTACTTTTTATGGGGCCTTGTTAAATCATTGGCTTATGCCGACAAACCAGCAACTCTTGAAGCATTGGAAGCCAATATTCAAGCCACCTTTGACGCCATACGGCCATACGCCATACGGATTTATTGGAAAAGTAGAGAAAAATTTATTTGATCGAATGGACCATGTAACTCGTAGCCGCTGCAGGCATATGCCGGAAATCGTATATAAAAAGTAAATGCCATGAAATTATCTGCCAGATTATCATTCCAACAATATTTCTGTCTTGTATTATTATTTAGAGCTCTAAAGCACCCTTTTCAACCCTTGAAGGCTTTTTGTAGCTCCAGTCTATTACACCGATAAGTTATTATGAAGATGAGGGTGAGTGAAAGTTATATTTTCTATGGTTTGTGGATTTTTTTGGTCATAATAACCTCCTCTCTGATTCTGAAACTCACCAAATGGTTAAACGTTTAGAGGGGCAAGGTCATGCAGAGCAAGTGATTTAACATGTTTGCTGCAACCCATTGGCATTGCTCATACTACGCTATTTCGCTAAATGGATGCTGGAAAGAAGAGACAACTTTTCATCAAAGAAATCTTTTCTTGTTGATGGACTCTTTCACAAACAAACAAAATTGTCATATCGCGCATATTTTTGGCTCATCCAAAAAGAAGTTACCGTGTGGTGTAGGAAAGAAACAAAAGAGACCCCCTCTGTGCCAACTATAGAGATATAAGTCATCTCAACATAGCTATATTTTGTTAACGTCTGAAACCCTTCGTCAACAACCTTCTTCGCCTCTATCAATGAGAACGCTCGCTTCTCCGTCAAAGCCGCGAGCGATTTAACCGAGACCTTTGAGATCAAAAAAGGTTCTCGGCAAGGTGATTGTAATATGACTTCTAAAACATCATACTTGAAAGAAATGCGCGGAACTCATTAGCAAACACCGGAGGCATAATCCGTCAAAGGTCTTATGTAACTAACGTACGTTGATGATATCAGCATAAGTGGAAGAACACAGCCCGCTGTCACTAAATAGGTTTAGCGGTTAATGAAATCAGAATTAATATGCCGTCACTTTCGGATGCTATAATATTGTGGTAGTAATGGACTTTGTCTACTTTCGTTCTGACATAAACTCCTCAAGCAGAAATATAATGAAGAACCACTCTTGTCAATCGCTGTTTTTGACTGTGCAGCAGTCTTTTGTGATGACTAAAACCTGCAGAACGATTGTATATCAATGTTCCGGCCTGCAGAGTCTTTAACCCGGAGAGAAAACGCAGCAGAGGTAGATTTAGGTGGCTCACACAAGTACAAGGGGAGTTGCAACTGGAGGCAGTTAGCTAAAGACTGAGCTAACTGAAGAGGCTGATTGTTTAGCCCAGGTTTACCCTGAGTAAACTAAGTAATTAAGACGTTAACCTTTTATGTTCATATGAATTGAATGTAAGTGAGCTCGAGTTTTAACCAGGCGGCACTACATCTCCCTTACCTTTTCAAATGGTTAACTAAATGGGAATTGTGCTCTTTAATTTCGTTAGATTTCTTTTTATCGCGTTATTTAAAAAATAAGGTTAACATAAAAAATCCGAAAACAATTCAAGAGTTTAAAAACAACATTTGAGCTGAAATTCAGGCTATTATCCCGCTTTTTTCACATGCTCATAGCATTATACTTCTTAAGTTGTTTATATTATGTTACAATCCGGAGAGGATTGAGCTTCAACTAATTCACATTTCCAGCTTCGCGGTCTTGTGCGGCACATTAGACTGGGTCTACCTCTATTGTATTGATTGTCTGGGTAGAGAACGGAGACTTTCGAACGAATGCAGAAGTGATTTCAGGTGACTCATGCACAGTTTTTAGACCATGTCGATTCACAACATAACCTCCAAAGTTGGCTTTCAGTCTATCTTCATCAGCCTTCGCTAACGTCTTTGCTTTTCCTTCATAGGACAGAAGTGGGATGTAAGCCTAAACATAGGTGTCATTACCAGATCGAACAGCGGTGCATGTCAATAATTTGCTAGTCCAACCGACCCTAAAACTAAATTGGACCCAATCAGATGGCTGAGATGAGCCTATGCTAGGCAGAAGGCTAAGAGTTGGTATGTTTTTTCCCTTCTGGTGAAACTTCCAAACGTAATTTCTAAAGTACTACATTTCTATGGTCTTGATCGAATTCTTCGAAAAGAAATAGATGTTCGAGTTCCAACTAAAGTTTGAAGACGAGTCCGAAAGAAACATAAATGAATCACTTAAAATTTGGAAATATTGGCAAATTGCTTTATTAACGAGGAAATCCAAGAGATTAAAAGAAGACGCAGATGTCCCATTCCACTCCTGTGCGCCACCTATGAGGTAGTTCTCTGCTGCATCGTCCATTGGAGTTAGGCTCTCTGCGCAGCTGTAGCGTCCATCTATCTAGTTAAAATATGTAGCTCTAGAATTTCTGACGTTGGATCCGGAGATGACTGACTAGAATAATGTCGCAATACAACCCGTACAGTTCACTATTAAAATGTCTTCTCCATTTCCCGACGATACTAATTGGACCGAGAATCTCGCAGTATCTCTTAGTCGAAATAACCAAGCACTTCTTCACTCACTTCGGCAGCATCCAAGCCTTTGCACCATAGACCAGGACCGCGATGATAATTATCTTATATGTATCGGGTTTTCCAATAGAGACTTGACAAATTTCAATTTAATTTGTGAACGCACTCTTTCACTAATCATCAGACTGTCACTGTCAATTTATTCAGTAAACTCAACATTTTCATCATGGTAAAGTACACGAACGAGCAACGTCTGCAAATTATAAAAATTTTCTACCGAAATTCGGAGTCGGTGACTGCAAGTTTTAGAGCGTTGATTCCAATTGTCGGTCGTAATTCTAGCCCTGGTAAACAGGCAATAACAACTTTAGTGCAAAAATTTGAGTCTACATATTCGTTGTGTGATGTTGCCGTGTCAGTGGGACAACGGGCTGGTCGAAGTGTCGAAAATATCGCTGTCCGTAGCAAACGATCCAAATCATTCAATTCCACGGCGTTCTCATGAATTGGGCACCGCTCAGACAACATTATGGCGTATTTTGCGTAAGGATCTTGGTTTTCACCCATACAAGATCAAGCTGACTCAAGAATTGAAGCCGATGGACCATTTGAAGAAACGTACGTTCTCCGATTGAGTGGTGAATTTCATCGCAAAATCATCTTCAGTGACGAAGCTCATTTTTGGCTCAATGGGTTCGTCAATAAGCAAAATATGCGTTATTGCTCGGGTGAAAATCCACAAGTGCTTCATGAATCACCACTTCATCCACAAAAAATAACTGTTTGGTGCGGTTTGCATGCCGGCGGCATTATTGGGCCATATTTTTTCATCGACGATAACGATCGTCACATTATTGTGAATGGTCAGTTTTATCGCGCCATGATCACCGATTATTTTTGGCCCGAATTGGAAGATATGGACTTGGATGACATATGGTTTCAACAGGATGGTGCCAGAAGCCACACAGCACACATTACAATCGACTTATTGAAGAGTAAGTATGGTGAGCGTTTTATCTTAAGAAATGGGCCAGTCGATTGGCCGCCTCGTTCGTGCGATTTAACGCCGCTTGACTATTTTCCGTGGGGCTACATTAAGTCATTGCTTTATGCCAACAAGCCGACGACGTTGGAAGAGCTCAGAGCCAACATTGAATGTGAAATAGCGGCCCTTTCGGCCGAAATGTGTGGCCGAGTCGTTGAAAATTGGGTCCAACGAATCGACTGCTGCAAACGTGCCCACGGTGGTCATATGAAGGAAGTCGAGTTCCATTCATAAATGTTTTGATTGTACTTCAAGCCGATAATAAAGTTTTTGAAATATCTCAAATGGTTTGCGTTTTATGCCTCAGGTAATACGTCACCGCCCCTGATGGAGCAGCGATAGTTCTCCATAGTCATCCTGCACAACCAGATCAGTTTGACGAGGTAATAAGAACTTGACATGGCGTCGTAAAGCTCGTCCTGCGGCCCGTCAATGGGGCCTTGAGGTCGAGAAATAGATAGTGAGTGGTGATCTGGGTCTTTCATATTGTTGTTAATTGATTTATGGTGGACTTTTTTTGGCCTGAAACATGTTTCGGGAATTCTTTCTTATGACCATATATTACAGATAAGCTGGCGAATAATCCCAATTGGATCATTTTCTTCTGCTTTAATAGTTCAGCAGTTGACCAGTCCCTCTGCTTTAGGAGCTCTATTAGACTTAAGGTTCGATATTGCCATCTTATCTTTATCTAGATTGAAGTGATGAAATTCTCTGCTTTCTGGGTATCATTTAACTTGACGCCATAATAGCCTGCAGAAGTAGACATTCGATGTTCTCGCAACCGAAGCGACTCTACCAAGTACATCTTGGCAGGCTTCCAATCGAACAATTTCATTTTATACTCAGATCACATTATTGAATACATCTCCTGCAATATCATCTCCATTTCATCAATTGTACGCTTCTAGAGCTATGCCTCTTTCCTTTCAAGAAAGGCTCGTTGTCAATATTCCTATTTGTATTCTATGCTTTGTCTATGAGGGCTGTGAGTTTGATAGATCTTGAGAGAATCACAATTAACGAAAATTCTCTTCTGCGCTCTTTTACGACTGCAGCACATCAACGTCCACCTGGGCCTGTTGAAGTCAATATTGGCTCCTAGAAGAGTATGGACTGTCCGCTGTCAATTGGGACCTGACGAAAGTGGTTGAGGGTGGATAGATAATGGTAAAGACAAATTGTTTTACAGATGCAGAGGTGTGAAAACCCCTTTCTGGCTTTTATTTGCTTACAGAATATAAAATTTCGAATTGATCGTGGTGTTATGCTGGATGTGTTTTCTGATGACCCACCCAAAAACGCCTTCCTTATCTGACGTTACGTCTAGTTCTCCCACAATTTTGGCATTATAGATGGGGCACTGAGCATATGCTTCGGCCTTAATGCAGATTACTTTTGAGCGTTCGCATACATGCCGTTAGTCTTCATTGAAAAGTAAAGTAGCCGTAATAGATTTAGGCTTTCATCTGCTCTAGCCCGGCTTACACAATATAAAATATGCCTGAACGATAGTCGGTCATAGCTGATGTTATTGAGTATTCGAAAAGTTACGACATTGTGATCAACTAAATGCTCTGGAAAGGGGCTTATAAGCTCCTGTAATATAGGCTAATAGTACCTTAGTTACTTTAAACATTTAAATAATTTTTGGTTATAGGTACATTCAAACCAACAACTTGTTGGGCCTATAGACATAAGGGTTCTAGAGCAATTCTTTTCAAGATAAGTTAGGGCGTACAAGTCGTACAACAGTGGGCTGAACGTATTTCTTTTCTTGTTGTTCCATTCGGCAATTGCAGCCAAAAAGAATTGCAGGAGTCAAACAATTCTTAACTTTTTGCATCACTTTCGTGATATTGATGAGTTAAATCCAATTACAGTTCATATACTATTTTATGTGCCATTATATTAGCGACTTTAATGTGATGGTATACCAAACATTATGACGTATACTGTACTCGCGTATTGTATTTTCGCATTTGCTTTTTACCTTTCTCCGACTATATACCGCTATCAGCAGTTCCAATAACAAATTTTTTACATTTCTTTTTCGTTTCATGTTTTGTTTATCTTTTTATCTGCTTTTGGGAGCCAATCTCGACTCGAGTCACTTGTCCCACTCCTATCTAAGAGGCGACCATGGAATGCTTAACTCTTACGTTTCGTGGAAAGAAAGTAAAATCGGCGCTCTGCCACTGATGACGTCGATCGACTCACCGACAAATACGACGACAACGAGTTGGTGGGTAAGGTATTGTAATGCACATCAACTCGCCTGATATGGGCAACTGGCGCAAAGCTTCCGTTGCGATCTCCAACGTCTTTTCGTCTTTGCTATGTAGATGGCCGTATCCAACTTTTTCACATGGCTTGTGTGTAAATTTGTATGGTGGCAGTCCCCCCCCCCTCTCCCCTCTTCCCGGACTTGTGCATTGGAATGGCTAAGCCAGTCTTTGGAATGGATCTTCTTCTTTGTGGAACTTTTGGCTTGGTCGGATCGCTGTCGCTACGCTCTAAAGTTGTTTGTCAATTTTTAGCAGTTGGTAAATTTCAAATTCGACACTTCAGTATATTGTAGGCTATACCGTCGACCGGTCGGTATTCGGTGGATAGCTAAAAATAAATAAAAAATTCGGTTTCGTTGAAATTTTTTCCTCCATCATAGTGGGTGCTCAAAAGATATGTAAAACGACTTAAAACCGCCAGCACCAATCTTGAAAAGAGCTATTTCGTTTCTGTTTTTTTTTTTTTTTGAATTTTTAAGTCCTTGGTCGTTGAAAGTGTGGAAACGTTTTTAAATTCCAAATAGTGATTTGTGATTTTTGTTTTAACGTTTTGTGGAGAATTTTCGTCCCTTGATTCATTTTTATTAATCTTCAAATCCGAAAGGATTAATTGGATAAATGTGCAAAATGAGGATATCCATAGTCTTGGTGGTAAGTTCAACCTTTGATAAGTTACTCGCATAAATCAAATAATTCTCATGGCCAACTGCGAATATGTCTACAAACGGCAAATGAAATCGTCGATTTATATTCCGTTTGCGATGGTAATTTTAATTTCTTCGAGAGTGAAAAGATTTTTTTAAATTTGCAACTTTAGATGCACATAGCTAGGTCGATAGGTTAGTTTCAGTTTAGAAAACTCTCAGTGGAACTTTTACTTTTTCGAGAATACGAATACCTTCCAACTTGTGTTAATAAGTGGAAAAAAAAACAAGAATACCAAACCGCTGCTTAAGTTTTACTAATTTGGGTTATTAGAAACTAGAAAGTGATTGTATTTTATCGTGGTTTAAGGCAATGGACTTTTAGAAGCTAGAAAAAATCGCTCGTTTGGAATTCTAATTTTGTTCTCTCTTTATTTATTTATTTGTTTATTAATTGCTGCTGGGGCAATGGGGCTTTTGCTAAAGACCTCGCATCCACTTAATTTCTGACTTAATTTTGACGAATGCATCTGGTTTTTAGTAAAATTATTCGTAACTTCTTTTAGTAGTAAAAATTGACTAGTTGCTGAAAAACATTGGCATATACTCGAACAAGTATATTTTATAGAAAAAATTTTAGTTTGAATTTGCAAGACTTAAACTTAAATTTGAGTTTTATGCAACATTATTGAATTTGATCTAAAATCACAGTCTTACTGTCATTTTTATCACATTAATAATAAATCAACTACATTAGGCTTTGTGGAACATATGAAATCGCTCGATCTAAGCCCAATCAACACATCTACTCCTACCAGCTTTACGACCTCTGCTTCGACTCCTATCGATTCAATTTTTGTAAACGATATGAGGAAAGTCATGTTGTATAGCTAACTCATGCAGGTGCATTCTCTAAGCATTACTTGACGAATCTAACCTACTACGCTAAAAACGAATTTGCTGAGTCAAAATCAGGTTTAGAGATTTTCGTAATCTAAATTATGCTCAATTGCAAGTAGATACTATAGACACATGCTGGGAGTGTATATATCGTCGTATAATCTAAATTATGCTCAATTGCAAGTAGATACTATAGACCCATGCTGGGAGTGTATATATCGGATGCCCCTTGTTGATGATCAAACTAACTTGCTGCAGGAAAAATTGCTTTCCTCTTTAACCTAAGCCCCCTTCCCTTCAGTGGCTTACCCCTGGTGATGCCTATAAAAGCTGGAAGACTGGAAGAAATACCGAACGCATGAGTTTTTCAATAAATATCACAAGCTCCGCAATGAAACGGTTTCTAAATTAAGAAATGCTACTACTATAGGAAATTTGGTAGCTGTTCTCAGGCAGAGAGGTTTGAAAACATAACCATGAAGTTGGATTAGGAAAACAAAGGCCTAAAACTCCTAATGATATAGACTGCAACAAGCTTTACTCAATTTTCTTAGCGTCGAGTGATCCCCTCTCAATAGGCTTAACCACTTTCGACCAGTCACCGGACGATTGTAGAGAATCATACTTTGATTTCTACAAGTTACGGGAGGAAGACGTTGTCGAGACAGTACTATTAATTGAATAAAACGCTATGGGACTCGACGAAATCCACCCAAAGTTATTGCCTTCATAACACATATCTTCAGCTTAATTTTAACGACTTTAGTTTTCCCGCTAAAATTATTCTAATTCATAAGAAATCAAATGGAAGTTCGGTAGAATTTGGAATTCAGACCAAGCCCATACTCAGATGCAAAACTATCTTTCGAGCAAAAAACTGCTCTGCGAAAACCAATCTGGTTTCCGTCAAAAACGAAGTTATAAACTTCACTTGACTTTTCGAAAGCATTCGACACAGTTAACCACACTATGCTTTGCTTAAAGCTTAGGAAAGTGCTCAATTTTTCATTGTCCTCTAGAAAACGTATACTTCCCTATTTAGAAGGGATAAAGCAACGGGTTGTAACGGGTAACCGATGTTCATGTTCTTTGCCAGTAAAAAGGAGAGCGCCACAAGGCTCTATTCTTGGACCATTGTTTTTTTCACTCTATGTAAATGAACTGCGAAAAATTGTTGAGCATAGCGCAATCCATATGTTCGCTGATGATGCCCAGATCCACTTAAGCTTTCCAATGAATACGATTCACGAAGCCACTGCGCAGGTTAATGAAGATCTCCAGCGTATACCTACTTGTTTGGTCGGCGTATTAATGCTCAAAAGACAAAAGCACTTGTGGTCCATTAAAAAAAAACTGGATCTTACTCACTTTCCACCAATCCAACTAGCCCAAAGTCTAATAGAGTATGTTGACTCCGCCAACAACCTTGGCCTGATATTTAACCGGACCCCTACTTGGTCTACCCGCATAAACGCCACTATAGGTAAGGTATACGGTGGGCTACGTAGTTTCTGGAGTACACATCGCTCTATCCCTACACGGACAAAGCACTTGTTAGTGAAAACCCTACTAATGCCGATTCTGCTATATTGTTTTGAGATCTTTTGCTGTCCTGACTACGACTCAAGAAGAAAGCTCAATATGATAGTATATGATAGTATTGCCCGATTTGTATTTAACCTAAAACGATATGACCATGCTTCATTTTATTCAAAGCAAATCAGCGGATGTACATTTGTAAATTTGCTCAAATATAGAACCCTTAGTCTCATATATGATATAACTCAAGCAAAGCATCCGGCACACCTAGTTCATGCATGCTATTTGAAACGAACTATGCCTGCTTGACTTCTGGACGCTAATTTTTAATAAATTCTGTACGGCTGTGGAATTCTTTGCCCAAAAATATTAAGAAAATTAGAAGCACTAATAAATTTAAGTCATTTCTATAAATGATTCTCTATACTCTATAACTCTATAACATGATTCATTTGTTTGTCTTTTTTTCTACTTCAACTCGTCATCTAAGGCAACGACTTTCTTTACTGCGTCGAAGATTTGCAAATTGAGGGATATAACGAACGTGAGCAGTAGTTTCAACATATCCTAGGCAATAAATTTTGGCCTTTTTGACACAGTCTCTGTAAATTCTCGTGGAAGGGACTTATTTTGCAGTTGACTCCTTACTCAAACTCTGTGTAAGTGTCGTTGTTTTCTCCATGGTGTAGTCAAGGTAGACAACATCTTTTACCAACTCGAAGGTATATGCTGATTGCCATAATAGAGTCCTGTCTAAGATGTTGATATTAGGTGTACCGTCTTGTTGACAGCACATACTTTGTTTCTCTTCTATTTGCCAATGAATCCATTTTCACTACTTCCGCATTGGATTTCGTACAATTTTTTGAAGAAATTGCATGACAGACGGTTACTTTGTTGTAATACTCTTTCTTTGAGATGGAACACCTAAGTGATAACATTACTGAGCTTAGGGAGGAGTGAATGATCTCTATTCGTATTCTAAACAGATGAACGAGAATGTCAAACTGGACTTGGTTCTACGTCATTCATCTACTTATATAGTGTCATATGTTATGAGTAAATCGGTAGTGGGTAGGTCAATGGTGTAGTTCCTCGGTTCAAGATCTGAAGAAACGTATAGAAAATTCGTAATTTTTTTAATCCCATAAAGTGGTAAAAATTCGTACTCTGTAAAGCAAACAAAGCAGAATGCGTGTGTACAGAATAAAATGTAGCGGCTGTCGGCAAAATTGTGCAGAAAATCCGTAAACTCTATATTCGGAGTGGATCGCTACAGTTTGGCCTTCATCCCTTTACTATGTATACAATTTTGCGAAAAGAAGTCAGCCAACACATTTCAAAACATCTAGCTGATGCGGGTATTAAAGTCGTAATACCATAGCTACCAACTGGGCTAAAAGTAACTTGAAGTAGACGGTTCTTTTTTGTGCCAAAAAATCACTTATATTGAAGATTTTATTTTTTTCGCTACTGAAGTAATCCGAATCCAGAAGAAGCTCTATCACGGTCCGTATTTTTGCAAAAACCAGTGATTACTTCTCTGAAAGTATGGGCTGGATGGGGTCTAGAGGAATGGTGCTATGTGCCATACTGCCCGTGAAATCATTTACATACTGAAGATCCAATTCAAACTTAACATTACCTGTAAAAAAAAAAAAAAAAAAAACACTGTTGCACTGGCAGCCCGGTACGGGCCATGGCCTAGCTTCTTGACACTCATTTGTGTTGCTCATGTTGTCATTTTTTTCACATCTGAGCGGGGCCTACGGTTTATCGCCGAGTCCGAACGGCACTCCTTAGAAGCTCTTCGTAGGCAATTTTATTTTCGGGAGTTTGCCATTGCCCGCCGAAAGGGTGATGGCGATTTGAAAAATTGTTGGTGACCCAGCCAGGAATCGAACCCAGCCTCTCCGCGTGATAGTCCAATGAGCTAACTATCGCGCCTTCGCCATCGCCCGTATATCACGAAAAAAACTAGTGAACTGGCCAACTTGATTGTGCGATCTAATCCACTTAAACCTTGGCAACTAAGTGGTGAGCTGGTAATGCAGATATAAAATGCTCCAAAATCGGGCCGGTTGCACTCCATTATCAGCGGTCGAAAAAGTCATATGTTACGAGTATATAGTCATGTTAAAAATTACAAAAAGGTCACGATAATAAGAAGGATGCAAGTAAAGCATCATGGTACTACTGAGATACAAATTTCACAGCTTAATTCACTTTTCCACTATGGTTATCAGTTATCATTTCGGACTGATAGCTCTGTTTCGACAGAATAATAACACCTTTTCGATTTTACCTATCTCAATAGTACGAGCAATTGTCAGCCCTTAAAAAAATAACTATATTCCTAATAATTGTCTTACTGTAGACTGAATAGAGCGTTCACCTATACTCGCATTTAGTAATCTAGTTGGTCGGACTTTGTTAGTCATTATCATCACTCAGAGATAGTATTACTCTCCATTTCATAAGGCGGACATATCATATATCTCTTATCTTTTAATTATCTGTGTATGATGGTATACTTCTTCCGACAAGAACTGGATTTTCCTTCGGATCTACAACTTGCGGCAGCACTGCATAGCACGGGGGACGGCACCTGTACTCACAAAAATAGTTTCATCATTATCAAAAAGTTCCATAATTGTATTTTTCGGTATATGGTAAATCAATTGGTGATGGGAGTCTACTACTCGCAACACAATACCGGTAGAAAAATTTCGCATTAGTAGCCAGCAAAGTTAGTTTTAGAGCGAGGAAAATCGTAAGTTGATAGACCATCAACAGCAAACAATGGACTCCGAAAATGAACTCTTTAGTTCGGTTTATGAGCTGGGGCATCATCGGGTCATGCCAATACTTCAAAAATGAAAAAAAATCAACAAGTTACCGTCAGTGGCGCTAGCTAAAGAGACATGATCTATGATTTTCTGTTAACAAAAGTGGATGAACGTGGTCTATAGGAGATTTGGTTTCAACAGGAGCCCTTCGTATTATTGAAGGAAGTGTTGGACGACCACACTGAAGTGAACTCGTGGTCTGATCTCCAAGACTGTGTGATTTAACGTCGCTGGACTACTTTCCATGGTATATTTGAAATCGTTGGCAAACCATGGAAGCCACTATTATGCACACCATTTGTAACAAATGGCTTCAAAGGCTCAAATATTGGTCTTTCTTCAAAACTTGAATATTAGTTTTCTTTGGCAAAGGATCAGCAAAGCTTTTCGTTATGTTCATGAGGCAAATAGACTGAACCTTCTACCATTTATGATCTATCGTACAAAACTTGTTCTTATGCGGAATCCAATTTCATGTAGTTAAAATTTCACCTCCGTAACAAAATGATCATTTACTGCTTTATTTACAGATGCCCCAAGCTGGACAGCAATCCAACCTTCAATGAGTTTGATGAGCTGTCTGACTCCATACAAAGAATTGTATCCCTGTATCCTTATACTTAAGTCGTCAGTGCGGGTAATTTCAATACATACGATTATGAGTGGCTTAGACATTCCGGACAGACAACACCCCAAGGAAGCTGCGTTGAGACCTTCGCTTGGAAATGAGTCCGCGTTAATAGTCATGCTGCCAACACCCTGGACTTGTTTTTAACTCCGCACTCTGATAAGTACATTGTTGATGTTCTCTCCCCTCTAGGCTCGTCGGATCTCATACACCGACCACACAGATAGAGAAAAGATTCCTTTAAGAACCGTATGGCGGTATGAGAAAGCCAATTAGAGCGGATTTAAGTCTTTCTCTAGGAATTTCAACTGGTCGTTAGGTTTCCTCGATAATGACGTGGATCCCGGTGCTGATATCCTTTATCCTTTATCCCTCATCGGATTAAGAGTATCAGATCAAAAGAAAAGGCGTGGTACGACTCGAGCGGTAAAAATTCTGCCAGAGTTAAAGCAATATCTTACTATACAAGACTAAGTTGACAAAGGAAAAGTTCAAATGAGTCCGGAATGGCAACAAATCCTACAATGTCCGTTAAAACTTTTGATCGTTCCTCAAAAATATTAGTAATTCTTCAGCCCGTTCAGCCCGTCCCTTTTTCTCTCTACTCTTTCAGACCTATTGCACTTAATCCCCTTCATTCCAAGGTCATGGAAATGCTAATAAACCATCAGCTCATGAAATATCTCGAAACACGACTGGCAATATGGCTTTCGGTCCACTGGTGATTTGATGACTTGTCTCGCCAAAAGTGGAACCAAAGCTTACATCATTCTGTGAAAAGCAAGATTGTTACACTGGGTATTTCTAAAGCATTTGACAGAGTTTGACATCAGGCTCTTTTGTTGAAAGTGCGTTCATTCGGGATTGACGACTCTCTTCTTTAATGGGTTATATTTTACCTCTCGGAACGTTCAGTCCATATAAGTTCGTGTCTGATATTCACAAAATACATGATGGTGTGCCCCAGGGCTCCGTTTTGTCTCCGACGTTCTTTTTACTTTTCATCAAAGATCTCTGGTCTGTTACTTCTAATCCAATACATACCCTTACCGACTAAAGTATTCTCTGCTTTTCATATTTGCTCCCAGACTCAAGTTCTTGTTCTGTCGCAGAACGTATTTAAGGCGCATTAAATTCCAATATTTACAGCATTATAAACTGGGAAACTCTCAAACAAAGTGGAATATAATGCTTTGAAAATACAATGCTATCAGCTATCGTTTCACTGATATTTGAACACCCAGCCATCGTCTATAAATGGCACTTTCATCATGGAAAACGTAAAACTTTCCATTCTTGGTATGTGTGTCAAAGACAATGCTACCAGAAATGCTGCGGAATATCTAGATTTCCTCAAGAGATGAAAGAAATATTTCACCCCCTCTGATCTGGCCTCAATATATTAGGCATCATTTATCCGCCTAAAATTGGAGTACAATGCCCACATCTGGTCAGCTGTCCCCAAGACCTCTTTGAACTTAATATATAAGATTCAAAACCGTGCGGTAAAACTTAAAGGTTAAACTAACATTGTACACTCATTTGACACACTTGAACACTGACGTCACATCAGTACTCCATCGAAATCAGTAGAAGCATTCCGTCCCTTCAAACTTTTAACCGTAAGATCCTCTTCGCTATAAATTCTTCACTTTCGGACGTACGCTGAAACATCGTTAATCTTTCCTAAGCCTTAAATTTCCCTCATGGAATGTCCTGCCGAGCTCTTTATTTCCTACCCATTACAACTTTCGAACATTTAAAACCAACTTACATTGGTACCTCTGTGTTCTTCCTCCCTAAATTTCCTTCGCCCGCGTTATGTGCAAGGGGTACACAAAATGCCTCGTGCGCGCTCAAATTGTAAAAAAAAAATTATTTTTACCATTTACCAGATAATCTAATATTGCAGATACATCACATTGTTCGGAAGACTAACGAGAGAAAATGACGAACACTCTGAAGATAATAGTTTCCAATGACAATGGAAACCTTGATTGTATGGTTTGATCGATTTATCAACTTATTTTTACAACTATGCAGATACTTTTGTAAACAAAAATAGGTTCGCTCATTAAATGGTTTCGACAGATAAAATATCTAAATTCAATCAGCATTCATCAATGTGATTGGTTAAATGTTTATTTATTACATCTCTTAATTCACGCACAATGAAAGTGTATTTTCACATTAAGATACATACGAGTAGATTCATCAAGGTTACCAATTTTATAAGTTCAAATCGTAACAACACATCTTTTTCACTGTCCCATCAAAAACACTTCATTTGTAAACCAAATGATCTGACCTTATAATTGAATGTTTCTTCAATTTCAATACATGTTAATGGTAAAGTCTGCCAACGTACAAGGCCAAACGTCCAATGGACATAAAGAAAAATGTCACAAGTCGACTAACGACATGGAATTGTCAATAGCCAATAAACACATATGTATATGTAGTACAGTAGTGGATGGCGCAGTTTCTTTTCACTGAAAATGCTCTCGTATTTATGTTTTCCCAATCAAATCCAAATAAAAACAAAGAAATATCACCATATTAGCTATGAACGCAAGATGTGTATTAGTAACTCCATCTATCATTTGGAATTTGTACAGTCTCTTCTTTGTAGCAGTCGAAAATACCTTTCACTTTTTGGACATCTGGTGGATAAAGATGAGACTCCAAGTCGCGGGTGCAGTTTGAAAGATGTTCCATGCGGATGCTACACATCGATGTTGATGTTAAATCGCTTCTGGCTATTTCAACAACTTCTTCATACCAAGAAGTATGTATCTGTATCTGTTAAAGTGACTTAATTGGCAAGACTCAAGCATCTATCGAGTATGAGTAGATTAAGCAATATATTCTCATCTTTTGGATACAATTCCATTGTGCATTAATGCGAGTACCCGTAACCGATCATTGTTTGGGATCACTTAGCATCACCCCCTTAAGTTGGAGGACTTGGTTTTCGTTTTTTTTTTGTTTTTTTTTTGGTACAAGTCTCCCTCAGGACTGGTTTTGCAGTTGATTCGGTGAAAGTTGAGTGTCATTTTCTCGGTAACAGACTTTTATTGAAGTTTTGGGATTTCGGTTAGATGAATGGATGGCAACGTAAGACATTAGACTTAGACAACCTCATGACATAATCACACATAGTCATAAAAAAGTAAATAAAAAACAAATATCAATATGGGGTTAACCAGAGTTTGTTCGTATAATGCGTAATGACTGAAATCGTCTGGCATGATCGTCATCTAGAAAAAATCTCACTTCCAATCGATATTCCATTTTATTGTTAGTGTCATCGTCGTCGCCTGACTCGGTGTTGTTGTTGTGGAAGTTTGTGTGTGCCAATTAAACAAAAAAATAGAAAGTAAGACTGTGGTGAAATCACATTTTGATCAGGTCAAGTTTGAGAGCGTTCCTACACGTACTACGTACGCATATGTACTTTAATATGCGTCAACTTCAACAAATGGATTCAGATATTTTTTTTCTTTTTTTAAAAACAAACGTCCGGATCCCGTTGTACGAGTATCAACTTATTCACTTTGCTGGAAGTCATTGTGGCAGCGTTTATTGTATTCGTAATTAAAGATCATCACTGCCCCGGCATCTGATTAGTTTTCTTCGGAAAAAGAAAACGAGACCTGTGAGTAGGTAATGACTCACACTAGAGGGCAAACTTCTCAATTTATATGTACCTCTATTACCGGCATGAAGGTGTCGAGTCATTAAAACTGATGACCTACGTATCTGGCGGTGGTCAAATTAGAGACACAAGTAAAACTTTGTCTGATTGTTGAACTGGAGAAACGAAGATTGGAGCCATCATTGTCGTTCGACAAATTGATTTATAGTTTACGAGGATATAGAGGCTTCGTGACTACGAGTATCTAGAGTAAGTCTGATTGCTGGTCAATCATTGAGCTGCAGGAGGCTCCGGAAGTCAGAGCTAAGATATAAAATAAATGCTTGTGTGATGACATGATGACTAAAGCCTTGACACTACGAAAAATTCCAATTTGCGAATTTAAATTAATTTTATAATTTAGAAGATGACTTAAGACAGACTGATTTAGTGTAATCGTGAGCTGCGAACAACTGTGTTTGAATTGATTATGATCAGGCATTATAAATCGAGGTCGTAGAGCGTTGGCGTTATGAGAAATATTTTAATTGGAATCGAAGTCTTCATTAAAAAATTTGAATTAAGCCAGAAGGTTTTTGACAAAAATCGAAGTGGGAATACTAGTATATGTAGTTGGAATTGCCATCGGAATTGATTGAAACTAAAGTTAGATTTAGCATTATCTATCAGAGATATATTTCGAGAATGACATTGGCTAATTTTTTTTTAGTTTTAGCAAGGTTTCCTCTTAACTTTTCTTTTTCGAATAGCCGCCTTCTTCGATATGAGACAATATTCAGACGAATTCGTAAAAGATGTATAGATTCTGTGATGATGTTGATAGCAGTATGACGTAGAAAACTGGCTGACATGTGATTCAAATTCAGTAGCTCTCTTGAACCGTACATTAATTATAAATACCTCAATTGCTACATATTCCTTTCACGAATCTGTCATTGCCTATGTGCCACTTGTGCGGTTGGTTAAGCTTACAAACCCACAGTGAATGGCATAAGTCCAAAGTTTCCTGATGATTTGTTTTAACCTCAGTAGAACCTTATGCTTCTCTTGTATTTCGATTTGAAGATGAGATTTGCAGTCCCCAATATTGACACATTGAGCTCGCTCTTCATTGTATTGTTGACGAATACGTGCAACATATGCTACAAGAGTCGAGAATGAGTCAATGTTAAATAGAAAATGATTAAGTCGCTGTAAGTGAAATTGCGTTAGAAGACCCGGAACTTCTAATTCGGTAGCGACGCAACAATTCGGCCTTTGTCGGTACAATATATCCAGCTGAAGTATGAATCAAACCCACAAGAGGGTGCCTTCTGAGAGCAGTTCTCGATTTGGTCTCTTGAGCAGGTTTAAGTAGACCGTCTTTCTAATGGAAGAGTTGTGTTGAGTGACGAGATTCACTTGTGGCTGTGGACCTGACCCTTAGTCAACAAGCGTGTCCGAACAGCTTGATTATACCCAGTTACTTCTTTTCGACCGGGGCGTTGGTGTCCATCGACTCTATAGTACATGACCGAGCCATCTCGTAGTTGGATCTTCACTCTACTGTCTAGGTTGGTGTACAGCACAGTCCATACATTTCGTCATTGTAACGCATCCTCCATTCAACGTCTATGCAGATGGGACATTCTCATCCATTTGTTGAGAATTACAGGGGAATTTGTAAGCTTTCCGCAATCCCTAAGCTATTTGAAACCATTATTTAAACTAAAATCGAATTCCTTATAGAAGAGTATCTGGCGGATGAACAGCATGGTTTTGTCTCTGGTCGATCTACTACCACATACCTTGCACTATTTTCGTCCATTTTTCTGAAACAAATTGAGAAAGGGAACTAAGTTGACACCATATACATATACAGATGTCAGCAAAGCCTTTGACTCAGTCAACCATGATAGGATAATCTATAAACTTGAATCTTTCGGATTTCATTCGCAATTGCTTCATTGGTCATCTTCCTTTCTCTTTGACCGAACCCAACAAGTCGAAATCGGCAACTTCATATCCAGAAATGTAGCTATGGTGTTCCACAAGGGAGCCATTTGGACTCGCTTCTATTCGTCATGGTGCAAAATCAATGCCCTGAAGTTAAACACAAGCAAGTGTAATTTCATTTCATTCCCCAAATCACCCTCTATAATTCAATTTGAGTATTCAAAGGAATCCACACTCCTCTCTTGATTCTGGATCAAAAATTTGGGAGTGATGTTGGATACTACTTTTTCTTTAAAAGTACATTTGAATCGTACCTTATCCAAAGCTTATTCGGCAATAGGTTTCATTAAGAGAAATAGCAAAGGCTTTTCTGACCCATTTTCTTTCCTGTCGTTGTACTTCGCCCTTGTTAGACCTTATCTGGAATACGCAGTTGTGATTTGGAATCCAAATCTCTCTTCTCATTCCGACTGAATTGAACGTGTTCAAAAGATTCATTTTTTATAGAATGCATTGGAACTTTTGCCCTAATTATTAAGCAAGATGTTTACTCCTTGGCTTAAAATCGCTAAAGTCTAGACGTACTATACACGATATAATGTTTGTTAGAGACCTTCTCGGTTATCATACGAGTATAAGATACTTTATTCTATTATCAAAAATATATCTGTATGTCTCTATGCGATCATTGAGAACACGGCATCTTCTCTTTGTTAAATACCACAGAACGAATTATGGTACTAACGAACCGCTTACTCGAACCGTCACAGCCTTCAACGGAGTTAGTAACCTCTTGGACGTTTATTTAAATGGAGTACAATTTAAAAATGTAGTCATAAGCTTATTCATTTTTGAAATTTCATTTATGTACGAGTATATATCTGTTAGCATTTAATTGACTTGTAGATGTATGATATATAAATAAATAAATTTTTGATAATGTCCATGCCTCAGCACAATTGAGAAGGACTGGGTCAAGGCTGAGGTCATACTCGTATATTGGGTAACATTTGTTATTCGAGGCAGGGCTCTGTTAGTCAATTTATGAGTTTAATCTCAGCGCTGGTCTCGTTGTCTAAATTGATAGTGAAGCCTTTTTTGCTTGACAGCATGTATTTGGTCTGGTCCTCATTGACCGCCAAGCCCATTTTCCCCACCTCCATGTCAATACTCGCGAAAGCGCCACGGATATTCTTCACATTATGCCAATATCATCGGCATAGACGAGTAATTGGACGGATTTTTGAAAGATTATGCCTGGCGCTTGAGTTTTGCACTATTCTTTCAAGTATGATGTTGAAGAAAGAAATCGCATGTCGGCACGGTTCATCGCCTTGTCTAAAACCTTTTTTTGGCATCAAAGGTCTCGATGAGATCTTTACCATCTTTTATGGAGCAGCGTGCCTTCTCCATCTTCATCCTGTATAGACGGAGTTTGGCATCCCTGTAAAACGAAACATTGCTCATCTTTATAGATGCTGTCATACGCGGCCTTCAAATCGATGAATAGGTAGTGTGTGTCGATCTGTAAGTCACGGGTCTTATCAAAGATCTAGCGTAGTATGAATATTTTATGTATTGCGAACTTTCTTAGACTGAAGCCACTCTGATATGGATCTAAACAGGCCCCTGTAATTGGCGCAGTTCAGAGGGTGTCCTTTCCTGAGGATCGGACAAACTATGCTGAGATTCCATTTACGACTGAATTGTTGGTCTACATCGTTCAGCTTGAGGAGTTCAAAAGATTGATCAGTAATTATATCCACAAAAATGTGAACGACATTGATCCGAATGATATGTGGTTTCAGCTGAAAGGAACTGTGTGTCACACTGTACATTTTACCATTGACATAGCGAGGGCTCGAGTTAAAGACATTAATATTCCGCAGTCTCAAAATTCAACGACACTGGATTACTGAATGTGGGGCTTTGAAAAATGGTTCAAATTTATCAACGAGTGTATATAATAAGCTATTTTTTCCTTACTTCAGGACGATTACTCAGGGAGCTATGCTCGTGGGCTTTGTAAAATGCTAGTGTTGGTATTATTTCTGTGTTTAACTTTATTATAAATCGTTTTTAACAAAATATTTAGGGTCGTTTCGGTGATTGCTCTGGATGGCATTACTATCAGCGACAAAAAGAGGTTATATTGCACTTAGACCAATCGATTATTGTTTCAGTTTCTAGTGTCACTTTTGGCTTTATTGAGTGAAAAAATAAGAATCTTCATTTATTTACCGGCCCTTTACAATTTGTTGAATAAAATTGAGCATTATTTGCGAAGAGGGTTTTTCGGTTTTTGTTCATATCCGCCCTCAGTTTATAATATAAATAGTTTCGTTTACTCCACATTTCGTGAACCTTAATATTTTTGTAAACGAAGTTTACAAGTAAGTATTGTTTTTGACGCAGTAAAGTACTCTCATCGCCTCAGCAAATTCCGCTATACTCCGTAAGTTAACAATCCCGATTTTCCTCTACAAAACTTGGGGATTGAATTATTTTTGAGATTTTTCTATGATGTACCTAGATCCTGATGACTCCTAAAAGACTTGCTTGGGTATCGAGATATAGTTAGAAATGGACTCATTCCCTGAATCGATTTAAACTTTCTTAGTCCACAAATGAGCAAAAATGCTCATTGTAAATTGTGCGCTGTGAACCCATAATACTCGTACACCTTCCTTTGTAATGGATGATTTGAGGATGACTTAAGTTTTTAATTGTCAAAAAAAGCAGAGAAAAATTTACAAAAGTGATAACGATTGTTATTCAAGTTGAAAAATCAAAGATTGCCATTTACTTTTTTAAGATTATTTTATGTAAATGCTGACCATGACATGGAGAGTTCAATTTTGAGTCCCTTTTTCGTAATGTTTTGCTGTCGCTACAAGGCTGCAATTGATGCTGGCTTATCAGCACAGGCAAGTGATAAGACGTATTCTCACTAAAAGATAGCCTGAAGTCGTCAAATCTAGCCCCCAATTCACCGGTCTAGAACGAGAGGTAAATTGCTTACCGAACTCATTTCTCAATTGCCGCATCGATTTGCGTGTTTTGTGGCTTATAGCCCTGTCTTTCTGGAACCACATGTCGACCAACTCGTACATTAAATCATTAAACGATGACGGGCGCCATCGACGGTAACCTTGTTCTCACGATCATATTTAAAAAAAATACAGGTCAAACAGTGCATTTTTCCGAGTGCACTGACAGCTCTTGTATTGTCTGATGATGCTCATTGGACCGAATACGGCAATTTTGATAAATAGCATACCCATTCCCCTAGAAATGAGCTTTATCATTGAAGCCAATTTTTTCGATACAAAGCCAGATCTTCCTCCAGCTTTACTAAGGCCCACTCACCGAATTCAACGCTTTGGCAGGTCGTTCGAATTCAGTTCTTGCAGGAGCTGTAGTCCGGTATAACAATCCAGCGAATGGACAAATCCAAAATCCAATAGAGCTAAATTGCTGCGAAATTTGGTCTGTGTAGCTTGAATTGCTTGCTCAGTAAGTCCGTTATTGCGACCGTAAGATGGTTAAAAAAAAAAATCGCAGAGCATGAATTTTGATAGTAAATTTCAATTATTTGTAAGCGTTGATTGGTGTAAATCTTTTCATAATGGTTGGTGGGCTTGGTTTTTAAGTTGAAAGCGTTACTTCCTATATCTTGAACAAGAATGCGTTTGCAGATTTTGCGTTGTTTATTCGATTTAAAACGAAACATTCTTGCTACTGGAACAGTTTTCTGTATCTCCTGGTTTTTCTGCAATGCTAACTTTTGAGGTTTAGATGTCAGGGCTAATGACTTACATTTGATTGAGTTAACTTTTGCCCGATTGCTTATTCTCATTTGGTGAGTATCATAATCTTATGGGATGCCAAGCAACGTTCTTAGTGCAGTCAAGGTGTTGCACGGTTTTGTACAAATTTCCCAACAGTATTCACTTTCTTTTTGCAGAAATTTGACTACAAATCCTTTGATTCACTCATCCGGGGAAATGTTGGTTTTCTTTCTACCAGCGGTTTCCTGAGCTCTTAGAAGAACTGAGCTAAGGTGATAATTTCGGCGACGACTCGCTTGTCAACTAAAGCTATAAGTTCCCTTAATGTCCTCGTCGATTAGAGATGTATCCACCTTTCAGTTTTTTGGTGACCTCCTGGGCGGGGATTCTCTCACACTTATTTGCATTTGGCTTAGCTTTTTGTCATCGGTTGATTTTCGTTGTTACATATGTCGCACTCTACTGTATATCTTTCATCTTTAGCTGACAATAACTGCCCTGTGCTTGGGAAAGTTAAAAAGCTATGTTTTAGATCTTTTTGTTGTACTTTTAGTTTGAATTTGATTCTCTTTATGCTATATCGACGCCTTGTGGCCAGATTATCGACCTGATTTTCTCTAGCCTGGTTGGTCGACAACCAATTGGTTCTGTGGTAAGTCTTGCTTGTGGGTTTAAAACGAAGCTACCAGTAGCTACCACAGTCAGTGGCTACTTGGGCAATTAGACCCCCGATCTCAATGGCTGTGGCTCGGTTTGGTGGTGCGTTGTTTACGGCACTGAGCTGGTTAGAGAAGTTGTCATTTTTACCCTCAGTTGTCAGATTTGTAAACGCGTAGCAGGGTATGATAGTAGCGATTCCTTATCTACTTATTGGGTCTGTCAACTATTGAGAGCTTTTCTTGACAGCCCCCTCAATGCTGATGCTACTAATATTGAGCTTCTGTAAACGGAGCAAGCGAGTGGTATGATTTACAAGGGCTAATTTGTTGGCGCTCCAGCTTTTCGTCTCACACGCTCTTACTGTGTTTCGTGTATACCAGTCGGTGGTATCTGAAATTTTCATGAACTTCGTACCTATAACTGGAAGAGTGCTGATATTCCAAAAATCTTCTCTTGTACGAGTATGATATAGTGCATATGCATCGCAAATACTTTTGCCTTCAAGTCAGGGTTATTTGGCTCCAGATGCTTTGATCCTTCAATAACTGGGTTAATACTATAAGGTTAGCATACTTTGTAAGCTGCTCTATATTGCTGAGCAATTTTCTAGAGCTTTTGGCTTAATAATTCTTGATGAGGCATCCGCTAAGCTTTTGTCAGCATTTTAGTTGCATCTAGATGGGACCGCCACAATGCGCTGCTACTACAAAAAAGGTTATGGACGTGCCAAATTTCAGTACGATACTGGCTTTAGTTTTGTTTTGACAGCTGATTGTTGTTGACGCGTTTGGCATCATGTTGACTATGGACAAAAACGGCGAAGGAAACAAAACAAAAGTTGGATAAATATTATGGGGCTAATGCTACGTCAGATTACACCGTCAAATATTGGTTTCGAGAGTTTCGTGGTCGCCGCAACTCCACTACCGATCAAGTCCGCAGCTGCAGGCTGTCCGATGCGGTTACAGGGGACAAAAAACACATGAAATAGTGTTGGCTGACCGGAAAGTGAAGGTGCGCAAGCTAGCAATATTCTGAATATGAAAAAGTTATCCTGTCGCTGGGTGCCACGCATGCTCACTCCTGACCAAAAACACAAACGCGAGAGCACTTCGAAAGAGTGTTTGGACTTGCTGATGCAGAATCGGGCGGACTTTTGGCGTCAATTGGTAACTGTTGATAAGACCTGGATCCACTATTACACACCAGAGAACAGAATGAGTGCCCGGCAATGGACTGAAGCCGGCACGAGTGCTCCGAAGCGGCCGAGGGAGGCTCAATGGGTCGGAAAGGTTATGGCGTCGGTTTTCTGGGATTGTCATGGCATACTCTCCGTGGAGTATATTTCGAAAAAGGAAAAACCATCAACAGCGAGTATTACTGTGCATTAGTGGAGCGACTGAAGGCCGAAATCGCTGCAAAAATACCTCACATGAAGCGAAAAAAATTTTGTTTTTGCAAGACAATGCGCCGGCGCATAAGAGCATCGCAACCACGGCTAAAATCAATGACTTACAACTCCAATTGCTGTCGCATCCACCGTATTCGCCCGAATTGGCTCCCTCGGACTATTATCTGTTTCCAATGAAATGAAGAAGTTGGATAATCGCTGGAATAAGTGTATCAAGCTAAAAGGGGACTATATTGAATAAAATAAAAAAAAATATAAAAAACAATTTCTTTCATTCCCAAGGAGGTTACTTTTCATCCCACTTTTTTGTTTGCTTTCATCATTTTAGGGTGAAGTAGAGTTACTAGTCCATTTTATAATACTTTTACTTTGATCCTTCTAATCGATCTTCTTAATCGTGCGTAAAAGATGAGTAAACGCTTCATCGGTAAAGTGCATACAGCCAGGTGCTGGGGTCGACATCATCGCGGAGTACCAACGGCAAACAGGAGAGTAAAGACCAGACCCTCACAATGTCATCATCATTCTTAAAGCAAGCATGGTAGCAACGAAGTGCCTCGATGCCAGAGGTTAGCTTATAATTGTTCCTACTGGGGTACAGAAGAAATTTCGCTGACTTCTTGAAGATGTCTAAAAGGATTCATTTGGTCAGACGGCATGCTGTAGAGTCAGGCCATCTGTAGTAATGCTACGCAGCTTCCACTGTCAATGAAAACCCTAACAGAAGTTGCATCCATGAAGGCCCGACTTTCTTTTCATTTGTACTTCTGCAGCAAGAGAGGAAAGGTTATTTTCTGCAGTGTCCAGAGACTATTGTTACATTTCTCTCAACCACAAACTAGTCTCTCAAGTTGTTGGAGGTTTCTACATTTTTACATCAGATCCTTGTCTTGGGGCTGTTGTTAGTAATGACTTCGGGGAATACATGTATCTGTTAATACGCAACTCAACTTCCCAACCGGATATAGTATGATACATCGACTTGAAAATGATAATGTCAATACGGTACCATGCAACGTAAGACCCCTTAATCGCTCTTCAATCTTACGCGATTACTTCAATAAATTCGCTAAGTCAATAAATACTGATGATCATGGCTCAACCGCCTCAGCCATCTTACCGATTCAATTTCGGATCTTGCTGGACGGGTGAAGGGAAAATGAAAATTATTCCACTTAAGGAAAGTAAAAGTCCATCTTGGGGCTTTTTTTTTTATTGTTTTCTTGATTCCCTTCCTCCTATCTTCTGGTTTCTTTAAAACCAATGCCAATGACTGAAAGTCAGTCAAGAGGTGCCTCAATTTGTTGTCTTTATTTTTTTCGAGTATCACTAATGACCGATGAGAGAGTGGATCATACAGGTGACGTCCAAATGGAAAGCTAAGGACTCTGTTTTGTTGAAAAGAAATAAATAAAAAATAAAAATTCAAGGCTGAATGAAAGTAAGAATCGAAAAAGACGTTAAAGACGTTGTAGCGTTGTACTGATTTACATAATAACAGTGAAGGTATCGTGAGATTCTTTTTTTTCTTGTGCTCACACTCGTATGAATAAACAAACATACAAGCCAACATTCACGAGTATCTCGATCGATTCTTTAGAAAGAAAGACGTCTTTCTCACCAATAGATACTACGGTTTCATGTTACACTTTCATTTTTTCGGATTCACTTTTCGATTAGATTCTCGTATGTGGTTTTCAAAATGGTAACATTCAACGTGCCTAGTCTAATCGCAAATTCATGATTCACGACAGTGCTAGATAGTCGTGATCACGTGTTCGTTGAAAAGGTCACAACACAAAATACAGAGGTGATCATATTTTTGCTCCTCTTTTATGAGTTCATAGTTTCAGAAACAAAACAAAAAGAAATATAAGATACGTTTTCACTTTTGTTAGTAATTATTATGATGATCTCTTGATTGCCAGTTGTTTAAAGTCTTGAGATTAAAAAACGATTACATGGGCGATTTTTATGTCGACTACTGGGTGCAGATGCTCTTTCATTTTCTTTGTTGCAGTTTAAATTGTGTGGAATGATCAGCTTTTGTGGGTTGAAGGGCACATTGGTGCTATTAAGGGCTCTTGTATAAACAGACTGTTGCATAAATATCCAGTAAGTTTATTTGGTTGTTATGTTGGAGACTTGAAAACCTCGTTTGAGTCACTTAAAATTGCCCAGAAGGACAGCTCTACAAAGAG
Source organism: Volucella inflata (assembly GCA_928272305.1). Taxonomy (NCBI): domain Eukaryota; kingdom Metazoa; phylum Arthropoda; class Insecta; order Diptera; family Syrphidae; genus Volucella; species Volucella inflata. Next base: position 77,756,479 of record OV743717.1, on the reverse strand, counting down.
CTGTAATTGTATCGCTCTTGAGATGTAGTCTACAAAACTTATTATCAATGGCACTAGAGTTGGGTATTAAAATGGATTCAAATCACTTCAGCTGAAGCTATAATTCAGAAGACCTTAGACCCAATTCTTGTGAACAACATCTATACTCTAACTCAAAAACAACGAAATGGTGTTGATATATGGATTCAGATTCTTCCAGATAAACTCTGCAATACAACTGAGGAACTTGATGGGTCAGTCACGAACCTGACCGAGTTGATTTTATTCTCATACTATGAATGCTGCTCTTCGGAGAATAAATCCTCTACGAATAGGGTACGCAAGTGGAAAAGCAAGTGTAGACACTTTGGCATATGGATAGGAAGGAAAAAAGGAACACGGTCAAAAGAACAAATAATTGATGGGACTTCAGAGAGTCTTTTAAAATATATCTTTATAACAAAGATATTTCCCCTACTGCTAGGATACCGAAGAGCCTATCAAAAAGGTAGCTTGCTTATCGCCTGGGACACTGCAGCCTTCCATCCCCTACGATCCCGGGCAGGCTGCTTCCAGTTGTCCAGACCAAGTGCTCTGGCATCCGCGATGGCTTGGTCTTTGAAACGGAGGCTCGTTCTTCCCTGTCTTCTCGAACCTGGGGGCTGGAATTCGAAGATCCTCTTAGCTGGAGCATTATTGTCCATTCTCTCGATGTGGCCGAGCCAATGTAGTCGACGTGTTTTGGCTTTTTGGACTACATCCACATCTTGGTATAGCTCATAGAGTTCGCGGTGATATCTTCTCCTCCATTCGCCCTCCTCGCACACAGGACCAAAAACTTCTTCGCTACCTCGAAATTGTTACTATCAATAGTGACGTTTTGTCCTAGGCAGTGGACAGATGCTTGTTTGTTTGTTGGTAGCATGTACTTAGTCTTGTCCTCATTTACTTCAAGGCCAACGGATTTCGCTTGTTCTTCAATCTGGGAGCGAGCGATGATGTCGTCCGCATAACCCAGCAGCTGAACGGACCTGTTGAAGATAGTGCCTTCCGTGTTGACACCTGCCCTGCGCACAATCTGCTCCAGTACAAGATTGAAGAAGTCGCATGATAGCGCATCTCCTTGCCGAAATCCGGTGTATGTTTGAAATATTGAGTATATATATAAGGTGCGGTTTTTTTTTTCAAAATTTCAACGTTTATTTAAGAAAAATATGTACAATAGTATTATTCAAAGTATTGCCCATCTTAAGCTATGACTTTTTCCCATCTTTCTGGCAATTTGTGGATCCAATCCCAAAAGAACTGCGCCGGCTTGGCAGCCAAGAATGAATCAAACCAATTTTTGATATTCTGCTCTGATGTGTACCGTATTTCAGTGAGGGCGCTCTGCATCGATTGGAACAAATGGTAGTCAGAAGGGGCAAGGTCTGGGCTATAAGGCGGATGGGGTAAGACTTAACCGAAAAAGCAACGTGGGGCCGAGCGTTGTCATGATGGAAAATTATTGCCTCGTGTCTGGTCCCATATACCGGGCGTTTTTCGGCTACTGCTCTCGTCAAACGGTTTAATTCTGGTCGGTAGCGTTGTCCATTGATGGTTTCACCCGGTTTTAGCAGCTCATAATACAGCACACCCATCTGATCCCACCAAATACAGAGCATTACCTTCGTGCCATAGATATTCGGCTTCGCCGTTGATTTGGCTGGTTGGCCGGGTTTCACATATGGTTTTTTCCGCTTGGGGTTGTCGTAATGGATCCATTTTTTATCGCCAGTAACAATCCAATGCAAAAATAACTTCCTTTTGTGGCGTTCCAGCAGCATTTCGGACATGCAAAACCACCTTTCGACGCCTCTCGGCTTGAGTTCATGTGGAACCCAATTTCCTCGCTTTTGAATATATCTAGCTGCTTTTAAAAGTTTTGAAATGGCTGCTTGAGTGACACCCAAAGATTCTGCGAGCTCTTCTTGTGTTTGGCAACAATCTTGATAGAGTAATGCTTCCAGTTCTTCATCTTCAAACTTTTTTGACTGCCCAGGACGTTCATCGACTTCCAAGCCAAAATCACCACTATTAAATCGTGCAAACCACTTTTGGCACGTTCGCTCAGCTAGCGCATGTTCACCATAAACTTCCACCAAAATACGATGACTTTCGGCAGCAGTTTTCTTCATATTAAAGAAATGAAGAAGAACTCCCCGCAAAAACACTTTTTCAGGCACAAAGTTCGACATACTTGAATGAAAAAAATGTATTGTTGTTTACGCTTAAAATGAATGACATACGAGTATACTGAAATGACGTACAATGACAGTAGCTTTCCAACGCATGTTCCAATGGAATAATACAAGTTACGCCATCTCTTAGCAAACCGCATGAATTAAGTTATACACCCAATAGTTTGGAGGAAATACTTCCAAACTGCACGTTGCAGCGCGTATTTTCCAGTGTCACGCGACACAGCCGAATCAGTTTTGCGGAATTCTGAATTAGGCCACCGCCATATAGAGCTCCTGACGATCTATGCTATCATACGCGGCTTTGAAGTCGATGAGTAGGTTGTGTGTTTCGACTTGAAATCCGTGCCGTCTATTTCCTCTAAGTTTTCAAAGAAATATTTTCCTAAGAATTTCCTTTGGCTACGCGATATTGCCTCACATTCACACAGTATGTGTGTTATGTCCTCAACCACTCTAGATCCCCGCAGAATCTACAAGTGTTTGTATATGTCAGTTTTAGTATCTTTTCGTGTTTCAGCAGTAGACAGTGTCTTGTCAGTGATCTGAATGCATAATCCTTGAGCATTGTGCGACAGACCCGACTGTATCAGAGTTGATATTAGTCGATTCCATTGCCTGAAGAGTGGCCCGGCTGTCGATTTAGATAGCGATATCTCTACCGGATACCGATCTCATTTGCATTAGCTCAGCCGCCCTGAGGACAGCTAGAACCTCTGATTGGAAGACACTACTAGTGTTCGGTAGCCTTATGGACACTCTTAGTTCCGAGTCCTCCGAGAAGATACCGGAACCTGTTCCTTCCTCTATCTTCGAGCCATCTGTGAAAACTGCAATTTCGTTTGGTCTTATCACTGCATTTTCTTGCCAGTCCATCCTCTCCGTATGTATTATATAATACGGAATGTCGAAATCGATTAAGGAAGGGATTTCATCCGTTCGAATAGTATTGCCTGGCAGTAACTCCGTAGTAGTAGCCGCTCTCTGAACCGCCGCTTATTTTCCGTAGGTCGTTTTCTAAGTTGCTGCTTTCCACCATGCTAGTCCTAAAGCAAGGTTTAAGGCAGTTCCTTTGCATATGAAAAGAGCATTATATGCCTTTTTGATTCTTTCCGCTACGTTGAGATTCCAATATAGTTTCTTATCCAGAATAACGCCAAGATACTTCGCACTATCCGAAAGGGACAGATCCACTCCGCTGAGTTCTGGGAGTGTGAATTATGGTATCTTGTACTTTCTGGTATAAAGAACCAATTCCGTTTTGGAGGGATTGACATTGAGACCATAGTTGCATGCCCAAGTGTTGATCACCTTCAAGGCAAGCTCCACGATCTCACATATCTTCATCAACCAACTTGTATCTTAGGATAGGGATCGAAGCCCTATTGATCTCAATTTTTTTACAAATGTTTTGCCAACTTTTAAGACTTGTACCCACGTTTGTTGCAAGGTTTTCTTTTCTAAACACCTGAAGCTCGACAGAGCAAAGAGAGAAATAATATTTCGTGCATCTTGTAACATTGGTTCACGCTTTTGCGCTAAAGAACACGACTTGGGTGGTTAAACTCCTACATATATGGAGCTCTTCAGTGTTTCTTGACACACGCTTAATATTTAATTTTGTTTTAAGGCCGAGGAAGCCGTGAACGAAGAGTAAAGCTCTTCATTGAAGTTGGGATGAATCTATATCAAAATCGTCAGTGTATGCAAGCAGACTTAGACTTAGATTACGCGGTCTCAATTGGGGCTATTATGATTAACGTCATAATTGTTCAACCATGATACCGGATTTGACAATAAATGCCGACAGATCTTTGGGAGAACCGACAGAAATGTCTTCTGCTTCGAGGTAGAATTTATTTAAGCAATGTTGACGTGTTCTGATTAGACAGCTGCAGTGGCATAGTATATGTTCTGCTGACTCTTCGTCTTCGTTGCACAATCTACAGATATTGTCTTGTGCTATTCCCATGACCATTAAATGTTTTTTGACTCGACAGTGTCCGGTCAGAAAGCCCGTGACCATTCGAATCTGACTTCTGTTTAGGTTTAGGAGTTGTTTTGTTTTGTTGTGGGAAGCTTTTGGCGAGAATAATTTGGCTTGTCTATTACCAGTTATGATATGCCTTATCTTCGAGTCATTTTTTAATACTGTTTTTAGCAGTGCTAGTGGGTAGGCCACAGAATGATCTGGGCATCACGAATTGTACGGTCGATCCTTTTCTAGCTAATTCATCAGCTTCTTCGTTTATAGTCGTGGCCGCTGTGTCCTGGCATCCCAAATGAGTTGGACTCTGTTTGAGTTGGCTAGCATTACCAGTAGCTGAACGTAGTTCTATACTAGCTTGGGTCTGATTTCATATGCCTTGATTGCAAACAGTGCCGCCTTGCTGTCCAAAAGTATGTAGATGTTCTTATTTATTGTTCGTCTGTCTAAATTCTCCCGGATGCATAGCTCTATTGCATGAATCTCGGCTTGAAAACCAGAGTTGCTAATTTCTAAGCTTACTACTCCGGCTCCAACTCCTTCATCTGTGTTAGATTTATCCGTGTACCAAACGAGGGAATCTCTGACAAATGTGGGTTTGTTCTCATCCCAGTTGCTATGGTCCAGGAAGGTTACTTTGAAGTTGTGAGTGAAGTTATACCAAGCAGTTCGTTGTTCTTCATTACTTGGGCTCCATAACCGTTAACCTCAACCCAATGTTGGGTTCCAAGTCCGCCTATCATACATCCGTTAAGAAAATAGTCCGAGGAATCACACGATCTCGGATCAAATTCACAGGTCTATTACGTGAGATTATGCACTCATCGAATGTTTGCTTTTATTAATTGATTGTGGGATTATGTGACATGTTGCGCGGTCCTGTTTTAAATATTTCCCTTCCACATCAAAGTCATTCAGTTGGAAAATGATAAAACCAGAAATCATGGGTATATAGTGCTCTTTTTTTCTGGCTAGCTTCATTTGTGGGGCAATATTTCCACCAGCACATAGAGTACATCAAAAAGTGACAAGTTGTCCCAATAATAGTTCTTTTTTTTTTCTTCAAACCAAGTGTGGCACTTTTGCTTGTTGAAGTAGCGTTCAACAAAAAAAATGAGCCTCATTGGTAAGCAAAATCTTGCTGTGGAAATAGAACTAATTTGGTCCATTGACTCACTCATATTTATGTACAACGCACATGATGGTTAAGCGGATTCTAATCTCGTAAGCTAGGAAACCAAGATCTGGAACGGTTCTAATTGTTTTTCAAGATGCAGATTCAACTCTTGTTGATCCACAGCTGCAACAGTTTTTTTGGGGTTCACTGTCCAATGTATTTGCGACTACGTATTAAGTAAGTATGCGTTGTGTGCATGGAAACTAACTGCTCGGGTGGATGACTTGTTGACTCCCGATTTATTAAATTAACTCATATCCTGCTGACCAAATTCAATAAAACATTCGCGCTTATATGTGTGCGAAGTGAAGTTCGATTGTACGAGATATACAACCGTGAAATCCACTTAGTTTGCTGTCATGAGGAGGTAAAATGAGAACGATTTTTATGTTGTCATAGTTATAGCACTATTCATCGTCAGATTGAGATGCCAATGGAAACCTTCAATCTGGACAAAGGTATTCAATATTTCCGTCCACCCGGCTAAGATGAAGTCATGACAGCAATCTCAAAGCTTAAGTTTAACAAAGTTGCTGGATATCATGGCCTAGCTATCGGGCTGTTTATAGCATCAGGTGATGATTAAATGCTGAGCGAACATAAACTCATCTCAACCTTAAGAAGGCCTATTCCCTGAACATGTCTGACTTAAGGGGAGTAGGTCTCTTCCACTAAAAATACCCTTCTACCGTATAACTTGAATGTCTAAGACTCCTCGTCTGATCGGATCCTTTCAGTGAGATTCCAAATCGGTAAACATCACCTTTTCATCGATTTTAAAGTCGCAAATGGCAGTATCTACAATATATAGGCAAATTATACAGAGCCATGCCTAGTCATAGGATTGCTGCCAAGCTCACTAGATCACAGAAGATTATAATGGAGAATGCACCATTAAGGTCGGTAATGGCAAGAGATCTTCAATATCGAGAAAGAAAAATTGTGCGAAACTCACAAGTCAACTACAAATGCGGCATGTGTCAAAAATTTGTTCAGTCACTTGCATACATCCATAAGGGCTAGGTTACACCTTGCCTACGCTTATCTAAAATTACATAATACCAATGCGGAACTATGTTGGGGGCACAACCTCACCCTTGGTATGAGTCGAGGCCTACCTAAAACCTCCCACTCTTTCATGTTTTAAGTCTTGATATGGACTACCGGTGTTCTTGCCACTCAACAAGACCTATAACTGGCAGCTTGTTACTAGACAAATCATACAAGCCATCAGTGGCGTAAAAGTCTGATGATGTTATAGACAAGTTCAGTTTTGCTCTACTCCCGCTTTTTATTAGACAACGTCATTGATGTAAGAAGTCTTGATAATTGGACGGGGGCCCAACGAGGAGAACAACGTGAGCTCTCAATATAGCGTTTGCGACTATTGAAAAGGCAGATATACTCGTAGGTAAAGCGACTAACGAAGAAATGAAAAATATACTTTGCCATCGACAACAACATCAATAAAAAGTCAATACTATCTGAGGCACTGGCAAGATCCCGTACTGCTGTGCCATGTAAATAAGTAAGTAAGTGCAGCTTAAGTAAACTTTGGTGGGTAAGTAGGACTGAGAATATTCAAGATTTTGTGGTATTTAGCTCATGAAGGCCTATCAGAGCCGTCTTTATTGTATCCCTCATAAACTTCTGGTGTAGTAATTTGGACAAGAGAGCTTATACCTTTTGTTAAAAAAAGGGATTTATGGTGGCTAGTGATCAATATCTCCCTTAAAAGTGAAAGTACATTTCTTCAGATAAGGCACCAGCAAAAAAACAAAAAAAAATAATATCGCGCTGCAATTAGCATGGAGAAAATATCCATTACACAACATGGATACTGGATTCGAAATCAATTAAAACAAAAAAAAAAAAACAAAAAATGTGCTCCAACCTTACATTAGGTTTAACATTACCACGAGAGGTTACAAGCCTCTTCTAGATTAACACACCGGACTGTGGAGTTTATGACAACTATCAGCTCACTACGCTTCATCGACTGGTAACACCTCGCAATCATATATCTGACGCAACAAGTACCAACAATCTCTTGGTCTCCAGTACACTTCCTGCTCGAAAACGACCACCTCTCGATTGCATAAGGGGGCTTAATTTTTGCTAATAAATATCACCAAGTGAAAAAGCCCACAAAATAACAACAACAACGTTGTCTGTTGAAAAAAAAGGACAACCTCATGGTGTATTTTTTTGTGTTGCTGATGTTGTTGTTGCTTTTAAGGCGACCTACCAGTTTAACCACTTTGTGCACACAGAGTGCACCCTGTAAAGTGCTCATCTGCACGCCAACAGGTTGTTGCATCTTTTCAAAGAAAAGTGAAAACCATTCACTTTTGCTTGTTTTTTTTTTTGTTTGTTTTTGTACGAGTATCTCTTGGATTTCTGACTCGAGTTTCCAGCACAACGTTCAGTTCATTAGCATGCATATGACTCTTCACCGCCCCCGGGAGTTGCATAAGACTTTGATACCAACACAGCCAACATAGAAATACAGCAAACGGAATTACCTATCTAGCGGATACTTGGCCTTACATCGACGTGTTGTCAGCACACTTACTCGGTTTCCAGGCCTTTGCAGCGGAGTCTGCCAATAGACGGTGCTCCACGTAGATAAAGATATGTACGGTATGCTCCAGGGTGGGGTGTAGATTAAAGGAAACACACAGAAAGACCGCATTTACAGCTGTTACAGCTACGGGTATGTCGATTATGTGGGCCAGTTATGATCTCCACGCGGAGCTACGAGTAATTGGACCAAGATGGTACCTACATATATGATTACACCTGGAAATTATTGCTTGAAATGCAGCAACAATGAGGGTTACATGAGCCTCTGTGGATGCCTCTCGTATGGCATCAGTTTATTGTCTTTGTATTCATTTCATGAAAATCGGTTTAGAGCTTGAGAAGTGTTAATTGAGAGACTACTCGCAGTGATCTCTATTAATCGGAGATGATGGTGGCTGCACATGGCGGTGGTGGTGTACCGCAATATACCGTGCTGGTAATCATTAATTTAAAAGTAAACACATTACGTGAAGTGTAAACATTGCCGAAGAGATTGGGTCTAGACTTATGGCTTTTGGAAATGAAATACTTTTGAAGGAAGACTGCACAATGAAGGTAAGCGTGTTAGGGAAGAGCAAATAAATTGATTGTTACCTGCTACTAAGTGGATCAAGTCAACCGTCGGGGATATTTCTCAACAGTTGGATTCAATTAACAGCTTTCATTGTGGCAGCGTTTTGGTAATATTGGTATGTATATGTACCAACGAACTTGGAAGTGTTCACAAATGAGGCCATAACCCTTTTTCTTTGACTATTTTGCTAAACGAATAAACTAACTATGATGGGGCTATAGACCTTCCACTTAAGTTCTTTCACTTACTTGCGTCGCCCTTATTAATATCGTTGTCTTCCGTGCTGTAACTCTAGGTTAGAATCGGAGACTCTCTAAACCGGGGCTGTGGTTTCTATTCCCTTAGTATGGCTCAACCAACTCAGACGTTTGTACAGGCCTCACAGAAACCCTCACTTACCGTCGAATCCACTTCAGCCGCATCTATCTCAATACTCAAAAAATCTTCACAGGTGTCACGCTATCTTTCGCAAATTTCATCATTGAAGTGATCGTACCTATTTTGTTTACTAACCTTGTTGGAGCATCGAAAATTCTCCTCGAACATGCTTTCCTCTAACTATATTTGCAGATAAGCTAGTGCATGTTTCCAATCAGGCTATATCTAGGTGTTTTATTTATATACTTTTCGGACTGCTGCTGGTTAGTTTCAATATTGCCACCTTACCTACAACTAGGACAGGGAAATGGTATTTTTCGTCATATTAATTCAGGGTAAATCGATCATTCCATCTGATAGGAGCATTTTGACTATGTGGATGAAAACAATGCTGGTGAAGAGGACATTGATTGTGGAAGTTGACTCTATTGCCCAGAGTGAATGTGAATGTCCAAGACATGATCGACAATTGGTGCACTAGAAATAGGCTCCCATTCAATTCCCTTAAAATTGAGTTTCTTTTCTTTACTGGAAGAAGGAAGCTGCCTGTCCTACTCATCAAGTGCTAAGGACATCACTCTTCATTTTTCCAAAAAAAAGTACGTATTTGGGTGGGAAAAGAACTTTTATGGACCAAACATGTTAAGTCGAAAGTGCTAGTGTAAAGAAGCTGTCGGGTTTGTCACCGTGAAAGGTTCTCTGAATACACGGCTATGAGGAAACCAATTATATCTATTGCGTCGGCTGTCATGTTTGCTTTTACTAGAATCTTAAGAGCGATCTGCTTCTGCTGTTACATGGGGGCTTCCCGAGCATGCCTAGCTCCGCTATAAGCGCGTTCATGAATCTTCTTCCTTTTGATGTTCATATTATAGACTGCCCTCTGTAAACATCTTACGTTTAAACATAAGTGTTCTTTGGTATAACACGCGTTGCAACTTTGGTGACCTTACTTTTGCCTCTTTTCTTATAGACATGTCATTTGACTCCAGAACTTCTGCTGCAGGAAAAGCAGAAATCGACTTTCCCTGTACCCAAAACGAAGGGCTCATAAGGATGCGTCACTTGTGACCTGTGATCTGCAGGACAACAACGTTAAATTTCAAACATCGTTAGAAAAACGCGCGTCTGTCTACGTAATCCTGATAGCCACAAGCTATATTATGAAGAACCGGTGGATACAGAAGCATTTTCATCTGTAATGCCAGCCATGGGGCATTGCTAAGCCCTCTTCCTAGTTCGAAACTAGTCCGAAAATGTAAGACTTCACTGAACGTAAATTCGTCAAGTCTTGTCCTTTCTCATGTGACAATGGTATCACGCGAAATGAAATCGTTAGGTACGTGTGTATCCTCGGTTAAGGCTTCTATTGTCAGTTGGGTTTCTTGTTGAAGTTGCAGGCATTTCAAACGAATACTTTCCGAAGTCTCGAAGATTGCCCTTTTGCAATACTTCGGGAGAAAGGAACGCAAAAGACACAACATCCCTCGACGATTGCTGTGTATCCGATTCAATATCAATATCCGATTTCAGTCTCGCATCAGACTGCAGGTGACATGGTGAGTGCTATACTGTTTATCACTAAAGTATTAACTCAGCTTTCTTTGACAGATGTGACGGTTCTTGGCTCATTACGCGCTCTAAATATGCAGATTTTATTTGTTCAGGCATTCACATAGATTTAAATGGATCTCGTCACAGACACAGAATCGTTCACTTTTATGTTGATATTCAGGAGGGCGTAAGCGTGGGTTAAACGCGATTCAATACCCATCAGTCTGCACTCTGTAAAGAAACATCTTCAAGTCTTTTATCAAAATGTGAGGCAGAGACATGCGTTGTATGAGCAATTGCGTAGCAAGTCATCTGGTTGGTATCGATCGAGCCTCTATGATATCTTCAGCCAAGGCAGCGATTTTCTCGGTCGAATGAGAGGCACAAGGGCTTGAAGGGATTGCTCGGTTTTGTTCGGTTCCAGTGCCTCAGAGTCGTGCGGCTTAATGCCCCATTGAAAGACCAGTGGAAATCGAGCGACCAGGAAAACCGACACGAAATGCGCGTTGTGCCAAAATAACTAAAGAATAGTTTATTAAAAATATTGTGGCAATTATTTCGCGTTCAATTACTTATTTACATTTTTTTTAATCGGGTATAGAGCAGAAAGAAAGTTGATTTTGTTGTTTTCTCAGCAACTAAAGTTTGTATATCATTGAATACACTATGTTACGTGTCTGTTAGCAAAATTATTGAAACTCTAGTACGAGAGTTACTAAAGGCCAAGAAAATTAGTCTCGAGGGTGCAGCGAATAATGTAAATTTTTAGGAAGGGAAGTTCAACACAGTGTTTGAAGTCAGGAGTGCTGAGAAAGCCCCCATGTGGATCAGATAAGATGGCATTTATAGGTTTTTTTTTCCTTTTTGACTTTCCGCTGTTTTTTTTTTTAAGGTGTACCATCACGCAGCATTGAAATTCAGGTCACCTGTACTATAGTTTTTTCTAGTTGCAAGACTGGTTAAATCCGGGTATAGTGCCTAGAAATGATTTATAGCAGGGAGAATGATGATATATTTCTTCTTCTTAGCCGTATTGGGGAATTTCAGCTCCAAAAGTTCAAGGGTTTTTGATTAACAAGAATCTGGGTTCTATGCACACAAACAAGACTCAATTGGGTTCAACGGAGCTTGACATTCTCAAATTGTCCAGGAGGTGGAGACCGGGCCAGCAAAATCACGTAGTGAATGTTGTTAATTTTAAAAGAAAGCACCAGCACTGTCTCTTAGATAGATTTCGAAGCCATCCGTAAAAAGCCCACTTATTCGATACGTGGCTTATTCTTTAGCCGAATATATTCCCGAGCTAAGACAAATATGAACAGTATTGAGCGCGCTATTTTACGAATCTTTAGTGCTTGTCGTGCCAAAGATAAATTTTTTTGAATGAGATTTAACTTTAGAATTTCATAAGTATTTTATACAACCGCGATATACCGTTCTTTGAAGTTTAAGTAGCAGGGGTGGATCTACTATAAACCTTGGCAGTGACTCTACTTATTAGCTGTACCACATGAAACAAGAAGTTCTCGAGTGAACGTCTTTTTTGGTAAAATAAAGTGCTACGTGTGCTTAACGTGTGTAAATTTTAGGATTCGCTACAAGTACATTTAATTTTTTTTCTATGAGTTATTTACCATGTTGTCGGCAGCTCTTCCTTTACGAATTTAAAATGTCATAATGCATCATTGGCAATGAAATACATTAATGACGCATTTGAGGATGTAGCGGTAAACAAACGCACTATACGACGTTGGTTTGGAAAGTTCCGTTCGGGAGATTTCAGTATCGAAAATGAACCACGTGGGAAGTCGGAAACGTTAGTTGACGACGATATTTTAAGAGTAACGATGGATGCGAACCCAACGAAATCGGTGAGGAATACATGAGAGTATTCCCAGTGAAAATAAGTCAGCACCTTTCACTCATAGGAAAGGTAAAAAAACTCGATAAGTGGGTACCCCATGAATTGAACGAATCTCAAAAACTACGGCGCCTAGAAATCTGCGCATCGCTTATATTAAGAAACCAAACTGAACCGTTTTTGCACCGGCTAGTCACCTGTGATAAAAAGTGAATACTGTATGATAATCGTAAAAGATCTGGGCAGGGTTTGGATGCAGATGAAAAACAAAAACACACCCTCAAGTCAGATCTTCACCCAAAAGAGGTTATAGTGACAATTTGGTGGACATAGAAAAGACCAATCCAATTTTAATTTCTTCAACTAGGAGAACATATAAACGCTGTGCATGCCAAATTGGCTGAAAAGCAGCCTGCGTTGGTCAATAGGCACAGTTCGATCATTTTGCATGACAATGCTGTTGCAGTTGGGATTTGAAATTCTTTCGCATTACCATCTTTTCCGCAATCTGGATTCATTTTGCCGGCAGAAGGTCTTCCGGAACCGAGCAGAGGTCATAGAAGTCTTTGATGTTTTCATTGCCTCACTAAAAAAGTCAGCACTTTTACGAAAAGGAATATTTGACCTTCTACCACGTTGAGAGAATACATAGATGCCAACGGATCCTATTTTGATTGAAAAAAGAAAAAGAAGAAGAAAAAGAAATCATATTGGCTTTTAAATGTTTACGACAAAATCGGACATATTATGTGAAAGAACCCAAATACATACGAGTAATACATGAGCCAAAGAAGTGGACGCAACGCCTTTTCTTGTCTGCCGAAACATACTACCTTGATCAAAAATTTTCATCTAAATCTATATTGTCCCCTTCAAAGTAATCCCTATCGACTGCAACACACTTATGCCAGCTTTTGATCCAATCCTCGAAACATTTTTTATATTCGGTTGTCGGTATGTTCATCAGTGCTTCCTGCGATTTTTCCATTACTTCCTCTCGGCTGCTGAAACGCGTTCTCTGTAGTTGGTTTCTAACTCGATTGAACAGAAAGAAGTCAAAAGGAGCCAAATCAGGTGGCTGTTGGATGGTATTTGTTGCATTTTTCACCAAAAAATTCGAATAATGATAGCACTGTGCGACGGTGCGTTATCATGGTGCAAAATCCACGAGTTTTCTGCCCACAATTCTTTTTGGCGAATTGCTTCACGCAAACGTCTCATAAGTCCCAAATAATACTCTTTGTTTACTGTCTGGCCTTCTGGCATAAATTCGTGATGCACTACACCGTTGTAATGCATGAAAACCGTGAGCATTGCCTTCTGTTTTGACTGAAAACGACGTGCTGTTTTTGGTCTCGACTCATTTGGTGAACGCCATTCACTTGCCTGATGTCTGGATTGCGTGTCGTACTCATAAGCCCACATCTCGTCTCCAGTAATGATCCTTTTGATGAATTTGGGATCGGATTCAGCCTCGCAAATCATCTCTTTTGCGACGTCAACACGGTATATTTTTTGCAAGAAATTGACGTCTTTTGGCACCAAGTTTGCTGCTACACGACGGAAACCCAAATCGTTAACCAAAATGTCTTGGACGGATCCATAGGCAATGTTCAAGTCTTCCGCTATCTATCTGATGGTTAATTTGCGGTTATTGACCAACATTTCTTTTACTTCATCAATGTTTTCATCGGTTTTCGATGTCGGTGGTCTGCCACTGCGTTCATCATCTTCGATTGACTCACGACCACTTTTGAACCGCTCGTGCCACTGGTAAACGATCGTTTTTTTTTAGAGAATCGTTGCCGAAACACTTTTCCAACATTTCCAACATTCGCGCATCATTAAATCCGTTTTTTACGCAAAATTCAATACAAGTTCGCTGTTGTAAATTGTAAAAAATCGCCAACACAGACAGGGATAGATGTACTCTTGGCTACGAAACTTTTGCAAATGTCTAGCTATGACGCTAAGATTTCGAGGGAATTTCCACAACAGATGTATAAACTTAACAAAAAAAAAAACACAACTCAAACCGGAACAATGGGACCGCCACACGGTGGTGGTTATTCCGGGAACTTTTTTATTATAGACCCCGGGCTAGTTCGGCAGTCAGGGTTTTGTTCAGGGTTGAAAATAATGTTTAGCGCTGCTCTGTTTATTCATCTAATCTTGTGGGATATTTCTAGTTGGTAGGTATGTTACATTTTTGAACAGAAATTGTATTTTTAAATCAGTATTGAGCACATTAAGCTAATTGTACGAGTAGCATTCTCTTCAATATGATACAATTTAGGAACTCTTGGCGAGCGAGTTTTAGTAATTTCCAATCTTCGGGGTGAAAGCTATTTTTGCTGTTTCCAATGGCACTCTAAATTACTTGCCGGTACAAGACTGGGAATTACGGCTTCCTTCAGATTTGCTTGAACTTCGTTTTTATCATTTTGCTTAAATACCGGATATACGAGTGTACCATCGCTCTCGGACCACTTGAACCCATCAAAGGACACAAAAGCTTATCCGTGACAACCGATGAGGCTGCTCTGCTCAGCTCTGTTGTTAGCCGGTTTCGATCAGGTTACCTAGAGTGGGTTCCAAACATTTTTGTTTTTTCTCCGTGGATAGGTAAAAACCTTCATAGGCACTATAAGAACGCGCTCATGGTAGTGTGAGATTCTTACTCACTAAAAAAACTCCCATTTTCTACTAGGTGGGGTGAAAAGTAACCTCATTGGGAATGAAAATAAATATTCCAGCGATTTTCCAACTTCTTGATCCTGTCCGAAAAGTAATTTTCCAGAAGGTTTGCAAAATACTCCTCAGTGTACTCCTGATTTCCTCGCGTGAGCTGAATTTTTTATTGATGAGCCATCTTTTGAAGTTTGGGAAGAGATAATAGTCCGAGGGAGCCAAATCGGGCGAATACGGTGGACGCGATAGCAATTGGAACCGTAAATCATTGATTTTAGCCGTGCGCATTGTCTTGCAAAAACAAAATTTTTTTTCGCTGCATGTGAGGCCGTTTTGCAGCGATTTCAGCCGTCAATCGCTCCAATAATGCACAGTAATACTCGCTGTTCATGGTTTTCCTTTTTCGAGGTAGTCCACGAAGAGTATGCCATGACAATCCCAGAAAACCGACGCCATAACCTTTCCGACCCATTGAGCCTCCCTCGGCTTCAGTCTGTTGCCGGGCACTCATTCTGTTCTCTGGTGTGTAAAAGTGGATCCAGGTTTCATCAACAGTTACCAATCGACGCCAAAAGTCCGCCCGATTCCGCATCAGCAAGTCCAAACAGCTTTCGAAGTGGTCTCGCGTTCGTGTTTTTGGTCAGGAGTGAGCATGCGCGGCACCCAGCGGCAGGATAACTTTTTCATATGCAGAATATACATAGTATAAGACTACGACTAAGTTTCCTTAACAAGTAGCTCAAGCTTCTGTAGTCTATCGCGTTTGGTAGGTAGCTTTCCAGCGAAGGCACCTACTATTATCGTTGTTTCATAAGGTTTCCCCTTAAGGCGATAAGTCGAGCTGTCTTGTTCTTTAAAGTCGCCGCACAAGATTTGTCTCGTCCCATCTCCGGATTATTTCTTGGTAGCAATGATGCACAAGATGAGTGCGAAGTTTACGAGCAAAGCTTGTTACTTCGTCTTCCACGGTTGCAATTCCCAGATTGCGGTGAATATCGTTATTCCTTATATACCATGGAGCATTTACGATTGCTCTAAGCGCATCGTTCTGGAATATCTGTAGGACAGTCCACTAAGGTTTTAGCACTTGCCTATATATAAGTAGCTTGATATATGTGCTTAATTTAGAGTATCTTCCGATAAGCCAATTCATTTCTCTTAGCTTGAGTACAAGCTCTTCACGTTTGTTTTTTACGTGTCATTTCCACTTCAGTTTTGCATCTAAAGTCATTCCCAAGTATTTTGCCTCGTTTGCATACAGTATTTGTACCGAGTTGATGAATAAAGGCAAGTTGTTTATCTTTCTGTACGTGAAATTGCCGTGTGTTGACTTAGTCTCGTTTAGCACGATACGCCAGCTCTTCGTTCACTCAAATATTTTGTTCAGAGTTCTTTGAAATTTTGCAGTCATCGCCGTGTCATCCGCGAACGTGGCTACCACAGTCTCTTCATCTAGAGGTATGTCTCTAGTGTACAGTAAGAATTGGTATGGCCTATTCGCTTTCTTGTAGAACGCAAGCTTGAATTTTCTTGAATTCAGAGTATTTAATCCCATATCTAACCCGAAAGAGTTTATTTTCCAGATAGGATTCGAGTATTCTATTCATTTCTCTCGGTAAAATTTGTTGTAGCTTGTACTTCAAGCCCTCGTGCCATACCTTGTGAGGCTTGCGATATATCGAGAAAAACGTTTGAACATAACTTTTTTTCTCTCTAGCTCTCTAGCTCTCTAGTTTTAAATTACATTTGTTATCCGACAAACCTTATCGATTGTGGAATATTTGACCCTAAAGCCGAACTAGTGATCCTGGATCAATCGTCTTTCTTCAGTTATCTGCTGTTGACTTAGTGTCGGTGCTATAAGATGTTTTGAATGATTCTTGCCTTTCTAATTTCTCGCTCGTTGCACAAAGTGTTATGGTGTTTTCATAAATTAGCTTTTTGTTTTATTTTGTTTGGTTCGAATGATAATGACGTCAGTCCCTCTTTAGTATGTCAGTATGTCTTAGTTGTAAGTCAGCTGTTAAGAAGTTCTTGTGTTCCTTTACGTAGTAGTTGCTTTCCACGTTCCTCCATGGCACGGGCACGGCAGGAATTTCACTTGCTATACAATTCAGTTCAAAATATTTTGTGAATTGACTGTCCATCTCTTCATCATTGGATTGGATTTACTCATAGTCTGGAATATACGATTTTAAGAGTACTTTCCATCCGGTATTCTCCTTAGTGCATTTGTTGTTGGCGAAGGAACTGAAACACATTACTTGCTCATTCAAATTTGAATATTGAAACATTGTAGAATGCTCAAAACCAAAAGTGTCAACCAAGAACTGCTTATTCCATAATTCAAAAAGAAAGCGAAACCCCTGTTATTGACACAGTTGACACGTATAAGTACATTCGAACTCCATAGATACATATGGACCTACAAGTCATTGTAAACAATTTGTTCTACATTCAAAGATAAAAGATCTAAGCGTCATTTTTGTCAGTCAATTGAACCGCACCTTCGCTTTCGTTTCTAGACTTCCGATTTCCTTTTCATTTCCAGAAACTTTCTCAACATCTGACACAGTAAAAGGTTTAGTGAGCTACGGTTAGTCGGTTACGGTTGGAATTTTGTGTTTGACTTTCCACTACGGCTAATCGATTGGCACCTTCATTAAAATTCTGCTCCACGATTCAAAATTGAAATAAAATTTCAACAACACAGGTTCAATGACAACATAGAGATATTTACATATCAAATATGTAAAGACGAGCATGTTGGTACACATACTCGTACTCGTATAGCGCCGCACAATTTCAATTTGTTGTACAGACTAAGCAAGTTAAATGGAAAGTGCCAGTTACCCAAATTTATAGATTATCATTACCATTATTGTTATTATTTTCATTTTTTTATTGTTTTTTTTTTTTTTTTTACAATTTTCATAATGGGTTTACCCGTACGAGTACTCACACTCGTTTGGAGTCGTAGTCGGTTAAGTTTCACTTGGCACTCTTTCATTATATCGATATTCGTTCGGCAAAGCAAATTGTTTGTTGTTCATAATGGAACCATCATCGGGCTATTGTCGATACGTCCGAATGTATTGAGTGTCAGAAATGACATAATTGCGCGTCTGACCTAAAAGGTATCACGATTTCGCGTTTGTTATCGATTGATAAGTATGTCAATTTACATTGACGATTTGAAGGACTTGAATATTCAAAGGCGGGGTTGTAAGGATGGCGAAATGTTCCAGAACGTAAACAAACATTAAATGGGCTTCTCATTTATGAAGATACGAGGGCGGGTCAATAAGTCTGTGACTTTTTGAATTTCTGACCTCTTTACTGAAACAGCAACACTGCTCCTGTCAACAGGCATCTGTCAGTTGACTCCTGTCAAAATTTAAACTTGCTGCGTCAGTTAGTTTTTGTTTGACAGCTATTTTTATCAGACTACCACTAATTTGAGGAGAAAATGGAAAAAAGTGAATTTCGTGTGCTTATTAAGCATTATTTCTTGCGAAAAAAAACCATTACCGAGACCAAGGCTAAGCTTGATAAATACTATGGGGACTCTGCACCATCGATTTCAATGGTAAAAAAGTGGTTTACTGAATTTCGTTGTGGCCGTACAAGCACTGAAGATGCCGAACGTCCTGGACGCCCAGTTGAGGTCTCTACACCCGAAACAATCGAAAAAATTCACGATATGGTGTTGGCCGACCGAAGATTGAAAGTGCGAGAGATTGTGGAAGCCGTAGGGATCTCGCATGGCTCAGTGGTTTCAATTTTGAATGATCACTTGGGCATGAGAAAGCTTTCCGCAAGATGGGTGCCGCGTTTGCTCACAGTCGACCACAAACGCAATCGTGTAACAACTTCACAGGAAGGTTTGGCGTTGTTTAATCGCAATATGGAGTTTTTGCGCCGTTTTGTAACCGTGGACGAAACATGGATCCATCACAACACACCAGAGAGCAAACAACAGTCAAAACAGTGGGTTTGTCAGCCAATAAAGTTATGGCGACTGTTTTTTGGGATGCACGCGGGATAATCCACATTGACTACCTTCAAAAGGGAAGAACAATCAATGGGGAATATTATGTCAACTTATTGGACCGATTCAATGAGGATTTGAAAAAAAAACGACCTCATTTGGCCAAGAAAAAAGTTCTTTTCCACCAAGACAATGCAAGGGTGCACACATGTGCAGTTGCCATGGCAAAAATCCATGAATTGGGCTATGAATTGCTCCCTCATCCACCCTATTCTCCAGATTTGGCTCCGAGCGACTACTTCTTGTTCCCAAACCTGAAGAAATGGCTTGGTGGAAAAAGATTTGACTCCAATGATGAAGTCATCTCGCAAAAAAAGGCCTATTTTGAGGACCTCGATAAATCATTTTTTTTTGGAAGGGATAAAAAAATTGGAGAAGCGTTGGACAAAGTGTATAGAGCTCGAGGGAGACTACGTTGAAAAATAAAATTATTTATTTATCAAAAAATCTGTGTTTTAATCCAAAAGTCACGGACTTATTGACCCGCCCTCGTACTTTGGATTTGAAGCAAAAAAAAAAAAAAAATTATAAATACTCGTATCATTATAGATTTAAGAGTGGCATAGCCAAAGTCATGAGGGTCTATTGATTTTCATCTTCAACTAATTAAACGCAATCGGTCCGAATATAACACATGTACGAGGGCTGCCTGGAAATTCCTCGCCCTGACCAGTAAGACATTGAAAATTTGATAACTTTTCTGCATTCTTTTTCTACATATTCTCATTTTATTTCAATACACTTATTCCATCTATGTTCCAGGGCTTCTGTACTGTTTTTATTAGCCGATTGTCCCAATTCCTCAAAAAATAGCTCCGTCTCAGCGAAGAGGTGTCTGGGTTGAAAATTTTCGTCCAGCCAAGTGATTTTTTATATAAGGAAACAAGTCATAGTCTGATGATGCTTAGTCCGGCTAATAAGGTGGGTGGTTCAGTTCTTCAAATCGGAGTTATTGGAGCTAAGTCATGGCAACAACTGACATGTACGCTGGTGCATTAAGTGAAAATAATAATTAATTTTTGGGCAAACGCTGTCTTTTTTCGCCAATTTATCTAACATATTAGCAATTTGCCGTTTGAGGAGGTAATGAATAAAATAAATTCCGTTGTAATCGCAGAACTTTCCGGCCGATGCTCATGTCTTGAGTTAGTTCGACGGAGGGGACCCGCTATGTTTCTACTGTTTCGATTATTATTTTGTTTCAAGAATATAATGGTTCACTTGTATTCCTTCCAAATATTTCTCTCTAGAAATTTCAAATCGATTCAATTTTTGTTTTTCAAACGCGGCACCCATCTTGAAATTTTTTTTCAATCCTAATTCGCTAAAATATGGGACATCCGCTCAATTGAGATGCCTACTGAGATGTATAACTTATATCCCGCACTATTAAGCTTCGGTTTTCTATATCCATTTTATGGATTTCATCGATGTTTTCTGAAGTGGTGGATTTCGACGGTCTACTGTTTCTTTGATCATCTTTGACGCTATCTCTGCCATGTTTAAACAAAGCTGTACCCTTTTTTTTATCATGGAATACGAATGCGCAGATTCCCCCAATGTGTTATCAAAGTCTTCCTTCATTTGACTAATTTTTACAAAATATTTTATCACAGCTCTGATTTTAGTTTTCTCCATTTTTGTTTAGAGAGAAGTTGAAAATCGTAGAAAAATAATTTTTCAAACAGCTCTCGTAGGTACTCACTCGTTAAATGACTCGTATATCGTGTCAAGCAAGGACTCCACTCACTAGAGCTCAAGTGTTAATTTTCTTGATACCTCACTCTAGGTCTCTTTTAGACGCAATACAATTATCGTGTTAAGATTTCTACCTATCTCTCATTTACAAGCCTATATGAGTTTTTATTAAAATGACCCATACTTGACTCTTATTTTCCATATTCTTCACATGCATTCGTTGATAAACAATACAGATGCCCCGTCTTACTTTGGCTGCCTTGTCGCGCCGTGTATGCTTAAGGGACCTATGTCTTCTAGGGTTCTTCAAAGAGCCCAGGAAATGAGAATCAAAAACATCCTGACTTGACGTTAAAGTGTCAACAAGGGCATGTGGTCTTCGCAATGATACTCGTAATCTACTCATGGTGTTTCTACCCGTGGTTGACATTTAATTTTTAACGCTCTAATCGACAACTCACAACTACCCAATTGTTGAATTTTCGACTCTTCCGACTTCGGTATTTGGAGGTCTACCTGTGTGCCGCACTGTCTCCACAGAGGTAATGCAAGTATTGTTAAAGTGATTGGCCTATCTGTGCATTGTATTGAGATGGCAATCTAGATGGGATGCTAGCGAAAATGGAAAGGGTAACTTATAGCTTCTCTAGGGATGTACTGACCATGCAGGAGTTTCCTGAACGGAGTCTTACCCTCAGCTTCTTGTTGATCCTGCATCGCTTTCTATATGTATTAGAGAGGGCATAGGGAGATGGCTGTTCATGTGGAGCTTCCTATGAGAATTGGCTGCATGTTCTGTGTGAATGTAACAATTACTTAGACGTAAGGGACTAATAGAATATGATCATCATTTTTGACGGTGAGGCCGACAATGGACATCAATGGACTCTTCACTGACGCCATGCGGTTCGAAAGAACCCGTAGTTTTGCAAGAGAATTGTTTAAAAGAAGATGTACTTCGCAGTTAGCGGGTGGAAATTTGCAGTTAATTGAGAAATTTCTGGGTGCCAAAAGCTGCGTGTCCTGAGCTGTAAGGTGCCTAACTAGAAGTGACCGCAAGACTGTGAAGCTCGACCCGAAGTTATATTCTGGTACCACCGCAATGCAGGGGCCCCTGAAACTACTTTGACAGCCTGGCAAGGAGCTGGCACCCTTGTGAGAGTATCGTGGTGGCTGTATATGTAGCATATATAGCTATGAAACCGATTGATCTGCCCGATTAGAAGTTGCACTGCAACCAGGGGCCATGCCACACAGTATGGATGAGGTATTAGATAGCCCTCGGCCCTTCACCGAAGGTTTAGTTCGTGCTTCGCACATGACTTCGAATCTGGTACTGACGGTGGAACTTGTACTACTCGAAGGTCGCTGATCAACTCAATGTTTAGATATTTCATGCAAAAACGCACCGTAGGCCTGGTACCTACGTTAAACTCTAGTGATATTTTCTGACTCCGGTATCTTCTGCGGCTTTACTACTCTTTCACTAGATTGGTCTGCAACGATGGATACAATTTCAACAAATCTCTCTTTAGTGGTTGAATTCCGTCTAAATAGATTGGCTGTTGATTATAGCGCTGCTTTTGAGGAAGCACTTCACAAAACTAAGAGAGCTGATGGACTCCTTACATATATTAGAGAAAAGAGTTGAGTTTCTTGTGAGTATAATAGCAGAAAGCATCGCTCTCAAGAATGCCTGTCAGCTAGACGAATGCTTCCCTCTGTCTCTAAAAGTTCCGCGACTACATTTGCCACAATTTGCAAATATGATAGCGCTGCTATGCACCTTTTTAAGCAATTGTAGTAATTATACCTTAATATCTTCTTAAATGAAAAAAACAGTTTGTGATAAAAAATCATGAACAAATTTGACTTTATCTTTGCGACGAGGGTGCTCCGCTTTCTGAAACATCTTGAAAAGTTCTTAACTTGCAAGCCAATGATTGATATTTTATGTTTGGCAGCTTCAGGCGGGTTTATCTTCTTCGTTATCTAATGTCAACTTTGGACAGCCTGCTTTTATAATATAAGATACCACCAAAACAAGGAAGACTGGGTAGCTCCTCGAAAAAGCGATGGAAATGCAGGAAGAACCGAAATAATATTTGGAAATTTCTTGATAAAAGCAAGGTAACTCCATTGAAGTATCAAAATGCAAACAGAGAACAACGCCCCGAAGGCTGAATTCAAACAAAATTCGCTTAAAATAACGAGGAGTTGAATGCATCACTTTGTATGAGAACAGGCTTCTATTGTATTAGTCAATGCTTTATCATTTTATACGCAATCTGCTTGAATCTTAACACCAGTGTTCGCATATCGTTTGCGGAAATAGTTCAACGTTTGGTTTAAAAAAATCGACAAATTCTTGGGGACTGGTACTGCTACATGTGCTGCTCTGATTTAAGAAGATGTAGACTCCAGCATAAATTCTAGGAGCAATCACAGCCACAACTGAAGACTCTTTTTAAAAATCCTGAGAAAATATATACATTGTTTGTAAAGGGGAACTGCTAACTTATTAGATGTTTAAACCCTGACTAAGGTGAGGCCAAACTTTTAGAAGTTTCGTACAAGATGACAACTCAATCTGGTTCGACATATAGTATGTATTCAAATCCAATAATGAACCTATCAAGTTACATTGTTGTTAGGCATTTATAGGCATGTTCCGATTTTCGAATAAGGTGGGCATGCATATGCTTGTTTAGTAATGAGGCTCTTTGAGCGCAAATTTAATAGCAACGTTCTGAGTTGTCAGTACAATAGTACAACGTCTTTAAAGATTAGAAACAAAAGCAAAATCTAAGCCAATTTAAATGGTTAGATAGAGAATTATCCTTGACTTTGCTTTTTAAAAACCTTGCTAGACTACTTATACTTTTATTTTTTAACTTTCAGGTAATTGGGATCTCTATATCCATTGCTACAGCAACTAAAGAATCTACTAAGGAAAACACTGTAAAGGTGTCAGCAACTAAGGGGCAGAAATCGTTGACGCCTGGAGAGAACAGAGGCAAACGAACGCTGACAAACCTGGACTATCCCAGCTTCTCCTACAGCGTTGATTTTCCAACACGAAGAGAGGGTTTTGCCGAAGCTAGATCTTTCTATTCTCAAGATGGCTTATATAATGGACAAAGTGCCACAGGCAAGTACCAAATAGTGAAAGTAGAATTGATATTTTCTAACAAACTTTTCTTTCGTAGGCCAATATTCATTTGCTGATTCATCAAATCATCTTCCAGAATACAGTCAATATCCTCAATACCCTCAATACCTTGAAGCTCCCGAGCCGATTATCGAAATCATTATCAAAGACAGTAACGAAACAATCCCCACGGAAGCACCAAAGCCACTAATTCAAAAGAAGAAAAAGGACAAAGTCCATGTTTACTATGTGAAATATAAAAAGGACGAAAACAATAAACTTCACTTAGAGGAGCCCATCGCATCTCTTAACAATAATGAAAGCGAAGGTACAGAAGAGGAAGAAGAAATTATCCACTATCCGACCATTGTTACTCCAATCCCTCCATTGAAGACAACCACATTGCGCACAATTATCCATCCGGATTCTGAGAAATTCCATAGCAATAGTGGAATTCATGTGACATTCGGCTCAGAAGATAAATCACAATCTGGTCACGAATTAGAAGAACACGATGCTGAGAGTGTTCAAAGATCAGTTGTTGCCCTACCACAGAGCGTTAATTACCCTCCAAAGCCAGCGCCAACTGCTAATGTTAGAGCTGACTTCGGTGATCTTCAAAGACCAATAGTTGATGGATATCAAGGATTCCAAAATTCATATTATCAAAATTATAACATTCAACCAGATTTTAAACCCTCACTCCAACATCAGCAGCTACCTCAACCTCAGGCGCTAACGTCCTTCAGACCGAAGCCCCAACCGCAACAGCAACCGCAATCACAACCACAACCACAGCCTTCACAGCATCAACATTTCCAACATTATCAGCAACCGCAACCACAACCACAATCACAGGGGCAACAGCCAATTCAACACTTTTCCAATGTTCAACAACAGAATCAACAACAGCAACAATATCAGCAACAACAGCAGCAAAAGCAGCAACAGAGGCCCTTCTATCATCAGAATCAGAATCAGCCTCCAAGTCAATATCAGAGGCCGTCGATTTCAACGCCACTTCCGCCTGTTCCGCAGTACCAAAACTATCAGCAGCAAAATTTGTATCATCAGCAGCAGCAACAAAAACCACAGCAACAGCAACAGCAACAGCAACAGCAACAGCAACAGCAACAGCAACAGCAACAGCAACAGCAACAGCAACAGCAACAGCAACAACAACAGCAACAACAACAGCAACAACAACATCAACAACAACAGCAACAGCATTTCCAATATAGTCAACAAAATCACCAACAACAATACCAACAACAACCAATTCTTCAACCGCAACAATCATCCCATCTACAGCATTATCAGCAACAACCAGTCTCACAGCCAACGAAGCAACCCAGTTTCTTCCCAACTGCGCCTCCAAAGAGTCCTGATTTCCCACCACGACAAAGTCCCGCATCCTATCAACCCATCAAGTTCCGTCCTACTCCGGTTCCCGGTACCATTAAACAAGACACTCAAAGTCGGCCATCTTTACCGCAAGCTCCAGCTTATAGTCGTCCACAGTCATTCTTACAAAAGCCTGCCTTCTCAAGCCCAATTCCACCACAAGGATCACCTTATGATACCAGCAATCGATATCAAAAGCCTCAAATTCAAAAGAGTCCGAATCCCAGACCAGAACAAAACTACAATCCACTTCCACACAATCACAAGCCTCAATTTAGCTCGTTTAGCCAGAGCCCGTCTCCAAAACTGGGTCTTGGTCAATTGCACAATCTATTTGACGTTAGGCCATCTAAGGAAACAGAACTCCTTAAGGCCATTCCCAAATATGAACAACACATAACTGAAACATCAGATGGACATCGTTACAGTTCATACATAGGAAACAACCAAGCCATTCACGATATCCCAGCACCAAATTTAGGACCAACTACACCTTCAAGCTCCATCCAGTCAACAATCTCTGCTCAGTACAACAACGGTGATTTTGGAGTTCAGCGTCAGCAGTTTAACAGTTTTGTTACCTCTCCCAGTCCACTGCAATATCAATCATCAACCCCGGCGCCGCAATATGTCAAGACAAACGATGGCCAACAGCTTCAAATTGTGACACCTATGCCATTGACGAGCTTCTACAATCAACACCAACAGTCTCAATCCCAGTTCATTTCATCCGGCAGCCAACCACAAATCATTCCAAATTCACAGCCCAGGCCACAGACATTCTACCACCAACAGCCTCGCCAGTCAGAGTCTTCTCAGTTCAGCGTGTCCACTCTGCATTCCGATGTCTTCAAAGAACTCGAACACCGAAAGAACACCTTGTCCAAGGATGATGTCAATATACAGCCCAAGAACAACTACCAATACCAGTCAAGCTCAACCACCACAAGCACCACTCCGGCATCATCGACGACAAGTAAAAATGCCGCCAAAGCTTCACTGGAACTACCCGATGAAGTCCCTGATGAGCTCCGGCAGCAGTTGTTGACTTCAGGAATTCTGGACAATGCTGACATCAGTGTCCTGGACTATGACAAAGTTGGTGACATAGCTTTAGAGAATCTACCAGCAGAACATCTTCAACACTTCTATGGTGCTGGTGGTGGAGCTCAAATTTCTGAGTCAAATAAAGTGTTGACAGTTGTCAAAACTAACGGTGATAG
Source organism: Volucella inflata (assembly GCA_928272305.1). NCBI lineage: Eukaryota > Metazoa > Arthropoda > Insecta > Diptera > Syrphidae > Volucella > Volucella inflata. The sequence goes on along the minus strand of OV743717.1, from coordinate 77,729,925 downwards.
TGTCAATCTGTCACAAAAACAAATCGAAAAAGTGAAGGAAACTAAAACTCTGCCCCAGAGACAGAATGTCGACCTGAAAGTCGTGAAATTCAATTCAAACAATGAGAAGAGCGTAACAGACAAGTACATCAAATCAGATTCGACGGTAGTTCCACCAGTTGATCTGACTGATCGACAATACAGTAGATACCTGCCACTCAAAATTAACGGTGCACAGTTCCCTATTCCCGACGTGGAAGAATTGCAGGGAAAGAAAGTAGCCAGTGTAGTGGTGTTAGCTCCGGTGGACAACTTACAAGGACTTGAGAGTGAACAGGTCGGGGATGCACGTAGCGAAAGAGATACTGCCGACTCGAAGGAGGTTAAGTTTATCTCAGGTGACATCATCAAGCAGCTGATAAAGAAGCCAACTAGGGAGAATTTCAGAAAGTGGCTCGAGAAAGAATCACATACGGATGTAGATAACCAGTCGGTTGTATTGTTGGTCGCAAAGTAAGTTGGTTAATAGTTTTCACTTCTTCAAAATCAAATATTTTGGCAGCCGGTTCAAAACCTCTCTCTCATTCTGGCCTCAGTTCGTTTGTTTTAATCAGTATCTGATCCAAATTTCATCCTTGGATCGCTATGTCAGAAAACGTCCGTAAATTTGTTATTCCTGCGCTGTCTTCATTCGGATAGCCTTCTTTCTCATCTCAAACCAGACTTCTTAGCTTAAGTGTTATTATTTCTGCATCCGATGTGGCCCCCAAATCTGGAAGTTCTCCCCATTTTAACTAAAATTAAATAGACTAGTCGAAGCGGAGCAACCTCAAAGTTCTTCTCTCCCTTGCTTTCACTTTCCAGGTGTTTCCCAACGTAGAACAATGTCCCCATGCCATAATGGTTTGTTGGGGAATGAGATTGGTTCAGTCTTGAGCATTGTAATTTCAGAGTGTACAGAAAATTTAACCCTATCCGGGTGTCCAGAGATATTTTTTGTTATGAAACTACCACGGCAGAAACAGTCTAGTCGTAACTGAAAATTTAACATCTTCTCTGCCTAATTAAAGCTGTATTCATTTTGCAGCTGACCTTATAAAGATAGATCCAGTAGACCGTTGCTGTATATACACATCTTGCATTTAATGCATGCTGCCTGTTGAAAAATGTCATCTTGGGTTTACATCCCTTATTTAACCTGTAAATCCATTTGGCCTTACAATTGGAAAAGGATATATAGATCTTTATAATAGCATTTTCGATATAATAAGCAAGAACCGCTGGTAATGCTACTCTCCTAATAGATCTCTTACTGACTACCAGCGTGTTGTAATGCAATTTAGAAAGGTAGTTGCAGTTCCTCGAGCTTTAAGACGCAACACAAACGTCCCATTGTAGGTATTTGGCTACAAAAAAAAGGCACATTCAAGTGGAGCAGAGGATGAGTGTCCTTATTGCCCCATCAGCTTTATTAATTTTCCAAAATTTTGGGAGAAACTAGAAAACCACAAGCATCTTTCGAGACCTTTGATTGTTTATTCTTCACCGATGGTGTGACTTGAGATAATTAATATAAATGTGGGGGGCAAGCAGGCTTTGACTAAATTATCAATTATTAGTTTAAATAGAACCGTCTTTCAGGCTCTGACTGTCTATATTAAATAGCTGCAAATCAGTGACAGAAAAAGCGACTGGCGCAATAGCAATGATCTTGCAGTTGATCTTTTTCAAAACGATTCAGGTAGTGTAGGTACATTCCGTAAACTGAGAAACGAACTCAAGTTTAATTGAATGGCGTCATCATCTGTTTACACGTGCATATGTATCTTTGTTCTTTCCTTCTGAAAACTCTAGAACGATTGATTGATATCCATTTACGATCTAGTCTTAATCTTTGACTTTTATCCACGGCACAACATGCCTGCTGTGAATGAAAGTCAGTAAAATAGCTCTACATTCCCTAACCAACCACACCGAACGATCCCTACATTATAGAGAATATACAGCGGTCGCTTTCCTGGACATAACGTCAACACATCCGCAATCAAAACGGCCGGCGCTGTCAACTTTAAAGGTGGATGACTCACATGGGGAACTGATTATTCTTATGCTAAGGAGCAGGATAATCAACTCAAACTTAGTGGGTCTTCTGATAAGAGGTATGCCGCAAGGCGGTGTCTTTTCACCCCTTTTCTGGAACTTAGTAGTTAACGAACTACACTCTCGGAAAACAGCTTTATTCTATTAAAGAGCTCCTACGGTATAATATCAGCCGAAATCGTGGGTCGCTGTGGATTAGGAATAAGCCCCCATAAAACAGATTTTGTCATCTTTTCTAGGAAATATAAAACTCCGATCATAGACCCTTCTTTAATCAACGGTATAAGCTTGGTCTTCTCTGACGCAGCGAAATATCTGGGTATACTTTTCAACAGGAAACTAAGCTGGAAACCTTATATTCAAGAAAGAGTAAAGAAAGCCTCAGTAGCTTTATTCTTTTGCAAAACAGCCATCGGAAACAAATTGGGCCTCCAACCTAGCATTGCCCATTGGTTATAATACTAATACTCACTTTCGGGGTGTTTGTATGGTAGATGGCCTTAGACAAAGTAGCATGAAGCTAATCAAAGTCAAAAGAACAGCATGTCTAACTTCTATGCACAATTCCCTCCGCTGCTCTGTATGTTTTGTTTCACTTGACGCCCCCCGACAGTTTCAGCGGACAATTAGCTATTAACGCAGCTTTTTGCCTTAAAAGCAGTTCGCAGTGGACAAATAGACTTTTTTAATACACTAAGAATCCTACCAGAGAACATCGACTACCCCATTCCCAAACATTGGTTTGACAAAAACTTCTACGTAAGCATTCCCTCGAGATCCTTCTGGGAGGATAGTGCCTTCTTGGACGAGAAATTAATCCACTTCTAAACTGATGGTTCAAAAACCGATAGTGGATTTGGTGACAGTGTCTTCGCTGATAAGCTATAACTAAGCCTCTCCTTCCGCCTTCCCAATCACTGTAGCGTGTTCCAGGCGGAATTTCTTACAATTAAGGAAGTGCTGCAATAAATATCCGCATGTTTTCGACAGTCAGGAGGTTGGACTCATGTTCTTTTAACTCAAATACGTTATAGACTGCCGATCATCTTTCATGGAGATGGCAGAGTAGTTCAACTTTTACCTTTGCTGGATGGCGGGACATATAGATTTTCCAGGGAACTACACCCAACTTGAAAAAGTTATCATCTGTATAACAATCGTGGTGTGAAAATTCTTAAGCTGATGCTAACAGAAGAATAAACCTTGGGTAGACTAGCCAGAGCTGGATCTATATCGCTCTATGAGATTGATCTTTTTAAACAGAAAACATCACACTGCCTTATAGGTTTAAATGCACGACAGCTTGGTATGCTTACAAACTATTTCTGCACAAGTTGCACGGACGAGAAAAAGGAGAAGACAAGTACGAGTATGTATTGTAGATATCCAGTTCCCTCCCAAAGAAGAACTGACTGGCCTCTTTCTGAACTGACTTAAGCGATCTAAACAATCTAGACGGTTAAGTTGTTCAGTGCTTGGTTAGAAACTCAAAATGGCTCTAAGAGTAGGTGGATTACAGACCCTCGTAGCAACACAACGGGCTAATAGACCTAAGTAAGTTGATCTTTCTCCAACAGCCATTTTAACTTAACCTAACCCATTATAACTGCTGCCGGATGAACATAGGTATCTTGATCGTTGATAATGTCTTAGCTTAGTTAAAGGATTTCCATTATTTTACACATTTCCTCTTGTTTGGAACTTTGATTAAGATTCTAGGTTCTGTTATTTTCCGAAACCCTGGCTGATTTTATTTTCACACTCATACGAAAATTTCGAGACGCACTTCATGCATGGGGAAATTGTCCACTGCACGGAAAAGGGCTCGGTTCAACGACTTGAGCAAGCTATGCCCTCTAATACGGACCAAAACTTGTAATCCAACGGGTCGAGATCTGGACTACCAGCTGGCCAATCATCCGTTGATATGAAGTCCGGAACATTGTTTTTGAGCCACCGTTGAGTCGTTTTTGCTTTGTGAGCTGGAGCAGAGTCCTGCTGGGAAGTCCATGGCTTGTTGTTGAATATTGATTGGTTGAGAGACTTCACAATGGGTTCCAAGTCGGTCGATTAATATACTTTGGCCGAAGTTTTCACTTCTTTCTCGGAAAAATTGAGCTTGGTAACGCCATCGTAGTACACTCCCCACCATACTACGAGTATTACAGACGCGGGATGGTGGCCTCTTTAAACTCTCGGGATGAGTTGGGACGCTTCTATGGATGACCGAGCATACACACGATCGTTCTGCTTATTGAACGATTGCCGACGGTGAAGATTTTCTCGTCAGTAAACAGAATTTGTCTGTGAGCGTTCCTCGCGTACCGGCTGAGTAACGCTGTCGATCTCCGCTTGCGTTTTTCCTTCAATGCGGCCGTGAGCAGGTGTCCAGTGTTTCGCTTGTACGCGCTGAGTCCTAAATCGAATCGGTCGATTCCTTTCTTCACGGCTTTGATCGCTTTCGGAGTTCTCTCAGTACGCTGACGGCCGAAACTTTGACGGTCTCGTACTCCGCCAGTATCCTCAAAGAACATCACAACACGATACACAGAATTGCGAGTGAAGGACGGTCGCAACGTCCTTCAGATATCGCCTTTTTCCATGTTGCATTTATAGTAAGTAGCCCAACTGCAACACTACGACTTCGATGTCGCCCTTTTCCATGGTTGTAAGCAACTAATGTCAAAAACTTTGTACGTCAAAATGAAGCATAAATATTAACTGTCAAATCGCAAACAATGCGAAATGGATGTGCACAGTGTTGCATTCGTAATGAGTGAGTTCAGTTGTGTACCAGTATTTATGACTTGACTAAGTATAACAGAAATTCGTAAACGTTCTTCTTTTGGTTTGATTATATGCAAGGGAATTCTTCTGATCTGGTAGAGTGACAGTATGTAGATGTAAAAGTCTAAAAAATAATATAGTTGCTTCGTTTAATGATGAGTTTGATACTACTAAAGGTGACTGCGTACTCCACTTGAGATGCCTTTGTTTTCTGCTGTGCCATCTCGCGGAGTAAGACTTGGAGACTCTTTGGAAGGCGACGTTGGATCTGAACACGCTTCAATAGACCGATGTCGCTGTATAACTTACGTCACTACAAACGGAAACTGCGTTTAATTTCTGCGTCGCTGTCGTCGCGGCTTTATAATTCTTAGCCGACGGGTCACAATATACAGTGTCATTAATTTCGTAGTTTCAAGTTGGTAGCGCTGGCATTTGACACTTGCCAAACTCAGCTGTCATTTCAAATATCATAATATTAGGTGGATGTTTACCATTTTTACCGCTTAAAAAACGAACAACGCGTTAAATTATTAAAACTTACTACAAAAGTGGTGATTCAAACGTAGCAACTTTGCCCGCATTATGCGATGATTATGGTCGTCATAATCGCGTTACTGATGTCGTAAGGCCTGTGCATCATCGTAATGCACACTCAGTCGAAAATATTACTGCTGTAAGTGCAAGTGTTGCTGATGATCCGAATTTATCGATTTCCAGGCGTTCGCAGCAATTGAACGTGTCGCACACCTCACTATGGCATATTTTGCGTTTGGATTTGCATCTCTATCCTTATAGGCCTACGCAACATTTGAGGCCTGCTGACCATTTACAATGCCGTAGGTACGATTCTTGGGTGTTGAAACAAAAGACAATAAACACCGATTTTTCGAACAACATTTTATTCAGTGATGAGGCAAATTTCTCACTCGGTGGGTATGTAAACAAACAAAATTGCCGCATATGAGGCTCAGAAAACCCACAAGTGATCGAAGAGGTGCCGTTGCATCTAGACAAAGTGACTGTTTGGTGTGCTCTATGGTCGAAAGGTGTCATTGGTCCGTATTTCTTCGAAGATGCCAATGGGAGGATGATTACAGTCAATTCGGAGCGATATGATCGAATGATGACCGATTTTTTTTGCCCGGCGATTAGAGATCACGTCTTGAACGATATGTGGTTCCAACAAGAGGGGACAACAAGCCACAAAACACGACCAATTATGACTTTATTGCGTGAGAAGTTTCCTGCTCGTGTAATTTCACGTTTTGGGGACATCAATTGGCCACCAAGATCATGCGATTTGACACCGTTAGATTTTTTCTGTGGGGCTACGCAAAAAACGTGTTTACGCATTAGCGTAGGATTATTAAATCCTCGAATTCTAGACGCATTAAAAACTAAAATTTCTCAAATTATGGCCGAGATACTGCCTAAAATGTGCGAAAAATTGGTTAAAAATTACGTCAAATGAATCGCATGCTGCGAATCTTCCCGAGGCGGCCATTTGAATGAAATTGTTTTTCACACTTAATGCCAAAGTCCAAACTTTATAATGAATTAAAAGCAATGTATTGCTTTGTGTGTTTAATTTAGTTTTACTTTCGAAATACATGTTAGTTGGCGTATGTTTTCAGCCAGGTAATCTCCAACTGCTTGATATACCTGAGTAGGAAGTCCGTCGGCGCTTGCAACTCTATTAAACTTACGCTTTGTTATTACTATTGTATTTTGTATTTTATTTTGACCATCAAGGCCGTTATAATGGCTGCAGAAGTAGTTTTGCCATATTGCCAGCCAGTTCTTCATGGTTATCTTTGCAACCTTCTATTCTGGTGTTACAGTCCTGTCTTAATCTCTGTACTTTTTTTCGAGAAGCCTGTGATTTTTCCTTTTTTTTTATAGAGCTCACAGGCAGCTCTTGTAGCTCAATGCAGCAGCGTACCCTTATGGCACTTCATTCGTCGCAAACATCATCAAATCAGAAGCAGCTTTTTTAATAGTTCGTTGATATAACGAGTATTTTCATAGTTGTTCAATGGTTTGAATATGGAGGCTAGGACTCTGAGCAAGATTCAGAAAATCGCAATCAGTAGAGATTCGTGGGGGCTGATGAGATTGCAGCTTCTTACCGTCGAATTTTAGTGACCAAATTTGACGAAATTGTGCCTGTGATATCCTCCGATCTGAGTCGGTGATGGCTCCTTGAAAAGATTGAAGGAGTGTCTGGCGTCGATCACAATATAAGTAATCTGGTTGACGGTTGTTTGGTTCGGGGATAGCCAAGTCCATTTATGAATCTTGGGGAATAGGATTCGCATGGTCGCTACTAAAAAAACTGTTACCCCGATACGATTTTTGGAACCTTGACTCTTGTGGGACCCCCTCAAAGCCGGCATCCTTTACCTTATTATTCCTATTGGTGTTGGCGAACATGACCCTTTTAGTTTGATTTGAGAAAACTGGATGTCGTCTGTATTCAAAAAGTGCTGCCACAATTCATTAAATTGTTTGCAGATAGTGCTCCTTCTAAATTTATTTGAATATTTGTTTTATCAATTTCATACCAATTTTTAATCAACTATAATATTTATAACGTTCAATTTCTAGATCATCTGAAGAAGGACAAGAAATTTTTATGTATGACATCGCTACCGGTGCTGTTAATAAATTGAATGGCGAACTTTCCACCGCATTCGTTAGCGTTGCCGAGGAAAATGCCAGCGCTGAAAATCTCGACCATGCTTCGACTTTAGATCCAAGTATCCTAGAAAATATGATGGAAAAGAAAACGAAAGTACGACTGACATCGAGTACCTAGCTCCTGCTAAACTAAAAACAGAAAAAAAAAATAACAAAAAAAAACAGAAAAGAAAAATGTATTCTGCTCATTTCAAAATCGCCATGCAATGTACCATAAGCCTTCATCTAGCTGCAACAAGTTTTAATTTTTTTATTTTTATTTTATTTTATTTAATTTTTATTTTTTTATTTTTTTACAATGTTTTGTGTTTTTTTTTTATTTAATTAGAAAGGAAACGAAGAGAAAGGACATGCTAAATTATGAGTAAATTATAAAAGCATAGATGAAAAGAAAAAACAAGAACACTGTTTTAATTTTATAAAGTTGTATTTGTCACTAAATCATAAATAAATAAATTGCGATGTTTGTTTGTATTGTGTGTGTAAATTTAAGAAATAAGTAAAATTTACTTTTAAATTAATTTTTTGTACATATGAATTTAGTTTAATAAAATACATACCTATACGTGTACTTATGTCGAAATAAAATAATTAAAAAAAGGACACATTTAATTGTTGCGTTTTTATTATGTATAAAAGTATATTATATTCTTTACACAGCTGCTTATTATATTTTAGATGTATAAATGCCTCAGAGGAAGGATCCCTAAATTCTTGAATAACTCATGAACTTTATATTCAGCGATCGACTTTACGCATAATCCGAATTGCATGCTTTTGTTTTAAAAGCAACGGATAGATAGCACTAGAGACGGTAGCACCCCATCAAGGAATATCGTACTGCAATTTAAAGTGAAACAGGCCATAGAATAATAGCTTTAATATTTGTAAGATGATATAACTGCTTAAGTAATTTGATGAAATTACGATACATGGTATGGTCCTTCCAACTTAAAGCTGCTTCAGTATATGTCATTCATTTGAAGCGTAAACAACAATAAATTTTTTTCACTCAAGTATGTCGAACTTTGTGCCTGAAAAAGTATTTTTGCGGGGAGTTCTTCTTCATTACTTTAATATGAAGAAAACTGCTGCCGAAAGTCAACGTATTTTGGTGGAAGTTTATGGTGAACATGCGCTAGCTGAGCGAACGTGCCAAAAGTGGTTTGCACGATTTAAAAGTGGTGATTTTGGCTTGGAAGACGATGAACGTCCTGGGCAGCCAAAAAAGTTTGAAGATGAAGAACTGGAAGCATTACTCTATCAAGATTGTTGCCAAACACAAGAACAGCTCGCAGAATCTTTGAGTGTCACTCAAACAGCCATTTCAAAACGTTTAAAAGCAGCTGGATATATTCAAAAGCAAGGAAATTGGGTTCCACATGAATTCAAGCGAAAGGTGGTTTTGCATGTCCGAAATGCTACTGGAACGCCACAAAAGGAAGTTATTTTTGCATTAGATTGTTACTGGTGAAAAAAAATGGATCCATTACGAAAAATCATATGTGAAACCCGGCCAACCAGCCAAATCAACGGCAAAGCCGAATATCCATGGCACGAAGGTAATGCTCTGTATTTGGTGAGATCAGATGGGTGTGCTGTATTATGAGCTGCTAAAACCGGGTGAAACCAACTATGGACAACGCTACCGAACACAATTAATCCGTTTGAAGAGAGCAGTAGCCGAAAAACGTCCGGAATATGCGACCAGACACGAGGCAATAATTTTCCATCATGACAACGCTCGGCCCCACGTTGCTATTCCGGTTAAGAACTATTTGGAAAACAGTGGATGGGCAGTCTTACCCCACCCGCCTTATAGCCCAGACCTTGCCCCTTCTGACTACCATTTGTTCCCGTCAGAGCAGAGCAGAGTATCAAAAATTGGCTTGATTCATTCTTGGCTGCCAAGCCGGCGCAGTTCTTTTGGGATGGGATCCACAAATTGCCAGAAAGATGGGAAAAAGTCATAGCTTCAGATGGGCAATACTTTGAATAATACTATTGTACATGTTTTTCTTAAATAAACGTTCAAATTTTGAAAAAAAAACCGCACGAGTTAGTGCGTAAGTTATATACCCAATACCAAAGCATGTATTTTGTTTTCTCACTGATGATCAGTTTATGATGGCTAAGCCATCTACGCAGCGTATCGAGGTTATTACTAAGGCTATTGAATAGGTTAAAACCGGTCATTTTGGTTGCAAGAATAACGAGTTCAGATATACTAAAAACAGGTTAGGACCTAGTACAGAATGTTGTGGGACATCAACATTTAAACGATTTTGAGAACTAAATTTATTTTTAATTTTGACCATTTCTTGCTGTTTCTTAAAAAGGACGCAGGCCATTCGTTTAAGAAACCTCGAAAACCCGCCTAATAAAGTTTCTTTAATCAGATTGTATGATCAACCACGTCGAAGGGTTTAGTGATATTAAGGAAAAGCGCAGCTGGAATAGGAGACTCTTTAAGGTTTTTACTTAATCCAATTGTTAGGTTGAGCAGGGCAGCCTCAGTGGGTTTGACATAACGAAAACCGAATTGAGAAGCTCTAAAAAATATTGTTCTAACTAAGAGGGCCAACATTTTGGATTCAATGCCTTTTCAATAACTTTACCGAAAGTGGACAAAGGAGAAATCGGACGATAATTATTAATCTTCGTTGAGTTACTCTTTTTATACAGTGGATTAACTTTTGAAGTGTTGAGGGATTCTGGAAAATTTCCACATTGAATGCAATTGTTGAAAATATGACTGAAAATATTGGAAACATTATATCTAAGATATATTTTTCAAAAAATTGCTAGAGATGCTATCATTCGATGAGAAATGAGAGCCTTTTAGTAAAGCAATGATATTGTGAATCTAAAACGGTGTTAAGCGTTTAAAGAAAAGGATTCTATTTGCGGATTTTCTTGGATAACAGAAGTATCTCAATGATAAGCTTCTGTCCGGAGAAACGAAAAATTCCGAATTAAGGAAGTTGCACTCTGTGCGTTTCTGGAGATGGAGGTTGCTTTCGATAATAATGGCTATGATTCCATATCGAAAGCTTTGCTCCATAGAAATATCGAACAACCGACCATTTAATCCATAAAGTGATGCTAGAAGGCCGGGTAATAATAACGTCATCAGGGCCGATTTCGGCATCTGTAAGTGACTGTCCATAGGGAGGCGTATCTTCGCCCCTCCTGTTGTCAGTGATCATAGATGACCTGCTCAACAAATCAAGCAACTGAGTCTACAATATAATAAGTTATGTCGATGACCTTTTCATCATTATTAGGGGCAGAGAAGCAAACTTAGTCACTGCACGCATGCAAAATGCCCATAAAATAGCCCTAGACTGGTATACAGGAGAAAATCTCTCCATTAATCCAAACAAGGATATCATAGTTCCCTTCACTAGAAGAAAAAACTTAAACTTAGGTTTATTTTCAATTAACGACACAATCGTTGAGTACTCTGACGAGTTCAGATATCTTGGAGTAGTCCTAAATACTCGTACAAGGCTGAAGTGGAACTCTCACTTAAACAATAAAATAATGCTTTATGGTCCTACCGTCGCATGTATGGAAGTACATTGGGGATATCACCAAAGATCACTTACTGGATTTTTATAATGATGGTCAGGCCCATCATAATATATGTATGCTTCTGTAGTATGGTGGACTAAAAACACGCAAAAGACTGCTTTTTCTAAGCTCAAAAAAGTGCAACGTGTTGCATGTTTGCGAATTTCCGGACCTGCCCAATAGCTGTTATAGAACTACTAATAGGTTTAACACCCCTACACTTATTTATCAGTAAACTGACCTTGCGCAGCTCAACAAGTATGGTACAAGCCAGAGAACTAGATCTATGCGACCACCCGGATCTTAAGATTTTACTCTCTAAAATACCAGAACTTGATATGATCTGCGCGGTAACAGACCTGCAAAACACATTATGCCTTGACAGAGACTTCTCTACGGAGATTTCCAGCAAAGAAACATGGGTCAGTAATAACCCACCAAACAACCAAAACGGCATAAAGTGGTATATGGATGGTTTTAAAATGGAAATGGAACGGGAGGTGGAATTCACGGACCAAATACTAGCAAATCGATTGCTATGGAAAAGAGTCCCAGTATATTCCAAACTGAACTATACGCCATTCAAGAATGGGCTAACCGTATCTACAACTCCGGTAGCAAAGGCGCAAACATTTATTTATCAAGGATAGTCCAGCAGCTGTAAACGCGCTAAGCTCGCACAGCATTGACTCCAAATCAGATATGCACTGCTTCAAAATGCTCCAAAAACTTACCTCAAGGAACAAAACTAAGCTATGATGGATTCCTGGGCATGAGGGCTTCATCTTGGCGCTGTTCAGGATATCCGCAACCGTAACTTGGCTACAACAAGGTAATCGCCCGAGTCCATTTTGCCTATTCGAAACATTCGGACATCCATAATACTGGAGAAGTGTCTTGCGTCGATCGCAATGTGGTCAATCTGGTTGACGATTGATTGATCAGGTGTTCTCCGAGTCCCCTTGTGAATATAGTGATGTGGGAATCGCGTGCTAACTAGACAATGTTTCGTCCCGCCGCAAGGTCGATTAGCCTGAATTTGTTATCGGAGGTGGTGTCGAGCAGTATATGCCTACCGACAGTACTACCAAGGATGGCCTTTCTTGTCATATCTAGGGCAGTGCTCGTAGGTTTTGTTTAAGAGCTCCTAGAAACTATCTTTGATGTCGTCATCTTTCTCCTCTGAATACTTCGGCTCCGTTTTATATCTACTGAGTCTTTCACTCATCGAATCATCGAATGTGCAATTTTGGCAGTAAACAAACAAGCGGAAAGGTTTTTTGGTTTTCGGAAACACGAACGATACGTAAGACCTTCCTCATTTTTCTTCCAGATGTCCAGAAATGGCTTAATTTAGATATCGCGTATTTGGTCCACTTTTCTTTGACGATCCTTCGAACACTTAAAGAATGTAGTCACTTCGCCGATTTGTCAACTTGACAGGCTGGTTGTGCATTTCATCTCAACATTTTAGAAACTTAATAGCTCTAGTGAAAAGTTTGTTCTCTCAGCAAGAAGGCAGGAAAGCTTATACATTTTAACTTTATTTATTGCCACTTACCAATTTAAGGCGAGCAACAAACCCGTACATCTACTTTAGATTACCTTATCCGCCCCAAATTTGGTCATCCTTGGTTCATCCTTTTAAGTCGCTACAAAGACATCAATTCATACTTTTGATTCGGATTAGTTATCCTCGTGACTGCAACGTCACCTTTAAGGTTGAGTAAATGAAAAAAATACTTCCGAAGTACCCTTAGTTTGTTGCCTCATTTAGGTCGTAAACCAGATAATCAAGTCGTATTACGTTTTACTACGTACGATCGTACTTGCAGGGTTAAGACATTTTACGAGCATTCTGTAATCTTTTATACATATAGTATTGTAATCGTATATGCGCAGTTCCTATTCAACCTGGATTTGTAAAGTCCTTATGTACGTCTACTTAAGCCCATGTATCATAACCATCAAACAAAACCTTTCATTTATGAATTATGTCAAACAAGAGAAATAGTGGAAACTACGAGTATCTCAACCCACGCTCTCATAGTATACATTGAATGCTTCGTCCTGCGAGTAACATAAATCAATTAGAAGAATGGCCCGCAATATTTGTATTGCTTTACCTTGACCACCTGTTATCTATGCAAGCAGCCCATATGTTTATTTAAATTAAATGTCCTGTACTGTCCTATTCTGTCTTCTTCTTTCTACACTAACGACATGGCTCCAGTGCGCAGGTGTTTCCTTCAGATACAGATTGATACCAAAAAACACTTCCAGTTGTGCCTGATCGTTGAGTGCAACAATGTCGTCTGACTTGCCAAAATGTTGTGCGCGCTTTCTAAAACGTTTCCTCGGTCGGTTTCCGGCGAATAATATTTGGTTTGTGGCTTATCCGTTTTTTAAAATTTACAAAGCTACCGGATTTTGTCCCGTACAAATTTGCCTTGATAAATATCCCGATGTGGGATTTCAGCGCGATTGGAAATGGATTATTTTAACGGTTTTTGCAATCCTTGGAATTGTGGGTGGGTATTCGTATTCTAATAACTGGAGGCTGCTATAATATTTGTAAATTTTTAGTTGGATTCACCTTTGGGGTGCATGTCCTGAGTCATTTAGAGACAATTGGACTGTATAAGACAGCAACGATAATATCCTTCATAACTAGTTGGGCACAGATATTTTCACTCTTCTTATTGGGTAGCGTAGCAGTGGCTTCTTCTTGGACCAACTTATCCAAGATGAATAGTGTTTTAGTAAGGATACGCCAAATTGACTACACTCTAGAACTAACCGGTGCTGAGATATCCTATCGACCATTAAGAAAGAAACTTTTCATTCAGTATGGGGTATCTCTCGTCATACCGTTGTGTTTTTCCATGGTCAACTGCATCATGATTAAGTCACCGTTTACGACTTCATGGTCCTGCTATTGGTTCATTTGTTTTACACCGATACTTCTGCTGACGATAAAGGAGCTGCAATTTTACAATTTGATGTTTTTATTAAAGAACAAATTCGACACTGTGAATCAACTAATTGCACTGTTGTGTGAGAGTAGAACGTCCCAAAGTGGATCAATGAGTGTGATTTCAAAGTGCTCCGACGAGGGTGTTGTTCTAGTGAGAAAGGAGGGCAAACTTGTGGATCAAATAAGGACATTGGCAGAAATTTATTCGACTGCTGCCGATGGTGTTGACGAAGTACTTGCGGTATTTTCATGGCATCTTCTTATGACGACATGTGGTTCATTTGCAGTAATCACAATTCAAAGCTACAACCTTTTCGCCTTGGTCGTACATTCGATGACGATGCAGGCCTATGAAATTATGTTTACCGTCGCCTGGATTGTAGTCCAAATAATAGTGATTGGAGTTAATGTTATTGCATGCAGTCAAACTTCTAATTCGGTGAGTGTGTGTCATACTTAACTTTAATAAATATATATTTTTCATTCGAGTTGTAGGAGATACTTGCATTTGACCTAGATTTAACAAAAATTTGCTAGGTTGCTGAGCCAAATATATCTGAGGCTTACTCTCTTCTTAGAGCTGTAGTCCTGTTGGTAGCCGTTCAAAATAAAGATTTTCATCTTTACAAGAAAAATAAAAACCCCATGTATAATCCCTCAAGTTAGATAGCATCGGTTTGAGTTTTCGAACAGTAACAGGTGCCAGTGGCAGTTTTTATTCTCGGAAAACTAATTTAGAAAGGGAATATTGCGGAGCGAAGCATAAACGTCCCCTTTTTTTTCTATAAGAAAGCTGTAGTATCTAGGTAGGATTTATAACCCAAAGACTTGCACTGGCTTACATCACTAATGACTCAGCCGTATGATAGACTGCACTGAAATAGAGTGCAAGCATCGATTTCATAGAAAAAAAGCAAAGTGCTTCATAAACATTACTAGCTTGTGAGGAGTCTCTCCTTCGACAGTCTTCCAGGATCCATAGACATTTTTAGAACGTAGGGGGTAAAATCCTTCCTATGCTGGATCGCGTCCTTTTGCAATCAAAACGGGTTCAACAAAATTTGTGTACTTACAGAAAAAATGAATGGAGAAAACACGAAATTATTCTTTGTCAGACTTCTAAATTTTCACAGCAGTAGGCGTTGGCGTAGAGGTTGTTCCCAAGGACCCCTGAATGAATATACATCAATCTTTCATTGTAGCTACATACTGTAGCCACTTCTTGTTTGCAGCACCTAAATCAGATATTTTTAACTAATAATGCAATAAACATAGTGTGGTAATTAATATCCCGGACACAAGAAATATTTCAACAACCAAGTGGGCTATCTACAATATTTCTCTATCTCTATTATCATTCTAAATCTCGTGACATTTGGTTGACATTTAACAATTATAAAAATAATTTTTCTAGAAAACCTTTTCTTTTGATGTTGAAATTTTAACATGGAACATAGAACGGTCATTAAATTACTCGTTTACGCAAAACTTGGTAAAAATGCATCAGAAACATTTGAACTGAGCGGCAGAGAGACGGTGAAGGATTACAAGTACACAGGAAGGTCAATTTCAGTTCAGACGCCTGAAATGAGCTAGGAAGTACGTGATTTTGTTACAGAATTCGTTCCAATTGGTGAAACAGTTACTACCGCATATTATCTCGAAGTTTCGAGTATTTGATGGCCAGAATCCATCATATTCGACCTGAATATCGTACTCCAAAAAGTTGGTCTCTATTGCACGATAATCCACCGAGTCACACAGCACTCATTGTTTGTCAAATTTTGGATTGTAATCAAGTGTGTGTATTAAGTCATAAGCCGTATTCACCTGATTTGGCCCCGTAAGACATCTATTTGCTCCCAAAATTAAAATTGAAGTTGAAAAGATGCTTTTTAACGACATTCATACCCCGTCGAAAATGAGCTAAAGCAGGCATTTGAATCGCTACTGAATCGCTATTTAAAGTGTATTGCGTCGGGGGGAGAATATTTCGAATAAAAACTTGCTTTCTAGAGTCAGTCCGAGATATTATTTGCCACACTGTGTAAATTGACGCTCAAATATTTCTGTATATAAAAATATACTCTAGGGACAGGTAAGCAGTTTGACAGGTAAGCAGCTTGTTAATGGGATGCGTTAGAAAGAAGGCACGCCCTCAAGAGTTATCTAAGACTATCTATAGATGTAGTTTTTGGAGCAACATACTCAATCTTTAAAATAAAGAAGCACTAGACAACACGAGCATCGAATGTCTGCAGAGATTTAGGGAAAGAGCAGTCTTTTCATCACTTTTTTATCTGTCTTGCATTTGCATGCATCTATTTCTAGATGGCAACAAATCCTTAGATTCAAAAAGAAAAGTCTGTTCTATAAAGATATTCGACCTTGAAAGATCAGGCAAGGCATACCATACCGTTTCATACCACTATTGTCCTTAAAATACGTTTTTCCTTTTTCTTTAACATCTTTGATTATATATCTTGGTAAATATTTTAAATTATAAAAATCTAAATTCTTAACTAGTTCTTTGTCTTTGAATTCAATATTTTGTTCTCTTGTCTGATTAATTCTCCCTATTTGTTTTTCCTTCTTTTCATGAATTCTTCGCTTAAGCTCGTTCCACTCCGATTCGGTTAGTTTACTATGTAATAAATCAATCGGCTTATATTGTGTTACTGAATGAATACTGTCACTATAAAGTTCTACGGCCTTATAAATCAATGATTTGCCCTTCAAATCATAATTGTCTTTGTTGAGTTTTAAAAGTCTCACATGTTCATTCAGAGTAAGGTGAAATCTTTCTATTACCGAATTACCTGTATGAGTAGTAGGGGAAGTGAAATGAAACAATATTCCCTCTTTACTTAAAAAATTCTTTATGTATGCATTATTGAATTCATTGTCTGCAACAATTTTAATTGGTTTTCCTAAATTCGCAAACCTATGTCCTAAATTTTCAACTATAGTTATTGAATTTCGGTCTGACAAAGGATGAATAGAAACATGATCATAGATCAATAAAGGTCAAAAACATGTTGCTTTTATTGAAAAACCATATATCTGTATGAACTATTTCATTCGGATTGTTAGGTGTTTCGGATACCATCAGGGAAGATTTGATAGGGTGTCTATCGTATTTGCACATATTACAAAAAATGCAATTATTAATAAATTTACTAATTTCGAGTCTAAAATTGGGATAATAGTAGTTTTACTTTAATTCTAAGTAAGTTTCTTCAATTCCTCTATGATTTTTATCAATATGTGTCTTTTCAATTAATGTCAGTAATGTTTCCTTGTTAGTGATGTCTTTTAGGAATTCTGTACATCGAAGAATTGTCATGTTTGGTGAGTTAGAAAAAAAATTGACAAACGTTTTTTGAAACTCAACAAATATATTATCATTAGAGCAAAAAAGTCCGACCACACCTTTTATAGGAAACAGATCCTGCAAAATATTTAAAACGAACTGTTCGTCGTAAGTTTTTAAGGTTATGGTAAATCTTCTCTTTTTCCTAAACAAAATGGTGTAAGTAAATGATTTCGAACTTTCCGTGCTTATTATAATCTGATATTTGTAAATGTTTACTGGATTTTCGGTAATGAAAATGTGGTCGTTAAGGTTTTCAATTCCACTATGAATCGTTGCTAAATCGGATCTTGCCTCCTCATGTTCTTGTTCGATAAAGTGAGTATCTTAACGACTTAGGAAATCAGCAACATTTTTTTCTTGACCCTTCATACGAGGGCGGGTCAATAAGTCCGTGACTTTTGGATTAAAACACAGATTTTTTGATAAAAAAATAATTTTATTTTTCAACGTAGTCTCCCTTGAGCTCTATACACTTTGTCCAACGCTTCTCCAATTTTTTTATCCCTTCCAAAAAAAATGATTTGTCGAGGTCCTCAAAATAGGCCTTTGTTTGCGAGATGACTTCATCATTGGAGTCAAATCTTTTTCCACCAAGCCATTTCTTCAGGTTTGGGAACAAGAAGTAGTCGCTCGGAGCCAAATCTGGAGAATAGGGTGGATGAGGGAGCAATTCATAGCCCAATTCATGGATTTTTGCCATGACAACTGCACATGTGTGCACCCTTGCATTGTCTTGGTGGAAAAGAACTTTTTTCTTGGCCAAATGAGGTCGTTTTTTTTTCAAATCGTCATTAAATCGGTCCAATAAGTTGGCATAATATTCCCCATTGATTGTTCTTCCCTTTTGAAGGTAGTCAATGTGGATTATCCCGCGTGCATCCCAAAAAACAGTCGCCATAACTTTATTGGCTGACAAACCCACCTTGGCCTTCTTTGGCGCCGATTCACCCTTAGAAACCCACTGTTTTGACTGTTGTTTGTTCTCTGGTGTGTTGGTGATGGATCCATGTTTCGTCCACGGTTACAAAACGGCACAAAAACTCCTCCATATTGCGATTAAACAACGCCAAACCTTCCTGTGAAGTTGTTACACGATTGCGTTTGTGGTCGACTGTGAGCAAACGCGGCACCCATCTTGCGGAAAGCTTTCTCATGCCCAAGTGATCATTCAAAATTGAAACCACTGAGCCATGCGAGATCCCTACGGCTTCCACAATCTCTCGCACTTTCAATCTTCGGTCGGCCAACACCATATCGTGAATTTTTTCGATTGTTTCGGGTGTAGAGACCTCAACTGGGCGTCCAGGACGTTCGGCATCTTCAGTGCTTGTACGGCCACAACGAAATTCAGTAAACCACTTTTTTACCATTGAAATCGATGGTGCAGAGTCCCCATAGTATTTATCAAGCTTAGCCTTGGTCTCGGTAATGGTTTTTTTTCGCAAGAAATAATGCTTAATAAGCACACGAAATTCACTTTTTTCCATTTTCTCCTCAAATTAGTGAGTAGTCTGATAAAAATAGCTGTCAAACACAAACTAACTGACGCAGCAAGTTTAAATTTTGACAGGAGTCAACTGACAGATGCCTGTTGACAGGAGCAGTGTTGCTGTTTCAGTAAAGAGGTCAGAAATTCAATTTCTTGACCGGAATTGTCAACCTTTTTAGGGACAACCCAGATGGGGGCTTTGTATGGGCTCATAGATTTCACAATTATACCCGACTTTAACATTTCCGAAATCTGTTTTTCTACCTCTTTTTTATGGGCTTCGGGATACCTGTATGATTTTGTAAATAAAGGAATATCATTTTTTGTAGGTATTTTGTGACTATACTCGAAAACGCACTAAAGATTTTCTCCTTCGAAATAAAATACCTTTTTGAACTTTCGAATAGTAGAAGTCAAAGACTCGATTTCCTCAGAGTTAAAATTTTCGGTCTTTAGCTTGTCAACTATCGTTTCAATATCTGGCTCAACAAAACTTATACCGGCTACGTTTTTATCTAATGAGTTAGTTACTCTTTTATTGTTATCAGTAGAACTACTAAAAATTAATGGCAAGGCTGATTTTTCAGTTATAAGCTGTAAGCTTCCAAAATCGATTTTTGCTTTTAACGGTTTCAAAACGTTGCAACCAAGTATACCATCAAAATAACCATTTATCTCTGTTTCTAACATATCAAACTGTGATTTTTGAATATACAAAAACATTTGCACTGAATGACTTGAGTGTCAAAGGTTTTTCTAGTTCCGATTTTAAGGAATTATGAAAAATACCACTTTTTATTAGTGAAGTGCTAGCTCCAGAATCTACAAGTAATTTGAGTGGAACATTATTCACTCTGACAATTTTAAAGGGAAGTGTTCTGAGGTGGTTGACCGAAAATTTTGAAAGCAATTATCACACTCAGTCTGAATGTGCTCAACTTCCATGACACCACTATTTTTATTGTTTCTCGTTCTTTCTGAGTTTCGGGGATTTTGTTGAAAATTCCTACTCATGTCATTTGGTTGGAATTGGTTTGAATTACTTGAACTCGGATTCTGAAAGGATGGATTGCAATTTGGAGGATAGTGTCCTGAACTTCCAGGTCTATTGTTTGTAGAATATTGTGCATTACTATGATTGAATTTGGGATTTTGAGAATTAACAAAATTTTTCCTAGGACTTTGTATGTTATTACGAGTATAATAGTTTTGTGAGCTGTTGTTTGACATTGTAAGTTCGGTATTAGATGTAAGAATATTGCGAAAAAAAATTGTCGGTATCAATTAAAATACTTTTTGCTTCTCTTAGTATAGAAGGATTCCTAGCCTGAAGTATTTGTTTTGGACAATAGGGGAGTTTAGCTATAAAAAGTTTGAGAACCATTATTTCATTCTGATCGCTACTAAACCAAGAAGAATTATCTACCGAAAGGCCCGTTTTGATATTAAGTTTAGTTAAAAGACCCTGACATTGATCAAATAAATCTGGTACACTTCCTTGAAATTTTAAGAGCTTAATATTGTCAATAATATTTTCTACACTTTCATTTATTCCACAATTTAACATAAGAATATTTTTGATATCCGGCCAATTTGTCGGATTATTATTATTTATTAATACAATGTTTGCAGCTTGTTTGATTTTTTGTCTTGTTTTAAAAGAAATCATAGTTTTAGAAATTTCATTTAAATTGCCCGTGAATGCATATAAATAATCTATTTGTTTATTGAATACTCGTAGTTCCAGTTCTTCAGATAATCCCGTAAAATCTGGGATTTCTTTAAACAATTCTTAAATATTGTTATCTCCATGTTTTGCTTACTTGTTTATATATATTCTTTCCTCGTTGTTGTCGTGTTAATTACGTGAGGAGTTTTATATATATATATTTTTTTTTAAAAGATTCTATTTCAATGCGGAGTTTTTCCTCCCACTTCCAATTGTATTTCTTTCACTTTTACTATCACTTTTATTTTCTTCTTGGTATTATCACTTGAAGGTTTTATATTTTTTTCTTTTTTTTTCCGACTGCGCCAGAATTTTAAGGAAACACGTCTTTATTTGTTAACAGACAAATTAAAAGTGAGTGAGCAAGCTTGGTTTAAACGGTAGAATGGCGTGTTTTGTGTTTCACAACGGCACATTCCATTTGTTGTTAATTCTAACGTTGACATTGCTAATGCTTTTGTTGCTATCGATGCTGTCGATGCTGTTGATGCTGTTGATGCTGTTGATGAAGTCTATGTTTGTATGTATATATGCGTATGTAACTCTCGGGGCTCTACTTTTATTCAGTATGATGGCCAATACTAATACACCTAATTTTCAGTCAGACTGGATTTGATTTCAAAGGCAACACTAAATCGATACTGATCGTTCTTCGGTCTATTAAAACCAGGATTAAAATTTTGTGAAATATTTTTCTAATAAATAGGGGAACGCTGCTGTTCTTCACAGTATTGTCGGTGCATTCGGTGCATGGTTTCAATATTAACAGCGATGTGATAGAGCACAAGGATAGCTTATAATGTGTTTCTTCATGCCTTTAGCCAGTGTCTGTCTTCTTTGTCCTCTTCTGTCGAATGAAGCCACATCGATGGTCTAGTTTTCGTTCCACGAGTAGTTTTTGTAAAACACAACTTTGTGTCAATGTTGCCTAGATGATTTTGTCTGTGGTGCTTAGTTTACTGCATGCTCGTAATGATAGTGACCGCAATCAGTTATTTATCGGCATAAGCGGTACCTAACGCAGAAAATATATGGTAAGCTACTGCAGTACACAGATAAAATCTAAGGTGGCACGCTCGATGTGTAAAGTAGGTTTGAGTTATCTTCTTTTAGGATGACAGCGGGGAAAACATTTTCACACTACCCTGAGTAGTCAATCAATAATTTTGCTTGTCAAATCGTACAACATCCGGTTGATCCTTAACAGTTGATCAAAAGGCTTTACTGGTTTAAGATTTCAATCGTAGAGCAGTACTCAACTCAACACCGACGTCTCGGACAGGGTGACGACCCTCGGAAGATATTACTTTGAGGTAGTCTACCAAGGCTTCCCTATCAATTCAGAAAACTACACCCACCGCTGAGATTAATCGAAGAATAACTTTTGTCAATCGTTTCTATTTTAAGGTAAGAAGGCAATTGAAAAACAAAGCCCTCTCTGGAACAACAAAAGTGACTCTATACGAGTATATGATTTTAATCCTGATCCAGTCCTGCGATTTTTTTTCTATTCAACGAGCTCTAGTAATACTCGTATTGCTAACCTTTAACAGATTTAAATCAATGAGGTGTCCTTGTTTCAATAATAATTTCCAGTTTTTTTAATTCAATGCTAAGCATGTGACATTAATCGGTGTGTTTGCGAGCAAGATTTAATTATATTTGTGTTTCCTAATTAAGCTAATTAATAAAAGATACTATTATCCTGTAAGGAAAGAGGTATTCTGGTATTGTTTCCATCCAGGAATTAAGATTAAACTGTCAATTGAATTGCGTGCATTTAGTACGAACTAATTACTTTTAAGGGAAAGTAAGTAAGTCGGCTCACCTTTCGTTGCCTTTTATGTCGAATGTAGTTTTGAGATATAATTTTTCTTTTATTCTGTGCGTGAGGTCACCTACACCTTTAATACATTTTCAAATAGAAAGCGAATTGAAGTGAATTTAATGAATTTCCTTTTTGATAGTATTCATGTTGACTATTCGCTTTTTTTTGTTTTTATTTTCATTTCCGGATGACTTCACGTATTTTTAACTTGGTTTGGAAGTTACCTTCTTCATTACTTGGTTGATTGTCTTAATATAGACGATTGCCCGGTTATTGATGATTTCGATAAAACAAATGTGACTCTGAAAAAATTATTAATGCATCACGAAGTGGTTTAGCGAATTAACTAATAAGTAAGGTGCTTGGTTAAGCATTAAATTGTACCGTTCGTTTATTAAAATAAAGTGAACTATAGCTTTTGTTAACTTCTTGATATTCCACATAGTTGTATGTTAATATGCATCAGTGATGATTATTGTAAATTTAATGTTCATTATAAGGGTATCCTTAGGAAGACTCTGCTTTACGTCTGTTGCTTGGGAATTTCTTTTTGATAAAATAACTGAAACCTCTGAGGCATCGCGCCTTATAAAATCCTCTCAACAAGTCCTTCGATGCCTAGCTGCTTTGCTTGAAAAAAAGCGACTGCTCTTGGACGACCAGAAGTGATGAATCACTCAACCTGATACTGGATACCCACTTTCCAGGTAGCTCCCCATTCTCGGCCAGCAACAAAAGATGATGGTCTTTTCACAAGAGATAAACTGCTTTGGGCACTGCACAGTTTCAAACTAAACAAGTTTGATGGCCCGGACAGTATAATTTCTGCCGATCTACAAAGATGAGGATGTAATACTGCCATCGCGTGAGAATATCATGAGTCATGATGTGGTCTTCATCCCGAAAACCAGAAATAGTTCTCATGTCGCCCCAAAGGACCTAAGACCATAGTCTATCAAATCTCTTCCTGAAAACTCTAGAACGATGGATTGATATCCATATACGATCTAGTCTTAAGTCTAGACTTCTATCTAAGGCACAATATGACTATTATAAAGGAAAGACGGTGAAAACAGCTCTGCATTCTCTAACCAGCCACATCGAACCATCCCCTACATTGAAGAGAAAATACAATGGTCGCTTTCCCAGACATAGATTGATCCGCAATCAAGACGGCGCTGTCAACTCTAAAGATAGATGACTCACTTTGGGAATTAATCAGTCTTAAGCTAAAGAGCGGATGGCAACGATTAGTATAAGGCCTCGTAGAAGTAGCATCTTCCGACAGGTGCTGGTTCCTTAAATGACGAGAATGAGCCTCTGCAGCCGAACATCTTGCAGCTCTGCTAATAAGTCCTACTTCACGCCTCCCCGTGGCGCCATCTGGGAATCTCACTAGAGGTTGCGAAGTGAAGGGGGCAAATGGCGAGTTTCCTGCGCCATTAACCAGGATTAGTGTCGGAAAAACAAAACAAGACCTTATCCGGGCTACTCCGACATATTTTGAGCTCAGGCCGGAAAGGATTTCCAGGACTTAGTCAGGGTCTTGGAAAAGAGCTGGTGGCGGACGAGCACTATAAGGGCCAACGGCAGCCTCACATCCCGGAATTGGTTACTGGCTTCGGTGTAACCGACCCCTCGTCCTAGGGGCACTCAAAATGGAACTGGTCCTCCAGGTTGGGGGTTGTGCCGCCGGGGTAACTGCCCGGCCATTTAAAAAAAAATTAAGTTACGAAGCATCAACAAGCCTCGGATATGGACGGATCTACTGTTCACAACCCACGCAAACGATTTAAGGACAATGAGCTTCGGATGTGCACGTGGAATGTTAGATCCCTTAATAGACCACGTGCAGCCGAGCAACTAGCGGAGGCCGTAGACTGCTGCAAAGCAGACATAACCGCCATCCAAGAAATGCGATGGGATGGGCCGGACAAAAAGAAGATGAAAAACTGCGACATCTACTACGGCAATTGCTATCGACGGCAAAAGCAGGGCTTATTTGGATGCGGATTTGTTGTCGGAGGCAGACTAAGACAAGAAGTCCTCAGCTTCCGGCATGTGAGCGAGCGCCTCGTAGCAATCCACATCAAGGCTAAATTCGCCAACATAAGCCTCATATGCGCGCATGCCCCCACAGAGGAGAAAGATGACGACACATAGGATGCCTTCTACGAGCTCCTTAACAAGACCTACGAGCAATGCCCTAACTATGACATTAAATTGTACTCGGTGATTTTAATGCAAAGCTAGGAAGAGAGGGTATTTTTGGAGGAACAATCGGAAAATATAGCCTGCACAACACCACCTCCGATAACGGATTCAGGCTAATCGACTTTGCGGCGGGGCGAAACATTGTCGTGGCTAGCACGCGGCTCCCATATCTCGACATACACAAGGGGACTTGGAGAACTCCTGATCAATCAACAGTCAACCAGATTGATCACATTGCGATCGACTAGAGACACTCCTCCAGCATTATG
Source organism: Volucella inflata (assembly GCA_928272305.1). Lineage (NCBI taxonomy): Eukaryota > Metazoa > Arthropoda > Insecta > Diptera > Syrphidae > Volucella > Volucella inflata. The sequence goes on along the minus strand of OV743717.1, from coordinate 77,704,898 downwards.
GATGTCCGTACGTTCCGAGGAGCCAACATCGACTCGGACCATTACCTTGTTGTAGCCAAGGTACGGTTGTGGATATCCCAAACTCCGCCAAGACAAACTAATGCTGTGAGAAAATTCGACGTCAGACGGCTACAATCGCAAGAGATCGCCAAGTCCTTTTCCGATCGAGTGTCTCTTAATCTCTTAAGAGATCCAATGCCGCCAACATCAAGCATCGAAGACCATTGGAAACACTGCCAAAACGCCATCAGAGATGCCGCCTCTGATGTGCTGGGTTTCACTCGTCCACCACAACGAAACCCCTGGTTCGATGATGAATGCCGGCAAGCACATGCAGCTAAGCAAGATGCATATAACGCGGCGCTGCTTAGAAAGACCAGAGCTGCTCATGAGCTCTATGAGCGGAAGAGGAGAGACGAGCACCGGCTTCTCAGGAGGAAGAAGAAAGAGCATGAGAAGCGCGCGATCGAGGAAATTGAGAGATGCTACTCCAGGAATGAGGTTCGGAAGTTTTACCAAAAGGTTAAAATAACATGCCGCGGAAACAAACCGAACCGAAGCCTGTAGAGATGAACAAGGGAACATCGTAGTAGAATCGCAGTCGATGCTGAGGATTTGGAAAGATCATTTCTGCAGACTGTATAACGGCGATGACGGACCAAATACCGCTATCAGGCAGAATCAACCTTTCAACCTGGACGATGATGACCAGCAATTCCGTCCACCCAACCTGGATGAAGTGAAGATAGCCATATCGAAGCTTAAGTCCAACAAAGCTGCTGGAGCGGATGGCCTGACTGCCGAGCTCTTCAAAGTAGCAGGCGATGGCTTGGTAAGGAGCATACACCAACTCATCTGTAAAATATGGTCGGACGAAAGTATGCCCGATGAATGGAACCTCAGCATTGTTTGTCCGATTCTCAAGAGAGGAGACCCTCTGCACTGCGCCAACTACAGAGGCATCAGTCTCCTTAATATCGCATATAAGATCTTATCTGCCGTATTGTGTGAACGCCTGAAGCCGTTCGTCAACAACCTGATAGGTCCATACCAATGTGGCTTCAGGCCAGGAAAGTCCACCATCGACCAAATATTCACACTACGGCAGATCTTGGAGAAGACCCATGAGCTTCAGATCGATACCCACCACCTACTCATCGATTTTAAGGCCGCGTATGACAGCATCTATAGAGACGAGCTATATAGAGCAATGTGTAGTTTTGGCATCCCTGCCAAACTCGTCCGTCTGTGCAGGATGACGATGGAGAATGCACGCTGCTCCATCAAGGTCGGTAAAGATCTCACCGAGACCTATGGTGTCCAGAAAGGATTTAGACAAGGCGATGCGCTGTCATGCGATTTTTTCAACATCGTACTTGAAAGAATAGTGCAAAACTCACGAGCAAACACAAGAGGCACTATCTTTCAGAAGTCCGTCCAACTACTCGCATACGCCGACGATATTGACATCATCGGGAGAAAGCAGCGTGATGTCAGTGGCGCTTTTGCCAGTACTGAGACGGAAGCGGCGAAAATGTGTTTAGCGGTCAATGAGGGCAAGACCAAGTATATGCTGTCAAGCAAAAAGGACAACCAACACCGACGTATCGGATAGAACGTCACCCTCGACAGATATAACTTTGAGGTAGTTAAGGACTTTGTCTACCTAGGCTCCGCTATAAATACAGACAATGACACCAGCGCTGAGATCAAGCGAAGAATAACTCTTGCCAACCGCTGTTTCTTTGGGTTAAGAAGGCAATTGAGTAGCAAAGCCCTCTCTCGGACAACAAAAGTCACCCTTTATAAGACTTTAATAATCCCGGTCCTGCTCTATGGCGCAGAGGCATGGACATTATCAAAAATGTATGATGGTGTTCTTGGTTGCTTCGAGAGAGCAATTCTTCGGGCGATCTTCGGTCCCGTCTGCATTGACGGTGAGTGGAGGAGGAGATACAACGACGAACTGTATGGACTGTACAGCGACATGGACCTAGCCAGAAGAGTGAAGATCCAAAGACTGAGATGGCTGGGTCATGTAGAGCGCATGGACACCAATGCTCCGGTCCGAAAAGTCTTCGAATCCGCCCCCGAGGGACAGCGCAGTAGAGGAAGGCCAATACTCAGGTGGCGCACGCAAGTGGAAGAGGACCTCAGCCAACTTAGCGTGCGAAACTGGAGGCAGCTAGCCAGGGATCGAGCTGGCTGGAGAAGCTTGTTGACTGAGGCCCATGTCCACCCCGGACTGTAGCGCCACCTAAAGTAAGTAAGTAAAGTAAGCTAAAGAGCAGGATAATCAACTCAAACTGGGTGGGTCTTCTGTAAAAAAGACCCAGCAGAAGTACGCCGCAAGGCTATGTCTTTTCTCCCCTTTTCTGGAACTTAGTGGTTAACGACCTGTTGATATACCTTTAAGCGGGTGATAGCAAGGTGGTTGCTTATGCAGATGAAGTTACTATAACCGTCTTGGGAAAACATTTCTATACTATTAAAGACCCTACAGTATAATCTTAACGAATTTGGCGGATCGCTGTGGATGGGTAACAAGCCCCCATTAAAGCCGATCTTGTCCCCTTTTCTATGAAATAGAGAATTCCGATCTTAGACCCTCCCTTAATCAACTGTATTTACTTGGACACAGCGAAATATCTGAGTCTAATTTTCGACAGGAAACTAAGCTCGAAACCTTATATTGAAGATAGAGTAAAGGAAGCCACAGTAGCTTTATTCTCTTGCAAAAAAGCCACCGGGAACGACATTTTCAGAAGAGTGGCCGTTAATGCAGCTATTCGCCCTTAAGCCACTGCGTAGTAGACAAATTATCTTTATGGCCACGCTTATGTTCTTAACTCACTAGGAATCCTACCAGGGAAAATCGACCACACCATTCCCAAACAGTGGTTGGACAAAAACTTCCATGTAAGCGTTCCCTCCAAATCCTGCTGGACGACAAATCAATCCACTTCTATGCGGACGGTTCAAAGACCGATAATGGGGTTTGTGGCGGTGTCTCGCTGATGAGCTTAAACTAAGCCTCTCCTTCCGCCTTCCCAATCACTGCAGCGTGTTTCAAGCGGATATCCTTACAATTAAGGAAGTGCTGCAATGGAACGTTATAGACTGCCGATCATCTCTCATGGCGATGGCAGAGCAGTTCAACTTTCACCTTTGCTGGATGCCGGGACATAGAGATATTCCTTGGAACCGTAGAGCTGACGAACTTGTCGAAATTGGAACCACAATAGCCATTCTACCTGAAAAAGGCAAACAATCTCTATATGCAAACAAGAACTACCTTAAGATTTATGCTAATAGAACAACAAACTTTGGGTGGACGGTTGGATCAAACAAATCTGGCCAAACTTGAATCTGAATCGCTTTATGAACTTTTGAGTGGATCTGCTTACAGCTTTTCAAGAGCCCAGCGACTGAAATGGATAAGATTTGGAAGGTTGACCAGCTTCAGTTCTTTCACGAATTGAATTTTGTATGATTTTATACTAAGATCGTTAGTCTTAATATCCAAAGTTGTTGTATACGAGAATCCAGGCTTATGAAAGCTTCACTCACCGCTACCGCCGCAATATTTTCTTTAATATACGCTAGATGTGGTCTATTCGGTCGCGTATTATCCAATAATGAAAATTGGGTGTATGACCTTGTTTGTTTCATGACCATAACTACTTGCTTTAAGCGTACGTTACACATTCCTCGTAGAATGCTAAATAAAAACAAATATTTTGACGTTTATCTCACATCACAGTGAATCTAGTCTCCGACACAGATAGAGAAGAAGAGACCTCGTTTCTTTACAATGATGAATTCAATTCCCCTCCTAGTATAGAAGAGGTTGGCTAAGATATCGAAAAGTTGAAGAACAACAACGGAGCCTTTCAAATATGACAGTGATGTTTCCTTAGAGTGCGCTAATCTTCAGCCAGGTTTGGAAGAGTGCCCAGTGGCTGGACTATCAGTTTGTGCCCTATCTCAAAGCAAGACTTTCCTCTGCCTGTTGGAACATAGTTGTGCTTTATATAGTATCCAACGTACTAAGTGACCGCCTTAAGCCGATGCGCAACACATTAATCACGGAAATCAGAAAGGCTTTTGACCCGGTAGATCAATGATCGAGAAAATTGTCAAAAGCCAAATCCTGGAAGATACTTACAAATTTCAAATTAAGGCAATTGAAATTGAATTGCTAGGTAACGCTGAAATACACGCGATGCAATGTGAAATTCGGAAGTTTCTACACTGCCGAAACAGATAATGAGCGGAGCAAGTGTTAGCGCAGAAGACACTATTGTCAAAAAATTTATCCAGCTGCTGGGATAGTCTTTTGGCATTGAAGCAAGTGAAGCGAATTGGCATTAAGATAGTCTTGAAGACAAAATGTTTCCTCCACAAAAGATTGGTAATGCCAGATTGATACATCGAATTGAGTGCTAAACTATAAGAAGGAGGAGAGAGTAGATATTAAAACTCTCTGGAACAAACTCTTCGTCGTATAGATTATTTTGTTCCGTATGCAAGGTAGTCGAATGATGAATCCGAAGTTGATTTCCACATTATTCGTGTATTTGTGGCATACGGCCGCAAATGCTTAAAAAAAATGGTCGAAAACTTTGTCTCTCGGATGACATTAATCCAGCCGTGTTGGGGATATGGCCGAAGTTGCATTTAAAATTTTAATTAAAATGAAAACAATTTATAAATAACACTTAAATTTCTTGCTTCCTCTACCTGAAATTCGTTATATTTGCTAAATTGTCAGGAGATTCATTCAAAGTAGGTACGCTATATTTTACTCGTAGTTGTCGTTAAGAGCAGTTGTTAGCTATTCGGGCAACTTCGAGTAGTGCAGGTTATTTACTTACTTTAGGTGGCGCTACAGTCCGGGCTGGACCTGGGCCTCAGTCAACAAGCTTCTCCAGCCAGCTCGATCCCTGGCTAGCTGCCTACAGTTTCGCACGCTAAGTTGGCTGAGGTCCTCTTCCACTTGCGTGCGCCACCTGAGTCTTGGCCTTCCTCTACTGCGCTGTCCCTCGGGGGCGGATTCGAAGATTTTTCGGACCGGAGCATTGGTGTCCATGCGCTCTACATGACCCAGCCTTCTCAGTCTTTGGATTTTCACTCTTCTGGCTAGGTCCATGTCGCTGTACAGTCCATACAGTGCGTAGTTGTATCTCCTCCTCCACTCACCGTCAATGCAGACGGGACCGAAGATCGCCCGAAGAATTTTTCTCTCGAAGCAACTAAGAACACCATCATCCATTTTTGATAATGTCCATGCCTCTGCGCCATAGAGCAGGACCGGGATTATTAAAGTCTTATAAAGGGTGACTTTTGTTGTCCGAAAGAGGGCTTTGCTACTCAATTGCCTTCTTAACCCAAAGAAACAGCGGTTGGCAAAAGTTATTCTTCGCTTGATCTCAGCGCTGGTGTCGTTGTCTGTATTTATAGCGGAGCCTAGGTAGACAAAGTCCTTGACTACCTCAAACTTATATCTGTCGAGGGTGACGTTCTGTCCGAGACGTCGGCGTTGGTTGTCCTTTTTGCTTGACAGCATATACTTGGTCTTGCCCTCATTGACCGCTAAACCCATTTTCGCCGCTTCCGTCTCAATACTTGCGAAAGCGCCACTGACATCACGCTGCTTTCTCCCAATCTATGTCAATATCGTCGGCGTATGCGAGTAGTTGGACGGACTTTTGAAAGATAGTGCCTCTTGTGTTTGCTCGTGAGTTTTGCACTATTCTTTCAAGTACGATGTTAAAAAATCGCATGACAGCGCATCGCCTTGTCTAAATCCTTTCTGGACATCAAAGGTCTCGGTGAGATCTTTACCGACCTTGATGGAGCAACGTGCATTCTCCATCGTCATCCTGCACAGACGGACGAGTTTGGCAGGGATGCCAAAACTAGACATTGCTCTATAGAGCTCGTCTCTATAGATGCTGTCATACGCGGCCTTAAAATCGATGAATAGATGGTGGGTATCGATCTGAAGCTCATGGGTCTTCTCCAAGATCTGCCGTAGTGTGAATATCTGGTCGATGGTGGACTTTCCTGGCCTGAAGCCACACTGATATGGACCTATCAGATTGTTGACGAACGGCTTCAGGCGTTCACACAATACGGCAGATAAGATCTTATATGCGATGTTAAGGAGACTGATGCCTCTGTAGTTGGCGCAGTTCAGAGGGTCTCCTTTCTTGAGAATTGGACAAACAATGCTGTTCCATTCATCGGGCATACTTTCGTCCGACCATATTTTACAGATGAGTTGGTGTATGCTCCTTACCAAGCCATCGCCTGCCGCTTTGAAGAGCTCAGCAGTCAGGCCATCCGCTCCAGCAGCTTTGTTGGACTTAAGCTTCGATATGGCTATCTTCACTTCATCCAGGTCGGGTGGACGGAATTGTTGGTCATCATCGTCCAGGTTGAAAGGTTGATTCTGCCTGACAGCGGTATTTGGTCCGTCATCGCCGTTATACAGTCTGCAGAAATGATCTTTCCAAATCCTCAGCATCGACTGCGATTCTACTACGATGTTCCCTTGTTCATCTCTACAGGCTTCGGTTCGGGGTTTGTTTCCGCGACATGTTATTTTTACCTTTTGGTAAAACTTCCGAACCTCATTCCTGGAGTAGCATCTCTCAATGCTCTTTCTTCTTCCTCCTGAGAAGCCGGTGCTCGTTTCTCCTCTTCCGCTCATAGAGCTCATGAGCACCTCTGGTCTTCCTAAGCAGCGCCGCGTTATATGCATCTTGCTTAGCTGCATGTGCTTGCCGGCATTCATAATCGAACCAGGGGTTTCGTTGTGGTGGAAGAGTGAAACCCAGCACATCAGAAGCGGCATCTCTGATGGCGTTTTGGCAGTGTTTCCAATGGTTTTCGATGCTTGCTGCTGGCGGCATTGGACCTCTTAAGAGATTAAGAGACACTCGATCGGAAAAGGACTTGGCGATCTCTTGCGATTGTAGCCGTCTGACGTCGAATTTTCTCACAGCATTAGTTTGTCTTGGCGTAGTTTGGGATATCCGCAACCGTACCTTGGCTACAACAAGGTAATGGTCCGAGTCGATGTTGGCTCCTCGGAACGTGCGGACATCCATAATGCTAGAGGAGTGTCTTGCGTCGATCGCAATGTGATCAATCTGGTTGACTGTTGATTGATCAGGAGTTCTCCAAGTCCCCTTGTGTATGTCGAGATGTGGGAACCGCGTGCTAGCCATGACAATGTTTCGCCCCGCCGCAAAGTCGATTAACCTCAATCCGTTATCGGAGGTGGTGTTTTCCGATTGTTCCACCAAAGATACCCTCTCTTCCTAGCTTTGCATTAAAATCACCGAAGGACAATTTTAATGTCATAGCTAGGGCATTGCTCGTAGGTCTTGTTGAGGAGCTCGTAGAAGGCATCCTTGGTGTCGTCATCTTTCTCCTCTGTGGGGGCATGCGCGCATATAGGGCATATGTTGGCGAATTCAGCCTTGATGCGGATTGCTACGAGGCGCTCGCTCACATGCCGGAAGCTGAGGACTTCTTGTCTTAGTCTGCCTCCGACAACAAATCCGCATCCAAATAAGCGCTGCTTTTGCCGTCGATAGCAATTGCCGTAGTAGATGTCGCAGTTTTTCATCTTCAGGTGCAGGGTCAGGTTTTCTAGCATAAATCTTGTAGCTTATTGGCCCTTTAACGGATGTCGTCATATTATCCAAGAACTAGGGTCATCTTGTAGATACACTGGACTGACATCACTCTGAAACGTCTTTCAATAAAAAAAGATTGAATGTTTACTTGCCTTAAAGCAGAAGTTTGGAGTTTTTGAGTCCACATGATGTGCGATTGCGATAAGCTTCCCCATTGCGATAAACCATACCTTATTCTAGATTCGATCAGAGCATAATAGGCTAGAAATTTAATTTTCAGTTTTGGTGTAGAAGCACAGGCATCATTTTGTTTTTCATGACACATCTAACGACATTACTAAGCTCCTATCGGGAGCTTTCCTATCAGGATTATTTTCAGAGACTCGTGATGAACCACTATAGTGGAATCATCTGCAGAAACAAATGGTGCACCTCTTCTAAAGGTCCGTAGGGTGTTATTTCTTTTCATGATGTAGAGGATGGGACCTAGTTTAGATTCCTGAAGGAGCCCACAATACAACTGTTCTCTTCTAATGTGCTCAAAAATTTACATGAAATTGGACCTTTAGAAAAACCATTGTATTTTCACGAATCCCAACATGCTACAGATGTTTTCAGTGGCGCAATGTGTTAGTAAATTGCGATTTGTATGTAAAATGTTGGTAGCACCCTATGTAATCTGTGACGTTTTGTGCTTATATTAATAAGATGACGATTTTTGTACTACAGTATTCCATATCGCTAAAGAAAATTTTTTATTTCAGATGGCCGAAACCGGAGTGTATTTGCATAAACTGAAACCTCGAGATGATTATGGAATACTCCTGCAAATGGTGAGTTATTTTTGATAAAAAATACAATAAGATACCGATATTCCACGTGGTATTGAACGACTACTTAGCACCTTTTGGTATGGAAATACTCTAGAGTGTTTCATAGCTCACGTGCATTTCCCTTCAGTTTTTGTGTTTATGCCTTTTGTTGTAATTTCATGATATAGTACATGACTTCCTAGACCTTGTGTAGGTGTCAGGTATACGCTTGGCCACTAAAAAGAGACAAATTTCAATGTTCTTTGTGCTACATAAGAAGGATTATTTTTCAATTTGTTTTTCGCATGTGTAATGATGGACATGGGTAGGAAGGTATAACATGTATCTCCATAAATCTTGTCACTCCCCTTGGCGAATTGTCGCATAAGTGAAAAGTGATATAGTGAAAAGGTTTGGAAGAATTAAATAATCCTCAGTTTAGGTATGGAATATGCAAATTTCACATGTTTTTACAGCTACGAGTATGTTGAAATGAACTATCTTGATGTCCTTCAACAATGCAATAAATCTACATATAACTTTGGGTGGTGTAGCCTGGAAGAAGAGATTAAGCAAACTATCATTTAAGTGTGGTATAATAAAGGATACTAATTCTAGCATTGCTGACTGCGCTACATGAGATACTCCAAAATTGGGATAGATTTTGCGCCAGCAAAGACGAAAATTATGTGGCCATATCATAATCAACTCTAGATTTTCCAAAGTTCATGGAATATCTTTCGGCACATTTATGATAATGCTTCCAGGTGCTTCGAGGTTAAGGTTTTAATGCTTCATATGATATGCTCTCCTCTCTAAGCTCATCGGACCATTGTGTCAAATTATTTAGAAAAAAATATCCTACAGAACCGTATGGCAATACAAGAAAATCAATTGGAGCGGACTAAATACCTTCTTAAGTAGTTCTAACTGGTCGTTATGTTTCGTCGGTAATGACCCCCAGAAAAAAGTTGGCTCGAGCTGTCAGGGAACAATTTTTTCGGTCTTCTTAGGATTAGCTATTTCCTGACCAGTGGACGAATTGAAAGACGAAATGAACAAGTAGAAAAGCGAATATGAACATACTCAAAGAGTTAAAAGTAAAATGTTAAAGAAATATTTAAGTTCCATAATCTGACACGAACCGGAAATGCCATTTGTGTGGAGATGCCAAATACAATGTAATTACCAACACTCCTCCTCGTTACGTGTCTAAATGATGCACGCCTAGAATTTCAATGCACCTTTTGTGTTTAGAACCGGGTAGTCCCTTGGTTAGTAGGTCTTTTTGCTCCTTAAAGTCTACTGGACCAAATGATAGCGAATGTCGTTTAGCTTTGTACGGGAGTGGTATACTGGATCCGAGGCCAGCTTCTTGGCTCCATTGTCGCAATATACCACTGCATCGTCAACGAGTGATACACATTCGAGTTCTTTCAGGAATCTCTGTAAAGATATGGCATCCTTTCTTGTACTTTCTCTCAGTGGGTGAGAGCGCAACAGTTCGTTGTTTCCGCGATTCCCATGTGATGGCTCCACCTGCAAGAATAAATGCGTAGCAGCTGTATGATCGTCGATCTTCTGGACAGTTTCCCCAGTCAGCGTCAACCATTCTCGTAAGTCCGGGGTCTGATGGTGAATAAACCAGGCCTATATTCTTCGTACCTTGCAGGTAGGATAGGACACGATTGGACGCGACCCAATGTTTTCACTGGTGGCAGTAGGGCAACTGACTTAACCTGCTGACTGCATGTTGAATGTCCGGACTAGTTCCCATAGCAAGGTACGAGTACATTAATGAACCGACTAACTCACGGTGTGCCATGTTTTCCGGGTCTTTAACCTTTGGATGACCGTTGCTACTTGAAACTCCACCAACGGATATTGGGGTAGATACCGGTATACTCTCCGTCATTCCAAATCTTGCTTACACATACTCAATGTATCCTCGTTGATCAATGGAATACCCATCCTTATATTTTATAAATCGCAATCCGAGACAACACTGAACTTTACCAAGATCCCTGATCTCAAAAGCCTTCGATAGGCCATTCTTGAGGTTTTTAATGCCCCTAGAGTCACATAAGATCAAAAACAAGTCATTCACGTATATCAATACCAGCAAAATGCCTCCACTTGAACCACGAGAATACACACAGCTATCGGATTTCGTAGGACACAATGCAAGACTTCGAAGCTCCCGGTCTAATTTTTCATACCAGCACCGACCAGCCTGTCGCAAAGAGTACTGTGACTTTTTAAGAAGACACAACTTATTACCCTCCCGAAGATCAGAAAGCATTTTCTTAACTTTTTTGTTAAGCACAACATCTTTTTCAGTTCCGATAATGTATTGAAGACTCTCCTTGGTCATTTCTGGAACCTCCATGAAAATTTCTTCGGGTTATGATCCATTTAAATATGCTGTAGTGACATCGAATTGGTGGATTTTCATTCCATACTGAGCAGCCAGCGCCGTAGAATTTAACGGGAGCAAAGGTTTCGTCGAAGTCGATACAGGCGCACTGCAAGAATCCCCTTGCAACGATCATGGCATTCCTCCGTTGAAGTCCTCCATCAGACTCGTACTTGTTTCTTAGTATCATTCGACAGCCTATAGCTGAACGGTCGGCAAGCGCCTAGGTGTTACTTTGGATGAAACATTTTAACTCGGCAGCCATAGCGTCGTACAACTTTCGAACGTCTGGTCCTGAAATCGACAAATCCAAATCTATTTCGGCCAGTAGACCGCATTCACAAGACACATTGTTTGTCTATCAGGCAATCTTGTTATTTGCTTGGGAGTTCTTCTACAATCCCAATTCTATACTGTGCGTGAACTAATATTCCAAAATCATCATGTGACATACCGTGAGATTGAGACATGCTTGGTCATTAGTTCCACTTGCAGCCATTCAATATTGCATGAACATTTGGCCACCAAAGAGATTTGATCGCGTTCGAAACCATTTATCATAAAAAAAAAAAAAAAAAAAAACCATTTATCATTCGACAATCGCTCAAAAAAAGGCTTGTGTTGATTGGTGTCAAAAAATGTTAAAAAAAATTCAATCGCGGTACTTCAAAAGACGTATATTAAGGCGATGAATCATGGATCTGTGCATATTAACCAGAAACTAAAAAAAATCGACTGCATGGATCTTTCAAGAAGGGAAAAACCAACAAAAGTTGTTCGCGCACGAAGCACTTCCAAGCAAACGGGCGTTTGTTTTTTCGAAATAATTGGACATGTTGCCACGGAGCCATTAGTGAAACGTAGAACGGTCAATTCTGAATGGCACACCACCACTTGGAATGGTAAGGGAAACCAATCGCAGAAGACGAACCATTCCCCACCACGAAAATGTCTTGACTATATCAAGACTTAAGTAGCAACCTTCGTAATACCAAAAACCGAGATAAGAAGACTACAATATCCCAAAGGCAGTCAAAATTTCTGATCGTCAAAATTAAAAACAATTCTGATTTATCCTCCATCCCAACGCTCATTTATCTCGAAATTGCAGCTGCCAGCTTTTCGGACAAGGCCAATCTGCTTGCTGTACTTTCAGCAGCTATTTTCACATTTACAGATTGTACCTTCTCTCCGTCTAGACTTGAGTGCATAAAATCTTGGGATGAATCCACTTTCGCACTTGCAATCCAGTTGGTATTGCAGATTGCTAAAAGCATTTGTCCAGCCTGTCCCTGAAAATTTCAAATATTTTTCTCACTTCTTTTACAGACCACTCCACTTATGTCTCTTTTTTCCAAAGTCCTAGTAACATAACAACCATCAGCTCATGAAATATTACGAAACACGAAGAATATCACAATGACAAGCTGTACGGTTTTTGTGGTTTATTGCAACCCTAAAATACATCAATCTGGCAAAAGGTACAGTAGCTATTTAAACTTGAAATTCCTGAGGTATTCAACAAATTTGTCATTCCACTCTTTAAGTTCAAAATCTCTTCTTCAATAAATTAGAAATTGCCTTTCGGAACGGTTAATTCAAAATGATTTCACATCTGATATTGGCAAAATAAATGCTGGTGTGCCGCAAGGCTCCATTCTGTCTCCGACGCTCTTAATCTCTTTATATTATCTCTGGTCTGCAATTTCTATTTCAATATGTTCCTTTCCTAATGACACTATTCCCTCGTTTTCATATACGTTCCCGATCTCACGGCCCTGCTCTTCGGCTCTAGAACGAATTGTGACAATATACGAGTACATAGTTCATCTCGGTGTGATATTTTCTTCAAACAAAGCTGCTCGGAGTACTCGATAATTACAATAAGAGCAATTTCGCAAGGTCTTTTCAGCGCAGCGATATTTTTTTCCATATCTTACCGTTGTGTGAGAAGTGGCACTTGCCTTCTTCGTAACTGTTCTAAGTAATAGAAATGATTTTTGCTGGCTTACACCTCCTAACGGAGTTTCTACTTACAGAATCTTGTTTTAAGCTGTTATATGCTTTCTCATAGCCTGCATTCTGCTGTGTTCAACGAAAGTTTGGATCCCAGCCGATTCAAGCATTCCTTAAAGTTTTTGTTCTGAACTATTCTGCCTCTTCGTAAGGCTTGCGGAGGAATCACGCCAGTTACCCCAGTCAAGATTATCCTGCTTAGGAAGTTTGACAATTTATTTCCAACCAACCAGTTAGTGTACCAAACCTAATGAGATGCCAACCCAACCTTAACTATTCGACTTTTCATGATAATAAATGATTGCATAATTTTAGGTACAAGTGTTTTCTTTGGAAATTCTGCACAGAAGACGACCACTGACAGCAGCTGGATTTTTTGACATGAATTTCAAACTGTTTACATCCGTAAGTTTGAATTCCATTACTAGTATTTAACGAACTGAAATTATCTTTTTCTTTCTTATTGTAGATTGTAGCAGCAGTAACCACATATCTGATAATTATCATTCAATTTCATTTGGCCAATTTGCAGTTACATCAACAAAATAATCAATCGAAACCATGAGCGAAGACACCTACCAACAGTAATCTTGAAATGAATTGTGAATGAATCTTAAATCTTAATTGGTTTATGTCTTGAATTTAAGTGCGAGCTTTTTCTTTAAAACAATAAAATCCGTAAATGCGCATTTAACTCAAAATTTATTATTTTTTTAAGATGCGAACACTGCACGCCAAAATGTTGGGGCCTACCTATGGAAATGACTTCATTCATTGCAGGAGATTGAACTTCACGAACTATTTTGAGCTGTTTCCAGATTCATTCTGATAATAAAAGTCGCATTTTACACCCACATTTTTTAAGGTTTTTGGGAGTTTTGTTTATCCACAAATATGGGAAAAACCGCTTTGTGTTTTATTGAGCACTGTTTAATTATTCAACATTTGTTTATGGTTCTTTAAATAGAAAGGTTGTCAAATCTAAAAATTTGCCAAGGCCTTCAATGAATGCCATAACGTGCCGTTGATCTACGCACTCAAATCGGAAGTCTTCTAAATAAATCAGGGTTAGGACATCCTAGAGGTAAAACTTGACAAACCGATCTTCTAAAATTCACAGCAAGCAAACGAAATAAGCAAAAATAAAAAAATTAATCCGTAATGTGCGACGATGTAAATCAAATACGGAAAAAGGCGCTGTCATTGACGACGAACAAATTGAGAAAAGGCTGGCTATTTGGGCGAGTCGCTTTTCGAAAACTCCCGCCGCGACCGCTGGACGGAAAATTTTCACAGAGTTTTATAAAAGTTCGAGGTGTTTGGCAAAGCGCTGAACAAATTATGCTACCAAACTATGTGGTTTCTCCTCAGGTAGTTTCGTGATGGTCTGGGAATCTAGATTTGGTTCAAGTGATTGAAAAAATAAATAAGGGGCACACAGAACAATTTTGAGAGAAAACGCTTAGACCTCTGGGCTAAGATTAATTTTAACAGGACAAACAAACGTCAAGGCCATCAAAACTACTTGAAACTGAAGAAATATATGGCTGCCGCAATCGTCAAAATTAAACTCTATACTGTCTGATTGCTGCAGCAGTATACTTTAGGCAACTGTTCAAAATTTGGTAGGTAAAATGTCAAGTAATCGAATGTTAGGGTGGCTTTTTCGAAAAAGTATTTTTTCTTTTCTTTCTCAGTGTTTGTAACAAAATGAAAATATACCGTATGACTAAAAATTACCCCCGGAATATCGCAAACAAACCGCGCTTAAGATGTTGTTAAAAGCTTGTTTTTATGTTGGTATGTCTGTCAAATGGCAATAAAATACTTGTTTCAGCGCCATTGTCGGGAGGGTTCTACGAATTTCGCAATGTTTACTCGTAATTTATTTGAGTAAAGAGTTTGCCTGAAATTTCGTGTTTTCTAACGCTCTGCACATATGTAGATTGTTGAAAATGTTAACGGTAGCTTGAGAGGACTCGACTATGTCGAAAACACAATCGTATGAGTGCTCCAAAGAGTGTAAAACGGGCCGTACTCTGGTTGATAATTTACCTCGTTCCGGCTGTCTATTCACCATTATAACTGACGTTAACATCGCTTAAGTTAAGAAGACTGTCCTTGCGGATCATCGTGTGAGCATCACGGAAATAGCAGTCGATCTTGGTGACTCGTTCGGATTGCTACAGAGCATTGTGCACGATGTTTGGGCATGAGACGAGTTGAAGCGTGACTTGTGCGAGAGTGCTGATTTTGTTGCAGAAACAGCATCATCGATAAAGAAATGCTTTCTTTGTGCCAAAACTGGGGAAGAAACATATAAACTACAACGGACATCGAAACTAACCAACAATCATAGGAATGGCACTTCTCAGACGAGCCAAAACCCAAAAACCCACCACAGAGTCGATCCAAAATCAAGGCTTTGTTGAACGTTTTCTTTGACTGCCGTGGTGTGGTCCAGTCCGAATCTCTTCCGCCAGGCCTTACTCTCTGGATTAAGGAGTATTAAGTAAACGTATTAAAAAAAATGTTCATCGTAAGGGGCCAAAATTGTAGAGAATCAACTCGTGGTTTCTTTATCAAGACAATGCACTGGCTCACACATCTCATCTTGTACGCGACTATTTGTTCAAAACCTACGTTCATACCGTTCCTATCCTATTCACCTGACATGGCTCCTTGTGACTTTTTTCTATTCCCACGACACAAGCTAACACTTCACAGAAAGCGTTTTGAGGCGACAAGAGAGAATTCGCAGAAGGAGGTAAACGAGATCCCAAAATAGGCCTATGAAAAGTGTTAAAAAGATTGGAGGAAGCATTGGAATATATGTATTGCTTGGAATGGATATTACTTTGAAGGGAATGAAATGAATATCGATGAATCATTGAACCATTTTCGTTTTATTGAAGAATTCCGGGCACTTTTTCATCAGAAGGTACACTTTCCCCATTCATTTCAAATGAGTATTATTCACTAGGCGGTTTTTTCTCTATTTTACATTGGATTTTATTCTTCTTCAAACACAGAGGGTAATACTTAACTTTTGGCCGGCAATGTTATTGTTTTGTTAAAAGAAAATTGTAAGGCCGCGTATGACATTATCTGTGGAGACTAGCTTTATTCTAGTATTAGCATACCTCTCAAACGCTTTCATATGTGCAGGATGACGTTCGTGAATGCACACATCAAGGTTGGTAAAAATCCCACCGAGATATGAAATGTCAGAAGAGGATTAAGACAAGGCAATGCGATGTCCCTCGTCCTAGGGGCACTCAAAATGGAACTGGTCCTCCAGGTTGGGGGTTGTGCCGCCGGAGTAACTGCTCGGCCATTTAAAAAAAAATTAAGTTACGAAGCAAAAACAAGCCTCGGATATGGACGGATCTACTGTTGACAATGAGCTTCGGATATGCACGTGGAATGTTAGATCCCTTAATAGACCACGTGTTCAGCCGAGCAACTAGCCATCCAAGAAATGCGATGGGATGGGTCGGACAAAAAGAAGATGAAAAACTGCGACATCTACTGCGGCAATTGTTATCGACGGCAAAAGCAGCGCTGATTTGGATGCGGATTTGTTGTCGGAGCGCCTCGTAGCAATCCGCATCAAAGCTAAATTCGCCAACATTAGCCTCATATGCGCGCATGCCCCCATAGAGGAGAAAGATGACGACACCAAGGATGCCTTCTACGAGCTCCTCAACAAGACCTACGAGCAGTGCCCTAGCTATGACATTAAAATTGTCCTTCGGTGATTTTAATGCAAAGCTAGGAAGAGAGGGTATCTTTGGTGGAACAATCGGAAAATATAGCCTGCACAACACCACCTCCGATAACAGATTCAGGTTAATCGACTTTGCGGCGGGGCGAAATATTGTCGTGGATAGCACGCGGTTCCCACATCTCGACATACACAAGGGGACTTGGAGAACTCCTGATCCCAAACTACTCCAAGGCAAACTAATGCTGTGAGAGAATTCGACGTCAGACGGCTACAATCGCAAGAGATCGCCAAGTCCTTTTCCGATCGAGTGTCTCTTAATCTCTTAAGAGATCCAATGCCGCCAGCATCAAGCATCGAAGACCATTGGAAACACTGCGAAAACGCCATCAGAGATGCCGCTTCTGATGTGCTGGGTTTCACTCGTCCACCACAACGAAACCCCTGGTTCGATGATGAATGCCGGCAAGCACATGCAGCTAAGCAAGATGCATTGAGAGATGCTACTCCAGGAATGAGGTTCGGAAGTTTTGCCAAAAGGTAAAAATAACATGCCGCGGAAACAAACCCCGAACCGAAGCCTGTAGAGATGAACAAGGGAACATCGTAGTAGAATCGCAGTCGATGCTGAGGATTTGAAAAGATCATTTCTGCAGACTGTATAACGGCGATGACGGACCAAATACCGCTGTCAGGCAGAATCAACCTTTCAACCTGGAAAATGATGACCAACAATTCCGTCCACCCGACCTGGATGAAGTGAAGATAGCCATATCGAAGCTTAAGTCCAACAAAGCTGCTGGAGCGGATGGCCTAACCGCCGAGCTCTTCAAAGCGGCAGGCGATGACTTGGTAAGGAGCATACACCAACTCATCTGTAAAATATGGTCGGAGGAAAGTATGCCCGATGAATGGAACCTCAGCATTGTTTGTCCGATTCTCAAGAAAGGAGACCCTCTGAACTGCGCCAACTACAGAGGCATCAGTCTCCTTAACATCGCATATAAGATCTTATCCGCCGTATTGTGTGAACTCCTGAAGCCGTTCGTCAACAACCTGATAGGACCATATCAGTGTGGCTTCAGGCCAGGAAAGTCCACCATCGACCAGATATTCACACTACGGCAGATCTTGGAGAATACCCATGAGCTTCAGATCGATACCCACCACCTATTCATAGAGACGAGCTATATAGAGCAATGTCTAGTTTTGGCATCGCTGTCAAACTCGTCCGTCTGTGCAGGGTAACGATGGAGAATGCACGCTGCTCCATCAAGGTCGGTAAAGATCTCACCGAGACCTTTGATGTCCAGAAAGGATTTAGACAAGGCGATGCGCTGTCATGCGATTTTTTCAACATCGTACTTGAAAGAATAGTGCAAAACTCACGAGCAAACACAAGAGGCACTATCTTTCAAAAGTCCGTCCAACTACTCGCATACGCCGACGACATTGACATAATCGGGAGAAAGCAGCGTGATGTCAGTGGCGCTTTCGCGAGTATTGAGACGGAAGCGGCGAAAATGGGTTTAGCGGTCAACGAGGGCAAGACCAAGTTTATGCTATCAAACAAAATGGACACTCAACATCGACGCACTTCTCGGATAAAATGACACTTTCGACAGATATAACTTTGAGGTAGTTAAGGACTTTGTCTGCCTTGGCTACGCTATAAATTCTGACAATGACACCAGCGCTAAACACAAATGAAGAATAACTCTTCCCAATCGCTGCTTCTTTGGGTTAAGAAGGCAGTTGACTAGCATAGTTCTCTCTCGAACAACAAAAGTTACCCTATAAATGACAATAATAATCCCAGTCCTGCTCTACCGCGCAGAGGCATGGATATTATCAAAATTGGATGAGGGTGCTTTTGGCTGTTTTGAGAGGAAAATACTTCGAGTGATTTTCGGTGCCGTCTGCATTAACGGCGAGTGAAGGAGGAGATACAACGAGTAACTGTATCGACTTAGCCAGAAGAGTGAAGATCGAACGCCTAAGATGGCTGGGTTAGGTGGAACGGATGGATATCAACAATCCGGTCCGAAAAGTCTTTGAATTCGCCCTTGAGGGAGAGTGCAATGAAGTTGGACCGAGGCTGAAATGGAAGGGGACATCAATGAGCTGAACGTGCGAAACTGAAGGAAGCTAGCAAAGGATCGCGGTGGCTGGGAACGCTTGTTGATTGAAACCCAGATCCACCCCGGACTGTACCGCCACCTAAAGTAAGTAAGTAGAGTGCATGACTATTGCTGGAACAGATATTGCGCAGAGACAATGATTTGCGCAATACAGAAATTTAGAAGCAGGTGGAATAAGTCGAAGTTAATAATTAAATAATCATCTATTCACGGCCTAGAACAAAACGTAACTGTGGACACTTCAAAGTGGTTTATTATTATACCTACTCGGGAGTAAACATCAACTCCACAAATCGCTTCCTACTAGAGACTCTGCAAAAATTGACCCCAGACACTTTGCTACTTCGATTCAGGATACAAATGGCATTATCGAGTGTTGTATTGTGGACAGGAAAGACACTCTCGAGAGACAAATTCCTAAACGGAAACCTAATTTGATTTGGGAAAAGGGAAAATGGAGGTGACTATATGACTGCGAACTCTTTGAGTCTTACCACATCGAGCCAATAGACAATACATCTCAGCAAAGAGGTACTTCGTATCACTACTCCGAAGTTCGATCTTGGATACTAAGAGTCAAGCTAACGCGATGCAAGAACTGCCACTTACAGCCCACAACTCTCTATCTATTTCAAATTTCATTGATCGAAGGTCGAAGCATAGAGGAGTCGCATTATCAACGTAGTCTTAAGCCGCACTAAAAATGATATCATTTGGGATTGCATTCGATTGCTAAAACTTATATAATAACTTCCGGACGTCTTTCGTCATAAGGTTCTATAATATGTACATACTCGTATGTAGTTTAAAGCTTATTTGCAAGTTCGTTTCAAACAAGTAGATTGGTGAACCATTACCTCTAATTGAACAGAATCGCACTTGATTTATTTCATAACAAATTCTACTATTCAAAGCTCGATTAGAATGAGATCATCTGTCAGGCGATTTTTTTTTAGTAGGTAATCTGCGAACAACTGACTATAATTTTCGTTGCGCAAAAGTAGCACTACACGCGACGTTGAAGTTGGTCTTGACTCGAAGGAACAAATTCAACTAAGTAGTCTACTCCGTTGAACTTAAAACATGTCAAACATCTTTTCATTTCTGTCAATGGCACTTTGGGGGCCTGTCGTACTGAACACACCTTTAAATAAATCGAATACGTAATTTTTAATGGATTGGAAAACGTAAACAGATGACGACTTTGTTTACAGAATGAGTTGCCGTCTATGTGTGCACGTGTATAAATATATATATGTGCCCTACTGCGAAAAGTTAACTATGTCAATGGGCGATCATAATGACATTGAATTTACATAACTAAACTGCTCCTGGTGAATGAATGTATCTGATAAACTTAGTTCTCGGCTTAAAAGATATGGTTGCCTTGAAACGTGGCAGATCCCAATAGACTTCAAGAGTGGACATAAAATCGGCTAAAGTACTGAATATTTTCGAACCGTGAATTTTTCAAAGAATCGTACAATAATTTTGCTCATTTGGGTCCACATCATCCACTTCTTATTGGCATCCTGATACCATACTGTGGGTATAGGAGTAGAGTGCTGGCTGCCGATCGTCGGATTCAAGGTTCAAATATCCGCGTTTTCTTTTTGTTTTGATCTAATTTGGAAATAGATTGTACATGGCAGGATCGAAAATCGTACTATATCGTAATGATTGGGGTTAGTGTTCGTTAAAGATCAGAAAGGGTTGTCTGATGGTCAAGTCCACATGGTATTGAAAAACAAAATTAAAATAAAAGGAACCGGGAGTTTATGTTAAATGGGGTCAAGCAATAAACTTAAAGATTAAACAAAAATTTCACAAAATAATTCGGTAGCACCAAAGGAAACGGAATATATTAATTATCAAACAAACACTGTTCCTTATGGAAAGTTGTCTGAGATCTCTCATCGTATGAAATGTACCAGAAGGCATGGTATGACTCGAGCTGTAAAGAGGCTTTCAGAGTTGGGGAACAGGTTTTTCCAGTTCTAAAGGGTGAGCCATCTGTTCGTTTATTTTTGAATCATTTGTTTTTTTTTTTGACACTGACAGCTCTTATTCGAGTTTAAAGAGCTAAAAATGACTGCAACGACTTTTTTTTAGTTTGAATACGATCAAAAACTGAGGCCACATTGTGTCGTTCGTGGAAAATATTAAAAATTCTGCCTTCTCCCAATGCTTATTTCTGATGACATCTCAGCTGTCATCTCCTTGGATAAGGCTAATCTGCTTGCTGTACACTTTGCGGCTTGTTCAGCAATTCCACGGGCCTTGTTGGTTCAAATTGCTGTGTTAATATTTTGATGAAAGTTTTAAGTTTTATTTCTGGAGTAACACTCTACACTCACAATCAACTGTACAGCATCACGCGGTAGGTCACGCGAATTGTTCTGATATATAGACTTCCCCTTCTACCTTTCTCATCTCCTCTTTCCGGCTTTTGAGTTCGTCCGTTTAGTCAAAGTTAACTTTCCTTGTTTATATTTCTTTTTTTGAGTTGAGATGTGTTGAGTAGTTACAAGAACCAGTCCCGTCCGACTAGCTACAGCCGAGTAACCGCGAGCGTGCCATTGCCGCCAACTTCTGCATCACGGATGCCTCCGTGGCTAACTAAACTCCTCACAATGTATAATGAATATTTTTAAAACCAATGGGATTCGTGGTGTTCGTGTGTAGCCCAGTATATCAGTTCCTCGATGCCACAGATATTCTGAAATCGATACCAGTTGCGTAGGACTCGGCGAGAAGTTGAGAGATACACAATAGACAAAGATTCTGGCAGTTCGCTGCCGTTCAACGACGGATTTGCCTGCCGTGTTAATTCCTTTTGGTGGAGAGTCTTCCGTCGTCCACAACAAGATCAGTTTGTTTGACTGTTTCATTACTTTTTGACGGTCGAAATCCAAAGACTTCTTACCTTAGTTTGTCGTTTATTATTAATCTCGCCCTAAATGGCCTTTTGACGCCACAGTGTTGATTTCACTGCGTGAATAAATCGACGCAGTGCACATCTTCATTGGGAGCGGATTCGAGAACTTTTTGGACCGGAGCGTTGGTGTCCATCCGCTCTACATGTTCCAGCCATCTAAATCGAGCAATTCTGACTACCAGTTTTGCCACGGGATTTTTGAAAGGGATGCTTGATCGTCAAAAGCCGTTTTATTTCAGATTGCAGACTTCCGACGTCACACTTAAAATTTAAGAAGGTTTGTCTTTTTTGAAAATGTCGCAGCACGTGATAAGTTTTTTTTTGAAAATGTGGGCATTCGTACCTAAGCTCCTATTAGGTAGTATTACAAATCAACGTTCAGAACACTGGAAACGCGCCTTGCTTTGATCACAATGTTGGTCATACATCGTTGGTTGGTTGGTTGGTCATACATCGATGAGGAGACCGCCAGGTCCTCTAATAAATGCCGAGAACTTGTTCACTAACTCTCTTTTGGCGTGTGCTTGCAATAACACTCTGCATATACATATACAAGGTGGCGCAAAATTAATCATCCTATCAATCATATTTGACATCTGTGAACTAGACAGCTGCAGTATACAAACAGAAAAGCAATGGAGCGCTATACTCCGCTAGAGCGTGGAATAATTGTGTCGATTTTTTTCACCAATATTCGGTCGGTGTTGTTAGCGCAGCGTGAATTCCGACGTCGATTTCCTAATCGTGTCGCGCCAACTGGGCAAATATTCCGGCGCTTAGCTAGTCAACTCAAACGGCCACCGGACTGGTCGTTCGGCCGAGAATATTGCGCCGGGACACACAATTAAGCACCACCAGACGGACCCTACAGCGAATTATAGTAAAAGACTTACACAGGTTCCCTTACAATGCAAACAGTGCATCAGTTGATGACTCCTGACTATCAGTCGCGGGTAAATTACTGTCAAGCCATCTTCAATCTCAACAACGAAGAGAACGTTTTTGTGTCGAAAATCATTATTAGCGACGACGAGCATTTCCTCCTAATCGGTTACGTCAATAAGCAAAATCTTCGTTTCTGGGCCCTGAAAATCCGCGTGTGATGCACGAAGAGCCATTATAGCCACTCAAAGCCACTGTGTGGTGCAGCGTTCTGGCGGGATGAGTGATTGGGCCGTATTTTTTTGAGGACGCCATCGGTAATACGGTCACTGTTACTGGCGAACGCTACAGGGCCATGATAAACGACTTCTTACTGCCGTAATTTAATGAGCGGGGCTTGTTGAACATGTGGTTTCAACAAGACGGTGCTATCGCACACACATCACGAGCCACAAAGGATATTGTAAAGGAAGCGTTTCCTGGTCGCGTTATCTCCCGTTTTGGCAATTTGGCATGGCCAGCAAGATCGCCCGATTTAATCATCCCAGACTTATTTCTTTGGGGCTACTTGAAATCGCGGGTTTATGCCAACAAGCCTCAGCCAATCGCAGCCCTTAAGGAGAATATTCGACAGGAATGCAAACAGTTATGTACGGAAATATTGCGGAAATGGAAAATGCGATAAAATGGCCACAAATGTGTATCAACACTGGCGGCAGTCACTTGGCGGATATCAGCTTTTCCACTTAACAAAAATAAAATTGTAAAGGTCCAAATAAAGATTTCCATCACTCAAAATCATCTTTTTCTATGTAATAAAAAAAGTTATTCAAAAACAAAATTCGATGATTAATTTTGCGCCACCTTGTATTGGGTCTATAACTTAATTCGTGCGGTTTGCTAAGAGATGGCGTAACTTGTATTATACCATCATTGGAACATGCGTTGAAAAGCTACAGTCATTGTACGTCATTTCGGTATATGTCATTCATTTGAAGCGTAAACAACAATAATTTCTTTTCACTCAAATATGTCGAACTTTGTGCCTGAAAAAGTGTTTTTGCGGGGAGTTCTTCTTCATTACTTTAATATGAAGAAAACTGCTGTCAAAAGTCATCGTACTCGTATTTTGGTGGAAGTTTATGGTGAACATGCGCTAGCTGAGTGAACGTGCCAAAACTGGTTTGCACAATTAAAAGTGGTGACTTGGCTTGGAAGACGATGAACGTGCTCGGCAGCCAAAAAAGTTTGAAGATGAAGAACTGGAAGCATTACTCTATCAAGATTGTTGCCAAACACAAGAAGAGCTCGCAGAATCTTTGGGTGTCACTCAAGCAGCCATTTTAAAACGTTTAAAAGCAGCTGGATATATTCAAAAGCGAGGAAATTTGGTTCCACATGAACTCAAGCCGAGAGACGTCGAAAGGCGGTTTTGCATGTCCGAAATGCTGCTGGAACGCCACAAAAGGAAGTTATTTTTGCATTGGATTGTTACTGGTGATAAAAAATGGATCCATTACGACAACCCCAAGCGGAAAAAATCATATGTGAAACCCGGTCAAGCAGCCAAATCAACGGCAAAGCCGAATATCCATGGCACGAAGGTAATGCTCTGTATTTGGTAGGATCAGATGGGTGTGCTGTATAATGAGCTGCTAAAACTGGGTGAAACCATCAATGGACAACGCTACCGAACACAATTAATCCGTTTGAAGAGAGCAGTAGCCGAAAAACGCCCGGAATATGGGACCAGACACGAGGCAATAATTTTCCATCATGACATCGCTCGGCCCCACGTTGCTATTCCGGTTAAGAACTATTTGGAAAACAGTGGATGGGAAGTCTTACCCCATCCGCCTTATAGCCCAGACCTTACTCCTTCTGACTACCATTTGTTCCGGTCGATGCAGAACGCCCTCACTGAAATACGGTTCTCATCAGAGCAGAATATCAAAGATTGGCTTGATTCATTCTTGGCTGCCAACCCGGCGCAGTTCTTTTGGGATGGGATCCACAAATTGCCAGAAAGATGGGAAAAAGTCATAGCTTCAGATGGGCAATACTTTGAATAATACTATTGTACATGTTTTTCTTAAATATACGGTCAAATTTTGAAAAAAAAAAAAACGCACGAATTAAGTTATATACCCATTATATAAGAGCTTGCACTTGCAGATACGAATTTCCGTGCAAAATTTGGTCCAGTGTGGTCCGAAGGAGCTTAAATAAGAAGACACAACAATGAATTGTACCAATTAATTAAACATCGATTAATCTATGTCATCAAGAAATTATTATACATATCTAGTTCTAAGAATGGCTAGGCTGGTTTGAACTCAAAACTCAAGATGCGCGTATCCAAAGTAAGACACATTACAACTAATGATCCAAAGCAGTAGAGTAAAAATGTTTAGATTGAATTTTGTGCTAATTATGTATAAAATCCAAATTAATCGCTTCTGTCTTGTTTTTTTTTTTTTTAATTCGGGTTTTTGATTTTTTTCATATACCACATGTATATAAGTATGTATGTTCGTATTGAGACAAAAATCGCCATTTGCAAAAGGTAGGAATAAAGATATAAATATATATATGTACTTGGTATAAAACGTGTTTTAATTTACACACGATCCTTACTTTATGGATTGACATCATTTGAAGTTCTTGACGTCAATAAAATTGACAACTTTTACGTGATAACATGACAAATCACCAAACTTTAATTAACGCATTAACTTTAATTAAATTAGGGTACATTTAAATGTGCGCAAATTATTGATGAAGGTTCAAGAAAATTTTAAGAAATGCTTACTTTACTTGGTAACAGAATTTAATTTCCTTTCATTTTTGTTTTTTTTCTTTTCTATAATTCACAATTTTTTAAGGGACCTCCTTGCAAATTGCGGGGCCATTGCGACCTTAACCCTTATTTGAGTGACAAACAAAACAACAATATAATAACAATATTCATATTGGGTTCATGGTTTGAAACCAGAAACACTTCACTACTACAAAACGTATAATGAAAGTCAAAAGATTTAATGTAAACAAAAGTGTATCAAAAGATGTTAATAGTTGGATACATACCATACAATTGTGAAGCGTTTACGTGTTTCAGTTACGTGTTAGTTATTTTCTGTCCAGAGAAAATAAAGAAATTCATAGTTATAGTATGGATAACAAGGAAACACGTTCTCGTGCAAGACTACGCATTCAAGGATATAATTCCGAAGAATTTCGCAGGCGAAGAAGATTATATTCCTTCTGATGATGAACAAAATAATATGCCCCCTCCAGGTGGAAATAGCACTTCAGAAATATCAGATATTGAATATGAAGCTAAAATTCAATATGATACCGACTCTTCTTATTCAGATGAAATTGTTTAAGAGGAATGTTTTAATGAACTCAGAGGAAAAAACGGAACGCAATGGCGATCAGACCCTGTACGGAAACCCAAACAATCAATCTTTTTATCATTTGTGAACGTGGTGAAGCAGCGAATTTTAGCAGTTTATTCCTATATACTCCGAGAGAAATGTTTGAAACCCATTTAATCAGACGAGATGTGTGACACACAATTACGAGAAACTAACAGAAAGAGTACAAAAGTTAGTGAAGCTTTTTGATAAAAAAATTATCCAGATGCTAATATACGTTTACCGAACAAGAATTGGACGCATTTCTGTGTATTTTTATTCGTTGCGGAGTGTATAAATCTAACGTGGGAGCATTTGACTGAATTGTGGAAACCTGATCAATTTCCTCTAATTCGTGCAACAATGTTTAACACGATAGATTCAAAATGTTACATCGTTTTATATAATTCGACAAAGATGTCACTCGTCTTATACGTTTATCAACCGATAAAGCGGTCGCTATTCGTGATATTTGGGAATGCACTGACTGTTTAACAATAACTTACTTACTTTAGGTGGCGCTACAGTCCGGGGTGGACCTGGGCCTCAGTCAACAAGCTTCTCCAGCCAGCTCGATCCCTGGCTAGCTGCCTCCAGTTTCGCACGCTAAGTTGGCTGAGGTCCTCTTCCACTTGCGTGCGCCACCTGAGTCTTGGCCTTCCTCTACTGCGCTGTCCATCGGGGGCGGATTCGAAGGATTTTCGGACCGGAGCATTGGTGTCCATGCGCTCTACATGACCCAGCCATCTCAGTCTTTGGATTTTCACTCTTCTGGCTAGGTCCATGTCGCTGTACAGTCCATACAGTTCGTAGTTGTATCTCCTCCTCCACTCACCGTTAATGCAGACGGGACCGAAGTTCGCCCGAAGAATTGCTCTCTCGAAGCAACCAAGAACACCATCATACATTTTTGATAATGTCCATGCCTCTGCGCAATAGAGCAGGACCGGGATTATTAAAGTCTTATAAAGGGTGACTTTTGTTGTCCGAGAGAGGGCTTTGCTACTCGATTGCCTTCTTAACCCAAAGAAACAGCAGTTGGCAAGAGTTATTCTTCGCTTGATCTCAGCGCTGGTGTCGTTGTCTGTATTTATAGCGGAGCCTAGGTAGACAAAGTCCTTAACTAACTCAAAGTTATATCCGTCGAGGGTGATGTTCTGTCCGAGACGTCGGTGTTGAGTGTCCATTTTGTTTGATAGCATAAACTTGGTCTTGCCCTCGTTGACCGCTAAACCCATTTTCGCCGCTTCCGTCTCAATACTCGCGAAAGCGCCACTGACATCACGCTGCTTTCTCCCGATTATGTCAATATCGTCGGCGTATGCGAGTAGTTGGACGGACTTTTGAAAGATAGTGCCTCTAGTGTTTGCTCGTGAGTTTTGCACTATTCTTTCAAGTACGATGTTGAGAAAATCGCATGACAGCGCATCGCCTTGTCTAAATCCTTTCTGGACATCAAAGGTCTCGGTGAGATCTTTACCGACCTTGATGGAGCAGCGTGCATTCTCCATCGTCATCCTGCACAGACGGACGAATTTGGCAGGGATGCCAAAACCAGACATTGCTCTATATAGCTCGTCTCTATAGATGCTGTCATACGCGCCTTAAAATCGATGAATAGGTGGTGGGTATCGATCTGAAGCTCATGGGTCTTCTCCAAGATCTGCCGTAGTGTGAATATCTGGTCGATGGTGGACTTTCCTGGCCTGAAGCCACACTGATATGGACTGAACAGGTTGTTGACGAACGGCTTCAGGCGTTCACACAATACGGCAGATAGGACCTTGTATGCGATATTAAGGGGACTGATGCCTCTGTAGTTGGCGCAGTTCAGAGGGTCTCCTTCCTTGAGAATCGGACAAACAATGCTGAGGTTCCATTCATCGGGCATACTTTCGTCCGACCATATTTTACAGATGAGTTGGTGTATGCTCCTTACCAAGTCATCGCCTGCCGCTTTGAAGAGCTCGGCAGTCAGGCCATCCGCTCCAGCAGCTTTGTTGGACTTAAGCTTCGATATGGCTATCTTCACTTCATCCAGGTTGGGTGGACGGAATTGTTGGTCATCATCGTCCAGGTTGAAAGGTTGATTCTGCCTGACAGCGGTATTTGGTCCTTCATCGCCGTTATACAGTCTGCAGAAATGATCTTTCCAAATCCTCAGCATCGACTGCGATTCTACTACGATGGTCCCTTATTCATCTCTACAGGCTTCGGTTCGGGGTTTGTTTCCGCGGCATGTTATTTTTACCTTTTGGCAAAACTTCCGAACCTCATTCCTGGAGTAGCATCTCTCAATTTCCTCGATCGCGCGCTTCTCATGCTCTTTCTTCTTCCTCCTGAGAAGCCGGTGCTCGTCTCTCCCCTTCCGCTCATAGAGCTCATGAGTACCTCTGGTCTTTCTAAGCAGCGCCGCGTTATATGGATCTTGCTTAGCTGCATGTGCTGCCGGCATTCATCATCGAACCAGGGGTTTCGTTGTGGTGGACGAGTGAAACCCAGCACATCAGATGTGGCATCTCTGATGGCGTTTTGGCAGTGTTTCCAAAGGTCTTCGATGCTTGATGCTGGCGGCATTGGATCTCTTAAGATATTAAGAGACACTCGATCGGAAAAGGACTTGGCGATCTCTTGCGATTGTAGCCGTTTGACATCGAATTCTCTCACAGCATTAGTTTGTCTTGGAGTAGTTTGGGATATCCGCAACCGTACCTTGGCTACAACAAGGTAGTGGTCTGAGTCGATGTTGGCTCCTCGGAACGAACGGACATCCATAATACTGGAGGAGTGTCTTGCGTCGGTCGCAATGTGATCAATCTGGTTGACTGTTGATTGATCAGGAGTTCTCCAAGTCCGCTTGTGTATGTCGAGATTTGGGAACCGCATGCTAGCCATGACAATGTTTTGCCCCGTCGCAAAGTCGATTAGCCTGAATCCGTTATCGGAGGTGGTGTTGTGCAGGCTATATTTTCCGATTGTTCCACCAAAGATACCCTCTCTTCCTAGCTTTGCATTAAAATCACCGAGGACAATTTTAATGTCATAGCTAGGGCATTGCTCGTAGGTCTTGTTAAGGAGCTCGTAGAAGGCATCCTTGGTGTTGTCATCTTTCTCCTCTGTGGGGGCATGCGCGCATATAAGGCTTATGTTGGCGAATTTAGCCTTGATGAGGATTGCTACGAGGCGCTCGCTCACATGCCGGAAGCTGAGGACTTCTTGTCTTAGTCTGCCTCCGACAACAAATCCGCATCCAAATCAGCGCTGCTTTTGCCGTCGATAACAATTGCCGTAGTAGATGTCGCAGTTTTTCATCTTCTCTTTGTCCGACCCATCCCATCGCATTTCTTGGATGGCGGTTATGTGTGCTTTGCAGCAGTCTAGGGCCTCCGCTAGTTGCTCGGCTGCACGTGGTCTATTAAGGTATCTAACATTCCACGTGCATATCCGAAGCTCATTGTCAACAGTAGATCCGTCCATATCCGAGGCTTGTTGATGCTTCGTAACTTATTTTTTTTTAAATGGCCGGGCAGTTACCCCGGCGGGTACTATATAAATATGATGATGAACAATTATATGGATATCGTGGATGTTTACGCTTCACCCAGTAAATGCCATCAAAGTCTGAAAACTATGGTATAAAAATATGGTATGTTTGGTTTGCTATGCTTCTAACTCTTGTACCCTGAATAACCAAATATATACTGTTAAGCTAAGCCAGACCAAACGCCAAATCAATGTTGGAGAACGTACAGTACTAGACCTTGGAACTCTCTCCTCGAGTGACAGGAGTCAAGCAAATATAGAAGGACGAAGGACAACGGACGCAACCTACTGCATCTCCAGAGTCGTCAAACTTACCAAAACAAAGTTGCTCTATTTGCAGAAAACACAAAAAAAAAAAAAAACAAAGAACAAAGCAAAAAGCCGGTATTGCATGTTCCTGTCCAATTTGTGATGAATATTCAGTAACGCAATCTACGAGTATATGTAACTTTCACTACAAATGATCTCCAAATTAGGCCTTAGTCTTTGATCCTTATTTGTTTAACATAAATATTAAATTAGATATAACCATTTTGATTTATTTTTCTGAGTTCTAGTCAAAAATAATGTAATGTCTTATTTAATACTTACATAATGTCAACCAGTTTTAGGTGTAGATACTCGTAATATAATAGTTTGGCTAATTTAAGTTATCTGGGAAAGTTAAATAAATTTAAACTTTTAGAAATATCTATATTTAAAATAGTTAGGAGCTCTCAGAAGCTCACTGCCTCTTACCACACGTATCAAAAATTTTATTGATGGTTAAAATCGCAAAAGATACTGAGGTACCTCGTCACTCACATAAGGTTTAAAGATATTTTGTACCACGAAAACAGTAGTAGGAAGCCATCTCAACTCTTTGAAGATTTGTCCAGAGATTAGGATTCCCTTTAGAAAACGTCTCAATTAGGCACTTTGAGTCATGCATTCACATAAGATGTGTTCCGAAGTTCGGCAGTCTTCCACGCATTGACGCGATTCAGTTTCCTGTATAAAACCCTTTTTTGCGTGGGTATATAGAAGATGCTAGTGTTCGGTTTAAAATACAACTAATATTCTGATATCGTCCGTTCTAAGTTTTCGGAATTTTTTTTCGGCAGCAATGAATGCTGGCTTATTTATCGCCAGCATTCGATTTGTTGTAGTTTGTAATGTTAAATTTTACTGTGCTGGTTACTGACCTGCCAATAAAATGCACCTATTGTGTTTTCTTTTCTCACCAGAATGCCGATATTTCCGAATAATCCAAAAGCTGCGAGGCAGAGGCTTTACCTCAATGTTCATCGTCAGGCGCCTTTGCGGATACCGCTATTTGGCCCTTACCGGATACTTGTACTTGTATTTGGAAGTCCCGTGTGACTCATGGTTGAATAGAAACTAATCTCGTGTTTGAGGGGGTTTGTTTTTTGGCTTGTTTTCCCTTGAACAAAAGCGAATCATATGTACCAAGAGAGTGGGCACTTAAACGAGTTTGTTCTCTTAGATGTGAATGGTCCAGGAGTATTGTACAGTAGTATTTAAATCTTTATTTAAAAAAAGAGACTAATTACACACTACACAATTTGGCAAGTTTGAGCTTAAAAAGGTGTGCTCAAGGCGGATTTTTGGCATCGATTGGTAACTCTTGATGAAACCAGGATCCACTATTACACACCAGAGAGCAGAATGAGTGCCCGGCAACGGACTGAAGCCGGCACGAGTGCTCCGAAGCGGCCGAAGGAGGCTAAATGGGTCGGATTGTCATGGCAAACTCTTCGTGGACTACCTCGAAAAAGGAAAAACCATCAACAGCGAGTATTACTGTGCATTATTGGAGCGTTGAAGGGTGTAATCGCTGCAAAACGGCCTCACATGAAGTAAAAAAAAAATTTGTTTTTGCAAAACAATGCGCCGGCGCATAAGAGCGTTGCAACCACGGCTAAAATCAATGACTTTCGGTTCTAATTGCTGTCGCATCCACCGTATTCGGCCGAATTGACTCCCTCGGACTATTATCTCTTCCCAAACCTCAAAATAAAAAATTCAGCGCACTCGAGGAAATCATCAACGCCACGGAGGAGTATTTTGCAGACCTTTCGGAAAATTACTTTTCGGACGGGATCAAGAAGTTGGAAAATCGCTGGAATATTTATCTTCATTCCGAAATAGGTTACTTTTCACCCCACCTAGTACACAAGCTATAGAATAGGCAGTTAACACAGATCTAGAGGCGTCCTTACAACTTCGTGACAAAAAATCAATGAAAGTTTTTTCTTAAAAACAAATTCTATACATAGGCAACCCTAGTAACTACACAGAAAAAAAAACAGCTGTACTACACAGCAAAAAGTTGTCAAGAGGTATTTCACAATAAATCTTGAGATTCCGGCAAGAAATTCTTCGACAAGAAAAAACAGGCAGTGGTTTCTCTTTGGTGGTATCGTTTCCGAGTTAAGAAGTGATCTTCTGTACAATCGAAATTTTCATTACAATCGTATAGGGTGATTAATTCCACTGTTTGGCGAACTATAACCCATGTCCCAGCTAAGCTAAGTAGCAAAGCCCCATACGAGGCTTCAGAATCTCAGTTTCGCAAAAGGATATATCGGTCTCTCAAGTTCATATGAACGTTTGGAAACCAAATTGCAAATATCGATAGCAAGTACTTCATAAATATAGCAGAGATATGTATGTACAAGTTCATATCTTATATGGTCAAATGGCTGCTCATATATCTTTTAGAAGAAGAATGCATGGAGATATACCATAGAAGATGACTACTATTCCAGGGGGACGAATACGCGTATCCCTACAATCTGAAGAAAAAGACACACAAAGCAAGTTGTCGAGCACACTGAGAAGTTATATAATAGGAATGGTGGTTGAAAGCTCTACCTCTGCTCAAAAATACCAAGCCAAGGTTTAATCGAAAACTGAAACAGGTAAGGGAGTAAGGGTAAGAAATTACTCACTGCTCTTGGCAACACTTCTGCTATCAGGCAGAATCTTTTACTCACCTAATACACGTGACTAACACAAAATGAAGATCAAAAATATAAGACTCCTGTAACTGATGTTTGATTGGAACAATCTTACCTTATACAGAAGAATGAATAGTTATACCTAGCTTGAAAAAGAGTACGAACAACGGCTTAAACAACAATTTATATGAGGACATATGCCTGTAAGGCCCGCACAGTTTTTTTTGCACTTGGGGTTGGGTTCTTTGAAATAAAGAAGCTGACAAACGATTGTTGCTTGAATTTTTATTTTAGACTTGGTTTCAACATTTTCGGAGCAGAATTGCGTACTATATTTACGGTTTTTGTATTTTCACTGCCGTGGAGTCAAAGTCCTACCTTATTTTTGAAACTCGATCCACCATAACTGTCTACATACTAGCTTTTACAAATGAAACAAGGCAAGGGACTATGGTATTTAACATTATTCATTGTAGCTCATGGTTACTCTTGCCAAGTCAAAGTATTTTAACTTTTGTATCTAACTTACTAATCTTAAGTGGTAGATCCCCGGATTTGTCTAGCCCCACGCAAAATAATAGTACAAACAACTCAAGAAGCATATCCAAGTTAGATTTCCATCTAAATTGAAAGCGCCAAGAGTCTACTGAATAATGATTATATTATGGAGTGACGGACGTGATCGTAACCATGTTTACAATGTACATACGTCCGATTCAACACAATTATTAAGAGAAACAATTTTTCTCTTTAACCGTTTACCTATTGGCGTCTCTTTGACATGCAACATTGGTACTAGATCCAACAACTTTCCATAAAAGTAAATAAGAAAAGAAAAACTTCAAAACCAAACCCACCTTCATCGTTCATAGATCTCTTGAGCAGTTTAATTGAAAGCCGGTGCCTTTTGGTAGTAAGTGTTACCTTTATTTTTAGCTCACAACAAACCGGCTCAACAGCCTGTTTCGCAATGTTTTCGAACTCGACGAACGCCCAGATCACTTGGTAGAAATAAACGAATGCACATAACTGCTAATGTAAATACGAGAATATACGCTTACTATACAAAATGCAAAGATGCAGATGTTTGTGGGTACATTTATTTTTTGTGTTTTTTTTGTTTTTTTAATCTTGAAATGAATAAAGCTACTGTCATTTGTTTACTCCGAAATGAGATTGGCTTGGGAAATCTAGGAGGACCAACCAAATATTTGAACGCCAAACTTAGAAGAAGAAGCGCCAAGTTTACGATGTTATAAATATTCGTTATCCAATGTGACTGCGGGTATAAATTTTCTTATGTACTCGTTTGTGACACTGAGTTACTGGTTTAAATTATATGTAGAACTCATATATCATCTCGAAGCAGATAATAATGCTACTGCCCGAGAATTTGTGTAAAGACTACTGAAGTATAGCACAGCGGACTAGGCAAATAGACATATGTTAGTACATGTGGCCTTGTTAGTACGCGGTTCTAATTACATTGTTATTCTTCAACCTCATGCCACCAAGTGCCCAAATTTGTTTTCTAACAATTCCAAGCAGACATTAGTTTGATTCAAAAGATACAGGAATAAGCTTCGAATGGGAGTTATGTCCTATGATACTACCTTTACACGCGCATTCATTTATTAATATACCATTTGCAGGTAAAGAAGTTGCAATATGAATCCATAAAAAGATGGGAGAAAATCATATGCCTAGCAAGTGTATACGGAGCTCTCTTACTCGTATTTTACTGTATAAAGGCAGAGGCGATACGAAAAAGTGTAACAACTTCAGATCGGTCGTCAGCACAATGTTATTTAACTTTATGGCAATCAATACATGTTTGTGAATAACTGACGATATTGAGAGTTTCCGCCAAATACTGGAGAAACATAGTGATGTCCGGAAACTTACAAAAAACCTTCTGACAGAATTCCGAAAGACTACACCGAAGAGAATGTCTTAGAGGGCCCGAACTCATTTCTCAATTGGTCCATCGATTGTCGTACTGTGTGGCATTTAGCGCCGTTTTTCTAGAACCACATATCGACCAGGTTCACCTCGTGTATTTTGGATAAGAAAAAAGTTTAAATTTATTGGGGCATAGCGAGCGCCATTGGCAGTAACGTTGTCCCACAGTTACCTTTGAAAATGTACAGGACAATGATTCCGCCGGACCATAAACCGCACTACACAGTACATATTTCTGACTCCATTGGCAGCTCTTGTATTGCCTGAGGTCGCGCTCATCGAACCAAATACAGCAGTTTCGTTTATTAACATACCAATTCAACCAGAAATGAGCTTCGTTCCTGAAGTTTATTATTCCGATAAAAAGAGGATCTTTCTCCAGCTTTTCTAAGGCCCACTCACCGAAAATTCGACGCTGTGGCAGTATTCGGTTTGAGCTATATTTTGTTTGTTTTAAGAGCAAGACACTTGTCATCCGTGCATTGCGTCCCAGCTTGTCGTAAGAGGCGACTAAATGGGTAACCAATAGTATACAGGCAACTATGACACAAAAAATAAGCCCACAAGTTTGCATGCAATCAGTGGGTTCCCGCGTCTGAAGACTACCGGAGGGGTAAAAGAACAGTCAATCAATCAAACTCAAGATACACTTAATGGAAATGATCGCAATTAATACCACTACCCCGCTGGGCAAGACGCTTGCAATGCACTCGGGTGATCCCAGAGCAAGCAGAAGTGCTAGTGTCAGAGCCAGACAGATTCCGGGGGCGGGCAAAATGAAGTTTCTAAAATATTTTCCTAATCTTCGGTTTGCAAGTTGGAACCTCGGATCGATGACGTCAAAAAGTTTGGAATTGGAAGCGATTATGCGTCGCAGAACTCTACAGATCCTGTGCGTTCAGGAAACGAAGAGTTTTTACGATGTTCTATCATGGGACGGTGTTGCTATCGTTATTGCAGCGGATTTTCTTAGCAATATCGTAGGTATTGTGAAATAATCGACCGCTTAATGAGTGCAAAAATCGTCATACACAATGAAACGTGGAACATTGTTAGTTGTACGTTCC
The DNA here is from genome assembly GCA_928272305.1 of Volucella inflata. Taxonomy (NCBI): domain Eukaryota; kingdom Metazoa; phylum Arthropoda; class Insecta; order Diptera; family Syrphidae; genus Volucella; species Volucella inflata. Next base: position 77,669,360 of record OV743717.1, on the reverse strand, counting down.
CCAAAATGGATGAGATCAATCGAAAAAAGATAATTTTTGATCAGAGTTCGGTAATTTGCTTATAAATATACCTATCGATGAGATGCTCTTCGTAGGCGGAGATTTAAATGGCCACGTCGGAGAAACAAATGTTGATTATGAGGACTGAAACGGCGGTAAAGGCTTTGGAACCAGAAATTCAGCTGGCGAAGACATCCTTGTAGCATGTAGGGTTTACGGCCTAACCATCTTAAATACAATGTTTATTAAACATCAACGACATCTTATCACCTATAGCAGCGGAGGCCACGAAACGCAAAGTGATTATCACCTCTGCAAAATGTCGATGAGAAACCGTGTTAAGGACTGTAAAGTAATACTTGGAGAATCGCTAGTAAGCCAACACCGTCTGCTCAATACAGAATTTTTCACGGCGGAACCACCGAAAATACGGTCATCGTTTGGAAAGCAAAAAATCCGGTGGTATAATCTATCGAAGCAACGAAGCGCAAGATTTATCGCACTGGCTAAAGAAGTAGTTCAAAATATAAATGGAATAGCAGACTCACTTAGCCCTCAAGAAATGTGGAACTTCATGCACGAGGAATGCATAAAACTCGCAAAGTCCCATCTGGGTACTATATCGAAATACCATCACGTCGGCAAAGAAACATGGTTGTGGAATGACGAAACCAAACGAGCTGTGGCCGACAAGAAGAGTGCATTCCAAGCGTGGACAAAATGCGATCGGAGCGACGATATCGAAAAATCTCGACTGGCTCTTGAATACGAGCGTCTTAAAAAGATCGCAAAGAAACCTGTACCAGGAGTTGGAACAAATATCCTCACGATCGGCAGATAGAAGACAAGCTATACAAGAAGTTCAAACGTCGTACAATACTAAAGTGCCAAATATTTTTAAGCTCGCTGCACAGAGCCGAAAAAATTCGATGGATATAACTTACCGAAATACATCAAAAATGCAGACGGTCGCTTATTAACAAATGAAAAGGTGGCCGGTGGCTTGAATACTGCAAGGAGCTGCTTAACACACAGTTTCCACATGATATCGTGCCGAGAGCTGGTCTATTGGAGGAGAAAGTTTCGGACTTTTCAATCGAAGAAACAAGTATAGCAATCGGAAAAATGAAGCGGTGGAAAGAGGCGGGAGCAGACAGCATTCCATCAGAGTTTTGGTCAAAGATTTGCAGAACGCCTTAGATTCATGGAAAAATGCACTAGAGAGAATCGGGTTTAAAATAAGTCGTTCAAAGACGGAGCATTTGACGTGCCCATTTGCGCATCCGTTGCGACCTGTTCCGGATATAATGTTAGACCGAATAGTTCTTCAGAAAAACACTATCTTAAGGTTCAATCGTTAACATGAAAGCGAAATGTGAAGACGATGTAAGCCATAGACTGAGTGTGCGGTGGATGAAATGGCGGGAAAAATCGGGAAACTTTTGCGATCGAAACTCTACACCACGGTTGTTAGACCAGCTCTTATATATGGTTCACAGTGCTGGACAATGTACGAAGCGTTTAAAAACAAAATGACGGCAGCGGAAATGAAAATGTTAAGGATGACTAGTGGAGTCACTAAACGCGATTGCATTAGATCCACGCGTATAAGAGGAAGTCTACATATAAAGAATTCGGTAACCGAACAGCTTGAGGCGAATAGAATAAGCTAGTATTGCCACGTTCAAAGATCTGCGGAAAATCTGGTTAAAAAGGCACTATCAACTACGGTCACTCCAACTGTAAGAAAACGAGGTCGGAAAAAGAATTCCTGGCTTCTTCAGATGGCGCATGCGCAACAACGCCTGGAGCTAACCACTGAAGCGATCCAGGACCGAGCAATATGTAGACGCGGTCTGCGTTCTGCGACATTAGCCAACTCCAGAAGCGGAGCATCAGCGATGCAGTAAAATTGGGAAACTCAACACTAGCGGATATAGTAGAAATATTTTCCTCCGTACGCACTCTACGCATACGGGAAGATGGCTTTATGTCCAATACCGTGAAATTGGTGCCTTGAGTTGCTTGCTTAGTAGGTCGATTATGATGACCGTAAAATGGTCAAATTGGGCGAAAAACATTTTTCACAGAGCACGAATTTTGATAGTAAAATTCAATAATTTATTCGGGTGTAAGTCTTTTCATGGTTTGATGACAATGCTAATTGAGTATGTTTGACTGTGACACATGTCACGAATCACATGTGAGTTCTCAAAAATGGAACATTGAAAAACCAAATAGTAATAAAGTCATTTGTATTTGTACATATATTTCTTAAATGGGTTGTAAGGCTAACAAGGTACACTTTCGATAAAATATCAAATCTTCGGTCAATAAGTTCGAATACGAGCATGGATCAATGTACGGGTGCCTGCCTGGTTGACTTTGAGACGGCTTTCGACACCGTTTGGTTAGAAAGGCTTTTCTATAAGCTGATCGGAATGGATATGCTGAAACCCCTGCTTTATATGATTTACAACATGCTTTTGGAAAAGAAATTCGTTGTCAAATTAAAGCCCTAAATATTGGTAACGGCTTACAACAGGGGGATGCAATCTCTCCGATATTGTGATCTAGTAGGTTCCCTCGTTCAAGCTATCGTACAGATCAGGTTCAAAAATTGAGGACTTCAACAGACTCTTGCATCACATTAAGGAGTATTGTATCGGAAACGATTTTAAGACGGGCTCCTAGGGATCCCAGAAATAACTGACGAATTTTGGCCATCATTGGTAAGAAGCGTAATTGGTAAGTATTTATATTTTGATAAACATACGAATACTTGTCTTTCCGGGGCGACGACGACATTCATCCTGACAAGAAGATTGTTTTGCAGCAGTCAACTTGACTCCAGGGAAAAATTTATTTGCTTCGTTGTTCGAATAAGGCCAATTATCACTTATGCCCATCCCGTGTGGTTCAATATAGCTCCGTCCTACATTGGAACGATTCGGCTATTCGAGAGGCAATAAGAACCTGTCTCGGTCTATACAGCACACCCGAATCAGAGTACAAGATATATTTTCCCATTAAGGCTCTTTATTATTGGGCTTGTCTGAACAGAATTGACAATTTCGTGATATAAGTGGTTTGGAGGCACATTTCAAGGGCGATGACCAACAGCAACAACCTGATCTACGGTACCAGGAGAGAATCCCTTATCGATGCTAAGGGATTAGTGCAGAGTAGAGATGGTATCTCGGTAATATACCACTGTTTCCGTGTTCGTTTTAATCCCGCAATTGGAGATAAGGATTGGATCGATGCCAAAAATCAGTTTTTTGAATATTGAATGGAGAGTGTTAGTATGCTCTTCTAGGCGGGTGCGTTGCTTAGGTAACATAATCCTTCAAGTTATAAGTTAGGTTTAGGTTAGATAGGGGGTTCTCGTGAAGAGACCGGCCTTGTCAACATAAAGCAGTGCCTCCGAGTGGTAAGAGGTGCTTTCTTGCGTCGGTTAATATTGGGCGGTGCGTGTGCACGATGTTGACGACTACCAGGTGCCCAAAAAAGTAATTGGGACCACTCAGAGTAATAAGAGTGCTTGCCATCCCGATTACAATTAAGTTAGATTAAGTAGCTGAGGTAGGTTAAATAGAATAGGAAAATAGTTTTTAAGTTTTGTAAAAAAAAATTGATTAGAGCCAGTAAGCTATTTGAGAGATTTTTTAAAGTTAAAGTAGATTTAAACATTTTTGTCTAGCATGTTAGATCTATTCACACTATGGCAGATCTTGGAAAAGACCTGGGAATTTTAGATTGACACTCGTCATGTTCTTGTTACCTTCACCGGATTAGTAATGTATGTATAATGTTGACATCCTCATTGACTCTTCTTTACACAATTATGAACAGTTGCAGCTGCTCCATCGAGGTCGTTAATGAATAAAGTTAGATCTTCAGTGTCAAGAACGATTATTACAAGGCGACACGCTGTTCAGTTTTGTGATTTCTGTTGTTTTTCTAACGTGGGTTGGTCAAACATCTTCATAGCCATTATGTGCCCATAGCTCACAGTAGTGTGAGATTGTTACTCACTAAACAACACCTCACTTCTACTGGTTAACTACGACTGAGTTTCCTTATTAAGTAGTAGTAGTAGTTTTTGTATCAAAAATATTCGGATTGGGCAGGTAGCTTTCCGGCAAAAGTATCTGCTAAAACCCGGAACATAATGCAGCTTGTCTTTATTTCGCTAAATCCAATAAGGTGCCAAAGAGTCTTTAAAGCTTTCCACCAGTGGTAGAGAACAACCGTATCTAAGGTGGCGCCCATAAGTTAAGCGAAATCCCAACAAATCTATAGGCAGTAGTTGGGAGACCGTGCCAGATGAAAAATTGTTTTTGTTGGAGCCTATGGTCCCTCCAAATTGTAGCGCTGCTACGTGAGTTATTTCTCACACTGTTGAAACTGGAAAAAGTTCAAACTACTGTGTTTGAATTTGTCGAGTAAATTTTGTTTCATTGGCAGCTGAAGGAATAGATCAGTTCAATCAAAAGGCTGTTTGGTATCCATTGCTTAATTTCTATTTCGGCTTGAGCCATCACAAATAAGTGGCAGCAAAATAGGACGAAAATTCATATACAAAGTCGGGAAAAGCAAGTCTGAAAAATAACTGATTGGATTCATTGATACAGAGGCGTATTTTCAGGGAAATCAGCCACTGCGATTTGGACGGACATTTTTCACAAAAATGGCATTCGAAAACTGAGGATAGGGTTCGCACGTAAATACGAAAGTTATGCAATTAGTGATTGAAGAAGCCGTGTGGATGTATGAAACTAAGAATAAGGTCGTATGACTGTTCAATATGTCACCATTTTGGAATGAGAATTGCGGAAAAGATCTGAATGACTAGAGGCAGAATGTGTCCAGTATGATTTTCAAGAAAGGAAAACATCCGAAGTAAGCTCTGCTTGTGATTGAGGCATGGCTTAAAAATAAACAGACTCAATTGCTAGTCAACACAATCCCTCGATCTCAATCAGATTGAAAACTTGTGGGTTGAGGTTAAATGTTATTGCTCGAATCAAAGCCATTTGTGAATCTGGACCTAATATTCACTTGAGCGCCGATTTCACATTCATAGATACGAGTAAAATTGTGCAAAAGGAGCAATTAAACCAACAGCGATTTTGTCACAAATAACGATAAAATTTTATTACACACGAGCCACGAAAGCACTATCTCCCTAATGTTATTTAATTATTGGCCTTTTATTTTGGCATTAATTATTTGTTAATTAACATCGTCTATGACCATCACAAAAATCAACTTGAAACATTCAACAGTAACACCTTTTTAAGTATGACTCAGAGCCAAGATCCGAAGAGAGTTGAGTACCACGATTGCAAAAGTTAAAACTCCCATCACGACTGTAAGAGAATTCGAGGGAAAAAAAGTTCAAAACTCTCAATCTAAAAGCATTGAAACCACAACGATCAGCTTCTCATCTGTCATCCCCACTCTGTAGAGCTGGAAATAATTCCAATTCTGATCGGTGCCATGGAGCCAGACCGCAGCGCTCCCAACCAACGATACCGTCAACATCAGTTTGAATTTGAATCGCACACAAGTGGGAGCTACAACGTTAACGAATAATATCGTTCTCTTATACCGGAATGACAGTTAAAAAAAAATAAAAAATTCAAAAAAAATATCGATTGTTGTTTTTTTTTTTTTTTTGTTTCTTTTCTTTTCGATTTTGTATATTTACCAAACCTGTTGTCGCGAGTTTTATTTGTCCATAGCAGCTCTTAAATTTCCTACGGGCTTTCGAAATCAAAGGTGCTAATAAGCTAAATCACCTCTGTCTCGGAGGGGGCAACGTAAAGTAAATAAAAAAAAAAAATTTAAAAAAAAGGAAAAAAGTTTATGAGTCTTGGATGATGAGTGTTTGGGTGCCAGAATGATCGGTTCATTGTCAGCCAGATCCACAATCTATTTTGCATTCCGATCTGTTGTTTTGCTCATCACTGCCCGCTGTGGTGCTGCCAATGTCGCGAGTGCCAAGTCCATGTGTGGTATTTTAAGATAACACAAATCCAAACAAAAAAATTCAGAAAAATACAAATTTTTTGTCAAAAAAAAAAGATCCATCAACGAGAGTTAAGTTTCAACAAAAAAAAAACAAACAAAAAAACACATCAAAAAGAGTAAAAAAAAAGAATCTAAAGCAACAGAAATTACACAATGGATACCCCGTATGATAGGTTAACGATCGTTTGTTGGTCTCTATTGACCTTATGCGTTGCAGTGCGTTGCGGCCCGGTATATCCAAGTAAGTACCGTTTATGGCAATATCAACTGTAATTACTAAAAAAAGAAAAAAAAAAAGAATAAGTATATTCAAGCGGAGAAATGGGGATACAAAATCAATTGTACTATATAGTCGATTTTATCTATGAACTACTTGGAGTATCTGTCGTGGTTGTAGTTTGTTGTTTGCATTTTGGTGGTAGGTACGAGTATCTTTTATTGGTATGCCGACCATGTTAAGTGGTGAAACCGGTTCAAATTGGCTGTAATTGTGCATTAAAATACGGTGGGATATGACGGGTCTTGTACAGCGACAATAGAGACGGAAACCGAGATATCGACATTAACATAGACACTGACGCTGACACCGACACCGCACCGATATCGGCATCGAATCTACAGTAACTAGGTACATATATGAAAAACAAAAAAAAGATCAATGAAATGCAAATTCTGGCTCTGTTGTTTCAGCCTCTGCCTCCATCTATTAGCTGGCTTTTGGCATATACATATGTATTAAGCCAAATAGCTGAGAAAAGAAATAACCTAACTGCACATAATTTGATGGCTTACTCGTACCTACTTTGTGGCAGTGTACGAGTATACTCTTAGTTACAGTAGATGAACACATCTAACAATATCCATTAACTGTGACTACCATAATCATGTTAAGGAATGATGTATTGTTTGGCGGATGTTATAATATTCCATGCGATGCTTTGGCATGCCAGCCCATACCGTGGTAGATAAAGCATAAATATGCCGGTAGATGGAAAATTTATTTTCTCACATACTCATAGATGGATTAATGGAAATTGTTATATGTTATATAAATGTTGTTTGTTTTGACCGTTTTAATGGTTTCCTTCTTCACAAGGAAGACATTGACTTCGTTATGCGAATAAGTTGGGTCTTAACCAGGTCTGATGCAATTTGTAAGCCAACTCGAAGGAGCACACATTATTCGTATATGCATGTGTAGTATGTTTCTCATGAGACTTTTGATATTCAAACTATGTTTCTCTTAAACAAATATGAAAACTGTCGGTGTTGCACTAAAATGAAGTGAGAGAATCCGACAAAATGGGTACGTGATTAACCTATATGCTGACACTTCTGACCCAAATACCTTAGTAGATGGTCGTTGCAAAAAGGATGTTAATGGTGTTTGTGTGTTTCTGTCATTCCAAACCACAAAGGTGTCAGTAGTGAGTCAGATCTTATGAATCAACAAGGTCCGGGACACAAATTTATAATATAATTTATACGAAATACGATTACAGTTGCTTAAGTATGCTACCGCTACGACTTTAGAATGAAGAGCGATACTTTGTTTGGAATTATGTTTTTTCGGTTTTTGTTTTTTTGTTGTTTCTTATTTATGGAGATCCATATTTCATTAGCACTTTGAATAGGATGGTATTGATGTGAAGGAAAGACAGTGGTCAATGAAACATCTAATTTTTAATTTTTCCCGGAATCCTGTGATCCTATTATGGCCACAAGAGAAACAAAGGTCGATTTTTGGACTCCGACTCAGCTTCGCTTCACAGAGGAAACAAATATTCTTAAACATGTTTTGGACAGAAAATTTTGCTCTCAACAACTATGGAGCCATCTGAGAAATGGACCAGAGGCTGTTCTGAGTACGGAAATGACACATGCGCAAGACAATTTCGAAGAAATTAAGTGACATAGCATATTCTTAAGAGAAAGTCTTTTGTCGTACATCTTAGCAAATAAAAGCAACTTATTTCGCAAACCTTTCGGTGCCAATTTGTCAACAAAAGAAAAACTTGGTTTTCATGAAGCGACAGCGGTCTTCACTGGCAGTAACCGACTGACCGGCGTCACCTCGGAAGAAGTACAGCCCAATGACAACTCTGGCATTAAAACTTCGACGAAGAGTAAATTTTTTCATATACAATGGTTGCTATTGGAACACCTCTGGCTGTTCGTCATTTACTCAAAAATGTGCCTCTTAACTGAGGATGGGTTTTCGGTGAATGTTTGGACATTCTTACATTTTCGATAAAGCCCAATCACCAATAGTCCTATGTGCATGATGGCCATTTGGTTTAAGCTCCTGTGTCTAAGTGATCTTACACAAACGCATATTCTTTTCGCAAAATTCGTCGCAGGAAATCTCGGGAGAAGCAGACTAATTTTGTGCCCTAAAACTGCTGATTTCTCAAGTTATAAAGGAAATCGATAAGTGCATTCTGTTTTGCTGGAGCTCCTGAAATTAAATGATGGACCCGGCCTTTATAGGAATTCTGGAATTCAGTTCGCCTTACTGTTGGTTTTCAAAATATGGTTATTAAGTTTTGTTGGAATTTTCTTGACAAGAATGGGGTGCATTCAAAAACGTCAAAAAAATACGCATAAGTTGCGCAACACTGCAAATTATACGCCGCTTTTACACTAATGCTGGTTTGTTGCCGATGCAATGCACAACCGAGTTTTGACACCGCTAAATATTTCTTTGCAACTGACAAATTATTACTTCACAGCTGCTTAGTTTTGACTTTCAGTTGCTTTCAACTGCAAAATTGAACTTTTGACTTGAGCAGAAATGCCAAAGTGTTGCATTTTTGAACTCGCTGCTTTCCTAATACCACAGCACTGCATTTTTGAATTGGGCCATGATCATGAGTTCGTTTCCTCAAGACACATCACTTATCCTAGCGATGTAATCAAATAGCTTAATTACTTTAAAAAATGTCCTTGTTTTGAACTTCGGATGATTCCAACAGAGTCAAACTGAGGCAAAGGTTATACTATTAGTCAATAGCATAGCAGTTCACTATCTCCATTTAAAAAGTGAAAAGATTAAAAAGTTATTAAGGCTGTGTAGGCGTTTGATGTCCTCGAGGTCATGGTGTAATCATATGTTACGGGGAATATCGATCTCTTTGGTGCTTAATGACTGTTTTTTTTAAGCCTGAATAAAATTGACGACGTGCTGGGATAATATTTTGCTATTTTTGATTCTATACCTCTTTTGCCTTGTTAATTTCATCAAATGGTTTGCCGTCCGTTCGCATGGATGAAAAAATGACACAAGATCATACATGACCGTACAACATAAAACAAATTGTTGCGTAATTATATGGTTCAAAAGCTTTAAAATAGAACCAAAATAAATATTGTCGGTAAGACTACTACTATAAATTTGCTGTGCACGTTCATTAACCATACCTACGCAAAATAGTTCAACGATTCTAAACTACAAATTAGATTGGCTATTCTTCTTCTTATCCTTTTATTAACCCTTTCCTCGTTATACGAACTTATGCATAACGAATTTCCCATTTTTACTGCATCGCTGCTGCTCCGCTTATGGGGTTGGCTAATGTCGCAGACCGCAGAACGCGTCTACATAATGCTCGCTCCTGGATCGCTTCAGTGGTTAGCCCCAGGCGTTGTTGCGCATTTGCCATCTGAGAAATCCAGGAATTCTTTTTCCGACCTCGCTTCCTTACAGTTGGAGTGACCGTAGATGCTAGTGCCTTTTTAACCGGATTTTCCGAAGATCTTCTTTGAACATGGCGATACCAGCTTATTCTATTCGCCTCAAGCTGTTCGGTTACCGAATTCTTTATATATAGACTTCCTCTTATACGCTTAGATCTAATAAAATCGCGTTTAGTGACTCCACTAGACATCCTTAACATTTTCATTTCCGCTGCCGTCATTTTGTTTTTAAACGCTTTGTACATTGTCCAACACTGTGAACCGTATATAAGAGCTGGTCTAACAACCATGGTGTAGAGTTTCCCCTTTAATTTAAGTGGAAGTGGCACGTCAAATGCTCCGTCTTTGAACGACTTATTTTAAACCCGTTTCTCTCTAGCGCATTTCTCCATGAATCTAAGGCGTTCTGTAAATCTTCGACGTTATCGCTTTGTATAACTGCGTCGTGAGCGAAGAGAATTGCCGTTACATTTGCTTCGCGCATGCAGTCTTTTTAAAGAGGAAAGGGCTAAGTACGCTTCCTTGATGCACTCCGACATTAACTGGAAATTCTCTCGTTAGTCCAGCAGGGCTTTTAACCGCAGTTTTCACGTTTCCGTACATGTCTTGTATTATTCTAACATATGTTTCCGGTACATTTTGAGACCTCAGCGCGGCCCATATGAGATCCCTAGGCACTCGATCGAATGCTTTCTCGAGGTCGATAAATACCATGTGTAAATCCTTAGACGAATCTCGGTGCTTTTCCATTATTATTCGTAGGCTTTGGATAGCGTCCACCGTCGATCTTCCTTCAACAAATCCACACTGGCTATTATCGAGCTTTATTATTTGCCGAAGACGTTCGTTTAAGACTCTTTCGACGATTTTCATTGTGTGTGACATAAGCTTGATTGAACGGTAGTTGTTGCATTCTCGAGTGTCGCCTTTTCCTTTGTATAATGGAACCAAGAAGCTACTTCTCCATTGATTCGGCATAGGTTGTCCACATTTTAATTTATTTAAAAGTTTCGATAGCCAAACGCTGCCGATCCCCTCCATCTTCGACCAAAACTCCGATGGAATGCTGTCTGGTCCCGCCGCTTTCCCCCGCTTCATTTTTCCGATTGCTGTACTTATTTCTTCGATTGAAAATACCGAAACTTCCTCCTCGAATAGACCAGCTGTCGGCACGATATCACGTGGAAACCGTTTGTTAAGCAACTCCTTGCAGTATTCAAGCCACCGATCACAAATTTCCTTTTCATTTGTTAATAAGCGACCGTCTGCGTTTTTGATGTATTTCGGCGAGGTTATTTCCATTGAATTTTTTCTCCTCTGTGCAGCTAGCTTAAAAATATTTGGCATTTTAGTACTGTACGACGTTTGAACTTCTTGGATAGCTTTTCTTCTATCTGCCGATCGTGAGGATATTTGTTCCAACTCCTGGTACAGGTTTTCCGCTGCTGTAATACTCATATCGGTCTTTCAGCCTAAAATCATATCTAATAGTACTTTCGCTTTTGGGGACGATGCTTTTAGTTAGATGGACTAACGCTTAAAAATTCGGTCTTTTTTGCATGTGGAACCTGACGGTTTGGAATCAAAAATCTTAATTGGATTATGTTGTCTACTCGAACAGTGTGATCCTCGGCGTATTTTGAAAGATTCTTCCATCTATAAATGTCAGGTTTTGGTAAATTCTCTACTCATTTCTCGCGCAAATAGATCAGAAAATATCCAATAATTTCGTGGGGTTCTGAGTAGGTCGTCCGCCGACATTTGATTGTCGTTAAGGCCCTTGAGATGTGTACTGATAGAAACCCATGATGTCAATTTTCTCTTGTTATTCGATTCAGCATGAAAATAAAGAAACCACATCATTGCTCATCTCTTTCTCAAAATTCACCAGCATTGAAATCGAGTACCTAGATGACTAGTTTTTTAGCTGCTTTAAAGAGAATAAGTCTTATCATATATTACTTTGAACGTTAAAAAATTGACAATGAATCGTTCGCCTTGTTTTGGATTTATGTAAACTTGGTTTGTAATTGAGGTTGTGGGCGGAAAAGATATGACTCGAAAGAAGTCATCAGTAATAATATAACATTTTCTGTGATACGAATAAGTTAATCTGTCTAAAAATTGGTTGAAGATGACAAGTCTACAGAATTAGTGGTTTTGTTTCTCTTCGGCTTGTGGATAGCTTACTGATTCGTTTTCTTCTGTGAGGCTGCTTGTTTTCTTCAAGACTGGACGTGGGCTTTCTTCCTGCCCTAGCACTTTTTCATCATCATGCTGTAATATTTGCTATTTAGAATCATTATGTGTCTCAGTGATTAGATTTTCTTCACTTTGATGAGATTACAACTATAATTTTATAGATATTTTATTTCTTCCAAAACATAGCCGAGAATCCTTTACTTAAACGGCCTTTATGAGTTCTAACTATAGACACATAGTCCGTTTGTGCAAAGACGTTGTACGCCGAATTTTTTCTTTCGGCAGATCTGGATATGCCTACCATCTGACACTTATACATTCAAACGTGCCTTGGATGTTGTTATTGCCAAATGTTCGACAACATTCCAATGAATGTACATATACGAGTAGTATTTGCAGTCCTGAAGTTATAGAACTTCACCTAGTTCAGGGTATGCTCTCCGAAGAAGTAATCCTTATTTGTTTTGGCATTTAAGCCAGCACGCACGAATGTTGGTATTGTAGTAAGTTTATTCAAAATGTAACGAAACAACTTCTAGATAGTCTTTAGTCTCGTCAGTAGAGATCGGTGTGCATACACTTGTAAGCCTGATGTTGTGTAAAGAAGTAACGATTCTGTTTAGAGACACATAGTATGCTTGTAAATTAAAAAAGATCTTCAACTGTAGTGAATTTCTCACAACGAAGCCTTTATAAATCATATCTATGATGCCGCTAACATTCTTCTTATGGGTGCCTTTTACTATAAGCTGAGAAGGTTAACTCACTTGCAAATGATCTATGCGTCACTTGGTGGTATCTGGACAACTATTCAATGCTTTTCAGGATACCTTGCTATGCAATTCAAAGGCCTGTCAAGCTCTCAGTACAATTCCAAATGCGAAGACTATGTCTACCTCAGTTTTAGTATGCAAAAAAAGCCAAAACATCCAAAATTCTGATAAAAATTCTGTCCTTGAGACCTATCAGTCTATCATTATTCCCAGTAAAGACCACCGAGCTACCTTCCAGTCAAGTGCAGTCTTAATCACAGAAGACTGTCGAATTGCCAGCACGCAATACTAAAAAGTAAAATCGGTTTAAACTGCACTTTAATCTCTGCCATGATCCCTCTCCCCTGTCATGATAACTCTCTCAACGAGTATGTTATAGTAGCGTTTCTTGATATTGATAGGGCTTGCCACACTGTCGACACATACCCTTTGATCAGCTTATTTTCAAGAAAACTTTAGGTCTCTGCTCTATAAGAAAGAAACCACATAACAGCATTGAGCTTTTCAAGTATTGCCAGGTATCTAAGCCTCAACTTGAAGAGCAGACTGTTTAAAGAAAATGTTGTAGAACAGAAAGCAATCTATATTTGGTCCTTACTCATACAAGAGGAAAGTTTGCTTTGATATAAACTCTCACAAACCAGGCTACTGTTTGGCTCAACAGCAGTCAAATATCCGCTTTTGATTTAAGATTATACATAGACAGCAACGGCGATCAGGTTCCTAGCTTTGAACGTCCCAGGGAACTGCATCGTACAACTGTGTGACAAAGAGTTGCAGAGAGTTGCAAATACAACTGACTTGACATCCATTAGAATGCATTCCTATCTTGACAAACTTAACAATTAATCTCATTGATGCCAGGATTAAAAATAGTATCTGGTCTTACTTCACATCAATGAATGACCATTAAGCTTACCTATCTCACTCTTTGAGCAATTTAATTTAAGCTTGCACCTATGAATAACAAAATCCTTTTAAACCTGCCATAGATTTCTATCAGCTTAAATACGTGAATGTTGCTGTCAGTAACACTACTTAAGTAAAAATCCACTTTACGTCTTTACTTCTTCTTAAAAGGTTTCCCATAAACATCCCTGGTTTCGATAACCGATTAATACAATAAAAGCACTATGAAGCTATTATTAAGTGAATAAAGCTGCATTCCAAGCGTGGACAAAATGCGATCGGAGCGACGATATCGAAAAAGCTCGACTGGCTCTTGAATACGAGCGTCTTAAAAAGATCGCAAAGAAAGTCCTGGCTCGAACTCGAGCGGCAGAAGCGGAAAACCTGTACCAGGAGTTGGAACAAATATCCTCACGATCGGCGGATAGAAGACAAGCTATCCAAGAAGTTCAAACGTCGTACAGTACTAAAATGCCAAATATTTTTAAGCTCGCTGCACAGAGGAGAAAAAATTCAATGGAAATAACCTCGCCGAAATACATCAAAAACGCAGACGGTCGCCTATTAACAAATGAAAAGGAAATTTGTGACCGGTGGCTTGAATACTGTAAGGAGTTGCTTAACAAACAGTTTCCACGTGATATCGTGCCGACAGCTGGTCTATTCGAGGAGGAAGTTTCGGACTTTTCAATCGAAGAAATAAGTATAGCAATTGGAAAAATGAAGCGGGGGAAAGCGGCGGGACCAGACAGCATTCCATCAGAGTTTTGGTTGAAAATGGAGGGGATCGGCAGCGTTTGGCTATCGAAACTTTTAAATAAATTAAAATGTGGACAACCTATGCCGAATCAATGGAGAAGTAGCTTCTTGGTTCCATTATACAAAGGAAAAGGCGACACTCGAGAATGCAACAACTACCGCTCAATCAAGCTTATGTCACACACAATGAAAATCGTCGAAAGAGTCTTAAACGAACGTCTTCGGCAAATAATAAAGCTCGATAATAGCCAGTGTGGATTTGTTGAAGGAAGATCGACGGTGGACGCTATCCAAAGCCTACGAATAATAATGGAAAAGCACCGAGATTCGTCTAAGGATTTACACATGGTATTTATCGACCTCGAGAAAGCATTCGATCGAGTGCCTAGGGATCTCATATGGGCCGCGCTGAGGTCTCAAAACGTACCGGACACGTATGTTAGAATAATACAAGACATGTACGGAAACGTGAAAACTGCGGTTAAAAGCTCTGCTGGAGTAACGAGAGAATTTGCAGTTAATGTCGGAGTGCATCAAGGAAGCGTACTTAGCCCTTTCCTCTTTAACGTAGTATTCGACTATCTTTTAAAAGACTGCATGCGCGAAGCAAATGTAACGCCAATTCTCTTCGCTGACGACGCAGTTATACTTAGCGATAACGTCGAAGATTTACAGAACGCCTTAGATTCATGGAGAAATGCGCTAGAGAGAAACGGGTTTAAAATAAGTCGTTCAAAGACGGAGCATTTGACGTGCCCATTTGCGCATCCGTTGCGACCTGTTCCGGATATAATGTTAGACGGAATAGTTCTTCCGAAAAGCACTATCTTTAAGTACTTAGGATCAATCGTTAACATGGAAGCGAAATGTGACGACGACGTAAACCACAGAGTGAGTGTGGGATGGATGAAATGGCGGGAAAATTCGGGAATCTTTTGCGACCGAAAATTTCCACTTAAATTAAAGGGGAAACTCTACACCACGGTTGTTAGACCAGCTCTTATATACGGTTCACAGTGCTGGACAATGTACGAAGCGTTTAAAAACAAAATGACGGCAGCGGAAATGAAAATGTTAAGGATGTCTAGTGGAGTCACTAAACGCGATTGCATTAGATCTACGCGTATAAGAGGAAGTCTACATATAAAGAATTCGGTAACCGAACAGCTTGAGGCGAATAGAATAAGTTGGTATTGCCACGTTCAAAGAAGATCTGCGGAAAATCCGGTTAAAAAGGCACTATCAACTACGGTCACTCCAACTGTAAGAAAACGAGGTCGGAAAAAGAATTCCTGGATTTCTCAGATGGCAAATGCGCAACAACGTCTGGGGTTAACCACTGAAGCGATCCAGGACCGAGCTTTATGTAGACGCGTTCTGCGGTCTGCGACATTAGCCAACCCCATAAGCGGAGCAGCAGCGATGCAGTAAAAATGGGAAACTCGTTACGCATAAGTTCGTATAACGAGGAAAGGGTTAATAAAAGGATAAGAAGATTAAGTGAATAAAGCTTAAAAAAATGCAACGTTCTTACTTGGCAGTAATTGAAAATAGCGGCTGTACGGATATATGTATTTGATACAACGAGAATGTCGCCAAATTTAAAATTCAACCACAATATCAACGGGGGTCCGAATTAAGCCTCAAATGAATCGGAAATGTGTTTCCAGGAAATTGAAACTGATTCTTCTTCTTATCCTTTTATTAACCCTTTCCTCGTTATACGAACTTATGCGTAACGAGTTTCCCATTTTTACTGCATCGCTGCTGCTCCGCTTATGGGGTTGGCTAATGTCGCAGACCGCAGAATGCGTCTACATAAAGCTCGGTCCTGGATCGCTTCAGTGGTTAACCCCAGACGTTGTTGCGCATTTGCCATCTGAGAAATCCAGGAATTCTTTTTCCGACCTCGTTTTCTTACAGTTGGAGTGACCGTAGTTGATAGTGCCTTTTTAACCGGATTTTCCGCAGATCTTCTTTGAACGTGGCAATACCAACTTATTCTATTCGCCTCAAGCTGTTCGGTTACCGAATTCTTTATATGTAGACTTCCTCTTATACGCGTAGATCTAATGTAATCGCGTTTAGTGACTCCACTAGACATCCTTAACATTTTCATTTCCGCTGCCGTCATTTTGTTTTTAAACGCTTCGTACATTGTCCAGCACTGTGAACCGTATATAAGAGCTGGTCTAACAACCGTGGTGTAGAGTTTCCCCTTTAATTTAAGTGGAAATTTTCGGTCGCAAAAGATTCCCGAATTTTCCCGCCATTTCATCCATCCCACACTAACTCTGTGGTTTACGTCGTCGTCACATTTCGCTTCCATGTTAACGATTGATCCTAAGTACTTAAAGATAGTGCTTTTCGGTAGAACTATTCCGTCTAACATTATATCCGGAACAGGTCGCAACGGATGCGCAAATGGGCACGTCAAATGCTCCGTCTTTGAACGACTTATTTTAAACCCGTTTCTCTCTAGCGCATTTCTCCATGAATCTAAGGCGTTCTGTAAATCTTCGACGTTATCGCTAAGTATAGCTGCGTCGTCAGCGAAGAGAATTGGCGTTACATTTGCTTCGCGCATGCAGTCTTTTAAAAGATAGTCGAATACTACGTTAAAGAGGAAAGGGCTAAGTACGCTTCCTTGATGCACTCCGACATTAACTGGAAAGGAAATTGAAACTGATTAACTAAAGTATTTCATAGATTAGATATTTAAATAGTGCTCATCAGCAAACTAGCATTTTTTACCTTCTTTTTGTCATGAGCCAGACCACAATGGAGTCAAAAAGAAACGAATTCTGTCTAATAAATAACACAATCAACTACTTTTTAATTAACAGTTTTAATTAAGTAAAGATTCCATTAAATCTTCAAATTTGAATTGAAATTTTCCATCCGATTAAGGTAAATTGAACAGCAAACAACTTTCAAAAATTACTATTAAATTTGGTATTTTCAAGGTTTATTGACCATTTTGCTTAATTTTTTCTTTAAATAAAAATTTACGTTTTTCTGAGATATCAATGATAAAAATATTCCCGGGCTCTTCTGCTAATGAATATCCAATAAGTGTGCAATCCATATATTTACATTTCTTTTGTCTAAAAGATTTAGATACAAGAAGTATCCTCGAGACCGTTTTGAGGAAAAAACTGATGTCTCGAGATCATTTGTCTCTATGACAGAAATGATGTTCTTAATATACCTTTTGAAGCACATAGATATCTTAACATGAAACATGTGATTTTAATTGTTCTGATCGCGAATGACATCAACAGATACATTGAACTTCGCTTTTTGCAAGCTAATGCTGTTTTATTCAAAGCACTTCTGATTTGAAATTAATCAGGCAAGTCTGACCAGAAAAAAATAATTAATTATTGCATCAATTAATGATAAAAATAAATTCTCGATCTGGGTTCATTTGCATGTCAATAGTCGTGATGTTGACAGTATTTGAGATGTTATAAGAAAGCTGTTTCATCGATACTATCGCCATCAATTTGCTTTAATCCCATTGCTTATGAAGGGTATCTAGCGGACAGTTTTCAAGTTTAATATTAAAAAAAAAAATACTATAGCGATATACTCATATTTTCTTTTTTTACAAAATGAAGTTTGGCAATGAGGATTTTACGTTTTAAAAATAATATTGTCTAAATGCCATCCATTCATCTCAACACACTGCTGCAATTGGACTTTTAAATTTGTGAACACGTGAGAGCAAAGTAGGTATTGGTTTAATAGTAGCAATTTCATGGCGAATTTTTTTTTGTTGTGCCTGAATTGTTTGAAGATTGTAGTTCTCCACTTAACCCTTTCGCCAGGGCTGGTACATTTAAGTACCACAAAATGTTTAAACATTCGTATTGACATATGTACGAGAATATTCTAAATTCTCGCAGTCGATCGATGATTTCACGTGGCTAGAGTTGCAAGTTTTCATGCGAAGTTTGACTGTAGATCGGGTAAAGGCGGTTGCTTTTATGATTCTTGCTGGTTATTTTATCTGAGCGCCACTAAAATAAGCTAAATACTCCAGAACAAAGTTGTAAAAAGTAGTGAATTTTGTGTTTTATGCAGAAAATATCTATTCCCTTAAAACAAAAGGAGACTGTGAAATAAGTCAACGCTAGTTTTAGCGATGACAATGATGACGACTGATAATTTTCTGGCAGCGACGAGGACTACGTTCCCGATGATTCAGGAATAAAGAATCTGAAAAATCTAAAGACAACGGAGTTTCTAGTTTTGACGAAGATTCTAGTGAAAAAGAACTGGGCTACCATGTTTCAGAAGAAGTTCATCATGGAGTCATCAATTTCAGGAATGTTCATCCCTAAGAAAATGTGGAGTGATCTTTACATTTGTAAGACAGGATTAGAGCTGCATCGCAACCTATTCATAATGCATATTTTCCCAAAGTTACGTACGCGATCCGTTTATATCGGGTTTTCCAATAGGGACCTGACAACTTTGAATTTAATTTGTGAACGCACTCTTTCACTAATCATCAAACTGTTACCGTCAATTTATTCAGTAAACTCAACATTTTCATCGTGGTAAAATACGCGAACGAGCAACGTTTGCAAATTATAAAAATTTTCTACCGAAATTCGGAGTCGGTGACTGCAACTTTAAGAGCGTTAATTCCAATTTTCGGTCGTAATTCTCGCCCTAGTAGACAGGCAATAACAAGTTAAGTGCAAAAATTGGAGTCTACATATTGGTAGTGTGATGTTGCCGTGTCAGTGAGGCAACGGGTTGGTCGAAGTGTCGAAAATATCGCTGCCGTTCAGGAGTCTGTAGCAAACGATCCAAATCAGTCAATTCCACGGAGTTCTCAAGAATTGGGCATCGCTCAGACCACATGCGTATGCGTATTTTGCGTAAGGATCTTGGTTTATACCCATACAAGATCAAGCTGACTCAAGAATTGAAGCCGATGGACCATTTGAAGCGACGTACGTTCTCCGCTTGGGCTCTGGAGAAGATGCGCCGAGATGGTGAATTTCATCGAAAAATCATCTTCATCGCCTCGTTCGTGCGATTTAACGCCGCTTGACTATTTTTTGTGGGGCTACGTGAAGTCATTAACTTATACCAACAAGCCGACAACGTTGGAAGAGCTTAGAGCCAACATTGAACCCAAAATAGCGGCCGTTTCGGCCGAAATGTATGGCCAAGTCGTTGAAAATTGGGTCTAATGAATCGACCGCTGTAAACGTGCCCGCGGTGGCCATATGAACGAAGTTGAGTTCCATTCATAAATGTTTTGATTGTACTTTAAGCCGATAGTAAAGTTTTTGAAATATCTCAAATGGTTTGCGTTTTATTTAAAAAAAAAAAGTTGTTGAGTCCTTATTGGAAAACCCTTTATTTACCTATATATTGCACGGAATAGGTTCATGCTGATATCCTCAAAAATGAATTTTTTCATTTCCCACAAGCCCACAATAAGTGATAAGACACATGTGGAATACATAGTTGAATGTCTAAAAAAATCATTTCAAGAACGCAGAAAAGACAGCAGCTAAAGCTAAATTCAAAGGGCGCAACATGATGAAGCAATATATGCGTGTGAAACCGGTGAAATGGTGCATTAAAATTTGGTCGAGGTGCGATGCTCTCTCGGGCTTTACTCGTACTTACGACTTCGACATTTGCAATGGAGGACGTGAAGGAACATTGGCTGAACAAGTTGTCAGAAGCTAGTCAGTTCAATAGCTAAAAAGACGTCACTTTATGTTCGTGATCGCTTTTTTACTTCAGTAAAATTTGGCGATGGCGCGATAGTTAGCTCATTAGGCTATCACGCAGAGAGCCTGGGTTCGATTCCTGGCTGGGCCACCAACAATTTTTCAAATCGCCATCACTCTTTCGGCGGGCAATGGCAAACTCCCGAAAGTAAAATTGCCTACGAAAAAGCTTCTAAGGAGTGCCGTTCGGACTTGGCGATAAACCGTAGGCCCCCCTCAGATGTGACAAAAATGACAAATGAACAACACAAATGAGTGTCAAGAAGCTAGGCCATGGCCCATACCGGGCTGCCAGCGCCACAGTGTTTGTTTTGTTAAATTTGTTAAACTCTATTGGGTTCCCTGCTGTTGTTACAGTGATGGCCTCGATTTCATTACGAATTTGCGTTCAGAAACTGCATGATTTGTTATATTCCAGAACAGGCTGGGATATTGAGTATTCGAGCGGTATCACATTGCTATTTTGCAATTTTAACTTTCTTCTCGTGAACATTTTACAAAGAATATATGGCAGTGGTTTTTCTGTCTAGCCTTTTCGGATAGAAGAACCATGTGGCCTTCTCTAAGAAGGCCTATCTGGCTCGTCGTCGATAGGGCTCCGTCCTCCAACATAATTAACAGTGGCTTTTAAGCGCTAAATAATTTGCCTTTTTTTAGCATTTATCATTGGCCCACAATATATTATCAAACAAATTCAAATTACAAAATCTCAGGGGAAGCCGGTTTATGTCACGACTAAATGTTCTCGTTGATTGGAATCCTCAGTAAGTCAAAGGCACCATTAGGTGTTGCAAGTACCGATCCACATATCGGCCGGATTAATGATGTCCGTAATTTCGAATAAAACTATCTAGAAAGGGAATCGGTGATGCCACGTAAGAGCGTAAAGACCACATCAAAAAATTCGCTTCGTGGAAGCCTGTTGAGTTTAGAAATGAAATTCGTCAATAAATACGATTTTTCGGTTTAAGTAAGAATGGAATTCGAACTGTTCAAGAAACCAATTTGCGAATCTCCGTAGCAAGTCATGGTCTTATGATATAAATATCAGCACTTGCAGCAGCAGAAAATAATGGGGGTGAAGGCCAAGGTCTTCCCACACAATTTTGCACATTGAAAAAAATTCCATATTTTGTGGTTACCACAACGTTGACGCATTCTTGGCTTTCGCCTCAAGTACGTTTGTATGTATGGTGCCAATTTTTTTTCCTTGAAAATTTTAAAAAACGATTCATTGATGAACAGAGCAGGCAATTGATTTGGCCGTAAATGTAGAGGATCAGACAAGAAGGCACATTGTTTAAGGAAGTCCTATGATACTCGTAATCTGCGTCAATAGAAAGTCTACAGAAGTCGCTGTTATTTTAAAATAAAGTAACGTTTTTTAAGCTGTTCTAAGCTTCACTTATTTTCGGTATATTACATTGATTTCAAATCGCTGGTCGCGGAATTGATACGAGTATGAACAGCATTTTGTGAAATACTTAGATACCAACAGGAACGAGAGTAGTGCTCTTTTGAAGAACATATCGTGAGTGTGGAAGGTTGTGGTGAAGAAGACCCCCATTTATCGAGTCATCGGCGTTCACAGCACCTTGGTCTTGTTCTATCATAAATCCGGAAAATTGTGCATGAAAATCCTCGTCTGAAGGCTAATAAGATACAATCGGTACAAGACCTATAACCGCGTGACCATTTATTGCGTCGGTTGGTCTGTGAGTCAGCTTTTAACCGTAAAGTTTGTATTAGTGATTAGATTCATATCCGGTTAAACGTCTACGTTAAGAAATAAAAAATTTCATATTTCAAAAATTGTCATTTTTTTATTTTTCTATTATTTACTACCACTGCACTGCACCCTATACATACATACTCGCACATCTGATGAACGTAGTAATAACAGGTTTTCACAGAACTGTTGGAAAGTTTGTTTATTGTAGAAAATTGCAAGTGATGTCAAAATGTCACACTCTCAACAGTTTATTGATTTATTGTTGGATATTTAGATGGAAAATAAAGGTAATCGTTAAAGGTAAATAAGGGTTGACAGATAAGCAGGGGAAAATCAAACATCCAAAGTACAATATTTCTGCGATCTCTAGCAATGATTTTGTTACTGGGAATACATCTGATCAGCGCGTAACCGTTGTCAAATCCACGTTTCATGAGAAAAAGGTCACTGTAACGAACTACAAAATTATGTAAAGCTATGGTACTCGTAATCTTCCTACAATTCATTTTTTGTCACAGAAGCTTGCTTGGTTTCGGTACTCATCCGTCCCTTGTACTGACCCGATATTGGATCGATATATCCGTAGCATCACTTGGAAACTGAAACGTGATTTAATGATGGTTTTTTTAATTGAATGATCTTTGTTATTATGTATAAGATATTATATAGGCTAAGTGGCACACAATGGAGCATAACATTCTTGCATTTTTGTGTCTTCTTTCTTCAATTCCTTCACGAATCTTATCCTTAGGGATCACGATTTAGGTAGGATTGTGTGTATCTCTAAAGAAAAATTCAAAGATGATCGAATCTAATGGTCACTTCCCACTTTTTGACATTACTCGGATGAGAAAGGATATTCGCAAAATGTGCATTATAGTACAATCGGAGTATGATGTGGAACTGCTTTAACTAAGTGTGGTGAGACTAGAATGTATTCACTTCTTGAAAGTAAAAGATTTTTACAATCTCACTATAGCGATCATTAGAAAATGAAAGCATTGCCTCTTTCAAAGAAACATGGTCAAATGATGCAGTGCATGGTTACTCCAGGAGGGTATATTAGTCATTGTATCGTTCATTTTCACTGTTCCAATAGAGGTTATTCCGTCTAGGAACAAAGTAAGAGAAGTCAAAATTTCTTATACAATCTTTGATGTCATTTATGGAGTCATTTTCCACACAACAACGCACTTTTGTTATTCAATTTTATTACCAACGAGGTGCTATCTATAAAAGCAACATTTAGTAAAATTCGTGAATTGTTGGGCCAATTTTTCGCAATGTTGAAGCGTTTTAAAGAAGTTGGTTCGGTATTGGGACAAACTCAAACTCAACTAGCACGTACACGCCAAAACATCACCACTGTGAGCGAAAGTGTTCAAAACCAGCCAGGCATCTCAATTTGTCAACAATTTGGCCCCATTTATGGCGAATTTTAAAAGTTGATCTTCATTTGCACGCCTGTAATATCCAAGCTGAAGCCTTAGGACCATCTACGAGATCGCCGATTTTTTAACTAGATGTTGGATCGCCAGGAAGATTTGGCATCGAATTTGATCTTTTCCGATGGAGCCCATTTTTGGATGGATGGGTACGCAGATAAACAAAATTGCCATTTCTGGCGACCGACATCCCAAAAAAGTCACTGTTTGGTACAAATTATGGTTTGGCGCCATCGTTGGCGCGTACTTTTTCGAAGTTGAGCATGAAGAGAGAGTTACAGTGAATGGAGAACGTTGCCGCAACATATTGACTGTCTATTTTTACTTTGAAATTTGAAGGTCGCATTATTTCGGTTAGAAGAGAAGTTCAATGGCTTCCGAGGTTATGTGATTTGACACCTTTAGACTTTTTCCTCTGGGGTTATTTAAAGAGAAATGTTTATGTCAGTAATCCAGCGACAATTCAGTATCTCAAACATAGCATCCAAACTGAATTTGCGGCTATTGACCCACTTATTCTTTCAAAAGTTGCAATAGAAGCCGTAATAGTTATATGAACGATTTTGTATTTTGATCATAATTGCCGTAGATTTATTTTTACTAATTAATAAAATTCTATGTAAGTTTTATAATAAATTTGTGTTTAATTTAAAAAAAACTTCCACACTAGCTGTTGGCTCACCCTTTACATACATGTGTATATTGCTTAACACAATCATTGGGGTTTAGAGTTTGGTTACGTTTTAGCCTTTCATCTCACAAATTTACCTTCTCCCTGGGATTGTACGAGGAGTTTTAGAGTTTTCAAGCCCTCTTATGGATGGCACTTTGATCGCGGTATTCTCATACATTGCAAGGGGGCATCTTCTAAAGGTAAATAAAATGCTTAACTAAACATACATCGTTAACGTAGTTTATTGCGATAACTCTCAACTATACCTATGGGATTTTTGAGCTGAAATGAAGTTCTTTACTTACGTGCCTTGCTTTGTAGAGCGTATGTACCAGAGCATACCAAGAATTTAGTACTGGTAAGCTACTTTTTTGATAAGCGCGATGGTTCTACATGTGGTGTAAATAAAGATATATCCGATCCGACATGTCAGTCTTGCCAGAATCCTTGTGCCACCGATAGAAATCTACTAAGCATACCAGGGTTGCTATATTACCTGAACATATGGAACTGTTGATCAAGTACAAGGTGGTGCAAAGGTTGTAACCCGATGTTCTTTGGCAGCAACATTTTTATAAATTAAAAACTTTGTTTTCTCCAGTTATGGTCGCTTGCAGCAGCATCATATACGAGTACGTTCGGTTAAAAAATTATTTTTGTGGAAAATTGTAAAACTTCGTCTTGACGGATGAGGCCATTTCTGTTTGGTTGATATTCCCACGATTTCATATTTTATGACCTGTTTCCTAAAGTCTTAACTAGTTTTGGTTCTTTCTACACTAATGACTAATTCGTAACATTTGTAAATCGGTCACTAGAAGAGGTTGTGAGTAGGTGGCTTTTGTCGGAACGATTTTTAGGCCAAGTTTGCTATACACCTTTGTCGTTACTACTCTAGGTATTTGCTAGCAGTAATTACTAGTATTTCGTAACCGGAATTTCCATAAGATTTTTGGCATTTTAGGTTCTTCATGAGTTACCATATAGCAAATACATATTCTTTTTTTGTAGACATTGGTTCAAAAGCACACTAGTATGGAATTGTCGATTCCGATTGCTTACATAATTTGATCTCCACAGTTTTGAACGTGTTTCCAAAGAGGCTAAATCTTTGCTTCTACAGTTAAATTTAAATTATCCAAGATCGTGTTAGAAAATACTACTTGAACAGTTGAAGGTGCAAATTTTTTATTAATCGTACTTTGAAACAATGAAGCCATCCATATATGAGAATGTTTGCCGATTCACTATGTTATAACTAATTATGCAAAAGCTTGAAATACCTAAATCACGTAGAAAACTTTTTTACCTATTTTTCAAGTGTACAAATAAGATTCGTTAAAATCGAAGGCATTGATTGTATCAACAGTCTACTCCAATGGGTGTATGTGTTCGAGTAGGTACACATGTCGAGAAAACTTTCAACAGGCGAAACTTGACTTCCCTGACCCAATGCCCCTTTAGAACGATCATCTTTAACAAAACAAATTCAATGGGGCACAATGCGTTAAAAACTTGTTTCTAATTTTTTTAATTTTCGGTTCATCGGTGTACTTGTTTTTTCATTAAAAATATCGGCAACACCTGGATAGAAAAGTGAGCACTAGTTCAATAGAAGATACTCGTTTGATTACTTCAACAAGAAGAACTCTATTGAAAGAAAATATATTTAGCTAATTTCAGAGTTTAGCTGATATGATAATTTGGGTAATTGTGAAATTAAATCTAAAAAAAAAGAAATAAAAAAATAATAACCAAATTTTGTTTTTTTTTTTTTTTAATTGAAACTCAGTGACAAAGAAGAGTCTTTCTGGAAAAAGTGATTTGAAATTCTACATATGTATGTACACATACGAGTATATTGGGTTGTTCAATAAGTTTTGCGGTTTTTCTCTGGCTTATCGTTTCGGAAAATCTCGTGTATACCGTTATGAATTTTTTTTTTGTTATTTATTCCAATAGAGAGGGTTATCCTTTACATCTGCACTAGAATTTGTTTTGATTGGAGGTGGTGGCGAGTTTAAGTGCTCAGTTGTTTTCGAAAAAAAATGTTCGCCATATTTTGCTTCTTTTCTTGAAAGAGCTGTCGAAGCGACAGAGGCGCAACGGCTGATTTACAGCGTGTCTGGAGATTCAACTAGACGGTTTCATTCAAGATATACAAACCTTTCTTATAGTGTTCCCTCTGGACCTTCAACCACCACAAACGCCGATCAAATCTTGGGTGCAGTTAGCGTTGACATGCATTTGATGACACAAGAGATCGTTCAGCTACCTAAGATCGCCCAAACAACCATATCATAGAGACTGGAAAGGCTGGTAATGTCGAAAAAGGTGTATGCTTGGTGATAATGGATCTTCTGTGAGTCTTTGTTAAAATGTAACTCGCTTGAGACTTTTTTGAAAAGAGTGGTGACGGGAGACGAAGAATGGGTGACTTACAAAAACATTCGGCATAAGAGGTCATGATGCGCTTCTGTTGAAACACCGCAATGAGTCAGTAAAAAATATTTCCATCCCAAAAAGGTTATGTTGAGTATTTTGTTGGATTGGCGAGGTGTCCTTTACATCGAGTAGGCTCCACGCAATCGGACAGTGATTGAATTCAATTGGCTGGAAGCTATGCAGCACCCCCTGTACTCTTCTGACCTTGCGACTTCTGAGTATCATCCTCAATTGTGAGATGAGATCAAAACGTGCTTGGAAATCTTTTGTACCCATAAGTCTGCCGACTCTTACAAAAACGACGTTATGTCACTTCCAGAATGTTGGAAGAAAGTAATAGACCAAGATGGATAATATCTGATGGATTAAATATAAACTTTAAATGCGTGCTTAACTTTAACTCTAAAAAAACCCGAACCACTTAATGATTCTATTAGTTGCGTAGCAACTATAGTTTTAGACTTCGAATTTTTCTAAATAAGGGAATTTGTATAGGTAACATGAGGTTGCAGCCTATAGGACATTGTTTTCAATTAAAAAAAACAACAACATCTGCATAAGCGTTTTTTTTAGGAAATTGTTCCAAAATATTTTGTGTTGCGATTCAAAAATTTTATCAGAAAAATCAACAATAGCGCAAAGTCTTCAATTACGAGCATTGCATCGATGATTATAATTACTTCTCTACTTCTCTTCAAATATAATTAGTATAATGCACAACAAGTTAACAAGTTATGATTAAACTTACTCTATCAAATTAAATGAAGAGTATGATTTATTTTCAAAGAATAACTGACGAAAGCACGAAACTCTTAGGAATTTCAAAGTTACTTAGGAATTAAAAAGAAACCAGGAACTGTTTGACATCTTCTAGTTCCCATTAAGGGGTATTATGCATCCGTGATGTATAAAGCCTGACGTCAGATCATGCAAAAGTGAAAATAACTTCTTATATCGCATAATCTGGTCAAAGGAATATGAATAACTGTTTGCCCATAATCAAGAGTTTAAGGCGCATTGAACTATGAATCCTGATCTCTGAGGAAAATTGAAATTCTGAAATGAATATCTACAGCTCATGACCGCGCATTTGTTATGAATACAACACACGAATTTGATCTTAGTTTCTAGGTTCTGTATATCTTATTTCAAATGACATTTGGTCGAGGTTGTTGAAATTGTTGTCAAGAAATAGAATATTGACAAGAAATATCAATGACCCGGCACGCACTAAGATAGTGCCGGGAATGGACTACTATAAGTCTTCAATCATAACCTCGGTGTTCCAATTAGAAGATCAGAGTCACTTTATAGCTCCAATAGCAATGGTTCTGTGATATTATGCTAGACAGATGGTGGAAGACTTATAGAAGAGATTTCTCGTCAAGATCTTATTCAATTTATCGATTAGCAAAATTAACTGTTCCTTTGACTTCTGACGAAATGTAATGTACCGATACAGATAATCTACCTCAATATTAACATGTTGCGGTCGTCCTTCTTCTTGACAACATATTCATACATTCATAGCTAAAATCATTTTTTCTGCTGTTGTTAAACAAGTCATGTGACGGGCTATCACCTTGTCTAATTTTTTTTTGACATTGGAGATCTCGGTAATATTCCTTTCGACTTTAACAGGGCAGCAAACGTTGCCTATCTTTATTAAGCTTGGTAGGCATGCCAAAACTAGATATGGCCTTATATAGCTCATCTAAATATAATTTCTGTGACATTGGCTTCTCGTTGGGCGCTATTGTAAAGAGTCTGCAATTACCCATAGAGGCATCCGTGATGCAGGAGCTTGCCGCTGTACCACGCTCTTGCTTGTCGAACGAGGTTGGTTTTTGCCATTGATCCTGCATCACTGATGCTTCAGTGACATACTAGACTCCTTATTCCGCAATCTATCTACTCGCTTTCGTATCGTTGACAATAAAAAAAAACATGTTTTCCAAGTCTTCTGAGGCACTTTCACACTATGTACGTATTCCTTTTGATTGTAGTTGTCGCGTTGAGATATGACTGTTCCTTTGTTCTTCATTTAACCAGCCGCTTTAGATTCGCTCGCTTTTGAGTCCAACCATTCTTCTACAAAATGTGAAATAGTGCGAAATGCACCAGCGACTCCTCGTTTGCTAGGCGGTGGACGGATTCGACTCACCGTACGTAATACCCAACCCTTGCGTTTCTTGACACCATATTTCCGCTACATACATCACTACGGATCCCTAATTCTAGCAAAAAGGAAACTCTTTCTACTACTGATTAGTCTTTCGTTAAACCTATTTTGACAAATTTCGTCGAAAACTACGAAATACATAAAAAACGTTTGAAAAAGAACCACATACTCTGTAGAATTAATTTTTTCGCAAGCCTTACACTTTTATAATCAAAGAGTTGCAAAGTGTTTCTACCTTAACAATGACGTACAGTTGGAATTGTTTTATTTATGTACAGTTTAACACTTTCTACTCATTTTGCTAGAAATACCAAAGCTACGTAGATACTTCACTTCTAAGTGATAGGACACGAATCCTGTCATGCATAACATTCCACGGTAAGAGTTCTAACACCGAAACTTGTGGCACTCCATAGGTAGTAGTTACTTCGTACGCTTTAGCTCTCTAATCGGAGTCAAAGATTTATTTCGAAAAGATTTAATATTACTGTGATAGTCAATTGTGTTGCTTGGCACCTTCTTCCCAACCTCGGCACCGTATAGCGATCACTCTTAACGGTGACCTACAAAAACCACATTAGTATTTCGATAGACCTTCTACTTTTTTATTTGTTTTCAAGAATCTTATTCTAAGTAAAGTGGCCTAAAATTACACTGAAAGAGGCTAAATTTAACATTGATAGGTAGTTGGTTTTACCTGTTCGAGCAACACTGCAGATTGAATGTACGCGATGTGGGACAGGCTGGTGCCTTTATGGTTGGCGCAGCTTGGACGGTCGCAAACAATACAGAGGTTCAATTCATCAGTAATGTTACACCTTTCTCTGATCAAATCTTTGAAATAAGTTGCTGTATGTTTCCTGCAAAGTTATCTCCCGTAAGACCGGTCTAAGTTTAGGTATAACCAAGTTTATTTCATTTTTAACCGCTGAGCCTAGTTTTCATTTTGCAAGTTGGGTTTGTATTGCATCATAGAGGAATTTCGGTTCTATCCGCCCTTTAAGAACTCAGATAAGAAGATTTTTATGTCCTATGAGCTAACTTTTGTTCTATTGCCACTGCTTGACATGCTGTTTTTAGTTACTTACTTACTTACTTTAGGTGGCGCTACAGTCCGGGGTGGACCTGGGCCTCAGTAAACAAGCTTCTCCAGCTAGCTCGATCCCTGGCTAGCTGTCTCCAGTTTCGCACGCTAAGTTGGCTGAGGTCCTCTTCCACTTGCATGAGCATTGGTGTCCATGCGCTCTTCATGACCCAGCCATCTCAGTCTTTGGATCTTCACTCTTCTGGCTAGGTCCATGTCGCTGTACGGTCCATACAGTTCGTCGTTGAATCTCCTCCTCCACTCACCGTCAATGCAGACGGGACCGAAGATCGCCCGAAGAATTTTTCTCTCGAAGCAACCAAGAACACCCTCATCCATTTTTGATAATGTCCATGCCTCTGTGCCATAGAGCAGGACCGGGATTATTAAAGTCTTATAAAGGGTGACTTTTGTTGTCCGAAAGTAGCAAAGCCCTCTCTCAATTGCCTTCTTAACCCAAAGAAACAGCGGTTGGCAAGAGTTATTCTTCGCTTGATCTCAGCGCTGGTGTCGTTGTCTGTATTTATAGCGGAGCCTAGGTAGACAAAGTCCTTAACTACCTCATAGTTATATCTGTCGAGGGTGACGTTCTGTCCGAGACGTCGGTGTTGGTTGTCCTTTTTGCTTGACAGCATATACTTGGTCTTGCCCTCATTGACCGCTAAACCCATTTTCGCCGCTTCCGTCTCAATACTCGCGAAAGCGCCACTGACATCACGCTGCTTTCTCCCGTTATGTCAATTCTTTCAAGTACGATGTTGAAAAAATCGCATGACAGCGCATCGCCTTGTCTAAATCCTTTCTGGACATCAAAGGTCTCGGTGAGATCTTTACCGACCTTGATGGAGCAGCGTGCATTCTCCATCGTCATCCTGCACAGACGGACGAGTTTGGCAGGGATGTCAAAACTAGACATTGGTCTATATAGCTTGTCTCTATAGATGCTGTCATACGCGGCCTTAAAATCGATGAATAGGTGGTGGGTATCGATCTGAAACTCGTGGATCTTCTCCAAGATCTGCCGTAGTGTGAATATCTGGTCGATGGTGGACTTTCCTGGCCTGAAGCCACACTGATATGGACCTATCAGGTTTTTGACGAACGGCTTCAGGCGTTCATACAATACGGCAGATAAGATCTTATATGCGCTATTAAGGAGACTGATGCCTCTGTAGTTGGCGCAGTTCAGAGGGTCTCCTTTCTTGAGAATTGGACAAACAATGCTGAGGTTCCATTCATCGGGCATACTTTCGCCCGACCATATTTTACAGATGAGTTGGTGTATGCTCCTTACCAAGTCATCGCCTGCCGCTTTGAAGAGCTCGGCAGTCAGGCCATCCACTCCAGCAGCTTTGTTGGACTTCAGCTTCGATATGGCTATCTTCACTTCATCTAGGTCGGGTGGACGGAATTGTTGGTCATCATCGTCCAGGTTGAAAGGTTGATTCTGCCTGACAGCGGTATTTGGTCCGTCATCGCCGTTATACAGTCTGCAGAAATGATCTTTCCAAATCCTCAGCATCGACTGCGATTCTAATACGATGTTCCCTTGTTCATCTCTACAGGCTTCGGTTCGGGGTTTGTTTCCGCGGCATGTTATTTTTACCTTTTGATAAAACTTCCGAACCTCATTCCTGGAGTAGCATCTCTCAATTTCCTCGATCGCGCGCTTCTCATGCTCTTTCTTCTTCCTCCTGAGAAGCCGGTGCTCGTCTCTCCTCTTCCGCTCATAGAGCTCATGAGCAGCTCTGGTCTTTCTAAGCAGCGCCGCGTTATATGAATGTTGATTAGCTGCATGTGCTTGCCGGCATTCATCATCGAACCAGAGGTTTCGTTGTGGTGGACGAGTGAAACCCAGCACATCAGAGGCGGCATCTCTGATGGCGTTTTGGCAGTGTTTCCAATGGTCTTCGATGCTTGATGCTGGCGGCATTGGACCTCTTAAGAGATTAAGAGACACTCGATCGGAGAAGGACTTGGCGATCTCTTGCAATTGTAGCCGTCTGACGTCTAATTTCCTCACAGCATTAGTTGTTTGGCGTAGTTTGGGATATCCGCACCCGTACCTTGGCTACAACAAGGTAATGGTCCGAGTCGATGTTGGCTCCTCGGAACGTGCGGACATCCATAATGCTGGAGGAGTGTCTTGCGTCGATCGCAATGTGATCAATCTGGTTGACTGTTGATTGATCAGGAGTTCTCCAAGTCCCCTTGTGTATGTTGAGATGTGGGAACCGCATGCTGGCCACGACAATGTCTCGCCCCGCCGCAAAGTCGATTAGCCTGAATCCGTTATCGGAGGTGGTGTTGTGCAGGCTATATTTTCCGATTGTTCCACCAAAGATACCTTCTCTTCCTAGCTTTGCATTAAAATCACCGAAGGACAATTTTAATGTCATAGCTAGGGCATTGCTCGTAGGTCTTGTTTAGGAGCTCGTAGAAGGCATCCTTGGTGTCGTCATCTTTCTCCTCTATGGGGGCATGCGCGCATATGAGGCTAATGTTGGCGAATTTAGCTTTGATGCGGATTGCTACGAGGCGCTCGCTCACATGCCGGAAGCCGAGGGCTTCTCGTCTTAGTCTGCCTCCGACAACAAATCCGCATCCAAATAAGCCCTGCTTTTGCCGTCGATAGCAATTGCCGTAGTAGATGTCGCAGTTTTTCATCTTCTTTTTGTCCGGCCCATCCCATCGCATTTCTTGGATGGCGGTTATGTCTGCTTTGCAGCAGTCTAGGGCCTCCGCTAGTTGCTCGGCTGCACGTGGTCTATTAAGGGATCTAACATTCCACGTGCATATCCGAAGCTCATTGTCCTTAAATCGTTTGCGTGGGCTGTCAACAGTAGATCCGTCCATATCCGAGGCTTTTTGATGCTTCGTAACTTCTTGTTTTTTTTAAATGGCCGGGCAGTTACCCCGGCGGCACAACCCCCAACCTGGAGGACCAGTTCCACTTTGAGTGCCCCTTGGACGAGGGGTCGGTTACACCGAAGCCAGTAACCCGTTCCGGGATGTGAGCGCTGCCGTTGGCCCTTAAAGGGCTCGTCCGCCACCATCTGTTTTCCAGGACCCTGACTAAGTCCTGGAAATCCTTTCCGGCCTGAGCTCCAAATATGTCGGAGTAGCCCGGATAAGGTCTTGTTTTGTTTTTCCGACACTAATCCTGGTTAATGGCGCAGGAAACTCGCCATTTGCCCCCTTCACTTCGCAACCTCTAGTGAGATTCCCTGTTACTGTTTTTTTTTAAGTTACTGTATTTAATTCTTCAATAATTTGTTTCTTTTCTTTTCCATGGAGAAGCTGATGTAATTCCCCCCATAGATAGTATTCAACTTTCGATCGAACATCTACAATACTAGAGGAGTGCAACATGATTCAATTGGGGAAGCTATAATGATATTTTATCCCGCAGCAAATTTAATAAGCGTAGGCCGCATAGTTTCATGAAGGTAGTTTTTCGAATATTCTTGTCTTGCACAGATTTTATACAGAAGCTCGTAAAAGAACTCTTTCGCAGTATTGCTTATCTCTTTTGTGATGTCATAGTTGGATGCCGAGTGGAAGTCTTGCAGCCTGCCATTAACAACAAACCCACAGATAAATAGACACTGCCTCTGCTCTCTGTAGTCCTCACACTAGTCTATGCCACAACTCATATTTTCTTTTATACTGAACAAATTCTTTAATGGAATGATTTCTACCTTTCTCGTCTTTGGAGCCACCGTTGCGGATTCGGACGTGTCAGTGTCAGCGGGAGTTTATAGGGTCCCGCCCTTAATTTGAGACTCTTGGTTTCTTTAGAATAGATAGATTTCCATATAACTGGTTAAGTTACCTCAGGTCAAAATCTTAGGCTGGATATCCAAATCTTTTTGAAGCTGTGCCAGTTATCATATTCGGCAAAATACAAGGTATCAAAATAACTCATAGTTCGAATACTAAACTCTCTACATCTCAGTCGTTAAGTCATTTCCGACAGAATCTTATGTTGCTGCTTTCATTTCCTGTTCAACAACTTAAAACAAATTCGACAGAGCCAGTACCCAGCGACAACCACGGATAGTGTCAACGTCTGTAGTTAAAACCGATACGAGTATGTAGTCATGCAAACAGCACTCTACTTAGCCTGTTGACACCACTTTGTGCTAACTGAATCCAACCAACTAAAAATTATTATTATAAATAAATGTTATATCATTAAGTTCACTGTAATGGTTATCCACTGGTCATGGGAGTATGGATAATAGTGCAAAGCGGTGCTAATTGCCCTTCCTGAGGAACTCTAATTGTTCACGTCCAACTACTGACACTATTGATTTGGAGGATGCGTTAAGTACACGAAAACGTTTCATGTGAGAAATGAAAGCAATATTTTGAGAATCTTTAATCACGTGCTGTAGAATTTCAACTGTTTGAAAATAAATACGCAAATTGGATTTTTGATTTACGGAAAGCTTACGCCCGTTTGAAGTTTCTTAGCCAAAAAAAAAAAATTTTGCCAATGAATACCCAAACCAAAATTACAAAATTAATTGCCTAGAAACAGTTTTATTAAAAAGTCGCAAAGGCACGCCGAGAACCCTCAAGCAGTCATCACGAGCATTTCATCTGATATACGAGTATGTATCAACACGTGTGTTAAGTATGTACATATGAAACAAGTCATGTGTATCTTACCATCAAACCAATTATGTTATTAATTAAACGGCACGTGCAACATATACTTCGGGTGTTCCAGGCTACACAATCCGGTATCTCATAACATAATATCGATAAATTCATAGAACACTGTTTGATCAAATTGTGTCTTGCAAATGAATAAATTTAAATTCATCCGAAATCACCATAATTTCCATATACTCGTACACATTGAATACAACAAATCGAGAATACATACGAGTACGATTAAAATGTTGTTGAATTAATTTTCTTTCTTATTAATATTTTGAAATGGGGCGGCACGTGAAGGCTAACGGGCTACTACTAAAAAATAAGTATTTATTATGTTCGAAATAACCGTTGAAGAAGGGCAACGATTTGTATCAAAATGATTCAGTCTCTTGGAAGATTGAAAGTGTTGCGGATAGAATAAGATCTGTCCATCATTGAAAGTTAATTCGGTCATGAATTCGCCGCCGTTCATAAAAATTTGTCTCACTCGAATAATTAGGTGATTTAACTTCTCTATGGAAAATTTCGCATCTAAACTTGCAGTTGCATCTATACGAGATACAATTAACAGCAAACTCAAGGCTCAAGACACCAAACATCACAAAAAGATACTCAAATTGTGTGCTAGTGAAAGAAACCGTTGATGAAAAAAAATGTTAATGAAAGATTTCCGTACGTAGGGAGATGAAAATCCTCAAGTGGTATACTTGTATGTATGTATGTATATAGAAGAGGAAAGCAGTTTAAATGCTGAAAAACTCATTGCTTTGAGTTCACTGTGGTCGAGCAGCCTCATTGTGAGTATAATCTTTGATGGACGTACAAACATATGTTTCTCGGACGAAAATTGGCTTGGGAACTGAACTTGTTTTTATGAAATTATGTGAGAAACTACTCACCAGATGACGAAGCACGCAAGAGTCGTCAAACTATGACCGAGAACAGCCAGATAAGAGCAAAACAGTAATCTTGCAAGACATTGAATTCTTTACTACTTGTAACTATTTTTATTTAGTCCGCAGGAAGGAAAATACATTCCATTCCACACAAAGGTGCTTGTGCTTTCTGCGAAAACTGACTGACTTCAATCCTTTCCTGGCACAGACCCTAGCTGGAGCCAATGTTCAGTAGAAGAAATGTCGGCTTCAAAGAGAGTGTTTCGATCACATTCCGTTTTCATAGAAACTGCACGCTTTTCCTTCAAACAAATGTCGTAAAGTGGGTTTGGACCAGATTTCTTTGTATTCAAACCGTTCTGAAACAGATGAATATCTGAAGTATCAAGGTCTGGGGTATACGATGGGTGCCGAAGGAGTTCCCATTTTATTTTTTTCAATTTTTGCAGCGCTTGTCGGGCAACATGTAGCCTGGCGTAATGATGATGGAAAGTGACGTCTTTTCGATTAGTTCGAACGATTTTCTTAAACTTTCTTATGAACTAAAAGAGTAGCTCACATTACTTATTTGCCGAGATTATTTCGCCAGGTGAAAAAAAAATGGAACAAAATTATACCTCTGGAATTCTCCCAAAAAGATAACCGAAACTTCATTGGATGCAAGCCGGATTGTGCCACGGGTTCTGAAAGGTCATTCCAGAATCAACTTCTCGTCACCTGTTACGACTCGATTCAAAACAGCTTCGTTTTCATGGCGTGTAAGCAGAGATATAGCCACGGAGACGCAGTTCAGGTTTTTTTTTCCGTCAAACAATGTGGCACTCACCTGTCGAGCTTGGAAGTAGGTCCGACAGTTTTTTAATGGCGAAATGCTGACCTTTTCATCAATCACCTTAGTTGAAATCTTGGAGTTACTTTTCACTAAGGCTCGCACAATGTCGTCATCCATTTCGGCCGTCCAGAACGGGGTTGATCGTTCAATGTTATACCAGCGTTTCGAAATCTACCAAACAACTAGAGCGGAAACACGATCCAAGTGAACACTCTGAATGTTTTTTGTTGCTGTTCCAAGACTTACTCCTTTTCGAGACATTATATGGCGAGGGTGTAACTTTCCGTTCTACATTTTAGATTTTTTTTGTACGCCCAAATTGACTTAACTTAACAGAGTCTTACGATAAAATGACTTCTGCTGTCACGGCCTATCGACTGGTATACGGGTGCAGCAAGTCCCTAAAACAAGTAATAGTTTCGTCATACAGCAAACTTTCCGTCGAAAATGAAGAACTCGTACGAACTTTTGCAGTGATTCAATAAAGAGGATCAGAGTCAGAAAAGAGGCGATGATCCAAAACGAGTTGGAGAGGGCTTAAAGTGATATGAATGTGACATTGAAAAATTCAGACCTCCATCTTCTTATGTATCGGATATCAATATCCGATTTCAAAGGACTGATTGATATCCCTCGTCTAGTGTACCACCGTTAATATCTTGCTTTTGAAAGCCTTCAACAAAGAGTACGGACTGTTAATTTTCACCATCGACATCACATAATGACTGCAACTATAAAACCATCTGCTATTAGGCTTCTGTTCCATTCATCAGCTTTGACTTCATCTGTTGAAGGAAAATTGTTAAAAAACAAAGCTAGCAATATAAGGGAGACATTTTGAGGTGTTTCTGAAAACTTTTATGCTTCGTTATGTTATTTTCTTATCGGCAAAAATGCTTGATATGTTCATCATTGCAGTCTGGTCTGGAAAAGATCTTTTACCTCAAGATCTTGAAAGGTTTTCAATATGAGATAACTTAATGACTTAAGCCCTCGTGACTACCTTCAAGGTGAAGACCACAACACGTTAGCTAGAAACTAGAAGGCGATTTATTTCCAAAAACATTCTAAATTTTAATCAGGTGAGTGTTTTACCTTAACGGGCTCCCGGCCTATGAAGAGTCTCTGTCTGAGACACTGCAGCTTTCAAATCTCTGCGATGCCGGGCACGCTGCTTCCAGTTATCCAGACCGGGCACTCTGTAATTCGAGATGGCTAGGTCTTTAAAACAGAGGTTTGACCTTTTTTATTGTCTCGAACCTGGGGACTGGGAATCGAAGATACTCTCAGCTGGAGCATTATTGTACATTCGCTCGATGTGGTCGAGCCTTGACATCGACGTGATTCGGCGTTTTGAACTACATCCATATCTTGATACAGCTCAAAGAGTTCGCGCTTGTATTGCCTTCTCCATTCAAGAATTTTTCTTTCGAAGGAGCCCAGTATCCATTCTCTTTTCCTCCAGTACTCGGTGCCATACAGCTGAACTTGGGGGTGAGTGTTTTGTAAAGCACACTTTTCGTCCTTCGAGTTGGGAGTTATAAGCCCAATTGTTTTTCCAGATCTAAGTAGCAACGGTTTCGAGTGGCATTCGTGGAGCTCACGTTTACTCCGAGGTAGGTGAACTAACCTCGAAATTGTTGCTGTCAATAGTGACGTTACACTTGTCCTCGTTTACTTCAAGGCCAATCTTGTGACACCACCAGGCAAATACTCGTAGTAATAAAACGTCTAAGAAGTGGTGTATGTACTTCGGACATTATACCCAACTCAATGATCTCCGATTGGACCGTAACCATCTAGATACTCCAATAAGACAAAACCAAACATACCCAACAGTATATATTACTGCATTCAAAACTAGCCACAAGATGTTTGATGGGGATTGCTTCAAACTAACATTCACCATGTGGGGCAATCTACGCTGAGAAGGATGCAAGACCCGCATCTCAGACCAACGCTTGTCACATTTGGTGAACATTCGGTCAAGGCTTCAATAGCTTGAGCAAACACAAGTAGGCTTCTAACTTAAGCAACCCTCTCCTTGTTAGTTGGAAGAAATTGTTGTCGAACAATCACAGCGTGGCAAATAATATCGCGGAGACGAGTCATATCTCAGCAACCATAAATAGAGAAATACAAAAAATAGTGATGGGATCTACGCATATACAGGTGAATGAAACCTTCTGCGTAGTTATAATTTGGAAAATATTTATCTATGACTCTTATGCACATGTACAATACTTATCATGCCAAGGCAAGCACCTGTGGCATTCACAGAACAGATTTCAATGGCATTTCAGTCGCATTCAAAGAATTCCAAGACTCAAGAACTAGATCAGAAGAACCAGTTAATTCAAGTCATAAGCTTGATATTCAAATTACCAACCAACAATGACTGACTTTGATTTTATATCTGCATAACAAGAAAGCTTCCACCTTCACTTACCCCTGTATTGTAAAGAGTGGAAGTTTATTAATTCTCAAAATAATTAATTTTTTTTTGGTGATACAAATTGAGTGACCAAAAAAAGCCAGAAACCAGTAAGTTATTGTTTCCAAAAAACAAATTCAATCTAAAACGTGATTCACTAGTAATCGGATAAACCTACAACCAAACTACAATACCAAACAAAATAAAATAAGACGAATTTACGAGTATGGATAAGCGAAGGGGGGAAACTTGGTATCGTTTTCAATAACCGGAATGCAGGTGGTTTATTGCTGAAAAGTAGTAAAATCTAAAAGTAGATGTATTGTAAACATACAGACAAAAGTTCGTACACATTAGTGCCTACACATAGGTATTGAGGTCTTAACCGCTGCAGCAGCCAATGGCATTTTGATGGCAAAAAATAAAAGATGAGTAGTGAAGTATGTTGAAGCTATCCCGGAAAGTTGCATCGACCTACTTGTTCAAGTATCACCACATCCAGTTGGAAATAACTGGATGGCAGTGCTATTAAAGATTGAGGTGCTGAACATTCCCGTGGTATTCTGCCTTCACATAATTGACCCACAAAGATACACGACCTACACTAGCTCCAGGCATCCGTTACTCTTAATATGTTCATTGCAAATAGAATTTTTCGCAACAGAATTCTGGAAATTACGTTTGCCTGGGCCTACTTCAGAGGCACACTCATGCAACTGATTTTAATTACTCTCAGGGTTATTTGTGTTGTTTTCTTTATTTTTTATGCCTTACACTTTGTTATTTCATGTACGTGTCTGTATTCGTCGCCAGTAACCTAACAACACCCCAACCGCTATTTTTATCTTACGCTTGCGCATGTCACAAGAACTTTTCTGACCCCAGAGTTGAATGAATTCCGCACTCAATAAAGTGGCAAATGCAGATAAATCTGGTATTGCAAGTGAAGATACTCGTATTTAGAAATTCCCGATTAATTCACCATAACAAGAGCTGAAAATAATTTATATGCAATTACGCAATGGGATGTGGCTTTTGTTGATCCCTGAGATACTCGTACTCGTACATCACTTAAATAAATACATTAACTTGAAACTTTGGATTGTATTCATTTGTACTCAAATGAAGGTGTGGGAATTGTTGTAATAGCCGTCGAGTTATTTCTTTTTAATTGGTTTACTTTGTTTATGGACTCTTATTTCATGATAGTTAATAATTGAATTTGTATTGTAGGGCTCACTTGTGCACTTTTAGTCAAGGGTCTTGTTCGGAGATGCTCCAGTCCTTGGCCCCCAAAATTTTACTGCCAATTCAATCATTTTACAGCTATCCTGGTATAATGTCAAGGTTTGATTTTGAACCCTAAGACTGTGATTCAACAAAATTATTTGAAAGTTATCGCTCATTCACTCGATAACATGTCCAAGCATTGTGTTGTGGATTCCATGATTACAATGAAGAATTAGCTGTCTATAAGGACTAACGATACCCGGTTGTGGACAACTAAATATGACTATCAACACTCTTCGTCATACTAAAAGAAACCAGAGTAGATCTGCTTCATACTCGTGAAATTCATACCGTTTTGGTAATTGCCCTACGCACTACCCAATTTGGTCAAGATCAAAAATCGCAATTTTCCGCAATTTCTCCGCTGTGATACCACGTGCTCGCAAGCTTGATTATTAATAATTAGAAAGTGAATTCGCTTAGATGGCGCAGTCCGGGATGGACCAGTGCAACAGCTAGCCTGTCAGCTGGCTGAGCTCCACTTGTGTGCATCAACTGGGATGGGGTCACTTTGAGTTGGAGTCGAAAAGTTTTTAAGTCGAGACCTTGTCTGACCAGATTATTCACGATTTTTTGATGATGTCAACATCGCTTTACTGTTGGTACAGTTAGCTGCTAAAGCGTCTTCTCCAC
This sequence comes from Volucella inflata, assembly GCA_928272305.1. Taxonomy (NCBI): domain Eukaryota; kingdom Metazoa; phylum Arthropoda; class Insecta; order Diptera; family Syrphidae; genus Volucella; species Volucella inflata. The sequence goes on along the minus strand of OV743717.1, from coordinate 77,628,900 downwards.
TGATGCGAATGCGGTCGAAAATTGCCTAAAGGACTTTTTCCTGGAAGCGCCCTTGAGCATCTTTATCCGTTTTCGTTTCGCACCCCAAAGTATGACTGGAATGATCAGCTTATTTTAAATAGTCCTAACCCACTTATATAGTACATAGAGGCCAGTATTCTTGTTAACTCTAAAGCTTCTAAGGCTAACGTGAAAGCCTAATGCGGATACAGGATTTTAGATACGATGTAGTCCCTGTAGTTATCGCAGTTCAGAGGATTTCCCTTATTTAGTATTGGACAAGGAATGCTTGGGTTCTATTTGTCAGGTAAACGCTCTTCGACGCAGATTTTAGAGATGAGTTGATGTTGCTTTGTATCCAATTATCACTTTCTGCTTCAAACAAGTCGGGAATCAAGCCATCAAATTTAGCAGCTTTGTCGGAGTTGAGCTTGGAAAATACTGTTTTGAATTCATCTTGGTTGGGTGGACAGAAATGTTATTGCCTATCATCGTTCAGGGTGAATAATCTGTTCGCTTCCCATGCTCTTCCTTTTTTCTTCTGTTGAGCGTATATTATTGCTTTTGTATTCTCTCTAAGAGCTCGCGAGCCTTTCTTGTTCTTTTCTGCGGGCCTTTTATGTAAATACATCCGCTGTTCTCATAGACTTGTCTGTTTCTTGAGCCCTAATATATCTCCAATCGGTTTGTTCTACGTACTACACTTGTTCTACTCTTGAATCTTTAGGGGTTAAGGGAAAGTCGATCGGAAAAGGTCCTGCCGGTCTCCTGTGACTGTCGTCGTTCAGAGTAAATTTCGTAGCAATTAATAGCTGCTGGGGAGCTCGTAGAATCAATCTCTGGTACGGTCGTCCTTCTTCTCTGTCGAAGCGTGGGTGTTAAGAAGGATTAAGTTGCCCAATTCAGCCATAATGCGAATCACCATCAGGCATATGCTTATATCTATGTCTGATGTTTAGGTATTGTTCCCTAATTCCTCCACGGAGGGCGAGTCCGGATTCAAGTAAACGCTGCGACTGCTGTCCTTGGCGCAGCGGTTGTCGTTAATATCATCCATAGTTGGTATCATAGTTTCACATCCTTTTTTTCTACGATAAGTCATTTTACCAGGTGCAGGCGAGTGAGCACAAAACCATCGGGACGACCTTGTTGTCGAGCTAAGGAAATAAGTGAGAAATAATTTGATAGATCAAATAGACCCATGTATTTCCAATATTTAGCTGGGGGCAAGCATGCCTTATCCACAAGGAAAGAATATCTTAAACTGTGCTCACTACAGACATCTCAGTATTCATAGAATCGGGTGTGGTTCCCGTCACTGTAGCCTTCACTCTGATTGTTATTAATTTGAAAGAAGACCTTTACAGAGCCATGTCTATCCTTGGTATAGCGGGTAAGCTCGTAAGCTTATATGGGATGATGGTGATGAAATGTTTTCTTCGAGAGCTTTGACTTCCCAAAATGATTTATGGGGATGTGCTGTCATGTTACTTCTTGAACCTTAGAAACACTTGATAAAATTGTCTAAGAACCAGAAGCACAATTTTCCAAAAATTTGTCAACTCGACAACTTGCAACGACATTGGCAGAATTTTGATGTGCAAAAATAAGTTTAATTTTGAATAAGGAAAAAAGTAAATATGTGCTCTCAACAATCAGATGAAGAGTTACAGTACAGAGTTGCCAACCGTGTTTCGGCGACCAAAGAAAAACTTATTAAGAAACAATAAGCAGGATATTTATAAGACCCTCATTATCGCAGTCCTGCTATATTGTGTAGAAGCATAGAAGTTAACGAAGGGTGTGGAAGTTCTTCCTTGCAAGCCCCATCCCGTTTAAGCAAGTAAGTACGAGTTATTTATTTTAATTCACGTTAAAGGCTTGCCTTTGATGTATGAGTATAATCGTTTGGGTCCATAGGAATTGCTGGTCTAAGTTGTCTTCTTTAGATATCTGAAATATTTTAAGTAGTAGCTCAAAAAGAAGTGTCCCTTTTTTCGAACCGTAAGCAGTCGTACGAGTATGCGGATACATCGGGAGACAAGCCTTAGCACCCGCTTTTGACTGTTCTACGAGTATGTTCGATATGATGGTGCAGATTTTTTTTATTTTGACTTCTCTGGTCAAACTATGCTGCAGCTTTTGTAATTGTAAAAATATCATTAAACTGTAGTATCGGTGAGAGTTTCAATTCTAACTCGCATCGATCGTCTCCGGTTTCATTACGGCGATGTAATTTGGTATGCTTCGAAGCTCCTTCGTTAGGGATGTGATCCCAAGTTGGAAACGCTTAACTGATATTTACAACTAAGTGATTATTATTCATCTGCACGCTTTACTGATTTTCGTTTAAAATCTTCAATTACGAGTGCATTAGCTTACATATCGAAATGAACTATTTTTTTCAAATTACACCACCCTTGGTCCACTGAAATACCTAGAAACTAAGAGCAATTAAGTCGTTATTCTATTAAACTGTTACAGGAAGTGTTTCCATCTCGAAGCCGATGAGTTGCATTTATTGCACAGCTTGGGGTCGAATACTAGAAATAAGACTGACACCATTAACCGCGACAACATTGTCTGAATTGGCAAAATTTGCAACCAAATGTGATGTAACCAAAAACAAGTGATACCCGTTTAAGTGTAGAGCATTTTGTAACCTAATTATGACATCTTTGTACTAAAATGAAAAACAATCAAATGACTCCACTACACGTGAATTTGTTAATTATCATGATAGTAACCATAAAAGTATTCGTAGGAGCATTCCATTAGGGGCTTGGTGAAACTATACTCGTTTTATTTTGAATTGAGTATTTCAGAACACTGGTATGAACAGATTACGAATACATGTTCACTTAAGTTAAGAAGAACACTCTATGAGGTTAATTCACGTCGAACTGGGAAATGGTGATACTATTTCAATGAATGGGTTACAAAAAACAGGTGAATATCTATCTGAGGATAGGGTACGTAACCTGCCAGCTAAAATGCCAAAGTATGTGTGAATCATTGTCAAGCTAATGGACCAGTCCATGTAATCCATAAAACCTTCGTATTCTCGGAACTCTGTCCATGACCTACAAGATTGTTTCGATACATTATTTAGTTTCTAAATAAAAATGTAGATAGTCAGTAAGACGTGACATCTGACGATGAAGTCTGAGCCAGACCGCGTGACAGCATTGCTACATACGAGTACTTAAACAACAGGGGTTGGGCCGCCAAAACAGAGTTGGCATATGTCCAGGAATCCAGGAATAAAGCACTAATTGCTTTAGTCGTTCTTATTCCTTTACCATTTTTGTTTTATTATTTCGCGCCAAAGAGACTTTTGCAGCATTTTTGACGTCATTTAATATGTGGTCAATTCAACGAAAGACGTGTCAGGTGCAACACACGAACAGGGAATATCGAAAGCATGAAACTCCCCTCTGTTGATACTCGTAGTTCCCCAAATGCAGTTAATATTGAAATTTAATGAGCTTTAAATACGCTGCTGTTCCCGTTTCACAGCTGAAGTGCAAGGACGTGAGTTCGGGACGAATATAAAAAGCAGAGAGTACTGTCGTCAGCGAACGAATACCAATATAGTATGACAAGTAACAGATAAGAGATCATTGATGAAAATTAAAAAAAAAAATAGTATCGGAGATAGAACGGAGCCCTAGGGCACACCAGCATTTATTTTCTTAATATCAGACTTGAAACCATCTAAGACAATTTAAACTGAACGTTTCGAGTGGTAGTTTTTAATTCATTGAAAAAGAGAGTCATAGATTCTAAATGCATACATTTCCGACAAAAGAGCCTGATGCCAAACTATTTTAAATGCTTTAGAAATATCAAGTGCAACTATCATCCTTTTGACAGATTGGGGGCCTTGCTTCCACTTTTTGGTAAGACATGTTCGGAGATATTTCACGAGTTGGTAACTTATCTGTATTTCCATGACTATGAAATGTCACCTAATTTTTGGGAGGTGGAGCTCATGCGCTTATGCTGTTTTCATCTGCTGGGAAAAAGTCCCTAAGGGTAGGATTGATGAAAAAGCTTGCGCAGTGGTTTTGACAGTGTGGTAAAACGTATCTTAAAAAGAGCTTCAAAAGAACCACTGGATTTTTGAATGCTGGGATCTTTAAGTATTCTTGCTACTATGCGAGTGCGATAGTGGATTTGTCCCATTGAGGATTCGTGGCTCTCAAGTGTACCCGGAGACAAAACACGACCTGGAAGAGTTGAGCTGGCCGCTAAATGTGCAGCAGGCAGATAAGCCTTGTCCAAAGAGGTTATAGCTGCAATGTCATAATAAATGAGCGTTGAAATGCAGGATGAGGCAGATATTTTTGATGAACGACGAGACATAGTAGTTGCCTCACTTGTCAGTCGTATTGAAATTTCACAAGCTTAAGAAAGCCTTTAAAGTCAGTAGTGACTCGTTTGAACTCTTTTCGGTTTTCCTATTCCGGGTTGGACTTGTAAGACGGAAAAAAATGTTCCCTGACCCTGCCTTAACCCTGACATACTCTTAAGAGCTCGTATTATACCGGGCGATAAGGGATCTTAGTCAAAACGGAATAGTGTTTATGATCATATCATAAGCTGGGTCAAGTTGTATACCGCAGCTACAGCCGGCCATCGATCAATTAATAATAATTGCAATTAAACAATTGTTTAAAAAAATTAACTTCATCGAATTAATTGCGATTAATTTTAATTGAGATTGATTTTAAATTTAAATTTCAATTAAATTAATCAACAACTAAATAAATTGCAAGTTAATTGTTAACTTTTAGTTGCGATCGCAATTGAAATTTTGTATACATGCGTTTCTCATTTCTAACAAGTACATATTTAGTATTAGCTGATCCACCGTGCTTCGGATTCGAAAGTGGAAGAGGAAATTACAAAAAGTCCACACAATCCAAAAGCGCATTTATTTGCGCTTCAATTTTTCGGTGAAAAAAAGTCAAGGTTTACCTATTTTATTTATTGTATTGTAGATACCCACCGATCAGAGACGTTTCTTTAAATAAAATACACTTTTACCGTCCTCTGGACTGGACTCTGTAGAAAGAATGTTTTCCAATGCAACTGTAATGGACTTGCCGAAATCGGTTATCAGACCAAATGTTTGAAAAGCCAGTAATGTTAAGAGGAAACATAGATTTTGAGAGAAAAGACAAGAAATATTATTGAACTAAGTGAAAGCAATAGATTTTGCATATGAAAATATGACTTTACTATTCTCACCATAGTTGTCCATTCTTATTGCTATTAACAATTAACATTTTAATATTGCCGACGTTTAATAATCAAATTAACGCATTGGAATTAATTTTTGCCCAGCGAGGATCTCAATACACCATCCTTCGGTGCGAAGTCAACCAGAATGGTGTATATTGAAATCGCCTGTAATACCAATTTCGCTGTAAGGATACCAAGACACAATTCTTTGTATAAAGTTAGATACGAGTAGCTTATCAAACTCCTTGAAGGTCGAATTACTTTCGACTTTGTGTCTTCTGTAAATTGGTTAGTTCTTATCTGGTTGACAAATTGGCAATGCACAAAGTACATGCTCTGGTAAGTTTGTCGGAAGATTTGCTAGCAAGGATAGTTACAAGGAGCTCCAACAGGATCTTGCTGCATTTTTTTGACAAATAACTTGATAGCTTTCGGCTCTGCTTGGTAGATATAGGTTGAACTGTAATGTCTTAATCGTCTGGATAGTTTGTAGTTGGAATCGAAAACTACTACCAGTTGGACTTAAGTACTGTTTGAGGATTGTCCCAGAGTAGACAGTAAAATACAAAATTACTTCATAAGATGATTTAATTGAGATAATGGTGGTTCGTGATGGATATTGCTGGATAAACAGCATTCGGATTTCTCCAAGTATGTTCGTGTGTCAGATTAGTTCAATGTGAAAGTGAAACTTAAGTGCACTTGCAGCTGATGTCTTTATAAGATTTATGTGTGGTGCTGTGGGGTAAATGAGTTTTTTCATTGAATTGAAATTGTCAAACATTTCCTCATTGCAGCCATAGTACTTATACAGGCCCCTCTTTACGAGTACCCCACAGATGTAGCGGCGGCGAAGGCACGATAGGCCTCTTCCCACCATTCAAGTGATGCAAAGGTTATTAGTTGACGTAAGAATGGTGGATGATTTTTGGTTTTAATCGACATTTCTCGCTAAGAAGCCTAGAAGTTACTTTATTTGAGAGTATCTAGTACTTCGCAGATAAGAATTATTTTTTAACAAGTTCATCCACAGTCGTGTTTTCTATATAGGTATAGATAGATGCTCGAACTGTTGACATAATTCTGAATAGACATTTCTTTCTAATTTGGCATATTCTTAGTTGCAGACACCTTTTAATGAGGCTTCCATTAGCCAGCCGATTGGTCTTTGTATCGTTTTGGTAGTAAGTACTTAAGTGACCAAAAACAAAAATTATAGGTGACTAAGTTAGAACCATATATTTTGCATTCAAATTAATCGTATCATAGTCTAATCACGTAAGGTATTGCCATATGAGTCTGAAGACTACCGCTCGTTTAAAATGTCAGTTACGTAAACATTATGCTTAAGTCTCTCACTTAAATTTAATTGCAACTTGAAATTTAAAATTGAAAGTTAATAATAGGTTATGATTACTTGTATGTGCACAACTACGATACAATCATGTGAAATGACCCCCAAATTATTTTCCAACAGGATTTATTAGATACGGGAAAAACAATTAAGTTGTGACAATATTGACAGAAGTCATAAATTGTACTCGTAGTTTATTTTTAATTAAGCAATTGTGAGTGTCTGTCATAATGACGTTGTTAATGGCAATATTTTGAATACTTTCGAAAGCCATTTTAATCTTCTCTGAATTGAAATGCAGCGCAAAAATGAACGAAGAGATGTGCTTAGAACTTTATGATACCCATAAGAATGGGACTATGTGAATGTGTGATACCACAGAAATAGGCTCGTAAAGGGCGTCAAATATCTGGATATGTTATTCGTTTTCAAGACGGTTTAATGGTGTATCTAGCCAACTTTCCATTTTTCAATATAATGGACCATTGAGCGTGCCAGACAACTGCCATAAATTCAGTCCAAATGTCAGTTAATAAGGTAAGAGGATAAGCTGGTAACATAAATATTGTCTAAATTAAGCATAATCGACAAGTAGGGCCCCCAAAAGAAAGAGAGCCTCTGCGTAGGTCACTGAGACTTTAGTCTATTAGAGCCCATACAACGATTTGTGTAAACGTCATGATGCTAACATGGGTGACTTCTTTAATACTTTAATACCGTCTCATGCCAACACTAGAGGCAGAAAATTCCTAAAATCTGTCAAACTTCTCTTATTTGTTTAAAAATAAAATGACATAATCCGAAGAAACTAGCCGGTGACACTGCGGCATTTATGAGTATTGAGGAAGAAGCTGGAAGGAAACCGATTAAATATTTTTGCAATATTAAATATTGTCCCAATAACACTGATTGGGAAAAAGAATTTATCTACCTTGCATCTGAAGTGGAGGCTACTAATAGAAGATTAAGCTCTTCCCCACCACTGCTTCTTTGGGCTAAGAAAGCAAATGAGCATTACGGGTTTCTCTCAAACCAAGAAGACGAAGAGGTATTACATAACATCCCTTAGGATCGCATGATATATGTATTAAATGCTTTGAGCAAATGTTTTTTTGTGAGATCCTCGGACCTGGCAGCATTAACGACTCAAGGAGACATTTCGCAAACAGTTTTCAGCTATTTATAATATTTTTACTACCTGAAGAGCTTACTTGAATATGATTCGCCCCATTTTATCGCTTTGATGACAAGAAAGAAAACTATTTGCGGAAATTTACAAGGAAACCTTGTCGCACGTCGAATAGACATTAATTCTACTGCAGTTTATACAGCATTTTTATCTTTTCACAATATTTGACTTGACAGCCAACATGCGAAAATATCCTCCATAAATAATTGTGATAGTGGCATTCGTCTTATTGGCAGAATGATAAGGCCTATTGAACATTTAAAAAATAATTCTTTTATCATCAAGGGCTTACACAATTTTGTACTGTGCCTTGGTGTACTTCACTTAAACTGCGAATATTCTAGTTATTTCCGCTGTGCATTTAGTTATCGTTTTGACGTTATCGTACACTTCGCGTATCATTTTTTTATTCGTGCACGTTTTGGGTAGGAATATACCAAATAAAAACTCGTCCAGGTAGACGATATATGGGTCCTTAGAAACTTCGTATCACATCTTATAACATCGTATTAAAGAAGAACTTATAATAATAAAAAAAAATCAAATGTTTTGATTTATTTTGTTTATTTACTTGAATGCTTTTCAATTAATATGTTGTCCACTCTCCTCCATTATCAATAATTACTTGGAGTCTTCGAGGCATGCTTTCTTTCTACTAATCTTATTGCATAATCTTCAGACAAAAATCTCCATAAAACTCGTATTTTTCGTGACAATTGTTTGAGCGTCGAGATCTTTTTTCCTTGGAGCTTTAGCTTCATGAATGCCCAAACATTTTCAATGGGATTTGCAGCCGGCGACTGTGATGGCCAATCTAAAACATCGACGTTATTTTCTTGTTTCCACGCACTGCACAAACGACTGCGATGCTTCGGGTCATTATCTTCTTGCAGTAACCAATTCTCATTCCGTTAAAAAGATTTAAACCACCTTTGGGCCGATGGTAATAAAGCCTTCTTTTAAATTTTTACCATATTGAGTGCGTTTAAGATATTTGTAAGCATGAACAAATTTCCAAATCCTTGTTTTGAGAAGCATCCCCAAACGTGCACCTTTGCCGGGTGTTTGACGGTCCGCTGGATTAATTTATTGGATTGTGTACACCATGCATGAGTGATAGGAGACCATGCCCAAAAAGAAGCTTCATCCGAAAAAATAACGTTGTTCCAATCTCTGTCCAAATTCTCCTTGGCCCAACTGAGTCGTTTTTCTATGTGTTTTTTTGACAGTAGTGGTTTCTTTATTGTGCTTCGAAATTTTACATTATTGGCTAGTAAACGTCTTCGTATCGTATCACAACACACATTTACACCCCTTCTACGTAAAATCCCTTATCCTCCACGTAACGATAGAAGCAGATTTTTTTCAAACACTCGTAGAATCATTTTGTTCTGCTTTTTTGTTGTTTTTGGCGTAGACCCACGATCCGGCAAATCATCCACATTTTTAACTTGGGAATGACGGTGCACCCACTTGCTAACAAATGCTTTTGACTTTTTCATGTATTTAGCGGAGCAGCTGCTGACATTTTCGGCGCTTTTGGATGCGTGCACAAGAATACTGCTTCATAACGTGATACAAACGCGACACTCGTTTTAAAATACTTTCGTCTCTGACAAAAATTGAACACTCTTTAAATTTTTTTATTCAAACCATCTTAGCAGAAGTATTTTTTTTATCTGCTAATGCAAATGCCACTTCCAAACCGGTTTTCATAAAAGAGTATACGATCTTATCAAACGGACTGTATGTCGATCTGCTATCCACAGGCTGCATGACTGCCATGAAGTTTGATTATATTGCGTAAAGAACTAGCTCATAAAAACACATTCGTTGCCCGCAACACTAGTTTCAGAAATCGATAATAGTTGCAATTTTTGTCTCAGGCTTGGCCTAACATACTGCGACAGGAAAGCTCGCCCACCACTTGTGAGGTATTTGATTACCAAAATGTGATTCGGTTCGCGACATCTGAGGGAGTTTTTCGTCAAAATACTCTTTTCATTTACTGAAATTTAATTTTTCCTCGTTAGCATGCGGCTCCATTAATCTTCAATATTTTTCAGCTCATGAAACTCTTGCGAGTTTTTTCTCTCCGCACTTCTTCTATTTATCGATATCTAATTTTTTGCAAGTGGACACCTATTTTTTGATACAATGCATCTTATGCTACCGCATGTGGTCAAGCTAACATTTTCTTTTTTCATAAATTGTTATTCAAAGTCGCTTTATATAAACGGTTCTTCAGTAGGACATAACAAATTTGTACTTAAATAAAACACAGTATAATGGGGATATCGTGTTGAAATTTATTTAGATATGGAATCTGTACCTGTTTCATTAGATCTCCGCACGGTTGCAGCAATCGATTCTTTGGAGCCAATTTTTGCACCACCCTTTCGCATATATCGGCTGAAACGTTGATAATTTCGTGTTTGAAATTGTTACTGAGCTCATCTCACGTTGTTGGGTTGTTCACATAAGCCAACGACTTAACGTAACTCCATAAAAATAAATCCAACTGCTTTTAATCGCTTGAAAGAGGTGGCCATTCGACTGGACCACATCTCGAGACTACACCATTACCAATCTTCCCCTTTAATGTATCAGTTGTTTGAGCACTACCTTGTTGCAACAAGAGAACACAGGTGTCAAGTCCATCCAATTCTGGCAAACTCCATTGACCATAACATGACAATCATGATCGTTGACCGAAAAATAGGGTGCAATTACACCTCCGGTCACTTTCGTGGATGCGATGCAGTCTTATGAAGCACATGTGCGTCTGTCGGTTTCCAATGACGCATATTATGCTTATCGACAAAACCATAAAGCCAAAAATGAGCTTCATTGCTAGGTTAGGTTAAGTAAAATAGGGTGTGCCACAAGACACAGACACTAGGCAATTGAACGGGCCCATCGCGATCCCCTGTGGGTTAAAACCAACTCCAAAAAGCAAAAAACATAAACTGTTTCCCTGTTAAAGTACCGTCTATTTCCTCTAAGTTTTCAAAGAAATATTTTCCCAAGAATTTCCTTCGGCTTCACGATATTGCCTCACATTCACATAATATGTGTGTTATATCCTCTACATATATATATATGCAAGTGTCCGTATTTGTTAGTTTTAGTCTCTTTGCGTGCTTCAGCAGTAGAAAGTGTCCTGTTAGTATTCCTGTTAGCGTCGTTAGCTTATCCCTATTTAGCTTAATAAGCTTCCTAGATCTGTTACCGTCGAGAAGTGGCCATAGAGCCTTTGAAACCCTATGTCCTTCCAGGTTCAGCCACCTTATGCTGGCGGTCTTTATGATTTTTTCCTCGATAGTGCCGCTTACTGTGCAGAGGGGTGGTTTGACATTCGCAACCTAACTATTATCGAGCAGCCCTCCTCTTCTTGCAAGCTCGTCTGCTTGTTCATTTCCTTCTATACCGCAGTGCCCTGGCACCCAGCACAGTCTCACCCTGTTCTGAACGCATAATGCTTTGAGCATTGTGCGACAGCCCCTGACTGTGTCAGAGTTAACGTTGTTTGACTTCATTGACTTAAGAGCGGCCTGGCTGTCGGTGTATATAGCGATATCTCTGCCGGATACCAATCTCATCTGCATCAGCTCAGCCGCCCTTGCTTGATTGCTAAAGACGATTAAAATTTTTGCAGAACCTATTTGGAGAAAAATCGGCGCTTCCAATGATCAACAGGCTTTGAGTTAAACTGATCTTGAAAGGGTACAAACCGAGATCTTTGCCACAATGTCAACGGCGTGAAATAGACTAATTTGGTTAATTCGGCACTTACAGCTGCGATATTTTTTTTGAGCCGTAAGCGGTCTAGCTGTTACAGGAACATTCAATAGATATGTTATATGTTGATTACAATTTTTTCACGCAAGGACGGACGACTATTACAACCCAAAATTAAAGTAAGCGCCCTTTAAGATGCGACAACCGACTCAGAATTTTTCATAATTTTCAAAAGTTGCTCGTTAGTAAACTTCACTGAAAAAGTAAGCCTTAACCAACGTATCCACATTGACAGATGTGAAAAAAGTTCAAGGGTACGTTTGATTTACAATACAAAATTGTTATGTCCCTTTTGAAAAAAACCTCTATCTTGCGTGCTTAGTCCTTCTTCTTGGTTTATGGTATTTTGGAGCCTTTTTTAGCGCCCAAGCCTGGCCCTTTTTCTTATTTAAATGAAGCTTATTTATTTTCTCGATTGATCCCGGTTTTTGGTGGTTTTTCACTGATAACATCACGATAAATACAACAAAGACGGCTATCAATCTGGGTTTGGTGTCCAATGCTTTTTAAGCCACATGTAGATCGTGTGGCTTCCATGAGTTTGGAGCATTTTCTTGTTATAAGCTTCATGACAGTCGTCGTTTTCGTAGCTCTATTATCCGATGCAGTGATGAAAAGCTTTCTCCTTCCACTGGAACCCGCGGAATAATATAACAGCCGAAATTTAACACTGTTCTCTTTTTACCTATCTGGGCGCTGGTATGCGCTAATATTCTTCTGCCCCATTCTAAGTCTGCAGACGTGGAAATCTGTTCACTGATACTGACTTGTGGTGGCCTGAATGAATGTTTTTTCAACTTTGATTCATATTAAATTTTATCTTGAGTGCTTGTGAATTTTCCCATTTAGTCGTCTCTTGTGAAAAGCAAGAAGACGAAGTGAGTCATCTTTTTTTAACACTTTCCGCCTTGCAATACTTACTATCCACCAAAATACTCAGAAGTAGCAGCAAGTACTCGTAATGTGTATCACATCCGACAAACTTTCTCTTGACATTTTCGTTGTTTCTCTTTATTGTTCTTGTCATACTGTCAGAAGTGCGATAGTATAGACTCTGATAAATGTTCTAAAGATACGAGGGCGGGTCAATAAGTCCGTGACTTTTGGATTAAAACACAGATTTTTTGATAAAAAAATAATTTTATTTTTCAAAGTAGTCTCCCTTGAGCTCTATACACTTTGTCCAACGCTTCTCCAATTTTTTTATCCCTTCCAAAAAAAATGATTTGTCGAGGTCCTCAAAATAGGCCTTTGTTTGCGAGATGACTTCATCATTGGAGTCAAATCTTTTTCCACCAAGCCATTTCTTCAGGTTTGGGAACAAGAAGTAGTCGCTCGGAGCCAAATCTGGAGAATAGGGTGGATGAGGGAGCAATTCATAGCCCAATTCATGGATTTTTGCCATGGCAACTGCACATGTGTTTGTGGTCGACTGTGAGCAAACGCGGCACCCATCTTGCGGAAAGCTTTCTCATGCCCAAGTGATCATTCAAAATTGAAACCACTGAGCCATGCGAGATCCCTACGGCTTCCACAATCTCTCGCACTTTCAATCTTCGGTCGGCCAACACCATATCGTGAATTTTTTCGATTGTTTCGGGTGTAGAGACCTCAACTGGGCGTCCAGGACGTTCGGCATCTTCAGTGCTTGTACGGCCACAACGAAATTCAGTAAACCACTTTTTTACCATTGAAATCGATGGTGCAGAGTCCCCATAGTATTTATCAAGCTTAGCCTTGGTCTCGGTAATGGTTTTTTTTCGGAAGAAATAATGCTTAATAAGCACACGAAATTCACTTTTTTCCATTTTCTCCTCAAATTAGTGAGTAGTCTGATAAAAATAGCTGTCAAACACAAACTAACTGACGCAGCAAGTTTAAATTTTGACAGGAGTCAACTGACAGATGCCTGTTGACAGGAGCAGTGTTGCTGTTTCAGTAAAGAGGTCAGAAATTCAAAAAGTCACGGACTTATTGACCCGCCCTCGTAATGTCTCCACTCTTTTGTCTTCGGGAAATTTTACTTTTATTATTGTTCTTTTTTTTCAAGAAATCCAGCACCATAAACTGATGTTTATAATTAGCTTATAATTCTGGTAATCACTAGCCTCAGTTGTAAATCCTTTATCACTTTAATTGTGCGATATAATGGTAAAAATTGTTATCTTGTTGAATTTGCTTTGATATTTTTGTGTACTCACATTTATCAGAGGTATTATTAGTTTTATTTATAAAAACAAACTTGTAAACAGATTGTCAACATAGAACTCATCGAAGAGGTTAGAGGTCATGATACTTGTGGTACATCTGACTTAAACAAAAAAGTTCAACAAGTCCAAAATGAGAACAACTTATCAAATTTAAAAAAAAAAAAAAAAAAAACAAATGTACTAATTTATTTATTTGAATTTTTCCAAGCGATAAAGACCTAAAAACATTTTTATTGAAAACAATAAAAATATTTTAAAAAAATATGTTGTCATAAACAATCTCAAGACAACCTAAAGAAGCTTATCTCTGCATAAAATATAGAATTCACACATGTCGTTGCCCCTATTTATTTTCGGACATGCAGACAGTTTCATGATATACTTTGGTTGAGCGAAAATATGATTAACACTACCAAGAAGCACAACAAATATGTAGATGCTGCGTGCCAATCTGCAAGTAGATTGTTTGTTCTGAAGAAACATAGCCACATCCAAGTAAGCTCAAGACTTTGAAGTTGTGATTCATTATTTTATTATTAATTTGTTTTAAGGGCGATAAATCTAGGCTTCTTTCATTAGGACAACAGATAAGCGGTTTTCTTGAATCAGTCTTTCCTAGAAAAGTTACATAGATAAGCCGAATTATATTAAAGAAATGGAATGAGCTCATCTCATCTTTCGAAATTGTCTCGAATACAAATGGGTGTTTGGTTTTTCAGTGCTCTATATTTGGCAGCTCAGGTGTGATTCATGACATATGATAAAGTCAGGTATGCTCAGCTGGCATTACCATTTCATTGTAAAAAGACTTACACTCGAGTTACGCTTACAATTTATTAAATTTTATTACAAAAATTCGTGCTTTGTAAAAAATGTTTCTCGTTCTTTTCGACAATTTTACGGCTGTCGTAATCGACCTACTTGGCTAGCAATTCAAGTCACATTGACCAAATGTAGCACCGATTTCACGCTATTGGACATCAAGCTACCTACGTACAGGTAGTGTGCGAACAGAGGAAAAGATTGCTGCTGCAAACGCCAGTGTTAAAAGACAGTGATTTGTCCATTGGAAACCGTTCGCAGCAATTGGGATTATATTACTCGACTACGGTGAAGATTTTACAAACGGATCTTGTTCTAAAAGTTTAGAAAATAAGGCTCGTGCAAGATCTGAAGCCGAACGACCTACCACAGGGTCGAATTTACTGTGAGGGGGCCTTAGAAAAGCTGGAGGAAGATCAGCTTTTTTTATCGAAAAATTGTGGTTAATGGTCCGGCGGAATCAGGATTACCGTTAAAATATTTTGAACTTTTTTTTGTCCAAAATGCTTGTACACAAGCTGTACCTGGTCGACATGTGGTTCCAGAAACACGGCTGTCTATGTCACACAACACGCAAATCGATGGACCAATTGAGAAATGACTTCGGTTAGCTACTTATCTTTCGTTTTAGACCGATGAATTGGTTGCTAGATCGTGCGACGCCTCTAGACTATTTCAAATCAATCATCTATGCGCCGATAAACCAGTGTCAATTGGAGTCTCCGTATGGATCACTTAAAGCACATTCGTGGTCAACATTTAACTCGAGTTGGAAGTAGGACCAATTTGCCTGACCAGATGTCCATGACTGCGATCTTCAATTCTTCGTTGGATGAAAACTATTAATTCAAACAAATACTGGGGTTTGCCTAGAGCTACGAACGGGCTTATATGATTCCAAAGCTCTACTTTTGCAAGACAAAATGCTCAACTATAAAATCTGAAAGCAAACTAAAACTGATGTCATTAAACTAGGGTTCGACAAAGCAACCCTAGTAATGCTACGTCTCACCTACATAGGTAGCAGAACAATGCGCAGTAAAAATGCTTCGACTTTTGAGCTCGCCGTCATCATCGTCTGTTGCAGCGAAAAGATTGGTGTTGAATTGTTGTATCATTTTTCATTTTTATTATTTGCATTGTACGTCAACTCATTGTTTTGAAATTACCTGCGTTTCATGCCATCTTTGATGTTTTATGTTTCAGTCGGTCTCCACAACGATACCCCTAGTCGGACGACGAGAGTTGGTATGCAGCAGGATGTCAAAAAAGAGATCTACACAAGGCGAAGCTCTGTCATACGAATTCTTCAACATCATTCTTGAAAGAATAGTGCGAACCTCATGCGCAAACACAAGAGGCACAATCTTTCAAAAGTCTGCCCAATTACTCGCGTACGCCGATGATATTGACATAATCGGAAGAAAGCAGCGTGATGTCAGTGGCGTTTTCACGAGTATTGAGACGGAAGCGGCGAAAATGGGTTTAGCGGTCAATGAGGGCAAGACCAAGTATATGCCGTCAAGCAAAAAGGACAACCAACACCGACGTCTCGGACAGAACGTCACCCTCCACAGATATAACTTTGAGGTAGTTAAGGACTTTGTCTACCTAGGCTCCGCTATAAATACAGACAAAGACACCAGCGCTGAGATCAAGCGAAGAATAACTCTTGCTATTCACTGCTTTTTTGGAGTAACCAAGCCTTCCCTCAAACGTTCAAAGTGACCTTAATAATTCCATAGATGAGGGTGCTCTTCACTGTCATTTTCAGCTCTCTCTGCATAGGCTATGAGTGGAAGAAGGTATACAACCACGAACTGTATATTGACTGTACAGCGAACTCGACTTGGCCTGAAAAGTGAAGGTCTAACGAATGAGATGGCTGGGTTATGTAGAGCTGGTGGACACTATTTCTGCAGTTCAACTCTTTTATCATACAGCAATTTATTTTGCTTATCTTCTCTGAAGATCCGTGCACATACAATTTTTCAGTCCACCCACATACTCTACCATTATCCAAGACGAATTGTCATCAAGTCTTCCTTGGTCAAGCAACTGTCCAATTTTCGAGCGCTTCCTAAGTAAAGTGTTTTACCTAGTCAGTTACAATTTCCAATATCAGGTTCTCCCAGTTGTGTGACACCATGGACTTACAACTGGTCTAAGTGGTCTTTGAGACGGACTGCTTCAACCCTTCGAAACCGAAGTGTGAAGTATGATATCAATTAGTATGTTAAATGATGAAGAGGACACTCATTACTGACTGAGTCAATAATGATAGGACAATAGGACAACTTGGCTGGGTAAGCGTGGTATCAGTCGTAAGTTATCGCTTCAACTCTTGACTATGGTCATGAGATCTGGGCAATGACTGGAACAATTTGATTATATTATTGCTGAATTGAGATTCCGTTTTTGTATTACCAATCAGAATCATAAGATATTTATTCGGATACATAATTAACTTTTGTTAAAGTGACATCATGTCCCTAATAGGCTTCAAAGGATTCCACTGACAAGTATCAAACTTTTTTTGAGTTCGTTAGTTGGTGAGAGATTAAAACTCATACACCTGGCTTTCTTAAATCAAAGATCAAAATAACAATTTGAATTAGGCTATGCTGTTTTGTAAATTTAGAACAAATTATTGTTTTTTTGTTAACTTAACCCAGTTTAGAATTACCTCACGGTCCGTGAAGCAATCCAGTGGTACACAATTAAATTTAAACGTCGCCAATCGTTGTTCTTTATTTTACCTGATTGACCTCTTTAATTCTTAATCATCTCCATGAGAACATAATTATGTGTGCCACAAACAGGCTGCTGTACAAAGAAATACTTAATTACAACTTAGAACTCGGTCAACCATTTCATTTTCTACGAAAAAATTACTTGTGAAGGGAGAACATCATGTCGTCGTTCTTTATTGCATTTCGGTTCGAAATTACTGAAAAGTCGTGACACTTTGTGTCATCGTCGCTTAAAACAAATATGAACACATTTAGTGGATTAGACAAAAAGCTGTTTGTTATAGCTAGCTATAATGTGTGCTTTATTGACCATAAATAAGTACGAATACATACGGATATATTGCTTTACGAAAGGTTTTTTCAGATCCAAGGTCTGGCCTTGGTCTACTTTAAGAGACTACATATGATTACACACTGTATACTCGCATAATGCCATGTTTCTGAGTTCGAATGCGATTTCAATGCATGCAATTGTGACCACACGAATTGATGTTAAACAATTCCAAATAAGATACATATGCTCATAAATTGATGGGAGAATGCACATAGGCGTCACCAAATGTGAAACATTTAACAGCGAGGTTATTGTTAAAGTCTAAATTTGTCAGGCGAGTATTTTCAGCCTATTGTTCGATGGTTGCATATATTTTAAAATATAATCAGATAACGAATTCAGATTTACATGTAATTGAAGCCCATGATGCCGATTTCCAGTCCGACACATGTTTCCAAGATACCACGGCAACCTTTTGTTCCGTCTCCATTTCTTGATGTCAGATGCAAATGACCTCTTTAATTGACATACCATTAAGCTGACAAGCGGAATATCTCAACGACAATAAAGTCAATCTATCTAGAATGAAATTCACACTTTTACCAACAATAAAGATGGATGCTCGTGGTTCCGCTTTTATATTTTGATTGTATCTGACGAGCACGAATTGATTTTGGATATTTTGGCTATGGAATTGAGTTGAACTAGGCAAATGATATACAATGGCTTATGGTTCATATCACAACTTCCAGAGAACAATATCGAAAGATATGCAGAGCTGATATAACCTTATGAGTGCAAAGGGGCTTACATGCCAAGATTTTAAATCCCTATGTCTAAATAATCAAAACTTGCAGTGAATTCTGCTAGGATAGGGAGTGGACGACGTCATAGAGCACGGTACAAATACCAAATGCCTACATGAGATATGCCTGATCACATGAATATACTAACGGCACCATTAAAAGTCGCTGGTCCATTGTAAATGCAGTGTCTTACTTTAACATATTGTAAATACCACAAGTCTGTAATGAGTTTTTGATGTATCACTTCCAATGGGATCAATAACCTTCGATATGAGTCATAAGAAAAGGCAAATGTTTTCAACTATTGCACTAGGAATGCTAAGTCCCTTAACAGACCATGTGGAGCCAATCAATTCGCGGAGAATTGCAAGGGAATAGGTTGGGTATACTACTTTGATCAAAAAGTTCCCGGAATAACCACCGTGTGGCGCTCCCATTATTCCGATTTGAGTTCTGTTTTTTTTTGTTAAGTTGGTACATCTGTTGTTGATATTCCCTCTAAATCTTAGCGTCATTGCTTGACATTTGCAAAAGTTACGTAGCCACAAGAGTACATCTATCTCTGTGTGTGTTAGCGATTTTTCCATTACTTCCTCTCGGCTGCTGAAACGCGTTCCCCGTAGTGGTTTTTTAACTCGATTGAACAGAAAGAAGTCACAGGGTGCCAAATCAGGTAAATTCGGTGGCTGTTGGATGATATTTGTTGCGTTTTTCGTCCAAAAAATTACGAATTATGATGGCACTGTGCGACGGTACGTTATCATGGTGCAAAATCCAAGTGTTTTCTGGTCTCTTTCGGCGAATTGCTTCATGCAAACGTCTCATAACGCCCAAATAATAGTCTTTGTTTACTGTCATCAATGTTTTCGTCGGTTTTCAATGCCGATGGTCTCCCACTGCGTTCATCATCTTCGATTGACTCACGACCACTTTTGAACCGCTCGTGACACTGGTAAACGACTGTTTTCTTTAGAAAATCGTTGCCGAAACACTTTTGAAATATTTTCAACGTTCGCGCACCATTAAATCCGTTTTTTACGGAAAATTTAAATTCATTTCTATGTTGTTAAATTAATTTCTAAAATTGTAAAAAATCGCCAACACACACACAGAGATAGATATACTCTTGATATGATATAAATTTGCGACATATACATTATACTAGAGTCGTAAGGGGCAGACTTATTCAAAAAGTCTTGGGTTTTAGGTAAACAGGTGAAGTGAATAAGTCAACAAAAGTTTCGTGACAATCCGCATCAAGGTAAATTCATTAACATAAGCTTTATGTATGCGCAAGCAGTATTTTATCCTTCGAAAAGGATGTTCATATCGAATGACATTTAGATCGCTTAAGTCTATAGGAAAGGAGAATATCTTTAGTAGAGTAGTCGGTAAAAATATGCCGTGCGGGGAGTTACAGCCTAGCTGATGAGCCGGCAAGATAGCGGAAGCATACACCAAATTATTTTTATGGTTGGACAATGCCACACCAGACGAATTGAATCTCAGCTTTGTTTGCCAGATGCAGAACAAATTTAAGGAAATTAATTATGTTAAGGCTGACCTAAAATCACAACAGGAAATATTATCTCTGCGACGTTCCGCCTTACTAAAGCGTTGAGTTACCATGTTCTCATCTTTAACTGTCTAGCTTCAGTTCAAGGTAAGCTGAAATATCTTCTTGTTCAGAAAGCCAACACAAGATAACAGAGCACCTGTTTGATATATTCCTTTAAAATGCGCTAGATTTGCATCGTAATTTTGAGGATTAGGTGATGCTTGTTTCCTTAAAGCCGCTTGTCTTTGAGTATAAATAAAGAATACTATCTCTTATTGGATGTCGCTGGGTTTTATATAGGTAAGATTCCCACTCCAACATACTTGGTCGATGCATGATTATGTTAAGAAACTGTTTGAAAAAGCGGCCTGTATATAGGTTACAGCGATAGTGAATGGATTGTGGTAATGAAATGAGATCAGACAAAGATTTTAGAAATCTCCAGCGCTCATGCACAGCATTACTAGTTTTTCTAGTCTAAACTCACCACGACAACACTTTTGTTTTTTTTATTGCATTCTAAGCCATAATTCAGAATGCTTTTCATCCGTTTAAATGTGATTGCACTTCCTTAGACTAAGGCTTTACAAGTGCTGATTGTTTTTTATTATATTATTATATTTATTATTATTATTATTATTATTATATTTATTTATATTTATATTATTATAAAATAAATCTTTTGAAGTGAATAACTTTTTATCTGTGCTATCATTTGTTTCACAAATCATCATAAATAGGGATACGGCATATCTTTAATCCGTATCAATCGGTCTTTACCTCGCGAAACATATACAATAGAATATTACGAGGCTTGGTGATCCTAAACTACGAGTATCACAACGTAAACACTTTATTTTATAAGTTGCAAGGTCAACAACGCCTTAAAGAAGTGTGTATACAGAAAAAACTGCAGGCGTTGTGTGAAGACTTGATGTGATTGAAGACCTGGAGGAGTCATTTTGTAGTCAATTGCAACAGTTGGCCCTTATCCGCCTATTATATGGGAATTTTTGCGAAAGATCTCTGCTCCAGCTACTGCAGGAGCTACAACTACGAGACCATGGCAACGATTGGAGTTCACAGATTGGGCCTTTTACTAGGTTGAAGTCGACTGTTATTTTTTATTGAAAAATCATATCATGACATTGATTTGATTCGTACGAAATTGACGATATGGGGTTCAAAGAGGTTGGCGTCATCAGATCATGGACTCGGTTACTCGGTAAACTGCAAACTACCTATGACTCAGAAGCCAATATGCTCGTGAGATAGAGGCTTGAATGCCGGAAATTAGCGCGGCGCGATGCGTCTTGTGAAAAACAGCCAAGGAAGGAACATGCTTGAAGTCATGATTTATTCTTCGCATTAATTAAGACTTGACTCTGAGAAAAAAAGACACATTTCGATGCATGCTTCCATACTACATCCCAATTTGTAGGAGGGCTCTCCCTCGGCGAACACTTTTTAATTTTTTATCCTTCTATTGACGCGAACTATGGCGCGTGGTAGAACAAGACCATGAAAAGAGAAAGCTACTTTCAAGACTGTTAAAAGCGGAACCAGTCCGAATTCCTCTGCCAGGTAGAACGAATGTGAGCGATAAAAGCAAAAATTCTCGCTACATGATCAGAATGAACAAATAATTGCAATACACATATGTAAACCTTACCCTAACAACACTGCCGGACTACACGGACTGCCTACTTACTCCGAAGATTTAACCCAGAAAAACGTCCGTGTTGCTTAAGCCTCATCATCATTTACTCGATTCAAAAGATGAGAACCCCTCTTGTCCATCGTATTCTGTGAGCGCCCGAAAGCCTACATCAACGAAGTTATCGATTACTACCAGTAGGGTTATAGGCGCGGTACGTCTACAATTAACAAAATTTTCACAAAACTGATGTTCTGGAAAAACGCGTTTAATCGACTTAAGGGCCGAATGCGGTAGTGGCATCACTTTCAAATCTGGTGGAGTGTGCGTGCGCCAATGACTTCGATATCTTTCGCACAGCGCAGCAAGGGTTTTTTGTTTTGTGACGTAGGCGATGGCGATGGCGCGATAGTTAGCTCATTGGACTATCACGCAGACAGTCTAGGTTCGATTCCTGGCTGGGCCACCAACAATTTTTCAAATCGCCATCACCCTTTCGGCGAGCAATGGCAAACTCCCGAAAGTAAAATTGCCTACGAAAAAGCTTCTAAGGAGTGCCGTTCGGATTCGGCGATAAACCGTAGGCCCCGCTCAGATATGACAAAAATGACAACATGAGCAATACAAATGAATGTCAAGAAGCTAGGCCATGGCCCATTCCGGACTGGAAGCGCCACAGTGATTTTTTTTTTTTTTTAAGCGGAAAATATGAGGTGAATTCAGAATGGTGCGAAACCAAATATATGCTGAAGAAGGGATACACAACGAACTTGACTGCATGTGATAATACGAACAGGCAGCTTTAACTTTTGAAGTTATTTATGAGAACAGATTGCTGTTCAAAGTTGAGAAATAAAGGCTTGCCAAGATCATGTTAAAATTTCATCCCACTACAATAACTTTGTCCTATAGCACAGAAGCTTGGAAGTTAGCGATTTATGAAGATTTTTTTAGTCATTTCGAACGCGAGATTTGTTTTTTTGACGGAGGAAATACTCGTATAATAGGCAACAAAAGTACTTATCAAATCAGAGAATGTTAGGACATCGCAAACAAATAGATAGCGCCACTTTCCGAACGATGAATCTGTGATTCCCACTAAGAAACCCTACTCAATAGAACAAAGTACAGCCTTAGAAACACGCACAAGCAAATGGATACTTCAGTCGTCTTGATGCGTGTTACTCGCAGAAATTGGCAGAGGCCCTCTTTAATTGGAAAAGCTTATGGAGGCGTAGGTCCCCATGAACTGCAGTAATACCGAAGAAAGTAAGTAAGTTGTGTCCTGAAATTCGGGGCGACCTTTACGGATATTGGTGTTCAACTCCTCTATCACTGTCTATCACTGTTTCTAAGTTCGGTTAGGGGTAGCATGTTAGAGGTTTTTAAATTCATAGTAACCATGCTAGTGAGTTAGGATATTTCTGAGAAAAAGTTTGTTGCCTGTGCAGCTGCATACTCGTAGTATAGATACCTATGCTCTGGATTTATTTGGAGGATCCCTGATGACTTTCTAAGAATCAGAGTACTATTTAATTTTTAAACAAGTCTTACTCAGAGGGTTCAATTCACACCTCACTCGTAATCTCTAAATTAACAGTCAGCAATAACTTTAAACCATCTGAAGGTTCTGAGTTTTCCCATTCGCACTTTAACTTCCATTTTCCCAAGAGAACTTAGCTAACAAAAATCATAGTTTTATTACTTGTGCACCAGATTTTCTCAAGTTTAAAGTTTTTTCTTGTTTAAACATAAAAGTAAGTTTGTTCGGTTGGAGGTCAAGTACTCAAACAATCCACCTTGTGCACGGTGTGGGAAAACACTTTCAGAATCAGAAACAAAAGTTCATTGGAAAAAGAATTTGAGAAATAGAAACTGAGAGAAGGAACGAACATTAAAACAAAAATTATCGTAAAATGTCGGCTTCTCGAATCCGAATTCTCGAATTTTAATGAGTTAAATTGAAATCGGCTTGGCTTCCAAGTATATATTTCTTTCCTATCATCTTTTCCTCCACTATAGGTCAGTGAATACATACGAATACGAATATAACGAACGAATAACATATGTTTCCCCGTAGCTCATACTTAACCTTAACCCTGTCAATTAAGTTCGTAATCAATTCTTGCACGTAATTACTTCTCTCCATAAGTGTTGCAAATGGCGTTGCCACATGTGACGCTTTCCGCCCACAGACGACCTATCAAATTCATATCTTCAGTAGGCAGGAGTGTGTGGTATTGGAAGCAAGGTCCCTGTCCGTAGTACTTATGTTAGCTCTATGTTCATTGGCTCACGTCCAACTGGTGATTTAAAGTGTGGCCTATGTACTGAACCCTGTTCCCTTTCAATTTCAATATAGATTCATCAAATTATCACTGAACGTTATTTAATTTACGGACAGCAATATAGAACTGACTTTTGGTGAACCCAATGTGCTGTGATATGATGGGACATTGCAATTAAATTTATTCATTGACAATTTGTTGAAGTCATCATGACTTGGAGGAAAATTAAATAAAAAAAGTCGGTCACACGTCCGTACTATCAGTGGAATGACGCTGGCTTTAGAACATGAAATCATTTTTTTTTTCATAAAAACCATACTCGCACTTTTATAAAAGAACAAATTGAAAAACCTTTAAAAAAAATTTTATAGATCGCTGAGTATCTGGAACATGAAATGCAGTAATGAGTGGTTCTGTTCCATTCAAAATTGCTCGAACGCATAAAGGTGTGCTCGCATTCGTCATTGCATGATTAAATCGGAAAAAAAAAGTAATGTCGTACACATGGTTAATATGGTAAAAATACATTATCTTAGCACCATATTCAGTAGGAGTATTTCACAATTTAGTTTGGAACTGATTCAGTAATCCAGTTAATTCTGACGCGTGACAGAATTAACTTTGACCCAATTACAGGCGTGCAGCTACACCAATTAAATTAAGCGATAAATTGAAGTTATTGCATTCGACCATGCGTTAGTGTAATTACGTTATATAGATACATCTACGTAGATAGTCTTCATTGACTGTAGTGAAATGTATGATATCAGTACGAATATACCTTGGGCTGACCATAATGCGGTGGAGAAGTAGTGCGGTTGCCACCAGCACGTATGATTTTCAATTAGGAAGTGGCTAGGTTTGTTGAATGAATTTTGTGGTATCTACCTTGGATCTGCTAGTTATCTTGCCAGTGTGTTTGTATCTATGTGTACTATATACTCTCGTTAATCGAATCGAATCGAATTTTTTTAATGTGAACTCAGGGAGTCATCAAATATATGTCATTTAACTATAGTATCTTACTGTTTATTATTTTTTTATTATTATTATTATCATTCACTTTATTTAATTTATGGGATACAATATATTTACAAATTTTCTTGATTTCTAAACAGAAAAAAAAAATAGTTATGTACAATCTATTGTCCAAATGACAAGAGTTGATCGTACAAAGCATTCTAAACAGGCGGGGTGCCGTTGAAAGGTAAAATCTTCCAAAGTGAACTTTGTGAATAACAGGAACTGCTACAAGGTTTCTCGCAAATTGTAGTTATCAATATATCTAACTGAGTAAAACCAGGCATGTTGAAAAAATATTTTAAGAACTTTGTAGCAGTAGAGATGCCTCAAGGGAAGGGTTTTAAGTGTTCTGAACAAATTAAGATTTGGAGTTCTGCGATTTACTCTGAATAAGATTCTTTTTGCATGTTTTTGTTTTATTGGAAGTGCTTCTGTCTTGGTAAATAATGCACCACCCCAACAAGAGATACCATATTTAGTTTAGTTTTAAAACTAATTGCGGACGATAGAGACTTAGATGATACAGTTGTCTTCCCACTTTGTTAAGATATTGTTTAAGATAATGAGTATGATTGGACCAGTTAATCTTATTATCTAAGACAATACCTAAATATTTAAAACTGTCAACGCACTCAATTTCAAACCAATTGTTGTTACACGATGTTAAGTAGTTAAATGGATAATCTACATCATTCGTAAGATTAAATAATTGGAAGCGTGTGCAACTCGGAGAGTGATAAAGTAATGGCAAATCATTACAAATTATATTGCTGAAATTAAACATCATAAATTTCGTTTTATGACTGATTACGAGTTTGTGTATAAAGAACCATCTCGTCAGGAAATCAAGGTCATGGTTTACCTCAGAGAAAATATTCAGAAGGCTTTTCTTTGAGAATGAAGGCACAGTATCGTCAGAAAATACTGTAACTTTACCTTTGAAAGGTTGGATGAACAGGGAACTTACGTAAATCAAGAATAGGATAGGACCTAGTACTGAGCCTTGTGGAACACCAGTTACAGTTTGCGGAGAACTGCTAATATTCTTGATCATCACCAATTGCCTACGATTATTTAGATATGAAGTAAACCAACTATATGTACGTCCTCTAAAACCCAATTTGAAAAGTTTATCTAATAGTATTTCATGATCTACCATATCGAAAGCATTAGATAAGTCAATAAACAGAGAAGCAGGAATCTCAGAAGAGTTAATACTGAGATATAGCTCTCCTTTCAGTTTCAACAGTGCAGTTTCAGTAGACATTCCACTTCTAAAACCAATTTGACAATTAGCGAAAAAATTTGTTCTTTCTAGAAATGACAACATTCTAGATTTAGTACCTCTTTCAAATATTTTTGAAAAGACCGACAACAACGTAATAGGACCATAATTGTTCAAAATAGTATTGTCACCCTATTTGTGAAATGGCATAACTATAGCTATTTTCAAAGATTGTGGAAATATACCTTGTCGTATGCTGTTATTGAAAATAAAGCACAAAATATCCGAGATTTGAAATGAGATTTTTTTCAACATACGACTAGAGATGTTGTGATAGAGATATATTAAATTACCGGCGTTGGTTATGAAAGATATTAAATGGAGTACAAATATAGCGGGCTGGAAGAAATTCAGCTCATTTCCAGTGGTTGGAGCAACATAGAATAAACATCCTCTACGAAGATGAGATTTGAAGCCCACAAGAGCAAAGTCCCAGTTAATGTAGGGCAAAAAAATAACCTGTTGAGAATTTATCTGGATATTTGAAACTTAAAGACGTTATTTTAGCATTAACCAACTGAACCTAGTTCCAAAAGAGCTCTCCAAGTTGGACGAAAGATCAAATAGACTAACTGACTAGAAGACTATGTTGAGTGATCCGGACAACTAGGTCAGTACGTGCTACCATTGCAAAATGCATACAGAGCCAGTACTGATTACGTCAGTGCTAAATACCTGCAGTCAAATGCTAACCCACAGAAAAAACTGCGGTATGGGCTCTACTTTCCACACCTAGGTATTCAGCAAAACAATAACGGTGTCAATGGTTACATTATAAGTTCACAGTCTTTTCTAGACAGGACCACGGACTTTATATAGACAGGCCAAAGCATTCCTTTGGTCTGCCTTCTAACCTGAAAGTCATGCCATCTGCGGCTATTCACAATAGAGACATATTTGTCAATGGAATCCGGAATAGACAGACTATCCTAATGCAATTCTGGCTTCTAAAATGTCCTTGTCTGAGTCTTATTTAGCATCTAGGACCCAGAAAAAGCCCATGGAATCAACCTTCCAATTTCGCTATATTCATAGATACCACATGCTAGACTGATTGTAGAATAAACTTTGGAAATTCCTAGTTTATATTTGATCCGTAGCCTGTCCTGAGAAAGAAAAGTAGACTTGCACGCACAAACCGCAGTTTCGCTGTTATTGTATCAAACTCATGCTCATAGGAAGGGGTTCATATGACAATTGCAAGCAAGGTTAACGAAACTCCAGTGCGATGAGGCAAGACAAACAGCTCCTTGAAGAAAGACTTACGAGTATAATAGTCAATTAGATCCAAAAAGTTTCTTACGGTGCCAACAGGCTGAAATCCAAAAACAGGAACATCCGCCTCTGTGCGCTAGATTTTTCAAACTAGTCACATTTCTTCTTCTACGGAAGAGAACAATCTAGTTTCTAGAGGATAACGTCTAAAACTGCCTACACTATATCAAGCCGTCACTATATCATCTACACATCACTGAGTCTGGACGTAGTTCCTTAGAGTGTTGAAGATTCCTTCGGATTTAACAGCAGATACGGTAAACGTTTTGTAAAGTAACTTTAAGCCTTCACAAAGTGAAACAGTATTTAATGGCTTTATCTGTGGTCACAACCTATGACAGATACCAGCTATGGCTGGTTAAACTCAGCTCACTTGTGGCTTCAGCGATAGGTACTCTCTCTCCTAAACTTTTGGCACTACTCTTAGCGAAAAAAATTGCAAAACCTTAATGATGAAATTTCCTCAACTTTGGAAGACCGTTATTATAGCGCCCGCTTCATGTCCATTTTTAGCCACTTCTGGTGTCCCACAAGGCAGCCACCTAGGGACCCTTCTTTTCATCTTAACAATAAACGATCTTGATAGATTTATTAAACACTATTCCCTATCCATTTACACCGTTCTCCTTCAAGAAAACCTTGATAGTTTTAATATCTCCAAATGTCAATCTACGAGTATTACTTTGTCAGGTCCCACCAATCTGCTCCTCAACTTTTTTTTCAGCACGGCCAGCCTATACCCCAGGTTCAATCCCTGCGCTGCCTTGGAATATTGTACGATAGGGAGTTAAACTTCTTCTACTGTTTGTTTCGAAGGGGGTTTCGATCTTCTAGCAGAAGTATATTAGTCCTTCGAAAACTGAGTTATCTTTTTATGAGAGACTATATATGTTATATAGATATCTAGCGAATGAAGTGATTTTCCAAACTTAATTTGAGTGACCTATTCAAAAGCTTTTTTGTATCCTTTCAAAGTTGTTTGAGATCTATATTCAACCTTGTACTCGGCGATCAGATTCCTCCTCCTCGACAAGAGTGAGAGTTGCATTGGAGCTGACTTGGAATTCGATGTCTGATGTCTGGATAGCGTTCCTAGTTCTTCCTGTTGGATAAGGTTGAATGAATCGAAGCCAAAGAAGTCAGATAACAGTATGAGTCCGTGACTATTGCTTCCAGCGTTGTAGTTACTCTTGTTCTGGGCTTTTGTATAGCAATATATTCTGCATCCTATTAGCATCGTTATATTGAATGAGTTCGGTTATCTTTGGTGATGAGGGTTGTAGCGAATTATAGGCGAAGTAAGTTAATACAACGACAACCCCTGAGGAAGAGTACAATCTTGAACAATTAAAATCCTCTTCAAATTGGAGAGATGTTACTGATTTTCTTAATGTGAAAGAGTCAATATATTTTCATCAGGACCTCTTAGTTATAGGGAGAAATTGCAGCATTAGGAGAAGCTATGAAGGAAAAAAGTGTTTAAATGAATGTGTGTGGAGTTGGTTTGCTTAGAAGCGTAAGATCTAAAGTCTAAGGAGTCATTATCTATCTGCAATATATTGTAGTTCTGTTTAATCAACTTGAAATGCTAGAAAAAGTAAGGGCAAACGGGCATTTGGGTCTTAGTGTCATCGTGGTTTGTACGATGTAAGAGACAGTTGTTCTTGCCATGTTAAACATAAGTCGTCGGAAAATCTAGTTTAAACAAAGAGACCCACGCCAAAAAGGTCTTAATCTGTTTTCTGAAATAATCTCTTCATCGAATAAGCATTCAAGTTTTAATCTCGGGGTTAATGTTAGCTAAGAAATATGCTTACGTCCTTTTTTTTAGAGGTGCCAATTCGATAGATCAATGGCCCCTTCGTTATTGACAAGATAGATAGATGTATTTGATGTAATTCTAATTCATTTCAAAACTAACATGCCAGGGCTGGTTTAAACTCGCTCGAAAACATATTTGATGACAAGCAAGGCACTGCTTGCCAAGTACTGGAGTGCTGATGTGATCGCAGTTAATTTCGAAAAGCTCTATAAATCTGACTGCTTTCTGTGCAGGATCTGCAGCTCAGCCTCTTCAAAGTATGGAGATCTTCTCATTCCATTCTTGTTCCTGAAATTTTTTAACAAAAACTATTTCGTTGCTTATTGCTTAGCTGTCGCTGCTAGTATCGGAACTAAAATCAATCTGTTTTTGCTATCAGTGTATGCTTAACGTTCTTAAAGTTATAATAACTTGACAACGCTCTCACTTTAGCGATGCAATCGATACATTAAACTAAATCCAAATATTTGAAATTGTGTGCTTACACACCCGAATATCCACAAATTAAATAAACTTAAAGCCAGTGAATTTCAGGTGTTTCTAAGTTACCATAATGTCGTGTTAGATTTTTGATATCAACCACACAGATTACCTACCAGTATCCTGATGAGACAGCATTTACACAAATTACTAAACTTCGTATCTGCTGGATAGGCCACAAAGTTTGTGTAACCCGTTGAATTATTCAACTTGATTTTACTTCGTTTCATATCTTATCATGTGTGTGTGGTTTGAGGTTTTATATGCTTTGCGAAATACCCAAAATGATTCCTCATTATGGTTAACAGGGATTTGAAGTTGCTTTAAGTTTGTTTGAGTTCAAGGCTACGCGACGTGATTTACCTTAACTTTGTTCATAGAATAATAATCTTTAAGTCATGGTCTTTGAAGTTAGTCAGCCTGTAAGATTTTAAAAGTTTTATATTCCATTCTTGTGAATCATCACGATGTAGTTGCAGATGGAAATTCCATTGAGAATCAATTTATAAAGATTTTTGTTTCTTACGAGTATTAAAGACGTAATCAATTGTTTCTTTACATACCTTGTATGTATATACCTCTCAGTAGACTACGCTAAGCTGGATAAACAAGCGTAAAAAAATGAAGTCCTGAGCCGCTGTCTAATGCCGCCTAAGATACGTCTAGAGACATTATAAACGCCTCAGCAATTAAGAAAAGTTGCTATTAATATTTTAAACGCTGCATTTGCAGCAAATCGCCTTTCGTGAATCGCATCTCTCAGCATTCCTATGTAACCGGTATTAAGTGTTGAATATCAGTGGTACAATGCAGAGGTGCTTCTCAAGGAACGTGACTAAGATATTTTAGGAAAAATATAAGACGGACATCTTATAACAGCAAGACCCGAAGAGACCTCTTTAAGGACATTTAACAGCAAAATTGCGGACGACATGGATAAACCATTTCTTCGGAGCAAGAAACGATGTGGAAGTTGAAAACCAAAATCTCCGTCCAACCGACCAAAATTAAGTAAGAACATCAACATTTGAACCTAGGCATATTAAGGCTGCTAGATTACCGAGTTATATAAGCCAGTAGGATTTGACATGCTGTACAGATCATACAGCAATTTAAGCTTTTCAAGGATGTGTAACTAATAAAAAGAACATCAGTATTGTGTGCCCGTTCCACAAAAATCAAACTGCCGCCAACAATAAGGCATCGGTCTCTACAATAGTCCAGGCAAGATCTTGTCTGTGGATTGTGCGAATGTCAATGTTCTGATTGACACTTGTAAATGATGTATAATGTTTAGTAACCCCGTAATTGACCAACTATTTTCACCCTGTTCAACCAGATCTTCATTAATATTCAGGTTTTCAATGTTTGGGATGCTGACGACAGCTACAATGTAATGGCAGGGATAAATTGTTCGTTTCACTGCCTAACAGTCCAAATGCTTCCAACCAACGTCTATGCTCAGGCAAATGCAGATGATGTAGATGTACTGATTGTTGGATTGCCGATTCTTTCGCTACAAATGGTCACCTGTCTCCTTTAAGGTATCACTATGCGTCAGTGTTAGGCAAACATTAATTCCAATTAATTTTTGACAATTAACAATTAAATTAATTGTCTTATTGTTAATGGTGCTTATATTTTATTGCTAGTTGTAAATAACAATTAAAAGTAAAAAATGGTAAAACCATGTTTTCATATTTAAAATGTATTACTTAAACTTAGTTTAATTATATTTCCTGTCAGCTTTTCCTAAATTTTCTTTTAACACTTCTCGCATTTTAAAACATCTGGTCTGATAATCTATGCGATTTCAGCAAGTTGAGCAAAGTTTTGTAGGAAAACACTCTTTCTCCAAGTCCAAAGGATGGCAAAGGTGAATTATATTCAAAGAAACATTTTTGATCTCTGGATATCTATAATAAATAAGATAAGTGAGGATCTTTTTGGAAATTTTCCCTTTCACTTCCGACTCCGAAGCCGTGTGATTCGGCTAGAACTAAATATTTACTTGTTAAAAAGGTTTCTCGATTGCGAATTCAATTAAAAATATATCAACTTAGAATAAATTTAATTGTTGATTAATTTAATTGCAATTAAAATATTAGAATCAATATTAAATGAAATTAATTGCAATTTATTTGTTAAATTAATTGATTAATTGCAATTAATATTAATTGATTGATGCCCTACTATGCTATGCGTTTCTTTAACGACGTTAAGTATTTTAGTGTGTCCACGTAATGTAATAGGAATATAGTCGAGTCATCATAAATGGCTTCAAAATTGTATATGAATACCCTTCAAGAGGACGATTAAGTTAGATTTCACTCTTCCAAATGGTGATGTATGCTTAAGCCAAAGCAAAACTGCGCTCAAAGCCGTGTTGAATGTTCTCTGATCTAAGACTCAGAGTAGAGTGTTTCAGCACCCAAGGCTTCATCTTCGAATAAAGCTTCCGCGCGCATAAGTGATAAACAAATTGGACCGCTAGCTGTAAGAATGATCAAGACATAGCGAAGTACTAACTTATGTTTCACCTAACCGCCCTCCCATCAGTCTGCAGGCACTTCTAACTAATATGCACCTGCTCTACGAAAGGCTCAGAAATTTTAGTAAATAATACGTACAAGGAGGACAATTGACTAGTTTTCTGTCCTAGCGATATCTTCTTATATCTACGTCATTCAATCTAGGTATCATACTGTCGCAATATTGGCTCTATGCAACTTTTGACTTTATGTATTCAGGTTATTCTCGACACCATTTGCTGCTTTTTTAGACGTTTTCTACAATCGCTATCCCTTAATTGTCTCTGTTGGTATAAAGGTAACTGATTCACCGCCATACCTTTCTTAAAAGAACTGGCTAGAGATGGCAATTATGTGTCTTGCGTAAATCTTGCTAAAGGCAGAAGAATTACGTCTGCTAATGAATGACAGGGTTGCTCGTATAAACTCCCTTATTTTACCATTGCAATGCTTGTATAATTCGTCAACATCTTTCCCAAACTAGCGACCGACTTCTGTCGGGAAGGTACGATTTCTTGGTATTTCTGTGAGTCTTTAGTAGCTAACTACCCTTCAAGGTTGATGCTTTTTCGCTTTTCTTCTATATCTGTGTCAAGTATAACAAGTAAGTCAATTAAAACACGTAAATCTAGATTGAAGTAGTAGTCTCACTGGCTCTACATAAGCTCATGACTTTAGCATCTATTTATATTTTTCTTCGTTTATTCCAATCTTTTGCACACTTCATCCCACCTTGCACCTGTTTTTTCATTTGCTTTGCGTAGTGTAACGTTGAGGCAAAATTTGGTGAGAGGGATACATTTTCAGTCGACTAAAACAGGTTATTTCTCAAAATGTACAAAAGTCTATCAACTTGAGGTTTTAAAAAATGCCAGTAAGCAAATATTCAAGCTTAGAAATCGTCCCAAAAAGTCTGACTAGAACCAAACCGTAGTCACAAGTTCAATGTTTGCATAGAAGTAAAGTGCTAACTGACTATAAAAAACTGATTAGCAAACCAGTGCCAGGTGATGTTCGCTTAATTAAGAAGTAAGGCAACAATCCACACACCAGTGCCAACTCAGCAGAAATCTAGATCTTCGAAGAACATTTTTACATTACCAACTAAAAAAGCTTACACTCTGCATTATTTATAAAATACATCTTTTTCCTTAAATTCTATTTTCAGATGTTAATTTCCTGACAAATCCAAACTTTGAGCCACTGTGCTCAGACCACCAGGAACGGTTCATCGAAAGTGAGGGAAAGGAATCTAGTCTTTTATTGGAATTTAATCCTGGCCAAACATCGGCGGGCTCATGCATGCGTATTTTGAGTGCTCCCGAATCACATGGTTTCATTGTGAGGTTAATCCGGCCAAAGCTGCGAAAATCTTTTCACAACGCACATGCAGGACCGCCACAAAAAAGTGACATCGAACCAAATACCACACGGACATGCCCGTTGAAAATTGTAAGTACTTCAATTTTGTAATCCATTAGTTCGTGTGATCAGATTATTAGAATTACGAGTCTGTCCATCAACATAGTGATTTGGAACGATGTGACATTATCTATTTATTATCCGGGCATCATTATTCGTTGACAATAGGTATGGTTGGAGGTATCGCAGTTTATCTTCGAATGAGATACATATTCATACATACTGTCATTTGAATATTTATTCTATTTACTCGTATTCGGTTAGGCCTGATTCCTGCTAACGTTTCCGGATTGTCAATGTTAATTACGTAATCATCATGGTAGCAACGGATGTCGTCGACGCAAGGTGTACAAATCAGTCACTTAAAGCTGTTGACCTAGAGGCTCTAAGAGATGAAAACGCACTCTGTTACGGTTCAAGCATGACTATCTAGTTACCATCGGCTTACCTTTTATGGTACAAATGGTATACATATTTCGGCCTTTTCAATGATTGCAAAGTTCGTTGGACATCATGACCATTGCCCGTAATTCCGTGGGGTTTAACATTTATTTTTTGTGTTTTTTGTTTCTTTTTGACCACAAAAGTGGCAATATAATTGGCATTAGCCTTCTCCAAGGTGAACAACAATCAGACAGACTCACTAAGAAGGGTATTGACATGACAAAGAGTTAGTTATATGATTCATAAAAGAAAAAGTACGAATAGAGATTTTTTCCCGGATTATGATTTAAATATCTTGCAAATAGAAGACCATTGAATGGCTAAAAGAAAGATAGAATGCCCGTAATCACGTGATGAAAAGAGATTGCTGCTATTTCCGTGATTCAGTTGACTAATTTTGAAATAAAAATTTCGAAGGTGCAAAAAGTACAATAGACTTTTGTTTCCTCCACTTGTTGGTGGTGTTGGAAATGACTGGCATTTAACATCTAAGCCGGTCTCAAACAATCGTTTCTGAATCACATTCAAACCCATTGTTAGTTCTTTCTTATAACCAACTGCTTTATATTCGCTTCAACAATAGTTTTGAAGATTTACTATCTTGGCCATGAGTATGAATATATATCTTCATATCATATCTTCAAAAATCGTTTGAAAAAAATAAAAAATTATAATAGTAAGCATTAACGTTATAAATGAGGTTTTATTAAAAAAAAATAAAAAAATAATTTTTGCGTTGGCATCTTTGCGTTAAATGACTGCTGCTATTCTTGTCGACATGGGTGTTATAAACTTTCGGTCTGAGCTCATTTCGATCTACTCTGCCTTCAAAACGAGTTTATTAGACCCGTTTTGATGTTATTGAGTGTTCCCGGGTGAAACGCTTCAGAGTATCGCAAAGGTGTCAAATTAGTTTGAAATCTAGGGACTGCGCGGTCTATGAAAGCATGTCAGCAAACCTTATCATTGTACTCGTATGATGGGACTCGTGGCAGGGAGTATTGTCTTTCTGCAACTTTTCGTATGTTTGTGTCAGTGAAAATCTTCCTTAAAGTTTGAACCAGGATGTTTTTCATACGACCGTCACATGCGAATATTTTCCCGAATCAATATGAAGCTATTCAGCTCTAGATCATAACGCTGCCTCCTCCATGACTTGCAGTTTGCATCACAATTCCTGGCTGTTGTTCTGTGACAGTTCTTTGTTTCACTAAAGTTACACCAGTTGCGATTATCAAAAAAAAAGAGATTTCTATAAATTAAAAAAAAAACTTGACATAAAAGATCGTAACTTCTACATAGGAATTTGATATCTCGCTCACTTCAAAGTACTACATAATTAATCTGACCACAAGGAGTTACACTCATAAACTGTTGGTATTTTCTCAGATCTTAGGAGACTCTTTTTTTCTAGATCTATGGTTAATTTTCGAGGCCCTGTAACCCTTAAGCCCAGTTTCTATAAACCTATCCAACGCCTTGTGGTTCGTCCTGGAACACTTTTATCATCCCTTTTTGACTGACTTTTTTCGGAATGAAATTGATAGAATAATCAATTCTTTATCGATTTTGGGTGAACACATAGAAAAGTTTAAAGCAATTTTTAATCTTTTCTACTCTGCTTTAGGTTCTACCTGTCCTAACCGCTGTTCTTATTTGCTGGATTCCATAATTTGCCATCTTTTTTGAAGTGAAAGATGGAGGTGTAACCTTGAGTTATTTTTAAAATAAAAAAACTTAACGCTCAGGTGGGTATGAGTACACTTATGTGTTAAGTTTCATTAGAAACTCAGTGATTCTTTTGGTCCATGGGAGGCATCCATAATTTAATGCGGAGACTACATTGTTAGTGAGAGCTGGCTTGTTCTTAAATTCTAGTCAATTACATATTTTACTTGATATTTGTTGGCTGAAAACATGTCTTTTGGGCAAGGCTGGGATTCGAATACGGAATGTTGGGATTTTGAAGCCAGCTCACTACCACTTTAGCATCCACAAATAATGATCAAAAATTGGTATTACATTTGCATAAACTATGCCCGAACACTGGTGAGTTCTCTTTACTTTTGATAGCCCTTGGTATAGAACATGAATATATTTATCAAAAGGACAAAAAGTAAGTAGGTAATCCTCTATTGCTTTTTGGGAATGGGTCCAAATGATTCATATTTCCACCTAAAAATGGAATTCGTAAGTCATCAACGGCTCTTTTTCTTTTTTTCAGCAACGTTCTGCAGCAGAGTTCCTGTCGTGGTGGGCCTTGGTGATTTGGCTTCATACTCTGTTACTACCGTCGTTTGTCAGGTTACAGATTTGTTTCACTTATGCTCGATTTTCTAAATGTGCGTTCTACAATACTGGGACTTATAATCTGTTCACCAGTGGCTAAAATCTCGATCATGTGGCTCGTGTACTCTTTTCTTCTGCAATTTAACTTTTGGGCTCCATGTATTTTCTTTGTGCGTTCCTAAAACAGTCTTCTTAATAAAGATGAGTTTTCGCTTCAGTTGGTGCTTACTTTACCAGTCACTACGACATAACCGCTAAGTATATGCGATGGAATGTGCGTGGAGGGTAAACAGCATGCGCTGAGTCGCTTATGCTGAGCACAGGTAATTATTTTGTAAAAGCGTAGAGCAACATCACGACGGTATTACTGTTGTAGCCTGCAGTCTTTTCTATTAAGCAAGACTAGGAATGCCGCTGACCTTCGAAGTCGGCCGGAAAGTGTTCGCCTAGTCTGCTGGCAAACTGGAGAATCATGCCATCTGCAGTTATGCCCGAACCCAACTATAAATGGAGATCCTCACCGAGAAAGCAGGCAGTGCCAATATAGCTTCGGGTCCTGAAAACTCTTTCATGGGTCTGGCACACAAAGGCTTTACGTGGTTCATGTCGCTAATGAATAACAAAAATGCCGGGGCCTTCCCTCTTCCACCAGGCAACCAACGCATATGATATAATATACATATACAATGCAATAGAGTCATACGTAATACGTAGTAGGTCACGCTAGGTTTCGCGAGCTGTACTACTATGGTAGTGGCGGGGCAAAATGTTGACGCGAATTTGTCCGTCCCCATCGGAGATTCGGTCTTTTCTTACTGGACGGTGACTACCACCGGGAAGTAAAATAAATAGCCACCCATGAATGCGGTACATACTTATTTAGATGGAGCTACATTCCTAAATAGACGAGATCCTCAGCTAGCATGCCTATCGAGCTGTCGCGGTCTTTGCCAACTTTTTCCAAGTGCTCACACAAAATTTGCTGATGACCCTTTTTACTAAGATGAGGTCGTCTTCTACTGCATTGTCCTGTAGTTGAACATAGTTTGGATTCCAGAAATTTCCCGGACGGGGTTTGGGTATCCATATAATCAGCTCTTTAAGATTAGTTTTCCGGGATTTTCTGACGAAGTCAGAATCGCCCGTATAAACCGCTGTTGGAACGTCCCATCTATTCTGCATTTTTGAAAATGCTACCGATTTTGACGGAGCAGCGAGGGTTTTCGAATGAGGATGGTAGTTTAAGCCGAACATGGCTTCATGTAGTTCGTATCTATCCGACTCTTTCGGAGGCGGCTTTGAATGAATCGTTTATAACGATTTTGAACCATACCGGTACCGGTTTTTTGTCTCAAACATCTAAAAATGTTATTACTGTCCACCTGAGAAAGGGACAATTTCGACAGTTAAGCCATTTGGTCAAGTTGGATAACCAGTGTCCTTACTTCATCTTTGCCGAAGTTGAGTGATTCGGTGATTCGGCGGTGGGATCTTATTCTCCATCACTGTTTAACAGGCTGCGAAAATAATCCTTCCAGATTTTATCACCAATTCTGGCTCAACTATGAGGAAAAAGTATTATCCTTGTTAGAGCCCAACAGCCTTGGTGTTCCGGTAGCACCTCTCTAGGGCCTCGATAGGGCGTTTCGTTTGCTCTTTCTATTTTTCACTGAAAAGCCTTTTTTAAACCTTGAATTTCTTCACAGTATTTCGGTGGCTTCAGCACAACAAGAAAATGGTCTAAGTCGATGTTTTCTGCTCGATACCATCGGACATCCGCCGCAGTAGAGGAGTAATATGATCAAATAACTGAATCTATGCCTGTTTCCAGAGGCTGTGGCGTGTGGACTCTAGTTTCCCACTGTATTATCATAGATGCACTCAAAGCTTAGCTTGGCATTAAAGCATAAGGACGAGCTGAAATTGTATTTTATAAAAAAAGAGAAACAGTAGTTTTCTTGCAATGAGAATTTACTGTACCAGTAGTTTCCAGTAACTCGTATATTTTTTCAGTTCTTAATCCTAAGGTACTTTACTAGGCTATCGGTTCTTTTAGTACAAAGTCTATGTCTATGTCTATGTCAAGAACCTTTTTTTTTTTATTGTAGAAAAGAAGAATTAGTATTGTATATTAGATTCTAAAAAAACTTATGACATTCACCAAATATTGCAAATATTCAAAATAAAAATAAATCAATAACAATTAATTCTTATTTTAAAAATCTATTTTTGAAAACATTTTTTTAATTTCGCAAATCACTTCTAATTAATATAATGCGACTGATTTAAAACTAATTTAATATTTTGGGTGGTGTCAATATTTATTAAAAATATCTCTGCTGATATCACCTAAATTTAATTTGCAAGTGTTTAGCGCAAGGTTCTTATTATTATCGTTCATTCATAAACAATGATAATTCGAAATTCGACATAGGAGTGTGTAACCAAGAGCACTTATCCATGTGTTATGCGTCATTCTTTTGGTTGTTTTGTCTTTTTGGCACATGCCAAGGAAGTGAGGTGGTCTTCTAATTTTTTAAAATGTTTTAATCGTGCCAAATTGAACACGATTTCCTGGTGTTTAAATTTGGAATTGAAAATTGATGTCGCGCTTGATTTGAATTCACAGCATGACTAGAGGGACTGTCTTATATAAATGGTAAATGTTTTTGAATTATTTAAGCACATTTTGTAAAAATTGAATAAAAAAGATATCGATCCAAGCGAACTCTACACGGAAGACAGATTTACTCTTAGATGTTCTAGAAATGTCGTGTTCTTAAATATGTTTGATATTGAAGCATAGGTAAGCATGCTTGTTTGTGACTCGCAAATGTGCCTCTTTTCATTTTTTCTCGATTGGATTTTAGTTGTAAGTCTCGTGTCCACCAATTCGGCTTACAGCTCGGCCACTAGTTCGTATGTCTACGAGACTCGTGTTTGAAATTTTAACACTTAGTATCCCTTTAAATACTGATGTATGGAGTGTATATGCTTCATGTAGCTGCTTTCTGTTTCTGCTTCTGACATTGGGTTTTGGGTTGGTGTTCGAGTGACGCACTGCATTAGAAATGACATTTTGTAATGCAAGGTAGTCCCTCAAAATTGTCACTTCTGTCTGAGAATCAACATTACCTCGATGATACAAATTATCTTTCTGCACTTGCCCCACCTCAACCTCAAGCACTTCAACAAACAAAGTGTAGGCAATGACATCCATGCAAATACATTATACACCTAATCCATACCATTGATTGAACGTCTTGTATGGATATAAGATCTTCTAAATGTGTAGAAGTCGTGGGGCTCTACGAGTTGTTCGGTTTTTTGTAAAATGAATTTACATTATAAGAGTGCTACTGAAAATCGTTTGCCTTTTTCGAGGAGCATGTGTTGTGAAGGCCTTTTCACTAACTCATAACCATATATACTTTGATTAAGTGGCGTTTTTTCGTTTTTGTTTTATCCAAGAGTGATACAATGGTTTGCACAAGCAGTTTCCGACTAGAATCTATTTTTTCCCCCTTGAATGTCTTCAATTTGAAAAATGTACATAACTGCTCCGTATCGATAGGCACGTTGTCAGGATCTTCTGTACTAACTTCAGACATTTATATCTGCCAAACTAGTTGTTAGATTGCAAACTGAAGTCATGCACAGAGCACAATGGACTTGGACTATATTACACTCCACATAATCGACCGCTATTCGCTGTTTTTGCACAATATTTCCTTTAAAATATATAGTGGCATCGAGACGCATGAGAGAAGTGCTTACTGAATACAATATTGCAATCGTTCAGGAGAGTGTTGAAGAGATCCAAATTTATCGGTTCAGCGTCGTTCACAAGAACTTGGTCTTTATTCGTCCACTTTATGGAAAATAGTACGCAAAGATCTTGGTTTTAAGGTTTACAAGATTTAGCAAGATATGAAACCCAATGACCATCGCTTGCGTCGAAATTTCGGTGAATGGGACCAAAATCAATCGGCATTTTATTCGCTGTTTTATCGGAAAATTGTGTTCAGCGATGTGGCTCTTTTCTGGCTCAAGGGTGGCATAAGCAAAATTGTCTTATAGGGAGCGAAGAAAATCCATATGAGATTATCAGAACGCCGCCGTTACATTCCAAAAATGCACAATTTCCGCGGTCTGTGGGCTGGTGGAGTCATCGGACCAGTTTTTAAAAATTAAGCTAATAAGCGTGTTTGCTATAGAGGCAAGTTTAATGAGTTTTTCGTTCCCCTGTTGAATGACATGAATGTGAAAGAGACGCGGTTTTAGCAGGATGTCTCTTATTACCCCCGTACTATTCACCTCTGCCCATATGTTAAAATTTTACCCAAGGTGATCGCCTTCAAGCCCTGTCGATAAATGGTTAACAGTCTTTCATTCGTTTAGTCCGCGTAGTTGTTTCTTAGGTCTCCCTTCTCGGACCTTTGTTCTTCTCAATATTTATCAACGATTTGCCTTCATGTTGGTCTTATTCCACAATATGCTGATGACATACAGCTTCGCTTAAGAGTTTCAATTGATTTAACAAAACACGCAGTTGTTAATCTTAATGAAGGTCTATATGCCAGATCATCATGCGTATACCTTAATAAATCATTCATTAATTAGCCTGCCTCTAAATATTGTCAGAACTTATGTTGCATTCCACAAATCGCCTCAACTTAAACTCACATTGTAATTGTGACAAAAGCAAGAAACTTTATTGTCTGCAGTTATTCAATAATAATACGCATCTTTGATCAGAAATTTATGGAGTTCTTAAAAGTCTATCAAAAACTATAGACTTCCCACCTATTCAATGTAAGCTTCAAGAAGAAAATCCACTTGTTGTACCAAAGATAACTGCCAACTAGCAACTGTTCCCTTCTCCAGGACTACAGCTCATACAGAAGGTTTAAGGAGCATTCAAATCCAAAGTGCAACACATTTTCAATCTGTGGAGGTTTTATCGTCCCTCTATATGTGCGAGAAAGACCGTCGGATGCAGTCTTTTCTTTGTATATTGAAACATAACCTTATCGCAACTCGCCCGCATTAAGAGTAGGTATACAAACAAGAAGGCGAGAACATTATATTTTTACACTCAAATCGTACATTAACAATAGTATTCGTATCAAACCGATTTACTTGGGTCACATTTCGTAGATCATTCTTTGTTCACGTCATCACACTCTGAAAAGGTCACCCAGCCTCAATAAGGTGAAATTTACATCGAAAGGGGTTTTTTTTTTTGGAAAAATGCTGTTCGAAATCATTCTTAATTAAAAATTGTACCTCCTTACTACTCATACGATGCAGATAAGACCCACGATCCATGTA
Organism: Volucella inflata; assembly: GCA_928272305.1. Lineage (NCBI taxonomy): Eukaryota > Metazoa > Arthropoda > Insecta > Diptera > Syrphidae > Volucella > Volucella inflata. The sequence continues at coordinate 77,587,033 of OV743717.1, read as the reverse complement.
CTTTACGTACTACTATGTTTTCCTTATCGGCATACATAACTCCGTTTGCGAAAGCATTTTAAACAGATTTCAAGTGATCGATTACAGTTGTTTGCCCAGATCGTAGAACTCAATAAATAGGCTACTTTTGTCATCTCGGTAACTAGACCCATGCTATTTTGACTTAGGAATACCAACATAAACGGTAGAATCTTCTATCACTATCATGTGTAGTATTATACATATTACCTTTGGTCGAATGTTCGTAGGCTATACCTAGTTATGGTAGAAGTTGTATCTCTTATTTTTTAGTTGGCCTTTAACTCTGTAAGATGGTTATTTTCCTTACGCTACTCTGACATCATGCCATTTAAATTTAATCTCGCTAGCAGAGCTGTAATACATTTTAGTAAATATGTTCTTTGTAATTTAGCGAGCCCACACTTCTCATTATTATCTAAAGATGTGCTTTCATTTTAACAACTCTTATAATACGAGTACTTATTAGATTCCCAGTTGATTACATATGTAGCGCTACAGCTCGCTGTAAACCTGGGCCTTAACTATCAAGCTTCTTCAGCTAGCTCTGTTCTCAGGTCGATGTCGCTGTACAGCTCGTACAGTTTGTCATTAGTTGTTGTTTTCTTAGCCCACAGAAAGAGCGATTGGAATGATTCTTCGATTTATTTTTGCTAAAGTGTTGTTGGCAGGATTTACTATAAGATAACCAAAGTCTCTTACTAAATCGAAATTAGAGCTACAGGCTGTGACTTTCTGTCCAGCTCGTCAATGTTGTATGCACCTTCTTGTTGACATATACTTAGTTTTACCCTCATTTTCGGGCAAACCCAGTTTGCCAGCTTCTGTTTCAATACCATATAGCGAACGTACTTGTGACAGTCCGCATTATTCTTTCAATTATATCAATATCATGTCGATGCAAAGATAGTGGATATCGATTTGAACTTCTTCAGTTTTTTTTAGGATCTACCGAGGTGTGAGGATTTGATGGATTGTGGAGTTTTCTGTTCTGAAACCAGACCAATAGGGGCCAATCAAGTTGAACATCGTCTACACCATGCCCCAACATTAGTTTGATAAAAACTTCCATGTAAGCATCCCCATTAGATCCTTTCGGGAGGAAGATAAACGACGAATCAATCCATTTTTATACGAATGGTTCAAAGTCCCATAGTGGGGTTGGTACTGGAGTTTTCGCTGATATACTTAACCTAAGTTTCTCTTTCCGCCTTCATAATCAGTATAGCGTGTTCCAGGTGGAAATTCTGGCAATTAAGCCCTGTCCAGACTGAAGAGAAACGTAATATCTGCAGTTTACATCGGCATCTTTTCCGTCAGTCAGTCAGGCCGCTATCAAACCACTGAACTCATGTTTTTTTTCACTCAAAGAATATTATAGACTGCTGAGCATGTCTCATGGGGATGGCAGGGCATTTGAACATTCAACTTTGCTGGGTGCCGGGATATATAGATATTCCAGGGAATTGGAGGGCCGACAAACTTGCCAAAATTAGAATCACAATAGCCATTATACTTGGAAAGGGCGCTCGCTATACCAATTTTTATATGCAAACAAGAGCCTAATCTGGATGTTAAAAGAACAACAAACCTTGGGTGGACAGTTGGGTCAACATGTCTAGCGACCAAACAAATCTGGCCAAAACTGGATCTGAATCGCTCTTAGAGTTTGATCCTTCAAAATAGAAAACATCTAGAACTGTCTTCTAGGCAAACATGAAAGAAAGTTTGACATATTTACAAAGAGGAGGCAATCCCCCACCTTCCTAATACATATCCAGCTATTTTCCAAAGAAAAAAACTCCATCATAAGCCTTCTTTTACAATTACTTAAGCTATTTAAGCAATACAGACCTCAAAAGACTCCTACGCTTTGTCAAATGTTCAAAAAAGGTTCTTGAGTAGGAGGATCACAGATCCGCGTAGCATCACTTTAGGCCAACAGGCCTTAGTGGTCGTTTTTCAAAAGCTCTATAATTGGCGCAGTTTTTGAAAAATGAGTTAATGTATGCTCTCTAAAAATTAATTTTCTGCAGCTCTGAATACCTCACCAAGCCATCAGGCCAAGCTTTGATATAAGCTTAGTATTGCTATCCTTACTTTATGTTACAATTTTGGCTATCACCGTCGAAGTTGAATGGTCTATTCTGCTGCTGACGTCGTTATAGGGTCTGCAAACTACAGACTTCTTAGTACCGACTGCGATTCCATTAAAAGGTTTCTTCTTCATCTCTGCGGTTTTTCTTATTTTGACGCGTGCATGTGCATGTGCTTGCCATAATTTTCACCAATAATTTCATAATTTTCATTTTTGCAAGCATGAAATTTAAATTTACAATACCTACCTACAATGTCATTTACTTATTCATCATAAATGTCTTTTAATATGCTGGCCATTCGAAAATCTCCACCGAATTTTTCCAATCCACAACGAACACAAATCCAACATTCCAATGTTTGAATTACTTAAAGCACTTAGACATCGGAAAGCAAAGAAAAAAAAAAATATTTTTTAACACATATACATGAAAAATCATTTTAATATTCAAAACGTTTTGCTGAGATTATTTGTGAAAAAATATTCATTCCGCACACCTACGTGATCTGCTTACTTAAAATTGAGTTTATGCGTAGATACTCCTACGATGTCGTGGCGATTTATTTATAGAACCATTTTAATGTTGAATTTTTTATTAAAACATTTTTTTTTATTAAATACTATTTGTTTTTATACTGTAATACATAAATAATATATTTTATTAAATTTGTTGTTTTGTGTTTTGTATTTAAAGTTTAGTTCACTGGATCCCCTAATACCATCGTGGGAGGTTGACCCCTGTCAACTAGAAGACAGCAGTGTGGACATGGAAGATCCAGTTAGATTATTTCAAGGACGACTTCGTATTGTGTGGGAGCACGGTGGATATACATTGTCATCGAAGCTTATGGTGACAGTGCTTGGGAAAGGAATTGCATGCCAGGAGCCGAATAAACATTCGTGCTTGAAAATTGGGTAAGCTGGTATTTTTTTTTTTTCTTGTAATCAGAATAAATAAACGAGTAGTTGTTGGTATGGTGGTTAGGAGTTGGGTATAATGAAAACTGTGGAAGGAGATTGAAATTTGTTGTCTTTTTCATCTTAAGCTGCACAGTCTTAGATGTGAAATACATCAATAGATGTGACTCTGTATAGCTGTGTATGATGCTGACAGCTTTTGAATCGATTTTTAACTACAGAACTATGCTTAGATCTGCCTTAACAATAAATAAATTTGTTCGATAATGAAATAGCCTGACGTAAAAATATGGTACATTGATAAGAACCTATAAATTTATGGGAGTTAAAATTAAATGGGAGATCAGATCTCATATGAGACGTTTGGAAGACCGATTTGTGCGTAGTTCAAAGGGTCTCTTTTTTTGAGAATTTGGTAAGCGAAGCTAAGTTTCCTTTCACATGGCTTACTTTCTTCCAACCAATTGTATGAATAGAGGCATTTAACCAGTTTTGATCAATAAATCACCAGCGTCTACAGTCACTCCCTCACTCTAGATTCAAGGTTAGTTACGAGTACGTTAGTTGTACATCTTTCATTTGTTGATTTTTCACGCTATCGTCTGTGATGATAAGTACGCTGTTATCTGCTTCATAGCAGGATCTGTGTCAGTCCCTCGAAGCGGTCTTTCGATATCCTGAGCCTTGTGGATTTGACATATTTTTGTCTCCTGTTGGTGGAACCTACTAACCTCCCTTGTGAAGTAGTAAATCTATTGCTTCATCTCACTTTTTTTTTCTGTTGTGTTATTAAAGAATTTACAGGATACTCGACTGAGAAAGGCTCTGGCAAACTCTAGCAATTGCAACCTCCTCATAATCGGAGTATTAACCTTGGGGATAAACAAGGTATTATCATGATCACTTAAGAAAGTTCAAACCGTAATGCAAGACGAGTGGCGTATTTTGATTGCGAGGTGATTAATCAGAAGGCATTTGACCTTAGGAAGAGGATCATGTGAACCGTTATATTCATGAGGTGTTCGTTTGAAAACCTGAAATTTAAGTCTTCTTGTCTTAGTATCCTGGTATCTAAAAAAAAATCTTGTCTTTGACTCCGAATAGCTATCGTTGTTTTAAAAACCTTCTTTTGACCAACTCATCCCATTGAATTTCTAAGATGGGGCAGCAGGTAATAATGCTTGGGTGTAGTAAATTGTCTCCACTAATTGTTTTTCTACAAATTTTAAAATTCAAGTTGAAGAATCTTAAAGGATACCTTTGAAATGCTGGTTCAACCATAGACTCTCATAATTTTCACAACACCATTAGTACGCAGTAAAAGTCTCTATAAATTCATGAAAATAGAACGTGTTTGTCACAACAGGTACGCCGTCTATCTTTTCACGGTGGTCTTATGGACATGCCGTTTGTTGCAATCAACACAGAAGTTATGTTTCTTAAAATATATTGTATATACATAACCCACTATTGCTTTCCCCATGAATAGTCTCGGTCAGAATCTGAGTCAGGAAAGCAAAGTGGTGAGATCTTAATAAATGGCTCCTCGAGCTTACTGGCATCGTGATATGAGACTTGGCCATTGCTTAGCACCTAAGAGTACTCCGCATAAGTAAAAGAACATCCTGCGAGGCTTGCTTTGAGGATAGTATCAATACCGTGAAGTGCTGCCTCTAAGGGTGCCCGTCCAATACTCTCATCAGCGTTAATATGCGTCTTCTCATCTTTCTATGAAAGACTTAGTAATTGAAGTAAACGGAAGATACTCGTACAACGACCACAATGGACTGACTTTTGTCTAAGTGCTCACAGGAAAAAACGGCTATGCCTGGACAGAGAATGGCAACTTTAATTGCCCGCTGGAAAAGGTCACATCCTCTTTTTGAAGGTCCTAGGCTGAGATTTATAAAGTTTATGTTTTTTTTTCGGAGTAGAGAGATGTCGCAAGAGGCTATATCTAAGCTCTAAGGAAAATTCAAAGAAGCTCCATGGGATGCGCATATAATGTCTTATGCTGCTCTTGAGTGCATAGCTTGGGGATAGATTTCGAGAAAGTACTCATCGATCTTTTCCATACCACGATTTAGTGCTTAGGAATATATCCACATGCTAGAAGTTGTTTTTATTTGCCTTCTTAACCCAAAGAAGCAGCGATTGGCAAGAGGTATCCTTCGCTTGATCTCAGCGCTGGTATCGTTGTCTGAATTCATAGCGGAGCCTAGATAGACAAAGTCCTTAACAACCTCAAAGTTATACCTGTCAAGGGTGACGTTCTCTCCGAGACTTCGGTATTCAGTGGCCTTTTCGCTTGACAGCATATGCCTAGTCTTGCCCTCATTTACCGCTAAACCCTTTTCGCCGCTTCCGTCTCAATATTTGCAAAGGCGCCACTGATATCACGCTGCTTTCTTCTAATTATGTCAATATCATCGGCGTATGCGGATAATTGGACAGACTTTTGAAAGACCTTGCCTCTTGTGTTTACGCGTGAGTTTTGCACTATTCTTTCAAGAATGATGTTAAAAAAATCGCATGACAGCGCATCGGTCTAAATCCTTTTTTGTCATCAAAAGTCTCGGTGAGATGTTTACCGACCTCAATGGAGCAGCGCGCATTCTCCATCGTCATCCTGCACAGACGGACGAGTTTGGCAGGGATACCAAAACTAGACATTGCTCGTCTCTATAAATGCTGTCATACGCGGCCTTAAAATCTAAGAGTAGATAGTGTGTATCGATCTGAAGCGCATGAGTTTTTTCCAAGATCTGCCGTAGTGTGAATATTTGGTCGATGGTGGACTTTCCTAGCCTGAAGCCACACTGATATGAACCTATCAGGTTATTGACGAACGGCTTCAGGCGTTCACACAATAAGACAGATAAGATCTTGTTTGTGATGTTAAGAAGACTGATGTCTCTGTAGTTGAAGCAGTTCCGAGCGTCTCCTTTCTTGAAGATCGGACAACCAATGCTGAGGTTCCATTCATCGGGCATATTTTCGTCCGACCATATTTACCAGATGAGTTGGTGTATGCTCCTTACCAAGTCATCACTTGCCGCTTTGAAGAGCTCGGCGGTCAGGCCGTCCGCTCCACCAGCTTTGTTGGACATAATATCTCTTATAGTATGAGAATATGGATTCAAGTTTTCGAAGCGATCGATATGCCTTGGGGGAAAAGATACATGTTAGGTAGACGTATTTAACATACAAATATGCGCGAAAAAAACCCTAACAAGGAGTTTACTAAGTAGCTTGTCCTGTATGTACAATTTACTGAAACTATTGACTTCATTATTGATTCCATTTAGAGGACAAATCACTTTTCCTCTCTCTAAGTAAGTCTTTTCAAAAACTTCAGCCTTCAATTAAAGTCGGAATTCATATAGGATTTCCTCCTAACCACATGATACACCTGTGCATTACCTATATATCAGAATAGCTGCAGAAATACAATACGATTTTTGAAGCGCATTTTAAAATTACACAGATCCGGTAGAAATTGCAATTTTCATTTAGTTTTGTTGAGCATGAAGAATCAATGTTTGGTGACATTTACATGTCTCATCGAACTCAGCAATATACAAAACCGCATCTGTGATTGGTGCTTCCACTCGAAGTTGTTTCTCTCTTGGCAACCATACGCACTACTTTCTTTTTATTAACATAGCACACCCATACATAATATCTGTATATTTTATGAGTTTTTTTTTTTTAAATTTATACTTTCAGACTGGAGCCACTGCTTTGCATTTCCAAAGACTTAGTATGCGACGGCATACGGCATTGCCCCTACAGCAACGAATACGACAGTGACGAAGATTACGCAATGTGTTGGAAACGTAAGAAAATTGACAATGGTATTGAGAGTGATCTGTGGGAACACTGGGCGATAGAAGTTTTCCGAAATCTCTTTGCATTTGATGTTCCTCAACCAGACTCCGAGTTCAATAGCACTAAATCTATTGGAAATGGCAAAGGGAAGAACAGCACACACGCCAGTGGCAATAGCACTGGTGGTGGAAGCGGATATACAAGACGCAATTCCACCCGACTTGGTCTTAATAGTGACCTCTCCAAATATGGCCCATGGGGATACTTAATGCTGGGAATGTTACTTTGCGGTGGTGCATTGCTTATTTGTGGACTCTGGGGTAAGTACTGATGCCATTGCATCCCGTAGTTCAGTAATGCTTGAGTAGATTTTGGCTAAGGGTATAATTTCATATTTTTGTGCTGATGTCCAACAAGTAGAGTGCTGTTACCGTATTAACAAAACCCATCACACAATTACAGCTTCCGCATCACAGTCAGCCCACAATGAAACCGAGGCAGCGATGCAGCAAGCCAATATCACTACAGAGCACCAAGCAACGCCACCCAATTACGAGGAGCTGGATCCTCCGCCACCCTATTCTGTGCTCTTTCCCAACCAGAAGGCCCTAACACCAGAGACTGGTAGTGCTCCTGTTATCACGCCAACACCTACAAGTACAAGCTCGGAACCGAACACAAGTTCCACCCCGACATCAACGACGACGGCGACCGAAATCACAGCATCCTAGCCTTGTCACAGCCTCCTGCTGAGTTCATTATTATCTTTTTGTAATAAATGATTTTTTATTTTTTATTTTATATATATATATGACTGACTGTTAATGCTTATGTTCATCAGCTATTTAAATAATAATTAATAAGTATAAAAATAATAATAATAATAATGATACTGATAATAATCTGTCTGTATGTTGGTATGTACGAGTAAATGTTCCAAAATGAAACTATGTAGGCATGTAGGTAGTTTGTATTGTAGTAGGTAGCCGTGCTGCGCGTTGCTTGTATGAATGTGACTAATTAGTTGAAATTTTAGTAATTTACTTTTCAACGTTACCCCAGATACTTTTTCAAAATTGCTAAAAAAAAAAATGTGTTTGCTATTGTTTCTCTTTATCGTTTTTTTTTTTTTTTTTTTTTTTACAATTAAATGTGATATAACTAAGGTGTTCTGGGGAAACGTTCAACTTCAAAAGAAAAATATCTTAAAAGTGTGTTCTTTGAATCTAGTTTGTAATTTAAGGTGACCTGCTCTATTTAAATCGGTCCTATAAAATGTAACTGGAGTCAAATCAATTTGGTAGCATAGAACAAAAATGTATTTTAAAATAAAGGTTAAAAAATTCAAAAAAAAAAAAAACGGAAACTTATTTATGTAAAAATAAATCCAAATTAAAAATGTTAGTGGCATGTTTTATTTATGTACATTGAAGAAAAATTTTACAGAACCATCCAAGGGTAAGGTATCCACTACGAATTCTCCACTAAGCTTATGCTTATCACAACATATCAGGTTTTGGGCACTTGGTGTTCTAAAATATAATCATTATCATCATCATTACATAGTATAAAAAAAAGTCGCTCTCGTTGTCTGTCTGTTTGGCCGCTAACACCTCCTAAGCCACATAACGGAGTTTGATGCAGTCTTCACCATCATTTAGATAATTGTTCACAGACGGTTTATATACAGGGTGTCCCGGAAAGAATGGATAAGCCTGAAACACATAATAGATAGACTATCGGGCGCTCAAAATAAAATACAAAAAAATATCTTTTCCAAATTAGTACATAAGATTTTTAATTTTTTCACATAACTTTACGTTTCTTAAAATATTCTTCATAGACTAGTAGTTATTGCTACGAGTATTAATGTTCAGAAGGAGCAAGTTCAACTAGAATCAAAAATTTTAAAAATGTATCTTTTCTTATCTTTAACTGCACATGCTCATAAAGATGTAGTAAAATATGATGTTAAACATTATTTAAACTTTATTTAACCTTAAATTACAGTAAATGTACAAACTGCCTCCCACCGACTCTGATACAAGCTCAACATCTTCGAACAAAAGATTTTTTGAGAAGAAGCACATAGCGCCATTGCGCCATTACGCAACTCTTCTAAGCTTCTGATGGGTTTAGACTAAACCTCTTTTTTAAAGCAGCCCTAATAAAAAAATCCAGTGGGTTTAGGTATGGAAAACGTGGAGGCCATATCCGGCCAATCCATCTATGTGTGGAAAGAAAGAAACGATAGTAGTGTCAGTAGAAAAAGTAAATAATACAATAAAATGTGAGGAGTTTCGTCCAGTAAATACTCTTCCTAATTGCGAAAAGCTGATTGAAAAGTTTGTAGCTGACCAGTTGACGAACTATTTAGAGAAAAATAAAATACTTATTAAAGAACAGTCTGGATTTAGAAACGGACATTCATGTGAAATTGCACTAAATTATATAGTGTGGGAATGGAAAAAACAGATGGACGACGGAAACTCGTTTATAGCTGTTTTCTTGGATTTACAACACGCTTTTGAAACAATAGACCGATCAATATTTCTAGCAAAGCTTAAGATATATGGTGTGACGGGGGAAGAAAATAAATGGCTCAAGTCTTATTAAACAGGGAGAACACAACGGACGAAAGTTAATGACCATCTGTCTTATGCAGTGAAATCAGATTTAGGAGTACCTCATGGATCAGTATTGGGAGTAATACTTTTTTTGTTATATATAAATGATATAAAAATGTGCGTAATGTATTATAAAGTTATTTGGTTCATGGATGATACGTTAGTATATATTTGTGGTAAAAATGTTGAGCTTATGTGTAAGCAATTAGGCAAATATTTAAAATCTATTAATAACTGGCTAAATGTAAACAAGACTAAGTGTATGAAGTTTCGCGTTAATAGTCCAATTAATGTAAATATTAATATCTTGGTGTAATAATTGACGAAAAACTTAATTTTAAAGATCATGCTAATTACGTATGTAGTAATATTTCAAAAAAAATAAATTTCCTAAAACGAATTAGAAACTCATTGTCTATTGAAACAGCTATACTAATTTATAATGCAATCGTTTTGCCCCACTTCAATTACTGCTCAACAATTTTGTACATGTGCAACCAGGAAACTAAAAATCGACTCCAGAAACTACAAAACAAGGCGATGCGGACAATTCTAAAGCTTGGCATTTATACTTCAAGTATGCATATGGTTGGATGCTTAAAATAGATGAATGTCAGACAAAGATTGACATACAATGCAATGGTTTTCATATTTAGAATGAAGGACGGATTGTTACCCGAATATGTGACTAATAGAGTAGAACAAGTTTCTGATGTCCAGCCGTATAACTTGAGAAGTAACGAAAACATAAGACATCAACATGCAGATTGACAAGTACACAGCAATAAATTTTTTATCGAGGGATTATACAATATTTTTCAACAATTTGCCTATTATTATAAAAAACGATACAAGATTACTAGGGTTTAAAAGGAAAATTTGTAAATTTATAAAATACACGATTTAAGAAACGTAATTTTTTAACTTTTTTGCTTTTAATTAATGTAAATTAGAAAAAATCAAAATTGTTAATTGTCCAGTTACTTAAAGTTATTTCTATCTAATAAAACTATCTGTCTATCTATCGGGATACATTCTATTCAAACACCCACGAACATTAACTGCATAATGCGCAGGACACCCATCATTTTGGAACCAATGAGATTCTCTAACCTCCACGGGTACCTCTTCCATAAAATTTGCAAATAGCTTTGGCCGAATAACTTCCCAGGCAGTTCAAATGGACCAATAATCTTTCCATTTAATATGCCGATCCAATAATTTATTTTAAACCGGGATTGGGACCTGTCTTCTCGCATTAAACGCGGATTTGGAAGTTGCCAACTGTGGAGATTGTGCATGTGTAAGTATCCATATCTCTTTAGAGTTGATTTGTCGCTCCACAGAATTTTATCAAAGAATTGCAGATCTTCTATTTTCACAAGCATCTGTTGGCAAAAACAAAATCTTGCGTGTTAATCTCTCGGTGGTAGAGTTTACACTCGTATAATATGGTAGTGGTGGAACTTATTTTTTTCAGTACATGATGTACAGTCGATTTTGAGATTCCAGTATGTCGTGCTATTGCTCTTGTAGAAGTAGATGGATCTCGTTCAATCACTTCAAGCAACGTGTTTTCAGTTTCAATATTAGTAATTCTTCCAGTGCTAGTACCACCAACACCGCTGCCAGGTATTCTTCCTTCTGAGTAATAACTGTGAACTTTGATGAATACGCGGTCATCTGGGTGACCCGCATTAGGGTATCTTTCCCTATACAGGGCTGCGGCTGCCCTGCATGTTTGCGTATTCTTGTGACAAATACGGAATATGTGGCATTTTTATAATCAAACTCCGTCAAGATACAAGCCAAGTTGTGAAATCTCCAAACAAAGAAAGTCCAATGGCTAAGCAAAACGTCTAGTCAAATAGCCTTATGATCAAAATTTTTGATTTGGTTTAATTTGCTCTTTCTGAACATTAATAGCAATAACTACGTATTTTCGTTAAATAAAAGACTGTATTACACCATTTTGAAATCTGTATTAAACACGTATTTTTTTTTTTAGTTGGCCACTTAGGTTTCCATAGATTTTTTTTACACCCGTACTGTTTGAAATTTCATGCTAAAAATGAAGGTTAAAATGTTTTTTTCTTTTCAAAAATGGAGCAACAGCTGCTTATAATATTTACTGAATTTCAAATGAGATAGTCTAGAGAATATTTTTACGTAAGAAAATCAATAGATTTCTTTTTTTTAATGCCGTAGTGTTAAGAAACGTAGTCATGTGAAAAAAATATACTTTTTTTAAAAACGTCTTTTTTTGTATATTATTTTGAGCGCCCGATAGCCCACCTATGAGGTGTTTCAGGCTTATCCATTCTCTCCGGGACACCCTGTATATAATAAAACCTAATTAAGTTTTTTTGTAAGTAGAAAAAAGGAATATTTTTATATTAAGTCGCCGAAAAAAAAATTTACATTGCTTATGTAGGCTAAAATTTAAGAGATATGTACATACTTAAAAGCGCCTACGCACGAGGCAATTTGTACACATAATTTCTATGACGTTTTAGTAGGGATAAATTGTGTGGGATGCTACACACATCCCAATTTGCCAGTTCAAATTAGGATTTCGTACGAGCAGCTGTCATATCGCTGTTGTCGAAAAACAAAAAAATATGAATTACCTGCAACGAAATTTCTTTTTCGTTTTCAAATATTTTGTAGTTCTACCTGCAACAAATCTGTACTCAATGGGCCAGCGCACGCTGGACTAATTACCCCGGAGTTACCGCGGGGTAAAACTGGTTTTATAGAAGAAGGAAATGAAGTGTGAAGAGAAAACGGGGTAAAATTTTCATCCAGAGATGAAGCGGTTGAACATCGGGGTAAAGCATATACACACATAAATTGTCAATTTTAAGGGTGAGAAATTGAGAAATTGTATACACAATTTTACCCCGAAAAGTTCATCCCGTGTGCGATTGAAGTAAAAGATACCCCGGTTTGAACCCGGGGTAAAATTAGTAAAATTCTGAGGGCGGAATTGTGGCAATTATTGCCAACACACGGCACAATTTTTACGAAGTTTTGGAGGGAGAACAAAAATTGTGAGATTGTGCATGCCAATCTGCTAATTCGGTTTAATGGAAGCCATCCACAGGAGACAATTTTCCTGCTGGTTGCAAGTTGCAATCGGAAATTGGAAAAGTGGGCCAGCGCACACTAGACTATTTTTAACCCGCGATACAACGTTGTACAACGTTGCCTCATTTTACACTGTTGAGTGGCATAAACGTGGGTTGCCACATGTCCATCTGCTGGTATGGTAAGTGAACAAAATTAGGCAGGATTAAAGCTTTCAACGGAGAAAACAAGGGACACCAGGTAAAGGTTTCCCTGGAGTTAAAAAAAACTGATGCTATGTAGTTCATCCCAACAACAGCGAATGTTTTCACTTGAGAATGCTACTTCAAATTGTATAGGGCCCATCACCTTTTTTACACTTCAGAACTATACAAGGAGTATCTAATAATACCTACAAAGCAGCATGCAAAGCGATGGGTCCCTTGCAAGGCGAGTCTTAGTGGGACAATACATTAATAGCAGCTACTATTTGCAGTTCATCGAGGTCATTAAGGTATTTGATTGCCATTATTATAGCGTTTAGTCAAGTGCTATTGATATTGTATCTCTCTGGAACATGTATGAGCAAAATATGTCCGAAGATATACTGAATCGACGACGGCGAGAGTTAATGTCAGATTATGTCCAATATGATCAGAATATTTTTGATGAAGCGTTGTTAAAATTGAATAAGGTAGTAGCAGAACCTTCGGGTAAATTAATTTCGGATTTTGGACTGCTGATGCCTACAAATAAAACTAACCCTGATTTAAATTACGTTGAATACGTAAGATGAACATCGCATGAACATACTATAGATAAAAAAAAAGTATACGATGCTTTATTAACATCAATTGACAGGAGGTACAGGAAAAACATTTCGTATCAACTTGCTAAGATTTACTGGGAAAATTGCATTAGCTGTAGCATCATCCGGAATAGCAGCTACACTTTTAGAAGAAGGACGAACCGCTCATGCTACCGAGAACACTAGCATTGTTTGTAGCATTGACTGCTCATTAATAGTTTCGGACGAACCTACCATGTCGAACAAGTTTTCATTGTGCGCAGTAGGGATTCACCAGCGGGTGGATGCACAATACTGTTCTCTGGTGACTTTTGGCAAATCTTACCAGTGGTAACAAGAGGTACACGTGCATGAGAGTGACGTCGTCTGCACACGAAAACCGTCAATTTTCTGAATTGTTCCTCAAAACAGGAAATGGACAGATGTCACAAAGAAAAGGAAGAATTAATTTAGATCAAAACCATAGCATTTTAGTAAATGATCTTCAAGAATTAGTCAACAACGTTTATCCAGAAATTAATAATATAAGTTCTAGGACTATAACTTGGTTCAAGGAGAGAGCTATTTTCTCACCTACTAACGATCAAGTAGGTAATGTAAACGACTTGATTATCTCTAAAAATTAATACACAGGCGCAAACATACTGCTCTGTAGAGACCGTGCTGGACCAGGAAGAAGCTGTACATTTCCAAACAGAATTTCTGAATCCTTCTGGATTGCCGCCATATACTCGTAAATTGGTCGCTAGTAGAAATTATCGGAAGAAATTGCACCTATTCATTACGGGTTTTATCAACACTCAGAACTCAATCTTTACAGAAAAAAAGTGATCCTTATGAGAATCGCCGTAATAAATCTTCTGGGTTTTGGGTTTCAAGCCTTCGTTTCTAATATAATTCAAACATGTGACTGAGTGCTGTCTTAAGACTTCTTTTAGCCACTTCGTCCAATTCTCAGTATATTGGTTGATTAAAGCAATCAAAAGCTGACAGATTGGATGTAAATCTCCTGGCATATAATTAATAGTCTTTCCTGCGGTATGGTCTTTATGGCTGTCTGTGGGTACTAAGCCTGAAATTGAACAAAACATATTGGTGTGCATATTCGAACGCTCCCCGGAAGCTACAGCGGAGGTTTGACAGATGAAGCTGCTGTATACCTAAATGTCATGACATCGCACACTCTTGATTAACCGCCGACTAATAAATAGATACTTGAAGTTCAATCGCGTGTTTTCTTTTCTCAGTTATCTGTTATTTTTTGCCATCCTTTCGATGAGCACCCTAATTCGCAAATACGCAACAATACAAAATTTCGTTAAAAAACTATTTATTTGTGTTCAATCGAGTGAACATATTCTACAATTAATTTTAAAATACAGCTTCGGCCATATGCCCAACACGGCCAGTTATGATGAAAGCCATCCTAAGACTAAGGGACTAAGTTTTCATGTGGATTATTTTTTTTTTATTCTACACGTGACAATTTGTCCAAAAATGCGCCTCATCGTTGAACAGAATTTCTCGGTATATCAGCGAAACCAATGCCAGTAGATTTTGGGCCCATTCACCGAAATTTTGACGCAAACGATGGTCATTCGGCTTCAACCCCTACTAGAGTTGAATCTTGTAACTGTCAAATCAAGATGTTAGGGTAAAATTGTCTATAAAGTGGACAGACGAAGACTAAGCTGTTGTGAACGATGTGGAATTGAAAAATTTGGATCTTCTCCAACAGTCTCCTGAACGAATTTAATATTCTTTTCAGTACGCACTGTTTTCATGCATTTCACTGGCACTACATCATCCAAAGCAAATGTTGTGCGAAAACGGTTAACAATATAGCGAATAGCGGTCTTAGATGCTCGATTATATCCTGTTCAATATAGTGCAAGTGCTCTGCAAGTTGCCATACAAAACTATAAATTTGGAACCAAATTGTAGCCTGTATGTAGCCTACTGAATAAAAATCACACTGACAGTTTGCAATGTGACAATTGATTTGACAGATAAAGATGTCTGAAGTTTGTAGTGGTTTTAAAAAAAATCACTTGTGATGTCTTCTTAGTTCGAAGAAACAGTTACAATATTAGAAAGAGTGATTATTTGTTTTATATTTTGGAAACGCTGTGCCTAGGTACACAATTATCCCAATTATCAATGTCGTACGTCGGTTCCAATTGACAGTTGTATTGAGAGAAAAAAAAACCTTAAAGGGGGAAAGAAGTACACAAAAATGAAAGAAAAAGATAATTGCAGCCGATTAAGCGAGAGGAGATTGAAGTGAGTTGTTGTTGCAATTGTTATAAACATTCAAGTGCGGAATTTTTAAATCGATTAGCACCAATTATCTATTAGTTTTATGGACGTAAGCAGGCTATTCCAAAGTCTGGTAACATAAACGAAGAAGAGGCAGGAAAAGCCAACGTATTTAAAATTTGGTGTTGTCAAATAAATGGTTCTGGTAGAATGTGGAAATTGAAGTTTTTTGAAGGGGTATGCTGGGGATCTACTGTTTATAAGACGGTGCATGAATTGGAAATACCTTACTTACTCCTTGACAACCTGGGTAAATCCGGAAAATTCTCACAATATCTGAATTCTGAATATGTTAACTTGAGTTCAAATTAGTGTCTCTGCATGTGCCTCTGATGTTGACATTAATAACATTTGCTAAGCCAAAACGTCTGTATGGTGCTTGACTTCAATTATTCGTATTCTCCGAATGCCACAAAGCTGCACAGGTCTGAGAATTAAGTCACATTTGATTATCGTCAACGACTGATCATCTCGTTTCTCAACTTGAGTTGTGACCGGCTTAGTGGAGTAAGTTACCATCTCGATATTGAGTAAGCTATTGACAACACCTGCCAAACCACCAGCGCCTTATCCTGCAGAGGTAATGATTATTACAGTCGCTTTTATAGTGTTCTGTGGAGATGTCTTTTCTTCTGTTTTACTGTTGCGAAAATTACTATATTCTCGGTGTCCAGCAGACGCGCAGTTAAATTCACATGAAGACCATGTATACTACCTTACACCCTTACTTAAATCTAACAAATTACCTTGTGAGGTGCATGCGCCGAGAGATCTGTTGAATCTTATTGAAGAAAAGCATTCCTGATAAATGGATTAATAGGATTTTTCGTTCGGTCCTGAAGAAAGAAGCAGTTAAGGAGCTGCGCTAACTGCTGGGTACAAGCCCGATCCTACTGTTGTGTTTTGTGGACATAATTTTGAAACATTGTTCCGCACCAGTGCCCTTTTAGACCAAGTTAGCCTACCGTCGACTAAGAATAAGATCCAATGACACCAACAGCGAATTATGTAAAATAAGTGGGAAATGTAGACGACAGTGAGAAGGAAGGACGTTTGTGAATTTTAAGGCAGATGAGGCAACGAAAGCGGATCTAGTGGACAAAACTTCAGCGATAAAATCGGTCGTGCCTCATCACCTCGTTTCTTGAAAAAAAAGGTGCAATGAATACGTGCGCCAATTCTATGGGCTGGCTATGCGCCTACATTAAAAACTATGGCTTGGTTTTTAAGTGTTCAACCAGCGATATATTTAAATAAATTCCAGTGGGACCATCCAGTAATTGGAGTCCATGAATTGAGCGGCTACCTTATCCGTGCGGCATCGGATAAAGAATAGTGCCGCAGTGCGTCCCAGCTTGTCGAAAGAGGCGACTAAATGGGACACCAATCTTATACAGGCAACTAGGACACCAAAAATGAGCCTGTGACACTTTAACACCTTAAAACTTTCCCACAAGTTTGTATGCAATCAGTGGGTTCCCACGTCTGGAGACTACCGGTGGGGTAAAAGAACAGTCAATCAATTCGAAATGAGCATACAAGTGTCAAACCACTCAAACTTTAAACTTCATGGAAATGATCGCAATTAATAGCACTACCCCGCTGGGCACCTCGATTGCAA
Organism: Volucella inflata; assembly: GCA_928272305.1. NCBI lineage: Eukaryota > Metazoa > Arthropoda > Insecta > Diptera > Syrphidae > Volucella > Volucella inflata. The sequence continues at coordinate 77,569,724 of OV743717.1, read as the reverse complement.
CGCACTCGGGTGATCCCAGAGCAAGCAGAAGTGCTTGTGTCAGAGCCCGACGGATTCCGGGGGCGGGCAAAATGAAGTTTCCAAAATATTTTCATAAACTTCGGCTTGCAAGTTGGAACGTCGGATCGATGACCTCAAAAAGTTTAGAACTGGAAGCGATTATGCGTCGCAGAACTCTACAAATCCTGTGCGTACAGGAAACGAAGTGGTGTAATACAGGAAATAAAGCCCGTTTTCTAGATTTAAAAACTAAGGCATTTAAGATGTTCTACCATGGAACGGTCAATGGACGAAACGGTGTTGGAATCGTTGTTGCAGCGGATCTTCTAAACAACATCGTTGGTATCTTGAAAATAAGCGACCGCTTGATGAGTGTTAAACTCGTCATACACAATAAAACGTGGAACATTGTTAGCGCGTACGCCCCACAAAATGGATGCGACCAATCGGAAAAAGATACATTTTGGTCAGAGTTCGGTAATTTGCTTAGAAATATACCTATCGATGAGATGCTCTTCGTAGGCGGAGATTTAAATGGCCACGTCGGAGAAACAAATGTTGATTATGAGGACTGCCACGGCGGTAAAGGCTTTGAAACCAGAAATTTAGCTGGCGAAGACATCCTTGTACTCGTAGCATGTAGGGTTTACGGCTTAACCATCTTAAATACAATGTTTATTAAATATCAACGACATCTTATCACCTATAGCAGCGGAGGCCACAAAACGCAAATAGATTATCACCTCTGCAAAATGTCGATGAGAAACCGTGTTAAGGACTGTAAAGTAATACTTGGAGAATCGCTAGTAAGCCAACACCGTCTGCTCATTACAGAATTTTTCACAGCGGAACCACCGAAAACACGGGCATCGTTCGGAAAGCCAAAAATCCGGTGGTATAATCTATCGAAGGAACGAAGCGCAAGATTTATCGCACTGGCTAAAGAAGTACTTCACAATATAAACGGTATCGCAGACTCACTTAGCCCTCAAGAAATGTGGAACTTCATGCACGAGGAATGCATACCACTCGCAAAGTCCCATCTGGGGACTATATCGAAATACCATCACGTCGGCAAAGAAACATGGTTGTGGAATGACGAAACCAAACGAGCTGTGGCCGACAAGAAGAGTGCATTCCAAGCGTGGACAAAATGCGATCGGAGCGACGATATCGAAAAAGCTCGACTGGCTCTTGAATACGAGCGTCTTAAAAAGATCGCAAAGAAACCTGTACCAGGAGTTGGAACAAATATCCTCACGATCGGCAGAGAGAAGACAAGCTATACAAGAAGTTCAAACTTCGTACAATACTAAAGTGCCAAATATTTTTAAGCTCGCTGCACAGAGCCGAAAAAATTCAATGGAAATAACCTCACCGAAATACATAAAAAATGCAGGCAGTCGCTTACTAACAATTGAAAAGGAAATTTGTGACCGGTGGCTTGAATACTGCAAAGAGTTGCTTAACAAACAGTTTCCACGTGATATCGTACCGACAGCTGGTCTATTCGAGGAGGAAGTTTCGGTATTTTCAATCGAAGAAATAAGTATAGCAATCGGAAAAATGAAGCGGGGGAAAGCGGCGGGACCCGACAGCATTCCATCAGAGTTTTTGTCGAAGATTCGCAGAACGCCTTAGATTCATGGAAAAATGCGCTAGAGAGAAACGGGCTTAAAATAAGTCGTTCAAAGACGGAGCATTTGACGTGCCCATTTGCGCATCCGTTGCGACCTGTTCCGGATATAATGTTAGACATTACTCTCTTCCGAAAAACACTATCTTAAGGTTCAATCGTTAACATGAAAGCGAAATGTGACGACGACGCAAACCACAGAGTGAGTGTGGGATGGATGAAACGGCGGGAAAATTCGGGAATCTTTTGCGACCGAAAATTTCCACTTAAATTAAAAGGGAAACTCTACACCACGGTTGTTAGACCAGCTCTTATCTACGGTTCACAGTACTGGACAATGTACGAAGCGTTTAAAAACAAGATGACGGCAGCGGAAATAAAAATGTTAAGGATGTCTAGTGGAGTCACTAAACGCGATTGTATTACCGTAACCGAGCAGCTTGAGGCGAATAGAATAAGTTGGTATTGCAACGTTCAAAGAAGATCTGCGGAAAATCCGGTTAAAAAGGCACTATCAACTACGGTCACTCCAACTGTAAGAAAACGAGGTCGGAAAAAGAATTCCTGGATTTCTCAGATTTCTGCGACATTAGCCAACCCCATAAGCGGAGCAGCAGCGATGCAGTAAAATTGGGAAACTCGTTACGCATAAGTTCGTATAACGAGGAAAGGGTTAATAAAAGGATAAGAAGAAGAAGAATTGAGCAGCTACCTTTGTATTAAATTGGCTAGAGAGGCATGTCGGATGAGGCCCTGGACTACCGTGATCTACCTATATAAGCTGCCATCCAAAGTTAAAGATAAAATTAAGTCGGATATAGCTTATCGTCAACCAAAGAGACAAATTCACAATCTTTTATTTGTAAAAATTAAGCGATCTGATCATATCCGAGCTCTTAGTGTTTCGACAATGGAATCGCGTCCTTGTGGTTGGTTTGGTTGATTCAAGTAAAAGTGGAATTATACTCACAAAGCATACTAAGCCCATTGTCTACATTTGTTTGTTTTAAAATAAAATTCAAAGATCATTTGAAATTTACGGAAGAATTGTAACAAAACATGCGTACATAACTCTGCGGCATTCCACTACGTAATTGATGACCAGAAACTGAGTTCGCAGCACCATCTACGTGACAGGCATTAGGTCTACTTCCTCATTAAATTTGGTTAATCGTCTAACTGAAGTTCAAATTTCGGGATCTATGACGTACAAATACATACATTTACGGCTTAAAATATGCGAAGCATATGTGATGAGCATTTGAATTTCGGACGCATGCCAGCCTTCTTTTTTTTAATTTAAAGCAAATTATATATGTATGTAACATGGGATCATAAGGAAAACAGTATATTTTAAGTCGTGGAAAATTTCCAACTTATATTTATTACACCTACTGATTTGAATATCAAAAATTGTCCGAAATAAGCCACATATGAACTGCTTGGTGGCGCTAGTTTGCTATATAACCTTATTTGAATTTTTCAACAGTATACGATTTCAATTTTGCTGATTTTTTTTTTGCTAATTACTCAACTTAACGTGGAAATAATCGAAATGAGGTCTGCCGCCTGCACGGGAAATACTTCCACACGCGGCGCAAAATAAAAACTTTATCAGCTGAACTGTCACGCATTAGGTGGGACACAGTTTGCATGCCAATTAAGTTTGTATCTTTTGGTTTCGTTTGATGCAAGTTTTGGTTTTGTAAAAGAATTTTTTTTAAAAAGGAAAACAGCTTTGGTAATATCGATTGAGTTTTAGAATTCTTTAGGTAAAACACGAAGATCTTTCATTAGAAACTATGAGGATTGCAAGCGCGTGTTCTTAGAAGTGTAAGATTTCTACTTCCTACGATAATAATCCAATACACTCGTTTGGTGCGTAACTTTTCCAATGAAAGTTCCTCCATGTTCCGCTTTAGATCCAAAGGTTTGGTCGTTTGTAGGCGGAGCAATAAGTTTGCAATTTGCAGGACTATATTATTAATGTCCGTTTAGTCATATTTCCTGTTTTCTGTTGAAGATTCTTGTTTCGTCTTCGACAGTAGGAATTTTTTGTTAAAGGACCTTACGAACCCTCCGATTAGGAATTCAAAACACCACCATTGGAGGTACGGCCACCCACCTGGCCGTATTCGGAATAACAAGCCTGATTTGCATCCATGCCATTTCATACGATAAGGATGGCACCTTCAACTATGAATTCTTAGATTTTCTAAACAAAGCATAAGGTTAGCGCCCCAGGGTCGTCAGAAAGCATAGCCAGTACAACACCAAGTTCGATTTTCAGATTCTCCAAGCTAATAGAAGTCAGAAAGTGGATCCCATATCTCAGCATCTATAAAGCAACTTGTTTTTATTCTTATCCATCCACCCTCAACCAGTTTACATCAGATTTCAATCGACTCCAGACACTCCTTTTCCAATCTCTCCAAGGAGCTATCATCGACTCCAACAGGCCCAGGCGGACGGTTCGAAGTTGAAATTCTGCAGTCGTAAGAGACTGCTTGATGGCGTTCGAAAATGTTTGCCAATCGTAATTCTCTCAAGATCTATCAAATAGAAATATTGACAACGAGCCTTAGGAAAAGTTGCTTCTGACACATAAAAGTGAACAAGAAGCTAACAAAGTTGCAATGCATCAATCAAAGAACAACAACCGCTTGTGAACTTTCAAAGCAACTTCTCGAAAAGAAAGAGGAATAGCACGAGAAGCATGCGACTGATGAAATAGAGATGTTATTGCAGAAGCGGTGTTCAAAGGTGTTATCTGGAAGCCTGCAGTCGGAAGTACGTGAACAATTAGTGGAAGAGTCGCATCGTGTCGGTAAGAATATCAACTTGTGCAGGCTATATTATGGCGTCAAGTAGAAAAATACGCATAGAGCAGAGAACTTCCTACCTTTAATGTAGATAAAGTTCAGATGGCAATATCGAAGCTTAAGTCTGAAAAAAGTTCCTGGAGCAGACGGACTAGTCGACAGCTGAACTCTTTAAGCAGAAGAAGATTATTTGATTGGGAGTATCTGCCAGCTAATCTGTAATATATGGTGATAGAAAAGCATTTCCAAAGCATGAAATGCTCATCATCGACTTTGCATCTATAACATCTTTACTGTCATATTATGCGAGCACCTGAAACCATTTAAGGCAATCTGCTTTCCTGAAAGAACACTGTTTCAGGCCAAAAACAAAAAAGTCTGCCGAAAATCATATATTAACAATATGGCAGATGGAAGACCACACTCACTACCTATTTCTGGTCGTCGTCTATTCTTATGTACCAAGGTGCATGGACAGTCAGTAGCGGCTTTAGCACTTGCTTAGAAAGGGTGTTCTTTTTAGAAGCGGAAAACTTTAAATTGGCAACATGGTTTTCTGTGACAGCCGATTTGACAATTCTCAATTGTTAAGGTTATTTTGTTTTGGCAATTTGTCATGAATAGACTTGCGCCAGAGCAACATTCGCAAATTATTCAAACTTGTTTTGAAAGATATGGTTCAAATAAAGAAACTCATAGGGTATTACGTGTATTTTATGTTGCTCATAACGTTTGCTCTAAACGATAACACGCAACCCGTAAGACTTAGTCATGTGTCAATTCGTCATCGTGGTCAACAATTTAACGTGTACCCATCCAATTTATGGAAGATTTGAGTAAAGATTTTGGTTTACGTACTTACAAGATTCAACTGGCATAGGAATTAAAGCCACACCATCATAGATCGCGCTGTAGATTTGGTTAATGTGCCGAAGGAAATATTTTCAATTTTATTTGAAAACACTTTTGTATAAAAAGTATGTAAGACAAACTATACGGTATGCCATTGTGAGATTTCACATCAGTCTATGAAGATAAATCTGAAAGACCGGTGAAACCCTACCTAAACATAAAACCAGACAAAGGTAAGGTAGGGCGTTCAGAATCTAAACGGTGACGTCGCCGATTCGATTGCTTTGAACTAACGGGTCCGGCCTAAAAATCAACCTGGAGATCGCCTGTTTGGATAAATATGAAAGAATTTTTAAGATCAAAGAGGAAAAGCAAAAGGCTAATTCGAATTTCGATCGATTCGTGCAAGTCTCTTATTTAAAGTTCATTTACCAGATAACGAAATCGTAAACTGCTCACAACCAACTCCTGTAAGTGATCTGAGGAATACAACACACCATTATTCTTTGCTTCCTTTAATCGGTTAAAGTGCCATGGCACTGAGTGGATTTCATGTTGAAACCCAAAATGGGTTATGCTATCCATAAGGTATTCTCTGAAGAAAATAATCATTGAAAATGCTCGACGGAAAAGCCTGTAGAATGCCTAGTGGCTCATTAGCATTAATACGCTTGTACTTCCTGCACTGCTTTCTGATGACAACGACACCACAAACCATTTCTTTGCAAAATATTTTGTGAATGCTGATGCAAGATTGATAGTACTGTCACCAATTAATCATCATCATCAGCGTTAGTCTCTCCATAGTTGGAAAGTTGAAAATCGGTAAAATATGTGTTCGATAGGATCGAATCGAAAATATTCTAAAGCAGAAGTAACTTAGTAACTGGCGTCTTAATTTTTAGTAAAAAAAAAGTGGAATAGATTGCTGCATACTCAAAGGCGGAAAAAAAGTTTGAAATTAAAAATGGAATTGTCTGTTCTTAAGAAAATAATTCCACGAGACAAATATTGCAGCTCTAGGAATAGAGCTTTTAAAACACATAAGCATTCATGTTGATATGTATCAGATAACGTCTACAAAGCTTAATTCCAAAATTCTGATTCTGTTTACCAACTGAGTTCAGAGATTAATGCGTTGTTTATCCTAAAAATATGCTTCACATTTTTATTGTAATTTCGCGAATAAGCTGATACTAAAAAGCAGCAGCACTGTGCACATTGGTTTTTGTTCTATGCGATCCATAACTTTTGAAATAATTGTCGTTGATAAATTGACTGGACTGTTTCATCAGTAAAACATTGTATTTTACTAGGAAAATACTATAAAATATAGGACACAAAAAATTTGACTAAATAATGGAAATATACTGGTAAATTTTTTGCTGTTTGGTTTTTCAGTGTTCTATTTTTGACAGCTCACGGATGATTCGTGACATGTGTCAAAGTCAAACATACTTAGTTAGCATTGGCATTTCATTATGGAAAGACTTACACCCGAACAGCGTTTTCCTATTATTGAATTTTATTATCAAAATTCGTGCTCTGTATAAAATGTTTAAAGCGACCAAATTTCGCACCAATTTCACCCTTTTGGACATCAAGTCACCTTCCAGCATACGTAGAGTGCGCACAGATGAGTTCGCAAGTGTTAATGACAACTGTTTTGATTTGTCCATTCGTCGCCGTTCGCAGCAATTGGAATTGTGTTACTCGACTCCACGGAAAAATTTACTCTAGTATCTTGGTAAATACACTATTTGGTACGGTTCATGGTCCAACAGGATCATTAGTCCGGATTCGTTCAAAGATGACCGAGACGACAAAATAACCTTCAATGGCGATCGCTATCGTTCAATGAATTTGACCTTTTTTTCCAAAAATTCACGAGCTGAAACTGGTCGACATGTGATTGCGCTACATGCCGCACAGCATACGAATTGATGGACCAATTCAAAAATGAGTTTGGTGAGAAATTTATTTATCATTTTGGACCGGTGAATTGGCGGGCTACATTTTTTCGGAAATACTGCAAATCAATTATCTTTGCCAATAAGCCAGCGTCAATTGGAGCTTTTAAGACAACATTACTGGTGGGGTGAAATGTAACCTCCTTGGGAATGAAAAAAAAAATAGTTTTTTAAATGTTTTTTTATTTTATTCAATATAGTCCCCCTTTAGCTTGATACACTTATTCCAGCGATTTTTCAACTTCTTGATCCCGCCCGAAAAGTAATTTTTCGGAAGGTTTGCAAAATACTCCTTCGTGGCGTCGATGATTTCCTCGCGTGAGCTGAATTTTTTATTGATGAGCCATCTTTTGAGGCTTGAAGAGATAATAGTCCGAGGGAGCCAAATCGGGCGAATACTTTGGGTTCGACAGCAATTGGAGCCGTAAGTCATTGATCTTAGCCCTGGAGGCGCATTGTCTTGCAAAAACTAAATTTTTCTTCGCTAAATGTGAGGCCGTTTTGCAGCGATTTCGGCCTTCAATCGCTCCAATAATGCACAGTAATACTCGCTGTTGATGGTATTTCCTTTTTCGAGGTAGACCACGAAGAGTGCGCCATGGCAATCCCAGAAAACCGACGCCATAACCTTTCCGACCAATTGAGCCTCCCTCGGCCGCCTCGGAGCACTCGTGCCGGTTTCAGTCCATTGCCGGGCACTCATTCTGTTCTCTAGTGTGTAATAGTGGAGCCAGGTTTCACCAACAGTTACTAATCGACACCAAGAGTCCACCCGATTCAGCAAGTCCAAACATTCTTTCGAAGTGCTCTCGCGTTTGTGTTTTTGGTCAGGAGTGAGCATGCGCGGCACTCACCTGCAGGATAACTTTTTCATATGCAGAATATTGCCCAAAATATGGCGTGTGCGCTCAGTACTAATCTTTGTGGTATCTGCTAGCTTGCGCACCTTCACTTTCCGGTCAGCCAACACCATTTCATGTTTTTTTTTGACATTGTCCTCTGTATCCGCATCGGAGGGCCTGCCGCTGCGGACTTGATCGGTAGTGGAGTTGCGGCCACCACGAAACTCTCACAACCAATATTTGACGGTGTTATCTGACGGAGTATTAGCCCCTTAATATTTTTCCAACTTTTGTTTTGTTTCCTTCGCCGTTTTTGTCCATACTCAACATGGAGGTTACTTTTCACCCCACCAGTTACAAAAAGTGACTCAAAATTTGACTCTCCATATGAACCACTTAATATGCAGTTGTAGTTAACATTTACAGGCATTGAATTATCAGTACTTACTTCATATACCTTAGGTGGCGGTACAGTCCGGGTTGGACATTGGTTTCAGTCAATAAGCGTGTCCAGCAAGTTCGATCTTTTGCTAGTTGCCTCCAGTTTCGCACGCTTAGTTGGCTGAAGTTCCCTTCCACTTGGTTGCGCTACCTGAGTCTCGGTTTTCCTCTACTGCGCTGTCCCTCGGGTGCGTATTCAGACTTTTCGGACCGGAGCCTTGTTGTCCATCCATAATTGTTAACAGAAGTGCTTTGATTCCATCAATGATACAATGTTTGCCACAGTTGTGCTACCAAAACTACGAAAATTGTATCCGAGAACTTTTTCTAATCAAATCTTGGAAACGACTCCAAAACTGAATGTGGCTCTGCCTGAAGTACCGAAGACTTAAGACTCATAGACATAATAAAGCACTAATATATATATATTTGCCACCGTTAGTGCGCCACTTTGATTGAGTGTGGCACAGGTCGTTGAAAGATTCAAAGAGGAATTGAATGAAACTTTTGGCGAAATATTGTATGGTGATATTTTCGTTTCCTAGGTAAGTTTCTGCACGTGCAAGCTAACAACACCATCAAAGAAAGATAGTTTGTACAAGATCGATGTACTCAAACGAAACAGCTAATCCATTGAAAATATCAAATCACGCGAATGACTCACTATTTCTTCAAAACGATTTGCATGCCTTGCCGTCAGATTTCATTCGTTCCGATGCAGTTCGACATCATCTGCAGGGACCCTACCATCACCAAGCATTACGACAAATATTTTGACTTGTACCTCCGAGGAAAAAATGTCAACACATGCATAGATCTTTCAGGCGATCTAATTGAATCACTGCAGATGAGAACTCGAAACCTCAGCAAACAAGAACAAAAGAGATGCCCACATATTAGACACGATATGGACGAAGAGTGCGTCTTCGTTTTTCTTCAAAGAGGGAGTAATAGCAATTCCAATTGTTATCTTTCAGCAGCAGCTGTTAAAGTTATCAATGATATCCAGCTATCAAAACTTTCCGTAATCTTTTTAAGTTTGCACTTTTATTAAAAACTATTTTAGAAATTACGGCTCAGTTGTAAATATACAACGTACATTTCATCGTGAGTTCGGTTGTCATCATGGCTTCAGTGTGCAGGGAATCCATATAAAAGTTTGAGCGTGAGTACACGCTTTTGGATCTTAAGCCACCAACCAGACAGAGATTGGCGCAAAATGAGGTAAACATAGCCACCGTAGCGGCCAGTATCGAAGAAAACCCAGAAATGTTGATTCAGCGCCGTTCAGCTGATTTGGGCATCGCCAGAGAATCAAATCGGCATATTTTGCGATTGGATTTGGGCCTACATCCAAATTAGATTGTGCAGATGCAAGAATTTAAACCGGACAACAGTAGAAAACGCGTGAGTTTTCTTATTGGGCGCTGGAGATGTTAACCGGAGATCCAGATTTGGTCAAGAAATCATCTTCTCGGACGAGTCCAAGTTTTGCTCAGTGGCTATACCACGAAGCAAAATTGCCATTATTGGAGTGAACAAAATCCACAATTGTCAAGCATCAATGCATCCACAAACATTGACTGTTTGGTGCGGTTTATGGCATGGTGCCCTCATCGGACCTTATACCTTATACCAATACCGTGAATGGTCTCAGGTAAAGAGCGATGTAAACCTTTTTGTGGGCAATGTCAAGTTCTTAGTCTACGCTAACAAGCCAACTACTTTCGATGAGTTCGCGACCAACATTCGATACGCATGTATTGGACCGAGTTATCCAATATTGGGACGACCACTTCGAGGACTGCCATTGAGGCCGAGGCAGCTATTTGAATGATACGAGGGCGGGTCAATAAGTCCGTGCCTTTTTGAATTTCTGACCTCTTTACTGAAACAGCAACACTGCTCCTGTCAACAGGCATCCGTCAGTTGACTCCTGTCAAAATTTAAACTTGCTGCGTCAGTTAGTTTGTGTTTGACAGCTATTTTTATCAGACTACTCACTAATTTGAGGAGAAAATGGAAAAAAGTGAATTTCGTGTGCTTATTAAGCATTATTTCTTGCGAAAAAAAACCATTACCGAGACCAAGGCTAAGCTTGATAAATACTATGGGGACTCTGCACCATCGATTTCAATGGTAAAAAAGTAGTTTACTGAATTTCGTCGTGGCCGTACAAGCACTGAAGATGCCGAACGTCCTGGACGCCCAGTTGAGGTCTCTACATCCGAAACAATCGAAAAAATTCACGATATGGTGTTGGCCGACCGAAGATTGAAAGTGCGAGAGATTGTGGAAGCCGTAGGGATCTCGCATGGCTCAGTGGTTTCAATTTTGAATGATTACTTGGGCATGAGAAAGCTTTCCGCAAGATGGGTGCCGCGTTTGCTCACAGTCGACCACAAACGCAATCGTGTAACAACAAGGTGGGTTTGTCAGCCAATAAAGTTATGGCGACTGTTTTTTGGGATGCACGCGGGATAATCCACATTGACTACCTTCAAAAGGGAAGAACAATCAATGGGGAATATTATGCCAACTTATTGGACCGATTCAATGACGATTTGAAAAAAAAACGACCTCATTTGGCCAAGAAAAAAGTTATTTTCCACCAAGACAATGCAAGGGTGCACACATGTGCAGTTGCCATCGCAAAAATCCATGAATTGGGCTATGAATTGCTCCCTCATCCACCCTATTCTCCAGATTTGGCTCCGAGCGACTACTTCTTGTTCCCAAACCTGAAGAAATGGCTTGGTGGAAAAAGATTTGACTCCAATGATGAAGTCATCTCGCAAACAAAGGCCTATTTTGAGGACCTCGACAAATCATTTTCTTTGGAAGGGATAAAAAAATTGGAGAAGCGTTGGACAAAGTGTATAGAGCTCAAGGGAGACTACGTTGAAAAATAAAATTATTTTTTTATCAAAAAATCTGTGTTTTAATCCAAAAGTCACGGACTTATTGACCCGCCCTCGTATGCTATTCAACACATAATGGATCAACGTAGCTTAAAAATAAAACTAGAATCAATTTTATATCTCACACCGTTGTGTTATTTAAACTGTGTTTCCTTTTCGATCATAGTCATTTTAATCGGCAAACCTGCCTGATTTTCCTTTCTTTCTCGTTAAACCGAAATCCCTGAAGTGCGGTCATGCAAGTACTTTGTTTTAAAAGAAAATAGAAAGTAGTTTTAGTAAATTTTTATTTTTCCATTTTAGTTATTACATTACATTTATTTTTCATTTAAACAAAAAAAAAAAAAAAAAAAGTTATTGTGTTATTATTTTGGTTTTTGTTATTAATTTTATTCTCCTTAAATTATCTAATACAATAAATCGTAGTTTTCATTAGTTTGTGTGTAGTTTTCTTTCTAAAATGTTGAAGTGTGAATTTTCATTTTTTCAGATAAGAAATGTTCAGTAGGAATAGTACAAGCGTTGCTGTTTTATTTTTATTTATGTTTTTATTGTTAGCGAATGAAATGTTAGAATTAAAAGAAAAATGAAAATGAATAAATATGCTACAAAAGCCATTTGTAAAGGGCACACATTTTATGATAGTCTTATACACATAAATATGAATTTTTTGAAAACTATTTGCAGGTGAATATATGCACTCTTCCAATTTAAATTACTATAAATAGACTCTTCTACATGAAAGTGATACAACAGTTCATTGAAAACAATTAAGGGATGGAACTACTTTTAGGTGGTGAAAACTCGAACCGACAATTGTGACGAATTTATGAAATATCTACTTATTCTTCACACTATTGGGGATATTTTTAAATTGATGATAATTTGTATGATGACAAATATTTTTGATTCTGCGAGGCATATAAGTTCTATTATAGATTGAACAAAAGATATCTAAAAATAAAATAAATATGAAACGTGAAAATATTTGTTTAAAAAATTGCTCTTAGATTGGCCATGTTCTTGATGGAAAGGTCTTACAACATACCAGGTTTATCACAATTCTAGGTATGCCGATTGAACCTTCATTCAACCGCTTAGGGCCATCAAAACTCAACCCTTGGATGCTTAAGCACGGAAATGATGCATCAAACGCTTACAATAATCACAATAAAAATCACTTAAGTCCTAAGAAAATATTTAAATAATTTACAGTCCGAGTTTTCGAACTATTTGTTTTTTTTTTTAAGTGCAAAAAACCAATATATTTTACTTAAAATAAAATAACTCACTCCATTCGATATGTAAATTAAAAGATATAAAAATGAATAAATGAATAAATTTTGTGTGATGAAAGTTTTACTTAATTTTATACTAAGACCATTTGCATTCTACTTAATACTTAATTAACTGCTTTTTTTTCACATTTTTTTTTTGCAGCAATTTTGTTTAGATCTGTTAATTCTGTTTCATAAGATTTGGGCGTGTTATGTCTATGTTTTTCAACATATACTTTTTATAATGTACGAGTACTTAACTATCCTTAACATTCGTAAATTTTTTTTCTTATTTTATTTGTTATTAACTATTTATCTTTGAGTCTGCATTTGTATAAGTTCATACAAAGACACACTTTTTTTTTAATATACCATTTATTGTATTTACTTTTATTTCTGTTCGATTTATATTTGTATTTACTATTTTAGAAAAAAAAAAAACAATTTTTTCATATAAATGTTTTATTTTTAACTACAATTTGTATTTTACGATTGTGTATCTAGACTTGTGTATTGGTCTTGTTGCAAATTTAGGAATCATGACTGTTTAGTAAAATAATGAAAAGAAATATGTTAGATCAAGTCGATCCACTTTGTTTCAAAATCGCCAGAATGACGGACAAGTAATAATAACTGCTAACCACATGAAAAGAGCCAAGAGAAGCTGTCGATGAAATAATATTTTTCTAATGAAAAACTCAGTGGGGAAGATTAAGACTATAAGAGCTACTTTTTAGGAAGGTATTGATATCATTGGCCAAAACTACGACTGGGCGATTTTAGCATCATTCTCGCAACGGAAATGATATTGAGAACTTACGATTCTAGATCTCAAATTTCATTGAGTTCAATAACTGGAAAATAATGTCATCGTCGCCGTGATGGAGGCTTCTCTGGTTGATTGTAGCAATGATGCTACGGTTTCACCAGATCAACAACCATCATTCCAAAAAGCCATTCACCGCCCTCATTCTTCCTCTACCCAAGAGGACATCATTGTAATCCAGTGACCGTGAATTATATTATGAAGGCGTAGTCCGTGAACTTGGGGCACCTTACAAAGTTTCTCTCTATACAAAGGACAACACTAACAACAGAACTATTATATGAGTGAAACGTGGCCTCAATGCACTCTTACTTCCTAATTTCACCGACCCCCAAATAAGATTGGCTTGACGCGAGACTGCTAATAGTTGCTTCTAGCTGATGGTGGCATATTTTGGCAATGACTATGTGGCTGCTCTCTCAAGTGACAACTCAGAAAGGGTGGCAGTGGAAGCCAGAAGGTAAAAACTGGCTTTATCATCTGGTGCAATACCAACTGACATCATACGGTATACAGCAGCAGTGAGTCACTTTTTGAATTTCCTATAAGTACTAATCTCACTGTTTGGAATATTGGGAATCAGCCCACCGTCATAACTTAGAACTGGTAACAAATATCAGATATCACTTTTGTCACAGAGACAACTATTCTCAGATTACAGACACATCTAGCATTCTATCATTATTCGGAAAAAAACTGGACCTCATGTGATGAATCACTCAACCTACTACTAGACGTCCACTTTCCACGTAATTTCCTATTCACGGCCAGTAAGAACTTTCTTACGTCTAAACTGCTACCACGACTGAAATTCATGATCTGATTACAAGAGCAAGGTGCCCAAGGCTCTGTATAGCTTCAAGCCATAAAAGTCTCCTTCGCCTAGCTGTATAATACCGGACGAGGTACAAAAGACCTAAGATATTATCTTGCCGACGCTAGAGATGTCATGCAGACTAAAATGATTCAAATTCCCTTGTCATGAACAGAAGTAAATCTAGTTTCCTTTCTGAAAGTCGGAAAATATTCTCGTGAGGTCCCAAAAGACCTCAGACCTATAACTCTATTATCATTCCTTTTGAAAACATTTAAACCCTTTATTGATAATACACAACCTAGAATTGGTCCACATTTCTTGTCACGGCTCAACATGCCAACTGCAAATAAGTCGTTAGAAACGGCTCTACATTCACTGGTTAACCAAATTGGTACAAAATAGAAGTCTTTCTAGATAAAGAAGGTGCCCTTAACCATGTTATCAAATTTTGACTATTGGTGTGTCATCAAAGGTTTCCTTGCACCCCTTCGCTAGAATTTAGCGGTCAATGAACTACTGATATACCAGATGTTTGCTTATTTAGATGGCTTTGCTTTAGCAGTTTCAGGAAAGATGTAGTAGGCTCTTATAAGAAATTATTACAGATTAACCAGTTGGGCAGATCGCTGTGGATTGGGAGTTTACCCTCATAAAACTGATCTTGTAATAATAGAACCCCCTCAATGTATCAGCTTATTCCTGTCCGATATGATGAAATATCTTTTGCAGAAAACTTAACAGGAAATCTCATATTCAGGAAAGAAACGCGCAGTATCCTTATACTTATTCAAAATAGCCATTGGGAACAAATGGGTACTTGAAGCTCACACTACCGTATATGCATGAAGTTTACTATCTGGTTATCTATTGCATAATGAAGCTAACTGCACCAAACTAAGCAAAGTCTAAAGGACTTCCTAACCAGACTAAATATTCAGAGCTATTCACCTTAAAGCGTCTACACAGGAGACATATTTGTCCTAACTAGTTGCCTGCGCTAATATTATTTAAACATTAAGAATACTTCCAGAGAACATTGACTACATCATGCCCCAATATTGGTTTGGCAATAAATTGCATCTAAACATCCCCTCTAGAAAGAAAGATTTCTTGGAGGAAGATGCTATCATGGACGACGTCAAATCCATCCCAAAACAGATCAATCCAAGACTGATAGCAGGATTGGTGGCGGTGTTTTCTCAAATATCCTTAACCTTAGCATCACTTTCCACCTTCCAAATCACTGCAGCGTGTTCCAGGCAGAAATTTTGGCGATTAAGGATGTGTCCTGTCCTCCAGGATGAATAAAGAAGTGACATCCACATCTTTTCGGATAGTTCGGCCGCTTTCAAAGTCTTGAAGTCAGTCTTACAAAATTCTTAAACCGCCTTTGATTGTTTCTCAGGGAAATGACAGAGCGGTGAATGTTGTCAGTTGCGGCGAACTTGCCAACACTCTAACCAACATTCCTACCCTGTTTATAAAACATAAGAACAAACCTAAGGTGAAGTGTGGAGTCAAGATGTCTTGCGTACAAATAAATCAGGCCATAACTACGAGTAGATCTAAGTTTGATATTTCAAGGTAGGAAGCATTACTGGACGCTGAAGCGCTACAATGAGAGAAGCCCTCCATTTTAGGACAAAGATGCTATGCAAGTTATCTTTGAGACATGGCTGGTTTACATACATTTACGGTAACGTTTCTCATGTCAAAGATCTCAACCCAAATTTGTTCGGCTCTGGTTTATTTTCGCGGGAATCTATGGAGAATATGTTTGAATCCTCATCTTAATTTTTAAACGATAAAGACAAGAAACTTCTGAAAAAATGCAGTTAAAGTTGAAACTCAATTAAACAAATTTGACAAGTAGATAGTTCACATTGTAGGCGACTTTCAAAAATTCCAAGACAAGGCACTCTTGAAGGCGGTGTGACATACAAATTTTTTTCTCTCTAATAGTAATTCTTTAAGATTTTACATAAGCGGACTTGAACTAAATCTGTTGGCCAAGGAATTTTAATGTTGCTTGCTTGAGAAGCTTGTTGCGAACAATTTGTAAGAACGCCTTAGATTAAAGCAAAAATAGAACATGCTAAGACAATCATTAATGAACTACCCTTACTGTACTAAAAATGTGACGTTTTAAGAGCTAGATAGATAGGCACGGACTAGCTTGGAGTTTCTGGAAAGGTTGTCGTCAGTTGGGAGGACCCTTTTTGTCGACTGAAACAGAAGTTGCCTGCACACATTAAGGCCTATGTGATGGCGTATTTTTGAACAAAGTTTCATCATAATTGTGGTGATTCAAGAATCACTACTGAACATTTTTTATGGGATTGCTAGATACGAACAATTGGGGGTTTACCGTGTATAGTTACAGAGACTGTGTTGCAACTTCATATTAAATTCATTTAAAGACGAATAATACCTTTACAAAAGTTCTCTGGAATATCAGTAGCCTGTTCAAACCAGATATTATTATGAAAGTATGGGATTGGTTGGGCTCGACAAATGTCCCATCTGTGTTCCAGATTTCGTATCCTTTTATAAAGATACGGTATGCGCTTTTATTGACTTCATAAGCTAACAATCGAGCATTTATTATGAGAAATCAATTTGACACATTTTCTCAAAAATAGTGCCGTATCAATGAGACAGCGAAATGCCGGAAGAGAAGAGAATATAGCGGCTGTATTTGATTCGGTAAGCCAATATTGCAATCAATCGATTTCGCGGCATTTTCAAGAGCTGAACATTTCTCGAACGTCCAAATTAACATCGTGCACCTTGAACCTTCACTGATTGGACTTTATTGAAGTTGAAAGAATTTGTCAACCCTTACCCTTACCTTCTTGCTAATAAGCTAAATTCCCGCATTTGATTAAGCAAACATAAAGAGGAGTGTCAACAACCCATATTGAACACGAACAAATTTACTGGTGTGATCTTCACGCCATAAGTGTCATTGGACCGACTTCTTCCAAGATGATGACGACGAGTCGCTCTATGTCTACCAAACTTCTTAGGATAATTTTAAGCTGGAAGACCTGCAGGTTATGTGATTTCAACAGAATGTTACCACCTGCCACAATCAGATTATACGAGTATTTTACGAAGTTCAATGGTCGTTTTGTCCCCAGAAATGTCCCTGTCAATTAGCCGTCTATTGTGTGCGACTTAGCATCTTCAGAGTTGTTTATTTGGGGCTGTATTAAGTCTTCATTCAATGCCTACAAGCTACTCGTAAAAGCTCTAGAAGACATAAAGGCCAATGTAAACTATGCAAAAACCTCATGAACAATTGGGCTTTAACCATTTACTTATGCAAGCGATTTCGTGGATAACATTTGAACCATGTCATATCTCATAACTAAAGGAATCAATTATAACTTCTTTTTTAATTTACAGTAAACACTTCCTTGACACTTTTAACACACGTCTATGCTAATCTATCCACCGCCACGAAATTCAAAATGTCTAAAAGTAATATCTGACTGGTGTATTGGGGAAAATCTCTTGACCAACTCTAGACTAAATATATTTTATTTACAGAGTTTTCCAATAAAGTTAAGAGCTACAATAAATTATTAGATATAAACAAATAAATAAATAAAAATAAATAAATTAACCGGGATCCTCAACAGGTCCAGAGATCCATAAGACCCTTCCAAGATACATAGATTCAAATTGTCTCTAACTGCATGCTATTAGAAGCATTCTCTAACTGGGCACAATCAAACTTCCATAAACTCTTCATGTGGTCTTTTTTAGAAGTATGAGTATGTAGTTCTATAGCCAGGCTCCTTTTTTCTCAGAGAAATTTTAGTGAACGAAGGACTGAAAAATATCCACATCACTGTAATAGTTTTCTGTCATAATAGATCTTTTAGGTCGCTGAGTCCACGGCCATTGATGGGTCAGTATTCTTTTTCAAAAATGAAAGATACAGAGAACTTAAAAAGAGTCATGATTTTACGGAGTAGCTACATTTATTTGCTAAAAAAAATAAAAAAATAAATATAGTATAAAGTAATTAAAAATGAAAATAAAGGAATTCCAGATTTGCAACGCGACTACCAGCAGATATTTAGTACGGATACATTTCATCGTGTATCTTTGTTTATATTTTTCGCTTACATAAAAACAATTACTTAAATTTTCTTCAAACATTCTCTTAATTTTCTTTTTTTTATATATGTATGTAAAACGTGATGTATATATCTAAAATCAAAATATTCATAAAGTGGTCTCTTGCTTTTCAATATGCATATATCTATATATCAATTTTCACACTATATACATATATGTTTTGGTTTTTCTTTTATTTTCTCTAGTTAAATACTTTTTAAAGGCTCGTTTTTTTTACTAAATGTATAAGTTGATAAATCTTTATTTACTTACTTTTACTTAATCAAAATTTTCTTAATTTTTTTTTTATGTTCTCTATTATAACGGTTTTTATGTTATTTTTTCCCTTCATTTAGCTAAGTAAATAAATTCTTAGATTTGTTATTAAAAAATAAAATAAGGCCCGTGGATACTATATATGAAAGCAGTACTTAATACAATACTTATAGTTTCTTCTTTTTTTTATAATATTTATTTTTCAGTTATTAGTATTTAATTTGTTTTGTTTTTTTAATTAAATAAGCAGGTAAAGTGTACTTTTTGTGAAGGAGGTATCTAACAACGGGATATAGTTTCTTTGACCTACAAGTGATTCAGAATAGTTAAAAATAAATCATATTTCACTTAAAATGTAGTAACAGATACAATGATTTTGTTTTTATATAAAGTTTTCATATAAAATCGATATATAGAATTTTTTTTTTGTTCTTTAAACATTTTATAATATATTTATTTTTTAATAATTTAATTTTTCTGGTATAAAAAATAGAAAATGGGTTTTAAAAAATTACGAAAGGTTTTACTTGGTATTTGCATTATATTTAAGAATTAATAGAAAAAATTGTTTTTAGTTTTTTTTTAGTTTTCTGTTTTTTGTTTTTAAAGTTAAAAAGCTTGTAAATGAATAAGTGTAAACTTATGTTTTTGTTTTTGTTATTTTTTTGTTGATTTTTAGAAAAGAAAAAAAAGAAAACATGTTTATTTTAGTTTATGTGATATTTGTGGAGATATTTCTTTAAATGATTTGCTTATTACTAGAAAACGATGAACAGGGCAAGTTTTTGCTCAATTCTGCTGGAGCGATTTATCTGCAATAGTTTGTTCCCTTCCAATCGAGTGAAAATAATTTTGTTGCTAAATGTTTGTCTATAGGGTTCAGATAGGCAGTTAGATATTGTTTTAAAAAAATTAAGAAAAATTAAAAAAAAAGATAAACCAACATAAATAAGATGCAAAAATTCGAAAATGTTTTTTATCTTTTACTTAGCACAACTTTTTTGAAAGTAAATTGTTAGTCATTTAAACTAAATATATTTCAAAAGTCAGTACCAGTAAATATCACTACGCCAGATCCAATTGTAGGTATACGTATATCTCAAGGTACCAGCGCCAGCACTTTGATCTTCTCGGACGAGAAAGCTGATATACACAAGCCTCGATAGTACGAGCTTGGAGCTTAAAAAGCCTACCAAAGGACAAATGGAAATTTTCAATTCTCCCTCTTATATCAGATTTTTACAAAATTAAACTGGAGGTATCGTTAACTACCCACCTTAACCCGTTCACTAAGGCATTTAGCATTCAGGTTTGCTTCAGAAGACACCGCTAAATCAGAAGAATGTAAAAGCTCTCAAAGGGCCGATTTCAATTTCATGAGTATACTCATACCATTCACTCCCCCTGGTTGAAGGTAGCCTCCTAAAAGATCACCTTACCAAGGAAAGGTCCAGCACCATCAGTGCGGAAACATTAGTGGTCTTGCCGTACTGGTTAACTTGTGCTTTCTTTTATCACCAAATTCGAAACGATACAAAGGTGATATTTTAAGGCCAGTCTTTTCTGGTATGATTTTAAAATGGGGCTGTTCTGTGCTAACAATTAAGGGCCGCTTCATCGAATGCATATATTCACTATGTGGTGCGCCCAATGGACGTCTTGTACTAGGGACATTCATTTTTTTGCAAGGCTCGGGCTTGGTCTCGTTAAGTTGGCAGTTAAGTGGCGAATACTTATTCGGTTTGTAAATTGAAAAAATATTATTAATAAGGCTCAATGCACTATGACCACTATGACAAGCATGATGACCACTGGCACTTTGTTCTGGATAGAAATTGTTGTACTTATAAGTGGGAATCGTTTCGGGATAGACTTTTTGGGAGAAACGGTGGAGGGGCGAGCCAGCATGTTCAAAAAAATGAAACTCACTATTGTTTTGTTGAGGAGGTGAAGGCATACCTTCGAGTAGATTTTTTTTAATCATCATACGTTCTTGTTCTCGATCGTGCATATCGATTGGTTGACCATTGTTATAACAACCAACATTAACATTTTTCACTTTTAAATTACTATTCATATTTCGTTGTTGCATGTCCAGATCAATGGGACTTGGTGGCTTTTCCAACTCTTCCCAGTACTTCTCTAAATCAATATTGAAATCTTCCAAATCCATTTCAGTGGAATCAGAACAAGTATCATCATCATATCGACTAGGTGGTTTCACTTCGAGCATCGATTTATTTCTCATCGGCCGATAGTTGTTCGTAAGGAAATGTTCATCATCGTCGAGGAATTTATCCTGACACAAAAGTCTATCTCGTTCGTCACGAATGAAATGATCAAGATCAGGATCATATGGATCACCCCGGTAGTGATAATGATCTTCAAAGTGATCACTATATCCCGGTGCACTGCCATAGAAAGGTCTACGTCTAGTTTGCTGACGATGATGGCAAAACTCATCACAGGTTGGATAGCGAATTGCTGGTCTTCGATTTCGTTCTTCCCACTCGGCAATTAGATTACGCCTACTTGTACTTGGACCGCGATCAACACTACGTCGATCACGCGTCGATCGACGGTTAAAGTTGTAAATTTCCTCTAGCAGGCACTTTGAACTTGTACACCGATCTCTGGCACAACACCGCGTATGGGTGTCGGTACAATAGTAGTCCATTGATTTTCGCATGGCCTTTTTATCTTTTCTCGTTGGAGGAGGTGGTTCATAGTCGATCACATCGAAGGGCATCGTTTTTGAGGTACCAGCACTGAATGAAAACGATTTGGGCACCGCGGCATTTTTCGTTGTTTGTTCATACCCACCAAAGCAACAGCTTTTCGATTTGGGATATTTGAATTCCTTGCAACTAGAGGAACGTTGTAGACTATGACTAGCTCCGATATCTGGACTATCATATGACTCATCTAATTCTCGGATATTTCTCAATCGTCGATACATGCCATATTTGAGACAATCCGGCACATAATCATCATCTAAATCTTCTGATCGATTTGAGTATATATTGTCCGTGTACCAGGACGGATCTAAGGACTTCGGCTTTGGTTTAGCATTGAGTAACTTTTCTTTCTTCGATTGGCGATAGCTTTCAAAGCAAATACTTTTCATTCGTTCTAGCTTTTGTTCTCTAATACGCTCCCAATTCTCCCAGTTCTTGTCGTTTTTACATTTATTATTATTACTATTATTAATATTAGCACTACTATTGTTAAGATTATATTCTTGACTATAGCTACTATGACTATTATTAGTTTTACCATTACCATTGGTATGGGCATGATTAAAACTAGTGGTGCTGCCACCGCTATCGGTGACAACGATTCTTATTTTACGCTTGGTCTTATCGAGTAGTTTCGATGATAGAGATGATTTCGGTTTATCACGATCTCGATCGTAAACCGCTGGTGGCTCTTCTGGCTGTCACACCTCTTGCAGGTACTTAATTGGACAGTATCCCTGGCGATTGTCAGCGGAACGCACCATAACCATACCATTTACTTCATCACCAGTCTAAAAATAGATTTTTCCCAAATGAGATTCTACATAAATGAATTGGCCATTGTCTTAACTCACCTGTATGACAATTTGATCCCTTAGAAGTGTCATGTTCTCACCACGTTCTCCATCTGACACTTGTAGATTGTGCGTTACTTGCAGTGGTTTCTCACCGGCATTCAAGCGAGCACAGTATTTTGACGGAAAATAGCCAACACGTCCTAACAGTTTTCCCTTCCACCAGTCAGGATCTGATGTTTCAATGACTGTTACCTGTAAAAAAATACAAAATGTGTGCGTGTATATTAACGAGTATGAAAGAGATGTCAATTAAAAAAATTCAATTTTAAGGACTCTCTATAAATCTGAATGTAAAGATCAATAACTTGATGTCCTGAGGTCCTTTAATCTCAAGCCATCGTCGTCTTAAAGTTTACATAGAGAATGCACTTCATGTAGTGGGGGCATAAGTTACTTGTGTTCTTTCACACAAAAATAATAAAAATGTAATTACTAACAGGTACCTTCTACATACGAACATTTTGCTGAAGCAATGATGAATATGCATGCAACAAGCTCTTACTCTCAGAGACTCAAAACTGCTTTGGTCTTCGGAATGAACTTAAACGTTGGAGTAAGGTATTATTGTCTACCTTTCAGTGTACTCAAGAGAGTACAAGAACTTATTGCAGTCGGTAAAAATTGCCAGGAACTACTTCTTCTTCTGTAGAATATATATTTTTTTTTCCATTTTGTCGGGAAAATGATATCGGCTAAGTGGCAGCCGCTAGAATTGATGACCATTCGGGTCATGCTCGATTCATGGCATTTTTCATCATTTTTGCTAGAACTTCAGGCGATAGGTCTTCGCATTCTTGACGGATATTCTTCTTGACAACTTCTAGAGTCTGAGGCTCGTTGACATAGACTCGTGAATTCAATAACCTCACAAAAAGAAGTCTGGAACGGTTAATCAGGCTATATTTCCGGGCAGCGCAAATCGCCAAAACGAGGGATTAGGCGACCCGGAAAAGCAAAGCTCAGAATTTCGGTTGAGGTTCGTACAGTATGCGCCGCTGCTTCATTCCATATTGTCCAGGCATTCAATTCAATTTATCCAATTGAGGAAGGCGAAAGTCGATGAGCATGGCTCTGTAGCCGTCCACAGTAGTTGTTTGGCCTTTGGCGTTTTCGAAAAAATAAGGTCCGATGATGCCTCCAGCAACACAGAGATGGAAATGGGTCGCGTTGCACATGATTTTTGATGAAAAGTTTTCTCCCTCGTTATTGAAATTCAGGATGGCTTGAGCATAGGTTACATGCGGTCAACAGCTAACAGTTGATGTACTGTCCGCACTTTGTAGGGGAACATTTTACAGTCTTTGTACAAAATTCTTTGTAAAAGCCGCCGTCCTCTGCGACATCCTCAACCACAGCTGCGATATTCTCAGCAAAACGCCTGCTCCGAGGCCGAAAAGACCTTAAGGTATCTCGTGTTGTCCCATACTCTTCTAGGCGAGCGGCTAAACGTCGCAGTGTTTGCCCAATTAGTGTCGGAAGACCGGGAAAGCTGCGCCGACGAATTATTCCTCAAAGAAATAGTAACAATTATTCCGCGTTATTCAAGAGTATAGCGATTCATGTCTTGTTGATGTGTATGCTGTGTCCATTTACTTCACAAATGTCAAAGTAGAATTGGCATTTGCCGTCATTTGCAAAAATTATAGCATCTTCCGTTAGGGTGATGACGCCACCTAGTGCCTTCTGGTCCAAAAGTACCCGGGATTTCCTTCTACTTCTTCTTGTTATCCTTTTATTAACCCTTTCCACGGTATACGAACTTATGCGTAACGAGTTTCCAATTTTTACTGCATCGCTGCTGCTCCGCTTATGGGGTTGGCTAATGTCGCAGACCGCAGAACGCGTCTACATAATGCTCGGTCCTGGATCGCTTTAGTGGTTAGCCCCAGGCGTTGTTGCGCATTTGCCATCTGAGAAATCCAGGAATTTTGTTTCCGACCTGGTTTTGACCGAGTGACGGTAGTTGACCGTAGTTGATAGTGCCATTTTAACTGGACTTTCCGCAGATTTTCTTTGAACGTGGCAATACCAGCTTATTCTATTCGCCTCAAGCTGTTGTCGGGAGTCTGTTGTGTTTTGCAAATTTTGCAATGTCAATTTTAGTTGACTAAAGCGTTTTCTTGAAATTTTGTGATTTTAACAAAACATCATGAGCGGAAGTATTGAAAAAGTTAACGGTGCTTACGGAGACTCGACAATGTCGAAAACGCAAGCGTATGAGTGGTACAGTGAGTTTGAATTGGACCGTACTATAATAATTAGGGTCGTTCTTCTTGTCCATCCTCCAGTAAGACTCACGTTACCAATGTAAAAGTTAAGAAAATTGTCTTCGCAGATCATCGTGTGAGCATCAAAGAGATAGCAGCCGATCATTATGTCTCATTCAGATCTGTACAAAGGATTATGCATAATGTTTTGCTCATGAGACGAGTTGAAGCACTGTTTTTGCTGAAAGCGTTGAATTTTTTGGAGAAACAGCATAGCATTGATGTCGCTCAAGAATCAACAATTATCGGAATGGCGCTTCTCAGACCAGTCCGAATTCAAAAAAACCACGACAGAGTTCATCCTAAATCAAGGCTTGATTGACCATTTTTCTCACTACGTGAGATTTTTAAAGCGATTCAGGGAAAATTTTCTTCGCAAGAGGCCAGAACTGTGGAGAAACACATCGTGTTTTTATAACCATGACAACATGCGAGCACTAAACTGATATATTTATAGGCACTTTCAGGTCGTGATTTATGTAGGCTTTTCCATCAAAAAGGTATGGCAAACTGCTATATCATCTGAAAACCCCTAAGAAAGCCTCTTTAAAGTTAAGGTACTCGTAAAAGATGGATTTAAGAAATTTAAAACAATGTAGAACCAAACAAAGTTCTCAGTGGAAGTCCAATCTAAATGTCTTCTGTTTTACTATGCGAACTAATCAAGCTCAAATTCTCTTATGCCAGTATTTTTAAAATTCTAATTAAAGTAAATTGCTATTGCCTGTTGTTATATAGTATCTATGAATTTTTCCCTTAAGTCATCATAAATGGAAGTTTAGAAACTCAATACGGCATCCCGGATAGATCTTCCAGGTCAAAATCCACATTAGTTTGGGCCAGAAAAAGGAAAACTATTGCTAGGAACTCAATAATTCTGTTATAATAACGTTTTCAAATTTTTTTTGAAAAAAGTGAAGTAAATTCAATTTTTATAAATTGGTAATACATACATCAGCAATTTTTAGGCTCTGGGGAATGTATCAGAGTTGGCTTTGATTGGGGCTGAAACATTTATACATCATCATCATTATTATAAGTTAACACACACAGTGTGGTAAGTAATATACCGAACCGGTCTAGAAAACATAATTAAAAATAATTTCTGTTTATTTTTCGGTTTTTCTATTCAAAATAACTTCCTCCTACACTTGTTCAAGCAATTCAATAGTGATTCAATTGCAATAGTGGTTGGATCGAATACGATGGACCAAATGATCATATGCGGTAGTAACTGTGTTACCAGTTGCAAGGGATTCTGCAACAAAATCATGTACTTTTTGGATCATTTCAGGCGTCCAAACTGAATTTGGACTTCCTGTGTGTTTGTCATGCTCTAACATCTGTCTGTTGCCCAAAAAATGTTTATGCCAAAGAAAATCAACTGTTCCACTCAAACAATAATCACGACACACTTGTTGCATCCATCAGACGGTTTCTGATGCATTTTTACCAAGTGCTGCGTGGACCGCTCTTTTTTCTATGTTAAAATTTTAACATCAAGTGAATAGGTGTTCTGGAAAAATAATTTTAATAATTGTTAAGTGTTAATCAAATGTCAGAACAGATAAAGAGGTAAGAGAGGTGGCGCTCTTGGTTGCTGAGATATGGCTGGTGTCCCGGATATTATTTGCCACACTGTTTATAGAATACAGACAAGGTGGCCTATGTACAAGTTTTTATTAAAAACATAAATAATATGAACATACATTTTTCACCGACCTTATCGCGCAAAATATCTATTGTTCGATGAGCTGTAGCACACGGAGCACTTTGGCTTTGGCTTTGTAGCGCTCTTGATTCTGACTGGCAGTCCTGTCCTTGTTCATAGAGATCCTCCAGTTAACGCACTCTTACAGTTTTCGTGCATTACGATATTAACAATGTTAGGGGATACTTTCTTTATGAAACTAATACTGAAGCTGTTTCAATAGCAAGAAATAGGATTGTTGAACATCATAATTATCTTGTAAATATCAAAGGACAAGATTGGCTGGGAGAAACAGGATTGATTTAGTTTTGTTTCATTGCTTACGAAAGAATGAATCCATTTCGTACTGTCATTCAGCTTCAAAAACTAGCAGACAAATATTTACATAAATATGTCTTTTAAACAATGGGTCACCGACACATTTTTCAACACATAAAACATTTACTCATATAGACCTTTCGCTTATTACAGCTTCATATGCAATTGGATCTCGGTGGGAAACTCTCCCAAACCTTCATGGAAGTAATCATTTCCCGATCGTTATAAATATTCCCATAGACAAAAAACACAAACCAATAAAACTTTTACCTAAGTTTAAGTATGGAAGCCAATTGGTCAGTGTTCAATCAAACAAATCTTAATTACTTAGCCCTAAACCCATCATCCTCGAACATAAATAAAGAAGCTGCCATTATCACTAAATCGATCCGAAGCGCCGCCCACATTGCCATTCCAAAAACTAAAAGCGTTTTACATAAGACAGTGGTGCCTTGGTGGAATAAAGAACTTGATATACTTCGTAAACAGAAGCAAACAGCCTTTCATACACTGAAAAGGTACCCGACAGACTCTAATATTATAACCTATCGTAAACTCAATGCCCTATTTCGTAGAAACGCAAAAATTGAAAAGAAAAAATCCTTTCAAGCGTTTACAGCTAACATCAATCCAAATTCTTCTCTGAAGAAACTTTGGAATGATATTAAAACCTTAAAAGGGAACTATACACAACATTATATACGAACTGTAACATCTGGCCCCCAAATTCTGACTTGCCCTCACCAAATCGCGGAACACTTTGCCCAAACTTGGTCGGCCTATTCAAGTGATACAAATTTTCACCCGAACTTTTGTGCTAGCAAAACTTGTGCAGCAATTGAAGTAAATGTTTCACATCAAACACTTGATCTAGTAACTGAAAGCATCGAACACTCTATCAATATGACTGAGCTAAACTCAGCAATCAAATTAGCAAAAGGAAAATCTCCCGGATATGATAGAATTGATTTTAATATGCTCAAAAACAGCTCACCAGTTTTTAAAAGTCGTCTACTGAATTTATTCAATAAAATATTTTCAACGGGCATTATCCCTCAAGTGTGGAAGACCGCTACCGTGATACCTATCACTAAGTCACAAAACCAATCCACTTTAAGCAATGAATACCGACCAATATCACTCCTCCCGTGCCTAGGTAAAATATTTGAGAAAATATTATCAAAAAGGCTTTATTGGTTTTTAGAAAGAAAAAACTTACTAGATATCAATCAAGTAGCGTTTAAACACGGTCGTGGAACAATGGATGCGCTGCTGCATATTGATGACTACGTTACTACAGCTTTATCAAGCAAAAACCACGTCTCTATTCTTTCAATTGATTTTGAAAAAGCATTCGAACGCATCGGTATTCATATTATACTAAATAAAATTGCTAAATGGAATATTGGACCAAAAATGTTCAAAACTTGTTCAGTAAGAACAAGTCTCAAAGCTTTCAGAACTACTCCAATCAAAAATATCCTCGCAGAGAGCGGTCTACCTTCAATTCAAGATCGATTCCAGTATCTTGGCTCACTTCTTGCTGCAAAAATTGCCTTAACAAACAATTCCCCGATCGAGTTAGACCTTAAAAAAATAATAAAACGGAAAAAAATATCCAGATACCCTTCCGCAATAGAAAATGCAATAGCTAGATCCAAAACAATGGAAGTAATACTCAAAAAACAAAAATCGCGTCCTACTAATTTTCCACCATGGTACTTACCGAATGATTCAGTAAATACAGAGCTTGTAGCACTTCCGAAAATCTCAACCAGCAACTCAGTATATAGACAACTTTTCGAACAAATTAAAAATGTCCATCCCGATTGGATCACAGTCTTCACAGATGGCTCTAAAACGCAAACAGGCACAGCGTTTGCTGTTGTGAATGATAAGGGACAGATAGAAACCAAAGGTTTGTTGCCAAACTTTGTTTCAGTATATACAGCTGAGACTATGGCAATTCTAAGGGCTACCGAATATCGTCTTGCCAAAAAAACAATTATCTGCACATACAGCCTATCTGCCATCGAAGGAGTGCTAAATATGAACAATAAAAACCCGATAATTACAGCTATCCGTAATAAGCTTATACTAAATAATGGTAAGCTCAAATTAATCTGGGTCCACGGACATGCAGGTATTCCGGGAAATGAACTCGCCGATACGGCAGCGAAAAGAGCCTTGAACGAACCTCTCATAACTTTCTTCATAAACCACAAAGAAGACATTGAAAGAAAAATTAAATATATCTGGCGGAAAAACCGCGATGAGGAGTGGAGTATGTACATTCATCACTATTCTACAATCATCCCTAAAAGAATACCGATCGTTTACTCAACATCTTCATCAAATAAAATGATAAAATTCTTTTTAAGACTAAGACTCGGACACACATTCATCACACATAGCCACATTATAAACAAAACCAGCGCTCCAGAATGCCATATCTGTCAAAAAAGTATTCAACTAACACTGCAACACTTAATATATGATTGCCCAAAAATAAAAGAATTATCTAACTTATTTTTTAATAATAAACAACTAAGCAAAGTTCTTTCGTTTCCTTCCGAAACAAATACTCGTATTAGACAAGTTTTTAACCTTCTAACCTCTATCAAATTACAAAATAGTATTTAATATTAACCTTTTTTTCGTTTTCTTTAAAAACTAGCTGAAGGCCCTGGTAGCTAGAGCTATTGATACTTTAAGTTAACGTGTAATTCATTACATGTTAATAAATAATAATAAATAAATAAATTTACATAAAATTTTGGTTTTTTTTTCTTATATTGCTTCATTTTCGTACTGATTTTTAGCCGACAAGTTAAGGGCTTCAAGATTTAACTACCTTCCACTGCGTTTTTATATTACCTTTTGCCATTTGAAACTGATTATTAAAGTAGTTTCATTTATAGTAGGCATATACACGAATTTTTGAGGCAAATTCATTTCATATTGTTTTCATAGTGATTTTTTAATGTTTGGTTTCATGACGGAAGTTTAATAGAACCAAAAAACGGAAGGTCTTGCTTTGTGTTTCGATGACATATTTTCCTCACTTATTCCAATAACTCCAACGTCTTGAATTGAATAAAAAAAATTTTGATAGATAAGATCTATCACCATCGTTGGATGTACTTACTTAATTGCAACAAGTTACGCCAGCATTCAGTATAAGTCAAGTGGCATCACTGACATATAGCCACTGAACAAGATCAAAAGGGGTTTCCAAGCTCTACGAGCAGAAAAAATGTATTCTTTCCATTTTCTCCAACAAAAAAAAAATTCGATTAAGGCCTAAGAGATTTCTGACTATAAGAAGGAAAGTTTTTACCATGCCAAAGCTGTAAGGCGTGAACAGGAATTTCCAAAAAATGGAAAAGTAAATCAGTTAGTGCTGTGAATCCAACAGTATTAATTTTGGAAATTGTTAATGGGGATTACAATCAACATCCCATTAACAGGCATAGTGAGCATTGTAACCTGGGCGAAGACGGGGACATTTTCGTCCAAGATTAAATCTAACAAAGCTGCTGGACCCAATAGGTAAACTATCAAGCTATTTAAAGCAGTCGCTGGTGATTAGATACGAAGAATTCATCTCTAATATCTGTGTAGACGAGAGTATACTTGACGGAAGGACCTTCAGCATATTTTGTTTAATGCTAAGGGAGGTAGATACTTTGAAAATGGAGGTATTCTGTCTGCCGTATAACGTACGAGGGCGGGTCAATAAGTCCGTGACTTTTTGAATTTCTGACCTCTTTCCTGAAACAGCAACACTGCTCCTGTCAACAGGCATCTGTCAGTTGACTCCTGTCAAAATTTAAACTTGCTGCGTCAGTTAGTTTGTGTTTGACAGCTATTTTTATCAGACTACTCACTAATTTGAGGAGAAAATGGAAAAAAGTGAATTTCGTGTGCTTATTAAGCATTATTTCTTGCGAAAAAAAACCATTACCGAGACCAAGGCTAAGCTTGATAAATACTATGGGGACTCTGCACCATCGATTTCAATGGTAAAAACGTGGTTTACTGAATTTCGTTGTGGCCGTACAAGCACTGAAGATGCCGAACGTCCTGGACGCCCAGTTGAGGTCTCTACACCCGAAACAATCGAAAAAATTCACGATATGGTGTTGGCCGACCGAAGATTGAAAGTGCGAGAGATTGTGGAAGCCGTAGGGATCTCGCATGGCTCAGTGGTTTCAATTTTGAATGATTACTTGGGCATGAGAAAGCTTTCCGCAAGATGGGTGCCGCGTTTGCTCACAGTCGACCACAAACGCAATCGTGTAACAACAAGGTGGGTTTGTCAGCCAATAAAGTTATGGCGACTGTTTTTTGAGATGCACGCGGGATAATCCACATTGACTACCTTCAAAAGGGAAGAACAATCAATGGGGAATATTATGCCAACTTATTGGACCGATTCAATGACGATTTGAAAAAAAAACGATCTCATTTGACCAAGAAAAAAGTTCTTTTCCACCAAGACAATGCAAGGGTGCACACATGTGCAGTTGTCATGGCAAAAATCCATGAATTGGGCTATGAATTGCTCCCTCATCCACCCTATTCTCCAGATTTGGCTCCGAGCGACTACTTCTTGTTCCCAAACCTGAAGAAATGGCTTGGTGGAAAAAGATTTGACTCCAATGATGAAGTCATCTTGCAAACAAAGGCCTATTTTGAGAACCTCGACAAATCATTTTTTTTGGAAGGGATAAAAAAATTGGAGAAGCGTTGGACAAAGTGTATAGAGCTCAAGGGAGACTACGTTGAAAAATAAAATTATTTTTTTATCAAAAAATCTGTGTTTTAATCCAAAAGTCACGGCCTTATTGACCCGCCCTCGTACTTGTTAAAATGATCTGATTTTAGATGGAACACACAAATGGAGGGAATCTTATCCAATCTCATGCGGGCAACTATAGCTGAAGCACTGGTTCATCCCGGAATAAAGTGCCACTTAATTATGTTGGATCCCCGAAAATATATAAGAATAAGCACAAATGGCATAAAATAAGAACAATACAATGGCAACTTCACAATTTGTAGGTTCCAAGTTCCTATAGCTGACGAAGACTGATGGAAGTGATGGGATGACTATGCCGTAGTAATGAGATATTTGTTATTAAAATCCATGCATCATCCAATTTGAAAAAATTAGTGAATTAATCGAGGAAAAATACATGCGAAAAAGTTGTATTTGCAATATTCTAATGCTTATGAAGTAACTATTTACTTAGAGTAGACTAGAAAGAATAATATCTGCTTTTAGAAGCATTGAAAACCTTACGTGTGTAAATAGGTTTTAAAAAAACAAGTACAAAAGCAAACACAAGTGCATGCCCCAATTTCTTCCCAACGTGTCATAATATGTTGAGAAAATTTGACAATAAAAAGAGGAAAAACATAACCTCAATTACTACTATACACTTTGAACTCGTACAATTCTCAATGGAATTCTATAGTTGGGAACTTATAACGCTTCAGAAACCACTCGTTGGAAGGCATTATTGTGCCATGGGACCCGATAAGGATTTCTTGGTTTTTATGACAACAGAAAATGCACAAAGCCCCTTACACGCCCTTATACTCATTGTATGTACAGATACACATACTAACTAACATAGGTTGTATTTGATTCATCGCAAACAAATATCGCACAATAGCTGGATCATACCCCCTTCCGACGAGACTTACACATAAATGGCAAAATGACTTTGATATACTGTTGAAGTACTTGCCCCAGGATGCTTTTGTATTGTGCTGCTCAAAGATGCCTTAGAAATTCTGACGATTCCAAAGAGCAATCTACCTATCTAATATATTATATCCTTTGGTGCATACAAACGGATACATACATCTCTAGCCTTTCGTTTCGCAATCATCCCACTTTGAAATGAAACTATGCAATAAGCACTCCAATTACGTGTCACTTAGAATTGCCTTTATTCTGTGCATTTTTCGAGTTCAGATATCTATATCGGATAATGCCAAACAGTATCTATTGAGGTAAAATCTGATTTGACTGAGAGATTTATAGTTTTTAGAAAACGTGTGTGTCAAAGGTTATCTGCGAGTTTGAAAAAAAAAAAACGAATCCTCCAAAGTCATTTGTCATAGCATATCTTTGGATTGGCATTGCTGCTTCACCAATCCTCATGTCTTTAGAGATAAAGTACAATTGTTGGAGGAAAAATGAATTATTCTAGTGGGAAACTGAATGGAATGCAATGCCGGATAATAAAAGAGAGATTTAAAAATGGATCTGAATCAAACTGATGTTAGTAATTGCAAAGTTCTTCCGACAAAGATTCTTAGCAGATGGTTTCCGAAGTTTTCCTTCGCATTTTCTTATTTTCTTTTCCAAAATGTGATGAAAGATTTTGCAAACACCTACGAGTATCTATATATCCCTGGATAAAGTTTTAATGGACTTCATACTCAGTGGATATGACTTTCATTCAAAAGCTATTTGCATATTTATTAAGCTTTGTTTGTAGAATTTTTTTTAAATTTTTATTAACTCAAACTATGAGAAGACTTAATGATTCGATTCATCATTAAACAAAGGCGGACGTAGCAACAGATAATTCCTGCATAGCAATTAATCACATAACTTTTGACTTCTCTGCCCAACAATTAAGTTCGTAGCGTAGTGCTTGCTTTACATCCCAATGGTATTCACCAATAACTGCATGAGTGAGGGCATACTCGACATGTAGCAATATAGTGGTCAATGCATATATAGGCCTCACAACACTGTATAGAATATAGTTAAAAGATGTCACAATCCAAATATAAGGCTAAAATAAAAATGAACTTACTGTTGACGACCTTTTTAAACGTTTAAATGACATTAAACTTCACATATGCATATGCATATAACTAAGATATAACCGCCATCTAAAAAGAAGGAGGATGAAAAATTGTCATATATAATACGGTGACTGCTATAGGGAAGCGAAACAGCGCTTATTCGTTTACGGATCTGCAATATGGGGTGGACTTAAGCAAGAACTCTTGAGCTTCCGACACGCGAGAGAGCGTCTAACGACAATCCACATCAAGGTTTAATACCCTTACATAAGTCTAATATATAACCATGTCCAACGGAACGACGACTCCAACTCCTCGACAAGATTTATGAGCAATGTCTGAAGTACGAATATAAAGAAAAAAAGGTTCCTAAGCGATTTTTATAGAAAATGCGATACCTTATGTAGAACAGATGGTAAGTATAGCCTACATGACACCACATTTGGCAACAAGCTTATGTAGGTTTATTGATTTTTCGGAGAAACGAAATATTACTGTAGCGAGCACATGGTTTTCTCAACTCTCGGATCATGTAATGTTAAATCAAATTGATCACATTGAAACCAGTAGTTTGGACATCCGAACGACTCAGGTAGCCAAAATTGACTCGGATCACTATATTGTTACAGCCAAGGAACAAAGAAAAACTACTATGAGAAGGTATAGCACAGAAAAGATACAATCACTCAGCTGCGAACGTGTCATCAGAGACTTCGCAATTGATGTGCTGGGATTCGCCCTATCGCCACAGGAAACCTTTGGTTTTATGAGAATACCGGCAAGCACATGCAGCTAAACAAGAAGCGTAGAAAGCAGAGCAGTAGTGCGGCGAAGGATAAGAGCTTCTCGTATGCTCTAAGAGGAGAAGAGACCGTAAGAACATCGGCCTCTCCAGAAGAAAACAATCAAAGATATTGAGAGGTTATACTCCGGAAATAATATACGAATGTTTTACCAACAAGCTAAAAGATCATGTAAAAACCAGAAAATCCATTCAGAAGCTTGCAGTGATAAAGAAAGAGCCTTGCGGTAGAATGACAGTCACTAAGAGTTTGGAAAAACTATTTCTGCAGGATGTATAACGGCGAAGAAGATCAATATCCCACCGTCATAAAGAAAACACCATTCAACCTAAACGTTGATAGCCAAAACTTCCGTCTACCTTACCAAAATAAGGATAGCAAGATTCAAGCTGAAATCAAACAAGCAGCTGGAGCTGATGGCTTACCAGCTGAGGCGTTTAAAGCTGCTGCAAATAACTTTGTAGAAATCATACACGAACTCAATTCTCATATCTGCAGAGAAGAGTGTTTGCTTTATGAATGGAATCTCAGCATCCTTAGGCTGATCCACTAAAAGGCAATCGCACCGACTTTGGAGTTTTTCTGAGGACTTCTGTACATACCGATTCCCAATTATACCCCATTAGCCAAAGTCTCAGAAGTTCATCAATCTGGTGCTTGCATCAATCCTCAGTTCAGAGTTCAATACCAAAGTCGAATATGGACTTATACATAGGTAGTCAAATAGTGATCATATCGCTTTAAACATCAACAATTTCATCTCCTTAAGAAATAGGTAAGAAGTACAAGATCAAACTATATGAGTGTCATCAGGGGCACTGAGAACTTTCGTGACTTATGAAAATGAATCCAGTATCGGATGCCCGGGAACAACTGTGCGATATATTGACCAATATTGTATATTGTAGCACATTCAAGAATTGTACATTTGCAGAGGAGATATCTCAAAAATTAAAAACATGATCACAGGACACTGTGCTAGTGGAAGACATGCTCAACGATTGAGTATTCTTCACAATAATTTCTGCAGGAGGCGCAGGGATGCATTTCTCTTAGTACTTTCATCAGAATGAGTTCTCTAACAATAACTTATTTTGAAGTATAAATATTTTCTGCCTTACGAAGATCACCGACTGTGATATTTTTTTTAAAAAATCTATGTAATTCGATGCGTGGCCTCTTACGCTCTCCCAATAGAATTTTAATGGGCTTCCAGCTTTTGTTAGAGTGAAGCGTTAAGATCACTCTATCCTAATCGTACTTAACCCAAACGGGCCTTCTTTCCAACAGTGACATCGAACAAGCCATTACAATGTTTATCAGGTTGAAAAGATGATGGATACAATACAGAAGACCTATATTGTGATTTTTATAAACAAATGCGTAGTATATCACTCGTTAATAAGATAAAATCACTAAAAAAAACTGGCTCAACCTCTCGGTGTCCTTGTGCTTCTAAAGGCGACTATCTGGTCATCAGGCACTGCATTCAAGTGGGACAAGTCTAAATAACACAGAGTGCGTTGGACACAATTCTCCAGGACACTGACTAGAGCACTCTCCTCGAATTCACTCTACCCACCGTCCAATAGAAATCTGTCAAACGAGGAGATTGACAGGTACAAGGCGAGTGACACCATTGGCCTAAACCACGACTTGGAAAATCGAGTCCTTTTGCACAATTTCTATCTTCGAAATGAAATAGTAAACTGGCGAATCGAGAACTCGAGTTTCACCCAGTTCAGTGACGAGAATATGGCAAATAATGTCATCGCCAATGAAAGGGAACTACCCCCGTTCATCTCGAAGGAAGAACTCCAAACG
Organism: Volucella inflata; assembly: GCA_928272305.1. NCBI lineage: Eukaryota > Metazoa > Arthropoda > Insecta > Diptera > Syrphidae > Volucella > Volucella inflata. The sequence goes on along the minus strand of OV743717.1, from coordinate 77,533,561 downwards.
ATCTTCGACACAGTTAGAAGTAAAAAATCAGTGGGAATCGATGGAATACCGAACATTGTGCTTCGACATCTCCCACTAGAAGCGGTGGACATTTATACCACCCTGTTTAACAATGCAATGAAAAATGCACATTACTCAGCGCATTAGAAAACTGCGGTTGTACATCCCATCCCCAAAGGGATAAAGACACCTCCAATCCGGCGAATCTCCGGTCGATCAGTCTCCTTCCAAACATCAGTAAGGTTTTCGAAAAAGTCATCAATAGAGTCCTGACTAAGTGGGTTGAGGACAGACATATAGTTCCGGATAATCAATTCGGTTTCAAGGCGGGGCGTGACGTTATTCATGCCGCGTCTAAACTGGTTTCTGATATCCAATGGAACAAAGCCAAGAAACAGTGCGCTGGTGCCTGCCTGATTGACTTGGAAAAGGCCTTCGATACCGTATGGTTAGAGGGACTCTTCTACAAGTTGAACAGGCTGGGTATTAGTAAACCACTGCTGTATATTCTTTTCAATATGCTCACAGATAGACAGTTCATCGTGAAAAATGGCGATGTGACTTCTACTGATACATTCAACATTAAATACGGTTTGCAACAAGGTGCGGTCAATTCGCCAATCCTTTTCAACATTTACACAAGTGATCTGATAGGTTCACTTCACCATGCCATAGCGTACGCAGACGACTTAATCGCGTACAGATCAGGTCCAAAGATCGAGGTTATAAACATTCTTTTGCAACGTGACTTCGATAAAATTAAACAATATTGCGACGACTGGAAGTTGAAGATAAACTTTCAGAAGTTGGAAACCATTCTGTTTAGGACGCCTTTGTCTGGGGCCTCTGCGGATACAAGAAAGAATTGGCGAAAGTTTCAGATCGTGGGACAACACGGGCAGCTACTTGTTTGTCGAAATGTACTCAGATACCTTGGGATCAATATCTATATTTTAACAAACATATAGATGTTGCTCTGGCCAGAGCCAAAGGTGCTTTTGCCCTTACAAAGAGACTGTTTTATAGCAGACAACTCGATGCGAGTGTTAAGGTGATCTGCTATAGGTGATCGGCCCTTATTCTGCCTATGCTTACATTTAGTTGTCCCGTGTGGTTCAACGTGAGAGCAAGTCTTTTGGAAAAGATTCGGGTGTTTGAGAGGGCTTGCCTCAGGGCTTGTCTTCGCTTATACAGAACACCAGAGTCTGAGTATATAAAATTCTATCCTAATGAGGTCTTGTACAATAGGGCGAACCTAATACTAGTGGACAATTTTGTTATTAAGTTGATTCGAAGGCACATTGCAAGAGCAATGACCTCGTCGAACAACCTGATCTCTGGGGCTTACTACCCCAATTATATGTATCATGAGAGAGTTCGCTTTGACGGCTTTATTCCTCCAGAAGCGTTCCTCTACCTCGACAAAAAAGGTCTGATCCAGGATAGATTAGCAGTGCCGTTAATCTTCCACGTCGCTCGAACGGTTGCGGACAGGCGACTCATCTACGACAGAGACGTCGCACACGGCAGTGCGGAGCGTCTCCGGTTTAGTAGGGCGGTAGAGAGTCGCGACATGAGGGATGTTGCTCGGCAGCACCAACAATTTTGGTGGCTTGCAGAAGAAGGGGAAGGTCCATCGTCGAATTCCTCTAGTGCAGGGTAGCTTCGTTAGGTAGCAGAGTGGGTCTGTCTAATATTTTGTCATGGCCGGCTTATATAGGTTTAGATAGGGTTAAGGTAGTTTTAAGAAAAAAATTATAAAAAAAAAACAAAAAAAAAACAACAGAGATGGGTAACTCTCTCCTAAAAAAGTGGTTATCCATACGACACCAAAGAAAAAAATTTAGAAATAATACTTATACAATAAGATAGTTTAGGTAGGTTAAGTAGATTAAGTTTTATGTTATAACAAAAAAAAATGTAAATTCACTAAATTTTTTTAAATTAAGAAATATGTTTTCTTAGTTTTAATTATATCCAATGTAAAAAAAAAAAATAAAATTCTGAAAAATTTTTTTGTCAAGCTTGCAAGAATTTCTGAACTTAAATAAATAAAAAATGCATTCAAAATGAAAATGATTGGTCTAAATAACATAATTCAGTTTCTTTTGCTTTTGTTTTCCAAAATTACATCCATTCCGCATCCTGGATTGGTTTCGGAGTTATACATACTGACTCAACTGTATTCCATGGCTCAGATTGAGCCCCTAACCATTTTTGAGCACAAGGAAAGCAACAGCACTTTATTATTTATTATTTTTTTTGGATCAGACAACATGTTATAAAATCCCAGGGCTTGGTGTATCTACCAAAACCGATTCTTTTTTTTATCGGAAAATGGGTTTGTATGTAAAGGGTGATTCTTAAAGAGGTTCTTTTTCCAGTGTGGATATCATAAGAGATCACGCTTGCGTCGTGTAACACTGATGTGGTGTTTTGTTCAGTATTGTTTGGCATTTCATCATGCAATAACCTTTCTCTGCACAGCATCTACAAAATTTTCAACTGAACTTCTTTACACTCTTCTCAGCTCTCTACGACAAATGTGTGGTTGGAGTATCTTATGTTCCACATACTCGCCCTACCGAACGTATACAATCGAAAAGTTTGAAACCCAATTTTCTTAATTGGATACGAGTAATATGCCACCAAATTGACTACATCTAGCACGTGCTAAAGGAAATATAGCGGGGGTAGCAAAAAGTGTACGCAATGGCCGTGATCAATCGATTCGGCGCCGTTCCCAACAGCTTGGCTTGTTGTATATAGCAACTTGGCGTAGTTTGCGTGCAAAACCTGAAGTCAGCCCACCTTCCTAATCATTTTTGTCTCAGTTGTTATACTCTTAAAAAGCTTCAAGAAGATCCACTGTTTTCGATCAAAACTTTGAGAATTAACAAAATTGTCATATTTGAGCTGGAGAGTAACAGAAAGGGTTCAAGAACTGCCATTAGATCTACATAAGACAATGGTTCTTAGGTCTGTCGGAAAGTTACTTTGAATGACGCCTATTATCGCTCTATGACAGCGGACTATTTGGTGCCTGAAATTGGCGTCATTTGGTTCCAATGTGACTGTGTGGTGAGGCCACTTACCACATAGTCATCAAACATTGGCTTTATTGGAAGAACCAATGTTGAACTGTTAACTTACGACATAACATAACATAACATAACATACGACATAACACTTCTAGACTTTTCCTTCGGGGCTACGTTAAGTCCAAAAGCTACATGGCTAAGCTGGCTACGATTGAAGAATTGAAAGCCAATATAACATGAGCAATCAAACAGCACTCGCAATGCGCGAAGGCATCATCGAAAATTCAATCTGCAGAAAAGACCATATTAACGACAGATACGGCCAACGGTGAACTTTAAAAATAAATGTAAAGGGCAGTTCTTTTTTATGATGGCAAGGATAACACGATGCAATTTAACTCTTTGACTGTTTTTTATTTTTGATTAAAGTACCTCTAAAAGAATTACCTTTTACAAGTACGAGTATGTCACATTCTGAAAATGAAATAAATGTATACCACAAGTTGTAGCGATACGTTTCGATAATTGTGATGAACCCTTTTAGTTCGAACATACTCGTACAGTGAACATGACTACATACGTAGCCAACTTTTTGGTTTTGGCTAGATTTTGAGCGGAATAGGTTGAGTAAAATGGCTACATAACTAATTTGGGACGGCTCGTCGGTTTATTAAAAACAATTTTAAATATCACTCCTAAACAGGTAAACATATATCGAGTTTTCCAATAGGGACTTGACTTCATCATGGTAAAGTACACGAACGAGCAACGTCTACAAATTATTAAAAATTTTCTACCGAAATTCGGAGTCGGTGACTGCAACTTTAAGAGCGTTAATTCCAATTTTCGGTCGTAATTCTCGCCTAGACAGGCAATAACAAGTTTAGTGCAAAAATTTGAGTCTACATATTCGTTGTGTGATGTTGCCGTATCAGTGAGACAACGGGTTGGTCGAAGTGTGAAAAATATCGCTGACATTCAGGCGTCCGTAGCAAATGATCCAAATCAGTCAATTCCACGGCGTTCTCAAAAATTGGGCATCGCTCAGACTACATTATGGCGTATTTTGCGTTGGGATCTTGGTTTAAACCTATACAAGATCAAGCTGACTCAAGAATTGAAGCCGATGGACCATTTGAAGTGACGTACGTTCTCCGATTGGGTTCTGGAGAAGATGCGCCAATATGGTGAATTTCAAGATGTGTTATCTCAAGAAATGGGTCAGTGTTGGCCGCCTCGTTCGTGCGATTTAACAACGCTTGACGTTTTTCTGTGAGGTTACGTTAAGTCATTGGCCAACGACGTTGGAAGAGCTCAGAGCCAACATTGAACGCGAAATAGCGGCCGAATTGTATGGCTGAGTCGTTGAAAATTGGGTCTAACGAATCGACCGCTGCAAACGTGTCCGCGGTGGCCATATGAACGAAGTAGAGTTCAATTCATAAATGTTTTGATTGTACTTCAAGCCGATAATAAAGTTTTTGAAATATCGTTTTATTTTAAAAAAAAGTTGTCAAGTCCTTATTGGAAAACCTATTACATATATTTTTGTTAACATCTAAAGTTGGTAAAAAATCAACTCGTACGTCTAGCGACATTACTTTCGAGTAAATTCGAGAATGCACAATTTCTAAAGAAGAAGAACGATGAAATGACGATGAAATCAAGAGGCAGGGCTTATGGGTGTACTTTTAAGGATACTTAAAAGGATACATAAATACAAACACGACTTACCTTATAGCCAGCTTTTAGGTCAAGTTCGTCTGCATGCCTTGCCTTGAAGTTGTAGAGGATCACATATAAATTTGTTGGCAGCAATCGATGGGACTTCTACAATATAATACAAATTTTATAAACCATTATTATGTTTAGAAAAGTAATTCTACAATAAACTGCGCGCTGTAAGCAGTAAGCAATGTGCAAATATTACGTAGTATGTTTTTTTTTATTAAATTTGTTTAGAAGTGTTTTATGAGGTTATGAGCAATGTCTTATATTTTATGCAGATACGAAAAGAAGGCTACATATAACTCGAATAAAGGCCGTATTTAAACGACGCAAAGAAATAGATGGAGAGGAAAATGACTGAACTAACGTACTATTTAGGGATTACATGTTAAATGCAAAAGTCGAAATCCAAATCGACTGCAAAGTCTCGATCTGATTGAGAACGAAAAAATCAGGACAACTGAACTGGAAATTTATGCTTATAATGAGACAGAAGCTGTCCTGTATGTAACCTCTCAACTGATGTGGTCTGCAAGGAAAACTAGTTCACATAATAGGATTAATATTACTCATATACTTATAATGCACAGACGAATACAGATCTTCAGCAACCTCGAAAGCTTCTTGATAAGTTACTTCAGACTAATTTAAAGGGAGACTACCTATTTAGCAAAAGAAATTGACTGAAATGTAACAGGCTAATTCGGATTTCACTTTTGTGATAATATTGAAACCCTCCATAGACTTATAATTAAAGTTACCAAAAGTTACAAATCGAGATTCGAGACCCTCAGACATATGCCCCAAACTTACGTCATAAGTAGCCAGACGAGAACAGGCTCAAAACAAGTGAAGTAGGTAAGACTTTAAAAAGATACGGACTAGCTGTTGTAAGCTCTGACGAGACGCATCATTGCTAGCCTGTCACTGGCCTATACATATATGAAACCCACAGTCACAGTAGATTTTCGATCAAAAATTGGCAAAACTCACTGGTTAAGAGCTAAACCTTTACAACCTAGGCTCCTTCCTTAAGAACATTGAAAAAAAAATACACTAACTTCATGTACACAAAGCTGACTGGCATCTGGCTCCTCTGCCTAAGATGCAACATGCATAAGTCTCTGCCAGATTTTGTGAGATTGCGCTTCAAAGTTGAGCAAAATTAACGGTGCGATCGACAAGAAAGAGACGCGCTTGGCATTTGGTAGCAGATGTTGACTGTGGGCAATAGGGCTGCCCGCATCCTGTTTTCATTTGCTGCCGCCTTTTAACAACTGCTATGGTGTATAGTGGTCGACTCTATGGTCAACGACCTTAACGATTTTAATATTAACGTTAACAGACATGCAGATGAGGATGATGTTGGATATTACATTGTGACTGCTTAGTCTTAAGTCCAAGCATCGTACTGACAGTGGGGAAGGCGATTTGGAGTACCTGATGCATAAGGTAGACATCTTATGAGCTCCCTACTATTCCCAGACAGATGCCCCTGAAATCGAATATTCCATGTCTTAGTGAGTCTCGTCATAAATCGATTCGAAATGTTCATAATTTTATAACCGAAAAATTGATCAATTTCTCGTCGTAGTCGCGTTTTGAGCACAAGAAGCTGAAAACATTTTGAGAAATTAAGCTTATTATCGGACACATACGCATGCCTGAAATAGGCAGCGAGTAAAAAGAACCGAAAAGTTACAATTATCGTTTAAGGTAAAGCCCATCATTTTACCATGTCATGTTATGGATGCGGGAGATGTTTATTTTCAAGAAGTTGGCGCTGCAAATGCAAAAAGAATTGCTTTCTTGCATTTTCTCAATGCAAATGAGTTAACTGCCAAGTTAACTGAAGCAATCAAACTCAAATCTGTAAAATAAAAGAGGACAAGTAGTGCAAATAGAGCAATTATGTATGATGTTTGAAGGAATAACAGGGTTACAAAGCCAAACTGGAAACCTGCGGAGATAAAGACAGACAACTTGTAATAGAGTCGCATTCTGTAGTGAAAAAAGAGTCTGCATAAGTCAAAATACCACCGTCAGACTTATGGAACCGAACTTCCTGACCTAAACGAAGCAAGAGTATAATACAACTCCTGGCACTTAAGCTCACAGGTTGGTTACCTATTTATTTAAAACATATGAAGGGAAACTGGTTGCAAAAGTACAATAGTTCATTTGAAAAATATGGCCAGAGAAAAAAAAAAGCCCGGAGTCTGAAATAACAGAACTGAGAGGAGTCTTTGCTGCCCTTCTAATCCGCAAATGAAAGTGTGCATAAGGGCTAACTACGAGTATACACCGATTTATCAAGTTTTGACAAACCTTTCAGGTTTTGCAGGCTGATTGTGAAGAATTTTCGTTGCTCTATTACGATTAGTCAGGCGAAACGTTGACATGTGACATCGCCCATTAAAGAATCGTGCAAAACTTACTGCCCAACCCAAGAGGCTCCACTTTTTTAAGGGCCTTAAATTACGTGCGTCGTAGACGTGATTAGACGAACACAGCAAGCCGTTGACTAAGGTTTTTTTAGTATAGCGGCGAAAGCCCTCGAAATAAGGGTTAAACTATTGTACATTCTGTTATCATTCTACATTCTACATTCTGTACCAACGGAATGATTCAAATGTTAAGTGCAGTTATAACTTTCATATTTCATATATTGTAGTGTAGGCTCCAGCATCTATATCAAACACAGAATCAATGTTGCCATTCGTTGTTTAGGTTCCGGAATGGATTGAGTACCAGAATAAACTTTGCTTGAAATCTCTTCCATCTTGGTCCTGCGCTTTCGACCTTGTCAAAAGTGGATAAAGAAGCATTTGGTAGTTTGGAGGGAAGCGTAATTTTTCTATCCAATATCAACGGAGAATGAAGAAGAAGATTCAACCGCAACCTGTTTGAAGGGTACAGCTTCATTTGCCTAGGTTGGTGTTTACAGATCTTATATCGAAGATGGCAGGGCTATGCTACGATAGCCAACACGCGCCCTAAATAGTAACCGACTGTTACCCCGAGAGAAGGCGTAGAAGAGAGTGACCATATCCAGGGTGGCGCAGGCGATTGCAAGGTGAGCTGAAACAGTTTGAAGTGCAAGAGTTTATATTATGCCACATTTTAATATTTCGAAAGCTTTGCCAGAGACTGTAACATATTGTGGTACCTCTGGAGTTAGAGTAGTTCTAGGTTTCAGTCTAATTTTAGGTAAGGCCCATTGTTAGTGTTAGCTTCAAAGTGCGTTAATTATAGATCCAGATTGCAAGGAAAGTCAATCTGACATGTCAATTGACTTCATATGGAGTAGAAAGTATATTGCGGTATCGTAACTCGTACAAAAATAAACTTGTAGAATGGATCTTAACTCGGAAGGGGAAGATCATGACATACACATGACTTTGAACAGGCTTTTAATGCAATGCTCAACCATCTACGCAGTATACAAAACAGGGCCTCAATATTAGATTTGTAGTTACCTATCTGGAACCGAAGCGAAAACTAGCTGAAATCTACAAAAATTTGCCTACACATTAAAATAGACAGCGATAAAAAAATGATAAACCTTACTCTAAACTTATCGTGTTTGATTTAAATTTTTTTTAACTATCTTATTTGAATTTAGATAATTTGCAGAAAGCTCAAAGCTACCTGTACTTGTCTTACGGGAGAAGGACATGGTGAGGTACTGGCTGACGATAGTGATTTTTCAATGTCATCCGGTAGATCCACTGATCCGGTTCGCATACCACGGTTTGCGTAAAGTAACTTTCTTTGATGTGATGGGCTAGATGGTGCTATAAAATTTAATTTAAAAATAAAATAAAAGTTAAAGTTAGTCTTAAAAATGTTGTTTTTTTGTTTTTAAATTAATATATACATCTGTTATAATATTGAAATAATATGGGTTCATTTAAATTAGCATCTACAATCTAGAGATAAAAAATAAACGTCTACTTGCGTTTAAAAAATCTAATTCATTATGGGCCGTGCATATTTTTTTTAAGAAAAAGAAAACTATAAATGTAACTTTTTTGTATCTGCTACTACTCTCTTTTTTTTTATTATATAAATTGAAAGCGTTGAAATTCATTGCTACTGTAGAATTTTATTTTATTTTAATTTTTTTGCAGCTTCCTTATTTTTAATTCAAGAATACATATCAAACTTTTTCTCAACTTTATTCTTTATTTACAAAACGAAATGAAGTGAAAAAAAAAAAAAAACTATCTACAAGTAAGAGTGTACTATGGAATAGTTTTTGAATTTGTTCTGTCCTAAATTTACGTCTATGATGGCATGTAGGGGCTGTAGATACTCTGTGCGAAAATGGGGGCGTGGAGCTATGTATTAAGGTTGTTACTTTTGAAGTTGATGTTTTGCTTTACAATACGCAAAAAAAACTCAAAAAATATATATATATTGTAAATGTAAGAGTATATATTCATTTTGGTGTTCCATTTTATGTATTATTCATACAAATCTTGGTAGTTTTGTGCGGGAAAATGTTAAGTGTAACGTCGAAGGACTTTTGTAAATTTTTTTGTTGTTGATGATAAGTATATACGTATTTGTCTAGGAAGTAAGACAGACATCAGCGGTATCTAGTTTGGAGCATCCAGCTTTGAGCTAAGACTTTCAGTTTTTGTAATACTTTTTCATTTAATAATATTTTTTCTATTTTTTTTATTTTCGTTAGTTTGAAGGATTTCAAAGGATAAAAGAGGGCAAAAATGAGGGACACAAAAATGGAAGACAGAGAGATAGAGAAAGTTGTTTTTTTGTTTTGCTTTTTATCTCTTTAGGATACTTACAATGCAATCGACTGTTGTTGGATGGCGGTGTACTGTGCTCCAATTGACCTCCGGAACCACTATGATAGTATGAAGATGTTCCAGCTACTGGTGGTCTTCGTCGCATCTGTCCATGCAACTCAGATGACTCGGGTGAGTCCAAGCTAAGTGATTTCATACGAAGATTTAGCTTTTGGCGTCGCGGTGAATGGGGAGCTATATTTTGTTTATGAAGTTTGAATGTTATTTAATGGTTTTCTTTTTAGTTTTTTTTTTTTTTTTGTTTTGTTTTGAGAGAACAAAAAATGTATACATAGTCTGTTTTGGGGGGTGTTAATGTTTAGTATTTTGACAATTAAATTGAGTGTTGTGTACATATTTGGTTAAAATTAAAAAAAAAAAAATAGTTATATGTGGTAGAAAGAAGATTAAGCTTTACTTTAGAAGTGAGGTGATATTGGCATGTAGGTACCTATTTGTGCATAGTTCTCAACAGGCAATGTGGTTGTTTGATTTTTTTTTGTTTTTTATTTGAAGGCATGCACATGATTTGTAGAAACAAAGCATCGATTTTGAACACATGATACATTCAAGAGGTTGCACATTGGTCAATGCAAAAACTTACATAGACAAACACATGACAAATTCAAAAAAAAAAATAGAAACAATAATATATACAGGAAAATTGTACAACGACACTTATTCATTTATATTTTACAATTTTATTTAAATTTATAATTTCTGTTTGAGGTTTAAAGTGAGAGGTTTTCGAAATCCGGTGCTTGACAACATTCTCCAGGCATAATTTTCTCTATGTGTTTCTGTTTTACAGAAATTAATGAAATGCAAGTACCTACATAAGTCGCAATATTTATAATATAAATGTAAGTCCCAGTATTTAACTAAAAGTTGCGAAAGATATTTAAACAAAATTTTTGGATTTCTTATCCGATTCTTGGGCCCTTCTTATGTACTTTTATAATTGGTCCGCTTCCCGTACCTTTCTATACAGCGCGGGTGATTAAATAAGACCCAACTGACTTAGCACAGGGACTCTATTATTAGAATCCTGCTTTACATCATAGTGAAGCAATTCGAGAAATTATATTTTGCTAGCGTGAAATTCCTATAAAAAACTTCCTTAATTTCATTGCGTATATCAAACTTAAATCAATTAAATACCAAAGACAAAGGCAAAGCTCTTTTATCTTTTGTAATATTAACAAAACCATCAAAGTTATAAAATGATATTTCTTTAACGTCCAATCTCAGTAGTTGAATGAATAATAGAGTGTATTATGTATTCCGTGTGGTACCTTCAAAAAAGATCGTGTTTTTTCGATTCTGAGAAAGCAGATTTTAAGATCCGAATGAATATACAGATACTAGGTACTCGTAGCATCAACTACTACGTCTCAGTGTAGCAATTGATACTACACAACAACACAATATGGCAGTGGGCAAACAGAAGCAGAAAATATATCAACATATTCAGAGCTCAGGCCGGCAAGAAATTCCAAGAATAAATCAATTTTTTAGAAAATAGATGCTGGCGGATGATCCTTAATTTGTCTTAATTGGCCTAACTATGGCCTACTTTTTCGAAGAATGTGAATGACATCTGTGTTACTCTCTCGTTCGCATTGGGATGCATACAATTAAACTGGCACTTCATGTAAGAGGTCGTAGTGTCGTGCATTGAACTAGTAATGAGATTCTTGCATAAATTTAAAATCGTTCAATAGATCACGACGTTTGCGCGCTATGATTTACAGCTATGGTGGCAGCTGTATACATATGTATATATCCTTTCGCGATACAAAGCGGATGTTGCTACAATCGAGGAAATCAAATGAAAGAACCAGATATGCAAAAAAAAATTAAAATTGCGATATTTATTACAGCTTCCACCAAAGACGATACATCATAGGATGTGGATGTGTCATAGAAATCGGCTACCTTTCATCGATAGGTGACCATATGCGTAACCGTGGAGGGAGAGCTTTCTTCTTACACTTTCATGCGATATCAGAAATTGCATCAACTATCGATCGGTGAAACTGATCGAGCGAACAATGAAAATGTCCGATGTATTGTAATTCTAAACAGTGAACAATGAAATATTATTAAACTCCATTTAAGTCAATCTGACTTTGTGGCAGGCAGGTTGACATATAGCGCAGTTCGAAGATTATCATTATCGACAGAAAAAAACATCGTGAAGCCTCGAATTATCTGCATATCGTTCGATAAAGTTCGAAGATATCCTATTTTGGACGGCACTTAGATGTATCCAAAAAGTATAAAAGAATCATATACGAAATAAAGAATGACTTTTAAAGCCAATACTAGCTATAATTTTGAACAAAATACAATAAATTTCAGAAAATAACCATTAATTCGTATTCAATCGAGAGAATGTATTTTGCAATTAATTTATAAACACAAATTCGGGCATATGCCCTCCACGGCTGGATCTGATGAATGTCATCCAAGAAACAAAATTTTCGGCCACTTTTTCAGGGCATTTGTGGCCGGAGGTCGTCAATAACACAAAATAATGTTGGTTTTCAATGCGTCAATTGTTGTTGGTATGTCTATGTAGACCAGCGACCTAAGGTATTTCCAAGGAAAATAATCAAGCCATTCAATCGGGTACTAAAAATGAATTTATCGTGGTTCTATAGCGAATACCTTTGATCATGAAAAGTATGAAAACGATGCATTTTTCGAGATGTTACAGCATCTCGATAATCTCATGTAAATTCTGTTCGCTCCTCATGCAATAGTTTAGCTGGTTGATTTACCCATTGAGTCAAAAATGAGCACCATCGCTAAACTCAATTATTCCATAAAACAGCGGATTAAATGCCACTTGATGTTGGTCCCTTCGATGAAATTTCGAAGAAAACTAAAACTATAGTCATTCTGATCCAATTCTTCCACAAGCTGGATCTTGTAAGTCGTCAAGCAAAAATCTTTGCGCAGAATTTTCCACAAAGCGGACCAAGTTTTTGTAAACCAAATCGAATTCATAAAACAAAGATCCAAATCTTTGTCAAAACTCTCGTGCACAGATGCAATATTCTCTTTAGTACGGATTCTTCTTATGTATCTCGGTGCCCCTGCATCTTCCAAAGAAAATGTTGTGCGAATCCAGCCAACCGTACGGCGAAAAGCCGCCTCAGATGGTCGACTATTTCGGGTGAAATGTGGTACAAGTACTTTATAAGTTTGACGCACAGAACAATAAACTTGGAACAAACTTCTAAAATTTGGAGTCGTTGTTGGCGCGTGGACGTCATCACTATAAAATTGCAAAGACTACTGAATAAAAATGATATTGACGGTTTGCAATCGGACAATTGGTTTGACATATCCAGTACTATATAGAAAGAAAACCATTATAAAGGAAAATAAAAGCGATAGAGTTGAAAATGGTACCAATTTCAGCGACTGTAACAAAATGTAGTGTTGTAGGAAATACACATTCGTGAAAGCCTTCACATAAGAACAATTATGATCGAGAAGAAGCTAACCTAGCGTCGAAAAATCCAATTAAAATAAAACAGAAGATCAAATTTTAGCTGAGGTTCAAAGAAGAATTTTGTTGGCCTCACTAATGAAGCCATCCAAAATAGAGTGGCCTGAAGATTGTTTCCGAAAGTTCGAAAATTTACCCAACCCCACAACCAATACAGATACGTGGCAAAAATATGTCACATTCGATGTAATTATATGCGTTACATATTTCAGCGATACATTAAAACAGAAAAAGTTGTGCGTCTATTTCTCACTTAAAAAAATAAATAAAGTTGTAGAAGGGATGTAAAAAACTAAACTGGTCTCGTGCACAAACTGGCAAAAAATGCGCAAAGTAAGAATGCTAGAATTTTAAAAGTCGAATTGCGAAATGATGACTTTTATGCAGCCACCTCATCGTTTTTTATGTTCTTTTTTTTTATAAAATTCACAACAGTTGAAACATCCACATTCATTAAATTTGAAGAGCAACCAGTACTGCTGGTTTGGAATGAGTTTGCCTTGGTTATTTTTTATTATTTACATTTTTTACGTAATGACACTCGTGCGTTTTCACATGAAGTGGCAAAACTATATTTTTCTTATTTTTGTGAGTTGTCTTTTCATAAAAAAGATACTTGTAGTTTTCGCCTGGATAAATTTGCAAATTTATTTGTTGAAAGAACTTTCAGTTGCCGATATGATGTGCCGTCAATTTTATCAATATTTTGTAGTAGTAGGAGTAGAATCATTACTTCTGTATACTCAGATAGTAGTGAAAGTTCCACACAAATATTTTTGGGTATTCAATGGAAATTGCATGTTAATGTCATTTTAAACGTTCAACTATTGTAGAATGTGATTTTTGTTTTATTTGGAATCCAGTCATGTACAACCTATGCATTCTGAATAAGTCAAACTGACCTGCTGAAGATGAATTCAAAATCAATTTGTTGATTAGAATGCACGCAGGATAACATTTTTTTGGGGCACAAGTAGCGCAGTCAAGATGGCTCACGAAAATTTCAACTTAATCGACATTTGTGCTAACATTTTCTAAATGACCTTTGCTCTTTAAAAACATAAATGCTCTTTGTCAAAAGCAACTATGCAGTCAACTACACCATGTTGAAGCACAATTCAGTGGATTTCAAATGTTATTGTGATTTCGGTAGTACTACTAAACTACCAGTTGAAGTATGGTGCATTGAGAAAACGTAAAGACAAACAATATGGGTTCATTGAGAGTGCTTACAAAAGCAAATCCCCAGCACAACCTATCCAAGAGGGTTGCTCTTTTGAAATACAATTTAGAATCACTGTTCTAATGGGAGTTAAAACAGAAATGTAGTTTTCTTACTCAAAAAGGAAATTGTATTCTCGAAAACAAATTTTATAGGTTACAGGTTACCTACCTGGTTTTGTGGACATATGTGTATTCGTTTATCTACACTTAAAAAAAAAAAAGTGGGATGTACATAGAAGTAAGTCTGTCTGTCTGATTATTTAAAATGCCAATTAGGTTACGTAAGTCTACTGAGATTATGACTTTTGGATTCGCTTTGCTTGCTGGAGACTTTACAACAAAAAACAACTTAAGACATATTGGAGAAACTACAATATTATTAAGGATCGTTTCCTTATTTCCAGACCTTTTGACTTGCAATACCCTTGTTAAAGCTTCTTAAAATCTTTGGAATCATTGCTCAGAAGTTTTTAACAGAGGCGCCCGACAAATATTGTTTTCAGTACAGTAGAGTTGTATTTATATGCGCTGTTGACAACAGACGGTTCCATCACTTATCAGTAGTAAAGTAGGGCGATTCAATTGAATTTGCGCCTTTCATGAAGTAAACAGAAGGCTAATCTCTTATTTGTGAATCAGTTGATAGTTTCGCGAAGTGCTATACGGCTTTGACAATTCGTTGCTTTGGTGTCATTTTATTGAGTTATTGGTATGTAGCGCACATGGATCAAAAAGCTACGAGGGGTCAATAAGTCCGTGACTTTTGGATTAAAACACAGATTTTTTGATAAAAAAATAATTTTATTTTTCAACGTAGTCTCCCTTGAGCTCTATACACTTTGTCCAACGCTTCTCCAATTTTTTTATCCCTTCCAAAAAAAATGATTTGTCGAGGTCCTCAAAATAGGCCTTTGTTTGCAAGATGACTTCATCATTGGAGTCAAATCTTTTTCCACCAAGCCATTTCTTCAGGTTTGGGAACAAGAAGTAGTCGCTCGGAGCCAAATCTGGAGAATAGGGTGGATGAGGGAGCAATTCATAGCCCAATTCATGGATTTTTGCCATGGCAACTGCACATGTGTTTGTGGTCGACTGTGAGCAAACGCGGCACCCATCTTGCGGAAAGCTTTCTCATGCCCAAGTGATCATTCAAAATTGAAACCACTGAGCCATGCGAGATCCCTACGGCTTCCACAATCTCTCGCACTTTCAATCTTCGGTCGGCCAACACCATATCGTGAATTTTTTCGATTGTTTCGGGTGTAGAGACCTCAACTGGGCGTCCAGGACGTTCGGCATCTTCAGTGCTTGTACGGCCACAACGAAATTCAGTAAACCACTTTTTTACCATTGAAATCGATGGTGCAGAGTCCCCATAGTATTTATCAAGCTTAGCCTTGGTCTCGGTAATGGTTTTTTTCGCAAGAAATAATGCTTAATAAGCACACGAAATTCACTTTTTTCCATTTTCTCCTCAAATTAGTGAGTAGTCTGATAAAAATAGCTGTCAAACACAAACTAACTGACGCAGCAAGTTTAAATTTTGACAGGACTCAACTGACAGATGCTTGTTGACAGGAGCAGTGTTGCTGTTTCAGTAAAGAGGTCAGAAATTCAAAAAGTCACGGACTTATTGACCCGCCCTCGTATTTCTTTTCGATAAAAAATAAGTTATTTCTTCACTTATTTAATCATTACATTTCTAAAATTTTTCCAATTTTTCTGATTCGTCGAACCAATTCTTTAGGTTTGGGAAGAGAAGCTAATCACTGGCGGTTGAACCGAAAATATGGCAGTTGAGAGTGCAGTTTATAAAATTTTCCCATGGCGATTACATGTGCATGATAATGGTGTCGTTTCTCATTTGAATCGTCGTTAGACTGGTCTAGTCATGACCACAGGCGTCCACTGATCAAAGCTCGACTGCTACTTTATCACCAATGAATCCATGTCTGGTCCACTGTTATGAAAGGATGCAAGAACTCCTATGGATAGCAGCTGGACTATGCGTTCATCTTACAGTGATCATTCAAAATCGAAATCATTGATCCATGAAATATGTAAGACTTGGAAAACCTATACATTCATATAACTATAGAAAGCTGTCTTAGTTGGTGGATTGTTTTTGTGCTTAGCAATGGAATTATTCGGCAAACACTACAAAACTCCAATAGGTGCAAGAAACATCACAGGGAGAGGTTAAACCACATCTACTCTGACTTATAGTGTTGAATAAAGCACTCTTACAATATGCAAAGGACTCAAGGTAGTTGAATTGGAGCGCTGCACAGTGATCTAAGTATCAAAAATATTTTCCTTCCTCGATTTGTGATACCATATAAAGGCAGGATATGTACGCACTACAATACCTTGACAAATCAGTCATAAAGAACAGTCTTTAATCAGCTGCGGTCTTAAACCCGTGGACTTATTTTTGTTAAAAAAAAGAGAATTCTTATAATAGTTATGCATCTTCAAACGAAAGGGATAAGAGTAATATATGTTTGTTAACGGAAAAATAGTATAGTGGGTGTTGTAAGCACTGTTTATCCAAAAACGTATGCTTACAATAAAAGTAGCTTGAAGTCACACGAAAAAGCTAACCAAAGCGAATTATTAAAATAACTTATATTGCGACAGGTAAGAGACCAAAGGTAACAACGATAAGTGTTCAAAGTACATTCCAAGCTTTCCTCAAGCCTAGAATGAGATTTTGACTACCATCAACCAGGAACCTGATTATTGAACGATCAATTGTTATGGTTTCAACAACAACAGATGGGCATTTCAACTCTTCACTTAATCAGTTTCGCTACATGCCAATAAATTCAGACCTTCGACATAAATTCAGATAGCATTCCCAATGGTTCGAATTTATCAAAAGGTTACTTTAAAAAAAGTCCTTAAAACAATGGACAATATTTCTTTAACTGCGCGTCTAGTTGGAAATCCTAAGACGATGACGCAACCCAACACCTCTGCCTTAAATAAGAGCTTACAGGTTTTGTTCAAACACTTGTTCTGAATCACTGAAGGAATGGTACCAAACAACGGTAGAAATCGGGGTGCTTTGACTTTAAAAAGTCTTTCAGGTTTGTCTCATTTTAATAAGAATACTTTCTTGTTTTAAAATAAAGTGCTGCGAAATGTCTAATACTGTACCAATGCATCTCGAAAAGTGTTCAAAACAATCTCTGAATCCTTTTCCACCTTCTCGATTGGCTTAAAGGAATCACATTCATTTACTTTAACACAAACAAATTAGTAAAACTTTGCAAATTTATAAAAATGTTTGTACTAGCAAGGAAGCAGCTGAGAAAGATCGAGACTCAAAAAGATATCACATCGAAGAAAGAATATAAGGCCCAGAGATCAATATCCTATTCTAGCTACCAAAGGAAAGGCAGACTATCAAAGCCGTTCCTTTTTATTGGAAAATATGAAAATAGTTAAGGCAACTTTCGGGTTTACTGGAAGCACCAAACTGTTGAGTTTTGCAATTTCCTTAGAAGCAGCTCTTCGAGGTGAGAGGACATTAAGACCCTGTTGTATCAAGGAACCGCAAGATTATGTTCTTGGTGATCACGCATGTTATTATGCAAGCTGGACCTGTTGAAGACACACTGCAAACAGGCAAAGACTTAACGCCTGACTGATCAACATCACTGTTGAATCTTTTAAGGTAGATTATAGTAATAATGTGGCCCCACTTGTTTGGATTAATATTTAATATGAACCACGTGGTCTTGATCCAAAGACCTTGTGTTAAGCTAAATTTTAAGCGCAGATACTTCGATATATCCTATAAATCTTCACAGTACCTACACTTCATTGTCATTAAAACTGTGTATTTCGTCTGTTGGAATGCAGATACGTGAGTAGAAAAAAGTAAAGATATCCTGAATACCTGAATATATTCCTTTTCGGAGTCAGATTCTTTCCGAAACTATTAATTGGCATAGAAAGCAAGAACAAGTCTGATTTCATTTGATTTTACGGTATTTCAGAAAGACCAAAGTCAAAAGACAATTCGGCGGAGGATCATTAAAACTCCATAACATATATTTAAGCGAAGGAGGAATTAGAAAGTGCAACCCATTAGAGCAAGAGCACTACAGAAGGTAGCAGCGAGAATAAACAATAATTCGTCTTATCACAGCCATGTCGACTTAGGGGATCCTCCTTTCAACAAGAGTCCATATCTTGCCGAAAGCCGAAGCGTGTTGATGTTTACCCCATTTTTTTAGTTTGCTGTCTAGGATGACACGTAGCTCTGCTAACGCACGGTCAGTTAAAGCTGCCAGCTTCCTCAGTTTGCTCAACATGTATACTGCAAAAGCAAATCAGTGGGAGATAGCCGTCAACTCTGAAGATACAAGTCACAGGGCGGAAACTTGTTAAACGAGTAGAGAAAAAAATTCTAGATGCCAAGGGTACCACAATGTTTACACCGTGTCCTTAGACTTATTTGTAATAGTATTTTTTTTATTTTTAAACGATGACAAAATTAATTTATTTAACATAAAAATATTCATTTAATACAAAGAGTAGTTCATGACATAATGTTTTGAAGACCATTTTAGGTATACTCGTATGTTATGGCTGGATAAACTGTCTTTGACGAAGCCCAACCTGGTGGTTTAGGGTCTTTCTTTGCTGTAATGTTAGTAAATGTTTTAGATTTCTAGACCTGAATAGTCTGTGACTTGGTAGCATACATCTATGACCTTGCATAGCTGCAAAAAAAGTAACTGAATGACGTCGAAACGCAATATTTCGGTGGACAGTTCACCAAATTTTTTTAAATATAATGGAATCGTTGAATATAGTCCTAGTAAGGCAATGTCTTTATGGCAGTATGGCAATAACCGCTATATGGTCAATATAGAGGAAAATAAAACAACTGATAATGGACGTCCAGTAAGGTTGACTATTGACTTAAACGACCATGCTATCAGAGCTGCAATTTAGACTAAACTAAAAGTGCAAACATGACCTTATGGGCTTAGCTTCTGTATCATCTGTGTCTCATAAGAGTTAAGTGCGAAATACTGTGTTTTCGAAAATTCACGTATTTTAGATATGTTTCTGAAGAACATTAATAGCTTTCAGGGCGCAATATTTTCTACTTTGATCCAACTTTGACTATCCGAAAATGTTTCAATACACCAATCGAAGGTTTTGGTATTTCTTTTCTTTCAAAGGCCGCAGATTGGTCTTACAATGTGGCCAATTACAATGTGGATTTTATTTTCGATATACTCGTATTTACATATGCATATTAAGAAAATCAATTAAATAAATATACAATGTCGATCTGAAAATAGTCAAACTTATTTCTGCTTATTTGAAGAGAAAGGAATATATATAAGAAAAACAATTATAAAGAAATAAAAACAAATAACAACATACGACAATAATAATCAAATAAAGAATGTACAAATATATTTACTCCAAAGAAAAATATTTACAATTAAATAAAAAAAAAAAAACACCACAACTATAACAAAATTCATATTTTACAGTACTTACGTAACATAAAAATATACAAAACTAAGACTAACCATCAAAGTAAAAATAAAACAAATTAAAAACATAAATGAAATAGAATATTTATTGAATTGACTATTCGTAGGTGATGATTTTTAAAAATAATTTGAAACTTTTAACATATGAAAAATGTAATTTTGTATAAAATATTGAGACTTTCTTGGGATTTAAATTTTCCTTTAAAGGGCCAAACTATGGATTCATTTTTCGAATAGAGTATTTTCTTTTATCTTTTTTTTTTAAATATTTTTCTTATAACTAATTTAAAATTGTGTTTTATTTTTTCTACATCATCGTGGCAGTTTTAAAGAAAGGGTTTTTGTTTTTATTTAAATTTCTGTTTTAAAGATAATTAATATCAGGATAATGTTCAGAATTTATTTAGGTTGCTTTTTGCGGGCTCCTTTGGTTGGTGTTGATTTACTATCCTCTTCTTCATAAGTTTCTGTTGGAAGCAGGAAAAGTGGCTGACCAAACGGTCGACTCTTTGTGTCATTTTCTGAAACTACGAACATATTTTACAAATTATTTCCGCCCCAATAATTGTGTGCGTAGGTATGTGGGTTTTTTTTTTTTCAAGATTAAATGGAGCAATTCCATTAAGAAAAAAGCATTTAAATCAAAAGCAAAAAAATGGGGTAAATCCAAACCAACTCACCAACATCATTGCATTTGTATACATGTGTTTGTATTTGTATTTTATTTTTCTTTAGAACAATCAAAAATGTAGGTAGTAAGTATTTAATGCAACTCAAAACATTTCACTTTTTAGTTAGTACTTTTTCACGATTTCTTCTTTCTTTAAATGGTAAAAAATCAAAATAAAAAATATATAATTCCAAATAAAATCCAAATTTTTAACGATAAATTATTTTAAAATAATTAATTAAAATAAATCACACTAGCACGCAGTCTATGATAGAAGGAAAAATGTTTCCAACTTACCTTGGAACTATTTGAATGTATTTATGTTTGCTACGGGTGTCAATAATAAGTGCATTGTAAAATATTAAATCAATGTATGCTGATTGAATCCCTACCCACTGATAGGCAGTTTCAAGACATCAGTTTTGATTGAGTGAATTTGTTTTTACTTCAATGAAACATGTACATATATTCTTTTTATTTATTCTCATCACATATTTGGTAAAGGACAATTGCCATCATTTCAGTAAGACCGAAATGTAATAAATTTTTCCATCTATGGTCGGGATTAAGTTAATTTAGACAACAGAGAATACAATTGGTTCAAGGGTGGGTGGATGTATTTATTTTCGGTCGATTTAAACAACTCGAGATGTTGGTTTTCAAGTAAAATATTCCAAACACGTCTTCGTATATTAAAAGGACTACTTATATCTATATATATTAACTTCAAAACAAGATAATGAAGTCAGACGTTTTGGGAATGCATAAAAGAGGTTCAGAGAGGAGTCAAACTTGATATAGATATTTGGCGTATTTTTATAAAGATATGTATATTGTTAATAACATGTTGGTCAAAATGAAACTTGTAAGACGTGAGTAGCTCTTTCTTCCTGGTATTGAAAGAAAGGATAGACTGACCAAGACTAGCGGGGATTGATACTGTACGATTGGGAAGGGCAGAGGCGCTAACCTGGCGATGTCCAGTAATGAAGTTATGACCACACAACAAGGACTATGGTATTCATCGCTTGGTATTGGCCTCTTTCAAACTGGTTTCAATAGCAACATTGACAAATGGTTTGATAATCAGAAAAAAAAGCGGATATGACTTAAGGAGATATAAGTTCTAGATAATATTTAGAGCAGACAGATTTTTGAGGACATGATATAGTGTTAGAATAGAGACGATGGCTTTCGAACTCATTTTGAGTCACTCACATCTCTCATATTTACCGGATTATTGGCTCTGGAACTTCAGGCCTATTTTGACAGATAGTTCTGCGAAACTCGTAACCTTTCAGGTTGGGATTTTTCAGCTATTTTTACTACTCGCCCACAATTTAAACGTGGTTTCGCGGCCCTGGAAGATGAACCATGTGAAGGTCTGCCAAAAACCGCAACCACACCCGAAATCATAGAAAAAGTGCATGGTACCGCGTTAGATGATACACGAGTGAAGGTGAGTTAAAAAGCTGAGGCTGTGGGGGTATCATAACATCTTGCACAAAAACAATTTAGGGATGCGAAAGCTCTGCGCAAGATGGGTGCGTATTTGGTGAATGCCGATCAAAAGCAAATGCGGAAACTATTTTCGCAGCAATCTTCGGACTGATTCAATAGAGATCCGACTGATTTTGTACGGCGATTTCACAGAACGAAACAACAGACGAGGTAATGGGTAGAAGCCGGTGGTTTCGTGAACGCCAAATGTTGATATCTGCAATGCTAACCGATTTTTCATGGGTGGCACTAGACCTGCTATCAATTCATATGGGTATAACCTGGCATATCTATGAAAAATAAGACCCATTAACTGGCTATAAGCCACCGTTTAAGTTGATGTCCATTAGACGTTTGGGAAAAAAAGGCTTTGACAAACTCCGAAGAGGTTCAAGAATAAAACTCGAAAACGTCGATGGTATAGGTATAAATAATTCTTCTGTTCGGGGCAAGCTTAGAGAATATCTTCCCATCTTCAGGGAGTTGGCAGCCATTCGAAAATATGGTAAATGTTTTTGCAGAGGGAGCAGTTGATATGGTTGAAAGAATGGAGATAAAATATAAAGCATGTGGGTTTGTGTGGCGATGGCGCGATAGTTAGCTCATTGGACTATCACGCAGACAGTCTGGGTTCGATTCCTGGCTGGGTCACCAACAATTTTTCAAATCGCCATCACCCTTTCCGTTCGGACTCGGCGATAAACCATAGGCCCCGCTCAGATGTGACAAAAATGACAACATGAGCAGCTAGGCCATGGCCCATACCGGGCTGCCAGCGAGACAGTGTTTTTTTGTTTATATGGGTTTCTGAGAGCAATCAAAGACTGATCGGAGAACGGAAAGAACTAAGGGCTTGGAGCAACATCAAAACCAAGTAGAAGGAAGCACCATACCGGTTGGAGATGAAAAAGTAAAGCATCAAATGGGAATATGAAGAGAATGTTTGAAAGCGACACGCAACCATTTCATGATTAGATGTCCGTTTCGTATTTGCAATAAAGCTTCCATTTAAGGTATGACGACTACGTAATTAAAAAACATTGCAAATTGTGCTAGTAAGGCACAACATATTCTGTCAGCTGTACTACACAGATAGCTTTTACTTGCCATCCAATTATAGAGTTTCGCCAAATTACAACTAGTGTGAAGAAGAAAAGCAAATAATGAGCTCAAGGCTTACTCTTATTTGTCAACCAATGCAAAATGTTAATGTTAACCAGTATATGGAAGATGTCAAACTGTGATTGTGCCGCTCAAATGCTGAGGCAATTTCCAAGAAACCATACCCGATGGTGCATATGTATGGTGGAAGTAAAAAGATCCACTATTGGATGCCGGACATTACCACCGTAAGGGGTTGAACAGTTGTATACAGCAATGTAGTTGCCCAACATTTCCCAGGACTCTTATATTTGTATGCATGTATTTTTTGGTTTAAATCCAAATATCTATCGACAGGAATATTAAATACATATTGTAAAAGCATGCCAACCACATCGCATATTCTGTTGGTTCGTAGTTTGTCCTGGCATGAGATCATGATATCTTTTAACATAAGCATGATCACTACTTCAATCTGAAGATTTCTCTCGCGTCGATAAAAAAAAATTATTTAATATTGGAAACTTGTAGCAAAATAAAATAAATAAAAAATCGATGTTTTGTACCTGAATTCTTGAAATAAAAGTGTAGTTAAATTGTGTCCCTCCAAAAACAATTTACAATCAATTGAAACGACCACAGATATCCTACTCATATTCTTCCTACACCGATAAAATTATTAGAAAGTTGATATACAAATCAAATTGGCCTTTACTACTATATTCCGATACATAAAAATTAATATCAATCTAAAACAAAATTGCTCCTTTATTTTGTAAGATTTAAAAAAATATATATATTGATTTAATTATTGAAAAGAAAATTACATACATCTATTCTTACAATAAAATCATATAAACAACCAAAATGGTACTAAAAAGATACACTTGCCATCAGATACTATACAATGTATATAAAACAATTTATTCGAGTATAACAAACCAAATACATAGATTGTATTATAAAAAAAACATTTAATATTGTTCGACTTTCGAAACCAAAGACAAAAAATGCAGGTACGAATATAAAAGGAAAAATAAAAAACATTAACATTCACACTTTAAATTAAAAAAAAAAAAAATGTCTGTAAAAGGAAATAATTAATAAAATACCGCACCCAGTAGGTAAATCCGTTTACACTTAAAAACAAATGTCATCCACCCACTCAAAGCCCTCTAAGACACTACAGTCACACTTCCGGAAGGTCGCCGTAGTTCACTATATAAAAAGTGAGGAAAGGAAAAATATACGGAAAACGTACACCAGACGAACAAAGCATCTTAAGGACATCTTTGTTTTTGCAGGCCGGAAAGTGTAAATGAGCTTTTAAATTACTGAAAAATAATAATAATGGACGGGGGGGGAAAAACCAAAAATAAAAATATGCAAGTAAACATAAATTCAGGATAATGATAGTGCAGTTGGATACGGCAGACGACGTGGTACCGTCGTCGGTCGTATCCCACAAGTTGTGTTTCCTTTTCGTTACCTTTTAACTAGCGAGCCAAGTAACGAAAGGACACATAAATAATTGCCAACAAGCTACGAGTGGAAGTAATTACCATTTGTTTTTTCTCTTTTATTTTTTACAATTAATAAAAGAATACTGGGATAAACAGAGCGAATCAATTTTCAAGACTACAATAAGGGAACGAAAACAAAAAAAAAAAATGTCCACATAATTAAAAGAAACAAAAACATTTTACACTTTACACACCAAGTGATTGATTTCAACTTTTAAACGAACACGCGCTAACGCCTTACTACAAACAGATATATTTATCTTTGATTTTTGTTTTTTTTTACAAATTGGGTACGGTGTAGAATTTGTGTTGTATAAACTGTGTATATAGTATATACTTAGAAAAAAAAATATTTTTTTTTACCATTTTGATGCAAGTCTTACAATAATGATCAAAACATCTAGATATTGAGGGAAAAAAATAATGAGAAAAAATGGGGAAAAAAAAACCATCGAGAAAAATGAAGTTACCGGAAACATGAAGATTTTTGTAAATTTTCAAAGTAAAAACAGAAATAAATATTTTTAAGAAAAATATTTAAAGAAAAAGTGAATATTTTTTTTTTTTTTTAATTCTTTTTTTTTTTTTTTTTTAATTGAGCTGCATCAACTTATGGCAAACAACTGACGACAAAGAGATAGATAGAAAATTATTGAATGCTTTATTACAATTATTGTAAGTAGACACGTAATTACTTTCAGGCAATGATATTGATCGATGTTGGGATGATCGACTGCGCAGACGTCCAAAGCCAGACAATGGTCTGAATCCAGCAAATAGTCGACGTCGGAGTCCCGAATCATTTGGATAAGCCACCGTCTGCGTGGATGGTAACATTGTTGTTGCAACACCGATTGTTGATGGGATGCGATAATCTTAAAATTAAATATTACACAGCAAAATGTAGTGAGCATATGTGAAAATACAAATTTTTTTTATTTTTTTTTAAATGTGTTGCATAGATATGATGCTAAAAAGATAAATGGACAATGTTTGTACCTACGAGTATGCCTAACAATTTGAGGAAAATATATTTTTCTTTATCAACAAAAGATACAAAAGAAAATATGAGAAGTAATCTTATAAAATTTTTTATTACTTTTAGAATGAATGAGGTCAACAAATTTTCAGAGTGTTCAAAAAAAATTATTTATTTCAGATTTTTTTCCTCTGTTGTAAGAGTTCCTAGTTCATAGTAAGAAACTTAAAAATCTAATTCATCATTTTTAAATCTTTTCACATTACAAAATAATATGTAAATATTTGTCTTCGACATTAAAATAAAAAAAAAAAAATAATGAAAGTTTTAGGAGAAATTTTCAAATGCCTTCTGATGATAGCTGTTCCATTGCTCGTAAAATAAATAACACTTTATTCGACCCAAGAAGAATATTATACAAAGTGATTTCGAAAGAAAATCTTTAACTCTTTAAAGAACCGATTTTGTTATGAAATCGAAATCTTTTCCAATTAACCTCTTTTTACAAATTTCTGAAACCAAGTTCTAAATCTGTTTTCTTTAATGGATCGACGCAAATACGAAGCTAAAATTAAAATATTGGGTCTATAACTTTCTATCTATTCGTGCGGCTTGCCAAGAGATGGCGTAACTTGTATTATTCCATTTGAACATGCGTTGGAAAGCTACTGATATTGTACGTCATTTCAGTATATGTCATTCATTTGAAGCGTAAACAACAATAATTTCTTTTCACTCAAATATGTCGAACTTTGTGCCTGATAAAGTGTTTTTGCGGGGAGTTCTTCTTCATTACTTTAATATGAAGAAAACTGCTGCCGAAAGTCATCGTGTTTTGGTGGAAGTTTTATGGTGAACACGCGCTAGCTGAGCGAACATGCCAAAAGTGGTTTGCACGATTTAAAAGTGGTGATTTTGGCTTGGAAGACGATGAACGTCCTGGGCAGCTAAAAAAGTTTGAAGATGAAGATGAAGATTTTTGCCAAACACAAGAAGAGCTTGCAGAATCTTTGGGTGTCACTCAAGCAAAACGTTTAAAAGCAGCTGGATATATTCAAAAGCAAGGAAAATGGGTTCCACATGATCTCAAGCTGAGAGACGTCGAAAGGCGGTTTTGCATGTCCGAAATGCTGCTGGAACGCTACAAAAGGAAGTCATTTTTGCATCGGATTATTACTGGTGATGAAAAATGGATCCATTACGACAACCCCAAGCTCAAAAAATCATATGTGAAACCCGGCCAACCAGCCTAATCAACGGCAAAGCCGAATATCCGTGGCGCGAAGGTAATGCTCTGTATTTGGTGGGATCGGATGGGTGTGCTGTATTATGAGCTGCTAAAACCGGGTGAAATCATCAACGGCCAACGCTACCGAACACTATTAATCCATTTGAAGAGAGCACAAGGCAATAATTTTCCATCGTGACAACGCTCGGCCCCACGTTGCTATTCCGATTAAGAACTATTTGGAAAACAGTGGATGTGAAGTCTTACCCCACCCGCCTTATAGCCCAGACCTTGCCCCCTCTGACTACCATTTGTTCCGGTCGATGCAGAACGCCCTCACTGAAATACGGATCACATTAGAGCAGAATATCAAAAATTGGCTTGATTCATTCTTGGCTGCCAAGCTGGCGCAGTTCTTTTGGGATGGGATCCACAAATTGCCAGAAAGATGGGAAAAAGTTATAGCTTCAGATGGGCAATACTTTGAATATACTATTGTACATATTTTTCTTAAATAAACGTTCAGATTTTGAAAAAAAAAACCGCACGAATCCGAATTAAATTATATACCCAGTAAAAAAAAAAATAGACTGCGCCGATGCACAGAAGTCCGGGAACTCCTCACAAATGGGCAAGAAAATCGGGGCGTCAGTTCTATTGTATGGGGGCCTCTACATCCTAATGATGTTTGGAAGTTTTATTGAAATGTAAGGAAATGTAAGTGTGCATAACAGAGGTCAAAGACGTGGCTTAAAATTTTGAGGGTTCTTGAAACCACAATCAGACGAAGAGGCCCAGTGACATCACTGCAAGGGAGCAATCACAAAGGCCGCCACTCATGTACTGATATTCAGCAAAATATGCTTGTGTGATTCTAAAAAAATAAGATTCCCTGGACTGCGCCAACTACTGGAGTATAAGTTTCCTCAACAGGGGTTATGAAATCCTGTTTGTCGTATACTACTGTGATCAGCTTGGACCTCCATCAACATCCGCTGATTGAAAAATGTTCATTCCCTGAAAAAAGTCAAATCTCATTTGATCCAAAAACACTAAATTTTTTCCACTTACGGCGCGGCGGTAACAAATATGATATCATGCGAAGAATCGCTCTATTTTGATTCATTGTACTTAGAAGGAAATTGAATAAAAGTCCTGGTTTATGTTGCAGAATCTTGGAAACAGACGAAGGCAGATCAAAACACTTTCAACCGCTTCGAGAGAAAAGTTTTTCAATGGAAAATGAAATGAAGCGCACTGTCCGGGCTGTACAACGATTTGAAAAGAAAAGTTAGGATAACCCGACTTAGGGTTAGGCACACTTCGTGTGCGCTACTAGAGACAGTTGGAAAAAAAATCGTTCAAGCCGGAGAAGCATCTAAGTTCAGGCCCTGCTAAGTCCGAACTGCACTGCTTCTTAAACGAGTACGTAAATACTTGTAAAGACTGTTAACAGCTTACAAAATAGTCGTACCATTCCAGTGTTAGATAGAATGAACCATTCAACTAAAATAGTTGGTATTTTTTCTTGAAAATTGGATAGGGAGATAAAGAAATATGCTTAAGGTCATACTACGAGTTGAGTCAAGGGCACAACTTCATCCACCCGACCAAGAAAAAACTGGAACTTTAAATCGGAAATGGTAACAAAGTCGAACCTTCCAACGTTAAACATGTTATTATCGCCTACGAAAGCACTGACGTTTCGAGTCAGTGGGAAGATGCTGAAGTCATAATGGTACCAATATTGTTCTTCATTTATGCCATATTTAAGATTATATCGGGTAGCTCGATATATTTATTTCAGCGTCGACAACAGTTCTCAATATTTAGTGGTAACGGGGTATTTTTTTTTATTACTTATTCATTTGTTATATCTAAAGCTGTCTGTGTTATTTTGATTATTACAACGTGATTTTTTTTCGATTTTTTAAACATTTTTGTCAAATTTTTAGTAAAAAACAGTTTTCACTTTGTCACGTAAATGTGTTAACAGTGCGGACAATTTTTTCTACATACATACATACATATGTGATTAAGTGACCTTTAGTAGCCAAAGATGTCCAATAACTCAGCGACTAGAAACAGCTTACCTCCATTATATTCGAATTAAAATGAGAACCCAAGATAAATCGCGGGTACTTGTTCTACTAATTCGATTAAGTGGTTCAACAAATAGAAACGTCCATTGCCTTTTGGCATTCCAATGATGTGGAGGGAACCTACTAATCATGCGAAAGATTGTTACCTTTGCTTGACAAGACCCATCCATGGTATCTCGAGAAAAAAGAAGAGGAGCGTGATATACCCAGACATTGTATCTGTAACGCAACCAGTACCACACGGAACCGATTTGCCGTCACTGACCGCTTAACCCATTTTCGCCGCTTCCGTCTCAATACTCGCGAAAGCGCCACTGACATCACGCTCTTTTCTCCCGATTATGTCAATATCGTCGGCGTATGCGAGTAGTTGGACGGACTTTTGAAAGATAGTGCCTCTTGTGTTTGCTCGTGAGTTTTGCACTATTCTTTCAAGTACGATGTTGAAAAAATCGCATGACAGCGCATCGCCTTGTCTTAATCCTTTCTGGACATCAAAGGTCTCGGTGAGATCTTTACCGACCTTGATGGAGCCTTGGATGGCAACGATTAGTATAAGGCCTCGTAGAAGTAGCATCTTCCGACAGGTGCTGGTTCCTTAAATGACGAGAATGAGCCTCTGCAGCCGAACATCTTGCAGCTCTGCTAATAAGTCCTACTTCACGCCTCCCCGTGGCGCCATCTGGGAATCTCACTAGAGGTTGCGAAGTGAAGGGGGCAAATGGCGAGTTTCCTGCGCCATTAACCAGGATTAGTGTCGGAAAAACAAAACAAGACTTTATCCGGGCTACTCCGACATATTTGGAGCTCAGGCCGGAAAGAATTTCCAGGACTTAGTCAGGGTCTTGGAAAAGAGATGGTGGCGGACGAGCCCTATAAGGGCCAACGGCAGCGCTCACATCCCGGAACGGGTTACTGACTTCGGTGTAACCGCCCCCTCGTCCTAGGGGCACTCAAAATGGAACTGGTCCTCCAGGTTGGGGGTTGTGCCACCGGGGTAACTGCCCGGCCATTTAAAAAAAAAAATTAAGTTACGAAGCATCAACAAAGGAATGTTAGTGTATGTAAATCAATGGATAAAAGCCTGGGGCATTGAGCTCAATAAAATGAAATTTTAACTTTAGAAAAACGTACATGATGCCTACCTTTATAACGTAAGTCTGTATTCCTTTTGCAAACAAGGCTAAGTATCTGGACGCGTAGGCGAAAAATCTAAGGAACTCGAAAACATGTACAGAGAAGCTTAACATCCAAAACAGGTTTTGCTGTTTTGCAAATAAGTGCTAAAGCTGGTGTTTATCTTTGGTATATAACCTTGTGGTAGTACAGTGAAAATGAATTTCAATATTTTTTATTTTTTTATTTTTTTAAATAGGAGAAGTGATTGTGCTACATAGTAAATGACGATTTTGACCTTGAAAATCCTACAGATGAAGAGGAAACAAAATACTTTTCGAGAGAGTGCAAAATTCGGCAGTCAAATACAATTCGACATTTTTTTTATTGATTGAAATCTGTTGCACCAAACAAGGAAATTGATTAAGAAAAGCTGTTTTGTAAGTGAGCAAGAATGACACTACTACGAGAAAGATTTCGACCTTCGCCCAACGGAAAAAAATAAAGCCTATGTAACACAATATATATTTCTGCAGATAAAAATATTGTACATACTGTTCAACCTAATTTTTCATAACGCTTTCTGCTTTAAAAAGAAGTTGTATAAAAAATGAGTCTCAATTCCAGAAATAATCGAGGCTATTAATTTACTGTCTCATTTCGAATTAATCCGGACCAGATATACAAGTATAGACAGATATAGCAATTATCCTTTCCTTATCTGAGAAAAAAGTCTTCCCCAAAAGATTAATTTGCAGATACAAAAGAAGAGCATAAAGAAAGATAGAAGAAGGCTCATATAAAGCTATATGTCTGAAATAAATAGTACGTGACCACACCCACTATTTTTTTTTTCAAATAAAAACCTAAAGACAACGTAATATTGGAATTGTGTTCATCTATCCGTTTCGGCTTTGTCTCAATTGTAATTATGACGTATCGAATAGATGGTATTCCTAAGAATTGTGTAGCTGAAGATACCTAATTGAAATTGCTTGCATTGCTACGAAGTTTAATTGGATTAATGTAATAACTATAAGAGATATTTAAAATGGGAATAAAAGAGGAAAATGCCTTTCTTCAAATATATTTTAAGCTTATTAGAGACAAATCCAATTAATCAGATAAGAAATAATTAGATACTTGCAGGTACGAAAAAAAGCTTGATTGTGTTTAATGAATTGAAATAAAGAAACAAGGGGTTAGTCTGCGATAAAATCCAAAAGATTTCAATTTCGCGTTGTCATAACTCTGTGTATTAATTAATTTTTGTATAAACATTCAATGATACGATCAAGACAAGGAACTTCATAGGTAAAAGATACAATCTGACAATGAGTAGAAGGCTTATTTACAAACGAGTATATCCACTACGAGGAAAAGAATGTCCGGTGGAAACTGCCGTCATTTGTCACTGGCCTGGAGCGTACTTCATGCTCATTTTCGATCAACATTTGAAGAATTGTGAATCACTGATCCGTGCTCAATGCACTCATGTCAATATTCAACGACCTCGCCTTATTAAAAAAAAAACTCCTCCGAGGCCATGAATGTTATCGGCTATTCAAGAACAATAGGCTTAAATTCGATACGAAATTACACGAAATATGAGCAAATCGATAAGAAAACATGCGGCCTCCAATTGAAAGAATTAGTAGTGAACTTAATGTTGAAAAAAAGTTACGAGTACAATCGCACCCATTGAAATCGAACAGAGTCAAGCAAAAACGGTTGAAAACACTCGTGAAGCACATCATCATATAGCTGGTTCTGTGAATTGACAGAACATGCGATAAATGTATGTCAACAGATGCATGACAATGACATTTACATTTTCGAAAATTGACAGTAGTGGGTGCGATTTCCATGGATAATTCTGAAAGGGGTACCAGGTTTAGTTAGCGTAATGTATTGGGAAGATTCTTGAGATCATCTTTTGATAAAGACATGTGATGGGAAGTATGTATGTATACTTCTTGCCATTTAAGTGGTGAACGGATTGAATCAGGGACACAGGTTTTGCCCTGTCCCTGGCAGAGATTGATTGTACTTAGTTCATGAGCTATAAGCTGAAATTTAGTGACCTAAAATCCTAGGACATTTTCCAAGCACCAAATAGAAAACTATAGGGATCTGCTTGAAGGAAATTTGTGTGAAGGAAAAAGATGTGAAAAATTTAACAACATTAGCGAAGCGGAGGAGTGAGAAGTTTTTTTTAAAGAAAATGTTTAAATATTGCTAACTTGCGGTAGACACTGCGACTAAAACGATTTATCGTTCCAAAAATTTTGTCTAAGGTGCTGGGTGAGAGTCAACTTTCCTCATGAACTTGAGAATCAGACTGGCGACGATATTTTGCAGTTCCTCAGTCAGTGAGATTTCCCTGAGAAAGTAAGAGAGTGGCATAGAGCCACTCATTCACAGAACGACGACAAACAGTTTTTGATAAATTTAAAGTTTATGCAACCGATATCGGAGTTTGAATGGTTCCGATGGAAAGCTACTTAGGATTCTTATATCATCCGTCTTGAAACGAAGAGATAATTTTGATTTATTTTAAAATTATTTCATAGCTTGTTTAGCCTCTTGAACCCTTCACTGCTCGGTAGGGTACACACACCTTTTTTTCCTAACTTCTGATCGTTGAATTTGTTACTGAATACGGAGTGCGCGGAAAGATTCTGAGCTGATTGTAGAAAGAGGTACAAACATTTTTGAAATAAAACAAAGAATCAAGCAAGGTACAAAAGTAAGCACGGACTGAGGATACAGAAATGTAATAAAACACTATTGAAGATCTAAAATAATACAAAATCTAAAGGATCAAGGAGACACGGTTTTTGTTCTCCTTCAGAGATCTTTATAATAGAGAAGGGCAGGAAATGTAATAAGCCTACATCTTTTAAATAGGAAACTACAGAGATTTTGCTTCAGATACATTTTTTCCATATAAGAGCACCTAATCGTCGGCAACATGACAGATAGATGTTATTGCGGTAACACCCATCATGGAAAAATATTTGCTCTGTGGCAGATTTGGTAGAATACCAACTCAAGATCACTTTTTTCGACCATCCTTTCAAATTTGATCCAGCTGTACTTGATAACTATGAATCTACTACAGTAAGGCGACGCAATAAACAAAGATTTCGTAGTATGGAGCATTCATTTCGAAGGGAACTAGAATTCAGTATGCGAAACTCGAGACAAATAGCCCGAGATCGATTTGGCTGCAGTGGTACTTCTATCTATGAAACTAATGGCAGCGTTTTTATCTGTATATCAAGCAATACGGCTCTTTCCCGAATTATTGTCATGCTTTTCTATTAGGCAAGACCACAAAATGTAAGCAAGGATCACTATGTAATTAATTGTTGCAAGTACTCGTACATCATTGTTGTCTGAAGTCCACATTTTTTTCCCAATTGCCCTAAAACGTGTTAAAGAATTAAAGAAGGGTTTCCTGACTCAAAACTGAGAATATAGGTTGCTGGACTAAGAATTCCAAAACCCCAGAACCTTCATTATCGGGTGAACAAGATCACGCTTTAGCATACCATGCCACAACAGCGCTCGATATCTAAATGAAGATATGTAACTTGTATATTTAGGCGCTACATCCCAGTTCTTGAGATGAAATGCGTCTGTTTAACTATTCTTACACGTAGAACACTTCCGTAATGGAAGAGATCCAAGTAAGTAAAATAAATGTAGCAGACCGGTGGACCTTGAAATATTTAAAAAAAGGATTTTAACTAACTTGTGAATATACGAGTTTATAAAGGGTGATTCTTTTAAAGCTACTTTTTTCATTGCAGTTTCCATGAGAGGTCTTATCACACTGAAATAGTATTTTTATTCAGTATTGTTTCACATTTCATTGCAAAAAAGACTTAACCGGCACATCGTCTACAAATTATTCACCGGTACCAGGAATACAAGGCGATGGCGATGGCGCGACAGTAAGCTTATTGGACTACTACGCAGAAAGTCTGGGTTCAACTCCTGGCTGGGTCACCAACAATTTTTAAAATCGCCATCACCCTTTCGGCGGGCAATGGCAAAGTAAAATTGTCTACGAAAAAGCTTCTAGGGAGTGCCGTTCGGACTCGGCGATAAGCCGTAGGCTCCACTCAGATATGACTAAAATGACAACATGAGCAACACAAATGAGTGTCAAGAAGCTTGGCCCGTGGCCCATACCGGGTTGCCAGCGCCACAGTGTTTTTTTTTTGTTTTTTTTTTTTGTTTTTATACAAGTTCACTTTTGTGCATCAACTTAAGCCCGCCGAACTTCCTTATCGTCTCCGTTTCAGTAATTAGACTTTTGAAAAGCTTCAAGAAGATCCACTGTTTTTGACCAAAATTGTGTTTGTGGGCTCAACACTTCTGGCTTAATAGCTAGGACAATAAGTTAAATAGCCGAATTTGGGGTGCGGAGCAAACAAAGGAGGTTCAATAGCTGCCGTTACATCGAGACAAAATAACAGTTTATTGTAGTTTATTGATTTTTTTTTTGTCAAAACCGAGGCCGTAACGTAACTGTGAATGTCGCCCGCTATCTTACCATGATAGCAGACTATTTCCTGCCAAAAATGAAAGCCCGTGGTTTCGACGACATTTGATGAATTTGTCCCCTAGATCATGTCACATCACAACTCTAAAGTGTTTCCTTTGGGTTTACGTAAAGTCCAAAGTCTACATGAATAAGCCGGCTACGACTGAGGACTTTGGGAACAATATTACTCATTACCCGAGTCATTGGTCGAAAACCATTCATAGTGCTCGAACGTGTCATCGAAAATTGGAACTTTAGAATAGACCATGTTAATTGAAGTTACGGTAATGAAAGGGAACGTTCTATGATAACAAAGATTACCCGAATTATTCATAAGTAGCTTAAGATCCCATAATCACCCTTCATATCTCAAAATGATCTTGTACCCCGCTAAATGTATCCATAAAATCCAGAAAACCGAAGATACAACTTCGGTATGCCCCAGCATTCAAAATCGACAAATAGCAGTGGTTTCACCAACGAAATATCCGAAAAACGTTGGACTGACGACTACTTCCGAAAACAAAAACATTAAATATGTATCTGGATGAACTACGCAAAAAACGTAATGTGTAGCTCGTCAAGAAAAAGGCAGAGTCATAATAAAGAAGAACTAAGAACATCTGATCGCAGATTTTTTTGACTAAAGCGGACCTTTTCTTTATTGAACCACCACTAACCAACTCCTTAATAGATGTACTTTTTTTTTTAATTTCTAAAACACCAATTGCGAAATAGGTTTTATATCGTCCGAATGAAAATAATAACCCCACCAGTAGAGTAGTTCATTAATTCATTGGTGTCGAGTTGTTCCCAGAAAATGATATTCCGCCTGATTCTGTTGAGGGCTGGGCAATCACATAAAATGTGAGGAGGGGCAGTGGTATGCCTTCTTGCGGACAGATCCTTACGGCTAATACTCA
This sequence comes from Volucella inflata, assembly GCA_928272305.1. Lineage (NCBI taxonomy): Eukaryota > Metazoa > Arthropoda > Insecta > Diptera > Syrphidae > Volucella > Volucella inflata. Next base: position 77,498,003 of record OV743717.1, on the reverse strand, counting down.
TCCCGATATCATAAGTCGGGAATGGATGATGTTTTCAAGCAACGCTTTGATCCAATATATTGTAGGTTGAGAGGGTGATGAAGCACAAACAAGGTTCAGAATTGAATTCGAACGAATGCTCCTATTTCCCATTTGTACCCCCCAGTATCGAGCCGACATTAAGATCTTGGATATCACATTTAAGATGAATATTCCGAAACTACAATGCACGAGGTCTCTGTGATATATTTTATCTAAAATCGATAGTCGATACAACAAAACGTTAGACTCACTCACTCACATTCATAAAATTCACACAAAGACCATAATTTGCAGATTAATTCGATAAATAAACGGTTAATCACACACATCTTATATTGAAAGAATATCTTGACCTAGGTTTACGTAGTGTCCTTGTCCACCCTTGGAAATAATTATGATTGTTGTGATAACAAAACAAATAGTGTAATCTAAATTATCCTAATTGGAAGAAAAGATACGAACTTACACCGGACGTCTGCTCATTAAGAACAAGAGAAAATTGGGATGAAAGTACTTTGAGCCAATCAAAGACAAACGTTGTCTCGTTCATAGTAGTACTTACTCAAAAGGAAACGGAAATGAGTCCGAACAACGACAGTTCCAGTTGAAGCAAATATTTGACTCTGTTCGCAGGATATACCCCAACAAGTCTCAGAGATAATCTCCTATGGCTTATTATGACTGTGATGTGGTAATTCATGCAACTAATACCTACCATATTTAGCAATCAGGACATAGGACAAGCATGCATTAGTACACACACTATTAAGGTCATTTCGAGTTGTTAGTTTGAAATTTGGTTTATCATACTTTGATTTAAACTCATTCGCTAAGTTGGTCCGCTTAATGGTAATTCGAAATAGATTTAACCATCAGGAAAGATTCAATCTTAACTAATAAACATATTTTTCCTTCCTCTATTGTCCTTAAACGACGAGGATAGACCATTCGGACTACGGATATCTAACACTATTAACGTACTTATCTAAGTGAAATGAGTCCTTTTTTCGCATTGCTAAATGGTTTGCGAGTATTATCATTGCGAAATAACAGGAAATGTAGTGTAACTAATATGCAATATTTCCTGTACCTAATGAGCTTCTATTTCCATGAGCATGACCCTGAATTCATAGAAAAACAGAATGTTGAAAAACATAGATGTAAATACAACTATGGTATACAATAGATAGTTTGATGACTTGAGGGAGAATTAAATGAACAGAAAAGTCTCAAAATGTACATAGGTAAGTACTGACATTAGTTAGATCCTGCGGAAATTTATCAAATGAGAAGTAACACGCCCTGAAGAAGTAGTTTACCTTTTAACCCCCCGCCGATTATGGATCAGAATTAATGAGACAGCAAAAGAAAATGATTACGAATGAACAATCACATATGTACTATAATCCAATACACAACCACAACACATCCTTTTTCACTTTTGCAACAAATCGCTAGTAAGTCAGCCAACAGGTAAGGGGACTGCTGTGGCATGACATGAACGTAAATTTGACTCATTGCCAAGTAAACATTGTAGGTTTGATCAATAAGCTACATCAACACAAGGTTGATTTACGAATAGTTAGTACGATTTTATTGTGCCAGGAATACTTGTATTGTACGTATACCGATGTTAACATTAAACGTTGATATGGATATGGATATGGATATGGATATGGATATGGATATGGATATACACCTTTCGAATGCAGCGGTGCATGTGAAAAGTTTACTCACGACCTGCAAATATACAGGAGGGTGAACTTCAGTCAATATGCGTATAAAAAAAGTATCAGGTGGAAATTCAGTTGCCCAGAATATACTTATCGAAATAAGGCAAAAGTACATCGGGGGAAGGGGTTCTTATATTATTTTCATGATACAGATTGCATGATGCAAAAAAAGAAAAAAAAACATTGCACTCATTTTGCGGACAGATGATTTAAAGAGTAGTGCACTCGTATAATTGCAATGAATAGTGCACTTTGAAGTACTGTACTCTTTAAGTGAGAGCAAATGAATATATTCATGTAGACCTCTACTAGACAGCCCTGAAGAAATACCCCAAAAGGCTAGATCCATGTAAATTAAGAAACATTGTGGTGAAACAATGAGATATCAGAAAGGAACAAAAGCATTTTAAGTGCGAATGAGATACACAGGAAATAACGAAACTTATAATGAGCGTATGTTTAGCAAAAACCCATGCGGAATGCCGATTCTGATGTGCTGGGTTTCACTCGACCACCACAACGAAACCCCTGGTTTGATGACAAATGCCGCAAAGTATTTGCAGCTAAGCAAAATGCACGCAATGCGGCGCTGTAAAAAAAGACTAGAGTGCTCACGAGCACTACGAGCAGAAGAGGAGAGACGAACAGCAGCTTCTCAGGTGGAAAAAGAAAGAGCATGAGAAACGCGAGGTCAAGGAAATTGAGAGATGTTATCCCGCAAATGAGATTCGGAAGTTTTCCCAAAAGGTAAAAGAAACATGCCACGGACACAAGCCCCGACCCGAAGCCTGTAGAGAAGAACAAGGGAACATCGTAGTAGAGTCGTAGAGTAGCGGTCAACAAGGGCAAGACTAAGTATATGCTGTCAAGCAAAAAGGACACTCAACACTTAGCTATAAACTTTGACAAAGACATCAGCGCTGAGATCAAACAAAGAATAACTCTTGTCAATCGCTGCTCCTTTGGGCTAAGAAGGCAATTGACTAGCAAAGCTCTCTCTCGAACAACTAAAGTTACCCTATATAAGACCTTAATAATCCCAGTCCTTCTCTATGGCGCAGAGGCATGGACATTATCAAAAACAGATGAGGGTGCTCTTGGCTGCTTTGAGAGAAAAATTCTTCGTGAGTGGAGGAGCAGATACAACGACAAACTATATGGACTTTACAACGACATCGACCGAGCCATAAGAGTGAAGATTCAACGACTTACATAGATGGCTGGGTCATATAACGCTCCGGTCCGAAAAGTCTTCGAATTGACCCCCGAGGGACAGCGCAGTAGAGGAAGACTGAGACTCTGATGATGAACGCAAGTAGAATGGAACCTCAGCCAGCTAAGGGTGCGAAACCAGAGGTAGCTAGTAAAAGATGGGGCTTGCTGGCGATGCTTATTGACTGAGGCCCAGGTCCAGTACGGACTATAGCCCCACCTAAAGTAAGTAACTAAGTATAAAGTGCATATAAAACGAGACTACAAGCAAGCAATATTAGAAATGCAACGTCGAGGCACGGTCGAACGAGCTTATACTCGTATTTAAAAGATAGCGACAGCGAATGTAAGAAAACTTGATCTAATAAGAAGTATGCGAATTTGCGGAACACTTTTGTTATGAAACCGATCGTTGGTAAACCTGAGACTGTTTTAAGAAGATCGTAATGTACTCCAATTGAAAACTATTATATAAGAAGCGCAAGTTTTATTATTAGTTTTAAAAAAGAGACCGATCAATCAAATGCAAAGATTTCTGTTAATTAAAGAAGATGAAGAATAAGTTCCTAGTCCACCTTGGATCAATGGGAAATATTAATCAGAATGTCAACTGCACTTTTATTTCTCCGATGTCTTAAAGAAAATTCAGGGTAGCAAACCTAGCCATGAAAGACTGGACGGGTAGTGTTGTATTGAAACAGAATCTACTATCTATAATATATGTAAACTTAAATGCTGATAGCTTAAAAGGAATTAGCACCTGCATCTTATAGCAACTTATATAACAATTTTATGTTATCTTCTAAACTATTCAAATTCCCTTTTGGCTAAAATGGAGTATGCTCTCCACTGAAGATATCTAAATTTACACTAATACCCAAACAGTATTTTCATTCTTAATCCATTAGGACAATCGGCAAATATATTAATAAACAGTAGGCGGTCTTTCAACTTATAAGTTCAAATGGATTAATTTTGGCATACTATTGAACATCGTATCAGGTTGTAGCTTAATAGGCATGTACGCCAATAGATTTTGTCTCAATTTCACCAGTTTCTTGATGAAGAGTACACTAAACTTTATCTGCTCTGCAATTGCCCCGTTCTCTCCATCATATAGGTATAGAACTCATGTTGGCAATTCCTTCATTGATATTCTTCAAGATTTTTCCGAAATAAGGGTCTTCAGACTTTTTCTTTGCTATAAGCCTTAAACAGTTCACCTTTAAGTAACTCTGATATTTTAAGATTTCCATAACCTTTTCGACGTATGCTCTAGGTCGTCTTGACATAACCTAACCTACAATAGGATATGGTAACGCTAATGAGAACAACATTCCCCAAGAAAAGAAAATAAAAAGCCTAAAGTCTGTGTTGATAAGAGATGCTCAACCTAAATTTTGACTACGTACTCGTAAATCTGAAGGCCTTCAATTGACAATCGTCCAGTAAATTTATAAGTAAATTCTCTTTTTAAAATCTTGAAACTCGATAAAGGTGCAAAACATTCGAAATTTAGATTCGTTTTGATTGTTTCGAGAAGTCTTATATTCTCGAATTATTCCAAAAAAAAACTATGAAAAAAATTAGCTCTTTTGTGCTAGGTTGCACAAGGGACTACAAGCAAGAAACTTATTCCTTGTTAATGATTTCCGCAGGCCAGTATAACAGGCGGCGTATCGTTTAATTCTATAAGCATTATAAGAATGAGCTGGAAGCTCTTGTTGACATGTAGTAGTATATACAAAAATCAAATGAAAACGTATCCGAAAGAAATAGTACGAGGAAGTACAAGTACAAATATTCGACACCAATTTAAACTTTTCTGGTAAGCTCATCCGAAAATTTGGCCAGAGAATTGTGTACTGACAAATGGAGTTAGCATCATCTAAACTACGACAACTATAAAAGAAAAAAAAATCACGGAAACTTTCTACGCTAACAAAGGTCTTAAACAGTGCGACACCCTATCAAGCGCAACTCTCATGCCCAAACTAGATGTACGCGAATAATATTTCAAAAGTCTTTCCAACTTCTCAAATTTGAGAAGCAACAAAAATGGGTCTGATATGTCATGCTTTCTTAGGCAAAATGTAACATTGTACAACAGTCTAACCGACGACTGTTTCAAATAACAAGGAAGGCTGACTGTAAAGAAGAAGATGTAACGAAGAATTATAACGCTTGTAGAGCGAAATTTAATTGGTTTAGAATTGGCCAGGTCATGTAGAGCATGTGGAAACCAGGACCTTACCCTAGGTAATAGCTTACGAGCTATTGGAAGAATACTCATTGTGCGTAACTGGCGATTTGTCAGTTGATGGCCAGGATCGCTTCTGTCTGTAAGATGTTATCAAAATTAAAAGAAAGTTCATTACAAATATGTCGGCTCTTACTTACAGTTTTGGTTAAATGACAACTTTGTTTCGAGAAAGAGGATAATTGGCTTTGACCTGGTATTGACTATTGACAGACAATTGTACACAACCTTACCTCATTGCTTGACATTTAACAAAGGTCCTAAATTGATCATTCAAAAATGTAGGTGTCCTCCATAGAAAATTTAGTTTACCTGCTTATAACTTTTCTTGGATTTTGAAAAGAAATCACTGTAATTCTACTTTCCATCATTGAAAAGGTGACCTGCTTTGCAAGCAATTATTTGCTCCTCATTATCGCTTCTACCATAAGGTAACCAAAGTAATCAAAAAATTAAAATGATCCTAATTACAATAGTAACATAAGAAACTATGAAGAAAGATATAAGACCATACTGTTGCCCTACAAAAGGCTGAATTCCGTCGTTATATCATATCCGATCTTATGTAGTTGACCTACAAAAGTAAATTTTCATTCACGCGTTGTACATTCAATTAAAGACGAAAAACTCTTGTATTTGCACACTTTATTATACGGAAATTGGTATTTGCGTACAGGTGAGAGTTGTGACGTCAGGAAAATGTATCTGTTTCTGATATTTCACACATTTTTCTGGAATTGATAACCCTGGCATACCAGTGCAATGAACTATAATTTCTTATAAAGCATGGATGCAAGAAGACCACGTGTGGCGCATCAAACTTTTGTTTACTGTTTCTTTTTTTTTTTTTTTTTTAAAAATGAATGATGGAAATGCACCATAGGAGGTATTATTCAAATAGTGACTGGCTGTTCCAGTTGCTGAAGAAGATTAATAATAGACATGATGGCACGGAAAAGAACTTTGTTACGCAAACGATACTCTGAGGCGCAACGCTATCATATTTTGCACTGTATAATTGTATTCATCGATACAGGGTGGTCCAAAAATAAGTTTCATTTAAAAAATGAAATAAAATAACCAAAAGTCAATTATTTTCGGAATGTTGTAGATTTATTAAAAAGAATTGACATTCCTTTAAATTATGAAAAGCAATTAAATTCATATGGCCGCCTTAGCTGGCTTCGCAGTAACTCAACCCGTCAACCCAATTTCCACAGACTTTTTTGACAATTTCTGGCCCTATCTCACGAATAGCTTGGATAATGTTCGCTGTAAGATCTTCACTTATTCTAGATTGTACACATAACATCGACCTTTAAAGGCATCAACAAAAAAAAATCCAACAGCGTCAAATCGCAGCTTCGAGGTTGCCGAAAGAACGCAGATAAAAGCCCAAAAAACCGATTGTTTGATGGACTATGTGACTATCGCTATCGTCCTTAAACCTTAGTTTATCCAAGTTCATGTCCTTCATTTTACGAGGGCGGGTCAATAAGTCCGTGACTTTTTGAATTTCTGACCTCTTTACTGAAACAGCAACACTGCTCCTGTCAACAGGCATCTGTCAGTTGACTCCTGTCAAAATTTAAACTTGCTGCGTCAGTTAGTTTGTGTTTGACAGCTATTTTTATCAGACTACTCACTAATTTTAGGAGAAAATGGAAAAAAGTGAATTTCGTGTGCCAAGGCTAAGCTTGATAAATACTATGGGGACTCTGCACCATCGATTTCAATGGTAAAAAAGTGGTTTACTGAATTTCGTTGTGGCCGTACAAGCACTGAAGATGCCGAACGTCCTGGACGCCCAGTTGCGGTCTCTACACCCGAAACAATCGAAAAAATTCACGATATGGTGTTGGCCGACCGAAGATTGAAAGTGCGAGAGATTGTGGAAGCCGTAGGGATCTCGCATGGCTCAGTGGTTTCAATTTGGAATGATCACTTGGGCATGAGAAAGCTTTCCGCAAGATGGGTGCCGCGTTTGCGCTGGGGGTAATACCAGCATTCAACACATCACCTCCGGGTATCTCGAGCCGAATGCGAGCTTTGACCGGACACCGGCCCAAATAGCGTCACAGAGTCTTCACAGCAAGCATTATAAGATGTTGTGTCACTTATGCCTAGCATACTTAGGTGACTTGAAAAACCGGAAGCGCCGGGTAATATGGCAATAAGTGGATGGACAGCAGCATCTTTGCTCACGGTTTTGCAACATTGAGAAGAATTCTTTCAATTCGAGCTAATTCATCTGTACAAGCCCCCAATGTCAATAGAGCCCCCTACTGATTCGGGTCCTGCGAAACTCATGCCCAGTAATATACAATGGATTCGGCACCCTGACGTGGAAATGGTAAAAATTGCTTTTTAAGGTCACTGTCTGTGCTAAAAATAAAAAAAACACATTTTAAAGAGTGTTTGGAAACGGCAGTCCAAACTCCATTGTTGGGCTGGACGAAGAGTTCAAATTCAGCAGGGAAATGAAGTTCAGATAGCAATATCGAAACCTAGCAAGATAGCCGCAACGAACGGACCACATGCGTAGCTATTCAGGGCAACAGGAGATATCATGGGAAACTGTAAATTAATTTTAAAATTTTATCGAAGGAAAATAAGAGGCTATCGGAGCTGCGTTAAATAAAATGAATCAGTATCCTTTACTTCGGCGAAAGATATTATCTCTCATATTGGCTTTTCAAATAATTCGATTTGTTCTTGCATATTAGTGAGAGCTTTGACCATCTGTTTCGCAGCAAATTTTTCGAACAATTCTTATTTTACAACATCCAAGATGAAATTGCTCCCGATCGCCTTTTGAATTAAAAAAATTTATTACAGCTGCTCCAGTTACAGCAAGAAGCGAAATTCGTGCATTTGGAGTGATGAAAATCCACGCTGTTTGATGGGAACTCATGTTTTCTGGCATAATCAACTATAATACAAACATTGGCAATGCATTTTGATGTGTGTCTCAATTATCGCCCTATTACCCCGCTCAACGACTATCCCGACAACAAGTTCGGATTAATACCAGGAGACTTACTCATCGGTGCTCTATTTAAAGCCGTACTTGACCCGAAAGTTGACGACGTCCCAGTTAATCAGTCAAACACTGACAGCATTTGCAGCGAATGGACCGACAATTTTGGCGCGAGGAGTATTTGTCAACATTGCAGACGTGGGAGACAGGACAGTATCAAGATCAGTAACACCGTCGTCGTGAGGTAAAAAGATTCACGACTTACTTACTGGCGATTGTTTAGTGTAATTTAAGTCCACCCGGGCTATGACAGGTTAGCACGGAATGTTGTCCTTAAGACAGCATATGGATTGCGTACAAGACCAGTGCAGAACATACGAGTATGTCTACTTTTTGATGCTGATTTTTTTTTAACATGATTTTCCGACCAACCAGACTGTTTAGGATTACTGTTACTCATTCATCCATTTACCATCACTAGAATTGTTCGTTTTCATTCAACAGTTGGCTGACCTGCAAAGGAACATAATTTTACTTACTCTTTTTCGATAAATTGATCTTTTTCTAAATTTCATGGATTTTGTTGGGTAATATGATATCGTATACTAATTTTTGTTCATTTTCCCCTTTAAAAATATGGTAGGTGCAAATACATTATTGTCCGCATCTTCCACCTAAAAAAAAATGCAACTTACAATACCTTAAATGGCTACACAACTACAGGTACTTTAGAAAATACTTCATAAGGAACGTATTGTAGGGAAATTTTAGTTGAAGAAGGACGCAAAAGCCCAGAGATATGTACGTGGTTATTATTCAAAAGGATCGTAGTGCCATACTTGGTAATAGAATATCAGAATAAAATAAAATTCACAAAATTTCAATAGACTTTTAAGACCATTTCCAAGTAATTCAAAACTTGTTTAACTGAATGGAATTACGGTTCGGTTTCTATCTTGTATTTACTACTATCGTTCGCTGAGCATCTTATAAGGGATTTTAAGATATATTGTACATATATAAAATATATCCCCGAATAAAATAGAAAACAGAACAGGGTTATGAATGGTGCAAGTTCAATTAAATAAAAGTGTGCCTTTCGACTATGAGGTACTGTTCGTTCGTTCGTTTATGGTAAATACGTATGTCTTAAGTTGCGCATTATTAATTTCATTGAATATAAATTTTTCAGATTAAATGTAGGGAAAAGGATATCCTAAAGTATATCCAGAACACAAGCGCTGAAAACGTATAAATTTGCATGCTCTAACAGAAATTAATAAACAAAACCAAAAGTAACAAAAAAAATTGAGAAGAAAGGAAAATGAAAGCCAAAGATACAAAAAGACAGATACAAAATTGCAAACTACATTATTCTTTTGTTTTTGAAACGTTTTTGTCACAAATCTTAATTATTTAATTATCTACTATTGTTTTAGGGATAAAGATACGAATAAAGAACGAAAAACGTAATTAACATTAGTTTAATCGTGATTGCTTGGTTCATTACTGCGTGTCGTTTAACATTGTACTCGTAATAATTAACTAATTCGAATCAAACAGAACAAAACAGAAAAAAGAAAGAAAGAGAACGTGTATCTCGAACAAAGAAATAGAGAATAAGAGCTGTTTTTTTTAAACAAATAAATTATTTTTGTTTTTTTTTTTAAGGTAAAATTTTGGAAAGCGATATTGATGTCGGACCTGAAGAACTAGAGATATCTTGCGTTGGAGCCGTCAGTCCCTTTTGCTGTTGCTGAGAAGTACCACTTGGTCCGGCGCTTGGTGCCGTCGAAGTAGGTCGATATGATAGTCCACCACGGCTACGACTTCCCGGTAGAGTTGATCTTTCCGGACATTCGGGAATATTAACAATTGGTATCTCAAGCTGGGCCTGCTGTGATTGCTGTGACTGCTGAGATAGCTGCACTTGTAGAGCATTACTTGGATCCAATGCACCGATAGGTTTTAGCTGGACGGATGATTTATCTGCATTGGATTTACTAGCATCTCCGGCTTGCTTAAGTACTCGATAGATTTGGTCGATATCCGTGATTTCTATATCGCACACATAGGTAACAGTTTCAAATTCAATTTTTTTTTTTTATTTTTGCCTTTCTAAAAGTACTTATTTAGCTTATTTAAAACAAAGTGTCATGACAATACTCTCCCGAATTATAAATTAAAAAATATTAAAATTGGTCGCGCATAAATTAGAAAACAAAAAATTATTTTCTCAAATGAAAAATTATGTAATAAGTGTGCTCTAATTTTTTCTAAATTAATTCAAATTCAAATATTTGTCAACAAAACTCGTGTGTTTCTCTACGATGTGGTAGCCTAAATTAAGAAAAAAAAATTATAATTAAACGAACCTCTTTGAAATGCGCATGCTTCGCTAAGAGACAGGCTTTTTTTGTTAATTTAAAACTTTTGTTTTCGGTTTTTTTTTTTTTTTAATACATTTAAAGATTATATAAGCTCTGATATGCAGTTTAAGTAGGTATTTAGAATTTTATGACTTTTTATTTATTAAATTAGAGATTTGGCTGTTTTAATTGATATTTCCAATAATTTATTTTGAGTGTACCTAATTCTTCTAATCTGTCGATTCGTGGTGGACGAGCAGAAACACTTTGTAAATTGGCCACTTCTCCTATAAACGGTGAAGGTTTATATTTATTTTAATTTTTTTTTAATATTTTTTTTCTTAAATATTTTTCAGCTATAAGAGGTCTTTTAGAATCAATGGTTGATGAAAAAAGAAGTAAATAACTATTGAGATTGCTGTAGAGATGTAGGGCTGTCAAAAGTATGGTATGGTAGTAGGAGTGCTTTAAAGTATAAATGTATCCCGTGTTTCACCTACTGAGATCGGATTCACTTACTCCAATCTTGCTTGCGAAATTTAATGGCTGTAAAATAAGCGACATTTCATACCTCATTTTTCAACATGAAAATAAATAATAGGATAGGGTAGAACAACCACCAACAACATTCTGCAGTATTCTGAGTCTTATACTACACTCTCGGATCGGCGCAAGCACAGATGGATGATCATGTCTGCATTCGCAGAAGAGCTTACACTACACATTACTTTTAGCGCAGGTTCATATGTGTATCTAATACATATCGAGGTAGAATTGAAGTCAGAAGTGGGTCCAACGATGACCACATCAATAAAGATTTTTTAAGCATTTAGGCAGGTTATCGAAAAAGAACAGTGATGGAGGAGCTTTAATCGATCAAACGTAGACTAAAAAATTATGTTGCAGGTAGAATGTCCGGAACCCTAATAGGCTGAGTGTAGCCACATGATTAGAAAAGAGGCTTTAATCTGCTATATATCAGATATCACTGCTGTCCTACAAATGCAAATGGCGGGGATGAGGAAAGGAAGAATAGAAACCTATTGATGATTAACACAGATGGCACTAGTATTTTACGTAGGTACCTGCCATGAAGGCTCAAGACTATGTTGCGTCTTCGTACGAGACATCAAAACAATGCGTTGATCAGCGCCCTTCGGGTAGTACAAGTACCACCACCAGTGTCAGATTCGAAGTCATGTGTAAGGCACAAACTGACCCTTTGGTGAAGGGTCGAGGCCTATCAGCCATTCTGTGGGCCATGGCATTCGGTTGCAATGCAACTCCACATCGAGCAGACCAATCGGTTCCATAGCAATCAGATAGCATAGCAAAGGCCGTAGCTTGCTACAACATACGCTCCATCATGAGATGTCCAAGAACCATTCAGTCTACTATCCGAACGACAACTCGTGGCACAAGAATATAGCTTCCGGTTGATCTTCGCAGTCTTACGGTCACTTTCAGTTGGGCGCCTTACAGCCCAGGACTGGCAGCCCTTGTCACTTAAAGAATTCTCAACATACAATAAGATTCCACCCGCTAACTGCCTACTGCGTCTTTTATTAACAACTACTCTTGCAAAGCGACGGGTTCTTTCGAACCGTACGGTGTCAGTAAAAAGTCCACTGATATCGTAGGCCTCACCATTAAAGATGATGCCCATAGCCTACAAGTCCCAAACATCTGATTAATTTGGCCACTCGTACAGAACATGCAGCCATCCTCATGGGTAGCTCCACATGACCAGCTCGGTACCGCGCTTAGCTCTTTTTTTATGCAAAAATGCATTAAGAGAGCCATGTCCGGTCAACAAAAAGCACAGGCTGAGGATAAAACTCTGTCCACGTAACTCCCGCATGGTAACCCTACCTGATGATTACTACAGAGAGCAGACGATTTATGCAAGACATCATGAGTTATACTCATATGGCCGAATGTATGACTAAAATCAACACAAAAGCCAAATAAAAAGCTATCACACTTTCACAGAGGAAAATGACGATTTGGCAAAAAATTACTTCAAGGAGCTCCTCGACAAAATATGTGAGCTATGCTCGTACATTCATATTTCCCACATATCAACATTCACAAAGGCAGTAGCCTGATGAAAAAACCGTGAATCAGATTGATCCCTACTATGATCATTGGAGGACCCGTCTTTATTATCGACACGTTCGAGGAGCCAACGTCGACTCAGATCACTTGTGTTATTGTGGCCGTGCAACAGAACACCAAAAAAGATGGAATCACTAGATTCTCTGGTAAAAGATTTTTTTTATCGAGTCTCACCAGTGACAATATAAGTGAACCATTAGAGTTGCCGCATTCCCCATACCACAACGAAACCACTTTTTTGATGAAAACTATAAGAGATCACTTGCAGCTTCAAAAAAAGACTGGTTAAAAATATCTGAACTTAACACCAACTAAAATGTAGATACAGATTGCAGATCTTAGAAAAAACCCAGAAACTTTCAGTTTAAACCGACTACTTGTGAATGAATCTGAAGACTGCTTGTAACAGCACTTTAACAATAGAAACGATCTAGAAAGTCATGGCAAGTTTAACCATTTCTGTCAAAGAAGTTTTACTTAGAGGATTAATAATGGAGAACGTTCGCTGCTTCATAAAACTTGGTAACGTAACCAAAGATGCCCTTTGTGTTACATAAGAACTTCGGCAAGTTAAACATCAGGCGTTGCCTACCTTCGATTGATAAAATGAGCCCTACATCTTCCGACTGAAGTAGAGGCACAACATTATCTCGACTTAGGTACTGTGTTTTAATGAAAAGCGACCTTAGTTAAGTGAACATAGAACGAGGTAATCCACGCAAGGCCGGGCTTAGTCTAGCAGCTTAGTCAGCAGTCTAGGTCTGCAACGGTCTGTGGCGCAGTCTTAATTGAAAGTAAGTAACAAATGTGTTAAGCACAGCTTAGCCATGGTAAAACCTTTGTGTTGTGCTATTTCTGACAAGTTCATTCTTGACCAAGTCCAATAACATTGGACATGTTGGGGTGGACTTATTTTAGAATATTCCACAAATATCATAGTTTTCCATAAAAGAAACAGTCCGTCAAGTTAATCACAGACCTTATAAGATCACGCTGAACATATTTACACTCAGCACAAACAAAGAAAAATACAGTAGAAAACAAACGTACGTAGATAAGTACGTTGGTTTTGAATGTTTGCCACTCGCAATGATTAGCAAATAAAGAATTCGACACGGCATTTCATACGCGTTTTGTGGGGCTTATGGAAGAATTATGGAATTTAAGAAAGCGTACGAATGTTGAGAATTTTTCCCGGAGCTAAATGTTTTTGGCAATGTCATTGGAGTGAGAAAAAACAGCAAAGGCAAGAACAATGCAAGGCAAAAGGGTAAAAAGGTGTCGATTGGTTTTGCAATTTTTGCAGAATAAAGTTCTTGGTTGAACCTTTCAACCTGAATGATGTAGACCAACAATTCTGTCCACGCGACCTGGATGAAGTGAAGATATCAATATCTAAGCTGAAGTCCAACAAAGCTGCTGGAGCGGACGGCTTAACCGCCGATCTCCTCAAAACGGCAGGCGATGACTTGAGAAGGAGCATATACCAACTCATCTCTAAAATATGGTCAGATGAAAGTATGTCCGATGAATGAAACCTCAGTATTGTTTGTAAGATCCTCAAGAAAGGAGACCCTCTAAACTACGCCAAATAGAGAGGCATCAAGCTTCTTAACATCGCTTCCAAGATCTTATCTGCAATATTGTGTGAACATCTGAAGCCGTTCGTCAACGACCTCATAGGTCCATATCAGTGTGGCTTCAGCCAGGAAAGTCCACCATCAACCAGATATTCACAATACGGCAGACCTTGGAGAAGACCCAAGAGCTTCAGATCGATACCCACCACCCATTTATCGATTTTAATGCCGCCTATGAAAGCAACTGTAGAGACGAGCTATATAGAGCCATGTCTAGTTTTGACATCCCTGCCAAACTCGTCCGCCTGTGCAGGATTACAATGCAGAATTCTCGCTACTCCATTAATGACCTCACGGAGACCTTTGATATCAAAAAAGGATTTAGACGAAGGCGATGCGCTGGCATGCGAGTTCCTTAACATCATACTTGAAAGAATAGTGTAAGACTCACAAGCATATACCACAGGGGCACAATCTTTCAAATGGTCGTCCAATTTCTCGCATACGCCGACGATATTGACATAATCAGAGTAAGGACACGTGATGTCAGTGGCCTTAATAATCTCAGTCCTGCTCTATGGCGCAGAGGCATGGACATTATCAAAAATGATTGAGGCTGCTCTTGACTGCTTCGACCGTTTTGGTAGCTCGAACTTCCACTGGTTGGCGGTTTATTAATTATTAATTTCGAAACTAAATTAGCTAAGTCTACACTGTTTCTCTCTATTTACAATCGAAGAGCAGGTATATAAGTCCAAGAGTGAGTACTTTCTTCTTCAAACAATATAATGAAGTGGAAAGAGCAGCTAACAGACATTTATAGAAAAAAAAGAGTGACGGAGAGCGAACAGTGCCCTGCGGCACAGCAGCATTTATCGTGCATATCTGACTTGAATCTGTATCTTCAATTTGTATGTAGGTACACTACTATTCGACAAATGAGCCTGGTGCCAAACTCTGTCCTATACCTAGTTTAACTTTTCAAGTTTAAATATTGGCTTTCATCAAGTTGGTTTTGATTCGCTCCACTTAGCGTTCAACTGGTCATCAATTGTAAGAGTTGCTTCGAAAATGATACCATCAGTCGTTCAGCAGTATTCGTGTTTTGAGATGTTTCATGTGTCTACTGTTTATAAGCATTACCTTCCGTTGGAGAGAAGAATATTCGCCTTTTTAATGGACAGATTGCTCTACTATCCAAGTGAGGAAGAACAGTCCCCTCACCGGCAGACTTCGGTGATCCTTGAATACTCTTTTTACTAAATATTTGAGCGCGATGGCGAATTTGTTCTATTGAAGATTCGAATATAGTTTGGCTTGAAACGAACCCAAGTTAACAAAGCCTTCCTCGAAATGTCTAACAGTAATCTGTTTTAATAATTTTTGCAAAAGATTCTATTACCAGTTCAATGATATCTCTTTTAAAAGAAAAACTTTAATCCATTTCCTGAGTTATCTAGCACATGTAGGACGACTGTCAATATCATATTTTAAAGATTTTATGAATTCAATTCAAAAGGTCAACGGAGTAAGCTGAAAATGAAAATTATCTGCTGAATGAAAAAAAAGGATAAAATGTAACATGAACAATATGGTCGTCCACAACCCGATAACAAGGACTTTTTTCATTTATATCAAATTTTACACTAACCACTTCTTTTCATGTGCAACTCGAATGTGCATTCAACCGTAAGGAGTGTGTCTACGTCATGTACGAGTACTATCCGTATGTTGTCTTTAAAATTTAAAATCCATTCATTTCAGAAGAGGAGGGCTATTTTCAGAGAAAATGCTGAGTAAACTGGAAAATCGAGTCATGAGTGGACAAACATATTAGTGCTCACTCACCGTGCAAATAGCTGACTCGATAATTTTAAATCAAACTTGGGTTACTTGAATCAAGTATCGCACGGAGCATCAGTGCTTCCTTTTTTTTTTTTGGTTTAACTTCGGAATCAAAATGAATCCTGTTTATCGTGTGGATTTATCCAAATTTCCATACGGTCAGATGCATGATTGTTTGCTTTTCGCTTATATTTGAGAGGAAGAAGCATCTCAAAGTGCCCTTTACTCGATTTTGATATTGGAATATACTCATATGTATCCATACTTTTGTACGTGGGTTAAGTTATGATATCAATACGAATACGAGCAAAATGATGGCATTCTACATTTCAGGCAAACACCACTTCTTTGGCATTTCGTTTCAATATTTTGTTATCCCTTTGAATATTTCGGTAGCAGCATCCTTCAGTTCTGATTACAAAGCCATTGACGATATCTTTATGAAAGTATCTATGACAATATTTACTAGGAGCAAAGCATGTAAGTACTTAAGAATTCAAAACAAATTGTCTTCACTGAACATCCTTTGCTGTTGCTTCTTCTCTTAGTAAGAAATATCTATGCACTTTTTAACTTTGAGAGAAGTGCACTTAATGAATTGGTCTACACTCTGATAGCTGTAAGAAACAATGCACACTCTTGTGCAAGGCAAAACTGTCATACGAATAAAGTATTAGGTCAGCCTGAAGACTTTGTTTCAGTTCATATAGAGAAAGGGGCACACAAATACAAATGCTCACATTCTATGGATCCATTGATATCATCAAACAATCGCCCGCTTTGACAACACTTAAGCTACCCTTTTGTGTATTCAACAAACTAAGCAATATGTGTATGTTTCAAGTAGAACAATGTATCTGACAATATAGCCATGTTGGTATATTTAAAAGAAAAGATAAAGATACTCATGCGTTTAAGGAGATAAAATAACTGATATAAGCAGCATCATTGAAAAGCCTTATAAGACTTTGAAAATGATTTCGTATCGATAAGTTCCCTAAAAGGCTTCTTTGACACACTCAAGGGTCAGGGCTTTTATTATTTCCTAGACTGAGAAAGGATTTTGAAGAATTAGTTGTTGAGATAAATTCTGAAGACCACATCCATTTCATACTCCAACAGATGTGGCCACAAAGCCCTAACAGGTTACGATCTATAAAGAGAAAGGGCTCTCTTATGAGACTGTACAACAGTAAAGGCGACATGAAAAACTGTAACAGATACTTATCAGTGAGACAAATTTCTTAAACAGCGAAAATTGAGTGCTTTCAGGGTAGTGCAGATAGACTTCGTGTTAGTTAACGTGGTTGTACAAGGCTAATTCTATATTGATGAAGGAACACCATTGGGGTACGAAACATCTTCAGTCGGTTTCAACGAAGTTGAATGGACGTCATTTTTATCTCAACAACATCAGAGACGGTTTAATGACATTGAGATGATTGGCATGACACTTCCAAATGAGATAAATACTATTTTGTTGAAGGACCTCACTCCCCAGGTATAGGGATTGGAAGAAACAACAATTCAGAGACAGACGACATCCTGGGATATCAATGGATACTTTATCAAAGAATTATTACTCTTAACAGAACACGAGCTGTCGAACAAATTTCAAAGTGTGACTACTATAAAGAAGGAAGTCAACGTTTTTTGAAGTGAAAAAGTCTTGTGCTTTCGACCTCAGAGATTCCTTCAGCATTCGAGGTGTTAAAACTTTTGAAGAAGCCCACATCCATTAGGATAATTACCTTTCTAGGTCAGGGTAACGTACGAATGCGAATACGAGGGCGGGTCAATAAGTCCGTGACTTTTTGAATTTCTGACCTCTTTACTGAAACAGCAACACTGCTCCTGTCAACAGGCTCCTGTCAAAATTTAAACTTGCTGCGTCAGTTAGTTTGTGTTTGACAGCTATTTTTATCAGACTACTCACTAATTTGAGGAGAAAATGGAAAAAAGTGAATTTCGTGTGCCAAGGCTAAGCTTGATAAATACTATGGGGACTCTGCACCATCGATTTCAATGGTAAAAAAGTGGTTTACTGAATTTCGTTGTGGCCGTACAAGCACTGAAGATACCGAACGTCCTGGACGCCCAGTTGCGGTCTCTACACCCGAAACAATCGAAAAAATTCACGATATGGTGTTGGCCGACCGAAGATTGAAAGTGCGAGAGATTGTGGAAGCCGTAGGGATCTCGCATGGCTCAGTGGTTTCAATTTTGAATGATCACTTGGGCATGAGAAAGCTTTCCGCAAGATGGGTGCCGCGTTTGCTCACAGTCGACCACAAACACATGTGCAGTTGCCATGGCAAAAATCCATGAATTGGGCTATGAATTGCTCCCTCATCCACCCTATTCTCCAGATTTGGCTCCGAGCGACTACTTCTTGTTCCCAAACCTGAAGAAATGGCTTGGTGGAAAAAGATTTGACTCCAATGATGAAGTCATCTCGCAAACAAAGGCCTATTTTGAGGACCTCGACAAATCATTTTTTTTGGAAGGGATAAAAAAATTGGAGAAGCGTTGGACAAAGTGTATAGAGCTCAAGGGAGACTACGTTGAAAAATAAAATTATTTTTTTATCAAAAAATCTATGTTTTAATCCAAAAGTCACGGACTTATTGACCCGCCCTCGTATCAGAGCCACAACAGAGTCAAGTCAGATGTGAAATCAATTGATGAGCAGAGCCGGCGTTGATCTCTAGTACATATCAGAGTACTGCGACTCCTGATATCAAATTTGTACCCACTGCATACCAATCGAATGCATCTCAATAATAAAATTTGATGTCGACTTGAATGAAACTCCCAGTAGCCAATACGCCAATTTTTAAGTCTAGGCCTGCACTCTTAGATTGGGCGACTTCTTCAAAAAGAGGATAGTGTGCAAAAACAAGAGGCTTTAGGGACTATCCTGCTTATCATCCATCTTAAATGGCGGGAGTTAGATCTCTGAGGTGGATGCTTCTCACAGAAAGGAAGAATGCTCTATGAAGCTGGTATGATGCACAATTGTGACTTCCATCAAACGATGCCACAAAAATCCCCCTATCCTATCGATTATTTCTTTTAAAAAGGAAACTTTTACCTTTCCTGTGATAACTCTCCAATCATCTTGACAATAAGTAAAACTTTAAGACAAATTGGAAAGGCTTCAAGAAAGATATCGAAGAAAAAGTAGAGCTGAGAGTATCACGAAAGAAACTCTGTGAACTAGAAGTTAAAGTTGATCACATTGTAGAAATCGTTCAGTATGCCGCATGGAATAATAACCCTATCAAAGGAAGAAACCGGCAAACTACGGTGTAAATAATTCGACGGAGAAATGGTAAGCGAAAAAAGACAACCTCGTAAGAAATAACAGCAAAGTCGTGTTCTACAGCATGAAATACGTTTAAATAACCTGTGCATGCTGCTGAAAAATCAATAAAAAAAACTTTAAGAGCCGTGCAGTAGAGACGTATCTCTTGGCAGCAAAAAGGAAATCGATTTATGTGATTTGTAAAGCACTGAAAGGAACTAAAAGATCTAGGGCCTCGGGCTCACCAATTAGAACAAATAACTGCAAATAGGCGAAGGATGATTAGCAAAACGAGTAAATGTTCGCTTCTCGTCCGGAAAAGACCTTCATGCTCTTCGAGGGTTACGGACTTATTCACAATATCAGTGAATCAGAAAGAGCATTAGAGAAGTCCTCAAAATGCTCTCTAGAAAAGAAATAACTTTGCTTTTTTATATTAATAATGCCGCACTGATGTTTAAATACCTTTAGAGCCAGTGAAATGTTGCTGCGGTCATAATTGTCCCGAAACCAGGAAAACCTTTGAAAGACTGATTTCAATTCTTCAAATTGATGAAAAATCTCTATGTACAGTTAATTATTGGCGGAAAAAATCCTATCCCTAATCACCATTTTGAATTCAGGAATAAACATTCCACTACTGATCAGCTGCATTGAATCACCGACATAATTGAGAAACCCTTGGAAGGAAAAAAGATTTGCTCAAGTGCATTCCTTGTTGTTTGGCGAGTTTTGATAAGTTGTGTCATGAGGGCTTAAAATAAAAATTACAGAAGGTTTTGCCACTGAGCTGTGATAATACACAGACAAAGTAACTGGAGAATAGAATTTTCCGACTCGGAAACGAAGTCTCGACGTACCGCAGGGAAGTATCCTCGGCCCACTTCTATTTGATTGAGACATCTCCCAAGAAAAGAGAAAGGTAAATACCTTGGAATGACACTTGAAGTTAAAATGAAAGTCGCAGTCAAAAAAAAAAACGTGGCATACCACCTTGATCAAAAAGTTCACGAAATAACCACCGTGTGGCGCTCCCATTGTTCAGAGTTAAGTTCTGTTTTCTGTTTTTTGTTAAGTTGGTACATTCCCTCTGAGTCTTAGCGTTATAGCTTGACATTTGCAAAAGTTACGTAGCCAAGAGTACATCTACGAGTATCTTTGTGTGTGTTGGCGATTTTTTACAATTTTAGAAATTAATTTTAATTTGCAACAACGAACTTGTATTAAATTTTGCGTAAAAAAAGGATTTAATGGTGCACGAACGTTGGAAATGTTGGAAATTAGAAAAGTGTTGCGGCAACAATTCTAAAAAGAAAACGGTCATTTACCAGTGGCACGGTTCGAAAGTGGTCGTGAGTCAATCGAAGATGATAAACGCAGTGGCAGGATTACAACGGTATAGTGCATCATGAGTTTTTGCCAGAAGGCCAGACAGTATTCATTAATATCGTAGGAGGTGTGTACGAATCTCAGTACTAAGAGCAATGACTTTCGAATGACGATGAGATGCTGTGAGATCTTTTGAAAAATTTTCGGCTTCCCTAGCCGAAAAGTAAGGAAAAAAATATATCGATCGTCAGTTATTTTCTACAATCCATGGTCCAGAACAAACTTAGGGCTTGGAAATCCTGAAGAACTCTCCCAAATTTTTGATTACATTTTAACAATGCATTAGTGGTTCACTTTATGGCGGTTGAGGATATGACACTCATTGAAGGACTCCCTGGTGAGAGTACTTCACCTTATTAGCAAGTGAATTAAAGTCATCTCATCCACAATTCAATGATGGCGATATGGTATACACCAGAAAAGATTGTGGACCTGTATTCTCGATTAGAAGTCGAAGTCGGTGTAGAATTTGATCCCAACCAACGGCATACAATTCGAAGATGAGAACCTGCTCCTTATCATATGAATAATAAACCTTTGGTGTGTCACAATAGTTAAAATTCTTAGTTTAGCTCAATATGACTAGATCTAAACAAAGCATAATGCGTCTGTTTGTACTTTTGTACGCCTGATTATTTTATAAATAGGGAACAACGTACTGTTTTTGTATGTACAACAGCTTTGTTGCACATAGCAAAATTGAAATTCTGTCTTCCAATAAAGGATAAGACAAGCCCACGACTGTATGAAATAGCTTAGATTACTATGGAACTTCAAACGATTTCATTTAATCTGGGTCTGGACTTAATAGCCAGCAAATAATTTGCCTCGGTATCCATGATACCAGAAGCCATTAGCTTCTAAAGCAGTTGCACCAATAAGTACACTGTTTCACTGTTAAGTAGAAAATGAGATTGACAAGCCTTTGACCTGCTTTTACCAGCTTTCTTCCCAAAAATATAATTGCCCAATTCAGTGACTTCAAAATGTTTAATGATTTCTCTCATTGAAGCTGAAGAATTATTCACAGTGCATACATATGTATGTATGTCGAAGGTGCAACGAGGATGAAAGAACAGGTGAGCATACTCATATACTGTAGCTTGCTGCTGTAAATCCCTAAACAGGCCACATGTACCAAAGTTACATAGGTGGAAGAGATAGCTGTTAGTTCACTTGTAATTTTTGATATAACCTCAGCATAGGGGAGAAATAACATGAACTATAAAACCTTGACAAAGAAAAAAAGAAAAAAAAAGTGTGTATTCAAAGGACGTACTCGTATGTTTTACCGAAAATACATTCCTATCCGAAGTTCCTACCCATCAAATCCCTTCGAATATATTTTGTTTTTTTTTTCTGTTGCAGTGACACCTCGAAAGTATCTTGATTTATTCTTGGAAGTAAATTTTGTATACTTTCGCAAGTGTCACCCAAGAGTACAATTCCATGAAAACCTTCTGCGACATCCGAAAATAACAAATTCGTATCTATTTCGTCTGGGCTAGATTCAAGCTGCAATAATCCTATTTTACAACGTGAAATACATTTCAACACGATTACATGGCCCCCGTACAGCAATCTCAAAGTTTTTCAATTACCCTCTTTTCTGTTTTTTATTTTTTATCAGATATCCTTTCAGATACTGTTCAATAAGAAAACAAAACAATTTGACAATCTGATTTCTCTCTTCAATTTCAAAACACTAAAACCAAGAAAACGAAAATAAATTCTAACAAAATCTTCACCAAATAAA
The DNA here is from genome assembly GCA_928272305.1 of Volucella inflata. Classification (NCBI taxonomy): domain Eukaryota; kingdom Metazoa; phylum Arthropoda; class Insecta; order Diptera; family Syrphidae; genus Volucella; species Volucella inflata. The sequence goes on along the minus strand of OV743717.1, from coordinate 77,475,433 downwards.
ATTTGAAAAAGACAAAAAGATAAATCAAAAGCAAACAAAGCAAAGCAAAACAAAACAAAATAGAAAATAGAAAGTTTAAAAAAAATATTAGAAAACAACTTTCGGAATAACTTACATATGTATGTACGGCTAGTACACGGAAATACAATAAAATAAAAAAAAATAAATAAAACAAAATCATGGAAAGTAAAAAACGAAAAAAAAGTAAAAACGCAAACAAAAAAAATAGAAAGAGAAATTTCAAAGAAAATGAAACAAACCCGGTTATTTCCTCAGAACAAGGATACAAATGTATAGAATCCATGTCCTTTTTTTGTTTTTTTTTTTCTTTGCACATTCAAACACACGCTCACACTCAAGCATACATATCCTTAAGATAGGATTTGCGCACTCGAAATGAAACGAAATTCAACTTACTTTCTTCCTCGACATCCACACGGTTCTCTAGCTCTGAAGTACTCTTCTGTCGTCTTAGGAGCTTCTGCTTAGCCTGGCATCTTGGCAATTGTGGTGCACAGTCTCCATGTGTGTTCAGCTTGCATATTCTACATCGTAATCCTTGCCTTGTGTGTCCTATTGCATTTGCACCAAGAGAAATAACATAACATTAACATTTATTTAAAAACGTGCCCATGCACTCGCATGTAAAGAATGATAGTGCTGCCAATTTTGGAAAACTACTCGTATTTTTTTTTCTCCTAACTAATTATTCGTACATACGAGTATGTATCTACTTTTCTTTTCAAGATTTAAGGATATTTTAAACAATGTGCTAATGTGATAAGACATTTTACTATGAAAGACTTTAAGAAATTTTTATTTTGTTCATGGCATACATGTGAAATGTCGAATAAGATCGGTAGCAGAGTTCCCACTTAATTGAAATAGATTAAGTATTTATTATGTTTGTCACATCACGTGAAATGGTTCTAAAAGTCATATACAGAACAGATAAACCCTTATAGAAGATAATCCACTAAAATCATCAGCAATTTCAGAATATCCGAAATAATGAAGTTCAAAATTCAATAGGATGCCGTTCGGATACTCTGCTCTATGACAAGGGATATAGCGTTTTTGAAGCTGTGTAAAAAGTTGCGAAGCAACAAAAAGCCTCGGATACAGACGGATTAATTGTTGAACACCAATGCAAACGAATTATCTAAGGACAACGAACTCCGGCTATGCACGTGGAATGTTAGGTCTCTTAAGAATCACTAGCAGCCAAACAACTAGCGGATACCCTAGACTGCTGCAAAGCAGACTTAATCGCCATCCAAGAAATGCGATGGAATCGGCCGGACAAAAAGAATATGAGAAACTGCGACATCGACCACACTGATGGTTTTTGACGGCAAAAGCAGCGCCTATTTGGATGCGGATTTGTTGTTGGAGTTAGACCTAGGCAAGAAGTCTTGAGTTTCCAGTATGTGAACCGCATCAAGACTTAATTTGCCAACATTAGCCGATATGAGCTCTTGAATAAGACCTATGAGCAACGCCCCTAGCTATGACATCAAAATTGCCCTTGGCGATTTTAATAAATAGCTAGGAAGAGAGGGCATCTTAGGTAGAACTGTAGCCTGCATGACCCCACCTCCGATAGCGGACTCAGGCTAATCGACTTTGCGGCGGAAAGAAACATTGTCGTACCTAGCAAGCGGTTCCCCCATCTCTATATTCACGAGGGGACTTGAAAAATTCCTGCCCAATCAAATGTCAACCAGATTGACCACATTGCGATCGACGCAAGACATTCCTCCAGTATTATGGATATCCGAACGTTCCGAGGAGCCAACATCGACTCGGACCATTACCTTCTTGTAGCCAAGGTACGATTGCGGATTTCTCGAGTAACACCAAGGCAACGAACGAACAACACAAGCTAATTTTGTGAGGATTTTCGACGACAGAAGGCTACAATTGCAAAAGATCGCCAAGTCTTTTTCCGATCGGGGTCTCTTACCGCCAGCATCAAGCATCGAACGCCGACGGCAATACTACCAAAAAGCCATCAGGGATGCTGCTACGGATATGCTGTGTTTCACTCGACCACCTCAGCGAAACCCCTGGTTTGATGACGAATACCGGAAGGCACATGCAGTTAAGCAATATGCATATCATCGGCGCTGCATAGAAGAACCAGAGCTGCTCATGAACTCTATGAGCGGAAGAGGAGAGATGAACACCGGCTTCTCAGGAAGACAATGAAAGAGCATGAGAAGCGCGCGGTCGAGGAAATTGAGAGATGCTAATCCAGGAATGAGGTTCGGAAGTTTTACCAAAAGGTAAAAGTAACATGCCACAGAAACAAAACCCGAACCGAAGGCTGTAGAGATGAACAAGGGAACATCGTGGTAGGCAGTCGATGCTGAGGATTTGGAAAGACTTCTGAAGAGTGTACTCGTATAACGGCAATGACGAACCAAATACCGCTGTCAGACACAATCAACCTTTCAACCTGGACGATGATGACCAACAATTCCGTCCACCCGACCTGGAGATGAAGTGAAGATAGCAATGTCTAAGCTCAAGTCCAACAAAGCTGCTGGAGCGGACGGTCTGATTGCCGAGCTCTTCAAGGTGGCAGGAGATGACTTGGTAAGGAGTATTCAACAAGTTATTTGTAAAATAAAGTCGGACGAAAGTATGCCCGGTGAATGGAACCTCAGCATTGTTTGTCCGATCCTCAATAAAGGAAACCCTCTCAACTGCGCCAACTATAGAGTCATCAGTCTTCTTCACATCCCATACAAAATCGTATCTGCCATATTTTATGAACGCCTGAAGCCGTTCATCAACAACCTGATAGGTCCATATCAGTGTGGCTTCAGGCCAGGAAAGTCCACCATCGACCAGATATTCACACTACGGCAGATCTTGGAGCAGACCCACGAGCTTCGGATCAATACACACCACCTATTCATCGATTTGAGAGCCGCTTATGGCAGCATCTATAGAGGCAAGCTATACAGAACAATGTCTAGTTTCGCCATCCCTGCCAAACACATCCGCCTGTGCAGGATGAATATGGAGAATGCACGCTGCTCCATCAAGAGCGTAGCGCAAACATAAGAGGCACAATCTTGCAAAAGTCAGTCCAATTACTCGCTTACGCCAATGATATGGACATAATCGGAAGAAAGCAGCGTGATGTCAGTGGCGCCTTTCCAAGTATTGAGACGAAAGCGGCGAAAATGGTCAATGAGGGCAAGCCAAGTAGCTATATGCTGTCAAGCAAACTGAACACTGAACACCGACGTCTCAGACAGAAGGTCAGCGTCGACAGGTCCACCCGGGACTGTAGCGCGACCTAAAGTAAGTAAGTAACTTAATTCGGAAAAAGTTATGAACAAAATTGATAGAACATACTCTTGCTTCAAGGCAACATTTCAGTTTTCAAAGATCTACGAGTAATATCCAAGAAGGATACACAGTTATCAGTAATTGATTCTCCCACCTTTCAAACGTGGTCGAGAAATGAATATGCCAATCATCTGAGACAAGAAAGACAAGACCCAAATTTATCCTGCAGTACATATTATGCGAGTACATAACGTTGATCTAATAACATTCCGCGATTCGTAGCATACGGGAGATTGGTTCGTGCGCGCTATAGGAGGTATGGTGGATTGGTCAATCAAAGTGATCAGAAAGAAGTCAGTAATCAGTTATCTCATCCACATGCTAGCAGACGTTGAGCCCCCTATCATACAAAATGCCGCGGTCGCGATGGGATTGAAGGGAGGAGATGGTTGGTTGTTGAGAGGGTAGAGTCGGAGAGAAGATTGATGCCGCTTATGTGAAAAGGTGATGGATTGGCATTTGGCGATATTAAGTTCTGAACAATGTTTGAGGCACCAAATCTAAAAACTATTGTCTTGTTGAAGGAGGAAGAAGTGGGGAAATGGTTTTGAAAAATTTAATGTCGTCACCGTATAGGGAGATAGGGGAGTGTCTGATGATGAAAAGAACAGGACCTAGATGGCTGCCTTGTGGTACTTCAGAGGTGCCCAAAAATAGAGTCGAATAGGTTGACCTAAAACGAAGACTGTAAAAATGGTTTTCCAGGTTCAAAGCCGAGAGCAGACGATTTGAAGAGTATTCATCGACGGGAGATTTTATCGAAAGCCTAGCTTAAATCAATTTCAATTATATCGACTTTATTACTATACTAACATAAGTACATACTAACACAAGTATTCTATGATGGTAGACTCCATCAATTGTGTACGCATCAGCAATTATTTTCTGCAGCGTGATCTTAATTACTCGTATATTCAAAGGCAGTGCGACGATTAGAAATTTAAGACCAATAATCATTGAAAAGGACTGCATTGGCGATGCCGCATCTAACTTAATAAGTTTTTGAATCATTTTTCCGAGAAAAAAGAGATAAATGTTTGCCTTGCACATTTTGACCTTAAAATGAAAACTATTTCGCAACAGTCACCTTATTGGTGAAATGATTCCGCTGTTGGACAGGCAGTAACTTAGAATTGTGAATAGATACTATCCCAGAAGAACCTTTTCCAAAATGGCTCGTCTGATATGATCGACGATCGGAGATCGAAAAGAGAGTCCACTATTTCTCGGTTTGTTTCCATCGGACGCTTTTCTCCATATTGGTCTTAGCGGGGTAGAACACGGTAGGTAGGTATTTTGGTAATACACCTTTCCCAAGTTCGTACGAGGGTCGAGCATCTTATCTCCGACAAGTACATCGTAATCAATGCTTAGGATCTCCTCGGTTTTAGTTCTGCATTTAAGGACAATGATCGAGTGGATACTAAAACGCTGTACACAGAGTTCGGATGACTTCATGAAGGAGAGAAAGATAACAAGCTTTCTTAAGTCGGTGATAAATAGTAACGCACAGTGTTTTGGGTATAAGTTACCTTAATGACAATTAGGGGGTTTGCGCGGAGAGACCGAGTTCGTTCATACAAAAGGGTGCCAACGGAAGGTAAGGCCTGCTTCCTAGGATCAGTTAAGTCCCAGCAGTGAGTACGTAAGTAGAGTGGTGTAAGAAATAACAAGGAAAAAATAAAGATGTAACCTTCTATACGTTTCGGGAATTCAAGGCTGATCCCCAAAATAATTTTGAATAATTCGGGAGCATTTTTCTAGAGTATACCTATTTATTATGATTGGCTTAACACTGAACACAAATATCAAAGAACTGTCAAAAGTTTGAAATTTACCTTTCTTACAAAGATTATATACGTATACCCTGATTTAGATAGATTTTTTGTTTACAATTAATTGGGAACTCTGACTACTACTACGACGTGTGAACAAAAACATTGTCCAGAGGACAGACGTCTAAAAATGTAGAAGAACGAAAATAAATTTAAAGATTTTAAATTTAATTTATTTTTTCTACTGAATTCACATTTCACAGAACTTTTTAGATGAGCGAGGAGTTACTCCTACATCGACCATAAAACTGATGATAATGACATAGGTGGGAGTACGAAGAGATAAAGGGATGTTCGTCCTTGTAGAAACGTAGATTTACACATTCACTACTCCCATATGCATTTTATGGAGGACTTGTGTGAACTATTGTTGTGCGTGTATGAGAGGAAAACTTTAAAGTTTACCTAAAATACCTAAGCTACGTTCGGTAGTTAGGAGAAAAAGTGAGAAAAATACCAGTATTTGCTTTAAAAAGAAAAAGAAAAGATGTAGATATACTTATGTATACAATTACCTCGAAGGATCTGTGAGCAGACATCGCATGCGGTGATTTTCTTGTACGTATACTCTTGCAGGTGATGACTTCCGTCTTCGTTGGGTCGCAGGGGTTGAGAAGGTGCACCTCCAGTGGCACCATTTCGCCTAAACACCAAGTAATAAATTTTCAAAACGTTAATATCTATGCGAGAAAATGCACATATTACATAGGTTATAGAGATACAGAGAGAAATACGTATGGTATGTATGTTTGTTTAGATAAAGTTAAGTGGAAAAAGGTGTGAATATGTAAATAGATAAAGTGTCTGTGGATTTGTGTCGAACAGCACAGGATTGGGGATTATGAATGTTCCTTTTTGTATCTTTTGCTGAAACTCTACGAGTACATGTACGAGTATCATTGCGTACGAGCTTATGTGTGTCTCTTTGAATGTTTGTTTTGTAATTGTAAATTCTCGTTCGTACTCGTATGTTCGTGCAGGAGGAGGCCAAGGTAAGCGATTAAGTTGTTTTAATTGGATTCATTGGAATCGAAAGAAAAACGATAATTAATGGGGTGATAGCCCTAGAATGAGGTTTTGCAAAGCAAAATTGTATTAACTTAAACACAGGCTAGATAAGCACAATAATATTACGAATACGTATACCATACATATTGACAGGTCAAGGTTTAAAGGCTATCCAAAGGCTCAACATTAAATTACCACATGTCAGTCATTTAATGAGATGTTGTGTTAATGGAAGCATTAAACGATTAAGGTGTAACGTTGAAGGTGACAACTTGACAACTTTCTTTTGATCCAATGGAATTAAGGGTGAGTGGTACTTGATTAAATTGTAGTATTTCAATTGCTTTTTCTTCTGAAATTTAATGTCTGGAAAGGTTAAATAAATATCCACCATGTTTTGGACATGTGTCATTAATTTAAGTGACAATTTTAATACGGCCCTTGTCGTTATGTTTAAGACATTCCTAATATCTGTTCTTAAGGACAGAAACACCATAACGAGCATTATTCCATGAAAAGTTCTCGAATTGACCTAGATTTATACACATTTTCTAGCTTTTGCTAGTGTATAGGTTAAGAAGATAATACGGATGTGGTAGGGAATCTATCCAATGAGAAGGAGAAAGCCCAAGTAAATGGTGAAAAATTGATCGTAAAGACTTAGTAAATTGCCCACTCTGAAGGAATAAAATGTCAATCGACTAGCTTCCGCATATCCTCCATTTGATACACCATTAACCAGTTAACTCTGTCTGTTTTAGCACATTGAATTGGTGTAAGGAGCTGCCAACCTTTCCATAAAGCAGTTGCCCATTGTACGAGTAGTATAAACACAGGTTATATGGTTGACTTTTAGTGTGCTCAGAATTGAATCGCGTTTGAATAATAACTGTTTGTATACGCTATTAGTTATACCAAATCCTCCAATCGACACAAGATCTATTTTATGGCATGCAGCATCGGAAATACTAGCCGTATTCACGATGTAATTGCCAAATTTCGTCCTAAGCCCAACAGCCATGCACTCTTCTATGGCAGACTACTTCTTTCATGCCATTCGCAAAATTCAAAACAAAGCCGCTTTAAAAATTGGTTGAAGAAGAACTGGTGTATTTGTACTGCTGCATTACATAAGAGCTGTTTTAGGAAGCTCGCAACTGTCGAACACAGCCCTGGGCATAACTTTTTCCGGCTGAATTGAAAACAAAGACACAGACTACGTAGTAATGATAGGTAAAAAGTGTGCCATTTAGTGGTTCAAAGGTGAATCAAGGCAGTATCTATCCAGACATATAAATACAAAGGAAAATTATTCTCAAGCAACGTGTCCACGTTCCGTACTTAGGATATCTAAACCCAAATATGTAATGCTACAAAATTTTATATTATGTTGATTTCCAACGAAATCCGCTAAGCCATTGAGGAGGTGACCATGGAACAAACCCAAAATAATGTATAAGCCGACCCAAAATCCTAACCCATTGCCAAAAGCATCTTTAGAGTACCTAGTACAATTGCTAGCATATCCTGATGATGTTGATAAAACGTTTGCAAGCATTAACAAGGAGGCAGGTGACATGGCTTTGACTGTGAACGAGGACAGAACTAGTAAGGCAAGTACAAGAAAATACATCGTCGTTCGGAGGCAAAGCCCTGAATTTATTTACTTTGGTTAAGCAATAACCAGTCTGACCAGTTTAAAAACAATCGCGGATCCGTGCCTCCTTTAGCTGGAAATTCAATTGAGTAGCAAAGGAGCGTTCAGAGCACCCAATCGTACTTAATGATGGAGTTGCACGAGCTTTTACCCAGGTTGAAGAAAGTATCCCTGATAGAGAAGAGGAGCCAGCAGAGAGCAATCTAGGCTACACAGCGACACTTATCTTTTCAAATGAAATACTTGTGCAGCAACTGATATAGCTTGAACACCCTAAGCACATGCGCTTCTATGGCTATGCCATAAAAATCTAGAGGGGAAATGCAGTATGAAAAGTAAGTAAGGTGGCTTTCGTAATTTGAAGGCAAACTCATCTAATTTTGCATGTGACTAGGACATGGGTAGCTGAAGAGGTTAGATAATTAAGGCTTTGGTTTCGAACTGAAGCACCAGTGCAGAGTACCTTGGAAAAGGAGTAGTGTAAGTCGGTTTTTGGAAAGTAAAACCGCTGGATCCTTCGTCGAAACCAACTGAGAACGAAGCCATTTAATTACAACGACTATTAATATGCGTGGTTAATACGCGTAGGCATTTTTGAGCGATCAACATGAGGGCAATGAACTCTCAAAATTTAACTTCATAATGCAATATTGGCAGGTTCGCCGTACTATGGAAAGGTTCCGCCATTGGCCTGCCAGCCAAAAGTGCTAAGCGAATCCACTTTAAAAAACAGGAATAGTTCGTCGAATACTGCTTAATTGGCGAGCTGTTAAACACAGGGATTAAATATTACAAGTTATAAAGAACAGTTTATGGGTAGTCTCGCTACTTCCAATTAACGATATGCGCCAAGCCGTTTTGATGCATGTGAACGGTTAAATGATATCTACTCTAAAATTGTTTTTAGGTACACTCTTTCAGGGAGAAATTTTAGAGAAGATTTGTCACCACCTCGTCTTGGATAGTCATATTTTTTTACCTGTTTGAATGATCTTTTCGTTCCATATCGTTTATCGGCTTGTCGTTGTTTCGTAACCTTGGTGAGGTTATGGAAAGAGCATGTATTACGACGATGGCAAACTGAGTATTGCTGTCAGGCAGAATGAACCTTTCAACTTGGATAAAATGAACATACCAATATCTAAGCTGCAGAACAACAAGGCTGCTGGAGCAGATGGTCTGACATCCGTCAGTCATCCGCCATCCGTAAAATACTTTCGCACGAAAGTATGGCCGCATGAAGAAGAACTCTTGAAAATCACTGCTTCTTTGGGTTAAGAAGGCAATTGAACAACAAAAGTTACCGTACATAAGACCTTCATAATCATAATCCTGCTCTATAGGGCAGCGGCATGGACATTATCGAAAATGGATGAGGGTGCTTTTGGCTGTTTTGAGAGGAAACTTCTTGGAGTGATTTTCGATCCCGTCTGCATTGACGGTGAGTGGAGGAGCAGATACAATGACGAACTGTATGGACTGTACAGCGAAATCGACCTAGCTAGAAGGTTGAAGATCCAATGGCTGAGATGGCTGGGTCATGTAGAGCGAATGTACACCAAGGCTTCGCTCCGAAAAGTTTTCAAATCCGCTCTAGATGGACAGCGCAGTAGAAGAAGACCGAAACTCAGGTGGTGCACGCAAGTTGAAGAGGACATCAGCCAACTTAGCGTGCCAAACTGGGGTCAGCTAACAAAAGATCGAGCTGGCTGGAGACGCTTGTTGCCTGAGGACTAAGTCCATCCAGTACTGTAGCACCACTTAAGGTAAATAAAGTTAGAAAGGACGATCTTTTGTTTTGGCAATAAAATGTAAAATGTCGTGCCAAGATGGCATTCATGGATCATGGCTGAATATTTAAAGTCCGCTTTGAGTGACAGAAGACAGTAAACATTTGGAAGCATATGCTATTTGTAACGGACGTGTGTCCGGGAACGATTATCAAAAACGAAGAAGACTGTCGCTAACAGAGGAAAGTATTGGATAGTATTGGATAAGAAGTGATAGACAAGTGATTATTGATGACAATTTTAAAGAATGTCCGAAACAGAGTGGAGTTCTGTGGCACACCAGCATTTATTTAATGCAAGTTGTATCAAATTTTTCGAAAGTTTATTTTTCGTCCATTGAATCTGAGATTTATTGGTCTCAAATGCATGCATGCATCAAATTGGTACTACTCCTCGGTGAGATGTTCCATCAAATCACCAGTGGACTTCTTTTGTCGAGAATAGAAGGTTCGCCTTTTTCCGATATGGGCTGGAAAATGTTGTTTCCATATGCATACTCACAAAAATCCTAGACAGTAGGATTGATAAAAAAGCTTATACGGTTACTTTGGCGATATGAAAGAACCCAGAGGTAGGTGTGTAGATAAAAACCTTTAATTACTCCTGCTTCTTCACGAGTGTAAAATGTATTCGTCATATAGAGGATTCTATGTGCTCACGTGTAAGTGGAGACATGGCGTAAACTGAGCTGGCTTCGAACAAATTTGCTTTGTCTTAAGAGCTGACAGCTGGAATGTCAATTTCACACCATGTTTGTGATCATATCAGCAGAGGAATCTACATCCTTATCATGAAAGAAAATATTCGGTTAAAAATTTCTAAATTTCTAAAGCACCTATTGGCTTTCTTGTATTGCCAAAAGGTTCTTGTATGATTCCTTCCTCTAACTGTATGGTCAGTATATAAAAAATTAGATAGTGCTTACGACTCTAGAGATAAGATCTTTATCGTTCACGTTGTTGGCGATAGGATTATCAACCTCTGGCATTCATATGGGCCATTTCGGTTGTTGGCTATAGAGGAAGTCGAAGTCACCCAGAACTGTGTGTATTGTATATTGAGGACGCAGCTATACGATTTTTCGCAAATATTAAGAGAGAGAATCGAACTCATGAAGGTATAAATTGTTGTCAAAAAGCTGTGGCTTTTGTAGATTAAGCAGTAGTGTATAATTTGGACAACTACTTGGAACAGGGCAAACTACATTACTACGAACGTAAATGGCGAGGTAGGAGTGAGACGTTCTATCAAATAACCATTGCCGGTTACTGGAAAAACTGATTAAGTTGGAATATGTCACTAGCTGATGGTTTATCAGCACTTCCATGAAATTACCATAAAGAAATCCTGCAAAATACGGAATTCAAATATTCACCTTTCTTAAGGACCGTTTATTTGCCTTAAACTTATCTGACGATTCTCCTCTGTATATAGACAGGTACGGTGGCTATTTCTCAGCTCTTTCAGATGTAGCTAACATGTACTGGAGGCAACTAGTCAGGGTCTTTACAAAGCAATCTTCCTTTCCGGCCTTGAACCGGACATTTTCAATTGTCCCAAATTGATAGCGGCTTAGATATTCCAATGTCCCATGTTCCATTTCTCTGATGATCGACCATATGGTCCTTAACAACCAAAGGCCAATGGGCAACACTGACGTTAACTGGAAAAGCCTATGTTCAAATAGGTGGAAAAAGCAAGTCTTTATCTGGGACTTGAAGTTATCACCGATGAAGTACCCGTTAGGCAACAATTTACAATATAATACGTTCCTATGGTTTCTAAATACTCCTCGTCCATATATTTATATCTGTTCCTTTGTACAGTCAGCTCTCACTGTCTTAATTATTTTCGAAAAAGGAAACAAAACTCAAGTCGTCACTAAGGCAAAGAACATATTTGTCCTTTTAACTGGCACAATTCCATCGCCTGCTTTTGAACTTTTATGCATTTTCTATGTATGCATCATAAGGATGCTTGCTAAGTATCCTCATTCCAGAAACGTATACCATACTTGCACGTCTACCTTCACAAGCTATTGAAACAAGTTACTTTCTGCCAAAACTTTGTCGTGTTGTGTCAACAGTGACGGCTCACACTATCGCTGTGAGCAACTTTATGTACTCTTAATATGTATCCGAGCAATTAAAACGACAAACAATTAACAGTCAACGCCGTTTGAATCTCTTTAACCAAAATCGCTTCCGTTCTCTTGGCAAAAGTGGCATATTTGTCTATTCATCGTCTGTCAGTAGGTATAGTACGAGTATGTCTGTTTGTTCGAAACTAGGATTGCATTAGTTTTTTCGTTTTATTAGAAAATGAAAAAAAGAAGGAAAAGGGAGGAACTACTTCCACCAAAACAATAAAGAAAAATCTGACAAAAAATAAACAGGAACACTTGTTTTATTTCAACTAAACCTTTACAGGGTTTATGTGAGTGGTGTCATATAATTAAGTGTTTTCTAGTGTTGGCTTGTTTTGAATTGCTGTTGTGTTGGCAATAAAATGTGAGGAAAAAAATAATAAAATAAAAGAAGAAATGTATCTTTCTAGGGAAATATACATTTGAAAACATTTATTTATGTACAGGCTTTTTTGTTCAAACGCAATACAATGGTTACATAAATTTATACATACACATATATATATAAACGGGTATATATTCATGTTTTTTTTCTTTGTTTTTAAAAGTCAACAAATACATGTTTAACTAGGACGAAATACAAAACGAAATTTACACCGGAAATATCCTGCTAAGTATGAATACATAATAACAAAATAGATATAATGTACGGAACAAACTACACGAAAAGGGAATAGGGGAGCAATCTTGTGTTAACAATTTCAACTAAGATATTTAAAAAAAAAATTAAATTTTTATACTGTTATACAGAGTATGTTGTGATTTTTTATTTTTTTTTCAAACTAAAATATAAAAATGTAGGACGCTAAACAAGGATTAATGAATACTATCTACTTGATGAAAGGCCAACGATTAAAATGGATTTGCTTTTTAACTTTCAATTTTACAAAACAAAACTAGTTATACGAGTACATATATTTTATTTTAAAATTTATTATTAGTTTTAATCACATATAATGATTTTTTTATTTATTTTCAAATGTTTTAAAGAGTTTAAATATTTGTTGTAGCCTCATTTTAAGATTTATTTATTCTGTTATTATTGTTATTTGAATTAGTTCCATTCAATATAAATGAACCGATGTGGCAACATTCTAGTTAGACATATAAAAGACATAAGTAGATATCTCGATGAGCCTTGTCGTTGCCGAATGGCTATGAATCTAGTATAATAAGATTGGAGAATTTTATTCTTGCCGATACTCGTATATTGAAGAGAAGTCATTCAACGAAGCTATCAGTACAATATCTCTTCAATGAGGGTATATTTGTTTATAATTATCCAACACACAGGCTTTCAGGAAAAATTTATTTCTTGGTTAACGTTAAACCAAACATAAATTCTCACACATCGTTATTTTCACTTTTAAAAACTATGCAGGTTGATTTCCAAAATATTTTCATAAACTTCGGTTTGCAAGTTGGAACGTCGGATCGATGATGTAAGCCAACACCGTCTGCACATAACAGAATTTTTCACAGCGGAACCACCGAAAACACGGGCATCGTTTGGAAAGCCAAAAATCGGGTGGTATAATCTATCGAAGGAACGAAGCGCAAGATTTATCGCACTGGCTAAAGAAGTACTTCAAAATATAAATGGTATAGCAGACTCACTTAGCCCGCAAGAAATGTGGAACAGCATGCACGAGGAATGCATAACACTCGCAAAGTACCATCTGGGTACTATATCGAAATACCATCACGTCGGCAAAGAAACATGGTTGTGGAATGACGAAACCAAACGAGCTGTGGCCGACAAGAAGAGTGCATTCCAAGCGTGGACAAAATGCGATCGGAGCGACGATATCGAAAAAGCTCGATTGGCTCTTGAATACGAGCGTCTTAAAAAGATCGCAAAGAAAGTCCTGGCTCGAACTCGAGCGGCAGAAGCGGAAAACCTGTACCAGGAGTTGGAACAAATATCCTCACGATCGGCAGATATAAGACAAGCTATACAAGAAGTTCAAACGTCGTACAATACTAAAGTGCCAAATATTTTTCAGCTCGCTGCTCAGAGGCGAAAAAATTCGATGGAAATAACCTCGCCGAAATACATAAAAAATGCAGACGGTCGCTTACTAACAAATGAGAAGGAAATTTGTGACCGGTGGCATGAATACTGCAAGGAGTTGCTTAACAAACAGTTTCCACGTGATATCGTGCCGACAGCTGGTCTATTTGAGGAGGAAGTTTCGGACTTTTCAATCGAAGAAATAAGTATAGCAATTGGAAAAATGAAGGGGGGAAAGCGGGGGAAAGCGGCGGGACCAGACAGCATCCCATCAGAGTTTTGGTCGAAGATGGAGGGAATCGGCAGCGAATGGCTATCGAAACTTTTAAATAAATTAAAATGTGGACAACCTATGCCGAATCAATGGAGAAGTAGCTTCCTGGTTCCATTATACAAAATAAAAGACGACACTTGAAAATGCAACAGCTACCGCTCAATCAAGCTGATGTCACACACAATGAAAATCGTCGAAAGAGTCTTAAACGAACGTCTTCGGCAAATAATAAAGCTCGATAATAGCCAGTGTGGATTTGTTGAAGGAAGATCGACGGTGGACGCTATCCAAAGCCTACGAATAATAATGGAAAAGCACCGAGATTCGTCTAAGGATTTACACATGGTATTTATCGACCTCGAGAAAGCATTCGATCGAGTGCCTAGGGATCTCATATGGGCTGCGCTGAGGTCTCAAAACGTACCGGAAACGTATGTTAGAATAATACAAGACATGTACGGAAACGTGAAAACTGCGGTTAAAAGCTCTGCTGGACAAACGAGAGAATTTTCAGTTAATGTCGGAGTGCATCAAGGAAGCGTACTTAGCCCCTTCCTCTTTAACGTAGTATTCGACTATCTTTTAAAAGACTGCATGCGCGAAGCAAATGTAACGCCAATTCTCTTCGCTGACGACGCAGTTATACTTAGCGATAACGTCGAAGATTTACAGAACGCCCTAGATTCATGGAGAAATGCGCTAGAGAGAAACGGGTTTAAAATAAGTCGTTCAAAGACGGAGCATTTGACGTGCCCATTTGCGCATCCGTTGCGACCTGTTCCGGATATAATGTTAGACGGAATAGTTCTTCAGAAAAACACTATCTTAAGGTTCAATCGTTAACATGAAAGCGAAATGTGAAGACGATGTAAGCCATAGAGTGAGTGTGCGGTGGATGAAATGGCGGGAAAAATCGGGAAAATTTTGCGATCGAAACTCTACACCACGGTTGTTAGACCAGCTCTTATATATGGTTCACAGTGGTGGACAATGTACGAAGCGTTTAAAAACAAAATGACGGCAGCGGAAATGAAAATGTTAAGGATGACTAGTGGAGTCACTAAACGCGATTGTATTAGATCTACGCGTATAAGAGGAAGTCTACATATAAAGAATTCGGTAACCGAACAGCTTGAGGCGAATAGAATAAGCTGGTATTGCCACGTTCAAAGAAGATCTGCGGAAAATCTGATTAAAAAGGCACTATCAACTACGGTCACTCCAACTGTAAGAAAATGAGGTCGGAAAAAGAATTCCTGGATTTCTCAGATGGCAAATGCGCAACAACGCCTGGGGCTTACCACTGAGGCGATTCAGGATCGAGCATTACTTGTAAGTAGACGCGTTCTACGGTCTGCGACATTAGCCAACCCCATAAGCGGAGCAGCAGCGATGCAGTAAAAATGGGAAACTCGTTACGCATAAGTTCGTATAACGAGGATAGGGTTAATAAAAGGATAAGACGAAGAAGAAGCAGGTTGATACATTTTGTAGATTTTTTTCGCGCTTAGTCGGATAACAATCACGAATTGTGATTTGTGTGTGGAGCATGTAAACTCGACAAGGCATTTCAAAAGTGAACCGTACGGTTAAGAAACAATCATTGTATTTAAAAGTAACCCAGTCATTTATATCTGACAAACTAATTGTCAGATTTCAAGATGTCAATGCCATTTCAATTCAGTTATCTTTACAGTTTTATCGAGATGACAAGGACGCACAGTACACAGGTTTACCTGTAGTACTCTATTTGCCGTATTGTGGGCCGTTTTCATACGAAATTTCCTGTGGAAGATACAATGACACCGAGACGTATAAGAAGAGTATGCACTGAAGAGCATATACATTTGTTCAGAAGAGTGTTGAAGAGATGCAAATAAGATGTCGATGTCGTTCAAAACGGCTTGGTCCTTGTCCATTCACTTTATGGAAAATTGTATGCACACATCTTGGTTTGAAGGCTTGTAAGATCCAGCTTGGTGCGATCTGTTTGCTGTTGAAGTCATCGGACCATAATTTTCAAAAATGAAACTAATCAGTGTGTTACCGTCAAGGAAATTGGGTATAGAGCAATGCTTAATGACTTCTTTGTTACCCGATTGAATAGTATAAATTTGAAATAGATGTGATTCCAACAAGATGGCGCTTCATGCTATACAGCAAATGAAACAAACAACTAATTGAAGGAACTTCTAAATTGCGGTCCAAGGTCTTGTGATTTTACCGCCCTTGATTATATTCTTGGGGAAACGTAGAATCGCTAATCTAAACTGAGAAACCCATAACAAACAACGGATTGGAAGCCAACATTATTTTTATTATTTATTGAGGAGAATACTTCGAATACTTCGTCTTTTGTGTTTTGTTTAAAATCAAAGGTAGAACTTGTTTAAAAAAACATCGACTATGGGCTTTGGGGTGAACTGATGGGCATATACAGCTATATGGATGTGATGGTTAAAGGTTTGAAACAGCAGCACAATTTAACTGCCAATTTCTTTGGAACACTTCTAAGAAAGATAGCGATATAACGAGATGTGGAGGGTGGTAATACGTCAATTGAGGCTGTCAAATATCTGTTTAATATTGGTGTCATCTATGAGTTTTAAATCTTAATTTAGCAAGTCAAAATCGTCATTGTTTCACAAATTTGGCCAATTACTTCTATTTCTTACATCTCCTTGGAAAACCCTGATATCACGGTCATTATGTGGTCATTTCAATGTATGCTGTCATTGACACATGTATCGGAAAATAGAGGGGTTTTCGTTTTGACGATATGTTATTCAGGGATGATAGTTGCCTATCAATTCAGAAAACGACAAAAATATTGCGATCAACCAAAGGATAACCTTGCCAATCGCTGCTTAAAAGGCAATTGATTAGCAATGGCCCCCCTCAAACGACAAAAGGTACCCTATATTAGGTCTTAGTTATCCCAATCCTGCTCTATGGCACAGAAGTATGGACAGAATTTGATAAAGGATCTTTTGGCTGCTTTGACAGGAAAATTCTTCGAGTGATCTTCGGTCCCGTTTGCATAGACGGTGAGTGGAGTAGGATATACAACGACGAAGTGTACGGGCTGTATAGCGACATCGATTAAGCCAGAAGAGTGAAGGTCCAACGATAAAGACGATTGGATCATGTTGAGCTAATGGACACGAACGTCAAAGGAAGACTGCGATTCAGGTGGCGCACGCAAGAGGAAGGGGACCTCAGCCAACCCACCATGCTAAACTAGCGAAAGATCGGGCAGGATGGAGACGTTATTGGTTGAGGCCCAGGTAAGCACCATCTGTAGAATGTAAATAACTTGACTATTTAAATTTCGCTTTAACGAAAGGTGTCTTCTGCTATCGGCACTGTGTTTTATTAAATTCCACACGGTTGGTGTTTCCTTAGCCAGTTATGCAAGTTATATTGAAATCTTGCATGCAGTTCTGTTCTCATTACTCAAGAATGTAAGTTAACTATAGATTACTTATGAAAATTGAATCGGAGACAGGAGCGAACCCTGGGCACATAATTTATTTTCTGGTTATCAGGAATGAAACTGTACAGCGCAGAAAATTTAAATTTAAAAAGTCTCGCCGAATTCGTTTCTCAATTTTTTTCAACATCCCACTGAAATTAGAGAAGGTATTTGGTGATCATAGTGATGCTCTATGTGGCTTTATGAATATGTATTGCCTCTCGTTTGATGACTACAAGTGTAGATAAAAATCAAAGCAATACATGCGAATTCTATGAGAGAGTGGAAGAAAAAAAAGGCCGCTTAAAAAAGAAAATAAACCATATGCAGCGAGCTTAATTATTAAAAATGATATTATCGAAACTATGTTTGTGTGTGGCTGAAGAAATAAATAGCTCAGGTTAGAAGAGATCTTCTGTAAACTGTATTGCTGCAAATCAATATTTTCTAGAAAACATAGAGCTTAAGAAGTCGCTTGCTACTCAATCAATATTAAGACAAAAATGCCCAAGAAAATACTATTCAGAGAGAATATGCACTTTCTCAGTCCGTTGTAGGACGAAGACTGGGTTTATTCTTCTTTATTTTCACAATCTCGAGTCTTTTTTTATGTGAGAAGATGTATAAAGAATCTCCGAAAAACAATAAATGCTAAAATTTAAAATATTATGAATTATTATATATTATTATAGTCTGGCGGATTTACGTTCTACATAGTTGGTGGTAGAAAAATGGGCCAAATTGCAATAAACTGAGACCACTTTACAATGCCGGATACGGATACGGATACGGATCAGTTTTGATCGGATAGTGAAGGCAGAATAATAGTTAAGGGCAGCTGCGTCCGAAATAAAAGGCCTTACCTCTGCAGGTTCATTAACGAAACTCAAAATTCCTAAGCAGCAGAGAGTGAAAATAAAAAAGTTTTTCTAAGACAGGTATCCTGGCAGAAGCACCGGACTCAATCCAGGCTTTAGAACAGCAACAGGTATATACTCGTATTTAATATAACTCGTTTAAAAACTGCAGCTGTTTGTCGAACTATGTGTTTGTCATTCTCATTTTGGCCACGATGGTAGACATCACTGTTTGATGAAAGAGGTGACAGAAGATCACATGTGTTGTGAAGACTTAATTTCACGGGATGCCGATACATCCATGGAAGCAAGTATACGCCTTGCCATAGCTCTCCGTCAATTCCTTTGATACCAATTCGGAACCCGTGTTGAGGGAACAGGTTTCACCCTTGGTATAATTCTCGACCCATCTAAAACCTCTTACTGACCTCAACAAGGCAGCACCGGACCGAAATCCGGGGGCAACTGACTACTACGGCACCGTGATTTAAGTCCTTGGTCCCGGTGGTCTTGACACTCAACAATACATACATATGCCAAGCAGCTGTAACTTTGCAAATCATAGCAAACTTCAGTGGCGTTAAAGTTTGAAGATGTCGAAGCCAGTTATCAAACTGGGCGGGGGACCGAAATAGGTGACAGTTGAAGATGAAAATTCAACTCCACTGCCATGTATGGCATGAAGCTGTATACGTTTCGAACAGGCAGAAAATTCACCTACCCTATGCCGCTGTAGAGACACACAATTGAGAAACCGACAACGTATAGTAGAAGTGGTCGTCAGTCAAATGACTCTCACGCCGTCTACTGCACATCCAGACCCTTTTTATGAAAATAATAAAGTGATATTGAGAAATCAGAGCTTAAAATGACATCTCAAGCTGCAGACGTAATATTCCAAGTCATTCTGGTGCGATAGGCACAAGTTATAGGCCAAGGTGACGAGTGTGAAAAGGTATTTTATGTCGACCCAGAAAACTTCTGATTTTTCGAACCATTTCGCCCAGTTTACTGAAATTTTTAGAACGAGTAATAGTAATTTCAGTGCTCCCTTTGTTCTCACAGAATAGCTTTAAGTTGTCATTGTCGCTGGGAAATTATTTAAAAAAAAAACAACATTTATTAAAACGTCCTGCGTAATATTGAAAGAAATCCGAGAGTCACTGCCTTATGACTATTTTTTAAGACAGCCAGCTTACATACTCCTCCAAGAAATAAAGCAAAAGAGATAGAAGATTTCGAGGGCGAAGTACATTTTCATATAAGTGGTCCTATTTGAGGCAGTCAAATGTAAATAAAGGCTAGAATGCGAGGCGTACCATGATATAGATGTATCTTGGGCATATAATTAAAACCTATATTAAAAAGTAAGGAATCATAAACATTTAAATTTTTTTTTAAAAACCAATTCGAGACAGACATAAAATATGTATACGAGTAGACACAATTCAATTTATTGGCTTTTGTTATTCATAGTAATTATTCAAATTAGTTTAATTATGTATAGCATTCCACAATAAAAATAAAAAAGCCGGCAACCACTGAGCATTGAAGACCAATTTCACTTCCGATACTACGAAATTTTAAAGTAAAATTTATCTTTAGAATTTTGTTAAATATTTTCAATTAATGTTTTGCCAATTGTGGAAGGTGAAATCTATCTGATTGCAACAAATATGGCAAACATGCAAACATGAATGTATTCCTAAGAATATTAATACCTACATATATTTTTTTTATTTTATTTATTTTTTAATTTTTTAGTTTATCTCATGTAATGAATTAAATTAATAAAATATGGATTATACTGGAATTAAAGTGACAAATCTACGGGGAAATGAGGCAAATTACAATATTATGAATAAAACTACTGCAATAAATGCAACAGGGGTAGACAATTGAACAAATGCAACTACCATGAGAAAGCAATTGTGATGCGGATTAAATTTTTATGCAGATACATGATATTTATTATTTATATGAACTGTAAAAAATTGTATCTTTATTATTTTTTTTTATATGACAAAACAATTCAATGAACAGTAGCAATGTAATGAAACAAATGTACCAAAATGCAAGTAATATAAAACAGAATTGTTGGTTGTTACCTTAGGGTTAAAACGGTTGAAACGGCGTGATACATTTGGTTTGATCGAGGATGACTTTTGATTTGTGGTAACGAATTTGATTTTTGTTTGTTTTTTTTATTTTTTTTATTTTTAAATGATGGGTGAAATCGAATAAAATAAATTGAGTATTTATTACATAAGTTACAGTGAATCAATTTTAATAATAAAAATCAATATAAGAATCATTATTGCATTTTTTACAATTGACTTTAAAATATATTTTGAATATAAGGAAATAATTTTCAAGGTTGTGCTTCTAGAGGAAATTAATTGAATTCTTTTTGATGAAATGGGGTTTTAAAAGGTTATCTAAAAATCTTAAAAATCTTACAGGCGACAATTTTAACCTGCATGCCTATGCACATATTTTTATAAGAGAAGAGAGTTTCTTAACACATTTCACGGGTTATTATTGTTGAGCATATATTTGGAAAACGATAATTAAATTTAATACAGATATTTCACACTTATATATAATAGATTATTCCTAGTAACGATTGCAAAGGATTGCGACGATGAGGGCCCTTCTAACAGTCCATTTTCATCACTGAGGGACACGTCTTTGAAAACAAAGATTTAATAATCGTAAGATGCAATTTACCCACAAGAGAGTTAGGAAAAAAGACTAACATGTCTATTGGATCCATTCAAGGAATTTTAATCAGTCAATTGTGCAGTCAATACTCCGGAAATCTGAGGCTGCAGGGCTTTGGTTTCCTGCAATAAAAGCAGATTATTGACATCGCAGAAGACAGGCTTGGCGAGGCTTATAAATTGTGGAAAACATTAAGTTAATTTTGAATCACTATCACGAGTACACATCTTGGCGGAAATTACATATAAAGGCTTTTCCAATAAGGACTTGACACCTTTTTTTAAAAATAAAACGCAAACCATTTGAGATATCTTAAAAACTTTATTATCGGCTTGAAGTACAATCAAAACATTTATGGATGGAACTCGACTTCGTTCATATGGCCACCGCGGGCACATTTGCAGCGGTCGATTCGTTTTACCCAATTTTCAACGACTCGTCCACACATTTCAGCCGCTATTTCGCGTCCAATGTTGGCTCTGAGCTCTTCCAACGTCGTCGGCTTGTTGGCATAAACCAATGACTTAACGTAGCCCCATAGAAAATAGTCAAGAGGCGTTAAATCGCACGAACGCGGCGGCCAACCGACTGGCCCATTTCTTGAGATAACACATCTTGAAATTCACCATCTTGGCGCATATTCTCCAGAACCCAATCGGAGAACGTACGTCACTTCAATTGGTCCATCGGCTTCAATTCTTGAGTCAATTTGATCTTGTATGGGTGTAAACCAAGATCCTTAAGCAAAATATGCCATAATGTGGTCTGAGCGATGCCCAATTCTTGAGAACGCCGTGGAGTTGACTGATTTGGATCGTTTGCTGCGGACGCCTGAACGGCAGCGATATTTTCGAAACTTCGACCAACCTGTTGTTATTGTTATTGGTATTGCCTCTCTACTAGGGCGAGAATTACAACCGAAAATTGGAATTAACGCTCTTAAAGTTGCAGTCACCGACTCCGAATTTCGGTAGAATATTTTTATACTCGTAATTTGCAGACATTGCTCGTTCGTGTACTTTACAATGATAAAAATGTTGAGTTTACTGAATGAATTAACAGTGACAGTTTGATGATTAGTAAAAGACTGCGTTCACAAATTAAATTCAAAGTTGTCAAGTCCCTATTGGAAAACCCGATACAACTGCGATAAGAAAGTGGCATATCTTTTTATATGCAAAGCTCAAGATTTTCTCAAATTTATCTCATCTATTTTGGATGGTATATACTTATAGGTATATTTACACAAACGAAAAAGTTTGCGCCTTAAGTAATTTTTAGTGCACCACACTAAGGTAATCGAATAGAACTCAACATCACCTTGATTTTTGACTTGTTTTGAAGGGCTTTTTTCGGCCTTCGTGCACCTTTGGCGCTATATTCACTCAATTGGTTGGCAATTTCCAGGGGTGGAATCGTCTAAGGCGATAGTTGACGGTTGACAAGTCTTTTTCGACGGTTGATAGTCGTTTTCGAACTTCATTTTACGTAATAGCTATTTAGGTGTCGTTTTCAAATCGGTACAATTTTAGGTGATTAATGTTCAGTGAATTAAAGAAAAAAGTTCTGCATATAATATTCCTTTTTCTGACAGAGAAGTGACTTATTTTCCGGAGCCGTGGTATAACGCCAAGTACAATAAGGCCAACTTTTAAAAATTGTCCTTATTTCGCTACACAAAAGCCCAAGTTGGCGTTATTTCACTTTGTTTCGGGCAATAAGACCAACTTCAAATAAAACTATTGAATTTGGTGCCGTGAAATAAGACCGAACGATTTTTTTTAATGCAAAGTGATATAAGGCTGTATTAACTAATCAACTGACAACTCAAGTTGTCAAATACAATAAAAAGACAGTTACTAGGGAGTTATAGATGCCTGTCCGACAGTTGATGACATACCCTTAGCGGAATGACGAAGTCGCGTGAGTGGCTAAAGATTGCGGAGAAAAGGGTGATATCCTATTAGCGAGCGAAGCGAGCCACGCAGCCCAGAAATTTGGTCCAATTCGAGTTTAAGGTACATGGCTCGCTTTGCTCGCTAACAGGGTTAATACCCTTTCTTTCTCCACAGGGTTAAGCCGCTCGTGAGATTTCATACTCGAAAATGAACCACGTGGGAAGCCGGCAGCGTTAGTAGACGACGATGTTTTAAGAGAAACGGTGGATGCTGATCCAACGAAATCGGTGCGGTGCACAAAGCATGGGAATATCCCCAATGACAATAAGCCGGCACCTTTGTCTCATAGGACAAGTAAAGGAACTCAATACCCCGTGAACTGAACAAATTCCAAAAACTACGGCGCTGTTTGCATCGGATAGGCACCTGTGATGTAAAGTGGATACTGTAAGAAAATCGAAAAAGGTCTGGATAGCGGTTGGATGCAGATGAAAAGGCAAAACACACCCCCAAGCCCGATTTTCACCCGAAAATGGTTATGGTGGCAATTTGGTGGACATCGAAAAGACCAATCCACTTTTCATTTCTTCAACTAGGAGAAAATACAAACGCTATCAAATATTGTGAGGAAATCAACATTATTGTATGCCAAATTGGCTGAAAAGCAGCCTGCGTTGGTCAATTGTCACGGTCCGATCCTTTTGCATGACAATGCTAGATCCGGCATAAGGTCTTCCGGAACCGAGCAGAGGTCACAAAAGCCATTGAAGATTTCATTGCCTCAAAAATTTAGCACTTCTACGAAAAAGGAATATTTGACCTTGTACCACATTGAGAGATTATCATAGAAGCCAACGGATCCTATTTTGATTAAATAAAAATTTCCGGAAGAAATAATATTGGCTTTCAAATGTTTGCTATAAAATCGGACATTTCATGTGGACAACCCAATAGAACACAACTCTTATTTGTTTTAGTCTTTGTTATATATACAATCTTAATCTTGAATTAAAATCCCTTTGGCATTGAGCTCCATTACCTTCAAGTCATTTGCTACTTTTTCTAGGTTCGATTTCGAATTTTTCAGCTCCTCATTCCTCATTTCTAAAATCGCCCTACTTTGGTCTTGTGTTTTTTGAATATACTCTTTAATCGCGTCTCTTGTATCAAATAGAGTTGCATTAAATTATGGTGGGACATTCGCATTTAAAACGTGGTTAATTTGTACCACTGTTACTTTCGGGTGCTTCTTCCAACGCTGGACATGGTGTTGCACACTTCGCCAGTTTTAATTTTTGCTTCATGTATATAGGGGGCAAATTCGCATCCTCTGGATAGATATATATTTATAGTGAACTAACTATGAGCTTGCTTAGTCTGATTGTACCTACATGTGAAATTGGACACTCTGACTTGCACAGCCTTGTGAATTCCAGTATGCACGGGCTATACCAAACGAGGCTGATACAGCTCCCCTGATGGCTGAAATATGCGTCATAGATGTGGAGACGAATCCCTTAGAAGGAGAACAAAAAAAAAGAGTCAACCAACCCCGGATACTTACTTACTTACTTCAGGCGGCGCTACAGTCCGGGGTGAACCTGGGCCTCAGTCAACAAGCTTCTCCAGCCAGCTCGATCCCTGGCTAGCTGCCTCCAGTTTCGCACGCTAAGTTGGCTGAGGTCCTCTTCCACTTGCGTGCGCCACCTGAGTCTTGGCCTTCCTCTACTGCGCTGTCCCTCGGGAGCAGATTCGAAGACTTTTCGGACCGGAGCATTGGTGTCCATGCGCTCTACATGACCCAGCCATCTCAGTCTTTGGATCTTCACTCTTCCGGCTAAGTCCATATCGCTGTACAGTCCATACAGTTCGTCGTTGAATCTCCTCCTCCCCTCACAGTCAATGCAGATGGGACCGAAGATCGCCCGAAGAATGTTTCTCTCAAAGCAACCAAGAACACCCTCATCCATTTTTAATAATGTCCATGCCTCTGCGCCATAGAGCAGGACCGGGATTATTAAAGTCTTATAAAGGGTGACTTTTGTTGTCCGAGAGAGGGCTTTGCTACTCAATTGCCTTCTTAACCCAAAGAAACAGCGGTTGGCAAGAGTTATTCTTCGTTTGATCTCAACGCTGGTGTCGTTGTCTGTATTTATAGCGGAGCCTAGATAGACAAAGTCCTTAACTAACTCAAAGTTATATCTGTCGAGGGTGACGTTCTGTCCGAGACGTCGGTGTTGGTTGTCCTTTTTGCTTGACAGCATATACTTAGTCTTGCCCTCATTGACTGCTAAACCCATTTTCGCCGCTTCCGTCTCAATACTCGCGAAAGCGCCACTGACATCACGCTGCTTTCTCCCGATTATGTCAATATCGTCGGCGTATGCGAGGAGTTGGACCGACTTTTGAAAGATAGTGCCTCTTGTGTCTGCTCGTGAGTTTTGCACTATTCTTTCAAGTACGATGTTGAAAAAATCGCATGACAGAACATCGCCTTGTCTAAACCTTTCTGGACATCAAAGGTCTCGGTGAGATCTTTACCGACCTTGATGGTGCAGCGTGCATTCTCCATCGTCATCCTGCACAGACGGACAAGTTTGGCACAGATGCCAAAACTAGACATTGCCCTATATAGCTCGTCTCTATAGATGCTGTCATACGCGGCCTTAAAATCGATGAATAGATAGTGGGTATCGATCTGAAGCTCATGGGTCTTCTGCCGTAGTGTGAATATCTGGTCGATGGTGGACTTTCCTGGCCTGAAGCCACACTGATATGGACCTATCAGGTTGTTGACGAACGTCTTCAGGCGTTCACACAATACGGCGGATAAGATCTTATATGCGATGTTAAGGAGACTGATGCCTCTGTAGTTGGCGCAGTTCAGAGGGTCTCCTTTCTTGAGAATTGGACAAACAATGCTGAGGTTCCATTCATCGGGCATACTTTCGTCCGACCATATTTTACAGATGAGTTGGTGTATGCTGTTTACCAAGCCATCGCCTGCCGCTTTGGAGAGCTCGGCAGTCAGGCCATCCGCCCCAGCAGCTTTGTTGGACTTAAGCTTCGATATGGCTATCTTCACTTCATCCAGGTCGGGTGGACGGAATTGTTGGTCATCATCGTCCAGGTTGAAAGGTTGATTCTGCCTGACAGCGGTATTTGGTCCGTCATCGCCGTTATACAGTCTGCAGAAATGATCTTTCCTAATCCTCAGCATCGACTGCGACTCTACTACGATGTTCCCTTGTTCATCTCTATAGGCTTCGGTTCGGGGTTTGTTTCCGCGGCATGTTATTTTTACCTTTTGGTAAAACTTCCGAACCTCATTCCTGAAGTAGCATCTCTCAATTTCCTCGATCGCGCGCTTCTCATGCTCTTTCTTGTTCCTCCTGAGAAGCCGGTGCTCATCTCTCCTCTTCCGCTCATAGAGCTCATGAGCAGCTCTGGTCTTTCTAAGCAGCGCCGCGTTATATGCATCTTGCTTAGCTGCATGTGCTTGCCGGCGTTCATCATCGAACCAGGGGTTTCGTTGTGGTGGACGAGTGAAACCCAGCACATCAGAAGCGGTATCTCTGATGGCGTTTTGGCAGTGTTTCTAATGGTCTTCGATGCTTGATGCTGGCGGCATTGGACCTCTTGAGAGATTAAGAGACACTTGATTGTAAAAGGACTTGGCGATCTCTAGCGATTGTAGCCGTCTGACCCCGGATACAGACGGATATAATATTGATGATTCTGCACCTGAGGATAAAAAAGAACCCTTGCCCGTTTCGAGAGGAAAATACTACGTGTTATTTTTGGTCCCGTCTGTATTGACCGGGAATGTAAGAGGAGATTTAACCACGAACTCTACAGCAACATCAGCTTAGTCAGACGTCTTTGGATTCAACACCTAAGATGGCTGGGCCATTTTCAGCGTATGGAGACCACACCTCTGACCCGAGTATTCTTTTGAACTACGCAGCAGAGGACGACCGAATCTACGATGGTGAAGAGGACCTCAGTCAACTTCGAATGCAGCAGCAATGAAATCACCTGATCCAGATCGCGTCAGCTGGAGAGGATTGTTAGCTGAGGCTCAGGCTTAGCCCGGACTTTTGTGCCAATTAAATCATAAACGACAATCAACTAACGACTATCAACTATCAACTTGGCCGATTCCACCCCAGGTCATACCCATAGACCCTTATTTCATCTCCCGTAATCATATGCTTGATGAAGTTCTGGGAGTCAGAAATCATTGTTTAACATTAACTGTTTCAGACCGAAGTGGTATTTCAAATTCGATTGGACTAACTCGAACGATAGTGACGTGCTGTTAACAAGATCTCTTGTTGTTAATCGGTGTCTTTTGAGCTCAATACCCTTGACTTCCTTGATGTGATGTTCAACGATAGATGTCGGAGAACGGTCATGACATTCATCGTCTTCACTCTTAACGTCTTCTTTAAACAACTTATAACAAACAAAGAGATAGTGCATTCTCAACACAGCATTCCATCCAATTGCCCGCAAAATCATTTGATCTATTGTAGCACTGCGTGACTTTTCGTGTTTGGTCGACTCACAACACCGCTTCAAGAAACGCGTTTTAAGAGCCGACAGGAGATACAAGAAAAATGTTTGGTGGCACTAAATATCATAATAAACATCGACTACCTATATCATAGATTTTTTAAGGGCATGATCCAAAGCTGACGTAAAAGTGTTGCAGTAAATAAGGATTACTCGGATGAACTTAGAAAGTCAGCAGCGACATTTGTTAATCGAAAATTTCAAAATGAATTTTGAGGAAAACTTAGTTAAGCCAGTATCCGTTGAAAATTTCACAACTTTAATAATGAAAGACAACAGCTCTGAGCGCTAAATTTACGGCAACCGCGCCAAAATATATACAAAGGGAAAAATTTAGTGCGCAGGGTATATGGAACAACTTTGATAAAAATATAAGAGCAGTGATAAAGCCCTTCTCTGTGATTCCGCATAAATAAGAAATAAGAAACAAAACCTCTCAGGAGCGAGTATGTTCACCGAAAATAGCAATACAGACGAAATAAGTTTGGACTTAGACTTCGAACGTTGAAAAGTGAGGCATCTTAAGCTTGTGCAGTAGCACAAGAAGTTTTATATATAAGATTATATACTCTGAAAACCTATAAAAAGCCGACAAGGAATAAAATAAGGACAACGTCAAAGGACATGCTTAATCTAATATTTTTATCTAGCGAGAAGAGAGAAAAAAATTAAAAAAGATTCAACCGCTGATATCTACTAAGGACAACCAATATTTATTCATCATATAAAGAAATACCTAAGAAAGAAGTAGAAAAACAATAGGAAATGTCAGATTTTACGAAAGCCTAAGTTGACAAAACAGAAAAGAAAACAAGTCGGATGCTCGCAGTTGATGACACAAGAAGTTAGAATCATGACCCATAGTTGAAGTAAATGTCGCACTATAAAAATATACGAACAGGTTTAAGATAGTCGAAATAATCTATAGCCGTCATTCCAGTCTTGCATTTCGACACACAATGAAGCAACGTTTTGAAAGGTTTCTTTTCAGCATGTTAGTTTTTACACGGAGGAGTCATAAATGAACTTCTATGGATGGCTAACTCTACTATAATTTTTGGAACCACTTATCAAACTTTGTTGACAATAAATCCGTATTGATACACACGAAGATACTACTCGTATTTTCGTCAATCCGTGCAAAGTCGTTTTTGCAAAAGTCAAAATTTGAAATGTTTTCCATCAGTGTAAATTTATTTACGGCAACAGTAATGCAGACATGAGGGAGATATAACATATGTAGTTACTCGTAGATATAATGGTACGGGTTTCACACTTCAACGGCTAATAAAGCGAGAAAACAATGTCTCTGGAAAGTACGCAAGGCCCTCGAAGAAAAGAAGAGATCCTTCATAATATTCAATTATCTTCTCCACTACCCAACAATCTACAATTCATACGGCCACAGGGTTCAAAATGTAACTAATTAATTTTTCCAACTATTTTCACTTGTTGTGCATGCACTCAAGAAGAGACCTAGTTTAGAGCAAAGATGACAGTAAAACTCGTTTTTTGTTTCTTTTATTGAATTTGAAGAAACATCGGTCAGAAGTAGCTGAAAATCACTGTGGTATTCTTTTGCCCTCGGATGAGTTGATGAATACTCTTAAAGATATCGATCTCCATTAATTCAGTGGGTAGAACATTAGCTTTTGCCATCTTTATTAGGATTTTGATATCTAGACTTGGATTTGATCGGGTGGACGAATTCCACGCCAAAGTTGACTGCCTACTAGCGGAACGCCTGATTGTGTTCTTTGTTAATAATCAGCAAAAGTAGTCCTTTCGAATTTTGAACGCGGTTCTCACTGTTATATTAAGTACGAGTATTTCCAATTTGTTTTTGGTGTTTGCTTGAAAATTAAGACATTATCTACATGACCTCAATTGATAATTTCTCTGATGCTTTCCATGTTCGTCCCTTCTGTTGTTGCTGTTCATGGAATTCGTAAACATCTCTTATCCTGATTTGTCTGAGTAGATATTGGCTTTGTTTTAAGTGGGTCGTAATATGGAGAATCTGGTCTTGTGAGATGACTGCCAGATCTCCATATTGGTTTTCTAGCTAGGATGACATTTCTCGCTGCTGGGGTGTTGAAAAGCCTGAGTGCATTTTCGAAGCTGGAGTAGTTTTTTCAACGGTAGCCCCGATAACGTTCTTCTTTCCTAAATAATTCCTAATTTGGTTAAAATCATCAAACTTAGGTTATTCGATAGCTGTCGACATACATATACCGGGCAATAACTCGCCCGTACCTTGACGAATATTCGTTTCAGGCTGTACAAAAAGAAATCCAAAGACGATGAATCATACGATCTTGGTGGCCAGTTCACATCACGCGAAAGTCAAAGCGGGTCGTATTGTGTGAGATGTGGCACCTTCTCTTCAAAAGCACGGGTCTTCCTAATTCATATTTTCGATTTGAGGAATAAGAATTGGGGGTGACAGTTACACATTCTTTAACATTAACGAAGAAGGATGGAGCAATGGTGCCACCAGACCGAATTGGATACCATGCAGTGACTTTTGGTGGATGCAATGTATATTTTTACATCAAGTTTGTTTTTTAACGTATCCATCGAGCGAACAATGATCCTCATCGCTGATGTTCTAAGCATTCCGGGGTCAGCTGTCTTTGATTCCTGACTGAGTTGAACTTTATAAGGGTGCAGATGAGCCATTGTCTTGGACATTGTCTTCGAAATTTGTTACATTTTTGCCTATAGTACTCGCAGATGCACGGTTATGTCGACCACAAATTACTTGTAATGCACGAAACGTTTCTACTAAGGAATCACTATTTGTATAGATAGTTTCCAAAATTTTTACGCATTCAGCTATTATCATATTAAACAAACCATTTTGTAAAATGGCAAACCTTAAACTAAACATATGCACCCGCGGTCTAACGTATGTGATTAAAACAGGGATGTCAAATCGGGCCCATGAAATGGATGACCCTATACAAATAAGTTCAATTATTCTTAAAAAGTCTTCCGCAGCATAGTATATTCGTAGAACAATGGCAAACGTATTGTTCCAGTCAAATTCCTGATAAGAAATAAAATTGCCGCTATAGGACCGTGCTATGGATGTCCCAAAATATTTACCGTACACCTTTCCAACTTACTACCGGAGTTCTTTTTTTTTCAGACTTTTGGAGACAGATCGCTATAAAAAAAGGCTTTCGAACTTTTTGATAAACAGTTAGATAGGCTTAACGTGTTGTAGAGCTTGATCGATATTACTACATCAACTCATCTTTACTAGAACCAGGAATTTTTTGGAAAGAACGCCATAGCTAACTATAAACTGAGGACTTACTGGTACGTCACCTTTACTAATTCAGCTGCAGTGCCGTAGCAGAAATTGAGGATTCTGGTTCCTAAGGTTCTCAAAAAATTCCCAGACTATATGTCGAACTAAAATGTTCAAACAGTTAATGGTTAAAAACGAGATAAAACTGAAGAACTATGCTCCAATTAGTATTCGCAATAACGATAATCTACATTTGGTGTTCATGATCAGGTCACGGATTTCGGAGACCCTAACCAATTACCATGAAAAAAATTCCACCGTGCGGCTTTATTTTGCAACACATCCAGTCAATCTGCCTGGAGTGCTGCAATCAAGTCATATTCAAGTCATAGCCTGCACATTCAAAAGATTAAAGGAATTGGTCATTAAAGTTATGATAGACTTGTGCGCTGACTGTCTTTTGACTCTTGTCTTATGGTTATGTCGTCTGATGTAATGGCAGTAGAACTATTTTTTTTTAATACGAAATCGACCTTTGTGCCCAGGCATGTTCCAGCTAAAGTCTGACCCAGGGAATGAATGTAGTCGGGCTTCCACCCATGACTCCAAATCGATCGTGGACGCGACGCTGGTGTCTTTTTTGAGGACGACAAAGTTAGAATAGAACTCTAGTTAGGAAAACTAACTACAGTATTGAATACTGTATATATTGTAATGTGTCGATGACTGGCGATGACCTTTGTTTCAGACTATATCCGCGGTATACGAGTAATAAAGTTTGCTATCGTAATTCAAGCACCCAGTTCCTCACCACATGTTGCGACAACAATGTTTACGCAGCTGCTGCTTTGACTAAAAAAAAGGCTCAGCTTATCTGAAAATCGAAAATAAAGGCCAAGTTTCCTGCCAAAGGATAACTCTATTCACCAGTACGGTTGTACTAAGTAAAAAGCGACAGCTTCGCAACGCACTTTCATATTTGTTACTACAGAGAATTTAACCATCATCAAATGTAAATCGATCATAGGGATGGTGTTCTAGAAGAAAGGTCTCCCTTAATGGGGATCAAGTGCTGTGTTCAATATATCCAAGTACATGTCAACGCCATCACTTCGTTTCCCTAGCATCTGCACCGAAACTCAGCCATTCTTTGTGTCATACTTCCTGTTTTCTTGACTCTTCGTAAATTTCTTCTTGTTTGGAAAAAATTATTCCCACCATAAAGCTTTCACAACTTCTGGCCGTCTATTCTGAACGAAAAGACAAAAAATTCACTCAACAGTGCATAGACAGGATGATTGCTGGGTAAGGTTATATGTGTATCCCAACTGCTTCATCTAGGGTGTGCCTTCTAATTGATTGCTGCACCAAGGGTGACACATTTCTCATAGTTGACTGTTTCAAAATCATTAATGATGGCATTTTGTCATAGTTTACTGGTTGCCTGTCGTTACAGATGCATACAAATTCTTGTCCTAGGTACAACGTTGCACCCAAGTTGTCTCCATTATTTCTTGAACTCTCCTATAAACCATAAGAACTACCAGAGACGCCATAAAGGATCGACTTTTTTCTATTTTTACCATTCTTTGAGTTCGAATTAATTATGGATACGTATCCGAATCCTTCGAGAGAAACACTCAAAATTAGTTTCTGTAATTAATACCATTTCACACTATCAGTATCCACAGAGTTCTTGAGTTATCTTAAAATTAACGGCTGAGCATTCATTGTAATAAAAGTTGTTGAAAAAGTTTTTCCAACAATTTGAGAATCATTTGCATTCACATTTAGTCGAAAAGATTTTCCATAGTGCAAAGGGGATATAAGAAAGATGAATGGATTTTGGGGTGTTATAGCGAATTTGCTAAAGTCTCACTCACGTACGAATCTGAGCAAGTCTCCTGGGAATGAATTATTAAATTACGTTTAAGCGATAATGGGAAACTCGGGATAGGAGTAGGTTTCGTCGTTCAAGCAGGAAACACACCCAACTTACCCGATATTTTTCCTACTTAGATGGATTTATGGGATTTTAATAGATTTAGGGTAAGTGAGGTATGTTGGTGGAGATATCCTTTTTTATTATGATTGTGTGAGAATTACTTTTGTATTTTATTATGGATATATTTTATATTTGACGGGATCTAAGCATCACTTAACCAAATTGAGATGACATGACCACATGTATGTTATATTAGTCAAATGAAATACGAAAATGTACCCGATGGCATAAATTTACACACACGAGTACTCACATAAAACTCATACGAGTATGTATTAAATATTTTTGTGGATAAAGGATTAGGTAGTTTTCGAGCCGCGGCGGTTTGAAAGGATAATGCTGATGGTATCTTCTCAAGATATAAGTTTACTTAGGTCTTCAAGTAGGTTGTTAGTCATTTAGTTGGGAATTGCGGATCACGTTTTGTTATTATGTTTTATGAGGAGTAAACGGTAAGGTAGATATTGCTTTATTAGAAAATATCCACAATATGTAAAGTACCACACTTAAAGGTTATATACTGTCCGTGAAAATAGCAGCAACCCACGCATAGTCTCCTCGAAAATTTTCATTTTATTTTTTTACTAAATTATTATTGGCAATAAGTGATTTTTTAATTTTGCTGCACAGACAAAATCATAGAAATAATTAAAATATTGCAAAAAACCTACCGAGT
The DNA here is from genome assembly GCA_928272305.1 of Volucella inflata. Taxonomy (NCBI): domain Eukaryota; kingdom Metazoa; phylum Arthropoda; class Insecta; order Diptera; family Syrphidae; genus Volucella; species Volucella inflata. The sequence continues at coordinate 77,441,871 of OV743717.1, read as the reverse complement.
TGGTGTTACACAGTGTGGCAAATAATATCCCGAACACGCGCCATATCTCAGCAGCTAAGACCCTCATATATTTGTCAGAAGCTTGAATTTTTCTCTATTATCTGTCAAAATTGCATGACGTTTGGTTAACATTTAAAATTATTAAATAAAACTTATTTGTCCGAAACACCTTTCCATAAAATGTCAAAATTTTGACATGGAACAAAGAGCTGTACAAATTGGTACAAATGCATCAGAAACATTCCGATTGATGAAACAAGTGTGTCATGATCATTATTTTGAGTAAAACAGTTGTTTCAAAATCGCATAAACGGTTTTTGACCGACAGTGAGACGCTGGAGGATGACAAGCACACAGGAAGGTAAATTTTAGTTCCGACGCCTAAAATGACCTGATTTTGTTGAAGGATTTATTCCAACTGACGAAGCATTTACTGCCGCATAATACTCGTATCTGGAAGTTTTGAGGTATTTGATGGCCAGAATCGATCGTATTCAACTCGAATATCGCGATTCAAAAAGTTGGTCCGAGCCACAGATCACAAAGAGCTTGAAATCAAGTGTGTGTGTTAGATCATCCGCATATTCACCAGATTTGGCATCTTCCGACTTTTCTTTCTCTCCAAATTGAAACTGAAGTTAAAAGGATGTTTTTTTTGATGACATACCGACCAATCAAGCAGCTTCGACGCGTGCACTGAGAGCTTGAGCAAGTATTTGAATTTGAATCACCATTGAAGAAAAATATTTCGAATAAAACACCCACAAATGAACAGAAATCGTGTTTAAATTATGTTTTTGACATTCAGTCCGGCATTTAATATACCACACTGTGTTAGATGCAGAGATAATTAAGAATAAAAGTTTATACTTGTATATCAATTTCCAATGGACAGGTTTTTTTTTAAATAGAATTCCTCAAACAATGAATGCCTTATGCTAATTGGCAAGGAATTCAACAGCCGAATAGGTTAAGCAAAAAAGTGGCACATGGAAATCAGAGAAGCGTATCCTGTATGCATGAGAATACGTGACCTATTGTACTAAGGGAGGATTAATTTGTACTATAAATACTCAGGTATTTTTGTTTGTATAAGTTTGCGTAGAAAGTATATCGTTTTATATTTAAGCAAGTTATCGAAAGTGCAACCGTTTATTTGCTTTCGATATGAGGCGACATGATCATATCTTTTTAGATTAAATGCAAATCGAGCCATATTATTTTTAAGTCTTCTTCTAGATTCGTAATCCGGACAGGAGAATATCTCAGAGCAATAAAGTAAGATAGGCAAATGCAGGGTTTTCACCAGTAAGAATTCAACCTTGTGGGTGATGAATTGCTGAGTAGCCCTAAGCAGCATTTATATAGAAGGAAAGAAGAATTGTTCCAACGATCGAGCCTTGTGGTAGCTCGTAATTGATTTGGAATGTAAGTCGAAGACTGCTCACCAGCTACGACTTTGTGCTGCCTCTTTTCTATGTAGGATAGAACGAGCCTCACAGTAACAGTGAGCAATCGAAGTTGAGAATACTTTAGATAGGCCGAGAGGGATTAGAACAGTTGTGTATATATTTTCTATCTGATTTCCTCAACAACTGAACTGACTAAAGGGGTCTTGCAACTATAATTGGGGCGGAAGCCAGATTATCTTGTACTAATTTTAGATTGCTAACTGAGAGATACTTTTGCAATTACACGGAAATGGTTTTTTCGAATAATTTCGAAGCTTAATACATTTTGAATGCACCTCACCAACTCCAATAGTAATAGACTTGATCGACAAAAGTGCTTTCGCAAAATCTTCCTGCCGTATTCCATTCAAATTTAAGTATGACCGTTCCGTGTCATCCGATATCTGATCGAAACGGTCCTGAGAGGGGATTGTTTCATGTTGAAAACAGTTTCATTGAACTGGTCGCAGCAACATTATCCAGAGTGTTTAGAATTGCTGGCAACATTACCTTCCCTGACGAACACATCCCGAAATTTTCCACTGTAGAAGGCCCGCTTAGTAGGTCTGGCTAGTATGCAAATACTTTATTGAGAAGTGAGAGTTACCCATCAAAGAATTCATCAATTCTATATTTTTTCCAGCACAAGAATGCATCATGCAGAATGTCTGGTGTTAACCACTGGAGTGCAAGAGGTTTGATGGACTTAGTCTATACGGAAAGATGTTTGATAAAAGGGGAAACAATTCTTAATTGCAGAAAATTCGTCTGGTCGCCAAACACAGGCATTTGATAATTGGTTCCCCAATTTATGGCGAAAGTCTCTAAATGTTATTGTACATTCAGTTTGTGAATTGAAACTTTTGCTATATTAGATCCGAAATTTGAATCGTTAAGGATGGATGTTGGAATATAATAATAAATTGAGTAGGTATCGACGTATTTATTGGATTGGTTTGAGTCGCCATACATGATTATTTGATTGGGATTAGAGGTTACTTCTTGTAGGATCTTTTAAATTGGTTCAAACTGAAAAGGGTCATTTGATCTGTATACGATTCCAATTGTTACTTTCTATTGATGGCTCGTTTTTTTCAGAAAAACAAAGTTAAACTTCTGTTTGACTCACACAGGAAATTACATTTTAATATTTTCCGCTCAAATATTGCAACTCCATCCCCAATAAGGTCAAACTTACCAGATCGAAACAACTTGTAGCTATCTACTTGTTACAAGTAGATTAAACCATGTTTCTGACACACTCATTATGTCAGCCATGGAGCTAATTCGTCAATTTTTAGGTTATAAGCTTCGTGCATTCAGGTGGCAAATTTGAAGACCATTTTTTTTCAGTTTCTCGTTAGGGATTTCTCTAGGACTTCTCTCATACTACTTATAATAAGGTAGAATAGAGATATTAAACAACTTAAGGCACTACCCAAATATATAACGACCATTAAGGTAAGGAACAAGCTGGTTTAATTAAAACACGTCAACGTTACCTAGGTAAATTCAACCTCGAAGCGGCAGACATAGCTGCCAGCTCACCTAAACCACAACAATGTACGAACAATCTAGGGAATAAGCTTACCATGTTCATTGGAACTGATTTAAAAAAAAAAAAACGAAAAAAAGAAATTAAATGTGACATATTTCAAATGGAGAAAGAAAGTATCTTTAAAGAAGTTAAAAAAAATGAAAGTACTTAAAAAGAACTATAACGGCACGATTTGGAGGATTAAATCTTAATATTTCTTCACCTTCCAGCACTGACAGAAAGATATATTAGACTTTTGACTCTGACCAAATCCGCAAAAATTCCAAAAGGCTTTTGCTAAACGCACTCGATATTTAAACCTTTGTAGAGATAGCTCAGATATCTGCACTGCAGTTGATCGTGAAAGCGCTGATAGTCCTATAACTTGGCTTGAAATAGCCAAAAAACCATTAAAAGTTGTCCCCTGGATCAAGATGTCACCTGATGGCACTATCAACTAACTTGTTGCGATCGAGAGAAGATACTGCAACAAGCCATATCGATCACATATCTTTTAGCCTCTCCAACGAGAGCTGCTCGTGAGCTATGTGATCAAAGGAGGACATCGGCTTCTTTGGAAGAAGAAGAAAGAGCACGAGAAGCGCTGTAGAAAATAGTGAGTTGAAACTCCTGCACGGAAGCTTTACCAATACCATATCAGGGTAACAATTTGGGTCTTGTACAGATAAACAAGATGAATAAGGAAATCAGGTAGAAAAGTTGAAAAGTTGCATTCGGTAGTGAGGATATTGACTTCAACAGACTGATACTTGAACAGACTGATACTTAAACAGACTGATACTTCAATAGACAGGATAAACCAAAATCCACTCTCAGGCCGAATTAGCCATTTAAACAGCCATATCCATAGCTTAAGTACTACAAGGCTGCCGGATTGGGTGACTGACCTTCCATATTTTTTAAGAGACTATGCGCAAACTCATTTCCAAGAATTAGGCGGTATAAAGTCTGCCGAAAAAAATTGGCAACTTAGTCAATATTTTTCCCAACCAGCAGGGGAGGAGAATGTACCAATTAAAGGAGCATCAGTCTTCTGTTATAAGATCGCACATAATGTATTATCTATTTTCTGGTTAGAGATCAGGTTGGCCCCTATCATGGCGGTTTAATGCCCGGAAAGTCCTTAATTGACTAAAAATTCACAACAGATCCTGGAAGAATACTGAAAAAGTCCAAATTGATACCCAATACATTTAATCGATTATAATACTTGCATATGCTGGTGTCATTGACTTTATTAAAAAAAACTTAGCGAACAGCCGCTGGTGCGTTAATCGGTATGGAAACGGCATGATATAAGTGGATTTATCTGTGAATGAAGACAAAAACGAACGGATATCGACACAACATCGACAAATTGAACAGAAATACATAGCCATAACGAAAAGTTACGCTTCCACTATGCTATTTCTATACAGAACTTGTCAGGAAACACCAATGAGACTCTATTTATGACTTTCAAGATCACCCCGTTCTGCATTATGGTGCAGCAGTATGAACGTTAGGGAAGCAGTGAAGATATCTATGACCGTTTTGAACACAGCATTATTCAATTGATTGTAGTCCCGTTTAAGATTGACGGAGAAAAGTGTAGTTAATCTGTTCACAAACACAAAGATGGCAAAGACATGTAGAGCACCCCAAAATCATACCCTGTTTCTACATCCCAATATTTTGGCCAAATCTTCGATCGCTTTCCCATTACGATTCCGTTGACATTTTTGTCATTCAATTCTCTCTTCGTAATGAGAAACACTTACTTATAGGATAGACTCAATGTTGACATATTAGTCAACTCATACTGCCCCGTTTCTTATCTCAATTATCCATCGCATTGTTTAACATACTAAAACAATGTTGAATTACAAAATAGACTTTGATCATCACTCTCGAAAATTTCATCGTCATCAGATGACTCTTACAAAGTCAGGTCTTCATGACTCGAGTTGGGAGAGAAGATTTGTATTTTCTCGAACTAAATTCGTCGATGCATCTACTGGTGTAGATGGTTGGGAGAGCCCTTGACAAATATTTTGCCTTCAAATGCAGTACAAAAAATCAATAAGCAATAGTCCTTCTTCGCTTATTGTTCAAAATCCTTGCTACTCCTACCGACCTCAACAGGACAGTGAGGCTTTCCAATTTACACCCTGCATTTCCTACCAAATTCGGAAGAATTACGAGGGCTTTCGTGATTTTTAATTAAACTTTTATTAGCACGCTATATATTATAGAATATATAGAAATCGATAGATGTGAATTATAACACAAATAACTTGTAATCTTCAGATGAATGAGAATTGCTTGTCTCAAAGTTATATTTTGAAAGGTTCTAAAATATAAAATCGAATAGCAGAACTAACAAGGCGGCTACAAAAGATACACCTACGTACGCACTTACACATGGATAGGATGACTTGATCCCAATTGTGTTTTACGTCAATCAAAAGTCTCTATATACAATATAAACTCGGATATGTTTTAACATGTTAATTAAATTTCTGTCAATCAAAAATTAATTAAGACGAACATATCCGTAAAAGGATTGTCGTGGCAGATTTTCCGTCTATTTGATGAATTTACCTCGTATCACATTAACTATACTGTACCTACATACACTTGGATCAAGGGTGCTCCTGACAATAATGGATCTTCTTTTAAATACCCGGCACAACTGGATAAATTGGATTTTTTTAATGAGATGATAAGTTACTTAACTTGGTCTTATATAATTAAAGAAGTGTTTTGATTGATTTCTTTTTGATGTCCCCTTGAATGGATCATAGTGTTGTTTAAGAAGTCAAAATGGTTCGGCATTCGTTTTGACTAAGGCCGTGCATTCAGAGAACCTATTTCAACAAGAGAGTCCTTTAAAGATATCCCATCAGTTAGGTCCCCAAAACGCACATTGCAATAAAATCACTTAGTAAAACTGTCCATTTGGAAGCCAATCAAATTTATTGGCACGAGAATTGTTTTTGTCTAGTTTTAATTAAATTGGAATTCCCCCAAGAATTTTCATTTAAGGGTTGGGACACCAAAGTGCTGTGCCATATTGACAGAAGGTAAAATAAAATTGATCACGTGCGTACTCGTAAATCAGTCGAATATTTTTATTTTTATTTTTGTTTTCAGTTTCGAAATCGATAACAAACGTCCTTCGAGGACGGCAATTAATCTACTCTTACCATCATTGTCTACTAAATTCATCAAACCATCAGTAGCAGATGGCAATTTGTTAGAAAAAATTCTGAATTCTGTGTAGATATCTAATGTTTGGTATTTGTTGGTTAATTTGTGATTTAAAAAAATCGAAATAATAATAAATGAGAACGAAGGGCCTATTTATTTGGACACAAAACAAAAAATTGTATGCTAAATCCATGGCCTATATCGTTGAGAGGCCATAAAAAATTGTCATTAACACCAGCAACCGAATATTAATTAATTGAAATGTACGTATACGAGTATATGCATCAGTTTTACATACAAAAATAAATGAGTAAAAATTATGAGTGGTGTAAACGCCCATGGCGGAAGGATGAACGAATATTACCGACAGCTTTGTTGGAATTAATTGCATACAAGAGGAAAGGACTTATGGGGAAAGTACGTCTGTATATTTCTGGAAAAAGGAGTTTCATTTTCTGATGATTTAATAGTCAACATGTTTCAGAGAAGTGACCAACCACGAGATACGAGTTAAGGGAAAAGTTCGTAAAATGATATATGAACGATACTTCTTATTTCACGGAATCAGTCTGCTGTTCTCCGATTATATAGGGTGAGTAGTTCTAGATAAAGGATAAACATAAATTAAAGGACCATATATGTATTTCAAGTAAAATATACTCCATTTCTTACGTCTCGCAACCTAAAAAAATTTTTGTGTTACGAAGTGGTGGGCCTCTCTTTCGTTGATAATTTTGGAAATCCTCTGGTTTCATAGAAAAGCTGAAATCGCAACATCTTTTCCAAAATATTCCCCGCACAAGTACTAGGAAATCCCTCAAAAAATCTTATACCGCCAGCATCAAGTTCTGAAGATCAAGGAGCCATCGGAGATATCGCAACTGATGTCATCGATTTCGCGCCGACCACCACGAAGAAGTCCTTGATTTGATGAAGAATGCCGGAAAGCACATTCAGCTAAACAAGAAGGATATATAGCATCACTGCAGCATAGAATGAGAGGCGCTTGTGAGCCTCAGGGAAAGAATAATAGCTTCTCAAAAAGAAGAAATCGATATATTTCCAACGGGTGAAAAGAGCCTATAGCAAGCAACAAGACCAGTTGAAAAACCCGTTGAATGAAGAAGTAAACCGTGTAGTAAAATCACAGTCGGGACTGAGATTATGGAAATACTTTAACTGCAGATTGTGTACCGGCCCAACATGCCACCGTCAAGCAGAATAGACCATTTAACTTAGACGAAAAAAGCCAAAACTTCCTTCTACCTGACCGAAATGACGTAAGGATAGCATTTTCTAAGCACGTCGGCCTGACGGTTTACCAGGAGAAATATTCACAGCAGCTGCAAATAGCTTGGTAGAGAACATGCGCCAAATCATTTCTCAAATTTGGTCAATCAATCAATCTCAGTTTCATTTCCCCGGTTCACAAAAATGTGATCGCAATGGATAACAACCTGATTAGCTAATATCGGTGCGATTTCAGACCAGGAAAGTCAACAGTCGACCAAATCTTCTTACAGTGGCAGATCGTGACAAAAAGCAAGAAGATTAGATCGGTACCCACCATCTTCTCACGAATTTTAGGGCGCATACCATACCATTTATAGAGATAGTTCGACCGTCTGTTCAGAACTATTGAGAACACTTGCTACATTATCACAGTCAGTACCAACTGAACCGAGACCTTCGATGCCACATATGGCGACACAAAATCGACTAATTGGATAGAACGTCATAGTCGACTGTTGTAATTTTGAGCTAGTAGCTGATTTTGTCTTCTTGGCTCTGCCGCTTCACCTCAGCACAAATAAATCGAAGAATCACTCTTGATAACAGTGGCAGCCTTGATTTTACCATAAACGATTTACAAAAGTCGGGAAAATTTTTCAGTGTTGACCAGTGTAATTGCTGATTTTTGAGCTAAGAAGGCAATTGAAAAGTAAGGTCCTATCCCGTACAACTAAGATAAAACCTTGATCATCCCAATCCTACTTTATGGCACTGAAGCATCGAAAGCGGATAAAGATATTCTCAGTCGTTTCAAAGGAAAAAATTCTTCGAATGATATTCAGTCCCTTTTACGTTGAAGTACTTTGGAGAAGAAGATTCAACGACGTACTATGCGATATTATTCTTAAAAAGCAACTGGATGCAGTTAGCAGTAAGCTGTTAGACCGAGTTAACTGAAGAGGCATGTTGTAGCGAAACATTACAAACAAACACTGTCTGATGGAATTACTTTCGAGGCCTCAGTAACTAAGATTTCTCTAAGGAAGTAATTTTGTGGTGCATAGGGCTTTAAGCATTTTCGGCTACATCCGTACAAATGCGACATTCAATTCTCTGACTAATTGCAAGTACAAGTATATTTTAGCAATATCGAAGCTGATCTGTTATTCTATGAGAAACCTGACGAGTCTTCTGATATCATCCCTTTTGAAATTGGGAACACACCGCAGAAAATATGATGCAGATAGGCTCTGGAACATGGAACGGATTAGCTTAACTTTTTTTAGCCAAGGGACGCGTTTCATCTCTCTTCCACGTATCGTATGTTAAACGCTGATTTTTTTCCCATTGATCTTGAAAGTTTTATCCTTTTACCATAGATACCTACCCCTACTCTGGTGTACACTTTGGACTCTGCATGTTACCTTAAGAGGATTTTGAAGTCACATACTCGTCGATTTGGGATGACTATGTTAAACCTTCTGTCTAACAGCACAGTTTTTGAGTACGCAGTCATTTATCACACATATGGAGTTTAGATATCTCTGAGGTGAAGCTTGCTGAGTTTCATCTTCCCTATTTGAAACAACCTGACCGTACTCCAATTTTGTTGCTACTTTACTTTTTAAGTTTACTTTTCACGATGATTATCAAATCATCAAGTGACCACTAAAGAGGCCACCCTTGCTTAAGGATAGCCTTTGGCTGCTAAAATAGTAATTGATGCCTGGCCTGAATCACCATTGCAAACCATTTGCGTGAAGGCTGATAAACACCTTTATGTGTCATGAATTTTAAAATGGATTTCCGTACCCGGGGTTTTTAAACATATCTTCAATTTTTCGGACAGCACGCGATACGAACTCCTTTCATCAGTAGGTGTCTTTATTTCTCATACTATTGTAGATTTAGCTGTAGTTTTATCTTAGTAGCTTTTGGTTCCAACAGGATTACGCAACATCTTATATAGCCCGAGCCCTGATCGCCTTATTGCGTTCTTTTTTGTTCGAATGCATAGTTTAGGGGAATGGTGATGAATCAACTCTTCTAGATTTCTGTGGGATTATTTGAAGTCATAAGCTGTTTTTAACAAGCTACGGCCTCTTGATCTCACAATCAGGGGTAATATACGACAGGAAATGACCGTTATTCAGTCCGAAGGAATTCAAAAAGTGATGAGAAGTGCCGAAAAACGAACACTTTGCGCTATTAAATCTAGCGGCGACCAATTTTAGGATACTCGTATCATATTCAAAAAGTGATCGAAATAAATTTGCAAAGCTCAAAATCAACGAAAAATGACTTCTCAGCAAAAGATTTATATTTATTTTTAAATTATTACTAAAACCAAGGCTTAAATGGTCTATCCATCAAAACAAGAATTCGAGTATCTAGCCGATCACAATCGTTTATTGCACTCTTTAAGGTAGTAGAACCACTCTTATAATGTTTGCACATGCGCCAATGAAAGAATTTAAGTGCGGAAAGAAAGAGAGAAACTGATATACATTTTGTCATTGGTTTTGAATGTTAGCAGATTATGGCGACTTGCAAATATACAGCTCGGTAAGGCATTCCATATGTCAGGTCGGTAGTTTAAAAGTAGTCACAACATAGCACGTACGAACGCGGGATTGAAGATAAAGTTTTGAGCTTTTGTTGCGAATGTAAGCGGAAGAGGTGTCAGGTTTGGAAGTTTGATGGAGTGAAATACTACCGACAAATTCGTCGAAACCCTGGTGGTAGAAATACCACTAAATTAAGGTAAGTCGTCGGTGTTGTTGGGGAATCTTAATATGTTGTCCAATGTTGGCATCAACTATAAGTTTAAAAGCACCTGATCAACATGTTTTGACTCCAGATCGAAGGAAGAAAAGTATTTCGTACGTCGTTTATATGTTCATTTCAACGTAGACTGTCAATAACATATATACGAGTACATCGGACAGTTTTTCAGCGCAGGCGAGGCAAGTTATTTTTTACCGATTTATTGATGGCAGATTGGGTTGTATTTTGCATGCAGTCAACTCTACTTGGTTATTTTTTAACTAACTATGCTCTTAGTATCGGAAGAATGCGAGAGGTAGAATAATGTATCATCGACAAATCACTAATACTCGTACTAATATTTATTTTTTAGACATCACTCTTAAAACCATCGAGGAAAATATTTGTCGATCTGAAATCGAAAAAAGAACCTAATGACAATTACTTCATCTTCATCTTACTTCTTCATCTGCCTTTTAAATATCAAGTGCAACTATTTTCTTTTCCCAAATCGGCAAAGGGTTTGATTCAACTTTGTGGTGTGATACACATTTGGCTAATAATCCGAACAAAACGTATTTTTAAGGCTGTACAAGAGCAGTTCGAATTCTCGTGATGTCAGTTATAGAAAATAAAGTCAATGATGAATAATTTGATTTGTAGTCAAAAGTAAGGATTCTCCCAATTGTAAAGCTTTTAATTTTTGTGAATTTCTTTCATCGGAAGCTCTTTTCCGACTACGAAGGTTCGTAGCCTTCATTGGATGAAGTTTTAAGGTGATAGCGACAATACCTGTGTTAGGTGCTGGATTCATAATTGAAGTAGACAGATTAAGTTTCCTCCTAAAATAAAAAGAACCAAAGAGACAGCAGCACTGCTATTGTTTTTGAGGGAGGAGGGAGTTTGATTATTTATTTTCTTGAAGAACTTGACCTATCATCTGGAAAATATTTCTTTGATTTGCAGGTTAACTTCATATTTTTCAACGGAAGGAACATGTAGGGCTCGAAGGCGATGGTCAATTTATCAGCGCTTCGAAAAACACGGTCTTGATTCTTTCTGTCTAGGAGATGCTGCTTTATCTTAACTAAATGCAAACCGATTTCATAGTAAATCTCGATTTGAAATGCCACGTAAGCTTAGATTTCCACAATCCTTAAGGCTTAGTGATTTGAATCATTTTTGTATGGTTAAGTATTGTTTGGATATTAAACTACTCAATTCATTGTCTGGTAGATGAAATGATAGGTAGATAACTGAAGGAGTTTTCTTAAAAACAAAAACAAAAGATATATCGCAATTTGTGTATTTTTATTTTTAGGAGTACATACTGGATTTCTTTTGAAGCATTTTTTAATCTACTCGAGTATATTTTGTTCTTGTTCAGCATTTTTATCCTGCAGATGTCTAGCAAATTCATCGTAGGCATACCAGGATTAGAAGAAATCTCATTCCATCTGAGTTGTTGAATTCTTTTGCCGTTCTTATAGATTTTTCTTATTTTTCAGTTTTTGTTTTTCAGCATAGATTTCACCATAAAAAAAAAAGAAAAAATGAAAAGGACCACATTGGAGAGGATTTTAAGCTCTTGTAAAGCGGATATTCCAACAAATTTATCATCATGACCTATATTAATAAATTTAAATATTTCATTAACAGGTTTCCGTTACCATTATCTGAATTAGAAGTGATTTTACATTTTACCTTTGTTAATTCCATTATTCATATTTAATACTATTATACCAACAATTACTGCGACAGGGCTTTAGCCAGGCGTCTGATTTGAGGCAATTTACGAGTATTGTGTGTCTGCTGGATAATGATATTACACTTTATCCACTTCCGTGATGCATGTTAATTAAAATTTATTTATTATTCTGAGTAATGGATGACCAATTTGTAGTTGAACAATTTCCTGAACTAATGGACTTTATGAGTATATATTTATTCCACTTCAACGGGTGCGTACGGATAGTATGGTAGAGCTGACGAAATATGTATGTAAACTCACTTATTCGTTACAAATTCACTTCAGAAAATGATTGAGAATTGTTATCCCATGTGTGATAGTTGACAAAATGAGGAAAACAATTCTAATGTCGGCATGAAAACCAAGAAGGAAGCAATCTTAAGTTATTGAAATGCAAATCTCTCTTTCAAGTTGGCTATTAATTGCGAACTTTACCATGGTAGAGATACAGTGAGGCTTAATATTAATGCTCACAACAATCTCCGCAAACCCATCCTCGGATAGCTACGAATTTACTTTTAAAGCTCCAATAAAATGGAAACCGTGGTAATGCTTACTTCGGTGTGGATTTTCTATTAGAAACAGACAATGTCAGAGAGTCTTGAGCTAAAAAAAAAGTCAGGGAACAATTTGCAATACGCGAGCCTCATATGCACTCACACTCAAAACAATTCAATTCAATCTACAAAAGAAGACTTCTGCAATGTCCTTTCTATGTAAGCTGACCTGAATTCAATAATAACAAAACATAATATCTTTCGTATTTTACGTCCGGAATCGAACGGTTATTCGATTTTGCCACGGCGCTGGATAAAAAAGACGTAGCGCAAGGCTCACTCACTTCAATATTCATAAAGAAACATGATGTGACTAAAGTAGATCCTAGAATTTTGTATACATACATAGCCATTTATAGTTCTGGTAATACATCAGATTATACGGAATGACGATGCTCCGTAAATGTTGGAAGCAATTAATTTGGGCAAGGTGATGCGCATTCATGAAACTTATGGTTTTATAAAAATAGTTATTCTGTATAGGTTGATATATTCGCCCATCTAAACTCACTATAGGCAGAACTGTCAAAAACTTAAAAGTGACTGGTTCTGTTACAGATGTCTTAGGGCCTATCCATTATCGAAATGAAAGCTCTACAGAAAATATGGCTGCCGATAGTGGAAGTGTTGAAAAAGATCCAAATCTATCGATTCCACGGCGAGCAAAACATTTAATGTGTTAAAGAAATAATGTATTTGCACTTTAAGATTACAAAATTCTTATAAATTTGTAAAATGTTCAAGAAAGGTTGAGTATTTTTAATAGGTATAAATATATATAAATGTAAATTAGTGGTGATCAATGGCCAAATGTGTAAGGAGTTGTTTTTTGAAGTGCTTTTCATTTCTTATCCCTCTCAGTTCTATCGGAAGGGAGTTCCATAGGGTGAGTGGCATGAACTAAGAACTGGCGTTCTGATGTTAAACAGCAGTACGTTGGCTGGATTAATACAAAGGTTCGCTGCGATACAGGAAACCCCAGTTTACTGTAAAGATAGTCTGGTTGTTGTGTTTGAATAGTGTCGTAAATACATTTTCATTTCATTTAATATGCATTTTTATTTAATTAAATTCAAAAACTCTTACATGCTAGACAAAAAAATGCTTAAAAATTAGCTTAATTAACTTAAAATTATCTTATTCTAACTTACTGGCCCCATGCGGACACTCTAAGTTAAACCTAACAATTAAAATTTGTCTTTCGACGTTTCGTACATTTGATTTTGATATTATTTTGTTTGAAACATAATTAAAACTAAGAAAATAATTTAGTTACAAAAACTTAGTAAAGTGACTTTTTTTTTATCTTATTTTAAAACTTAAAACTAAAACTCAAGAACTACCTTAACATTATTCTTAATCTACTTAGGCTACTTAAGCTACTTAAAATTATCTTATCATTTAGGTATCATATTTTTTTTGTGGGAAGAAGTTACCCGAAGGTTACCCATCTCTTTGTTGTTTTATAATTTTTTTTTTTTTTTCTTGTATTTTTATTTTTTGTATATATATATACATTTTTTTTTTTTTTTTTTTTTTTTCTTCCCCCCTTAAAACTATCCTATTCCTACCTAAATCTATGTAAGTCGGCCATGGCTAGAAAATTAGGCTGCCGACCCTGCTCCTTAACGAAGCTAACTAGTGCTAGAGGAATTCGACGACGTAGATTCCGCTCCTTCAACAAGCCACCAAAATTGTTGGTGCTGCCGAGCAACATCCCTCATATCGCGTTTCCCTACCGCCCTACTGAACCGGAGACGCTCCGCATTGCCGTATGCGACGTCTCTATCGTAGTTAAGTCGCCTCTCCGCAGCTGTTCGAGCAACATGGAAGATTAACGGCACCGCTAATCTATCCTGGATCAGACCTTTCATGTCGAGGTAGAGGAACGCTTCTGGAGGAATAAAGCCGTCAAAGCGAACTCTCTCGTGATACATATAATTGGGGTAGTAAGCCCCAGAGATCAGGTTATTCGACGAGGTCATTGCTCTTGCAATGTGCCTTCGAGTCAACTTAATAACAAAATTGTCCACTCTTATTAGGTTAGCCCTATTGTACAAGACCTCATTGCGATAGAATTTTATGTACTCAGACTCTGGTGTTCTGTATAGGCGAAGACAAGCCCTAAGGCAAGCCCTCTCAAACACCCGAATCTTTTCCAAAAGACTTGCTCTCACGTTGAACCACACGGGACAACCAAATACAAGCATAGGCCGAATAAGGGCCATGTAGCAGATCACCTTTACCCTCGCATCGAGTTGCCTGTTATAAAACAGTCTCTTTGTAAGGGCAAAAGCACCTTTGGCTCTGGCCAGAGCAACATCTATATGTTTGTTAAAATATAGATATTGATCTAGCCAGATCCCAAGGTATCTGACTACATTTCGACATGCAAGTGGTTGTCCGTGTTGTCCAACGATCTGAAACTTTCGCCAATTCTTTCTGGTATCCGCAGAGGCCCCAGACAAAGGCGTCCTAAAAAGAATGGTTTCCGACTTCTGAAAGTTGATCTTCAACTTCCAGTCGTCGCAATATTGTTTAATTTGATCGAAGTCACGTTGCAAAAGAATGTTTATAACCTCAATCTTTGGACCTGATCTGTACGCGATTAAGTCGTCCGCGTACGCTATGGCATGGTGAAGTGAACCTATCAGATCGCTTGTGTAAATGTTGAAAAGGATTGGCGAGTTGACCGCACCTTGTTGCAGACCGTTTTTAATGTTGAATGTACCAGTAGAAGTCACATCGCCATTCTTCACGATGAACTGTCTATCGGTGAGCATATTGAAAAGAATATACAGCAGTGGCTTACTAATACCTAGCCTGTCTAGCTTGTAGAAGAGTCCCTCTAACCATACGGTATCGAAGGCCTTCTCCAAGTCAATCAGGCAGGCACCCGTGCATTGTTTCTTGGCTTTGTTCCATTGGATATCAGAAACCAGTTTAGACGCGGCATGAATAACGTCATGCCCCGCCTTGAAACCGAATTGATTATCCGGAACTATATTTCTGTCCTCAACCCACTTAGCCAGGACTCTATTGATGACTTTTTCGAAAACCTTACTGATGTTTGGAAGGAGACTGATCGACCGGAGATTCGCCGGATTGGAGGTGTCTTTATCCCTTTTGGGGATGGGATGTACCACCGCAGTTTTCCAATGCGCTGGATAATGTGCATTATTCATTGCATTGTTAAACAGGGTGGTGTAAATGTCCACCGCTTCTAGTGGGAGATGACGAAGCACAATGTTCGGTATTCCATCGGTTCCCACTGATTTCTTACTTCTAATTGTATCGAAGATCGTTAGAAGCTCTTCCTTCGAAATGAACGGGGGCTGCTCCCTTTCATTGGCGATGACATTATTTGCCATGTTCTCGTCACTGAACTGGGTGAAACCCGAGTTCTCGATTCGCCAGTTCACTATTTCATTTCGAAGATAGAAATTGTGCAAAAGGACTCGATTTTCCAAGTCGTGGTTTGGGCCAATGGTGTCATTCGCCTTGTACACTTCCTGGAAAGTCGCTCCTATAGCCTCGACCTTCTCCTGCGGATCTTCGATTACAAAGAAGTTGTCATCATCAATAGCCTCATTTGGATCTATGCCTGCTGTTGAAAGTATGCGTTCATTGGCAGTCGTTCGGGCGATTTTAAGACATGAAAGGTCGTCTTGATCTTTCCTCCGAAAAATTTTATTTATTTGCGGGAACATATTCGGGTTGTTGGTATTTACAGCCCGAATTTTGTTGTTCCAATACAAACTTACAGAAGCCCTGTAATTTTCTTTAATTAATGTTTGGAGGTTTTTGATCGACGACTTTAATGTCAAAATCTCCGGGTTGTGTCTGTCAGTAAACTGTCTGTACAAGGTCTTCAGTCTTGAGAGTAGTCTACTTTTATGTCGGTGAAGTGCGTCAATAGTTGCATTGCGGAATAAGTCTTCGTTGTCAGTGTGTTGATACCGAGGTATCGTTTTGTCCATAGTCCGTTTAATTGTCTCGTCCATTAGTTTTAGATACCTGTCAATCTCCTCGTTTGACAGATTTCTCTCGGACGGTGGGTAGAGCGAATTCGAGGAGAGTGCTCTTGTCAGTGTCCTGGAGAAGTGTGTCCAACGCACTCTACTATAGTTGTAGGAATGCCTTTGAACATACTCATCCAATTCCACATTTTCGTTCGGAACGGTTATTTCGGTACTAAGACCGCAATGGTCACTGTCATACACAAAAGTGCGAAGACAGTTTACAGTTTGTTGGTTCGTACCTGTCAGTTGTATTCGTGTGTCGAACAACAGGAGATCCAAATAGGAGCCGTGTCTGGGAAACGACGGACTATCCGTCGCCTTAAGGCCGAGTCTATACATCACACTGTGTTGACCCCACCAATTGAATAGTAGGTTCCCTCTAGTGTTTGGTGTATTATTTCCCCAATCGCTATGTTTGGCGTTGAAATCTCCGCCGATAATGAAGTAGTTTTCCTCCAATTCCAGTCTCAGAAATCGAAAAAGCGTTTCGAGCTCTGAGATAAATAGGGTGGATTGAGTAGCCGTAGGTGCATAAACAGACACCATGTATAACCGCTTTCCACTACGGAGAGGGATATACACGATGCATGCTTCAAGCACCTGAAACCTACGTACTACACGACTGTAAATTCTTTTAAATTGTATGCCTTTCCATACGAAGATTGCAACGCCTCCTCCTTGTATGGAGTTGGGTCGATTTCTTCGCATAATTTTGTACCTTTTGTGCCTCATTTTGTGTCTTTTGCTTAGCTTAGTTTCGCTAACCAAAAGCACATCAGGGGTTTGGTCTTTAAGCAACTTGAACAGTGTGGCTCTTCGCTCAATCCTAATCAGTGAATTAACATTCACTGCAAGGACCTTCAGGGTTTGCTCCGCCATGTACGTACCCATTACGACTGGAGGCGCGTTAGGCTCGGCAGAAGCGCGTAGATTTGATCCACGCGCGCAGCTTGTTCAGTAATCTGACGTTGAAACTGAGCCATCTGCCCCTGGATAGAGAGCAAGATAGCTAGAATGTCAGTTGCCGGTTCCGGTGCTCTAGGCGCTGGGGCCTGAGAAGCAACCTTCGCTTGCTGTGCCGTATTCCCCCTACCTGCCGCCATTTGGGCGTAGGTAACTTGGGGAGTAACGGCTGGTGTTTGTATTTGAACAGGTGGACGCTTAACTTCCACCTTTTGCTGCCGAGCCAGATTTACTCTTTTTATGTACTGGAATTTAGGACAACCCCGATAATTTGCGGTGTGTCCCGTATTCTTACATAAAACGCAAGAGAGTTGACTTTTTTCCGACGCTCCATCCACACCCAGAGGGCATTCTTCTGATTTGTGGTTCTTACCGCACTTGACGCATCGAGGCTGCATTTCGCAGTTCGACGCGGCGTGCCCGAACCTTTGGCAGCGAACACATTGCAAAATGTTATCGCTCCGTTTTACTTTTTCCCAGTGTACAACCTGGTAGTCTAGGACTTTGATATTCCTTAGACCATCCAGTTTGCTTTCGGGAGTAAGCTGAACCAGGAAGAACGGTAGTTTCCGTTTCTCCCTTTTGGCTCTAGCTGTGGTGAACGGCTTGACCCCTACGAACTTGAGCTCTTCGCACTCTTTCTCTTTGAGCAGTGCGAGGAGCTCCTCCGGATCAGTTGACGGTTCAATCCCCCTCAGCAGCATTGTTTGCAGCTTTTCCCCCTTCGGGGTGAAGGAGAAGAATTCCGTCGTCGAATCCTTTAACAAGCTTTTTATTTTATTATAGCGTTCCACTGTGTTGCAGTGGATCGCATGCCTATCATTACTTAATCTTTTGATAAAAAAATTATTGCCTATGGCCGACTTACACAGATCAATGGTTTCTTTTAATTCCAGTTTGTAAGTATTGATCGGGGGTATCCTTTGTTTAGCTCGTTGTTGTTGCTGTTGCTGTTGAAGTTGCTGCTTTCGCTGTTGTTGCTGCTGCTGTTGTTGTTGTTGCTGTTGTGGTTGTTTATGTTGTTGTTGGTGTTCTTTGTTATTTTGGTCAAATTGACTTTTTTGTTTTGGCTGCATTTGTTTGCTCGTTTGAATTTGTGCTGTTTTTTGTTGTTGGTGTTCTGTATGACTCTTTTGTTGTTGTTTAGCCTCGCTGGTATTTTTTTGTTGCTGAGAGCTAAAGAGTTGTTGATGTTGCTCCTTCTCTCTTCTTGCCATTTGTTTGGCCTTTATTGTTTGTACTTTTTGTTGAAGCTCTTTAATGCTGTTGTTAAGAGCTTCAACCTCCTCCTCTTCGTCATCTGACTCAGAAGCAGCCAGAGATGCGAAGGTATTTTTATTCATAAAGTGGCCTTCTCCACCAACAGCCACGTATGGGTAATCATCTTTACCAGCTGCCGCCCTCTTTGTCGTTGTTGGCGCCTCTTCCCTTGCTCTACCCGGCAGCTTTTTGGTAGAGGTTGAAAGGGAAGGGGGCTTTGTTAAGTTTGGAGTTGGTTTCAACACCCTCCTCCTCTTAATCGTAATTACCGACGTTGCTGTTTTTGTTGTTGTTATTGACGGTGTCTTCTTTTGAGCTGGCTTAACGGCCTGATTATCCGATGACATCGCGCCATCATCTAATCCCGCTATTGACATAGCGGACCGCTCGCTGCCACTCATCGTTCGATCGCACTTTTTTTTTTATTTTATACTGTTCTAATGTCTTAAAAAAAAAAAAAAAAAAAAAAAAAAACACTTGTAAAAATAAAGAAGGACAATGGTTTTTTGGGGAGTCGAACCCACGACCACAGCTTCCTCAGTTCACTGCCACTACCACCAGGCTACCAAATGACTTGGGAAATTTGTCTCTAATACGGTTGTACACTTAATGTTTGGTTCACTATTTGAAACAAAACAAGCCGAAACAAGTCAATACTCCGCGGAGATCGATGAACGACTGAGTGTCGTAAATACAAGTCAATGAGAAGTGTTACAGTACATTTTCAAAGGAACATCCGAATATTGTTTTGGCATTCGACGAAACATGGTCGTGTCAACGCAAGTTGTATATGTATCGTGCAATATTATTGTGGACTACAATTAATTTCCTTTTTGACCTGTAGTCGAGTTTACCAAATAATTCAAAACAGTTTAAAAAAATTGTCAGTAGCAGAGTTTTTGCTAGAAGCATTTTCGTTTTTGTTGGTGTATAGGAACATGAAGCCCAGAGAAGACGGAGACAGCCATAAACTTTTCCGATTGTTGCAGTGATATGACCGTCCCACGATAATGTGCGATTAAAGGAAATACCTAGATTTCGAACAGACTCAACATATTCGATGTCTGAGTCCCCTAGCTGCAGCAATGGAAAAGAGGTCAGATTTATATTATTTCGATAAATAACGATGGCTTTTGATTTTCTCAGGCTTAGGCAAAGGCTATTAACCTGCGCCCAGTTCAGGATATTGCTAAGATTTTCATTCATTTTTATTGCCGTAGATTGTACCAAACTAGTAGGACTCTGTGTAAATTGCTGCACATCGTCTGCGTACATATGGACGCTGCAGTATTGTACAACATTATGGAGCTCGTTCACATACATTGAAAAAAGAATTGGCCCGAATATAGACCCTTGCGGTACACCAGTTGTCATAGATAACATTTCAGATGCTCGATCTCCAACGACTACGGATCAGTAAAGTATGAATATATCATTTGGACTTGTCTTATCACAGATTATGACGTATTTTGCATTTGTATTTGAATCTACACTCTTATAAAGTTCAGCTAACTTGAGAATTAAAACCAGATAAACACGGAACGAACGCCTATTTGGGTTTAATATCAGCTTTTGAATGAACAATTTTCACCAAATTGTATGGGGTTATGGATGGCGTTTATGCACACAATCTGTAAACTCTTGACTCCTTAAACACGAGTATTCTTCAAGTTACGGTCGAATTATTGTCTGAAATGTGTCGAAAAGCCATTGAAAATACCCCGTCAGAATTCAGTCCTCTAAGAACCTCGCTGGATTAAATGAGGCAACTTCAAGAAGGTTGTGGATGTGAAAGGATTCTCATTGCTTTCCAAAAAATTGTATGACTTTCTTGTGTCTGTTGAAGACTTATTAGTCAAATATGCCCTGACGTCTCTTCTACCAAAACAGGGAGCTGTTTCCTCTGAGATTCAATCAAAAGGTCGCTGCTTCTCAGGAAAATTATAAGAAAATCTACTATGACGTTTTGTGATACTTAAGCGGGTCTTTATTCAAATCTTAGAGTTACGACGAAAATCGTTGGCGCTGAGACAAGTATAAGAATATTGACAAGTGACTTGAGATTCTCTATAAAGACAAGAATAAAGAATTATTCTACTGTTTCATAGGTCGAAGTACTCATAACCTAAGCTGCAATATTCAATATTGGAGATGATATTGTCTGAAGATTGAGTGGTGCCTGTAATCTGTTCAGGCTCCGTAGTAATCAGATCAATATTGGAGCGATCTCCTGAATGAGATCAAAGTTCCTTCTTTTTGTAAAATATGCTCTAAGAACGACTAATACTGCATAAAATATAAAGCCATCGATGCCAAGAAGATGTCAAGAATAAATCAAATCCTCGTTGAGATGCGGGGTTCGTCTATGCTACCAACACAAGGCACTGCGCCATTAGCGTTTATGGTGAAGGCTTGGGGTGCACTTTAGTACTTTTTCCAAAAATAAATAAATAAATAGACTTGGAAACCTAGTCTTTAGTAAATTGAGGGGCTTAATTATCTCAAAGTTGAGGAACCCCCTAAGACTAATTTTATTGTATTAATTGGTTAAACTAGACACAATAAACAGTATACGAGTACTAATTTGTGATTCCAAGTCACCAGGCACCCATCGAAAAATCTATCTACTTACAAGCATATCACATTGAAGGCTCAAACCAATATCTGTTAAAATAAAATACGTCATAGAGCTTTTGCTAGCCAATTTCTAGAGTAGATGATATAACAAAAGCATATATAGGGTTTTCCAATAGGGACTTGACAACTTTGAATTTAATTTGTGAACGCACTCTTTCACTAATCATCAAACTGTCACTGTTAATTTATTCAGCAAACTCAACATTTTCATCATGGTAAAGTACACGAACGAGCAACGTCTGCTAATTATAAAAATTTTCTACCGAAATTCGAAGTCGGTGACTGCAACTTTAAGAGCGTTAATTCCAATCAATTTTCGGTCGTAATTCTCGCCCTTGTAGACAGGCAATAACAAGTTAGTGCAAAAATTTGAGTCAACATATTCGTTGTGTGATGTTGCCGTGTCAGTGAGTCAACAGGTCGAAGTGTCGAAAATATCGCTGCCGTTCAGGCGTCCGTAGCAAACAATCCAAATCAGTCAATTTCACGGGGTTCTCAAGAATTGGGCATCGCTCAGACCACATTATGGCGAATTTTGCATAAGGATCTTGGTTTACATCCATACAAGATCAAGCTGACTCAGGAATTGAAGCCGATGGACCATTTGAAGCGACGTACGTTCTCCGATTGGGTTCTGGAGAAGATGCGCCAAGATGGTGAATTTCATCGCAAAATCATCTTCATCGCCTCGTTCGTGCGATTTAACGCCGCTTGACTATTTTCTGTGGGGCTACGTTAATTCATTGGTTTATGCCAACAAGCCGACGTTGGAATAAATTGGAAGAGCTCAGAGCCAACATTGAACGCGAAATAGCGGCCGTTTCGGCCGAAATGTGTGGCCGAGTCGTTGAAAATTGGGTCCAACGAATCGACCGCTATAAACGTGCCCGCTGTGGCCATATGAACGAAGTCGAGTTCCATTCATAAATGTTTTGATTGTACTTCAAGCCGATAATAAAATTTTTGAAATATCTCAAATGGTTTGCGTTTTATTTGAAAAAAAAGTTATCAAGTCCTTATTGGAAAACACTTTAGTAGAGAAATATTATAAGGGGTGAACCAACAGCTAGTGTTGAAGTTTTCATTGAATTAAGCACAAATTTATTGAAACTAATGCACAATTTTATTAATTAATAATGTTCGATCCATGGTCAATTAAGAATAGAACATTGCATCGTTCATGGGGTCACAATGGCTTCTGTTGCAAGCGACCATCCGAAGGTCCAATTTAAAGATGAAGAATAAGTGTTTCAATGGCCGCAATTTCAGTTTAGATGTTATGTTTGAGAACAGGAAGAAGTCTAAAGATGTAAAATTGCATGACTCTGGAGGCCAATAAACTTCTCCTCTAACCGAAATAATGCGATCCTCAAATTTCGTACGCAATAAATTGATTGATCCTGTGATCATCCAGACCCAATTAAATCAATTTTGGAAAAAAAAAAAACGGTCAACATGTTGCAGCAACATTCTCGATTCACGAAAATTGTCTCCCCAGCCTCGTCTTCGAAATAGTATGGGCCAGTGATGCCGCCAACCCATAATCTGCACCATACAGTGACTTTTTTGGGATGCATTGGTTTTTTCGTGGGTGTCCTTTTCTCAGAAACGACAGTTTTGATTATTTACGTACGCGTCCATCCAAAAAGGATGGATTTGCAAGGACGCAATTTCAAGGAAAAAGATCAAATTTGATAACAAATTTTCCCGGCGATCTAACATCCATTTAACAAATCAGCGACATCGTAGATGGTCCAAAGGCTTCAATTGTTGAGTAATTTGGATTTTATACGCGTGCTAATGAAGATCAGCTTTTAAAATTCACCGTAAAGTGCCATAAGTGAAGCCCAATTATTGACTTCGGCGACGAATTGATGTGTTGGCTGGTTTTGAATACTTTCGCTCACAGTGGTAATGTTTTGGCATACACGTGCTGGCCAAGCATACTTATATAGAGTTTGACTCGAATTCCGGACTCTTTAGGGCGATTATGTTGACGGAGAATTTTTTCGAATTTTTCTAAATGGTACGTTTACAGATCGCCCATTTTCGCAATACGATTGAATAACAAAAGTGTGTTGTTGTGTTGTTGTGTTGTAAACGACTCCATGATATGAATTGCAATGACATCTGTCAAAAAGATCAACCACATTGAATTCAATAAATGAAAGTAATTGACAGCCAACACCCACACCTCTGTTGGCTTACCATTTATATATCTTTTATTGTACATTGTGTCAACGAATAACCGGAATTCAGTCATTCAAACGTCCCGCATTAATTATTCCTCAGAAAAAATGTTCTTTTGTTGGTATAACTGTCATCTATTTCAACACTGAGTATGGACACCATCTGTCAACTACGTAGTTTGTTGTCAGTAGCTGAAGACATTAGTTAACCTCAAGTGCCACGCGATTTTTACTATAAAAGGAACTATTTAGCAAAGATCTTGTTTAAAACTTTGTGTTGCAAATGGAATTTCTTCTTTTGGCTCGTGAAAAATGATCGAGAAAACCTATAGGAACTCCATAATATCGAGAACACGAGTGGTGCAGGGCAGTCAAAGAGGGCCTTACAATTGTTGACAACTTCCAACATGTTTCGCTCACTGTTTTTTCGATATTCGTGGTGTTTTTCACTTAACATTTCTCCCATTGGCTCCAACAGTAAATAAACAAAATTACGTAAAAGTTGTGAAGTACTCGTATTTGAGAGAGAATATCCACCGGAAAAAACCGATAGTACAGCACCACCATAAAGCGCCATCTCAAAAACCCATCGATGTTTGACCAAAATCGCTGTCAATTACCTCTTCGTGGGATCCGTTTTGAGGTGATTCAGAACATAAAACAAAATTTCCTGATGCAATTGAAGGCAACCTGGAATATGCCTATAAATAGTGTTGATATGTATGGATGACTGGATTGCTCGTTGGAAAATTTTAAGGAGACAAAATAAGCTTTCAAGATTAATGGTTTTACTCGTACGAGTATGTTGTTTTTGTCGGCTCAATCTCGGTTATATTTTTGACAGATAGTATGTAAGTCAATCGAAGTCGTGAACAAAATTAGGATTTAGTGGAAATTTTCACAGTGCATTAGCTTACTATATATCAAGAAAGACCATCTGGCGAAAGACACAGCTTCTGACTTTTACTTTGTCTGTCGAATTTAAAATTCTGCCTTAAGCATTCAAAAACCTTTTCACTATAGAATTGTTCCAAATTTCAATGTTATGTCCATTGCAAAAGTACGTCCTGTGAAATACTGAAAAACTAAATCCGTAAGAGAAAAATAGAACCGGTCCGGTAGCCACATACGGAGACTGAGCACACACAATAACCTTTCATTTCCCATTGTAAATCTCCTGAGAAGTTCACCCGTAATCCTCTATAAAATTGTAAAAGTAATGATCTGTGATATTTTGTTTTACATTTTCTAAATAATATAAAACTCTTATTCTCCACCACAGCATTCATCTTTAAACATAAAATACTATACTCCCGCAAATTTGTGGTAGTTTTACAACTCACACAAAAGGCAAAAGGTGAACGGCGAAACACAGTTACGGAGACGTGAATCCTTCATTTCGAAATGCTTTTTAGATTTTCCACAAATACCTCATTTCTGGTCTTTGGCCATTACAGAAATTTGTATGTATTTACGTGGATTTTAAAAATTCAATAGAGACCATAATTCCATTTCGGTTATAGAAATAGTTTTGCCGCAAAGCGGAAGGTCAACATCAAATAATATCCTGCAAAAGTTTTCAACCACATTCCGGATTCTGCTCAGGAGCTCTTAAATAAATTACTTTTACGAATAACATAAAATGAGGGCAAACACGACAGGATTCATCCAGGTACGAAACTTTTTTGTTTAACTTTTATTTAGTACCCTTGATGTGATACTAGAAATATTATATAGAACCAATCAGATATTAAAAACATACGAGAATGCTCGTACATTCTTAGCGCCATGGATCATTGTAAGGTAAAAGCTTACAAATATTTTAGATTCTCCTGAAGAGGACAATTACTATAAGTCGTCCTGTCAGTGAGTAATCAATTCAAGCAGAACGAATGCCAACGACATCCAATAACATATTATTTCTATTGACAAACTAAAGAACAGATATATTGTTCTCGTATGTAGACCAGGTAGTTCAAGAGTGCTCATTCTAAGAACACGCTTGAAAGTACTCACAGCCGTCAACCACATCGAATGAGTAAGTCACCGTACACTGAAGATATTAACATCCTGACTGAAGATATTGAACAATCTGCATTAAGGAGAAACGTGGCAATTATATGAATTGATGGACGCAATTCACTCTTTTAGTTTTAAAGATATTCGAACAATACAAGCAGCATAGACTCTGCAAGAGGCCGGTGATGGCAAGGAATGGTTTAGACTAGGTAGACTTAGACTTAGACTCTTAAGAAAATCTTGAGAATCTCTCAATGCAATATCAGAAGGTAAGTGTTCCGATCAGAAGATATCTTTAGTATTTGGCTATTCTCTGTTGTGGACGGTGATAAGATCATCATCAAAAAAAAAAAAAGAGAATGAAATCAAGGAACTCTGAAGATCGAGTTCGAATCGATTGTTTTATTAGAGCTCTACCGAATGAAGGCAGACTTTTCCTTAAAGAAAAAACATCCCTCGAGATGAAAGGTACACTTGCTTGAATTTTCTGCCAAAAATCTTTATTTGACAGATAAAGATAGGTCCGGTTAGAAGTGGAATACTATATTTTGTGTTTTTTTTACTTTTTTTTTAAACCGCGTTGGCCCAAACTCTTGTCAACAATATGTTTTTGTGCTTTTACCTCTTTTTAAAAAGGGTGACCAGATATCAATGACAGTTTTTCCAATTGTTATGTTTCAGCAGTTCCCAAAATATTCAGTAATTCTTGCCATTTTATCATGCATCGTTTTACACTTGCCGAATTTTCAGAAATTATTAAACAATATTTTCGAAATTTGGGTTCAGTTGTAAATACGCAACGTGAATTTCGTCGCGAGCTCTGTCGTCATCATGAGTTCAGTGCATGCAAAACACTCTTTTGGATCTTAAGCCATCAACCAGACAGAGATTGGCGTGAAATGAGGAAAACATAGCCGCCGCCGTAGCGGCCAATGTCGAAGAAGACCCAGAAATGTCGATTCGGCGTCGATCAGCTATATTGGGCATCCCTTGAGATTCAATCCGACTTATGTCGCGGTTGGACTTGGGCCTACATCCGTATAAGATTCAGAGGCAATTATTTAAGCCGGACGATTATAAACAAGGCCGTCAGTTGTTTGCTAATTGGGCGATGGAAATGTTGGCCGGAGATCCGGATTTTCTCCAAAAAAATCATCTTCTTTGACGAGGCGCATTTTTGGCTCAGTGGCTACGTCAACAAACAAAATTTACATTATTGCGGCGAACACAGTCCGCAAGTGTTCGGCCAAGCATCAGTGCATTCACAATGATTGACTATTTGGTGCCGTTTTTGTCATGGCGTCATCATTGGACCTTATTTCTTTCGAAACACCGTTAGCATCAAGGGTCTCAGGTATAGAGCGCTGTTAGCCGACTTTCTGTAGTCATAGCTCGACAACATCGATATATCCGATCTGTAGTTCCAACGAGACTGTACTACATGCCATATAAGCGACGCACTGCTCGAGGTAGTGAAGAAGAAATTTGGCGACTGGGTCATTTCACGGCGAGCGTTCATCAATTAGCCGCCGGGATCATGCGATTTGACACCACTTGATTATATTTTCTGAGACTACATCAAGTCCTTGTTCTACGCTATCAAGCCAACCACTTTGAATCGAGTCAAACATTCGGCATGCTAATGCTGGAATAACACCGCACATATTAGACCGAGTCATCAAATATTAGACTGACCCCTTGAAGCACTGCCAGCGACGCCGAGGCAAGACGAAGAAAAACAAAACCCGGTGGGTGGCTGTATGTGATTAATCTGGACTTGGTTCGAGCACAAGATAGGAGCTCAAGAGCATATAAAAATCACTTATCAAAAGGCGAAGTTTTTTTTTATGCCTGGTTAATAGACTAAATCGACTATTACATCGTTTATCCGACCCATCGTCGAGAAAGGCGATATTGTATCTTGTAGAAACTAATGCTGATGTTGAATACAGGTTCGTACCACACCTAACATCACTTATAAATGTTGATTTCGGATCGGCAAATTGACGGCAGATCAATTCACTACACTAATACAACTTTTAAGAAGGAGCAGTAGTTCAAATGCCATAAATCCATAAATCCCGGATAAACGGATCTGGTTGTCTTATGTTGGCCTTGTTAATCAGCAGTGGAGCAATGGTGATGTGTCAACTTATGCTATCTTATTACTGAATACTTATACTCATTACATCGAAAGCAGATGAGGATATCCTGAGTCGTTTCGAGATAAAAGATCTTTGTGAAAAATACGGTCCCGCTTGCGTTGACGGGCTTCGGAGGAAAAGGTTCAACGGCAAACTAAACGAGCCATATGGCGACATCTATCTGTTGTAGTTAGAAAACTGCGAATTAGTCGCTTAAGACGGCTTGGACATGTTCATGAAATGAACACCAAGGCCAAAAAACCTTCGAATCTAGCCCGAAGGGACAACGCAAAGGTAGACTTAAAGAATGGGCAACTGGAGGTACCTAAGGATTCACACTGAACTAAAACCGCAGTCACACTATTAGGCGCTAACTATTTTATAAGCTACTTCCCATCCTTTTCACTTTGTGCTAAGTCTGTGGCTACTATCTGGGGATTTAAAACTACAATGTAATGAAGTCGAATTTGTTTTTAAAACAGTAATTTGTAGGAGTAGTAAGCCCACACATTGCTTGTTGTTTACACGCTTTTGGAGAACTGAATGATTAGAATCTCTTTCAGCAGCAGTTTCTGTTCAAAAAGGCGAAGTATCCGAAATAGTTAGCTAGTTTCGGGACAGTTTCAGTCTTGCAATGCTTACACAGTTCTTACAAATGTTGTGCATCATCAATAATTTATAGAAATTTACAAGTTGATAAAGATAAGGATAGCGGGGGAAACGATCAAGTGATACGACGTGCACGCAACTCATCTTGTTTAAGATGTCTGACCAATGTCAGTGACACTATTGCATGTGGGTCAAGAATTCGCGCAAGTAAAATGAACGCTGTTTTGGGAAAAAAATTAAAGCTCCATCCATATATGATGTAGATTGTGCAAGCTCTTAACAAAAATGACAATCTCTTGCGAAAAAACTTACGCAAAAGCAATGCTGAATTCTTTTTTGAACGGATAACGAAGTGATGTCAATAAGCAGATCGTGCATTGCAGCTGTCTGAATATTGTTATTGTTATTCAGACAATTAGGTTTAGACCTGACATGCAACCACATTGTGATTGCGGATAACATAGCTGGGCTTTCCCTTCGCATAGTTGTGAATGTACAATTCATAAGTATCCGGTTGCAAGAATGCATTAAAAGAAACTGTCATCTCATCACCTTAACGATACTGTATTTGAAAAAAAAAAGTTCTCAATCTCAAGCGCTTGTTAATAGATATAAATGTTGAAGTACAAATTGAATTAATTTTTTTTTATTTGATTTTAAATCTTCATACATTTTTATGTGAGTAGGCCTGGTCTAGGATCCGTCAGTACTACGCTACACAATCAGTGAATCATCTGAAAATATTCTCTCTTGCTCAAAATTCCTTGCTCTAGTTGTTTTCGGCTTTTATACAACAATAAAATATCCCAATCTGTCCAAGGACCCATTTATAATAACTGTTGTGTGTTGCAAATAATTGTAGGAAATCATCATCAATGTTGTCAAAGGAAGCCAAGAAGAAGAAGTTACCAACAAATTACCAACTCGATTTCATACTTCCCTGTTTGGACTGATTCCCTCTGTCAAGAAGATTCACAAAAGCTTAAATAATCAATGTTTCTGCAACTATTTTAAGACGCAGCTATCCATGAAAAGAAGACGAATTTTATACAGGTATGCACTAAGCTCTACACACAGCGAACGAAAAAATTCACTGGTTCCTAAGTTATTTAAGACCATTTACTTTTAATCATTTGATAGATACATATTTTAATGCATCCTGTACTGTAAGAACTATAAAAAATATATATATAAACACAACCCGTATGTGTATCCAATCACAGTTCAATACAAAAACAAAAAAATTCCCTTCTGCGATTTACGAGTATTGTATTTTCCATTCTCGTCTGTATCTAGATAGAGATATTAACATCGATCAAGTTACTCGTAAATTACAACGTCGAGAGTGAATGCACAAAAAGTAAAAATAGAAATCGATCCAATTTGTTCAGCAAGGTAGATTTTATTCCTTTGTCTACTCGTTCATTCTTATGCCCCCATACTATCTCAGACAACGCTCGAATCTATGTGAGTAAATATCCTAATATTTAATCCAATTTGATAGATTAAAGTGATTTCGCTAAAATGGTTTTTGTTCTTATCCTAAGATAGACATCATATCTATGAGTCTTTGTATACGTAACGTTAATTTTAAACGTACAAATACTTATACATAAAGTTCCGATGTAGAGAAAAAGAAGAAATTTCAATCGATAAATCACCGGAGAGAACTCTAGATACGCGATGTAGGATAAATTTATCAAAATTGCATACATAACGTGAGAAATGGAATAAAAGTTGTTAGCTTACCTATCTGGCTGTGCTGCGGAACCAGAAGCCGGCTTTAGGCTTCTAAATGCTTTCAGCCACTTTGTTTTCATCGAAGACGCACTTGCAGCAGAAAGTTTACGCTCCCCTCGTGGCGACCCTGGTTCAAGTTTGCTGACAAATAAATCTTTCTGCAAATAAACAAGTAAAAAAAATAATGAAGATAAATTTACATTACGATGAGAGGATGAATTTTGTCGACAAATTTAGGTGACCTAGGAAGGTAGGGGGGACTAGTTGTCTAAATTTTTAGAACGGTTAACGTTTGGAAAACTTTTCACCAATTTGTCGAGTTAAACATTTTTTTTTGGCGAAAGTTCAACATAGACGACAGTTGGCGAAAAATGAGAAAACTTTAATTTGAGACAGGTTTAGGTAAACCGACTATCAAGGAGGTTAACGTGTAAGCAGTGTTGCCAGATTAATGGTTTTCTTTTTTGTATTGAAGCAAGAATTTCATAAGTTCTTCAAATTTAAATAATCGATTCGCCAACTGAGTACTTAAACCTAAGAAATTATTTCTTGTTGCAGTAAATAGCGAAGCACTCCAGTCGGAAGTAATCTTAACATGTCTGAAGGATTCGATTTCCATAAAAAACAACACTGAAAACCATAATCATGGTCGCAGCATGTTATCAAACAAAATAACTGAATAAATTACTTCACGAAAAAGTCCTTCAGAAAGGAATGATACTTGAGTCAAATTAACGAAGCCCGGCAAATATGAGTATGAATAATCAGAATCCATTCTACCTAGGTTGGTCATGCTATCTTACATTGACTGTAGCAAAGCGAAAGCAGTTGGTTAAAAATAAACAGAAAATAATGGAAGCTATTACACAAGGTGCCACAAAAGTTGTCACCCGATGTTCTTTGGCTGTACTTTTGTTTATGAATGAAAAACTTTGGTTCAGCTTTTGGATTATGCTTATTTGATGTTTAAACTGTTCCTCATTAAGTCAAGAAAATGATATCGACTAAGTGAACGCCGTCAGAATTGATGACTATTCAAGCCCGATTTATGGCATTTCCCATCACTCTTACCAGAACTCCCGGCGATAGGTACTCGCATTCTCGACGGATCTTCTCTTTGAGGGCTTCAAGAGTCGGAGCCTTGTTGACATAAGCTCGTGACTTCAAAAAACCTCACAAGAAAAAGTCTGGAATGGTTATATCAGGCAATCTTGCCGGCCTGTGCAAATCGAATAACCGAAAAATTAGGCGACAAGGAAATGCAGCCCTCAGAATTTCGGTTGGGGCTCGTGCAGTATGCCTCGTTGCTCCATCCTGCTAGAACCACATGTTCGCCAGTCTCTTTTCATCCAATTGAGAAAGGAGAAAGTCGTTGAGTATGGCTCTGTGGCGCTCGCCGTCCACACATTCGTTTGACCCGCAGCGTTTTCGAAAACATGACGCTTTCAGCGTGAACAGCACACCATCTCGTATCTTTGATTGGGTGTTATGACACTTCGTGGGTTATGCGCAGCTTTTCGATTCCCAGAAGCGATAATTTTTCTTATTCACATATCCATCATGGGTCTTGGCGCTCATGATGATTTTCGATGAAAAGTTGTCTCCCTTGTGGTCGAGATTCAGGATAGTTTGAGGGAAGGTTACATGCGCTTGGCGTTCAACAGTTAACAGCTGATGCATTCCCTGCGCTTTGTAAGGGAACATCCTACAGTCTTGCACCAACATTCTCTGTAAAGGCAGCCGATTGATGCCCCATTGTGTAGCACATCGTCTGGACGATACTCCGGGGTCCTCCGCGATATCTTCAACCACAGCTGCGATATTCTCAGTAGATAGGCTGCTCCGGGCCGGTCAGATCTGGCAGCATCTTGTGTTGTCCCTAAATTCCTCGTTTTTTATCAGTATAGGGATTCATGTCTTGTTGACGTGTATTTTGTATTACTTTACTTTGCAAATATCACAGTGAAATGTACATTTGTTGCCATTTGCAAAAATTATAGCAACTTCCGATAGGATGTTCTTCTCCACTCAATTATATAGCACCTTACTTAGATCGCGCTCCGGTCCGGAGTGAACTTTGTCCTCAAATAATAGACCAGTAGTGCACTGTTGGTCGAGATCACCTTCCACATGAGCGAATCACCTCATGTGAAGCCTTTCTCTACTGTGTTGTTCGAATCGAATATCTTAGGCGACTTATGTTCAAGGCTCATAGAGTTGGTCGTTAAATCTCCAGCTCAATATAGCGGTATCAGAATAACGTCCTGCCTTCGCTGCTATTATGTACATATGAACCTTACTCTAAAAGTAATCAATGGATGAGGACACTTGAAATAGTTTCAATTTTTTTTAATCTGTGTTTGTTTACATTCAAATTATTTAAAGGGATCACCATTCCTTTTTCCAGCGAAGCTAAGTATTGGGCTGTCGTGCTACACAACTCAGAAATTTTTTCGTCTAAAAGTTTGCCAAGAGAACAACTATAGTCAGAAGAAGTCATGTAGAACAAACGTGATGGGAATAAATTTTATAAAATTGTAGGAATGGCCAAATTAGTTACATCTGTACCGATAGCTTAGCTGTGTTTAAGACTTTGCTGAACCCTCTTCCCACATCCAAGCGAGTTTGATGATGCATAGCATCTCCAAATGCAGATAATTTTACTGAGTCTTTTTGAGGTTCCAGGTCACAATTGGATAGTGGTACATGAGATGAATGTGCTAGGAAAACTTCAGTAGGGTGTTCCTCAGCACCCAACCACGCGTAAGGAGCACTGTGGCGCTGGCAGCCCGGTATGGGGCATGGCCTAGCTTCTTGACACTCATTTGTGTTGATCATGTTGTCATTTTTGTCACATCTGAGCGAAGCCTAGGGTTTATCGCCTAGTCCGAACGACACTCCTTAGAAGCTTTTTCGTAGGCTTCTAGGCTTCTCTGCGTGATAGTCCAATGAGCTTACTATCTCGTCATCGCCATCGAAGAAGGATACACTAGTTCCTGGGATGCACTATTTTTTCCAAAAAAATTTGTTGCGCCATATACTCCTATGACAAATGCGGCAGATATTGCTGCTTTCTATTCTACTATATGTTTTCAAATAAGGCACTGTAGACACAGACTCGATCTAATCATTACAAATCAGAGGCCTATAGGCAATCTTTGATATGAGCTACATATGTCGTACATTTTCTCGATGCAACAGTGCTAATAAGTTTTTCTTATTACATGGGTTAGGCTGATATAATTCGACTCCCACGACGCCCCAGAGCATCTCTTTTTCACTTGTAAATGAGCAAGACTGCAGATGATGACTCTAGGGTGCTGCCTGTGTAAATAACCGGCTTTCATCAGGCTGCAAGTGTTCAACTCTGTTGTTTCGGTGTTTCGTCTTTTCACTTGGACGGTGATTTTAAACCAGGATGTGCCCTCAGTACAGTTTCATATTTGTATTATCTATTTACGTAAGCGTTGGCAAGGCGTATGTATGGGCATCCTCTAAAATTAAGTCTTTATGACAGGTATTCACCCAAACCACAAGACGTTCTGTATGTCAAATAAATTCAAGATGGTCAAGAAATTACTTTTGATTAAGGACTCAAAATGAGACTAATTTTCTCCTCATCGTGACTAAAGTAAACAATGAGCAAAGCTATGGAACCATATGAAGAATAGGTGTGATGGAATAAACCTAAGAAACGTCTTTAAGCTTCTTTGACACCATCCCTCTAACACCCACCAAAACTCGCTGTAATTAGCTCCAAAAAAATAAGAATGATTTCCAATTTCATGTACTGGACAGGTTCTAGTATTTACAATGAACCAGTTCAGTGCCGTTTTTGTATTGAAGAACAAAACCCCATTTATAGTTCCGTCGAACTGAAAAGTTACCCTGACAATGACAAAACTTCAAGAAAATGCCAACAAAATAAATCTTCAAATATATCGAGACCAGTTTTCTGTGAACAAATGTACATACTCGTATATATTGTACATGTACCGCTGCACTTTTAGAGCTGACTAATGATAAATCACCCAAAGAAGTGGTACTTGACACTGTTTTGTTAATTTTTAACGTTCTTTGTCCTTCGCTCCATTGCATAAGAATAATAAATAAACCTCCCCCCACACAAACATCGATTTTCCCATTGTTTAGTCGTATCTTTTCACATTAAAAAGTATCTACAAACTGAAAACAACAAACAACTACAAACTACTGTAGTAATAAATTTGACCCGCTGCTGCCTGCAACAAGGATACAACTTCGAGGAGTTTTTTCTCGTTTTGACAACTCATAGATACATACGTAACACCCATATTTAATTATCAGACATAGTTTTCAAACTGTTCACTGCCCCAAGTTTATTGCATATAAACAAGGGACCAACGACAAGATGGCCCGAAATGAGAATACCAAAATAGAAAACGAATTGAAAATTGCACATTGGCTTACAAAGGCAAAGACAGACAGTTCAACTTCTCCAAAAAAGGCAATTAAAATGCCAATCTTTAGCACCAGGGATGGTCAGCGAGATTTGAATAAATGGTATCTTGCTGAATTGAGAAAATTAACGAATCAATTTACCTTTTCATACATGTACTTAGGTAAGGATTCAAAGTGACCTTGTTCCCAAGGGTGTCAATTTAATGTGGAATATTGCCATCACGTATTGGTTCTATCTCACGATTTCGAATTCTATCAAGCAGTGCAAACAAGTCTTAGAAGCACCTGACCAGATGTGACCATTGTACTCACCTTATATATTAGGGCCAGATAAGAGGTTAAGTATTCCTTACCTCGCTGGAAGAAACCTAGACATTTTGTAGCATTTTTAGCAATACCGCATATATGGTCATCCAACGTAGGATATCATTGACACACATATGGACCTTGCAAGTGCCATCCATGGATATGGGTATTTAAATTTCACTTTAGCGACACCAGACAGCATTGTATTTTGGAAACATTAAATGCTACTCTGTTGATAGTTACACAATTGTTTATGCTGCTAATATCGGAATTTAATGAGCTTAACATACTCTGCCGTTCCCGATCTACAGCAAAGGGCAGAGATGTGAGTTCTGAAATGAAAAGTAAGAAGTACTGCTGTCAGCAAAGGAGTATATTGGATTAGGAGTAGCAGACAAGAGTTCTTTCATGACGATTGAGAAAAATTTCGGAGATAGAATGGAGCCTTGGGGCACACCAGCAATTGAATTGGAAAAATTAAGTGCAGCTATGTGAATGGTTGTGAGTGCTGAGATCCTTAAATACTCTTCGACGCACTCAACTGTATGTGAAGACACACCATAACATGGAAGTCTTGAGTGTGAGGCAAGCAAATTGGTTCTGTTCAAAGAGCTGACAGCTGGAATATAAATTTACAAGGTGGCACAAAATTAATCATGCAATTTTGTTTTTCAATTACTTGTTTACTACATAAAAAAAAAATTATTTTGAGTGATGGAAATCTTTATTTGGATCTCTACGATTTTTTCCGTTAAGTGAAAAAGATTATATCCGCCAAGTGGCTGTCACCAGTGTTGATACACATTTGTGCCCGTTTTATCGCATTTTCCATGACTTTCCGCAGGATTTCTGGTGATAACTGTTCGCATTCCTGTCGAATATTCTCCTTTATTCCTGCGATTGTCTGACGCTTGTTGGCATGAGCCCACGACGTCAAGTAGCCCCAAAGAAAGAAGTCTGGGATGGTGAAATTGGGCGATCTTGCTGGTCATGCCAAATTGCCAAAATGGAAGATTGCGCGACCAGGAAACGCTTCATTCACAATATCCATTGTAGCTCGTTCTGTGTGTGCGGTTGCACCGTCTTGTTGAAACCACATGTTCACCAAGCCCCGCTCATTCTGACAGTAAGAGGTCGTCTATCATGGCCCTGTAGCGTTCGCCAGTAACAGTGACCATATTGCCGATGGTGTCGTCAAAAAAATACGGCCCAATCACTCCTTCCGCGTGAATGCCGCCCCACACAGTGGCTTAAGTGGAAATGCGCCTCGTCGCTAATGATGATTTTCGACACAAAATCCTCTTAATCGTTGAGATTGATGATGGCTTGATAGTAATTCACACGCGGCTGACTGTCTGGCGGCATTAACTGATGCATTGTTTGCACTTTGTACGGGAACATGTGTAAGTCTTCGATGTAGGGTTAGTCTGGTGATGCCCGATTGCGTGGCCCGTCGTCTGTTTGATGTTTCTTCATTCTCAGAAACATCGGCAGCCGCAGCCGTAGCAGCGATATTCTCGGCCGAACGGTCAGTCCGCTGGCGGCCACGCCCTGCATAGTCTTCTGTGGTTCTTGTCTGTTCGAGGCGAGTAGCTAAGTGCCGGAATGTTTGCCCAGTTGGCGCGACACTATGAGGAAATCGATGTTGAAATTCACGCTGAGCTAACACCACCGATCGATTATTGGTCAAAAAAATCGACACAATTATTGCACGCTCGTCTGTTTATTTACAGCAGCTGACTAGTTCACAAATGTCAAATACGATTGACGTACGACACCATTTGCAAAAATTATAACATCTTCCGAAAGGATGATTAATTTTACGCCAGTTTGTATCGAAGATAAGGTTAAATTTGAAATATTTTTGATAAACGACCCAAAATTGTTACTACCTTTGAGACATTGTAGTATAATTGCTTCAGAATACTGATCAGGATTAGAAACGATTCGGAACCTTATATCTATGGGCCGCGATAATATATATGTATAGCGATAATCTGAAGATGTCAATCTCAATCTCAATTAGACTCCTGAAATAGAATTACAAAACAGAGTCTCCTACTATAACAGAAGTTAAGAAGTGAAATGGCACACTTTAAATTAGCACTGGTAAGGTATGAATTTTTAATCAATCTAGCTGCGAGAAAATGAGTCCTCCGTATGCTCCACAATGAGATATAACTAACCATGCTGAATCGAAGAATTTCTAAATGTAACTCATGTACCCAAAAACCTCCAATTCCGACTGAATACAATACAATCATTCATGCTAAACTGCCTCGTTACGAATGTCACACTCCGAAATTTTAACTTGAGCTTGACAAATTAAAAAATGAACTCACTTCTGTCTTAACTTCGACTCATCCTGCGTTTTGGTAAGGAGAACCGCTCTTAAGCACCAGCTGTAGTTGTAAGTAGATGTAAGTAGATGTAGTTGGCATGTTTAAGGATCTTCAAACAAGAAGTACGGTTTCTGAGAGAGGATAACTAGTGTAATAGAATCCTCGAGATAGCGGCAAGTTGTATTAAAGACACCTCTAATGAAAACGTTCTTAAGCATCCGTATGGTTGTCTTTGAGAAAGAATCCCCGAATCTGAATAAACACCCACTTCAAACTGGATTTGATCTATGTGAAAGAGCTACAATGGATAATTTAAGCTTTGAACATTTCAATGCACCAGGGTCTCCTCAGGATGTTAAAGGTTTAAGGGGATTTAAAAAAATATTTAACACAGTATCTTGACTGGTGTAACCGTGGTTTTTATCTTCCCAGTAGGGAACTCCTTCGATCAGTCCGTCACCCTACCGGCTAAAAAAAGAAGAATCTTCGACGTTCACATAAATTGTACTCTAAACAACAGAATATCTACTGTCGAATTCCTAGCAGAGACGTCGCTGAAGACGAGATTCACTCTCCCTTAAGAATCATTAAAAAATCACTATCTCTCAAGGTGTATACTCGTACAGCGGCGACATTACTTAACAATGTGGTTGCTTCCAACAACATTGGCACCTCCTTGATCATCAACTCCATTCAAGATTTGGACACAGACGAAACTGCCTCCAATTTGATTTACTTAATTTTCAACAGAAGGGTTATAAACAGAACCTTTTGTCGCAATCTTAAAGAAATAATCCACATACGGGAAATACCTCTAGAAAGTGTAGGAAAAACACTATGAGCTACCTTTGTTTCTGTCGTGTTATGAATCTCTCCAATAGCAAGGTAAATCTAAATATTGTATCATCTTCCAAGCCAATTCGGCACTCGGGATCTCTAGTTCCGGTAAAATTGTTCTTTAACGACTTTTACGGATCGAAACACACCGTATAGCAGAGGTTCCATCAGGATCTGAGCGCTATCAGACAGTGTTTCTCCCTCCGAGAAGCTCTTTCATGTAGTCTAATCTATGTAGATAAGCAGAGAGAGGTTTGAATCACTATAGTAAATAAAACAAGGGATGATGTGGGGAGGCTTATTCACAACAGGACACTTCAATCCTTGATTTCACTTTCAGAAGCAAAGGTTAGAAAATGTAACCCAGAGAAAAGACGTTACCAAGTAATACCACGAAACATCACAAGAAGAACTATGTCGGCGCAATACTAAGTACAGGTTAAATGGGATCCTGAAATGATTCTAATATTTTTAATATCTCAAACATTTTCATCATCAATCGGTGGTCATTGAATGAATTTAATAAAAATAAGAACAAATATTGCTGGCACCCAGGATGCATCATAAACAGAATGCGGATTGTTACAAAATGACAATTGAATAAATCCAAATGACACAAGTCCCTATATTTCCAAAGTATCTACGTATGGTATATACTTTAGCATCTTTGTACATTTTTACCACGCACGTACGATTTTCCTACCAGATGCAAGGTTTATGTGCAAAGATGTACATATCTATACATGAACGTATGTTTGTGAAGTACATGTATAGAAGATACACAGTACAATTCTAACAATAGCTCTGACAAACCTCAAAATCATTCATGCACGATTGCGATGTGAAGCCACCCCCGCAATTGTCCGCGTGGCTGGCAATTTTTTTACGATCAAATACATATTGTAAATGGCAATCGTAAATCTGCAATACATCAAAACGCACCTCGTTACTTATGTACTCACGTATCTATTTATTTATTTATTGCTCTTTTGAAATAGATGTTCATTCAAAAAATCAAAAAAAAAAAAAAAAAGCACTGCCTACAGGCATGTCGCATAAAAACATGTGTCTGTCCGTAATTTGATCACGATGTTAACTTTTCCAAATTCAACTTGAAGTCACATCGTAATTTATGCGACGTTTTATTCAAATTAAAGTTTCTAAAAATGTGCTTTATTTTTGTTGGCAGCATTTTATGAAGAAGACCATCATCAAAAATGCTCTTGTATTTGTATATCTGTACCCAAAGTGATGTGTATTTACATGAAGACAAAAAGTGTCGTTTCAAATTTTGTGTCTGTGACTTTCCAAGCTGGCGAAATTCATAAACGGATATGAGCAGTAGTTGGATTAAAACACATTGACGTACGTTTCTGTGGGAGGACATTTGAAATCCGTTAACAGACTTCAGCACACAGAGAATGCCATTTTGATAGGACTAAAACTCTAACCCAATTATTTAGATACATTCTTTCGGAATGTTGTTGAATTTCTACCAAATTAT
The DNA here is from genome assembly GCA_928272305.1 of Volucella inflata. Classification (NCBI taxonomy): domain Eukaryota; kingdom Metazoa; phylum Arthropoda; class Insecta; order Diptera; family Syrphidae; genus Volucella; species Volucella inflata. Next base: position 77,402,352 of record OV743717.1, on the reverse strand, counting down.
GACCAAAACAGAAATCAATGCTAAAATTTAACACATCCCATCCTGTATTTTGCAGTGACCATAGTAAATTTCCACCAACCACATATAGGCAACTGCATGCCATTACCAGATTCATTTCGGAATGCATCGCATCTCATCATCATGCTTTATCGGAATTCAATCAAACAAAATTGCAAATCATAGATTCTTGTCACGCCCAACTGAGCCGATACGGCATAATAGTTAACGCGGAAGCGAGTAATGTTCGAATAGCAAAATGTTTTCGGTTTTAATATCCTCTGTGGTTGAATGTGGGATTTCTGGCAATCCACCAGCTCACCAGTTTAACAGAGTAACACATTTTCACATGCATTGTTGCCACTTTGGAAATGTTTGAAAGTAGTAAGTTGATGTTTGGATTTGGGATTTGCATTCCGATTGATCGGGAAACTTGGATTCGAGCCAGTAGTGTAACAATCAAATTCGTGATGTAGTGCTTGCTTCGCCTTATAGGTTTGGCTCCCGGGTACAACTTCTGACGACTGTTGGCTGCCGGCTAAAATATTTGTTTCGTTGACTCAAGAGGCAAAGGACCCAAAAATGTCATATTCCTCCAATTGGAAGGGGGGTTTCTTCGATATAACTAGGAAATATTGGACGTGAGTGAAGTAAGATGGTCCGACAAGGGAGAGTACCATTCTCCAAGGTGTAATACTATGCTGCTCCAGTCAGGCAAAAGCTACGGCAGTTCTCCTGAATCCGAAGTGTGTCTGCTGCTAACAACAAAAGCACACAGAGGCTTAATTTTCTGATACCCACATGTCTATGAGAATTCATTAACCAGATTTTGGACTAGAGTACGGCGCGTCACAATACAATGTTAACCCCCAGCGACTCCCATGACTGAGGATGCAAGGCTACTTAAAATCCGTATTGTGGTGTGTACTCTAGCAGTAGAAAAAAGGAGCTAGCCCTCCTGTAGGAGCACAGAAATCGCTGAACTGAGCTGAGGTGGTCAAAGGAAAAATTTTCCGAATTCGCAAGTTCACTCCTAGAAAAGTGAGATCACTACCGTGGCAATCAACTCGTTGAAAAACGTCAAGACGGATTAGATGGTATTCCCGCAGTGGAATATCTTTCAAGCTCTGTAAAACATATAGCCTTATGGAGTGTGAAAACTGGGGAGTCATTTACGTTTTTCCCGCAGTTGCCAAAATAATAGCCAAAGTAGTTCTTGAGCTAACAGAGAAACATCTGAAAAATACACCCACACCCTGCGAATCATCTTTAAACAGTGCGTTGAATACCGGTCAGCACTTAACCTTTTGTTTAACAAAGCGTTCGATAGTGTCAACAGTTTATCTGGCTTTTCTTGCGCAGGAGAGATATAGGTAAGGTTAGATTTGGTTAAACAGAGTGTGTCACAAGACACATAACTAGCCACCAAAACGGGCCATCGCGATCCTTGCGGGACCAGTTGACTTTGACTTCAAGCGGCAAAAATCTAAACAATCTCCCTGGTGTAAAGCACCCACCCGTGCCATCTACTTCCTCTAAGTTTTCACAAAAGTATTTATCTATCAATTTTCTTCGGCAATGCGATATTGCCTCACATTCACACAGTATGTGTGTTACGTCCTCAATCGCTTCCAAATCATCACAGAATCTACAAATGTCAGTATCTATCATTTTGAGTCTTTTTGCATGTTTCAGCAGGAGACAGTGTCCTCTCAGGATTCCCTGATTCCCTGTAAAGTTTAATAAGCTTCCTTGATCTTTTATTATCAAGAAGTGGCCTAGAGCCTTGGATATCCTATGTCCTTCAAGATTTGACCACCTTTCGTTGGCAGTCTTTATGGCATTTTCCTCGATAGCGCCCTTACTGTGCAGAGAGGTATTTTGATGTTATACCTCATTTTTGTCGAATAGCCCTCCTATACTTGCAAGCTCGTCTGCTTGTTCATATCCCTCTATTCCACAGTGTCCTAGCACCCAGCACAGCCTCACCCGGTTCTGAATGCATAGTGCCTTGAGCATTGTGCGACAGACCATGACTGTATCGGGGATGATGTTGGTTGATCCCATTGCCTAAATAGCGGCCTGGCTATCAATGTAGATAGCAATTTCTCTACCGGATACCGATCTCGTCTGCATCAGCCCAGCCGCCCTGAGGACAGCCAGAAACTCTTATTGGAAGACACTACTTGTGTCCGGTAGTCTTCTGGACACTCTTAGTTCTGGGTGTTCTGAAAAGATACCGGAACCATCCTCTGTTTTCGAGCCATCTGTGAAAATTGCAATATCATTTGGCCTGATTACTGCATTTTCTTGCCTGTCCTTCCTCGCTAGATATATGTATATATATCTAGATATATTAAATCATCGAAGTCGATTAAGGAAGGGTTTACATCCGTTAAAATAGCATTGCCTGGCAGTAGCTCCGCTAGGATGATGCCCTGTCTCAAGCTACTGCTTTTGAAGTGACCCAGATTAGTGAGTCGAATCGCACTGTTGCCAGCAAGTTTTTTGATCTGAAAGTCAAGTGGTGTTAGGTGCAGGAAGGTGTCCAATACTGCCGAATTGGTGGTACGGAGCGTCCCTGTAATGGCTATGGAAACCGTTCTTTAAACCGCCGCTAATTTTCCGTAGATCGTTTTCTTATTTGTTGCTTTCCACCATACTAGTGCGCCATATGTCAGTATGGGTTTCACCACCACCGAATATAGCCAACAATATACCATAGCAGGTTTTAGGCCACTAATTCTTCCTACTACGTTAAGATTCCTAATCTAAATGCCATGTTTTAAATACAGAAGTTCGAGAGCCAAAGTGGGGTCCCACAAGGTTGCATTCTATCACCGAAACTTCTTTATTTATTGTTAGCTTTGTGATTCGCTCAGCTTTGTCTACTGGAAACGAAGGAATTCGTTGGACTCTAACATCTTAACTCAAACAATGATGTTTGTTAACTCTCTTTCAGGATTCGGAATCTGCATCAAATGACCATAAGAATGGATAGGGAGCTATATGTTGTGGGTTTAAAGATCAATACTGCTAAAATCAAAATTATCAACCTTGGTAAATCAAGTTAGCATTGCTGGACAACCGGAAAAGAAATAAGAGAGTTCCCAATATCTTGGAAGTATTGTCTCTATCGAAGATGGAACCCAACAGGACATTGTCAACTGAATCGACAAAACAATTCGTGTTTGGAATGATTTTTACGACTGTTTTATTCAAATATTGAATCCGTGTAATTGTATCCTCTCCATGATGTGCCTAAATGCAATTGTAAAATTGATGTTAAAGTGCAAATACAAGTACTCGTATTCTAAGTTGGAAAAGGCAAACACTAGACTGCCAGGCAAATTTTTGATAATTTGGGATCCGAAAATATGAAAAGTGTCAGCCCTGGTATTACAAGAACTCGTAGAGCTAAAGTCATCCATACGTGCTCGTACCAACCAACGGTCAGTCATGCATACATTATCAAGTAGATATTTTTAAATTGCTGAAAGTTTCCGTTTCTTTTTTAATTTTTTTTTTGGTTTTTTCATTTTTTATGTTTTAAAGATACTCGTATACTCGTATATTTTTTGCTGGATCGAGGGCTGTGACTTGTGACATCGCTTCAGCTTCTAATTAATTATTTAAATTCCATCTGTGACCAATATGCAACACGAGAAATACTGAAACCACCTCGGTTACATTAGTTTATTCACCACCAAAAGTGGTGGTTTGGCCTATAACGTAATGAAATAATTATTACTCATATTAATTGAACCGTAGAGCTGCCCTCAAAACTATCCCTGTTGCCCTGATATCGCCTACAATTCCAACCTACTATCCTTTTAGCCTGTGTAAAATGCCAATCGGGAGCTTATATATTATTTTAAAATATTGCTCCATAAGGAGTGCAGTTTGAATAATGGCAAGGCATTCCCCATACACTCGTGTAGATATAGTCGTCGTCGTGCAGACTGAGTGCAATTGGACAGTGTACTAGGAGAAGGTCTTCTGTAACGTCTCTGTTGTGCAGCAGATAAACCTACGAAATCCACCTCTGCCAACTCTCTTATGCATGTCAGGTGGTACTTTTAGTGAAACCAAACATTTGCGGATAAGTAAGTTGCCCACCTGAGCATCCTACAGACAGATAGATGCTGGTGGAGTCAGAATGAATTAAATTCACTTTTCCAGGCTAAATGGCTTATCATGGTTGCAATAAGTGTCCGGAGGTAGTTTGCATTTTCGGATTTGTGGTCGTATGTACATACCCGTGAAGAAGACCTTGATGTTATGTTAAACGATGAAATTGAACTATTCCATTGCTCATAGCAGTTATTTGATTGAACTAGAAAATACACCTTGATCTGCTGTTGCCTATTATCGAGATATCGATACTGCATTTGCTAATTGAAAGACACAGAACTGATGCATATCTGCCTGTCTAGTAAGCGCAGGTTATGAAACTGTGCAGGAGGATAACGCGAAATAGTAGCTGTATGGATCCATCAAGCAAAATTACCAGGGGTGTTTGAAGGCATGCATAGCTTTTGTAAGTTGATTCGCGTGGTGATTCGAGTTTGGAACAGTTTTAGGTCAATACTGAAAGTGAATGAGAAAATAAATCGACGAATTTTAAATCGAATCATCACTTTTTGTTAGTACATAAGTGCATAAGGCCTGACTATGACTGGAATAGAGTACCGTACCGAAAAATGGTCAGTTTCTTCACAAGACACTGACAGAACTAACAGATAACTGTATGGAGCAGATACGACTGAATTCCGATAAGAAAGTTGAGCAAAAATGACTATCTGATACTGCAATTACGGCTACTGTTTCTGAAAATAACGTCAATTCGACAGCTTAATATGACGTAGTGAGGGAAAGCAGAAATACAAAATGCAAGATTTTTTGACGTAGAGAGAGCCTATGGCTACGTCCGTGCGGCATCGGATAAAGAATAGTGCCGCAGTGCGTCCCAGCTTGTAGTAAGAGGCGACTAAATGGGACACCAATCATATACAGGCAACTATGACACCAAAAATGAGCCTGTGACACTTTAACACCTTAAAACTTTCCCACAAGTTTGTATGCAATCAGTGGGTTCCCACGTCTGGAGACTACCGGTGGGGTAAAAAAACAGTCAATCAATTCGAAATGAGCATACAAGTGTCAAACCATTCAAACTTTAAACTTCATGGAAATGATCGCAATTAATAGCACTACCCCGCTGAGCACCACGATTGCAACGCACTCGGGTGATCCCAGAGCAAGCAGAAGTGCTTGTGTTAGAGCCCGACGGATTCCGGGGGCGGGCAAAATGAAGTTTCCAAAATATTTTCATAAACTTCGGCTTGCAAGTTGGAACGTCGGATCGATGACCTCAAAAAGTTTAAAACTGGAAGCGATTATGCGTCGCAGAACTCTACAAATCCTGTGCGTACAGGAAACGAAGTGGTGTAATACAGGAAATAAAGCGCGTTTTCTAGATTTAAAAACTAAGGCATTTATGTTCTACCATGGAATGGTCAATGCACGAAACGGTGTTGGAATCGTTGTTACAGCGGATCTTCTAAACAACATCGTTGGTATCTTGAAAATAAGTGACCGCTTGATGAGTGTTAAACTCGTCATACACAATAAAACGAGGAACATTGTTAGCGCGTACGCCCCACAAAATGGATGCGACCAATCGGAAAAAGATACATTTTGGTCAGAGTTCGGTAATTTGCTTAGAAATATACCTATCGATGAGATGCTCTTCGTAGGCGGAGATTTAAATGGCCACGTCGGAGAAACAAATGTTGATTATGAGGACTGCTAAGGCGGTAAAGGCTTTGGAACCAGAAATTCAGCTGGCGAAGACATCCTTGTAGCGTGTAAAACTTACGGCTTAACCGTCTTAAATACAATGTTTATTAAACATCAACGACATCTTATCACCTATAGCAGGGGAGGCCACGAAACGCAAATAGATTATCACCTCTGCAAAATGTCGATGAGAAACCGTGTTAAGGACTGTAAAATAATACTTGGAGAATCGCTAGTAAGCCAACACCGTCTGCTCATTACAGAATTTTTCACAGCGGAACCACCGAAAACACGGGCATCGTTTGGAAAGTCAAAAATCCGGTGGTATAATCTATGGAAGGAACGAAGCGCAAGATTTATCGCACTGGCTAAAGAAGTAGTTCAAAATATAAATGGAATAGCAGACTCACTTAGCCCGCAAGAAATGTGGAACAGCATGCACGAGGAATGCATAACACTCGCAAAGTCCCATCTGGGGACTACATCGAAATACCATAACGTCGGCAAAGAAACATGGTGGTGGAATGACGAAACCAAACGAGCTGTGGCCGACAAGAAGAGTGCATTCCAAACGAGGACAAAATGCGATCGGAGCGACGATATCGAAAAAGCTCGACTGACTCTTGAATACGAGCGTCTTAAAAAGATCGCAAAGAAAGTCCTGGCTCGAACTCGAGCGGCAGAAGCGGAAAACCTGTACCAGGAGTTGGAACAAATATCCTCACGATCGGCAGATAGAAGAAAAGCTATCCAAGAAGTTCAAACGTCGTACAATACTAAAGTGCCAAATATTTTTCAGCTCGCTGCACAGAGGCGAAAAAATTCGATGGATATAACTTACCGAAATACATCAAAAATGCAGACGGTCGCTTACTAACAAATGAAAAGGAAATTTGTGACCGCTGGCTTGAATACTGCAAGGAGTTGCTTAACAAACAGTTTCCACGTGATATCGTGCCGACAGCTGGTCTATTCGAGGAGGAAGTTTCGGAATTTTCAATCGAAGAAATAAGTATAGCAATCGGAAAAATGAAGGGGGGGAAAGCGGCGGGACCAGACAGCATCCCATCAGAGTTTTGGTCGAAGATGGAGGGAATCGGCAGCGAATGGCTATCGAAACTTTTAAATAAATTAAAATGTGGACAACCTATGCCGAATCAATGGAGGAGTAGCTTCTTGGTTCCATTATACAAAGGAAAAGGCGACACTCGAGAATGCAACAACTACCGTTCAATCAAGCTGATGTTACACACACGATGAAAATCGTCGAAAGAGTCTTAAACGAACGTCTTCGGCAAATAATAAAGCTCGATAATAGCCAGTGTGGATTTGTTGAAGGAAGATCGACGGTAGACGCTATCCAAAGCCTACGAATAATAATGGAAAAGCACCGAGATTCGTCTAAGGATTTACACATGGTATTTATCGACCTCGAGAAAGCATTCGATCGAGTGCCTAGGGATCTCATATGGGCCGCGCGGAGGTATCAAAACGTACCGGAAACGTATGTTAGAATAATACAAGACATGTACGGATACGTGAAAACTGCGGTTAAAAGCTCTGCTGGACTAACGAGAGAATTTCCAGTTAATGTCGGAGTGCATCAAGGAAGCGTATTTAGCCCTTTCCTCTTTAACGTAGTATTCGACTATCTTTTAAAAGACTGCATGCGCGAACCAAATGAAACGCCAATTCTCTTCGCTGACGACGCAGTTATACTTAGCGATAACGTCGAAGATTTACAGAACGCCTTATATTCATGGAGAAATGCGCTAGAGAGAAACGGGTTTAAAATAAGTCGTTCAAAGACGGAGCATTTGACGTGCCCATTTGCGCATTCGTTGCGACCTGTTCCGGATATAATGTGAGACGGAATAGTTCTTCCGAAAAGCACTATCTTTAAGTACTTAGGATCAATCGTTAACATGGAAGCGAAATGTGACGACGACGTAAACCACAGAGTGAGTGTGGGATGGATGAAATGGCGCGAAAATTCGGGAATCTTTTGCGACCGAAAATTTCCACTTTAATTGAAGGGGAAACTCTACACCACCGTTGTTAGACCAGCTTTTATATACGGTTCATAGTGCTGGACAATGTACGAAGCGTTTAAAAACAAAATGACGGCAGCGGAAATGAAAATTTTAAGGATGTCTAGTGGAGTCACTAAACGCGATTGCATTAGATCTACGCGTATAAGAGGAAGTCTACACATAAGGAATTCGGTAACCGAACAGCTTGAGGCGAATAGAATAAGCTGGTATTGCCACGTTCAAAGAAGATCTGCGGCAAATCCGGTTAAAAAGGCACTATCAACTACGGTCACTCCAACTGTAAGAAAACGAGGTCGGAAAAAGAATTCCTGGATTTCTCAGATGGCAAATGCGCAACAACGCCTGGGGCTAACCACTGAAGCGATTCAGGACCGAGCATTATGTAGACGCGTTCTACGGTCTGCGAAATTAGCCAACCCCATAAGCGTAGCAGCAGCGATGCAGTAAAAATGGGAAACTCGTTACGCATAAGTTCGTATAACGAGGAAAGGGTTAATAAAAGGATAAGAAGAAGAAGAAGAAGAGAGCCTATGGCTAGCCCTCTGGGCATGATACGATTTTTAGTGATTTTCATACTACAAGGGTTGTCCTTCTGTGTGGCATCTGTTACGTTTAACCTTAGATTCTTAAATGACAAAAAAACAGTCGCTGAAGCGACGTTGCATATTTATGAATTTAGCCTATTTACTTACTGTACCATCTGGGATCTTACTACACCACTTCTTCGAAACGAAGTCAAAGGTACGCAATCTGATAATAAGATAACAGGTTGATGAAGTCGGCCTAATGCCCAATAGTGGCTGGAGGCGGCCTGGTACACAAAAGATTCTGGAACAAGACGAACCGCATCGGCCCAAGTCCGTGAGGCATTTAATTTTTAAGCACAAGGTGCATATTTTTGCTCGCACGCTGAGAGCTGTACCTAGCTCTACTCTACAAACCCAACCAGTAAACATGAGTTTGGCATTTAATTCTAGCTTTAGCCGGACTTGGTGATAACCGTAGGCCCCGCTCAGATGTGCCAAAAATGAAAACATGAGCAACACAAATGAGTGTCAAGAAGCTAGGTCATGGCCCATACCGGGCTGCCAGCGCCAGTGTTTTTTTTTTTTTTTTTTTTTCAAATGTATGCCGCAGCTTCTCTGGGTGGCGCGCGTCCGAAATGTCCCATTCTCCATGACTCTGGCGTATAAATCAGACTGATTTGACCGATGGCATGGGTTATGATGGTTTTGAGGGCCGCTGTGGTTTGTGGCTTCTTTGCATAGACCTGCGACTTCAGAAAACCCCACAAGAAAAAGTCTAGAGGGGTCAAATCGCACGATCTCGGTGGCCATGCCTCCGAATCGCTAGTGCAAAATTTCCAATGTTTCGTGAGCACGTAGCGACGTCCTCTTGGAACCACATGTCGTTGGTGTCCATATAACCCAATTCAGGCCAAAAGAAGTTGGAAATCATCGACCTATAGCGCACGCCGTTGACGGTGATGGCATGGGCAACTTCGTTCTCAAAGAAATACAGACCGATGACGCCGCCAGCCCAAAATCCACACTTGACTTTTTTTTTTGGGATGCATTGGACGCTCTTGGATCTCATGTGGATTCGTATCGTCCCAAATCCGACAGTTTTTTTGTTGGCGTATCCATTCATAAAAAAATGGAACTCATCGCTGAAGAGGATATTTCGATGAAAATTATGGTCGAATTCCAACTGCTCCAGAGCTCATTCAGCGAACATACGTCGTTGTCTATGGTTCTTTACCTTTAGCTCCAATGTCGGTTGAATTTTGTAATGGTGCAGGCCCAAGTCACACTGCGAAATTTGCCAAGTTGTTGTCTGTAAAAGGCTAAGTTCTTGTGAGCGACACGAAATCGACTGCCTCTGTTTCTCCTGCACACTCTCACGGACAGCGGCGATGTTTTCGGCAGATCTTGAGTTTCGTTGACGTGCGGATGTTGGTTTATCGTTTACTGAACCAGTGGACTCAAATTAATGCACCACACTGCAAATAGTATCATCGGTAGGGCGATTATGGCGAACGTAAAATGGCCATTGTTAGTTATATCCGACCATGATGATTTGGCAAAACAGACTGAGTAAATGACAACCAACTTGATAGATGTAGGTTCAACAATATGGCCGTTATCAAAAGTTCGGAAGTCCCTATTGGAAAACGTTATAAGGGTGATCATCCAAATCCAAATACAAAATACGCTATAATGTGCCGTATGACAAGCTCAAGCTCATTTTCTTCAACATTTTTTCTGTAAAGCGTGCATTTCGATGATGCATGGCCCTTAAGACATCTGTAACCGAGCCAGTCTCTTCGAAGTTTTTGACAGTTTTGTTTTGACGCTCAGATGGGCGATTATATCATTTTAATCTGTGCGTAATTCGGTAATCGAACTTACTACAGAATTTGTAGTAAGTCTCAGATAACAGTTCTGTTTGACCTAGGTGATTAAAACCTGGATGTCTAATCCTGACCACGAATTGGATGACTCTATATGTTAAACTTATATTCTAAGGTGAAATGCTAATCTTCGATTTGTACTTTCAAACTGCGTAATAGTGATAGCAGGTAGCTATAAGTCTTCATTTTAATTGAGGATAAAACCAAATAAGAACTTTAGTGTGGCGTTTCGACACAACGACTCACAGACGTACCTGATTGGAAAGAATAACCCTGACACTAGATCTCTAACTAATTTCTCTAATAAAATAGTTTAGCTGACACTACTTGCCTGGTTCTCGCTAAAGCGTAAGCAGTGAGTAAGAGATTCGTTTTCGTCACTCTAATTTCCATATAAAGTATAAAAGTGTAGTGTTCCAAGAACAAAATGGAGTCTAGGAGGCTAGGGAGTTCCTTTTTATGAATTTGTGGCATCTGACCTAACGCTTTCTAAATGTTGTGTGGCTAGCTTGTGAAAGCACTGATAGATGTTATTCCTAACCATATCTAGTGATATATTGATGGCTTCTGTTGAAGAGCTGTTAAGGACTTTTTGTTGAATTGTTTAATTTGTAGACGATAGATTTATTGCTTTAATTGTAGCCTCTCTTTCAAAAAAAAAAAACACTATATTTGGAGTGTCTTGTGGTAGGTGCTGAGCAAATCGCAGGTGGCTCGAGTACCAACGAATTTCATTTCTAAAATACTGGCAAGAAAATTTCACAACGACCGGAGATGGATTTTCTGAGCAGCTGCATATCGCTTTATCTTCTTTATGTAAAGGTCAATAAAGAACTGGTTGAAGATAATCGATAGAGTATCTATTGGGAAAAATCTCTCTCTACAAGTTGTTCTTCTATGGGCTGCTTTTCCGAGCTTCTTCAAGCACCTGATGTTTTGTGTATTTCTTGCATTACTCAGGCCATCAGGTGATGGGTGAGAATTAGAAAAAAAAACAGGATGTACATATTACTCATTTTTAGCTAAAGTAACTATCTTCAGCCCGCTGTTTGAGGTGATTCTTTTACTTTCGTGGTCGGTGGGAGGGGGAATAAAGTAGTTTATTTTGGTTTTCGAGGAGCGGAGCATCAATATACATTGCCTAATTAATCCTTTTGTATTTAAGCTTGAAATATCTTCAGCGCGAACATTATTGAATGCACCTTGTATTTCTACAAGCTTATCAGCTGCAAATCCGCCTTTGAGGTATCCATGTTGAGATTTTGACAGGGTTGAAACCTCTAAGATTAAACGGGTTTATTTTTCCAGAACGTTTCTTTTGTAACAAAGTTATCCCTACTTCAGTGTATATACGAATTGTTTAAGCCCAATGAGACAATATGAGAAAGTGAAGGCTTCTATAATAAAAAGATGTGGTTGACAATATTTAGCGCATAGACCTCACCTAATTAGTCGTAACGATAGACCAAAAGTAGCATTACCATTTAAATGAGGAGGTTTCATCGGAGGGCATGTAACAAAAGTTGAAGAGACGTCGCAGTAAAGGCTCAGTGGGTACTGATAATACTATGCGGAAAACTCACTATTTCAGATTGTAGGTTTGAAGGATACGGAGCTAGTTAGTTAGCCGGCTACTGCAAACGAGATGACATCTTAAATGTACATAAAAAAAACTTGATGTGGACAAATTATACCAATTCGCATAATTTAAAACTCTGTGACAGCCAATATTTTGAAACCTCGGTATGCCATAAGAAAAGGTTCTTTTAATCTTATTGTAACGAAATTGTGAGTACTTAGCCCGTTGCTTATAAGGAAAGGAATAAGGAAAATGATGAGAAGTGAGAATATACTGGGAATTAAAACGTCAATTTAAGACCGAATAATATCTGCAAGATTCCATGAAAATTCTTATCTTCCAACTACCTGAAACCGATCGTTAAAACAAGAAAGAAGCCTTAAGTTGTAGTAGTAAGCTAGTACTCAATTTGAATCCACCTATTCTGGAAATTTGGGCTGATCTGCCACAATAAGTAATTTTATATTTATGTTTACACCAAACAATGTTACTTACACAGAGGATGTTGCCTCGGATAAACTGAAGTGCACAGCAGTAAAAGAAGACCGTATCTTAGATCACAGGAGCAATTTTAGGAGCAAATTTAGTTTGACTAAGTCAAGTGCAGGGTTTTGGAAAAATATTCGTATACTTGGGGTTGCAAGTAAACAGGAATCTACTGACATCACTGTTGGTTTCAATGAGCTCAGTCAAAGATTTATGCAATCATCATCGCAGGCGCATAATCAGATCGACTCTTCTGTCCCTGAGACCATTTTTTTAAATACACAAACAAGTTTCTTTTTGCAAAATATCGATGTCCTATCTATAGGCGATACAATCTTCTCTATTAAATCAAAAGCACAGGGTTTAGACGGTATACATCTAGATATGATTAAGATACGATTGCCATATACTCACATTTTCAATACAATTCTAACTACTGGTGTTTACCCTGATAGATGGGAATGTGCCAAAATTATGTCCAACCCTAAATCAACTTCAGGAAATAATGTTGACTTAAGGCCGATTGCAATTTTGTATTTTTTAAGCAAAGTTTTTGAAAAATTGATGGCGAAACAAATCAAAACGTTTCTTGATGAAGAGCATCTGATAACAGAGTTTCAGTTGGGTTTTAGGAATAAGCACACTTGTATTTTGGCTGCTTTAAAAGTGAGTGATGATGTTCGATCAGGTTTCGACTCAGATCTTGTTACGTTAGTTGTATTCTTAGATTTTTCGAAAGCTTTCGATTCACACCATCTTAATGCTAAAAAAAAAGTGTGTAAGCTTATATTATCATACCTTCGCAATTGTACGCGGTCGATCCAAGTCTTCGCACAGCTTAGACGTTCCCTTGGGTGTACCTCAAAGTTCTGTTTTGGGTCCTCTTTTGTTCTCACTTTATATCAATGACATTTCGATTTGAAATATCTGCTTTTACAAAATAGGTAATTGGTTGTTCCCTTCACTCCTTTCTAAACTATAGAACGCTTCTAACCCAGTACAGCAATTTAAAAATCATGTTTTTGATTTTCTTGCAAACAGCAACATTTGAAATGATGTCCATATTTCAATATGATGTCCATATATTCAATAAACCCTGGATAACCCTCTAGTAGCACAATAAAATAAAAACACACGAATTCATCCCTTTGTAAGAGATGAAATTCTTCACAAGGATAGGAAAACATATGTATTTACGTTTCTGGTGATGGCTATCTTGTCTGTCAGTACTGATATATTTTGATGAACCAGCTAGCCCCCAAAAAATGTAAATTAAAATCAAAGTTATTATTTTTAGCCCCATTTTGTTTTTTTTTTTTTTTTACAAAAGTACGACTATAAAATTTTCTTTGATTTTAATTCTGCCACCAACCGTCAACTTGTTGCTTCCAATTAACCTCACCACAATACAATGGTTTGTGACCTCTAATTAAATTGGTACTTCAACAATCTCAACTAATGGAGCCCCTTTAGGGAGCTTATCATAAAACAATGTTATTCTAAGATAATCTTTTATTATTCCTCATTTCTATATTTCTCTATGTATATAGAGCATGAAAGCTTTATAATCGTCTTAGGGATATTGAGATACTGAATTACAAGCACACAGTTGATTTTCATTACTTTTGCGGATGTTGTAAAATCCTTTCCTGTATCCTGTATCACCAGAAACCTAAATGGAGCTGTCGTTTTGACAATTTAGATGGCCACAAGCTGTGCCACATTCACACCATGTGTTACAATTATGATTTAATATTTTTCCTTCTTAATTAAAGATTGTAATTAGAGCGAACGCACAACACTTATAAACTGAAGATTGGTTTAGTTATAAATTATGTAATGGCGCAGATGTTGAGGCAGAAATTTTCAAGTATCTGGTACTTTTACTAATTCGAATATTATGAAAATGTTTTCTAATTAAGCACTTTTGTATCTGGTGCCTCTGTGTATCATAATTTGTTAATGAAAATTAATTAAAAACAAAATTGTGAAGGAAATTATTGAAAGCATTTACTAAATGTGGTTTGCCAATCTTTGATTGCTGAAAAAATCTTAAGTTAGTTTTAGTCCTCTTGTACTTGTAGGAAAAGGCATTGAACCTCACTGTGCAGTTTGAACCTAGTGGAATTAATTATGTGAAACAAAGGCATATCCACAACATGCAAAGTACGCCTCAGTGCGATTGGCCCAGAAAGCTGAAGTGTTGGAGTGTATTCAGCAAGTCATGGGATTTTTCATCAAAGGAAGTCTTTGGAACAACACGTATATGATAGTTAGCATTAGTTGCTTGATGAAACAGCCGTTTACTTAAAACCGTCACTGCTTCTATTACATGACTCCGTAAGCAGTCTGATTCTGCTGCATTCTGATCGGGTCGTACAATGTAAGATTCTATTCTTCGTTAGGAAAACTTGCATCTGATCCCCAAATAATGTAATTCAAAAGCCATGAACTACTACAATATATTATAAAGAATCTGTGAAGAGTGATGTATCGATAGCCAAGCGGCACCTAAGTTCTTTCTAAACCATCTAGCTACGCACGCCAAAATAGAATTGCAGTAAAATAATTTGCTAAGCAGGGCTCACATTCTAAGCTCACTGTGAGACTGATAACGATATTATTTAACATTTATTTTCTGGAGACTTCAGCCAGCAAGATCCCCACTTGAGTCTCGGTCCTCCGTTCCCAAGCTGGTGAAAGGAGCTGTCCCATAAGGGAAGACTTGAAGACTTTTCGGACCGGAGCGTTGGTGTCTTTCCGCCATCTCAGTCGTTGGATCTTTACTCTTTTGGCTAAGTCGAAGTCGCTGTACAGCCCGTACAGTTCGTCATTGTATCTTCACCTCCACTCATCATCAATGCAGATGGGACCGAAAATCACTCGAAGAATTTTCCTCTCAAATCAGCATTCTTTCGCCTCTGTGCCATAGAGCAGGACTGGGATTATTAAGGTCCTATAAAGTAACTTTTGTTGTTCGAAAGGGGTTTGCTAGTCAATTGCCTTCTTAGCCCAGAGAAGCAGCGATTGCCAAGAGCTATTCAATCCATCCGCTGGTGTCAATGTCTGAATTTATAGCGGAGGTTGACAAAGTCCTTAAATATCTCAAAGTTATATTTGTCAAATGTGATGTTTTGTTCAAGACGTCGGTGTTGAGTGTCCTTTTTGCTTGGCAGCATATACTTAGTCTTGCCCTAGTTTACCTCTTAACCCATTTACGCAGCTTCCGTCTCAATCCTCGTGAAAGCGCCACACACATCGCTGCTTTCTTCCGATTATGTCAATATAATCGGCGTATGAGAGTAATTAGACAAACTTTTGAAAGGTTGTGCCTTTTATGTTTTCGCGTGAGTTTACGACAGCGCATCGCCTTGTCTTAGTCCTTTTTTGACATCAAAGGTCTGGTGAGATCTTTACTAACTTTGATGGAGCAGCCTGCATTCTTCTTCGTCATCCTGTACGTTCGGACGTTTTTGACATGCCAAAACTAGACATTGCTCTGTATAGCTCGTCTCTATAGATGCTGTCATACACGGCCATGAAAGCGATGAATAGATAGTATGTATCGATTATCGATTTGAAGCTCATGGGTTTTCTCCATGATTTGCCGTTGTATGAAGATAAGATCTTGTAAGCGATGTTAAGAAGACTGATACCTCTGTATTCAGCGCAGTTCAGAGATTCTCCTTTCTTGAGAATAGGACAAACAATGCTGAGGTTCCATTCGTCGGGCATACTTTCATCCGACCATATTTTACAGATGAGTTGGTGTATGCTCCTGCCCAAGTTCACTTGTTTGAGCCGATCTGGGACATATACATATGTGCAAACATTTGTTCATATTATACTTGCTAAGGTCTTTCTAGCTTATGACGTAGCTACTCCGGCCCTCATTCCTGGACAATTTCACCTAATATCTACATCCTTATGTACCAGGTTCCATTTTGGTACATGCACAGTTGCCAGCACATTACATCCCATTTCTTTGCAGACTCCGATATCCCGTTTGTGCTCTGCGCCGACTCAAACATGGCCATCGGAAGGTAGAAACCTTGGATAGGCACTGATGGCCGTATTCCATCGATAGTGCCTCGAACATTCACGGACTGGATTTTACCATCGCGGTACCACCGTTAGGTATTACCTCGCAAGGATCGGTGTCAAGTAATTGCTCTTTCGCTAAATAGTGCTAACAGTCGTGTAACGTATGCGTTCTTGGCGTCAAAGATCGCTCAGAATTCTTGTCGCCGCGTCGCTTTCCGCAATCGTATGGCTAACTATATTTTCTACAGCCGTCCATTCTTCTAATTTATTCCGCAGTATCACTCTTTCATTTTCGTAACGCGGACAGTGGAAAAGCACATGATCTAAGTTCTCATAGATATTATCGCATCGGGGGAATATGGAATACTCTCGTACTTCCGTTGAAAGAGGTGCTCACTAAAGCAGCCATGACCTGTTAGAAGCTGCGTCAAGTAGAAGTTTGTTTCGCCATGCTTCCGATCAATCCAGCTGCTGATCCCTGGTATCAGCCAATGCGTCCATCTTTCGATTCATCCGACTGTTGTTCCCAGACCACTATGCGGTGGTTTCTCTAAGCTTTTTTTCTGTAGGACTTAATTCCGCGCGCACGATTTTACTTTCGCTGCATTTGACCATATAACTAGCGACCCGCGTCCTCTGACATTGCTCATGATCCTTGACATGTTCAGTTTTTCCAAAGAAACAGACGAGCATTTGCTTCAAAATGCTTCCTGCGCAAACAAATTTGTTGGATTAGGCTCATCTTGAAAGACCTTTATTACTGTTTAGTGTTTGCCTCATGCATAGGTCCATGGTACATCGCCTGTCGGAGTCTTATAGACGTATTTTAAAGTATTGCTATGTATTGAATTTTCTTGGAACAATCAACACAATCATCTCTTTGAGTGACTTGTCAAATTATGCGATATTCAATGCGAAGAAATCTTTCTGACGGTTAAATGTTCACGCAGTGACGATCTTAGAGTTCCAGCACAGCATCGATGTTTCCAAGCACAACAACCGATTTTCGACGACCTTACAAAATTCGATCTGAAACGAACGAGAACCAACACTGAATTTGAAAAATCAGGGAAACATTGTGGGCAAATAGTGCTTCATTACCAAAAGTCGAAACGAGTTCACCGACACACTATTTTTGAGTTAATTCACCTTGAAAATCATAAAAAAATTGCCGAACAGAATGATTCATTATTCAGTTCCCCTTTTGGGCGGAGATGAATATTTCAAAACTCTAAAAAAGTGCAGATAGCACTCGTATGACAAAACGTTGCGATAGGAAACCGATCAAAATCAAAGGTATGTTCCGTGGTTTTGAACATTTTTAGATCTTAACACCACTCTATGACAAGCGGTTGGAGAGTTGGTCGGTTAAGAAGCCAGACAAAGATTTGGTAAGGCACAACCTCAGATACGAAATCCAGCCCGACTATGAATTCCTGTCGGAGCTCCCTCCAATATTTACCATTTGAATGGTTTACTGAGACACTTTTAAAGTTGATTCTCTTTCAATCCTTTTTACGAAAAGAAGACTACAAGGGTTCGATTAAATTGGATATAACCAGCACCAGAGAGATTGCTCGTTCTATAAAAACTCTGTATAAACTTCTTGCCAACGTTCGATGATCTTAAAACAATTTTTCTACAATAGCTTCACCACTGTGTAAGCTTTTTTTTAACCAATCCTACTCTTTAGGACAACTATAGGCTGAGAAACTGCTTGCATTTAATAAGGAAACATCTTCAAGTGCGCCACAGAGACATATGTACATGGAATCGCGAATTGCATGTCATGTTGTCTGGT
This sequence comes from Volucella inflata, assembly GCA_928272305.1. Classification (NCBI taxonomy): domain Eukaryota; kingdom Metazoa; phylum Arthropoda; class Insecta; order Diptera; family Syrphidae; genus Volucella; species Volucella inflata. Next base: position 77,384,176 of record OV743717.1, on the reverse strand, counting down.
CGATGTCGACAGAGCCTCTACAACATTTTCAGCCACAGCAGCGATATTCCAGGACTTCTGGGGCTTGCTCGGTGCCGTGTTGTTCATGTATTGCCAAATGCCGCTTTGAAATACCATTGGGAGCCGTGCAGCCAAGAAAACAGACACGAAACGCACGTTGCGCCAATATCACTGATGAAGTACTGATCAAAAATATCGTGGCGATTTGTGAGATTCTTGAGATTTTCAATTGGAGAAATAATACCTTATGTGTCATAGGATTCTTATATACGAAAAGATGCAAACATAACCCTACCATATACGAACATACAACCTTGTCTTTACTAAATGCCCCTATGTAATACAAGGAAATGATGGTTACCAGCCCAATTGAATTTGTTTATATTCGTCTGAATTGAAGATATAAATCAGACAACTTAATACCGTCTCTGCCCATACAGAACAGCAACCAAATGAAATGAAACAATTCTAGTATTGATTTGCTGTGTCAGTCGGGCATAAATGAGATGAACATGTTGGAATTCCTTCCTTCCTTTGTATGTATATATAGGTACATTGAAAATGTCAGCAAAAATAAAATACAGATTTTTCCGTTTTATTAAAAGTCGAAGAACAAAGCAAGAACGAATCAAGTTAGTGGAATGAATATATCCCGGATACAAGGATAAAGGCACCAGAAGTGATGATCAGATATTGTATGCCTACAAACGTTTGCACATACTGTATGCCATGTGTACTTTTGAATGCGTAAACATTCTTAAGGCTTTGTGTGTTGATTATACATTCGATGTACTAAATGTTTAGTACTTTATTGAACTTTGTTCAATATAAATATTTTATCTAAGCACACGTTCAAATAACTGCGGATAAGTATGTTATGAAGTCACCATTCATGAGAGCACATACGAGTATGTATGAATTTTGAAGAATTAGTTTAAGTTAACTTCTCTACATTATTACTAACGTAACCAGCTGATGAAAACAAAATTTCTTTCCGCTCTACAAGAATTTTTAAAAAAGGTTACAGAGTGTATTACTAAAGTGAGTTCAAGAGAGTTGAAGTTTAAATGGTCAGCCTTTATTAGACGTGGTCTACTCCGTTCTGAAAGATTTATTTTAGGCCACCACATCTCTAAGATTCCTTTTCTACATTTGATAGGTTGATTGCTAGGATTTGAAGTATAACAAGGAGAGTGAGATCCTGAGTCTTGGGAGGATTTGGCTGAAGGTCAATTTCTAGTGGACCAATCGTCGACAACGTTTATGGCTATCTGTGGCGGGCAGTTTCTATGCAAAATGATAGCTACATATATCATCAAAATACAGGTAAGGCAGTTAAGCTACATGCACTATAACAGTAGTGATGATTACGCTCAGTTAATAGATTTTAGAGGATTCTTAGTCATATTTCATCTTGGAATGAGTATGCATTCGCAAAACAGTTTGAAGCTCACAAAATTCAACCGCACCCTCCATATTCTTCAATATGATAGAACCAGTCTGAAGACATTGGCAAGCATATTTTCTGATTTTCGGTATAAAAAAAACCCGTGCGAGATTCGCAGTGAAGAATCTTCTCCCAGAGTTCTCGGCACCTGGTTTATGCTGTCTTGTAGCGTTATTGGATTTATGCCATCGATCCAAGACAACTTGAAACCATCAAAGAAAGCAGCAGAATATTTGATGGCCTTATCTGTCGTCACAACCGATGAGAAGTACCAGCTAAGGCATGTCGCGTTTCACATATAACGAGTTCATGTAGGTTCGACGATAGGAAATGCTATTGTTGCAAAGCAGATTGAGAATCCCTGCGTTCCTTCAAATATTCTCTGTGTTACTACTACTTCTACTTATGGGGTATTTGACCAGCCTGATGGCTCCAACAAGTGTTTTCATCTTTATGCAAAAATCTTTATAAGCCACTCTATTCATTATTAAAGATGCAAACCATATCGATGGCTATGTCCACTAGGGGAATAGTGTTATTGGTATCACACCGATCTAAGAAAATGCCATCCGAAACGTTTGCATATCCAAAAATCACAGTAAAGTGTAAACTTTCTGAGACAGCGACTATTGCCGGAGCCCCACTATGTTTTTTCATTTAATCGAAAGGCTAATGTGGCTTTTATGAGGTCCACCTTGCAGTTCGCAATGATAGAACAGCGATTGGAAACAAAGGGTATCCGATAGCAATCTGTTTTAGATGTTCATGCCTTTGCATTAGCCGAATGGATAGGTTAAGTTACAAATTGCAGATCCAGAAGGTTCAAAGTGGATTTTTTGTTCTTGGAATCAGTTGTATAACTCTCAAGATGATCATTACCATAACTTCACCAAGCTAACTCCATGTGCCACATCATGGCGATAAAAACCTTTTATTGATAGATACCCTGCAATAAGTTAGCCATAATACCCAACCCTTCCCTGTGCCGTCTAGTTAGTTCGTAATAACTTCAAGAAGAAAAATCAAATGGCAAGATTCAGCTAGATCGTAACCTTTGTGAGACAAAACCGACGAAATAGAATGCTAATTCCAAAGTACGTTCGTTTATGTGGTTGCATCCCTTAGTCCGCTCAATATTGATTAAGCTAAGGCTCTGTCGTTATATTGATCAAGAAATTTGAATGGATAACTAGGCGACCTGCGCAGGAATTAATCGGAAAAGAGTTGAGTCTCCTATAACTTGGATTACGTCAGCATCGCAGTAGCGTTTGTAGCGAAATGGTAGTCCCTGGAAAGTGCATGGGTACACTCTTGCTCATTCAGCCTAACATAGAAACGACATGCTTGGCTTGTAACAATATACTGGCCAAGATCGTCATAGGGCTCTCAACCCTATACGGTAGGGATTATTAATATGACGAACCAGCTAATGGACTCGGATATAACATGATACGCTGTTCACGACTCTTGCAAATGTTTAAAGAATAACGGCCTTCGCATCTACACCTAGTATGTTCTGACCCTAAGCAGGACACGTGCAACTGAACAATTAGCAGAGGCCATTGATTGCTATCGTGCAGATATTACTATCTCTTGGATTATACATCACAAAATCAAATTGATGATATTACGACAAACGTAAGACATACCTTCATCATTTTTGACGTCCGAATGTATCGGGCTGCCAAACTGACTCGAATCACCACTTAGTTGCAAGGTGCGAATGGTGATCTTCCCAATAACTACAGTGAGAAGGTATAGCTTAAAAAAAGATCCAATGGAACGATACCGACAACAAAAAACACGTACAAAAAGAAGTCTGTAGATTTAAAGAAGGAAACCTTGTACTAAAGTAAAGTGCCACAGTCGGCACAGAAAATATATTGTAGAAAAACTTTTTCTGCAGACTATATTATGGCGAAAAAGCCCCATATCGCTCCATCCTAGAATACTCCATTCAGCCGGACGATGGAAGTCAAAACTTCCATCTACCTGAGGAATACATCAAATAAGGATAGCAATATCTAAGTTAAAATCAAATGAAGCAGCTTGGACTTACATTCCGAAGTATCCAAAGCTGCTGAAAGGGACTCATTTCGCAAATTTCGTCAGAAGAGTATTAGCCTTACCGGTCCACAAAAAAGAAGATCCCCCAACTGGTCCAACTATAGAGGTATCGACATTAGATACAAGATCTTATCTACCAAATTGTATGAATGATTGAAACCTGATTGACCCCATTTAGTGAGATTTCATAACCGACTCAAGCTCAGACTACAATCGACCGAATCATCGCCCTAAGTCCGATACTGGAAAAAAAAAAACTTATGAAGTCCTAATCGTAACGCACCATCTTTTTATCGATTTTACTGGCACATATGGCAGCGTTTATAGAGACAATCTACAAAGGGCAATGTATAGTTTTGGGATTCTTGCCAAACTCGGACGTCTGTGTAGGAAGACGATGGAGCATGCATGTTACTCCATCAAAGTCGGTTAAGATTGATGTCAGAAAAGATTTTAGACAAGGTGGTGCGCTGTTATGTGACTTCTTTAAGAAGATACTTGAACGAATTGTCCGGAGCGAAAACACTGCGGTGCGTTCACTAATATTTGCGCAAAAGCTGCTAAAATGGACTTCGCAGCTTATGAGCGCAAAGCTAAATGTATCGATACAATATCAATAAATTTTACTCTGCTTTGAATTGTGACAACAGTAACATCGATCATATCAGAAAACTGCACATCAGTCGTCTGATATGACTGGGACATTAGGAGAAAACATACACCAATGCTCCGATATGCCGAGTTTACGAATCTAACCAAATGGAGTGACCTCACTTCAAGTGCGAGCACAAGTCAAGAGGACACAAACCAACTGGGAGTGCATAACAGGAGGAAGTTAGTTAACCATCGGGCTTACTCGAAGGCCTGATAAGAGAGGTCCACGTTCACCCCGAACTGTAGTGCCACCTAAGTAAGTTAGGAAACTTAAAACTAAGAAGCTTACGTGAAGATGTGTCGAAAAGCTGAATTCCCTTTCAAAGTGGGCAATCGATTGATCTGGTTCAGTATAAGAGCGAATCAAGCTTGGCCTTGAGAGCTCTAAAGGCAAATGAGGTCAGAGGTTGCTGTAGATGCTAATCGCTTCTTATAATGATTGAGGTTTACAACCCAATCAAAATATATCCACAAAGAGAGGGCGACTTTACATACAACATGCCGTCCATAAAAGAATCGATGCAGACCATATCAAAACCAATCCCGGTTACTTGAGAAATTCAAACTTAAACTACCAAAGTTCCACCATTTATTCACACCCCATCGTAGATATTTACCCATCCATTCGAATAATTTTCTAATGTTCCAATCATTCAAATGCGGTGCACTGCTACTGGCGGCTTTTATGTCTCAGTTGATTGAACATACAATCGAAAACGTGCACTTAGTGCTCCAATTTTCCACTCTCTAAAATCAGTGAAATCAAAGCAATCTACATTCACAATCGAAATACACAACATTGCGCTGTAATTAATCATGGATGTGCAAATCAGAAAATCAGAATGTGGTAGGTAGCTGTTCAGAACCACTGGACTGGAAAGCTACCTCACACTACACATATCGCACGATTTATATTAAAATTTCATTTCACAAGATTCCTCGGAAATTTCGTTTCTATTTAATACGAGGTGTAACCCAAAGTTCAGATGAATTAGAATAAACCAACTGTTGGCGGTAATCACGGCCAGAATACTCATATCTAATGGCTTAGTATTCTGGAGCACTAAGTAGAGAATTCGAAAGAAAATCACCCGCCCGACTTGTTTGCCTGTGTGTATTCGTGGATATAGCACATCTCTGATCTTTTTGCGAATACCTCCCTTGTGTGCTAGAGCAACGCTCTTTGCAATGAGGCCAAAAGGATTTTGCGTTACTAACAATTGTATAGAATCCACACTCTGCCGACGCCCCATTAGCGACTTTCTCGCCATCTCTTCGTTTGGTCTACATAGTAATAATGTGCGAAATAATAGCACACCCAACACATACATTGTGGATTCATCTTTAGTTTTGGTATTGAGTGCTTAACCCATTTTGTTCATAAATTACTCGAGAGGATCCTGTTTACCCACTTACATACAAATATACGAGTATATGATGTGTGTTGCGCTCTGCTTGGAATATTGCATTAGTAAGTCCATCATAAGTTGGTGCAACCTAGACCAAATCATAGTGGAATGTGTTAACTACAGACACGAATAGTAGCTGCTGTTGTAACAACCCATATGTACACTTTATAAGTGCATGAAGTAGAATTTTTAGCGCTTAATGTGTACTTGTACTCTCTGTGTGAAGATATTGTTTCTTTTAAGGACAATGACAAAAAACAACTACACGGACATACAACCAAAAACATGTTCTAATGGCAATGCAATAGTTAAGTGCACTTAAAGATTCGGTACGTATGTTTGTGTGCTCATGTCATGAGCTGAATGGTAATGATTTTTGCAGTGACATGCTTAGCTGCTCCCCTCAAATTGCTTGAGAAATGACGGACCTATTGAGTCTTTAAGTGACTTCTAAAGTATTTTTCATTAAATTGTACGAGTATGTGCATTCACATAATAATAGATAGCCGTCCTGCGCCTTACCTTAGCTTAAGCCCAGGCGCTAGAAATAGAGATTGTTTATTATACAATGACGGAGTACATCTCCTCATAGAAATTACTCTATTCTGGAAGTACGAGGCACTTCAACTATTGTAACTGTCAGGTAAGGTATTTAACCACCTAAAACTGCTTAGTTATGAGAACAAAAAAAAGTGTCTCAGATATACTATACTTATATGCTGCTGTTAAGGAAGTCTCTAACAAGGTTCTCTGACACTACGAGTACAGATGACCGATGACAAGACTGCGCATCAGAGGTGCCAGCCCCGAAGTTCTGGGTTTCGCTCTACAGCCACAACGAAATCCCTGGTTTAACGAAGTTTGGCGAGAAGCAAGATGCATACAAAAAGGCGGTGCATAGAAGGACCAGAGCTCGTCACGAGCTCAACGAACTGAAGAGATCAACATCGGCTTCTCAGATGAACAAAAAGGAGCATGAGAAGCACGAGGTTGAGGAAATAGAGAGATTCTACTCCAGGAATGGATTCGCACGTTTTATCAAACGACAAAAAAAAAACACGACGTTCAACGTACAAAAAAAACATAGTGGAGAGTCGCAGTATAAGTGCTGACGAGTTGGAAAGAGCATTTTTGTATGACAAACAAAATTCCGCTGACAGGCAGAATGAACCTGTCAAGCTGGACGATGTAGACCAACAATTCTGTCCACCCGACCTGGATGAAGTAAGGATAGCAATATCCAAGCTTAAGTCAGACAAAGGTGCTCGAGCGGACAGCCTGACTGCTTAGTTCTTTAAAGCGGCGGACGATGACTTAGTAAGGAGCAAACCTCAACTCATTTCTAAAATATGGTCGGGCGAAAATATGCCCGATGAATAGAACCTCAGCTTTGTTTGTCCGATGCTCAAGAAAGGAGACCCTCAAAACTGCACCGATACAAGATCTTGTCTCCCATTTTGTGTGAACGCCTGAAGCCCTTCATCAACAACTTGATAAGTCCATATCAGTGTAGCTTCAAGTCAGGGAAAAAAATTAACACTACGGCAGACCTTGGAGAAAACCCATGAGTTTGAGATCGATACACACCACCTATTTATCAGTTTTAAGGCCGCGTATCACAGCATCTATAGATGCGAGCTATACAAAGCAATGTTTAGTCTGTCTGTACATGATACTTGAGAGAATAGTGCAAGACCAAGTTTATGCTGTCAAGCAAAAATTATATTCAACACCGTTGTCCCCGACAGAATGTCATTTTCGACAGGTATAACTTTGAGTTTGTTAAGGACTTTGTCTACCCGAACTCCGCTATAAATTCAGAAAACAACACCAGCGCTGAGATCAAGCGAAGAATAACTCTTGCCAATCGTTGCTTCTTTGGGCTTATAAGGCAATTGAGTAGCAAATCCATCTCTCGAAAAACAAAAGTGATCCTATAAAAGACCTGAATAGTCTCTATGGCGCAGAGGCTGTTTGAAAGGAATATTTTTCGCGTGATTTGCGGTTCTGTCTGCATCACATATGCACATGCATATTAAGTTATTAGCAAAATCATCAAATCCGTTTCCGATGCAAGTAGGTACAGAAAGAAAGTTTGAAATTCAGCTGTTAATGGAACCCCTAATCGAGTACGCTGTTACCCAAAATGTGAGTTTGGTCCTGAAAAATTCTCCCCTAAGTCTTGCCCAGCAAGTTCGTCGCCGATTTAAGTTCCCATGACCGTATTTCGACCTGGAACCCAAGTAAGGACACAGCTCAGCAAGGCCCTAAAAGCGGCATGGCTGCTGCTATCGAATTCTCACAATATTCTTCTATTCCTTGCCTTTTCTAACGGAGAAAAAAATCTAGGAGTATCGCTTTCCAGAAGACACCGCTGCCGAATCCTTAATTGGTTTTAAAGCCATCCGTTAAGATCAGACCTCATTGCTTTCCCAGCTCAGGTGTCATTGCATCAAAAAACATATCCTTAAGACAAAAGTCAAAGGACAGTCGGTGCGGAAAGCTATCAAAACTCTGGTGCGTGTTGTGGCAAACACTACCTTTTTATAAACGGAAGATGGCATGGCAGGAAGAGCAGTTTCTTGAGTGCGTTTTGAGCGGAGTCAGGAGTTCCCATGCACCCGCAACAGATCATTTAGAGTCTGATAAAATCAGCTGTAGCACACTTCACCAGACAAATGACGCATATGACTTAAATGGGTGAGTTCATAAACGTCAAACTAACTAAAAACTGCATTATCCGCGTTCAATAAAGCAGATTTCCAATCGAACTAACCTAGGTCAACTGCAGTATCTACTGTTCGTAAACGTCATTATATCGTCAGCGTCGGGCAGATTGCGCAGCAATAATTTTTTGGCTGCAGAAAATAAATGTAAGTATTAGAAATATTTTATTTATGTTTTTGTACAAAATAATTTAAGAGGACGAAGGTTCAGTCTGGAATAAAAATCAAGAAAAACTTTTGATTGACAAAAGAATCCATATGGAAAAAAGGAATTTAATTCTGGAAAGAAGAAAAAACTTTCATTTTAGAGAGCAGTTATAATCGAAATAAAAAAAACAGATCCTTTGTTTGAGTTTGATGTTGTTGATGCAAATTGAAAATTAAACTCAGTAAAATTTGTTTCTTCTCCATTTTTCTTCGACGTTTATGAACGACGTTTACATGAAAATTGTACTAAGTTAGATCTTCATGTTGACTGCAAATATTCTGCGTAGTGAGTGCGTTCAAAAATGCATAAGAAAAGAAATACGATTGTACTTGCGCAGATTTTTGACGTTTATGAATAAGCCCGATTTTATCATTGCCGTGTAGATTAAAAGGACTTAGAACAGTGCCTTTGTGAAAGCCAACTGAATCTTTGAACTCTCCATTTACTCGTATTTCACTTATGGATTTTATCATTCTAATGTATATACTTAAGATGTAACTTATCATATCTGGGAGTAATCCTTGATAAAAGGAACTCTCACCAAAGCAATAAAATAACTAAAGCAAACAACGCTTTAGGAACCAAAGATCACTCACTGGATCTACACAATGATGGTCAGGCCTATCATAACATTTGCTTTTGTAGTATGGTGGACTAAAACCACGCAAAAGACCTTTATTTCAAAGCTCAAAGTAGTGCAGCGTCATGTCTGGGCATTTCCTGAGCGTTTCGGACGTGCCCCTCAGCTGCCATAAAAGCAATAATACTAGGACTACCACCCCTAAACATATTTATGAACAAAGTAGCATGACGTAGCTCAGCAAGTAAAATACAGAGCAAAGAGTAAAATGTTTGCGATTACCTGGATCTAAAAACCCTGCTTTCTGAAATATCAAAACTTGATATGATCTGTTGTGTAACATACCGCCTTCAAAAAATATTGTGCTTCAACAAGGCGCAAACATCCATATATTCACGGATAGTCAAGCAGCTATAAATGCCCTAAGATCGCACATGCTTGACTCCAAATCAGTCATGTACTGCTTCAAAACCCTCCAAAGGCCGACGAACTGGCCAGAAAGAGCTCAGACACTCCCTTTAATGGATCTTAACCCTTTTGTTTCGCCCCAAAAACAACAGCCAATCTAGCCATAAGCAGTTGGGAGGACTTGAGATGCATTTCATATTGGGAGGATACTCCAGGTCTAAGACAGGCCAAACATGCGAAAATAGATGTCTAAATCTAAGTCGGCACGATGTCAGGACCCTAATAGGATATCATACAGGACATCACGGTTTAAGATAACTTCATTCGGAAGGTAGAAAACCGTCTAGTTTAACCACAGATTCGACAAACCGGTACAAGGGGTCTTTTAGTTCAAAGAGCCTTATCTTTTTTGGCGAGTCAAATATTAAAAAAAAAAAGAACATTATAAACTTAAGTGTCGTGTTCCCTCGGAACCACTTTATAAAACCTATGCGACCATATGCAGACCCTTAGAAGAGTCGCTTTGTTTCTTAATATACTACTGTGTCCAAACACTGGTCGGAATTTTTTTATAAATCAAAAAATCTTTATTTATTCTTCCAAATCAATTATGTCCCCTTCAAAATAGTCCCCTCCCGATATAATACACTTATGCCACCGCTTCTTCCAGACCTCGAAGCATGCCAAAAAGTCTTCTTCCGGTATAGCCTTCAGAGCGCGCGCCGATTCATGTTAAATGTCTTCAATCGACTCAAAACGGTTTCCTCGGAGTGGTCTTTTGAGTTTTGGAAATAGCCAGAAGTCACACGAAGCCAAATCAGGTGAATAAGGTGGTTGCGGAACGATATTGGTTGCATTTTTGGCGAAAAAGTCAAAGTTTGCAAGCACTAATTCTTTTACTTTTTGGATGTGAGCATCGTCGGTTGAGGTCAATGGTCGACCAGGGTCGCTTATCGTCTTCAACGCGTTCTCTACCTTCTTTAAACAATTTATACCAATCATATGTTGTTGATTTTAGTAGAGCTCGGTCCCCGTAAGCCTTCTTCAACATTTTCAACGTTTCTTCAGCATTTATTCCACTCAGGAAACGAAATTGAATCGCATTTCTTTGTTGAATAATTTCATACATTGCAAAAATCGCCAAATTCACTTTTTGTGTGGCACAAAAACAAGAGTAATTCAAACACTAATGAATATTTTGACATATAATTTGGCATGGAAGTCAGTAACAGTTGTACCTACTTAAAAAAAATATATTGAGCGAAAATATTTACCCGCGTAATTTAAATCGAAAAGTTCCGACTAGTTTTTGGACACAGTAGTACTCGTATATCTTTAAACTTTGAATTGCATCACATATTGACCTGTCTAGCTTATACTATATAAATGATATGCGGTATACATTTCCCTTTGTTTAGACTGTGCACTTTTACATTGCTTGCCAATCATTAATAAGTTGTGAGGGTACCTCTTTTAATTCAGTTCCACGTGCTCTAGACTGATTCTGTCGCATCTTTTTGACATCGGTCTTAATCTAATTTAATTTATCTCCTTGCTGACAGAAGTTGTAAATGCATCTGTCATTTTAATTTTTATTCCAAATGGTCCCTGACATTCTCAACCAGAAAAAACGAACTCCAACGTAACGTCTTATGTAATAGGATATTCATTTCCACAGAATAATAGTGCTACACCCGACGATGTTTTTCATTTTTCCCACTCTGTAAACCATTTTTTAAAAGGATTTTGTCTGCATAGGTGTGGTTTCTGATTATTTTTTTTTTAACGTTATGAAGGAATTGCAGAAGCACAAGAACACCCATTCCATCCAGTGTGTTAGCCTTCATCTATCCTTGTTAAGCTCTTCAGTACCATATGCCACAATTAATTTCAAACCTGCAACAGAAAACGCAATGAATTCATATAAGCTAATTTGATCCTTTATGGGCTTTCTCTTCCTCGATTTTTTTTTTTCTCTCCCATGCATAACTTCTTGTGTGCATACATTTGCTTTTTAATAATATAATTGACGCACACACTTATACGCATGTAATACAAGAGTAAACATTTTTATGTTGATATTCATTTGTACTTGCTACTGTATTTGTAGATATTTCTGCTCCTAAAGAGCAAGTTAAGTTGTGGTTAAAAAGAATCGAATTAATAAAAGTGAATGTGTCTGTTCTTACTTGGGAAAACAGCCTATATATCGGAGTTGGGTACATCGATTTTTATAAAAATTTATTTTCGAGTGTGTTAAGTCAAAATCTTTAATATGACAATCAATTTTTGGACTTTAAATGAGCCAATGGGCCTTTTGAACACTTTTAGTACTTTTTTAGTACAAATTTTCAATTTTGAAAAATGAATCGAAAACAGTTTGCAACATATATACGGACATTTTTCAAGACGAAATGTCTTTTTATTTACAGAAAACACGGAGTTATATTGATTTTAGTACATTTTGAGGTCTACTTCTTTGATTATCTACCTAGGCGTCTCTATTTTTCTAGCGTCAAGTGTTCGGAAGCATTTCTGATAAACAGGAGCAGAAACATACGACCCCGTCATGATAATTTTACTTTTTTTTTTGCCATAATATGGGAAAAGGTTTTTTCCACGTCCTCAGATAATTGCGTACGAAGGCGTAAATGACTATTAAAGCAAAAATCGCTTTGAAATTATGCAAACTCCATAACGGACTTATGGATAAGTAAAAGGATGAACATACGTATAATCGTATTCATATTCATGTAAAGTGCAGTAGAAAAATATGTATAGTAGATGTCCATATGCACATACATATTACCACTTCAAAGTTCTACATATGAGGTTAGCACAAATAGTAGAAGCAACGACAACCAACCAGCAGATGGTATCTGCAAATATCACTTGACAGTGATTAATGAATTTTTTGGAGCGAAAAGCGAAATCCTTGATCTTTTGTAATGTTAGTGACGGTTTCAACGTTCGAGTAGGTACATAGAATTTCGGATGTGAATCTTCTTACGGATCCGTGTTCATGAATACGAATCGCACCATAGGGGTTGGGCGCTCTGCTGATGCACGAAGCTCTCGTTAAGTGTTGATAGATTATTTTTTTTTTTCCTTTTATATTTTTTACTTATGTATCCAACATATAAGTATGGGTTGGAGTACTCGTACTTACAGGCATCCCTAGAATGAATGTGTTTACTACCCCTTTTTTTATGGAGGTCGACTTTGGAGGAATTGATGTAATTGCCTAGATAATTTAGTGCCACACCATCACCTCGCTGGTATGTTGGGGGCTTGAGAAGTAATTGGCTGGAATGATTTGTAGTTTTATATCTTTACTATGTATTTTGGTTTTATTTTTATTATTTTTTTTTCGTGTAAGAACGACAGCGATATGGTGGATATGGTATGGGAGCATTATAATACATTTTTATGTTGTCTAAGATGAAGGGTGAATTGTGACCACATTGAGTAAAGGAACATGAAAATAAAATGTGCCACATGAATTTGCTTAAAGCTCTTGGGTTCTTGTTTTTCTTCCTTCTGCCGGATAAAGCAATTACTTATCCTTAGATGAAGTGCATGACTTGTCGTATAAGAATTATTTTACTTTTCCCTCTCTTTTTATTACTTCTTAGCTTAAGAAATACTCCTTTTTATTTGTATGTTTTATGTGTCCTGTACCCATGGATGTAGGAGTAAAAAAAAAACCAAAAATACTCCGTCACTTAACACTGTAAGATGGCTTACATTTAAGGGTGGTTTCGTCTTTCTCTTTGATCTAAAGAAAACAAATATTATTTGAAGCTATAAGGTTTTATCTGTCCTACAAAGTGTTTACCTTTAAAAAATTAAAATTGATTTAATATAAACGGCCAAATAGTTTGTAATATTTTATCAAAACTTAAATTTCACAGATATGAATTCTTTATTTTAAAACTTTCTTCAAGGGGCAACGTTTTTGACAAAATCCTTTATAAAAATAAAATATTTTCTCAGTGCCCTCAAAAGCAATGCTTTTTACAATTGTCTGACATTATCATGGTGAATAGCTACCATTCAACCTTCAATCTGTCTTATTCTTTAGTATCAAATACTTGTAGTTTCATTTGAAAAGAAGGACATATTTAGAGTGAATAACGTCTTATTTTAGTCAATGTTAAGAAACTCATTGGGTGCAAAGAACACCTCACCCAGCAACATAAAAAGACAACAGTCACGCGCTCACCTAGCTCAGCTACAACATCTTTTAACAACGTCAGCATATCTGGGGACAACGACCGCTACCTTGCTGACGCCCCGTAGCAATATGCATGTGGGGTTATTATTTTATTGTTTAAGTAGATTAGTTTAGGTCGGAATTTATTTGCAACTAATTTTAAGTATAAAAGAGGCATTCGGTCCAATAATAAATATCATTCGTTCATAGATTGATCAAAGAAAAAGTGTTATCATTTCATGTCACCCTTTACCAGTGAACAAGTTTAAGTGCTTGGCTCACTATTCAACAAGGATAACAAGTGTATGTGCTTGATATCTATTCTCTTTCAACATTTTTGGTGACCCGACGAAGAACATTTTTGGTTCGTTTTTGGTACATTGTTGATGACTTTGACAAGGAACATTTTTGGTCATTTGACAGTGGCTACGAGTCAAAAAAAATTGGGTGAAGAAATCCAACAGATAGTAAGATATTTCACGAAGGATTCAATTCAATTTCAATTTATTCAATTAAGGATGTACAAATAAGACTTAGTCTTTTATAGATTCTCCAACCCGGAAAGCAACGGAAGAGCACTTCATCAGACAACAAAACCAGACGAGTCTGTTGAGAAACAGAAACGGCAACCAGCCAGGACAACAGATGAAGGCAGGAAGTTGATCACCCTGTAATTCAACTGCCCAGAATGGTTAGAAGTGTGATGGAAATTATCTGAAATGGCAAACATTTTCAGATATATTTTTAAAAATGATTCACGAACAGCCATTGTCACCAATCCAAAAAAATGTGGTATTTAAAAATGAACGTGTCAGGCGTTGCAGAGCGATTACTGCGATACCTCGAGTTAACCGAAGATAACTACCACATAGGTTGGAAAATCCTTCAGGACAGATTCAGCAGCAAAAGAGTCATCACATCAGCTCTAATTCAACGCGTCCTCGATTTGCCGAACCTAAACTCCGAAATGAAGGCAATAAAAGAGTTTCATGACATCATTCATGAATGCTTAGCGGCACTGAAGACGCTTGGTATAGAGACGGCTTCCTGGGATCCCCTACTCATAAATATACTTATAAAAAATTGGACCGACAAAGCCGTCTGTTATACGAGCAACCCCTGCAGAATCCTCGAGAACTGCAAACAACAGATGATTTCTTAAGGTTTTTGAAAACCCGATTCGAGACATTAAAAGCTGTTGGGGGAAAGGACAAGGCCAGAACAGTGACAGCCGTGGCCACCTCCAAAATCGAAGGCTGCAAGGTATGTGGAACAAGAGGCCACCCGATACACTATTGCGAAGAATTTCTCAAGATTTCAGCAGCGGAACGGCTCAACTGGATCCAAAAACAACGACTCTGCGTTAATTGTTTCAGAACAGACCACACAGCAAAAACATGTTCTGTACGATGTTGCACGAAATGCTCAAGGAAACACAATACCTTGTTGCATCTAGAACGGACAACCACAACGACGCTCCGGGACGCTCCGACAACTTTAGCCGCGATTCAACAAGTAAACAACAAGCAATGTTACGTGTTTCAAGTCACTGCCAGGGTATTCATCACGGCAAACAACGAAAGAAGTTGTGAGGTCCGAGCCATGCTGGATTCCGGCTCTCAGATAAATCTTATAACTGAGAGGCTCACCAAGGGTTTATCTTTGTCACCAACAGTTAAATATAAAGTATCTGAACTTTAGTCCCTGTTTATTTGAGAAATTGCTCTTAACTGGATACGCATAGTGATTCGTTGTCGAAAATAATTTTTGAATATCTTTTTTGGCTATTTGACGGCTACAAGACCCCAGGCGAAGAGATCAACTAATTTGTGAAAAGAGGGTCTTCAATATCTAAAAAGTATTAAAGGTGCAACGAAAGGAAAGAAACTCATTATGATAAAGTTTCCTTAATATACAATAAGTATGTATTACACTAGGTGGCGCAAGGTCATAACTCTACCGGAAGATGCAATAATTGCTCCTTATAGCGGCAAATGTCAATTTTACATATACAAAGTAGACGTCATGAATTGCTATATAATTCGTCGGTGGGGTTGGCGCAGGGTGAATTTCGGCGCAGATTGCCCTTTCGTACTAAACCAACTGGGCAAACACTTCACCCGCCTAGAAGAGGATGGGACAACAAGAGATGTTGCCAGGTCTAGACGACCCCCAGAGCAGCCGATATGCTGAGAATATCGCAGCTGTGGTTGAAGACTGTCGTGTGTTTTTACAAATCTACTATCCGCTTAAAAAGAAATTTGCATGCTAATTACAACTATAACATAGCGATCAACTCTAAATCAACTTTTGCTAAGCGGATATAAAACAGTGCTTCCAAATCATATATCGACCAGACGACGTGCCACGCCATTGGGCATCAATCGGCGGCCTTTAGGGAGAATTTTGAAGAAAGAATGTAAGATGTTCCCCTATAAAGTGTAGACAGTGCATCAGCTGTTAGCTGTTGACAACCAAGCGCGTGTAACCCACGCTCAAGCCGTCATGAATATCGACCACGAGGGAGACATCTTTTCATCGAAAATTATCATGAGCGACGAGGCCCATTTCCATGCCTGTAGATATGGGAATAAGGAAAGTTCACCTCTTGGGTACCAAAAATATGCGACTAACCCACGAAGAGCCATTCCACTGCTCAAATTTACTGCATCGTGTGCTGTTTACGCTGGAGGCGTCATTATTTATTTCGAAAAACGCCGCAGCCCAAACGACCACCGAGGGCGGCGAACGCCAAACGACAGAGCCATTCTCAACTACTTTGAATTGGATGGATTGGGATTGGAGAATATGTGTTACCAACAGGATGGAGCAACGGCGCATAGTGCATGAGCCACACCGGACATTCTGAGGGCTGCATTTAGGGGTCGCCTAATCTTCCGGTTTATCATAGGCCGGCAAGATCGCCTGATTTATCCATTCCAGACTTCCTTTTGTGAGGTTTTTTGAAGTCACGGGTCTATGTCAACAAGGCTCAGACTCTTGAAGCCCTCCAAGAAAATTTCCGAAATGAATGCGAGGATCCATCGCCGGAAGTTCTGGTAAGAGTGATGCAAAATGCCAGAAATCGGGCCCGAATGGTCACAAAATCTACCGACGGCCACATAGGCTATATCAATTTCTCGACTTAGTGGAAACAATTTAAGATATCAAGTAAACATCATCCAAAAACAGAACTTTCCAAGTGATTGCATGCGTTGGGAATGATTCAAAAACAAGGAACTTGGGTTTTCTTCATCGCATCGCAGCAACTCAAACAGAATAAAATCATGGGGACTGCCCGGTCATGATTCGAAGGTTATGCTGTGCATTTGGTTGGACCAGGTCGGTGTTATTTATTATAAACTCTTGAAACCCAAGGAAACCAGCACTGAGGAATGGTATCGACTTCTTTTGATGCGATTGAGCCGAGCACTGCACTAAAAATAGCCACAATACGAACAGAGGCACGAAAAAGTGATTCCACAGCATGACTAGGCTGGGCCTCACATTGCAAAATCCGTTAAAAACTAGCTGCAGAACAAATGAAGCCAAGTGATATTCTTTCTTTTATAAAGGGTCCTTCTGCACACTTTTAATGTTTGCACATAGTGCGAGCAAAGGAAATTTAGGAAAGCAGAAAAGAGACATGCCGATGTATGTCTAGAATATGATATAATATTTCCTGTTGATTTTGTTACCCTTTCAAATCAATCGATATAGATTATATCGTGGACATCCACCAAAACTGCTGCCATGACCTATGGGCCAAAACACACAAATTCGGCTGCTTCCTTCGTTAAAAAACGACGCAAAAACTTACTCTGATTGGGATTGAATAGATAATCGTTGATAAGCACACGAAATTTGTGCCTTGTTCGCAATGAATGAATGGTAATTGAACAACAGATTGTCATTCTGTGTCGATCCATGGATCAGAAATAGTGATGGCCATAAAATTTTTTTTTGACATCTTCATCAGTCGAATACATATGTATATCTCGGAAAACAAATGTTTTAGAATTTTTTTAATACTTTGATCGTAGATTTACTATTGCAAAGTTCGTTCAATTTATGAGGCCAGCTTTGAATACCCAACACATCCTGCTAGCCCCATCTGCTTGAAATTTTTTTTTAAAGCACAATAGACCGGTAGATGCATCTGAAATTTTCCATTGTGTTCTTTCGGTCCTTTTGAAAAAGTTTATCAGAAATTGTTGAAATTATATGAAGAATTTCTAGATATAGACAGCTTCAACTTGGCGACAAGATAAGTAAGTTAATGCTTGCCTTGTGACTAACTGGCCATGTTTACAACCACTGATCCCACTTTTTGCACAGGAATATAATATAGATGATCGTCTAAGTTGGAAGTGTCTAAGAAAAAGCAACTAAGAAAAGTTCGCATACCGCAGTGAGCAAGGACTGAACAAGCAAACAACAGTTGATGAATAGATTTCCTCCATATTTTGCAACGGAAGCATTTTAGCATATAGCCTCACAAAATATGTTTCAAAAAGTGGATTATTGTGAAATGCTTTTACTCCCTCGGATTTCAATATTACCTGGAACCCAATAAGGCTCTTTTGCATTCACTTCATAAACATTATATTACCCAGAGCCTTAACAGATGTCCGGCTGGCACAGTCCTAGGTGGTTCTTAAAAAACCATTAACCTCATAACTTTGACTCTCGTGTAGAGACTCCATTCATCGTGAATCGAAATTGGAATAATCCATATACTCGTAAATAACAGTTCTTTCACTTAAGTTGTCTTAGATGGCTTGTCAAAAAGCTTTTTGATTTCCTATTTGGTTACAGGATCATGGTTTGCCCAAGCGATTTTTAAGGCATTTCAAAATGTTTGGTTCAAGTTCTGAACAACCTCTTGTCCGTTCTGTCATCGAGATCTTGTATCTGGTTCTTTGGTCGATAAATATTTGATCTGTTATGTCAGTAACAGTAACAGCGGTAATCGCTTTAGTGGATCTGTGGACGGCACTGCCTAATCTTTAAATACTATAAAAGCAAGTTCATTTATTCTTGTCATCACGGTTTCTCAAAAAAAACTGCTAGACTTAGGGACTTGAAATTTCGCACAGTTATTCCTAATTGTGCCTAGATGCGAGATAATCTAGGTCATAAAGGGGATTGAGATTGAATTTCCTGACACTAAAAGTTGTTTACACAGACCTAGCTCAATAATGGCTCATTGAATTTAAAAAATAAAAAACAAGTAAATCTAGTAATTTTTGCCGCTGACTCATTTAAAACATAAATTATCCTTCTGCATTGTCCTGGGGCTGACTGAATGCTAAAAACAATTAATCTAATCATCGCCCACAATTTTCCTGCAGTGGAGACCATTGCCTGTAGTCATGCTGCAGTGCCTTTAGTTGCAATAGTGTGTGTGTGTATATGGGCGCTCTACAAACTGATTGTTTTTATCTTCAGTGTGTGATCTTTTCAGTAAAAAACTGAAAAAAAAAACAATCACAAATGAAGTTTTCAACAGTGTTTATCAATTATATAGAAGAGTTTCCGCAACTTCTTCTAAAGATAGGCAAGGGAAGCATAGATGGATGGAAAAAGAGAAATTCCCCATAGTTTGTGCCACATCTTGAGCGACATAAAGGCGCTCACTGAAAATGTTTATCCCTATTTCAAAAACATCAGTGTCAAACCAATTATATGGCTGAAGGAGCGAGCTATATTAACACCAAAAAAATGATGCAGAATATGAAATCAATGCTTACCTCTTACTTAAGTTTAACGCTCTTGAAATTGAATACAAGTCTATTGATTCAATAGTACATGCAGAAGAAGTTAAGCATTACCCGAACAAATTCCTACACACTCTTAATCCCCCAGGCATTCCTTCATACGCTCACGAAATTTAAACTCTCTAAAAATGTGCAATGGGACCAGATTGTATATAAAAGTACTGCAAAAAAATTTGATAGCGGCGATAATCCTTACTGGATGTGGCCAATGAGAAACTGTGTTCCTACATCGCATCCCGCTTATTCCATCTGATTACCCGTTTTGTTTTAAACGACTGCAATTCCCAATTAAAGTCTCTTTCGCAATGACTATAAATAAAGCTCAAGTTCAGTCCTTAAAGAAGGCTGGGGCTGATTTAAGGGCAGACTGCTTTTCTCCTGGCCAACTATATTAGGCATGTTCGAGAGTTAGTTCAGCTCGCAATCCGTCCATTCTACAGCTTGAGGGGAAAATGGCAAACATAGTTTACAAAGAGGTGCTGCACAAATACTAAGGCGAAGCATTGGCATCTCTAAGATTTTCAATTCACCACCAAATAAATTGATAACTCCATTAATATTCATATTAATACTCGGGGTGAGAAAAGTATGCTGACCTTACCTCTTCGTGGAGCAAGTTTAAGAACTTGGAACTAAGATAGTTTATGCCGACGAACGAAGCCGGGTGAGTAAGCTAATATGCTAATATTTACGATGCTAGCCTGTCGTAATATCGAAAGATCAAAATATGTTTCCATGAAACTCCTTAGATATGCTCTCCGTTATGGTATCGGGTATGCCGAGGCTGTTCTCAGTCTGGGTTAGGCTGTGATGGTTGATGTGAGATGGATCCATTTTCCCATTCCATCAATTAAGAGTAAAAATATTAATTTCGTCTGTGTTTTTGTTTTCTCCATATATTAACATAGTGTTATACCGAATTTACGGTATAACCCATATCGCTATACGGATGACTTTGTGCAGTATATCACTAACGAAATGACATTCATAGATGTGATGAGTAATGAAACCATGTCTTTTGATATTCCGAATTGGAACTGGATCAATTCTACCTTACAGGCAATCGATGGTACTAAAACCCTTTCTTTAATGTTCTTTCCTATCTCATGTCATTTGTTTTAAATTATTAAAATACTTATTTCAACCGAAGTACATGCTTTTACCAATATCAATATCAATAAACTACAATTTTGTTGGCATTCAATAGTCAAGCCATTGAAAGATTCTTTACTACAAGCCAAATGTACAAAACAATAAAATCCAGAAAATTTTTATTCAAAAACACAAAAAAATAAACAAATACTCGTGCAATGCAGTTCAATGGGTTATTAAATTTTATAAGCAAAATAAAATCATTCTAACGACGAGTAAGTGTTTCCGTGCACGATTCTTAAAAAAAAAAAAAAAAAAAATCATCAAATCGATAGCAAAACAATTTCGAGGAAGCTACGATTTCCTCTTTTGCAGCTGCAGTCTGTAGTTTATTTCGTTTTTATTGTGCTCTTTGAACTCAAGTTAGTTTTATGGTTTTCAGTTTAGATATCCATATTATTATCCTGTTAATACTTGTAAAAGATGCAGTTTTATGAATGGGAAACATCTAGAGGCATCATTTTACCACTAAACAGACTATGCAGAAGAACTACTCGTAGATCTTTATTTTGACAACATTTTATTACGAGTAGAATTGAAATACGAATAAGGAATGAACTTCTTTTGATAAATTGAAGGTTTGCCAAAACTACATTCTCCTCATATTCTGCAGCACACCATATGAAACTGAGAAAGTGCATACTATTCCAATATGATTTAGCATTCATAAATATATCTAAAAACAAATTTTTGTAAGGGTATTGCAAGTAATAATAAGGAATGAGCAATCTGTAAAATGAAGCGAATAAATCATCGTTATCAATATTTTCGGTGCCAACATTTAATAGGTGAAATTGCAATGAATAGTGCTTTGAGGGTGTTCTCATTGAGGGCCTGAATTGAAGTTATTTCTCGGCAAATGTCCAACAATTTTATTTGAAAAATTGGTCTTCGAAATATGAAAGAACTCTTCTTCAGAACGAAGAGGATATGCAGAATTTGGTCTAATTGATTTATGAATGTAGTCTCTTAAGTCGTTCTGTTGGCGGTTGGGTGCTGTACAATTAGGGTTGATACTTCCGTCGTCAATTTGGTGTCAACTATTATAATCCCAGATGGTGGCCACAGAATAATGCTCCAGTCAAACCGATTCTGACATGCGTACGTACCGACATACATAGCTCAAGTGTTGCAGAAGAAGAAAATAGCTACAATAAAATACTAATTGTAATAATGACTTTCATTAAAAAGGTAGACATTCAGAGGCTGAATTTTATCGATTGGATCACAATCAGAGTCAACAGATCATATTTCAAATACCCTACATGAGCTACTTCAAGGTATTTGGAACTGCGAGCGAAGATAATCTTTCAGGACTAGTCAGCATCAGCATGGGCAATTTTAATATTTACAATTCTGGACAGTTTTAACATTTTTGACAGATAACATCCAAAGTACTGTATTTTGAGATTTCTGTTGCGAAAAATAGTTAGCCTTCACAATGAGCCCACACTACCACCTGATGTCGATAGTCATACCTCCTACAAATTGGACTAACCTTTAACTTCTCACACTGATAAGTACATCATCGATTTGTTCTTCCAAGCTCCTCACATAAGTCAATTTTTCTTATACGTATCATAGTAGCTAGCTTTTAGTATACACTTATCCGCTGGTCAAGATGGTATATTCATATCCTAGTTTTCTTAAGACGTTTTTTTTTTTTATGCTGGCAAAACTACTGCGTTACAGTTTCTTTGAATCCAAGGACTCTCTTTCCAATTAGAGACAAAGCAGGAATTGTCCAGCATGTTCTTAGAAAAAGCGAATTTTCTTACCTTTCCTTATAACGAGGTTGATAAATCCTCAGTCCTCACTTGTCAATAGTGAAAGTAAGATATTGACAAGATTTCAAAGGTTTTCGACAGAGTTTAACATCGAATGTGCTTCCAATTGCAATTAACGAATCTCTTGCTCAATTGATAAAACATCTTCGTTAGAGATTTTTAAGTTGTCTTGGTTGGTTCCGACCTTGATTTCCCCAAAATGAAAGCTGGTGTGCCCCAGGGCTTCGTTCTGCCCGCGGCACTATTTTGAATTTTCATAAATTATCTACTTTCTGTCGCATTGAATCCTCTATAATCCTAGCTGAAGACAATCCCATTTTTTAATATTCATATATAATTGCGAAAGCCGTGGTATGTCAAGCTCCAGAACACAATCTGTTGTCTTAAAAGCAATATTTTAGTACAAGGGCAATGAAAAACTTAGCATTTCCGGTATGTAAGTCAACAAGATGCGAAATATAAGTTACGCACTTCTAAAAACAAAATATGTTTAATAGGGGATGTAAAGCATCAAATTACGGGTTCAAAACATCCCTTTAATGGACAAGTAAGGCGATTCTGTGCTATAATATTCGTGAAGTCAATTTAAGTGTCAATGGAAGCGCAAATTCTATTATTCGTGAGTGTATTATTTATTGGAAAAAGGCACGTGAACCGACCAAATCTTTCGCTAACTGTATTTAGAAGCTAGTTACCTTATATCAAGTCTGGAGAGGTGCAAATACTCGTAAATGCAAACAAAACACACGACGTGTATTTGCAACATCGATAAGACTTTATTACAAACTTAGACAATCTGTTTGACACTGCACATGACGATGAGCTCTATAAATAAAGATATATGAAGATTGGATTTCCTTACAGTGCCAGAGAGAGCCCGGTCATCTTGATCGGCCTGGTCACTCAGCTGGCGTGGAAAAAAAATTTACTAAAAATTCATCCTTCCCGACTGAGAGCGCACAGTCCGATACTAATAAAAGTTTTCGAGGATAAATTTCATCACCCTAAAATTAGTGGCAGTATTAGATAGGTGTCGGTTAAGTATAAGGAATTCTGTGTTTATCATTGTAGCAGCTCTTGATGCACTTGGACATAACACTGGCGAATTTCCTACAAGCAAGTCCTCTATTCAAAAAATTTAAAGGCAGAAGCTTTAAAATTTGATTTCTAAAACGAGGTTAGGGTACTGTAACTGGGATGGCAAACTATTGCCGGCCAGTCTAAAGAAAAAAGTCTACCAACAGTTATTTCGTTTAGTAATGGCAAACAACTTTTCGCTGTTCCAAAATTGGACATCTCTTCAGAAAGTGAACAAGCACAGGTAGATTGGAAAGCTTTCATCAACTGGTCGTATTAATGGTGCTTGTGTGCTTCTCAAACAAAAATTGAACAGAGAAATGCTTACTTTTGCCTGCAGCCATCATGTCTACGAATTGGTATTAAAAGACGTGTTTGAGGCCAAATGCCGATCCCGAAAAAAAACAGAGCTATACAGAAAAGCTGTCATGTCTGAATGTTTTAGAAGTTGTCATACTGCTGGAATTTTACCGAACTGAATTGTCAAAAAAAAAATGCAAGAGATGACTATCAAGAATTAATAGAGCTTTCTATAATATTTTTTGGTGGTGAAACAGAGCTGAAATTTAAGATTCGACCTTCAGGCGCCATGTACCAAGCTCAATGGATGGCGAGAGAAATTCATTCATTAAAAATATTATTACTTAGCTCTCACAGGCAACTCTATTAGATGTCTGCCTGATTATAATGACATCCTACGTCAAGCCTTGGTTGCAATTCACTTAAGCGGTAAAAGCACCTTATAGGGATTTGTGGATTTTGAAGGCCATGAAGGCTTACGAATGAATCGACAAAAGCATCTCGAAAGCAGCTTTATAGAAGTTTCGCCAGCATTTATGGTATTTGACGATGTTGTAGATCAAGAAACAAAAATAAAAATCTTTAAAACCCATTAAATGCTATATCCCTTCGAAAGAAGAACTTTGTGGCTCATTTTACGGTAAGTCTGATAAGTAAAAGTTTAATATACCTTGGTTTTATTTATTTTTTAACTTTGATATATGATAACTGTTCTCCTTTTCTTTAATTTCAGAGAAAAACATCGATGACTTTGTTTCAATCAAAATTAAGTTATTGTTCAATCGACTCAAAACTGATGACAGTTTTCTCAAGGAGTTTACTACTTCATGGTCAAATAGTGCTACATATCAACACGCTAAAACAAAGGTGCTGATACTAAGAACAGTTAACGATACAACTGAAAGAGTTGTTAGGTTAATGCAAGACTTTCATGGCTTAATCACTGTTGAAGAGGAACAAAGCCAATTTTTATTACATTGTGTACAATAACACAGACAAGCAAACTTCGAAAAGAAAAATTATTGTCATTGCAATGGTAAATACTAATTAAATATAAAATACTGCTAAAACAGTGTTATACTTACTAAATAAACATTAAGTTCTAAAATCTTTTTATGGCTTCCATGCTAAGTTTTATGTTTACTGTTTGACATCAAGTCGGCACGGGTTATCATTATCCGGTAGCAATAATATTTATTGTTTCAATTAAAAGGGTCAAAGGAAAAAAATTAGCGAGTATGCGTATCTAAATTCGAAAAATGAGTTTTGTCCCCTTCTAGCCTGGGACACCCACAATATTGTACAGTTTTTTGACATCTTAGAACACCGACACAATATTTCCTGACTTATGTTTTGCTCTTGCTATACCCACTTTCAGTGCCTTTAAAAAATTTACAGAAGCATTCCGGCTCTTCAAAACTTCAATTGCTAACTATGAATTGTCATCAAGATAGAGATATCTCTATCATATCATATCACTCTGAAATATAGTGATTCCGACCTGAGCTATATAACTCGTTTATAAAATGCTCTTTCAAGCTTTGTGAGTGTGTAAAAAGAAATATCTGGCTTCTATGTCAGAGAATCATACAATGCAACAAACTAAAAATCCTAGAAATAACGACAACGAACTTAACAATAATAGATTACGTATACGAATAATTTCTCGTAGCATAATAGATAGAAGCATCATATAAGAAGCTGAAAATCACGGATCTTCCAAAAAAAAGGGTAAAAAACTAAGACATGTTCTACAGCGGTCGACACGTACAACAAAAGCAGCATCTAAAAGATTTCCATTTGTTGTCTTGAGTTAAGACATGTGAACGAGACTCCTATAACATTCAGATGACATTCTTCAATATCAGCTTAATATATGCATATGTCCCTTAAGGGAACAAAACATGTGAGAAGTGTCCAGCTTAAAAATTGCCCTGGAAAAGTTGAAATTAAAATTAATTGCGGCAATGCCTGACATTGTATTTGTATTTGTATTTGTATTTATTAAATTAAGCATCTCTGCTTAAGCATCATCTTTTGTGAACAAGTAATTCGGAGTTCCAGAGTAAATAATTTTATGCAGTGCAAGTCCAGTTCGATATTTTAGAATGGTATCCAGTGAACACCCAGCTATTTTCGTAGTAAAGGCGGATATGTGATCATACCTTTTCAAATTAAAAATGTATCTAGCACAGATGTTAAAGGCTTTCTAGCTAGCCTTCCCAAGGACGAAGAATCTAAGCACGCGAAGATTTCGCATCCGTATAGAATAATGGGCATGGCGAAAGATTTTATAAGTTTCATTTTGATTTTAACAGGCAGGTACCGATTTGTCGGGCTCAATCCCCTTAAAACGCCATATATTTTTGAGACAACGAGGTTTATGTAATCGGTCCAGTTAAGTTGTTTGTTAAAATAAATTCCCAAATTTTTAATTTTAGTAACAGACTCAATAACATCATTATTTATAACAAGAGGCAAAAGCACTGTTTCCTGATTACTGTTACCAATCAGCAGTGACTTAGTCTTTGACGGGTTAAGGCTAAGGCAGTTTTTTTGTGACCAAACAACACTAGAAGACACTGCAGATGGGGGTATTTTTATGTATAACTGCACATCATCCGCATAGATATGATAATCACAGTGGGTAATCCTTTTATATATATCATTTATAAACATTGTGAACAAAAGAGGGCCAAAGATAGATCCTTGAGGCACCCCACATGATACCGGCAAACTTGATGATATTCGATCACAATAAAATACAGCTTGGTTGCGATTTATGAGGTATGATGCTACAAGGTGACACGCTTTATTATCAAAAGCAAATTGATTCTTTAATTTGTATAAGAGAATGTCATGGTTTACGGAATCAAATGCTTTTGAAAAGTCTAGGAAAACTAGAAGTGACATCATGTCTCTGTCAATGGCAGAACGGATGTCGTCAGTCACTTTTAATAACGCAAGGAAGGTCTTTATTGACGGTGGAAGATCGACGGTGGACGCTATCCAAAGCCTACGAATAATAATGGAAAAGCACCGAGATTCGTCTAAGGATTTACATATGGTATTTATCGACCTCGAGAAAGCATTCGATCGAGTGCCTAGGGATCTCATATGGGCCGCGATGAGGTCTCAAAACGTATCGGAAACGTATGTTAGAATAATACAAGACATATCCGGAAACGTGAAAACTGCGGTTAAAAGCTCTGCTGGACTAACGAGAGAATTTCAAGTTAATGTCGGAGTGCATCAAGGAAGCGTACTTAGCCCTTTCGTCTTAAACGTAGTATTCGACTATCTTTTAAAAGACTGCATGCGCGAACCAAATGTAACGCCAATTCTCTTCGCTGACGACGCAGTTATACTTAGCGATAACGTCGAAGGTTTACAGAATGCATTAGATTCATGGAGAAATGCGCTAGAGAGAAACGGGTTTAAAATAAGTCGTTCAAAGACGGAGCATTTGACGTGCCCATTTGCGCATCCGTTGCTACCTGTTTCGGATATAATGTTACACGGAATAGTTCTTCCGAAAAGCACTATCTTTAAGTACTTAGGATCAATCGTTAACATGGAAGCGAAATGTGATGACGACGTAAACCACAGAGTGAGTGTGGGATGGATGAAATGGCGGGAAAATTCGGGAATCTTTTGCGACCGAAAATTTCCACTTAAATTAAAGGGGAAACTCTACACCACGGTTGTTAGACCAGCTCTTATATACGGTTCACAGTGCTGGACAATGTACGATGCGTTTCAAAACAAAATGACGGCAGCGGAAATGAAAATGTTAAGGATATCTAGTGGAGTCACTAAACGCGATTGCATTAGATCTACGCGTATAAGAGGAAGTCTACATATAAAGAATTCGGTAACCGAACAGCTTGAGGCGAATAGAATAAGTTGGTATTGCCACGTTCAAAGAAGATCTGCGGAAAATCCGGTTAAAAAGGCACTATCAACTACGGTCACTCCAACTGTAAGAAAACGAGGTCGGAAAACGAATTCCTGGATTTCTCAGATGGTAAATGCGCAACAACGCCTGGGGCTAACCACTGAAGCGATCCAGGACCGAGCATTATGTAGACGCGTTCTGCAGTCTGCGACATTAGCCAACCCCATAAGCGGAGCAGCAGCGATGCAGTAAAAATGGGAAACTCGTTACGCATAAGTTCGTATAACGAGGAAAGGGTTACTAAAAGGATAAGAAGAAGAAGAAGAAGAAGAAGGTCTTTATTTGTTTGCTTACAATTTTCTCAAACACCTTACAGAGGAAAGGTAGGATAGCTATTGGCCGATACTCTGAATTATTTTGCAATCGTGACTTTGGAACAGGTATGATTTTTGCTTGCTTCCATTCATCAGGAATAATTCCTGTCATTATAATTGTATTAAACAATTTTTTAATGTGTTTGGAGAGAACTGGCAACAAGATTTTAATAAATTTTGGGTGAATATCATCCAAGCCTACGGCATTTGATTTGACAGAAAGAATAGCAATATCTACAGTCATCTCATCAACACATTGAAAGGAAAAAGATAGCGGTGCTGCTTGCTCTGGTTGGAGTCCATCAAAAAAGGTAAAGTCAAATTGTCTATTGGTTGGAGGTGCACTGTTGGTAAACTTTCTATTAAGTTCATTTTAGTCAATATTGCTACATCCTGATTCACTTTTCTTAATGCCAATCTGTCGAATGGATTTCCAATACTCAGAACTTGACTTATTGGAGTTAAACTTAGCTTGGTAGTAGTTACTTTTGTTTTTACGAATTAAGCAGGTAACAGCGTTTCGCATTTGTCGGAATTCATTATGTATATATGGACATTGGTATCTGCGCCATCTAAAGTACAATAAATTTCTTTTTTTAATAAGGTATTCAACTTGTTGAGTGAACCAAGGAATACTAGGTTTTTGTATTCTCCTTTTTACAAGAGGCACATGTTTGTCAAAAAGATAGTCAAGGTTGTTTTTGAGTCCAGAAAATTGCAAATTTACGTCAGATGTGCAGTATATAGGCGACCAATTCAGGTTGTCACAGTCATTGAGCAACGTATGAACATTCTCGTGACCAGGATGCTATTCCTCAGTAAAATACTTATAAGGAAACTTGGAAGAAGACGTAATGTACTCTTCCGATATGAAGAAAGTGGAAATTATCTAAGATGCCGCCTTCAATGTATTGACCTTCACACAGCAAGGATTCGAATAAGAAAGCCAACAGTTCTTGCCGCAAAATAAGGCATGCGAAGCTGTGCTGCCCACAGGGACGGAAATGCTAGCAAAAGCGACGGATTGAAAAGATCGATAAATCGAAGAGAAATGCTAACTTGCTTCTATACTAATTCCTTCTTTGAGGGAACCTACCGAAAAAATATAAGTTATTGCTGATCTCAATTCTTGCATCTGATCTAATTGACGATTTTTAGATAAATTTCCAAAAGACCTTCTCAAGTAATCTGGTAAGGCTTATCTTACATTTGTCTCCTTTGGAACTCTCAACCTGCTGTTACTGGATGTAGTCTATAGCAAGAATGACATATTTATTGGGTAGCCCGACTATTTTTAAAACCCCATTTCAACCCTCAATATCCGAAATAACTTAAACCAATTTTATTGACCTTTTTTGTGAAAGAAATATTTGCTTTGAAAATTGTTCGTAGCTGGAAACGACTGGAAAACTTTTAACAAAGTCACCATAAATTTCAATCTTCTATAACACCCATAAATGGCTTTTAAAACTCCTTCCAAAATTCCGAGTTTTGAAGTTTCAAAACTCCAAGAAAAAGAAAAAAACATTTCCGACGTCTTTCGTTGCGACCAAAACGTGACAAAATGTTTCGTAAAGCATGGATTTCCTAAAAAAAAATTTCTTTTTTGTGGAAATGTTGCAGCAATCTACTTTCAATCGTAAACATTACACCATGTACTCTGAAAAAGTTTTCCGGGCATTTTCCACCAAAAACTATAACCGATCTGGGACATGCTCAGCACTTTAAAAGTTGACCTCTGGGCTTTCTCCACTTCCATGGAGGAATATCAATCATAAACTCTCGATAGAGATCAATAATTTTTCGATTATTAATCGAAACTGCTTCCCTTTGAAAATATACAGGAAAAGCAAGAAGAACAGGGAAGATGGAAAAAATTTGTAATCACTCTGGAGGAGTGTCCTAAAAATGTAGCTTCTCCCAAGGTAGAGACACAAGAAGCTAAACACATTTCCTTTAGTCTAATAGTCAAGAGAACTTGCACATATCCGCATTCCCCCAAAGGGTGTATGCAAGGACATTTTTAAAGTTGAGAAAAATACTCATTGCATTTTCTATCTCAAAAATAAATTCCACTTAACCGCTTAAAAGCAAACGTACCCGCGGGATACCTTTAATGCGAACGTCACGCGATTATTTCTGGAATTCGGGCACACCGTCGTTGTCGACGAGATGGGTCGTTTAGATTCTCTTCGACGTTTTTTTTTGTTTGCCCTTTTTTTCAGAGATCCTGTGCTTTCTATTGAATGCAGAAAATTTCCACAGGATTTATGTCCCATGTCGAGTTAACCTGGGGTGATATTTCTCCCCGGGACGCTGCTTATTGTGAGAGTCTGCATTTTACCTTTCCTCCTTGCGTTTAAAGAATTTTTCTCAATTTATATTGTCCTTTCCATAAAATTGTCTTTTTCACGTGCATTGGTTAGTACGAGTATCTTCTTCTATATTTTTACTTTTTTCTGTTTGTCCCAGATTTTTTTTCCATGCAGCAGTTCCGATAAAAACCAAAAACTTTTGTTTTGACAAAATAAAAAGGAGTTTTA
The DNA here is from genome assembly GCA_928272305.1 of Volucella inflata. Taxonomy (NCBI): domain Eukaryota; kingdom Metazoa; phylum Arthropoda; class Insecta; order Diptera; family Syrphidae; genus Volucella; species Volucella inflata. The sequence continues at coordinate 77,353,550 of OV743717.1, read as the reverse complement.
AATTATTATTGTCTCGTTTTTGTTTTTGTAATTTTGAGTTCAAAATGGGTTTCAGAATATCCGATTCAATTGAATTGCTTTGCACTAGATACTCGTCACAAGGAGAACCTTTCTTAAAGTCTGTGTTTGTCTTATAATTATCAAGATGCAAACAAAAAGTAAAAAATAAAATAAAAAGACAATGAATTTGACACGTTTTGTGTGCCGCGACGTTGGTGTATTGTATGTAGGTACGAGTATCTGAAAGTTTTATTCAACTATTGGGAAGATCTATGTACATACACAGCGGTAGTGGGTTCTATTATGACAGAAATCTGCACTTTATCGTGGGCTCATATACAGACGTATGGGTACTTACCTCATTATTTGACACATTTTGATAGATGTTCAGGAACTTTGGCAGACAGGAACTACTCTTATTCTTTTTAAACATATAGAAGATTGCCATCGACCTTTTTTTTTAAATACTCATATATGTAGATTATATCGGCTCTAAAAGAATTATATTAGGATATTGAAATGAAAAATAAAGTGATGTAACTGGCTTAGAAGATTCTAAAGGATTCCTACTACTGATTGCTACACTAATAAGGAAGGTTATTTGGGGGAAAATATTCCATACATTCACTAAAATATCCCATTCCGTGAACATTGACAAATACATATATATGGATATTAACTTCTAAACTGGGTGGCTAGGTATGTACAACAAGGGAAGATACCGAAAGGATTTAGTTGTGTATTAAAGAGGACCAACCAATTGCACACTGGGCTGCATAATTCGGGATTGAGTTTTCTGCTAAATCATTAAAAGAGCATCTGAAGCATCTTTCTCTCGAATAAGCCAAGTATGTCTTCATTATTTCGACAGAACCGGGATGGAAATAATCTTGTACAATACTAGTTTGCCTCTAGAGCCCAAAGAAACGATTGACAAGAGTAATTTTTAGTCTGCTTTTTGCACTGATGTCGTTACTGCTTGTAAATATAGAGCCACAGAGTCAAGGTGGACAAAGTCCTTAACTAGCTCGAAGTTATAACTACCAACGGCGACCATCTCCCATGTCGTCGGTGGTAATCGCCACTTTCCAACTTTTTCCTCAATACTCTTGAAGGCTTCATTGTAGGCTCGTTTTGCGCCAGGAACCATATAAATATTCTTCGCGTAAGAAAGCAATTCACGTTTTATTCTAAGACAATGTCAAAAAAGTCAAATAAGAGTTGTCGGCCTTGTCTTGATGGAGCAATGAAAATTCTCCACAACACTTGCCAATATCTGACCAATATGCGAGAGTGCAAGCATAGAACAAAGAGACGATGTTACCAAAAAATTGTTCAACGTGCTCCTCAAAAAACATCATTTACAAATGATGTTCAACCACATGTGGAAAGCAAAAGCATGGCAAATGATAGACTGGACTACCTATCTGCTAAGCTACAGATGGCGCAAAAATAATCACCCAATTTTGTTTTTGAATGACTTTTTTATTAAATAAAAACAAGTGATTTTGAGTGATGGAAATCTTTACTTGGACCTTTACAATTTTTTCTGTTAAGTGGAAAAGGTGATATCCGACAAGTGACAGCCCCCAGTGTTGATATACATTTGTGCCCCTTTTATCGCATTTTCCATGACTTTCCGCAAGATTCTCGGTGATAACTGTTCGCATCCCTGTCGAACATTCTCCTTAAGGGCTGTGATTGTCTGAGGGTTGTTGGCATAAACCCGTGACTTAAAGTAGACTCAAAAGAAGAAATATGGCATGGTTAGATCGGGCCATCTTGCTGGCCATGCCAAAATGGGAGATTATGCGACCAGGAAACGCTTCCTTCACAATATCCATTGTGGCTCGTGCTGTGTGTGCGGTTGCACCGTCTTGTTGAAACCCCATGTTCATCAAGACCCGCTCATCCAATTCCGACAGTAAGAATTCGTTTATTATGGCCCTGTAGCGTTCGCCAGAAACAGTGACCGTATTGCCGATAGCGTCCTTAAAAAATACGGCTCAATCACTCCTCCGCCGTGAACGCCACACCAATAATCTCCGTGCATTTCACGCGGATTTTCAGTGCCCCAGAAACGAAGATTTTGCTTATTGACGTAACCGCTTAAGGGGAAATGCGCATCGTCGCTCATGACGATACAAAATCGTCCTCTTCCTTGCTGAGATTGAGGATCACTTGACAGCCAATTCATCGTGCTGCTAACAGAAACTCGATAAGTCTTAACTGTGCCCACACCATATTTTTCGAACTGACGCTTCTACTCGGGAAAACATCCAGTTCCTTGGTGAAAGGAAGGAAACTCGAAAACTTTTACAGAAGTCACTTGAGAGCAATTTTGAGGGAAAATGGTAACTGCAATCGTCGTCGAATCAGGTTGGTCACCTGGCATGATTAAAATATATCCAACGATGCAAAAAAAAATGTATAGACAGCCCGTATCAAGAGAACCTACACTGCCAGCGTATCACTGGCATAAATACGAACAGTAAGCAAGAGTTTATCATTTTCTAATGATCGGAAAGGGTGAGTACACGCTCAAAGCTCTTTAGACCTATCAGTCACATTTTTTCGGAGGAATTTCTGAGGGCCAGACAATGCTCATGAGAGGCATCAGTAGCCATATTTTAAACTTGTTTGTTCAAAGCCATTTTCTGCTTGCAGGGTGTCCAAAGGAGCCTTCAGCAAAACAGGCGACAAGTTTTCTCAAAAGTACATTAACCCTGCTTTTATGGGCTGAGCCAGAAAAGGAAAAAAGTGGACTCCAAAAACGATCAAATGTTCGAGCATTGCTATTTGTTTGAGGACGAAAGCGTTAGATCGCAGTGCTCACTCCATCTTGGAGATGAAGAGTACTGATTTCTGAGTCTGTAGCGAAAGCCATGCTTCTGTCGAAATTCGCTGAGTCTTCTTTGGATACCAGTGAGATTGCACATAGTTTTCAGGATATCTTCCTGCATCAAGACTACCCATGTTCTAAGTTAGGGCTTCGATTTCATACGAGTATACCTGCAGATAATATTACTCCCCAGGATATTGGAGGCTCAAACGAATCGTTCCTTATGTATCCAGAAGCCAGCGACTTTCTTGCTGTCCATCAGTAAGAAATATTGTATACAACTAGTAGACATAGTAACAGAGCAACACTCCTCTAAAAATTTTTCTGAAGTAATGCAACATCTTGTGATGTTTGCTGTGATAACGACACCGCAGATCATCATTTTTGCGAGAAGAACGCTCGTATCAGTCTGCAGATACTCAGCGATGATACTGAAGCGTATGCTCATCTTTCTATCAAAGATTGAACAATTTTACTTAAAAGAACTTACGAAAAGTGACTAAGCCTAAGATACCATCCATGTTAAGAGACGTATATGTTTTATAAAAATATAATATTATCCACGAATTTCGGGACTCAAAAATCAAAAACTTAAACTTTTGTAGAAGTAATTTTCTTGTTTTTTCCATCTATTACTTCGTGATATTTTCCTAGCCTTCAAATCCACAATCCCTATGTCGATGAGGACATATTTCGCATGCTTCCACTCCATCATCTCTGCGGAAAATCAAATCGATATCTTTTTCCACAACACAACTGACAGCGCCTTATTGATTGAGATAGCCAATGTCAGTGCTGTTTTTCGTTCAATTTATAATATTTTTTTTTTTGTTTTTTTCGGGAATCCCTTCACGGTACACAAACTTACATCTTTCGATTCCTACAAACAAATAAAAAAAAAAAAAGAACAAAGTGTTTGCCAAAAATATCTAAAAATAATTCGCCCATCGATCCCAATACTGTTGACCAGATGTATAGGTACAATCTTACCAAGGTAGTCGTACTCGAATTCATGGTCAAAATGTTCGTCACAATTTGGTGTGGCAATTACTGTGGCAACAACACCTCCCTTGAATTCATACCCAATACCCAAAATACCTACCAAATGGGGGTACGTTAGTAAAGTGATTGATTAATCTCCAAAGCGGTATTCGTTTTATGTCTACAACCGGAAAAGCTTTAATTCCACAATTTATCTTCGTCCAGCAGTTGGGGGCGATGTGGAAGTCGGCAGCACAGTTTGCGTGTATTTGTGTGCGCCAAAAGGAAAATGCCGACTTTTGGCGCTGCCTTCAACATAAAAGGCACTGAATCAGTAGATAATGCGATAATAAATGTGAAAGACATTAGATGGAATCCATAACAAACAACATTATTATTGTTGGCTTCTTGAGCTTCTTGAAGTTAGATCCTCAATCCTCAAATGCCAGGGGCAATGGATTCTGTGTTTTTCGCACACGTGCACTTGAAAACCCTCCTTAAAGGAAATCATGTTTACGTCGTTCCAAAGGAGCAAAAGCACTAAAAGTCAACTCTTGAATCAATAATTTGTATGAGTATCTACTTTTGGTGACATTATAACATGACTCCAGATATTACGAGTGCGTGGAGAAGTGTTTTTTTAAAATTTTATTCGAAACATGCCGATTTTATTGGTTGATTTTGAATTGGAAATATGTTTTAGTATGTTTCCGGATTTTTTATTTTTTTTTAAATTGAGGAAAAATGTATCCCAACTGTCGAAGAAATGATTCGAGACGAATCTTTAAGCATTTTATAAAAAAAAAATTAAAATTTCCAAGGGCTAATGAGGTAAGACTACTGTAATGTACAAGCATACTAGCAATGTTTTTTTGTTTGTTTTATTTATTTGCTTGTGATTGCTTAAAGAAAGTAAGATACAATATCTTATAAGTTTGCCTTAAGCATATTTTATAAGAGAGATTTTAATATGAATTAATTGATAAACATAAACTAAATCATTAATTAGAAATTAAATTAACAAATTTACTAGAAAATGTTTTTTAAATATCTTTTTAATGCTTGTTGCGTTCTGTGCTTCTTTAATGTAACGCCGTAGAGAATTCCATTGATGGACAGCATTGACAAACAATTCACACAAAAAACGAGGATAAATTAATTGACGGGACCTACTCGAGGATGATATACTAATTTGCCGTGGTCCTGTTAGAAAAAATTTCGGAAAGCAATGTTACACTTCGAAGTTGAAGATAATTTTTCAAAGGCATACCAAGCAAACGATTAGCAAAACCAGACAACCTATGATATCTTCGTATCCCAAAGACATAGCATACAGTGCTGTTAAATGCCACATTGAGCTTTCTTTAACTTAAATAGTTGCACCGACAAAAAAGTTCACACCCGTAAATTAATATCCATAATACCAATGTCTTAGCAAGTAACAATCGTGTTTTAACTGGTGTAAATGACTGAGTTACCCACGAGGTACGCAGTACGCCACATACTTTACCGACGAATGAATCAATGTGGTTATCCTAAGTTAGGCTCTGGTTGAAAATCACCCCAAGATTTTTTGCACTTTCAACATAATCGATCGGAGCGTAACTCAACACGATCGACGGAGAATAAGAGAGATCCATACCTTTCACGGTACCGTGAAGGCTGTGAGTGGGCCCGATCTCTCCTCCATGGGGATCTGCCATTAGGCCGACTTAATGTCTAATGACGTCAAGTATTTGGCGTCCCTAAGCTTATCCAATGTCGTTGCTATAAATGGTAATGAATAAGCATCCCTATCTGTAATCCTATTCAATTTCCTAAAGTCGATGCAGAATTTAAATGACCCATCTTTCTTCTTGATAAGAACTTTTGGAGATGCCCACGGACTGTTCGATTTCTCGACAACACCCGCCTCCAGCATCTCGTTCAGCTCCTTATCAATATGTCTCTGCATCGCAGGCGACACCGGGTAATACCGTTGTTTAATAGGTTCTGCCGACGTCCTGATATTATGCTTTACCAAATGTGTACACCCCAATCCCTCGGGCGTCGACTTAAATACACCGTCGACCAAAGCTTCCAACTGCCCAGCTTCGGCAACGTCCAGCTCAGACATCTCGCGAACAGCGGTTATCGAGGCAACCGACTGTTGGCTCGAGAAGCTCCACACTCGTGATCTTAAATCCGGGACGATTCCCGATAGTGCCCAAAAATCTGCACCAAGGATCACGGTGTGTGGTATCGCTGGGATAACGAGACATTCGATTAAAACGGACCGACTTTGTACTACCATTGGTAGAGACACAACCCCCACTACCTCTATACTTTTTCAGTCTGCTAAAGCGACGGACCTAAACTCGTTTTTACCTAAACTAAGTCCTAAATCTTTTATTACTCTCCACCCTTCACCTAACATCCCTATACCATAAATGCTTACTCCTACATATGGACGCTTATCCCAACCGTTTGCCTCCAAGCTAAAACCGAAATGAACTATTGAGCTTCCCAACTGATCTCCAGCAGGCGTCCGTTGCGCGTTTCTCGACGTGTTATTGCAACGTCGACATTGGCGCCGTGTCACTCCTTGCGCTCCACACCCGTAGCAGCGCCTAGGAGCTGAACACGTATTTGAGAAATGACCTTCCCCATTACAGTTGAAGCACCGGATTGGTGCACGCGCTTGGTTACCTTCACTGACAACCGACACTCGTGGTTCCTTCACGTTGACGTAAGCCAAATCCGGCTCCATCAACCGACGCAACCTCGGATTCGGTGGCGGAGCAAACGTTCCACGTTGGCCCGCACTGTCTTCAACCTTCGACCCAATCTTACCAAGTTTGCAACACATCGATTGCGAGTAGGTAGTACAATAGGCAAACTAATGTTTAAAAACGAGTGATGAATTTTGTCCAGACCCACAGAATTTGACTTTATAGGAAGCACACCTTCCACAACATCGGCATGATCTACCGCTGGAAAACCAAAACCAGAATCGTCCGACTTATCCGAAAAGGAAGCTTCTGTAGTACTTAATGGACGTAGCAAGTGAACGGAAACAAATTTTTGGTTTAGAGTATTACCATTAACATCTTTAACTCGGTCGCCCTCTTGACTTACCGATGCCTAAGTTGCGTAAATTATTCCTGAACTGACGCCCACTTACTTATTAAGCTGGTTAGAGTACATTTGAGGTTTGACTTTACGTATTCCCGAGCCATCTTTTTTGCAAAGTGAACAATATATTGGCTTGAACTCATTTAACCGGTAACGTTTCCAGAAATTATAGGCCTCGTCACGTTGCTGAATAAATAAACGGATGTGTCGAGTAAACCATGACTTATTACTCGGTTTAATGAGCTTAGTTCTTAAGGGCACATGGGTGTTATACAGGGTTGTTATGTTTTTAGTTGAGAACTGCAATTGATCATTTGATGACAGTAAATGATAAGTGTGATCCCAATTTCTACTTCTTGTGCGCTCTTCTAGGAGTTCAAAACCAATATTGTGGAAATCACCATATTGGATAGTTTTGCTCTAGCGATTAATACTGAATTTCAGAGTCAAAAAAATAAGATCATGCTCAGAAAAAACAGGGGCAGAGAGTTGGTCGTACAAAGCCACTTTGCTCACATCACTAACGAAAAATAAATCTAGTAGTGCTGCACCACCGACAAAAAAGTTTGACTGGTATTAAGTTAAACTTTTCCATGTGTTGAGTGAGGGAATTCTACGAGTAACCTAAAAAATATAAAGAAGTATATTAGGGGAGCACAACGATATTTCCTCTAAAAGAGTAAACAAAGGTCATATTTAGCCTATAAATTGCGGAGACCGCTATTCTGACTGCTCAAAACTCTAACCATCGAAGGCAAAGTTGCATTTTACTTACGACCGCTGCATAATTTGCTATTAATCATTTTTATTATAGCGACAAGCAGAAAAAAAAAACAATTCAAAAGAAGGAAAACAAAGAAAAATAACAAGAATTATAAAGATGCAGTCAACTAACACAAGTGTTTCATCAGATTGACGATTGACAAAAACCACGCCACGTGCGGTGTAAACAGGAAAAAGTTGTTTACGTTTCTTTAATTCGAGTCCACGTTGAAGTAAACATCTATTCTGATGCGTTAAACTCTCACGTATATGGATTATACGAGTATATGTATCCTTGATTAGCCAGTAAAACAACTTCTCTGCAACAATGGCCTTTGGCTCACTAATTTTGACTATTGCAAGGCTCGAATCTTTAGATTATTGATAAAGATTTAATGGCTGACGTTCCAAAAATAACGAGGAGCATGTTTCCCTTTTTCACAATTTTTCGCTCGAAACTATATTCGTGAAGCGAAATTACTATTTTTACAGACGGATCTAAAACAGTCGGAAAGAACGGGCTCTCCTGTGTAGATCTTGACCTAAAAGTGTCGATGACCTGGATACAACCAGTATCTTTCAATCAAATTATCCCCGCAACTAGCAATATGGAAACCGAGCCGCACATGAAGAAAACGTACTGAACCCGTTCAGGACAGCATTGAAGAAGACCCAAACTTATGGATTCGACGTCATTCCCTATAACTTGGCCTTTGTCTGTTCACTTTATAAAAAATCAATCCCTGTAACAAAGAATAACACTTCAAAAACAAAGCCAGTATGGATTACAAGAGAATTTGTGTTGAATTAACACGAAAATCAATTCAGTCGAAAAGATTTTCTGGGGAAGAGTTCGTCAGCCCAATGAACCAAGCGCTAGATATGCGTACTCTGTGGCACAAAATACGATCATTACAATACTCCAGATCCCATCAAGAGTTTCCATACATGATCCTTGATAATAATAGAGTGCAAAACGATCCTGAGATGTTAGCTAATATATTTGGAAAGAAATGGAAGGAATACTGCGAAGACATCATTTATCCTGAATCCGTCATCGAGGAAAAAAACAATTTCAATCTCTGCGAACTTCAGATTAATGAGAACCAATAAGAACTTCTTCCATTTCACTTTCACATTCAGTGGGAATCTTAAATGGAATCTCTATGTCAAAAACATTACTGACCAATTAAAAAAAAGAAACAATCTTCTAAAAATTAAATGCTCCAAGAAAAAAGGACCCCGTCTGGAAACAGCCTTGAGGATAGAAAAAACCCTTGTTGAAGGTACTTTAAAGCACGGCATGTGGACAACAATAAAAACTTCAACGCTATCGACGTTGGAATTAAAAATTGCTTCCGAACAGCCTGAGGATGCCTTAAATCAACTACAATCGAAGCTTAACATGTTGAAACTGGGTATCAGGCTTTCCAGAATTTTGGCAAAATAAGATCTGTTAACTTTGTCAGTAAGGCAATACTCGATCAAACACACTGCATGGTACTGTTCAAAATGCTACACCACGAGATGAAAGAAAGAAATGAAAGAAAAAATCGACTCTGAACATATCTTTTATACAGATGGATCACATAGTGATAGCCATTCGTCTTATGCTGTAGTTTAATGGGAAATAAATGCACAAACACCCTCGATCTGGCAAGGAATTCTACCTAAAGAAGCAGGAAGCTACATTGCAGAATTGGCAGCAATAAATAAGGCTATATCTGTAGCAAAAATTTATTCAGGACGTATTATAATTTTGACAGATAACTTAAGCATTCTTAAAGGCCTCAGAAATGAAACCAACAAATGCCCTACACTACAAATTCTTAGAGGTAACCTAACAGGAGATATCACACTAGCATGGGTATCAGGACATATCGGTATCAAAGGCAACGAAATTGCAGATCTTGAAGCCAAAGATGCTGTAAATTACCCACTGATTATTGAGTCATCAAACTTCTACCAATTGACTCGACAAATGTTCGGAACACAGCAGAAGGAGGAGCTTGCTGACAGCTGGAAAAATTGTCTTACATTCCTTCAAACACACAACCATCGTATACCATACAATAATCAGCTTAGCAGGGAAGACTGCAGAAGAATACTATAGTATACTTCGAGTCAGAGTTGAAACAACATTATTCTCCACTAAACATCTATACACTGGCAGGAACTCGGAAGTATGTGAGTCCTGTAAGACTGAATTATCTATTCGGCATATATTTGTCGAATGCCCTCTATCACATCATATAGACCCGTCACTGGAAAGTACACGTATATCACAGCAATTAGCAATGGCTACGAGAATGTCTAGCGAAATCGTCACAATACGGGTGAAGATAACCCCGTGAGATTACTGAAAAGCTATTACATTGCGAGAAATACACAGTTTGGCGCGGTTTGAGCGCTGATAAGGTGATCGGACTCGATTTTTTATAAATGAAGATAACCAATGTGTTACGGTCGAGGGTATTAGGTATAGAGCCATGATTAATGTTTTCTTCGTTCCCCGATTGAACGGTATGAATGTGGAAGAGATGTGGCTCCTGCAGAGTAGCGAAACGTGCCATACAGCAAACGAAACAATCAACTCATTCGTATTGAAAGAAATATTCACACAATTTCGCTTAATAGATCTGTAAACTGACTCCCCAGATCTTGTGATTTAATGGCTTTTAATTTTTTTATCGGGCGATGCGTCACGTCGCTAGTACGCCGACAAACCAGCAACAACCCATGCATTGGAAGCCAAAATCATTCATGTTATTGAGGAAATATGCCCACAAATGTTTGAAAAAGTGGTCGGAAACTTTATCTTTCAGATAACATTACAAAGGTCCAACTATGGTCGGAATATGCTCAAAACCGTCTTTATCGGCAAATTCAAAATATGCTATTATGTGACATATGACATTCTCAAATGCTGTTCTGCCCGTGATATCAATAAATTTCCATCTTCTTTAACACTTTCTTTAACGACACAAACATTTTCTGTAAAACGTGGATTTCGAAAATCGATAAACCTTAAGACACACTCAGCGATTGTTAAACAATCCATATTGTAAGATGGCAAGCCTTAAACTAATTATATTCAGTCTCGGGTGACAATTCCATTTGACGTATGTGATTGAAACAGGGATGTCAAATCAAAATTGACCAGCCAATTGGTCGGATCTTGAATTTAGTACACCAATTCATTATTATGTTTTACTACCATTTTCATAAAACCACCATAGCCAATTAAGCGTAGCCAAAGCAAGAATGGCCATGTTCGCATTTGTATCCAAATCAAAGCTGACTATATTTGTATATCAATCTGTACACATATTACAATATTTGTATATGTATCATAGTTTTTATTTGGCAGATATCGCCATAAAGTGGATTTTACACTTTTCAAAGCAAATACCGCGAATATCGTTATTTATGGGCTACAATAGCTTTGCATCCTGTCAACACTTTCAATTAGACCATGTACGAGACAATGCTCCTGTCGGTTCTATTGGGGGATTTATACACTTTGGCTTAGCAAAGTGAAAACAAGTAAAAAAATAACTCCCAGCACACGCGTTGACATCCCATGTAAGCCACATCCGAAAATATAGCAATTGTTCGTAACAAAATTTCTATTTCAATTTGAAAATATGCCAGTGGCTTGCAAATGCATGCCTGCCTCGTTTTATTGCTTTTGCGAACCGACACGATATTCAAAAAATAAAAAATAAAACTTACTTCAACAAATTCCAACAGAGCGAGGTAAGGAAGATAGATGCAGATTCAGTTATATCATGTCAGTTCTAGTGGCAAACATCCCTCAACCCATGTGCCGGGAGACTGTCAATTTTTATTTCCACCAACATACGACAAAGTTTTATTAAAGGGCAAGTTCTCTGCTCATGCAGAGAACTTCACTCACTTGTGAAGTTTTGCAAGCTAAATAGATTAACTGAGATATAAAATTTCAAATTATAAAAAGTTCTGAAAATTGAGTGGAAATACACTGTTTAAAAAATGGTCGACATCCGTAAAATAGTGGGTAAGACTTTGATAAAAATATCCTGGTACTATCAAATGATGTTTTTATACTTGAATGTTAACTAAAATATCATATGAACAAAATCTAAGATAAATTTAAGACTTTTAGTTCTTTTGACTTTTTTAGTACTTCAATTTTTGGCATATATTTGGACAGTTTTTACAGAAAGGAATTATACACCTATAGAATAGATTGTCCTTAAACAATAATCAACAAAATTTTTTTCAAATTCTTACGCTAACTGCTAAATCTAATAATTTAGTACTTTTTCCAAATAATTTTTAGTACTTCGATTTTCTCGAAGGGGGATGTAGCTATTTCGATGGAAAAAAAACTGGCCAACAAAGATTTTTTTCTTTTTTATGAAAACAAATCGTATACTGCCCATTTTATCACATATTCCCATTTAAACTACTTGTCTATCCATTTCCCTAAGTAAAGTTAGTCTTAAGTTCATAAGACCTATTTATGTCCAATATATTTTTTTTCTATTTTCTGGTGCATTTTATTATGTTCAGTTGAGATGAAACTAAGGAAGAAGAACGACTTTTCTTGCTTGTGGGCTTGTTCGCATAGAAACAGCTTGAATGTATGAATGTGTACCCATTTTGAGCGCAGGCAAACGAGAATATTCGTATGTATATATCACATCTTGCCAGTGGTAACGAGATAAAAGCACCCAATCGTGGATAACGTATGCTTTCATTTTATTTTCCACCATGGTGATATCTATTGCAACAACATGCATTGCTACAACTACAACAACTACCTATCTACCATCACCGCATCGTTTGCCCTGTTTGGGGAATGAAGAAGAGTGCTTTCCAATCTGAATGGAAAATGTCTGTGGCTACGACAAGAATTTTCATATATGCATTCGTTGGATCGTCAGAGCTAAACGGTACTTGATAACTTTGATGTGGGTAAAACGATGCATGTGCAGATAGTTTGGGGAGCAAACGAAAAATAAAAAAAAACTGAAAATAAAAATAAAAATCTGTCGGATTTAATGCACCAAGCTGATTAAGCACAGTGAAATATTTTCGTATGGAAATGGGGGAAATGTCACTCGCTAACAGTGTTAAATTAAAAAGGCGACTTTTGCTATCTGTCGAATGGGTTGACGTGACATTTGAAATACACATATGTAGCTATATTAGACTGCAGTTTCAAATTGAAAATGAATTTTTGGGAATTCTAAAAAGCATTTGTTGTTGCAAAATTTTTATAAACAGCACAACATATGGATGTATTATTGTATCCCCTTTCATATACGAAAGTTCCTTGTTAATTAAATCTCTCGCTCTTATTAGGAAAATACCTTTTACTTTATATTTCTTTGATGAAAAAATTGTGAGTGCATTTAACGTTTACGTATTGAGAGTGCTTGGGTTTTGATAAATGAACACCAATTCTGAATTAAAAATTACGTTGTCAACATGGGTAAAAACCTCAATCTCCACCAGAAATGGATAAGGGTGATCGTGATCCTATTTCAACACTGGCGGTCATATCCCTTAGTAAGGTAAGTAATACTTTGGAGACACACAGTTGTTATTTCTTAGAGCGTTGGCTTGATCCATGAAACGTCATCTCGACTTAGTCGATGAAAATTCGACTTGAAATTTGTAGGTCTTTCCAGGATTTGCCATAATCCAAAATTTTTGTCGATTATCCATCTGGTCGGCCGAAACCCCCACTTGTACGTTGCATATATGCAGTGTGTTGCAGAAAGGCTTGTGACATTCACAAGTTCAAGTATACTCCACATTTTGTAAGGATGTGTTGCAATTGTTCTTACAAAACATAGGATCGGATTTCTCGAAGATGGAGCACAAAAACTTAAAGGCCAGCCATCGAGCAGATCTATATTTGCTTGATGATCACCTACATATTTTGAAAATTCTGTTCACTGTCTTAGTTGTTGGGGTTTTTGATAGCTGTGTCAACGTCTGCTGTTTTGGAATTTTTGATGGGTTTTTCACTGCTAGGTTGCAAATGCGCTTTCCTTTTTGCTTGCTCATATTTTCCTTCCTTTTTCGGGGTCAATACTTTCCCTCGATGCTCTTGTTTTGTGCTGTAATACTTGTAAGAGAGATTGATGTTACATATTTTTTTCAGCGACTTTTATGTGGTATTTGATCGCGTAAGCAGTGCTATTTCTGGTCAAAAAGGAAGTGGGTTACTCTCGATCTGATTACTGAACTTAATTACAATATATACTGCTGGTGGCTTCTTGAAAGCAACTTTTATATACTTGATTTTGAGCCATTTGCTAGAAATTATGACTGCGAAGGTTGTAAATAACAAACAGGAAGGCTCATAGTGAACCTCAGGCATTATTCATTGAAGCAACTGGGTTAACAAGTTTGCAGTTGTACTGTCGAGTTAATATTCCGATCACCATAGACAGTATTATGTTTTAAAAAAATAATATTTAAACGAGCGGACGAAGAATTTAGCACCACTTTCAGCTATGAATGTGGAAACTAAAAACCCTTAGGCTGCTCTTAATCCCTACGAAGTAAATATGGATGACAAACTTAGCTGAGGAAAAGGACTTTGCCAATGATTATGTCTCCGAATACGAGCTTCATGACCTGACATGAATAACGTCAGTCTACATCGACGCAGATGGCTACCTTGCAAATGCCAATACCCTGGATTCCAGAATGCTGGAAAATTTGATGGAAAACGTCCTCGCTCGCAAATGATTGCTTGAGGCCCTCTGCTTAGTCTCATTTAGGGACATCTACTATGAGGTATAGACGACCAGAGAAGATATTCATAAGTCATTTAATTACCATAACCATTCCTAATTTAATACTTGTATACAAAGCCAACCAACTGGGACTCCAACTCCAACTCCGATATATTGGAGCTCAAACCGGTAAGGATTTCCGAGACTAAGTCAGGGTCTTGGAAAAGAGATGGCGGCGGAAGAACCCTTAATGGACCAACGGCAGCACTCACATCCCTGAATAGGTTACTGACTTTCAGACTATCCGACTCCTCGTTCTAGGGGTATCAAAAATAAAACAGGCCTTCCAGGTTGGGGGTTGTTAAGCCGGGGTAACTGCCCAGTCATGAAAAAATATAAAAGTTCAAAAATATAAACTTGTTTGGATCTCCTGTTGAAAACCCCTGCAAACGAATTAAGGACAGCGAACTTCGGATATGGACAAGGAATGTTAGATCTCTTAACACGCCACGTGCAGCCGAACCACTAGCGGAGGCCCTAGACTGCTGCAAAGCAGACATTACCACCAGTATGAAAAACTGCGATATTTACAGCGATTGTTATCGACGGCAAATCCAGAGGCTATTTGGATACAGTTTTGTTGTTGGAGGCAGACTTAGCTAAGAAGTCTTGAGTTTCCGGCATGTGAACGAGCGTCTCGTATTAATCGGCATCAAGGCACACGCCCCCACAGAGAAGAAATATGACGACGCCAAAGACACCTTCTGTGAGCTCTTGAAAAAGACCTGCGAGAAATGCCCTAGCTAAGGCATTAAAATTAACCTCGGCGATTTTAGTGCAAAGCTAGAGAGTATCTTCGGTGGAACGATCGGAAAATATAGCCTGCATGACACCACATCCGATAACGGATTCAGGCTAATCGACTTTGCGGCGCGAAGAGACATTGTTGTAACTAGCATGCGGTTCCTCCATCTCAATATTCACAAGGGGACTTGGAGAACTCCTGATCAATCAACTGTCAACAAGGTTTACCACATTGTGATCGACGCAAGACGATCCTCTATTATTATGGATGCCCGTTCATTCCGAGCAGCCAACTTCGACTCGGATCATTACCTTGTTGTAGCCAAGGTACGGCTGCGGATATCCCGAACAACGCCAAGACAAGCAATAGATAGCCATATCCTCTTCTTGATTTAGTCTATACATGAGACTAAAAAGTTATGCACTGCTGATGCGAAGGTTACCCAACACGAACCTGATGGACACAGTCACAATTTAACTGTACGAAATGTCATTGTTTGCTTCAAGAGTTACTATTTATTATTCCCTATAACCGGAATTTTGACTAAAGATGAATGGCAACACTAACCCTGTTAAAATAGGAACTTCTTGCTCTAGTCTAGAGTATCTGCAAATCCATACCAATTCCATAGCTGTTCCCTCCAGCTCAGGTAGAGAACTTGGTGGGTACTAACTGAAGAAAGCTATTAGATGTTGCCTAAGTCTGTTCAGACTGTAGACTGTATCTCAAGTGATTAAACAATATACAAATAAGAAGAAGTAGACTTTCCGCAGCCACAGATACCCTTACCAGAATGCATTTGAAAAATTCCCAGATCATTTTTTTGGGTAAAGACTAACTAGTGAAAATTCATTGCATGTCGTATTCATATCTCTTTGAAAGTGTGTACTTTATTTAAATAATAAAAGCCTTTCTAGCAAAGAATGTCATATGCGTACAACATCGGAAATTTGGTTATGAAAAGTGGACATTCCAGAAGCACGTTACGAGCTCAAGGCTGTTAATCAAACATCAAACCCACCAGGAAGTAAAAAATGCTAATCCGATATAATTTATCTACATACAAAAAGAACTCTCCAAGCACTCTCTTACATGGACAAATCTCGAAATTTATCTTAAAGATTTATAAAATAAAATTTCTTTTAAAGTACTCGTCGTACCATATTATATCTGCAGATGCGACAATATTAAGTATCTCCCATATGGCATGGGCATGGGATGTTGAATGTACTCTCCAGTAATTTTCTTAAAATGAAAACATGATACTGTGGATACAGGCGTTGCAGACAGATAGCCTGGAGCTATATTTCACACGCTTTACTTAATGTGGTTTGCTTAAGGCACCAGCAATTTATTTACCATTGCCGTCAAAGACAATGCTTTTAGGGTAATTCAACGTCTGACCGGATTTAAATTGGAAGCAACATGATTTTTAATAAAATGAATTTAAGGATAATTTCGTTTTCACTGCTTACAATTGGTTATAAGAATGTAATATCTGTAACTAAGACTTTGAACTGTTTTTCGTTAGATTGGTGACAATTTAAATTTAAATTAAGGCACAGTAAAGGTCGGGAAGGTAACCTTTAAGTTTTACTTGTGTTCGAATGGACAACGTGACTGCAGATACCATTGAGATTAAGCCAATTAACATAGTACCAAAACCAGGCTAATGAAATATTTTGAATTGAATGAGACTGTTCAAAGGAGATGCACTTAAAATTTGTAATATTAATGTCTGAGATTAAATCAATCAGCACTGTGAAATAGGCATATTTGACGGTAGATTCGTTAGCTAAAATATTCATGAGTTGCATACGGTCTACACTTATAAACACCCACTCGGTGTAGAAACTAAAGCCATGCGCCCATATGGCTTGCAGTGGTGGTTTATGGATTTGGCTCTTTATCAGCTTGGAGTGAGCTACATCCACAAATGTGTACTGCTTGGAGTAGTCTTAATGATTCTGGTTCTGATTTTATCAAAACTAAGGCCAGAGCTCATGCGGTTATTTCTGAGAAAATATGGTCAACATACCTATAGATGTAGAAGATATGTGGTTTCCATAGAATGATGCTTCGTTTCACATTGCCAATGAATCTATCGACTAACAAAGGGCTCAATTCAACGCTAATTTTTTCGTAAATAGACCCATTCGAATCGTACGATCAAACGCATTCCTGAATACCTTGCTGGATGAAAGTTATTCAGGTCTTCCTTAACCAGATCGCGCTACAGTCTACGGTGGACTTGGGCCTTCAGCAATATTTCTCTTTAAGGACGCGCACCACTTAAGTTTAGACTTCCTGAATTGTGTTTCCTTCGGGGTTGGAATCGAAGGCTTTTCTGTCTTGGAAGTTGACGTTCATTTTCTCTACACATCCTAGCCACAAGGTTAGCAACCATGTGGACTTACTGACCATGTCAATGTTACTTTTTTTTTAATTTTAAAGAATACCTCAGCATGTGCTAAGTTTATTGGAAATTTGAACTTGAAGAGAAGAAAGATTTTGTATATATACGAGTAGTTCGAAAGTTCGCAATTAAATCTCCTTCTCCTCCAATGAAATGGTTTGTCCATATCCTTGGTACCGATCGTGTCTCTACCACTATTTTTCCTATTTTACATCTGGGCCTCTGACAGGGTTTTGTTTTAAGGTCTTCTCTATGACTGATTTCGTTCTTATATGCAGTGCCGTTTCGTAGGCTAGTTGTTTCCTTATATGTATATGAAGGAGGTGGTCGAATGAACTCTAGCACATCAGTCGCGGTATTTCTAGCACGATATTGTTTTGCGAGTCTGCGTTCTTGACTCGGAATCTTCGGATGTTGACAAATGCAGAAACTGGATTTAGGAAAAATGTTTAATCCAAATTGGAACAAGGCATGCTGCTATTGCAAAATAGATGTTCTATCTTCAAACTTAAAGTTGGTAACTATCATTACCTAGGCTGTTATAACTTTCATATTAATGAAACTGATATCGCCGGCATGGATCTTAAATGCTGTCAATTCAGGCAGACAGCCCAGCCGCAATAATGATATCAGTGATATACAGTGAAACAGCTGTACCAATTTCCGGAACGGGTCTCAAACACAGGATTATCACAGTCAACAAAATAGCCAATAAGTTTTAAATTCTCTCTAACTCCATTCTATCAAAGTAAAGTTAAGCGTGATCAATAGAGGATATTAAGGATGAGACAATTGATTGAGCAAATCTAGGCTCACTTTATTGTTTTAAGTGCACAATACATAATAACTATATTTTGTCCCACAAATTGCGGACTCTATTGATACTAGATCCAATAGATGAGTTAACTTCGGTATAATCACGGGACATTGCACGGTTCATGATGAGCAGCTAATTGCGCCCAATAAAATTTCCGGTTCCTTGCTAGACATAGCCATAAATGTCAAATAAAGCAGACCTCGATATATTCTGACCATAGCCACGTGGGTCCATGTAGTCATGCAGTTCCTTTTTTATTTCTGATGCCATAGTTCAGGTGAACTCCTTCAGGATATGCCACGAATCCTTGTTCATGAGCACCATTCAGCATCCCATAAAATCATATGCATGTCTCTAGTCACTTTCACTCCGTATAACGGCAGGCAAATGTAACTTAAGACCACAAAATTGGTGGTATTTGCTTGTAGAAAAACTTCAAGGCCTAGCCTTGCTACTAGAAAATAAAGAAACCTTCAAGCAAATAACCATACTCCCCGCAAACGAAATTCCAAGGCCAAAACATTAACGTTTCATTTTTCCAATGCAAAGAAAGAAAAGAAAACTCTTTTCTCCAAACACGAACATATTTTTTCCTTGTCCCAAGATTATTATAGGTACAATAGCAATAATACACACGCAACACTTGTATAAGTAACTTCCTTTTTACACTGAAACATTCACTTCACACGCATATTTCGCTTTATACGCTCTCATTCCAACAATTCATTCTTTCACTTGACTAAACCGGAACGGGACCAATTTTACGAGTATAAGCATCTTGTGCAGCTGCTCCCTACAACCAAGAAGATGATGACTTAGATCCAAGTACATATTTGAAAGATTCGAAGAAATATAAATGCTATTCAGTTGTGCTCATAAAACCCACGAGAATGAAACAGAACAAGCTTTTAACTAAATTGTGGTTTAATCTTTTCGCAGATTAGAGTAGTGAAACGGCAAAAAAAACAACAGAAAATCGAAAATAGAAAGAAATACGAATGCAAAACAGAATCGGAATTGTTATGGGACAATTAAAACATCTAAAAACGAAATTGAAGTCCTTTCGAATAATGCAAAAAGTTATCTTTTCTCTCCCTAAAAACTTACTTGGGCTCCACTACACCCTATACTCTGTAAGGTGGCGACGTAAAATTAGAGTCACTTTGAATTCTAACAATTATTCTTGTGTCTGTAACTGCGATTCCAAATCAGAGAACGTAGAAAGATACATTTTTAAAACTAGAGCGACATGGTCTAAAAATCTCAAATAGCAAGCGTTGTTCATTAAAAATGTGGCACCAGTTTCTTAAATATGCTGCGGTAAAGAGTCAGTAAGCAGTAAGCTGTGTTTAAGCCGTTTAACATAATGTCAGAAATATAAAAGCCTCACTGGGTACTTGATGTTGCGGTTGAAGTTGAAGTTGGTTTCTTTTCGAATCATATGCTACTTCGATACTAACAGCTCTTATGCTCTTTAAAAAAATTCACAGAAACGCGGTACGAAATGGATCTAAGTGGATACTGTCTTGATGAAACAGTGCGAATTTTGAAAGGAAATTTCGGTCGAAATAATGCATCAACTGCAGAAAGTTTATGAAGAAAGTTCATAAGATTGGTTTGCTGATTGATAATCAAAGATATAACCATGTTCGTTTTGTGCGTTTAAGCGGCAGTTGCCGAAAGTGTTCGCCTTAACCAGAGAACCCCAACGCGCCAAGGACCCAGCAACTGAACATCAGTCTAGCTAGGGTGAGGAGATTTTTGCAAAAAGATATCGGATTAGTCGCTTACAAAATCTAATTGATTCCGAAAATTAAGCAACATGACCAACCGCTTCATCATCCCTTCTCGTTTTGGGCCTCAGAGCAGCTGGAAATTGGCGACCATTTAGCTCAAAAAATTAATTTTTCAAATGAGGCGTATTTCGATATCGACGGCTCCCTAAACAAGCGAAATCGCCGTTTTTGGAGCTAGGAAGAAACACCCGTAATCAATTCCGATATTAACAGCATAATCAATTGGAGAGCTATCAATAGAGTGGAATTTAATGCTTCCAAAATACAATGCTGTCTGCTGTCGCTAAAGCGTGCTAATAACCCATTGAGCGCACCCCAATTATAAAAAAAAAAAAACAAATGGCCAGCCATTATCGATAAATGGCTTTTGCATGGTTGAAATCGAAAAACTTTCCATTCTCGGTATGTGTGTCAATGACAACTTACGTTGGAATGACTACATTTCAAAGTCGCCAAAAATGCTGGGAATTGTCTAGCTTTCCTTAAGCAGTGGCTCCTCTGATCTGGGCCCAATATAAGTATAAGATATTCATCCAATATCCTTAATTCCTAGCCGTTATAACCTCTAAACGTTCAAAACCAACGTACATCGGTACCTCTCTTTCTATACTTTTCCATCGCCCGCGCTGTGTGCAATTATTTTAGAGTTACCAATAACCCGTTGAGAACGCGCTAATTAAAAAAAAAGTCCAATGTATTCGGAACGTATAACTTTTTGGTGTGATTTTTAGAGTGGCCGCATTATTAGCTCAGTTTTCTTCCAAGACGATATCGGAGAAATGGTGCAATTAATGTAGAGAGCTACTAAGGCATGGAAACCGATTTTCAATGGCGCGAAAATTCAGGATTTGGAGGTGCGCGAGCTATGGTTCCAATAAGATGGATTTACGTTCCATACAAGGCGTCCGACAATTGATTTATTGTAAACTTAGTTCAATAATGGTGTAATTAGTCGTTTTGGTTATATTGCTTGCACGCCACGGGGTACCATTAAAAGTCGATGATATTCGAACAATCCGGAGACTACCCAGGCATTCAAGACCAATATTGTTCAAGCTTTTCGAGAGATATAGGCTGAAAATGTCGAGAATGTATTGAAAATTTTGTTGACAGGATGGCATACTGCCAAGCTAGTCGAGGGATTCATTTCAATGAAATAATATTTTTTAGTTAGTCAGAAGGTTTACTCTTTCCAGTAAAGCAATAATATTGTACAGTGGTTGTTTTTTGCTTTTTTAAATTTAAACCAACAGACTACTCAGCCTTTTCATAAAAAAGAGCGGAGGCCCCAAAATAGAGCCTTGTGGAATACCCCTAATGTTGGGAAGGAAATCGAACATATAAGGTGCAATTGAGACAGTTGTTTTCTGTGTCTTACACAGACGTGACGACATGAGTCTATAATTAAGTGCGGGACCAAAGGCATTCGAAAGATCCAGAAACACTAGAAAAGTCAATTTATCCTCATCTGAAGACACTCTGACATCATCTGCAGGTCGCTGTAGTACCATACAACTTTGGTGCCTCCTAAAATCTGATCGTTTAGGCGAGAGAAATTTATTCGGGTGTAGATACGCATAGATTGAGATTTCCAGTATCCTCTCAAAAACCTAAGAAACCTAAATCTTGTCTTTTTGTATATAAACAACATGGTCAGGATAGTATTTAAAATGTAAGAAGGGAAGAATTACAAGGAGAATAATATTGGCAAATTTTGAGGTGGTGTGGTACCCATATTTTCAACTTCTGAATTTGGATTTTTTTTTTAATTCAACAAGAAGAACAGCCCTTTGTTGCATTGGCAAAAGCATTCTCTAATAATATTGTCGAAGCTGCCCACAGCTTCACATACCAAAGATCACTTTACTAATGATGAGGTGACTGGCGATTTCAAATATAATAATCTGGTGATTCTTTGAATACTATAGAAAGCTTTCTTTACAGCTCCCATCAAAAATCTTTATTCATTACAAAGCCTAAGCGATGATATTTTATTCTAAATACAACTTTAGTCATACGGCTTCCTCGAATATTTTTCTTGGAGATGCACACCCAGTCGTTACCTCTTCTTTAACTATTTTGAATATCTATATGATGAACATCGCGCTGTAGAGTTATATAACAAATATTCAGGCTTTGAATAATTTGCCACTTATTTGGGTACACTATCATCGTCTACTGGCATGATCTTGGTGGCCAACTCACTGGTCCATTGCGGGACATAACAAAGTCCTTAGCCGAGATCGCTGAAACTAACTATGTTGCCAAAATACAAATGCTGCGTG
This sequence comes from Volucella inflata, assembly GCA_928272305.1. Lineage (NCBI taxonomy): Eukaryota > Metazoa > Arthropoda > Insecta > Diptera > Syrphidae > Volucella > Volucella inflata. The sequence continues at coordinate 77,330,992 of OV743717.1, read as the reverse complement.
CAGCTTATAAACGATAGTTGGTTGCGACTTTCATCTAAATGAAGAGCAGTTATACTCCAACCTTTGACATCAAATGGGCGACGGAATAAAAGGCTGTCAATAGCCTTAAAATACTCTTGGGCCCCCTGTTCATTTTTAAAACGATGGAGCATTAGATGGAGCATTAGCGGATAAAACTGTGTTTCTTGAGTCTCTTATAGGCTTGCTTCACTTAAAAACTGCCGATATTGTTTGTTCATAATCACACTGAACTAAAAGTAAAGCTCGCTCTTAGCTGAATTTTTTAAAAAAGAAAATCGGTTGACTTCAGATGATCAAGTGTGTACTACCATCGCTATGATTTTATGGTTATTTGTCCAGCGTCAGGTGGATCCTTTAGGGAACTTCTACATAGCGAATGGAAAATGCTCAAATTCTTACGCAAACGCACATAACGTTGACGCGTTCAGTGTTCAAATATGTGACCAACAATCAGACACATTTTTATAATAAATCTGAATACGATACGGAGGAGTTCTTCTGACGGAAGTCTACGAGTACTTACGTAAATTTGTTCCACAATAACAAAAATGTTAAAGAACTGTCAAAAATGACACCATTGCTGGAGAGTTATCTCTATTAGAATATCTATCGGTGTCATATATTTTTCTGTGCTATTATCATTATTGCAAGGAAATATAGAAATGTTTCATCTAACTTAATTTATTTTTAAAAATGCTTTGTGTTTTTGCATTCAAAAAATTATATTAAATTTTTTTTTTAGATTTTAAATATTTTTAAATTTAAAGCAACACACAAATATCTGACTACAACGTGTTACTAATCTTGTGATGAGGTACTGTAGATACACTGGTCCTACTTCCCCATTCTGTTTTAGTAATTTGTTACTTGCTCCCACAATCAACAGAATGACTAAAGTCCTGTTATAGGATGAGAGAGGGGGTTTTAGCTTAAATTGGATTTTTTTCTGTTTTGGTTATTTTTCAATTGAAAAAGAAAAAAAAAAAAAAAAAAAAGGAAATGAACAAGAATACCGCCTACACCTCGGCAAGAAGCCGACCATTCCTTTATGTATGTGGGAGTATAGTATTACACCACGGGGCATCGACGATGTTGCCAGTATGATATAAATTTACACACACACCCACACACCCACACACCCACACACACAGACGAATACAGGCCGACCAATGGAGCTATTAGCAAATTTCTTTGTTTGGTGAGGCGTGATTAAAATTCTCTGTTCCTCTGTTCGTGAGGTTGTGGATTTTGCGACAATCCTTTCACAGTTGCGGCAGCCCAGATTCACCCAGATTCGCCGTCATAAGGGCATGTTTGTGAATGGTTTGGGTTATCGTGATGGCATTCACATGAGTGGCTTGTGGTCCTTTTAAGAGTGCCAAGCTTGTACGTATGTACGAGTATCTACCGACAAATGGACAAAAAAGATTTGGTGATGGAAATCCGTTTTTTTTTAACTCCTGCTTCTCCGTCGCACAGATTGAGGACTTTATTTTTGGTTTTCACCATGCGAGTATATATTCGTATCTTGCTAAGGGGGCAACTTTCATTCTGGACGAAACAATGATATCAGCGGCAAGAGAGTTAAATTGTCTTGCATGTAGGCAGTGTTAATTTTAATTTATTCATTTCACGACGTTTAAAGTACTGTAATGTCTTGTTGGTTAAATTTATTATGTTAAATTTAAATTAAATTTTTTGTCTGAGATTGAAGTTGGAAATAGAAGTTTTTGTTTGATGACAAACATCCCTTATGGGAATATCTTGTGAGACTAAACGCGAATTATCGTGAGCTTTAAAGGGTAGCATATTTGCTCGAGCATATTAATGAATCAGGTCTCTTATATTTTACCAAATTCAGTAAACTCTGTGAAAAGATCAAAGACTTTAAGTTATCCGTCAATTCCATCTCATTTTCGTTACGAACTTACTTGGTAATATCAGGAGTCAATTTCAATCGTTAGGCCAGATTCCTTTAAAAACTAACGAGGAGTTCATACAGTTTTGGATAACATTGTTCGACGGACTTATATTTATATCCCCTAAGAGTACCAATTCAAATGCGATATGGTTGAATCCGCATATCTTCATGGATTTCGCAAGAGCTTAGGAATTTATTCCGTGTTCTTCTATGAGACGTTCACGTGCAATAACATTTTAGGGATCACCTTGCCCTAAAAGTCGGCAACAGCAGAATGCTGACATATTGTGGGAAGCGTTTCTGCTACTGATGTAGGTATTAACTTAAATACAGGTGGCGCAAAATTAACCATCCTATCGGAAGATGTTATAATTTTTGCAAACAAAGCCGTTCTGTGGTGCTGCGTTCACGCGGGAGAAGTGATTGGGCCGTATTTTTTTGAGGACGCCGTCGGCAATACGGTCACTTTTACTTGCGAATGCTAGAGTCATGATAAACGACTTCTTACTGCCGGGAATGAATGAGGGGGGCTTGGTGAGAATGTGGTTTCAACAAGACGGTGCAACCGCACACACAGCACGAGACACAATGGATATTGTGAAGGAAGCGTTTCCTGGTCGCGTAATCTCCCGTTTTGGCGATTTGGCATGGCCTACAAGGTCGTCAGATTTAACCATCCCAGACTTCTTTCTTTGGGGCTACTTGAAGTTGCGACAAGCCTCAGATAATCCCTGCCCCTAAGGAGAACATTCGACATGAATGCGAACAGCTATCAACGGAAATCTTGTGGAAAGTCATGGAAAATGCGATAAAACGGGCACAAATGTGCATCAACACTGGCGGTAGCAACTGTGCGGATATCAGCTTTTCCACTTAACAGAAAAAATTGTAAAGGTCCAAATAAAGATTCCCATTACTCAAAATCTTTTTTTTTGTTTAGTAAAAGAGCAATTCAAAAACAAAATTGGATGATTAATTTTGCGCCACTTTGTATAATAAGTAGCAGCAAAAGCACCTCATATGGCCATGAGTGGATAATTCTAGGCGAGTCAATGCAGACCAATATTGCTCAAAAATTTAAGAATTCAAGTGTACTTTAAAGTAGCAAGTAGCCAACTGTAACAGAAAAAAGACCAAATACCTGTCTAAAATGTCACTCAACAGCTCATCTGTGATCAGAATATCGAACAGCAGTAATGGGCTTATATGGGTCTTCCCAGTTCGGAGAAGTACTACTTCGTTCGAAACAGACAATATCTTATAACTAAACGATAGAAATATGATCTCGAATTCAAATGAGTCTTCCGAGGCAATAGCCAAGATAATACTTTCAATCATATCAATACAGACACTGAAACAAGCAATTAGAGCTATCAAGAATGAACGGGCAGGCTTTCGAGCTAGATCGTCCTTCATTTAGCACCTTGTTTATCGTTTTGTACGAGTAATAGAAGATTGGCTTCCGCAACATCTATTGCTTACCATCTTTGAGAAGATAATCGATAGCTTGGATTGAGATGCATTAAGTCAGCCTTACATGGCGAAGGCATACCAGAAAAACCTAAAACTACGATCCAGCCAGATGGATCTTTTGCTAGCTGGCTCAAGTTTCGCCCGTTAAGTTTGCTGAGGTCCTTTTCCACTTGCTTGTGCCACCTGAGTCTCGGCCTTCCACTACTCCACTGTCCCTTTGGGGCGGACTGAAAGACCTTTCGGACAGGAGCGTTTGTGTTCATCTGCTCTACATGTCCCAGCCATCTCAGTCGTTGGATTTTCAGCCTTCTAGCTAAATCGGTATTGCTCTACAGTCCGTACAATTTGTCGTTGCATCTACCCCTGCACTCACTGTCAATTTTGTTGTTTGAGAGAGGGCTTTACTAGTCAATTGCCTTCTTAGCCCAAAGCGATTGGCAAGAGTTATTCTTCGTTTGATCTCAGCGCTGGTGTCGTTGTCTAAATTCATAGCAGAATATAGATAGACAAAGTCCTCAACTATCTCAAAGAAGTTCTGCTCGAGACGTCGGTTTTCAGCGTCCTTTTTGCCTTGCAGCATATACTTGCCCTCATCACGCTGCTTTTTTCCGATTAAATGAATATCATCGGCATATGCGAGTAATTGGACGGACTTTTGAAAGATTGTGCCTCTTGTGTTTGCTCGTGAGTTTTGCACTATTCTTTCAAGTACGATGTTGAAAAAATCGCATGACACCGCATCACCCTGTCTAAATCGTTTCTGTACATCAAAGGTCTCGGTGAGATCTTTACCGACTTTGATGGAGCAGCGCACTTTCTCCATCATCATCCTGGACAGATGAATGAGTTTGGCAGCTATGATAAAACTAGACATTGCTCTCTATGCTGTCCTACGCGGCGTTAAAACCGATGAATGCGTTTTGTGTATCGATTTGATGCTCATGGGTTGTCTCGAAGATCTACTACGGCAGTGGATTTTAAGTCAATGGTGGATTTTACTGGCCTGAAGCCACACGTATATGGACCTATCAATTGTTAACGAACGAAGGCATTCACACATAACGGCAGACAAGATCTTGTATGCGATGTTAAGAAGACTGATGCCTCTGTAGTTGGCGCATTTCAGAGGGTCTTCTTTCTTGAGGATCGGACAAACAATGTTCAGGTTGCATTCATCGGACCTACTTCGGTCCGAACATATTTTAGAGTTGGTGTACGCTACTTACCAAGTCATCGGTTTAAAGAGCTTGGCAGTCAGGCCATCCCCTGGAGCAACTTTGTTGGACTTCAGTATAGATATTCATCCAGGTCGGGTAGTCGAGATTTTTGGTCTACATCTTTTAGGTAGAAAGGCTCAACAGGGCTTCCGCATTCCTCAATCAGTGCCGTATCTTCTGATATCTTGTCGATGTCAGACATCTCATGCACTCTCAGTTTACGGTTATTTATAACAGTTTTGTGTTTTTTTACGTTTTCTGGTGCAACAGGATGTATATACATATGTCCGCTTTTGAATTCAGAAAATAGTTGCTTACGACGGAGCAGATTCCTTATAACACTTTTATTTTTTAGTTTTAACGGTATTTTTTCCCATCAACTAACAGTGTTTTTTGATGTACGAGACTCCTTATTTTTCTATGGTTCTGAAAACGTCAAAACGTGAGTCACTTAAACTTCATGAATCGTGTTCGAAATGTCATGAAATTTTGACACTTGTCGTCAGAAGGTTAGTAATAACTAAAAACCAAATGGTTACGGGTCGTCCTTGGGACTTTTCGAATCACAGGTTAGGTATATGTTATGTGGGTAAGAAATAGGAGAAACATGGCTCAACCAAGGCATCGCATTTTCAGAAATTCTTAACACTTTTCCAAGCTAATTTGTGCCTTGATGCCAAGTTCTTCATAACCACGAAATGCCGAACAAAAGGGTGCAAAATGACGAATGACGAACTCCCTAGTTAATTGAAGTGTGAAGTCCTCATAAATACGTACTTTCCTCGCCCCTTGGTGTATTTGTTTATATCTTAAGCAGTAGCAAGTGAAATTTTTCGATTTTTTATTTCGTAATGTCCAACTTTGTCATGTTAATTAAAATTCAAGCAAACGAAGTGCTTTCTCTGTCCCAAAACTTTGCTCATTACAACAAATGGGTAATTAGTATCCATACTACTTGTATTCCAGTCCAAGTGCAAAACATTTTCGGATATCAAATATAATAGTAACAATTTCAGAGTTAAAAACTTGCTAAGGGAATCCCTCTATACAGATATAGATACTGCTGTCTCACCACTGTATCTATATATAGAATACTCGTAAACAGCTCCTCCTACTCGAATAAAACAACCTAAGCAAAGCTATCATCAACAGTAGAACACTAAAAAAGAATAAGAAGAACATGACTAGTCGTATAATGAACAATAGTTAAAATTAATGCATCAACCTAGAGCAAGTAAGATATTGTCACACTCATACATAATACGGGTACGGCTGATGGTGCGGGTACAAAATCTGGTAACGCGTATGAAAACGATTGACTCCCAAACAACCAAAGGACTTTTTCCCAAAAAGCCAAAGGACATCTCGTCATCATAAGCGGCAACGACGACCAACGGCAGTGGGTTCCGAAGAAGTTTTCGTGTGATATCCTGCAAAATGGATCTGAAAAGTTTGCAGAGCGTATTTGTTATGCATGGGCGCATTTTTGTGTTGAAATTTGACTTTTAAATTGTTGAGCAGCAGTTTATTGAGATTCGACGGGGTAGCGACAAAACACACTCACACTTGTACTCGCTTACCATGAATGGTATAGGGTGTTTCGCTTCATTGTGCCAGAAGCGTTGAAAGCATTCAAATATTTCATGAATTTTGGGAAGTGTTACTTTTTTGGGAGCACCGGGGGAAACAGAAATTTCGGCAGCAATTCTGGAAAGGCAATTTCCAATTCATGCTGGTAAATTCGATTGATTACATGATTGAATGCAATAGCCCGAAGCATAAATTACGAGATTGTTGCATAGAATAAACCACGAAAACCGAATCAGGATTAAAGCTAAAGTTTTGGCTTGTAAGTGTTGAAAAAATTGCGAATGAAGAATTCGTTGAATTTCAAACAATTTTTTAGTGAATGTTGGATGAGATATGTTTGAAGAATGAAGGAATATTGGAAATACAAATTTAAGCTTAGATTAAAGTGGTTGTTGGGAGAAAAGACCAACCAATTTAGGCCTGTTGGCCCGTTGTGATATCTCGTTAATCTATGATCCTCCTACTCAAGAACCCACCTTGATCTTTTGACAAAGCGTCTTTTAACGTCTGTGTTGCTGAGATAGCCTAAGTCGTTGTAGAAGAAAGCTCCTAAGTGGATATTTCTTTTTTGGGAGAGATGGGAGATTTTCTCCTCCTCCTCCTTGTAAACATGCCAAGCCTTCTTGCATTTGTCCCGTAATGACACCTGCGATGGCTCTGAGATGTTTCCTGTTCAGAAGGTTTGTTCTTCTAAGAACATTCAGCTTTATTTCCTATTTATGCGTAGCAAGAGGTATACCGATGTTACCTTTTTCAGGTAGAATGGGTATGGTGGTTCCAATGTTGGCTGTTCGCTGGGATGTCTCTATGTCCCGGCACCCAGCAAAGGTGAATATTGAACTGCTCTGCCATCTCCATGCGAGATAATCGGCAGTCTATAACGGTCTTTGAGTTAACAGAACTTAAGTTCAGTGATTTGATATTGGCCTGACTGTCGGAAAATATGCGGATATCCATTATAGATAATATGTACAATACGTTCTCCTTTAGCCAGGACAGGGCTTCCTTAATTGCCGTAATTTCCACCTGGAATACGCTACAGTGATTAGGAAGGTAGCATAAGAGGCTTAGGTTAAGTTTATTAGCGAAACCACTGCCACCAACCTCACTGTCAATTTTTGAATCATCCGTGTACAAGTGGGTTGATTCGTCGTCCATGAAGGCATTTTCCTCCCAGGAAGAGCTGGAGATAATCTTAACGTGGAAGTTTTCGTCAAAGCAGCTTTTGGTAAGGGCTTCGCTTATGCTATGACAAGCTGTTTTTCTGGAATTTGCTTAGCTTCATGCAGTTGACTGCTTTGTCTAAGATCGTCCACCACTCAACCACACTGAAGGTGATTATTGGTCGTATAACCGAGATTGAAGGCCCAATTTGTTTCCGATGGCTGATTTACAGGGGAATAAATCTACTGAGGCTTTCTTTACACCTTCTTCAATATAAGGTTCCCAGCTTAGTTTCCTGTCGAAAATTAGACCCAAATATTAGGGACGTGGAATAACTTGGAGTCTCACACGACAACTCTAGGACTTAGACTATAACAGCGCTCAGTGACATCCAAGCTAAATTGGAACGCCTCGCAAGATAAGCACGATGCGGCGGATTGGAGATAAATATCCAGAAGACTTAGGCCATGAGGATCAACACCTGCAACAGAGGAGACATTTCTATCGAAAGAAACCCCGTCGAATATGTAGAAGCAGACGTTGATAATAGACTTCGAAAAGCAAGAGCAGCATTCGGCAAATTACGACCTATATGGAGGAGTTCCCAGATATCCAGAAACCCGAAGCTCAGAATATTCAACTCAAACACCTGGAGACGATCGATACTCCTGGAACTAGGAAAACTCAATCTCACTTGAAACAGTTTAAAGATAACTGCAACCTACCGAGTGAGATGAAAATGCCAAGTGGAAGCCCTATGCTCCAAAGTGATAAAAAAAAACTAACAAAAGAAAAAGATTTGGCTGTGTCAGAGAAGACCAAGCTAATAACGTTGATTAATGAAGGGTCTATGATCGGAATTTTATATTTCCTGGAAAGGAGAACAAGATCGGTTTTATGGGGGTTTATTTCCAATGTACAGCGATCTGCCCAACGTTTTAGTATGTTGAGATCATACTCTTTAATAGTGGAAACATGTTTTCCCGAAACGGCTACAGCAACGTCATTCGCATACGCAAGACCTTGCTATCACCCGCTTCTAGGTATCCCAGCAGTTCGGTGTCCACTGAGATCCAGAAATGGGGTGAGAAAACACCGTCTTACGGCGTGGCTCTGCTTTCACAATTTTTAACAGAAGACCCACCCAGTTTGGAGTTGAATATCCTGCTCTTTACCATTAGATTGATCAGTTTCCCGAGTGAGTCATTTACCTTCCGAGCTGAAAGCGCCCTCATGAGTGCAGATGTCGACGTTATTAAAAGCGCATTCTATGTTCAGTAAAGCAACCACTGTATATTCTCTATAATATAGGGATCGTTCGATGTGGCTGGTTAACGAATGTAGAACCATTTCCACTGACTTACCTTTGCAGCAGGCATGGTTAATGGATATCAATCAACCGTTCTACAGTTTTCAGAAGGAAAGGTGATAAACTTATAAGTCTGAGGTTCTTTGGAAAGACATAATTGCATTTTCCCGCTTTGGGAATAAGAACAACATTAACTTCTCTCTATAACAGAGAAATGTGAGTTTCTTTTCTATGCAGTACCTCATGGTTTTAAAAATCAACGATTTTCAACAATTGGAACCATGGAAAACTCGAAAAAACTAACTTGAGTTATCATGTTACCTAGACCTTTGACATACAGAACACACAATGCCGGTGTTGCGTCAGAACTAACACTGCTAGTTGTACAACCCACTCTGAACAAATCTAAAATTGTTTAAATTTCCTAGCACAGCTTCCTTAGAACAAAAAAAAAAACTAAAAGAACTGCGACACCAGTAGGCTGAATTGCAAATAAAAAAAATAAATTGACGCATTTTCATGATCAAGTAAGAATGTTGGCGATGATATCATCTTTGTAGGCGTAGTTACGTACCCAAGAGAAAGAAAAACCTATTATAACTACTTTTTAGGAAATGCACCAGGCGACACATAGCATTGCCCCGAACCAAGACCTGTGAGTCGGTTCCCCGAGAGTTACAATTGCTCAACATTGCGATGCGTACTCTTATCTTAAAGCCAGGTTTCATCAACAGTTACCAATCGACGCCAAAAGTGCCCGATTCCGCATCAGCAAGTCCAAACCCTCTTTCGAAGTGCTCTCGCGTTCGTGTTTTTGGTCAGGAGTGAGCATGCGCGGCAACCACCAGCAGGATAACTTCTTGATATGCAAAATATTGCCCAAAATATGGCGTGTGCGCTCAGTACTAATCTTTGTGGTATCTGCTAGCTCGCGCACCTTCACTTTCCGGTCAGCCAATACCATTTCATGTATTTTTTTGACATTGTCCTCTGTAACCGCGTCGGAGGGCCTGCCATTGCGGACTTGATCGGTAGTGGAGTTGCGGCCACTACGAAACTCTCGAAACCAATATTTGACGGTGTTATCTGACGGAGTATTAGCCCCATAACATTTATCCAACTTTTCTTTTGATTCCTTCGCCGTTTTGCCTCTCAAAAAATAATGTTTTATGAGAGAACGAAAATCGTTTTTGTCCATACTCCACATGATGCCAAACACATCAACAACAATCAGCTGTCAAAACAAAACTAAAGACGGTATCGCACTGAAATTTGGCATGTCTGCCTAAATATGAACGGACTTCAATGCACCATAACCTTTTTTGCAGTAGCAGCGCATTCTGGTGGTCAAGGAGGTTACTTTTCACCCCACCTAGAGTTGATGACAATTCGGGCCCAATTTATGGCATTTTCCATCACTCTTGCTAGAACTTCCTACGATATGGCCTCGCATTCTTGACGGATATTCTCTATGTGGGCTTCAGGAGTCTGAAGCTTGTTGAAGTAGACTCATGGCTTTAAGAAACCCCACAAAAGAGAATTTGGGAATGGTTTAATCAAGCAATCTTGCCGACCAGTGCTAGTCACCAACACGCGCGATTAAGCGATCCGGATATGAGGCCCTAAAGATTTGGGATGTGGCTCGTCCTCCAGTCCCTTTTCATACAATTGAGGAAAAAATAAGTCGTTAGGCATGGTTCTGTACCACTCGCCGTCCTAAGTAGTCGTGAGTCCCCCGCCTTTTTGAAAAAATAAGGCCCGATGAAGCCTCCAACGTAAACAGCAAACCATGCAGTAATTTTGAACGGGTGTAATGGCTGTTCATGGGTTATACGCGGATATCCAGAGATGGAAATGGGCCTCGTCACTCATTATCACTCACACATCACAATGATTTTCGACGAAAATTTGTCTACCTCTTGGTCGAGATTCAGGATAGTTTGAGCTTAGGTAATACGTGCTTGGCGGTCAACAGCTAACAGCTATTGCACTTTCTGCACTTTATAGGGGAGCATCTTAAAATACATTCTTTCCACCAAATTCTCTGTAAAGGCCGCCGATTGATGCCAAATTGAGTTGATACTCCGGAGTTCTCTGCGACATCTTAAACCACAGCTGCTATATTCTCACCAGAACGACTGCTCCGGACCCATGAGACCTGACAGTATCTCGTGTTGTCCCAAATCTACTCTTCTAGGCGCGCGGCTAAATGTCGAAATGTTTGTCCAGTTGGTGTGTGAGGACCGGATAATGTGCCCCGAAATTTACTCTGCCCCAAGACCTCCGACGAATTATTCCGCATAAAGATCGTAACAATTATTTCGCATTCTATAGGAGTATAGCGATTCATGTCTTGTTGACGTTTATTTTGTTGTTCACAAATGTCAAAGTCGAATTGACATTTACCATCATTTGCAGATATTATAGCATTTTCCGATAGGGCGGTGACTGATGGCTGTTAATTGGGGCCCAGGGCTTCAATGCATTATCTCAAGTAAACCAAAGTCTTACCTTACATAATGTACATACTACTCATATAGTATATCAGAAAAAACTGAAAATGTTAATGCTTAAATGTATAATGAGATAGATTTAGTAAACTATTTTCATGAATAGAACGGTTTTCGCTTTTTTAACGCACATCTCGGAAGTGGCCTTGATCTTATTTGGCGGATTGTATGACTATATTTGTCTGTAAGCATTTACTTTAAAAAAAATTCAGTGTATCCACATTAAAATCACATTCATTAAAGCACTAAGCTACCCCGGAATTGTTCGACATTGTCAATTCATGGCAGACAACCAATCCAACGAAAAGAAAATCCCACAACCATGTAGTAGGTAGATAAAAGCCAGTTAATTTAAACAAAATTTAAGACCTTTACTCGTACAATTTTAAAATAATTCCAAGTCACCCCCCACACAAGGGCACTTGTAGGTGCATTAAAAAACATCCATCAATTACACATTCTCTTTGGCTTCTGGTAAACGACTACAATAATTAATTTGTATCTTAAATAAAGTCACGCAACGGTAAAGAGAAAAAGGCACACTGCAGAAAACTGTGGGCTTAATTTGCTACCCAATTTGGTTCGGGAACTTTGCCAAACAAAGCTTTTACATCCTTTTTAACAAGTTACTGTCCAACATGTACAATAGTTCATGTACGTGTGTTTATACTCGTATTGTGCACCCTGTATGCCATTTTAAGCAATTGCATGAGCCCAGTCGAACAAACGACTGGACTAAAAGGACGGTACTCGCAAATGTGTTTGGGTTTCAAAGGGAAGCTGGATATATAGGAACATAGCTATAGTGAAGGGTTGGAGCTGAGGGTTTATGAGTAAAACATTTTTGAATAAATTCCACTGAGGATATAGAATGCATTTATACCAGACAACGCATCATGACTTCTGTCTCTGTTGTTTTGATTACACTTGTATCTTTTTTTTTTTCATTATTTTAAGCTTAAGAGATACAAAAAATAAAAATCTACATAGTCGCATAAATATTAAAATTTTTAAACGAAGCAACTTATGCATTTCAATTTATTTTAATGCAACACATTCCCAACCGGATGAGCTGCAAAATCTCACATCTCACTGAATAATTTAAAAAGTTATTTCTAGATGCCTTCTATGGATCTATGTGTATGTATCGATTTACGAGTATCTCCTTCCAATCTTCCTCCAGCACTGAGCACTGGTTTTATATACAATTTTTTTTTTTTGCAATGAGGGAAAGCGGGAATAAAAAGTATGAGCCGATACAAATCTCCCTTAATCTGTAAATGACAGTTAGCTGATTGGAAAAAAAAAATAAATAAATAAATTTAAAACGATAATGGGTTTTCGAAAACTGTTGCAGTGTGTGAAGAGATTTTTAATTTCTTTTTTTCCCGCTCTCCAGATCGTCAATTTGATTGTAAGTACGATTTAGAGGAGTTATGAAAAAAATATTTCTTCCCTCTCAGGGGGAAAGGATCGCTTAAATTGTTTTTAATATTTTTCAGATTTAAAAGTTTTACTTTTGTTTTTGTTTTAAAATTTGTTGATTCACAGTCTTTCACGTAGCTTCTCCTATTTATGATTGGACAGCTTTCAATCAACATTTCAGGTATTCTAATGATTGTCGTTGTGACCTCATTAGGAGCAAACTCATTATGGTTCCAATGAATAAAGATAGTCACGATAGTTGATTTCTGATGCGACAGTCATTGAAATGAAGGAGACATTTTTTCATCGACAATTTACTAAAATGTCGACGGGGGAGTTTAGTCCCGTTACCAAATGATTTCCGAAGAATAGGAGATATACCACTCCGAATCATGAGAATCAGGAACATTCATATTCCGAAAACTGCATTGTGAGTTTGAATTGGAAAAACGTAAAAATGCATGCAGAGTTTTGAGAAAATATGACAATAGTGGCACTGGGGATGAATGTCAGAATATTTTCGATATTGGATACTCCTGCTCTAAGCGACGACTTAATGTCCAATACGAGGACGAATTGACTATCAGACGAGTTTCCAACTGGGACAAGTTGAGTGGGTGATAAACGGTGACTTTATGTTGCGGTAGTCATGTGGGCAAAGCTGTGATAAGCGGAAAATTTCACTGGCAGTTATCTCCCCATATGTGTTTCAAAGGGAACAGCTGCAACATATGCATATCACTGTGAAGTGCTGGTAACAAAAATGAGTGTTTGTGCTGGCTAGTAGAGTAATTAAAATGTTTTGCGAACCTAAATCGAGAATGAATACACATGGACCTAATAAAAAATATTGCAAGTGAGACTACAGGGTCATTCATTTCGTTGTTTCTCAAGTTGGTAGCTCTGACATTTGACACCCGCCAAATGAAGTGTCATATCGCATAACCATGGAGGCCAATAAACTTCTCCTCTAACCGAAGTAATGAGATCTTCAAATTTCGTACGCAATAGATTGATTGATTGATGGCTTCTATGGGCGATAATACCATCCTGTTGAAAGCAGAGATCGTTCAGATCCAATTCATTCAATTTTTGAAAAAAAAAATATTACCGCTGAACATGTTGCGGTAACGTTCTTTATTCACTGTAACTGTCTCTCCAGTCTCATCTTTGGAAGAAAAAGTATTGGCTAATGAAGCCACCAACCCATAACCCACACCATATAGTGACTTTTTTTGGGATGCGTTGGTTTTTCCTGCATCTCGTATGGGTTTGTCAGTCCCAGAAATGACAATTTTGATTATTTACGTACGCATCCATCCAAAAATAGGCGTCAATGGAAAAGATCAGATTCGATGACAAATTGTCCTTCCGATCCAAAATCGAGTTAACAATTCGGTTACGTCGTAGATGCTCCAAACGCTTCAATTGTTGTGTAATTTATATTTTTTAAGCATGCAAATGAAAATCAACCTAAAGCGCCATAAGTGAGGTTCAGCTGTTGACTTCGGCGACTGGTTTTGAACACTTTTTCTCACAGTGGTGATGTTTTGGCGTCTAAGTGCTGGTATGGCATGCTGATATGCAGTTTGATCCATTATCGAACCAGTTTCTTCAAAACGTTTCACCACTGCACGAATTCCGGACTCACAAGGGCGAATATGTTGACCCAAAAAATTCACGAATTTTACAAAATGTAACAGATCTTCCATTTTCGTTATGAGATTACTAATTTACTTACTTTAAGTGGCGCTACAATCCGGGGTGGCCTGGGCCTCAGTCAACAAGCTACGGGCTACTTCGAAATGTTTGGAGCTCAGGCCTGTGAGGATTTCTTGGAAAAGAGATGGTGGCGGAGGAGCCCTGTATGGGCCAACGGCAGCGCTCACATCCCGGAACGGGTTACTGGCTTCGGGCGAATACATGGGTTATATTTTGAAGAATAGTTGGGAATGAATAGAAATGCAATCACCCTGACAGAAGCACGATATTTACTACAACATATAACATGATAACAATGGTAATGGTGCTCCGGATAGATTTTTGGTCTGCATACGTTAACAGAGAAAGTTTCGTTTGGTACAACTTTATAGGTATTTACGGAAGTAACTCTACGCCAGATCACTCCAGAAGCATATTACTTCCTATAAGGTGACAAGTTGAAGTTAGGTTGGCACCAAAACGGGCGCATCGTGATACCTATGGAACAAGTTGAAATTTTCTTCAAAGAGCAAATACCTTAACAATCTCCCTGATATTGTCTTTGTCCCTTTGAGATTTGTGCCGTTTATTTCCTCTAAGTTATCAAAACAATTATTTTCTTAAGAATTTCCTTCGGCTGCGCGATATTGCCTTACATTCACACAGTATGTGTGTTATGTCTTCGCCGCAGAATCTACAAATGTCCGTATCTGACAATTTGAGTCTCTTTGCGTGTTTCAGCAGGAGAATTCCTATTACTGTCCTAAGCTTATCCCTGTTTAATTTGATCAACTCTCTAGATCTTTTACCATCGAGAAGTGGCCATAAAGTCTATTATCATCAAGATTCGACCATCTTAGGTTGGCAGTCTTTATTGTCTTTTCCTCACCCTGCAGAGGAGTGGTTTGATATTGGCAATCTCAATACTATCGAGTAGTCCTCCTCTTCTTGCGAGCTCATCAGTTTGTGCAAGTCTTTCTACACCACAGGATCGTGGCACATAGCACAATCACACCCGGTTCTGAATGGAAAATGCTTTGAGCATTATTCGACAGCCGCTGGCCATTGCCTTTAGTGCGGCCTGGCTATCTATGTTGATAGCGATATCTTTTCTAGATACCAATCGCATCTACATTAGCTTAGCTGGCCTGAAGACAGCCAGAATCTCTGATTGAAGGAACTGCTTGCGTCCGGTAGTCTTTTAGACACTCTTAGATCTGGGTCTTCTGAGAAGATACCAAAATCTGTTCCTACCTCTGTTGTCGAGCCGTCTATGAAAATTGCAATTTCATTTGGCTCTATATTCTTGACAGTCCTTCCTCTCCGAATACATCTTATCATACGGAATAACGAAGTCGATCAAGGAAGCAATTTCATCCGATAAAATTGGATTGCCTGGCAATAGCGCCGCTAGGATCGTGGCGTGTCCGAAGCTACTGTTCTTGAAGTGACCCGTATCGCACTGTTACCAGCAAGTTTTTTCATCTGTAAATCAAGCAGTGTTGGGTGCAAAAAGGTGTCCAATGCTGCCGTAAGGGTGGTACACTTGTAATGGCTATGGATCGTTTCTAATTTGTTGCTTTCCACAATCCTAGTGCGCCATATTATGTCAGGTTGGGTCTCACAACCACCGTATAGAGCCAAATTTTTCCTACAGTTCTTTTGCATATAAAAAGAGCATTATATGCCATTTTGATTCTTTCCGCTGCGTTGAGATTTGAATTCAGTTTTTTGTCCAGAATTACACCTAGATACTTCGCACTGTCCGAGAGGCACAGTTCCACTCCGTTGAGTCTTGGGATTATAAATTGCGATATCTTGTTCTTTCTGGTAAAGAGAACCAGTTCCGTTTTGGAGGGGTTGACATTGAGACCACAGCTGTTTGCCAAAGTGCTGATCATCTTCATGGCAACCTCCATAATCTTACCTAAAATTTTTAAGTATTTCCGAAGCACTACTATGACCACGCCATCTGCGTATGCCGTGGCGCTTATACCCATTTAATTACGTTTTAGTAAGTTTGCGTTATCTTTGCAACTGGTATAACTGCTGCATATGATTAAATGTCGCTGACGCGAACATAGGAGGAGTGTAAAGCAGATTTCCTCAGCAACCTTGGTCAGTAAATGAACGCCAAATACTGCTGTTTTGGCAGTTTCGTTTTAAATTAAAGATCCCGGCCTACTAGCCCAAGAACTAATAGATCAACGAACTTATTAGATGAAAAACTCAAAGACTTCCTGTCCTCTATGCATCTTCTTCTTATCCTTTTTTAACCCTTTCCTCGTTATACGAACTTATGCGTAACGAGTTTCCCATTTTTACTGCATCGCTGCTGCTCCGCTTATGGGGTTGGCTAATGTCGCAGACCGCAGAACGCGTCTACATAATGCTCGGTCCTGGATCGCTTCAGTGGTTAGCCCCAGGCGTTGTTGCGCATTTACCATCTGAGAAATCCAGGAATTCTTTTTCCGACCTCGTTTTCTAACAGTTGGAGTGACCGTAGTTGATAGTGCCTTTTTAACCGGATTTTCCGCAGATCTTCTTTGAACGTGGCAATACCAGCTTATTCTATTCGCCTCAAGCTGTTCGGTTATCGAATTCCTTATATGCAGACTTCCTCTTATACGCGTAGATCTAATGCAAACGCGTTTAGTGACTCCACTAGACATCCTCATCCTCTATGCATTATAAATGATATTACTGGTGATAGCTACGAGCTGCAATAAGGGTAGACTGCAAAACCTCTCGTCTTGACATTTGTCTACATTTATTTTGAAGGCCAATTCTTGTACAAATTTTCGACTAATGACTGTTCTTTCAAAAGAGCCTTAAACTTGTTCCAGTACCTTACTTAACGTCCAACGGCGCTTAAGAAATGGCTAGTTTTGAACAGATGTGATCCAAGAAGCATTTTGTGATTATTGGGATAAGTAATTTAGACCACATCTGCACTAAGAACTTCTATTTTTAACACAATCTCAAAACTAGGACTTTGTTAGAGAAAGTGTTCCTAAATATCGGGCTGAATCAAAATAATCAATTATTGAGGAACCGACTGTAATGGAGGAGAAAATTAGATGAGCTAAGGGTGGTTTTCTAAATTGGAATTGCTTTCGATTAACTTTCGTTCTAAGCCGTCGTTCATTTTCGATACAAATGTGCATCATTCGCAAACATGTGGATTTTCGTGTGTTTGACCACATTTGTTCACATATATTGACAATAATCAGCATTGATTGGAATTTAGAAAATCATTCGTTGGCTACGACGAATTGGGCTTCATTCGTTAGATGTGAGTTTAACTCTGAACACAGAAATCCCTGGTTAACAGTGTCAAAAGCCTTTAAAGAAATCTAAAAGTAATGGAAAGGTTACTTCCTTTCCATCCAAACCAATGCTAATGCCGTCAATCACTATTAAGAGTTCAGAGTCTTTTGCGTAGCCCCAAAAAAAAAAAATCTAACGGTGTCGGATCGCTCAATCTTGGTGGCCAATTGACGTTGCCAAAACGTGAAATTACGCTACCTGGAAACTTGTCACGCAATAAAGCTATAATTGGTCGTGTTGGGTGGCTTGTTGCCTCGTCTTGTTGGAACCACATATTGTCCAAGTCATGATCTTCAATCGCCGGCTAAAGAAAATCGGTTATTATTCGACCATATCGCTCCGAATTGACTGTAGCCGTCTGCCCATTGGCATATTTGAAGAAATAAGGACCAATGACACCTTCCAACCATAGAGCACACCAAACACTTGTGCTTTGTCTGGATGCAACGGCACGCCTTCGATCACTTGTGGGTGACGCCAACTTTGTTTGTTTCCAGCAATATTTTCTACTGAGCGTGCTTAACGATGATGCAGAAGCCTTACGTCATCAGTAATGCTTCCACTCTCTTCAATTTCCTTCACAATTTTACTGATTGCTAACGTAGTCGGTCGATTATAACCACCATAATCATCGCGTAATGCGCGAAAAGTGGCTACGTTTAAATCCCCACTTTTGTAGTAAGTTTTAATAATTTTAACGCGTTGTTCGATTTGTAAGCGATTCATTATTGTAAATGGCAAATATTCAACTAATAGACTTTTCGCTGTGAGGTTATTTGATAAGTAAGGTCTATGCCAATAAATAAGCAACAATTGTGGATTTATTCTTCAAAAACTCCTCGATAGTTTTGACCTTCGTATGATCGCTTCTAACAAAAGCTATGGTGGTCACAAGAATAATATTGTTATTTACTCAAAATCGCCATAGATTGAACTTTATTAATCAATAAAATTCTATATTGATTTCATAACAGATATGTATTTAATTTAATGAAAACTTCAAACTACAAAAGTTCCTCGTCTGTTTTAATTGGCATTCTCGTTAAGCTCAATCGCACCTTTTTCATTTCCATCATAACCTCTGTGCTACTGTGTTCCTTCAGAACAGAGTATTTTGAATCTTTTGTATCAAATGCATGTGGGATGTATGTATTTCTACAGCCACTGCAGTCTGTAGTCTTTCACTAACCAGATTTATATTACCATAGAGAGGAAATCTGAGACATGGAACCATTTACCATGGTAAGATAACTTTTGGAAAAAATTTAATTGAAACAAGATTTTATTTTCACGTAAACTTTAATAATCAAGGGATTACTTCGCTTAATACACAGAGAAAAGATAAAAAATAATAATAAAAGAAACACACACACCCGCACATATATATATGTGTTTACAAATTTGTAACAAAGGTTATACTCGTACTCCCAGTCATTCGTCCTTTCCAGCCGACTGAAATGCTTTGGGGAAAGTTTGGGAAATATCAAGCCATTACCTTTTAGGTATTCGGGTTCTTTGTCATTTATGCAAATTACCATACCTTGCGCACAGTACTAACTTTCTTCAGTCCATTGTGACAGTAACAGTAACATGTTGTCTATTCTGTTTCTCTCTACCACTCATCTACCACTACGTATCGGTAAGATTTCAGTCAATGTAGAGTAGGAAGAATATTATCCTGGGAAGTGAGATCTTTTGGTTTTATTTTGAAGGGCTCGGTGAGAACTTAATTTTGGATTAGAGCAGCAAACAATCCCAAGTGCGTACACCTACATATCTTGAATAATTAATCTGAGGTACGCAACAGCATTCTATGAACCGAACGTGACCCTCGCCACTAGGATGCTCATCGGATGTTCTTTTGACATCCTTCTTCAGTGAACAGCCCCAGTGGTCTGCCATGCATCTTATCTTTCTGACACAAACAAGCATGTGTACATTATAAGTTGCAAATATGTAGATATGTAGGGGTGGGAGTATAAGTATGTATAATTTGGATTGGCTAATGCACAAGTGAAGTATTGCCTAGGGTTGCCGTTTAACATTTCAAATAGGGACTACGACATGAAGTATTTTAAATCAAATGTGATAGATGGCTTATGATATATGATTTCTTGTGAAAGGCTTAAATTTCTCCTCATCCACTGACATTTTGGAGTGGTATTCATAAGACTGACCTGAGCTCCCACAAATGCAGAATACAAAGACTCTGAACTCACGTATACTTCTCAATCTCTAAATAAGTGAGAAATTTCTAATGATATTGAGTAGTATACAGTTGTTTTAAAAATGGACATCGGTATGAGCCTCGACATAAAGGGTGCCTCCATCACAAACAAAATGTATTGACTCCCAATCAGTCTTGCACACTACGAAACCTCTCCTATGTTATAAGAACAAAGTAAAACTTCAGTGAAAAGTAAATAGAAAAGGATCCTGAGCCATTCCATAATATTCCGAATTCAAAAATAAGGAGCTGGGAGAAAGGTGGAAAACGAGGATCCCCGAGGATCCCCGTAATTAAAAAAGGATTGATATCAGATGACCGGTTGGATTTTTTAAAAGACCACCTTCGTCCTGCAGGCTTGTGTTAGTTCCACGCTGGTAGTGATAAATTATTTGAGGTGTTGCTTCCAAAATGTCAAAGTAACCAGGTACCCGTACGCCCCTAGTTTTAATCACAGAGAAAAAATTACTTGTCTGGCTATGTGTGTGTCTCTAAAGTCATATCAATGGGGTATTCCTTGAGATATTTCCATTTGTATTTATCCAGAAAGCATACATTGTTTTAGGCCTCATAGTTCTATGCAAAGATAAGTCCATGAGATGAGAAAATAAGAATTTTTGACTATAGCCTGAAAGTTCCAGTGGTTCAAGGGCAAGAAGACAATCTAGAATTGACTCATTTATAATGCCGATTCCAATCGGGCAACACTCTCGAGGCAGGCTTAAGGATGATGATATGTATGGTATGTGCTTTAGATACAAATGTGGGCAACTAAATTCCGAATTCGACAACATCACTGTTATATCTACGTATTCGCATTGTGGAGAAGGAAATGGTAATTAATCGTCGAAAGTTATCGAGTTCTTTACTATGAAGCGATTGGTGTCACTAATGCCGGAGTAGGAATGGGAGGCTCCTTTATTTGTTTCGTGGACATGTACAACCTGCACGACATAACATTCGGAAACAGGCACGGGTGATTGTCATCGCGATCTCCTGATCAATACATCACCAACTTTTTCGACTTTGTCGATGGATCGATAGAATTAAATACAAATATAGTTGGCAGAAGTTTATATATTCGAATCACTGCGTAGCCAAATCACAATTGCGAGTATCAACGGCAGTACAGGGTCAGGAAAATAAATGAAAAGACTCAATTTTTTAGGGCTTCAATCATCAAGGCTTATGACTTCCCCATTGTTTTTAATATTCCCTTTCCATCACCACTATCTAGCACAAATGACCAGTTGCCTGCTGCCTAGATGCCAAACAGATGTGTTAAACTCCGATGCCAAGTTCCAGCCAAGAAAAAAGCCATATCATACAAGGCTTCATGGAGCAGAGGAGACATACTGAATACGACATGATCCGAGGGCATCGAAAAGTGGCAAAAGGGGAAAAGACGTGTCAGGGCAATTTAACTCGAGCTGTTGTCCGAATGGACTACCATGAGAATACCACCATAGCAAAGACGCCGTACTTGTTAAGAATTTGAAAGGAAATGTTCTGGAGACTGTAAAGGGCAAAGATAAACAAACTTCTGCCAGATAGAGTGATAGAGACTATCGTCAACTCTGCTGCAACTTAGGATCACAAAATTCAAACTGAAATCTGAATGAACATATCAGTGCAGTGTTAGGTCTGCTTAATCTGCTACTTTAACCTAAAAATATCAGATCGATACCCCCCACCTTAACATTACCATTTATACCCATTACTGCCTTTTAATATCACCAACACGTTTAATGTCAAAAAAAATTCTTAGTTCTTAGTAAGAGCATCGCAACAACGGCTAAAATCAATGACTTACTGCTCCAATTGCTGTCACATCCACCGTATTCGCCCGATTTGGCTCCCTCTGACTATTATCTCTTCCCAAACCTCAAAAGATGGCTCATTAATAAAAAATTCAGCTCACGCGACGAATTCATCGATGCTACGGAGGAGTATTTTGCAGGCCTTCCGTAAAATTACTTTTCGGACGGGATCAAGAAGTTGAAAAATCGCTAGAATATTTATTTTCATTCCCAAGGAGGTTACTTTTCACCCCACCTAGCAATTGTTAGATGTCCAATTTGTCCATCTGCACTTACATTCAGATCCTACTTCCATAATATCATGAGTGAAGGGCCTATATCATGGCATACGAAATAGGAGAAGAATACTGCCAGCGGAAGACTTTCGGCAGCCCTACTTGTGAATCTCTGACTATCAACTCGTGCCTGCATACAGTGAATGCATACGTTCATTAGGGTTAAGCTCTTACAGATACGGAACAGTTGCAGTTGATATTCATACAGATACTTACATATTCTGTACTCGTACGGACGTAAGTGCAGATGTGTGTATATAGAATAATCAGTTTGCTATCCGTTGATGATATGACTAACAGCGAAGTTAATTATATGAAGGAAAGGGGTGAAATTTAATGAGCAGATTTTTCAACATTAAGTACTGACTTTGGACTAATACTTGACTTTTTAAATGTTGTCAATATAAGTCGAGTGGAATGCTCAACTTGTTTACATAACTGAATTTCATCTGCATAATCTTTCAGCCTCCAAGATGCATGAACGATTAGTCTAGGTCAATTGGAAAAATAGCAAGAGCGCCCTATGTAAAACGGCTGGCCGGATTGCTTTTGAAGGGTTATTTCAACTTAACATATAATTATGTGTCAGAATAGTATGATATAACAATTGACCTAATTTCTCCCGCCAAGTTGGTTCTATGATCATTTTTTAAAGGACTGCTCTCGTAGGGAATCTGCAGAAGAAAATTTTATCAAAAACAGAAGGTGAAGTCTGTTGGGAAAAGTTTCTTCCTTGATGTCTAATGACAGAGTCTTGTTTTCTTTCTTAGTATTTTGAAAATTTTAAAAAAGAAAGTTATCGTCATTTCACTCGGTTATATAGTTTACCGAGGTCAACTTTGTTAAAGTGAAGTTTGTTTTTGGTCTCCTTTACCACAGCATCTTGACACAGGTGCACGGATTTTCTCTTCAAAAATAGTTTATACTGTAAATTATTAAAAACTAATCACTGATCCGTTTCAAAGTGCATAGAGTGCTTTTGCTAGGATACTTTCTGATTCTTTTTAGTTGTAATGACTTTCTCGTTAGAGATGAATTTTTATCTCAAACAAAAATCACAAGTGTCAACTGTAGAGCTCCTACAATGTCCATTTCGGATGTCATTAAAAAATGAAAAAAAAAAAATAGAATCTTCTCACTTAAATTGTCATTTCAATATGAAATTTATCCTTGTTTCAAAAACATGAAAGTGTTCAACTGCATACCTAGGTTTAATAGATAAATGCAAGTCATATCTGAACGCACAATAGTTAGGTACCTCTTATGAACTTGATTGCTTCCGGCCTACATTTTTAAAAGCCAATTTATTTAGAAAGAGAAAATATGCCCAAAACGGTGTAGGGACTACTTTCAAGCCGATGATGCATAGGCGGGATAGCTCGTATTGTGCGTCGTTGAATCTTTTCCTTCAAGGCCCAACTAAGCAAACGGGATTAAATACTTTTCAAAGGATTTTTCTTTTGAAATGACTGAGGATATCTTCATCCATTTTTGATAGAGTCCATTCTTCGGTGCCGTACAGTATGATCAAGGTCTTATATACTCGCAGAGTCTTTATAATTTTTTGTACTCAGACCTTACTATTCAATTGCCTTCTTAGCCCTAAGAATCACCGATTAACAAGAACGATTCTTCGATTTATTTTTGCTGGGAAGTTTCTGGCAGAATTTAAAGCAAAGTAAAGGAAAACAAAGTCCCTATGTAATGGGTGACCAGATAAGAAAGTTAGATATAAAATACGAATTAGTTTTGAAGCTACTTTCATGCCATTATATGTGAATTATGACATCATTCAAATGGCCGCCTCGGCTTCCCTAGCAGTGCCTTAAGAGGTCAATTTAATTTTTGATTACTCGGCCCAATATGTACGGTGGTATTCAGGCAATAGCTTGTCGAATGGTTGCCTTGAGCTCGTCCAAAGTAGTTGGCTTGTTAACGTAGACTAAGGACTTAATGTAGTCTCAGAAAAATAATCAAGTGGTGTCAAATCGCATGATCACGGCAGCTAATTGATGAAGGCTCGCCGTGAGATGATCCAGTCGCCAAATTTCTCCCTTAACACCTCGAGCAGTGCGTCGTTTGTACAAGATGTAGCGATGTCTTATTGGAAACACAGTTCGGCCATATCGACGATCTTTGGCTGAACATTTATGGATTGTGTTTGCTCTAATAATGAAAATTTTGATTCTTGACATAGCTGCTGAGCCAAAAATGGGTCTCTTCCGAGAAGCTGATTTTTTGGCCAAAATCCGTATCATCGGCCAACATTTTCAGTGCCCAATAAGCGAACTTACGGCTTTGTCTATGATCGTCTAGCTTCAATTCCCACGTCAACACAATCTTTTAATTACTGATTAAAGGTGCTAGAAGACCTCCGGTTAGAAATAGATCATACTAAGGCTGAAAACCTGATTTACTGTTTTCTTTACCGAAAGTCACGATACCTATTTAGAAGGAGTCATAGAGAAAAAATGTTAATGTAATGTACTCGTAAACCATCATAGAAACAGCTATTGCGATGGGGTATCTGGTCACAGAAAAATCTATTTTAAGTGGAAAGTTTATTTGACACTGTACAAGGAATATGAGGCAAAAATATCAGCGCGACAGATTTGGAAATTTTTAAATGTCAAAAAGTGGAAGAAAACGCATTCGTCATGGATGATGTCACAATAAGAAATCTGTAGTAACTGAGTTTCTGGTTTTGCGAAAGTCGTATGAAGATACAGTCCAAGAGCAATAAAGGCTCAAGTTCCAGCTGAGGATCGAGAAAGAGGAAGAAGCCGACAAAAAAATAATTCTGCCATTCAGATAGAAAAACATCAACAAATGGTTCTAAGGTTCGCAACTATAAGCAAACCTACGAGGCGCACAAAATTATTGCAGATATTTGTATGCTTAATACAGGAATATTTCATTGATCAATGAAAGAAAACAATGCCATTAATTTTAGCTCTAGCAGCTAAAGAAGAATATTCGTGTGGAAAAATGGGCACTGTGCTTACGAAATGTTATGGAAAATTCTCTAGAAAACCCTGTAATTGAGAGGCGAATCCAGTGCTCATTTACGGCACAAAGGCTTTCGCATCTAGCTGGTAAAAATCTGCATTGCTAATCTATAAAAAATGATTAAAATCACATCACTTGCTGACTGTGCGCAGATATTTATATTTTTTGTTTGTTTGTTTCGGAACGAAACACTTAAGCGAGTAACTTCTTATGATTTGCTCTGACTAAAAAACACAAAGAACATTAACTCTGATTAACATGTTTTTATCTTTCGAAGAAAGATGATTAAGCATTGAATTGGCATAGCGCATTCAATACCAGTGCCCCCCACATCAGCGTAGAGCACCTACAGCCGTTGCAAACATAGGCTGGACACTCACAAAATTAATGATCTAATATGTCATCACCAAGGTCTCAAGAACGGAGTGTCAATTACGACACCACTAAGCAGCCAGCTGTCTTTTTGCAGGATTCTCAAAAATGTCAGAAAGCTTTCGCTTGTTTTACCGCCCACCTAGAGAGAAATATTACTTGCAGTTATGCACATATGAAGTCAAATTCTCAATGGATGGGCTAACCGCAAGTTCGAGTCCTGAAAAACTCTTCTCCCCACATTTTTCATTTTCTGTGACCCCATTGTGACCTAGGACCCGAACAAAACTCTGTGAATTCAGCCTTTACACTGCGTTCAGTGCAGTATTGCATAGAGCATCGAATATCCCCTCTTGAAAGCCCGGAGCAAGTTTTTTAAACCATAAATGAAATCTTACGCATCCGTACCCTAAAAAACCAAACGTGCTGCATTCTGAATCATTTTGGGAGCAGACTGTAAGAATCTTTCCTATCTGAGATTCTGGCCGAAGCTTTTGTATATTTTCAGTGAGCATATCTTTAAAACCAGAGTCAAAAAGCAGTAGTCGCTGAAAGTTATCACCATATATGAGTACCACTTGTCTTTGAGTTGTCTTTGAGAGTGCAGCTCATAATACAAGGGGAAGCAGATTCATCAGCATTCTCAGACTAGAAGCCAGCATGCCAGGAGAACCCTAGTTATTTACTTACATCTCTTATAAAAAAAAAAAGATGTATGACCATAGTTTAGTAATTTTACTTCTAAACATCGATTATGTATTTTGTAATTAATTCGCCCTTCACCTTTATCTCCATAAAACAACAGACGCATTTGTGTCTTACGTTATATAAAAATATAGGTTATCCTCATGACTGGAGTTTCTTGAATTTGTTCTTAGGATTAGGTGAATCCACCCACAAAAAACTCAACCAGGATTTCTGCTCGACGATGATGAATCCGTCAGTCAGAATATGCTTCTTTCTGTTAGGCGGTTTTGTTTTCTTTATTTAAATAAATATTTAAAAGCACTCCTTATCCTCCTTTTATTGGCTGAAAAGAATTCATTTCCGAACTCCAAATTGGTTAGTCTACCATTGAAAATTGCTAATCCCCTTCTTCCTCGTATTTGTGTGAAACATTCTCCAGGAAATGCTTTTAAATTCAACGAATTTCCTCTCACATTGGCAGGAAATTTAAATTGATATTTTGTATAGTATGTTCCGCAGAGTGTAGCTCCCTTATTCGTGGAAAAAAAAATTTGCGAAAAACAATTTAACATTTTCTTGTATCTACGTAGATGAGTGTTTATCCGATATGTAATATGTTGGCTTAAAATATTCTTCCAGATACGGTAGAATACCTCACGTCTCTTTCACATTACTTTCTAGTCAATTATAATAAACGATTGCGCCTATATACACATACGTAAAGTGTTTAGAAATCGATAAAACCTATCTAGCTTTGGTATTCGTATGACTACCATTCTCGTACAGAGCCAGTTAAGTGTCGATTTTTGTGCCCGCACAGAATGTTTGTAATCCGATAATAGAGGTTTTAGTAGTTTTTGGCAATTGAACTGCCTAAACACCCACTCAATATCATTTGCAATCGAGATGGAGAGTTCAATTAAAATAAAGTGCCTTCTCGTGTTTCTGCACTTGGGATGTTCGATTTTTGGTTACTTTATTTTTCATAGATCTTGTGCACTACTCCAGACACATGCGAAATGTGTGGGCATTTACGGATCGAATTTTCATTCGAGTACTATCGGCAAGAGTTTCATGTTGCATATCCACACTGTGTAGCTCTGGCAAATGTGCCAGGAAAGATTCATCGCAAACCGACAATTTGCGTCCTACTCCAGTCAGACGGCAGACATTAATTGACTGATAGAGAAGTAGATGTACGAGTATGTATCTAGAACGATTGCAATTGAAGCAAAACTCAATGTATTCCCTGAACTAATGCATATTTAATAAATCGTATAGAAAAATGGGATTTCTGTTTTTTAGACACTTGTATATATTTAGAGAGATTTTTGAACACAATCCAGTGTTTCCATGAGAGAGAAATATCCGTCGCATTTATGTACAATTTTTAAATGGAAATTAAGTTTTAATATTGGTATTATGTGTATTAACATTTATCATTCACAAATGGGCCTCAAGAGCTTGGTCGGAAAGAAAAACGAGAATTTTTGGAAAGTGTACATTTTCATGGAATTATTCATATCTTTGGTGTCAATCCATTTATGTAATGGGATTTCATGATGTTTGGAGAGAAGACTCTTACACTAATGGACTTTTTTGAAACAAACACTATAAATATAATTGAAGGGAGGATACCTACTGATACAAAAAAATACATATTTCAAGACTTGTTAAGCTTGATCATTGTTATAAACTTGCTCTTAGTTTGCTTACCACAGTTTAGGGACGACCTGGGTCTCAAACAATAAACTTGTAAGCATCTTTAGGCAAGGTCTTCATCTACCGCGTTGTCGTCGAACCCAAAAACTCCATTCTACATAACTTTTATGATCAGTATACGAGTATCTTTAAATGTTCCATTGTACCATATTACACTCGACATAATCTATCATCTTAAACCACCAATTGCTGAATTATTGACCATTTTCGCACAACACTCTCTTTGGAAGATGCAGTGGGTCAGGGAGGCATAAGAAGATTGCGAGTTTAAAAAAATACTGCACCCGTTTAGGAAAGTGTTAAAGGAGACACAAATTTGTCGATTTGACGTCGTTCTCAATGTAAAGATCTTAGTTTGACGACTTATAAGAAAAAAATCGTGGAAGAGTCAAAGTCGAATTCGAAATCGACCATCCTTCCGTCGAAATTCCTGTGAATGGGCATAAAATCAAATGGCATTGCAATGGCAGTTTAATTGGGTTTACTTTGCAGCAAATATGGTCCACATGAGATTACTGAAACGCCGAAATAATCAACCTATTGAAGGAAACATTCGATTAATGCATATTTTCGTGAAATTGGCCTATTATTTGGCCTTCAAGATCTTGCCATTTGATGGTTCTTGATTTTTTTTTTTCGGGACACGTAAAGTCGCTACTCTACCCTGACAAACTAACAACAATTGACGCATTGGAAGCCGATATTATTCGTTATATTGATGACACAAACAACAAAACAATCAAATTTGTGGCCGTATAATACTTACATAACTCGTTGTGCCTTGCCACCGTATACAGTTGTAGAGATCTAGTGTCTTGCGAATTCATGAGGATAATGTTAAAGAGTCGAATCTGATTGCAATCCTTTTTTTAACACTAAGGCTCTGAGCGGAACTGCTAATGGGCTTTACAGAACAACGTGCGTTTCCAATTGTTATTCTCCACAAACTGTCCAACTTAGGAAGGGATGCTGAAATTAGGCATCGCTCCGAAAAACCTATCTTGTTGGATATTTTCATAATCGATTAAAAAGGGGTGAGTATCCATCTGAACTTCGTAGACTTTCTCTACGTTCTGCTGCAGTGCGAAGTTTTGTCCAATTTTTGGACAGCTGGGCCTTATTCTATCCAGCTGCTAGTGTTCTCTATTCATAAGATATTCAACCAAGCCATCAATTCGGAGCTTATGCGGATGCGAGCGTTGCACAAGTCGGTACAGGAACGACTACGTACATTTCAAAGTATTCCAAAAGTGCATAACCAGATGGAACAGTACTGTTTATATGGTCGAGCGGTTTTTGAAAGTAAAAGACGCATTAAGTCTTTACGTGAATGACTGCGAAATGGACCCAATTATGCCAGGAGACTCAAAAATAATCGAATGCTGTGTCCAGTTGCTGAAACCTTTTGAAGAAGCGACAGGAGAATTAAGCAGCTCTAAGACGCTTATATCATCTGTAATTCCAATAACTCAAATGCTTATGAAAAAACTGGATGACCATTCAACTAGATCATAGGACTCTGATCCGATTAGGTTGGCAGCACCACTTTAAAAACGGAAATGTTTTCTAAATTCTCGGCCTTGAACAGAAATCGTTTATTTCCTATATCCACTTATTTAGACCCATGCTAGAAGCACACATTTTTGAAACCGTTAACAGAAGAAAAGATAGAAGAAGAAATTCTGAGAGCTCAAAAAAATCATCTTCATGATCATGACAGTACGAGTTCTCCAAACTAAAACCAATCTAAACGAACGAGAATGCGAGATTCCTTATGTTTGGTGCAATTGATTGACCATTCTTCAGAACAACCTGGCACGTCCAGTACCGCTAGGAAACCCTGTGTTTAAAAAGTGATCTGCAAGCGATGCTAGATTCGTCAAGTTAAGATGACGACCTTGTCCAAAGATCAGATAGTCCCGGAACAGACCTTAAAAATGAGTTAGTGTCATGTCGCAGCAAAAAAAGGACAAATTTATCGAAAAGTCCTCTTATCCGGTGGAAAGATAATAAAGAATTTAAGATGTTATCTGCAATAGCACGAAGAAATTTGTCACCTCCCCCAGCCAGTGTTCCTAGCGAATAATTGTTCAGTGGTGCGGAACTAACTAACGACCCCTTGCGAAATCGCATAGACCCAGAAAAGGCAGCCAAGTTGCTGTTCATTAAATATAACGCACCTATGTTTATGTTTAAGTATTAAAAGTTTCTTTTCGTTCAAATAAAAATCACTAATCTGAAGAACTCTCCCAACATGAGATGCTTTTCAAATTCTCTCAGCTATTGATGCTGCAGGGTTCAGGTTTGTTATAGGGAGTTTCTGAATTCATTCTGGTCAGTTTGTCAGCCTTTTTTATTACCATCCGTGCCATCATGCCCAGGAACCCTTTATAGTTTTGTTTTGTTCTTTGAGCTAAGTTTCTTGGAGGTTTTTGAAGCATTATATGACTGATTTGGAGTCAAGGATATGCGAGCTAAGGGCATTTAAAACTGCTTGACTGTCCGTGATTATACTAATGTTTCCGCCTTTGGTAATGGAATTGTTCATAAGGTTTACGCATTTTTGGATGTCGTCAGCATGGAATACATTAGGACTCTTTCCCATAGCAATTGATATGATTGTAGGTGTTTGGTCGATGTATACTAGCTCCCACTCTCCCGATTCCATTCTTGAACCAACCGTTTACCACTTTATGTCGTTTTGGCTATTTGGTAGGTTATTGCTGACACATGCTTGTTTGCTGGGAATCTCTGTGAAGAATCATTTATCGAAGCATAATGTTTTTTGAAGGCGGTGTGTTACCGCACAGATCGTGTCAAGTTCTGGTAATTCGGAGAGCAAGATCTTTGATTCCGGATAGTCGAAAAGATAAAGCTCTTGCTGAGCTGCGTAAAGCCACTTTGTTGATAAAAAAAAAGTGTAGGGACGTTAGTCCTATTATTGCTTCTATAGCAGCTGTGGGGCAGGTCCTTAAGGCTTCGGAAATGCCCAGACATGGAAGACGCTGCACTCTTTTGAGCTTTCAAATAGCGGTCTTTTGCGTGGTTTAAGTCCACTTTCATTGCATTGACCCAGTTAGCAATCATTGGAGATATCACATAGCGGCTGCCAGCAGTTCTTTGACGTTTAAATTGAATACAACCGCTGAAAAAGAAAAATTCTGCCGGAAGGCCCAGAATTAGTTTAGAACCTATTAAAAAAAATTAGACCTTTACCCACACTTTTTGCGAAATTTAGCTCAAAAGTCCCAACTATCATGGAAACCTTACAGGAACTAAAGATACATTACCATCGTCTGTGTCAGAGACCACGGTTTTGGTTCGAGCAGCTAAATGTCGAGCATTATTTGTATCAAAAAATCATATGAAGTGACTTCATTAACGTGTCCCAATAGATACACTGGTGAGTCAACTCACTATAAAGTAACACCCGAAGCCGTGAATCTCAGGTAAGAGGACAATTTGAGAAGCTGTCTATCACATACTTCAATATTAATTAAAGCGATTGGAGTTAAAAAGACCTGTGACATTGACTACTTCCATAGCCCCGAAATTCCATTTCGCTTACATCTTTTTACTCGTCGATGCAACAGGATGATTAAGATCGACAAGGAGAAGCATCAAGTAAATACACAAGTAGATTGCCAACACTATCTCCCTTCAATGAATTTTCTTACATGTGCTGAGACCTAAGTGCGATGAGACATGGTGAAACTTTACGTCAGCAAACCACCAATATATCAGTTTACAAACGCAACTAAGAGATTAAATGGCTTTCGTTCATTAGAGGTCTAGATGTGAGATATTCTTTCACTTGTGTTGATAATCGTATAAGAATTGTTATCAAAATGAATTTGACTGGTCCGAAAGAAGTGTCTTAAAAGTCTCCGACAGTAACATGAACACTGATGACACCAATTGCTTTCCAGTTACTAATATGCTCCGAGTAGTGTACCATATGTATATAGTTTGAAAAGGAATCACAACTAGTCTCTGTGAAGTCAGATGCTTATATATGCAGAACAGAACATCAACTCATAATCAACTTTCATTCAAAATATGTATACAAGTTATTAGATTCCAACCAAAGCTCAGAAAAAAATCCAATAATTCCAAGACATCAGGTAAGTAATGTTCTATATTCGTTTTACCTCAACATTCCTTTTATCTTCCATATGGGCAATCAAAGGCGAGTTGATTTAAGACTCTTTTTGTATTCAGTTCCGAGCATCCATGTACAGAGTATGCTCATTGTTGGAGATACTCGTAAATTGGCATTTTTTTGCTTCCAGCAGTAAATATCAACAATCGTTCTACAATACTTTGAAATAAAAGTACAATTAACAGGCGTACCTGCATCCGTATGTATCCCTTAGCCCCATCTGGATGAGGCAGCATCAGCAATGTCGGGTAAACCTTTTGATTTCTTGTTTTTATTTTTTCTGCTGCACCCTTGTTCCGCATACAAATTAGCCCCTTTAGCTTCGGTACTTTTTAATATTGGTTGTAAGTGAGGAGGTATACGAGTACTATTGTCTGCCTGAATGAAGGTCTGT
This sequence comes from Volucella inflata, assembly GCA_928272305.1. NCBI lineage: Eukaryota > Metazoa > Arthropoda > Insecta > Diptera > Syrphidae > Volucella > Volucella inflata. The sequence continues at coordinate 77,298,663 of OV743717.1, read as the reverse complement.
AATTGTAATACTTCTTAAAGTTCATCTATTTTGTGTTCTTTTCGTTGCCGTTTTGTACCTTTTGTTTTGTTAGATAGATACTTGTTATTTTAACAAATCAATCAGTAGAATATACGAGCATGTTTGCAGAAATGTAGATATTCCAACGACGCACGTATTGTTTATCCAGAAATTTAGATAAAGGCACTCAAGTACTTGTACGATGAATATGAGTACAATGGATGTTTGCATGTAGTAATATCTACAGATGAAAGCAGACAAGAAACTTTGCCACCAAAGGAAAGGAATTTGTCAAGTGAAGCTGTAGAATTTCATAAGTTGCAAGAAGCTTTGCAAATTGCAGACATGACAATGTTTTGGATGTGCAAATATGTTTATTGTATCTATTGACATAGAAATTTCAGATGACTTTGTTATTCTGCTTTTGCTTTGCTATAAATACATACATATGTACATGTGTGTGTGTGTGTCTGCATGCACGAGTAAATGCGAACACAAGTAGATGAAAGAATGTTTAAACGAGCGATTCGTGCTTCACATACAAGTTAAGAATGCTTGCATGTTATTGAAGGAATAATGGCGAGAAGCCATATATACAGCTATTGAGTTGCATATTTTATACCGACATACGATACAATACATGTACAAATATGTTTGTGGTCTTATAATGGCAGAATGTGATGATGTGGTTCTCCCATTCGTTTCCATGAATTATTGGGTGTTTATAAAGTAGACACACAGTACGAATTGATAGTGCAAGTATTGCTTACAATTTTCTATTCGCCCCGCCCTATAGAACTCATAATGTTTTCATAAGAATTCAGAGAGAAGAAGCCACATTTGAAATAAGTTACCAACTGCCGTGCCAAGTTGACAAGTGCCTAGCTTAGGAATAGTTATGTTAAGTCACCTAAATATTGGAGAGATTAGTTATACACTTGGACTACTTTTCCTCATCCTTTACATAACCACACGACTGGATGTGACTTCTCGATAGGACTAAGTAGACCCAAATTTGAAGTCGTCATTCATATTATAATGTACACAATTTCAGATAATAAATCAAGGTTTCCTTAAGCTATGTTAAGAATACTTTTCTTCCTCTTACGTGACCTCAATATGCTCTTATCCGTCCAAAATTGGAGTAAAGTGCTTTCATTTGGTCAGGTGCCCATAATACCGCATTGTACCTCCTAGATAGGATTCAAAAGCATGCTATTGGACGCATAGGTAACGCCAACACTGAACAATCAATTGGCATTCTAGAATTTCGAAGAAATATCTCTTGCCTCGCCTTGTTTCATCGCTATTTTCACCACCAGTGCTCTACCGACGTTGCCAGTAGCACTCCGTCCCTTCAAACTTTTAATTGGAATATCCGCCTCGATATAGATGCTCGTCAGGATTCTCTTTAATCCGTTTACAGAAGTACTCTTGAGTATCGTGATTTATTCTTTCCTAGTCGTAAGCCTCGTTTATGGACTGCCGTCTTGAGCTCGCTGTTTCTCAACGAACTTACAACGGTTCTAGGCCATAATTGGATAAAAATCAACACTACCTCTTTTTCGATCGAAATACTATAATGCACTAAATTTAGTGTACAGAAAAATAAACAGCAGGTTTGTGAAGAAATTTCGTGATATTGGTTATCAACCACTAACCAAAAACGTTTCAGTGTTCTCCTTGTGGCGGTGAATATAGAGCCGTTGCCGAAAATGTCTGCTAAAGATCTCAGCAAATTGACATCAGCCGAACTAGCCTGAGGAGAATTTTGCATAAAGATGTCGGATTATTCGCTTACATTGAGTCAGGAATTGAAGCAAAATGATCACCCACGTCTGCACTTTAGCAGTTAGAAATTGACGTCAATTTTGCTCAAAAAAATCCAATGCATCCTGAACGCGTGTCTCTTTGGTGTGGTTTTTGGAGTGGCGGAATAATTGATCAATTTTTTTCCAAGAGGTCAATGGAAGAAGCATTACAGTCAATAGAAAGCGATATAGATGCATGATAGCCGCATGATGGCCAGAAATTGAGGATTTGCTTTGTTTTAAAAAGATTGAGCTACGCGCCATACAAACCGTCTAACAATCGATTTATTGCAACTAGCGTGTAGTCAGTCGTTTTGGTAATATTCCTTGACTACTACGGGGCTGAGATTTGACTCTTTTGGTTTTTTTTTTGTAAGGATTCGATGCTAAACGAATAATCCAGGCAATCGAGTACAATATTGGTAAAACTAACCGTGATATAGAACCGCCCAGGTGTTCCAAGCCAGGTAAGTAGTAAATATCGCGGTACCTGCTGTTATACATAAGCTACCATTTAACATGTGGCCTTGTGTCCTCTTATGGCTTAAGCTCGACTGGCGGCAGGAATCGGAACAGGTGACCACATACTCGTGTCGGAGCTGATAATGGGGCTTCAGTTTTATGTGCAGACCTTAAAGGGATGATTTCATATGGGCCCCCCGCCCAATTATCAAGGCTTCTTCCATCAATGATGTTGTCTAATTAAATGCGGGGGTAGAGCAAACCTGGACTTATCAATAACATCATCAGACCTTTATGGCACTGATGGTTCCTATGATTTGTCCAGTTACAAGCTTCCGGTCATAGGTTTTGTTTAGTAGCAATACTGCCGGTAGTCTATACCAAGACTTAGAACACGATACCGTGTGAGTTAGGAGCTCCCCTCACTTCGGTCCGGGCCTAACTTGTTGAGGTAGGTCCCCGTGTGGGAGTATCACGGTGGCTGTGGATTGAACCTAAAACGAAGAGATGGTGCACCTGATGGTCACACCCGTTTAAGAGTTGCAAGATACTGGGTGCTGTGACCCTAAGAATAGTAAGAGGTTTTGGGCAGGCCTCGACTCATACTAAGGGTGAAACTGTGCCCTCAACATAGTTCCGAATAGGTATCAACGGAATTGACGGAGAGCGATGGCAAGGCGTATCCTTGCTCACATGACTGTATGGGCATCCAGTGAACTTAAGTCTTTAAGACTTAAGACAGGTGTTCACGCAAATTATAAGATTTTATGTACCTCATATGAGCAAGGCTTGGTGCAATGAAAAGTTAAACTAAGGTTCCGTCTCTTCAGTACATAACCCTGATTCTTATTCTAAAGCAACCACATCCTTAATCTAAATGGTTAGCAATAAGTGGAAGTAATTATAAAGGCAGCTGAACCAGGCTTAAGGTCTTGCTGAACTCTTGTAAAACAGTCGATTGACATTGAGGCGATGAACTTGATACGTAAGGTTTATAAAACGACTTTCCTGTACCTCGACCTATGTATGTACTGCCTCGGTTTCGAGCTTTCGTTGACAGTTTACAATTTTGTTAAAACAAATTCAGTTGATATGATATCGCACGCATGTTGGGACATCAAAAAAGTTTGGCATTTTTATAGTTCCTAGCCAAAAAGGTGTTTTTTTTTTACTGGCGTCTTACTGAGGCACTCCGCGTTTGGCTTAATACCTCAATTTGGCAGGTCTAAGTGGCAACACTTCTGTTATGTTACCCAATGTGCAGAGAATTTTTTCCGTGAATGTCCACCTATGTACCGAATAAGGTTGCAAGTACCAGGTGCTCTTTTATTGAGTTCTGGAACTACCCGTTGTTACTGATTTGTTTTTAGTTTCCAAATGCTGCCAAAAAAAACAATTTAGCAGGTATAAGCTGGACAATTAGTTCTCGTCAAAAAGCAGCAGAATTATACTCAGTATCCCAAGATACAACAGACCTGCTGTAGTCAAGGAAGGCTTACCAGACTTGGTTATAACTTATTGGAAGAATCTGGCCAATGCAGGCAGGCTGGGCTCGGTTAATAGCGTAAAACTCTCAATTTGTGAGCTGTTTCAGGAACGAGGCATTATAACGTTCAAAGTGCAACGTTCACTGAGATGTAAGCAAATAACCTAAGCAACATCATTCGCAAGGAATAGAAATAATCAGCAATCTTGGATTAGAACATTGGACTGGTGGAGAACTTTTTTTATGATACTGGCGAAGCGGTAGATGCTGTTCGTGGATGGAGTAAATACAATTTCTGAGTGCAATGCCCACAATAGCAGATAGCAGCAGTTTGCAACAATATAAAGGTCGAACGAATCAATAAATACTTTATTGTTGTCGCTCTCTGTAAAATATCAAGTGGAGGATCTTTAGAGCCTCTGCTCCTACTGGTGACTCTGTTACCGATTTCAAAAGGAATTCGACAGTTTGCACAGAGAGCCTTAATGTCTTGTTTTAGACAGAAAGGACATTTCAGCTTAAAAAAAAGATAGCGAAAGGCAACTGATCGCAGTCCTATATACGGGAAGGGAGAAGCAACCATCATTCATCTTCCATTGAAAAGCTAGCATTGTTAGCCTTCCCACTTCAACCCCACAACAGAGACTTATAAAATTGGAAAACTATACAAGGAATGCCCTTAGACAGCCCAGCTCTAGACACCTTCAGAACTATACACAGCTACAGAAATCGTATGTACAAGAGGTTTGGTGTGATTGAGGCTTTAAGATCCATTATGGGATTCAGTACTTAAGTACGTGGATATACCACGTTGTCAACATACGAGTATGCATTCCGAGTTTATTAAAATTCATATTTGGAGAGAGTCTGCTTACTTCGTCATGTTGAAATCATTGTAAACATTTTTAACTAAGTATTGAAATTGATCTATTGGAAGAGCATATTTAGCATATGTTATTCCTGTTGTTGAACTAAAGAATGAACAACGTTCAGAAAGGCCGGAAATATTGGACGATGATCCCACTGTTACGCAATGGGAGCTTGGAAGGGAACTTAAGTCACATGATCATCCATCAACACCTAACAAATATGACAAAAGTCATAAAGTTGGGAAAATGAGCACCACACAACGTATCTGAAATAACCTCCAGGAAAAATCGAAACTTGCACTTCGCTTCCGTCGGGTCGCAATAGGAAGTAGTTTTTTTGGATTTTGAACTACGGGAAATGAAAAAATGAGTCCAGAAGACAGATCAGCACAACATCCCAAAGATGGAATTGACCCTCTTAAGATGCTACTGTCTGTGTGGTGGGATGTTAAGGAAATACTCGTAATTCCTTTTGGTCTGTTGCCTCGAAACCAGTTTACCATACCAGAAGTCTACTGTCAAAAGCTGACATTATAGTCAACGGGCCTTCTATTTCATAATAATAATGCTCGCCCTCATACAAGTAGAACCATGTGTATGATTCGGTTGGGAAAAATAGTGCATCCACCTTATTCTCCAGAACTAGCACCTGCAGGTTTTCACTTGCTCGGAAGTCTAAAAAACTCTCTTCATGCACAAATGTTTAGACGAAAACATAGTGACGACAACATTAAACAGTTGCCTTAGAGGTGTTCAGAGGGGTTTTATTGCATTGTTAAGCCCCAAATTACCAAAATCAAAATCTTTTCAAGTTAATTTAAGCGTCTATGGTTAATCCAACTTTTCTCAAACGAAAACTTCTAACAATTTAACAAATTAGAAATCACAATACGTATCCTTGGACAGACAACAAATACATTTGCACCACAATTTGTCGCCATTCCGTCATTGTCATTATTTTTGAATGATGCATTGAAAAATAAGTTTCCAGACTGACGACACCAGTGAAAATAGAACAAACATCTCATTATACAATAATATAAAAGAATGAAAACCCTTCAAGAGGCCAGGACATAACAACAACAATCAACCAATACTCGTACAGATGCTACGAGTACCTAAGAAAAGTCGCTTTTGTCCCACAGTGCGCTGTCAAAGGCTTAAAGGAGCTCTACAATGCTCTAAAGAATGCGTATCTAGAGGAGTTTATGGTTCATAGATTAAAAAAAAAATTAATTGTGTTCAGCTTTTGATTAAAAACAGGATGGTCTCCTTAAAGCAGGTGCGATTGGATGTTTTGTGAAAGAAGAAAATAGAATTCTTGATTGTATTCGAATTAAATTAGTGTTTTATGATTGTCTTAGTGCCGGTGTTTAAAACGTTTTCATCGAGGAAAACTGTGAAATGAATATGCTCTTATTTTTGTACTTAATTTCAATATTAACGTTTTGGATAGAAGGTAATGAAACTGTTTCAAGTTATTTTTGAAAGTATTATGGTCAGTACGTTACGTTAATGAGCCCACAAGGACCGTTTCAGAGAGATGTTTAGACTTAATTTATGGATGTTTCAGAAGTATTCCATCCAAGAATTTTGGGGAATGTGATAATAACTGATTGTACATACTTTGATGCGTTTAATTACTATGTTGTAAACATCGGCTGCAAGTTTAAATCATATCAATGTCAGCTCAGCCAGTTTATCTAGTTGGGGTGGATCATTGAACCTATTTGGTTTGTTTATGAAAAAAATGCTTACAATTGTTTTAACTGCATCGAAATCGTGTGAAAAATTTCCACCCCGCTAAAATAAAATCAAAAATTGTTCAAAAAAAACCAACATCCTCGGATACTGACGGATATAATGTTCACGACCTGCAACTGCTCAAGGGCAATGAATATTGGCTTAGTACTTAAAAAGTTGATCAAGTGCTGCCAACACAATTTGTGGAGACCCCAGACTTATATATTTTACACAATCCAAGAAGAACGACATCTACTGCTGCAAAAAGTAAGACAACGGTTACTTGGATATGGATTTCCTATAAAAAGGCGAACTAGAGCCTGATTTGTAATTTCCATCCCGCTGTCATTGGGGAAAAATATGACAGCATAAGAACTGAATTCAATAACCTCATAGACCAAGAGATCTTAATTAATAGCTGAGTTAAGAAGCCGCCTTCGAAATAGTCATCGGAAAGCATAGTCTACATAACACCATGTCTGACAAAACATTTAATATTTTTAGTTTTATAGCGGGTGTAACCTTTTGGCAGCCAGTATCTACATACATGGTTTCTGTATCTCAAAATCCAAAATGAGATTTAGCTTTCCCTGATCAATCAAAGGTCGAGCAGCTTGATCAGCGATCGACGCCAAAAACTCTTCTTGCATGTACGAAATTTTTCCGGATCAAGATCGACTAGTATCTTACCACATTGCAGCTAGAGTTCAAATGTATATATCACAGCCAGATTAAAGTTAAGTTAGATGACCAAATGTTCGATGCCAGAAAATCTGCAATCACAAGACATCACTAGAATCTTTGGTGATGATATGATCTATCTCAAGCTCCCTCAAAATTATATCATTTACACGAAAACCATAGAACACCAATGGGAATATTGTCTACAAGCCGCCAGAGAAGCTATTTCTGATATGATCTGTTTTGAGGCACAGGTTTGACGATGGGTGTGGGCAGGTACATACCGCTAAATAAGAATCACATAAAGTAGCGATGCACCAAAGGAAGTGAGCTGTACGAACCAAAAAGAAGGGAAGGACAAATGCTTCTCAGACCAACAACCAATATTTGTTTGTCGAATCTAAAGCCTCATACGAAAGCGTGCATAGGGACGGGCTGTATCTAGTTTTAACATCCCTGCTACACCATTCAGTTTGGGCAGAACTAGTATGAAGAACACTTCCTGTTACATCTGTGTCGGTAATAAATTAAAAATGTCAAAAAGGGCTTAAATTATAAAAGCGACGCGCTGTCGACTGTCATCGGCGTATAAAAAACAACCGTGCAAGAAGAGCATGACCGTTTCTTTATTCTCACTACTGGTTATGCAATGTCAATGTTACATTATGTGATTGAGTGTACAAGGCGAGCCTTCAATGTAGCTATTTTGACTCTAGAATGTGAGAGCAGACAAAAAGGGTCGGACGATAAACGAGGGCAAAACGGAGTACATACATGCTGTTTTCATATAAGGAAGCATATCACTGATCAATTGGCCAAAGCGTCGTCAATTCGTCTTCCATAGCTCCGTGGCTGAGAGGAGATTTAATCACAAGCTGTACGGTCAAGTCAGATGTCAATAATAGCTGAGATGGCTGTTGAGTGGATGTACATCATAGCTTCAGGCCAAAGAGTCTTCCATTGCAGCTCCAAGTGGTAGTGCAGCAGTTGACGATGTTAATATTGTATTAACCTTTCTATTCATTTAAAAACAAAAAGTTATACAAATGTGAATTTTTACAATACTCACTAAAGTTGGTGTAAACCAATTCATTTTAGAACCCTTACAATATTTATCTGAAACAGTCATATACAGTTTCCTTAGTGAAATTAAAAAATATCTCATGACATAGAAGTGTAATAAGGGAACTTCAAGTTTTTTATTTCTGTCTTTCAGATTGCTCAAATCTGAATATAATAGTTTAAGTGGGATACTTGGCTCCTGGTAACCATTATTTCACACCTCCAATCGGATACTGGATTTGTTGATAACTACAAATAGCCCCAGCCTCAGAACATTTTTATTTGAAGGGCTTTTCTTTCAGAATCTTTTCGTTTACCAATTTATAAGTTGATTCACATAGGAAGCCATTTTCCAAACCAACGTTTTAGTTTTGGACTCAACCACACGTTTTGGATACTGCAATATACATTGATATTAAGGCAGCGAGCAGATCCTCAACTTCCTGCGCCACAAAACTGCTGGTAATTTGAAATTGCAAGCATCGCCAAACAAGATGGCTAACATGTTTACACTCTGGTATATTTTGGAGTCTCTATCGTCAAAGGAAACTGACCACAGCATTTGTTCAGTCTGTATCTTAAGCATTTTTCTTTTAATGCCATGAAGAGCTAATAAAACTCCAAATATAAGTTGGCGGCATGTCTCCCTGAGAAACGAAAACTAAAGTCTGCACTTATCAATCGAAACACAAACGTTTGGGTTTGACACTTCATACGCTACGCATTTCAAACAGTTTGAGATCAGGGATCAGGGACACGAAACCTACTTGCACTAAATGAATAGGACTAAAATCGATAAAGCTAATATGTGACCCCAATTTTGCCCAGTCAATTGACCGCTTCAACACTTAATCTAACTAAATTATTAGTCGAAGTCATTGTTTCGTCAAACCCTCACCCGGAAGTTTATCAACAGGCCCACTTTCAGACGTAGTCCGAGAGCAAGTGCTCGCAAAAGAATGACTTGCTAAGCTTTTTATTTCGTTACCATTATAAGCTGGAAACATTTAGAATAAACGTTTTTCTTGGACCGCACTGTTCTTATTTATCTTTTCTTTTCGGAACAGAGGACTCAGACAAAGAACTAGTTTATTCTACTCCTTGTAAGTTATTTTCAACAGATATATCCCAAGTCTTTCGAAAAAGGGCGATAAAGTGCCAAAGTTCCAGCATCCATCACGTCAACGACGTGTTCCGGCAGCCTTATGCGAGGGTAAGCGGGACATTCACAAACCTAGTACACGATTGTATCGTCATCAATTTTACAGCAAACATCGCTTAATTTTGTAATACATATTTCCAGCACATTTAGTGCTTAGGTAGTATAGAGCTCCGTCGTGATGGCAGTAAGCAGCTGCAGTCTTTCCTACTAAGGGCCAGCAGGAACGCCTTAGAGAATATCTTGGAGATGTCGGGAGCATTCGTTTGGTCTGCCGGAGAACTCGAAACTCATCTATCACTGAACGTTTTAACTAAAAAGTCCTTCTCTGACCCTTCCATAGCAAATTTTTACTGTGACTGAAGTTTTGCATTTTCAAATTAGCTTGGATGTCGTTAAGGGTTCAGCAAGGTTATAAACGCAGCCTAGCTGTTGCTACATATGCAAAAGCTCCACTGATCCGTTATATCCCTAACGAGGAATGAAATCTAAGGTTCTCCTCCTTCAAAACGCACAAGCGAAGCTCGAATTTACAGCAGTCCGTGAAAACCCGATTTCCTGGCAAAGATTCTGGACAGAAGGGAAAGATATGTGTGGCCTTATCATAGCCGTCCAGAGAACCATTCTTAACAACAGGCCCCATGACTTGCCGACAGTTCCTTTGCACTGGCAGAAGGCGAACAGCGCTTTAGAGACTTTCGACGCATGTTTGATGGATAGAAGTTCGTTATAGAGGATACAAGAAAACTTCTTTGGAAAATTGGATGGTGAAGTCAGTTGGATTTATTTCTCTCTCTCTTCTCTCGTTAAAAGAACAACTTCAGATCAAAGGATTGACCGAAAGCCCATTTCTGGTACACCCATCGTTGATCGCGTCAACAGCTGCCTGCGCTTAAGAGCAGATTTCCGCCAGTACAGCTACATCACCCGCGTATTTTTGTGCACAGAATTGGGTGTATGTATAATACATAATCATGTATTAACTTCTGTCAACAATGTCGTTTTCACCAGCGTTGCTTTTATTCGCAAAATTAGTGAATTGGTTACGTGGTGTTGTCTGACAGAGTTATTTGCCATCAAAAGCACCTTAATGTTGATGAAAAGGCCCAGTGCGTATTCCATCTTTTCGCGTATTTCCAAGCAACTTATGGTAATAAAATCCAAATTTCCCAATACGACTAATTTCGTAATAAAACAAGCTATATTGTTTACCTCATCAGTTCGAGAGTTGGAGAAAGATCAATTTTTAACGTAACTTTCAGCCCTATCCCACCTACAAAAATGTTAACATTGCATGACCAATGAAATTACATACGCTTTATTTGTTTGACCCAGTTACATAAATACATTGCATTTGTACTTTTTGATTAGAGCAACATGGTTCGGACAATAGTTAAGGGTTACAAACCAATTACTTTTGCCTATAGTATGAAGCTTTCTGACTTTTGTTCTGGCAACTTTATGTGAAAGGGGCAAATTTCTTATTTGTCCAAAAAGAGGTTGGTTAACATTTGATTGCGTTCGATCAAAGAATAATTACATTCCCCTTCAGAATGTATCTTAAGCCTTCTTTAGTGGTCATGTAACGAGTATTATATCACTAAAGCCAAGTTAATCGGATAGAACACTTAGTCATTCACAAAATTAAGAGTGTTTCCTAGATTTTCATTTATTTTCTTAAATTCTTTCTCGGTCCATTTATAATTTAAAGAACACAATTCAACTTGAAACAAATCTTGCAAAGTGACAAAACTACAACACACAAGCAGTTATGAACTGGTTTCCCCTTTTTTTCTTTTTTCTGTGAAAAGCAATATTTTTATTGGCTCTTGCAAATTGGCTTGGATACCCCCAAGGACTGTCAAGGCTGTGTGGTGGTATAGTGCATCCTATCAAATGTTTTCCACATTCACTGACAACACTGATTGCTTTCCGTCACAATTTTTGCCTCCTCTATGTACAAGTATCTATGTACGAGTATATGCCGGCAATACCATATTTTGTCAACAGAAAATCTAGAACCAGTCAGGCGCATCCGACTAGCGACACTAATAATATCCATTATCCTTCGTGTGGATTGAATATACGTGAATTGTTGTTAGTCGTCAGATTGTGTGAAATGATGTGTTGAAGTTGGGGAAATAAGAAGAAAATTATAAAAATATCACCAACCCGCTGGCATTTGAAATATGTATTCTAGAACAAAAATAATAAAAAAAATGAAAACACAATTGTGAAAGAGAAAATCTATCTGCATCTTCAGTGTCATCTACAGCATACAATTATGAATATACGAAATATAGTAGATAGATACCAACATATAGAATACATAAATAAAGCTGTATTGAGGTATTCTATTCAGAATGAAGGTGAATTCGTACAAACAATGCAAGTAGTGTTGCCAGGTACGTTTGGCTTTTTGCTATCTGTCATCCGGTCACCGACAAAAACTATTCATTTCTCTACGGAGAAAAGTTGACAGGCTACGGTTTCTTGGCACTTTTCCGGTATTCAATTAAAATATCTGAAAAGTGAATGCTTGTTCTGTTTTGAAATGTCCATTACAAAAAGAAATACGGAATGAATTTGAAAAATTTGACAATTGATTCTAGATACATCCTAAAGGTTCATTTGTTTTATTTTTTATTTTGTAGTGCTTGTACTTGCCTTTGTAGAACAGAGAGGCATACATATGTATTTGTTTCCTTTGTAGTGTTAATGATGTCCCTTTTTCGATTACAAAGTCAAGTAACTTTCAAGAATATTCCTTATACAGTAAAGGAACAGATTTATGTAAATAGATTTTTGATTTTAGCATTGCTTCTTTAGAAAGGTCAAATCTGAATGACTTTATCCTAGATTGTCAACTTTTTTAATGGCCTTTTGATGAGACCGAGCTTGAGATGAGTTTTTATTTTGTAATGTTCTATCCTACTGACTTTGGACATTTTACCATTTTTTGTGGCTGTTTTGATTTTGAATCAACTTACAATTTTATTTGTATAAATACAATAGTTGTAAGGTATTGATTGTGTCTAGTTATTAAAGTAATTCACAATGAGTCAATGCCTGTTTGATTAAATTGGCTCTCTGACATCGTTGAAAGAAGATCCTTAATTTTCGTATCACTATAGATCGTACCAGGTGACATTTTAGTGGGAAGATACATAGATTCAATTATATTAAGATTCTAAATCTTCCAATAGGTAATGCATTTAGGATATTCTGACAATTCTATTAGATATTTTTCATATGTGTTTAGAAAAGAATTAACAATAGATGGCTACCAGAAGAACGTGTCCATAGACTTTCCCACTGAGGGAGGCTGTGTTTTTGGGAGAAACTCGCTACGAAAAAATTCAAAACACTGTTCATTTCACCAATATCCAAGCTGCAATACACAAACAAACTGTGTCAAAATTAGAAAAATGCTGCCGAGTTTATATCAAGATAGAAACAACAAAACAGCTATAAGCAGATCAAGACAAGACACTGCTAGAGTCATATCCATAATCATGAAAATGATCCATCCACTGCTTTCGATTTCTTTTTACGGTAATTACAAACATATACGAGTATATTAGGAAGCAATACCTTTGTAAATAAAAAATTAAACAAATCACATTGTCTCAAACCTTGGATGACTATCTCACTCTTAAAAAAAAAAAAAATAGAAGTGAAGCAATACTCTCTACAAAAATTGTGAAGCATTCAAATACTTTTGGAGTTAAAAAATACTATGACAAATTATGTCTTGAACTGAAATATAAAATTCAACATTGCAGAGATACCTATTGAAGTTGTTAACGTTATTTAAAACAGGAAGAAACCCAAGATTGATTTTGTCTTAAATAAAAATAATGTTCCTGTTTCTTTCGAAGTTGCTTCTTTTTTTAAAAACTTTTTTTTCGAATATACAACTCACTAAGGACTTAGATACTATTGAATGTGATTATCAGTTATACGATCATTTGGATGGAATTATTATCAAGGATGCCCGACAAAACGGAAGTGTTTTCTTCGAATCCTTTACTGTTTTGGAAGTCGCTAAAAAAAACTCGACCTCCACATATTTGATTTGGCTTCCAATAAACTTTTAAATAATATTTTCTTAAACCTATCAGATGTTTTATATTTTATCTTTAACTTAAGGGGACATGACACCTTCAAATTTTTAAAAACCAATAATTTTTTTATAACTGTTAAAAAATATTGAAAAACACATTTTTAATAATATAAACCTCAAATTTGGATTCTAAAATATATAAAGAGCGTTTTAGTCACATCGCGTAAAAGACGTATAGTTATAGTTAAAAAATTTTAAAAGCGTTTTTCTCGAAACCACGTTTTTCGAGTTGGCGGGCGTGATAAAATTTTAATATGTTATTATGCACATATTAATGCATGGATTGAACTACGAGCAGAAAGATCGGTACTATAGTTTTTGATTTTTGATACGATTTTGAACCCAAAAATTGACCATTTTCGAACAAATGTCGCCATTTTATTATTTTTCGATCAAAATTATTTTGTGGAGTTCATTTCATGGCGGCTTCGATGCTGATTAAAACCCTTTTTTTAGATATTCCAGTTAGTTGCAATCACGCCCGCAGTAATTTTTTGCGGTTCTTTTTCAAAAAATTCTAGTAGTCTTAAATAACATAAAAAAATTCTACAACAATTTTTTTTTTATAATTTTTTTATGTCAAAATATATATGTAAAGTTTCAAAATGATATCTTGTTTTTTATTAAAGTTATACGCATTTTACAATATTAAAACAAATATTTGTTTACAGTCGGGAGTATTTCCTGAAGCACTAAAAACATTCCGTTGCGCAAAAAGGGTTATACAACAGTTTGAAATAATTGCCGGTCCATTTCAAATTTATTAATCTTTTCTAAAATATTTGAACAAGGAATGAAATTAAGAATATTACGATTTTTAAGCCACACCAATTTGGTTTTAGAAAAGGAAGATCTACTGAAGGAGCTTTGCTAAAACTATGTGGAGAAAAATTATAACAATGTTAATGATCCTGAAATACCCGCCACTTTATTTATCGATATAACAAAAGCATTTGATATGGTTGATTACGAACTGGTGCTTGTAAAATTGTTAAATAATGCTTTCAGGGGACTTATACACAAGTGGTTTGTCTCAAATCCAAGCAACCGAAAACAAAGAGTCAAAATCAAAAACTAAGTGACTTTTGTCAAACATATTACTCTTGGTGTTCCACAAGGCTCAGTAATGGGGCCAATTTTATTGCTTATTTATATGAATTTATATGGCCACGTCGGAGAAACAAATGTTGATTATGAGGACTGCCACGGCGGTAAAGGCTTTGGTGGAATCAGAAATTCAGCTGGCGAAGACATCCTTGTAGCGTGTAAAACTTACGGCTTAACCATCTTAAATACAATGTTTATTAAACATCAACGAAATCTTATCACCTATAGCAGCGGAGGCCACGAAACGCAAATAGATTATCACTTCTCCAAAATGTCGATGAGAAACCGTGTTAAGGACTGTAAAGTAATACGAGTACTTGGAGAATCGCTAGTCAGCCAACACCGTCTGCTCATTACAGATTTTTTCACAGCGGAACCACCGAAAACACGGGCATCGTTTGGAAATCCAAAAATCCGGTGGTATAATCTATCGAAGGAACGAAGCGCAAGATTTACCGCACTGGCTAAAGAAGTACTTCACAATATAAACGGTATCGCAGACTCACTTAGCCCGCAAGAAATGTGGAACAGCATGCACGAGGAATGCATAACACTCGCAGAGTCCCATCTGGGGACTATATTGAAATACCATCACGTCGGCAAAGAAATATGGTGGTGGAATGACGACTGGCTCTTGAATACGAGCGTCTTAAAAAGATCGCAAGGAAAGTCCTGGCTCGAACTCGAGCGGCAGAAGCGGAAAACCTGTACCAGGAGTTGAAACAAATATCCTCACGATCGGCAGATAGAAGACAAGCTATCCAAGAAGTTCAAGAAGTTTAAACGTCGTACAGTACTAAAATGCCAAATATTTTTCAGCTCGCTGCACAGAGGCGAAAAAATTCGATGGAAATAACCTCGCCGAAATACATAAAAAATGCAGACGGTCGCTTACTAACAAATGAAAAGGAAATTTGTGACCGGTGGCTTGAATACTGCAAGGAGTTGCTTAACAAACAGTTTCCACGTGATATCGTGCCGACAGCTGGTCTATTCGAGGAGGAAGTTTCGGACTTTTCAATCGAAGAAATAAGTATAGCAATCGGAAAAATGAAGCGGGGGAAAGCGGCGGGACCAGACAGCATCCCATCAGAGTTTTGGTCAAAGATTTGCAGAACGCCTTAGATTAATGGAGAAATGCGCTAGAGAGAAACGGGTTTAAAATAAGTCGTTCAAAGACGGAGCATTTGACGTGCCCATTTGCGCATCCGTTGCGCCCTGTTCCGGATATAGTTCTTCCGAAAGCACTATCTTTAAGTACTTAGGATCAATCGTTAACATGGAAGCGAAATGTGACGACGACGTAAACCACAGAGTGAGTGTGGGATGGATGAAATGGCGGGAAAATTCGGGAATCTTTTGCGACCGAAAATTTCCACTTAAATTAAAGGGAAAACTCTACACCACGGTTGTTAGACCAGCTCTGATGTACGGTTCACAGTGCTGGACGATGTACGAAGCGTTTTAGAACAAAACGACACGGCAGCAGAAATGAAAATTTTAAGAATGTCTAGTGGAGTCACTAAACGCGATTACATTAGATCTACGCGTATAAGAGGAAGTCTTCATATAAGGAATTCGATAACCGAACAGTTTGAGGCGAATAGAATAAGCTGGTATTGCCACGTTCATAGAAGATCTGTGGAAAATCCGGTTAAAAAGGCACTATCAACTACTGTCAATCCAACTGTAAGAAAACGAGGTCGGAAAAAGAATTCCTGGATTTCTCAGATGGCAAATGCGTAACAACGCCTGGGGCTAACCACTGAATCGATCCAGGACCGAGCATTATGTAGACGCGTTCTGCGGTCTGCGACATTAGCCAACCCCATAAGCGGAGCAGCAGCGATGCAGTAAAAATGGGAAACTCGTTACGCATAAGTTCGTATAACGAGGAAAGGGTTTATAAAAGGATAAGAAGAAGAAGATTTCTTCAACCATTCAAACGCCATGCTACAACGTTTTTAGAGAATACAGCTCTTTCTTACTCTTATAATAGCTATTTTAATTTGTATGTTCATTTGAATCATGATTTACTCGTAGAACTACTACGTAGGTGGTTCGCGGAACATAAAATTTTAATAATTTATTATCAAAATAAATATTCCGAAAACTGTTTTAATATTGACCGAACAAATAGTTTTAAGTACTAGATAAAAAAAACTCTCTTGGAATGGTCATACAGCTTACATAAAACAATACTTTAATGGAGTTCTGAGGCAATTGTTTCAATATTATTTAACTCAGACTCTATTCCAATCAAACGATTTTAAAGTAAGTGTTTAGCAGATTATTCAAATCTAAAATGCAGTATGGGCTATCATTGTGGGGTGGAACATATTATAACAGAATAGAGTCCTTACTTATTAAACAAAAGCACGGGCAAACGGTATAACCCAAAAAACGCATTTATGCCATTTTTTTGAAGCCGGTGCTCCCCATATGTTCAATTGTCTGCCAGATGGTCTCAGATGCGAGAGAGTAAAATCGGTATTTTCAAAGAAGGTCAGATATCGGTTTTTCCAATATGACCACGTAGCTATTAATAACTTACTTTCTATTGGAAGTGCAAGGCTCTGCAACTGAAATTGGAAACTATAGGTCGATATTTCTTCTGCCAAGTATTAGTCAAGTTTTTGAAATACTCATTAAAATGAGATTAGTGAATTTTTTAGACAAAGTTATGTTTCTTTAACCCAGGCAATTCCAAAAGGGCGAAACAAAAGAGGATGCATTTTTAGAGTTTTGCTCTCATATAATGTGTATCCTTGACAAAAGAAAATGTACAGATGCGTTATTCATTGAAATCACCAAAGCCTTCGACATGGTTGACCATAAAATTTTGGTAAAAAAAAACCTGAAAATAAATGGTTTGATTCATATCTGAAAAAATAGATCACAGAGAGTAAAGTTGGAAGAGATGAGAAGTGATGTGCAATTAATCAGGCTTGGTGTACCCCAAGGTTCAGTCTTCGTTCCCATTCTTTTTTAAGTTTACATCAACTCACTTTTCCATCTTAATCTCAAATGCTACTTTTGCTGACGACGTTGGGTTAACGTATGGCTTAAATAATCCCTTAGATCTTACTTTTGGCATAAATTTTGATGCGCATGCACTAAGACAATGGTTCGCTGAACACAAGCTAGTAGTAAATTCTAACTACTAAACTACTGTTTTTTTAATTTTTCTTGTCCTACTTATCCAAAACCGACAGAAGGATGGACAATCATGGGACTACGAAAACCAATATAAGACCTGAAACGTAAAAACTAGTATAGGGAAAGTTCCAAAATACATACTGGAATAGTTGCAAGTATCCATGGCCAAAAAACAAACATAACAGAATCAAGGGAAAAAGTCCCAGAACTGAGTTGTATGCTTTTTGAGTTTTTATAGGGACTACACCCTTTCAATACTCTCTATGACCTATCGTTAAGCAACAATGTCGAGTACCGGCTTCACAAGAGGAAAAAGAAAGAGCATCAGAAGCCCACTCATTGAAATGAAGAAATGCTACTCCAAGAATAAAACCAAAGGATAACAAAAACATGCCACGGACACAAGCCCCGAACAGAAGCCCGTTGACAAGAAAAAGGGAACATCGCAGTAGAGTCGCACTCGGCGCTAATGATTTGGAAAGAGCATTTATGCAAACTAAATAAGGGGTACGACGAACCCAATGCCATTATTTAGCAGAAAGAACCTTTCAACCTGCACGATGTACACCACCAAATCGATCCACCAAACCCGTATGAAGTGACTGCCGTGCTCTTCAAAGCGGCATGCGATGACTTTGTGAGGACATCAACGCTCCAGTCTGAAGAGCCTTAGAATCTATTCGGAAGAGCACGGCTCAGGTGGCGCACGAAAGTGGAAAAGGATCTTAACTATGTAACTTGGCGAGCGAAACTAGATGCAATTGGCGTATGATCGAGCTGGCTGGAGACGCTTGTTGTCTGAGGCCCAGGTCCACCTTCGACTGTGGTCCCACTTAAAGTAAAGTTAATAAAGACATACTCGTATTTTCCGAAGAAAGAATATATTGGTGGGTTTGGAAGGACTTCTTTTTTCTAACGGCGGCGCATGTAATGTCTACCAATAAGCCCTTGATGGATTTGCCTTAAAAAATTTAAGAAAAGAGCTATGCTCAAGCTCCATAATTACAACTGAAGGACTCAAACACAGGTGGTATCTAACATACCCTAGCACCTTACCAGATATGTCTGTTTAAATCTACCAACTGAAGTGACATCTTAAAACTTAAATCTTTCCCAGGTTAATCTTTAAGCGCTTCAGATCTCCACGATGTGCGGCGTCAGCCATAAGTGAGCTGGTGCAACAAGGCTACTTTATCTTCAATAGAATTTTTAAGTTTTAAGTTAGAAAATTTGAAGGATTTAAGTATTATTTTAAATTGACTCGTATGTGGTAAGTGGCATCTACTTCTTGCTTGGGAAAAACTCTCAATTAAAGTAGCATTTATAGGTCTTTCGAAATGAAGATACCAAGTTACCAGTTGTTCTTTTGGGTGAGTAGCCCTGCAAAAGTGCTTCAGTTTTACTTCAATGTATGCTATTTACTTATTCATTTTTAAAGTTAACCCGTGCTCCATCATTCAGCCTGTAGCTAACAGAAATGAATCAAAATCAATGACAGTATACCGTAACATGTGCACACAATGGCACGGCTGTTTGTTATGGTTTTCTATGAAATTTACCAATTAAGCCATCAATTCTGGATATGACAATTTAGAAAACCCTTATTAATTACTCTGTACAGTAAATCTATTTGCATGAGATACATTGGGTTATAAATTGATGTGCAACAGCTCGCTTATCACTTTGATATTTATGCATTCATGCAGCATTGGACACTAGAAAATATTACATAAGCGTACTCTGACACATGCTCAGCGTACGTAACCACAATGAAATATTCAATTATCCGAATCAGTCTGCAGTATTTGACAGATTATGAGTAAGCCAAATGTATAACAGATGGACAGTTTGTGGATTTATTAAAGTATCTGTCATTTCTTGGGAGGTGTTTGTAATTTGCATGGCAGAAAAATATTGGAAAAAAAAACACATGACTCTGGCTGTGAGATGGTGTTTTGGAAAGTATATAGATAGTCTTTGTTAGTCCCTTGCGGTATTCCACTAACCGGTTCCTTTACCTACACAAGCAATAGCTGGAACTAGCAGCAGAATATGTTGTGGTATCACACAATATACTCGTATGTTGAGTAGAGAGAAGTGAATCTGGCCTTTTAAGCCACATTTTATCAAACCTCAGGCGTTAATCTAACAGACGCACTTAAAGCACCTTAGACCAAAAATTTGAACTCCACACAAATTGTATACACACTTGGGAGTTTCTACGTAAAAATGGTACGTATACGCCCTGTAGTCTATAATATACCCTAGGATGACCCATTAAAATCGGTCATGTCCATTTACGAGTAAGTTCGTAGCAACGAGATACGGATAAGCTCGTATATAGGTAGGTAGATACATGTATCTTCATTCCCTAACACATCTATGTTCGACGTTGTTTTTAACTCGAAATCTAAAATTAAATATCAACATAAATGTGTTTTACCTTAATGAAAGAGTATCTCTACGAAAGATTGTTCAAATTCATTCACCTTCATTAACGCTTGTAATGTAAAAATCTCATTAAAATGTTACTTTTTAATTTTTCTAATGAATGCCAAGGCACGGGAGGAGCTAAAGTGCATTTCTTTCTTCATTTTTTGCATGCAAACTAAGTTGCATGGTAAAAGGTTTTTTTTTTCCTTTAGAAAAGAGTGGCAGACAACAGCCTTATACGTACAAGTATGCATATTGCACCTCCGATTATTGAGTTAAAAATTTTAATTGAATGTACTTAAAGGTAGATACAGTCTTAAAAAATGTTTAAGAAATTAAATTTCAATTATCTGTCACATCATTCTCTAAGTGAAGTAGATATTGTATAATGGACAGGAAAAATAGAAATTTTTTTTTTTGTGGCAAAAACAGTTTTATAAGCTGCGAATCTGACTATTTTGGTTAGTGATTGGTTAGTCCAATTGGGGAATTATTGTTATTTGAAATACCAGCGGCTACTAAATTCTTTATGGAATACATAGATTTTATTGTGAATGACGATCTATTCCTTACATTCTAGTTAGAGCGAGATTATTTAGCTTTATCATTTTGTCGGTTTAAAAGACCTATTTAAGGTAATAGAAAATCTGCACTTACATGGTTTGAAAAAAAGCAGACTATTCCTTGACAGCGTCGGGAATGAACAAAACCAGAAAAAAAAATTGGAAACGATAAAATTTGCTAAGAACTGAAATAGATTTATTTTTATTTATTTATTTATTTAATAATGATGGCAACGATTAGTATAAGGCCTCGTAGAAGTAGCATCTTCCGACAGGTGCTGGTTCTTTAATTGCCAGGAATGAGGTTCTGCAGCCGAACATCTTGCAGCTCTGCTAATAAGTCCTACTTTACGGGCAAATGGCAAGTTGGCGAGTTTCCTCCGATAACGGATTCAGGCTAATCGACTTTGCGGCGGGGCGAAACATTGTCGTGGCTAGCACGCGGTTCCCACATCTCGACATACCCAAGGGGACTTGGAGAACTCCTGATCTATCAACAGACGACAAGATTGATCACATTGCGATCGACGCAAGACACTCGTCTAGTATTATGGATATCCGCACGTTCCGAGGAGCCAACATCGACTCGGACCATTACCTTGTTGTAGCCAAGGTACGGTTGCGGATATCCCAAACTACGCCAAGACAAACTAATGCTGTGAGAAAATTCGACTTCAGACGGCTACAATCGCAAGAGATCACCAAGTCCTTTTCCGATCGAGTGTCTCTTAAGAGGTCCACTTCCGCCAGCATTAAGCATCGAAGACCATTGGAAACACTGTCAAAACGCCATCAGAGATGCCGCTTCTGATGTGCTGGGTTTCACTCGTCCACCAAAGCAAAACCTCCGGTTCGATGATGAATGCCGGCAAGCACATGCAGTTAAGCAAGATGCATATAACGCGGCGCTGCTTCTAAAGACCAGAGCTGCTGATGAGCTCTATGAGAGGATAAGGAGAGACGAACACCGGCTTCTCAGGAGGAAGAAGAAAGAGCATGAGAAGCGCGCGATCGAGGAAATTGAGAGATGCTACTCCAGGAATGTGGTAAGGCAGTTTTACCAAAAAGGTAAAAATAACATGCTGTATAACGGCAATGACGGACCAAATGCCGCTGTCAATCAGAATCAACCTTTCAACTTGGACGATGATGACCAACAATAACGTTCACCCGACCTGGATGAAGTGAAGATAGCCATATCGAAGCTTAAGTCCAACAAAGCTACTGGAGCGGATGGCCTGACTGCCGCGCTCTTCAAAGCGGCAGGCGATGACTTGGTAAGGAGTATTCAACAAGTTATCTGTAAAATAAAGTCGGACGAAAGTATGCACGATGAATGGAATCTCAGCATTGTTTGTCCGATTCTCAAGAAAGGAGACCCTCTGAACTGCGCCAACTACAGAGGCATCAGTCTCCTTAACATCGCATACAAGATCTTATATGCCGTATTGTGTGAACGCCTGAAGCCGTCAACCAACAACCTCTTAGGTCCATATCAGTGTGGCTTCAGGCCAGGAAAGTCCACCATCGACCAGATATTCATACTACGGCAGATCTTGGAGGAGACCTATGAGCTTCAGATCGATACCCACCACCTATTTATCGATTTTAAGGCCGCGGATGACAGCATCTATAGAGACGAGCTATACAGAGCAATGTCTAGTTTCAGCATCCCTGCCAAACTCGTCTGTCTGTGCAGGATGACGATGGAGAGTGCACGCTGCTCCATCAAGGTCGGTAAAGATCTCACCGAGACCTTTGATGTCCAGAAAGGATTTAGACAAGGCGATGCGCTGTCATGCGATATTTTCAACATCGTACTTGAAAGAATAGTGCAAAACTCACGAGCAAATACAAGAGTCACCATCTTTCAAAAGTCCGTCCAACTACTCGCATACGCCGACGATATTGACATAATCGGGAGAAAACAGCGTGATGTCAGTGGCGCTTTCGCGAGTATTGAGACGGAAGCGGCGAAAATGGGGCAAGACCAAGTATATGCTGTCAAGCAAAAAGGACAACCAACACCGACGTCTCGGACAGAACGTCACCCTCGATAGATATAATTTTGAGGTAGTTAAGGACTTTGTCTACCTAGGCTCCGCTATAAATACAGACAAGGACACCAGCGCTGAGATCAAGCGAAGAATAACTCATGCCAACTGCTGTTTCTTTGGGTTAAGAAGGCAATTGAGTAGTAAAGCCCTCTCTCGGACAACAAAAGTCACCCTTTATAAGACTTTAATAATCCCGGTCCTGCTCTATGGCGCAGAGACATGGACATTATCAAAAATGGATGAGGGTGTTCTTGGTTGCTTCGAGAGAAAAATTCTTCGGGCGATCTTCGGTTCCGTCTGCATTGAAGGAGAATGGAGGAGGAGATACAACAATGAACTCTATGGACTGTACAGCGACATCGACCTAACCAGAAGAGTGAAGATCCAAAGACTGAGATGGCTGGGTCGTGTAAAGCGTATGGACACCAACGCTCCGGTCCGAAAAGTCTTCGAATCTGCTCCCGAGGGACAGCGCAGTAGAGGAAGGCCAAGGCTCAGGTGGTGCACGCAAGTGGAAGAGGACCTCAGCCAACTTAGCGTGCGAAACTGGAGGCAGCTAGCCAGGGATCGAGCTGGCTGGAGAAGCTTGTTGACTGAGGCCCAGGTCCACCCCGGACTGTAGCGCCATCTAAAGTAAGTAAGTAATGAATTAATCTCTGTACAATCTTAAGTTCTGATCGACTTCTGATTTGTACACGCTTCATAGTATAATATCAATAACTGGAAAAATACATTAAAAATAGAAAAATTTATAGAAAATAGAGAAATAATATGTAGAAAAGGAGTAGAGTATGGAGGGAAAAGAATGTAAAAAAGTTAGTAAGTCAATGTCAGGTTAAATGCTGCTTCTTAAGAATTCAAATAATTCCTTTCTAAAACGATTCTCTGTCTTCAGCCTTTTTAAGCTTGGAGGGAGTTGATTCCACAGATGAATTCCATGTATAGAAAACTGGCGGCTACTACTTAAATATCTGTGTCTTTGCGGTATAATTTCGGATTGCACAAAGCTTAGTTTAGAATATAGGTAATATGGTGTTTTACTCCTTATAATCTTAAACAAAGCGAGGACAGTACGAATTTTTAGCAGCGTGGTTAAGGAGCAGCTAATGATTCGTTTTACATAGGAAGAAATGGGATCGCAGCGATGGACGTCAAAGACATACCTGGCACAGTTGTTAAAGGCGACATTTAGCTTTCTGGTAGATACAGAGTCCAGGCTCGAGAAGATTTCACATCCATAAAGGATAATAGGCAAAACATATGCCT
This sequence comes from Volucella inflata, assembly GCA_928272305.1. Lineage (NCBI taxonomy): Eukaryota > Metazoa > Arthropoda > Insecta > Diptera > Syrphidae > Volucella > Volucella inflata. The sequence continues at coordinate 77,274,679 of OV743717.1, read as the reverse complement.
TAATAAGCTGCAATTCAACGTTGACAGGTAGATATTGCTTGTTGGGACTTAATCCACGGAGAATACCAAATATTTTAGAGACAATGTGGTTTACATGAGTATTCCAATTTAGACACTCATTAAAGTAAATACATAGATTTTTGAATTTTTTCACAAAGTCGATGGTTGTATTGTTAACTTGAAGAGGGAACGAAGCAATATCAACATACGTTCTATTGAAGGACATAGCTTTGGTATTTGATGGATCTAGGTTTAAATTGGAACAGGTATAGACGGCATTGATATCTCCATTCAACTTGTTGATTCAACATTCATTGCAGACAATTCTTCAGTTTTCTTGAAGTTTTTCAAAATCTGCTTAAATATGATGCTCACACCTACTGATACACTTCGATATGTCATTTATAAAAAGTATGAATAAGAGCGGACCAAGAACGGAGCCTTGAGGCACACCTGATACGACATTCAGACTTGTCGAGACTTTCCCTTCACAGAACACTGTTCAAGTTCGGTTATGAAGGTAAGATGTAATGAGCTGAAAGATGGAGTTCTCAATAGCAAATTGATTCCTGAGTTCAAATAGCAAAATTTCGTGGTTTATTGAGTCAAATGCTTTTGAGAAATCAAAAAAAACACCTACGGACATCAAGCCGCTATCGAAACCAGAACGTATATCATCACTAACCTTAAGTAAGACTGTGATGTAGTTATATTTTCTTCTAAGCCCTGATTGAAAATCCGTTATGAGTTTCATTTCATCAACATAATCTTTCATTTGTTTGCTTAAAATTTTTTTGAAGGCTTTCCTTAGAAATGGAAGAATTGTAATTGGCCTGAATCAATTTTTACTTTGCGAAGACGGCATGGGAATTGGTACTATTTTTCCAATCGTTGGGAAATACACAGGTGGAAATGATAGTCTTATAAATAAGTATGTGTAATGTAATTATCGTCGGGTATACACCATCTACTCCCACTGCTTTGGATCGGATGGAGAGAATAGTATCCATGACATAGCTTTCATCCACACATTGTTATGAGGAAGTCCCCGTTGGATTCGTGGTATTGCATTCAAAAATGGAAAAGTCAATCGGGTTTGCTTGGGAACAGGATGTAACAAACTTTCTGTTCAGGTCTTTGACATCAAAATTTCCTAAAATAGACTCATTGCAAGAACTAATACCAACATCACGAATCGTTTTTCAAAAGGCAGACCTCGACTGGTTAGTATGAAACTTAGTTTTATAGTACTGTCTTTTACTCTGACATATTAACAAGGTTACTGAATTACGCATTTTCTTAAATTCATTGTGCATATCGGGACATCTGTCGCGACGCCATCTACGAGTATAGTAAAGAGTGTCGGGTTCTTTTATTTTCTTTTTTATTTCTGGCGTGAACCACGGCAAATTAACATTGTTTATTCTTTTGGCTTTCACAGGTACATGCTTGTTAAAAAGAAAGTCAATATGCTTATTAAAAACAGAAACTTGTTCATTAACATTAGATGTGCAGTAAATATGTGAACAGTTGAGCTTATGACAATCATCAAGTAAGGACAATATATTGACTGAGGGAAAGTGACAATATTGTTGAACAAGGCTTCTACCATTAGGGGGAAAAACATTCAGACACAGAACAATTAAGTCATTTTGAGAAAGACCAGGACAGATATTTTGGTCATAGTGTTCTATTAACTCACTTTGAGATGGAAGGAAAACTTCAAGAAGAGATGGGGTTTTATTTGGAAACCTTATGAGTTAATTATATCGATGAAGGCTCTATTTTTGTTAGCTAGAGTGTCCAAATTAAGATCACCACAAATAACAATTTTATGATAGAGTGGCCCCAACTCCTCCAGAATATCTCGTTTATGAGTAAAGCAAGCTACGTCTGGAGCCATATAAAATGTGCCTACTAAAAGATTGGTCTACTTGCTAAGATTTCCACAAATACGAACTCAGCCTCATCATTTTCAGTGGATTGCTTGACAATTCTGCATCTGAACTAATTTTTTTATGTATAGTGCCACTCCCCCACAATCTTTATCCTTAAGTCGGTCAGCACGAAACATTCTAAAATCATTGATTTTAAGTAGGTCTGACTTCATATTTGGTTTTGTCCACGTTTCAGAAACACCAACTATATCCATGCAGCCATCTCCAAAAAGATAACGCATTTCATCAGATAACGCATGACATCTCCCTTACCTAGAAATACACTCAACGCAATACTGATAAAGGTATCTCAGACTTTAAGTCTGATTCAGAGTGGATGTGCCGTACTTCCGGCCGATATTGCACCAAAATCGCATGTTCGTCTCCGATTGACTTGGTAGAAGCATTTCCCACGGAAACTTACGATCTACGTCGGTCGTGGAATGCGCTGTCTTTCAAGTGGCATTGTCTCGCCTATTCTTAAAAACTATCAGTTCCTTATAATTCTTTTAAGATATTGGTAAACATCGGATGGTAGCATTCCCTATTGCCCAATAGCACCTCTGGCAGGAAAACCACACCAAACAGCCAATTTGTTCAAAAACAAAGCAGATGCAACCAAAAATTTGTCTCGTAACTGAGGATAATTTTCCGGTCCAAATGGATGTTTTTCTCTTGCATTAAAGTCAAATCATTCAAAGGACGATCTGGGCATATATTCAAGTTTTTTTGGAAAATATGCCCCAGAGATTTTCGAGAATTTTTCACTTTTTTATGAAGACCAGAATAGCTTTCTGTATTCTTATTCGACTGAAATTTCTACCTTTTTCATAGACAGATAAGTAATCGTTTCAGTAATAAAGTCCGTAGAAGCCACTACATCAAAGCTGAGTACCTGTAGCATTATGTGATCGTAGACCGGGCACTTACAAATCTATTGCTCCGCGACGTTCTGTTGTCACATTCACAGCAAACATTGTCGGGTGCTGTGCCATTAAACCACAACACAATTTCTTACTTAGCAGAAGCCTAGTGCCATGTCGAGATGCCAACAAGTCGTCATGCGTGTATGAGACGTCGAGTAGCATCCTTCTTGTCCTTCCTTCAAACTAGAGGGTCGCAAATGCTATGCCCCTTCACTGGTGCTTGACAATATAGCTCATTGCCATCAGTTTATCTCCAGTTCAAAAAAAAGACAGTTGGTGGTCCTCTGGAAAAACACCAGTACCACATCCTTAGTCGGTTTTGGAGCCATTCATGAAAACTCAACTGTGACGCATTGCAAAACTGGCTCAGATCTTGGCCTCAATCGTTGGAAAGTCGATTTCATATCCTATTGTCAGAAAGAGCTCTGATATTTTTTAAACAATCAAATCTCACCATTTCTTAAGGTCAGGATATGTGATTCTTGGTGACAAGCCCAATACCTTGCCAAAAGGTCCTTTGCAGCACTCGAAGGCCAACAGCTCCTTCACTTCTTAAATTAAAAAAAAAATCTGCTTCGTTGGAGAAATGAATGAAGAAGTGTTGTCTTTAGGCACCAGATGAAACAGACCAGTAACTTTTTTTCTTCTTCTAAAGAGAAAAGCCTCAGTTTTGAGAGAATTGACTGAACGTCCATTTTAAGTGCACCAATTGTTAGTCTGGCTGCGCCTTAAGGCAGATAGTCGCTAAATATATTCCAACTGACTGCTACAATATTTGTATATTTCTCAGTCAAGACTTCAGAATTGTTGAGAGTGTTGAGCGGAATACAACAAACATGCAGTGTAAACAGGACTCTGACTTGTGGGCAGCCCCTGTTTACCACCCCAATGCCTTCTGGCCGCTGATGCACTCGGAATAAAGATTCAGTCTACCAGGATTGCTCAAAACCTTGAAATTAGTCAAATGTTGTATGGAGTAGTACCAGGAGAGTTGAAACCATCAAAACGCACTAAAATACTGGGAGAGTTTTTAACTGTTTGTATTTTCAGTGTTCTATTTTTGACAGCTCACGTAAGATTTTTGACATGAGTCGTCATAATCGAGCTACTTAGAAGGCAATTCAAGCCATAGTGACCAAATTTCGCAAAATTTCACGACATAAAGTCACCTACCCGTGTCCATTCTTCGCAGTACGCAGCAATTGGGATTGTGCTACTCGATCACGTGGAAGAATTTACTCAAGAATCTTGATCTAGGATCACCTTATACCTCGTGTAAGAACTGAAGACGAACAATCTGCCACAGCGTCGAATTTTGAGCAGATAGGCCCTAGAAAAGCTGAAGGAAGATCTGCCTTTTTATCGAAAAAATGTCGTCATCGACGAAGCTCATTTCTGGTTGGATGTACCTATAGTATTTGGTCTTATGAGCAACCTCAGGAAATACCCGAGCTACAAATGCACACGGATTAAAACACTGTTTGGAGCGGTTTATGGTCCGAAGGAATCATCAGTCCGTATTTTCTCAAAGATGACCGTGAGAACAACGCTACCGCCAATGGCACCCGCTATCGTTCAATGATTTCGCACTTTTTTTTGGCCAAAATACACGAGCTGAATCTGGTCGACATGTGGTTCCAGAGAGATGGCACTACATGCTAAACAGCAGCCGAGCAGCAGCCGAACAATTTATCTCTCATTTTGATAATAGAAAATGCGATTTGACGCCTTTAGGCTATTTTTTATGGAGAAACGAAAATTCACTGATCTATGCCGATAAGGCAGCTTCAATTGCAGCTTTGGAAGACAGTTTTTACGCCTTATTAGCGAGATGTCGGCAAATATGATCGAAAAAGTGACTCAAAATTGGACTCTCCGTATGGATCCCCTTACAACGTTGTCGTGGTCAACATTTATAGTACATGAACTAATCTTTAAAAGTAGATGGCAAGCATTGATTTATCAAATCAAATAAAAATTTTATGCAATTTTGCATTTTTTTTTCTTGACAATTAAGAATTAAACGCTTTACAGTGAATTTACGAGCATTGGATGACCTTATCTTTCCCCACAACCCATGACAGACACCAGCTGCGGCAGATTGTGTTCCCCAGCTCAATTGCAGCTTCAATAATACATCGCCGCAGATTCTGATTAGGTAACTTGAGAAAGAGACAAACTCCGCTTTCAACTTAGTGAAGGTACCATTCAATTTTTTTATTGACTCCAGTTTGGGCGATTTCCTGGACTCACAGACAGCTTTATTCCTTCGCCAAAAGTGTTTGTAATAGCCACACTTCGGAATCCACATAAGCTTTATTTTACAGTCTGTTTGATAACATCGTACACGAAAAAAATTTAAGGAGAGCTAATAATAATAATAAAAAAATCAATTGTACTGGTTTATTTTGTTTATTTACTTGAATACTTTTTTATTAATATGTTGTCCACTCTCCTCCATTATCAATAATTGCTTGGAGTCTTCGAGGCATGCTTTCTACTAACCTTATAGTGTAATCTTGAGACAAAGATCTCCATAAAACTCGTATTTTTCGTGATAATTGTTTAACCGTCGAGATCTTCTTTCCTTGGAGCATTAGCTTCATGAATGCCCAAACATTTTCAATGGGATTTGCATCGAGCGACTGTGATGGCCAATCTAAAACATCGACGTCATTTTCTTGTTTCCACGCACTGCACAAACGACTGCGATGTTTCGGGTCATTATTTTCTTGCAGTAACCAATTCTCATTCCTTCTTATAAACCACCTTTGGGCAGATGGTAATAAAGCCTTCTTATAAATTTTGACCATGTTGGGTGCGTTTAAGTTATTTTTAAACATGAACAAATTGCCAAATCCTTGTTTTGAGAAGCATCCCCAAACGTGCACCTTTGCCGGGTGTTTGACGGTCCGCTGGATTAATTTATTGGATTGTTTACACCAAGTATGAGTGATAGGAGACCATGCCCAAAAGAAGCTTACTCCAAAAAAATTAAGTTATTCCAATCTCTGTCTAAATTCTTTATTCAAAGCATCTTAGCAGAAGTACTTTTTTTATCTGCTAATGCAAATGCCACTTCCAAACCGGTTTTCATAAACGAGTTTTGCCGTATACGATCTTATCAAATGGACTGTATTATGATACAAGTTGAGTGGAAGTAAGTGTAAATATATTTCCAGATACCAACGTTCCTGGAACATTAACTAAAGAAACACAATGGTATGTTGAAAGTTCATAATAATATTCATTTCCAACAAAGCTACTTTGTAATATATTCCCATTCAGTTAATATTCTGTTTGACATATTGAAATTCCACTTAAAATTCATTTATAACGAACATGATAGGAAGAATTCCATATAAGTCCCGCAATAATATTTCAGAAACAAAGTTATGCATTTTAATGCCACCTACACGTGTGTATCATAACAAAGTCTTTCATAAGTTGCTCTAAAGAATGGCATATGGATTTACTTGTTTCATAAGTTTCCTGTATAAGTAATTCAGTGTTTCCTTAGCCATAAGCAAATGCTATAAATCGATACAGAAAAATCTTATCAGAAAGCTTTGAAAAATTGACAAATTTTCTTAGAAACTTTCCCTCAACTTCGCTTCGTGTACGAGTAGTTTCCGACTTTGGAAGTTTGTTTAAAGTTTAGCAGATGTAGTTCGGTAGATTCTAAAAAAGTTTAAAAGATATATAAGAAGCAAACTTGGTTCCATTTCTCACAGAACATTTTAAAATAGTTTCTTTGAATCGCTACTTAAAAAAAGGTTTTTCATAGATTGCCTCTGTAGCTCTATATTTATAATTTTTCTTATGAACTCGTCTTCTTTGTTAGCAAAAATCGTTAGTTTACAATAGAGAAAACTCGTGTAGAACAATGACGATTATGCGGAGGAATTGTACAAAGAAGCACTAACCAGACTACGTGGCTGCTCCTGTTCAGGAAGAGCCTTGCTGTTCGAAAGATGTTTCGTCCAAGAAACTAATCGAAAAGCCTTCAAATTCTTTCGACTATGGAACAAAGCGCATCCTAATAAAAAAAACAGCGAGTTTGGATAAAAACCAACGAGGGCGAAATGTATGCCTTCCTTGGGATGTTGCTGTTTGCTGGTGTGTTTCACGCCAATTTGCGGCCAGCTAAAGAATTTAAGGTGGGTTACAATATGCCCATCTTCAAAGCCACCATGTCATTCAAGTGGTTCAAGCACTTACATCCGCTTCGATAATGATAACAGTCGTGCGGAGAGGCTTCAACGAAACAAATCTACGGCCGTAGACGATATATAGCTCATGCTGATGGCTTACTTAGAGAGAAAATGCACCTCGGACGAACTGTCTGAGTAATTTCGCGAAATACGAAATAAAGGTGGATTTGCGATTCTTTCAAATTGTCCCCTGAAAGGAATGAGTTATACGGGAAAACCACCAGGTGGCCAACGAGAAACGAAGCAAGGCGAGCACCCGCTCATGAAATTGATGGAGAAATTCGAGTATATGGCAAGCGGTAGAACAGTTTACGGCAACAACTTCTTTTCGTCATATAATTTGGCAGAGATGTTGATGAATGGAAATGTGGCGTATGTGGGCACAAAAACCAAGATCTTCATCCTTCCTCAATTGTTGAACCCAAAACGTGCACTAGTACCATATTTTGCTTTCGCAATACTTATGTCGTTTTGCGTTCCTATATGGCAAAGCCAAAGATGCCAGTGGTCATGTTGTCCACCGTTCACTACCCTCGTGACACAAATCCATTGAAAGCATCAAAGCCCAATCAAAAATTGGACTACAATCAACTCAAAGCAGGCATGGACACAATGGATCAGATGCTGACTGGATATTCTTCGAAGCGTTCGACGAATCGGTGGCCGTTGGGAATATTTTACAACATTCTTGATGTTGCTGGCTTAGCCTTATTCATCGTCTATGACGAGTTTAATCCAGCAAACCACAGCGACAAACGCCGTTTATTGGTCATTGAATTGGCCCGGGAGCTGATAATACCACAGGTTTGTTCACATCTCGAAATGTACATGAATTATAACAAATTATATGTTAATATATGTATATTTCGTTATTTTCAGTTACCGGACTCCCGCCCATCGACGTCAGCTGCAGCTCAACCACAGCCATAAGATGAGGTAGCTTCCACACGTTAATCATGCAATCTTTGCGCTTCTTCTTCAAAAACGGCGACCTAAAACTCGATATCAATGCTGCATATGCAATCGTCCTATATGCCTCAACGAGCATTCTATGCAATTGTATAAGTGCGCAAACTAAAATGCTCTGTGTACGATATTTGATGGAACTACACATTTATTAACTTATAAAGTAAAATAAGTTATTTACTAAGTAGTCAGTAAGCCCATTGGTAAAACGAGCAATGTCACTCTAACTATGCAATATAAACCAAATCCTTTTCTTAGAATATGTAGGATTGACTAAAGAAATTTATAACTCCAAGCAGCACATCTATTTCAAAAGAGAAAGCACCCATTGTGGATCTATTTCTACCACCTGCGGCCAATGAGAAATTCTGAAAATCTCAAACTACATAGAGAAAATGCAATCAATTAAATCCCTGAAACAGGAATATTATCTGGAATTTCTCTAGTCGCATTTCACAGTTGTATTCCTAGGATACCTAGCAGCAACTCGTATAAGTCAAATTTGTGGCCAACAACTTATTGTTCTAGCCGTAAGCTATCCATTTATTTTATGACTGGATTCTGTTTTCTCACCGAGGACAATAACTGACTTCGTAGTGAATGACGAAGGTATTGCAACAGTAATGTTCAATTCATTGCCCAGAGCTGCAAACAACAATATATTGACTTCAGATTGTCGTCCGTTTTTACCATGAACATCGTTGGCTCTTAACCAAAAACAATGGCTGAAAGACATCAAACAGTTGGTGTAACATTCTACAACAGATATTGTAAGTTAATTGCAAACTGGAGCACTTTGCCGTAGGTGTCTATAATAGACCACAAAAAGATACAAATTTGAAGTTCTGCTTTCACTGTAAATGACAAATCCTAAAAAAGCAAACTGTGTTAAAGCGACAATCAACAAAGGTCTCAGCAACAATGAAAACAAACCTTTGCCTGATAGAGTTTTTAGCTTTAGTGTAAAAAGGGTTAAAGTATCATATATATGTGTGTAGGTATTATTCCAAATCAAATAATGTCGACCATGAGATAAGACTATGGACATTTAACAGTTGTGCGGTATCCGTTTTTCTCCTTCAGTGAAGTTAAGGGCTGCGTAAACTCTACTTCTGCCGTATATGGGAAAATAACAAAAAAATTCAAAACTTATGTCATATCTCAAAACACATGGGACAAATTCCTTGAAACTTCAAATGTCGTTGAAATCAGATGTTTGCAACAAAAATTAATCAATCCGATTTTTGGACCAGAAAGACGGCAACTTAAAAATATGAATTATGTACATATACTTATAGCGAACCAAACACTTTAAGCTATGGAATACCACAAGGATGAAAATTAGGTCTTATGCTATTTGTCCCTAACATAAATTAGTTGGTGTTGTTAGTTGCTACTACTTAGAAAGTATTGCTTATGCTGATTGCAGCTACCTGAGTGTAGAAGTATCACACAGCAAATGATTAGAAATTTAATTGGTAGATATTAAGGCATCACTATGCTTTTGGGATACCTGCAAGTCCGAGTTCAAACCTAAATGAACTGAAGCCCAAGTATATGATCCAGCTTGCTGGAAAATGCCTCTAAAAGAGGAATAATTCCTTCGAAAAATAACAAAGACAAAAAGACAAATTTAAAGTCTGTCGGAAAGTTTTAGTCTATCCAACCATCTTGGATGACAAGTGTAGTGTAGTGCCAAAGGTTCCGTGGTGGATGTATTTACTGGAAGTAACTGAACCAATAAGAGGCAAAATCAGTATCACTTTCTTCAAGAAGTTACCGCTATCCAAGAAATGCAATGGGATGGGGCGGAAAAAAGTGGATGAAAACCTGCGACATGTACTACGGGAATTGTTACCGACGGCAAGAAAAAGGGCTATTTGGATGCCGGTTTGTTGTTGTAGGCAGACTAAGGCAAGAAGTCTTGAGTTTCCGGCGTGTGAACGAGCGCCTCGTAGTAATCCGCATCAAGGCCACATTTGCCAGCACAAGCCTGATATGCGCGCACGCCCCCAGAAAGGAGAAAGATAACGCCATCAAAAATACATCCTATGAGCTCTTCAACTAGACCTACGAGCAATTCCCTTGCTATGACTATGACCTCCAGTATAATGGATGTCCGAACTTCTCGACCCGGACCATTATCTTATTGTAGCCAAGGTACGGTTGCGGACATCCCGAACAACGCCAAGACAAGTTAATATTGTGGGGAATTTCGACGTCAGACGGCTACAATCGCAAGAGATTGCCAAACCCTTCGCCGATCTAGTCTCTCTTAGTTTCTTGGGAGGTCCCTTACCACCAGCATCAAGCATCAAACACCAGTGGCAACACTGCCAAAAAGCCATCAGAGATGCCATTACTTATGTGCAGGGTTTCACTCGGCACCACAACGAAACCCCTGGTTTGATGATGAATGGTGGTAAAGACATGCAGCTAAGTAAGATGCGTACAAGCACTGCTCCATGAGCAGAAGCGGAGAGACGAACACCGGCCTCTCAGGAGGAATGAGAAAGAGCATGAGATGCGCGCTATCAAGTAAATTGAGAGGTGCTACTCCAGGAATGAGGTTCGGAAGTTTTACCAAAAGGTAAAAATAACATGCCGCGGACACAATCCCCGAACCGAAGCCTGTAGAGATGAACAAGGGAACATCGTAGTAGAATCGCAGTCAATGCTGAGGATTTGGAAGGACCATTTCTGCAGACTGTATAACGCCGACGACGAAACAAATACCGCTGTCGGGCAGAATGAACCTTTCAACCGGGACGAAGATGACCAACAATTCCGTCCACCCGATAAATGGAACCTTAGCACTGTTTGTCCGATCCTCAAGAAAGGAGACCCTTGAACTGCGCCAACTTCAGAGGCATCAGTGTTCTTAACATCGCATACAAGATCTTATTCGCCGTTTTGTGTGAACGTCTGAAGCCCTTCGTCAGCAACCTGAAAAGTCCATATCAATGTGTCTTCAGGCCAGGATAGTCCACCATCGACCAAATATTCACACTACGGCAGATCTTAGCGAGGCACAATCTTTCAAAAATTTCGTGAGCGGTGATAATGGGTCTAGCTGTCAGCGAGGCCAGGACCAATTATATACTGTCAATGAAAAATGACACTCAGCACCGACGCACGTCTCGAACAGAACATCACCTTCGAAACGTATAACTTTGAGGAACTTAAGTACTTTATCTACCAAGGCTCCGCTATAAATTCAGACAAGGACACCAGCGCAAAGATCAAACGAAGAATAACTCTTAAGGCTAAGTGGGCAATTGACTAGTTAAGCCCTCTGTCGAACAAAAAAGTTACCCTCCATAAGGCCTTAATAATCCCTGCTCTATGGCGCAGAGGCATGGACTTTATCAAAAACGTGTACCAAATTTTCAAAATATGCAGAATGATGATGGAGGACGAGGCTTGTTTCTGTTTTGTATCTTTCGTTCTATTTCTATGGCAAGGCAGTTACCCTGGCGGCACAACCCCCAACGTGGAGGGCCAGTTCCATTATAAGTACCCATACCCTAAGACGTGAGGTCGATTAGAGCGATACCAGGTACCTTTTTCCGTTGGTATATTAAGGGCCCAACCCGCACCATCTCTTTCCAAGCCCATCACTAAATCAAGGATACCTTAATTGTGTTATTCCGGGATTTTACTTCGCCGTTGATCGCATCTAGGAAATTCGACCGCTGTGCCATTTGTAGTGTTCCTGTTTTTGTCTGCTGACTAGCAATCGCGCTTATAAATTTTACAAGTCCGGTCCAACAACTGCGACGACTAGGTCATTTAGAACGGATGGACACCAACGCTCCGGTCCGAAAAGTCTTTTGTCCCCGAGGTACAGCACAGTACGTATAGGAAGACAGCGACTCAAGTGGCACACGCAAGTGCATAGGGATCCCAGCTAACTTAAAGTGTAGAACCGGAGACAGGTAGAGGAAAGGAGAATCAAAACTGTAGCGCCACCATAAGAAGAATAAGAAGAAAGTGCAGAACACGAGCTGTTCCGTAAAAGTCAGAACCAACCGTATTTAAGTTTTTGATTTGGAAAAATAGCTGAGACAATATGATAAGCTGTCATGTAACTTCTTTATTCGCTCTATATTATTAGGCGCATTTTTGCAACCCCAAAGGCATTATTTTCCAAAAATCTGTGTTGCTGTTTTCGTACACCAACGAAACTCATATTGGTGATTGAACACAGTAATCTATCATTGATACGTTTGAGAGTTTAAGACAGAAGCTTCAAAACTGAGTTTCACTATGAACAAGGGAAAATTCAAGAACTCGTATACGCAGTCAAAAAGGATGAGCACTCAACTTCTGCGATCCGAAAAAAATATCAAAAGACAGCCTTAGCTTTAAGGAATGGGCAATAAGTTCCTTTCACCACCAGGCGTGGATGGTATAGCGTCAGTTCTACTACAGAAAGGGCAAAACGCATTACTGCCACACCTGGTAAAACTAGCGAAGAGTAGCATTGCATTGGGATACATACCACTACAATGGAGGCGGGCAAAGGTTGTGTTCATACCGAAAGTGGGGAAAAAAAAACCCCACACAGCCAAAGTCGTACAGACAGATCAGCCTCACTTCGTTTCTTCTGAAAACAATAGAGAAGGCCGTGGATAATTACCTGAGGAAGGAAACACTAAGTATGTCCCCTCTGCACCATCGTCAACATACATACAGGGCGGGCAGATCGACAGAGACGGCCCTGTATCAGCTAACAGAAATTATCCAAAGTGCTCTGAATTCAAAAAAGATAACATTGTGCGCCTTTCTTGATATTGAGGGGGCGTTTGACAATACCTCGCATGAGGATATCAAGCGAGCCCTACAATGGAAAGCAGCCAACAACACAGTATCCAGATGGATGTGCGAATTGCTGAGCACTAGATCAGCAGAGACACAGACAGCAGCTGGAACTGTTAGAATAGACACTACAGGAGGGTGTTCACAAGGAGGGGTATTATCACCCGTAATGTGGTGCCTTGTTGTAGACGAACTACTGGAAAAATTAACCACCTTTGGCATCAGCTGTCAGGCGTACGCATATGACATATTATTAATTCCCAGAGGAAAGTTCGAAGAAACTCTCTGCGACATTATACAACGAGGTCTGAGGGTAACCCAGAAATGGTGCCTCACGGTCGGGCTGAACATGGCTGATATGTAAGAGCTTAGTCGGAAAGTCGTGGGGCTGTACACCTAACATTCTGCGATGGATGTACATAGCGATTGTGAGACCAATGATTAGATATGGTGCAGTAGCATGGCCAAAACGAACCAGTCTTGTCTGAATCTCTCAACAAGGTGCAACAAGGTGCAAAGACTGGCGTGCCTATGCATCACCGGTGCAATGCGTAAATGCGTTAGATATGGTGCTATTGGAATTAACTCCCCTACACCTCATTTTCTCAGAGGCGGCGGATAAAACCATTCTAAGAATAGCAAAAAAAGGAATTGGAAAGGGGAAATGCATTAGTTCGAAAGAACATGATGCAGTACTCGGAAAACTTCCACTCTTGGCTATTCCAAGAGATGACAGCATTAAGAAATACAAAAAGAATTTCTTAGCGAAGCTCAGCAACAAAAAAGAATGGAGCGACTATCTATGGACTGAGCAACCACACGATAAAGTGGTATACAGACAGCTCAAGAACTGACGAGGGAACTGGTGCAGGAGTGTTTGTGCCAAGAACGAAACATCATGAATCCATGGGCAAGAGTACCAGCATCTTTCAACCGAAAAGAATTACAGAAATTGTAACATAGCTGGAGTTCCTTTGTCATTTAGTCCAAGCTTGTATGGGAATGCCTACAAAGTCTCAACACATTGGGCAAGAAAAAAAAAAATTATCTGTCTGCTGGATACCAGGACATATGGGCATCACTGTTTATCAGGCGGCGGACTCTCTAGCGAGAAAAGGGGCAACAGAACCCTTCATAGGACCTGAACTATTTTGCGGGATAGGGGAACACAACCTACGCGAAAAATTCAGGAAATCGGAAAAGGAGGAAAGGGCTAGAACCTTTCAGGATCTCCAAGGTCTTAGGAGATTACATTCTAAAAAGACTTGAAGTATGTATCAGTTTTAGCAATTACAACCTACGCATCCTAACTGGTTTCCTAATGGGCCATTGTAAACTCTGGGAACACCTAAGAAAAATAGGGATATCAGATGAAGGTCTCTGCAGATTATGCAATGATTCCACAGAAACTCCAGAACATACACTGGAATCTTGCGTGGCACTGACCCAAAAAAGGTTCACATATCTTGGAAAAATCATAGAAGAAACTGGTCTGGATGACGTGCTCTGAGTAGGTTTTCCTTGCCAAGGCCAACGCCAGACCATAAACACTCCAACATAATTCCTGGTGAATTAAACTGTGAGGGGGCTCTGGAAGAGGGAACAAACCTCTCCTAGGTATAAGTGGAGGGCACAATAGACCACAAGGTCGCATTATTATTATTATTATTAGCTTTGAGGCTGTTAGGGAATTTGCTTAAATTGACCTTACCTTGACTTTACTAGTCTTCGGAAATCAAATGATAAGATAAACTAGCCAATCGCTGCTCCTCCTCTAAGAAGGACGACCTATAGGTCTATTAGGGCCTTGAATTTTTGTATGGACGAACTTTAGAAGAAAAGATTCAGCAGTGAACTTCACAAGCTGTGCAGATACATCACTCTGATCAAAACAACGTGCGTTAGTCGCCTAAAATGTCTAGATCATGTAGAGCGAATGAATATTTACGATTTGCTCTACAGATTATGTTCCTTCCGAAGCGACAGCAGAGGCAGACCATATTAATTGGCGCACACTTATAGAAGTAGATAGTAACCTACTTATAGTGCACAATTTTTGATAGTTAGCCAAAGCCTGTACTAATTGGATAAATTATTTAAAAGATGCACTGGCCCATCTCAAACTCTAATGTAATCTAATAAAGTGAATGCCTACCAAAAGTATGATAACGTGAAAAATTTTAATTCCCTTTTTTCGAGTACAGCTAAGGAATCGAACCCGAGACCAGTTGGTTAGTAGCTGAGAAACTTAAACTTTTGCTCTACATAAGTGTACATAAAACTTCTCCCACATCCTCGTTTCTAAGAAAGTCTTAAGAATGCATTTTCATAATTTTATACAAAATTTGTAACTCAAATAAAATCAAACAGCATCCAAGGATAGTAGCGATTTTGTTTTATGTAGAATAGAAACCCTTCTGACTCCATGATGAGGGGATGTTTTTGCATTCGGAAGATAACGATTCCTTTCCTCGATTTTATGTATTTTTCCATTCATTTAATCTACTTAAAATACAACCTCATCCATTTCAGGGGAAATTCCAAATAAATTTTGATTGCGCAGACATTCTCAAAACCAACCCAGACAGACAGCAATGTCCTTCTAATCCACTTAACTTGGGTGGAAATAAGGCGGTATCAGTTTTGCCAACGCAGATTTCGTTAATAAATTCGCATAAATATTTTATTAAAGTAAAATTTTACGGGGATTCCCCCATTTTGCAAGGACATAAATTTGCAAAAACCTCCGCTAAAAGGGAAATTCATTTTTGTAGAATTGGTACGGGATTTCAAATTGAGGGGTTGCAGGTTTTCTAATTCAAATAAATAACTGGAATGCCAACGTAGGATGATACTTTTTGAGTGACAAATTTAACTCCATAAGCACAGTTGGTGCATTAATTATGGAATGGGTTATTAAAATTGTCATTTTTATTAAACGGTCTTGGTCTTCACCAGCATCATCATCATCATCGTCGTCGGTTGGAATAAAAACATTAGAGTAAATTCATATTTAGATTTTTTCAATCCTTTCCCAACACCTTGGCTGTCGTTCTCTCTCTCCCTCCGTGTATTGCCAGATTCTTTGTCGAAATGGACGATTTAAGCTTTTAATCGGGATACGCTTTGCCCAGCACAGTTGTTCCTTAATCCGCCTACACTGAAACTTTCTTTTAGAAGGTATGAGGGAATTAATTTAAGATTTCCGCTTCTCGTACACAATTAATTACGGGATTTTATTTAGACTATCGCGAGCGTTATACGGCTGTAGGACGAAGATACCGAATAAGGATACGGACAGGCGAGTGTAGGTGTATGTCTGGGGGGTGGCAAAGAGGACGACGTACCATGCTGACGCTATAACCATGCTGACGGTTATACATTGTTTTCTTATTTGAATGGAGAGCTCTTTGTGCAATTGGTGCAAAAGTAAAGTGTGGGATGAGGTAAATAAAAAAGGATGCAGTACTGGTGTTGGTTTCAGCCCTATTTAAAAGGACCTGGAACGAACATCTAAATAAAGAGAATAGATGCAAATTAAAAATTTAATTAAACCAGCAGCATAATATGGGCGTTCAGTTAAGTTGTAGTACAGGTACAAACCTTTTACGACTCGTCCTATGTCACGACGATGCAGAATTTAAGCTGTCGGTCTAGTTATATGGCAGACTAGATATTTGATTAAATGAAGAAGAGAACAACTCTATTGTTTTGGTGGTCAATGTTGTCCTATTGTTTGGCCAGAGTAATGGGTGTTCAAATTAAATTTTATCATTTCTCTTGCTTGATGAAGCGTACATTTTGGAAATTTCTATTAAGAGCTTACAAATTTTACATTATCATTCGGGCATTGAATGTGTCGGCCTTCATTATGTTTTCGAATATAATGATCTCAAATTGCAATAGAAAAATATTCTACCAGGGACACCAGTTGAACTGCTACCATCTTTAGAAGTCTGCAACTTCAAAAATGTCATAGTTTGGGCGGCTATTACGTTCAACAGACGTTTGCTGCTTATATTGTAAGACCGTTGAAACAAGATAAATGGAATATTGACCTCTAAAATGTCTTGAAAGGGTTCTTTGAAGTCTTGGACAATCAAAAAATTCTATGGAAGATAAGGTAAACAACGTCCCTTGCTTCATTTCGTAGACACGATGGCTTTCACGGTCATCAAGTGCTAATAAACTTGACTTTCGCATTTAAGGCATTTTACAGGCCTTTGGCAAAAAATTCATCTCATTTGCAGACATAATGCCATAGTTCACGCTAATTTCATGCAAACCAAAAAATACTTTTTCTCATTCAGTCATTTTTAACTACAATTTTTTGACCAAAGCAGTCGATATGATAAGGCAATGCAACGATTGGAACACCAACTTTAAGGCCTCGCAAACATAGCGTGGTCAATGGAATGATTGGTTTACCTAAGAGAAAGAACCTGTGAAGCCAAACATCAGCATCTTTGCTAATAAGCTTGGTTTTACGCCCCTTCAAGGCGCCATCTGATAGTTCTTTCAGAGTATGTTACATTATGCAACAAATCGAAGGGGTTTTGCTTCAAAAATTAACTGCAGCAACCTTGATTGCTTTAAAATAACAATTTCACCTTCAAAACAGATATATCCTTTTCTGGAAGTATTTTTACGCGATATACACAGAAGAACTGTTGCAATCCAAAGTTTCTTCAAATATGTTGGTCATGTCCGGATTGAGGTGAGTAAAACGAATCAGCGGCAATCTTATGAGTGTACTAAACCAATCAGCAGACAAACACTAGTAAGCCATTTATAAAAAATGCTAATTCTGTGCAAGAGCTGTTCATAGGTTGTATGTGAATAGAACTTGGTAAATACGGAAATACAGGAACGAAGCACGCAGAGCACCGGTCGGAACGTAAAAGTGGATTCTCTGCAATTTTTAATGACAATTTTTGCAGATTGTGCTAGGAAGCAATGGTGGTGGCAATGGGTCCGTGGCTCGATCCCCGGAATCGCCAACAATTTTTCGAATCTTCATCTCCCTTTCGGCGGGCAATGGCAAACTCCCGAAAGTACTCGTAATATTGCCTATGAAAAAGCTTCTAAGGAGTTCCGTTCGGATTCGGCGATAAACCGTAGGTCCCGCTCAGATGTGACAAAAATGATAACATGAGCAACACAAATGAGTGTGAAGAAGCTAGGCCATGGCCCATACCGGGCTGCCAGCGCCACAGTGTTTGTTTTTGTTTTTTTGTTCCAACTTTCCGCTGTCCGAATGAACCATTCATTGTCGATGATGATCAGCAACAAATTTGTCCTCACTATTAAAAAGGAGTCTGTATAGCGAAATCTTAACTAGTTCCGACAAAGACGTCTTGTTTTTTATAGACAAAAGGACAATTTTTAACTCCCCATACAGCGACCGGAACATGTCTTTTTGTCTCATTTGATTTGGTGCATATTGACCCATAAGAATCAATAGATTGTTGTCTGATTCGTCAATAAAAGACATCGTGTCGTATCCGGTGTGTTGTCAGCCTAGGGCCGCATAATTAGACGTACGACCTGCCAAATGGTCTAAGCCAGCTGAGATTGAATGAGTAAGGATCGTGCATTACTTCATCTGCTAACTACATTCAAGTATACCAGGTGGATAGAATCTCACCATCATTTGCCCAAATTTCCATAAAGCAGACCTCTAAACTGAGCCAGCTAAAGAGAAATAAGTCCCTTCAACTTCTTTTCTTGAACTTCTAGCATGTCTTAAAATTTGATAGATCCTCGTCGTTCTTAGGTCTAGATAGCCTTCTATTGGTCAAATAATAATTTTATGACAGAAAATAAAAAAGTCTGGGGCTTCAAACCGATACCCATCTTGTACCTGAATATTAATAACGTATATGTCATGATTTATTGAGATGAAATATATAAGGGGGGAGCCATCTGTTGGTTCAATATCTTTCAACTATTGCTGCTTGGATTGTTCGCATAACATCGATCTTGCACCACACAAAAATGGGCCAACTTCGTGACGGCCTTTTAGACTTTTTATGCAATAATTCGGTTTATTGGATGGCTTGCGTGGTACGTAGCCCCCATGTTCTGGTCATAAAAATTTAGTTATCGTACCTTATTAGTGCTCAGAACTGGTTGCAATGTTTCTTCCATTGGCGCCTGGCAATCCAAAAACTACAGTCGGGATGCATTGACTTCTCTATGACTATGTGTAAATTTTGCGAGGCCCAAATATGGCAATTTACATCTTCGCCGAAATGGAGGTGTATCTCATCCCCATAAGCGGAGCAGCAGCGATGAAGTAAAAATGCGAAACTCGTTACGCATAAGTTCGTATAACGAGGAAAGGGTTAGTAAAAGGATAAGAAGAATAGGTGCATCTCATCTGAAAAGATGATTTTTTTGAGCAAAATTGACGTCAGATTAGGGCCAAGCAGAGAAATGACAATGAAGTCGGTGATCATTTTGCTTCAATTGCTAAGTCAATTGAATCATGTGAGTGAATAATCCAAAATCTGTTTGTAAAATTCTCCTCAAACTCATCTTCAGTTGCTGAATTCAAGAGTTCAAGCTCACACTTTCGTCAACAGGCTCAATATTCCCTGTTATGCGCAAGGGATGAACCCTAAAATATGTATATTTTCAGTCAGCAAACGAGTCTTATGAACTTTTTAACAAACTTGCGTTCAACAACACGATATCCACCAACAACAACACAATATCCACCTTGGAAGTAACTTTGCATGATTTCTTAACACCGTTCAAGCATAAATCGCTACTGTCATCAGCAAAGGAATAAATTGGATTAGAAGTAGCAAACAAGAGATCATTGATGAAAATTTAAAAGAGTTTCAATGACAGAACGGAGCCCTGGGGCACACCAGCATTTATTTTGTGAATATCAGACTTGAAACCATCCAACCGTCCACTTGAATTGAACGTTCCGAAATGTTATTTTAATCCATTGAGGAAGAGAGTCTTCGATCACAAATACACGCATAAATGCCTTACAAATATCCAATGCAACCATCTTACTTTTGCCAGATTAATGTAACCTTTGGTTCCACTTCTCGGTGAACCATGCCATTAAATCATCAGTGGACCTATTGCTGCGAAAACCGTACTGCCGGTCATTAAGAAGTTTTCGTGTTTCGAGATATTTCATGAACTGACGATTTATCAGCGTTTCCATGACCTTGGAAGGAAGGGACGTAAGTGCAATGGGTCTATAAAAGTAGAGAGGAGAAGATTCGCCTTTTTTAGGGACGGGCTGGACAAATGCTGTTTTCCATTGCTCGGAAAGAGCCCTAAAGAGTAGGATTGATGAAAAAGCTTACGCAGTGGTTTTGCCAGCGTAGAAGACCACCTGAAGTTCATCGATAACATCATTTCTCGTGGTTCAATCATGACATGGAACCCAAACAAGACCTAGTGAAATTTGAGAATCGTGTGAGGGCATTGCAATTCAGAATAACCTT
This sequence comes from Volucella inflata, assembly GCA_928272305.1. Classification (NCBI taxonomy): domain Eukaryota; kingdom Metazoa; phylum Arthropoda; class Insecta; order Diptera; family Syrphidae; genus Volucella; species Volucella inflata. The sequence goes on along the minus strand of OV743717.1, from coordinate 77,254,340 downwards.
AAGATGTGGTTCGACAACTGAGATTCTTCGAAAACTTTCAGGATTACTTTGAAAATGTTTAATTCGCTTGGCCTTTTTGCTCTCTGCCAGCGCGAATAAGCCTTAAACATTAAGTACCACCATGTACAGTGCTTTAGAAGGAGTTATTTTTCAATATTGATCAACAATAATTTAAAATAAAATTTAATTACTCTAGTAGCCAAGCAGAGTTATATAAGAAAAATTAAAATAGACACCTAAATCCATTTTTAATTAACGGATATGTTTCCCAGGTATCAATGAAAATTTTATTTTGGATTGAAATATAGTTAACCATAAGTTATGAATCGTGATATCATTCAAATGTCTTTCTAGGAACTGCCTAGAAGAGCCGATTTTCCATGAATTTTTGGCGTAATTCGTTCAATATTCCATCAATTTCAAGTCGAAAATTGGCATTTAAGTCGTTTTAAGTTTCCGACTTTTTGGTCTGCAGGCACAGTAAGGAGCTTAAAGATTCTTAATTCCACGATCGGAGTAGCCAATTGCTGATCAGCGAACTTTGTTTTCAATAAGATGATTGTGGTACGAGCCGTGTGGCAGTTGACACTGCCACGTTTAAGTTACATGCTTTCCAAAATGTCCAATTGAACTCAAAAAAAAATGTATGAGCTGTTTCGTCTTTTTCGAGACAAAGTCGGCAATCCGGAGAGTCGAGAAGTCCTATTTTGTTGAGTTGATATCTTAAGCGGTGATGACTTGTACAAGGTACAAGGGTTTTGATATCGTGCCTTCTTACATTCATACATCTATTGGCATTTTTGTTAAGGATAGGATAGCTCGATTGGCCTGTCTTCTACCTGCAGTCTCCTCTCAAAACGAGGTGCGTTTTGAGTGCTCACATCATTTTATGGCTAGGTTTACCTACTGCTGTTTTAGATGTTCAGGAAAATGGTTTAGGTTTGTTCAAGGGTGTTTTCGAAACTTTTCTGGTCAGTTAATTGGCCTTTTCATTGCCATCAATAACCTCATGCCTAGGAACCCACTATCGTTTGTTTTTATTCCTTGAGCTAAGTTTTTTAGAGGATTTTAAAACAGTACATTACTGATTTGGAGTCAATGTTGTGTGAGCTAAGACTTTCCGCGAATTTATGAATGTTTGCGCCCTTAATGCCAGCGTTGTAAGGCAGGTTGGCGCATTCTTGAATGGCGTGTAGTTCGGATTGGAATACACAAGAACTTCCACTCATAGTAATTGATACGCTAGTGTTTGGTCCGTCCATTCCAGTTCCCACTCCTGTTTCCATTTTAGAGTCATCCGCATACCACTTTACGCCGTTTTGGCTATTTGGTGGGTTATTGCTGACCCATGCTTCTTTGGTGGGAGTTTCCGTGGAGAATCTTTTGCCGAAGCACAATGTTTTTCGAAGGCGGTCTGTCACGGCGCAGATCATATCAGATCATTTCAAAAACACCTCAAAATGGTTTGATTGTGATATTGACTTACTCACTCGCGTTCAGATATAGTATTCTCTGGACTTTTGTCTCATTTGATCTCATGTGTAAACATAGTTTAACCTCTCCACGTGTGTACCTTATCTTTTTTTTAATTGTAACTAGTAGTGACAGCTTGTGATCACTAGATGTACTTGAATGACTCCCTAGAAGTACATATTTTTGAATTCTATCCGAAGTTGGCTGTGCCAAAACTGTTATGCCATTAAAATTTTTATTTGAGTTTGACAGGTGGAAAAGTTTTCAGGAAAGCAACGCTCACGAACTTTGGAATTCGATAAGAAATTTAATTTTTAAAATTGGTTTTATCTACTTTATATTTGATTTCTCTGGAGACCATGATGATGAGGAGTATCTGTCTTCAGATGATGCCATAAGTCTTCAGCAGTCCGAAGAAATTGAAGAAGATGAAGAATCGAGGGCAGCTGAGGTAGATACTTAAGAGCACGTTGGAAACCCGTCACGTTTGTTCTGGCGCACTAAGGAGATCACTTCACGTGGACCTGATCTTGTAGATAATGTACTAATTTCTCAGGGCAGTTCAGGTATGAGCGTTTTATACTCTTTTTTGAATATTTGGGTTTAGATTATTGGCAACATATATTCAGCACAAAAACGGGAGTTAAAATCAATAAATACAAATGCTATTGAAATGATTCATTTTGCCGGTGTGCAATTGGTGATGGGCACCCTCAAATATTCGCAAGCGAGACTCTATTGGAATAGAGATCTTTGTGTAGCAGTTATCAGCGATACAACTAGTTTTTTGAACTCTGTAATTATCTCCACTTTGTAGACATACATCTTCCAAATGCTAATGACAAACTGTGGAAATTAAGGCCTCTGATAGACCCCATTTTGAAAAAATACCAGAGCTTGCCGCGATCCAAACATATGGCAATAGAAGAACAAATTATTCCATTTTCTGTGTAGATGTGAGTATCGCCAATATGTTCCAGACAAACCCAATCCACTTGGACTAAAAAATTTCGTGTTGGCGGAGCAAGACGGGCTGGTACTGGATTTTGAGATCTATGTAGGTAAGGGTACTCTACCTCAAGATGTAATGAAAAATCTTGTTCTGGGGGCGGGTATCGTAGAAAAACTATCCCGGACAATTGAAACCAGCTATGTTTTTTTTATACAGAAAGGAAAAAAGAGAGATATTTTTCTTATAGGGTCAGTAATGACAAATTGGATTGGAAAAGTGGCGAAGCAGTTGAAGATAGATAAGACGCTAAAAAGGGGACAGTGGGATGAAAACGTAAGGAGCGATGAAAATCTATGTGTTGTAAGGTTAATGGATACAAAGGCTGTAACAATACTATCCACTTGTTCAGGATACCAGTCCCACAGATACCTGAAAACGTTGGTGTAAAAACCAGAACCGAAATATTGACATAGATCGTCCAGCGATAGTCAGATATTATAACACCTGTATGGGTGGTATTGATTTATGCGACAGACTAACTGCTTACTACCGAACTTCAACTATTACTATTCACAAATGAACTTCCTGTAAAAAAAAACACCGACCAGTGGTGCCACAACCACAACCTGAAATAAGGCTTGACAATTTGGGTCATCTGTCGCGATTTCGTTTCTTCACGGCATTGAACGCTTTCGGAGTTCTCACAGTGCGCGGACGGCCGGATCTTTGACGGTCTCGTACTCCACCAGTATCCTCAAACAACTTCACAGCACGATACATAAAATTGCGAGTGATTCCAAGCGGTCGCAACGTCCTAAATATATCCCCTTTTCCATGTTGCATTTAAGTAGGCCAACTACAACAATACGATTTTGGATGTCGCCCCATTCCATGATTGTAAGCAATTAATGTCAAAAACTTTTTACGTCACAATGAAACATAAATATCAACTGTCAAATCGCAATCAATACGAAATGGATGCGCCCAGTGTTGCATTCGTAATGAGTGAGTTCAGTTGTGTACCAGTATTTATGACTTGACAAGGTATGTTTAATACTTGCAATTTAAATAAAACTACGAAAAAAATTATGTTCTCCTAAAAATTATAAAAAAAAAACTATCTAGAACACTATTATTCTATCGGTTCATGTTCAGGTCTTAAGAGGTTAAGTCTGTACCTCTATAAATGGTAGATAACCTCGTAATTCGTCAAAAGAAATACGACATTGATCATTTGCATGAGTTAAAACAAACTTTGTTAATAAAATAAGACGCATCTAAGCCGATATACCAAAGACATGGATGCCATATTATAGCTTTCTAATGAATGACACCCTTTAGAACCTAATGAAAATATTTCCCATACCATTTTGTGAAATTATAAAAACAATCGTTTTAAATCTCTACATCTTTGTAAATAGTCCCTTTTTTAAAGATTGAATTACACTCCTGTGAAGCCGAAAGAATATCCTTATCCAGCCAAAGTAATCGATTATAATATTAAGAATTAAATACTTTTTTTTAGAGCTATATAATAAATTAAGAATATTTTTAAATTTAACACTTTTTTGGTTCCACATAATTTCATATTAAATACTTCAAACAGTAAAATAAAATTGGAAAACCTTTTTCATCAGAACTATTTACTTACCAAATAGTACTTTTTTTATGGATTAACTTTCCCTTGGATAATGAAATAGGCTCAGCACCTAAGCCGCTAGCACTGTAGATACACGTATATCTTAAACGACTTTCAACACAATCATATACATAATTCACAAAATTCAAATAATGAAGGAGCAAAAGCACTTATCTTAGAAATACGAATACTATTAGTTTATATTGCTTTTGACTAGAATTTTTTTGTTTAATTACGAGTAGACTATTAAAAATTGAATTAATTTATCGATATCTAATGACGACAACTTACGGGTACTTAACGAACGAGCGAGTTTCTATGACTAAGTTTATACATTGAATCAATACACAACTACGGAATATATCAATTGATTTAGGTATGTATCTGTATGTATAGGTAAATGTATAATTAATAATATAACAGGCGTTAACGTTTAATTGTGCTACAAGGACATTAACTCTATGAATTAAATTAACAATCACGAATCTTATTACATAGTACGAGTATCATAGGTTTATTGTTGGTGTGCGTATTTGTTGTTCTTTGGCATGTTATCACATTAAATTAATAATATAGCTTATCTACGATTATATTTTAGGTGTAAGATACAATTATTTATGAGTATATATGTATAAATCTATAATAGAGTTTAAGTTAAAGAGAATCCATCTAAATTAAAGGACAATTATCCAAATCAAGGATGTAAACAAATCTAAAGCCATTCACTGCTGAGTGAGTATTGGCACGTGACTTTTGCGGTAGGTTTCTTTTTATTTTTGGGGAGAGGGGGTTATCGTGGTAGCTCGCGTTGTCGATGTGAAATGTGCAAATGTTGAAATGTTGAAATGTTGAATTGTTACCCCTTTTTCACATACTCTCTCTCACGAAAACAACAGTAGATTGATAGGCAGGTAGGTTTGAAGTTTTTTGTGCGTTTGGATTGAGCGTGGGATCGTACGCGTGTACGAGTATAAAATCAAAGCGAAATTTTTCTTTCTTTTCACAAACAGATTCAGAGTCTAACTTAAATTCACTTTACACACACCGCACCATTTGAATTTTTTTTTAAATTAATTTTTCTATCTACGAGTACTTTACGAAAATTCAGCGCAATAACGACCAACAAATATTTGCGACAATTTGAAGAGACCGTCGTCGCCGTTTTGTCTGGATGATTTATTTTTTCGAAACGCGCCACTGAAAATCACGCCCGCAACACACATTGGAATTAAATAAAAAAATAAATTAAAAAATTTATTTGCCACTGCAGATGATGATAGTGATGGCTAGAATTTAAGAAAAACTATCCGAATGCAGCTGGTATTTATAAGATGAAGTAATCGCTTTGCTGGCCCTGCTGAACAAACTGACAGATTGACGAGAGTTGAAATTTGTTTTTCACATACTCGTACAAGGATTTCAATTGTTGGTATAGGCGCTGCATACGACGTTATCTAGTCAAGCTCTTCTTATTTAAGATTTATCATAATCAGTCTGAGGAGATCGAATATAGTTTTGAAAGGAAGGATTTTGGTCACATGCGCAATTGTGGCACTTAACAAATCGTTCCAGTGAAAGTTCAGCTGTACTTAGAGACCTACATTGATATTAACGTCCTTAGGAAAGGGTATTTCAATGTTTTCACATTGCGTGGGGGAAAGTGAAACCCGGTCAGCTAATGGGTTAAATGGGTCAATGGAATAATTTGATAACAACACAGATGGAAATAGGGAATAAAAAAAAATCGACGGCAAAATAAAACTTTCCAATGTGTGGGCCGAGACTGAAAGTTTTTCTTGTTTTTCTTTTTCTTATAGAACAACCGCAATTTCTTTTTGTATTAGAAAGCTTTCAAAAGCACATTAGATGATTCCTGCACTTATAGATACAAAGCTACCTATATACTAAATAAAAATACAAATTATTTCAATTCGCTCACTCTATAAGTTATAGTAGATATCTTTTTGACATTGTATGAAATTTGGAAAAAAAATTTAAGGATTTCAAAAAGCTAGCTACATTCTTGGTAATCTTTTCATCACATCTGCACTTTACACATGTAGGTATGAGTATGCTGTTGTCAGAAAGACAGCCAAGTATCTAAATGTGTCAACTAGAGCAAACACTTGTTGCGCTCAAAAGTGTCCTCATTAGCATGCCATGAAAAGGGGCTTAAAATTACTTTAAGAGCTTTTAATAACTCTACAATTGTGTCAGGTATTAAACTTAACGAAAGGTCAATTTCCTGGCATTGTAATGGGCCTTAAAGCACATACTTCCAAGATAACCGTTGAATTTGACGTAGGTACAAGAATCAGGTTTGAATCTCGAATATTAAGAAACGTGTGCTTAAATTAGCTTGAAAGAATGCAATGGGTTTGGTATTTGATAAAATATTTTTTTTTATTAAAAAAATAGAAAGGCCATAGCTTGAGCGCGGTTTTTGTTCTGTGAAGTTGCCCTAAAGCTCTTCTGGTAAGGATATTTACTCTCATGAGCTTAACTATAAAGTTTTCTAAGAAAAATAAAAGCTAAATTTATGTGAGCTTTGCTCTTGTATCTTACATTTTTAGTTCAGGAAAAAGTCCTTTTTATTTTATTTTTTAAATTGTGCGATCTAGTTTAGTGTTAAATTAAAATAAATAAAATTAACTGTTACCTTTGAATAATTTTTCATATTGAAAATCTGCATTATAATAATTAATGTGTCTTTCATTGCATCTATCCACATCCTATCTTAATTTTAAGTCAGTAAGTTGATGTTAGAAGACAGTAGACGTGCACTAGGTTGTTTGTGCTGTCTGGTCTCAGGTTTGGTGACTTAGAAACATATTTTCTCAAAACTCCGGTAGAGGCGTCAACCAACAGATTCTCCATTTGATGCAATCCTTCGCTTATAAAATTTGCGAAGGTGCTTTTCCCTACAAGCGGTTTAACGAGTAGAGTATGGGTTTTAGAAACCTCGTCATCGGATTCTGGTCTCACAACTTTCTCTGCATTAATTAGCATACAGAGATGATTAGGGGCTGCTAGAGCATCTAGAGCCATTTTTTCTTAAGAATTCGTTATATAATGGATGTCCGCAAACTTCTCTCTCTCAACATCCTGGCTAAGTATTGGATCACGGCGATTGAAAACCAGGAGAAGTTGGTAGGCCTTGTAAAGAATGAGCACGAGACAAGGTATATGCTCTCAACAAACTAAAAAACATCTGTTCACCACTAACCCACACACCACTTTTAAGGCCCCGGCCCATAGAATCCATTTCGTCTGTTGCGTCTATTACGGCGATTGACAGGTAGATAGAATATACATGTTGTTATGGAAGCAGGCCCATAAGCAATGGATATGATGAATACGACGGATAAAGTAGGTTTATTTTCTATTTTTTCAATCCGTTTTACACATTGGCAGTTCACACATTCACATAATGAAGACCATACACTCACATATTTAGGTTCATGCATTCAGAAATTGAGATGAAGCATTTTCATTGCTGTGGACATTGAGAGAACGAAGAGAAATTCTCATAGATACAAAAGAAACACTCCCAGCAATAACAAAACCTCACCGGCTATATTCTGTCAACATGCGTATGCGACGGATTCTATGGGACTGTCATTTCCGCCATATACGTCAACGTCAACCTATCCAGCATCACAATGGAGGCAACGGATTCTATGGGCCGGGGCCTTTTGTAGCAACAACTTCGAGGTAATTAAGGAGTTTAATTACCCCAGAGTCAAAATCAACTCCACGAATGGCACTTTAGTCGAGATTCGACGAAGAATTTGGTTTGGCTGAAAAAATTGGTTCAAAACTTTTATCAAAGACCAAGTGCAAGCTACATAAAACATGGCTCATGGCGAATGGAGAAGAATAAACAACCACGAAATCTACGAGCTATACCAAACCGTGCACGTAGTGCAAAAAGCTAAAACTCTTCGACAACAATGACACGTTCACCTCAAGTGAGTGAACAATAATGCAAAGCCAAGAGGATGTTCAATTCTCAGCCCCCGTGTCGGAGACGATAAGAAAGGGCGAACCTGCGTTTTAAAGACCAAGTCATAGCGGATGCCAGGGGCGTTTGGTCTGGACAACTGGAGGCACCGCGTGGGGACCCAGAGGATAGATGACTGCATAGTCTTAAATAGAGACTGTTCACGGGTCGGAAGCCTAGAAAGTAAGAAGGTTAATCGCCAGTCAAAGTTTCAATCATTTCCAACCGAAGTAAATAACCAATTTAACTCATCTCAACAGAAACTAGTCGAGGGACAATAGACCATTAGATCTTGGTCGAAAATTTAGAGGTGGCAATTTGAAAATCAAAAACAAAAACAGTTTTATTACAGCAAACTATGATTGTTGCACTATTTTTACAGTCAGATAATCAGCTTTATTCTGTTGGAGCCACCTATTGCACAAATTGGAAGCAAATTTTCGTTTCAAATCTTTTTGTTTCGAGAGTTCACGCCATTTTCATTTTTTTAAAGGAATAAGGACCGATGCTGATGCCTCCGACGTACAAACTAGATCAAACACAATTCCCCTCCAGTGTCTGAAAGGTAACAATCGCCAAATACACAAATGTTTTGACACTAAAATGAGCTTTGCCGCTGACATAAATTTTTAGGTCATCAGCAGTCTTAATGTTGACGAATAATAAGCAGAGCTGATATCACTGCCATTTCAAAAGTACCATAGAATGGAACAAGTTGAAGAAGAATTGAGACTTGTGATTTCTAGTATGTCGATTGCTACAAAGTGCCGAAACAGCACCAAAATCGATGCAGATTTGTCATCAGATCAAGACAAAGGAAAAGGTCTAGAGCTCAAAGCATCTGAGCATGCACCTGATTACAGTCGACATCAAGATAAAATTTGGTAACAATAAGCCTAGTACGCGGTCAACAACACAGAGGATTTTTTATAAAAAAATTCAACGTTTTTCTACTGTTCAGGAAGCTTTTAACAAATGTCCTGGATAAGAAAAGAAAAAGAGCAACTTTGTGGTTGGAAAACGTAGGCTACATTCTCTGAAAATGGACGCAGGCTTATAAACCTCACGGCTGGACAAAATGTCATTAAAGCTAACACACCGAGGAAAACTTTAACCAGATAACACTGCGATCGACGTGATACTTATCATACAGTAGAATGTGTTAATGTGTCGAAAAACCAACATCAACTTAGATCATTGCCTAGTCTAAACGAATTTTCATAACCCGACCGCCGCAATAAAAACACTGATTTGACGCAAGCGCATGAAGCGAAACATAGTTATGGAAGGTAGTGCCGCAAAGAAGGACAATAGCTCCTTACGAGATTTATTGCCAAAGAAAAATGGAAGTGAAAGGTGTTGCTGCAGGAATGATGTAGGATAGATCTAAGATGATTAACAATCCGATGTTAGGAAGAAACAACGTCGATGACAGTCGACAACAACATAATTCACACGACAAAGAAGAAATCTGGATTGTGACATCTTTTCCAAGGAATGTGGAAGCAAACCTGCAATGTTACAAAGCGCAACCCCAAATTTATCTTCAAATATGGTCGAATGAATGTCGGAAATCTAAGCATAATCTGCACGATGCTCACTAGAATAACTGGCAACTACAAAGAAGAGTCTCTCCTCTACATCGCAAAGAAGTCTTATAAACTCTACTACTAGTCCCATATTAACAAGCTGGTATTTAGGTTTTTGAACTACTAAGGTTATAGAACGGGTGCTGATTACTGAGGTACCTACTGATTTCTACCTCAGCATAGTTTAGGTAGTGCGGGGTTAAGTTTGTCGGCTATTCAAAAATGTGTGACAATTAGGAATGCAATATTGTAGGTAAGAAGGTAGATTCTAAAGAAGATTATTATCTATTTCCAGAGTTTTTAAAAAGAATGTTCGAAACTAAAATCCTAAGTCATTGAGATGTTGAGATGTTCTGCATGCGCGCATCTTAACCAATTTGAGACAAACACTTTGAAGGTTCCTTAGAGATAGTGAATATTTTTCGAAAATTACGATACATAAACGTGTCCTTTGAAAATGAGTCACGTGCCATTAAACAAAAGCAATTCAATTGAAAGACATACCGTAAAACAAAATCAGTAAGCCAGTTTTCAAGGAAGAGCAAGTCAACGTAGGTAAAATATTTCAGAAACAATCATTATAAATTGGGATAAATTGAGAAGGGTCAAAAATGTTGCAGGTTAAATGGTCAAACTGCTTTTGAAAGAAGCTAGGAGACAGTGGCCCAACTAAGCAAAGAGGCAGTGAACTGGATATTGAAAACAAAGTTTCATTGTGCAATCTTACGTTCAGTCGAAATAAAAAACTCTTTCAACTCAATAAACAACTTGCATTTTGATTCAGTGTTTGCAGTAATTCATGCAATGCATTTTAGAAAGTTCTTCAGAATACTCAATATCTTAAAGACTTGTCTTATTGTGTCGATGTTAAACGAACAATTAATGTCTTGAATACGCGTTGTATTAGCTTAATCACCATAACCAGTATGCGAACTCGTTGTGTTGTGATGCTAGAAAGAAATATCACTCGTAATTCTGAGCAAATCCAAACACGACAACAGCGATTACATCCTGTTGAAAATTTTGAAAACACTGAGCTCCCCATTGGCGAAAACCCTGGCAAGCAGTAAGTGTAGTCTTTGTAGTCTTTCCAAGAGCCTGACTTCTGGTAGCTTTTCCAACTTTGGGTACAAAGACTACACTTACTGCTTGCCAGGGTATTCGCCAGTGGAAATATTTTAACCTGACTTCGTTAAGATTAAAGAACATGAAGATAATGATTCATGTGCTACATAAATGACAATTTTGTGACAGTACACACTGAGCACAGTAATTAACATTGATGGACCCTCAACAACAAGGACCTTTCGACAACGCAACTTTTGGTGGGAACGAGACGTAAATGAATCAGAAATTCTAAGGACTGAATCAACGACAGAGAAGTGAACCGGATGCGTACGATGGCCAATATGTAAGGCGGCGATCTTTTCCACTGCTATGATGCACTTTTGTCGTCTGTGTGCTTGTCCGAGAGGTAATATCTAGCAGATGTGTCTCGAAGGACTAATTGATAATACTTGCATCAGAAGTTAGTTTCTAGCCAATCCTCTCCAAACCGAAGCTATTTTCTTGACAAGAGCTAGAAATTTAGCTGAATTGACTAATATCAATTCAAAAAGTGTCAGCATCCCTTTCTCCGATACTTTATTAGCATCTGTGTGTATAGAGAACTTCCAAGGACTCGAACCACAACGCGAGGTCTGCTTTTTAACTATAACGAAAATTATAACTTTTTTCTAGAAGCAATGATGGTGATGATTTTTAAAGTCCATATTTGAACAAAGTGATTTGTGAAACAACTTGCACCAGAAATATATACACTCTCTTACTGTAATCATAATCTGAGCCAAGAACTCTAAATAAGAACCTAAATAAGAAAATATGGTTCGATCTTCATTGATGGCTGCAAACCCAGTCAAGGACTTGGCGCTGGTAACTTTGAGTAGCCTGACAACCTTAGACTTCACTGATCTTTTGCTCGATTTTTCCAGCGAACACAAACACAAGTCTAATGGGAATAAACTAAATTCAGAGGAACAGGTTCATTAAGAACTGGACTATTTACCACATTCAGGCTTGTTCGAGATTTGCAGACTTTGTTAAATGTAATTAAAACTTGGAATTATCTAGACTCCAGGTCAAAATGTGATTGCAGAAAATAAGATTGTGTATGAACTAGTTAGGCAAGACTCAGGGAGGACTTGTATTCGTTCCTAACCCGATGTTGAGATCACCCAGTCATCTTCTGTAAGTCTCATAGTGAAGAAGTAAGTGCGATGACAAGTAAAAGTTTCTAGGACGAGCACTGTGAAAGTGATGATGCCACTGCCGGCCTACTTCTCTCTTAATAGAAGATTGATCCCATCAGGTTTATATTGAGGCTGTTAATCCTATAGCCACTATCTCACTGAAACAATCACTCAACCTCATCAAAACGGGCGCCAGTTTCTGGAACAAACTTCATTTAAAAATGTGAATTTGGAGTGATTTTATATCCGCAGAGTTTATTTAGTGTTTATTTTTAGCGGCCCCCATACTTCGAACTATTGTGCCAACCAAAAGTCAAGTCGTGTATTTTTCTTCTCGGATATAACCTCTCTTACTTGAATTTTGGTAAATAATTTATTTGTGTCTATTTCAACCTACATCTTCGGCATATCCTTGTCAGAGAAGATCTTTTTAATAGACAAGGAGAGTGCTGTAACCATTTCACAGGCTCTGGCATAACCACTATTGTACCTTTTCACAGTCAACACTCAATCAATGTAAGACGAAAAGAAGGGAAACAAAACAAAAATAAATATTATCTTGAAGCATATGCAGGTAAGTTTGCATCCGTATATCTAGGAAAATATTTTCTCCTTCATCTCATGTTTTATTTAGCTTCATATTTAATTTATATCTGAATAAATTATTGTATGAATGAAGAGAATACACATCTACAAATGCTCCTCACAACACGAACAGGCTTGAACATCAATACAGGAAGGAGCTTTTACATCAGGATAGGACAAAAAAAAAAGTACACATCTACGAATCCAAATACCTAGTTGCACATATAGAACGTATCTACTATATGTAAAGAAAAGTAGAGCTTCAAAGATGTAAAGGACAACTCGAAATTGAGTATATTAATGGATACGTTCTGTTTCATAAAATATGAATGAATCAATTATGCAGAGAAATGTATACGGATACTTGCCTAGAGCGGCGGAGACACCAAAGTTTCACTACCCTCCAGCCTATGTGAACTTCAAAGTTCAAACTCAATTCAAAATGGAAAAATAAAAAACGAAGAAAAGAAAATGTAAAAACAACACCAAGTGACGGAATTCAATTTGGGTACTCGTATCAAATTTCCAGGTCGAAACTTTCAACTGACAATATTAACGGAGTAAGGTGTGTGCATAGACAAGAAGTTCCATCGGTTAACTTTGTTTGCTTTATTAAAGTCAGAGCAATTTGCCTGAGAAATTGAAAGACACCCATCTAGGGTGAGTAGAGTGTCCCGAGAGTCTACAAGGATATAGTTGTTTGAATTTATGACAAGTAGACATCCTGTTGGTTAGGAACGTTGAGATACTCTAGAGATAAATGAAGGTGTTCCAGACTTGTTTCATAGTAACAATTTAATTTATTATTATCTGGTGAAAATCAGGTGAGAATTGTTTCGCATTGGACAGGATTATCCTTGAGTTGATTGGGTCCTGTGGTTGGATATATATTTTTTTTAATAAATTATGCATTTAATATTCCATACTGGAGGTAAAAACTACACATAGATACATTTACTTTGTTTGGTTTGCAAAGGATCAAGTTTGCTTTAGAAGTGGTATGCTAAAGTAAACATCTATTTATGTAAATGTTGTATGGTTAGGTTAAGTAACTGAATTAGGTAAGTCTGATATTATCTAATACTAAAACAAATAATACTCTTAAAGGTAAATTCGATTTACATAAAATGAAGTACGTCACAGACTTTGAATACGAAAATACAAGTGAACATTCTGTACGAATCCAAAAGATTCGTAGAAAGAGGCGATCTGAAATCAAGGTTTTGTTGACCGTTTTCTTTGATTACTTGCCGCAGTGTGGTCATTTCGATTTTCTTCCGCCAGCCAGGCCATGGCTCCGTGTGACTGTTCCCTACTCCCACGGCTCAAGTTACCACTACACGGAAAGCATTTTGAGACGATTGAGGCGATAAAGAACCATTCGCAGAGGGAACTGAAAGCGATTCCCAAATCGGCCTACAAGAAGTGTTTCGAAGATTAAAGCAAGCGTTGGTACATGTGTATTGCTTGCAATGGAGATTACTTTGAAGGGAATAAAATGAATATCGATGAATAATTGAAGCGTTCTATTCAAGAATTTCGAATACTTCTTGACTGGAAGGTATACTAACATGAAGTTGTAGTAAGCTGTCTGAGCCGTTGGTGGTTTGATCTTAATCTTATCAGCGTACGTGAGCATTTAGACACGCTTCCAAAATGGCAGTTCCCTGATACTGTCATTGACATTGCGTTACACAGCGGTGCTAACACAAGACGTGGCTTAAGTTTAAATGCTTTCATATGCACACCTGAGACTAAGTATCGATTCAAAGTTCTTCGCCTTATTCAAGTTAGTTGGTGTGAGGCGATGTTGAGAAGACAAACTGCTCTGAAGTTGTTTTATTTCAAAATTTGTTTTTTCTTGAGGACTGGACAGTCGATTACAAAAAAGCCTTTCATCCGTCTATGCATATGTTAATCGTCGTCGCCGTTGGATAGTTCGTAGTAGTAAAGCTATTTTCAGCACATACTGTGGCAGTTTTATTGTTTTACATTAACACCGCTCTGTGTTTTTGGCATATTCTTTATATCTTCAGGTGAAATTTCGAGCGTTGCATTACTCGATTTCCTGAATTTGTTGCAAAAACAGCATCGCATTGATGTCGCTGATGAAATGCTTTCTTGGGAACAAAATGTTATCGATGGCATCATTACTGGTAACGAGATATGAGTCTATGAATATGACATCGAAACTAACCAACAACCATCGGAATGGTGCTTTTTAGACGAGCCAAAATCAAAAAACCACGAGGGAGTCGATCCAAAATTAAGGCCGTTTCCTTTGTTTGGCATGATCTGGTCCATACCTTCCATAATGAGTATAACGTTAGTATATTAAAGCGTTTGAGGAAATATGTTCGTCCCAAGAGGACAGAAGTGAAGAGAAACAACTCGTAGAACCACGATGAGCCGCATGGCAGTTCTGACCAAAGAGTTCAACTACGCTCTAACTCGAGTAATAAATTGAACAAGAGAAGGCGGTTCAAATCTTTAGCAACAATAGTTCAAAAACCATCTGAGATTGTACAATACTTGAAATATCTAGGTTTAAATTATAAAGATAGATTAAGTAAGGATAAATAAAATAAAAACATTGATTCCAAAATAAAGTGGTGGGGATCATATATATGTATGTTAGTATGTCTAAGAGTTTAGTTCAACGTAAAAGAGCACTTAGCAGTGCCGTGACTTCAAAATTGAGAGCATTCCTCACCTCACTAATATCTACAAGACAACCCTCATTGTAAATCGTGGACTTATCAGGACAACACGCCAGGCATAAGTCTCAACACGTTCATACCATGAAGGATAACCATGATATTACGACCTGAAGGAAATGGCCATCAGGTCTAGTTGGAAGGCTGTAAGAAATTTGTTAAAAACTGATCCCATAATAAGATGGCCACTGGTTTACATGAAATCACAATTGTCAGCAAATATAAGTGAAGGAATGATCAAACAGCTTATACGAGATAAATGGCATTCGGCACAGATTGATCTGAAATAGAGATCAACATAAAGTCTGAGGTTCACTGTAAAGCTCTCAAATTTAACCACTTTTTGTAAGATAGAAGATGGATCTAGTGTATTTTTAGCAATAGTAACTAGTGTTCTAGAACTATAATTGGAACTGTTCTGATTATTAACCCTAGATGGTTGTTCTTCGTCGAAATGACGACGAATTTTTTTCAAAACTTGTTTTTTCATATTTGCGCATTTTGTTTTGTGCTGATTTTGGGTACAACTCCAGTCGTCCTTAAGCGGTTGAAGTATGCTGATCAGTAGCTGGGTTGGTCTTTGTGAAGTAGGCGTCCTTGGAAATTTCGTCGTCGATTCGACGAGGAACAACATTTACTAACATTTTCAATTTTTTTATAGTTTCTTAGAACTAAAATATTTCTTTTCCTTGTCATTTCCTTATTAAGAATGAGCGTTAAGGAGTTTCTACGGGATGATGAAATTGCAAATTGCAAATTTTCTTGTATTAAGTGATGAAATTCAATATAGTGAAGTTGAGAAAAGTGTACAAAACTATAAGGATATAGCTGAAGAAAATATTTTCGAAAGTGAAGTTTCTTCGGAAGATTGTTCAGATGAAAACAATATACCGCTTAGCGTTTTAAAAAGAAAGACCCGTATTACTCGTATATCATTTTGAAAATCTATACTACGTGGCAAAAATAGTCACAAGTGGTCAACAAAAAAGGCAAAATCTCATCGTTATGGACAAAATATTGTACACCAAAACAGTGCACCAACTCAAGCTTGCAGAAACATTATCAAACCGTTGGATGTTTTTAAACTATTTCTAACAGATGAAATGATTGAGGAAATGGTTATATGGACTAATGCAGAAATTCGATGTCGCAGTGAATCTGGAGAAAATCAAACTGACTATGATGAAATTTTGGCTTTGATAGGAGTATTAACTTTAACAGCTGCCATGAGAGACAATCATTTATCTTCCGAAGAACTTTTTAATTCTTCATACGCTGGACCAATGTACTTATCAGCAATGTCTAAATATAGGTTTAAGTTTTTGATGTCATGTCTTCGCTTTGATGATAAGGCGCTCCGTCAAGCTTTAATAACCGACCAACTCGCACCAATCTGCAAAATATGGGATTTATTCATAAAAAAATGCAGTCAAAACTATACTCCTGGACCATATTTGACTATTGACGAGCAATTATTGGCGTTTAGAGGTAGATGCAGTTTTAAAATTTATAATTCGAATAAACCTGCGAAGTGTGGCATAAGAATAGTTATGTTGTGTGACAGTGGCACAAATTATATGATTAATGCTTCACCATATCTAGGAAAAGGTTCGCAAAACTCAAACATACCCTTAGGAGAGCATAACGTGAAAGAGTCGACCAAACCAGTACATGCGACAAACCGTAATATCACCATGGATAGCTGGTTTACTTCAATACCATGTTGTTGCTTAGTCTGTCCTAAGGGAACCATACAAGTTATCCTTAGTTGGAACAGAACGATCAAATAAATAAAAAAAATTCCAGTAGACCTTAAAACTTCAAAAGGACGTCAATGCGGTACATCTATATTTTGTTATGATAATGAACTCACGCTTCTTTCATACAAGCCGAAACCTTCTTAGTTGGTTTATTTACTATCTTCATGTAATGAAGAAGGATCAAGTAATTGTACAAGTAACAAGCCCCAAATGATCGAATTTTATAATGCAACGAAGGGAGGTGTCGATACGCAGTACTATGAATTGTTCTCGTATAACAAATCGCTGGCCAATGTGCCTGTTTTATGGCATTTTGAATATTGCATTTGCTAATGCTTAAATTTAATGAAAAACTTACACCTAGCACTTGTACAAAAACATATGGAGAATAGGCTGAAAATCACAACATTGGAAACGTCTACCCGTCGAAACATCGAAACTGTGCTAACAGGAAGTACTGAGAATATTGCTAGTAATAATCAATGCTCCAGTGAACCAAAAAGGAAAATTTTTGCATTCTGTCCTTCATCAAAGCGTAGAATGACAAAGCCATCTTGCTCAAAATGCAAAAACACATTTGCGTGTTGCACACACTATTAAATAATGTTGATGTAATATACTCTTTTTATTATTTTTTTTAAGATTACGCTAAAATATTAAACTGAAGTCTGATTATAGTTATAAAAAAGAATATTTTGAAGTTTAAAAAACAAAGTGAAATTTTTGTATATTGATTTTACTAGTTAAGTTGAAACTAAAAGTATTAAATAATTAATAAATTTTATAATGAATTA
This sequence comes from Volucella inflata, assembly GCA_928272305.1. NCBI lineage: Eukaryota > Metazoa > Arthropoda > Insecta > Diptera > Syrphidae > Volucella > Volucella inflata. Next base: position 77,236,579 of record OV743717.1, on the reverse strand, counting down.
AATAAAAAGAATAAAAAAAAATGCAAAAGTTGAAATTTTCGTGTCCAGAAAATAATTGCCAACAATTTAAGATAGCTCGTAGTCGATACGACGAAGAGCAACCTTAGCGTAAGTAAAATAAGAACAACCATCTAGGGTTAAATAATTTGCAATCTAGAAAGACAGCTAGGTAGCTGAATGACATAGCTAGTGTCAATAAAATGCCCCAATGAGAGTACCGAGGCAAATTGATATATCAACAATTGAAAAAGTGAAGAAATGTGAAGGAAGGTATGAAGTATGCACTTTTTAGAAATTCTCCTTTCCGCAAAAGTCCCATAATATTCAGGCAGAAGATATCTTTTATTACCATAAAAACCGCCTAATCATACGTCATTGTTGTTTAACAGTTGCCATGTTGCCACGTATAAACATTAAGTTTTAATCATAAAAATATAGACGGATGCACAATGCATTGAAATTGTAAAAACACATCTAACAAAGTGGTGGAACTTTTGTAAAGATAGTTCAGAAATTTCGTACATTTTTCCGTCATCATAATGCACCTTCTCATCATATATAGTAGTACTCTGACTAATCGAGAAATTTTAGGTGATTTAATGCTATAAAGTTTCGTTCCTTGGAGTTTGTTTTTTATAAAAAAACCTTTGCACCAATAGTCCAAGATCTATTTTCCAACTGAAAGACGAGATTCGAGGCGCCATTGATGAAATTTAGCTGTCAATAGGACTATTAGAGAATAAGGTAGCATTCTCTAGTAGAATTAAGCATCTGTAATCTGTGAGCTATATTTTTGGCCATAGTCATCTATGTTGACTGCTTGGGTGTGCATTACAAGAACTTCTGTAACAACTTATCTACCAACATTTGAAGACAATGAACTTCCAATTAAAATATTGTAGATACGAGGGCGGGTCAATAAGTCCGTGACTTTTGGATTAAAACACAGATTTTTTGATAAAAAAATAATTTTATTTTTCAACGTAGTCTCCCTTGAGCTCTATACACTTTGTCCAACGCTTCTCCAATTTTTTTATCCCTTCCAAAAAAAATGATTTGTCAAGGTCCTCAAAATAGGCCTTTGTTTGCGAGATGACTTCATCATTGGAGTCAAATCTTTTTCCACCAAGCCATTTCTTCAGGTTTGGGAACAAGAAGTAGTCGCTCGGAGCCAAATCTGGAGAATAGGGTGGATGAGGGAGCGATTCATAGCCCAATTCACGGATTTTTGCCATGGCAACTGCACATGCGTTTGTGGTCGACTGTGAGCAAACGCGGCACCCATCTTGCGGAAAGCTTTCTCATGCCCAAGTGATCATTCAAAATTGCAACCACTGAGCCATGCGAGATCCCTACGGCTTCCACAATCTCTCGCACTTTCAATCTTCGGTCGGCCAACACCATATCGTGAATTTTTTCGATTGTTTCGGGTGTAGAGACCTCAACTGGGCGTCCAGGACGTTCGGCATCTTCAGTGCTTGTACGGCCACAACGAAATTCAGTAAACCACTTTTTTACCATTGAAATCGATGGTGCAGAGTCCCCATAGTATTTATCAAGCTTAGCCTTGGTCTCGGTAATGGTTTTTTTTCGCAAGAAATAATGCTTAATAAGCACACGAAATTCACTTTTTTCCATTTTCTCCTCAAATTAGTGAGTAGTCTGATAAAAATAGCTGTCAAACACAAACTAACTGACGCAGCAAGTTTAAATTTTGACAGGAGTCAACTGACGGATGCCTGTTGACAGGAACAGTGTTGCTGTTTCAGTAAAGAGGTCAGAAATTCAAAGAGTCACGGACTTATTGACCCGCCCTCGTATATACAGACTATCGGTCTGCTTGTCTAAATATGCTTGGAAGTAAAACAATTTGCCACCAAGGGCAGAAGTTAAGTTTTCAGCGAAAAATTCTATTTTCTTTCAGACAGGAATTGAGTTTAACAAAAAGTCTCTATTCATTACAAAGTGTATGTCTTGAAGCATGTGAGTTTCATAGCAGCTGTTAGTGACACATTTTCTATCAATTTTTAAGCATTTACGCAAGTGGTACTGAATATTAACTTGCAATGTATTGTATAAATATTTTGCATCTAATCAGCGTCAAATCGCAAGACTTAGTGATTCCTTCATAAGTTGATCGTTCGTTGAGTTTTGCAGCGCCATCTTGTGTTATAAATTTATTTCATAAAAAGTCTGTAGGAAATCGTGGGTCGTCATCTGTCGATTAATAGGAGAAATGATGCTGCCAGATCAATACGTCGTAATTTTTATTAAATAAAAGCTGCATGAGAAGTTTCGATGGTTGTTGTCTATGGTTTGACAGCTGTCAATGTCAAACTGTGTTAATATATCTGTTAAGTAAGGTTTAAGGCCAGAACAACGTTTCTAAATTGTGGAAATTTACTTTGAAAAAAATAAATCTGTTCGTGAAACTCATAGATCACTTGGTCAATTTTACGGCCAAGATAATCGGCCTAGTGTGCAAGCAATTCTTGTAGCTATTGATCGGTTACGCACCAATTTTATTCCTCTCGATTCAAAACCATCAAGAAGACAAAGAAATGTGCCTACAGAAGAGAATATTGTTGCTGTAGCGCCGAGTGTTGAAGAAGACGCCGAAATGTCGACTCGTCGCCGTTCTCAACTTGTAGGCCTTTGTCCGTCGACTACGTGGAAAGTTTTTTGTTTTCAGAAATTAATCAGCTAAACATCGGCGACATTTGGTTCCAACAAGACGGCGCAACTTGCCATACAGCGCGCTTAACCATCAATTTATTTCAAAATTAATTTGGTGCCAACTTTATTTCCAGAAGTGGTCCTGTTAACTGGCCCCCTCATTCGTGCGACTTAACGCCTCTCGATTACTATTTATGGGGCTATGTTAAGTCATTAGTTTATGCCGGTAAACCAGAAACTCTTGAAGGATTGGAAGGCAATATTCAAGCAACCGTTGACGCCATACGTCCAGATTTATTGCAAAAAGTAGTGAAAAATTAGACTGATCGAATGGATAATGTAACTCGTAGCCGCGGCGGACATATGCCCACCAGATTATAAAAATAAAAAATGCATTCCAACAGTATTTCTGTCCTTCATTATTATTTAAAGTTCTGAAGCTCTTAAAAAACACCCTTTGCAAAGATTTTTCTTAGTTCATGTGACAATTTATGAAGCCGACAATCTGTTTGTTTGTGCCAGGATTATTAAGCGAAATGCGAAGGTCTTATATGTCGAAATTCCTGTGTCATTTGAATGGTTTGCAATTCCATCGTGGAAAGACTAAGCCCAACACAGCGCCTATAAATCAGCGTTCTGGGAGGAATGTGTTTTGTACACTCAAAACAACGTATGATCCACATAATAGGTCTATCGAAGACACAATTCAATATACTATCGGAAAGTTTGAAGTCTGATTTTCATTGCTGATTGATTCCCGACCAATCAAACCACATTAAGCACGTATTTATTGAGGAAAATAAAGCGTTGGTAGCGGAGAGTGTACGCAATGGCCGTGATATATCGATTTGACGCCGTTCTCAGCAGCCTGGATTGTCGTATGCAACAACTTGGCATTTTTAACTTGAAGATCTTGGCTTAAGGCCAGTTGAGTTTTCCAATTAACTCCGTTCAGTTAGCTTTTCTGAAATCAGAAATCGTTTTGAAGGCAGAAATTATTGCCAAACTAAGCTAAAGTCATAAAAACTTTTAGCAAATTCACATAGGCTTTTATATTTATGTGTTCAACCCTGATTCTCGTAAGAAGACCGTCATAAATGCTAACAGATCACATTTTGATAAAAACAAAAATTATAAATAAATTTTCTTTAGCTTTTACAACTTTTATAATAATAATGCTGCTATGTAGCGAATTTCAATTCAAATCAGCTAAGAAATGCATTTTGGTCAAAAACCCTCGACCAGGTAGATACACCCAAAGTCTTACCTGATACGTGCACAATAAAAACGGCCTTTGCAATAAGTAGAGATCGCACTCTTTCGAAAGATTAAGCCACTGCGATGCACTTGTAGTCTCTACTGTTATTACAGAACACTATGACATTAGCATTCTAATTTTTCTCTGCAACAATTTCTATTAAACTAGGAAAAAGCAATTCGTACTATAGGGAACGGAGCAAGTGTTTTCTTTATTTGAATCAGGAAATTGACCTTGAGGGTTTCTGATTGTTTGCATCCTCTCCATAGATTTTCGAAACTATCCTATTGTATCATCTTTTAGCCATTTAAGACTTGTTGGAGTAGATAGTGTTGTGCAGTAGCTTGTTGTCACAAGACATCCATGGATCTATCTACAGACCTACCTTTGTTTGCGACTATACATTTTAGAATTTTATCGGTCATTTCCCATCACCCAAGCTTGTAAATAACGCCAGCTTTCCTTGCCCTTAGGCTTCACTTGAGAGGCAGAAATTGTTCACCTTAATTGTGAAAATTAATAGAGAGCATGAGGACATATTCGGTGAAGAAATTCTGTGAAAAATGATATGTAAGATACAGAAGATACTCGTATGTGTGTTGAAAAGTGTCACAAAATGAATGGTAGACGCTAAGAATTAAAGGAAGTATTGCACTTAGGACTTTATTAAAGAGGAATACGAGCCAGAATCGTGTAGGACGACCTAGAGACGAAAACACGGTTGGAGAAGGGGATGCGGATCCTTCTGTTGTACGGCTATGTAACTTACTGGCAGTTGATTCCAAAGTATGGTTATTGAATGTACTTTATTACAGTTTTATGACTTTGACTGAGAACCATTTCTACAAATATGTAGATGAAATATCAAAGCTAATGCCACTTGACCAACATAGAGGTGTAACGTATTCATAGTATACGAATCCAAGCAAAAACTTCAAAAATCCAATACCAACGTATCTTCTACATAAAGAAATGGAAAAAATTTATAAAATTGACGTCAACCCTTCACCTTCGGATAATTAAAAATGCGATTCACATAGGAATGCAAGACCATGAACCTAGCGAAGAGTCAAATGTGGAAACACCAAAACCGAGATCATAACCTATTACTTATATCACAACCTTTTTGATGTCAAACAACCAGGCATCTGGGCATGGTCATTACAGAGAAAATTCCTTGAGCACAGATGGAAATTTATTTACGAAATGTTGACTTCAAAAGATTCTCCCTTCCTTGTAATATACAATAAAATATAGAACGAGATGAAACCACTTTCCATGGTTTTCAAGTAAGCTCCTACTACTTTTGAATAAATATCTTTTCAATTTGATCAATGATAAAATAATTTATTGGTATTTAGTCATTATATCACTGTGGTATACTAACAATTTCCAAGAATGAACGAAGCTCCTTGTTATCTCTCAGCTTCACAATACCCTCACTTATACTCCCTACTTCAGACAAAGCATAACAATGGACAAAAGATAGATCACGGTTTTCTCTTACACTCAATTGGCATAGCAAATCGCTAACAATTTCTATCTTCTCAGAAAACCTGTTATCATAGAAATATTTTCATTAAACAAATTTCGATAATGAAGCAATAAACTGCCGACGAACAGAAAGAAACAAAAAGTAAGCAATTAAGAACTTTTGCGAAAAGTTTTTCCCCAATTTCCCAGTGAAACGTTTTTCATTAAGAACACTTCGGGTGCAGGAACTTTAGGGGCAGATTCTAGGAATTGATTTTTTGTGTTTTTTTTTTTTTTGTATTAAAGTTCTCTGTACATACCTGGGCGCGAACAGCCGCAAAGTGAATTTGTTTCGCTCTTAAGTCGAACTTCTTCATAGATAGATCTTCCTGCAGTTCATTAACTTTGTTATAAAGTTGCCCTTCAATTCCTCTTAACTGGGTGCGGCTGAGCGAGTCAACAGAATCCTAAATAAAAACGAGAATAAACATTTTGACTAAGAAAATCTCAATTTGATATCAAAGTGATTTGTTGCGTGGTTATCTATGTAATTCCAACGGAGTTCTTTTTGGCGTTAACAAACCTGTAGCTGCCGTATTTGCATTTCCAAGTCAGCGGCCTCACGCTTAAGGGAATCCAGAGCTGGACGCAATTGCAAAGATGAATAGCGTTCAAAAACAAGTTCATCCCGCAGCACTGGCATCATGTCCTGCAAAAGAAATGATTGTACTCATCACAAACAAAGGACCAGGACTACGGACTAGGTTTGAAGGATTTTTTAGTTTTATTTTTATTTATTATCATTCTAGTAGAAGATACGAGTAGAAGACTCTTATAGTCGTTTGTATACATTTTGCTTACATTGTATTCGTTGACGTCTTCAACTTCGCCTGGAGGTTGAGGTGGAGCGAACGGTCGCCTAGGAACTTTTTGTGAATTCACCGGCAAGGGTAGTATTCGAATAAAGTTAACTAGGTCCTGCTGTGGTATTACTGCATTGCACTGCGATGTCAGACCTGAGTACCGTTTCGCTTGGTCTGATGCCTGAAAATATAAAAACAAATTCTTTAAGTGTGACCATAGTTAAAACAAATTTTCGACTTCTATTATTTTTCGAACTATTGCTTCAATGTGTATCGATAAGTTGCTCTCTCAACTTCGGGCTCTTTATATCACAGGGGGGATTCAATTTCGGCACATTAGAAGCCAAACAAGTAAAACTAAGAATCATTTTTGCAATCTAAACGGCATATGTAAGAGTTGTTGGTTTAGTTGCAATGATTGTCCCTCTGTATAGTAAAATTCTAAAACATAATTTTTTTCTTTGTCAAAAGAGAGTAATTACGTAAAGAATAAGTCCACTGTCTTTTATACGCATCCTTTTATTTTTAACTTCAAAGTCGAACGTTAAACTATCTGCAAATTATAAGTACCTAGAACCCGCAGTCAAATGTGAGCGTAAGCTTGACATTCAGGAAGAAAATGATCAAAGGACAGTTGGCATCGTAAAAACTTTCAAGAGTCAACAGGAATGCGATGAATCATGTATATCGTGAAAAGTTTTCTTCACATTTTGAAAACTAACTCGACAGTGGTGAGAGACTATGGCGAGGCCTAAAACGCCGCTCGGTGGTCGCTTCAGATGCAGATATAGTGCTCATCTATCAATTCTTTAAAACGAAGTTAATTGCTTTTTAATCTCCACCTAAAAGATAAAACCAATTTTCCTTAGGAGACCCCACAAGGCATGAGCCCGAAATAGCACATTGATTCTAGACATACGGGTAAAGATCCGATTACATCCATTTCCTGGGTCTTTTTTTTTGCAAAGAACAACAGTGATCAACAGTCAACCAGATTGATCACATTGCGATCGACGCAAGACACTCCTCCAGTATTATGGATGTCCGTACGTTCCGAGGAACCAACATCGACTCCGACCATTACCTTGTTGTAGCCAAGGAACGATTGCGGATATCCAAAATTATATCAAGACAAGCTAATGCTGTAAGGAAATTCGACGTCAAGAGATCGCCAAGTCCTTTTCAGATTGAGTGTCTCTTAATCTCTTAAGAGGTCCAATGCCGCTAGCATCAAGCATCGAAGACCATTGGAAACACTGCCAAAACGCCATCAGAGATGCCGCTTCTGATGTGCTGGGTTTCACTCGTCCACCACAACGAAACCCCTGGTTCGATGATGAATGCCGGCAAGCACAAACAGCTAAGCAAGATGCATATAACGCGGCGCTGCTTAGAAAGAGCAGAGCTGCTCATGAGCTCTATGAGCGGAAGAGAAGAGACGAGCACCGGCTTCTCAGGAGGAAGAAGAAAGAGCATGAGAAGCGCGCGATCGAGGAAATTGAGAGATGCTACTCCAGGAATGAGGTTCGGAAGTTTTACCAAAAGGCAAAAATAACATGCCATGGACACAAACCCCGAACCGAAGCCTGTCGAGATGAACAAGGGAACATCGTAGTAGAATCGCAGTCGATGCTGAGGATTGTGAAAGACCATTTCTGCAGACTGTATTACGGCCATGAACCAAATACCGCTGTCAGGCAGAATCAACCGAATCAACCTCTCAACTTGAACGATGATGACCAACAATTCCGTCCACCCGACCTGGATGAAGTGAAGATAGCTATATCGAAGCTTAAGTCCAACAAAGCTGCTGGAGCGGACGGCCTGACTGCCGAGCTCTTCAAAGCGGCAGGCGATGACTTGGTAAGGAGCATACATCAACTCTTCTGTAAAATATGCTCAGATGAAAGTATTCGATGAATGGAACCTCTGCATTGTTTGTCCGATTCGAAAAGTAAGGAACCCTCTGAACTGCTCCAACTACAGAGGCATCAAACTTCTTAGCACCGCATACAAGATCCTATTTGCCGCGTTGTCTGAACCTCTGAAGGCGTTCGTCAACAAACTGATTGGTCCATATTAGTGTGGCTTCAGGCCAGGAAAGTCCACCATCGACCAAATATTCACACTACGCAGATCTTGAGGAGACCCAAGAGCTTCAGATCGATACACACCACCTATTCATCGATTTTAAGGCCGCGTATAACAGCATCTATAGAGACGAGCTATACAGAGCAATGTCTGGTTTCGGCATCCTTGCCAAGCTCGTCCATATGTGCAGGATGATGATGGAGAATGCACGCTGCTCCATCAAGGTCGGTAAAGATCTCACCGAGAGCTTTAATGTCCAGAAAGGATTTAGACAATGTGATGCGCTGTCATGCGATTTTTTCAACATCGAACTTGAAACAATAGGGCAAAACTCACGAGCAAACACAAGAGGCAATATCTTTCAGTCCGTCCTACTACTCCCTTACGCCCACGATGTTGACGTAATCGGGAGAAAGCAGCGTGATGTCAGTGGCGCTTTCGCGAATATTGAGACGGAAGCGGAGAAAATGGGTTTAGCGGTCAATGAGAGCAAGACCAAGTATATGCTGTCAAGCAAAAAGGACAACCAATACCGACGTCTCGGACAGAACGTCACCCTCGACGGATATAACTTTGAGGTAGTTAAGGACTTTGTCTGCCTAGACAACGACACCAGCGCTGAGATCAAGCGAAGAATAACTTTTGCCGTTTCCTTGGGCTAAGAAGGCAATTGACTATTAAAGCCCTCTCTCGGACAACAAAAGTCACCCTTTATAAGACCTTAATAATCCCAGTCCTCCTCTAAGGCGCAGAGGTATGGAAATTATCAAAAATCGATGAGGGTACTCTTGGCTGCTTCGACAGGAAAATTCTTCGAGTGATTTTCGGTCCCGTCTGCGTTGGCGGTGAGTGGAGGAGAAGATACAAAAACGAACTGTATAGATAATCCACATGAGATTATTGAAACGACATTAAATCTTGAAAAATGCACAGTATCATGCTGTCTTTTTTTTTTTATTTATAATTTACGCGCGCCTCAAGGGGTTTTTATGATACTTTTTTACTGTCACCAGGGCGCGGGCGGAAAGAGAAGGAGTCTGTGAGCTAGTCGATTTATCGGAGCATTTTTCTTTTCAAAAATGAAGCTAATCAGCGTATTACAGGTAAAGGGTATTCGCGGTATAGCCATAATTAATGACTTTTCGTTTCCGAATTGACTGACATGAATGTGGAAGAGATGTGCAAACGCAAACGGAACAATCAACGCAATTATCGATGATGATCGCGAAACGACCTGTAAATTGGCCTCCAAGATCTTCTTATTTCACACGTTTTGATTGTGTTCTTCGGGATAAGTAAATTCGCTAGTCTACGCTGACGAACCAAAAATAGTCGCGGAATTGGAAGTCAACATTTTTCGTGTTATTGATGGTATACGGCCACATATGCATGAAAAAGTAGTCGAGAACTTTGTCTCTCAATTGACAATCATCAGATCCAGCCGTGGTGGGCATATGCTCGAATTTGTGCATAGAAATTGATTACAGAATATATTCTCTCGATTAAACACAAATAAACGGCCATTGAATGTAATTTCATCTGTTTTGTTCAAACTCAAAGTTAGAAGTAACTTAAAAAACACCATCGACAGCATGCATGCCAACATCAGTGTAGATAACTTGGAAGACTTCGGAGATTTGACCTCTTTTGGATTGAGCAAAAGCTTTGAGTAACGATAAAGCAGAAAATCCTTGTTACATCGGTTCGGTAAAACAAGTAGATCCAAAACACAATTCTCTGGGGACAATTGAATGATAAGCAGATATGTTGAATTGATCTTGAACTCTTTCTAAGGAACAACTGTGAGCAAGGTGGACAAATAATCGATCGAGTAGAGAACTGCATCCATCTCAATCGAATGAACAAAAATACTCGCACCAATAGGACCTTCGAATTTCCTACAATCTGGGTACGATGCGACCCGAAAAACTTCTGATTTAAAAATTAAAAGGTAAGACTACCAGAATCGTGAAGTTTACCATTTCTTCCACATTTTGAGAGCTCTGTTACTTATAGTCTGAAAAGCTTAAATGCAGCGCTTATTACCAATGCAATCTCTGACAATTATTCCTGAAAAGAGTCGCCATTCAAGTGTGCCCAAATGGAGTTAGAAAAAGTCAAAATTCAGAAGCCTGATGGAAGAGCATAGCTTGTCGGCTTCAGCAAATTAATTTTTGTTTTCATTTTTTTAAATCTAAAGCCTGTAAAAGGGTTTGTTAGATTTCTGTTAAGTTCGAAATTATAGCTCGTCAAACATCATGATTTCAAACTGTAGCTGTTTGTTCTTTGAAGGGTTTTCCAGCTCGACTATGTTTCCAACCTTGGCTTTAGGGAAGGTTTCTTTAAGTCCTTCAGTTTTAAACTTTGCGAACATCGCGACTACTGCGCTGTTCCAGCTTATTGTTTCCAGTGCGGTATTCAATAATTTTTGGAGCTTATTTTTATTACAAAATGCCTCGTAAAGGTTCAAGTGAACTTAATTACAGGACGTTTCGGCCTCGAAAAGGCAAGCCATTGAACCCCAGAACTGTTAAAAATGATAAGATGTACGTCAGATCAGCGCAGCAGCAACATGCAAAAAAAGGTCTCGTATTCAAACTTTAAATTATACATAGTACAACTCCGTAGAAAACTCTGTTAACCAGAATCTTTCAGTTTTAAAAGTCATAACCCCAATTTATACAAATTTATCGTTAGATGATTTGTTAGAGCGATGTTTAGGAGTTTACATTCAAAACAGCAAAGAGTCTTTGAATAGTTGAATGTGGTTGATCGCTTCTAAACATTTGCATTCTGGGTTTGCCTTTTATAACGTTCAATGTAGGACAGAAGGAAATGTTAAAAGTAATGGACACCTTGGGAATAATAGATCATTCGGACTGCAAATGGAGGCGTACGCCACACAACTGAACGCGTTACGAATCGTCCATACCGAGCGGAAGATAAACGAGCAAGAATTCAACAATAAGAAAAGCAACTGGCCCATCATGAGTTTCTCTTTGAACAGGAAGGCAAACTGTTCTGACCAAGCGTAGCAAATTAATCGTAAGTCCCATGTTCAAATGTGGTAATGTTCTAAAGCTTCAAATGCGTTCTCCTAAAAATTGTTATTTCAAACTGGTGTGCAAGATTACGGGAGAACATCTCAACGTAGGTACTCGTATTGCAATAATTTTTGTTTAAATTCACAGGTTACACTTGGCCAGGTCCCTAACGAGTACCTTTGTTGATTTTTGACCGTTCCAAATAGGACAAAACACATATTTAAAAATACTGATGCTCGATCTGGTCGTACCTCAATTTTAAACAGGGAATCCTTCTAATTGTTGGTTGTTAAATTTCTTTTTATCCATGGCGGAATGGAAAAATCTCTCTGTGCATCGATATTTGCCATGGCTTTTTCAAAATTTCAACGTCTCAGAGTTTCCAAATTTATTATGTCAATAGATTAACCATTAACCTTACAACGACACCTCATTTTAACTGTAGCATAACAATTAACGAAGTTGGCCGAATTTAAAATTTTGTTCACAACGAACTTTTTTCTAAAAAATTCACTTCTATGCGATGACTAATAACTGTGACGTCACCACCGGATACGAATTCGATTGTTCTTTGTATGTTTGCGCAACTCTCCTCTAGCGAAAGACACGTTTAGCGAGGTGCTCGGCCTGCAGGCGACTGAAGGGGACGCGGTCAGGCGTACTTATATATTCGGTGTCGGTCTTCTTCAACGCGACTCAGTCACATAACGAGCGTGGAAGACAAGGTTCCCTGTCAAAACGACTTGTTTTGAAAAATGCCTGCCATTTTTGGAAAAATCGAAATTTTGAAACAGTAAACGCTTTTGACAAGAGCGATGTAAAAGCTATAATCTTCTTCAATAAGTTCTAGAAAGTAAGCTCCAAATTGACCTACAAGATAGCTTCACCGTTAATGAGGAATTTAAGTAATGACATCATATTCAATGTTGAAATTGTATTGAGAACACATAAACAGGCTTTAGAATACTAGCTACAACCTTGGATCCACTGTAAGACAAAATGTTCTATTAGATGGAGATGACGAAATCTAACGCATTCATCCACAAGATCTTCATGAAATGCGATTGATAGGCCTGCACGAAGCGTGTACATCCTTTGTAAACCTTATTACTTGAATAAACATGGGAAAATTTCACTGCACCATCAATACTCAAAAACTAACTTTGCTCATGCAATATTTGAGATATATGTATCATAGTTTGAAGAAAGGAATTTAATTACAAATTATGTAGTCTGCTGAGAGATTTGAACTTAAAAAACAAAAACTCAATTACTTTTGAGGCCTTAATTAACACAGAGACAAGCCCGCATGGAAATACCTCGTGGTAAGCCTTGCAAGAAGTGAAGAGCGGCTCTAAACCATTTCTGTTCTAATATGTTCGATAAAACAAAAGTGTAGCCGATGGTAACACTAAAATCTTCAAAATAAAAATCAAAACTTTCCACACGAGCTTTGCTCTTTTCAGAAAAAACAAAAAAAAAATAAAATACCGACTCAAATTGTGGTATAAGAAAACAGAGCGCTTAACAGGAATTTAGTGTGTCATGAATTTTCTTAATTAAAACAACGGATAAATGGGATAGCATTCATCAACGCCAGCACCGGGATGTCTTCATTTAGTGCACGTCCTGCTGTCGTACTTCACATAAAATTCTGCAACACTTTAATTGTTTGTAATTACGGGGAGAGGATAATGAAACAAAAATAGGTAAAGTGCACAACTATGTGCATGTCGTAATTAATTGGACATGTTTGCAAAGACAGGTAGGCTGTTACCTGTAATGGTACAGGTAAGTACATAAAATGGATACAACAAAATTATTTATAGCACAACAACAAGTGACAGTTTGTGGCATATGAGTAGCGTCGTTACATAGTAAACTTAAGGAAACTGTTGAAATAGAACTCAGTTTAGTTCATCAGAATCGCCATCGATTGTCTAAGAAAAGTTGAGCCAAATGCTAAGGAATATCACAGAGTTTTCATAGAAAATTATGAAAACCCTGTGATATTGAAACATGGTGCTTCCGGTCAATGATATGCATTGTGTCACACTGATATTGTATTTCTGTTAAGTGTTGTTTGACATTTCATAATAAAAGGACTTGGGTCAGCACAGCATCTACAAATTATGCAGCTGCCTCACGAAAATGAGCATTCTACGCGAAATTTGTATCGTGCTCTTAGAACAAATTTCAGTTAACATACTAACCGAACGCCCAATTTGTTTAACTATCGATAAATTTAAAACACCGTTTTCGTTGCTGGGTAACACGTAACCAAATACATCACATTTAGTATGTAGAAAAAAAAATTTAGTGCTGATTGCGTAGAGATGGCGCAATGACCGTGATGAACCGATTCGGCGCAGTTCTTGACAGCTTGGCTGATCGTAGGCATTATCTTTGCTTACTTGAGTTGAAGAACTTGGCTTACAAAATTCAATTTGTTGTAGAACTAAAGCCACCCGACCTTCCCAATGGTCTTCGTTTCAATCGTTGGGCTCTTACAAAGTTTCAAGAAGTTTTACTGTTTTCGACCAAAATTTCGTTCCGCGATTGGGCTCATTTTTGATTTGGTGTGGCTCACAAGCTGATGTTATCATCCTGCTACTTGCTTAGCTGCTCAACTTGCCATACAGCTCATGAGACCAGGATTTATTGCGACAATGACTCAATGAACAGGTTATTTCACGGTTTGTGGTGCAGAATTTTTCTTTTGGGGCTACATAAAGTTCAAAGTCTACATGGAGGGACTTATTCTAACAACTTCAAAAGGAAGAACTTGTAAACCAGCGATATTTCTAGATGCAACGTTTAATTGTAGAGGGTGAGCCAACTGATGGTGTGGATATTGGTTGTCAATTACTGTCATTTACTGAATTCAATGTAGTTAATACTTTTGACAGATGTCATACAATCTTTGGCAATTTTAGTTATGAAGTCCTTTACTACCCAACTATGTATTTTTGATATTCAATCTTTGTACGAATATGAGCGATCTGTAGAATTAACTTTTTGTTAAATTCATTAATATTTCGGTCAACATAATCGCCCTAGTGAGCCCGGAATTCATACAATGGTGAAGCGTTTTGAAGAAACTGGTTCGGTATCGGGTAAAACTCCAAATCAGCATGCTCGACCAGCTCGATAAATTATCACCACTGTGTGCGAAAGTGTTCAAATCCAACCAGGCACCTCAATTCGCCGCCGAAGTCAACAAACGGGTCTCACTTATGGCACTTTACGGCGAATTTTAAAAGTTGATCTTCACGCCCATAAAATTCAAATTACACAACAATTGAATCCAATCTACGAAGTCGCCGATTTGTTAACTGGATGTTGGATCGCCAGGAAAATTTGTCATCGAATTTGATCTTTTCCGATGAAGCCCATTTTTGGATGGATGGGTACGTTAATAAACAAGATTGTCATTTCTGCGAACCGGAAAACCCATATGACCACAAAAGTCACTGTATGGTGCAGATTATGGGTTGGCGGCATCATCAGCCCGTACTTTTTCAAAGATGAGGCTGGAGAGGCAGTTACAATGAATGGAGAACGTTACTGCAACGTTTTTACTGTCTATTTTGCTTTCAAAATTAAATGAATTAAGTCTTTATGATCTCTGGTTTCAACAGGATGGTGCCACCGCGCACGCAAGCCATCAATCAGTCAATTGATTGTATACGAAATTTGAATATAGCATTATTTCGGTTAAAGGAAAAGTAGATTGACCTCCAAGGTCATGCGATTTGATACCTTCGTACTTCTTCCTGTTGGGTTATTTGAAGAGTTAGGGGTGTGACAATAACTCAGCGATATTGACTCTCTTATTCTTCAAAAAACCAACGATACGATTGGTCGCTTGCAACAGAAGCTATGGTGGTTACATGAAACATGTTGTCTCTCAAAATTGCCTTAGAACTTTATTTATCAATCAATAAAATTCTACAGTGTGTGTTAAATTTAATGAAAACTTCCACACTAGCTTTTGACTCACTCTTTACTTTGGCTACTGTCTAATTTTTATGATTGTATCTCGTTCAGAGATACATATTTAGAAAGCAGTCGATGGATCAGATGCATTAGAAAATTCATCCCAAAATTAAAAATCGAAATTTGATATACAGGCAACAAAACGAGGTTGGCAAACTTACCACCAATCTCACTCAATTCCTCTACAAACTGCTCCGCCACTTTATTTCGTATTACAGTAAGAGGATAATTGCCAACAATGTTGTCTATGGGCCTCCCAGAACTCTGCTGCAGGATTATGAACTTCACCTATGCTAAATTCTAAAACTTGCTGTGTACTATCTAGTAAGTAAATTAACCGCAATAAATCTCTCGGATGGTACTCGTATACACTTGGAACTTAGGGCGTACACTTGAATGTGCTCATTTTATTAGCAGCACTTTAGGATATTAAAAAATCGGATTGGGCGTTAGTTGATTTTACCCAGACTAATTTCTTATAAGTGCAACAAAATGCTTCATTAGGGGATGGATAACTTGACATTTGGCTAATTTTTGAGTACAACGCCCCTATTATATAACATTAAAATAGGCTTCAAATCACAAAAGCAAAGACTAAAAATGCTAGGTACATTCTTGCTACCTGTTCATGCCGTATCAGACAGAATCCTTGGGATACATACTCACCACGACATTAATTTACTCCCCAAACCAGCTGAATGCATTCTAGATTGTGATGTTTGGCGACATGATTTGCTTGCACGGAAGGGCCTCAATATTGAAAATCCCTATATAACCAAATGTCAATATCTCATAGACAAGGATGCTGTCTTTGGGGAATATGAGTTTAAAGGGCAAAAAAGGGGTTTAGGTATCTGCTGATATATCTCTATTTGAACGTATCTAGTGAGTATGTTCAGCCCTAGACACGATCTACTTTTGGTGATGGGATTTCAGTGAATCTTTTCGGAACTGAGATTATTCTCTTCATGATAAGGATCAGGTTAACTCATCATGTGACTCACTCACAATTCGTTTTTCCAACGGAGCTCAGTATTTAATTGTCATCCTGGTTAACAAAATTTTTTGAGCCAAACACGTCATGTGAAATACCTCAAACATGATGCCGGCCTTCTACCAGAGTAAATAGGGTACCACCAAAGGTTGTCACTGAGGGTGACTGCCAAAACCAATTGTATCCTATGCATTGATTATCTTGTGAAACAATTTTTGCCTGATTCTAAAGAACTGTCTGTATCGGGGTCATGGATTTTTTTTCCTAGCGCCGTATGTGCTCTAAACCAATGATGAGCCAATATTCATATCATGAGCTACACTCTAAACGTCATATTCCATTTGAGAAAAGTGCTATTTCGTACAATATGCAACAAATTTTGGTAGCCTTGTGCGCCGATTACTTGTGACTCTAGCGTAATGAACATTCCATCTGAAACTATGACCTAAAAACTCTTGTTACTGTTAACGTACGCAAATAACTTTCCTTGTGGAAGTTACTGTCAGAATCTGAGCTTAGAAAGAAATAAAGTCGGGTCTTCATGGATGACCGATGCGCCACTGGTGTCTTTCTGAAGAGCTGGGTTTCCCCTGAATCCTCTCATGATTTACGAGATACTTTGTAAATGCAAGACTTTTTCGAACGCAGACAGAATTTACTAAATCTTGCGAATAGAATTTTAGCACCTCACTCAGCGTTCTCGATTAGATCTTCCTTTCCAACAAACTATACGAATGTACCCACAACTTACCCCACTGTTGTTTTTTTTTCTAAGTTTGTATTCCTCGCCAATTGCGAACTAAGGCACTTCGACTTAAAAGGTCTTTTGTACCCGTGATTTGTCAAAACTTTGGTGAGGCTTATAGGTTTTCTACTCTGCCGGCAGAGGGATTCATCAGCGCGTCTAATACCATTGAGGGCTGGACAATCACATATAATGTGTTCAGCTGTTTCGTCTTCTTCAGGACAAAGTAGGCACCCTATAGATTCGACTTGTTCCATTTTGTTGAGGTTATATCATCAGCCGTGATGTCATATGATGTACTCGTAACTTCCTAAGTTTCTGAAGTCATGCCGACTTAGATTTAGACATCTGTTGACATTTTTTGGAAGGGGCTCGTTTGGCCTGACTTAGACCTGGAGTATCCTCCCAATATGCGATGCATTTCGAATGCTCCCAGCGATTGATAGTGAAATTGACTCCACCTTCCTTGCTGGGAATCTCCGTGGAGAGTCCTTTGACTAAGTGTACAATTTTTTTGAAGGCGGTCTATTACCGAGCAGATCATTTCAATCTTTGGTATTTGCAGGGCCTTTAGATCAGAATGATCCGGGGAGTTACGTCATGTACTGTCATACATGCGTCGACAAGCCCGTAAGGCGTTAGTTGCTTAAGTTATTTGACTGTTCCAATTTACCCTTTCATTGGGGATAACTCCTAGACATTTGACCACGTCAGAGTACTCAACGATTGCATCGTTAAGTGAAACTAAACCAAGATTTAAGTTTCTTCTTCTAATGAAGAAAACTATGACAGCCTTACTTGTATTTATGCAGAAGTTCTCCCTGGTTCAATAGTCAAGGACCATCCTAAGGGCATTTTGCATACATTCAGTGACTTTGCAAGCTTCTTTGCCCATAATGATAATGACAAGGTCATCGGCAAAACCAATTGTATAGCCTAGGTTGCTTAATTTGTTGAGCAGGCCATCTATGACTGAAGTCGAAAAGAGGAGCGATAATATGCCTCTCTACGGACAGCTTCTTATGGCTTATACTGAATCCGACGTCGGTTCTGATGAGGTAGTAATTATTCGGCTTTCTGTTCTTCAACAGATAGAACTGGAGAAAATTGTTTTAATATCGTGACAAGCCGCAGGAGACGTTAAGATACTGCCAACTGGTTCGTCGATTATGATTTATTTTAGTACACACTATTAGGGTTATATAATGGAAAACTTTTCACACTGCTTTTGAGTCTGGATACCAATCACCAAAACTTGTAAATTCAACAATCCTTCCTTTTAAACTGCTATTATTTGAAAATCCTCCAACCCAACTGGACAGTTCTTAGTTCTTAAATTCAAACAAATCTGTCGACCTTAAAAGCTCTGAACACATACTACCCGATATTGTTGAAGGAGTGATTTCTCAATCAAGTACAATTCGTTTACTTGAAGAAACAATTCTTCGCTGTCACCACTCGACTCTCAAAGGTCAGAAAAATAGATGTCTCCATATATCCTAATCTTTCAAAACCAAGATTGTCGTTAGCTACAATCTACCTTGGTTTGGTTGTTTTTCTCCTCTTCTTGTTTTGACGTAGCAAAGAAACATAAGCCCGTTGTCGCCAATGGGATAGTTATTTCCTCTGTGTAAAAAAAAGCGATTAGCCTGTCACTCAATCCGTCCACTGCATTAACAAGTCTTCCCTTCTCTCCTAATTCTTCGTCAACATTACCCGTCTAAGTGTGTACTTGCATCACAAGGGTCCTTTAGATTGTTTCGAAGCGAATACAATAGAAAAAAAGGCAAAACGAAATCAGGACAAGTTAAAAAGGTCACTTTTGCGTCGGTTGTTTACTGGAAGATATCTCCATAAAATTGGTATCATTATAACGTGTTAGGAGACATCACCCTGCAATTATGTTATGTGACACATCTTGACAGATGACATTATCTATTATTTAATTCTGGGAACGAAAAACCCGGCATCTTAGTCTTGTAAAATATAAATTTCGGAGAGAGAAAAACTATCCACTCGATTGAAATATATCCGTCGACTTTATTTTTTCTGACAGCTGTCAGTAATATAACAGTATTCGGCATCAAAATAAATATGGATGTAAAGTTTGTGTTCCAAAACAATTGGCATACCATGAGCGGGACTACACATCAACGCTGGTATTTTAAACTGAATCAAGGAGTGTCACTCAAATTATTTATTTTCTGTGATTTTTTCATGTGTGTCCTTATAAAACGTCAGTCACACTACGTGAATCTTGTTTCGTTGGGAGCCGTTGAAATGGATATCCATGGCAGTGACATTTCAATTACTCCTCAAAGCATGACATGAAATAGCTGCGTCAATAGCGTCGATGTGCAAATCCTCCACAGTTGTTGGTATTTCAAAACAAAAAAAACAAAACATAAAGCTGCGCCTCTAACCAGGGTTAAGCATACTAGCTTTGAGCGATGCATTCAAGTAGGGCTCTTGAATTTCAAAGTGGAAAAGGATATATCGCCAGAGGAATGCACTAGACGACATTTACAGATTTTAACATACGTTAACATATGGCTTCGTACCCAAAGGAATAGAAACTCTTTTGTTTGCAAAGTTATTTATTGAAAGGATTTTACAAAAAGGATGTCAAAGTATCTTTTCACTTACCTTATTCGCTATCATATCTGCACCCTGCAGAATGGACTCGGCTATAATACTGCTAAGGTCATTGTGTATCTCCTCCAGTTCCTGCATCAATTGTGGCACCGTATCGCAATGGTATGTCTCGAGCATTGCATTTGTAGCATGTAACTGCTGTACATATGCATTGTGAGTATCGATGTACTCGGTTAAGGATAATTGCGTTGGATTTTGCCGATGAGCAACGTAGCATTGCTTGTAGTCCAGGCGACACTGTAACAAACAAAACAAGAAGAAAAAAATAAATAAATTCAATTGAAGTATCTCTAACCAATGAAATGCAAATGCTTCTGCATAATACATGATCAAAGAAAGAACAATGGTATGCATTGTAAATTGAAAAGTCCTTGATTTTAAAATAACTAAATATAATAGGAATATCTTGTCGGAACGAACTCGTTTAAGTCAGAAAATCTTAGTTCTTTTCTCGAACGTAATGCCAAATACCAACCTTTGTTGTTGGCCACCACCAATTGAGAAATGTTAAATTCTTGGATGCTGCCTCAATTAGCTACCATTCAATTCAACCTTTGTAAATTGTATCCTATTAAGACCGCCTATTTGATGTCGTTGTTGAACAGCCGTCATGTGTGAACACTAGGATGAAGACGGACGTACAACGCAACGAAAAACTATGCGAAATAGCGAGATTTTTCAGCAGACGATTCGAAAATGTTATGGATTTTTCGGTCACCATATTGAACTTTCTCGTAGTACAGTGGTCCGATAAATTGCAAAATTTCTTACGATTTTGTCAGTTCAAATCCTTGTCTATGCTCGGTGTGATGAAAACATTACAGCAGTTAGCTGAGCCATCGTTCTTGGCAATTGAGATTTTCACGAAGAAGTTTACAAAGAATTTTGACCAAAGATTTGCATTTGCATGCTTACAAGGTTAAGTTGAAATAGCACTTGAAGCCAGCGCATCACCAAAGAAAAATTTCCTTCTCCAAACAGGTGCATTTAGAACTTGATGGCTATGTGAACAAATCGACTTGTCTCACTTGCGAATCCAAGAGTGATCCTTCAACGTTCCATGCATCTACCATGAGCCACTGTTTGGTGCACATTCTCACGTTTTTCTTCATGGCGTGCATGGAGTTCGTTACAGTTCGAAGTAATGTGGTTTCCAAAGGACGGCACAAACCTGCAACATTGCGATCAAAACAATGGAATTTTTGTAGACAAACTTTGAAGGGAGACTTATTTCGCGCGAGGTCCATGTGAAAAAAGATTATACGATATGATGCCATTGGATTTCTTTCCTTGAGTTTTTTGGAAAGAATTTATGTATACCAATAACCCCAGAACAATTCCTGAACAGAAGAACGAGATTCAACGAGCCATTGATGAAATTGAGCTGATAATACGCCAAAATGCCATCGAAAATTAGGACAAAAGGACCAACGTATGATATCATTCTTGAGGCAGACATTTGTTAGATATTCTGTTCTTTAGCTGACCTGAAGGAACACCCTTTATAACCATCTCGGACATTTAACAGTACAAGGTGATAGTACAACAAAGACATCAACACCAACCGAAATAAGAATTGATAGGTAATATATTGACTGCGAGGTTGGTAAGTTTAAGACCATCATTTGCCTTCTCTATTGCGACACACCAAGTTGGCTAATGTCTTTTTTTACTCAAGCCCATTAAAATCGAGATTTCCCTACTCTCGGCCAAAGGATTGATAGTCACTAGCTATCATACATACCTACTTACTTAGATGTGGCTATGATCCAGGGAGGATTATAAGAAATCTCTAGGTTTATGGTTCATTTCCCAACTGTCTTCAGTAGATAGTTTAGGTACTCTTTCGGTTGTGAGTGGTACCTAAGAATAACTTTTCTTCTACTGCGTTGTTCTTTAGGGTTTTCATTGAAGACCCTTATGGCTGAATGGTTGATATTAATTTCCTCTGCATGTCCCAGCCATTTTTGTTCAAGTTGATATCGCTTTACAATTCGTTCGTGCTTTATCTGCCTTCGCTAAACTTGAAGCTACTGCAACACAGAGCACATTTCGCAAAGCAGGAACGGGATCAAACATCGACCTAACCTTTGTGAGTCACCATATTTTACGCAACATGAGCTAGCGCGTCAGCGAGGATAACATCCATAGTGACCATCAGGCGACCATCTTCAAGATCGTAAGAGCCAAAAGAACTCCACATAGACCAAAAATTAGGGGTTGACAATGGAAGGACAGCCTTTTCGACAAGGATATATTCGAGGGGATGCTAAATAGCTCTACCATAGATACAAATGGAGCTGCCGAAAGCTTGTCGCATTACAGAAAATATCGTAGCGGCTTGTGATGCGGCAATGCTCAGGAAAACAGAAAATCAAAGAGGCACCTCATGCTACTGGTGGAACAAAGTGCTTAAAGCTAGACGTAAGGTCCTAAGGTCTAGAGGTAGAGCTGACTTCCAACAACACCTAGAAATCTTTTAACAGACAAGACGGGAGCTTACAAAGGCGAGTATTAAAGGCCGCTGCCAGAATAAACACAGATTTTTCATCGCAACGCTGCAAAAGTGTCTTGATGAAGGAGTGTTCCCAGAATCGTCGAAGTTGCAACACTTAGTGCTTCTGCCCAAGGAAAATAAACCACAAGGAGAACTATCGTCATACCGCCAAATATGTCTTCTAGACACAATTGGAAAGTTTCTTGAGTGTATAACTTACGGCAGACTACTAACTGTATTAGAAGAGAAGGGAGCAATGGACGTCAAAAAAATCGTTTAACTCGGCCGACTAGTGCGAAATAAGGCAATCACTCGCTAGTTATACTCCTGTGGAACCTAATGTACGACGGAGTGTTGAGATAAAGGTTGCCAAAAGGGGTCAATATCATCGGCTTCCCAGAAGTCGAAAACAAAGTCGAGACTACAACAAACGTAGCCATTATTCAAATAAAGCAGTGGCTGGGTTCGGGTCTTGCACTGGCGGACCACAAAATGGAAGTCGTTCTTATTACAAGTAGAAATACCGTGAAATACGAGTATATCAATATTCAAGTCGGCAACCAGAACATCCGATAGAAGTAAGCTGTAAAATACCTAAAAGTGATATTGGACAACGGGCTACGGTTCAAACAAGCGGCACTCTCCGAAATAAAAAAAGGATCTTCGCGGATGAGATGAGGAGAATTCACCGCAGAAAAACCTCAATGCCAACTGAGACCAGGCCAGTAAGGCGAATGAAATAGAAAAGAAAGGATACGTTCAATAGCTCTATGGCAATCTCGATGGGATAACGCCACAAAGGGCAGATGGTTCATACCTTGATACCAAAAATCGATGTATGGATGAAAAGAGCCCAAGGAAACTGCATCTACCACCTAACGGAGTTCCTCTCATGGTCATGGCGAATACCGAAAGTATCTATACAGATTTGGACATGACAACTCCCCCTATTGTCCCGAATGTCCAAACGAAAAGGAGGACGCGAAGCAAGCAATTTTCTTTTGCGGACGCTTCGCGGAATGGAGAGTAAGTCTACCAGACCCCCCAGAGGTACTCGTAATTAAGAGAATGGTGGAGTCGGAAGAATGGCTAGATATCTGCGGACTTGTAAAAACCGTGCAGATCAAGCTACGGAGAAAAGAATCGGAAAGAAGAGCAGCAGAACCAGTCGAACAAACAGGAACACCGGAGTAGCATAAATTGCTTCCATCCCCGCGAATTAATACCTATCGGCAGTTTTGCGGGGAGAGTGGTAGAATAGTGCTGGGTGTAATTTGTAATTGGAACAGCTAAGAATGTTTCCTTTTTTTATGATGCTAAGATTCCATTCGGCGGGCATATGTCCTCCTACAAAATCATAGAAGTGAGTTAATGTATTCTGTGAACGAAGTTGTAAACATCGAATAAATTAAGAAGATTGTCCTCGCTGAGCATCGTGTTAGGATCAGGCAGATAGCAGTCGATTTTGGTGTCTCGTTCGGATCGGTACAGAGCGCTATGCACGATGTTATGGGCATGTGACGAATTGAAGCGCCCGTTGTGCCAAAATTGGCCTATGAAAAGCGTTTTGAAGATCCAAGGTAGCGTTGGAATACGTGTATTGCTTTCAGTGGAGATTGCTTTGAAGAACTGTTTTCATTTTATTGAAGAATTCCGGGTACTTTTTGATCTGAAGGTATACATTTGTGAATCGTCTTCACCGTTGGATAGTTTGCAGAAGTAAAGCTATTTTCGGCACTTCGTGTGGCTATTGTATTGTTTTCCATTAACTACGTTCGTGCTTTGTATTTTTGGCAACATCTCATGTTACGGTACAGAGGTAAAACGCAACACATGAGATTTGCAAATGGTAACTCGTAATCCATTAGTTTTTAAAAAAATCGGAAACACTACACTCAGTACGGGTGTGAAGTACACCTTCACGCACCATAAGAGTGTGTATAAGTTCACCAGACTAAGACTTAATTTTAAGATCCTGACACCGTTAACAAGTATTTTTGGTGGGTTGAAAGTTAGGTGTATACAACTATGATAGGGACTAAGCGGCGTCAAGCTGGGTTTGTCCAATGCTGCAGCTGCACTTCAATTGAACTTAGTTTACTTCTACGTGGAACTGCGGATTCCGTATAATCGTACGTTATATGCCAATATTTTAAGCGCGAGTAATGTGTTAGAGGCATGAAACCCTGTAATATACTGTCAGAGATCAGTAAGCCTTAGAAAGAGGACGTACAGCGAATTGATTAACGTCATCTGTCAGCAACCTTATATGCGCTACTTTGGTGTACCTATGTATTTTCATCTAAGGAAAGAAAGATTTTCAAGGCTCAAATAGAGATGGCTGCAATTGAACCCAGTGCCCCCAATGCAGGTTGGGTTTTTATGCATGGAGTAATCTACCCGGCAACGTAAGAAGCTGAATGTTACGAGCCGTATTAAAGCCTCAAATGTGGACGGCACTGATGTTGATGACTCTGCAAAACGAAAATCAAATTTGCCAACAGAATGTTTTAACATATCGCGAATACTCAAACAGAGGATTAAAAGCTGTTGTGAGGTATGTTATAGCGATTTTTTTTGGGCGTGGATTTCCACATTCAACTTTCTGAGCCTCTTAAAAGGAAATACCTCTTAGACTCTATATAGTACAAGTCATTATCAGACTGATATGTGGTCACGCTTAAATAGAATAACACGACAATGCAATTAAAAAATAGTTTTACGTTCAAATCGCCTTAGAGGATTTTATTGATTGAAAAAGGAAGAATGGTCATTTTTGACAGTGCATTCGAGAAGCTGATTGGCCTTGTTAGGGAGCAGAGTACCACTATAGCAAGCAGTTATCAATTTTTTGCAAACAGCAATCGAAGTTTAAGTCTGGATTTGTTTGTTTCCATATTTATAGTAAACTTGTTCCACGCTTAAATCGTTTATCTTTTGTTCCTTGTTGCAATATTCATTGTATCGCTACACTAAGTCGTTTCTCCATAGGCCGTATAAGAAATGGAACAAAATTTTGCTAAACTTCCTATATTTTCGCTGAAATTGTTTCACATGTTCTTTGCAGACACCATAAAGACTGTCAACATAAGGTGGCAATGTCAATTTGAGGCAATATCGCGTAACCGAAGGAAATTCTTAGGAAAATGCTTTTTTTCAAAACTTAAAGGAAATAGACAGCACAGATTTCAAAGGCCTTCTTGGTTTTGATGTCTTTTTATGACACACCCTATTTAACCAAACCTAACCTAGGATCCTTGCCAAGTATAGGATGTATATGATTCCAAGCAGTATCAAAGTCGAAAGATATATCATCCAATATCTTGACGTTGAAAGGGTTAACATCAATGGCACGAACCGAACGAATTCTCTCGTATGCATGTGATACTGATAAAATGCAAATTAAACCAGGAGCAGAAAAAACGGCTCTGGCCATCAAAATGGAATAACATATAACAACGCCTTGGGCATAACATAATAAGGAGAAAACATTTCAATGTTGGGGTGGTTAAAGAGTTTTATCTCCCAGTCAAAAGCAATCACCATCTTGGACAAACAATTGCTGTACCTTTCCATTGGAGGTCATCACTTAATCTATTTCCACCATGCAAACGACACAATAAGATAGACGGAGTCTAGACAAAGTCTTCCACACCAAGTCTAGAAACCAACGACGTCTGTCTATTCTTTCGGACATACATACATTTATATGCATGTACAAGCACCATCTGGTACGTTTTCACACTTCACATATTTCCTCAGTAAAATTAACCCGTAAATCCTTTCAAAGAGGATATTCCATAACATTCTGACTTACCTTTGATAATTTCTCTTCAGTCTTTGCAATGATGGTTTCAAAAGACTCCCGATGTGTAAAAATTTTCCTGCTTTGAACTTTACGATGAAAGGATTTATCGAGCATTGGCCGTGACACCTGAAATGATTTCAAAAAAGAACAAAATATAATCTCTTGAACGTTAGGGTTGCAAAGTTAAAAGGATTGAATGGCAAAATGTTTGCATTTGAATGTTTCATTCCAAGGTTATGTACTTACATGTCTTGGTGATCGGATTATTTTTTTTTCTTTTTTTGTAAAGAGGGTTAAACCTTTTATTTGAAACATTATGTTCAGAGACACCATTAACAAATGAGAGAAAATCACACAAAGGGGGAGCATTCCGTTGGACTAAAATATTCGTAGACTAATTACATTAATTTGCATTCAAAGTAGCCTTGGGAGGAAAGTTGCTGGGGGGTTTTAACACTTAAAATTTTTATCATAGTTTAGAGTTAGGAAACGACCAATTGTTCGTGTATTTAAGTGAGTGTATTTCAAAAATGTAATTTTAAATGTGATGGTCCAGGAGAAACAGAATATTCTTAAGACAAAACTTAAAGTAGACAAAATTTACAAACTTCGTTTAATCTACTAAAGCGCTACCGTTGAGAGTGATGTCATTATGAGTTGAAACTAATCATCTTAATTGAGATCCACATCAAAACCTTAGTCAAGGGCGCACTTGGAGAACTTGTCTAATTTTGTCAAAACGAAATTATTCCCATTTTTTCCCACAAATCAACCAACTGGAAGCACTATGCCATGGTTTTCAAGGCGAGACACACTCACACTGCACATTCTTCATAGTCCTTTACAGTAATACAAGATCTATGACGTAGATGGAATAAGTCTCCTCTACACTAGAATAGCACGAATCTACAAAGGGAACTGGAATGTAGAACTATCATATATACGTTTTCAAGTATTGTATCACAAGGTAGCTTCGATATAACATGATTGATAAATCATCCCGTACCGATAGCGCCGGACTCTTCCACTACCTTACTTACTTTAGGTGGCGCTACAGTCCAGGGTGGACCTGGGCCTCAGTCAACAAGCTTCTTCAGCCAGCTCGATCCCTGGCTAGCTGCCTCCAGTTTCGCACGCTAAGTTGGCTGAGGTACTCTTCCTCTTGCATGCGCCACCTGAGTCTTGGCCTTCCTCTACTGCGCTGTCCCTCGGGGGCGGATTCGAAGACTTTTCGGACCGGAGCATTGGTGTCCATGCACTCTACATGACCCAGCCATCTCAGTCTTTGGATCTTCACTCTTCTGGCTAGGTCCATGTCGCTGTACAGTCCATACAGTTCGTCGTTGAATCTCCTCCTCCACTCACCGTCAATGCAGACGGGACCAAAGATCGCCCGAAGAATTTTTCTCACGAAGCAACCAAGAACACCCTCATCCATTTTTGATAATGTCCATGCCTCTGCGCCATAGAGCAGGACCGGGATTATTAAAGTCTTATAAAGGGTGACTTTTGTTGTCCGAGAGAGGGCTTTGCTACTCAATTGCCTTCTTAACCCAAAGGAACAGCGGTTGGCAAGAGTTATTCTTCGCTTGATCTCAGCGCTGGTGTCGTTGTCTGTATTTATAGCGGAGCCTAGGTAGACAAAGTCCTTAACTACCTACCTCAAACTTATATCTGTCGAGGGTGACGTTCTGTCCGAGACGTCGGTGTTGGTTGTCCGTTTTGCTTGCCAGCATATACTTGGTCTTGCCCTCATTGACCGCTAAACCCATTTTCGCCGCTTCCGTCTCAATACTCGCGAAAGCGCCACTGACATCACGCTGCTTTCGCCCGATTATGTCAATATCGTCGGCGTATGCGAGTATTTGGACGGACTTTTGAAAGATAGTACCTCTTGTGTTTGCTCGTGAGTTTTGCACTATTCTTTCAAGTACGATGTTGAAAAAATCGCATGACAGCGCATCGCCTTGTCTAAGTCCTTTCTGGACATCAAAGGTCTCGGTGAGATCTTTACCGACCTTGATGGAGCAGCGTGCATTCTCCATCGTCATCCTGCACAGACGGACGAGTTTGGCAGGGATGCCAAAACTAGACATTGTTCTATAGAGCTCGTCTCTATAGATGCTGTCATACGCGGCCTTAAAATCGATGAATAGGTGGTGGGTATCGATCTGAAGCTCATGGGTCTTCTCCAAGATCTGCCGTAGTGTGAATATCTGGTCGATGGTGGACTTTCCTGAAGCCACACTGATATGGACCTATCAGGTCGTTCCCTTGTTCATCTCTACAGGCTTCGGTTCGGGGTTTGTTTCTGCGGCATGTTATTTTTACCTTTTGGTAAAACTTCCGAACCTCATTCCTGGAGTAGCATCTCTCAATTTCCTCGATCGCGCGCTTCTCATGCTCTTTCTTCTTCCTCCTGAGAAGCCGGTGCTTGTCTCTCCTCTTCCGCTCATAGAGCTCATGAGCAGCTCTGGTCTTTCTAAGCAGCGCCGCGTTATATGCATCTTGCTTAGCTGCATGTGCTTGCCGGCATTCATCATCGAACCAGGGGTTTCGTTGTGGTGGACAAGTGAAACCCAGCCCATCAGAATGGGCATCTCTGATGGCGTTTTGGCAGTGTTTCCAATGGTCTTCGATGCTTGATGCTGGCGGCATTGGACCTCTTAAGAGATTAAGAGACTCTCTATCGGAAAAGGACGTGGCGATCTCTTGCGTTTGGAGCCGTCTGACGTCGAATTTTCTCACAGCATTAGTTTGTCTTGGCGTAGTTTGGGATATCCGCAACCGTACCTTGGCTACAACAAGGTAATGGTCCGAGTCGATGTGGGCTCCTCGGAACGTACGGACATCCATAATACTGGAGGAGTGTCTTGCGTCGATCGCAATGTGATCAATCTGGTTGACTCTTGATTGATCAGGAGTTCTCCAAGACCCCTTGTGTATGTCGAGATGTGGGAACCGCGTGCTAGCCACGACAATGTTTCGCCCCGCCGCAAAGTCGATTAGCCTGAATCCGTTATCGTGTTGTGCAGGCTATATTTTCCGATTGTTCCACCAAAAATACCCTCTCTTCCTAGCTTTGCATTAAAATCACCGAGGACAATTTTAATGTCATAGCTAGGGCATTGCTCGTAGGTCTAAAACACTACACGATAAGTATATTTCAAGTATGCCAGAGAGCAAGTGAAAGAATGACACTTAAAATATCAATATGGCAAAGGATAAGAAACACAAATAATCGCGAACAAACAAATTGGACAGATGTAGTAGAAAGGGCTAGAAGACTTAAATGGAATTGGGCAGGACATGTGATGCGCATGACTGATAACAGATGGACAGTACGAGTAACTTACTGGACACCATACGAAGGACACAGAATGGTTGGGAGACCACATTATAGATGGAGAGATGACATTCAAAACTACAACAGAAACTGGCGATACATAGCACTAAATAAAGACGAATGGCGATCTTTGGGAGAGGCTTATGCCCACACTTAATTGTTTATTTTTATTTTAATTCTATTTTTTAAGAAATATGTGTTGGAAAAGAAAAAAAATGTACATGTAATAGTTATAATAATAACTAAATAAAAATGCACTGACAGTTGGCAATCTGACAATTGTTTTGACAGATATAAATGTCTGAAGTTAGTACTGTGTTAAAAAGCACCCCTTTCATGTGCAATACTATATTTCTTAGGTTGATCGAAGGAGAAGAAGATTGTGGTAATTTTCATTCATACAAGTATACATATATGAGGAGATCTTTTGTAGAAAATTAAATATTTTGTGTTTATATAAGTGATGCGAAAATGACAAGTAAAGCCCAATGCGGAGCACCATATCCTTATAGTTCACAGACCCTTAGTTATTTATTTAAAAGGTTAATCGGTTTATTTTACCAAGCTTCAGTTTCCACGAGGATTTGTTGGGTACTGATGCCTACAAAATTAATATGAGCGGTTGCTCTAATATTATATCCACTGGGAGTGCTACCATCGATCCAGATAACCCAAGAGTAGGCGACCTAATTGCAAATTGACTATTATGATATTTATGCTCAAAACTCCGACCCTTGATTATTGTTTTTGTTTTGTGCCTTCATCCAAATGCCTAACTTTTTCTGTTATTAATATAGAAAAAGAAAACCTTTGGAAATCGTTAGTATTATAGTAATGAATAAACGAAGGAAGCGCTAATCCAAGGGTTGGTATTCAAAATCACGAAATCATAAAAACAATGTTACACGATTTCCCTTTTAACTCAAATTGAATATCTTTTTACCAATGTTGTTTACTTTTTTTTTTTTTTAACATTTTCTGCCCCTCTACGAAAGTAGGTATATGGAATAAATATTTTGTAAAAATTGTATTCGCCACAACAAACTTTTCTCTAAAGATTTTCTTGGAGTAAATAAATTATCATAAAATCCTGACTCTACGAATTTCCCCAAGGATTTATAATTTTATTTTTTTTTGTTGAATATAAAATTTGTTTTTAAATTATTGATGCATTGAGTTTATTTTGAGTAATTTTAGAAAATATTGTATACGTCCGTATATAAGTATTCCGCCTCCAAGGTTTTGCTGATTTCATGACAAATCCTTGAAGAATTCATAGAAAAATAATTTATATCCATAGATACGTTCTATAAGTATCTGTACCAATTCACTTCTAAGTAGAGATTCACGTTTTTATAAAAAAAAAAATTGTTTTTTTTCCATGATCTTCACAATGTGACTTCTTTGGAAAATTCGTCTTACGTGTCAAATTTAAGTATGTCAGACGCAAAGATGTGTATCAAGTTACAAAGGTAAGCTTAGATACACACGAGCATATCTATCCAAATTTCAATGCTTTCGTATACATTCTATTGTACATCAATTTGTCACTCCCTAGTCTTTATGCTTGACAGATAGCATTAAAAATCTCCAGCGAGGAGGAAAAAAAATGATAACAAGCACTTAACTTTTTATCCCACTTCTTATCTCTCACATTACTTTAGGGCAAGTGTTGGTAACGTGAGATATTTGAAACTCTTTAACACGAGTACGTTTAGCTAGATATTTAAATAAATAATTGCCCCATCCAAAATGAGGCAGGAAAGGTACAGATATTTTTCAATACTTCAGCTCATGATTAATTCATACAACATTGTCCACCATGACAAAAAGATACAACTGTAAAGACTTTATAGAATGTGTATGATTTGAATCACAAAAACACATTAATACGTGTTCAAATTCTCTATTGCAACTATGGTATCATATTTGACTTTTTCCAGAGCACTCATCTGAGAATATCGTTGTCTTTGCGAGACTAAGTCAGGCTTGTTAATGCAAAACAAAAGTCTTTATCGAGATTGTAAGGCAAGATTGTTATTGCTAAGAAAATTGTAGGATGAAGAAGGTAGAGAAAGAAGCTGTTTCGATAGTCAGAATGACTCACTGGTCGGGCTTTCACTGCGCGATCCAGCAACACTAGTTCGTGAACGTCTCTGGTACTCATTTTGAAGCTCGAAGGTTAAGTACTGAAAGACACAAGAAGAGAGGAAAACCCAGGAAGGTTTACGTCAGTAATAATGCCAGAACATCTTGCTTAAGTTCGAGACATCATTACAAGAAATCCAGGTCAATCTATGTTATAATCAAGAATGTAGCCTTTACTGAATTAAAAAGATCAAAGTATTGTTGAATGATAGCCAAGTTTGTGGCGTCGCAACTGCAACAACAATACATATAACATATAACAATTATATCCTATTCAAGCAATAAGGTGACTCTCTGCACGCCGCTGTAAGCTCGAGTCAAGTTTGAAGCCACCTGTTCCGAATAAATTAATAAACAATTATTCGTTTGCGGACTCCTCGTATCCCGGACTCTCTTTTTTGAGTCGAAGATTTTCAATAAAAAATCCTACATAAAAATATCCGCCGTAAGGTTGCGCACATTGCAAATACATTTTGCTCTATCATATTGAAGAATGGAAGGGTCCGGCTTTAAGAATGACTTGAATAAATCGGTCTTCACGATAAGATACAATTGTACAATCTAAATAGTACCTATTATAAGGTTAAAAGGTCAAGCAAATAGTTGGATATTTAAAGCAGTAAATAAGCAGTCACCATAAAGAAATGGATCGTAAATCCAGAAGAATTTCAGACTCGGGGAACCTTACACCCCGGACAGGACAGTGTTAAATTTTCATTGTTTTCCACGACGACATGCAAAATTATCTGCTTATATTCTCGCACAGCCACGCAGATGCTTTGGGACATGACAATCTGTTGGCGGGGTCTAAAAAATGATTGCCAAATCCTTGAATTCCTTCAAGACGGACGAGTCCTAAAAATGTGTCCAAATGGAGAGCTTGTAAGTAGTAGTTGGACATGTTTAGTTTAATAAGAATTGGCATGTCAGTTTAGTTGCTGCAAGGTGCAGTTTCACATGAAGATTTTGTGCAAATTCTGGAGATTTACATCGAGGAAGTATTATTGTTTTAGATCGGCTGATGTCTTCGGCTAAATTCAAATCGAACTTTGCAATGAATCGCTTATTTTTGTGAGCCTGAAAGTGCTTTAGTAATGAGCTAATAAGTGCCAGACTGGTTGAATACAAGTTAAGGTAGAATTTGAGCCTTGTAATTATTCGGACACTGCTCGTTTAAATAAGGACTGGAGCATAATCTGCAAAGAAACTTCTTAGTATATATAACCAACTAGAAAATAACATTAACCCCAGACGGTATATTAACTAAAAAAAGTTGTCTTTGGTTGTTGCAAAGTCACAAAAATCCCAGCATAAAATGGGATTTATTACTGATAATCTAGCAAAAAAAAAAAAACACAAAGACATTCCGATCTACACTCGGAGTTTTTGGATAGCCTACGTGCAGCTGGACTTATATTTGAGGTTCCTAACTACTTTATTCGTCTAAGAAGTGGACTGGGATTAATTTGAGAAGATGAGAAACTCGAAAATATTAATATAATAAAAGAGCCAGCAGGAAGGAAAGAGAATCTTGCGATGTTCAGTCAGAAAATAGGGTCTACTCTACCAACGTCTGCATATGGACTTAAGCATATGGTTATGGATATGAATAAGTACCACTCCTTAGGTTAGCTTTTGGTACATATTATAGAATCACAGTCGGCGCTAAGAATATGGAGAAACCTATTCTGCAGACTGTTTTTACGATGCTGTCTGCTAAAACTGGCCAAGATCTCCACTCACTCGACCAAAATTTTGTAAAGCAAAATTTGGAGGTCAGAGAGGCTACTTACTGAAATATTTAAGGCACGAAGAAATGACTTAGTAGAAAGCAAATACCATTCCATTTCTATTATTTTATTCAGAAAGAGTATATACCTAACCTACCTGGCGAATAGTATGTCTGATCCACAATTAACGTGAACTTTTTTTTTTCAGTTTCATTAAGTTGACTTAAAATATTTTATTTGACTAAAACCATTTATCAGAGATGTACTTG
This sequence comes from Volucella inflata, assembly GCA_928272305.1. Classification (NCBI taxonomy): domain Eukaryota; kingdom Metazoa; phylum Arthropoda; class Insecta; order Diptera; family Syrphidae; genus Volucella; species Volucella inflata. The sequence goes on along the minus strand of OV743717.1, from coordinate 77,202,983 downwards.
GGTTCTATCGAAAAATCTAAGAAGTTCAGATCAATACACATGGTTGTAGAAGACAAGTGAGTTTAAAGGCCGTCAAGAAACACTTAGGAAATTTTATAAATTCGCTTAAGTCATTGCTGTGATGCCACAGTGCTGGAGGTGTATCGGTTTTCAAAAAATGTGACTTTCCTTATGAATCTAAGTCCCTTTTTCGCATTTGGTTGAGAAGATTCATATATCAGCGAAGTCTCGATAAGCTACTTAGCGACATCAGCTGAGAATGCACGTTAGTGTTTGGTCTTACCGTTTTACTTAATGGTGGAATTTTTCAAGATATTTTCGTTTGCAGTTTAATTAAAAATTAAGCAATAGCTACGCATGGATTTAACTGCAATTACTCTAAAGTGAGAAAACTCGTTCGTAATACAAGTCTCCATAAAATGGTTTGTGAGCATTATCGATATGGCAAGCACATTTGCAGCGAACGGATCATTGGAGTCAATTTTTGACCACAGTTCCACACATACCGGCCGGAATATTGACAACTTCAATTTGGATATTATTCCTGAGCTTCTTTTATGTTGTTGACTTGTTGGCATAAATCAACTACTTAACGTTACCCCATAAAAAGAAATCCAACCGCGTGCGACTCAATCTAAGAACATCGACTTGCCATCGATCTCAACAACTCAACTTTTTACCAGCCCTCTCATCAGGCACAAAAGTCTCAAATTATTTTCTTACAAAGTCCAATTATCGCTTCTCAGTTTGGGCCTTGCTGTTTCTGGCAAGCCGCAATTTATTTCGGTGGTTATGTTAGCACACAAATTGCCACTTGTGAGGATCAGAAAATAAGTACATCAACAGGCTAATGTATCCAGAGAGGGCAAGTCTTTGGGGATTTTGGAGTGGTGGCCTATTTGCCTTCGAAAATGCTGCTGGAAACGCTATTTCGATCCATGGTAGGGGCTAGAGAGCCATGATAAGCGATTTATGGTAGGCATGGACTTGTACGACCGTTGGTTTCAACACGATGGTCAGCTATCCCACACAGCCTATAAAACAATCGATGTTTTTTGCGCTAAGTTCGGTAAACTGATAGTTGCCTTGGAGCTACAATTTGACTCCGTATGACTTATTTGTGGAGTGCAAATTTAATGTTATTCTACAAATTAGATTAAAAATTGCTCATACATGCACAAAAATCTACAACAATTTCCCCATTAAGCAAGGAAAATACGAGGGTGTTGGGATCGTGCAATTTATCATGCACTGTTGATTCACTTTTTTTCAATTAAAAACTATATTACCTATTAGTTGTAAGAATTATTTCTTGAGTTTATAAAGTTTTTTGTTATTAATGTTGAACTTATTAGTTCTTTATCATTTTTTTTTTTAAATTTTACATCGTTGGTATTATAATAAATGCAGAATATTTATTGGATTGCGGAACTTGTTGAATTAATTTTAATTATACTAGAGTCAAGATCAGGCCTTCTGTTCCCATTCATTCACATGCAATTCTTAAAAAATGTTCTCTAAATACTTCCGATTCCATTATTAGCTATCACTTTCCTTCAGGCTTGTCAAAAATGTATCAAAATGTTTTTGATGACTTAGGTTAATTGTGTACGATGTGGCACTTATTTTTAAAACCCGCAGTACTTCCGGTAGCTGATTGTCCAATGAGACTACTGTCTAATGCAAGAATTAAACTGACTGAAAAAGAATTCTATGAGCTCTGGACAAAAAATTGGAGAGGATCAAACTTGAACAATGCAATTCGCAGCATTCATTCCCAACTCTAGATGAGTGAAAACCAAGTTTATATGGTGCCAAATATTTCCATAGTCTTGATTGAATTCCTGATTTTGAAATTTTAATGAAGAATCCCTTAAGCCTTCCGCTTCTATTACACCATTTGGTCGATATAAGTTTCTTTATTGACGCTTTAAATTTTTCAAGAAATAATTGCTAAACTATTTTCCAATATTTCTGTGCTTGAATATATTGGTGTATGGACGCTCAAAAGAAAATCATATTGATCGACTTCATTTGGTTTTGGATATGGTTAAACAAATCGGTTTAAAGTTGAATGTACCAAGCCAATTTCGCTTCAATTCTGATAAATTAAGGGCAGATGCGTTACAGGTAAAATCTATTCTTCACATGTCAAAGTCTAGAAGCTTTGTTCTTTTCCAAAAATTTTTAGGTTTCGTCAACTATTTAGCCTGTTTCAAAAAAATCTTTCTACAGAAACGTATAACCGAAGGCAGTCCTTTGCAAAGGAATCAGAATGGCTGTGATTGCATATCCTTGAAAAATAATTTTTCAAATTAAAGGACTTCTTTAAAATTACAACTTTTACGAGTAAATAACTCTGTAAATTCGTGTCGGTGTAGATATACTTCATGATGATAAAAGCTTTTAAATCCTCTTCTTTGACTGTATGCCGGCAAAACTATGGACAAATTCAAAAACAACTGTTTGCTACATTATTTGGTTGCACAAAATTTCACCAATATGGGAATAATAAGGCTGACTTTTGTATAGAAGCAGATCACAATCTTTTCATTTCTCTTTTGAAAAAAAGATTTGTAAAGAGTACCAGCAACTTTGCAAGAAAGTAGCTATGTTGCGGTTGAAGGCTTATGATCGACATGTTTATTTCAAGCCAAGAAAGCAGTAGTCACGGCATACACCCTGAGCTGAGCTCACGTAAATGATAAATGTTTACAAGATTTTGATACAAACAAAAGTTTGCACTGCAAGTTACTGATTTAAGAATTGGTGGTACATCAAATCCGAGAATACACATTGTCTGATCTAATGATTCGTATATAAGCAGGGAATTTGTTAAATGGAACAGGTATTTCTAATGCTCGCGGTGCAAAAGACATGAATTGGGACATAAAGTTGGGTATCGCTTCGTAAAATCTATGTGTCATATACTGGGCTTTGCAGGTATCCAGTTCTCATATAAAAAAAAGTTAAGTACCTTTTAATGAAAAAATATCTCACTGGGAAGGTTCTAGTAAGTAAATAGCTCAATGGAATAACCAGATGTGCAGAGTTACAAACTTTTATAATTACAAATTTTTACAACGCCATTAATTGCAGACGTTTACTCAGGTATGTGCCCCCCCAAAAGCTTATTCCATATTGCAATTTCGAGTGAAATATCGTGTAATATACAAATTATTTTCAAACTATTGTTGGAACAAAACATTCGTGACGATAAAAGCAACGAATGGTGGAAATAAGGTACTGCTTTAGATATGAAATATGCTCAAACCAATTCAAAGATAGGTCAGTCATAGCTCTTAGGTATTTCAAATACTGTATTCAACATTTTCAATAGTAACTGACATTCCAAGCGACACGGTCGCATCAAAAGAGACTTTAGAACTGAGATCAGAACACTCATTACTTAAGAGGTTATATCTTTCACTATTCGATGCAAGGAATGTAACTTTAATATCCGGAGTAATTTCTGTGCCAAGGCTAAAAAATGTCAGTTTAGTTTTGATAGTGTTTTTCCAGCAAACCAAATTCTTAGTAAATGAACGTCATGTATTAAATCAGCTCCTAAGTTTAAGAAGCTAACTAACTCATAAACGATTCCAAAATCAGCACTACTTTTCCAACAACCACTTGTTCGGATATAAAGTTTCTGTAAATTAAAAAGAGAATAGAACCAAGAACAGACCCTTGGGGAACGCCAAGGTTAATGGTTCTAGGGTTACTTAAACTGGTTTCTGTTTTGACCTTTTGCATTTTGTCTTTCAGATAAGAAGCGAATCAGTCATAGATAAAACCGCGGTAGCTCGCTTCATATGTACAATGTGCTTAAAAGGATGTTGTGATCAACCATGTTAGATAAAGACTTGACTTAAATACAAGAAAACTTGCAAGCATCCAACTGTTTCCAAATATTTAAAAACCCTCGTAAACATCCAAAAAGAAGGAAAATGAATTCCACATTAATTGAAAGAAAGAGTCATCCAAAGACAAAAAACCATTTCAAATATTTTGTTTATCCGGCACAATAAAGATTGTTTGCATCGAATTGTAACTGGTGTTGATAACGTCAAGCGGAAAAATCATGAATAGATCGGGACCGACCATCAACCTCGCAACCAGTACACAATACCCACGGAAAGAAGGCTTTGCTGTGTATTTGGAAGCTCTAGAAGGGAATGATGTACTACGAACTACCAAAACCAGATGAAAAGATTACAAATTATCGCCACTGTCAACAACTGATTAAATTGAATCGAGCATCAAAGTAAAAATGACCAAAATATGCTCAAACACATACATCAGTTTTTTTTTTTCAACATGACAATGCTAGGCCGCATGTTGCAAAGTAAAACTATTTGACAAACATTAATAAGCCATTCGGCCCCACCCACCGTATTCACCAGACTTGGCCATTTCTGATTACTACATACTTGTTTCGATCGATGCAGAACAGACTTACGCAACAGCACTTTCATTCTAACGAAGAAGTGAAAAATTGTATCAGACATATCTGTTAAGTAGCAAAGTTTCAAGTTCACAAGTCTCCATGAAAAATACTCGTATCTAATATTCGAAAGTTTAACGCATCAAAACCATAGAAGCTCAGCATATAAAATTTCCCTATGCGGTTACACCTAAGACGACCAAATAAATCGTGGAAATTGAATTTCGTAAAGATACGGTATATAGACAAAAGAATAATTCGTCAATTGGTCTCGTCTCAGTGAATACGCGAGTTTGAACAAATTCTGGAAGCCAAATTGGATAATTTAGCCACCAAAGCAGATTAAAAAACTATGAGTGAAGAGTAAAAAGTTCTGCGAACAAAAAACTTAGAACTGTGTTCAAAAGTCAAAGCATTGCAAAGGCGATGCGCGCAAATAGAGGATCTTAACGAGGGCGTAAGGCAGAAAGAGAGGGATGGGAACGTCACTTTGCATGTAAATGTCCAACCCGGCAAAGATTGCAAAGAGGACTGAAAAGCAGTTTGTACTCGTAATAATGTTCCCGAAATGCCAAATGATCTAAGCGATTGGCGGGTTAAGGATCTTCGATCTAATAATGGCAAAACCTGAAGCTTTTTGCTGCGTGTTAAGGTGGGTGAGGCCGGGTCGTTGCTTAAGAAGTGGAGATTGCTGCTTAACTCAAGAGTATCCGTCCGAAAAGATTGTTCACCGTATATTCGCACAAAACATCACAAACTGATTGCTATACGAAACTCGATTAAAGAATGTTCTTCGGCTGCAAATATTGCTCTTCATGACAACAGGCTATATGTGGATGATAAACTGTTGAATTGGGACGCAGTAGATGGATTGAAACAGGGAAAGTACGACGGAACATCCTTTTTAATGTATGAATTTCCAAGAATTAAATTGGATCATTGGCAATCAAACCAAAATTCGTATTGTAAGCAACGAAATGCCAGCACATTCAATAGCAGCTGGGAGTCGTCTACCAATGAATTCAGCCACACAGTACAGGCCAAAAAATTTGTCCCGCTAGGAATTAATCATCTGCCAGGGTTTTTATAGTTTAAATAATTTCGTAAATATTAATACGAGTATATTAGCATATAATATTGCAGGCCTTGTTAATAAGAAATAATTTGTTGACTTTTTTAATTTTATAAAACAATTTAAAGTATTTTATTTATTTGAAACTTATAACAGAAACTGACAAATTGGCTTGATGGATGGTTGGCCTTAAAAGACAAGCAGTGGTAATAGAGTGGAATCTATCATTTCCAAGAAGATAGGAAAAAGTCGGAGCTAATAATGGCTAATACTTTGATTATTGAATTCATTCATTATGCTGATTAATTAAATGAGTTTTTTGAGCAAACTGGGCATTCATATTCATACATCTACTAATTAATCGATTAATTATGATAATAAAATAATCTCTATTTTATTTGTATTTCTAAAGATGTGGTGTAAGTGCCACAGCTTATAATAATAAATTAACTAATTGAAATAATCTTTGTTTGAATAACAAAATAGTGGAAATGATGTATACACCATTATCATACATAAATTTTATTAGGTAATTCAAAGAGCTAAAGTAAGTCATACCTTAAGGGGGGGAAAAAGGGTGTGAGATACAAAAAATGCTGGTTTTGTGATGGATTACGTTACTCCAGGTACAAAAATCATAAATGTACTGAATGCTGACGAAGTGGCCATAAGGAAGGGTTTTGTGAAAGTTCGAAGACTGGGCAGCAGAATAAAAAGAACAAGAAGTATAACAGGACCAAAGGCCGATTGAAAAGGCATCTTTTTGGTTTCCAGAATTGTTCATATTAAAAAGCGTAAGTACATTCTCGTTCAAATTAATGGACATCCTATTCGATTGCAGATCGACACAGCGACAATAAGGTGAACAAACTCTAACAATGATACAGCAGTCAGCAGAAGCGGAGAATTCAGATGCCAAATGTCACTTAGGTGTGTTCAGTCTAGCGGAATCTGTTATGTCACCAAACTGAACGAACTTAATATTCTGGGACTAGATTGAATGGACGCCCTTCAATTGTTTGATTTACCAATCAACGCGATCTGATCAGTAGTGAGGACAACAGAATCGGCTCTAGCTCCATCCTCAAGCATCTCACAGGAGATTTGCAGAATAAAATCGAAGTTTTCCAATCTCTTTAATGGATCAATGGTATTATGCACAAAAGCAGCAAAGCAATGTCAATAATCATCGACGAAATTAATTACCTCGAACAGATTAAGTTCATCAAACCATTAGACTTCTTGCAATGGGAAGCATTAATTCAAGCAGTACGGAAGACGAATGGAAGTGTGAGAATCTGCGGAGATTTTAGAACTTGTTTAAACAACGCGTTTGAAGCCAATCAGTTCCATTGCCTTTACCAGACTATATCTTCGTTTCATTCGCTAGAGGTAAATTTTTTTTTAACCATTCACCTTTCTGATGCATACTTGCAGATTAAAGTAAGTGAGAAACCTCAACGACTTTTAACAATTAATACCCATCGAGGGTTATACATTTTGTAGTTTCAAGTTGGTAACGCTGGCAGTTGACACCTGCCAAACTCCGCTGTCATTTGAAGTGTCATAATATTAGTTGAAAGTCCGCCATTTACAATGATTGCTGTTTACAAATCGAATATTGCGGCTTTCGCAGCAATTGAATGTGTCGTACACCTCACTATGGCTTATTTTGCATTTGGATTTGCATCTTTATCTTTATAAAGTTCAACTTACGCAACAAATGAAGCCTGCTAAACATTCACAATGCCATAGATACACTTCTTGGGTGTTGGAACAACCGAAAATAAACACAGATTTTTCGAACTACATTTTCTTCAGTGATGAGGCACATTTCTCACTCAAAATTGCCGCATATGGGGCTCAGAAAACCCACAACGGCAACTCCATTACATCCTGACAAAGTGACTGTTGGTTCGTATTTCTTCGAAGAACCAATGGGCGGACGGTTACAGTCAATTCGGAGCGATATGGTCGAATGATAACCGATTTGTTGGCTGGTTACAACAAGGCGGGGCAACAAGCCACACAACACGACCAATTATGACTTTATTGCGTGAGAAGTTTCCTTGTAGCTTAATTTCACGTTTTGGCGACGTCAATTTGCCACCAAGTTCATGCATTTCAACCCTGTTCATTTTTTTTTCTGTGGGGCTACGCAAAAGATCGTGCCTACGCAATAATCCCCGAACTCTAGACGCATTAAAAACCAAGATTACTCAAGTTATGGACGAGATACCGCCCGAAATGACCCTTTACCAGTACCAATACATCAAAAAAACCAGCCTCGATCGCCAGCATGCCAGAGCTCAAAGACGCCACAGAAGTACGAGCTTTTCTGTGTACCTATGTTAAATTTTTATCCACAATGCATGAAGAAATTAAAAGCAGAAGCAGAAGCAAGAGGTCAACACAACGTGCTTCCAACATTACTTTTCTCCAGATATAACGGACGATGAACGAACAAACAAAACAGCCGAATTAACCAGTTCAGACCAATATAAGCTTTAGGAGCTTCATTCCATAGACAAATACCAACCCGAAGAACGACAGTTCGACAAACACCAACTTGGCACATAATCAGCCAGTCCGCAAGGTCAGACACTTGACTTCATCCCACACACACGGATCACTGATACGAGTAAGAACTGCCGACTTAAAAAAAATCAGATATATTTTTAAATATACGAGGGCGGGTTTATAAGTCCGTGACTTTTTGAATTTCTGACCTCTTTACTGAAACAGCAACACCGCTCCTGTCAACAGACATCTGTCAGTTGACTCCTGTCAAAATTTAAACTTGCTGCGTCAGTTAGTTTGTGTTTGACAGCTATTTTTATCAGACTACTCACTAATTTGAGGAGAAAATGGAAAAAAGTGAATTTCGTGTGCTTATTAAGCATTATTTCTTGCGAAAAAAAACCATTACCGAGACCAAGGCTAAGCTTGATAAATACTATGGGGACTCTGCACCATCGATTTCAATGGTAAAAAAGTGGTTTACTGAATTTCGTTGTGGCCGTACAAGCACGTAAGATGCCGAACGTCCTGGACGCCCAGTTGAGGTCTCTACACCCGAAACAATCGAAAAAATTCACGATATGGTGTTGGCCGACCGAAGATTGAAAGTGCGAGAGATTGTGGAAGCCGTAGGGATCTCGCATGGCTCAGTGGTTTCAATTTTGAATGATCACTTGGGCATGAGAAAGCTTTCCGCAAGATGGGTGCCGCGTTTGCTCACAGTCGACCACAAACGCAATCGTGTAACAACTTCACAGGAAGGTTTGGCGTTGTTTAATCGCAATATGGAGGAGTTTTTGCGCCGTTTTATAACCGTGGATGAAACATGGATCCATCACAACACACCAGAGAACAAACAACAGTCAAAACAGTGGGTTTCTAAGGGTGAATCGGCGCCAAAGAAGGCCAAGGTGGGTTTGTCAGCCAATAAAGTTATGGCGACTGTTTTTTGGGATGCACGCGGGATAATCCACATTGACTACCTTCAAAAGGGAAGAACAATCAATGGGGAATATTATGCCAACTTATTGGACCGATTCAATGACGATTTGAAAAAAAAACGGCCTCATTTGGCCAAGAAAAAAGTTCTTTTCCACCAAGACAATGCAAGGGTGCACACATGTGCAGTTGCCATGGCAAAAATCCATGAATTGGACTATGAATTGCTCCCTCATCCACCTTATTCTCCAGATTTGGCTCCGAGCGACTACTTCTTGTTCCCAAACCTGAAGAAATGGCTTGGTGGAAAAAGATTTGACTCCAATGATGAAGTCATCTCGCAAACAAAGGCCTATTTTGAGGACCTCGACAAATCATTTTTTTTGGAAGGGATAAAAAAATTGGAGAAGCGTTGGACAAAGTGTATAGAGCTCAAGGGAGACTACGTTGAAAAATAAAATTATTTTTTTATCAAAAAATCTGTGTTTTAATCCAAAAGTCACGGACTTATTGACCCGCCCTCGTATAAAAACAAAGGAGTCTACTCATGCCTATAGAAATTAAAAAGAGAGAAACAGAAAAGAGCAGCTGCTACAAAGTTGCGGTGGCAAGCGTAATGACGGTCAAGGGAGTCTGAGCGCCCGGAGATTCAATTGTCTATAACTCGTAAAACAATAGCTGTAGCTTATCTAACCTAGACTACAGGAAAACCTGGCTTATTTTTTAAAAACTGATCACGGCTATAAAACATGACTTGTGAGTCTGTACATTCATTTCATTATTTATTGCTTATTTCTCAAAAATTGGGACTGTTGATACAGGTCATATAAAAATTCTCTGCAGTTTTTTGTCACTAGATTGTGTAAAATGAACACGTGTTTGGAAAGTGACATGGCAGGCTACATTTTTTGTGAAGACAGCTATGTAACTCGTTGCTCGTGTTAAGAGTTATACTGTGCAGTTTACGGTGAGAATGCTGTGGGTGAACGCCGGACCACCCAGGAGTGGTTTGTTCGATTCCGTTCGGGAAATTTCAGTGTAAAAGAAGCACCTCGCACTGCTCGGTCTGTCACTGAAAAAGTCGACGAAATTCTGCAACTGATGGAGCAAGACCGGCATGGAAGCTATCTGGAGATAGCGGAGGCACTAATCATCAACCGTATGACAGTTTGGAATCATCTAAAACGAAGAGGCAACGGGCGATGAAAAATGGATTCAATACGAGAATATCCAACGCAAACGATCACTGTCAAAAGCCGGTGACCGACCACAAACGACTTTAAAGCGTGGATTGACGGCAAACAAGGTTATGTTGAGTGTTTGGTGGGATTGGAGGGGAATTGTCTATTATGAGCTGCAAGAACGTAGCGAAACGGTTAATTCGATCCTCTAGTGTGCACAATTCGACCGTTTAAATGAAGCTATCAAGAAAGAGTGACCAGAATTGGCCAACAGAAAGGAATTTGTCTTCCATCATGACAATGCTAAGCCACATACATCTTTGATGACCCTGGCCAACTGATTTAGAACAGAAGTTCTACACCGATCGAATTATGAAGTTTCCCGGAAAATGGCAAAAGGTCATAGATAATAATGGCCAATATGGACTTGATTGCAATTGATTTTGAATAAAGAAATTTTTTTTTCAAAAATGTACCAAAAACCTCTGAGACTTTTTATATGACCTGATACTTAATTAGAAAAAAAATATTTTAACTTAAGATTTTTGAAAGCACCTTTCAGATCATAAAAGCCAGAACGTGCGACAACCGTTTGTTTCCGAATATTTTTTTCGCGAATTATTTTTAAGGCGGGATTAAGAAAAAACAACCAATCGACATATATACACGCACAGACAATGTGCTGACTTACCTGTCTAGAGAGTACACTGGCCACATCGTTCGATGCTTGAATGTCATTTTCAACCTCCTGAAGGAATTGTTCCCATGCTTGGAATATGCTTGAATGGCACGCGGGTCTAGGAGGGTGGGAGAATCATAAAAAAAATAAACAAAGACGTAAATGCAATATATATTTATTACAGGAAATCCACAAAAAAAAAATGAGAGAAAAATGTTGTTTTATTGATTTTTTGTGATTTTTATAGATACTTGAAGTTTTGTTTGGTTTCTGCTTCCTTTTTGGGTATTCAGCACCCTTACCTACCTTTCTTTTCGAAGCTCTCCATTCTTTTTTCTATAGTTGGATACCAACGTCTGTAGTGCGGTTGCATGGTCTTCATATAAATGGGAAAGGGTTTCGTTGAAATCAGATACTAAAATAGAAAAAATGAAAAATGTGAACAATTCAATTATATTTAACATTAGCGTAAATAATTGTTTATGCAAAAGATTTAATTCTATTTAAATGGCTGGAAGAAGACGAAGAGTGACAAGACGAATACCCTAAAGCCCTAGATCAATCACTCAAGGATTTTGTTTCTTCAGGAATATCTCAAGGACTTTTCTTTCGATTGGATTTTATTTTTTGGTTGGATTTATTAAGGCAAACAAAAGGATAAGTAAGAAGTTTTCCCTTAATGCCGGTGAAGTTATGTACACGGGAAATTTATTTTCAGATCAGAATCAACCCGAATTATGAATAGTGTCGTTGAGTACAATCCAATTTATATGTTTTAGTTTTATCTTTTGCATAAACAATTGTAATGAGTAATTAATTAAATTTATTATTGGCCGTATTATTTTTTTCCGAATTAAGTCACTTTAAAGAAAACCCTTCTGATTTGTATTAAGCAAAAGTGGATTAAAATTTTGACGGGGAAGAATTTCTAAGAAAAGAAATTTTCTCCGGGAAAAGGGTTGCATGGATTACAACCATTTGCTGTTCCGAGAAGGGTAAAAGATACAGCAATGTGTTGTTTTTGTTGGATTTTTATGAAGAGCAGTAGAAACCACGGGCTTGTTCTCTCGTGGTATTGCTAAGAAGAATATCTGAATTTTCTAAGCTTTTCTGAACTACACTCGAATAGACATTGCAAAGGGTAAAGGACAGTCAATTTTATCAATTAAGGCTCGTTCCCTTTTACCCTATTTACTTGTTTTGTTTTTTTTTTTTTTTTTTCTCACATTTGTATGTATGTAGTTAACCTTAAATCGTAAGATATTTGATTCATAGCCTGAAGTAAGACAAATAATAATTCTTTTTTTGCATCTCTAAAGTTGAAGTTGGAATACCTCAGAGGAAAGAACTGGCATCGGTTGCCAGTTTTATCTGGAAATTTTACACGATATACGAAAGCGGGTCAATAAGTCCGTTGGATTAAAACACAGATTTTTTGATAAAAAAATAATTTTATTTTTCAACGTAGTCTCCCTTGAGCTCTATACACTTTGTCCAACGCTTCTCCAATTTTTTTATCCCTTCCAAAAAAATGATTTGTCGAGGTCCTCAAAATAGGCCTTTGTCTGCGAGATGACTTCATCATTGGAGTCAAATCTTTTTTCACCAAGCCATTTCTTCAGGTTTGGGAACAAGAAGTAGTCGCTCGGAGCCAAATCTGGAGAATAAGGTGGATGAGGGAGCAATTCATAGTCCAATTCATGGATTTTTGCCATGGCAACTGCACATGTGTGTACCCTTGCATTGTCTTGGTGGAAAAGAACTTTTTTCTTGGCCAAATGAGGCCGTTTTTTTTTCAAATCGTCATTGAATCGGTCCAATAAGTTGGCATAATATTCCCCATTGATTGTTCTTCCCTTTTGAAGGTAGTCAATGTGGATTATCCCGCGTGCATCCCAAAAAACAGTCGCCATAACTTTATTGGCTGACAAACCCACCTTGGCCTTCTTTGGCGCCGATTCACCCTTAGAAACCCACTGTTTTGACTGTTGTTTGTTCTCTGGTGTGTTGTGATGGATCCATGTTTCGTCCACGGTTATAAAACGGCGCAAAAACTCCTCCATATTGCGATTAAACAACGCCAAACCTTCCTGTGAAGTTGTTACACGATTGCGTTTGTGGTCGACTGTGAGCAAACGCGGCACCCATCTTGCGGAAAGCTTTCTCATGCCCAAGTGATCATTCAAAATTGAAACCACTGAGCCATGCGAGATCCCTACGGCTTCCACAATCTCTCGCACTTTCAATCTTCGGTCGGCCAACACCATATCGTGAATTTTTTCGATTGTTTCGGGTGTAGAGACCTCAACTGGGCGTCCAGGACGTTCGGCATCTTACGTGCTTGTACGGCCACAACGAAATTCAGTAAACCACTTTTTTACCATTGAAATCGATGGTGCAGAGTCCCCATAGTATTTATCAAGCTTAGCCTTGGTCTCGGTAATGGCTTTTTTTCGCAAGAAATAATGCTTAATAAGCACACGAAATTCACTTTTTTCCATTTTCTCCTCAAATTAGTGAGTAGTCTGATAAAAATAGCTGTCAAACACAAAGTAACTGACGCAGCAAGTTTAAATTTTGACAGGAGTCAACTGACAGATGCCTGTTGACAGGAGCAGTGTTGCTGTTTCAGTAAAGAGGTCAGAAATTCAAAAAGTCACGGACTTATTGACCCGCCCTCGTATGTATGTACACAATTGAAACGAAATGTCAATAGAGGTTAGAAGTGGAGGTCGAAGAACAATAACTGAATGACTTAAATTCAAACCCATTAGAAGATCACGCGAGGTGATCAAAGAAGGTAATTAATACGTGGCACTATGACTACGTAGATACTTGGAAAAAATATCTCACACACCATTCTTGATGCAGAAATGCTTCAGTGAAGTAGTATCTATTGTACCTGGACTCAGTAAAACAACGTTAATGAACTTATGTCAACAAGTATTCTGTACTCATTTCTACTGAGATAATGCAGGAAAGGCACTGTTGTGCTCACAAGAAATTCAACTGTTTATGAAAACTTTAAGCGATAACTCGGGAAGTCCTAACACAGATTCGGGTTCCTAATGAGTTCAAACGTATGAATTGTGTCGGATAAACCTCTAATTCTTGCCATATCATCAAGGTGTAGAGAGAGAGAGTACAGAACGTCTCTAGGGTTAATCGTGAACACCCGTTATGGAAGAGTTGAATTCACTGAGTGCCCATACATCCATAGAGGTCAGGGTATGCCTGGCCAGTGGTTTTTGTTACCCTTTTAATACCAATGGAAAATACGTATTGAGGGCACTGTTTCCACCTTTGGTAAAAGCAGAAGCCAATCTAAAACTTTTTTTCCTATTTTACAGTCACGGCACCCTGAACTCTTTTTGTAAGTCCACATAGTGTCAGTCAGCTTATGAGAGATCTTTCCTGTGACTTTAAGTATAAACCAGAGCCACCATGATGTTCTCTCAAGGGTGCTTACCTCTTGAACCCTGACTCATATTTTGCTGGGTTTTAGATCCTTCTACCGGCCGCTGTTAACGCTACAGGTTAAATCGTTGCAACCTTCAATACAGAGATTGTTCTATCCACATTTCTTATAAGTTTACGTTATTGACGATCGTAGTATTCATAATTAGGTGGGGGTCCATAGAACAGAATTATAGGTTAAGTGTCTCTACAAAGACACTTACTTGAAATGCAATCTCCAGATCGTGAGATGTATCGGTCTCAATGGGATGAAAGTGACGCATACTACATTGGATGTGGACTTATCCGTGAAGACTTACCTATATATAGACTTAAATATAGCTAGCTCAAGAAAAGTCAATTCCTCACTTTTGCATAAAAAGGAGTTCTGGTATCATTGCATTGGACAGCATGTGCTGTCTCTTCATAGCTATAAAAGACCGAACCAGGAGTGTTATAGAAAGCCCTAAGCACTCGAGAAAAACCGTTCAATGGAGAAGTGAAGTGCTAGGGTAAAAACATTTTCCTTGTACAATATATTCCTCGAAAACTTCTGCAAAAAATTAGCAAACCTCAGAAGAAGCTCACACGGTTCTATCAGCAATAGCGCCAGCAGTCACCATAACGAATTCTAAGCTCCTCGGCAAGTATGATGATAATTTTTTTTTATACATCCGGAATGGTTATGATACAATATTACAATAAATGGCACACTATCTACAAACAGATTTAGCCTGCAAGCTGCTGGAAGGCTAGCACACTCCTACCTCATCTTTATACAAAAATAAAGTATCTAGGCATTGCTTCAATAAAGTCAATGCAATTTCTGACTACTATCAGCTGCAATCATGATGCAACTACAGATGTTTCTAACATCACAACGAAAAGGAGAAACTATGTCAATCCCCAACTTTCCGTGAAGCTGTTTGCAACCTGCACTAGGTACTGCGTATCATTAGTATAGTCGTCGTGGCTCAAGTGGTAGTGTATTGACTTCTCAATCGGAGGATTCGGTGTTCAATCCCAACCGCGACCGAAAGAAATTCTTTTTCTAAGGCAACCAAAATCATTTGAGATGAATGGTTGTCTAAAATACAACAACCACAAGTCAATTTACACTGTCTCCCCATTAAATGTTGAATGCCGCCCATGATGCGAAATAACCACTGAACCCAAACATCTATCCGATGTTTCCGAAAAACTTAACACGTGCTCTGTAATTTTAAGAGTATTCACACCCTCTTGAGTGTTAAGTTCTTAAGTTCTTAAAAAAATAGAAAATAAAATTAGTATCCATGCCAAGAAGCCATAAAAAAAATGCTGAATTGATGTGCTATGTCTCACCTGATAACTTCTATCAACTGCTGAGTAGTTCTTGAAAGCATGAAAAATATTGCGCCTACAGAACGGCGGTGTATAGAAGGGCCAGAGTCATCAGAAGCCGTCGAAAAAACCGCGGAACAAAATTAGAAAGTTTTACCAAAAAATAAATACAACCTGTTAAGTGAGTAAGATTCCTTTGCAAATGAACAAAGAATCCAGCTAATTAGGCCCTTGCAGAAAGCATACATGAACTCATATCCTTTGTTTTCTGATTATAAAATTAAATGAAATACCTTAAAATGAAACAAGTAACCCTAATATCGGTTGACTCTTAAGGCAGCAGTATCTTTGTAGTCAACTATCAAAAACGAAAATTTATAATACGGCAAGTTCCAGTAAAAAAAAGAAGTCCATATCGATACTCAATATCCTTTCATGATTTTAAGATTTTAACAGATGTGCGTGTTGATGTAGCTTACCAAACTCCACCACAATGTAGTCCTTGTTCCAATCTGGAATTCAATTTCATTTGGGTAGAATTCCATCTCCGTAAGCAAATTATCCACTACTGCTTTATTTACAGAAGCCCCAAATTGGACACCAGCCCACGCGAATCCCAGACGTTGATAGTCATACCGCCAACACCCTCGACTTGTTTCTACCCTCTCACCCTGATTAGTACACTGTTGATGTGCTCTCACCTCTAGGCTCATCGGAACAATGTGTCATATCAGCTGATATGATCATAGACACTATTCGCTTTGGAATGAGATCCTTTATCCCTCACCGGATAAAGAGTATCAGACCAAAGGAAAAGGGGTGGTACGACTCGAGCTGTAAATAGGCTTTCATGTTGAGAGAAATGTTTTTTCGGTCCTATAGGACCAACCCGACAGAGGAAAACCGGAAAAAATTCAAACGAGCCAGGAATGACTGCAACGCCTTTCTTAAGCGTGTGAAATTTATTACGACCAAAAACTGAGGCAAAAAATACTACAGTATCCCGAAGGTAGTAAAAATTGTTGGACGTTCTACAAAAATATAAGAAATTCTGCTTCATCCCCAATTACAACGCTCATTTACAATGACATTCCAGCTGTCAGCTCTTTGTACAAAGCCAATCTGCTTGCTGCACACTTTGCGGCCAGCTCAACGCTTCCAGATTGTGCTTTGTCTCCGCCTACACTTGAGTGCGTCGAATCTTCAATGGGACGAATCCACTTTCGCACTCGTGCAGTAGCAAGAGTACTTAAAGATCTCAACATTCACAAATCCGCTGGTCCAGACGGTATATCTCCCCTTCTTTTGAAGAGGTGTTCTTCTACGCTGGCAAAACCACTGCACAAGCTTTTTCATCAGTCCTACTCTTTAGGACTCTTTCCGAGCAGATGGAAAACAGCATTTGTCCAGCCCGTCCCTAAAAAAGACAAATCTTCTTTTCTCTCCTCCTACAGACCCATTGCACGTACGTCTTTTCTTTCCAAGGTCATGGAAAGGCTGATTAATCGTCAGTTCATGAGATATCTCGAAACATGAAAACTCCTTAATGGCCGCCAGTATGGTTTTCGTAGCAACAGGTCCACTGGTAATTTGATGGCATGTCTCACCGAAAAGTGGAACCAAAGTTTAAATCAATCTGGCGAAAGCAAGATAGTTGCACTTGATATTTCTAAGGAATTTGACAGAGTTTGGCATCAGGCTTTTTGACGAAAATGCGTGCATTTGGGAACGACGACTCTCTTTTTCAATGGATTAGAAATTACCGTTTGGAACGTTCAATTCAGGTTGTCTTGGATGGTTTCAAGTCTGATATTCACAAAATAAATGCTGGTGTGCCCTTCTTCTTCTTCTTTGCGTCTACTAGATAGGATTCCAAACCGTGCGATAAAACTAATAGGTGATGCTAATACTACACAGTCGATTGACACCGTCGACCACCGACGTTATGTCTCCTGTCTCACTCTGTTCTATCGCTATTTTGACCACCACCGCCAGTAGCATTCCGTTCCTTCAAACCTATTACCGTAACACCCGTCTCACTATGAATGCTCATCAGTACATCTTCAAGCCCACTTTCGGACGCACCCTGAAATATCGTGATACTTTCCTAAGCCAAACAACTCGCTCATGAAATGCCCTGCCGAGCTCTTTATTTCCTAGTCATTACAACCTTCAAACATTTAAGACCAACATACATCGGTGTTTCTCTTCTCCGTCCCAAAATTTCCTTCGCCCGCGCTTTGTGCAAACATTTCAAGGGTACATAGTCGCTTGTGCGCACGCAAATTATAAAAAAAAAAAAAAAAAATGATCACATTTTACTGCTCGAACTCGTCAGGTATTAAAGGTATTCTTAATAGTTTTGAAGGCAAGATTTATGAAGTGATTCTTGATTCAACCTACCGTTGAGCTTTACGAACATTGAAGTAGAGGGTATAACGGCAACATCCAGGATCTTTACTATTGTATATTATGACATCAGTCACCAACTAAGTATATGAAGTTCGAGTGGATATTAACCTTCCTGGGCCAAGAATGTTCAATTAATACCTCCAGGCACCAGACAGAGCCTTTGGTGAAAACCTCACTTTCTGTGGAGTTTGACTTCCAATTGGAGGGATTAATTGGCCAAGGCCCAGGTCCGCTAAGGACGCGCTATCTCCGTCCAAGAATAAATAAAGCTTTCGACATATACCGTTAGACTAAGTCTCCGGTCTGACACATAGCTGGCACCACTTTTGACAGACCCATATTATTTCTGGATAGCACTAACCTTCAAACGGTATGTGTCAAAATTGTATGTCATTCTAACTATTAGTATACAGTTAACAGGGGTTTCTATAAAACAGCTTCATATGTTGATTAAACATTGGTTTTTGATGGGGAAAAATACTATTGAAGCCAAACAGTGATATGGTAAGGGTTATGGAGACTCTGCACCAGGAAAATTAACTATTTTTGGTGTGTGTACTGAATTTATTTCGCGGTCTTACAAACACCGATGATGTTATTGCCTAAAATCGGCAGTTGTTCCGAAAAACATAAAAATGCCACAAAATAGTTTTGGAAAACCATAAACTGAACTTGTGTGAGAAAAATATAATAAGGTAGTGTGTTTACAATTTTACACGAAAATTTGAGCATGCGTTAGTTGCTTTCGAAGTGGATGCCGTGTTTGCTCAGACCGGACCAAAAGCAACAACGCGTCGACTATTCAGAGCGTTGTTTGAAGCTGTTCAAGTGAGATAAAAAGGATCAGATCGGTATGTATTAATAAATGAAACATAGATCCACTACTACAGAACTTAATCAAAAGATCGACAGCTGAGTGGACAGCAGTCGGTGAAATGGCGACCTAAAACGCAAAATTCGCCGGGCTAAGTAATGGCTTTTTTATTTTGGGACACGCACGGTATTTTGTTCATCGATTATCTCAAGAAAAGTAAAACTATCAAATGCTAATATTACATGCCGCTATTGGACCGATTAAGTGTGGAAATCAAGAAAAACCGGCTTCAATACAACGTGTCACAAGACAATGAAAACGATGATTAAGTTGAAGCTTCCCCATCCAACGTACTCGTACTTTCCAGATCTAGCCTCCAACGACTACTGGCTTTTTGAAGACTTCGTAAATCTGCTCCAAGGAAAGAAATTCGGCTCAAATAAAGGCAAGATTGCTGAGAGTGAAACCTTTTTTGAGAGCAAAGACAAATCGTTACACAAAAATTACATCGAGAATTTATAGAACCGTTGGAATGAATGTATCACTCTTGAGGGAGAATATGTAGATGAATGGAATTTCAGAAAATAAAATGGATCCAGTGACTGATTCCGTACAATAAATCAATATAAAAGAAATATTGCTACCTGTAAAGCTTCCCTCAATTTACCTCATGATAGCTCCAAGTGAATAGTGGAGTCCAACATATTTGGAAAACTTCTTGATTCATTTCCATTTTTCAAAAGGTGTGGTAGAAGTGATTTCTTATTCTTTAATATAAGGAGAACTCAAAATAATGAAGCTATCGAAACGACTCTTCACTTAAAACTGGGTATGAGTAAAAAAGGTAGCATCTTAGTATAATCACGAAAATAGAGCTACAAACTTCATTACTTTACGACAAGTGCTTGATCGATTATATTTACTTGCAACATTTGGTCTTACTTAATAAGGTGCATGGAACAACTATGGGACTCCGAAATGTGTGGTCAATTTAAGCCAAATTCCCTAAACTGTAATAGAAATGATTGATGAATGGCTCTTAATTATATTGGTGCCTATTTGGCTGCATTGTAGATGCCATAAATATGCAAGACTTCCGGCATTACGAATACCATACAATTTTAAATTCCTTGCAAACTATCTCTATCCTCACAAATGCATATTTTAAGGAAATATCAAAAAGTTCAAATATTAGTGCAGTGTACACCATCTACTTTAAAATGTTTACACCAACCTATCTCACTCCAGTATTGACCAATATTTCTTATTTTAGACATTTTACCCTCACAAAAATGCCACAAGAAATTTAATATGTACCTCCAAGACCAAATTAAGGTGTAAAAGCAGGTTCTACTTTGAAAATACTTCAGACGTTGAACTTTGCTCATAGTTCTTCTATGTTAATTGGAGGTTCTGTAGTTAGTGGCCCTTTAACCCTAGACGTTATTTTGCAGGTTAAGTAGGACACAATTGCACTTGACCCCGAAACTTTTGTACATAACAATTCGTAACGGAAGTCTAATGAATACTTTATTCCAAATATATGTATATGCCCACAACATTTATAAAGAAAAATCCACACTAATGCAGCAATGCATAAAATATCTTACAAGGACACTTTGTACAACTGCAACACTTGACATAAGTGAATCTCTCTAAGAAAATCCGACTTCCAATTAGTTGGCGGAGAATTGTGCAATTGCGGTTTTCGTAAGACCTTTTGCCATTCACACATTGTCCTTCGTTGAACAATAGTGCGTAGGAGTGAAATTTTCATTCAACGAATCTACAAAAATACATTTTCACCACATTCTATACAATCGTATGAGTATGACGGATATATTGAATTATTTATACAATCTGAAGCTTTCTCTTTCAAAAGGGGGAAGTACGAGTATGTGACAAGGTTGTTGAAGAACAAAGAGAGCTAAAGGCAATATTGACTGAGGTTAATTTATTTGCTATGAAGGGAATAAGTTATTTAACAAGTCCTTCTGTGGGAACCAATTTAATTTGGATACTTTCCTTTAAATTTCTAAGCAAAATTTCTGTTAAAATTACATATAGCATCCCTGAAATCAATACTTTGAAATCTAAGCTTAAATACAAGGATATTGATGGCGAAACAGTCCGATGGGAACTTAGGGTAGTATCTACCCTTACTTCATTGTTCTGGGAGAATAAAATGTTTCCTCATAAACAAAACTGTTCCCGTTTCAGTGGTTTTTCTTTGCCCGACTAAATGGTGATGACAATTTTTTTCTGATTTTCGGTGTATGTACTGGGAATCGAACCTAGATCACTACGTGAATGATGAAAAACTTTGACTACAATGATGAATTGATCACTTAAACAGGAAAATGAGCTAAACAGGGAAAGAAACAATAGTTAAAAACGATTGGATCACGATACCACGTGTAATGAGTACAGCGAATGCAATAGAATTTAGAAAATCAGAATGGTACTTGAAATTTGTTGTGACGGTTGGATGCTGTAGAAATAGGTAGGCTTTGAGAGATGTCAACCTGGCGTTATCCAGTGTTTTCTATATAACAATTGTGCTTTAAGCATTTCCACATGGAACTAGACTTGCTAAACTTATCAGCGCGAGTGCTAACCAGCAGAGAAAAACTGCAATAAACGGAATAGCGGATGAATTCCCCAGATGGAATCAACGGTGGAAAAAAAATCCCTTAACAAATGAGATCTTATACGGGCTGCTTCGACATATTTATAGCTCAGGCCGGCAAGTACTTTCGAGACGAAGTGAGGGTCTTAGAAAGAAGTGTAAAAAGAAAGAGTTCTTAAGGGTCTAACGGCAGCACTCACATCCCAGAACGGGTTACTGGCTTTTTGTCCAACCGACCACTCGTCCAAGGGGTATCAAAAAATGGAACTGACCCTCCAGGTTGGGGGTTGTGACGCCGGGGGCAACTGCTCGATCATGGAAATAATACAAAAGTTACGAAGCAACAACAAGCCTCGGATACGCTGTTGATCTACTGTTGATAACTTTTGCAAACGAACTTGGAATATGCACATGGAATATAAGGTCTATATTATCGCCCAGAAATACATTTAAAAATGCTATAAAATGTGTTCTTAAACAATGAAATGTATTATTTCTGTTTTTTTTTGTGAACTTTACTTTCCAACTATATCACATTGTTTTAGTTTTTACGTTTTTTAGTTCTAAATTTCCAAATCTGTTGATTTCAATAATTGTAGAATAATTTTAAATAAATTAATTAATAGGCCACGTGCGAAGCAGACATTATAGCCATCCAAGGAATTCGATGGGATCGGCCGGACCAAACGAGAAAGAAAACCTGCGATATCTACTACGGCGATTGTTATCGACCGCAAAAGCGACACCTATTCCGGTGCGGATTTACTGTTGGAGGCAGACTTAGGCAAGAAGTCTTGAGTTTCCGGCATGTGAACGAGCGCTCCGTAGCCAAAGATGCCTTCTATAAGCTCTTGAACAAGACCTCCGAGCAATGCTATGACATTAAAATTGTCCTTGAAGAATTTAATACAAAACTAGAAAGAGAGAGCATCCTTGGTAGTACGAGTACTGTCGAAATATATAGCCTGCACGACACAACCTCCGATTACGGATTCAGGCTAATCGACTTTTCGGTGTAGTTAGAACGCGGTTCCCACATCTCTATACTCACAAGGTGACTTGGAGAACTCCTGATCAAATAACCGGCAACTAGATTGACCACATTGCCGGTTATTCAGTATTATGGATGTCCGAACGTTCCGATTAATGGGTCTTCAAATATGCCCACTATAGAGGCATCAAGCTTCTTTACATCACATACAGGATCTTATCTGCCGTATTGTATGAACGCTTGAGGCCATTCATCAATTTTTAATTTAATTTTGGCGGGGCTTGGCTTAATACAAGCTAAATCTACCTTAAGAACTTACAAAAAGACTTAAGCTAGGGACCAAGGAAGTGGTGAAGAAGATCTATTTTGACACGTGAGGTGCTAAGGTTAAAGTCATAAACGGAAAGGTTTGAATTGACCTTTCGGAGCATACGAGAGAATGGTTCGCTGGAACCGT
Source organism: Volucella inflata (assembly GCA_928272305.1). Lineage (NCBI taxonomy): Eukaryota > Metazoa > Arthropoda > Insecta > Diptera > Syrphidae > Volucella > Volucella inflata. The sequence goes on along the minus strand of OV743717.1, from coordinate 77,180,063 downwards.
AAGTAGTGCGATGGGTTGGAATATATTGTAGAAGAGATGAGGGCATCAAAAACCTGATAGGTGTGGCTTCAGTCCAGGAAAGTCCACCATCGACCAAATATTCACACTACGGCAGATCTTGGAGAAAACCAATGAGCTTCATATCGATACACACTCAACAAGTGGAATGGGACCTCAGCCAACGTAGTGTGCGAAACTGGATGCAGCTGGTAAAAGATCGAGCGGGCTGGTCGGCTGGTTGACTGGGGGCCAGGCCCACTACGGACTGTAGTGTCACCTAAAGACGAAGAAGAAAGGAATCTGTTGTAAAAACTAATTAGGTGTCGACACTGCAAAAAATTTCCAAAGGGCGCTCAAGGTACAAGAAGAAAGCGGGCAAAAGGTTCCAACAACTCTGTTTCCAGTCAGTCTCTGTCATAAGAATGAAACAGTTGAGCTCATTAATCGAAAAAAGGCTATTGTTCTCCATGTCGGGATATTCTGCCGATTATGCTGCCGATTATGCCACACAACAAGAAAAAATATTCACACCAATCCATCATTACTCATGTTCCAAACCCTAAAACGAATTATGAGAGCTCAAAATGTACGAGTATCAATGATTTCTTACCAAAGCACACTTTGCAAGTCGTCATAATAAATGGAAAAAATTATACTTTGGATAATTTGGGCAGAAATCTTAGCTGAAACCTTAAGGAAAGCAATCAGCAAGACAATAAATGATTGCAAATATGAAGTGTTTAATAGAAAGATTTGCGTCTGTACTGGCTATATTCAGCGCTGGTAATACTAGTAAAGTGTGATTCTTCTAGAGTAACTTTTTTTTTCAAAAATAAGAAATAATCAAAAAATTCAAATTCATTGGGTAAACTGGATTATCATTCAAGAGAATCAGTCTCTACATGTATTTTTTGGAGATTATTTCTTTTAAGAGTTTAAAGTAACTGCGATCGACATGGTCAAGTTTCAATTTTCAATGAGCACTACTTTTGGCTGCTGTTTGACCAATGACTCGACTAATGTTGGCCTCTATTTCCTCATTCGTTGCCAGTACGATGTCACATGACCTAGGCGGCCAATTCACTCATCCAAAGGATGGGTGACAGTAAAGTCTAAACTAGCCTCTGCTTTAAAGAAACCATCAGCTCATGGATTGTTTTATCTGGATTAAATGGAAGCTTTTGAAACTATTCGGCTTTCTCCGTTTCATTACCACGGATATTTTGCTTACTAATGTAAAAATTAAGCTAAAATGAATTGTATATGATTTTAAATCAATATCTTCACGTAAAATACAGCAAATTGTTGAATAAAAATGAAAATTGGATTTTTAACTTTTTGATGGTATAGCGGATTGTGCGTGATGTGATGTGAACCCTGAGGTGCTCTATACGTAAGAAACACATACGCTGTGCCGGTCTAAGTTTTTCTATAATCAAATACCAAATAAAAATAAACAGAATTTCTATTACAAAGTGAAACCACGCAGGCGTACCTATGGAAAAGTACCTATGAAAAAATCACCCTTTAGATGCAAGTATAGCGCACTTGCGCACAACAAGGGCCGTACGGAGCCACTGGGCGCCTCTCAATTACACCACTTTTTGCTCTACTAAATCTTATCTAACATAGAGCTAACTTTGAAGACCGGATCAGTTGAAGTTGTATGAGTATGAGTTGAAGCATCGATGGCTTTTGTGGTCTGTGGTCATAGACGTTCACTCCAATGGACCTAGAAACTTTGGATAGGTGGGTATATTTGATCCAATAAGTCAATATTCTCGTAGGTCCGCGTTAAAGGCACACGTTTTTCTATTAGTTTTTGGTGGTAAGAAATCAATAATTTTGATGCCCTCTTGTAGTAACATACAGCGCGCAACATACTCGTAGTTGAAATATCACATATTTGTCGAGAGGCATCCTTATCAATTTGACACCACGATCGTTCAATTAAATGTTCGTACGTGACATGCTGCTCCACTGTAACCCCACTGCTTGGGGTCACTGTAGGATTTGAAGTTGGGTGCGAAGTTTTTTGTATGTAAAGTTCGGAACTGCACTATGATTGCCATATGATTCTTCTAGGAATCTCTGTTCAAACTCTGTGGCCAGTGTACGGGATTTGGCTGATATGAAATCATGTTCCGTGGAGCCTAGAGGGAGGAGATCTCAATATTTTTCGTGTGCTGTTTGTCTGGAATATTGAAGCAACCTTGAACTCAATACATTGAAATTGCCGTAAAAAAGATTTTTGTGTGAGGATACAAAATTTATGTGGAGTTGGACGTCGTATAAAAGTCGATTTATTAGCTTGTGGCTTCTATAAATAAAGCAGAGGTAAATAAATAGCTATAGAGATGGAATTTTAGCCACAAGAATCCTGATGTTGTCGTCGTCAATAGAGCTCGATGAAATCTATAAGTGTTTTCATTAAGTTTACTCTTAATTTTAAAAGTGTAGTCATATTTTTTTTTTAGTTTTGGAACTTGGTTTGTGTAGGAGATAAGTGGCAGGGTGAAAGTAAATAGTTGTGGACTGTACGAGAGCATTCTCCTCGATTTCGTTTTTTCCCACCGCCCAACATAAATATATTAAACAAGGAGATTGACAAGTATCTAAAACCAATAGACGAGCCAATTAAACGAACAATGGAGAAAATCATACCTCGTTATCAACATACTGACAACGAAGACTTACTCCGCAACGGAACCATTGACGCACTGCACAGACATTATGGTAGAGTACTGTCAACAACTAGAAACTCTATACAGACAGTTTACCGACAGACACAACTCGGAGATCATTACATTAAAATCTTCGATCAAAAGCCTCCAAACTTTAATTAACGCAATTTACTGGGCCGCAAATAAATTATATATTTTAGAGGTAATATTAAATGTCTTAAATTGCCTGAACAACGGACAAAGAACACACTCAATTGGCAGCAAGCATAGATCCAATTGAGGCTGGAGATGCTGAAAATATAACCAAAGATCAGCAGGGTAAGGTAGGGGCTATAGAAGCGACTTTCCAGGAAGTGTACAAGGCTAATGATATCTTTGCCCCTAACCACTACCTGGAAAATCGAGTCCTCGTGCAAAATATCTACGAGTATCTTCGAAATGAAGTAGTGAACTGGCGATTCGAGAATTTGGGTTGCATCCAGTTCAGTGATGAGAATATGGAAAGCATTCTTTTTAAAACGCCTTTGTCTGTGGCATCTGCGGATACCACAAAGAATTGGCGAAAGTTTTTGTAGATACTTTGAGATCTGGCTAAATTAATATCTATATTACAACGAACAAAGAGATGTTGCTTTGGACAAAGCCAAGTACCCTAATTGTTACGTGGACACTGCATTATAATAGAAAAATTTATTCGAGTATGAAAGTGATCTGCTACATGGCCCTTACCCGGCCTATGCTTGTATTTGGTTGTTCAGTGTGGTAAAACGTGAAACCAAGTCAATTGGAAAAGTTTCTGGTGTTTGAGAGGGCTTGCCTAGGAATTGTCTTCGCTTATACAGAACACCAGAGTCTGAGTAGATGAAATCCTAAAGAGGTCTTGCATAGTAGGGCGAACCTAATAAAAGTGCACAATTTTGTTGTAAAGTTTATTCGTAGAGACATTGAAAGAGCAACAACCTCGTTGAACTATTCCGAGGCTTTTTGCACCAATAACACGAGAGAGTTCACCTTGACGGCCTTATACCTTTAGAAGTGTTCTTTCATTTCATTCGAACAGCTGCGAACAGGCGACTCAACTACAACAGAGACGTCGCACACAACAGTGCGGATCTTCTCCATCTCAGTTGTGCAGTAGGCCGTCGCGACATAAGGGTTATTTCTTTTCTGAACCAACAATTTTGGAGACTAACTGAAGAAGAGGAAGCTTCATTAGAGAGTGGAGTAGGTCAGCCAAATTGTTAAACCGCGACCGGTTAACATCAAGTAGATAAGAACTTGAAATTTAAGCAAAGATAGATAAAAGCTACTTTGTGGCACAGAATACGTACCTGTGTATCTAATTGTTTACTACCAACGTTCACAAATTTTTCATTTTTTAATTTCATCCGATAAAATAAAAAAATAATAAATTCAAATGTATAAAAAACTTTTATCATATAAAAATGCGATTAAAAATTGGGTTTCGATGCATTAACAGCAAAAGTGTTTATAGCTTGAATAGATGCGTGTTTATAGCTTTGATACATGCTTGTTCTATTTCAATGGAAAACGTTTATTAACAGCGGAAACCTCTGTTCATTTAAATAAATGAATGCATGCGCTTGTGTATCTTTTATAAACAAATCCAAGAAAAAAAACAAAAAAAAAACAAAAAAAACCACAATTCGTTTTTGTTCGGTAATATCAATTGACTATTCATTAAGATTATAGAGAGAAAATATTTATGCCTTTAACGAGTCGATTTATCGGGATTATTTACAATTTGGATTGAATCCAAAATCAGCAGCACCTAGTACCACATGCGAGGCGTTACATATTTGATGCGGTGGTTTAGGATTTATGATTTCTCAAACTGAATGAATTTCCTTAAGATAATAAACAAGAAAATGCTCATTTCTTTTGTTCAACTAGGTATTTTGAACGATGTTTGTTTGTACAAAATTCATGATCAATCGTTTCAATTGGAATTTGAAAAGGAAACTTCGAGCTATAAACTTCAAAATGCCTTTGAAATAATTTAGTTTTAAGCACTTTAGTAGAAACAAAATTAAGTTCATGGTTGAGATTGTTTTTGTTTTAAAACGTTAAATTGACTTCAGAAGTAGTTTTGTAGCTGTGAACAAAGAGATACGAGTATATCTAGCTTTCTGGTTTACCAATATAGGCATGCTATCTGTTTTCAACTAGAGAATAGTTAATGTGTCCAAAACTCAAATACGATATTAGCTTCACAACTCCTATAATATTTTCCAGCTGGTTTGCACTTTCTAGCAAAGCGAACAAATATTGGCTATTGTACAAAGCGGCGCAAAATTAAGCATCCAATTTTGTTTTTGAATTACAATACTTTTTTACTAAATAAAAAAAAAAAGATTTTGACTTTTCTGTCAAGTGGAATAGATGATATCCGCCAAGTGAATGCCGCCAGTGTTGATACATATTTGTGCCCGTTTTATCGAATTTTCCCTAACTCTCCGTAAGATTTCTGGTGACAATTGTCGAATGTTCACCTTAAGGGCTACGATTGTCTGAGGTTTGTTGGCATAAGCCCGCGAATTCAAGTATCGAAGTCTGGGATGGTTAAACCGGGCGATTTTGCTGACCATGCCAAATCGCCAAAAAGGAAACGCTTCCTTCACAATATCCATTGTGGCTCGTGAGTGCACCGTATTGTTGAAACCACATGTTCACCCAAGCCCCGCTCATCCAATTCCTGCGGTAAGAAGTCATTCCCTGATGAACGCCGCACCACAGAATGGCTTTGAGTGGATGTAATGGCTCTTCGTGCATCACACGCAAATTTTGAGAGCCCGCTTAAGTGGAAATGCGCCTCGTCTCTCATGATGATTTTCTACACAAAATCGTCCTCTTCGTTGCTGAGATTAAGGATGGCTTGATTATAAATTTGCTATTACTGTTTTTTTGTTTAACTCCAGTAAAAAGATTTTCAGAAAAATCTAAACGAGGGATGCAGGTGCAGTATGCAGACGTATCATCAGTCATAAAACCTAAGCCACATTCCGACAATCTATATGTACCTGAATACTCACTGGGGTAACCCAAAGTTCGCTAAACTCTAGTTCAACGGACTGTGAAGATTGTAATGATCAGGTTTTTGTACAGGACAATTGAGGACCACTCATTGCCAATCAAACAAGGCTCAATGACCTTTTAAGGGATTTGAACTTATCCATCGAGAAAGCGTCATAACTTAGTTCAAGATTACAGCAATTGAAGCTGTGTGAGCCAGATGTGAAGGTTACTTCATTAAGGAAAAGACATAGTTTATTTGCTCCATATTTTTCCAAGCAAGATGGTTTAGTTTTCTGCAATGATGTGAATGGTTAAATGCGTCAACTTGGACATGATTATGTTGCCAATGAATGGAGATTGTTTATTGATTCTTCGAAAACAAGTTTAAAAGTTGCTTTGCTCCATAATGGAAATAAACTCCCATCTTTACCACCCGCCTATAGTGCTCATTTGAAAGAGACGTATGATGTCATGAAACTCGTATTAGAAAAAAACTAATTATGGACTTCATAAATGGCTGATTTTTGTAGATCTTAAAGGGGTTTATTTCTTATCTGGCCTGCAAAAAGGCTATACAAAATATTGTAGCTTTCTTTGCGAGTGGGAAAGCCGAGCACGACCAGAAAATTTTTTAAGAGAAAAATGGCCGCCACGGCACTCTTTCATACCGGGACAAAAAAATGTTAAAACAAACCTTTAGTTGATTCAAATAAAATTATTTTGCCGCCGCTACATATCAAATTGGGTCTCATCAAAATTTTGTAAAGCGCCACAACAAAGACGGCCCTGCTTTCAAATTTCTCAAGCAAAAGTTCCCCAGGCTTAATGAGGCAAAAATTAAAGAAGGCGTATTCGTAGGTTCAGATGTTAAGAAACTGATTGAAGATTTATCTTTCACATCTTCTCTAAGCCTGATTGAAAAAGAAGCATGGAACGCTTTTATCGACGTGTCCAAACACTTCCTTGGAAAAAATAAATCAGCCGACTATTAAAAAAAAATAAAGGTGATGCTGGACTGCTACTATAAAATGGGACGCAATATGTCTTTAAAGCTGCATTTTCTTCACTCTCATTTGAATTTTTTTCAAGAAAATATGGGTGCGGTTAGTGATGAACAAGGAGAACTCTTTCATTAAGATGTTGCTGCAATTGAGAAGCGTTACCAAGGAAGATGGGTGCCTAATATGCTAGCAGACTTCTGTTGGAGCCTCGTAAGGGATACTCTGAATCCCAGTATAAGAGAAAAGCCAGTCACTCCAAAACAAACATCACCATTTCTCATACAGATTCTTCTTCCATTTTATCTCTTATGCAGAAATCGTTGAAAATAATACTTTAGTGCTGCACACGTCTTCCGGTTGATAAGCTCTCTACATCCATTAGGACTGAGTATAGGCAAAATTAGTCTAGTTGTGTGACAGTTGTCTTGACGAGTCTATATACGATATGCCTCAGAAAGCGCTAGCATACTATACTATGTTGGTCAAGTTCATTATCTGCAGAATTGACTAGGAAGTTTAAGTGTTTTAAAACTTAACAGAGTGAAATATTATGCTGCTTAGACATCTCATTGAGAGATGCTGCCAGTCCTTAACCACTCTTGAATTTATAATGCTCAAAATAATTGCTCTGTTTGCTACTCAACCATCTGTATATGTATGTTGCAATATCCTTCTCCGATTGGATTTGTTGTGGATTCAGATTGAGGCGATCTGCGGAATTAATGAATAGGTGGAATTACAGCCTGCCAGGGCTCAGATAAATCAGAATTTTTAGTAGCACTTAAATGTGCATGATACATTGCTTAAGAAGACTCTTATTGAGGTCTCCTTTTTTGGTTCACTCCGCAATTGTTTCACTTTATTCTTGTTTACTGTATAGCAGTATACCTATATATTTTGAGTGAGATGATGATGGGGATTTTGGTATTTCTTGTGAAGAGGATCAGCTTCGGTTTCACTGGATTAACGCTCTTCGATCCCCAGAATTGGCAATTTTGTTTATTTACAAACATCAATCCAAAAATGGGCTTCATCGAAAAATATCGGATTCGATGACAAATTGTCACGGCAATACAACATCCGGTTAACAAATCAAAAACAAATCAAAAGTTGATGGTCCTAAGGCTTCAATTGTTGTGTAATTTGGATTTTATATGCGTGCGAGTTAAGATAAACTTTTTAAACTCACCGTTAAGTACCACAAATGAGGCCTAATTATTGACTGCGGCGAAGAATTTAGGTGCTTGGCTGGTTTCATCAAAACGCTTCACCATTGCACGGACTCTCTAAGGCGATTATGTTGACCGAAAAATTCACGAAATTTATGAAATGTTTCTTTTACAGATCGTCCATTTTCGTCATAAGATTGAATAACAAAAATGCGTTGTAACCTTGTAAATGACTCCATGACTAAAATTGCAAAAGATTACATGGCATGGGTCAAAAAGATCCACCACATTGAACACAGTAAATGACAGTAATTGACAGCCAACATCCACACCATCTGTTGGCTCACCTTTTACCATAATTAATTTGCTATAGTTCGCATAACAACCTTACAAAACACTAGACTGGATAGTTGCTATATAAGGAACAGCGTTCAGAAACTGGACAGACACCTCTGAAGAAGAAACAAACATTTTTACCAATGTCACACTCTGTGCTGAGGATATATGGAATGAAGCAAATCTAACTAAGCAGAAACAAAATAAAGTGTTGACCCAAAAAGCGTTTAATGCTTTTTTGGCTATCATTTTGTATGCTGGAATGTATAAATCAAACAGAAAGCCTGCTAAGGAACTATGGGTTCCAACAAATGCTCCAATATATGAAGCCGCTTTATCATATAATAGTTTCATATCTATCACAAAGTTAATTCTTTTTGATAATGTGATAAAAGGCCGGAGACAAAACTTTAGCAAAACTGCTGCTATTGACGATTAGTGGCTTACGTTACAGGATAATTTGGCAGCGGCTTACAATCTGCACAATTCGATAACAGTGAATAACAACTTTTTCCATATCGAGGACGGGCACCTTTCACACAATACATTCCATCTGAGGCAGCCAAGTACTGAGTATGGTGGTTGTGTGATTATGATTATGATTCTGTGTGTATGATTTATGATGGCAACATGCTGGAACAGGAGCGCGAGATCAACCAAGTCCAAAATATCATATTTCGCTTGTAATGTTATGCAATATGATCGATATTGCTGCATTGGCCTCAATCATAATATACGACGAAATTAATCCACTCCAAAAATCGAACAAACGACGACCATTTTTAAAATTTTTGACGAGGCAATTGGCAATTTCAAACATTGAAGAACGAGCCACCAATCTACGAAATACGTGCTATCCCAACGGGGAAGCACATTTGATGTTGTGCTAAGTTGAACTGAAAGTCACGTTAAGTAACAACACTAACACCAGGACCTGTTCCTTCGTTTATACCGCGATCAAATCAGCCATCATGCCACTTATGTTGTGCGAAGTACAAAAGCCAACGGAAAACCCGAGCGTATTACTGTTGCTGCAATAATGCGGTTTGTGCTAAATACTCAGCACTTTTATATCGGTGCTAAACCGTGCAGGTCTGTACTGTACTAGCTACACAGATAAAATAAATATTAAATTAATTATAAATTACTTTACATACAATCATACAATATTGTGGCACTTGCTAATAACACTAGATAAAGAGTACGAATAAGCTTACATATAAGACTATTATTATAATAACACTGCGCAGAAGCATTGGTCTAAGTGACGGTAAACAAAAAATCCGTGGAGGTTCTTGCCGATTTTTAGTTTTCATTGCTTTAACCGGTTTTGGAAGTGAAGACATGTACAAAAGCGAACTTTTCTTATCCATTGGATCAACATATTCGGACAAAGAACTAGTTCGTTGCACACCTGATAGAATTGCAGAATAAATACCCACAGAAGCAGTCTGCAGCCTTTCCAAAATTCGGTATAGGTAGAAAATCGTTGACCACGGTGCCGTGAAACAACGATGAGCGAAATAACTTTATGAAAGCGAAATAACGCCGAATCTCCATGTTCGGTTTTATTTCACTTCGCTTAAATGAAATAAAGCCGAGTCGGCCTTATTTCACTTTTAATTTATAAAGACATTCAGATAAGGTGACGTGAAATGAGGCCCAAAGAAATAACATCAAATGTAAAATTTAGCCTTATTTTGCTTTGAAAATGGAAATAAGGGCAAATCTGATTTGGCTTTTTTTCGCTTTAGAAAACGAGTTAATTTTGTCTTTTTTGATATTTTCTCTTTTTTTTTTAATTGACTGAAAATATTATACTGCTAAATACCTCAGATTAAATATATTTGAACTGTAGCTCCAGGCGTCTGCCCGACACTTGTTGACACACCCTTAGCGGAGCGACGGAGTCGCGTGAGCGGCTAAGCCCTGCGGAAAAAAGGATTAACATTTTGCTAGCGACCGAAGGGAGCCACCCATCTCATGCCTTTAATACACTAGACTTTCTTTTTGGCCTTATTTCTAAATCATTTCCAAATCGAAATAAGGCCAAATTAGTTTTATTGCCTTCTCTCTGAAATAGGCTTTATTTCACAAGCAATGTTCGGCGTTTTGGAATTCCAAAATTCGGCGTTATTTCACGGCACCATTGACCACATAGAGACGTCAATAGCTTGGTCTGCTATTTGCACTTATGCTCTCATAAAATCCAACTACTCGTATCATTTGTGATCTCGTTGTGATCTGGGACTCAAGAAAGAGTTCAGGCTTTTGTCTGCGTTCAGAGAAACCTCACATCTTCGAGTGGTAAGATGGTTCAGAAAGCCTTTAAACGCTGTTTAGCTATCGCAATTGACTTACTCGTTATTGTCCAATAAAAGACCAACGCCGCATCTTTTAGTCGAATATGCATATTTTTTGAAACAAGGATTCGGATATCATTATTCGTATAACGGATTCGGATAACGACATATTCCTAAAACTAGAATCAAAAGACTAAAGTTTTGAAATTTCAGCCGCAAAAGTGCATCTAGAGCAGAGCGTGCTAGGAAAGGCTTTGCATCCGTGACGCTATCCAAGATGACACCCAAACATATACTTCGCTTCGTTGGAGAAATGGATAATGATTTCTTCGATGTCAAAATTTCTTCCTCAATTATGGAGAGCCAATTTTCGGGGTAGTTTCTCATACGATTATCTGCTCTTCTCTGTTTAAAATCAATCAATAACAAGATGTTGTCTGTATTATCTCGTGAAGACCAGCCAGCCAATCTGTCTAAGAAGTATGCCTCATCATTGAGTACTGTGGTGCTTACATCATTAATTTGGAATTTCCAGTGAACTACCACCTTTGCCAGTGAGCATGGACATAGATTTTTCCCTTAATTTGTTTTTTGTACGTACAAACTTTTTTTTCACGCAATCAGAACCTTTAAGATCTTTTGTTTGATTTGGAAATATTTTTTCTTTTTTATTTATAATTTTCTTTAGATCTTTCATCTTCAAAGATGTACAGCCATTTGAACTTAAAACATTAATTCCCTGTTAAAGTTTGTTCTGGAGTCCACAAAGATTGATGAGTTCTGTTTTCACGTACATTCGACATAATAGGTATTAATCTCATTGAGACCAGTGCTTGTTTATTTAAGCCTGTTCATCATTGGCAATTATAGGCCGTTTACATATATAAATAAAAAGCAGTAAAGTATTTAAAAGAGTACCATATATCGATTGCATATTTCCATTGGGCATAATCTCTCCGATAATTAAGTAAGAAATTTTCTTTCCAAGAATCCAAGCATACGAGGGCGTATAATATTCTGTTAACCCCGTTACAACCCTTACAGCTCAGCTAATCACACAAGCGAGACCAAGTTTCTTGGAAATCAATAGCAATCATCCAGAGCCATACATTATTTATGAGTTCATAGGAGCTTTGGCATTAATGACGGGTAAGTGCCATTACCCTCAAATAAAAGAAAATTAGCGCACATAGACCTGTCAATAAAAAAGAAAACGAATAATTCGCTCTACCGCTTGAAAATCAAGAGAATCGAAAATTTAATATTTAATGGTTTGGTGGTTTTGGTCAGAGCACTTATGAAGGGGGCTTACATTTGAAGGAGGCACAATTTCCACAGTCAGTTCAAGGAACTGTCAGTGGATGTAAGCACTTCGAGTAGGTACTCAGTCGTACTCGTATAAATGAATTGATTTGCTAAGCCGAGTGCTTTGATTTTTTAAATTATTGAAATTATCGTGCATCAAATTTTCTGACAGCTGTCGGATTTGTCAATGAAATCGAGGCAGATTTCTGATATTCAATTATTTTTGGATTTTTGTGTTTGATTTTGATAAATCAAGTTATAATGGAAATTATGAAAATCACGTTAGAAAGTATATATTTGAAAGTCATTGTTGGTATTTTGTAAGTCATTTGAAAACGTGATATAGTGCAGACTTACTATCCAAGTGATATAAATTTGTGAACACGGGAAACAGTTTTTTTTAATACCTTCATTATGGTATTTGGATTTTGCCATTTTGAATGGAATATACAGTGTGGGAAATAATATCACGGACTGACTCTAGAATACATTGTTAAAAAATGAATCAATACAATTGTTACTGCGACTTCATAATGATTCAAATGCTCGCTTCAGTCTCAAGTGCCCGTGTCGAAGCTGCTCAAGTGGTCAAAATATTATCAAAAAGCATACTCTCAACTTCAGTTTCAATATCGGAAAGAATGATAAGTCGCACGGTGCCAAATCATTTAAAACACACATTTGATTTCAACACAAGCGGCAGGAAGTGTTTCACTAGTTCGAACGAATTCTTTGTGGAAATTCCTTTGCTATCGAAGAATGTGATGACTGAGCATTGTCTTCATTTTTGAAGGAATATTTCGTGTTTTTGAGCTTGTGGTGAGTATTTTGACTTCCATTCTGCACTTTGGCGCTTGGTTTCTAGATCGTATTCCAAAAACAACATTTCATTACCCGTAACAATTGTTTTCATAAAGTTTGGGTTATTTCTTGAGGCCGCAAAGACGTCTCTGGAGTGTCAGACTCTCATCTGCCGCCCAAAAAACGTAAGTGCCACTCAAAAACAATTTTCGTACTCAAACAATCATCACGATACACTTGTTCCATCAATCGAAATGTATATTATGCATTTTACCAAGTTGAGCGTGAAATTTTATGACTGGAATTTGTTCCACATAAAAATGTCAACATAAACTGGAAAGGCGTTTGGAAAACTTCATTTTAATATTGTTATTAAATGCCAACCAATTATCATAAAATTTTGAAAGATAGTAGAGAAAGATTCAAAACTTTTAACGCGTGTTCAACTGATGCTGATATGTCCCGTGTCTGGGAAATTTTTTACCACACTGTGTAGAACTTATATAAAATATAAACCATGGGAGTTCTCGTAGGACTTGATTCTGGCAAGGTAATCTTCGCCGACTTTTCGACACATATCAAGCAATAACTTGGCTATATCTTGACGAATATTTGTTTTCAAAGTGTCAGGAGTTTGTATTGTAGATTTTGTGCCTAGTCACGATCTTTTGCGTAGCCCCACGGAGACAAATCACACAATCTTGGAGGCCAGTTTATATCACCAAAATGCAAATTACTTATCCAGGAAATTTAGCCAATAATAAATATGAGAATTGGTGGTGATGGTTACACCGTCCTCAATTTCAAGGTCAAAAGTTCTCGGCCTGACCCAGAGATGGCATCCCAATCAGTAAAAATTTATGTTTTCTGCCTGGCTGAAAATAAAATTTTTTTTTGCAGTAGACAGCTTGCGTGTTTTTCGTTAAAATGAATTAACATGAATATCATACGGTCATAAATTTTTTCGTTTTGGATGGATTAACACCTAAGGATCTTAATCCAAAGCCGACAAAAGTTTGATAGGGACTCTGCTCCTTCCAAAAGTGGGCGGCTAAATTTGAACGTGGTCGCACGTCTCTCGAAGATGACCCACGTGAAGGACGGCCAAAAACCCTTATCATAACCCATAGCTGAGGCTGTGGGGATATTGCAAGAAAGGTTGCCGAAAATCTTGCACAAAAACTGAGGGATGCGAAAGCTCTGAGCAAATTGAGTACGGCGTCTGCCGAATACTCTTCAAAAGCAAATCTGCAAACAATTTTTCCCAGCAATCTTTGGATCGATTCAATAGGGATCCGACCGATTTTGTGCTGCGACTTCTCACCATGGATGAGACACGGATCCACCATGCCACGCCAGAAACGAAACAGCAGGTAAACCAATGGATGAAAGCCGGTGGTTCAGCGCCAAAGAAGCGAAGTCGATTGCATTTGCCGAAAAGGTCATGACCAGCGTTTTTAGGATGCGAAATGGATCCTGTTTATTAATTTCCTTGAAAAGGACAGAACAATTACAGGCAAATTTTACTGTAACCTTCTTGACCAGCTGCCAAAATTCGCGGGAAGAGGCCTGACTTGAAGAAGAACAAAATTATCTTTTACCAGGACAATGCACCTGTACAAAGAGGCGCGTTGGTGAAAGGAAAGAAATCTGCGGGATTTGGAAAAACATTTTCTTGGCCATCTTCCCTTTTTTCCTGATTTGAAATTTGTTTTTGGGCAGCGCTTCGTATCCAATGAAGAAATTGAGAGGGCCGTAGATGAATATTTTAACAGCCTTCCGGACTCTCACTTCTGGAAAGGATTACTTATGTAAGAGAAATGCTGGACCAAGTGTACTTATATTGAAGTCAACGCACTTGTAGAAAAATAAAACTGAAAATCGCTGTCTTTAATTATCAGGCCGAGAACTTTTCACCTCACCCTCGTATTTTAAATAGGCTATTCTGTTTGTTGACATATCAGCCGACTGAAGAATGAGCTTCATCGATATGATGAAATGATAAAATAAATGATAAAAATAAATCTTCTTCAAATAATTTCACGAACTCTAGATATATTTTTTTAGTGCATTTCGACATCTGTAACAGAGCCAGCCTCGTTAAATTTTTCGTTCAGTTTTGCCTGTAGTACGCTCAAATGGACGGTTATGTCAACCTACCTGCTAAGACCGCTCTGCGCGCTACGTCTATAAAAAGAATTGTCAAAACCTGGCTAGAGGAAAACAAACTCAATTTCTGGAGGGAAACCGAAGGAAATAGGCAAGCCAACAACTTTATGCCAATAAGTTCCCACAAAAAAATTAAACAACTACTACAATTAAGTAGAGGTCAGGTTCGACTGTTTACAGGGTTTCTTACGGGGCACGGCCATGCAGAAAACAACTGATGACCATGGATATAGCACAAGACAATACCTGGAGATTTTGCAACGAGGACGTAGAAACAGTAGAACAAATACTATGTGACAAAAGCGGTTTAATCAAAACACGTCAACGTTACCTAGGTAAAGTCAATACACCTCGAAGCAGCGGACATAGCTACCGAATCACCTAAGAAGTAAGTCGCCTTTATAATAAATTGCGGCGTCATAAACGAGCTCTAAATGGAGCAAATCACAAAGGGCCACTTGTGACCGAATCGATATGGATTTTATTGTATTATACCACCTCCCCCTAAAATCTAATCTAATCTATCCAGTGTTTTTTCAAAGAGATAAAAATGAGATATCTGTTAAAATAGTTATTCGAGTATCTGCTGACCTTGAGTGTTATGATTTATTTAATATAAAACTTGTTCATAATGATTAACATCAAAAGAGTAAATACAGTCAACGTTAAAAATTATATTTTTTCTTGAGTCCTTATCAGCTCTTTTGATAGATGTTAGCACAGTTAACGTAAATAAAAACATACAAAGTCATACACATTTGCTAAGGCTTGTAAATACGTTCATTTCCAGTTTGATCTCAGATGTCTCGACAATACATCATAGTACCATCAAAATGAAGTTAAAATCGATTAAATACCTAAACACAAATTTGAGCACATACTCGCAGATACTTTTATTTACTGTAACACTCTTATGTAAATATGTACTAATGAAATTCCCCAAAATAATCAAGCTCATAAATTGATGTTACTTAGGTTTCACGTTGGCTTCATAATTAAACAGAAACTCTATATCAGCATCACTTAATAAGTGTATCTAACCGATGTACTATACAATAGCGTACAAATTCACTTAGCTTGGATATTCGACATATTCGGAATTCCCAACAGTGGAATACCAATCAATATTATAAATGATTTAGCCCATGTTTCGGCAAAATAAAATAAAGACACATAAATACTATATATGCAATATCTATCCGTCTATTGAAGTACAAATATGTGGATAAAGAGTTCGCCTTCAATAAATTCATACCCTTATCCGTTTACGTAGACTCGTGAGTTCGCTTTAATATTCATTATGAATCTATTAAATTTGCCTTTTAATTTAATTATATTCATTTGAAATCTCCCCCAAACCTGATGCGATTAAATTAACGTTGCATATTAATAAAAATAATTTATCATATAAGGATTTTCAATAATAAATAAAAATCCATTTAAATCCGTTCTGAGCTGAGTTGTCATTTAATTATATTTTAATGAAAGTATGTAGATAGATTTTTATCTGGATTTATATTTTGGGTTCTAGTTTGTAAGCTCTATTTTTTCTTTTATTCCCAAACTCAATGGAATTCTTTAATCTGATTTAAGGGGGGGAAATGTCAATATTAATGTCTCCTACTGATTGTTTGAAGTAAAAAATGTTCTAACTTTTTTAGACAATGTTTAAGGTGAGGTTTCTTTTGTAAAATTGGAATGAGCTGTGAATGAAAGATATTCTCAGATATTTCAAAAGCTCTTGAAAAAATTTTCGATTTTTACTTGATTCTTTCTGAGGGAAAAATATCAAATTATTAAAGATTCATGGGGTCTAACTCCAAATAACCATGTTTTCTCATCACCTATTCTTATTATACTTACTTCTTCTTGTCGTATTATATCAAAAAGTCACAGAAGATATATCAGATACTGTATCATCTTTGCTTAACTAATCTGAAAAGGTACACGACTCCTTATGAGATTGGGAGACAGGTTGTCTTCTTTTCTGCTTCACGAGTATGTTAATATGTTAAGAACGTCACTGATGTATTGAACTAAATCCGCCATTTTTGTTTTTTTATTTTTTAAGAAACCAAACTTTAAACAATAACTATGAACATGGCTACTTTAAATATAAAGGTTTGGGTCCTATTTAATCTTTCTCAAAGCCTTATTAACTTAATTATTCATACCTCACAATAGCTTTTAATATACAGTCCCGGTTACAAAAAGCGATCCCTTGGATAGACTCTTAACACAAGAAGAAGTAAGGCTCTGACTGAATAAGACATAGGACCGAAAAGCCGCGATAACTGACGGTAAGCAGTTAAATTCTACATATTCAACCGAATTTCTGAAACAGGATCATTCCAGTCAGCTTACAACAGAGTGTAACTTTACCAATCCCTAAAAAGAGGAATCCCAACCATGGAGAAAACTATATAGGCATATCATTTGACAACCCGCTTCCACTATTGGACCTCAGAAAATAATCTTCTTAGTGAATTTATGACGGGGTTTCGATTGCCATGATAGTGGAGAAATCCATTAGAGTTAGGAAAAAAACTCTATGCGTTCTTCGTCGACTTCAAAGCGGTCTTCAACACAGTTGACAGGAGTGCACTTTTCCAAAATTAATGAAAACTTGTACGAAAAATAGTCGTCAGCTGTTTGGGACGGTCATCACTTTTCAAATTTCTTCGAAACTATTACAGGTTTAAGACAGGATTGCAACTTTAGCCCTCAAGCATTTGTGATGTTTATAGACAACATTTCGGAATACGAGTACCTTTGTGAGGGTGTTAGGATCAGTGGGGCTGTCATAATCGTTTTGATGTATACAAATGATTCGGTGTTACTTGCGGACTCTCCAGAAGGCTTACAGCTTACAAAGATTTGAACAGAAAAGGAGAAGAGAGGTATTCAAGAATTAAAGAATGAAGGAAATGCACACAGAAACCACTAAAAGTGTTAAAAAAAATTGAGCACACCGAGAAATATATACAACTTAAACTTATGTGAAAAGAATAACTTCAACGAAAGGTTCTCTAAAGATACGATATCTACAGTTCTCAAGGCCGGGGGTGAAATTATGAATCGTTTGCTCTGTGTACAATTTCTGTACAGATTACGAGAGAGGGAGAAAACTTATCACTTCTTGGGTAGGCCCTCTATGCTTAGTGAGTTCAGATTCAAGTTTCTTGGGGAACGAGTTTTGGATGAACTGGAGATGAGACATATTTTGAATGACGCAGAAAAGATTCGACTGCACAACTATTGTGTGCAATAGAAATATAGAAGGGCGATAGTTAAGGAATCTTTTTAAATATTTAAACTTCGTCAAACTGGCGCAGACGGGCTTAAGTCATGTCTTAAAATAATTGTATTAAACATACAATTATCTCAGTAAAAACTGAGAACAAATCTTTTTAATTATCCAACTGAATTGAACATTTTAATTGTTGTTGAGCATTTGTATCAAGACTTCACAAGTATAATACACATGAATCACTGACTGGAGCTATAACCATTTATTTTTAAATACACAACCCGTTAGAGCAAAAGTAGCCGACGAAAATACAATAATTCACAAAACAGAGGATAATGATCTTTTCTTTTCATTTTACCTGAGCAGTCTTTTTTTTATATATAGGTACAAGCCACTCCTGTCTAATACGGAATATTTCATTGAGTTAAAGTTAAAATTAAGCCATAATAATCTCATAGTTACTATATGAATCATGTCTTGAGGATAACCAGCACCACTTCTCAGACCTATGGAAGCAAACTCGACTTAACATAGCTTGACGGAGAAATTTCCACGAGGTAGTGAACTGGAATATCAGAGGTAGATCTAGCGATAATCATTTTTTTTTAAACCTGGCAATGTCAAAACGTCAATCAAGGTTTACAATTTTATCATGGTGAAGTTCATGAATGAGCAACGTTTGAAAATTACTTAAAATTACTACAGAACTGCGAGTCGGTGGTAGCAACTTTAAGAGCCCTTACTCCTATTATTGGACGCAATAATCGTCCCATCAGACAGGCTATACATGCTATGGTCAACATAATCACTGTTGAATGCTCCTGTCCTAGTGTGAGAACGAACTGGTAGAAGTACCGAAAATATGGCAGTTGAAAGTGCTACAGATCACATTAATTGGGAGTCTCTCAGTCCACATTGTGACCATACAAGATCAAAATAACTCAGGAACAGAGGCCTCTTAAACATTTAAATGGCCAAATTTCTCCGATTGGCCTCGAAAGTTCTTAATAAAAATCCCTGTTTAACAACGAACTTCCTTAATAGGCAGTTCAACAACAACTTTATACACTCGACCAAGAGGGTGTTAAAATAGCGTTATCTGAACTGAATAAGTTAGTGGTGCCTCATTCTTAAAAAGGTATGTATTCCAAAAATAGAAATATCAATTCCTTAACTTCGTGTAGCAGATCATATCTTCTAAATTCTGTGAACTCTTCAAATCAGTGAAAAGTCTATCATCGACCAGATATTCAACTTAAGGCAATTCTTGAAAAAGCCCAACCCTTACCATCGGTTTTGAATACCCTTTGCCTTAATTTTAACGCTGTGTACGATTTATGGAGACGAGCTGTATGAAGCCATGAAAAATTTGGGATCTGCTTTAGAAAGATGACAATTGAGAGCAGACTCACTCCACAAAAGACGGTTATGATACCATTGAGACATTTCGTGCCAAGAGATTTCGAATGGCTAACTCGCTGGCATGTGATTTCTTTTAGTGGTATACGACTTGTTTGACTGGACTTGGCTGGTAAATATCAATCGAGGAATCGCTCTTGCCAAATTCTGTTGTCTTGAATAAGAAAGTAGAGCATCGTGTTAGTCCCAAACTTCTACACATATTTTCCAGTCGTTAGGTGCTTCGTTGGAAAGGTTCTTCAAGTTATTTCGGTTAAGATGCATAAACTGCAAGAAAAAGATATTAAATGTGCAACTATATGGCTCCAGTAGTAAGTGCTGGTCGATTTTGACATATCCAAAACATCATAAACCACGCTTAGACATACTTGTATCGCAAACACACCGTTTTGACACATAAGTGATTTTGTTTTGGCGTCATATACTTTTGGTCGTGGGGAAAATGCCAAATAACCGTTTGATTTTCCTCTTTCATTCAAAGAAAACGGCGACTGAAGTACATCGAGAGCTCCAAAAAGTTTACGAAGATGCTGCTCTAAATTTAAAAACGTGCCGTGACTGATTGACACCACCAAAATCCTTCGAAGACGTTGAATTGGACACATTGCTCGATGAGGATCCGTTCCAAATGCAAGAACGGCTTGCTTCAGCATTAGGAGTTACCCGCCAAGTTATTTTCCATCAATTGCATGTCCTGGGAATGATTAAAAAATAAGGAACTTGGGATCCTTAGCCAAGGGTCGTTTTCTTCATCGCATCATGGCGGGTGATGAAAAATAGATTTATTACAGCAACTCAAAGATGCCCGGTCATGCTTCTACGTCGTCGACTTCGCCGAATATTCACGCTGCGAATGTTATGTTGTGTATTTGATGGGACCACTTCGGTGTTATTTATTATGAACTGTTGAAACCCAACGAGACCATCATTGTGGATCGGTATCGACTTCAATTGATTCGATTAAGTCGAGCACTTCGCGAAACATGGCCATAATACGTGCAGAGGCATGAAAAATTTATTCTACAGCATGACAACGTCCGGCCTTACGTTGCCAAACCCGTTAAAATCTACTTGGAAACGCTCAAATGGGAAGTCCTACGCCATCCGAAATATTCCCCAGATATTGCGCGGTCCGATTATTACTTGTTCCGTTCGATGGCACATGATCTGGCTGATCAAAAAATTACTTAATTCGTGGATAGCCTCAACGATGAACACCTTTACCGTAACGGTCTTCGAGCTCTGCCAGAAAGATAGGAAAAATTGTAGCTAGCGATGAGCAATGCTTTGAATTAAAAAAATTAAATAAAAAAAAAGTGAGAACTTAGTTTCGCAACTAATACAATAACTTGTTTTTTCGTATACACAGTATTTGGACCTTCCCAGAATCGATCAGCTGGAATGGCTTGGGACACAGCACGTAAAAAACAGTTAAGGCATAGGTGTGAATTAGAAGACAACAAATCAATTCCCAAGGCTACAGTAATGAAATGGAGCGTCTATTCAGAAGAAGCCCATTTTATTCGAACAATTCAAACAGTGATAATCTCTGGACAAATATTCTCACAACAGTTATGGTAAATGGAAAATCTCTGACTTATAACCTCTTTAAGAGTTCAGGAACCATTATTTATATTTGCCGTGAACCAGGAGAATCATGTAGTTTTGCACATATCACATCCAACTGTCAATGGAAGCCTTTGTTTAAATGTTTCGGGCCTGAAAAGCTGGTCTGAGTCATGACTTGAAAGTTAATTGGCGATTCCGTGACATGCGTCTCAAAAAACACCCAGTATACTAAGCTTTCTGATTGCATTCAGAGAGGTCTTGCATTTCCAAACTTAATTTTAGGACATGAATGAGTTCACCAGGGCTTAACAGATAGATGTCGCTTTAAGTGCAGATGCTCGAACATAACACCGTTTGCCAATTCTTTATAAAATCGTTCATTGCGACTAAGGATCCAGGTCGACGTTACTTCTTCTAAAAAGGAGTTACCGTCTTCCGCAAAGACATCACTGCCGCATCCTTAACTGTAGCAATCTGCGACGATTGACGGCTACTTCTTTATTTTTCGCTCAAAATCTGGTGAAAAACGCCAGGAAAAGCCGATTTCATATCTTGCGTAGCAACAAAAGTTCTGGTATTGTTGCTTCACATGGCATATCTACAAGATCAAAGTCATAAGAGAGTTGCGCCAAAGACA
Organism: Volucella inflata; assembly: GCA_928272305.1. Taxonomy (NCBI): domain Eukaryota; kingdom Metazoa; phylum Arthropoda; class Insecta; order Diptera; family Syrphidae; genus Volucella; species Volucella inflata. Next base: position 77,158,384 of record OV743717.1, on the reverse strand, counting down.
ACTTTTTTTAAACAAAAGATGGCTCTGAGAATGCAGCCAATAACATGAATATGAATCGCAAAGAGATTAGGGTAGAACCCAGGCGAAAAAGAGAAAGACATCATGCAGACGATACAAATCGCCCACTACAGCCTGGTAAAAGCAGCAGTGAAATATTTCCATGATAGCTTGTTCCACCAGGGAGCCATCACATTGTATATATTCAGATCTGTCGTAGCTGTGTAAGATTCTACTCACCACCACGACTTTTATGCACAAAACAAGTGGTTCTATAGTACTACGCCGTTTTGTCTGGCGGAGTGACCCATGCCGTCAAAAGTTTCGTTGTCGTGGAAAAAGAGCAGCGCGTATTCCTACTTGTCGAGTGCACCCATCAAATTCTAAAGTGTTGTCCCGCATGATATTCCAGGCTTGTAGGCGAGTTGCATCATACAAAGTTGTCTTGGATTATTTGCTGCTGCTTGCAAGCTCATAGTCATTTATTCCGATTTGAAAACATACATTCGCGTGTTAACAAGTGGCATGCGACTGTGATGATCCTTTTCAAAATCGCCAGCAGCAAGTCTCCAGGCATCAGTGCCAAGTGAATTAAAGTTTTCAATGGAAGCAATTAAGGGTGGAATAGCAATGATACTTTTTTCCAATTGTTATGCTTTAGCAGCTGTCAAAGTTACCAAAGACATTCAGTTGTCAAAATATTTAGTAAGATTTGCCATTTCATCATGCATTGTTTTACGCTTGCCGAAAGTGCGGAATCTAATTACAAATATTATCGAAATTCTAGGTCAGTTGTACGTCGTACCGCAGAAAAGTTTTAGCGAGAGTACATTCTTTTGGGCCAAAAAGAAATTGGTGCGAAATGAAGATGAAGATGAAGACCGTGAAATGTCGATTCGGCACCGATCATCTGAATTGGGAGCCGCCGGCTTATTTTGTGATTGCGTTTAAGATAGTGCTGACGCAGGAATTGAAGCCAGATGACCAAAGACAACGCCTGGAATTCGCTTATTGGGTGCTGAAAATGTTGGCCGGAGATCCGGATTTTGGCGAAAAAATCATCTTCTCAGTAAGGGCCCATATTTGCCTAAGCGGCATGGCCGCATCATCACACCTTATTTCTTTCGAAAAGAGAAAGGAGACACAGTAACCGTCAATGGTGTTATGTATAGAGCGATGTTAATCGATTTTCTGTGGTTAGAGCTCGACAACATCGATTTATCCGAGCTGTGGTTCCAACAAGATGGCGCTAAAACCATATAAGCGACGTAATGCTCGAAGTTGTGAAGGAGAGCGTCCATCGATTGGACGTCGCGATCATGCCATTTGACACTATTCGATTATCTTCTCTGGGAGCCAAGCCAATAACTTTGGATGACCTCGAGGACAATATTCGACACGGTATTGCTGGAATAAGACCGCACGTATTGGACTGAGTCATCAAAAATTAGGCGAAGCGGAGGTGGCCACATATATTGGCATCAATGTACCTTCTAAATAAAGTTAGAATCAATTTTGTATCTGACTCTCCTGTTGTATTTTTTAAATTTTTTTTCTATCGTTCTTATCTGGTATTTTTAGTTTATTTCGTGACCGCAACCTATAACAGATAGCATCTACAGCGTGTGGCATTACTTAACTCACTTTCAGCTACAATGATAGAAGCTAGTTGTGGGCTGGTTTTGATGAGGTTTTTGAGAGTCTTTGTCTTCCGATCAGAATAAATTTTAATTTACCCACTTTCGGCACTCCGACTTGCCTACTGGTTTCATCGAGTGTTTCGATATTTCCCGTAGTGAAAAGTACAAATAAGTAGAGAATAGGTTATTAACAACACGACTTAGCTAGAACATTTACAAACACCTATTGTATTGAGGAAAATGAAACTACTTCGTTAATTTAGTTTCTTCCAGAACGACGGTAAGTTCTCATTCACAAGCAAATTGCCTCTTTTCTTACATCCGGAAATCGATTTGTGATACGAGTAATCTGGAATTTCACCCTTTTCTTGAGATTCCATAACAGTGCACAAAAGCATCTTTTTTATACAATGTATGAATATAACCACTTAAAATACGAGTAACATTAAGTGTTTGGCAATTGTTATCGTTCTTAATGGCCAATAAGTGGGTTTGAGAAGATTTCCCTTGCACGGATATCCGGATGTGAATTTCCATCTTTTCCCACACTGAAGTAAGAAAATATCTGAGCAAATATTTGTATTGTACAAGAATTGCTGGGTGAATGAACTACAAAACATGCCGATAAATGGGAAAGCAGAAATTCAATTTGAGTGCTTCGTAGTGAAAAGGAGAAAACAAAAATTATTATTATCTACACAAATATTTTCGGATGAAATAAACTATAATTGAACCACTCCCAGACGAAATCGAGCACTTGCAAAGAAAATGGAATGTGATAAAGAATTTCCCATAAATGGGACAATGAATGCTTGTGGAGAGATACTCGAACTTGGATGGATGAAAATATAAAAACCATAGGGACGACTCTCGCCTTTGTTTATTCTCGGAAATAGGTAGGGAGATACATACACTTTTTTTTTTTTTTTTTTGAAAAGGATATAAGCTCGCTCAAGTGACAATAATTGGGGATAATTAGGGAGCTCTCGAATAATGGTTCATAAAGTCTTGAAAGCTATTAAGATTTTTCATGGTTATCCTGTGGACAGCATGAAGTAAACATAAGCCTTTACTTAGGCCTAAAGATGGTTCTTTTGTTTAGTGGTCTGCGAAATTATCTTAATGGTTCGAAAGAATAGGGTGGTATCTTTAAATAATTCGGGCTTAAATGCATTTGTTCATAGGCTAAAAATTTATATAAATTGTCATTTGCCTCTCAATGTTGCGGTCATTTTTTAATTTTTTTTTATTGCTTCTCAACTTGAGCGGAGTTCAAATTCGAAGATTGTCGTTAGCGCTGCTGTACAGTTTTAGGACAATTTTAGCTAGTGAACCTCAGCCTACGACTGAATAAAAGGCTGGAAAAGATATCAATATTTAAAGCAGAGAATAAAAGCTAGGTTTAGTACATGGATCAAAGTACTAAAAAGGAAGGCTCTTGAAAACTACTACTAATTTGAGATTTGAGAAAGTGGAAACTAATTACAATAGACATTTTTCGAAAAGAATGATTTAAAAGTCAAAAAATTTTAAAAACACTTACTTCGGAGGATGGCAACGATCAGTATTTGGCCTCGTAGAAGTAGCACCTTCCGACAGGTGCTGGTTCTTTAAATGACGAGAATAAGTTACGAAGCATCGGATATGGACGGATATACTGTTGACAACCCACGCAAACGATTTAAGGACAATGAGCTTCGGATATGCACGTGGAATGTTAGATCCCTTAATAGACCACGTGCAGCCGAGCAACTAGCGGAGGCCCTAGACTGCTGAAAAGCAGACATAACCGCTATTCAAGAAATGCGATGGCATGGGCCAGACAAAAAGAAGATGAAAAACTGCGACATCTACTACGGCGATTGCTATCGACAGCAAAAGCAGTGCTTAAATGGATTCGGATTTGTTGTCGGGGGCAGACAAGAAGTCCTGAGCATTCGGCATGTGAACGAGCGCCTCGTAGCAATCCGCATCAAGGCTAAATTCGCCAACATTAGCCTTATAAGCGCTCATGCCCCCACAGAGGAGAAAGATGACGACACCAAGGATGCCTTCTGAGAGCTCCTTAAAAAGACCTACGAGCAATGCCCTAGCTATGACATTAAAATTGTCCTCGGTGATTTTAATGCAAAGCTAGGAAGAGAGGGCATATTTGGTGGAACAATCGGAAAATATAGCCAGCACGACACCACACCCGATAGCGGATTTAGGTTAATCAACTTTGCGGCGGGGCGAAACATTGTCGTAGCTAGCACGCGGTTCCCACATCTTGACATACACAAGGGGACTTGGAGAGCTCCTGATCAATGAACAGTCAACCAGATTGATCACACTGCGATCGACGCAAGACACTCCTCCAGTATGTCCGTACGTTCCGAGGAGCCAACATCGACTCGGACCATTACCTTGTTGTAGCCAAGGTACGGTTGCGGATATCCCAAACTACGCCAAGACAAATTAATGTTGTGAGAAAATTCGACGTCAGACGGCTACAATCGCAAGAAATCGCCAAGTCCTTTTCCGATCGAGTGTCTCTGAATCTCTTAAGAGGTCCAATGCCGCCAGCATCAAGCATCGAAGACCATTGGAAACACTGTCAAAAAGTCCACCATCGACCAGATATTCATACTACGGCAGATCTTGGAGAAGACCCATGAGCTTCAGATCGATACACACCACCTGCTTATCGATTTTAAGGCCGCGTATGACAGCATCTATAGAGACGAGCTAAACAGAGCAATGTCTCTGCCAAACTCGTCCGTCTGTGTAGGATATCGATGGAGAATGCACGCTGCTCCATCAAGGTCGGTAAAGATCTCACCGAGACCTTTGATGTCCAGAAAAGATTTAGACAAGGCGAAAGAATAGTGCAAAACTCACAAGCAAACACAAGAGACACTTTCTTTCATAAGTCCGTCCAACTACTCGCATACACCGACGTTTCGGGCAGAACGTCACCTTCGACAGATATAACTTTGAGGTAGTTAAGGACTTTGTCTACCTAGGCTCCCCTATAAATACAGACAACGAAGAGAGTCAAATTCTTCGAGTGATTTTCGGTCGTATCTGCATTGACGGTGAGTGCAGAAGGAGATACAGCGACGAACTGTATGGACTGTACAGCGACATAGACTTAACCAGAAGGATGAAGATCCAATGATTGAGATGGTTTGGTCATATAGAGCAGTTGGACTCCAACGCTCAGGTGAGGAGGACAGCACAATCCAAGAAGACCCTCCCCTCAAGTGGCGAACGCAACTGGAAGGGGACATCAGTCAACCTAGCGTTCCTAAACTGGAGGCAGCTGACAAAGAATTGAGCCCTGGGCTGATTTACAAATGCGGAACTGCTGAGAAAACAACGATTGAAAACGATTCCATTCTGAACTTTAGTAACACATCGCATCAGACTATATTCTCCTTGAATATTGATTCCTACTCCGTTCGACTCTAAATTGTGTGCGTAAGGCACCATCGCTGAAAAACCGCTCTAATGCCTTAAGACTCCCGAATATACGCAATGTTTCTCAGAAAGAAATTCTAGCTTTCTGTTTATAATGATTACACAAGACACTCAGACTTAGAAGACGAAGTTATTTACCAGTCAGTACGTTTTACCACCCTTTCCCACTCAACCTATAATCGCCACCGGATTTGATTCAATACATATAACTGATTCGAGTTTATTCCTCAAATGTCCATGACATAGCTGTTTAGGTCATCTAAACAATATTCGGCCTTAAAATCAATAAGCAGGTGGCGGTTATCGATCTAAAATCCCTTGGTTCCTTCCAGGATCTGCCGTAGGTTAAATACCTTATCAACCACATATGACCGACATAGGATTTCCAGTTACAAAAAAAAATCGGCAAATTCAGATTACAGCTTCAACGCGTAACTTGCCTTTCAGTTGTGCAAAGGAACCATCATTTCCTTCTGGATTTGACTGAATGTGTTGCAAATGTCAAGAAATTTGATTTCATAAATTCTTAAGGATTACCATAAAGATATCTCAGTACAACCGAATTAATTCTCATTTGTGGAACATATCCTTAGAAACCCTTTGTTGCCTTGTCTTTGCCAAAATTAATTTGTTTTTATACAAAAGATATATATGGTATCTCTCATTTTGCATTTGATCCAATGCGTTCATGATGGGCTTGTGGTGTTTCCAAAAAGTATAGAGAACCAGTCTCTATGAGAAGAGACAAGCCTCAATTAAAATAAAACTGAAAAACGCAAAACCATGAGATTAGATTTCAACACACACTCGAATGTTCCTACATTATTCTGCATCCATGCCAATCTAACTTTATACTGGCGGATTAATTTCACTCCAGTTTGCCAATTTTTAGAACTTGAACTCTGAAAACGTGTTGTGAAAACATTTCTCTCGAGTTTTGTTATTTTTTTTGTTCTCTTCTTCGAATTTTTCATATTTTTTTAATAAAATCAAACACGAAAGACTTTTATAAAATACTCGTAGCTATTGGTTGGATAAACTTCAAGCAGAGTGTGCTGTCAATTTTTAAGTAAAATTAATGAATTAAGTACGTGCCTACAGGGGTATTCGTTGTTGGGTATTCCTCATTTGAAATTACTGAAGCTATTCGAACTGAAAAACTTGAAATACTTTTGTAATGAAACATGAGAAGAAGTGTTTTGTGGTTGTCTGCTGATGCGCAGAAACGCTCCACGCAAGTGTTCACCAGCATGTGGTCTGATTCTTGCAGATTGTTAAAAATGTCAACATTACAGTTAAACAAATAAATAGGACCTATCAATCGCAAACGAGAAGAATAAATTTTGTAACCAGCAAAGCGCTGTTAATTACATAGCACCAAATAGAGACATCTTTATTGCAAAGGGATGGGAATCCCGCTCACATAGATTATGCACATACAAGGCCTCGAAAAACAAACCTATTATGGCGAATCAAATCGATTACCTCGCAATAAGCAGTAAACAGATGTGGAGCAGACACGCGAACGACACATAACCATTACCTTATGCCTGGTCAGACCTCAAACTGCTTCATTAACAAGACCCAATAGCATTACACGAACTCCAAGTTACAACGTCAGGCAAATTAATAACCCTTCCGTGCATCAAGCAATTAGAAAACATCTTTCGCGAGTAATAAAAAAATAATCGGCAGCAAAGAGTGACAAGCCATTCAATAACATTCCGCCGGTGTGGAAAATGCTTTTACTTCTGATATAGAAGATGGTAAAGGTGCCGAAACAACAGGCTTTTTATCAAGATACGAGTATTTGAGAACTAAACGAGGAGCGGAATGTATGTAAGACTTTTTCTATTTAAGAGCATCTACATGACGAGCTTATGCCAGAAATGGAAGCAGATAAAAAAGGTAGCCTTAACAGAACCACTAGAAAATTGAGTGGTGGTAACAGCTCAAGATAACGTCTAGTAAAAGCATGAAGAGTTCTTCGCTTCACTTGGGTTGACCAAGAAATGTAAGAAATAATTCGCTTCTTGGTTCTCAGTAAAAATGAGATGATCCTCGCAATAAAAGCATAACAAGGTGATAGGAGGCCAGAAGAACCACGCGTTCAAAAAAGTGACCGCATAAATCCAAAGTCGACTCCCTCCGGCACCAATTTGCCCGCTATTACTCAGCAGAATCGTAGAAACTCTGTTCTCCTCTCAACATGACGGAGTTCTACTAAACCAGATCGGAGAACTACTAGTACACATTCCTGCCGTAACAACCGATGAACTCACTGCGGCAATCGAGAGAGTAGAAGATCGAAAAGTCCCTGTTCCAGACGCCATACCAAATAGGGCTTTAAAAATAGCGATAAAGATCCGCCTAAACGTTTTCGTTAGAACGTATAATGTATGCTTAAGCGAGGGAATATTTCCGGCACATTGGAAATACCAACGGTTGGTATTATTGGAGAAAGGATATAAACCACCGGCCGCTCTGTATGCTCGACACTATGGGTAAGATATTAGAGCAAATTATATGCAACAGACAGCCTGTCATTGAAGCCAATGATGGACTCGCGGAATATCAGAACGGCCTTAAAAAGGGCCGATCGACAATCAGCATATAGACAAAGCTCAATCGGCCATAGAAGGTAGACGATGGAAAGGAGGCAGTAAAAAGTACTGTGCCATGGTTAAACTTGACGTGAAAAATGCTTCTAACTCGGCGAACTGGTCACGTATTTTACAATGCCTCGAAAGATTAAATGTAGCGAAGTACATATTAAAATTGATCAGGAGCTATTTTACCGATAGGTTGCTCCTTTACGACTCCGACGCACGACGGGACAAAATTATAAAAAATTACAGAGGGCGTGCCCCAAGGATCAGTGTTAGGTCCCTTACTGTGGAACGTGATGTATGACGACATTCCACGACTCCCAGTCCCCAGGGAAGCCGCCACTATAGGTTTCACGGACGATATTGCTTGCGATATTTGCAGTCATGGCGAACCCAGCCAGTCAGCCCATCTATAAAATACCTGAAAGTGATGATTGATGCATCACCTCGCATACGCTTTCAAGAAATCGTCAAAAGCGATAGGCGCTCTTTCGAGACTCATGTCGAATATCGGCGGCCCGAAGCAAGGCAAACGATTAATGGTCCGACACACATGAAGGGAATCAGATCTGTGTACAGATTATGTATAGCACACTGCGAATTAGCAGTGTATTGCAAACGGTATCCCATGACGCGATATTGGTACTATCCTCTATGGTACCAATCGATATCCTAGCTTTAGAAGCTAGCGAAGAAATTCGAAAGAAGCCGCAGTATAGAAGCGTGGCAACAACAATGGAACGAGTCCCAAAAAGGGAGATGGACGTACCGACTAATCCAAAGGATTGAAAGTTGGGTAAAACTACAACGGTAGAGATCGTGGAGCACGTCTTCTTCGAATGTGCTCGGTATGCAAACGACAGAGCTATATTGTGTGAAGTATTTGGTGAACGGACAACACCAGAAAAGATAGTTGAAGATATGTTGAAATTCGAAGATCTTCGGGCTTCTGGGACCCACGCATCAGTACGAATGATGTGCGATCACCCCGTGATGAAGCAAAAAGCTCAAATCCGTCCCTCGCGAAGTAATACTTAGCGGCAGTTTCACGGGGGGATAAACGGAAAGATTCCCCGGGAGGTTGTTTTAGTCAGTAAAAATCTGACACTACCAATGGACGTCGGACCATTGGTGCCTATGCAAGGTGTCCACCTTCCCACGCAAAAACAAAAAAAAAGTGATAGGAGATGATGGTGTTCCAATGGAGCTCTTAAAGGCTACTTTAGGGGTCCTGCACTTATTAGTAGAGAGAGCCTGGTAGTGGAGTTCCCATTAAGCTAAGTCGAATGAGATGCCATAACCTGCGATGCATCTGTATGCTCGCCTTGCCTTAATAAAATCTCAATCGAATGAAGGCAAGATTTAACGCTACACTTAGTGCCAACCTTTTCGATGATAAACAAAACAGTTTCTGTGATATCGAGCTCTTGTTTACCTTAGTTTATAATCGTTTATCAAATCAAAAAAGATGCATTTGCTCTCAAGGATAAGTTTTTTGTTTTCACTCTTCTATGAACATGCTAACAAAACAATAATTTGTCTTTGTATTACAAGTGTTCTCGTATTCTAAGATTTTACTCGTATGACCACCAAGCTATTAAGCAAAAAATACCTGCCCTTTGGATAGACTATGGATGCAAATATTTGCTATACCTCGCCCAGACCCGTATAGGTATTCCTCGATGATGAACGATAAAGCGTCGCATTCACATTCTAACATTCTTCGAACCCCTTCTTAAAAACGAAAAAAACAAATCGATACCCATCACCAAATTTTCAAAGAGCAACTCGACAAAACAAAAATATCTTAAACTTCTCGAAAGACATTTGAACATATGTGCTCATATCTATTCCACTTCATGAAACAGCAATCTTTCTTACAATTTCATATAGCTGGCAGGTGTTTCGGAGGTAGAGGTGTAGACTTTAGGAATATCGTACAGATGTTGAGCGTGACAAAGTTTTAGACACAAATCCAATTGACTCAGGGAGCATAGACTTAATCGAGGCTGCGGAGTTCAAACCGAGTTCTTTTTTGTTCCAAGGTCGAACTCTTATTGACATAGAATGGATGTTAAAAGACAAGCGCATGAGAGAAGGAGAAATGACTTCAACTTGATGTGAAAGAATTTCGGAAATAGCTCAGTAAATAATATATTTCAATTTATGTACTTTGCGTGCTTTCAACCCTTTCGGGGAAAGAAGCGTGCCAAATTCAAAAGTTTTAAATTCTCTGAACTTTTATATAACTTGGTCATCAAAGGTGGTCAACTTGCAACGAAAGGAAGACAACAAGTAATGGACATACATACATACATCAAATAGAAACAACTAAGAGATTGAGAGTTGAAAAATTCGAATGAACCTTTCCCAGATAGCCCATAAGTAAAGCGGGATAAAACTCGGATGTACATATCGAGTTTGCTAAGGAATGAGATCTACGAAAACTTCTCAACAACAACGGAAGGATGCAATCACTGCGAATAGCAGCCTTATTAGTAAACCAGGGCCATTCAAATATGATCGTAGTTGGCTAGTGTCTGGCTTGACACTTAATGCGTAGAAAATAGGATAACTTCAAACTGCAAGGGAATAAGACGCTAGTATGTATCCCAGTTTTTTAATTTTCGTTCCTTACCTGCGGAGAGGTTGGCATAAGATATTATAGATTTCTTAAATTTCTGAAATTTTGATACATTTCATCGGTACTGAACCCAATCCTCTAGCTTAGTATATTCATATGAACCCATTGCTCCAAGAGAGGATTACATTGGATATCTTTATGGACATTAAGGATACCCTCAAAGGAGCAACTTCAACAAATTTATATACACGATGTAACATGGCATTGATCCACCATGAGCTTGATTAGATGCGTAAGCCAAGAGATGTAAGTATCAAACTCATTTAACATACAAAAAAACTCTTGGAAGACTTTCAAGTCGCTTTCTGATTTCTGGCAGTGTACGGAAGCTTTTGGAACTATCGAGGCATATCCACCAAATAAGATTTTATCCAACATAGTCGTTCTGTAACACACTAATCAGCACATACCAGTGTAGCTTTCGGCCCGATTAACAATACCTGCACCAAATTTTGACACTGAGGCAAATCCTGGAAAATACCAACGAATTTCAAGTCGGGACTCATCATCTCATCGACTCATCGACTTTATGATAGCATTTACTGTCAGAGGCTCTACATGCCGATGTAGATACAAATTAATCCAATTATACAGCATATTACTGGAAAACGCAAGGTGCTCTTCCGAACTATAACTTGTAACTTGTAATATACTTAGAAGGAACAGGCGAGGCTGATAGGACATGTAATGAATGAGGACACAACAAAATTCACGCTATCGACATACAAAAAACAACATCTGCCCACAGCTTAGAACAAAACACCGCTGTTGGGAGCAGCAACTTCGAGGTAGTTGAGAAGCCCATCTACATCGGAGCCAAAATCAACGATATGAAAAACACCTAAGTGAAGGTCAGACCCAAGAATTACCCTAGGAAAGCGTTGCTGCTTCGGTTTGGTTAAATAAATAGGAGTCTTACTATCTGGGGAGACCAAGTGGAGGCTCTATAAAACATGTATCCTGTCAGTTCCGCTTAACGGCGCCGAGTTCTGGACGATAAGCAGGATAGGAGGGCAGATTCTGAACTCTTTCGAAGGAAATGAATAAAGGAAAAGATACAACCTCAAACTCTACGAGCTGTACCAAGATGTGCATGTAGTCAAAAAAGCTAAATTCGTCGGCTACATTGGCTTGGCCACATCGGGCGAATGGACAATAATGTTCCAGCTAAGAAAATCTTCGATTTCCACCTCCCGGGTTCGAGATGATAAGCAGGACCGAACCTGCATTTTAAAGATCAATTCATCGCGGGTGCCAATGCGCTAAGACTAAACACGTGGAAATAGCGTTCAAACTATTTGTATTGCGATCGAAGTAAGGTATTCATCTTGTTTGTTTCCGAACATTCCGAGCCACTAACACGGATTCGAGCCATCTTCATGTTGTTGCCAAAATACGGTGTTACCGAAACAGTGGGCTTTAGCTCGCCCCGACGAAACCCCTAATTTTATGATGAAAAAATAGCGCATGTACAAGTACATAGTGGCCGTGTAGAAAAAAACGAGAGTGGATTGTGAGATCTATGATCAGAAAAGAAGGGAATGTATACAGGCTCCTCAGAAGAACAAAAATTTACTGCACTAGCATATAAAATGAGGCCTTGGTTCACCAGGGACTGTAGCGACATTTTTCTAAATAATCATTCACAGCCTCTCGACCACAGGGTGCCTTTTAAAAAGTTCGTCTCCACTTCTTGAAAACTGTCCACAGTAACAGGGGTATTTTCAAGATGTTTTCATAAATCGTCCTATACATGATATCGTGGCTAAAGGCTAGCTTAGTCATGCATTTGTAACTTTAAGTGCAATAAGTGTAAGCCTAACTTGCTTTAGGTGGCGCTACAGTCCGGGTAGACCTGGGCCTCAGTCAACAAGCTTCTCCAGCCGGCTCGATCCCTGGCTAGCTGCCTCCAGTTTCGCACGCTAAGTTGGCTGAGGTCCTCTTCCACTTGCGTGCGCCACCTGAGTCTTGGCCTTCCTCTACTGCGCTGTCCATCGGGGGCGGATTCGAAGACTTTTCGGACCGGAGCATTGGTGTCCATGCGCTCTACATGACCCAGCCATCTCAGACTTTGGATCTTCACTCTTCTGGCTAAGTCCATGTCGCTGTACAGTCCATACAGTTGGTCGTTGTATCTCCTCCTCCACTCACCGTCAAAGCAGACGGGACCGAAGATCACCCGAAGAATTTTTCTCTCGAAGCAACCAAGAACACCCTCATCCATTTTTGATAATGTCCATGTCTCTGCGCCACAGAGGAGGACTGGGATTATTAAGGTCTTATAAAGGGTGACTTTTGTTGTCCGAGAGATGGCTTTGCTACTCAATTGCCTTCTTAACCCAAAGAAACAGCGGTTGGCAAGAGTTATTCTTCGCTTGATCTCAGCGCTAAGAATAAGTGTAAGAAGGATGAATTTATTAAGACTTGTCTGGATCCCGGGAAATATGACCCCCGATGACGTCACCAGGCAAGGTTGATTTACGAGGATTTTAATCCTCCCAGAGATTGCCTGACAATTGAGACTCTGAAGACCAGACCCGTAGATTGCATGAATCATAAATCTCTATTGTGCAAGCAGAGCAAACGAATGCTCTCAGACGTCAATGAAATATCAAAGAATTGTCTGCTGTCAAAGATCTTTTTGCAAATCACCATTGATCAGGGTATCAGGTGCTAGAGTTCTATTTTTAAACATGAATACAACAAAAGAAATGAGACACATTGTTTAAAGTCGACGCGCGGGTCTTGTGAATTTCTTTGCGTACACTTTCTTTCAGACCCCCATCGGGCAAAGGTATGGATATTACTTTTAATACATCCCAAAAGATAAAGAGACTTCGAAATTTCGTTACATCGCCAAAACAGGTAAATTCCTTGTAAATATTCAAATAGGAAATTCATGGAGGTTCTAGTGTTATGCGGAGTCGCCGCATCTTATTAAGACTTACAGAGTTTCTTGAAGAACCGCGTCTGGAGAATCAAATTTCGGTTTCATTCCCACACAGTCCCAGTTTTCAAAAGGCAATATTCATTGGATTGATAATATAATCGTGAGTTTCCCAACGAAAGCAAAGGGAAATCAAAACTTCTAGGATCCATAGAATATTACATACTCGTAGATTCCCCCTACATTCCCCCATGTGTCTCAAGAAGATTGAGATGACAAATCTTCGTCTATTTTAAAGTACGAGTAACCTATAACTCATGACCTTTTCCCATTTGTCAAAAATTTAAAAAAATTGTTCATCATTAAACGTGTGGGGTGGTAACATTTTTTCTAAACTTAGTAGGACTAAAGCATGACTCCGTAATAACAACATTCGACGACAAAATAATGATGTCGTTTCCCGAAACAAATGATTCGCCTTTAAAGGACTCCTAGTGCAAATGACTTTACACGCAACCAGTCGATTTGTTCCACCTTAGTATGATATAAAATTGGAAAAAAATGCAGATTCTTCCCTCAGATTCGACTTTAATTTAACTTAATGCCGCACACGGGTGGTGTTCATGAACTGTGTCACCTATTTGCTAGAAGTAGGTAAGCAATATTTATCGATAAATGGCCTGATTTACCTTAGATAAAAAGCCAATATGAGTGTAATACATACGTTCAAATGTATCCACGTTGGAAATATTTGTATCCATGGATGTATGTACGAGTATCTGTAAATGACTTTGCTGGAAATCTGTAACCATTTTCAGTCGATGGAATATTTTTTGTACGCTTACGAGTATTTTCTATTGTCGTTGATATTTGAGAGCCTTATCTTGATAACGAGAAACAAAATTGTAGATACAAGTACATATGAATATGTACAAAGAAATGTACATATCTCTGGTACTACTGTTGACGTGCTTAGTTACCCGCCTGGGTTTATCTATTGTAGGTTGAAAGAAATTTATGTTTACGTAACGAACATTGATCTATTCCTGTTTTGGCCACTGATTGACTGTTGTTGGTATAATAAGTTTTTCTTTATTTCTATGTGGGCATCCGTAAAATCCCTTCGTTTGAGATGTTTTTTTTTGTAGGAAACTTTATAAACGGCATAAGACAAGCGAAATGAATTTAAAAATTCAATAAAGTGCTTTGATTGATTGCTGTGATTGGGTCTTCCCTCCATAATCAAATTCCAAAGCATTCATTCAATTTTACTGTTAATAAATAAATTTCCAAGGAAGGACTGTCTTATTTATTGTGTTTATGTTAAATTGAATCGACTTTTTACTTCTGCCATATTAAAAAAAAAAAAAACACTGTGGCGCTGGCAGCCCGGTCCAAGCTTCTTGACACTCATTTGTGTTGCTCATGTTTTCATTTTTGTCACATCTGAGCGGGGCCTACGGTTTATCGCCGAGTCCGAACGGCACTCCTTAGTAGCTTTTTCGTAGGCAATTTTTTACTTTCGGGAGTTTGCCATTGCCCGCCTAAAGGGTGATGGCGATTTGAAAAATTGTTGGTGACTCAGCCAGGAATCGAACCCAGACTCTTTGCGTGATAGTCCAATAAGCTAACTATCGTGCCATCGCCATCGCCATATTAAAGAATGATAAAAAAAAGTTCTGAAATTTGTTAATTATTTTCTATTCTTAAATAAAAGTAGTCGACTTGGAAAGACATTGAAAAATAAGTGGGAATCATGAAAGATTCACTGAAAAACCTGCTAACATTGCTATTGTCAGCGCTGGAGAGGTCTAACATGGCTCTTGAAGAAACTTGAATCAGGGTTTTGTAAAGGGCACTGGTGTTGTTCTTCCACAACCATGCGGGACCCCTTCACCATATCTCGTTTACTTTACAAGAAGGAAGGTAAAGTACCCAGGTTGATTCCACTTTGTATAGAGAATGGACGAAAGTATTTCTGATGTTCGATTCGCGACAAATACCGACCACTTTTCGGATGGGCTGCTAACCAGCTGTAGTACTATGGATGAGTCTGTTCACATGTAAGGATTTCTATCATTTATATGTTATGATGATAGCAATTCGAGACGAGGTAGGGACAACACTTTAACGTGGGCGAATTTACTTTTCAAAGTTACAAATAAGATATTTAAAGAACCGTTAGCTTCTACATTTTTACAACAAACCACTGCCACGTATAACGATGCTTCACAAAATAAATGCCATTCCACATTCTGACTATTATTCCACAAGATTATGGACACCTTTGCGCTTTCAAGAGTCTGAGGTTCATTTTTAATGACAGCCAATTGCTTGGGAAGTTCATCATCCGATTTAAATTGTTCGCACCAAAGATCTTGGAACAAGATGCTGATGCTGGTAGTTTTTAGTGCGAAGAAGCCGATAGGGTCAAATAAACGATGTGATTCCGATAAACCGAAGCGTACAAAAAGCCTCATTCATTTATGTGCAATTTAAAAAAAAAAACTTTCTTTGAATTCTTGAAATCTACGGAAAGTCTTCTGAGGTTCACCAGTTCCGACTGCAATCATATAAGATTTTCAACTGTATCAGGACTTGTTATAAAGTTATCAACATAGATACTACTTTGGAAGCACGGAGACATTTTTCTTAACTATTAAGAGCAAGTTGCTTCAGCATTCGAGTGGCTATATATTGAGCAGATGCCAAGGGTTGCTATAGAAAAGTACCTGAGAATACCTTAAAGAAAGTTCCAAGGACTTTCGCTAAATAATTGTTTGGAAATCAATATGCTTTCTTGCGACTAAAATTTGTTTAAACATTTTTTCGATATAACCTAAAATAGTACGAGTATGACGTTGAAGACGCATGCAAATTCAAAAAATTCTGATTGGATTTTTGGACTTGTGAGTAGTACGCGTACGTAGTAAAGAAATAGATTTGATAGACGCAAATTGATAGAAATCTATTGCAGCGAGCGCAAATATGTTACCAAAATATCATTTATCTAAAATTCGGAAATAAGTTGTCGAAAAATTGTCTACAGCTGTTTGCTCTAAAAAAGATATCGTAGGCTCGACATTAATTTCTTCTATATGCTAAAACTGATCGAGACTAAACTCCTTTTTAAAGTCCAGTTTTGTATGGAGTATTTTAACCTCATTTTTAAAGCAATCGTTAAAAGAGTATCCAGCTTCGACCCACTCAAAAATTTTAGCCATCATAGTGGAAAAATTGCACGAAGCTTCCTGTGTTGAGCCTTGAATTATGTCAAATACCTTAGCCTATCATTACATCGATTTTGCTTGGTTAATCAAATGTAAGATGAACAAGCTGGAAGGAACATAGCAGTCTAGATCAACAGATTGCTGACTATAAAATGATATCAGCCGAAAATAACAGTCTCTTAACGCAATATTTTCATAATATGCTGCTACAATCGCCCTTTCCAACCAATTCACAGTTACCAGTTTGCTTCAAATACTACTGATATTGTGGACACCAAAGATCATTTCAGCACCGCTGCTTAAAATATTGGAATTTTGTCTTCTATGTTTTAACAATCCACACAATTATTTCATTAAAGGTCGCGGGCTGAACATCTAGTTCATAGACCATGGTATGTGTATTCTATCACTTGCGCACTTGATGTTCTAAAAGCGTCCTGACATTTAGATGATTGACATAATGATTTGATTTAAAGGGTAATATTGCAGTATGTCCTCTCATTAAGTTATCTCTTGCATTCCTTAGTAGCTGCGGGACAGACTGTCGAGTTGTACCTCAGTTCAAAAATGTCTGACTTTACTTCAATTGGATCGGAGGGACAGAAATCCTAATTGTCCTTATCCATGTTGAAAGTTGTCTGGGTCATAATACCCAGCACCGACTGCGATTGAGCACCGACAGTTGACGTGTATATTTTATCTATTGATCAATATTTTCCAACGTCAATCGTGGAGGAGCTTCGATTGCTTGCTTTTTCCCACCATCATCGACTGTTTTTTTTTTGGAGAAATCATGCTCCTTTGCTCATTAAGGCTACCAGAGCTCTTGTTCTTCTAGGCACTACGGCTGCATGTGCTTGTCTACCTTAAAGAGTGAAACTTGTCACACCAGCCTATGCATTTCTGATGACTTATTAGCATCGGTTTGGTTTTTATTCTGGATCCGAAATTAGCTAAGGAAACATATCAAAATGTTGTTGGCAATTCTGAATTTGATATGGATTATAACGAAGCTCTTGTATTCGTCCCGAAATGTCGAGACTGTGCCTTTGTACTTTTTAGCAATCGTGGTCTCTCCCGTGACTGGTCTCTCTCAACATATTTTCTAGATGGCGGATTTATTTATTTTGAAGCACTTTAGAGTATCTGTCAGCATGTGGTTCATTCTATTTGTTGACAGTACTCGTACATTTCCAGATCTGATCTGATCGTCTTTCTGAGTGCTAAACAGCAAGTCCCTCCTTATCCAAGAATCAGAAGGATTCTAACGTGTTCGGATATTTAACCTTACGCATACCTCAACCTGCAACGTTTAACACTTTCTGGGGCCTCTCGGAATAGATATTATGGAGCAAGCTCTCCACTTCGGGGATATGAGAGCTGCCAGTGACCTGTTAAAATTTCATCTTCTACCGTCGCTGTTTCAGTAGAATAAATCCATATTGATCTTAATTATGTTACAGTAGCTAATATAAGAAAAATGGCGTGCAGACAGTCGAGAGTGCCGGTGAATCAGTCATGCGATTTTAATCAGCCTTATCCGACATAAAACAAGGAACGCTTCTTAGGAAAGAAATCTATTAAAGGAAACAATATCATGATAAAAAAAATGGGATTGTCAGGCCAGTGGTTCAGATTTTTTATCGAGATCTATGCACTTGTAATGTGCCTTCGAATCAGCTAAATTTTTTTGAATTTACTTCTCACGTAAAAATACCCGGGATATCTAAATGCCAGCATAGATCAGGTGAGCGTCATTTTTTTGATTACCTTCACTCGAGTTGGTCAATACCATAATTTTTAGGGAAAAGGGCATTTGTTGTCCTGGGAAGAGCAACATCTACAGATATCTTAGTACATTCTGGCCATGTCACATTGCAAAAGGAAATATAGACGTAACTAACTTACAGGCGCAACTGTATAGAAATATAGACTATGGTAGGGTAAGTGCACTTTGCTGCAGGCTGTTTTAAATTCCAAATATTGCAGTAGAAATTATTGAATCATTGCTAAGGCTCGTGCCCGATTTTCATAAGTGGCGAAAAGTTTGCTGTATAACTCAACTATTTTTTGTTTAATGGGCTTGTCGTATACCAGTGGATAGGTCGTGGTATCAGAAGTCATTCTATCGTTAGACCCTGTTAAGTTGAGCTAAATTTTTGGGAAAGAAAATTTTAAAACGTAGAGCGAAAAGTTATTTGCTCGCTATGCAATGCTGTATGGAATTTCAAAAAGAAGAGTGTGTTGGAATTGCAACAAGAAATATTCACAGCTTTTATTTGAATCATGCTCCTATTCTAAGGACCATTAACAAGTTAAAAAGTGGTTTGGTAGTATGATCTTCTGGTGGTATGATCTTTTAACATAAACCCCGTTCCTGACGGCCTTCCGAGATTGATGACGACATTGTGTGAGACTTAGTGAAAAACAATACCAAGGTTTCAACTGAGGAAATATTGATTATTTGTCAGCATTTCGCTATTTTAGAAATTTTCCAAGCTTGACACGTGAGCGCCGCATTGTTTAAACGTAAGAAAATAAGCTAGGCCGCGCCTCCTTGGCCATATCCCTGCTTAGACGCCATAAAAACGAACCTTTTTTTTTATCAAGTCGTAATAGGCGATCAGAAGTAAATTTTTTGCGGAAAAAGGTGCTGGAAACAAGCAGGTAAACGTGCAGAGCCCGTGATAAAAGCTAGCTTGCATCCAATAGATGTACTGATATCTGTTTGGTGGGAATTCAGAGCTATAATTTTATATCGAATTTCTTTCACCTGGTAAAACAAACACGGTGAATAAGTTTGATAACTTCAGGCTACATGTTGCCCGACAAACTCTGCAAATATTGAATAAGAAATCCGTCAGTACCCACCGTTTTCCCCAGAGATTGTTGCTTCAGATTTTTATCTATTTCGGTCCCTTCAGAAAGGTTTGAAAAGAAAGAAAATTGGTTCCGCCGAAGCTGTCGAATCTACCTTTTTGCTTAAGAAAAAACTCGCAGTTTCTATCGAAATGGAATCCGCAAGCTTGTAAAACGTTGGCAGACATTTATAGAAAATAACAGGGGCTATATAATTGATTAAAATAATTGCTTTCTTTAAAGTGCAGTCGCCAATGTTTTGTTTTCAAATCGGGTGCGAACGTTTGCAATTATCTTCGCAATGAATTCTTTACTGGTGAATATATTCAAAGAACGAAAAGCAGTAATTTACTTGTACACAGATCAAATTTCTTCTCCGAATCAATCAAACAGGAACCTGTGTTTTATTTCTTTCTCTTTTTTAATTAAATACCAGCTTAGACGCAAGCTAATGAGATAATATGTCCTGTCTTATAGCAGAATATTGGGTCTATAACATCTGGGTCTATAGCATCTCGTGCGGTTTGCTAAGAGATGGCGTAACTTGTATTATTCCATTGGAACATGCGTTGGAAAGCTACTGTCATTGTACGTCATTTCAGTATATGTCATTCATTTGAAGCGTAAACAACAATAATTTTTTTTCACTCAAATATGTCGAACTTCGTGCCTCAAAAAGTGTTTTTGCGGGGAGTTCTTGTTCATTACTTTAAATTCAGAAAACTGCTGCCGAAAGTCATCGTATTTTGGTGGAAGTTTATGGTGAACATGCGCTAGCTGAGCGAACGTTCCAAAAGTGGTTTGCACGATATAAAGTGGTGATTTTGGCTTGGAAGACGATGAACATCCTGGGCAGCCAAAAAAGTTTGAAGAGGAAGAACTGGAAATGCTGCTGGAACGCCACAAAAGGAAGTCCTTTTTGCAAAAAATCATATGTGAAACCCGGCCAACCAGCCAAATCAACGCCAAAGCCGAATATCCATCACGCGAAGGTAATGCTCTGTATTTGGTGGGATCAGATGGGTTTGCTGTATTATGAGCTGCTAAAACCGGGTGAAACCATCAATGGCCAATGCTACCGAACACAATTAATCCGTTTGAAGAGAGCAGTAGCCGAAAAACGCCCGGAATATGCGACCAGACACAAGGCAAGAATTTTCCATCATGACAACGCTCGGCCCCACCTTGCTAATTCGGCTAAGAACTATTTGGAAAACAGTGGATGTGAAGTCTTAATCCACCCGCCTTATAGCCCAGACCTTGCCCCTTCTGACTACCATTTGTTCCGGTCGATGCAGAACGCCCTCACTGAAATACGGTTCACATCAGAGCAGAATATCAAAAATTGGCTTGATTCATTCTTGGCTGCCAAGCCGGCGAAGTTCTTTTGGGATGGGATCCACAAATTGCGCGAAAGATGGGAAAAAGTCATAGCTTCAGATGAGCAACACTTTGAATAATACTATTGTACATGTTTTTCTCAAATAAACGTTCAAATTTTGAAGAAAAAAAACCACACGAATTAAGTTATATACACAATATTTTATGAATATTTAAAAAAAAAAAAAAAAAAAACAAACACTGTGGCGCTGGCGGCCCAGTATGGGCCATGGCCTAACTTCTTGACACTCATTTGTGTTGCTCATGTTGTCATTTTTGTCACATCTGAGCGGGGCCTACGGTTTATCGCCGAGTCCGAACGGCACTCCTTAGAAGCTTTTTCATAGGCAATTTTATTTTCAAGATTTTGCTATTGCCCGCCGAAAGGGTGATGGCGATTCGAAAAATTGTTGGCGATGCCGGGGATCGAATCACATACGTAATAGTCCAGTCCAGTCCAGTCTCGCCATCGCCATCGCCAAATATTTGAAAAGAAACTTATTAATAGAAGATTCGTCGGATTGAGCGTGTTCTTAATTTTTTAAGAAAAAGATTCCCTATCTTAGAATGCGGTAAATAAGGGTAATCTATGTATCCTTCGCTTAATTGTCAAAGCATAATGTTTGATATTTCATCAGTTTCCACTCTTTCATTATTTTTTAGTGATTCCAACATTACTTGAGGCTCTGCCCTCAGATAAAGTAGGGGTATTTGATCTCATTCCCGAGGACATTATATGCCATATTTCCGTCATTGACCTCTGTGGAAGCAGTTCTCCATATAACTTCAGTGAAAATAGTGCAAAAGTCCATGTTATGCAACATAAGTCTTGGTTTTCCGCCTAAAAAAACTCCACTATATCATCGATAGCAAAAAAGGCATTTTCATTGACAGCCTCTTTAGGAACTACTATATACCTACATACAGTAATTGTTTGTTAATCGTCATTTTAATGATACACGGGACTTCGTTTTAATATTTCGGCGGAATTCATATGCTGATGCTTATAGCTCAAATACAGATACAGATCGTCGACGGCTAGTGCCATAGGCTGAGAGTTATATCTGTCAGTAAAACAGTTAACAATTGTAATTCTTATTTCGGTACTGAGACCGCAATATTCCGTGTGTTATAACAACGTGCGTAGACTTACTTACTTACTTTAGGTGGCGCTACAGTCCGGGGTGGACCTGGGCCTCAGTCAACAAGCTTCTCCAGCCAGCTCGATCCCTGGCTAGCTGCCTCCCGTTTCGCACGCTAAGTTGGCTGAGGTCCTCTCCCACTTGCGTGCGCCACCTGAGTCTTGCCCTTCCTCTACTGCGCTGTCCATCGGGGGCGGATTCGAAGACTTTTCGGACCGGAGCATTGGTGTCCATGCGCTCTACATGACCCAGCCATCTCAGACTTTGGATCTTCACTCTTCTGGCTAAGTCCATGTCGCTGTACAGTCCATACAGTTCGTCGTTGTATCTCCTCCCCCACTCACCGTCAATGCAGACGGGACCGATGATCGCCCGAAGAATTTTTCTCTCGAAGCAACCAAGAACACCCTCATCCATTTTTGATAATGTCCATGCCTCTGCGCCATAGAGCAGGACCGGGATTATTAAAGTCTTATAAAGGGTGACTTTTGTTGTCCGAGAGAGGGCTTTGCTACTCAAACGGCAGCGCTCACATCCCGGAACGGGTTACTGGTTTCGTGTAACCGACCCCTCATCCTAGGGGCACTCAAAATGGAACTGGTCCCCCAGGTTGGGGGTTGTGCCGCCGGGGTAACTGCCCGGCCATTTAAAAAAGGTTAAGTTACGAAGCATCAACAAGCCTTGGATATGGACGGATCTACTGTTGACAACCCACGCAAACGATTTAAGGACAATGAGCTTCGGATATGCACGTGGAATGTTAGATCCCTTAATAGACCACGTGCAGCCGAGCAACTAGCGGAGGCCTTAGACTGCTGCAAAGCAGACATAACCGCCATCCAAGAAATGCGATGGGATGGGCCGGACAAAAAGAAGATGAAGAATTGCGACATCTACTACGGCAATTACTATCGACGGCAAAAGCAGCGCTTATTTGGATGCGGATTTGTTGTCGGAGGCAGATTAAGAAGAGAAGTCCTCAGCTTCCGGCATGTGAGCGAGCGTCTCGTAGCAATCCGCATCAAGGC
Source organism: Volucella inflata (assembly GCA_928272305.1). NCBI lineage: Eukaryota > Metazoa > Arthropoda > Insecta > Diptera > Syrphidae > Volucella > Volucella inflata. Next base: position 77,135,506 of record OV743717.1, on the reverse strand, counting down.
TAAATTCGCCAACATAAGCCTTATATGCGCGCATGCCCCCACAGAGGAGAAAGATGACGACACCAAGGATGCCTTCTACGAGCTCTTCAACAAGAACTACGAGCAATGCTCTAGCTATGACATTAAAATTGTCCTCGGTGATTTTAATGCAAAGCTAGGAAGAGAAGGTATCTTTGGTGGAACAATCGGAAAATATAGCCTGCACAACACCACCTCCGATAACGGATTCAGGCTAATCGACTTTGCGGCGGGGCGTAACATTGTCATGGCTAGCACGCGGTTCCCATATCTCGACATACACAAGGGGACTTGGAGAACTCCTGATCAATGAACAGTCAACCAGATTGATCACACTGCAATCGACGCACGACACTCCTCCAGTATTATGGATGTCCGTACGTTCCAAGGAGCCAACATCAACTCGGACCATTGCCTTGTTGTAGCCAAGGTACGGTTACGGATATCCCAAACTACGCCAAGACAAATTAATGTTGTGAGAAAATTCGACGTCAGACGGCTACCATCGCAAGAGAACGCCAAGTCCTTTTTCGATCGAGTGTCTCTTAATCTCTTAAGAGGTCCAATGCCGCCAGCATCAAGCATCGAAGACCATTGGAAACACTGCCAAAACGCCATCAGAGATGCCGCTTCTGATGTGCTGGGTTTCACACCACGTTTCACATCACGTCCACCACAACGAAACCCCTGGTTCGATGATGAATGCCGGCAAGCACATGCAGCTAAGCAAGATGCATATAACGCGGCGCTGCTTAGAAAGACCAGAGCTGCTCATGAGCTCTATGAGCGGAAGAGGAGAGACGAACACCGGCTTCTCAGGAGGAAGAAGAAAGAGCATGAGAAGCGCGCGATCGAGGAAATTGAGAGATGCTACTCCAGGAATGAGGTTCGGAAGTTTTACCAAAAGGTAAAAATAACATGCCGCGGAAACAAACCCCGAACCGAAGCCTGTAGAGATGAACAAGGGAACATCGTAGTAGAATCGCAGTTGATGCTAATGACTTGGAAATATCATTTCTGCAGACTGTATAACGGCGATGATGGACCAAATACCGCTGTCAGGCAGAATCAACTTTTCAACTTGGACGATGATGACCAACAATTCCGTCCACCCGACCTGGATGAAGTGAAGATAGCTATATCGAAGCTTAAGTCCAACAAAGCTGCTGGAGCGGATGGCCTGAATGCCGAGTCCATCCAAAACAGCAGGCGATGACTTGGTAAGGAGCATACACCAACTCATCTGTAAAATATGGTCGGACGAAAGTATGCCCGATGAATGGAACCTCAGCATTTTTTGTCCAATTCTCAAGAAAGGAGACCATCTGAACTGCGCCAACTACAGAGGCATCAGTCTCCTTAACATCGCATATAAGATCTTATCCGCCGTATTGTGTGAACGCCTGAAGTCGTCTGTCAACAACCTGATAGGTTCATATCAGTGTGGCTTCAGGCTAGGAAAGTCCACCATCGACCAGATATTCACACTACGGCAGATCTTGGAGAAGACCCATGAGCTTCAGATCGATACCCACCACCTATTCATCGATTTTAAGGCCGCGTATGACAGCATCTATAGAGACGAGCTCTATAGAGCAATGTCTAGTTTTGGCATCCCTGCCAAACTCGTCCGTCTGTACAGGATGACGATGGAGAATGCACGCTGCTCCATCAAGGTCGGTAAAGATCTCACCGAGACCTTTGATGTCCAGAAAGGATTTAGACAAGGCGATGCGCTGTCATGCGATTTTTTCAACATCGTACTTGAAAGAATAGTGCAAAACTCACGAGCAAACACAAGAGGCACTATCTTTCAAAAATCCGTCCAAATACTCGCATACGCCGACGATATTGACATAATCGGGCGAAAGCAGCGTGAAGTCAGTGGCGCTTTCGCGAGTATTGAGACGGAAGCGGCGAAAATGGGTTTAGCGTTCAATGAGGGCAAGACCAAGTATATGCTGTCAAGCAAAAAGGACAACCAACACCGACGTCTCGGACAGAACGTCACCCTCGACAGATATAACTTTGAGGTAGTTAAGGACTTTGTCTACCTAGGCTCCGCTATAAATACAAACAACGACACCAGCGCTGAGATCAAGCGAAGAATAACTCTTGCCAACCGCTGTTTCTTTGGGTTAAGTAGGCAATTGAGTAACGTGCGTAGACAGTTAAAGTAAAAATAATGGTTTGTGTCTGTCCATTGTATCCGTGTGTCAATTGACTGAATATTCAATTTGGGTTCCTCTATGGGAAACGACGGACTATTTATCGTTGTTAAACTCGGTTAAAGTCGGTAAATTACACTTTGGTGACACAAACAAGTGCGTAGTAGGCTGCCTCTCAAATCAGGGTGTACCGTGAATGAGTTCGCACCCAATTAATGGCCCAGCAGCTTAAATCTACACACTACAGCTCTACATTTTTTTGAAATCGTAAGCATTCTGTAATAAAATCCTCCTTGAATGGAGTTGGGCCAGTTGTCGGTTTGGTACTCGTACTTTTTCTTGCGCTCTACAAATTTCAACAGCATCTATGGCTTTCTATGTCTTAAATTGTGTGTATACGTAAACGTAAACTTACCTTAACGTAAATTTTAATATAAACATTAAAATAATATAAAAATTGTAAAAGAAAAAAAACATTTCAATATACTTATATGAATGAGAAAAGATAAAATGACTTACCTGTTTTAATCAATTTGAAGGTAACATTATTTTGGGATTTAAAAGCCTCAGTCATATTAGGATGTCCGTATTCCTTTAGCACCCCATTATAGGAAGCCATACTGGCCTGGGGGCTAAGGGAACCACCACGTGGTCCCCTCCACCCGAAGAAGCTACGTCCTTTTTGACCACCTGAAGATTTTCCGAAGAAACCTATTCATAGATTTCGTATTTATTTTTTTTTTCCCAAATACGAAATGAAAAGAAGAGAAAAATAAAATTCGAGATTAGAAGGAGATCTAAGAAGATTATTTTGTTTTTGAAAAGAAAACACAAACCAAAAGCAAAACCGAAATCAAGAGTTAAATCAAAATCATTGAATGCAGGAACTCTTACACTCGAAAAATCATAACCGGAATTAGTTTTGAGTTGGTAATTAAATTAAAGTGTTTCTAAGCTATGGCAAAGCTGGAGTCGGGCAGGAGCAGAGCTGGAGCCGTGTAGTTTATTTACCATCTGGTTCATTTTGTAGGATAATGTGTTGGATTTTTTTTTCCTTTTTTTCTTTTCAAAATGTAGAACGTTTCATGTTGCAAAACAAAAGCACTTTTGACCGAGGAACTTCGTGGGTAAAAGGAGTTAATTTTTGATATTGTTTTGGGGGAGGCAGGAAAATGCTGTGTGCAGGTCTCCGGGTATATCTGGAGGGGGCAGTTATCTTTTCAAAATTATGAGTTTCCGTTTAGTTTTGATAGATTCTTGAAAGGTTTTCATAAGAATTACTGTTTCCTTTTAACCGAATCCAATTGGAAACAACTTTTATGTCTGTTGTCGATGTTTATTGTTGCTTTTGTCTTAAACAGTGTTTTTACCAGAAAACCTTATAACAAAGAGAAGTTCTTTTTAAACGAAGAAAATATCCGGGTAACAAGGTCTGTGGGAAAACTTTGTATTTGGAGATCTTTTGAGTTCATATTCAATATTAGAAAGTACTAGAGGGAATCGTTTCCGAGGCATCACTAAAGTCGAAGACAAAGGCATTGAAGTAGGTGATTCCCTACTCAACTGTTTGTGGTTAAGCAGAGCCACCCATTATATTGTATTTTTATAAAAGTGAATTCGAAAATGATTTTCACAGTACTACATGCAAAAGAAAAGATTCTGTTATCGACTGAAATGTGTGCTGAAATATTTACATTTAGTACATATATCGGGGTTTCCAATAGGACTTGACAGCTTTGAATTTAATTTGTGAACGCACTCTTTCACTAATCATCAAACTGTCGCTGTCAGTTTATTCAGTAAACTCAACATTTTCATCATGGTAAAGTACACAAACGAGCAACGTCTGCACATTATAAAAATTTTCTACCGAAATTCGGAGTCGGGGACTGGAACTTTAAGAGCGTTAATTCCAATTTTCGGTCGTAATTCTCGCCCTAGTAGACAGGCAATAACAAGTTTAGTGCAAAAATTTGTGTGATGTTACCATGTCAGTGAGACAACGGGTTGGTCGAAGTGTCGAAAATATCGCTGCCGTTCAGGCGTCCGTAGCAATCGATCCAAATCAGTCAATTCTACGGCGTTCTCAAGAATTGGGCATCGCTCAGACCACATTATGGCGTATTTTACGAAAAAATCTTGGTTTCAACAGGATGGTGCCTCAAGCCACACAGCACACGGTACAATCGATTTATTGAAGAGTAAGTATGCTGAGCGTGTTATCTCAAGAGATATGCCAGCCTGTTCTTGCGATTCAACGCCGCTTGACTATTGTTTGTGGGGCTACGTTAAGTCATTGATTTATGTCAACAAGCCGACGACATTGAAAGAGCTCAGAGCCAACATTAAACACGAAATAGCGGCCGTTCCGGCCGAAATGTGTGGCCGAGTCGTTGAAAATTGGGTCCAACGAATCAAACGCTGCAAGTACCAGTGGGATGATTCTATTCCTTTCACACTTTTTTTTTTGAAAACCTGTCTTTGATTTGCGAAGCATATAAAATGTTGTGTGAGTTATTTGGTCCTTATGGTAGACCAACTAAATTTGCTATTTGCAATGTAATGTGGGTTAATCAAAATAAATCTGTTTTCGCTGTAAAGGAAAGTGTATCGAAGCATCCGGAATCGATAATTTGGAGGAGATAGCAACAATTTGGCCTCTGTTTATTATCTTTGTGCAGTATTTCCGAAGAGATTTCAGATTAAATCCGATTTGACTTTCAGCAGGTGTTAAGGAACAGTCAATTACAGAGCTAAGAATGTCTATAAGAGTTGAATCAACCAACATAAACTCTGTCAGGGGCTGTCGCACAAAGCTCAAAGCATTTTGCAGTCAGAACCGAGTGAGACTGTGCTGGATGCCAGGACACTGCGGTATAGAGGGAAACGAAGAAGTCGAGCTTAAAAGAAGAGGAGGACTACTCGATAACAGTGAGCTTACTAACATCAAACCACCCCTTTGCCACGCCATGAAGGTATCCAAGGTTCTCTGGGCACTTATTGACGAAAAGGAAACTAGAGAGTTCATAAAATTAAACAGGAATAAGCTTTGGGCAATAATAGGAATCCTGACAGGACACTGTCTCCTGCTGAAACCCACAAAAAGACTCAAGTTGTTAGGTACGGATATTTGAAGATTCTGTGGTGATCTGCAAGCGGTTGAAGACATAACACACATACTGTGTGAAGGCGAGGCAATATTGCGTAGTCGAAGGGAATTTTTAAGGAAACACTTTTTCAAAAACCTTCGGGAAATAGACGGCTCGAACTTCACAGGCCTTCTTGGCTTTTGCGAAGAAATTGGATGTTTCACCAGAGAGATTGTTTAGGTTCCTGCCCTATGAAGAAAATTTCAACTGGTTTCACAGAGATCACGATGGGCCTGGTTTGGTGCCCAGTATTTGTGTGTAACGTGGCAAGCCCCCGATTTAACCTAACTTAAGCTTTCCAAACCCAACAGGTGTAGAAACTTAGGCCCGCAGATCAAGGCAGGAGTTTGTAGATTATCCTGTTGAATAGGTAGTTTAAAGTCGTGAAAAGCCTCTCTCACCGTTTAATAGCCTTAAAACAGGCAAGCAGAATTGTCAACTATAGAAACAAAAGAGCACTATTTGATATGATCGTTAGCATCGGGGTGGGGTCGCGTTATAGTTAATGACCAGGGTAATCAAGATTAAGCTATGTAACTTCCACTATACTTGAGGACTCAATTGAATTAAAGGCTTATTGCACATTGAGAACGTGAGATTTGAACGAAATGATTTAGAAATGACCAAAGTCCTATCTTTTCATTAGACGTCAAAAAAAAAAAAATAATCGAAAAACCTTAAAAAAACAAGCCATCACAAGGAAGGAACGCCCTTAAATTATTAAATTAAGAAGGCTATAGGCCCATCCTGAAATAAAAAAATTTCCTTCTCGAAGGGATATGCTCGGGTTAACCCATTTTACATTTAAACGTTTAAAAATGGAAACTTAAAAGGCGCAAGTAAGGTATTAAATTTGAATATCAACCCGTTTATTTTAAGCTAAGTTAACCCATGATTTGGGTTGACATCCAGCAGAATCTTGATTTAAAATTGTGTTCAAACTTTGTTCAATTTGGAATATGTTCAATAAAATTACTGCGATACTCGTACTTGAAGAAAAACTGAAAGGGTTGAGAGACCACAAATCCCTTGTTGGGATGCTATGAGCTATTTTTATATGCAGATGAGTGGCATGCTTCGTCTTAGTATCTAAGAATTGTATTTCATCAGCTCAATAACAGAAAAATACCTAACAATTTTACGATGGTACTAGAAAACGAAGATGAATCAAAAAACGGAGGAGACAAACCAACAATGGTGTGAAGAATTGACCTCCTTTTTACTTTTTTTAATATGCACCAGATTTCGGAAGGTAGAGACGGTGTCAAACCATTCTGGAACACACACTGGTCGACATCGAAGCTGAGAAGACTTTGGAGCAGAAGGTTAATCAATTTTAAAGTCATGTTGCAACAGAATGCTGTCAAGAACAAGCTATGTGTTCCTTCTTTAGATGGAACAATATCCTTTCGCTATTAGATTCTAAAAATCTCTACTAGTAAAACACATCAAACTAAAAATATTGGGGTGACGTCGTCATTTACCGCGTCATTTATAATTTGCACGCACAAGGGATTATGTACCCTTAAAATATTTGCACATAGCGCGGGCGAAGGAAATTTTGGGAGGGAGAAAAGAGAGGTACCGATGTACGTTGTTTTTAAATGTTTGAAGGTTGTAATGGCTAGGAAATAAAGAGCTCGGCAGGGCATTCCAAGATTAAATCGTAAAGTGACATTAGGAAATGTTTAACAGTTCATGAGTCTTTCGTTGGGATATCGTTGCCTACATTTGTTTAAGACCTGACAGCGGAGTTTAAATTAGCTTCCCAGACTTCGGTCCTGGCTTAACTTGTTGATTTCGCTCCTCGGGTTATAGATCTGAAATATGCCCAGCATTTGATTTTAAATATGTTTGTGATTTAGACCTCTGTTTTGATTATGTGAAATTCTGAAGAAGGTTTTTCTTAAGTCTTTTGGAATCAGATCAATTTCTCCGTAACACACCAATTTTTGTTTTTGTATCTTACCCGAAAGGAGCATTCAGAAAAGAACACCTTCTACATCTACTTATTGAAAAAATACTCATAGAAAGATAAGTAAACGCTTCAATAAAAAAAAGTGCCTACCTGGCGAGGAAGGAGGTTGGTGCGAACTAAGGTCAAAACCTCACAGGGAAAGTAGCATTCTAAGATGCTTAGCAAAACCATGTTACTCCGTCTGAAGCCATTAAGCAGTCTACAATTTTTTATACTGAGAGACTGTAGACGTAGAGAAGCACCACCCACTTGGTCTGCTGACATCCTGAGGAGTCCTATCAACTGGGGTTATGCCCACACGAAACTCAACTGTTAATGGAAGCCCCTATCAAAGACGCTGGCAGTTCCAAACCAAATTCTGGTTCTGGCGATCTTATTTTTCCCGATCACCATTTGTCCTTGGATCCAACGAAAAATTATTTAAATCAATTTTCTAACTGCACACAGTAAAATCTTTCATTCTGTAACTACTATGACGTGGAGAATTTCATAAAAGCAGTGCCACTGCAGTTATATAAAAAGATCCACAAATTCTTCATAATTCACAGACAAGCTGTCTGTCACATACTCGTACAAAGGGCTGAAATCTAACGTCGTTCTGGTGCAAAAGGAGAGATTGCATCCAGATCTTAGCACAAAAAAAATTTGACACAAATGTCTTATGGTCGGTTCTTTTTAAACCTTAAAGAAACGAGTGAGGTCTTTCAAAGCAATCGTCCCACAAAAGAAGAACGCATAATTGATAAGAAGACTTGTGGTAGTGTTACCATTTTCGAGTAATCTGTTCAAAAATTTTTAAAAATGTAGCCTTGTAGGCTTGATATAGCGAAGGGATACCTGTCTATAAAGTCTATGATTCAACTGACATATGTACATAGAATTTCATGAAGTAAAGCCAATTGGCATACAAGACTATCAACAGTTAAAGGACTTTGATGAAGGGGTGATTTTTTTAACCCAATACTTACCTCTAACATTTATATCTACATAATCAACAATCTGAGACCGTGTAGTTGACTGTTTTTGAACAACACTCTCTTTGGCAGATGCAGTGGCACCGAGACACATAAAAATACGAGTAGTTAAAGAAAATTTATAGAAAAAAACTTTATGGAAAATTTTACGCAAAGATCCTGTTTGAAGGGTTACAAAAATTTAGCTTGTGTAAGAATTGAAACCGAATGAGCATCATTTGCGTCGAAATTTCGGTGAATGGGCCTAAAATCAATTGGCATTGGAACTGTTGTTTTATTGAAAAATTATATTCAGCGACGAAGCTCATTTTTGGCTCAATGGATATGTCAATGAGCAACATATTCGCACCTGGAACGAAGATAATCCACAAGAGATATTATCGAAACAACGTAACATACCGAAAAGTACACAGTCTAGTGGGGTCTGTGAGCTGGTGTAGTCATTGGACCACAATTTTGTCACTAGAGATTCATGATCAATTAAGATATGTAAAATATTTTCTTTTTTTGGTTGGTTCATCTACCATCTGGCGCTCAAATATCTAAAATTTTGCTTGATAGCTTTGTAAGCAAGTCAGAGTGTGTCGATTCTACGAATTTCGCAATGTCAAAATTAGCTGAGCAAAGAGTTTGCCTGAAATTTAGTGTTTCTAACAATATATTGCGAGTAAGCTTTGACAATGTTAATGGCAGCCCACGGAGACTCGACAATGTCGATAACACAAGCGCACGAGATGATGATTTGCCTTGTTCTGGTCGTCCATCCACCAGTATGACTGAAGTAAACACCGAGAAAGTTAAAAAAATTGTCCTCAAACATCGTTTTGTGAGCATCAGGGAGATAGTAACCGATTTTGGTGTCTAGTTAGAATTGGCACAGAGCGGCTTGGACCGAGAGTGCTGAATTTGTTGCAGAAACAGCATCGCATTGATGTCGCTTAAAAAATACTTTCTTTGAGACAAAATGTTATCGATGGCATCCTTACCGGTGATGAGACATGGGTCTAAAAATTTAACATCGAAACTAACCATAAGTCATCGGAGTGGCGCTTTTCAGATGAGCCAAAACTACGGCAGAGTCTACCCAAAATCAAGACTTTGCTGTGGTGTGGACCCCTCCGAATTTCTTCCGTCAGGCCAGACGGTAGATAAGGTGTATTAAATAGCGAGCGTATTGAAGCGTTTAGGGGAAAATATTCGTCGCAAAAGTCGAGGATTGTGAAGGCCCCACTCGTGATTACTTCAACACGACAACCACACCGGCACATACATACGTATTGTACGCAACTATTTGATCAAAATCAACGTTCATACCGTCCTACAGGCTCCATATTCACCTCATATGACTCCTTGTGACTTTTTTCTATTACCATGACTCAAGTTTCCACTCCGCGGAAAGAGTTTTGAGACTACTAAGGCGATAAAGGATTCCACAATCGGCCCAATCCTATCGGCACAAGAGTTTTAAAGATTGGAGGCAGCGTTGGAATATGTGTATTGCTTGCAGTGGAAATTCCTTTGAAGGGAATAAAATGAATATTGAAGAATAATTGAACCGTTTTCATTTATAAGTGTATATTTCATGAAATTGTATGTATCTTGTTCAAAACGAAAGTTAGTACTGGCTTAGAAAGACACCAGTTATTTAATATCCTCAAATGAGACAATTTTTTCTTGAATTTTTGTCGATAAAAAGGTCACTATTCCAACATGAAAAAGGATTTAAATAAATAAGTTGAAGCAGCAAGGATTTTCTTTAAATCTAAGTATTTCAGTTGAATGGAAAAGAAGTCATTGTCATCATTTATTTTTCAGAGATGCAGACAGAAAAACTGCTTTCATTGCCTTTGTCTACGTTTGTTTTCCTTTGAAGTCCTAAAGTAATTGCAGTTCGACTGGAAGTGAGTTTCATCAAAAAGAATTACATGTTTTCCTAAATCCGTAGACGTTTGCGGGAAAGTGAAGGTACAATCCATATCACTCAGTTTAAAAACCTCACATATGCCTCTGTCAGAGTTATTTTTAGAGAAATTATTGCGATGAAAGAATTTTACAAGGTTTTAAACAGAGAATATTTGGTTGTTGGTAAATTAGTTGTGTGATGGTTGATGCGTAGTAAGAATATTGATTTCTTTGTCGAATGACGTCGCAAATATGAACCTGAGAAGAAAGAAAGATTGGTACAGATGAGTGTTGGTTTTGAATGTTTGCATGTTTGCATGAAAAAGAAGAAGAATGAAGAAGATGAACATTTTTTTGAGATATAAAGGTTAAATCAAGAGAAATAAAAATGTTGGAAACGCTGATAAATCTACTCGTATTATGCACTCTTAATTCAACTGGGAACTTAGAACTTTTCTGCATAATTGTATGGTCTCAGCAGTTTTTGTTGGATAATTGATTAAAATGACACCTGCAGGTGTTTGGGTATCATCCCAAGAAAATCAAAAATCTTTAATTATGTGGAAAACCCAACTGGACCGCAGGTCTGTGTCCGTTTAGTTTAGTGTCACGTTGAGGTAGCCCCTTCCGCGGCGGCCGTGAAAGCAGAAGGTATGAACCACACTCTGAAAGAAGTGTGAAACTTGTGTCGCATTGTTTCAATAAAGATCGTCGAATAGCGAGCATGATTACGACCCAACATTGAGGGTCCCAATGGGGAGGCTACATTTGTACACTTTAAAAGAGCTTTCTGATGCCATGCATTCGACATTTCAACAAAAGTGGTGAGCTGATTGGTACGAGTATATCCAACTTTTTAAAAAATTGTGACCAGTCCTTGAGAGCAATGGGGAATTTATTAAAGCTGCTTTAAATATATATTGGGACTCTGCATTGAATAGTTAAACAGTGCACAATTTTTCTTTTAAATTATCCTCGACACGTTGAGTTGGCTATGAGGTACACAACAAGCAGATTGTTCTTGTGCAAATAGTTGAGAACTAGAGTGTTGTTTAGTTTGATCGTTGAAGTGGAGAATGGTGCAGAATTTCTAATGCTTTGCACTAATGACTTGCAATTCCTACCATCTTTGGAACATACTCGTATTAGAATTAAATAACCATCTATTTTGGTTAGGAGTTGAGATTTTATCGACAAACATTAAATTGTTAAGCATTATATTACATTTTCGAGGAGCAAAGTAATGCATAGAAGATTGGCAATGTCTAGGTCGATAGATTTTCCGGCTTCGACAAAGTTGGAGAAGAGCACTTAGATGTAGTGTGTAACAAAGCAGCGGGCGAGGATAACAGCAGTACATCAACAGAACTTCTACACCTAAAAGAAATACTAACCTCAACTTGGAAGAAAGGCATAATCGTGAAGTTGCCAAAAAAGAACGACCTGAAAGAACGCAGCAACTGGAGAGGAATAACTCTGCTTAACTCCATATATGTGCAAGATACTTGCAACAATCATTCAATGGAGACTTCAAAACAAAATCGAAGGAAATCTACGAGATGAACAGGCTGGCTTCCGCCCACATAGAAGCTGAGTAGGCCAACACTCTGCGCATAATAGTTGAGCAGTCTATAGGATGGCGTACACCTCTTTACCTACTGTTCATCAATTTCCAGAAGGCTCTTGACACCATCAAAAGAGTTGCAATATGGAGAGCACTAAGTAAGAAAGGCGTACCCCAAAATATAATTAACATCATCAGAGAAATGTTCGAAGATTCGGAAATCGCGGTACTCCATAATGGAATCATCAGTGGCTTTTTCACTTCAAATACAGGAGTAAAGCAAGGATGTCCACTGTCACCTCAATTCTATTGTACTGGATGAAATTATGAGAGAAGTCTGCACGCAGAGACGTGGAATAACTTGGAGTCTCACACTACAACTCGAGAACCTAGACTATGTGGACGATATTTGTCTTCTATCACATAAGCTCAGACATCCAAGCTAAATTAGAATACCTCGCAAGATAATCACGATGCAGCGGATTGGAGATAAATATCCAGAAGACTAAGGCCATGAGGATCAACACTTGCAACAGACGAGACATTACCATCGAAGGAAACCTCGTCGAATATGTAGATAGCTTCTGCTATCTAGGTACTCGTAATAAAATAAAAACAGACGGCGGCGCAGAAGCAGACGTTGATAACAGACTTCAACATCATCAGTAACGTGGATCTGTTGGAAAAGAAAGAAACCAATTGCGATACAGACTAAGAGACGCATCAGGAAAAAAGCCGACAGCATTACCAGAACGGCGTTGGAGTGGAACCCTCAAGGCAAATGATGCAGAGACCGTCCGAAGAACTTCTGAAGACGATCGATACTCCTTGAACTAGGAAAACTCAACCTCACTTGGAACTATGTAAAGATAATTGCAGCCAATCAAGTGAGACGGAGATGCCAAGTGGAAGCCCTATGGTCCCAAGTGGAGTGATAAGAGGAAAAAAAAAACTTAGATGAAGTATTAGATGGTTGCATTGTTTAAAAAAAGGTTTCAGCCAATCTATTTAGATCAAAGAATAAATATAATCTCGAATGGTTGATTTTATCAAAACCCGGAGCACATGTGATTTTGGCAATAACCAGTATTTAAGGACAGTCAATCAAGTCTTGTACAATTGAAATATTTATATAATCCGATTCGGGAAGTATGTTAAGTAAAAATCAGACAAAAAAAATTGCAAATCCTTGAGAAACTGTAGAAAGATTAAACCGCTAAGACTTACAGTATTAAAGTTACTATCTCATTTTGGTTCGCATTGAAACGATAAAACTGTTTTCCGTCGGGGGTGCTTAGATATGCACCTCACAGAGGTCAGAAAATTCCGTTGGTAGTTAGGGTATTTGGACTCAAGTTAAGACCACAATGCCACAATTCATTTGAACTCACATCACTAAAGCTAAAAGTGAATAACCCAACACACCATTGCCGGTATCTGTCTCTTCTTCTATAGATAAAGCTAGATGGGTCTATAAAACTGGATAAAGTAGATGTTTGAAAGCATGACATTGGTATATATACCGAATCTCTGACTTTAATATCAAACATAAGAACAGATGACTAGAAGCTCGACAAGAACTTTCGACTTAAAGATCTAAATTTTATCATGAGGGAATAATCGAGCTTCTAAGGTTTTATAAGAAAACCCTGCGAGACTGAGCTTCAAAATCTGGTGAGCCAAATTGAATGAGTAATGGACAAGAAGGAGTTCTTCTTTCCTTGGCCGTTAACCAATTACAAATTCTGTGGCTAACAGAAATCTGACTGTAAATGCCCAATGCAGCCATTATGTAACGGCTACTTCCAACTTTCTAAATTTTGGTTATCTTCTATTCTTAGGTACATATATCCATACAATGTTCATGTACTTTCTTTTGAATCGTTCCCAGCGAGTATTTGCCTCTAAACGTAAGGACTGTGTTCAATCATCGACCATGCACTGGGAATGGACTTTCGGCCAGTCCTTGAAACACCATGACAACTTATTTCTCTTTATAAAAAGGAAGAAGCGGAATAAGAAATTGGCTTTGAATCCACAATTCATAATATTCGTGTCGTGATCTTCACTCCCAAACGCATGGTTTGAGGTACAATACGCACTAGAGTTTTAATGTCCTTTTCCTGGACACATCTTGGCTTTAAAACTACGTTCAGATAATGCCACAAACTTAAATTCATGTAGACTTAGAGAAGGATAAGATACGTATCTGTGTATATGTATCTGCCTCTTTTCTGAACTGTTTCAAAGGTGGACTTACGAAGAAAAAATATTAGATCTCAGCTCAAAAATGTTTGAAATGTCTACTCTGATCTATCACAAATGATAATAAAGCTCATTTGCATAAGCAGAGTTACTATAGTAGGTGTCTTAAGGTTTTACTCATGTAAGGCAATAAGTATTTTATTTTATTTTCTTATTGCAGCCCGGGTCAACTCCGGAAAGATTTATTAGGCTTATTACAAGTATATTCATAAAACTAACAATTTTACTTAAAACTAGAGATAACTACTAAAGGGTGGAAGCGGTTATAGAGAGTTAGGACGTGAGGCATAGGTGGAAAGAAGAATATTATTGAGGGAGAGTTTGCTAAAGTGGTAGTGGAAGAGAGGCAGAATATCTCTAACTTCACGAAGCAAACTAGACATGGGCTCTAGGTGTCCGTAATTCGTTCTGTGAAAATTGAGCCGGAAAAGTGGCACAGATCGAAGATTGCGTGGGTTTTCGTCAAAAGAAATAAGTTGAAGTAAAGAAGTATAATTGATATTTCCAACTAAAATTTGATGAATAAAGAGAATGGCGGCAACTTTTCGGCGTAAAGAAAGGGAAGACCAGGTAAAACAAATCGGAGAAACCTCTTTTGAGCAGCTTCTTTCTGAAGGATGTGAGTTCTGTAGTACGATGACCAAACTTGACTTGCTAATTCAAGAAGAGGCCTAACAAAGGTTAGGTAACGTGAGGATTGGATGACTCCTTTGACCAACGCTTTATAAAGCCAAGGGCAGAGTTTGCTTTTTTTATTATTTTATCAATATGCGAACGAAAATTAAGTTCCTTATCACAGATAACACCTCAATCACGCAACTCATTAACTATGGAAACAGGCAGATTAAAGATTAGAAAGCATCGAGGTTAAGTTTCGAGAAAATTCTTCTGACACCAAGTAAGTAAGAGGTTAAGTTCAACAAAATTCTTCTGACACCAATTTCAAAATCTGTCTAAATCTTCCTGCAATGGTAGGCTGTCTGAATTTAAACATCCCCTGCCTATACAGATATATATGAATTTTTAATGAATAAATAATAAGGAACCAAGGTGGCTGCCTTGAGGAACACCAGAGGAGGCTTTAATTGGGTCAGACACAATGGATCTAAACAGATCATAGTAATGTCGTTCATTTAAATAGGATTGAATCCATGTTATAAAGCTTATTTGGAAACCAATAGCCATTAATTTTAGAAGGATTTTATCGTGAGAAACTCTATCAAAGGCTTTGCTAAAATCGGTGGCAAACACATCAACTTCATTTTCAGGTTCTAGAACACATAAAGTCTGTGGTTAACAGAGATGATGTATTCTTTCGTTACGGTAATGCAAGACCAAAGGTGTCAAGGAAAACCCCACCATAAGCTTGTTGGGTCGGGTCGGGAAATTTTACCGCAATCACCATATTGTCGTGATATTTTATCTTCGAATTATCTATAAAACTTTCTTAATGGAAATGAGTATCTAAATAGCAGTGGGACAATTTTCGCCGCCAACAGCAAAGACTACTTTATCAACAGATTAGATGAGCTATCAGAACGCTGGTGAACAATTTTAACCAACGACGGATACAACATTCAACTGAAAATAGAACCTTGACTACAATACTAAGCAGAAATGAGAAGTTTAAGTCCTATATTTAAATTTTCGAATAAATGATCCAAAAAATGCCCGATTCACGTCAAATATTACATGCCTCAGCCATTGTTGCAGTCGTCAGATAGAAATCAACGACATAAGCAATTACCCGAGGCAAACAACTGCACTAGACAAACTACGGAAGGAATGATTTGAGTATACTCAGTTCAATTCGTTTTGTTTTGCCCTACAATAGAAGCATACATGATAGATGAGGATGCCTCGAAGATATCTTCTCAAAAAGGTATCGGATGGACAGTGATGTTAATCGCTGGTGGGCTGGTTGACTGTAAAGCAACAGGCAGGAGGAATGTCAGCATTTTACTTAACAATTAAGACCTTACGCAGCGAATGCTTAAGGCAAACTCAAATCTACCCATACAGGCGTACATACTAATGGACATGTAGAACGGCAGTCCAAAACTACGAATAAGTGGCTGTGCTAGGAAGACAAGCTAAAATTTAGGAAAAGGAAAAAGGCAAATAAGAAATTGACACTTGAGTTGGATGATATAGAACGATCTCCTGCATTTAAAGAAACCAATTTTGATCTATTTCCAAAATTGGGTGGCTTCGAACAACCCATTGGAACTTTATTTGAAAAATTTATTTGCAAAGTAAACTAGATGAGTAAAGTTAGTAGCTTTGAACTCCAACGATTGTAATTAATTCAGGGAAATGTCGACACCTTCTCTATGGGGGGTTGGTCTTTTTTTTTTCTTAAAAATCCGTTTTACAACAATTTATCTCTAAACAGGTCGGTGATGTGTTAAACTCCATGGTCTCAAAGGAAACTCACTCATGCTGAAGATGGAAATAAACTTAATTTTAATTTAAAATTCCGTAATCATCCGCCCAGACTTATAAGCCTAGCTCATATTGTAACTCATTTAGGTCTTTGGCAATTGTCCTTCATGCTAATGGGGTATTCAAATGCATGAAGAGGGACTCACACTGACAGATATTAGCGAATTTGAGTTTCTATATACAACCAAGGACTCAAAAAGGAATTTGTAAAAATTTACATAAATTTTCAAAATCTTAAATTATTGCTTAACGTTAAAAATGAAATTAAATAAATAGAAAACCATTATACAAACAATCAAAACCATAATTTTCTAGTTGTGGATTTTTCAATTCAAAAATATGATTTTGATGATTTTTTTTAAGCGTCACAAAAAGTTGTTATATATTTCTTTCTTTTTTTTTTAAATGTTAGTTTTAAAAATAAAACCAAAATCCAAACTTTTGTTATTGAAAACTATTGGCCACTCGAAAAAACAAAGAAGTCTCTTAGGGTAAATATTTTATTGAATAAAAAAGTTTTACGTCGTTATCAGTTAAGTATTGTAAAGTTTTTTGTTTTTGTTTTTGTTTTTTAGTTGAACCAAGCTGATAAAAACGCTGAAAAAATTGTCCAAACTAAGTTTTTGTAAAGTAATCTTTTGGGGGCACCTGTCACCTTTCTGGGGCACACCAGTCGTCGTCGTTTTCTCACTATCGTAGTCAGCGCTTTTGGATCGTGTATTAATGGGTTCTTTGGAACGTCC
Organism: Volucella inflata; assembly: GCA_928272305.1. Lineage (NCBI taxonomy): Eukaryota > Metazoa > Arthropoda > Insecta > Diptera > Syrphidae > Volucella > Volucella inflata. The sequence continues at coordinate 77,118,300 of OV743717.1, read as the reverse complement.
AAATACCCCTAATGTATTGAGCTTCGTTGATGATGACGTCGGCTGATATCCACCAGTAGCCGCATCAAAACTGGCCGACGTCGATGGGGATAGGGATTCGAGATTGGTTGAGGATGTTGGCTTAGGATGTAATTTATAGACCGGCTCACCGGATTCAAAGAAAGCATCGAAATTTCTTTGACGTAGATTCTCACTGGTGAAAGTCGGATTCTCAACATGCAAATGAAGGTCTTCACGTAATCTGCTGGATTCATTTTGTTCACGTTGTTGTCGACCTAAACGACCCAGAGATATGTTGAGTTTTGGTCGACTTTTCGTTTTGGTTTGTGGGGATTTAGGTTTTGAAGTCGGTGTTGTCGGACGACCAGATGAAAATTCCGGACTAGGTGGTTCCAGGTATAAGCTAGGACTACGTTCACGAGATAATCCATAATCATCTAAGTTAGGATCATCGATTGCTGCTTCGTTTTCATTTACTGAATATGGTTCGATGGAAGTCGAACTGGAATTATTTGGATGGTATCGACTGGATTTGGGACGGGTATTCGTTGGATCATCATATGCAGCTTGCATGAGTGGCGGTTCTATAATACGCGGTGGCGGCGGTAATTGATTTCTTGAATGAAATTGCGTTAAGTTTGTCGATTGGACGTATGGGGATGATGAGGATCTGCCGTCAGTTGTTACAAGTGGATCTGTAAGGCAATCTAATGTTGGTCGCGGCTTAATTCTTGGTAATGCTGCACCGTATGTCATTAAGATGAGTTCATCAGCTGGAAATATTACATACATTCCTGGCCTCCATGTGACATGGCGACTTTTGACACCAGGTTTGTATGTGCCTCAACAGTAACTAATTACGTACAGTTGTATCTATCTTCTATCTTTTATCTCGATTTTATTTTCAAAATTTATTTATTTATCTTATTTTAAATAAAATGTCTTTTTTGTGTCTTTTTGCGCTTACTTCAACTAGATTTTCTAATATTTTCTACATAAACGAACCAAAAAATCAATAAGAAAACTTAATATTGCTGAACTGGTTAATAGACTATGTTATTTATGATAGATAATATTGAACTAAGTTTTTTGTCTTTTTTCTTACACGTACTTTATGTAAAAATATCACAATCTCAAAGATGATCACTTTCACCTAATTAAGGGTCAAATGCCCAAAGACATATTGGTTGAATCTGTAAAGAAAGAAAATTGATTTAAATAAATTTTCTTAACTATTGAAAAATACCTTAAAATCTAGAATCTAAAGTAAGATTTAAGTAAGATTTCATTTAGAGTAATTTTTAATATTTATTTGAAAAACAACCATTTTGGAAGTCTATATAAGTAAATGATGTCTTCCCTTCATTGATTATGTAGTCGTAACAAGAAATTCTTTGAGTTAAAGAACATAAAGTTGAATGATTAAACAGTTTGAAGGTGACCCCATAGGACACTACCCCAAATTATGCCCATAACAGCGATATTGCTTCCGATTATCTTGAAAGCGGATTATATGCCCCAAAAACAAAATACCAATTTCTCTAATACCTCGCCGATCTATGCCCTGAACTAGTTATTTTGACTACAATGACTGCTGATGCTCTTACTACGATGAAATAGAAAAACTTTGATGAAAATCTAGTATGAGAGACTCAGCCTACTACAGATTCAGACAGCTTGTCCCTGGAAAAAAAGAAGACAAAACGGCCCCGGAATAAGCAGACTTTGCGGTAGTACAAAATCGTTGAAACGGTAGAGAGAACTTGTGGCAACTTCATAGGAAAAAGAGACATCCTTCTTCTGAACTTAGACTGCATGTTTTTCTCCAGTCTCAAACAGATAAAAGAGGGAGATAGTCTCTTGCACTACAAATTCTTCGCTTGATCTCAGCGCTGGTGTCGTTGTCTGCATTTATGGCGGAGCCTAGGTAGACAAAGTCCTTAACTACCTCAAAGTTATATCTGTCGAGGGTGACGTTCTGCCCGAGACGTCGGTGCTGGTTGTCATTTTTGCTAGGCAGCATATACTTGATCTTCGCCGCTTCCGTCTCAATACTCTCGAAAGCGCCACAGACATCACTTTTCTTTCTCCGGATTATGTCAATATCGTCGGCGTATGCGAGTAGTTGGACGGACTTTTGAAAGATAGTGCCTCATGTGTTTGCTCGTGAGTTTTGAACTATTCTTTCAAGTACGATGTTGAAAAATCGCATGACAGGACATCGCCTTGTCTAAATTCTTCTGGACATCAAAGGTCTCGGTGAGATCTTTACCGACCTTGGAGCAGCGTACATTTTCCATCGTCATCCTGCAGAGATGGACGAGTTCGGCAGAGATGCCAAAACTAGACTCTGTTAGCTCATCTCTAAAGATGCTGTAATACGAGGCCTTGAAATCGCTGAAGAGGTGGCGTATATCGATCTGAAGCTCATGGGTTCTCTCCAAGATCTGACGTACTTTGAATATGGAAGACTTTCCTGGCCTGAAACCACACTGATATGGACCTATCAGGTTGATGACGAATGGCTTCAGGGCTTCACACAATACGGCAAATAAGAACGTACGCCATGTTAAGGGGACAGGACAGAGGGCCTCCTTTCTTGAGAATCGGACAAACAATGCTGAGGTTTCATTCATCAGGCGAACTTTCGTCCGACCATATTTTGCAAATGAGTTGGTGTATGCTCCTTACCAAGTCATCGCCTGCCGCTTTGAAGAGCTCCGCAGTCAGGGCGACCGCTCCGGCAGCTTTGTTGGACTTAAGCTTTAATGTAGCTATCTATGTTCACTTCATCCAGGTCGGGTGGACGGAATTGTTGGTCATCATCATCCAGGTTGAAAGGTTGATTCGGTTGATTCTGCCTGACATCTTTCTCCTCTGTGGGAGCATGCGCGCATACAAGGCGAACATTGGCGAGTTAAGCCTTGATGTGGATTGCTACGAGGCGCTCGTTCATATGCCGGAAGCTCAGGACTTCTTGTCTTAGTCTGCCTCAGACAACAAATCCGCATCCAAATAAGCGCTGCTTTTGCCGTAGTAGATGTCGCAGTTTTTCATCTGTTGTCCGGCCCATCACATCGCATCTCTTGGATGGCGGTTATGTCTGCTTTGCAGATGTCTAGGGCCTCCGCTAGATGTTTGGCTGCACGTGGTCTATTAAGGGACCTTACATTCTACGTGCATATCCGAAGCTCATTGTCGTTTAACCGTTTGCATGGGTTCTCAATTAGGATTGTAGATGCTTTGGAACATGATTTTTTTAAATGGCAGGGCAGTTACTCCGGCGGGATTCCATTGGCCCGAAATCATTAGAGCATTCAAACCCATTGATTAAGACTAAATCAACAGAGGCTTTAATCACACATGATATTCGGATAAAACCAGGGCTTTATTCAGCAAAGGTTACAATTTTGGTGTACGGAAGTCAGTTAATACGATTAAATTTATCCAAGTCAATGCTGCAGGTTGCGTTTCTCTGAAACTAAGAAATCTTACTAAAAGAGGCTTCATGCAAACACTGTTTTCATCAAATGTCGAAAAAAGAAGAATAGATCAATGGTTACAGTAAAGCGGTAAGGATGGAATGTCTTATGCTTAACTCTTGAATGCCTAGTTAAGTCCGTTGGGAATAAGTCCATCCATCTTCCTCGTACCTCTCAGGGTAGCTGAAAATCTGCTGATGCATCTCAATACTTAGAAAACTGGACCCTGCAATACAAACCTTTCCACAAAATTCTTGCTTATTTGAATTTTTCAGACATGCAATAAGAGCATAACTGATTTTCTGACGATTGAAGGATCTCTCACCTTTGTATGACCAGCGATCGGAAGGACTGATAACTTATATTCTTTAGCCAAACTCACTCTCAATTTAGTTCTTGCAAACGTGAGCAATCAAATAATGACTTAAATTCGTTTCTGTCCCTGCTCATTTTCGAGCTCAGCACCACCATTACCATTCCAAGACAAGATGAATACTTATTTTATCCGGAAAGATTCAACTAATGCTGAGAATCTTTATTTCGCTTATAGCAAATGCTCAGTGCTGGGCTGCTTCGGTGTTATCGTCTGACCTAATTTTCAATAATCTTAGCAGTCAACATCTTTTACGGAAGTAAGGGAGCGAGTACACGACTCAATCGTTTTCAACAGGTACACATAGAGGACCACCGACAGGAAATTACTGCCAGAACTCTCCACGTCAGGTCATATGTACTATACATCAGACTCAGAATGAGATGCGAGTTCTCAGCATTGATGAAGAGAAGGAATCCGAGGAAAACTAACTGGATACGCTTTAGCGAGTATGTAAATTAAAAAACTTCTCCAGATGGCCCTTTCAATTGTACAAAGTCGTAAGAAAAACTCGAAAATTTGTGAAGAGGTCACTCACTCAAGCCAATTTCGGGAAAAAACTGGAAACTTTATAGAACGAAGCAAAGATAATATAAGAACTTAGGAAGGCCAGATTTCGAAGAGTTAGAGAGCTTTGGAACAATATCGAAGTCTGCCTGCTCGCCAAAGTCCTCATGTAGGACAAATCCGTCAGACTGAAAATTCAAAAGGTCTTATGGTACTAACACTGAGTCGAAAACAAATTTATGTATATGTCTCATGTTATTAACTCACTTCGCAAGTAACCTGAGCCATGTGACACAATATTCCGGAGCCAGAATCTGTCATTAGTGGGGACGACAAACATTAAATAAGCTGTTGCTGAGTTTGATAGCTGCAAGTCGCTACACTGATACAATGTAAGGCTAAGATCACCTGCTGGCACCTCGAAAGAAAATATTCACTGAAAACCCTGATGGACAATATATGTTACGTTTTAAATGAAAATAGAAAAAGATGCCTACATGCGTTCCAAGAGCTTCAGACCAGTCAGTCTGACTTACATACTTCATTCTGAAGGGCATTAAAAGAACATTGCATCAAAATGAGATCAAATTTGCTTACCGATTAAATATTCTACCCAAGAAGCAACTTGTCCACCAAAGCACATTCAACAAAATGGAGCACGCGTGAAAGTCTCAGTCGAGATCCGAAACTGGTGTACCAGAGTGGGGTCTTACTTCCTTGAACTAAACATATAATTTTAAAAACTCTAAGGTGATGTTGGCCTTTGACCAGATATGGGGCTTATAACTGAAGGCGGTCCTTTAAATTCTTACTAAACTCCAAAAAATGGTCAGTCTTGACTGCATGAAGTCTTTACTTATTATGGCTTTATTCTACACGAACAGACGAATCTGCCTTCTCTCTATATTAATGCCTGGATTAACTTTAACAGAAGTGAGATTTTGAAAAATGCGAAATTAATCCCTAATGACCTTGTTCACCGACTCCTTTTTCTGATCTTCAGAGAAGACAACAAAACCAATTAATATGCGGTGCTGATTTATTCCGTGAGGATTGCAACTTTTGAATTTATATCTAGCCAGAAAAATTCGCGTCTGTCTTCCAAGCGCAAATATATACCATTATGATGGCAATGAGCTATTGTGTGAAGAATAAGTCAAGAAAATGACATCGGCTTCTTGGCCACCGCCAGAATTGATAACCATTCATGCCCGATTTATGGCATTTTTTGTTATTCTTGTCAGAACTTCAGGTGATAGGTCCTAGCATTCTTGACGACTTTAAAAGTCTGTAACTTGTTGACATAGACTCGTGAATTCAAAAACCCAAAAAAAAAAGTTGGGAGCGGTTAAATCAAGCGATTTTGCCGGCCAGTGTAAATCGCCATAACAAGAAATTAGGCGACCCGGAAATGCAGCCCCCAGAATTTCGGTTGTGGCTCATATACTATAGTATACGCCGTTGGTTCATTCTGTTGGAATCACATGTTCTCCAGTTCCAATTCGTCCAATTGAGGAATCATTGATCATGGCAGCGGAGGCCACGAAACGCAAATAGATTATCACCTCTGCAAAATGTCGATGAGAAACCGTGTTAAGGACTGTAAAGTAATACTTGGAGAATCGCTAGTAAGCCAACACCGTCTGCTCATTACAGAATTTTTCACAGCGGAACCACCGAAAACCCGGGCATCGTTTGGAAAGCCAAAAATCCGGTGGTATAATCTATTGAAGGAAAGAAGCGCAAGATTTATCGCACTGGCTAAAGAAGTACTTCACAATATAAACGGTATCGCAGACTCACTTAGCCCGCAAGAAATATGGAACAGCATGCATGAGGAATGCATAACACTCGCAAAGTCTCATCTGGGGACTATATCGAAATACCATCACGTCGGCAAAGAAACATGGTGGTGGAATGACGAAACCAAACGAGCTGTGGCCGACAAGAAGAGTGCATTCCAAGCGTGGACAAAATGCGATCGGAGCGACGATATCGAAAAAGCTCGACTGGCTCTTGAATACGGGCGTCTTAAAAAGATCGCAAAGAAAGTCCTGGCTCGAACTCGAGCGGCAGCAGCGGAAAACCTGTACCAGGAGTTGGAACAATTATCCTCACGATCGGCGGATAGAAGACAAGCTATCCAAGTTCAAACGTCGTACAATACTATAATGCCAAATATTTTTAAGCTCGCTGCACAGAGGCGAAAAAATTCAATGGAAATAACCTCGCCGAAATACATCAAAAACGCAGACGGTCGCTTATTAACAAATGAAAAGGAAATTTGTGACCGGTGGCTTGAATACTGCAAGGAGTTGCTTAACAAACAGTTTCCACGTGATATCGTGCCGACAGCTGGTCTATTCGAGGAGGAAGTTTCGGACTTTTCAATCGAAGAAATAAGTATAGCAATTGGAAAAATGAAGCGGGGGAAAGCGGCGGGACCAGACAGCATTCCATCAGAGTTTTGGTCAAAGATGGAGGGAATCGGCTATCGAAACTTTTAAATAAATTAGAAAGAGTCTTAAACGAACGTCTTCGGCAAATAATAAAGCTCGATAATAGCCAGTGTGGATTTGTTGAAGTAAGATCGGCGGTGGACGCTATCCAAAGCCTACGAATAATAATGGAAAAGAACCGAGATTCGTCTAAGGATTTACACATGGTATTTATCGACCTCGAGAAAGCATTCGATCGAGTGCCTAGGGATCTCATATGGGCCGCGCTGAGGTCTCAAAACGTACCGGAAACGTATGTTAGAATAATACAAGACATGTACGGAAACGTGAAAACTGCGGTTAAAAGCTCTGCTGGACTAACGAGAGAATTTCCAGTTAACGTCGGAGTGCATCAAGGAAGCGTACTTAGCCCTTTCCTCTTTAACGTAGTATTCGACTATCTTTTAAAAGACTGCATGCGCGAAGCAAATATAACGCCAGTTCTCTTCGCTGACGACGCAGTTATACTTAGCGATAACGTCGAAGATTTACAGAACGCCTTAGATTCATGGAGAAATGCGCTAGAGAGAAACGGGTTTAAAATAAGTCGTTCAAAGATGGAGCATTTGACGTGCGCATTTGCGCATCCGTTGCGACCTGTTCCGGATATAATGTTACACGGAATAGTTCTTCCGAAAAGCACTATCTTTAAGTACTTAGGATCAATCGTTAACATGGAAGCGAAATGTGACGACGACGTAAACCACAGAGTGAGTGTGGGATGGATGAAATGGCGGGAAATTTCGGAAATCTTTTGCGACCGAAAATTTCCGCTTAAATTAAAGGGGAAACTCTACACCACAGTTGTTAGACCAGCTCTTATATACGGTTCACAGTGCTGGACAATGTACGAAGCGTTTAAAAACAAAATGACGGCAGCGGAAATGAAAATGTTAAGGATGTCTAGTGGAGTCACTAAACGCGATTGTATTAGATCTACGCGTATAAGAGGAAGTCTACATATAAAGAATTCGGTTACCGAACAGCTTGAGGCGAATAGAATAAGTTGGTATTGCCACGTTCAAAGAAGATCTGCGGAAAATCCGGTTAAAAAGGCACTATCAACTACGGTCACTCCAACTGTAAGAAAACGAGGTCGGAAAAAGAATTCCTGGATTTGTCAGATGGCAAATGCGCAACAACGCCTGGGGCTTACCACTGAAGCGGTCCAGGACCGAGCATTATGTAGACGCGTTCTGCGGTCTGCGACATTAGCCAACCCCATAAGCGGAGCAGCAGCGATGTAGTAATAATGGGAAACTCGTTACGCATAAGTTCGTATAACGAGGAAAGGGTTAATAAAAGGATAAGAAGAAGAATTGATCATGGCTCTGAAGCGCTCGCCGTCAACAGTATTCGTACGACCCGCGACGTTTCCGAAAAACTGAGGCTCGATGACGCCTCTCAGGTAAACAGCACACCACGCAGTACCTTTGAGTAGATGTACTAGCTCTTCGTGGATTATGCGCGAATTTTCAGTGCCCGAGAAACGATAATTGATTTTTTTCACATATCCACAAAAATAGAAATGGGACTTGTCGCTCATGATGATTTTCGATGAAAAGTTGTCTCCCTCGCGGTCGAGATTCATGATGGCTTGTTCGTAGTTTACATGCGCTTGACGGTCAACAGCTAACAGCTGATGCACTGTCTGTACTTTGTAAGGGAACATCTTACAGTCATTCAGCAAAATTCTCTACAAAGACTCCCGATTGATGCCCAATTGCGTGGCCCGTCGTCTGGCCAATACTCCGAGTTCCTCTGAAACTTCTTCAACCACAGCTGCTATATTCTCAGCAGCACCGCTGCTCTTAGGCCGGCCAGAACTGACAGCGTGTTGTCCCATAATCTTCTAGGCGGGCGGCTAAACGTCGCAGTGTTTGCCATGTTGGTTTCGGACGACCTAAAAATCAGCGCCGAAATTCACGCTGCGTCAACACCACCGAAGAATTATTCCGCAAAAAAATCGTAACGTAATCGTTCAAAGTAGAATTGACATTTTCCGCCATTTGCAAAATTTATAATGTCTTCCGATAGGGTGATGACTCTTGGGCAACCTAATAAGAGCTACTTTCGACTCTTACTTATCTTTCCACAAATTAATGGGAAATTGTAGTAAAAGAAAGACACAAGGAGTATAAGAGACTAGTCCTTTGTTCCAGTGGGACAGAGTTCCAAATAAAAACCAACTACCAGCACCCTATTTCTTGAGAGAACTACTACTGAGTGATTATTCAGATACAATGTAGCCACTTTAGCTTTTTTCTGGTACTTTGCTTTTGTTGCAACAAATTACTTCTCACACTTTAAACAAATCGCGTTAGCTTAGCTAGGCAGCTAATTTGCAATTCAGTCTGGCAGAGGCAATTTAATTTCCCTTATTAAATCCTTTTGTTGATTTTTTCTTACAAACACATCCCCACATACATATTTCATTCATAGAATATTACTTGAGTACGAAAAAAAATTGTCTTTGCCATCGTAATTTTTTTAACGAAACGTCGGCCAACTTAAGCCATTAATTAACTGACTAATTAACGTGAGGAGACGAATTATGTAAATGAAAGGCACGTGCAAGTAGTATCTTCCAGGACATACTTTCACTACAATGACACAGATTTAAGCTTCAAATTTATGTTAGCCATAAGAAATGATTGACAAGGGTTAAATTATAAAAATCGCAGTACATAAATTATTCAAAGACTCAAAGAGGTACTTATCTGTCGGAAATATTTTAAATATAGAAGTGTCTGATAAAGCTAGTTGTTACGTTTCATCATTAATTTTAAAAGGTCAGTCTTACGCATTCAGGAAAAAGGTACTCGTACACTATACACATCAATAATAAATATTAAAAAAAGAAAAAACTTGCTGATGTTTTTAATGAACACGGAAATGCACTTAAAAGTTATTGCCTTGGGATAAAAGTTTGCTTGAAAAAAGGGAAAACTTGTTCAAAACAAAAAAAAAAAACAAATTAAATATTGAAGAGGATATTACAGGGTGGAAAGTTGTTTGCTTTACGTGATTAAAGGTGGCTAGTGTGATGATGTTACAGCAAATGATCACGTATGAAGAAGCCTTTAAAAGCAGCACAATTAAAAAGTGATTCAGGATATTTATTACAGATATTTGACACGGGTACATGTGAGTGGATGCACTTATCTATAGGTATGAGGATGCCAGATGAGTACACCACAAACCACTTTCCAACGACATGGCTTTCTGGCTTATCATATCAGTGTGTCAGCTGCATACACATGTGCTCCACTTACATTTGAGAGGTCGTATTCTATTACAGCTTTGCAGTTGGATTCTCTGTCACTGAATAAACCTGATGAAGTTTACGTTGACCCATCCATAAAGGCTTAGACTAATCACTATGTTTGGTTTACGCTTAGAAATATCTTTCATAGTTTGCAGGATATGACATTTATCCATATTGAAAAATGCTTATCATCGTGGCAATAGATTTTTAAGAGAGCGGCGGTCCCCTTTTCAGATTTGCAAACCTCAATGTACAAAATGTATTGGCACGAAGCGCAGTATGAGTAAAAAGGAAACAGATATGTTTGCCTTTTGACAGACACGGTTGCTGTAGTGAATTTTAGAATATTGTCACTATACTACTTAAAATTAACTAAAGACTATTCTAGTTAGAAGCCAACGGCTTTCGAGGATGAACAATAAAGTCTTTAAATTTAGTATACAAGCTGAAACTTCGGTTCAATGACGAACAGAAGTTTCTAGCTAGGAAACCTATAGCAGCAACGTAAAATCAATATAATTGGCTAAATGACGGAACAAAAACCACTTTTTGAACTTGCACGCTTAAACATTCAAAGCGTATTATTGAGAATCGAAAAAAAAGTGATATAAAATTACGAGTACTATGTATTTCAACTCCTTTGAGGAGTCTGTTCAGGGCGGACATGGGCCTCAGTGAAAACAAGCGTTTTCAGCCAGCTCGTGCCCCACACGAGTCTCGGTCTTCCTCTACTGCGCTGTCCATCGGGGCAGATTGGAAGTTTTCAGACCAGAGCGTTGGTGTCCATCCGCTTTACATGATCAAATCATCTCAGTCGTTGGATTGTCACTCTTCTGGCTAGGTCCATGTCGCTGTACAGTCCATACAGTTCGTCGTTGTATCTCCTCCTCCACTCACCGTCAATGAAGACGGGACCGAAGATCGCCCGAAGAATTTTTCTCTCGAAGCAACCAAGAACACCTTCATCCATTTTTGATAATGTCCATGTCTTTGCGCCATAGAGCAGGACCGGGATTATTAAAGTCTTACAAAGGGTGACTTTTGTTGTCCGAGAGAGGGCCTTACTAGTAAACTGGCTTCTTAGTCCAAAGGAGCTGCGACTGGCGGGAATTACGAGTATCTTCATTTGATCTCAGCGCTGGTGTCGTTGTCTGAATTTATAACGGAGCCTAGGTAGGTAAGGTCCCTAACTACCTCAAAGTTGTATCTGTCGAGGGTGACGTTCTGCCCGAGACGTGTCGGTGTTGGTTGTCCTTTTTGCTTGACATCATGTACTTGGTGTTGCCCTCATTGACCGCTAAACCCATTTTCGCCGCTTCCGTCTCAATACTCGCGAAAGCGCCACTGGCATCACGCTGCTTTCTCCCGATTATGTCAATATCGTCGGCGTATGCGAGTAGTTGGACGGACTTTTGAAAGATAGTGCCTTTTGTGTTTGCGCGTGAGTTTTGCACTATTCTTTCAAGTACGATGTTGAAAAAATCGCATGACAGCGCATCGCCTTGTCTCCTTGGCCTGAAGCCACACTTATATGGAGCTATCAGGTTGTTGACGAATGGCTTCAGGCATTCACACAATACGGCAGATAAGATCTTGTATGCAATGTTAAGGAGACTGATGCCTCTGTAATTGTCGCAGTTCAGAGGGTCTCCTTTCTTGAGAATCGGACAAACAATGCTGAGATTCCATTTATCGGGCATACGTTCGTCCGACTTTATTTTACAGATAACTCGTTGTATACTCCTTACCAAGTCATCGTCGCTTTGAAGAGCTCGACGGTCAGGCTATACGTACCAGCAGCTTTGTTGGACTTAAGCTTCGATATAGCTATCTTTACTTCATCCAGGTCGGGTGGTATTCGAGTGAAAGTGGCATCTCTGATGGCTTTTTGGCAGTTTTGTTCTCCGATGTTTGATGGCGCCAACAAGGGACCTCTTTAGAGATTAAGACAGACGGTTGATTGATCAGGAGTTCTCCAAGTCCCCTCGTGAATATCGAGATGGAGGAACCGCGTGATAGGTACGACGATGTTTCGTCCCGCCGCAAAGTCCATTAGGCTGAACCCGTTATCGGAGCTGGTTTCGTGCAGGCTATATTTTTTAATTATTCCACAAAAGATGCCCTCTCTTCCTAGCCCTGCATTAAAATCGCCCAGGACAATTTTGATGTCATAGCTAAGCCATTGCTCGTAGGTCTTGTTAAGGAATTCTTAGAAGGAATCCTTGGTTTTATTGTTTTTTTTTTTATAATTTGCGCGCGCCTCAAGGGGGTTATGATCGCCTTTTACTGTCGCCACGGCGCGGGCGGAAAAATTGAAGGAGGAGAAAGGAAAGTTATTGTGATGTAGTGGTTTGAAACCCAGGTGTGTTTGGTTTCGATATTGACTTTCCAGGGATGGAAGTCCGAATAGGACGGAGAGTCTTTCTTCACTCGGAATGATTCAGATTGTGAATTTCCACGGTTGTTTTGTGCTTGAGCCAAACAGCCAAATCTACATGTCAGTGTTACGCCTTCACACGTAGATTTTTCTGACTAAGTTCCAAGTACACAATGAAAAACTTGTCATGAGTAGGATTCGAACCTTGACCGTCCGAGTGAGAAGCGATGGCTAGTACCACTACACCATGGTGTCGTCATCTTCCTTCCCTGTGGGAGCATACGCGCATATCAGGCTAATGTTGGCAAATTGAGCCTTGTTGCGGATTGCTACGAGGCGCTCGCTCACATGCCGGAAGCTCAGGACTTCTTTTCTTAGTCTGCCTGCGCATCCAAATAGACGCTGCTTTTGCCGTCGAAAGCAATCGTCGTAGTAGATGTCGCTGTTTCTCATACTCTTTTTGTCCGGCCCATCCCATCGCATCTGCTGTATGGTGGCAACATCTGCTTTGCAGCAGTCTAGGGTTTCCGGTTGTTTTTCGGCTGCACATGGCCTGCTAGGTGACCTAACATTCCACGTGCATATCCGAAGTTCATTGTCCTTAAATCGTTTGCATGGGTTGTCAACAGTAGATCCATCTATAGTGCTGTTTAAGTTCCGGAACTTTTGTATTTTTTACATGGCTGGGCAGTTACTCTAGCGGCGCAATCCCCAAGCTAGATGTCCAACTCCATTTTTGATTCCCCTAGGACGAGGGGTCGGTTGGACCGAAAGCCAATAACCCGCTCTGCTATGTGGGTGCTGCCGTTGGTTCATTAAGGGCTCTTCCACTACCTTTTCCGAGACCCTGACTTTGTTTCGGAAACCCCTGCCGGGTTCGCTCCAAATATGTCAGAGTTGCCCGGATATGGTTTCATGTTTTCGGGATTTTTTTCATCGTAATTAGCTACCGGCAGAGTTATTTATAGTAAATCTTATCAAAAGCCTCTCAGAAATCGGCCAGAAAGCACTTGCATTGTGGAAGTCTACTCTAATTTCTATTATTGCTGTCGTTAGCTCATAAACTAGACCCTCTTGGGCAGGTAACGAAGTAATAAATGTTAGTTCAATAACTTATCATATTAATATATTTTTAAAGCTCATTGATAAGGATTTTGAGATATGTTACTATGACATTTATATTTACATTCACCCAAAATGATCAGAGACAATTTATTAGCTGTACTTCTAAACTCAGTTAAATTATAGATATGTAGAGTAACAAAATGTTGTTTCACAACACAAGAGTACATCAACCATCAATTAATCATCATACTAGAAGTATCGGGTCATTTTCCAGTTTCTGAAACAAAGTCATAAGATGTGTACTACAATGCCTATAACAAGATGTACATGTATCTATCGATAAGGGGCAAATTGACGACCAAACAATTCATCGATTGACGACACTTATTGTCGACACAAAAGGAAGTCTCTGGCAAACAGAGATATGAAGCGGTAATTGATTACTTAACGTCACGATGGAGAGTAAAGGATGTTTTAGTTGAACGTTATCCACATGAAATCAATAAATTGGCACAGCAGCCCGATACGAGCCGTAATCTAGTTTGACCATACTTTGTCGGTCGTCTTGTCATTTTGTGCATGGACTTTTCATAGTTATTGACATTCGAAGGTTTGCCGAAAGGATAGTAAAATAGAAATTTAAACAGCTCAACCGCGAACGAAGTACCCAAACACCGACGCTCATTGAACTTTTATACTCGTATTTGGACATGTTGGACATCCATGACTATGAATCACTCCTTCTAAGCAACCCGTACATCCTATTAGCAAACCTGTGGAGTGCTCCCAATTTTGGCAAATAAAATTGCTGCTTATATTCTTAAGTAATATTTTTGTTTTAAGGACCAGGTCTAGAGGCCAGAACTAAAGGTTAAACGAGTTAGATGTGGCGCAGGAATAAATGTTCTCAACCTGAAAAAATTTAAGAGAAATGCTTTATTCAGTTCCATCTAGTCGTGACAGTGGATGGTATTAAGCTATTTGCATGCAAAGTCAAAACTTCTACATATCGAATGACTATTTTCCAAATGGCAGAGATTCAACTAGTAGTCGGCCGAAATCCGTATTGTTGGGATCTGTTAGACCACGAAAACCTAGGAAATCTGAGAGCACTTTGCTCAGTCTAACTAAGCAGGTAAGTTAATCGTAACTGCTTCACCATAACTGGAGTAGAAACTGAATTGAGGTTGTGCTAACGAATGAGGACAACGCTATTCTCATTCGCATCCTCAACTGTCGTTTAGTCGCCTGGTACCATATATCCAGTTGTAGTGCAAAAAATTGCAAACCCTAAAAAGAATCTTCATTTCTAACCCCACATTCTAAAGTATTTGGTCAAAGCTCAGAGTTATCATGTTACTAAATGGCAGGATCATGTAAAACAATGCTTCAAAATCTAGTTGGGAGACAGACATATACACTCGAAAGTTATGGTGAACACGCCATTCATTGCTCGAAAAGATGAGCCCTAACTTGTTCTGCTCATCTAGTGCTGGAAGGTATGACTATCTGTTTTTCTTGTGAGGCTAAGTAACATATCTACTAGTCGTATGGATAGCAAATCTCTTTGGACTGAGCTTATAGCTTCGAAGGTTTCTGTGGCGCTTTTGACATGAAAACGTCTTTTCGCTCGTTAAGCAAAGTGATAGCCGGTCAAACTTTCTTGTGTTACAAAACACTATCAGATTTCAACCGCTTCTATCTACTAATAATGCAAATACAAGGGTTGAGGTCACAATGGATAGAGTATGTCTAGACGTCATCGGGCTAGGGTAACCGCCTGCATTGGAGGGTTGCGAATAAAATTACAAATTAGTGTAGCCTGAGAACGCGTTTAGAGAAGACTTTGATTTTTGTGTGATCGTAAAGAGCTTGAGCAGCACTACTAGCACTCAAAGTGGAACAGTAAATCAATTCGAATGCAAATATTGGTATCAAATTAAAAATTGCAAAACAATAAAAGATTTCGGTCTCATATTAATCGCAAACCTGCGCGGAATTAAAGAAATCTCAAATCGCAAGCTCACTTAAATGCAATTTAAAAAATCTAAAAAGTCCAGTGCCGAGAAAATGCAAGAGCTACAGAAGCTTCGAAAAGAACATTAAAACAGCAATTCAACTAGTGTACGTACCGCTGAATAGAAGGGTTATACTTATTAATTAGCGTGGCGGTCATCGGCTTAAAGGAATTTCGACAAGATTATACTCATTAAGATCGACATCGTCTACCAACAATGACTTTACAGCTTCAAAAATTTCGCGGTGCGTCGCTGAGCAACAATTGTGAGATGAGTGCCGCAAGTGTACGTATAATAGTGGCCGCTAACAACTGTCAGAGTTTCGTCGCTCATTCAACAGATAAATAATGCGCCTTTCGGACTATTTCATGCTCTCGGAGACCTGGATAGAAGATAATTGGAACGCTGTGGCGATTTTAGGGTTCGAGTTCCTGGTTGGCGACAACACATTGGTCGATCAGCGTTAATGCTAATCCTTTCGTAGCTGGCTGAAGCTGACTGACTGACTCGGTCAGTATTTATAATATTATACCGATATTTGAAGAAATGACGCATGTACCCATCATTCTCACTTGAGACTTGAATATTAGTGCAGACAGCTATTAGACAGCGCTAATTGCTTTCGCTATTTGGTATGATGCCCGTGAGGATTCCTGCCCCTACAACACTCAGCAATACCAACACCCATCTAACTTTCTCGAGTTACTTTAGCTACATGCAATAAACTTTGGATTTATCTGTTCTGTAACCAAACTACTCCGTATAAACATTTTACTAAAGAGATTGGTAAATAAATAACGTATTAATACGAAACACTTGTTATGATTTTATCCCGACGTTTTCACGGAAATTCTACTATACTGCGTGAATCTTGACAACACGTTTATAATTTTTTTATCCCGGAAGAGGTTAACAAATTCCGGCAAGATATAAAACTCATCACCGAAGGGGATCCTTATGATCTGCACGGGTATGATAACTCCAATTCTCACTCCGTTCTTTGTTTGGTAAAATGCAATATGTCACTTCTGCCTTCATAAACCTCTTTATAATGAATTTTCAGTGCTGAATTTGGGCTGCTTCTAATAGTCTTAACTTTGATGAATTCTTTTAACTTTGATATTTGTATCATGCCACTTGCTATAATTGCACTTGAGATCCTAAAACGTTGCCATCTGACTTAAGGAACTTGACCACCTTGTTTATTTAAAAAAAATCGAGATTTTGCATTTTCTTAATCCTTATACTGTTAAAAATCACCTGCAAAAAATGTTTTTAGAAATTCGAATTCTAACAAAGTGATATTAGTGAAAGTGTACGCGCGCTTCCAGCAGTCCATACTTGCACGCAGCTGTTCCAGACAGTTAATCTCTGAACCTAGTCGGCCGATTTCAATGATTTTGGTCGTATTTTGTTCGTTGAGATGTTTTGTATGTCAATTTGTCACTTTTTTTTTTTATTATAGAATAGTGAAAAACAGGGATGTATTTTTCAACCCATTTTTCAAACATCCACCATTTTTTTGTTTTTGGGAATTTTTGGCATCACGTAAGGAACCTTTCTTTTGAAGACGCCGTTTTTTTTTTTTCGTCTCAGATGTATCAATCCTTAGATTAATTCTCTACTTGGGTGCCTTCAAGATAGTGGTTGAGTACGTTAAGTCTCCGGGAAAATCTGAACGTAATTTCGCCCCTACACTGAGGATTCGCTAAAATCGTGATCGGAGACATGAAATGAATTAAATTCGATCTTTCTAGTTATAGCTCCGATATCGGTCTACGTTGCCTCATAAGATCTGTTGTTCAAGCGGGATCAAACGAAATTCCAATGGCAATTATGCATCTGTATTGATATGCGAGATGTACTTGTTTTCTCTTTCGACATCCTTACTAAATTATTCTAATCCAAGAATATAATTCTGTGGCTGAGCTCCTGATTTGATTCCAAGTCAGAAAGAAATCAGTAAAAAGCCAATGAAGTTGTCAGGCAAGAGATACAGTATCAGCTTTGATAACCTTAAAGCGTGTCAGATTTGCTGTGTTCGTAGTTAGGACTTTCACTGATATTTTGTATTTTTGTAAATGCAGTTGGTAGAGTACATCAAAAATAAAACGCGAATAGACCAAACGAATGGGTATGTACCTACCTAGTCCGGCCATAAGTTCTGTTACATAATTTCCAGCGCTTATCGTTTAAAACTTCTGGCGGGAGTAGAATCGTTAAATTTTTTTTCAGAACACATGCACTGATCAGTGAAGAATACTAGTCAGTTTGCAAACTATTAACATAGAATGAGGCGTGAGGCCAAAACCACTCGAAATATCGAGAATATTTGCTTATCGAGCTATTGCACCCTCTGGCGAATTGTCTGGAGTAGAGGACAGGCCAAGAAGTGGTCGCCCGAGGGGAGAAATCAAGGAATTGGATAAATCAACCAGATCCATGTCTAGTAGGCTGATTCGGGACGATTTGCATATAAAAGCCTATCGTTGGTCCACGGGTCATCTTCCAACTCTTCAACTAAAAAAAATTAGGCTGGAAAGATGCATGCGACTTTTGCAGTGGCACGTGGGCAATTGCCATGAAAATATTCTGTTTACGGATGAGAAAATTTTTACCGTGGAAGAATTTTTCAACAAACAAAATGACAAAATTTATGCCATTTCATCTAAGGAAGTGAAAAAAGTTGTTCCAAGGGTTCAACGTGACATCGTCCCGCTTCCGTAATGCTTTGGTAGGGTGTCTCTCACCATGGTGTCACATCCCTCCATTTCTGTGACAAACGCGTAAGAACTGGTGCAAAGGTTCACCAAGAAGATGTATTAGATGGTGTTGTGAAGAGTTTAGGTGGATATTCCAATAGGACTCTGCTCCAACGCACAAAGCCAAAACCACGCAAGAGTGGCTCAGAGTCGATATTCCTGGCTTTATAGCAGCAGAAGATTGGCCGTCGGGGAGTCCAGATCTGAATCCACTGGATTATGATTTGTGGTCAGAATTGGAGAACATGGTCTGCAAGCCTCCCCACGGAAATTTGGAAGGCCGTAGAACAGCATTAACCAGAGCAACGCCCACGAACTCCATGGAAACCGTACCTGCAGCTATAACCCAATGGCCACCCCGTTTAGAAGCTTGTGCTAGAGCAAAAGTCAGTCATTTCGAGTGTATTTAATTTTTTTTAATAACCAATATTGTGGTCTAATTAATGAAACAATTTTGAATACAATGTGTTTACTGGTTTTTTTTTAATGGCGTTTTATATTTGTAACAGAACTTAAGGCAGGACTAGGTATGTATGGCCTTTTGATCGCAATAACCTGCGGTGTAGTGTACAAACCGAAACGGAAAAACTTGCCTAATAGTAAAATTTTCAGTTTTATATGCTCTGCAGTATACGGGGGTTTTCTGTGAGTAAATATTTCGCGGACTGTAGATAGCACTGTTTCGCTCTAAATGAATATTTTCCTCCGAAAAATCCGTGTACATAAACAAAAACTAGTACAGTGATGCCACTGTCCTGTTATGCAATGGACCAAGCTTGTTACATTGTCTCATGAAATTATAATGCTGATGACAGTGCGAGAAAGCCTTTTGTTAAGAACAATAAAACTATAAGAAGCATTGAAGAAAGAAAACTTGGATCAATTCAAAACTCGTGAGTCTATATGGAAGATCTAAAAAACATTAGGAACTTCAAGAAGGTGCACTCTCTCCGATAGTTTTACTAGATAATTATTTTGAATTAATTATTATTATTAAAAGTTCTGGTTCGGTGGACCCATCTTAAGCTTTCCTCTGGCAGCACAATGAACTACGCTCGGTTTATGTGTACCACATACAGGCCCAAGTACATACATAATGAAGAGGCCAGCCAATTATCATAAAAATTTACAAACTGTCAGAAGGAATATAAATATGCTCGTGTACTACAATTTGATATTAATGTTTCGTTACAACCAATACATCAACTTGTAAATGATTTTATTTATGTTTTATCGAATTCGGAATATAAATTAGTGGGTGGCGTATACGTACTATTTAAAAATAACCCAGATATTTAAATCCAATAAAATTGTTCATAGTGATAGTTTAGCTTCCCTCAAAAAATAGCTCTTCAGATACATTTACATTTATTAAGCAGAGTACCTACAAAGAGCATTTGTACATTTAGTTGACTGACTTCCTACATAATTAAAAATAAAGTAACTTCAACCCTCATACTAGCAAATAAGAAAAAAAATGTAATTTTCCTTTAAAAGGACGTTTGCAGTAGAATTTCTGTTTTGCAATTCCAGGATAAGTCTGCATCTGGTAAAAGGTTTTTTTTTTTTTTTTTAACATCTAGCGCTGACACTGGTGTAATACGTGAGCTTGAGTATTGTGGGACAGTACGTTAGTCTATGGAAATTAAGAGAATGGATTAGCAAGTGCATGGCATTTATATCCACAATTGTATGCAGCACTAAAGGATACAATTTTCGAGAAATGGATAATGTGTTGTGTTAATTAACTCGCTAATATCATTGAAAGGATTAAAGCGTTAAAGTGACATTTTTTAATGTTATATTTATATAACGAGTATTTTGTGCTATTATTGTGTAAAGTAGCTGTCGATCCAAAGGCGAGACACTATAAAAATTGTCGGTATATTGTGATACGACGTGAATTTATGAGGAAAATTCTATCCACAGATGGAGCTTCTTATGAAACATAATGAACCTCTTTATATCTGAATGTCTCGAATCATTTAGATGTCATGGTAGAAAGCTGGATAGTTGTCCTTAAAAACCAGCCATCTGACTCGTTGGATCTTCAATCTTCTGGCTAAGTCGGTGTCGCTGTACAGTCCATACAGTTCGTCGTTGTATCTCCTCTTGCTCTCACCGTCAATACAAACGGGACTGAAGATCACTCGATAATTTTTTCTTTGAAAACAACAAAATTTTTGATAATGTCCATGCCTCTGTGCCATAGAACAGGACTAGGATTATTGAGGTCTTATATGGTCGCTTTTGTTGTTCGACAAAGGGCTTTTCTAGTCAATTGTGGGAATTATTCTTCGTTCAATCTCAGCGGAGGTCTCGTAGTCTGAATTTATGGCGGAGCCTAGGTACACAAAGTCCTTAACGACCTCAAAGATAAATCGGCCGAATCAGTGAAGTTCTGTTCGAGACGTTGGTGTTAAGTGTTCTTTTTGCTTGAAAGTCTGTACTTTTGCCCCCGTTGACCGCTAAACGCATTTTCGCCTATTCCGTCTCAATACTTGGAAATCCTTCTGATTATGTCAATATTATCGGCATATGCAAGTAATTGGACTGATTTTTCAAAGATTGTGCCGTAAGTTTTGCACTATTCTCTCAAGTATGATGTTGAAGAAATCGCATGACAGCGCATCGCCTTGTATAAATCCTTTTTCGACATCAAAGGTTTCAGTGAGATCTTTACCGGCCTTAATGGAGCAGGATGCATTCTTTATCGTCATCCTGGACAGACAACGAGTTTGGCAGGGATTCCAAAACTAGAAATTGCTCTGCATAGCTCGTCTCTATAGATGCTGTCGTATGCGGCTTTAAAATCGATGAATAGGTGGCATATAGTATATAAATCTTGAGCTCATGGGTTTTCTGCAAGATCTGGTGCGGTATAAATATTTGGTCGATGGTAAACTTTCCTGGCCCGAAGCCACACAAATATGAACCTATCAAGTTGTTGACGAAAGGCTTCAGGCGTTCACACAATACGGCAAATAAAATCTTGTATGCGATGTTATAAAGACAGTTCAGACGAATGCCTTTCATCAGGCATACTTTTGTCCGACCAAATTTAACAGATGAGTTGGTATATGCTCCTTACCTGCCGCTTTGAAGACGTCGACAGTTAGGCCATCTGCTCCAGAAGCTTTGTTGGTCTTTAAGCTTACATATTAAAATTAGAAGAATAAACCTGACAATCAGATACTTTAACGTAGACTTGAGTTATATCTCATATGAGGTACAGTGCTCAAACAATTTTTAGGGATAAACGCTTTGTCAACAAAGCAAAATTGTTAGGCATAAGCGTCCTCAGATCTAGAAGGCAACGCTTCTTTCATGCCGATAGTTTTCACAACATAAGGGAACTCAAATACTTAGGCGGCGCTACAGTTCGGGGTTAGCCCAACCGACCGGCCTGGACATAAAAAAAGTTAGGTATCGAATTGAGCTTCTTAAGTTGTTTCCACGATCTACCGGAGTGCTTGAGTTAAGTCGATTGTGGACTTTCCTTGTCATAAACCGCACTCAAAGCTGCCCATTGGGACTTCGACGAAAGGTTACAGGCGTTTATTAGCATAGTGTAGAAGATAAAATTCTGTGTGCTAGTTTTGTATACTTACAGAACTATAGTTAGCGCAGTAGGGAGGGTCCCATTTTTTGTGGATCACTGAAACGATGCCGATATTCAATTCATCAAGCCAACACTCTTCTGGCCAGTTCTGGAAACCATTATAGTTGGTGTATGATCTTAACAAAGAATTACAATTTTCAGCAGTTTTGAACATATTGGCCTGCCGGCCGTCAGATCCAGATGCCTTTTTGGATTTCAGCTAAGACATTGCTGTCCTTCCTTCATTTTGGTCAGATGAAGGGAAGTTTTGGCTATCATAGCTTAAGTTCAAGAATCTTTTCTGCTGACAATGGGATGTTCAGCTTTTAATACAGTCTCGAAAAAAGTTTTTTAATATATTTTAATAGTAGCACGTACAAGCCTTCTTGACCCGACCCGTTCTTGTTAGCTTCGGGTATAACTTCCGTTCGCTATTCCAGTGGTACCAGCTCTCAATATCTTTGAACGCGCTTCTCGTGCTCTTTTATTTTCTCCTGGAAAATGTTATGTCCATCTCGTCTCCTTAGCTTGTGGAACCCACGAGCGTTTCTATAGAAATAGCACCCATCGCCAGGGTTCTACTGAATTCATTGAATTGCCATCTCCTCTTCAAAAATAAATTATGTCAAGTGCCTATTTCTTTATCTCAACAAATGAAAACAATTCCAAACTGGTTCCTTTAGATCTTATGCAAGAGCTCAGAACTAATGAAACACTACCGGCAACGTCTAACACTGAAATACCACTATTGCATAAGATACGTATACAACCTCATTTGCAACTTCAGACCTCTAAACGCCGATCTTATCCATATTTCAAGTATATGCTACCAAAAAGAAAGGACACCGACACCGCCACGTACGGATCAAAGGAAGAATCACTCTTGCCACATCGACTAAGCCAGAAGAGTCAAAGTGAAACGCCAGAGATAGGTGCGTCATTATGAGCGGATGGACACCAATGCTCCGTTCCGAAAACTGTTACAATCTGCCCACGAAGGGCAGCACTGTAGACGAAGACCGCTAGTGAAAGGTGACTGTTTTGTTTAAAGTTAAAAATTGGGAAAAAAAGAATAAATAAAACTCGCACAAATCTAGATTAAACTCTATTAGGAAAAAGGAACAAATAGTTGTGGACTGTATTTTGGCTCTTTGTAGCTCACTTAGATGCACGTCTGCTCAGCTCGGAATATGACACAACATCTTGTAGTCAATCTTGTTTGTTTTTGCTTTTAGCATTCCTTTTTTGTTTGCAACTGCATGTGGCCTGTGACTTCTTCCTCGGTCGCAAATTCCGCTATTCGGCACACTATAAAAAGGGGTATGGCGTGCGCACTTAAACTTGCATGTCGATGGATTGGGTTTCGACTTGATCGCCAGCGCCGTCGTTGATGATGTTGAAAAGGGTAGATGTGGTTGTTGTTGGGCTTGTGCCCAAAGACATCTACTGGTTGAAGGATGATTTCTTGGAGGCGCCGTTGCTCTGCTCGTATGGTCAATGTGCAAGAAAGTATTTTGTCATTTTGCTCCGTTGATATTGATGTAGCTCGGTGACATGTTAGGGTCCAATGTTTATACATATATGCGTTACGTAGGTGGCTCGTTGCCTCTAGTTACATACTTATACACCTAACTCTCGTGATAATCTCTTACAGTAACCTCGGCCAACTTAGCGTGCGAAACTTAAGGCTTCTTGTAAGTGATCGAGCTGACTGGAAACACTAGTTAGCTGAGTTTCAGATTCACGCCGGACTAAAGCGCCACTGATCTGGTGGTAAATAGGTAAATAATAGCTCATGCGTTCTACGAGCAAAAGGGAGGAAAGAACAACAGCTTCTCCCGGGGAAAAAACAGGGCATGAAAGGCAAGCAGTCGAAGTAATGAACAGTTTGCACTCCAGGAACATCTTTCGGAGGTTTTACCTAAGAGAACTGATTAAGTTGAAAAAATAAAAAAATCTCTTAAGATCAACAAACTATTTAAATGTATGAAGTTCTGCAGACAGTTGAATGGCGACGTGATCCAAACGTTTCTGTCTGGCGCGACTTTAAATTGTAAGATCAAACCAAGACAATATCCGAGCTTAAGTGTTAGGATACCTACCTAAGAGCAGATGAACAGATGAAGAGTAACTCATTTGCAATGCGAAGGGAATTTGCCTAGTCCACACGAAAGAAGACCCTTTTAACCAGGGCAAACCAAATTTTCCAAAGTTTGCCCAATTACTTACTATCGCTGGTGACATTTATATCATGGATTAACTAAGCCTTCACAGGTACAATTGCAATCAGTGAATCAAAAGTAGCAAAAATTCAAATGATAGCTCTATTGACCTTTTCAAATGTTTGATGGTGTGATAAACCAAATCACTCTATGAAATCTAACCAAAAAAAGTACTTTTCAGTCGTTCGTCGTCGTCTATCGTCAGTGCTTGGTGAGCCAATAGTTACCATATTTATTTTTTAAACATAAAAGCTCTCACTTTCATCTTTCAACGTCGAATCTCAGCAGTGCCAATGTATCTCTGCAAATAAATAAATGTCAGTCAGACTAAACAGTATCAACGGCTGACATCTGCTTCTAGGACTCATATAAAAATCGTAAAATAAATATAAATATTCTCATATAAACAAATAAAAAGTTCCTCAATCAAATTAAATCAAAAATCTTCAAATTATGAAATTGATGTTTCCAAACCAAAAATCGACAGACAAGATACAAATATTAATCAACCAATTGTAGACAGTACAATTGAAAAACAGATGAAAAACAAAAGCTTTTCTAGGTCATTAGAAGATCCTTTCAAGCACTACACGAACTCTAGACACTATAACAAAACAAACCGAAATAAAAAAAATAATTTATTTGGCAAGCACTGCATAATGAGGAAGAATGTTGTCACTATCACTGCCACACTGCCACACTGCACTCTACCCAAGCATACCAATTTGATGTCTATTTTTGGACACACTCATAGTGCTAAGTTTATTTCTATGTCATTCTTCGAATCCGTACCTTGGCAATGCTCTTGAGAGCTTAAAACATGCTCACTGCTCATGTAAATACATCTATGTATGTACACATGTCTGTAGTCTCAATCGAGTCATCGTCATCGGCCCGACCTTCCCCTTCACACATAACTTTTCCGAGCAATTAATTAATTAATGTGGATTCACAAGCAAACCCGATGCCAGTTTCAAGCGGCACAAATCCACAGATACACTTTCCAATTTTTACGCAAATTCAAAAAGATATTTTTGTACATTCTACAATGACAAACTACGAAATGCGACATACCCACCTCTTGTACGAGTACCAAAGAAAATCGGCAATTCGATGTAAGAATTCTGAGTTATTTATACGTAGGAGAATCTATGCCAAATAAAAGTCGGATTACGATATCTTCGGAATGATGAAGATGAAGGGAATATTCGAACAAAAAAGAAGAGAAAATCATAAAAATATTAATTAATGAGTCAGTGCATTGAATAATAACCTTGAACGAATTAAGTGGACTATTGAGTGACATTGTGAAAAGGGAAATGTTAATGATGGTGGGACTAAGAAATAAGGTAAACAAAACATAAATCACAATTCTATGTTAACTTTTGCTAATAGTTTTTAAAAAGATATAAAATTAGCCCATCTTCGATCGTAGGTATTTTTAAAATTATTTTTTAGACTGAGCTAAAGTCTAAAATTAAACGCTGGCATGAAGGGCTAAACTAATTGAAGATTTGTCTTTTAGTTAGGAGGTTCCTAATTGATTTCGTTCTGGAATTTCACAATTTCCAAACGCTTAATGGGGCAGTCGCAATCGATGAGAAAACAAAGGAAACCTCGACATCTATTCCTTCTTTTCGTGACCTAAATGGTAAATACTGTAAAGACTTGGAAACACCCGCTAATTCTGATGACTTCAGCATGATCTTCTACGACATGTTACCAAAAAGTAACAAGAACCTGACAAAAACAATTGAAAATGTTTAAAAACTAAACTACATTGGAACTTCATCAAAATATACAAGTTAGTAGTCAGAAAGCTGCTTCCTGACCATGATAACGGGTCAGGAACAGCTTCGAAAAAGGTGCGCTTTGACAGGAGACAGGGCAGTAACACTCACACGACCCAAAACCGAATAATTTCAAGTAGCCTGGTATTACCACACCCGGATAGTGAAAAAAAACAAAGTCTCTCCAAGTCTCCAAATCTGGTTTATGTAAGAGAAACTGTGAAAGTATATATTTCCTTGAAACATATACCTAGTCCAGCCATAACTTCTGTTACATTTTAAAACTGCAGTCTAGTCTAGTCTAGTAAATCTTTTACCATGAAATTTATTTCTTACATAAGTTCACAATATACTATAAAAGTTTAAAGAAAAAAAAGTTTTACTCAAAATAGCCGCCTTTAGCTTTGACGCAGGCTTTAAAACGTTGGGGGAGTTTCGATGGGGAGTCTTATAGGCCATGCTTTCCAGCTTTGACCACAAACTGTAGTCCAGCGGATTTAAATCTGGACTTCCTGATGGCCAATCTGCAAAAGCGATAAGATCCGGAATGTTGCATCTAAGCTACTCTTGCGTCGTTTGGGCTTTGGGTGCCGTAGCAGAGTCTTGTTGGAAAACCCATCTTTCCCCGTTGAAAACGGTATTAATTAAACCCTTGACAACACCTTCGAGAACATTCCCCTGGTACACTTTTGCCCCTGTTTTCACACCTTTTTTCCGAAAATGCAGCGATGTGACACCCCACCAAATCATTACAGAAGAGGGATAGTGTCCGCGCTGAACCCTCGGAAAAACCTTGTTTGCTTCTTTAGATGACGTTGCATAAACTTTGTCAGTATGTTTGTAATAAATTTCTTCTATGGTAAAAATTTTTCATCAGTAAATAAAATATTTTCATGTCCTTTAACCGCGTGCCACTGTAGCAATTTGTTGCTTCTTTCGAGTCTTATTTTTTCAAGTTGTGCCGTTGCTCGGGATAGGCTTTCATATGGACATCAGCTCGAATAAGCCTTGACATGGATCTAGCGGATGCATCCAATTCTCTGCACAATATCTTTTGTTTCCGAATTCGTTCACGCACAGCTTTGCCCTCGTTCGAGCAACGCGTTGACGACCACTTCTAGGTCTGTCCTCTGCTTCTGAAAGTTCATTTAAACGTTTTATAGCCCGATAAACAAGCATTTTCGATAAACCAAGTGGTTTGAGAAATTCGAAAATTTGGTTCGGATTTTTTGCATACCTATGGAAAGCGATTACCGCGACACGATTTTCTCCATATTAACTGATCGTAGGCTTAAATCAAACTAGCTTCTATTCTTAACTTATTAGTACACGTGTTAGGAAAAAAATGGATAACGGGATTATTCCTATTAAAATTATTACCAAGGGGTACTTGAAATCCTGTAACAGAATTAATGGCTAGACTAGGTACATATAAAACTAAACCTATAAACAGAAAAAATCGTAGTTCCCTGTTGGATAGATACTGTTTCAAACACTTTAATCTAAGTAATAAGAATTCAATAAAAGTGCTCAAGTGGTCAACGGTTCAGTTCGAATAATCAAAATAAGAGAAGAAGATGTGGCAAATTATATAAGCTGAAAAGTGATGTCAACCGTAATCAAAGGGTAGTCATATTAGGCGAATGAACACAACCGCTATGGTAGATGAAGTCTTCTTCCTATACAACGCGCTTGGTTGTACAGTCCACGCAGAGCTGTAGCACTTCGTAAAATTAAAGTAAACGATTTTTCAATAGGGACGAAAAAATTTTGTATTTTAATACTTTTTTATGATCTGTCAATGTCAAAATGTCAGTCAAGGTTTACATTTTTATCATGGTGAGGCTACAAACCTCCAAATTTCGGTCGCAACAATCGTCCCACTAGGCAGACTGAGCGTGCATTCTAAAATATTCACTATTGAATGTCAGTATTACAACGAACCACTCGAAGTACCGAATATGTCGCAGCCGTAAATGCTTCAGTTTAAAATGAGCCGAATAAGTTGATTCCTTGCCATTCACACGAATTGGGAACCTCTGAGTCTTCATTGTGGTTAATTTGGGTAAAAATCAAATTAGCTCAAGGACTAGAGTCTCATGACCATTTGAAGCGCTAAACTGCTCCGATTGGGCTTTGCAAAAAGTTAAAGAAAACTCCGTATTCTATAGAAATATGATACCCAAAGATCACGTTCATTTTTGGCTTAATGACTTTATCAATAAACAAAAGATGCATTATGGGACAGCAACAAACAAACATGATTTCCTGTCGGAGGTTTCCTCGGACTGTAGACAAATTTCGTAGACAAATCACCATGTTGGAAGACTATTTTTGACCTGAATTGGATGATGACTTGATGTCAGAGATATGTGGTTCTAACAAAATAGTGTCAATTGCCACACAACTGGTAAAACAATTGAAGGGGAGCTCAGTAGTTATAGCTCACTCATGCGATTTAACGACGTTGGATTGCCTTAATGCCCAAAACACATGAGCAGAATTTTGCGTGCAGTGAAATTAGAATACATCTGTTTTAAATTGAATGCTGCACGCAGCGCTGTTTTGCAACACGTCTCTATTTCTAAATTCGCTGCAATTGAGAGTGTCACACATACGTAAGTGACAGTAGCTCTAAAATGACTGCAACCGATGCGATTGACTTCAGAAAATATCTGCACATCTGTTTCACGGGCAGCAGTACTAGAAGTCAATTTTCTGCACATGTGTTTTGGGCATAAGTCGTTGGTTTATGCAACGTTAGAGGAGCTCAGGAGCAATATCGAACTCGAAATTGCCAATTTTGCGACCGATATGTGTGGAAGAGTGGTGGACAGTTAGAGTACAGAGTGCAAACATATAGACCAACAGCGGAAGGTGGCGACATCAGTCAGTGATTTCATTCACCAAAAGTGTTCCCACGTCGAAAACGAAATCTGCAAAATGATCTCCTCAAAATGGTTGAATTTTGGGTAGGTTGCACAACAATTGTATCCCTTAAAAATTTTTTAGACCGTCTGAAATGATCTTCTAGTGTCTGCTTCTGTCCTCCTTTACTATGGTCATACCTATAACAAGCTTACGGTGTTCATACAAAATCTGCTAGCCTGGTATCGGTGGTGTGCATCTTCTAATGATGCAGGAGGTTAGATCATCTGCTGCTAGATTCTTAATAAAATCTTTCAAATCTTAACGCTGGCCCACATCGGGTGTTATTTTCTTTCTTATAATAATATCAGTTGTTTGAACTTATACCCGATAGGAAATCCTTTCGGAGTAAGAAAGTGTGAAAATTAAACTTTTCTAGTCATGATCCATTCTATCTCATTCGTCTGTTGTTAACTATCGGGTTTTCCAATAGGGACTTGACAACTTTGAATTTAATTCGTGAACGCACTCTTTCAGTAATCATCACACTGTCACTGTCAATTTATTCAGTAAACTCAACATTTTCATCATGGTAGAGTACACGAACGAGCAACGTCTGCAAATTATAAAAATTTTCTACCGAAATTCAGAGTCGGTGACTGCAACTTTAAGAGCGTTAATTTAAATTTTCGGTCGTACAGGCAAAAATAAAATTTAGTGCAAAAATTTGAATCTACATATCCGTTGTGTGATGTTGCCGTGTCAGTCAAGTGTCAAAAATATCGCTGCGTTCAGGCGTCTGTAGCAAACGATCCAAATCAGTCAATTCCACGCGTTATCGCGCCATGATCACCGATTATTTTTGGCCCAAATTGGAAGAGATGGACTTGGACGACATGTGCTTTCAACAGGATGGTGCCACAAGCTACACAGCACACGTTACAATCGATTTATTGAAGAGTAAGTTTGTGGGGCTACGTTAAGTTATTGGTTTATGCCAACAAGCCGACGACGTTGTAAGAGCTCAGAGCCAACATTGAACGCGAAATAGCAGCCGTTTCGGTCGAAATGTGTGGCCGAGTCGTTGAAAATTGGGTCCAATGAATCGACCACTGCAAACGTGCCCGCAGTGGCCATATGAACGAAGTCGAGTTCCATTCATAAATGTTTTGATTGTACTTCAAGCCGATAATAAAGTTTTTTGAAATATCTCAAATGGTTTGCGTTTTTTTAAAAAAAAAAGCTGTCAAGTCCTTATTGGAAAACCCTGTATATGCTTTTACAAACAAACATTACGAATGGTTTTAATAGACTCAGAAAAGTTCAATTAGACTGTAGAGGAGAACATACATACCCGGCTTCACTCTTGCAGGATAGAAGAAGAATTCGTTTGCACCTTT
Source organism: Volucella inflata (assembly GCA_928272305.1). Classification (NCBI taxonomy): domain Eukaryota; kingdom Metazoa; phylum Arthropoda; class Insecta; order Diptera; family Syrphidae; genus Volucella; species Volucella inflata. Next base: position 77,088,069 of record OV743717.1, on the reverse strand, counting down.
AATGTCCATAGTATGAACTTCATAATCGAACTATATTTCGGTAAAGAGGACATAACAAAGGCTCTCTCTTGGTCGTGGTACACGAAGAAAAAACCGGAAGATTTAATAGAACCTGAAGTTAGGCCAAACAGTAAAAGGAAAATCTGGAAATATCCACTGGAATGGATCACAACCTCTGAAGTTTGAGCAACAAATATAAATCTTGGATATAAATGGTTCGAAATATGCTCAAATAAGAAGCTTTCGAAGCGATCGATGTCAAGAGCCACATGAGAAATTGAAGCAACTACTGACCCAAGAAGCTAATGTTGTGTACTTACTTTGAAAATTTACCAGAGAGTTCTACAGAGGCAATACTATTAAACAAGTATCCGCAAATCGTTTTTATGGATTAAGAAAAAGCGTTAAAAAGAGTTCGTAGGACTGCGCTAAGGCCTCAAACTTATATTATAAAAGTATGAAATGTACGAAGACTTAAAATCGAAAATTAAATGCAGAACGGAATAATCGGGGAATTCGAAGTTAAGAGTGCAGTGCACTTGGGCAATATATTGTACAAAGTCCGGAACGTTATCTCTTCTTTTCGTCGAGAAAAGCGGTGATATTAACGAAAACGAAAATTTTAAAAATGTTAGAAGGTGTTCATAACCTTAATTTAATAATTGGAAAAACTTCAAGCTCAGCAAATCAGCTGGTTTTGTTATGTTGAATATCCTCCAGAAAATCTACTCCTGAGCAAAGAAAAGTTCAGTTGCCAGTTAGGATTAGAAGAAAGAAAAATTTATTTGATAACTTTAATCCAAACTGATCAAACTTTGGTCTGAATAGTTACGTTTCGGCAATTTCAGCTATCGCTTAACTTATCACATCCAAGTGAACCATTTTTGAACAACTTGCTATGAAAAGTAGATTCTATATGACAATTCTAAAGGACTTGGGCAGTGATTGGATGCAGGCAAAAATTCAAATTTTATCAATTTTACAAAAATACTCCTAAACCCAAAAACGTTGTGGTCACAGTCTGGGGGACATCAAAAAGAACAATCTTGCTTTCGTTTCTTCAGCCAGAAGCCTATCAACCTCCCCAATAATGTCAAACCGCTTTACCCGAAACGATGTAAGTCCTGATACCGTTGGCATTTCTTTTCCAACTAGCGTACTCTCCTGTTATTTTTTCAGAGGACTATCATTTTATAGCGTTGATATACACGCTGTAAAAACGTTAGAAATTTGATCCGAAATTGATGGTCCTGTTGCCCAAACTTATGAAGAACTAGGACAGTATTACACCCAACAAAATCGAACAACTGAGACGTTTTCGCACAGCATTTTCTTTGGTAGATAGAGTGTCGCAGAGATACATAATAAGTACTGAAGAGAATATCGCATCCATTCAGGAGAGTGTCGAAGAAGATCAAAATTTATCAATTCGATGCCGTTCACAACAGCTTGGTCTTTAGCCATCCACTTTATTGAAATTTTTACGTAAAATCTTGGTTTTAAGGCCAGCTCGTGCAAGAATTGAATCAGAATGAGCATCATTTGCGTCAAGATTGCGGTGAATTGGCCCAAAATCAACTAGCATTGGATCCGCTGCTTTATCGAAAAATTGGGTTCAGCGATCGGCTCATTTTTTATCAATGGGTAATTAAGGAAAATTATCGCATCTGAAGCGAAGATAATCCGTAAGAGATCATATGAACGCCAAATCATTTCGCAAAATGCATAGTTCGATAAGCTCTGTGGGCTGGTGGAATCATCAGGCCATATTTATCAAAAATTAAGCTAATCAGTGTGTTACAGTCAAGGGTATTCGCTATAAAGCCACGATTTATGACTCGTTCGTCGCCCAATTGAATGGCATGAATGCAGAAGGGATGTGGCTCCAGCACGATAAAGCTTCAAGGCCTCTTGGCTATTTTCCTGGAGAATACGTTAAATCGCTAGTCAACCCCGACAAGCCAATAGCTATCGACTCATTGGAAGCCAACATTATTCATGTTGATGAGGACATACAGCCACAAGCGCTTCAAAAAGTGAAAGTTGTCTCTTAGAGGACATTCATCAGATCCAGCCATTATAGGCATTTGCACGAATTGCAGACTTATTCCTTCTTTGTATGTATTTTGCTTAAAATCGAAGCTAATAAGCCAGTTTAAAAGACCCTTGATATATTGATTAAATAAAAATTTCAAACAAGTTACCATCTATTTACTTTTTATCTTTTTTTATCAAAAATCGGACACCTCATTTATTTATTTATTTATTTATTTAAAAAATTATTCTACAATTATTAAAATCAACAGATTTCGAAATTCGAAACAAAAAAAAAACTTGAAACTAAAACAATATGATATACTATAATTAGAAAAAATGAAATTAAATAGTAATAATACATTTCATTGGTCAACAACACAATTTAAAGCATTTTTAAATGAATTTCTGGGCAAGAATATATCTAATATCATATTATCATATCATAAAGTATGCCAATCAGAGTCGGAACTTCGCTGATTGGACTCTTGAACAGTTGGAAGTCGATTCGATTTTTACCAGAGATTTAGCTCGCTGCTGCTGCATTAGTGGCTAAGTTATTATAATAAGTAAAATTGACGATCTTTGAGCGTAGTAAATTTAGCTACCGACGCACCTGGTGTGGTTTATAGGCTGGAGGCGTCACAGCGGCGTATTTTTCACAAATTAAGAAAATTGCAATGCCACTGTCAATAGCACCAGGTATAGGGTCATGATCGACGATCCTTTGATTCTAGAGTACAACAGGATGATGTCACATACCATATTGCCGGCCGTCGACTTTGTAAAGGCATTGCTATATCTAAAAATTGACCCGTGACCTGGCCCTGACCTGAGCCAATTGGTCAATACTGACAAGACAACAACGATTCCATCTTTGAATGTCAACATCAACCGCACCATTCCTAAGAATTTAAGCTCCAGGATGCAGTTCCAGTGGCGCTTATACAGAATGTCATTTGGATATCAGATTTTGAATTCTTTTTTAATTTGTTAATCCATTTCAAATTATATTGGAAGGGTAAAGCTCTTTTTGAAATGAACACATGAACCTTCCACTTATGCACAGAAAGTCACAGAAAATATATTTCCGCCACATTATAAGCCTTTATTATCCATACTAACCAATACACAAATTGCATGTGGTAGTTCGTAAATAATTTGGTTGACATTTGTGTTTTGTATCAATGGATTTTCACTAAATCAAACCTTCTGTTGGTTTAATAAAAAAAAAATAAAAAATAATAAGAGTGTAACGTGCTTACATGGCAATTAAATAGACCCAGGCTAGGAATACGATGTTGCACTTAACTAGTGATTTTATGTCATTCACCACCAATATATGTTTTTATTCGTGGCAACCTCATTATCCAGGATATTTGATGCAATTATTTAAATGAATCCAATTATATTTTCCTACATGTGTAGCACATACTCGTATATCACCTCATGAAACGGAGGCTCCAAGCAGAACTTTCATTTATTTTTATTTGTTGCTACACCACATGAGCATTGAGCATATATGAATGTGAACCAAACCAAACTAAAAAATTTAACTTGTACGTGGCTGAATATTTCATAGATCGGTCAAGCTATTAAAAATTCGAATCAAATTCATATTTTAAAGCTTCCTTTTACACAATTCCATCAAACAATTGATGAGTTTCATATTTTAAAGCGTTACCCATTTGGTTTAAAAGTAAGTTGTGGAACTTTGGTTGATAATAGGCTTGTAGAATGAAATTGATGGCACAAATCATACTCCACTCATTTCAAATACATGTATGTGTTCCTATTACTAAGAAACATGCTTGTAGACGAATTTCCAAATATTTGCATACAACAACCATACCGAGTGACACCAAGTCAATATTTTGAACTAGATGTATTAGGGGGGACTTACACCTTGTCGGTTTCACTTTTCTAATCCAAACAGTCTCCAAAATGAGCCTGTAATAGGGGGTTAGTCAGATTTCTCTCTAGTTCGAAAGAATAGCTGGATTGATCGTTAGCCCATGATTTACAAACTGAAATGTTCAAAAGCTTGAGTTCTGTAGAAATCCGCGATAGACCCGGGCCTCAATTAGCAAGCGTCTCCAGCCAGTACGATCTTATGCTAGTTGTCTCCAGTTTTGCACGCTAAGTTGGCATCTAAGTCTCGGTCTTCCTCTACTCCGCTGCTTCTCGGGGGCGGATTCGAAGACAAGAAGAATGGGTGGCATCCAATATTTGATTGGGAGACTAAATTGTTAGTAAGAGTTGGCTTGTTGTTGTATTCTATTCAACTATTCAACTCTTACTTGATTCTTGTTCACTGAAAAAATGCAAGTCTTTCGGGGACGGCTGGGATTCGAACACCGAACCTTCCGATTCGGAAGCCAGTTCACTACTACTTGAGCCACGGCCACCCATAGTCTAACTGCATAATGAGTCACCTACGCTTACCGCGCTAAGATGCTTAGTTAGCTGTTCAGCAGCAACACACACTACACTGAGAGATGCCTTGTATTTGCGAACTAGCTTAGAAGTCGTGAATTTATTCAGCGAGCCTTTAAAGCTAACTCAATATCGGTACAGATGTAGATAGTTTGCTCCTCCATTTATTCTTCATAACATATATATGCATGTGCGTTGATCACAAATCAGGATTACGGCAAATACTTAGAGCGATGATTAAAAAATCAAGACAAATTACAATTCGTGAAAAGGGGCTGATAGAGTTCTAGGTTAGTTTGCCTGCAATTCAAAAAGTCATGACATCTACGATTCTGCTCATAAGACACTCAACTCCCAGTGGAAGCCTTAACCAAGGACTTGAAAACACTTTCAACTCAAACTCAGCTTCTGAGAAGTACTTCACTCGTCAGCCCAAAGAATGTTTGAGTTCATAGGTTAGGTTAGGTAAAATAGGGTGTGCCATAAGACACAGACACTAGGCACCAGAACGGGCCCATCGCAATCCCCTGTCGGTTAAAACCTAAACTGTTTCCCTATCAAAGCACCCAAAGGCCAAGAAGGCCTTTGAAGCCCGCACCGTCTATTTCCTCTAAGTTTTCAAAGAAATATCTTCCTTAGAATTTCCTTCGGCTGCGCGATATTGTCTCACATACACATAATATGTGTGTTATGTCCTCAACCGCTTGTAGATCCCCGCAGAATCTACAAGTGTCCATATTTGTTAGTTTTAGTCTCTTTGCGTGCTTCAGCAGTAGACAGTCTCCTGTTAGTATTCCTATTAGCGTCCTAAGCTTATCCCTATTTAGCTTAATAAGCTTCCTAGATCTGTTACCGTCGAGAAGTGGCCAGAGCCTTCGATACCCTATGTCCTTCCAGGTTCAGCCACCTTATGCTGGCGGACCTTATGATTTTTTCCTCAACAATGCCCCTTACTGTGCAGAGAGGTGGTTTGACATTCGCAACCTCAATATTGTCGAGTAGCCCTCCTCTTCTTGCAAGCTCGTCTGCTTGTTCATTTTCTTCTATACCGCGGTGCCCTGGCATGCAGCACAGTCTCACCTTTTTCTGAACGCATAATGCTTTGAGCATTGTGCGACAGCCCCTGACTGTGTCAGAGTTAACGTTGTTTGACTCCATTGCCTTAAGAGCGGCCTGGCTGTCGATGTAGATAGCAATATCTCTGCCGGAACTAAGAGTCTCCAGTCCGGTAGTCTTATGGAGACTCTTAGTTCCGGGCCCTCCGAGAAGATTCCGGAACCTGTTCCTTCCTCTGTCTTCGAGCCATCTGTGAAAACTGCAATTTCGTGTGATCTTGTCACTGCATTTTCTTGCCAGTCCTTTCTCTCCGCATATAGTACATCATACGGAATGTCGAAATCGATTAAGGAAGGGATTTCGTCCGTTTTAATAGTATTGCCTGGTAGTAGAACTTCAAGGATTGTGCCGTGTCCGAAGCTACTGTTTTTGAAAAGGCCCAGATTAGTGAGGCGAATCGCACTATTGCCAGCAAGTTTTTTTTATCTGTAAATCAAGCGGTGTCAGGTGTAGGAAGGTGTCCAATGCTGCCGTAGGAGTGGTACGGAGCGCTCCTGTAGTGGCTATGGTAGCCGTTCTCTGAACCGCCGCTAATTTTCCGTAAGTCGTTTTCTTAGTTGTTGCTTTTCACCATACTAGTGCGCCATATGTCAGTATGGGTCTCACCACTACCGTATATAGCCAGTACACTATAGCAGGTTTAAGGCCCCAAATTTTTCCCACAGTTCTTTTACATATGAAAAGAGCATTATATGCCTTTTTAATTCTTTCCGCTTCGTTGAGATTCCAATTCAGTTTCTTATCCAGAATCACGCCAAGGTACTTCGCACTATCCAAAAGGAACAGCTCCATTCCGCCGAGTTTTGGCAGTGTGAATTGCGGTATCTTGTACTTTCTGGTAAAGAGAACCGGTTCCGTTTTGGAGGGATTGACATTGAGACCACAGCTGCCTGCCCAGGTGCTGATCGTCTTCAAGGCAAGCTCCATGATCTCACTTAAAATGTTTAAGTATTTTCCCGGCACTATTATCACCACTTCATTCGCGTATGCCGTGGCGCTAATACCCATTGAATAAAGGTTTTTGAGAATGTCATTTATGATCAGTACACAAAGGAGTGGAGATATAACTCCCCCTTGAGGGGTTCCCCTGGTCACTGATATTCTAGCCGAGCTTTGTCCAATGGAACAGTTTATTACCCTACCTGCAAGCATGTTGCAGATCCAATTTGTTATCCCTTGTTCTATATTTGCGTCTACTAAAGCACCTTTGATAGCGCTCAGCTTTACGTTATTGAAGGCCCCTTCTATATCTGGGAAGGCCGCCACCGCAAACTCACCAAAGTTTAGACTTTTAAGTTCATACTTGCGACTATTTTGCTGGAAGTAGCAAGGGTGTTCAGCAAGGTCAATCCGTGCATAACTTCGTCAAACCCATGTGATAGTGAAGTCAAGAGCAGTTCTTGCGAATTCCAAGACTATTTTTAAAGAGGAGCTTTGGACCCCATGCATCAAGACGTACAGTTGTTAGAACACGATGAAAGCTTATCCGGCCAAACAACTGATCAGTGTTGAAATAATTACAACCATGTAAAGCGGTATGTTTTGAGCTTATCTCAGAATTAAGTGAAATCCTATTTGCAGTATACGAGTAGATGAGATATAGGACAGCCTTCAATCATTAACCATAGTCAGTATCTGCAATTTACGTTCTGCTTACTTTTTATCATAATATTTTTTAGCGCAGTTTCTAAAGTTTCTTCCGCAATTCAAAAACAGAATGCGTTCTCAAAATAACCCTACACACAAAAATATCAGCTATCCCACTAATGGTCTTCAGAAAAAAGAAAGTTGGATTAATTGGTATAAAGCTCTTTGTCCGATTTGTCCTTTGCATCATAATCCAAGCGATATGCAGGAGTCGAAATTCCCACAGTTGATGTTATGCTGTCTCTAGATTTCCTAACCTTCTCAATAGTCTGAAAACTGGAAGTGCGTGCCCAACAATGAAAGGTTTGGAGTTAAATTGGTCCCGAATAAACTCCTTCAAATGAACAGGCCTCAATTTGGATAACTTTTTTTTATATCTCCCTCCTATCAGATACTGTGGGATATGGTTGGATAAATATCTATATTCTCATTAACATACAGATATCTGAGTGTATGTTATCTGTAACTTGGGCCTTATCCACACTTAGCTCGCATTTGAATGTCCTATATCGTTCGATTCAGTTGCTTCTTTTTACCAGCATTTGTTTAAAAGTGAGTGTCTTTTGATTATTCCCATTTGCCGAAGCAAAGAGCAAACAATTTAATTTAAAATAAAGGTTAAAAGAAAAAATGACCAAAGAACCTTAGCAGTACTTATCTTGTTCTAAGATTGATGCACATACACTGAAATTACAAAGCCTCAAACATGAACCTTTACATTAGTAGGCGCATTAACATAAAATGAATTTGCAATGAACTCAAGTATTTGCTTGCAACTAATTTGAAGTAAATGAGTCGAAAAATGTATAACTTTTCTGGCATAGGAGTTGCTTATGACGAAAGCAAATCCTTATTGGGTATGTGCCAAGACAATATTTATTGAAATACATTTCTATCCGAATTTTGGTAAAGAAACCATTTCTACATTTACATATAAATTGGAGCATTCAAAAGAATTGAAGATACTCAATGCAAATGTGGAGGAGGCAACTGCAGTTGGTCTATTTATTTAATTGGTAATTTATTTGTCTTTGAACTTGCCACATTACCCAGACAAACAAGTACTCTTTGTAGCAAAGTAAATCAATAATTACTTTGTAGAGGCTTTTGGAATCATAAATATCGTAATGATGTACAAATTAATGGTACTACTAAGCATGAAAAGCTGAATTTCTATTCAAATTATTATATTTTGGAGTTAAACACGCATAAGCAAATTGGACAACAAAGGTCATCGGATTGTTTGCCGAATTATTAAAGGAACAATATACCGCATCTACAAACTGTGCCAACTTCAGGGGAATCTGTCTACAGTTCACGAAAACTTTCATAAGCTCATAAACAGCACTACTTGCTTTGGATATTATAAAAAGACTGGAACGACATTTTAGAATTAAATCAAGTGGTTCTTAATAGTGCAATTACGACCATTGAAGCAATAGCGGCAAATAAGTTTAGTGGTAAATACCAGTAAATCAATGTGCACAAATGCTTTCGCCAAATACCATAACCGACTCGAAGGTCTTATATAGAACGCCAACTTTAACATGATCAACTTAGACTTCACCTTTAAGGGTTCATCATCAAATGAAGAAAGAGTCTTTGCAAACGATGTTTACTTGGATAAAGGCTGCAAAGGGCTATATAGCGCCATTGAAGCATCGTAACCTACGACAAAGCGATGAAATATGCGAACTATGGAAAGAGTCACTTGCAAAGAGTTCCAACGAGGTAATGACATCTTCTATTGTCCCGCACAAACATTTTCTAGCCCAACCATATTTTTAATGAACACTTCTACCAGAGAACGGGTCAGGAACATATAACCACTATCACGTAACGACAAAAGGCGCAGTGGATTGATCGCTCGTTCCGAAAATGTGACTGTTCCATAGCTGTTCCATGTTATGCAATAGAACCCGTTAGCCCAGGATGGCAGAATACCCAGCGGTCCAAGGAGAACATGGCGCAGAACGGTCGAGATGGAGGTACGGCAGTTGGGGAAAAGTTGGGGAGAACTGAGGCATATTGCTAGAAATCGTACACGTAGGCATAATAGAGGCCCTAGGTCCCACAAGGGAATAGAGGGCATATGCAAGTATTTAAGTAAGTATGTACCTTGCAAAAAGAAAGCGTCAGATTTTTCGTAAGCCTAAGTAATAGACTGAGCAAAAATATTGTATGGGAGACCGGCGAGGTATGAATGAAAGTCGTAGATCTTAAAATAAGTGCGTCATTTTGTTATAGAAAAGATGAGATCCGATCGGATAACAACTCGAGATAAAAAAAGCTACCGTCACGAGAAAACGTAACGATTACCGATTACTGTAACTTATGTATTGTATGTCTTACTTACTTTAGGTGGCGCTACAGTCCGGGGTGGACCTGGGCCTCAGTCAACAAGCTTCTCCAGCCGGCTCGATCCCTGGCTAGCTGCCTCCAGTTTCGCACGCTAAGTTGGCTGAGGTCCTCTTCCACTTGCGTGCGCCACCTAAGTCTTGGCCTTCCTCTACTGCGCTGTCCCTCGGGGGCGGATTCGAAGACTGCGCTCTACATGACCCAGCCATCTCAGTCTTTGGATCTTCACTCTTCTGGCTAGGTCCATGTCGCTGTACAGTCCATACAGTTCGTCGTTGTATCTCCTCCTCCACTCACCGTCAATGCAGACGGGACCGAAGATCGCCCGAAGAATTTTTCTCTCGAAGCAACCAAGAACACCCTCATCCATTTTTGATAATGTCCATGCCTCTGCGCCATAGAGCAGGACCGGGATTATTAAAGTCTTATAAAGGGTGACTTTTGTTGTCCGAGAGAGGGCTTTGCTACTCAATTGCTTTCTTAACCCAAAAAAACAGCGGTTGGCAAGAGTTATTCTTCGCTTGATCTCAGCGCTGGTGTCGTTGTCTGTATTTATAGCGGAGCCTAGGTAGACAAAGTCCTTAACTACCTCAAAGTTATATCTGTCGAGGGTGACGTTCTGTTCGAGACGTCGGTGTTGGTTGTATTTTTTGCTTGACAGCATATACTTGGTCTTGCCCTAATTGACCGCTAAACCCATTTTCGCCGCTTCCGTCTCAATACTCGCGAAAGCGCCACTGACATCACTCTGCTTTCTCCCGATTATGTCAATATCGTCGGCGTATGCGAGTAGTTGGACGGACTTTTGAAAGATAGTGCCTCTTGTGTTTGCTCGTGAGTTTTGCACTATTCTTTCAAGTACGATGTTGAAAAAATCGCATGACAGCGCATCGCCTTGTCTAAATCCTTTCTGGACATGAAAGGTCTCGGCGAGATCTGTACCGACCTTGATGGAGCAGCGTGCATTCTCCATCGTCATCCTGAACAGATGGACGAGTTTGGCAGGGATGCCAAAACTAGACATTGCTCTATATAGCTCGTCTCTATAGATGCTGTCATACGCGGCCTTAAAATCGATGAATAGGTGGTGGGTATCGATCTGAAGCTCATGGGTCTTCTCCAAGATCTGCCGTAGTATGAATATCTGGTCGATGGTGGACTTTCCTGGCCTGAAGCCACACTGATATGGACCTATCAGGTTGTAGACAAACGGCTTCAGGCGTTCACACAATACGGCGGATAAGATCTTATATGCGATGTAAAGGAGACTGTAGTTGGCGCAGTTCAGAGGGTCTCCTTTCTTGAGAATTGGACAAACAATGCTGAGGTTCCATTCATCGGGCATACTTTCGTCCGACCATATTTTACAGATGAGTTGGTGTATGCTCCTTACCAAGTCATCGCCTGCCGCTTTGAAGAGCTCGGCAGTCAGGCCATCCGCTCCAGCAGCTTTGTTGGACTTAAGCTTCGATATGGCTATCTTCACTTCATCCAGGTCGGGTGGACGGAATTGTTGGTCATCATCGCCCAGGTCATACAGTCTGCAGAAATGATCTTTCCAAATCCTTAGCATCGATTGCGATTCTACTACGATGTTCCCTTGTTCATCTCTACAGGCTTCGGTTCGGGGTTTGTTTCCGCGGCATGTTATTTTTACCTTTTGGTAAAACTTCCGAACCTCATTCCTGGAGTAGCATCTCTCAATTTCCTCGATCGCGCGCTTCTCATGCTCTTTCTTCTTCCTCCTGAGAAGCCGGTGCTCGTCTCTCCTCTTCCGCTCATAGAGCTCATGAGCAGCTCTGGTCTTTCTAATCAGCGCCGCGTTATATGCATCTTACTTAGCTGCATGTGCTTGACAGCATTCATCATCGAACCAGGGGTTTCGTTGTGGTGGACGAGTGAAACCCAGCACATCAGAAGCGGCATCTCTGATGGCGTTTTAGCAGTGTTTCCAATGGTCTTCGATGCTTGATGCTGGCGGCATTGGACATCTTAAGAGATTAAGAGACACTCGATCAGAAAAGGACTTGGCGATCTCTTGCGATTGTAGCCGTCTGACGTCGAATTTTCTCACAACATTAGTTTGTCTTGGCGTAGTTTGGGATATCCGCAACCGTACCTTGGCTACAACAAGGTAATGGTCCGAGTCGATGTTGGCTCCTCGGAACGTACGGACATCCATAATACTGGAGGAGTGTCTTGCGTCGATCGCAATGTGATCAATCTGGTTGACTGTTGATTGATCAGGAGTTCTCCAAGTCCCCTTGTGTATGTCGAGATGTGGGAACCGCGTGCTAGCCACGACAATGTTTCGCCCCGCCGCAAAGTCGATTAGCCTAAATCCGTTATCGGAGGTGGTTTTGTGCAGGCTATATTTTCCGATTGTTCCAACAAAGATACCTTCTCTTCCTAGCTTTGCATTAAAATCACCGAGGACAATTTTAATGTCATAGCTAGGGCATTGCTCGTAGGTCTTGTTGAGGAGCTCGTAGAAGGCATCCTTGGTGTCGTCATCTTTCTCCTCTGTGGGGGCATGCGCGCATATAAGGCTTATGTTGGCGAATTTAGCCTTGATGCGGATTGCTACGAGGCGCTCGCTCACATGCCGGAAGCTGAGGACTTCTTGTCTTAGTCTGCCTCCGACAACAAATCCGCATCCAAATAAGCGCTGCTTTTGCCGTCGATAGCAATTGCCGTAGTAGATGTCGCAGTTTTTCATCTTCTTTTTGTCCGGCCCATCCCATCGCATTTCTTGGATGGCGGTTATGTCTGCTTTGCAGCAGTCTAGGGCCTCCGCTGGTTGCTCGGCTGCACGTGGTCTATTAAGGGATCTAACCTGCCACGTGCATATCCGAAGCTCATTCTCCTTAAATCGTTTTCGTGGGTTGTCAACAGTAGATCCGTCCATATCCGAGGCTTGTTGATGCTTCGTAACTTAATCTTTTTTCAATGGCCGGGAAGTTACCCCGGCGGCACAACCCCCAACCTGGAGGACCAGTTCCACTTTGAGTGCCCCTAGGACGAGGGGTCGGTTACACCGAAGCCAGTAACCCGTTCCGGGATGTGAACGTTCAATTGTTCCCTTATCCAGACAATTATATTGGATGCGAATTGGAGTTAACTCACGTAACTGAAATTTTGTTGAAAAATTTAGATCATTGGTAATCGTTATTGAAGAGTATACCTTTTTATGATCACACCGTAAGTAATCGAGAACGTCTATAGATTGCACTGTTATAAGCAAAAAATTGACAACCCTTCAGAGAGCACTCCATTCAATTTGATCCGTGTCCATGCGTCTGCGCCGTAAAGCAGGACTGGGATGATCAGTTCTAAACATTTCTTGAAAAATAGCTTTCCACAATATTTAATATGATGACGAAGTGATGTGTATCGCTTAAAAACTTTTCCATTTTCTCAAGGAATTGCCGTAACGTGCAAATTAAATATGGATGATATGAAAATTTAGTAATGGTGATTTATTTACAGGTATCATTCCTAGAAATAAACACCAATAACAAATTCAATTCTATTGAGTAATCTTGGTTGTCACACAAAAGGAAGATTCTTAACATTTATTTATAAAAGATTACTCCTTTCAAATGATGGCCGTAAATGCAGCTCACATGGTCTAATTTAAAGTTCGAAATTCCAAGTGGTGATTGCCGAATGACTGGAGTAATACTGGTTTCCAATTCCTCAATAATCACATAATCTAAGTGGCCCCTTCATCAATCGAAACCATAAAATTAACTGATCACCGAATTGCTCTCACAATAAAGCCATAGTTCTACGGGCTGTGCAGCAAATGAGACCACGGGCTTCAATATTAGACTGCAAATAGTTTGTTATCATGGCGCGATAACGGGTGGCAGTTACAATTACTTTTCGGCCGGCCTCAGTTTTGAAGTAATACATACGAGTATATACCCATACCCATAAACCACGCCAAACCTCTTTTTTTGTCTACATGAAATGGCAGTTCTCGAAAACTTTTCAACTTATTTTAAATCTCAGTTACGACCATTGCTTATTAACGTAGCAATTAGGCCAGAAATGGACGTTATCGCTGAAAAAAAATTTGTCGAAAACAGTGGATCTTCTTGAAGCTTTTAAAAAGCTTAACATTTTTAATGGAAAGCATCAGAAAATCCACGTAAAGTCCTATGAGTTTCTCGAATTGAACCTATCTTTTAAATTAAATTTGAACAATTCGCAAACATTGCTCCGACGTGAGTCTATTCATGGTGAATCGACAAACCAAACTAAACCAAAACAACTGAGAGCTGTCAAAACGGCTGTCACAGAAAACAATATTGCCAACTTAGATTTCTCCGCGTCTAAAAAAAATACCACATTGAATTAGATTGGAGTTAGATTCAAGTCAATGCCTCTTCAGCTTATTTAAACAAAAACCAAATTTTATTTCAAAATAAATGTGTCTTTTTTCAATAAATCAAAATAAAGCAACTTATTGGAAAGGCCTTTATATACTGGACACAACCCAGCCACTGGAACTCAACTGTCCAGAACTCGTCAATGTTGTCGAGAAAACCACACGATTCAGCACATTAAGCAATGATGTTATTCAATATAAATCGAATTCATACTTTTAATTGAAACCAATTAAAAATATTGTTTAACAAATTGCAGATTCCATTCTCCTTATAAACCGAGTATTTTAAGCAGCATATACAGGGAGTTCCGAGTAATTTGTCGAAGAATTTAAGGAAAGATTCTTTATCATATTTTGAGTAAAAAAAGAAGTAAAGAAAAGCAAGTCGCTACACTGTTTTGATATCTAAGGTTTCTGCAACAATAGCGCACCCTGAAAAGACTCATCCAAATGGCAGGACATTTATTAGAAGATTTCAAAGGATGAGGAAGACGGGAACAACGCGGAAATCACCGAAAGACTCAAATCCTGTTTTAGCAGAGGCTTTTGCTGCTACGAAGAGATATGATCTTATATCAGAGAACATCTAAATACCAGTATTAAGCAACGAAGCAAAAAAATCACTTTAACCTTGCATTGAGAAGGCATGTATGCATTTCATCATATACCAGTACAGTATACGCCGTCCGGATTCTATAGACGGCTAAGTCCCCATCCATGAAGAATTGAATCACTAATTTCCACAATTTATTGTAAATACCAGCAAACCCGATTCCATGAAACACAGAGCTTTTCAGCATAATTTCATTGTCAATGTGTGTAAGGCATATTGAACAATTTGACCCTTTTGGCTTCTTCCAATTCGAAGAAGATTAGCGCAACCAAAGAAGAGTAGCTATTGTGTAACACTGAGATGGTACCCCGAACACTATGGCTATACATATGTAATCCACTACCGTACCATTTAGCCAAATAGGTCGGAAATATTCAACATTAAGACGTGTTTATAAATAAATATGGCCTTTGATGTGGGAGGGAGCGAAAGCTTATTTTCTATAGGCTGGATAGTAATCGTAGATTTTTGTTAGAGCATCCTTACGAACCCCAAAGGGAAAATTATGGTATAAGGTGGAGCAAAATTAATCATCCTATCGGAAGATGTTATATTTTTTGCAAATGGCGTCGTACGTCAATCGTATTTGACATTTGTGAACCAGACAGCTGCAGAATACAAACACACAAGCATTGGAGCGCTTTAATCCCCTGTCATGCCATCCTCAATCTCAACAACGAAGAGGACGATTTTGTGTCGAAAATCATCATGAGCGACGAGGCGCATTTCCACTTAAACGGTTACGTCAATAAGCAAAATCTTCATTTCCGGGGAACTGAAAATTCGCGTGTAATGCACGAAGAGTCATTAAATCAACTCAAAGCCACGGTGTGGTGCGGCGTTCACGTGGAATGAGTGATTGGGCCGTATTTTTTTGAGGACGTCATCGGAAATACGTTCATAAACGAGTTACGAGTATAAACGATAAACGAGTTCTTACTGCAGAAATTGGATGAGCGGGCCTTGGTGAACATATGGTTTCAACAAGACGGTGCAAACGAACACACAGTACGAGCCATAATGGATATTGTGAAGAAAGCGTTTCCTGGTCGCTTAATCTCCCGTTTTGCCGATTTGCCATGGCCCGATTTAACCATCCCAACCATGCCAACAAGCCTCAAACAATCGCAGCCCTTAAGGGGAATATTCGTTAGGAATGCGAACAGTTATCACCGGAAATCAAGAAAAAAGCGATAAAGCGGGCACAAATGTGTATCAACACTGGAGGCAGTCACTTGGCGAATATCACCGTTTCCACCTAACAGAAAAAATTGTAAGGTTCAAATGAAGATTTCCATGACTCAAAACCATTTTTTTTTTATTTAGTAAAAAAGTAATTGAAAAACAAAATTGGATGATTAATTTTGCGCCACCTTGTACAACTGTGTAGTTGTAAAATCATTTACGATGTACATACATGAAAAAAAATAGAGGGGTTAAAATTGATCCATTAGAGACACCACAACCAAATGGAATAAGGCAGAATAGTAAACGGTTATATGAGGTTGCTTGTACATGAGTCGTAATATAAGGCCAAGATGCAACTTTTTTGCGTAAAATTGAAGGGTTTAAAGAGTCCAAGTGACAATTGTGCGGTGATGATCTATATTCTGACGAACGTTGTCAGTTACTTTTGTAGAGCGGATATGCAGCTTTTACCTGATCAAAAGCCAAATTGAAATGGGCAAATAAAATTGTTGTATTCAGTGTATACCTTTACTCAAACTGATATTATTTTGGCTCGTTTCCATTGATTTGGATAGCTCGAGGTAGTGATATGGTTGAAAATTTAAGTGACGTAGAAAAGAGTAAAAGGAAGGATCATCTTGATGAAGTTAGCGTGGATATAATCAAGGCTGATACATTTTTATTTAATAACTTTGTCTACATATAAGGGATCAACAGCGGAAAGAGTAAAACCGTCGTAATAAGAAGAAAATCTTATATATTGGTCCTTACTATCACTTAAACTTGCGATAATAAATCGGCACTTTAAATCATTGACATCAACAGTCTCATCAAGGGTGCGTGATTTTTTTTATACGCCAATTCATATGCCGATTTCACCAGCTGCTTGGGTGCAAAAGTGCTGGTCTATAAGATATTTTATAACATTGTTAGTCCCTTCAAAAGAAAGAAATCACTTTTAGTGAGTGAGTTTTGTGAGTTTAGTGAGTGTTGGCACATTAACTTAAGGCCAACATTCCCAGCCTTAATACAAAAGGGCATCCCACAACTGCTAACTGTACTTATCAGCTTATTCAGGGCCAGATACGCGTGGGGCTACCAAAAAGTTGAAGGAGGTTACTATTAAAAACATACGAGGGCGGGTCAATAAGTCCGTGACTTTTTGAATTTCTGACCTCTTTACTGAAACAGCAACACTGCTCCTGTCAACAGGCATCTGTTAGTTGACTCCTGTCAAAATTTAAACTTGCTGCGTCAGTTAGTTTGTGTTTGACAGCTATTTTTATCAGACTACTCACAAATTTGAGGAGAAAATGGAAAAAAGTGAATTTCGTGTGCTTATCGATTTCAATGGTAAAAAAGTGGTTTACTGAATTTCGTTGTGGCCGTACAAGCACTGAAGATGCCGAACGTCCTGGACGCCCAGTTGAGGTCTCTACACCCGAAACAATCGAAAAAATTCACGATATGGTGTAGGCCGACCGAAGATTGAAAGTGCGAGAGATTGTGGAAGCCGAAGGGGTTTCTAAGGGTGAATCGGCGCCAAAGAAGGCCAAGGTGGGTTTGTCAGCCAATAAAGTTATGGCGACTGTTTTTTGGGATGCACGCGGGATAATCCACATTGACTACCTTCAAAAGGGAAGAACAATCAATGGGGAATATTATGCCAACTTATTGGACCGATTCAATGACGATTTAAAAAAAAAACGACCTCATTTGCCCAAGAAAAAAGTTCTTTTCCACCAAGACAATGCAAGGGTGCACACATGTGCAGTTGCCATGGCAAAAATCCATGAATTGGGCTATGAATTGCTCCCTCATCCATCCTATTCTCCAGATTTGGCTCCGAGCGACTACTTCTTGTTCCCAAACCTGAAGAAATGGCTTGGTGGAAAAAGATTTGACTCCAATGATGAAGTCATCTCGCAAACAAAGGCCTATTTTGAGGACCTCGACAAATCATTTTTTTTGGAAGGGATAAAAAAATTGGAGAAGCGTTGGACAATGTGTATAGAGCTCAAGGGAGACTACGTTGAAAAATAAAATTATTTTCTTATCAAAAAATCTGTGTTTTAATCCAAAAGTCACGGACTTATTGACCCGCCCTCGTATATATAGATATACGCAGACCGTCTGAATTATTTGAATCGTATAGCCTCACTTCCTTTTTCCTTAAAACGATGAAAAAAATCATTAAAAGACATCAGAGACGGGGCACTTCAAATGAACCTCGTCCACAAATAACAATACACCTACCAATCTGCGAAGTCTACCAGATACGCTCTAGAGGATCTTACTACAAAAATTGAAAATACTTTTAGAGTTTAAAGACCATTTGATAATACCGAGCTCTCCCAGATATATAGAGGTATCCAAAACATTGGAGTTGACAGTACTGCATGTAAACAGATAAAATGCACGCTTGAGGGTAAAACAATAAAAACCTCATTTGGCAGCAATAAACTCAATGTGCTACGAAAGGCTGCCCCCAGGGAGGAGTACTCTAACCCCAACTGTGGTCCAAGTGTACGCAGCTGACATTGCTATCCTAAGCAGAAGTAAGTTCGAGACACAATCTCAGATCGCCTCCAGAGGGCTCTGAACCTAGTTGCTAAATGATGCACCAAGGTTGGCCTCAAAGTCAATCCTACGAAAAGCACTAAGAGAAGAAAGCGTGAAAGACTTTGGAATGCAGCGTTCTTTGGTGAAATAATAGAGTTCTCAACGGAAGTCAATTATCTAGGATTCATACTAGATGAAAAACTTACGTGGAACACTCATCTCTCTAAGACTATCTACAAGGATAGGACCTCACTATGGATCAGCAAGGTCTAGTAACGAAACCTATCATCACGTATGCAGCCGCCGTCTGGTGACGCAGAGTTCAACACAGGCCAAACTAAGCAAATTACAGGGACCAGCTGCGCTGGAGGTTATACTAATCATCCTACCACTTCATCTAAAACTCATGAAAGACGCAATTGTAAAAGCCTACATGCTCATCACAGAAAATAAAACAAACTCTAAGCTAGTTAATTCTGCAATCCTACATGAATTCAGAAAAAATCAACTATTTGGAATACACTTAATAGAAAAATGTCTACGATTCCACTTTCTGCACAACTTTGAGGTTACATTTCCAGACCGTCTTAATTGGGAACATAAAAAACCAACATTTGCTGAGGATTCCTATGTATGGTGCACAGACGGATCCAAAACAAATGAAGGACTTGGAGCCTGGGTATGGCGTCCTCGCACAAAATCATCCCTACATGCCATTATGGATATAAGCAGCTCCGTATTTCATTCAGTAATTTACGCAGTAGAGCTCTGAATACGCGAGAATCTAAACAGAAATATAAAAAACAAAAAAATGTACATTCTCTCCGACAGCAAAGCAGCCCTACTTGCAATTAACGCCTTTGATATTAAATCAAAACAGGTCTGGGACTGCCTTCAACTCCTATAATTACAGTCCACCACAGAGAAAGTTCATCTGATTTGGGTACAAGGACATAGGCAATGAAAAACCACATAAACTAGCCAGAAAAGGATCCGCATCTCAATCCACGATGCCAAGACCATTCTGTGGGCTATCAACAAATACCATAAAAGCATATATAAAAACCTGGCAAGAGGAAAAGAAGCTACATTTCTGGAGGGAAACTGAAGGAAACAGACAAGCCCAAAGCTTTATGCCAAACAGTTGCCACAAAAAAACGAAACAACTACTCGAATTAAGTAGAACTCAGATTCGACTGATCACAGGCTTTCTCACAGGACACTGCCGTATGAAAAAATACCTCATGACCATGGGTATCAGCACTAGACAATGCATGCAGATTGTGCACAGAGGACGTAGAAACAGTAATATACATATTATGTGACTGCATGGTTTAGTCAAAACACGTCAGCGTTCTTCTTCTTCTTCTTATCCTTTTATTAACCCTTTCCTCGTTATACGAACTTATGCGTAACGAGTTTCCCATTTTTACTGCATCGCTGCTGCTCCGCTTATGGGGTTGGCTAATGTCGCAGACCGCAGAACGCGTCAACATAATGCACGGTCCTGGATCGCTTCAGTGGTTAGCCCCAGGCGTTGTTGTGCATTTGCCATCTGAGGAATTCAGGAAATCTTTTTCCGACCTCGTTTTCTTACATTTGGAGTGACCGTAGTTGATAGTGCCTTTTTAACCGGATTTTCCGCAGATCTTCTTTGAACGTGGCAATACCAGCTTATTCTATTCGCCTCAAGTTGTTCGGTTATCGAATTCTTTATATGTAGACTTCCTCTTATACGCGTAGATCTAATGCAATCGCGTTGAGTGAATCCACTAGACATCATTAACATTTTCATTTCCGCTGCCGTCATTTTGTTTTTAAACGCTTCGTACATTGTCCAGCACTGTGAACCGTATATAAGAGCTGGTCTAACAACCGTGGTGTAGAGTTTCCCCTTTAATTTAAGTGGAAATTTTCGGTCGCAAAAGATTCCCGAATTTTCCCGCTATTTCATCCATCCCGCACTCACTCTATGGTTTACGTCGTCGTCACATTTCGCTTCCATGTTAACGATTGATCCTAAGTACTTAAAGATAGTGCTTTTCGGAAGAACTATTCCGTGTAACATTATATCCGGAACAGGTCGCAACGGATGCGCGAATGGGCACGTCAAATGCTCCGTCTTTGAACGACTTATTTTAAACCCGTTTCTCTCTAGCGCATTTCTCCATGAATCAAAGGCGTTCTGTAAATCTTCGACGTTATCGCTCAGTATAACTGCGTCGTCAGCGAAGAGAATTGGCGTTACATTTGCTTCGCGCATGCAGTCTTTTAAAAGATAGTCGAATACTACGTTAAAGAGGAAATGGCTAAGTACGCTTCCTTGATGCACTCCGACATTAACTGCAAATTCTTTCGTTAGTCCAGTAAAGCTTTTAACCGCAGTTTTTACTTTTCCGTACAAGTCTTGTATTATTCTAACGTTGCCTAGGAAAATTATACCTCGAAGCGGCGGGCATTCCTGCCAGCTCACATAAAGACTTTGACGCTGTTCTAAGAAACTCTTGCATCATAGATGAGCTTTAAACGGTGAGCATCACAATAGGCCCATTTGTGGCCGCAGTGATTTGGGGTATATTATACTCGTATACCTCCCGTACCAATCTAATCTTACCTAGGGCAACTCTGCTTAAAATCGATATATCCCTGCACTTCCCCGCACCCGAACCAATTTTTTCTTAAAAATGTTGTCAAGGAATCTCCCCCTAGAATTTTTGACATATTATCCGGATCACCCTGTATAATTTTATTGAATGAAAATATACTTCGAAATGAATTCTATCTCAATTATATTTTCTGTGCTCAGAGCTCATTATACATCCGAAATGATATAAGATTTCCAATTCAATTAAATTTATAAGCTCCCGGTTAATTAGGCTCATTACTTGCCTTACTCGTAGAACGTTTCAATTGTATTTTATTTCAGTTGTTTTTGAAGTAATGATTAATTAGTCGAGAATTACCAATCCTTTTACGCCCTCGGTCCTTAGTATTATTTTCATTCACCAGGTACAATACTTGGTACTTTCCCCTTTTTGATCTTGGATTACGAGTACCTTAAGTCCAGGCTATGAAACTTCCATCCTTCCTCAGAAATACTTATCGAAGGAATACTAAACGGCGTTTTATTAAGAGACTGCTCCTGTCATCATCAAAAAAGCTCAACCACTTGCTGATCCAAAGGATTCCGCAATATTGTAGTTACATCGAAATGAAATTTATAAATAAAATCTAAAGCATCTGATTAGAATATTCGAATAAACATTTTCACGTCGAAGCTTCGTGACGTGATTTGAGTAAATAAATTCGAAAGATTCTCCCAGACCGTTTTTGAATTGCAACATTATTTGATATTTATGAGGGACACATTTAAAATTAAGAGAAACAAATAAATAAAAAAAAATATTTTGCTTGTTTTAGAGGAAAATATTTTTTATTTCTATTTTTTTGGTTTGATATGCTCAAAGGCACATAGTCAAGCATCGTTGAAATGTCACTTCTCGACTATTTATCCCCCCCTCGTTGTCTATGTTTTGTGTGCTTCCGTATGTCAAGGGATTGTTAGTTTTAGAAAAATTCTACACCAAAATTGGCAAATTGTGTGCCTGAAGGAAACCCCTTTCACAAAAATATTTCATAACAATTTTTTTGAATAATTTTGATTGGAGAAATAGAAATATTGTTTTAGCATTTTTAAAATATACTACTCACTATGTCGAATGTCCATAGATGGCTGCTGTATTAAAATTGTAGTTCTAAAATTGAATGCATTCCAAAGAAAGGGGGCAAAAATCAAGCCGTTTTATGTGTGACCTTTAAAATATAGTACACGCTGCAGAAGTGGCACAAAACACTTTTTTGGGTTCTGACACTCTAAACACTCTAAACACTTGCGTACATATATCTCTATGTATCGTAAATATTTCTTATTTTGAATTTATCTATTTCTATACATAATTGAAATTGGGGGCAAAAATATAAATAAAGAATATATTGCACTTGGTCCTCTATTGACAATGACAATGGCACTTTGATTTAAAACTTTGAAATACTTTTTCAATTATCAAAATAGAAATACACAAAACACTGCAATGAAATTTTTATTTTTGTTTTGTTTTTTTTTTTTTTTTTGTAAACTTAGCACAATATTCCACGCATATATTCAAAGATATTCATTTAATGAATCATAATTAACTCGTATGAATAAATTACAAATGACTTTAACTAAATTGATTATTTGGCATGAAACGAATCAACAGGCAAGAAGGGAACTACTCGCGCCAACGATTACAATTTGAAAGCACTTGCACGACCATTGTCATCCGGTCGACCGTCCTTTTAATCCCAGCCGAATATGCAAACTGCATAGCTATGGTTGTTTTCAGGGGCTGAATGCACTCGTTCGGATACGTAACTAAAGCTCGAGTAGCAGAACTTTCGCATTAGAATCATGTTGTTGACGAACTCATACGAATACTATGTGTAGATAGAGCAACAGTTCAGCATTGAATCGGGGCAACAGAAGCGTGTAATTTCTTCTTTTAGTACCATTCAATGTAGTGGCCTGCAATAAAACAAGGGAAAGAAAATTAATTAAAAATATAATTAAATATATTGTTTGAAAATTTATTGATGATACGTAGTTGCTACTAAAAACAAAAAACAACGAGAACTACCTAAAGGGCATTTTGTTTCGGTACAGGTATGCAAATTTGATTCCCTTGTATTGGGAATGAATATGCGTTTTTTATCTATTTTAAATTTGTTCAAAAAAATGAATTAATTACAAATATAATCTCAGTTTTCTAAGTGAAATATTTTTTTTATTAAAATTGTAGTTTGAAATATTCAAGAATGTTTAGCTCCTAATAAGAAAAAAAGATATTTTATATCTTTTAAATTTTCACGCATTTTTTGGGGGCATGTGCAATACGGCCAGGTGAGGAATCAGTATCATAGATTCAGGACAACGATTAGGGCAGCATATCAGGTACTGCAGACGAAGCTTCGAGACTGTGCAAAATGCTTTCAAAAGAGACGAGCGTCTTTAACTTTCTAACGAGGGAACGTTGGCTGAAAGCAGCCAGGAAGTCCTGGTTACGTTGGTGGAAACCCATTTCCCTGGATCCACACTATCAATTGGCTCCGGCATGCTACGGCACACTGAAAACATTATTTTCTCTCTCTCCGAAGAGGAAATAGGTGTTCTTACCAACAGGAAAAAACTACGGTCGGCAATCCAGTCCTTTAAACCGTATAAATCTCCCGGCCCAGATGGTATTCTACCGGTTTTGCTTCAGAAAGCACCGAAGGCTTAACCCATAAAATTATGGGAATTCTTAGACACAGTCTAAAACCAGAATATATTCCTTTAGCGTGGAGCGAAGTTAAGTATACATACTTAAAGCTGACTGGATTTCAAACCAATAAGTCTGTCATCACTTATGCTTAAAACCCTAAAGCGTTTATTGCAAATTCATATCAGGAACGGATGCAGCAACGGTTTCTTTTACCAATTTACAGCACGCTTACATGAAAGGCAAATCTGTAGAAACCGCCCTACATGAGGTGATGGGGAAAATTGAAAGAAGTCTACACTTCGGTGAGTTTGCGATGGCGACCTTCCTCGATATAACATAGAACGAGCCTTTAATAACGTAAATGTCAGCGTAATCAGAGGTTCTACCTGTCCTGAGGGCGGCTGAGCTGATGCAGATGACATCGGTATGCAATAGAGATATCGTTATCTGCATCGACAGCCAGGCTGCTCTTAAGGCAATGGAATCAACCGACATCAGCTCTAATACAGTCAGGGGCTAACGCAAAATGCTCAAAGCATTATGCATTCAGAACCGGGCGAGACTATGCTGGGTGCCATAGCACTGTGGTATAGAAGAAAATGAACAATCGGACGAGCTTGCAAGGCGAGGATGGTTGCTAACATCAAACCACCCCTCTGCACAGTAAGAGGCACTATCGAGGAAAAGACAATAAAGTCTGCCAATATTAGGTGGTCGAATTTGAAAGGACATGGGGTAACCAAATCTCTATGGCCACTTCTCAACTGAACAGGGAAAAGCTTAGGACTTTAATAAGAATCCTGACAGCACACTATCCCTTGCTGAAACACGCAAAGAAACTGAAAATGACAAATACGTACATTTGTAGATTCTCTGGCGATCTACATGCTATCAAGGGCATAACACACATATAGTGTGAATGTGAGGCAATATCGCGTAGCCGAAGCGAATTTTTAGGCAAATATTTCTTTGAAACTTAGAGGAAAAAGACGGCATGGATTTCAAAAGCCTTCTTGGCTTTTGTTAAGAAATCGGAAATTTTACCAGGGTGATCGCTTAGGATTTTTCCACTTGAAGTTAAATTTAACTTGTGCCACAGTGATCGCGATGCGCTCGTTTTGGGTCCTAGTGTAAGACTATACACAAGGGGACAACAGCAATTAGACTTGAGTTGGTGGAGGCGTACAGATAATCATCATAAGAGAACTGCAGTCGATCACATTCAAAATAACATTTGTCTTTAGTAAGAATACAGCTTACCGACATCACGCATCAAGTACTAAAAGGCACAATTAAGATATCTCTGTTCTTCAGGGTATAAATGTAGCCAAAACATGGAATCGCGGATGAATCCATAACTAACTGTGGGTGTGATAGTGAAAAAGGGAGCGACTTTAACTTTGGACTATTTTGGAAATGAGAAAAAAAAACCCAATAATAACATCAATGAAATACAAACACATTCTGAAGGGCAATGTATCTGCGACGGACACGACAGCTAAGCTGAGCTTGAGGAAGTTCTTAACCCTTCGTTAGTGTGGTGGGGTGTGACATACCCCAGAGCTACTTATTTTTGCTCTTAAATCTTTTCCAGTTAAAGAGAATGTACTTATTTTACGCACCGTGTTAGTAATCAGTTGATCGTGAGAGCCCTGGAAAATCGGTTGGGGTGTAACATACCCCAGCACACTAATATCGTAACTTTTTGTGTACACTTTTTTTTAAGTCAAATAAAAATCTGAACGTTTTATGCATTATTTATTATTATTTATTTAATTTAAGAAAACAGATAAATGAAATGACGAAACGGTGTTGGAATCATTGTTGCTTGATGAGTGTTAAACTCGTCATACACAATGAAACGTGGAACATTGTTAGCGCGTACGCTCCACAAAATGGATGCGACCAATCGTTAAAAGATAAATTTTGGTCAGAGTTCGGTAATTTGCTTAGAAATATACCTATCGATGAGATGCTCTTCGTAGGCGGAGATTTAAATGACCACGTCGGAGAAACAAATGTTGATTATGAGGACTGCTAAGGCGGTAAAGGCTTTGGAACCAGAAATTCAGCTGGCGAAGACATCCTTGTAGCGTGTAGGGCTTACGGCTTAACCATCTTAAATACAATGTTTATTAAACATCAGCGACATCTTATCACCTATAGCAGCGGAGGCCACGAAACGCAAATAGATTATCACCTCTGCAAAATGTCGATGAGAAACCGTGTTAAGGACTGTAAAGTAATACTTGGAGAATCGCTAGTAAGCCAACACCGTCTGCTCATTACAGAATTTTTCACAGCGGAACCACCGAAAACCCGGGCATCGTTTGGAAAGCCAAAAATCCGGTGGTATAATCTATTGAAGGAAAGAAGCGCAAGATTTATCGCACTGGCTAAAGAAGTACTTCACAATATAAACGGTATCGCAGACTCACTTAGCCCGCAAGAAATGTGGAAAGCATGCACGAAGAATGCATAACACTCGCAAAGTCCCATCTGGGGACTATATCGAAGTTCCATCACGTCGGCAAAGAAACATGGTGGTGGAATGACGAAACCAAACGAGCTGTGGCCGACAAGAAGAGTGCATTCCAAGCGTGGACAAAATGCGATCGGAGCGACGATATCGAAAAAGCTCGACTGGCTCTTGAATACGAGCGCCTTAAAAAGATCGCAAAGAAAGTCCTGGCTCGAACTCGAGCGACAGAAGCGGAAAACCTGTACCAGGAGTTGGAACAAATATCCTCACGATCGGCAGATAGAAGACAAGCTATTCAAGAAGTTCAAACGTCGTACAGCACTAAAATGCCAAATATTTTTAAGCTCGCTGCACAGAGGAGAAAAAATTCAATGGAAATAACCTCGCCGAAATACATCAAAAACGCAGACGGTCGTTTACTAACAAATGAAAAGGAAATTTGTGACCGGTGGCTTGAATACTGCAAGGAGTTGCTTAACAAACAGTTTCCACGTGATATCGTGCCGACAGCTGGTCTATTCGAGGAGGAAGTTTCGGACTTTTCAATCGAAGAAATAAGTATAGCAATTGGAAAAATGAAGCGAGGGAAAGCGGCGGGACCAGATAGCGTTCCATCAGAGTTTTGGTCGAAGATGGAGGGGATCGGCAACGAATGGCTATCGAAACTTTTAAATAAATTAGAATGTGGACAACCTATGCCGAATCAATGGAGAAGTAGCTTCTTGGTTCCATTATTCAAAGGAAAAGGCGACACTCGAGAATGCAACAACTACCGTTCAATCAAGCTTTTGTCACACACAATGAAAATCGTCGAAAAAGTCTTAAACGAACGTCTTCGGCAAATAATAAAGCTCGATAATAGCCAGTGTGGATTTGTTGAAGTAAGATCGACGGTGGACGCTATCCAAAGCCTACGAATAATAATGGAAAAGAACCGAGATTCGTCTAAGGATTTACACATGGTATTTATCGACCTCGAGAAAGCATTCGATCGAGTGCCTAGGGATCTCATATGGGCCGCGCTGAGGTCTCAAAACGTACCGGAAACGTATATTAGAATAATACAAGACATGTACGGAAACGTGAAAACTGCGGTTAAAAGCTCTGCTGGACTAACGAGAAAATTTCCAGTTAATGTCGGAGTGCATCAAGGAAGCGTACTTAGCCATTTCCTCTTTAACGTAGTATTCGACTACCTTTTAAAAGACTGCATGCGCGAAGCAAATGCAACACCAATTCTCTTTGCTGATGACGCAGTTATACTTAGCGATAACGTCGAAGATTTACAGAACGCCTTAGATTCATGGAGAAATGCGCTAGAGAGAAACGGGTTTAAAATAAGTCGTTCAAAGATGGAGCATTTGACGTGCGCATTTGCGCATCCGTTGCGACCTGTTCCGGATATAATGTTACACGGAATAGTTCTTCCGAAAAGCACTATCTTTAAGTGCTTAGGATCAATCGTTAACATGGAAGCGAAATGTGACGACGACGTAAACCACAGAGTGAGTGTGGGATGGATGAAATGGCGGGAAATTTCGGGAATCTTTTGCGACCGAAAATTTCCACTTAAATAAAAGGGGAAACTCTACACCACGGTTGTTAGACCAGCTCTTATACACGGTTCACAGTGCTGGACAATGTACGAAGCGTTTAAAAACAAAATGACGGCAGTGGAAATGAAAATGTTAATGATGTCTAGTGGAGTGAATCCACTATCCACTAATCCAACGCGATTGCATTAGATCTACGCGTATAAGAGGAAGTCTACATATAAAGAATTCGATAACCGAACAGCTTGAGGCGAATAGAATAAGCTGGTATTGCCACGTTCAAAGAAGATCTGCGGAAAATCCGGTTAAAAAAGCACTATCAACTACGGTCACTCCAAATGTAAGAAAACGAGGTCGGAAAAAGATTTCCTGAATTCCTCAGATGGCAAATGCGCAACAACGCCTGGGGCTAACCACTGAAGCGATCCAGGACCGTGCATTATGTTGACACGTTCTGCGGTCTGCGACATTAGCCAACCCCATAAGCGGAGCAGCAGCGATGCAGTAAAAATGGGAGACTCGTTACGCATAAGTTCGTATAACGAGGAAAGGGTTAATAAAAGGATAAGAAGAAATGTCATATGAAAGAGAACAAGGACACTTGATTCCTTGTCAGAAAATGAAGAAGTTTAGGAAATACATATATTAAACAGGCGAAGACGATGAGGAGTAAAGTGTTGAACCAGATGGTGACTGTAAGACGATTTGTTTTGATAAAATAAGTCGAAATGGTCCAAGAGTTCAGCCAACAGAAATGCTTGAACTCGTGCAGAAAATATAATAATTCATTTACCTGGTGTAAAAGGCATGGCAAAAGAAACATATACGCCACTAGATTGCTGGCTTCTTTTTATTATGGAACACATGCTTGATAACATTGTATCTTATACAAACTTTAAATAAACAAATATTTCCGTTAAAGTTGATGCCAATCACCAATATTTAGTGAAACAAGTAGACAAGAAAGAAATAAAAGCTCTCTAAGGCTCACTTTATTAAGATGGATTAAACAAATCGAATAGACAGAATCTTTCAGACCTTTGGAGTACGGCACTGGCACTGGCATTGAATTATTTCGATCGACAATGTCATTGCAAAGATTTTATATTTTGATACAATCTCTCCGATTTGATATATCAAAAAAAGCAAAGCACAACGCTTACAATAAGTTGGCTCCCATCAGGACCATATTCGATAGCTTTGTCGACAATTGTAAAGCACATTATTCACACAGTGAGTACCTTACACTCGATGAAAAATTGAAGTCATTTAGAGGTTGCGTATCATTTCGACAGCTTCTGCCAAATAACCCGCTGAATATGGTCTGAAGATATTTGCTTTTGTAGACTCGAAAAAATTGTATTGTGTAAACATGGAAGCATACGTTGTGATGCATCCAGAGTGTCCTTTTCGACAGAGTTGAGCGTTTGATAACACCAGTATCTGGAGCCAAGCGAAACATTACATTCAATAATTGGTGCATTACATTCATTATCTATCCTCTAATGATTAATCTTTTAAAAACGCATCATCTAACCTCAGTTGGTACGGTGTGAAAAAACAAAAGGGAAATACCGTCAGCTCTACTTAATATCCGAGCGAGAGAGCCGTGCAGTTCGTTGTTTGCATTCAAACAAAAAATCACTGCTTTATCGTATGTTCCAAAAAAATCGAAAAATGTTATCCTCTTTTCCAAATTGCCTGAAATAATCGAATTTTACAATTTTACGAAAAGCATTGTAGACACTTTAGATGAACTATCTGCAAACTACAGCGTGTCAAGAAATGGTCGACGTTGGCCTCTTATAATATTTTTTTTATTTTTAAATACTGCTGCTGTAAATTCTCAGGTTGTTTATAAAACAAATACGAACATGTTTTGAAAAAACTTGGAATTCAGCTTATATCGGAGTTTCGGAATGAGAGAACACAAAACCCGTGCATACCACGAGGACTACGTGAAATTAAGAATGCAGAATGTAGTGAACTTGCCTCTTAATAACGCAAAAATAGGGCAAGATGTTTTATTTGTCAAAGAACCAAGAGTTTTTTATATTATTTTTTATATAAAACAACTAAAATGTGATGTTTTCTGTCCTAATAAAGAAACATAACTTCAAATCCTAATTTGCATAATAAATTTAATTTAAAAGAAAAACCATAAGATTTTGACCAATTTTATATTTGGGCTATATAGTATAATATACCAAAACACCACTCGAGTAACTTTTTCTGGCCACACTAAAGAAGGGTTAAGTCCTCCACTATTAATCTACAAAATGGGGCCACATACTGCACCGCTTGTTTTGAGGGTAATGATAAAGCTGCGGAGCTCTTCCCTTATTAATTTTATGGAATCTACGCTTAATCCAAATAATACTCTCTAATGCCTTAATGTCAGTTCGTTCAAATCAGATCACGGTCAACTCAGAGCACCATACAACATCTCCTATCTACCTAGCCTTATTCATATTAAAGACTATGGTGAGATTAGCCGAACTGGACAAAACTGTTGCGAATGCATTCTCTAACCAGACAATATTCTTACTAACGTGGAATGTCTGTAAGCGTGTGCTCCCAAATCTAATGGGGAGAATTGAAGGCGTACTCGTTAGGCATTTTTATCGACATTTAAGGTTACTTGGGTAGTAGAAGTGTAGTACTAACTTACAGTCCGTTTTATGAGATTGTATACGGCAAAACTCGTTTATGAAAAACGGTTTGGAAGTGGCATTTGCAATAGCAGATAAAAAAAATACTTCAGCTAAGATGCTTTGAATAAAAAAATTTAAAGAGTGTTCAATTTTTGTCAGAGACGGAAGTACGAGTATTTTAAAATGAGTGTCGCGTTTGCATCACGTTATGAAGCAGTATTTTTGTGCACGCATCCAAAAGGACCGAAAATGTCATACGGAGCAGCTGCTAAATACATGAAAAAGTCAAAAGCATTTGCTAGCAAGTGGATGCACCGTTATTCCCAAGTTAAAAATGTGGATGATTTGCCGGATCGTGGGTCTATGCCAAAAACAACAAAAAAGCAGGTCAAAATGATTCTACGTGTGTTTGAAAAAAATCCTCTTCTATCGTTACGTGGAGGACAAGGGATTTTATGTAAAAGGGGTCTAAATGTGTGTTGTGATACGATTCGAAGACGTTTAATAGCCAATAATGTAAAGTTTCGAAGCACAATAAAGAAACCACTACTGTCAAAAAAACACGTAGAAAAACGACTCAGTTGTGCCAAGGAGAATTTGGACAGAGATTGAAACAACATTATTTTTTCGGATGAAGCTTCTTTTTGGGCATGGTCTCCTATCACTCATACCTGGTGTACACAATCCAATAAATTAATCCAGCGGACCGTCAAACACCCGGCAAAGGTGCACGTTTGGGAATGCTTCTCAAAACAAGGATTTGGCAATTTGTCAATGTTTACAAGTAACTTAAATTTATATAGAAGGCTTTATAAGAAGGCTTTATTACTATCCGCCCAAATGTGGTTTAAAAGAAGGAATGAGAATTGGTTACTGCAAGAAGATAATGACCCGAAACATCGCAGTCGTTTGTGCAAGAAACAAGAAAATGACGTCGATGTTTTAGATTGGCGATCACAGTCGCCGGATGCAAATCCCATTGAAAATGTTTGGGCATTCATGAAGCTAAAGCTCCAAGGAAAGAAGATCTCGACGGTCAAATAATTATCACGAAAAATACGAGTTTTATGGAGATCTTTGTCTCAAGATTATGCTATAAGATTAGTAGAAAGCATGCCTCGAAGACTCCAAGCAATTATTGATAATGGAGGAGAGTGGACAACATATTAATTGAAAAACATTCAAGTAAATAAACGAAATAAACCAGTACAATTGATTTTTTTTTATTATTATAAGTTCTTCTTTAATTTTTGCCGTGTACGATGTTATCAAACAGACTGTAGTATGTGTAACTCAAGCAAACAACACGACGTACACGAATGCACGAATAAAAGCACAGCTTGTAAATTGGATCCTGATTGTGGGTATAGAATGCGGGGCTTGCCTGCAAGGTAGTGTTCTGTCTCCACTTCTGTGCTGCATATAAGTCGACTCACTGCTTAATGCTCTTCATAGTTCTAACGTCTATACTTATTTCCATAACTAGCTGGAATGTCTGCTCTTAAGCTTAAGAAGCCCTACTCAATTGATGCACTAGAAATGGGCTTTCACTATTTTATAGATAACTTCATGCCATTACTACTTTGATATGATTTCGGACAGGTAGTCACAGCGATTGGCAGAAATAAAGCATTATCTGGAAGTCGAAATTCACTTTTTTGAGCAGTAAGAGCTTTAACAGATTATTTAATAAGGACATACATATTTTGCATTTTAATACAAGCGAACTCTTTAACTTTTTTTATGATCTGGCAATGTCAAACCGACAATCAAGGTTTGCATTTGAAAAATATTGCATTAAAAATTACTGCCGATATTCTAAGTCGGTGATCGCAATATTAAGAGCGTTTACTCCAATTTTTTGTCGTCATAATCGTTTTATTAAAGAAGCCGTGCGTACTATAGTAAATAAATTCGAGTCAACATATTTACTTTCAAATGAATCTGTGCCAGTAAGACATGCGAAAATATGGCAGACGTTATTGTTTCAGTTCATAATGAGCCAATAATTTACACCTCGTTCACAGGAATTGAAAATCAAATTAACTCAAGAACTGCAGCCTCTTGATCATTTGAAGCGCCGAAATACCTTCGATAAGCCTCTACAAAAGTTTGAAGAAAATTACGAGTATGTATCTCATCGAAAAACAGCTTCAGCGAGAAGCTCGTTTTTGGCTTAGTGGCTTCGTCAGAAAGCAAAATATGCCTTTTGGGACAGCAACAAACCCACGTGTGCTTTAGAAGACTCCTCTGCATCTACAAAAAGTAACCATGTAGTATGGATTTCATGCCGGAGTGTAATTGGGCCGTATTTTTTCGTAAATAAAAATGATTGTCATGTTACGATCAATAGACTTCACTATCGTGTTGTGATTTTTTTTTTTGGCCAGAATTGGATATACTTCACATCAGTGATATGTGGTTCCAACAAAATATTGTCACATTCTACAGAGCTGATCAAACAATTGATGTATTGAAGGGGAAGTTCGGTAATCTTGTATTCTCGAGAAATAGTCGGGCATACTATATATCGGTAATAATGCAACGAATGTTCATTATCTCTGGCTTACTGGTGGACTTAAAACTTGATAATCCGAATATGCCAAATCACACGGTTTTGGCAGCCAATTCACAAGCCCATTATGCGAAATCGTGCGCTGATCTAATAGACTATGACATGTTGCAGCAATAACTCCATCCGTACAGTGATTTTTTTCGGATGCAGTGGCCGGCGGCGTATCAATAAAGGTTTGTATAAATATTTTATACTACAAATGTTGTAATTATGCTTTGTAGATACTCCAACAAAAATTGAGCCTCATCTCCAAACGAAATTTTGTGATAAAAAAGCGATTCAAGAGTTATTTTGTTATTTTCGACCAATTCACTGAATGAAGTACAACACGATAGTTCATTTCTTGCACGAGTTGAATCTTATAAGATAGAAAACCAAGATCTTTTTGAAATTTTTATAAAGTTAATAGATACAGCTACAGTTGCTGCACATGACGGCGAATTGATTCATTTGCTTCCTACTTCATACAACGTTTCATCGCAACAGCTACAGTCTTTTCGGTGCCCACTGTAAGTCGTCTAGACGAATCCGTATCAATTTAAGAACCCGTGGTGTGGAAATGATCCATGGCTATTCGAATAACTTGCTTAGATAGACATTTTTCTTTTATTAACTCTTTCCTTGTTACACGAACTTATGCGTAACAAGTTTCCCATTTTTTCTGCATCGCTGCTACTCCGCTTATGGGGTTAGCTTATGTCGCAGAGCGCAGTACGAGTCTACATACCGCCTGGTCTTGGATCACTTCAATGGTTAGTCCCGGGCGTTGTTGCCCATTTGCCATCTGAGAAATCCAGGAATTCTTTTTCCGACCTTGTTTTCTTACAGTTGGAGTGACAATACCAGCTTATTATATTCGCCTCAAGCTGTTACCGAATTCTTTACAAGTGACTCCACTAAACATCCTTAACATTTTCATTTCCGCTGTCATCATTTTGTTTTTAAGTGCTTCATACATTGTCCAGCACTGTGAACCGTACATAAGAGCTGGTCTAACAACCGTAGTCTAGAGTTTCCGCTTCAATTTAAGTGGACCTTTTCGGTCGTAAAAGATTCCCGAACTTTCCCGCCATTTCATCCATCCTACACTCACACTGTTGCTTACGTCGTCGTCACATGTTAACGATTGATCCTAAGTACTTAGGGATAGTGCTTTTCGGAAGAACTTTTCCATCTAACATTATATCCGGAACAGGTTGCAACAGATGCGCAAATGGGCACGTCAAATGCTCCATCTTTGAACGACTTATTTTAAACCCGTTTCTCTCTAGCGTATTTTTTCCATAAATCTAAGGCGTTCTGCAAATCTTTGACGTTATCGCTTAGTATAACTGCGTCGTCAGCGAAAAGAATTCGTGTTACATTTGCCTCGCGCAAGCAGTCTTTTAACAGATAGTCTAATACTACGTAAAATATGATCACAAGTCACACGAATGTTTGAGCCATGTTTCACGTTTATGATAAAAATGATTTTGTTGTTTTATTATTGCACAGAAACTCTCAGCTATTGTTGGCCTTTAAATGGGGGTTTCCGAAGTTGCTGGATGCATATTTGAAATAAGGATTTGCATTTGCATCTTTACAAAATCCAATTCACACAAAAATTAAAGCCAACAAATGATCTGATCAATCTAACGATTGGTTATTAGAGCATGATGCCGAATTTCACTCAAAATCATAGTCCATGATTAAGCACATCCAATGTCAAGATGGGTACGTCCAGAAACAAAATTGTCGTATCTGGAGAGAAGAAAATCCTCTAATAATTTCAGAAAAATCATTACATCCACAAATATGTACTGTTTGATGTGGTTCCTGGGCTGAGCCAATCTGGAATCTTTGTCCATTTTTCTTCGAAGATGCAAATTAAAGAGCTGTAACTATCAATTGAGAGCACTACAGACAAACAAATTTTTTTGGCCTCAAATTAAAGAAAGAGACACAGACGATCTTATTTTTGAGGATGAAGCTACGAGTCACACAACAAGTGCAAACATTGAGCTATTGCGGACTAAGCATCCAGGACAACTTATCTCACATAATGGTGACATAAACTAGCCACCTCGATCATGCGATTTACTTTTGCAAAGTAGTGTCTATGTCAATAAACCAATAACAATTGCACAGCTGAAACCAACATTCGAAACGAACTTGATGAACATGCGTTTATGTGGGAACGAGTACTTAAAAAGTAAGGTTTTCCTATGAAGGCTTGTAGACGTATTCACACATAATTCTTAACATAATTCTAATATACTCGTATATTCATAAAAATTAAAACTCCAGGACGTGCCGCAATTCAATAAAAATACTCTAAATGTGGTCGATGGATTTTCTGGAAGTATCTGTACTCATGTAGGTATACCATATTAATTATTGATTCATGGACCACAAAAGACAAGAGAACTATTGTACACTGTTGTCGCTACTAAAAATCATCCTTGAATATCTAAGTTTACGTCTGTAAGGACTATAAAAAATACGAGTATACTCGTATATTTTGATTTTTTATGTACCTGTGGAGGCGTTGTTGCACCATTATAGTTTTGAAAGTCTATTTCACTTCCATTGTTCGGCTGAATATCTTTTTATATTTACTCAACAACTAAAATCCATGTTTCCATGGATTAGGATATGCCTCCATTTCCCAGATCTCATGACCTCTTTGCTCTTATTCGAGAACATGAATGAATCCACCATTTGGTTTCAATTAATTGGCGTGAGTTTATTTTAGTTCAGAAACCGTATGTGCACATTCGCAAGGTGCTGTTGAACTACAATTGAAGTGTGCTCCTGTTGGGCACTGATTTAGAAAACATTTCGGAAACAACCTACCATTCATAGCTATGATACCAAAAATGGCCCGCTGAAAAGAAGGAAATCCATTATTTTCTCTTCAAACTTTTCCTAGAACGCTGGTTCGCATGGTTTTTATTGTATATAATTGCATGCGCTTATGGTTTGTGTATGACCTCATATTTCCATGGAATGAGTTCTAACAATTAACGCTTAATTCTGCCACTTCTGCTGATTTCTATGTCTTACCATCAACTCGAATACACCCGTAGTTCCTTTGAATGTAACTGTCATGTTCGAAACATTAATAAATAGTTGTTACTAAAACTAATCATAAGTCCTATCTGAGGGAAGAAACGTCCAACTCTAGATAGATCAATTAATAAGCCATTAACGAAACATTATTTCTACATAAACAAATGTATGTATTACAACGTTTATCACCAATATATTCTAATTATGGTTGAAACGTTTTATATGGGATTTACTAGAGATACACATGTGCTTGTTACGGAAAGGTAAAGAGATTAATAACCCTCTTTCACGAGGTTAATTTATTTCTTTTTGTCGGAGGGATAATAACCCAAACTTGGTGTAAGGACATATGAACATAAATTATGATTTTGCTTGGTGAAACAAATTCATAAATCCCCTAAGGCGTATTTATCAGATAATACTTTATGAGTTTTGAACACACTCATATCTTTAAATTTTTTAAAATACAGGACGTGACAGTTTCCTGTCTTGGAATTTCCGTAAGAATGACTTTACGAACGTTGGAAGCGGAAGCTTTTGTGTAAAAATTAAAGGGCCGTACGAAACCTACAAAGAATTTTCTTTTCTCTTTTAATAAACACCATAAAACCGCCATGACTAAAAAAAAATTGGCAGAAAATACATGGAATTGTTGTAGTCATAATTAAATTAAAAAAATCTGTTTACAATTTTTTTTAAAGAAGGAAAGGATAGCGCGTCAGAATAATAAGCTTTATGCATATTTATTTGGTTAACCGATGTTCCGCCGAACATAAATACTTTGTGAGCTTTGTGGAAGTTCTCTTCTCTTCTTCTTCGTTGTCCCCTTGAAAAATGTCAAGGAAATCAACTACTTGGCGAGTTGCAGCGATTCGTGAATTCCCTGATCTAAGCACTGTAAAAGTCCTAGAGTAGTTTATCGGCAAAATGAATAGCTATAATCAATTCA
Organism: Volucella inflata; assembly: GCA_928272305.1. Taxonomy (NCBI): domain Eukaryota; kingdom Metazoa; phylum Arthropoda; class Insecta; order Diptera; family Syrphidae; genus Volucella; species Volucella inflata. Next base: position 77,051,155 of record OV743717.1, on the reverse strand, counting down.
TCAATAACTTCGCCCAAGTTGCCGTCCCACTTAACATTAGTTCGTTGGATCAGCCTTTTATTTGGGGGGAGCTTCAAAAAACGGCTTCCAATTAATTCAAAGATGACTTCTTGAATGTAACACGATTGGAACATTTTCGTGATGATTTTCCAACCACATTAGCCACGGACGCATCTTCACACGAAATTGGTGCCGTGATTTCTCAACAATTTTCTCAGACAAGACAAGAATTTCTGCCTCAATTTTAATTGGTTATTGACCACCAACCGCTGGGCACCATTTTTACTCCACCTAAGAAACTTTCACTTATGCCGAAACAGTGTCTCAAACTACAAGCACTCATTCTTATGGGATACATATCGTCCCATAAAACAACACGGAAATTCAGACTGCCTGTCACGTCTGCCAACGGGATCAATTTTGTTACCATATGGTTGAAAAAGAGCTCCGCATTAATTGACGATTTTCCTATAGATTCCCACACAATAGCCAAGGCTATGCAGAGTGACCCGGCTCTCGCAAACATCATCCTGAAATTAAATATTTCCTTATTACCTTATTTTGGTAGAAGACTTTTTTTTGAAAAACTTAATAACGTTCTTCTCTTCCACAGTGGAAGTCCCAAAGTAGTATATCCAAAACAGTTACCACCAAAGGTCTTGGCCCTGCTTCATCATGAATACTGGGGACTAACCCGCAAGGGGCAGATATCTCGATGGTATTGTTGGTGACCCAGCATCGATTGCGACATCACCAAGACTGTTTCCAGATGTTTTGCGTGTTCAAACAATGCAAAGAATTCACCACCATAGTACACCAGCTGACCGAGTACTAAACAACTGTGGGAACGAATACACATCGTCTTTGGTAGTCTACCAAAACGATTCAAGCGTTGCGGCCAATTTTCGCATTCGAGTGAGTTTCAGCATTTCTGTCGAAGCAACTCAATTGAGCTTATAACACCAGCGCCCTTCAACATAGGATCCAATGAAGCTGCTAAGAGGAAGTTGCGGACTTCTAGAACTGCTCTTCGAAATTTTTTTGATGAATTCACCACGGTGGGACAAAGCTCTCCTTGTTTTTCTTGTCACATATCGTCGTACACCAGATGATTTTAGAATTTCTTCAGCTGGAAAACTCCTTCGAATACAGTATCGCAATATTCTCTCTGCGATAGTCCCAGAAGCCAGCAAAGCAAATAAAAACAAAATTCTCAATTGGTGATCCGCTTTTCGTACACCAAGAGAAATAGATAGTTGCAGTTGTAAAGAAGAACTTAGGAAGGAGAATGTATTGTGTAAGAGATATCACAGCGACAATCCGACGCCACCAGAATGAAATTTCTGTCCCCAACTGAAACAAAAGACGCCTAGTCTTATCTTAATACGACATTACAACACAGATGTTGGTCAAGCAGCATCAAACGATGATAGGATAGATTTCAATGATTCTGAAGTTATGATTTATCTGAATTCACCACAAAATAAAGACAATCTTAATTCATCGCAACCAACTTCGAACCCAGCCCCAAAAATACGTCCTAGAAACATTGTAAGAGATTGGATACCCCACTGGAGTGTTGACGATCCTAGCGGCTTCGAAAACAGGTCGTATTTTGTCCAAATTAATTGAGGAGGAAGCTAATATATACTGGCAACATTGCTGTTATTCTTTTGAAACTTTAGTAAGGCTAATCTGTTTTGTCACGTAGACATCTTCTGTCAATATATTCCAATTTTCAATACAAATTTTGTATGAAGTAATTTTATTTTGATTTGCTAAGACCACGATTTCTAATAAAATGTGATTTAATTTTAACTTTAGTTGGTGAAAAAGGGGCTGCCATTAAGTATAATTGGCCATTGCAGTATAAGCCAAAATACCTCCAATACCCCTGTTGCATATCCAGGTTCTCTTGATAAATTTGTTTGCGAGTATCTTTTGGTTCTATTTACTAGATAACAGCAGAAAAAGGTGTTTTAGTTGCCGGCTCCCATTGACATGATCTTGTTTTTGAACATGCCGCAAAAATTAACTCGGACAGTTATAAGTGACTCCAAGTTTCAGCCAAACAATCTAAAATGAACATAATAGGCTTTCTAAACCAAGTCGTTCTGCAAAATTCTCAGTTCATCAGATCAACATTGATCGGCCTACAGAAGCGAAGCAGTATTCCCAGTTGTTCCTGTGCAATGTGCTCAATTCCTTTACCTCACTTAGATGTCCCAATGGCCTACTTACTTTAGGTGGCGCTACAGTCCGGGGTGGACCTGGGCCTCAGTCAACAAGCTTCTCCAGCCAGCTCGATCCCTGGCTAGCTGCCTCCAGTTTCGCACGCTAAGTTGGCTGAGGTCCTCTTCCACTTGCGTGCGCCACCTGAGTCTTGGCCTTCCTCTACTGCGCTGTCCCTCGGGGGCGGATTCGAAGACTTTTCGGACCGGAGCATTGGTGTCCATGCGCTCTACATGACCCAGCCATCTCAGTCTTTGGATCTTCACTCTTCTGGCTTGGTCCATGTCGCTGTACAGTCCATACAGTTCGTCGTTGTATCTCCTCCTCCACTCACCGTCAATGCAGACGGGACCGAAGATCGCCCGAAGAATTTTTCTCTCGAAGCAACCAAGAACACTCTCATCCATTTTTGATAATGTCCATGCCTCTGCGCCATAGAGCAGGACCGGGATTATTAAAGTCTTATAAAGGGTGACTTTTGTTGTCCGAGAGAGGGCTTTGCTACTCAATTGCCTTCTTAACCCAAAGAAACAGCGGTTGGCAAGAGTTATTCTTCGCTTGATCTCAGCGCTCCGTCTCAATACTCGCGAAAGCGCCACTTACATCACGCTGCTTTCTCCCGATTACGTCATTATCGTCGGCGTATGCGAGTAGTTGGACGGACTTTTGAAAGATAGTGCCTCTTGTGTTTGCTCGTGAAATTTACACTATTCCTTCAAGTACGATGTTGAAAAAATCGCATGACAGCGCATCGCCTTGTCTAAATCCTTTCTGGACATCAAAGGTCTCGGTAAGATCTTTACCGACCTTGATGGAGCAGCGTGCACTCTCCATCGTCATCCTGCACAGACGGACGAGTTTGGCAAGGATGGCATCTCTATAGATGCTGTCATACGCGGCCTTAAAATCGTTGAATAGGTGGGGTGTATCGATCTGTGAAGCTCATGGGTCTTCTCCAAGATCTGCCGTAGTGTGAATATCTGGTCGATGGTGGACTTTCCTGGCCTGAAGCCACACTGTTATGGACCTATCAGGTTGTTGACGAACGGCTTCAGGCGTTCACACAATACGGCGGATAAGATCTTATATGCGATGTTAAGGAGACTGATGCCTCTGTAGTTGGCGCAGTTCAGAGGGTCTCCTTTCTTAAGAATTGGACAAACAATGCTGAGGTTCCATTCATCGGGCATACTTTCGTCCGACCATATTTTACAAATGAGTTGGTGTATGCTCCTTACCAAGTCATCGCCTGCCGCTTTGAAGAGCTCGGCAGTCATGCCATCCGCTCCAGCAGCTTTGTTAGACTTAAGCTTCGATATGGCTATCTTCACTTCATCCAGGTTGGGTGGACGGAATTGTTGGTCATCATCGTCCAGGTTGAAAGGTTGATGTCCCAATAGCATTAGTTTGAAAATGCAACCAATACAACATTGACTATAACCATCGAATTGTAGTCATTAAATTTTTCAAACTGTTGAAGCAAAATCTTTGCTATTTTTTAGTGAATTTCAACAACTTCAATGCATCGAAATCTGGATTTTTACAGTTAAATTAATGGTGTAGCTTTTGGAGTCATTTTTGACTTAAGACGGACTTTATACAATGACACCTTTATACTTTACATAGAGTTTAAATTGGCAAATTGGATGATATGCCGTATGTGACAGTTTTGAGACCGTATCCTTTGATCCGTATCGTTTTCTCTCCACAAGATACGGATATCGATCCTCCTGATTGACTTAAATCTGTGAAGACGATTTGAAACGACCTCCATCGAAGGAAGGAAAACAGACACTTTTGAACCATTGGGTCGGTCATCATGATGCTGTTTATTGACTCTGCAGATGTTGTCGTAGCCGAAGGGTCGAATACCACTCTCAGCTTGGTAGTAGTGCTGTCTTCTTTTATTCCTTCGTAATGTTTTTAGAATATTCATCCCGAAGACTTTCTTTTCTTCCGAATCTTTGTGCTAACATAAAGAATCGCTTCGACCAAAACCATGTGATTACCCTTGTTACATGATCCTTCGAGCCGGATTAGCCATGATAGAGAAAAGTGATGAGTGAATATTGGTACGAGAGCAATATATACTAACAATTTAAGATCGTGCTACAAACACCGCACGCCAGACGATAATCATGGAGGAAGTACGTCCATTATGGACTAATTTCAAGAAAGACGAAGAGTCTCGGTACTCTGTAGAATACTTCTTTAGGAGACTAGAGCAGCTAGAAAAGTCCTGGATCAACTTCGAACAAAATTACGGGTATTTGGAAGATACACGAAAGACAAAGCGCTGCTTTGCAAGTACGTGTCCCATCAAAAATTCGTCGCCGTACAATAAGGAGAATTGTGCATAGAGATCCCGGATTGTTGGCTTACAAGGCACAATTGACTCAGAAATTTAAGCAGTACGACTACCCGTAAACAAGCAACATATGCATATTTTGCGTCCAGGAAATGAGAAACGGCAATGAAAGAAACGATACTATCAATCGAAAGCACTACCGGCGCATGATAACAAATCCTTTGGGCCAGACATTTTGGGTTGCAACAATTCTTACAATGTGCGGTCTTCAAATTTTACGAGGGCGGGTCAATAAGTCCGTGACTTTTGGATTAAAACACAGATTTTTTGATAAAAAAATAATTTTATTTTTCAACGTAGTCTCCCTTGAGCTCTATACACTTTGTCCAACGCTTCTCCAATTTTGTTATCCCTTCCAAAAAAAATGATTTGTCGAGGTCCTCAAAATAGGCCTTTGTTTGCGAGATGACTTCATCATTTGAGTCAAATCTTTTTCCACCAAGCCATTTCTTCAGGTTTGGGAACAAGAAGTAGTCGCTCGGAGCCAAATCTGAAGAATAGGGTTGATGAGGGAGCAATTCATAGCCCAATTCATGGATTTTTGCCATGGCAACTGCACATGTGTGCACCCTTGCATTGTCTTGGTGGAAAAGAACTTTTTTCTTGGCCAAATGAGGTCGTTTTTTTTTCAAATCATCATTGAATCGGTCCAATAAGTTGGCATTATATTCCCCATTGATTGTTCTTCCCATTTGAAGGTAGTCAATGTGGATTATCCCGCGTGCATCCCAAAAAACAGTCGCCATAACTTTATTGGCTGACAAACCCACCTTGGCCTTCTTTGGCGCCGATTCACCCTTAGAAACCCACTGTTTTGACTGTTGTTTGTTCTCTGGTGTGTTGTGATGGATCCATGTTTCGTCCACGGTTACAAAACGGCGCAAAAACTCCTCCATATTGCGATTAAACAACGCCAAACCTTCCTGTGAAGTTGTTACACGATTGCGTTTGTGGTCGACTGAGCAAACGCGGCACCCATCTTGCGGAAAGATTTCTCATGCCCAAGTGATCATTCAAAATTGACACCACTGAGCCATGCGAGATCCCTACGGCTTCCACAATCTCTCGCACTTTCAATCTTCGGTCGGCCAACACCATATCGTGAATTTTTTCGATTGTTTCGGGTGTAGAGACCTCAACTGGGCGTCCAGGACGTTCGGCATCTTCAGTGCTTGTACGGCCACAACGAAATTCAGTAAACCACTTTTTTACCATTGAAATCGATGGTGCAGAGTCCCCATAGTATTTATCAAGCTTAGCCTTGGTCTCGGTAATGGCTTTTTTTCGCAAGAAATAATGCTTAATAAGCACACGAAATTCACTTTTTTCCATTTTCTCCTCAAATTAGTGAGTATTCTGATAAAAATAGCTGTCAAACACAAACTAACTGACGCAGCAAGTTTAAATTTTGACAGGAGTCAACTGATAGATGCCTGTTGACAGGAGCAGTGTTGCTGTTTCAGTAAAGAGGTCAGAAATTCAAAAAGTCGCGGACTTATTGACCCGCCCTCGTATCAGTGGTTTTCCACGTTCTTCGTTTCTCCCGTCAAAATCGCCATTTTCGATTTTTTTAAACCTTTCAGCATGCTCACCATGAGCCTCGCCAATTTTCTTTTTATTATAACAGAAAATCAATGCGACATGTTCAACGCTATTACAAACTAATCTGAGCTGTTGAAACTTGTAATGTTGTGAATTGAAAAAGTCGACAAAGAAGTGGCAACGGTGAAGGTAACTACATTGACACCTAGGGACATCTATGGGTAAATTCTGATTTCACATACTTGGTAAGAGAGCGCACATAATATCCTCAGCACTGACTGTGACTGCTTAAACACATTGCTTTGCTCAGCTCACGTCTAAAAGACATAGTGAAAGAGCCAAATGCTACTTGTGCAGGGGCACTTCTCGGCTTCAGCGATCTTTGAGTTCTTAGGGTTTTATTTTTTCTCCAAAGAAATTAATGTTCTTTAATGTAAAGAACATGACTTGCTTCTGCAGTGGTCTCGTGCGGACGATCGACTTATATGCAATATATCAGTCGCATTCTCTTTTCACTGATAAGATTACACGAATCATTACACTAATGTTAACGAAATACTAGACAATAAGTGTTGGGCAGAAGTTTGGCTGTTTGTTGCGATGGTAGCCATTTAATGTTAAAGTTCCTCGCAGAATTTATGCATTGTCTTGGCATATGTGGCATCCAAAGACTTCCTTGTCTGCAAATAGGAAGTGTTCCACGTCTATTTGTGCCAATCAAAATGTTCAAATGTAAGTAATACTAGCCTTATGCCGATCGTTTGGTTGACTATTTTAATATCATGTGACCATGTTTCTTTGTAAATATTTGGATAAGGAAACTGTGCGTTTACTGCCCTCAGAAACTTGATGTTCTAAATATTCCATGTGCACACTCCTATGTGCATCGACTCGTAAACAATCGATGTCTGTTTCTCGTTTACTGCGGTTTTCAACTGTAAGTTCATCCATCTGCTTGTCGCTTAATTTTTTTTATGTTGTCTGTGCTAGTTAACCAGACGGTAGAACTCCAGGTAAGATCTCACTCCTAATTGAGGTTATAAAAAAATCTCCACCTGATATCGCTGTTGCCTATGTGTTGAAAATTCTCCAGCTGAATCTTCCATATTGTACTTTCTCTAGATCTAGCTTAGATACACCCGCTTGTGCTTAAGTAGATGCGACTGTTCAGTGAAATTTTTCCGGCAGAAATCAGTATATCACAAAGGAGTTAAAAAAATCGGAGACTACCCGCAGTCTTTAATAATCTAGCATTTGGAGAGGGAGAAATATCACCTATTGACAACCATACAACATGGGACAAGAAAACATATTTTTGAATCTACATGCCATCATCTTATAGCCCCAGCGTGTCGAAACAAATAGTGTGGGCTTAAATATGTTTCAAACAGATATGAGAAACTGTGATTTGTTTAACAGATGAATGATTACAAACAAACAAAGACTACAAAAAATCGTAGATGATGCAGATTTATCTCTCGCAGCAGATTTTAAGCAGCAACTACTTGATCTACGTTAAGTCAGCGAGGTGTCATCTCATAGTGGACAATGTTGTCATGTGGCATATTGAAATCTCCTTCAACATAAAAAAACCCAAGATCGCATTGGAAAAATGGGAATGGATACCATCTTTAGTAGAAGGCACTCATAAATTTATCTGCACTGCATCTACAAATGGACATCGGCTCGCTTTCTTCATCTTAATATTCATAAGGAGGTCATCAGACCAAAAATAAAACGGCAGCATAAACATAAATCGAAAATAAATTATTTCCTTTAACTACGAAGGATCGATTCTTTAGTATCGAATTGTATTTTTTCGAAAATTGTCATATAGGACAATGGAGACACTGTATAATGGGCTTGCTGGTATGATCAAGATATCAAAATGTAAGTGTTCATATGTGTAGTATCACTTGCTTTGAATCTGACGAAATTTCGATTTCTGTTAATGAGCCTTTCTGCTATGGTATTTTACTTGAAACGTTTTTCACTCTAAATCATCGATTTAAAAGCGCAAAGTTTGGATCCCATTTAACAGGCGGTGGTGGCATGTGAGCACCAACATTTAAGTGGAAATAAAAATGTAAATAAATTGACATAGTAATCTTATTTCCGTGACTGCACCATCATTATAAAAAAAATGTTAGCTATGTATGGTGTGTCCTGTCCCAATGGACTCAATGTAGTCCTGTATTATTTACAAAGATGTGGAATTTAATATGTCTGCCCCTTGGTACTTTTGCCTTCTTCTCCCAAATGCTGATTTGTGGTTCGTGACGTGAAAAGCCTTTGTTTCCAGTGATAGTCACGCAACATGGAAAGTATAAAAATTAAAAAAGAAAAACAACACGCTTTTGGAATTGATCTCACGCTATTTGCTTTGCCACTTAGGCCCTCTTGGACTTGGATTTATACATATTCGTAACTCTCCCTTTTATCCTTTATTCAAAAACACAATGAGATACTTGTGGTCGTGAGTAAATAATGAACAAATAGAAGACAATACCTCGAAGGCATTTCAAGAGCAACTCTTGTTTATCAAGTATTACGGGAGGATAACCAGAAAATAGGGACATCACTTTGGGCTTAAGTGTGTAAATCTGATAAAAGGAAAACCAATTGTGGCATTGTAATTAATGAAAGGAGACAAGTTTGACGAAGATCTTGGAAAACTTAAGCATCGACATGGTAATGCCGTAAGGAGTTAATGTGATTATAACTTTGCACACATTGCATCCACTTGGTTGAGTTTTTTAATTAAAAAAGCATTACCACCGATTTTCATTTATGAGTTTTCTGTTTTTATCTTTTATTTAAATCGATTCCAATCGCTGATTTATTAATGGGAAAATTGTACGAGAAAATGTTTAATAGGCGATATCGACTTTATTACATATGAACGTAAGAGTGTAGATACATTATTTTAATGATGTGCGGGTAATAATAATTGCTCGTACGTGATATATACTAGATAAATAATATATTCACATTGATTTGGCCTCAACAATTGCCCCTTCAGATTCATAAATGATAATAATGAAATGGGCGCAAGTATGGAGGCGTTAATAGGAGTGCGGGTTACAATTAAATTGGCTAATTTGTGAACGTTTCTATCTGAATGTTTACAAATTCGGTTAAAATAACCTAAGTTACAAATAAACTTGACTAGAAGCTCGCCAAGCTTCAGACATCTTTTAAGTTGGAGAACATGGAACGAAAATGGTCGAGCTTCTTTGTCGCAAATTTTCTTTGCCACGTCCTCTGCCCAAATCTTTAATGCTTATTAACGCGGAAGATACTACGAACCTTTAATTAAGGATACATGGTGCACTTGACATGAGGGAGTACGAGCTTGGCATATTAATGAAGCCCTGAAGCTGCTTGTAACTTGACCAGACAACACGAAGTGGACAAATTACTATTTTTGTGCGTAAAACCGCTGCTGGTGAATAGAATATTGATTGCGGATGCTGCCGGCGGCTTATATGTGATCGAGGGCTTAACAGAGTAAGCCCATAACGGGAGGAATGCCTCCGCTGTAACTGTGGATTTTGAGCTTTATAATGTGTTGAATGCTTTTAGTACAGGGTAGGCCGTTTGTTTCTGAAGAAAAGCATAAAAACAAAAGCATTATTTTAGTCCACTTTAAAAATCATTTATTTTGGTTCAAGGAGATTTGTTCCAACTAATTTTTAAAAATAATATTGCGTAAGTGGGCACCTTTAGCTTTGACAACCAAATGTACGCCGGCATTTTCCATGACTTTGGCCAATGTTTCTGACGATATGGCGGCTATTTCACGACCAACCTTGGCTTTCAGTTGAGCTAAAATCTTTGGCTTATTAGTGCAAACCTTGGATTTCAAATTACCCCACAAATAAAAGTCTGGTGGCGTCAAATCAGGTGATCTCGGTGGCCAGTCAAAATCACCACTTTTCGATATCAACCACCCGGGGAACAACGGTCGCAATAAATTGATTTTTGTTTTAGCTGTATGGCATGTAGCCCCATCCTGTTGATGGTTATTTTCACGAATAATGGGCATCACAAATTCCGTTATCATGGCTCGATAAGGCTCCATCATCGTTTTCGAAAAAATACTTTCTGATGATCATGTTCGCGCAAACACCGCACCAAACTGTAACTTTTTGGTCATAAAGAGGCTGTTCCTTAATTAATTGAGGATTTTAGGTGGCATATAAATGACAATTTTGCTTGCTTACGCCTCTTTTCAACGAGAAATGTGCCTCGTCTGTCACAATGATTTTTCGCCAAAAGTCAAGTTCGTTTTCAGTCTTTGGTGTAAATTGTCCTTTTGGTATAAATTGTCTTCGAATGACGCTTCCAATGTGATATGACATTTGTCGATCTGTCAGCGCTGTCAAAACTTCCAGCGTTGCTAAGAGTTACCAACACGGAAATAAAACCTAGAATAACTCTTGCCAACCGCTGTTTCTTCGGGCTCAGAAGGCAATTGAATATCACAGCCAGTAAGACCAAACTGACTTTATACAAGACCTTAATCATCGCAGTCTGGCTTTATGGCACAGAGACAGGGACATTATTTAAAAAAGGTGAATCTTCATCGAGGGGGCAAAATACTACGTGTTATTTTTTGCCCTCCTTTATATTGACGAGATATGGAGGAAGAGATTCAACCACGAACTGCAGGGACTGTATAATCATATCGGCTTAGTCAGACGTCTATATATTGAACGCCTAAGATGGCTCGGCAATGTGGAGCTGGAGCAAATGGACACCATAGGCCCGAATAATATTCAAATCCGAACCCCCGGGACTACGTAATAGACAACGCGTCGTCGTCGTCGCGACGGCCGAATCTATGGTGGTGGAACAAGTGGAAGGGGACCACAACCAACTTGGAATGCAGAACCGATGGAAAAATCGTGTAAGCTGGCGAGTCTTGTTGGTTGAGGCCCAGGTTCACCCCGGACTGTAGCGACACCTTAGAAAAGGAAAAACTGTGTTTATTGGATCATGGCTAGCAAGGCTCTCTTGTAAGTCGTAGTTGGATGTAGACTTGATCGATGATGGCTGACTGGAAATTATTGTGAAGAATAAGTGAAGTGGAAGAATTATCGGAAAGTTGAGCTATTTCTAAGGCCTCACTGAACTCTAAGTTAAGGATGCAAAGGTCCTCTAAACGCAGGATTTACTGAGCTTCGTAAGACGACCTCAGAAATGCATTGAAAACTCGCTCTACATCAGCTCTCACTATTAGGGGACCTTCCAACTTGCTCTCTAAACATTGTGGCTTGAGATTGGGATTCCAGAAAATGTTTTCAAAGCCTGAGCTTTATTTCTACAAGTTCATAACAAAAGTTGACAAGTTCGTAGTCTGATCTTCTAGCTCCAAATTTTCCAGATATTGCTCTTTTTATTATATAAATGCTCTGCAGTACGATTAATTAGAATACAACAATACGTCTGAGAGCATTTCAGCGTAAGAGTCCTTAATATGCTCATATCAACCACAAACGTCAATAATAACTGACAACATCATCAAAGAAGTAGTTAACACTTTGCCAACTTCAATATGTAATATTGCTAGAATAAAAAGGAACACACTGCACTTAAAAAAACTATAAGGAAAAAAACAAGTCCTGTACTTTCGGGAAGCTAAGACTTGTCCTTGTACAAGGAAAGTTGAATGAGCTTCAGCGCCTAGCCAAATCCGGGTAGAGAACAAAGTGTTGTACGAAATTGTTCGAAGACGATCTCTGCTGGATAAGCCGCATGATGAAGAAATTTCCATATTACCAGAACAGAAGCGCCACGGCTAGAATTTGGCATTTTCTTAAGGAATTGGTAACTAGGTTTCGATGTAGAATTGTGAAAAATCATGACATCTACTATGGTCATTTTTATTGAGAACAGAAACAGCAAATATTTGGATGCAAACTTGTCATCACGGGGAAACTCGATAAAGAGTATTAAAACAAAAGTGTAAAACACGTTTATGCCTCACAGAGGAAAATCATGACCTCACCAAAGATTACTTCTATGAGCTCCTCTACCAGGGTGATGTATGAGCAGCACGTTCATATTGTCTTTGGTGATATGATGTCCTGTTGAGAAAGAATACCGTCTACAATAGCAAGAGACTGATTGCTACTCTCGAATCATTTTCCTCGTCTCCAATATCAAGCGTAAAAAAAACAGAAACTCTGCCTCTTTTTAATGTGTACTGCTTCGCCCTGTCCATCACAGTAAATCAGTCGTTCGTGGATCTCCGTAGAGAATATACGTGTTCGGCTTTCTTGTAGTGAAAAAGACAGTGACTTAGTGTTTACAACAAAGATAATTGTCGATATTTTGGTATTAGACTCGGTAGCCTAGCAGTTAGCAGCGCCGATCATCTAACTGTGGTGGGATTACGAGTTCGATCCCTGGAAAAACTTGACACTTTTTTTTTTTTTTTTTTTTGTTTTATTATTAGTGCAAAATAAAAACAAAAAAAATATTAAATAATAAAACCACGTGATGGATGGTGGAGAGCGCTCCGCTCTTCCCATAACGGGAGTTGCGAAAGGCAACAATGCTGTTGCCGGTGCCGTGGTGAAAGCTATTCAGAGGAGGAGGAGGCTAAGAACCACTCCTAATTCAAAAAAAATGAAAATGGGTGCAGCCTTGGCAACAGAAACAGCACAGCAACGCAAGAACAAATCAGATAATGCGTTGATGCACATCACTGATGAAGTGCAGTATGTGGGGGGCAACAACAACTTTGCCTCTTTAGCTGCGTCTGAATCAGAAGATGAGGATGCGGAAATAAATGACATAAACAGCAGCATTCAAGAGCTGAAAAAGAAAGTGCTTGCAATTAAGCAGAGACAAACTGCACGCAGGCAGAGGGAGCAATCCGAAGTGGAGAGCTCCCAACAACAAAAAGAGCAGAAAAAACAACTGCAGCAACAACAGAACCAGCAGCAGCAGAAACAACAACAGCAACAACAACAACAGCAGCAGCAGCAGAAGAAGAAGGAGAAGGTGCCTCCTATCAACACCTACAAACTTGAGGTAAATGCTACCAAGGACCTATGTAAGTTGGTCATTGGTAATAATTTTAGTATTAAGAGATTGGGAAACGATCGCCATGCCATCCACTGTAATACAGTGGAGGGCTATGCGAAAGTTAAAGAGCTCCTCAAAGAAACGACGACGGAGCACTACTCATACACACCGAAGTGTGAAAAGCGGCAATCGATGCTGCTGAAGGGGTTGGAAACGTCTTCTGATCCTGAGGAGATCTTGGCACTGCTCAAAGAGAAGGAGTGCGAACGACTCAAATTTGTGGGGGTAAAGCCATTTACCACAGCTAGAGCCAGGCGGGAGAAACGAGGTCTGCCGTTCTTCCTGGTGCAGCTCAGTCCCGAAAGCCGTCTGGATAGTCTTAGGACTATCAATGTCCTAGACTACCAGGTGGTTCACTGGGAGAAATTAAAAAGGAGCGAAGGCGTTATACAATGCGTTCGCTGCCAGAGGTTCGGGCACGCCGCATCGAACTGCCAAATGCAGCCTCGATGCGTGAAGTGCGCAAAGAACCACAGTTCCGAAGAGTGTGCTCTGGGTAGGGACGGAGCATCCGATAGGACGCAGCTCTCGTGCGTGTTATGTGGGAACGTGGGACACACCGCAAACTATCGGGGTTGTCCTAAGTTCGCCGACATTAAAAAAGCAAAACTCGCTCGGCAGCAGAAGGTGGAGGTCAAACGTTCACCTGTTAGGTTTCAAACACCAGCCGTCACGTCCCAAATTTCCTACGCCCAAATGGCGTCAGGTAGGGGGGCTACGGCACAGCAAGCGGCTGTTGCTTCTCCGGCGCCAATGCCGAGAACAACAGAAGCTGCACCTAACATGCTGGCCATCTTGCTCGCAATCCAAGGGCAGATGGCTCAGCTGCAACAGCAGGTGCAAGAACAGGCCAAGCGGGTGGACCAGATCTACGCACTGCTGCCGGGCCTAACGCAACACATGTCGTAATGGGTACGCACATGGTGGAGCAAACTTTGAAGGTCCTTGCGGTGAATGTTAATTCACTGATTAGGATCGAACGAAGAGCCGCGATGTTTAAATTGCTACAAGACCAAACTCCTGATGTGCTTTTCGCTAGCGAAACCAAGCTAACCGATGAGCACGAACTGGAGTACAATAATTATATTGTTAAAAGAAGAAACCGGCCTAACTCCCAACGTGGAGGCGGTGTCGCGATCTTCATTAAAGAAGGCATAGAATTCCACAGAGTGTACAAGGGAGTGTTACGCAGGTTCCGGGTGTTAGAGGCAGTCGTCATTTACATCCCGCTCCGCAGTGGAAAGCGGCTGTACTTGGCCTCTGTTTATGCATCTGGGGCTTCACAATCCACCTTATTCATTACAGAGCTCGACACACTTTTTCGACTTCTGAGGCTGGAATCGGGGGAGAATTATTTTATAATCGGCGGGGACTTCAACGCTAGACACAGAGATTGGGGAAATAATTTGCCAAATACTAGAGGGAACCTACTACTTGATTGGTGGGGTCAGCACGATGCCATGTATAGACTCGGTCTTAAAGCGACGGATAACCCGTCGTTTCCAAGAGGCGGGTCTTATTTGGATCTATTACTGTATGACGAACGCATACGACTGACAGGTACGAATTTACAAACGCTTAACTGTCTGCGCACATTCGTGTATGACAGCGACCATTGCGGTTTTAGCACCGAAATCACAGTTCCCAACGAAATTGCGGAATTGGGGGAGTTTGTCCAAAGATACTCTTACAACTACAGTAAGACTCGATGGACACGCTTCTCCGCAACCTAGACAAGAACACTCTCCTCGAACACGCTCCACCCACCGTCCAATAGGAATTTATCAAACGAGGAGATTGATAAGTACCTTAAACGAATGGACCAGACAATAAAACAAACTATGGACACTACAATACCGCGGTATAAACAAACGACTAACGAAGATCTGTTCCGCAATCCTACTATTGACGCACTGCACCGACAGAAAAGTAGACTTCTGACAAGACTGAAAAACTTATACAGACAGTTTACAGACAGACAAGACCCAGAGATTAGGACACTGAAGTCGTCGATTAAAAATATTCAAATGTTAATCAAAGAGAATTACAGAATTGCTGTAAGTTTGTATTGGAACAACAAGGTTCGGGCTGTAAACACCAGCAACCCGAATATGTTCCCGCAAATAAATAAACTATTTCGGAGAAAAAACCAAAACGACCTTCAGTGTCTTAAAATAGCCCGGACAACAGACAACGAACGGCTACTAACAATAGCAGGCATTGATACAAATGAGGCCGCTGATGATGACGACTTCTTTGTGATCGAGGATCCACAGGAGAAGGTTGAGGCCATAGGGGCGACTTTCCAGGAAGTATACAAGGCCAATGATATCATTGGTCCTAATTATGACCTGGACAATCGCGTCTTGGTGCACAACTTCTATATTCGAAATGAAGTAGAGAACTGGCGATCCGAGGGCTCTGGTTTCACCCGGTTCAGCGACGAAAATATGGCAAATAATGTGATTGCCAGAGAAGGTGAGCTACCCCCGTTCATTTCGAAGGAAGAACTCCATGAGATCTTCGACACAATCAGAAGTAAGAAATCAGTGGGGACCGATGGTATTCCGAACATCGTGCTTCGACATCTTCCTCTAGAAGCGGTGGACATTTATACCACCCTGTTTAATAATGCAATGAATAATGCACATTATCCAGCGCATTGGAAAACGGCGGTGGTTCAACCTATCCCCAAAAAGGGAAAGGATATATCCAATCCGGCGAATCTCCGGTCAATAAGTCTCCTTCCGAATATCAGTAAGGTGTTCGAAAAAGTAATCAATAGGGCTCTGACTAGGTGGGTTGAGGACAAACATATAGTTCCGGATAATCAATTCGGTTTTAAGGCAGGACATGCTATCTCACATGCCGCGTCTAAACTGGTGTCTGATATCCAATGGAATAAAACCAAAAAACAGTGTACTGGTGCCTGCCTAGTTGACTTGGAGAAGGCTTTCGACACTGTATGGTTAGAAGGTCTTTTCTACAAGCTGGCTAGTCTGGGTATCAGTAAACCACTCTTGTACATTCTTTATAATATGCTAACCAACAGACAGTTCATCGTGAAAAGTGGTGATGTGACTTCTGTTGGAATATTTCAAATTAAAAATGGTCTTCAGCAAGGCGCGGTCAATTCGCCGATCCTATTCAACATTTATACAAGCGACTTGATAGGTTCACTTCCCCATACTATTGCGTACGCAGACGACTTGATAGCGTACAAAACAGGTCCAAAAATCGAGGTCATTAATACTCTCTTACAGCGTGACTTCGATAAGATAAGACGATTTTGCGATGACTGGAAGTTGAAAATCAACTTTCAGAAGTCGGAAACCATTCTTTTTAGGACGCCGTTGTCTGGAGCCTCTAGGGACACCAGAAAAAATTGGCGAAAGTTCTCGATCATTGGACAACACGGACAGCCTCTTGCCTGTCGAACTGTAGTCAGATACCTTGGGATCTGGCTAGATCAGTTTCTGTATTTTAACAAAAATGTAGATGCTGCTCTAGTCAGAGCTAAAGGCGCTTTTGCCCTTACAAAGAGACTGTTTTATAGCAGCCAACTCGATGCGAGGGTAAAGATAATCTGCTATATGGCCCTTATCAGGCCCATGCTGGTATTTGGGTGTCCCGTGTGGTTCAATGTAAGAGCAAGCTTAATGGAAAAGATTCGGGTGTTTGAGAGGGCTTGCCTTAGGGCTTGTCTTCGCTTGTACAGAACACCAGAGTCGGAGTACAAAAAATTTTATCCTAATGAGGTCCTTTACAACAGGGCGAACCTAATACGAGTGGACAACTTCGTAATTAAGCTGACTCGAAGGCACATTGCAAGAGCAATGGCCTCGACGAATAACCTGATATCCGGGGCTTACTACCCCAATTACCTTTATCACGAGAGTGTGCGCTCCAACGGCTTCGTTCCACCGGAAGCATTCCTCTACTTTGATCAGATAGGGTTGATCCAGGAAAGATCAGCGATCCCGTTAATCTTCCATGTCGCTCGGGCAGCTGGGGACAGGCGACTCAACTACAACAGAGACGTCGCACACGGCAGGGTGGATCGTCTCAGGTTCAGTAGGGCGGTGGGGAATCGCGATAAGAGGGATGTCGTTCGGCAGCACCAGCATTTCTGGTGGTTGAATGATGGGGAAGATGTTTCGTCGTAGTTTCCGTCAATTACGGACCAGCCTCACTAATGGGGCAGAGCTGACCAATCTATTTGCTCTGTAAATAGCGATGGCCAGCTTACATAGGTTTAGGTTAGCATTTAAGAAAGATATGTATATATTAGTATATATAAATGTATATACTAATATATCTATATTAGTGTGTATAATGTCTATGTGTTTATATGTGTGTATTGTGTATCTAGGTTAGCTAGACTAAGGTTTATTTTAAGTTAGATATTAAGTTTTTATAGAAAATACAAAATATTGTCCATATGCTAAGTTTTTGTTAACAATGTTTTTCTTAGCCTTAAGTATAGAAAATAAATATCCGAAATAAAATGTAAATAAAGTCGAAAGACATAGATATAAGAATTTAGAGTAACTTAGAGTGCCTGTGTAGGGCCAGTAAGTTAGTATAAGATTGTTAAGTAATTGTAAGCTAGCATTTAAGCATTTTTTGTTAGAATGTAAGAAGTAATGATAAGTTAAATAAAATGCATTTAAAACTAAAACTAAAACTCCATCACAGTAAAACTGCGGCTTTAATCTAAGGAGTCGGATAACGTATGGACCAAAACAAGTGACTAAGAAGTGTTTTTTTAAGCCAGTGATAACTTTGATTTGAAACAAAAGACATGAAGTCACAATTTTGGGCATAAATGACATCCGAGAGACAAAATTCACGACCACGACAGCGGCCCTCTTTCCACAATATTATAAATAAATTTGGTATAAAATAAATCGATTGTTGTTAGTTTGTCAGCGTAGACTAGCAACTTTATTTATCCCCAAAGAAAATAATCAAGACGGGTCAAATGACAAGATCTTGAAGGCGAATTTACAAGTCCATTACGCAAAACTATGCATTCATCTAATGTTTCCTTCAATAAGTTGACGGCAGGTAGCGCCATCTTGCTGAAAGTACATCTTTTTCGCATTCATACCATTCAATTGAGAAACGAGAAAGTCATTAATTAGCTTTAGTTTTAAAAAAATATAGTTCGATGATTTCATTGCCCATAGACCGCACCAAACTCGATTCGGAATGAAACTGTGTTTTGATAACTTCACGAAGATTTTTTTCACTCCTAGTGCCACATTTTTGCTTATTGATATACCTAATGAGTACCACTGATACGAGTATTAATTATCGATAATACAAGAGATCCAACAATGGTCATCCGGAATCTTGTACCTTCAAACTGAGATCTCTGCTTATAGTTTTCCATAAAGTGGACGGACCAATGTGAATGACATCGAATCAAAAAATTTAGAACTTCTTCAGTACTCACCTGAACGGATGCAATAATCTTTTTGGTACGCACTTTTCTTATTCGTATCGGTGCCCAAAGAGAATGTTGTGCGAAAACAGGCAACAATATGGCAAATAGTGGTCTCTAGTTTAGCGGACAGAACAATAATTATGAACCTTATGGTTCTTGAAAATTGCTTGGACTACTGAATTAAAATGACACCGAAAGTTTGCAAACTGACATTAGGTTTGACAAATATAAAAGCCGGCAGTTAGTAATGGGTTGAAAAATCACCATTTAGAATGCGGTGCTGCAAAGTACAACGGGAACTGCTCACAATCCCTAAGCTTCACCAAAAAGTAAAAAGAAAAACTGAAAGTTTCGAGGCATTATTTTCGCAAGCAATAACCTTGTCTACCAAATAATGTCAAACCTCCGCAACTGTATACAAACTCGAGAACAATAAGACAAAAGAATTTCAGCATTATTTGCCCAATCTAAAGAAAAGAAATTTTCATCAACTATATATAGTACATGATCTGGTAATAGGTAATGTCTTATCAGCTTGGTTTAGATTTAATCGAACAGATTCTCTCCTTACGGCAGGTCTTTGAAGAAATCCAAAAGCTTTATATCGATACCCACCACCTATTTAACTCATGTCAAGTTTTGGCATACCTAGTAAACTCAATCGCCTGCAGAATAACTACTTGAGTTCCATACCTATAAAATTACAAAACCCCACCTTTGATTATATGGCACGAAACCCACTATCATTGCATTTTTCAACAGTGTTCTTAAAAGAATTAAACTAGCAAATGTCAGTCAACAGTCCATATGGCTTTTACAAGCATTAAATTAGAAGCATCAGCTCAACCGATTTAAGGCACCATCGTAAGGAGGCGACAAATCAGACTACCTTGATGACTAGTTCTCATCACCAAAACGCGAATTAACTCGTCCAGGAACATTTTTCCTGAAATAGAGCCAAAATGGGCCCTGTTGTGCGAGAAGTGGCGCCGTATTGTTGAAACCACATATTTTCCACGTTTATATGTTCGAGGACAAACAAATTCGGGTAACGTTTGACTATAGCGCTGAGAATTGACGGTGACCTCACCTCACCTTCCTCATTTCCGATGAAGTATGGACCAATGACACCACCAGAGCAAATTGCACAGCAGAGAATGACTTTGGATGGATTTCCACTTTACCATATGCTATGTAAAAATTTTGCTTGTAACATGAACCTCATCGCTGAAAAAAAAGGTGGGAAAATCTTTCATCCAAACGCTGACATTCGGCGTATGTTCTACGCATGCCGTAATCAACTGCCTTTAATTCTTAAGTGAGCTGAACTTAATGAGGCTGTCGATGCAAATCTAAATGCAAAATGCGCCACAATGTGCCGTAAGACAAGCCCAAATGTTCTTCTTGAAATCGATAGATTTGGATCTTCTTCTACACTTTCACTTACGGCAGCCATATTTTATGTAGAGCGTGCATATCGGTGATGGATAGGCTTTAATACATCTGTGATAGAGTCAGTTTCTCTAAAAAAAAATTTATGATTTTGCCTATAGAACGCTCGGATGGACGGTTATGACAACCATGATCTGCTCCTAATGCGCGAAACGTATCCACCACAGAATCACTGCTTTTGTACTAAGTTTTCACAATTTTAACACATTCACACAGTGTTAATCGATCCATATTGTCAAATGGGAAGTCTAAAACTAAACATATGCAGTATCCGATCAAAGTTCGTATTGATATATAGGATTGAAACAGGGATGTCAAATCCCGACCACGAATTGGATGACTCCAAATTAATAGAGGGTCTTCCCAAGCTACAAGTGTGTACAGCAAATATGTCCCTGAATACTACTTCCATTTCGTGTTAGATGTTTCTTAACAAACAGAACTTAAATATCATAAAATGAGAATATCACGCTCAAGCAACATGTGGTCAAAGATTCACTCTTATCACGTTGTTTACGCTAAAAATCAATACTAGCACCCCTGTATTGCATGTTGCAGATTTACCCACATAAAATAGATTAAGCACATAAACCAGATAAGAAAGCTTATCATAAAAGCGAAATTTTATCACTTTTGTGACACGTTGAAGGTATAAATTTTCCCCCTCAATCATTGCATGACGGTGTCTAAATATATAGATACTCCCTAATATACAATAGATAGCATTTTCATCACGCAATGAAAAGCCGAAAGAAACTGCGTTTAAAGACGTTTTTCTGAGAAACAATGATTATGTGACTTCAAATCATGGAGGACTTCTCGTCGATGCTTTGCTTCATGAACCACATTAGCTATTATTCTTTTCGAAGGCAATTCATTCGAGTAAAGACTTAAAGCCTACAGAACCGAAATGCCTATAAAAAATTTCTTAATACTATTGAAGGGGCAAAGTTTAGCTCTACTTTCTATTTCATATTTAAGTTAGATACACTTGTTCTAAGATGACTTGAAAAGGTTTCTTTGTCATTAGGAAAATGTTGAGTTTCTCATGTCAACAATAACCCTCTTTGAATATGTACGCTTAAGGGTTAAAAAAAGTTCGCGAAATACGTTATTCATCTACTTTTTCTAAAAACAAAAAAAAAAGTTTTCTTTATCAAAAGTAGTCTACAAAAAGATGGAAGATGGGAAGGTCTACCTAAAACAAAACAAAATAAGGGAAAAAATCCAAAGGGGCAATGAAATGTTCTTCTTTAATAATTTATTCAAAAAAGGAAAAAAAAGGAGGTAGATTCTGTAAACGCTTCAAAACACGAATAAAAGGGTGAATTTTCGATAGAATTTTCGAGAGAATTTTCAATTATTAAAGTGTTTCCCCACTAAAATATTGAAAAAAAGACAAAAAAAAAAAAATAAATAAATAAAAAATAAGAACGTTGCCTTTATGTCGGAAATAATGTGGGAAATGTTGGTAATGTTGAAGAGATGTTGGAAATGTCTGAAACATAAAAGCAAATCAAGCGTTTTAAATCAGGCCAATTGAATTGGTGTGCTTACGTGTAAAGTTAAGTTTGCGTAAGACGATGAAGATACCTAACAGTGGCATCCGGAAACCTCTTACATTTTGTTTTATTTTTTATAATATTTTGAAAAGATCGTATTTTGATGGAACGAGAGAGAGGAACATTTTCCTTTGGTAAGTTGTCACATTAAGGCCACTGAACCGAATAAAATCAAGATGAACGTTTAAAAGCAGGGTTGCGTTACGGATGGTTTAAAAGAAGTAATGGAATATAAATTTTAGAAAGACAAAAACAACAAGTACTCGAATAAATGGTGTATTTGGTAAATCGATAACATTTTTTTTGAAGTCTCAAAGGAAATCGAATTTGACACTGCTTCGGATCCGGGTCATAACTTTAAACTTAGAAATGTTAGGTCCAGGCTATAATTTTTTGAGGACAATGAGCAATATTTCTCTTTTGCTCCCATTTCGAATATTGAAAGTATCGACAATACCTGAGGATATAAATTTTTAATACAGGTATCCGAAGGATATTTACTTTCATTAAATATATTTTTTTTTTTGTTAAAAATTGCGTCTGTTGTCTGCAGCTTTTATTATTAATGGGGCAGTCGATTAATTAAATTACATAAAGGACGTCTTTGTAAGGACCTAACGAAGAGCAGAAGACGATTTGAGGGAAACACACGGCGCAAAAAGAATTTAAGTGCTAAAAATCTCACTCTACCAGCATGCATAGAGATGAGAAACAGAGCAACAGCAGTTCCACCCATTGAATCCAATTAAGCACTCGAGAGACTGAATTTTCTTCTGGCTCGGAAAGGATCAATAGAAAGGTAGCGTCTAGCACTCCCTCTCTTTGTGGAGTTTCTTGAGCATGATTCCAGATTGAAAACAGTGCTGCCACCGACGGATAACGACGAACAGTGCTAATTATTTGATGAAAACCAGGCGATACGGACAATCCCACTAATCCTAAAAATGTGGCGGATTCACCTGCACGCGGTGTTTGGATGACCGTAGTTCTAATAGACGGAAAGCCGAACTATGCGATTTAATCAGCTCTAAGAAGTAACCCAGGTTGAACATAAATATAACGGAAAACCCAAGCTCAAGGAAACATTAAAACGACTAAACGTTAAATTTTACCAACATATAAGATAAGGTTTAACCGACTGGAAAGTATGGACTATCGCAAAATTTCATGAAGAAGCGAAATCCGAGAAATATTAACTTTGTTCTCTTCCAGGAGGTGTTTCGCATATCTGTCAAACCTCTTCCTACACTCAAAACGAGACAAGGAATGGCATTCTCACCAAATTTTAAACGAATCACTATATTGGAGGAAGGCGGACTAAACGACACGAGTAAATATGGCAATTGGAAATGATTTATGCATTGTAAGTTTTTTTTTTTTTCATAATTAGCGCGCGCTCAAGGGGTTATTCGTAGCCTTAAGATGATTGAACACAGTCAAGACGATAGAAAGTTAGGGAGGAAAGAAAGAGAGGTACCGATGTACGTTGGTCTGGAATGTTTGGAGGCTATAATGACTAGGAAGCAAAGAGCTCGGCAGGGCATTCCATAACCGAGTTGTTTGGCTTAGGGAAGAATGACGATATTTCAAGGTATGTCCGAAAGTGGGCTTGAGGGTGTACTGATGAGCATTAGAAGCGGAGACTTAGGTTACGGTTGGAGGTTTGAAGGGGCGGAACGCTACTGGCAATTTCTGAGGAGCACTGGTGGTAAAAATAGCGATAGAACAGGGTGAGGCAGGAGACATTACATCGATGGTCGAGGGTGTTAGTCGACTGAGTAATATTGATATCATCTATAAGTTTTATCGCATGGTTTTGAATCTTATCTAGCAAGTACAAAGATGTTTTATGAGCACCTGACCAGATGAGAGCATTTTACTCCAATTTTGGGCGGAGGAAAGCCTTATATATTGAAGCCAGATCAGAGGGGACATTTCGCTGCATTTTTGGCGACTTCGAATATGTGTCATTCCAACGTAAGATGTCATTGATGCACATAAAGAGAGTGGAAACTTTTTCAAATTCAAGGATGTGCCATTCATAGATAATGGCCTGGTGTTTGAATTTCTTTAACATACGCTGCCGTTCCCGTTCTACAGCCGAAGAGCAGGGACGTGAGTTCGAGAACGAATATGAAAAGCAGAGACTACTGTCGTCAGCAAAGGAGTAAATTGGATTAGAAGTAGCAGACAAGAGATCATTGATGAAGATTAAAAAGTGTTTCGGAGACCAAACGGAGCCCTGGGGCACACCAGCATTTGTTTTCGAATATCAGACTTGAAACCATCCAAGACAACTTGAATTGAACGTTCCGAACGGTAATTTCTAATCCATTGAAGAAGAGAGTTATCAATCCCAATTGCACTCATTTTCGACAAAAGAACCTGATGCCAAACTCTGTCAAATTAGAAATATCAAGTGCAACTATCTTGCTTTCACCAGATTGATGTAAACTTTGGTTACACTTTTCGGTGAGACATGACACAAATCACCAGTGGACCTGTTGCTACGAAAACCGTACTGCCAGTCATTAAGAAGTTTTCGTGTTTCGAGATATTTCATGAGCTGACGATTTATCAGCCTTTCCATGACCTTGGAAGGAAGGAACGTAAGTGCAATGAGTCTGTAAGAGGAGAGAGAAGAAGATTCGCCTTTTGTAGGGACGGGCTAGACAAATGCTGTTTTCCATCTGCTCGGAAGGAGTCCTAAAGAGTAGGACTGATGAAAAAGCTTGCGCAGTGGTTTTGCCAGCGTAGAAGAACACCTCTTTAGAAGAAGGGGCGATATACCATCTGGACCAGCGTATTTGTGAATGTTGAGATCTTTAAGTACTCTTGCTACTACGCGGATGCGAAAGTGGATTCGTCCCATTGAAAATTCGAACATTGAAGAATGCGAAACAATTCAGACGGGGCGAGCCAGTGCGATTCGGCTACAAAAATTGAATGGTTACAGCTTCGGATGAATACTGATACTCCTTCGACTTGTATTGCGGAAAATCTCCAGGAACCATTGGGTACAAGAGTGTCAAAGCTACTACTCCACAAACTAGGCACAAATGCTAAAGACCATGTGGTATTTTTTGACAACTTCTTCACTAGTTTCGAATTGCTCTGAGATTTACGAAAAGCTGGTTTTCGTGCAACAGGTACCGTTCGCCGAATTAAAACCAAGAAGTGCCCTCAAGTTGGATTAAGGGAAATGAAAAAGAAAATCCGTGCTGATTTTGACTATCGATTCGACCAAGCCAAGTCTGCAGTATGATGGGGTCAGTCACTATCCAAAAAAAAACTATCCCAGCAACTTAGATGTACCGCGTGTCATAAGGAAGCACGTTGGCAATGCAAAAAGTGTGTGAAAACCTTATGCGTTGAAAGAGAATGCTTTGAAATTTTTCATACTGCTAAAATCCGGTGTCCCTATTTGAGGACCGCTTTTTTTTCCAATGAAGGATATGCTTTTTTTTTGTTTCTTTATTATTTTCTTATAACATTAATAAGTTTTACCAATGAATAAAAAAATTTCGTTAATTCCACCGCGAAGTTTTTTTTGGGCCCAAATGGGCTAAATGTATGGCAAACTTCTCCAATCACACTACAGTGGGACCTCCCTGAACTTACCAATCTTTAGTTATCCGAATTTGACTTTAACGTCAATTTTAATCATACGACTTCAGAATGGAATTAATAGAGACAGTTCAAAGTTATTCTCAGGAAATCAAAGCATGATGGCTTTAAGTCGACCGAAAGAGTTGGGGCGATGGCCTTCTATAAAGACCTTTGCATACACAAAATTATAACAAAATTATCAAAATGTAGGTCAATAAGCAAAATTGTTGTATTTAGAGTGACGACAATGCGCAGACCATCATTGAGACCCCTTTATCTATAGAAAAAATCACTGTTCGGACTCATACTCGTAGAATCACTGGTCCATGTCACTTCAAAAGTGATACCATCCAGAGAGTTGAAGCCGATGAAGAGTGCTCTAGAATTATTTCTTCAATAAAACCAATTTATGACTTTAACTTAAACACCATGAATTTAAGATTGGTTAAAGACTGCCGCGCATCTCTCAGTTAGATGGCTTAGCAGCAAAAAATGTTACAGGCTATTCAAACATCCTAGGGAACTGTGACGCTAGTTAACCCACCGAGCAATGACACGATTTCTAGGGCTCTCTAAGTTAAGTATGAGGCGTCTGTGAGACACTTAGCCCAATATATTCATGATACATCCCCAAATCGTCTTGCACTCTCTTTTTTTAGAAATTTCTTTGGTTTCAGAGCCTTATAACTGATCAAAGTGAACCTAGACGAGGAGCATTCGTATCTAACCTCCACGTGGTCTATATGGTATTCCAATTATAAATCAGGACAAACGAAACATTTTTTAATGGAATGGTGTCATATAACTCTCCAAAAATATAACACTTATCTTATGGTGGTTTTATAAAATCAATTCCCATAATTTCCGCCAAAAAATACTTTGGAATGCATTAACCTCTGTAAAATATTCCACAAACAACAAAAGACACAAGGTCCCGGGCAAAAGCAAATCTGTCTCATAAAAACATAAAAAAATGTGTCAAACATACATATATATATGTATGTGTATGCTATATCTAAAGGGATAAAAATAAGCTTCTTCCATGCTCCTGGCCTCAACTTGATCGAAAATTCAATTTTTTTTTTTAATTTCTGTCTCAGGTTCTTGTAGTAGTCTTGGCAAAAAACAAAAAAGAAACCCGACTTCACGTGACCTAATAATTCAATTAACAAGCTCGTTGATCCAAAACATGAAATATTCGTGTCTTCTAGTGATATCTTCAGACAGCGAATACGCAAAAATATTTTTAGAAACAAATGTTCTCTGAGCAATAAATAAGCCACCATTAGTATACTTACACATAGCATACACAATAAAACCAAATAAAAAAATAGAAAAACAACAAAAATCGAAATAAAAAAAAAAACAATTCATAGATAAAAAAAAAATCTGACTAAAAACTAAGGAAAATAATAACAAAATGTCGTAAATCAATTTATGTAGGTACGAGTAGCTGCTGAAATATCTAATGTAAACCACAATTAATCAATGCATTGACATTGAACACGCAAGAGCTACATGTGGTGGCCGAATTTTGTTTAGCACTAATAGACTTCGTTGTTTACGTCGACTTCACATTCAAATCTATTTAATTAGATTTTCTTATTTTTTAACGAGATAATGTTTTTAATTGTTTCTCTCTGCTGCGGTTAGATGTGCGGATGGTCGAGTGAAATGTGTTTAGACGATTTAACAGTATACCTTCAGAGCTCGTCAATAAACTTCAAAAATAGCTTTTCTTCGTAATCAATTTTTGTGTCTGTTTTTTTTTGGTTTTCTTCTTCTTTTTTTCCCTTTTTTTGTTTTAGATCGACAATGAAATTGCTTCCTCAGGTTTTGTCTGAAAAAAAATAAAAAAAAAATTGTACGGGACGGGTGGGTTTTTTTTCTACCTACAAAGAGGAATTATTCTTCGGTATGAGGAAATCTGTTTAAGTGAGGTAAAAATTCATTATGAACATATAATCCTATTAGCAATGCCAAGAAACGATATAATACCCTGGCCGGGCGTGTTTGATGTGGCCACGAATATGAGAAGCTATGAGTCTTCGTCTAGCTATGTATGTACGTCTTTCAGAGAGCCTTGGATACTTTTGTAATGCGAATTGCTAAGAAGGTTACGATCAAGAGCTGTACCAATTCGGTTGCGATGTTGTGCTACTTGAGCAGCCTTGACTGTGACTTAGATGTGTGAGGGAAAAATGTAAAAGGAAGATGAGAACAGAAGAACAATGTTGCTATCATTCTCGGTATGAGCTTTGGTGTATAATTTTCAAATTAGTGACTTTTCTCAAGTTAACGGAGATTTCATATTTCGATTATTAGGGTGGTTACATATCTACATTTTTAAAAACTTTTTTATTTGAAGCAGTTGCCTACCCAAAACAAGTTAATTATTGCGGGACGTTGATAATTATTTTTGAAGTAATCTTCAACAATCTGACACCAACTTAGAGACAAAAGCTCTCCAGTACTTTGAGCAGAAGCTGTGCCCCTTTACTCAATTAATTATTTGTATCTCCGGATATAGGATTAGCATTTTTTGCGAGACTGCCTTCAAATCAACTTAATGGAGAATATATTTGCTTAGAAATATAACTCGCCTACGTGTCAATGTCGGATTAAGTGTTCCTTATACTCAACAGATTCACTGAAAGATCTACATGCGCTATTAGAGATGATTTTCAATCAATTAATGCACCAACTGCGACTGGTGTACGCAAATTCGTTAGACTGGTTTGCTGATTGATAACCGAACGTATTTCATTGTTCGTTCTGTGAGCTCAACGTAGATTATTTTGGCAGCTGTTGCAGAAAGTGTGCGACTAGACCCTACACCTTTAATGCACCAAAGATCTTAGCAACTGAACGTCAGTCGCACTAGCCTGAGGAGAATATTCCTTAAAGATCTCAGATAATTCGCTTTCGAGGTCTAATTGGGTTAGAAATTGAAGCATAACAACCACCAATTTGTTATCGCTTCTTTGTTTGAACTTTAGAGCAGCCTGAAATTGACGACAGTTTTGCTCAAAAATTATTATTCTTCCATCAGGCGTATACTCCCTTCTGAGGGACTAAGTGAACAAACAAAATTGCCATATTTGTTGCAATAAATGGGAAGATAATGCATCCTCAACGTGTGGTTATTATTATTATTATTGATAGGGTTTTCGGCAAATAATAAAGCTCGATAATAGCCAGTGTGGATTTGTTGAAGGAAGATCGACTGTGGACGCTATCCAAAGCCTACAAATAATAATGGAAAAGCACCGAGATTCGTCTAAGGATTTACGCATGGTATTTATCGACCTCGAGAAAGCATTCGATCGAGTGCCTAGGGATCTCATATGGGCCGCGCTGAGGTCTCAAAACGTACCGGAAACGTATGTTAGAATAATACAAGACATGTACGGAAACGTGAAAACTGCGGTTAAAAGCTCTGCTGGACTAACGAGAGAATTTCCAGTTAATGTCGGAGTGCATCAAGGAAGCGTACTTAGCCCTTTCCTCTTTAACGTAGTATTCGACTATCTTTTAAAAGACTGCATGCGCGAAGCAAATGTAAAGCCAATTCTCTTCGCTGACGACGCAGCTATAGCGATAACGTCGAAGATTTGCAGAACGCCTTAGATTCATGGAGAAATGCGCTAGAGAGAAACGGGTTTAAAATAAGTCGTTCAAAGACGGAGCATTTGACGTGCCCATTTGCGCATCCGTTGCGACCTGTTCCGGATATAATGTTAGACGGAATAGTTCTTCCGAAAAGCACCATCTTTAAGTACTTAGGATCAATCGTTAACATGGAAGCGAAATGTGACGACGACGTAAACCACAGAGTGAGTGTGGGATGGATGAAATGGCGGGAAAATTCGGGAATCTTTTGCGACCGAAAATTTCCACTTAAATTAAAGGGGAAACTCTACACCACGGTTGTTAGACCAGCTCTTATATACGGTTCACAGTGCTGGACAATGTACGAAGCGTTTAAAAACAAAATGACGGCAGCGGAAATGAAAATGTTAAGGATGTCTTGTGGAGTCACTAAACGCGAATGTATTAGATCTACGCGTATAAGAGGAAGTCTACATATAAAGAATTCGGTAACCGAACAGCCTGGGGCGAATAGAATAAGCTGGTATTGCCACGTTCAAAGAAGAAATCCGGTTAAAAAGGCACTATCAACTACGGTCACTCCAACTGTAACAAAACGAGGTCGGAAAAAGAATTCTTGGATTTCTCAGATGGCAAATGCGCAACAACGCCTGAGGCTTACCACTGAAGCGATCCAGGACCGTGCATTATGTAGACGCGTTCTGCGGTCTGCGACATTAGCCAACACCATAAGCGGAGCAGCAGCAATGCAGTAAAAATGGGAAACTCGTTACGCATAAGTTCGTATAACGAGGAAAGGGTTAATAAAAGGATAAGAAGAAGAAGAAGATAGGGTTTTCGGAGTGGAGACATTATTGTTCGATTTTTCTTCCAAGACGACAATGGAAGGAATATAACAGCCCTCCAAGAATGGATTTATTGGACACTTAGTCCAATTTTGCATTATCAGTCGTTTTGGTGATGTTACTTGGCCGTTGGAGTTTTTGTTTGCGGGTTCCATTAAAGTTCGATGCTATGCGAACAATCTAGAGGCTATTCGGGCACTCAAAAAGAATATTGGTCAAACTATAAGCGAAATAAGAACCAAAACCATCGAAAATGTATTGGGTTGACAGGATGGCCTACTGCCAAATCAACCGAGGCAGTTATATACCAATACTAGTTAGACCTTCTTTAAGGTCATTGAGTATTTTATGCTATTGTAGGGATTGTCTGTAGTTATCTAGTTTGTAGTTATCTAAGTACTGACTCTCTGAAACTATAGTTATTGTCGTTTTTTAATGTCGTTTACTTAGTAGAATGTGAAAAGATAGCTCGTTCCACCTTAAAGACCGTAACACCATTGTTTTACGCTAGTGAGATGTGAGTTCGAAATATTACCGCTTGTGTTATAATGACTTCAGATGCTTTCAAACCATTAGCACATATATCATTTTCAGTTAAATAATATTTGTGTTGCATTGCAACACCTCTTAAAAGCTAAATGGGTAGTCAAATTGGTCTATAGATTGAGATTTGGCAAAGATGATCTCTTTTAGGATATCCAGGTGGCCATGGGGCTACTTTCTTAAGGTGACTTGTGCGATGTATCTTGAGTACTTTGACAGGTGTTTCCTCTTGAATTGCCAAATGCAGTGATCTTATTACGCCTCCAGTTCACAGTTGAGGTTGTTATCAAAGTTTCTGTTCTCTACAGATACGCAAGCCTTTGTCAGTTTTACAATTGCTTGTAGTTTTGTTTGCTAAAAATGTAGTTGATAGTTGAAAACCTTTCAAATGAGTTTGAAGCTAAGACTGAAAAGATCGTGATTCTTTTGCTGCCTGCTGTTTCCAGAATGAAGCCACAAATTGTCAAATTTTCGAAAACTCTGTCGAAGTATTCGGTAATGTTTCATTTCTCGTAGACCAGACAATCGATACTGAGATTTACTGTTCACAGATTGCTACTGTACTACTATAGGCCCACGTTCATCTTTACAGACTTCCATTTTAGCTTCGTAGACCTAGTTTTATTCTTGAGCAAGATCGCTTCATTTCCTCGATTCCGCGTTTCGCGAACTTTTTAACTTTTTTTTTGACAAGACTTTGCATATTCTATTCTTTGTTGGAAGAGCTCACGATTAAGCAGCATTATGCTTCCTGTGTCATGAACCTGTCAACATTCATCGTCAAACCTGAGGAGGCGCTTTATGACAAATACCTCAGCAGCTGCTTCTCTGATATCTCGCTGGAAGTCTGCTAAACTAAAAGAACTCAGAAGATCAAGTGGAACCTGTACTGAATTGAAAGCAGACAGCCTTCAAGATTAACTTTATATGTAACTTGACGAAAATCAGCTCCCATCAACAAATTTGCAAGTAAACTTTGTAACAGGCAACAATTGTGTTCACAAATGAGGTCGTCAAATATGATGTTGCTTCCTTCGTGAATTCAAACCACTATGTCATGTATTCAGATATGCTGCAAAGATATCTGCTAGCCTAGCACTGTCAAATAGTACGAGAAGTCTTTAAACTGAAAATCAGAAAAATAACTATATGCACACAAATCACTTCAGATCAATCACTCTGACTGCCTTTATATTGAAGCGAATGAGTGAGCTTCGTTCGCATAAAAATGCCTACCGATGGGATATGTTCTGTGAGATGGCCCTTCAAATTTTGGTGGACAGACTTGAAAGCACACTCAAACATAAGAAAAACGCGCTTAAAATTTTTATTTTCATTGACGGTATTTTGGAAAGCCAAACTTTTGACGGCTATAATAATTCGGTCAGATAACATGGGGTAGATTGTGGATACATTACAACGAGGCATATTGGTTGACTTACTGTATTACGCTCTTGACGATCTTAACGTATAGGTTAACACAGATTAAGCAGTTATTCTGTTTGCTAGCGCAGATAGATGCCTACACAGGAATGGTTTCAACCGAAATCTGTGCCATGAATGAAATATAGTCGAGTTCTCATGGATGGCTCTTATTCGACGACGACATCGTTAGATTTCACTCATCGTCGGGAACACTTGCGTTTATCTTTCATGATAATATGTAGCGACCTTGATTGCAAGTAATTATGTTGTAAACTATTGGTGCAAGCGCTTAAGTTTTTGTGTCTGTAGCTACTTGTAAGTTGGGCCTTAGATCTTGTTAAGCCTTCTTGCCAGTTTCAGTCGGAATATGAAGAGCTTCTCTAATCGCAGTTGGAAGGCTGAATTCACTGAATTCTTGTTTCTGTTCCAGGCCACATTTGGATCGAGAGAAATAAGATTGGGGATGACCTTGCTCATCAAGCCCCAGAATAAGATTGACAAAAGCGGAACGGTTAGTACTCCCAACGTTTGTGGTTTATGCTTCCATTGATATATTAATCTTCAAACTCAAGCTGCCAGCAAACTTTTACAAATATTCACTTGGAAAGAGAAAAAGACCGAAGCCATCTGATTACTGTATAGATGTGGCATCGTAGACATCGAAACTCAGTAAGTGAAAAATGGAGAGAAACACAAACAGGAAGGATTGGAAAGATTTTTTTTTTTTTTTTCGAAAAAATAAGCTTCATTGGTCACAGGTTGATGTTTTTCTCTGTTCTTTAAATAACAATTAATTACGGAACCGCATCTTTTAAATAGCATTTGGTCGGCCGCTAAGGCACCTTGTTCCAGAAATGACACGATTTCCTTACAAACAAAAACAGGCGATGATTTGGAACTTCGAACGATTGACTCGTCAAAGCTCATCGATTGGCAGAACTACACGCATTCACTGAAATATAGAAATATCCTTCAGGCAATTTAAAGGAGCGTTCTGTGGATTTGAAAGATATTCTCCGGAAAATTTCAATAGTTTGTGATTTTTTGACTAATTTCGAGACATATGTGTACTCATATCAAGAATTTTTCTCGCTTACAAATTTCCGACAAAACAGGAGGTAAACTTGAGGCACCAGATGAAATGTCTTTAGTTCAAACTACCAGGAAATCGCTTTCATTATTCATCACAAGTTTACAATGCGATTGTTCTTTATCCTCTTGGCTAAAAGTCGGGGGAACAAAATCATAAAATCGAATTTGTGTGAATTTTTTTTCTGAATAAAATCAGGGGGACCTGAAACGAGCACAGTTTGGTTTTCAAGTTGGGGAATCTTTTATAGCAACAATAAAAGCGAGGAATTTTATGTTTTAATGATTACGTTGCCGGCACAACGGCATGGGGAGAACGATTAAGATTTATTAATAGCAGGGAGAGATCAGTGCGTAAGCTCCTGTCTGCAATATATTTTTTTAAGTTCGCTTAACAAAAACATTAGTCTGAAATCATTGATTCAAAAAGATACATCATCTTCCTGGTAAATAAGTTAATTTTGTATAAGTTCATTTGCTGTGTTTGTTTGCATTGTGGCTGGATATGTGACGAGTTTAGGTTTAGGGAAGTTTTTAAGGACTTTGTGGGCAGTTTTGTGTAGAAAAAAATACTAAGATATAACTCTGGCAATGACAGTATGATGCTTCTATAACTACTCAGCATCTGTTTTAGATAGAGAAAATAATTGACTTTACCTCTATAAAATGCTTCTCATTAAGTCAAATAAGATACTATAGATGAATGTTTATTCAACTGGCTGCGAGATCAATTTTTTAATCATTTTCTCACTAAATTACCCAGAGAGACGACGAAAGCTGAAGAAACCATGGTGAAATCTAAGACTGTCGTTACTTATCACGTTACTTCAAATAGGAAACCGATTTCACTTTTTCAGGGGCAAGTTGAAATTTGAAAAGATTGAGGGAAGAATAATATTAAGACTTCAATGGACTTTTAAGAAATCGAGTTAAATGTGGAGACTGTGAGTCTGTTGTTCTGGTCGACAGCCGTTCCATTGGGAACAAGTTATAACTGGATCACAACTTACTCGTTACATCTAAGCCAGATATGTCCGCAACAACACATTTACCAGAATTTGGTCAAACAAGTCAAATTCGGGATATGGGAAAGAAGAAAAAGTTTACTAAAGATAATCCCTATCACTCTGTAGTATGCTGAGACTCACTGTGTATATCTATCATAACACTCGAATTTGCAGTAGCACAGCAGGACGAATTTCAGTGCATAATTATGATCAATAAAACACAATTTCGCCACTGTGTCGAAGGAGATCGCCAGGGATAACCTAGTTTCACATATTTCGGCATTTTCGGAACTTAAGTTCTGTACAGATTTTTCGTAGGTAGAGATCACGACGAATAGTATATCTACTGTCAAACGCGGGTCGTCTACGTAAAAATATTTGTTAAGAAGTCACAAACAATTTTGGATCTATATGCTAATGTCGAGAATACAGTTGGAGTAACCTTACTCTAAACAAATCGAACATCGAAAAAATTATTGGCGGTACAAGCCAGTTAGTGTGTTGTTCGCTTCGTCGAACTTCGGATCTACGAGCTTTTGCAGACTTCAAACTGCAGAAAATTTGATAAATTTCCATAACCACACAATCTGAAGTTTGGCAATTTCCACCCACTATTATGGATTATATGATTACGATTTCGTCCTCATAGTAGGTGTCATTCGTACTGCATTCTTGCCATCGAACTAAGGTCGATGCGTATCGAACCCAGCAGATAATGTTCGCGGTTGTTATGTTCGAACCCCCATTTAGGACGCAGTTGTCATTTCTGATATTTTGTTTCTTTTGTGTCCAGATTTCTACATAGCGCTTTCCATCTTCATACGATCGTATGAGGACATTCTGTTGGGAGTAGAAGATGTGGAAAATCAAGAGATGTGGTCCGATGGACCAGTTTAAGAAGCAAAGAATTACCGAGTTGGATGGATCGAAGCGAATCGAGAGAAATATTAGGGTTTGACGAATTGGAAAGCAAGTCAGTTTAGGAGATTCGGGCAAACAATTCAGGTTAGCAGTTTTTGGGTACTACCAATAAATAAAATTTAAAAAAAGACAAATTCGATGTGGTGCTAGTTGGAGAATAAGGGAATCAATGGAACAAGGAGAAGATAAAAGACAAGGTGAGAAAGAAAAAACACATTATCAAACTAAATAACTAATTAGCAATGCGAAATGTCGCTTCATTTGGACGAAAACTGACCAGAGACTGTGGTGAAGATTGTTTTTGTTTTGTGGAAGTTCGAAATGACATCAACACCTAGGTCAACTCAATTTTCCTAACTGACAAAGCCGAGAATCGAGCATCTAGAACTCTGTATACAAGGACCCCAAAAGGAAAAATACAGATAAGCTTCAAACATCTTATATTATACGTTTGTGGTTGTATGTAGTTAGAAATGAAAAGAGCGATAGTCTACTATATATGACTTCGAAACTATTGGTTAAGCGATAGAAATCGTATGCTCTTTCTGTAGGGTTGCTCGAATTTTTTGAGTTTGTTTTCCTTTATTTGAATTCTCTGTCTTTATTACTCCGGTTATTATCGGAAAAGCGCGTATCCCACATTTAGTCGCGATTCTTGACATAGGCAGTTAAGCGAAATAGCAATTCCGTGGAACCCATTTTAACCAACTCAACCTACGACCACCCTTCTTGGCGGTCGGGCACTCTTTCATGTTAGGCTACGTTGAGCGGAGAATTCGGCGGCAACACCAACATGCAGCCGAACAATTACATGAGAATCTAAATCGCTATCAACCATATATAACTACAATTCAAAAAATGCTACAATCAAACTCTCTCAAGAGTCTTGAACGGCAAAGTCTCTCTTATTGAGGCCACTAACGATTTTGATTTCATATTCCGCAAATTTTCCGTTCATCTGATAGACCATTTCTAGTTAGTAAAGCCATTAGCTTTTTTGTGTGGAAGTGTGCAAATAGTAAATTAGTAGGAAAAAAAACAAGTTGATTCCCACTGGCAGTTTTAAGTTGATGACGGCCTAGCCTCTTCACTTGTTCACTCACAACAAAACTTCAGTATGTTACCAATACAAAACATGAAGTAAAAAATACTACAATATCCCAAAGATAGTAAAAACTCTTTGTTGTTCGCCAAAGCCCTAAACTATGTAACAACCCTCACCGGTTATAAAATTTCAGATGTAGACTCATTGGACAAGGTAGATAGTTTTGATCCACTCTTCGCAGTTAATCCAGCACTTTCAAACAAGAGAGTGTTATGTCTGTACCTCCGTTTAAGCAGGACGAATGTTTAATTAGACGAACCTGCTTTCTAACTAGTGTAAATAAAAGTACACAAATATCCCAATCAACACAAATCCGATCAAGATGATATATATGATGATAGCTTATTCACCAATCCTTCTCTTCAAAAATTTTTCCGAAAAATAAAAAAAATATTGAACAGTACTTCTCCAGACTTGCCCCTCAAATAGCCGAATCTTTTATTTTGGGCTCCTACATTCCTTCTTTCCATAAACCATTCTATCATGAAGGTGTTGTAGCAACGATTCATTTGTGATTTGATGGTATGTTCCACCGTAGTTTACACTAATATTCAAAACAATATATTTCAAAGACTTTTTCACTCAGAATATATGCAGTTGGGATCGATGAATCTTTTTATCAAATCCCTTGAAATCAAGCTATTTTTGATGGTTTCAACCCTGAAGTGCTTCAAGCGTCCGATCTGTTGCCGACACTTTTTTTTATTTTTTACTAATGATCTCTTGTCTGCAATACCTATATATTCTAATCCAAATGAAACCACTTTCTGTTTTTTGTAATTATTCCCAGATTCACGTCTCTACTCGTCGACAGGAAGTGCAGCGTACGTTAACGTCATTAAAATATCGATATTAACAGAAATAACAGAATAAATAATTAAGGAACAATCTACAGAATGGAATTGAATGTTTCCGGAGCATAGTTCCGTATGCTGCAGTTAAAGCGCAATTTAAAAAGCAACCATTGTCCGTGAATAATAGTTGCTTTGCCAAATTCGAGCAACTCTCTACTCGCGGTATTAGATGGCCCTACATGACGGCCCTTCAGGGAACTATTAATAATTGAATAAAGGAGCTGGAACTTAATTGGTAACGCATCAGTCATATTC
The DNA here is from genome assembly GCA_928272305.1 of Volucella inflata. NCBI lineage: Eukaryota > Metazoa > Arthropoda > Insecta > Diptera > Syrphidae > Volucella > Volucella inflata. The sequence goes on along the minus strand of OV743717.1, from coordinate 77,014,184 downwards.
TTGTCGAGTATCTGAATTGCAGTTTCTTAGCAAATGCAAGCCAAACTCCTGACACATATTTAGTTAAAAATATCATGACAAAGTGCAAAACTTATAAATACATTGGCTCTGTCGTTAACTTTTAAGAAAACTGCGATGAGGATGCCGCACAAAGAGTAAATGTATGCTGCCGGAATGCCGCTTAAAAATACTAGTTCGCCCAACAGTTCCCAATGTTGGACGAACTACGAGAGGTTCAAATAAAAACTGACAGCGAAAGAAATGAAAATGCTACACATGTGAGCAGGTGCAACAAACCGTACTTACTCATATAAGAAGTACACTTAGCCCCGGAAGTAATGGGTTTTCCAATAAGGACTTGACAACTTTTTTTAAAAATAAAACGCAAACCATTTGAGATATTTCAAAAACTTTATTATCGGCTTGAAGTACAATCAAAACATTTATGAATGGAATTCGACTTCGTTCATATGGCCACCGCGGGCACGTTAGCAGCGGTTGATTCGTTGGACCCAATTTTCAACGACTCGGCCACACATTTCGGTCGAAACGGCCGCTATTTCGCGGCCAAAAACCAATCGGAGAACTTATGTCGCTCAAATGGTCCATCGGCTTCAATTCTTGAGTCAGATTGATCTTGTATGGGTGTAAACCAAGATTCTTACGTAAAATACGCCATAATGTGGTCTGAGCGATACCCAATTCTTGAAAACGCCGTGGACTGATTTGGATCGTTTGCTACGCATGCCTGAACAGCAGCGATATTTTCAACACTTCGACCAACCCGTTGTTTCACTGACACGGCAACATCATACAACGAAAATGTAGACTCAAATCGTTGCACTAAACTTGTTATTGCCTGTCTACTAGGGCGAGAATTACGATCGAAAATTGGAACTAACGCTCTTAAAGTTGCAGTCACCGACTCCGAATTTCGGTAGAAAATTTTTATAATTTGCAGACGTTGCTCGTTCGTGTACTTTATAATGTGACAGTTTCATGATAAGTGAAAGAGTGCGTTCACAAACTTGTCAAGTCCCTATTGGAAAACCCGGTATATGTATTCAGAAATTAATCACAGAGAAAACTTCGATACAATAAATATATTTCATTAAATGTTAGTGTGCCCATTGACACCAGTACCCCGGGCCGGGAAGTATTAAACTCTAGAGGGACAACATAATAGAGGAAAACACAAGGGGGTCCTCTTTGCGATAGACCGAATTTCTGCACAATACTTCCACTTTAACTTACCTTAATGCTCGAAGTATGTTAGGCAAATTGTACACTTCAACTCTTTTGAGCTAAGCAATTACTTATCCTTCAAAAAAGGTCTACGGAACTCTATTAAAAAGAGCATACAATGAGTTCATTTGCCAAATTCTTTAGCCAATACTTCAATGAGAAGAAATTTAGAAAAAAAAAAAAAACATTATACAAAGAGTTGAAGATTTCACAGAAATTCTTCAATCCAAAAACTCCTCTTCCCCACCACAAAAATACCTTGGTCTATCTTCATAAGATGAAGTGGAATTAAAAGATTGAAATTCTTTCCTCCCGACAGTGTTTAGCTATTTTAACGAAAACACTTAAATACTATCGATCACTCAAAGCGAAATTCCGAAAACAACTTAGTTGTCAATCAATTGAAAAAGTTAACCTTTAAAGTTTCCACTAGATAATTAAACTGTCATTTTCACTCAGTTCGCAAGAGCAGATTCAATTATAAGTTTGCCAAATCTACAACACACAAAAATAGATACGGAAACGCGTGCTTGTAAACGCACATGCTAGTATAATATCTGTGTAAGTACGTTATACTGATTCGACCAAAATATGTGTTTTTGACAGAATGCATAACACAATTGAAACAATGCAAATGACTTTGGGCCCTAGAAGGGTAATAATGCTTTCAATTGCGGGAGCTTAGAATTACCTTTCACTTAAGTACATTAAGTCATTAAGAGCTACACTACAGGGGGTGACATGGGAACAATTCAATTAACTACAGAATTCACTTAAATATGTAATGTAAAGTATCTACAAGGGCAATACGTAATATCTACACTTCCATTGATGTCAAATCCAACATGAAACGAATACCAAAGTTCATTGGAATAAGTGTACTCGTACTGTACGCACGGCTATTTAATATTTGAAAATAACAAATCGATTCAGAATTTTCATTTAAATGTAGATTCGTAAAATTTACTTAATTCCAAGATGCCAAGAGAGAACAATTGCTATCCTTGATAGAAGCTCTGCACTATGATATACCCATGCACATGCTAGAAAATGTAATTAAATTTTGATGAACAATTTACATACATACTTTAGTGAGTGTAGTCATAAGGCAGTTACTCTCTTTCTAGTAAGAAAAGCATTTGTGGCATTCACCCTTTGAGATGTTGACTGCCATGGATTCAATCAATAATTTGATGATGTCGCCTTTTTTCTTTACAAGAAACGTAAAGCAATTACGACTGTGGGGGACCTTCCAGCATTGAAATAAACGAAAAAGCTTACAGACAGCTTTGGCAAGACAAAATAAATATGTAAATTAGAAGGAACTCCTTTATTAAAGATTGACACATAATTTGGTAGTCATTCTTAATCCTTTAGCTGAAAATTTCCTGTCGTTATTGGGTACTAATAAATAAGGACGTTGCTTGCTTGGTTTAGAGCTTGGTAGATTTGGACCTTGAGTCTAGTTACAAGGGACAACGAGGGTTTCCTTTCCTGATTACTTCCAGGTATTAATGTTAAGTTTATCTGCAGCTTATGTTACATGGAATTTGTTTCCTATACTTCAATATAGGATCAGTATCTAGTTACATTCGTCCTTCCAAGCAACTTATGTGTACTTGTTAGTTATAGGATGAGTTCGATTGTAAGTAATTTGAACTGATCAATTACATTTTACCTCTGCCAACAGGATGTATTGGAAAAAGAATTTCTCCTCATTGCTAACAATAAAGTGGTGTCACCTCCAATTTTAGATTAATATCATTTTCTCTACAGACTTAAATACATTGACTAGTTCAATCACCAAGTAATCACCTCCTCCTCTGTAATTAGGTTTTCTATAACCAACCCGTACCCTTGATAGTTTTTATTAATCTTAGTAAAACATGACTAAAGAGTTTCTGCTACGTCAGCGACCCAATAGAATTCCTGGTGTTTTTGAGTAAGAGGAATAGGGAGTTGGTGTTAGAAATTTCTCTTAAGCGTCATTACTCAATACTATATCCCATCGAGTTACCTTTACGGTACAATTTGGTCACTGTGGGATATTTTCTTGTTTTCGTTTAAACTTAAACTCTCTGAAACAGCCATATGCCGTCAATAGCCGAGTCATGTAGGTGTTTCCGTCGTTGTGATTCCTCTAAATCATTCATCGGACACTGTGTTAGGACGATGTTTTCTTATTCCTTTTAAGTACTATACTACGGTTCCCCCTTGTATATTCTTTTTTCGTCGATTTTTCGGTCATTTTGAACCTGTTTCCACAAATATGCCGACTTGTAGATAACATCAAAAAACGCCGAGTTAAGTACCATGCGATACAGTTTGAAACAAATTGATGACTCTAAGAGAGCTTGTAAGTCAGTGCAAGGAACTCATTTTCCTCATGCAAGACTTAACCCTGGCGGTATTTGACCACATTTCCTCTGGCTCATGAAAGTAGAACTCGCAGTCCCAGCGCAATGGAGTCAATTTTTATTCTCCGATTTTGCTAATCAGCCTTGTAAGTGAAAAAAAGACGACTGTGAATAATTCTTCAAGTTACTTAGCTGTTGAGAATCAATTTGTAAGCCTCAATGTTTCTGTAATTATCCTTCTCAACTTCCATTTCAATTTTATGATCAGCGAGCAGAAAACCCCTTGATGGATTTCTGATCGCATTTTTGCTGCCTACAAGCAGCATCAGCAAATCAGATAATCGAAGCTTCGCATAGAATTTCATCGAATTAAACATGATCTTCACGTCAGAGGTTAGAGTGCCATAGTATTTCTTGCTGTCACCTTGTCAACGCCTGGCCAGTATAGCGTCAATTGAAGTTGCCTTACGAAAACCATATTATTTTTGCGATACTGCTCCTAGTGTTTCTATTGCTAGAATGCATCTTTTGTTAATGTTCTACTCAAGGATTTTTTCAGAAAGCAAATAGGACGATAAGTCGAGAGACTTTTTCTGTTCCCTTTACTCTTTACCATAGCAAACAAATTTGAAAGACAAGAAAAAATGCCCGCTTGAAGAGTCAACGACTTTTCGGGCCATCCGCTCTACTTGACACAGCCATCAGAGTCGTTCAATTTCCTCTTCCGCTCACCGTCAATGCAGACGGGACCGAAGATCATACGAAGAATTTTTCTCTCAATGAAACCAAGAGCACCCTCATCCATTTTTGATAATGTCCGTGCCTCTGCGCCATAGAGCAGAACTAGATTTATGAAGGTCCTACATAGGGTAACTTTAGTTGTTCGAGAGAGAGCTTTGCTAGTCAATTCTTATCTAAGTCCAAAGAAGCAGCGATCGATAGCGCCTTCTGAATAAATAGCGGAGCCTAGGTATACAAAGTCCTTAACTACCTCAAAATTATATTCGTCGAAGGTGACATTTCTGTTCGAGACGTCAGTGTTGAGTGTCTGTTTTGCTTGACTGCATATAATTCGTCTAGCCCTCATTGACCACTAAACCCATTTTCGCCGCTTCCGTCTCAATACTTGCAAAAGCACTGAGATCACGCTGCGTTTTTCCGATAACGTCAATATCATCGGCATATATGTGTAATTGGATGTGCCTCTTGTGTTTGGGCTTGAATTTTCGCTTGGCGCAACGCAATATCTAAACCATTTTTGATATCAAAGGTCTCAGTCGGTAAAGACCTACCTTGATGGAGCAGCGTGCATTCTCCATCGTCATCCTGCATAGACGGACGAGTTTGGCGGGGATGCCAAAACTATACATTTCTTTGTATAGCTTATATCTATAGATGCTCACATACGCGGCTTTGAAATCGATGAATAGGTAAGAGTACTGTGTATCAATCTGAAGCTTATGGGTTTTTCCAGGATCTGCCGTAGTGCAAATACTACCTTTATCAAAAAGTTCCCGCTAACACACACAGAGATAGATGTACTCTTGGCTACGTTACTTTTGCAAATGTCAAGCTATGATGCTAAGATTTAGAGGGAATATCAACAACAGATGTTCCAACTTAACAAAAAAGAACTGAACTCAAATCGGAACAATGGGAGCGCCATACGGTGGTTATTCCGGGAACTTTTTGATCAAGGTAGTATTTTGTCGATGGCCAACTTTCCTGGCCTGAAATCACACTGATATGGACCTATTAGATTGTTGACGAACAAATACTGCGAAGAATACAATACAGCATATAAGTAGACTTTTGGCTCTGTAACTGTTGCAGTTCAGAGAGTGGCATTTCTTTAGGATCAAACAAACAATGCTGAGGTTCCCTCTGTCGGGCGTACTGTCGTCCGAGCATATTTTACAAATGATATTCATACATAGTGGTGGTGGTGGCGATGGCGCGATGAACTAGCTCATTGGAGGGTCCGTGGTTCGATCCCCGTCAACGCCAACAATTTTTCGAATTGTCATCACCCTTTCGACGACTTTTTATATGCTTCGGATAATTCTTCGCGTGTGATAATAGCTAGGTGAAATCTCTTCTGACGATCATTACCAGCAGGTACACAACCTTCTCGGCAAGAGAATAAGGTCGCACTGTATCAGGTACTTTTAGTTTAATTGATCCAATTTCCCCGGCCTTACCCCATACACCGTAATTAAGTTGTTTGCAAAGTTCTTATAGGCAAAGGCGTTGAAATCATTTTTTATGTCACATTGTTGGTTAGTCGTTCTTGTTCGTTTGCATACCGATATCAGTGTTTTCCTTTATCCAGCCCAGACATTGATACATGTATTGATTAATTATTTACTGTGATACATAGAAAACACGATGGCGATGGCGCGATAGTTAGCTCATTGGACTATCACGCAGAGAGTCTAGATTCGATTCCTGGCTGGGTCACCAACAATTTTTCAAAATTGTCCCCTTTTGGCGGGCAATGGCCAACTCCCGAAAGTAAAATTGCCTACGAAAAAGCTTCTAGTCCCGCTTTACTTAGCAAATTTTTAGATCATATGCTATCCAAAACAATTACCAGGTACGAAAATGGGTCAAATGCAGGCGACATACTGCAGTTGGTGTATTAACTGCCCCGTTCTGAAGCCCATGCATTAAAATCGTCCACGATTTTGAAAGGACTCATACCAATAGCTTCGGTATTAGGTTACTTTGAAGAGCTTAGTGGTACACATCAGCTTTATGTTTATGTAAATACCGTGTATAGTAACCCATGTAAGGAAATACGCAATTTAGTCGGAGTGTTCCTGAATGAATGGCCTTCTGCAAACTTAAATCGCTGACTTATTTGTTGCGTCGGTGAACCACTTATTACCAGTTTATTTTCTAATTTGCTCGAAAACAATCGTTATCTCACATTTTGGGAATCAAGTTCAGATTTTGCTAGCAAATCAAAAAATTCGGGTTGCTTTGCAGTATCATACGAGTAATTTACGGGCAACTTTCCCAAAATGAATGAATCAACCTCTTCTATCGCTAAGGTTTTGCTTTCTCAAAGTGGCCGAGTTTAAGCAATCTAAAGTAAAGTTTTAGCGACTTGCTCAGTGGGAACACAGTTTTTGTATTTTTAACAACATGCTTTGATCTCGAAATTCGTTTCAATCTCTTAAGCGATGTAGATATTCTCCTCACAATAACAGGAATTGGATCTACCCATTGCTGTCTATTTGTTTGCTACCTCTACCCATGCCTGCGCCGGTTTATTTTCTTGTTTGGGTTTGCTTGCCTCTTTATTAAGTTTCCCTTCAATCTATTGCTTTTGGTTTGGTTGCTTTTTGGCCCAAGCTGACCAGGTAGTATTGATTTTGCCTCGAGAATAACAATAAAATCACAACTACGTTACGTGGAAGCGTTTAAATCTCGCAGCTAAACATGGGTAAATTAACGCAGCTCTATGTAAATATCCGCAATAATCTTTAGTCGCAGCTTTAGCTTGACGAAACAAAAACATACTCGTTTATATTACGCCAAATCTAGACCATGTCCCAAGTCGATTGGACCCAACTTTCTACTTGTTGACTAGAAACATGTTTCCCAAAAAATGCTTGTAGGCCATTATATCTGAATTCTATGGAACGCAACGGTCTAAAACGGAGTATGTAGCTCAATTGAAAATAAGAACCTTTGTTCGGGAGTTGAATCACTTCTACTTATCATTCTCTTGTACGATATTGAGATTTAATTCACACGTGGCCCAAGATAGTTCAATTTCCAAAAAAATAAACCATCCTTCTGACTATACTTGCTATGTCAGGGTGAGCTTGTAAGAAGATGCTAGTGAAACACCGCTAAATAAAAATGTCTTCTTACGAATGATTTTTATCTATCGTCATCACGAGCTTTGTTGAGGCAGATGGTGGCCAAAATCAGTCATTGATGGTAGCACCAGCCAAAAACGAGTATGCAACACGACAAAAATTTTTTTTTTACATAGGCATCGCAACTAGTTACCCAAAACAATAGATAGATATGCAGAATTGTCGGCAAGTATAGTAGTTCCATTTTTTTTAAGTCTATTACCTCGTATTTATATTTTTTTTTTAATTTAAGTGAAAGAGCATGCAAACCGCAACAGTCCCGTTCAACTGCGAATTCATCGCCGTCAAAACCATATTCACGGAAAATAGAAAAACCACAGAACAACTTATCCGTATGTTAAAAACTAAAACACGAACTTGCACGTGCTCTCACGACAGCTAAGCGTTGCAGCAATTTCGGTCACAGAACTTTCTGATATTAATTTAAATGAAAATAAGTCAAGAACAAACGAATCAGTGAAATGGGAGTTGAATTCGTACCTCTAATCCATACAACTGACTTTGTTCCCAATTGTTGCGTGCACGAGTTACATACATCAACTTTGAAAAAGCTCGCACATATGTCTGTAAATTATACAAATATCCCAAGGAGCTGTATACTAATATAAAATCCTTAGTGTCAGAGAATATGTGTCCCTAAAGGCCGCTTTTGATAGTTCCCATGCAGGGGCATTAACATAACAAAACCCTGCTCTAGTGACTTTATTTGTGGCATTTACGAGTGCGAGTACGAGTATGAGTACGGGGAAGAGTATATCTCCACAAGTTTATTCCAAGTCTGACATTTGAGGCAAACATTAGCATTGAGAAACGGAAGGTAAACGAGCCTGAAGTAATGTTGGTTATTACAGCCACACAGTCATTTTATGGTTTTTGGAGAAGACCCACTTTTGGTTGATGGTTAACGGGAAAACAATTTTCCAAAGGAGCAATAAAAAACGGTATGAACCGGCGGAAGTTCTATTCAAAATTTTCCCGTGGAGTTTTGAAATTTGACGATCAACAATTTCGCCAGTCTGATGCATTAATAAACGTGTTTTTCAGGACGTTAAAGGTGAGAGTTTAATTGGTATTTCAATCGAGTTTAGTCTTATTAATGAATCCTTTGGGCTTGAAAATTAACCTAAATGGGTACGATTTCTTGATGTGGAGTAGACTTTTTAGAGAACAGAGACAACCCTAGGTGGATGCTTAATACAGTAGAAAACATTTTAATACTGCAGGAAGAAAATCAACTATAAAACACTGCAGGGGACCATGTGCAATGCCTACAAATAAATCCAAAATCATATATTTATCCAATTAATTGACGGGTTTTTCCGGTAGCCTTCAGTTTACATTGCAAAATCAGATGACTTCCGCGATCTGAGGTTATTCGCGCACTTGTATAGAAAACTGTGGAAAACTTAATTACATTTTTGATTCGGAAAAAAGGTCGTTTTGAAGCCATTAATGCACTCTAAGCTTACATTTAGGGAGATATCAGTGTAACAAATACCCTGATGGTGTACTGGGCCCAAGTGTCTTAGCTGCCCTGCAACTGATAACGCAATCGCTGGGAAAAAAGGAAGTTTCTCGTTATCTGAATTGCTTTGCAAGCGTTTTGTATCGAAAGGTTAATAGGTCAGTTAGAGCCGGCCTACAACAGAGCCCCTTGCTATCGCCCAGATATCATTGAATCCCAGGAAGTGCGACATCAGGGAAATGAAAAACTGTGATACCATTCTCAGAAGAGAATCCTTTTAATCGGACCGGATTTCCCATATGTGACAGACTAAGGCAAACTAATCCTAAATATGGGGCAATCTCTGGCAGACTTAGCCTTAATTCGTCCACATAAGCGACGAATAGTCATTTCCCAAGCACGGCTCTTTTAAAGAACATACTGTTTGTTCACTTACTCTCGTATATGACAGACATACTGTTTGTTCACTTACTCTCGTCTATGACAGACCATTGCATTTTAGAGCCCAAATAACCTATTTGCACTAAATTAAGGAATTGGTGGAGTTGATGCTTATACAATTACAGTGGGATACGTTGGATTCATTTTCTAGCACATTGACAAGAGCACTATCCATGATGCTTCGTTCATGTTCGTCCAACAGGAAAGCGACCGTAGAACTACCGATGAACAGCACGATACGTTTCTTTACGAGTTCATTTCAAACGAAGAGAACTTCTAAAACTGAGAAGTGTTCCCATTTCAGTTAGTCGGAATCGATAGAGTTTCTTACATTTTGCAACGACACCTCCTACTAGAAGGGGTGCACTATCCTACCGTCCCTTATCAAAGTAAATCACTAACTGATTATCGGCATTACAACAGCAGCGAGATCCGTCCATTTGGTGATACAAATCTCTACACTGCCTCTTTTCATGTTTTAATTAATTTTTGGTCAAAGTTGACAAAATCCGAAAGTAACAATAACTACACTCGTCTGATGTCACGTACACTGAGTAGAGACACTCCACCTCATGCTTGAGGCTCACTTCTCAAGTTACCTTATCACAACCAGCTTACAACTAAGCTGCTACTGAGCTAAATAACACCAACGCTGGTATATCTCATCAGTTGCCACTAAACATGCCATTGCTTCCTTAAATAAATTCAAATCCCCTGCCATCGATGGCATATATGTAGTATACCCAGTTATGTTACAAAAAGGTATAAATAAGCTGGTAACAATTCTGAAGAGAATCTTTTCTGCTAGCCTGGCATTGGCATACATACCGAAACTCTAATAGACAGTGGGCGCATCATTTATACAAAAAATCGGAAAAGAGGACTACACATCCATCAAGAGTTTCAGACCTTAAAGTCTGAAATCCTTTATGTAAAATATAATCTAGTGGGCAGAATTTATTGCATACTTGACAAGAAGAAATCCGGACTGAACATTTTCATCGAACGTTGAAAGTGCCTGCGACAGCGTAACTTGAGTAACTCGGCCAGACAACACGGCATGGATAAACCACTAGGTTTTTGGAAGGAATTTATAGTGAGTAAGACCGTCAATTCGGATGCTGACCAATATGTTATGGTGGTGTATTAACAGCAGTTGATCCACTCAGTATTTCTGATGTCTGTGCACAAGCTTGCGTGGATGATATAACTGTAGTCTCTATTGGATCGCTTTTAGCGACTGTCTGCTCTGAAGCGCAGGTAGCCCTATCGGTGATCGACTGGTGCACAGGAAATTGACTTTCAGCAACAGGGAGCTCTTTGGTCTGACTCATCTAGCGCCGTAGTGCATCATAATCCAATGCTCGAAAGAAACTCAGTATGTGGGTGTCAAAAGCTTCTAAGAATAATACTTGTGACGTCAAAAGCCTCTAGGACGCTGTCAGCCTTCTGGCAGTGTAAAAGAGCTGTCGGCATAACCTGGGGCCCGTCACCAGTAAGGCTGCTCTGAATCAACATGGCTGTAATAAGGCCAATTATGTATATCCTATGCGTCGATTGTCTGGTAGAATTAGCTCTCACAAAATTACTTCACTGCTGATTTTACCAAACTCGAGAGAACGGTCATTTTCGGCTGCAGGGGGGCTTTGCCTAACATGTCTGACACTGCTTCAGATGCATTGATGAGTCTCCCTCCCCATGATATTCATATCATATAGATAGACTGCACCATCTTCCGTTTAAAAAAGTGGTCCTTGGGACAATACGTACTTGTCCCGCTTTGATGACAATTGCGCGCGGATACCAAAACACTGCGAAAAAAATATGAAGTAGACTTTCTCTGTATCCATGACTGATTTTGGCCAGAATCTGAGTGAGGAAAAAATAATGTCGGGTCTACACGGTTTCGCTAATCGTTTTCTGGGGAACGACAACGTTAGATTTCACTCTACGTTAGGAAAACTTGCATATGTGTTCAAAGTTGTTTAAGCTGCGCTAAAAGGCTTGCTAAACCCACTTACGACCTCCAAGCTAGTGCGAGAATGCAGGACATTTCTGAACGCAGTCGAAAGGCTGAATTCAGCGAGTCTTGTCTGTACACCAGGTCACAATGGGATCAAGGAAAATCACCAATAAATTTTGCTAGTTAACGCTTAGAGGATAGTTTTTCAAGACCCGAACCTACGTAAGGTCTGCCTGTATCATCAGTTAAGGCTTTGAAAACTGTAGATGACATGACCCTCCAAGTTACATGCAGACAAAACGACTTTTTCCCGTCGTCTCTTATAGGTCAGTGGCCTTACTGCTGTTTCTCAAAAGGGTCCTTACTGGCATCGTGACACTTTTGCCAAGCACATAAATGTACTGGGCGTAAGTGAAACAACATCCTGCAAGGCTTAGTGTGAAAGTTTCTCCTAAATGGCTCCGAAACTGCCATGCTGGAGAGATATATTCGAATTTCTTCATTAATTTTGACATCTCCCTCAAATTGTCATTTAATAACTGAAGGAACTTTGCTGCCGTACCCATAAAATATTTTGTACGGTTAAGTATTCTGATTGTAAGCTTTTACTCCTTTTTCTTTCATGTTCTTGCGGGTTCCATCTGTAAGTTGACATAATCCACATCGATGGCGTGTTATTACCATTGCCCCACACTTATAATTCTGTCAAAAAAGTTTTGGTTTTCACACTTTTCGCATGATCTTGCTTTTTCGAAATCAGTTTGATTTGATTTGGTTTACTTCATGTGCCCTTCATTTGTTTTCATATTCCCCTTGTAGATGTTGAACCATTTCTAAGGTATTTGGTTTTGCAATAATCTTGCCTGGGTCGTCACCTGTCATGTTTGTTTCCTTAGTGCATACAAAATACATTTTTCCGCGACTTGATAAAAGAATTGTTCTTCAGTCAGTAAGTTTATTGAACAAAATCTCATTAGAAAACTTTTAAATTCACCTCCGCCTTCCTTTTTTAGAAGAAGAAGGTGCAAGGAAAGTGTTCAGCTCATCCTTTTCACAAAGGGCTCCGCCTCGTTGGCCCTATTTAATGCCATTAAAATTTGAATCGTGTGACTTCAATTTCTGTACAAGTTGACTTTTGCAAGTACGTACGCCAATACCTTTACAAAAAAATTTCCATAAAGTGGATGGACACCACGGGTGGTGGCGATGCCGCGATGGTTAGCTCATTGGACTATCACGCATAGGGTCCGTGGTTCGATCCCTGGCATCGCCAACAATTGTTCGAATCGTCATCACCCTTTCGGCGGGCAATGACAAACTCCCGAAAGTACTCGTAAAATTGCCTATGAAAAAGTTTCTTAGGTGTGCCGCTCGGATTCGGCGATAAATCGTAGGCCCCGCTCAGATGTGGCAAAAATGACAACATGAGCAACACAAATGAGTGTCAAGAAGTTGGCCATTGCCCATGCCGGGCTGCCAGTGCATGGATGGACACCACGATGACCAATTGAACATTTAGATGATCATTACCACTACGCTGCACATTATCAGTCGTTTGTTGTGTGCGCACTATACGACATCGTACTGGATGCCTGCCCGATGAGATTCTCGAATTGAACCATGTTTCCAAAATAAATTTGAACTATTTGCAAGAGTTACTTCGTCGTGAGTCTATGCTTATTGAATTGCTAAACCAAATTAACCTCATACTCATACTATGAACTGTTACAGAAAAGAGAGAAAAGAGTGTTTCCAATTCAAACTTGGGACTTCTTGAAGTCTCGATCGTCAGAAGTCCAAAAAAATAGCCATTTTACCTAAGGTATAGTAACTTCTATAAAAAAAGACAATGCTCTTTCCGCTTTTCCACCTAGGCCCCACCAAAGAAGTGTCCTCTTCCTTGACAAACGCGTTTATAAGTATTTTTTACTCCATATTGGTGATTTGATATATTTTAATCGATGGCGCATTGGCCCTTTCAATTTCCATAAACGTTTTCCGAAACTAGCGTATCTTGTAAACTTCTTGTTCTCCACGGGACAAACAACAAGAGCGAGATCAACCTCATTGGTGATGCAAATCATTAATTTGCACTTCAGTTTTACTACAACCGTAACGTTTACACTACAACGTCCGTGTAGGGAATTTTCGATCAATAAGTCTGATTCTAAACTTCAGTGATGACTTAGAAGGGCGAATCAATAGAATCCTTAAGAACATGATATCTTCCATGCCGCGTCTGGTCTCTGATACCGACCAGAACAAAACTCAAATAACAAAGCATTGGTGCCTGCTGGAATGACCTGGCTAAATGGAGTCTTTTTCAAGTTGAACAGGCCGAACACAAGTGAACTGCTACCACCTGGCGGATGGCATGGGCTAAACACTTTCAATTCTGTTAGGTGAAGGGGTGTTGCTCAGTGGCACCGACTGGCTTAGTGAAGACGTTAAAGCTCCTTCGTTGTTGCTTTAAGTCCAGGAAAATTTGGTCTGTTAATTTTTTACGCCAAGACCGGAAAGCAAACATTTAAATTTTTTTTATTAAAATCGTTAATAATACATATGTCGGCAGTAGATATTACGAATAGTACCTTTAAAATGATTTAATTTTGCGTCAGTCATGTGAATGTCCCAAGATCAAAAGATTTCTTAAAATTGAATCAACTGATAAGATACGAGTACACAGACTGACGATGAAGTTTTTTTTAACTTTAAAAAGAACTAAGTTGAAACTTATGATTTGGTTTCTGTGTAGTCAATTACTTTCCCTAGACTCGGCACATGAAGACATATAACTTTTGTTTTTTGTAATCAGAAAACATGCATAGCAAACTTTTCCTTTTCTTGTAGAAGATTGGTTTTTGTTTGTGTGTTCATATGCAAGGAATAACTTTGTTAGTATGTCCCTTACCAAAATTAAATAGACTCAAGGAAAATCTATTCATCTGTCTGAAAGTCACTTCACTTTGAGCTGGATAGAAAGAGAGTTAAAAAAGTACGGAGAAACTTTATTTTTGTTTGGACACATTTCTATAAGCAAATAATGTTATTTAGATGGCATAAGTTGGGTAAAGATTATATTTACGATAATTTTTAAAAGCTATTGCTGAGAAGATTAAATATCTTCAAACTGCTGAGTTCTTGGAAGACAAATTTGTATTTAATGAAACAACAACGAGGACGGTAGGGTGCTTAAGAAATAGGGTAGGCACTGAGAGATGTCAACCTGGCGACATCCAGTGGTACAAGTGTTTTGTACACATCAATTGTGCTTATAATACCTCCTCGTTGTAACCATCGGGTTCTGGTCGATGTCTAGCCGGTTTCTACTTGCTAAACTTATAAGCGCGAGTGCTTACTAGCAGCACTCTGAACGGGACAGTGATTGAATTCCGTAGAGGGTGAAGAATAATCCCTAAACAAATGAGCCTTCATGGACTAATGACAGCACTCACATCCTCGAATGCGTTACTGGCTTCGGTCTAACCGACCCCTCGTCCTAAGGGTATCAAAAATGGTGGCCCTCCAGGTTGGGGTTTGTACCGCCGGGGTATCTGCCCGTCCATGGAAAATAGATGAAAGTTACGAAGCAACAACAAGCTTCGCATACGGATGGATCTACTGTTGACGAATTAAGGACAAAGCGTCATTCTCATTACCTAGAAGAGGATGAAAAACTTCAACATTGGTGCAGGAAAATAATTTCACGGGCAGTAAGTGAAGTTATTTCCCCCTGAAAGTGAGCTTTTACGGCTACTGCATGAATTTTTATCTTTTTATCTGTTATCAATCTGAACTTTTTGAATTTTCTATAACATTTTTCACACAGGTTGACTAACTGCGCCTGAAACCGCACTGATAAGGGCCAATCAGATACAAGTTTTTCATATAATTTATTGCATACTCTCTATCAAGTTATTATCTCGTGTCTTCAATAGCTCAGGTTCGCTTCCAATGCAAAAATTTAATAGTTCGTTCTGAATAACAGTGGACTTCAAGTGTCTCCCACCATTTGGCAGTCTGCAGAAGTCAGCTTTCATATCGTCAGCCCCATTATTCTACTTGATAGCCTCCTTGCTTTTGTCGACAGGGATCTGTTTGTAACACCCACAAGCCATCAAACCATTGTGGGGGAATGCCGTATTATGTGCCCTTCGTAAAGAGCCTGGCCGCCTTTAATGGATCACGTTTTCACATAACCGCAGATCTTGGATGTCCCAAATAGACACTCGAGCGTTTAAGGGAAAAGTTCCCAGGATAAAAGTCAGTCACGTTTGCATCAGTGGAGAATAGGGAGACAGATGCTTGAGTGGTAAAGTGCCAATAGTGACACTTACAAAGTTCGAGCTCTGCGATATAATCATCAGTCGCATAGAAAGCGTCGCAAGTTTTTGTGTCATTTATGCCCAGCACATTAAGGAGCCTAACAAAACAAAGTACTGGTTAAGACTTCTGTTATCAGTCCTACTGAAAGACAGCAGCAAGGTCCTTTTAGAGACGTCAAGATGCATTAGTTTTGACGGCTGACTATCTGGAGAATCCTGCCAACAGTTCTCTTTGAGGTCTGCCTAGCAAGGTTGAAGGTGATTTCATTTTAAACTGAGAATCAAAAAAGACTCAGTAACTTTAACTCGGCTGTCGCTACATATGCAAATGCAACGATTCTTCAAAATGTAGTTCATTGCCATCAGTATGGTGTACATCGTGTTTCTAATGTTAAACGAAGTCCTATGCTATCGTTCACTAGAAACACCGACACCGCATTCTAGGTCAGTTTTAGGGCTGTCCGTAACGACCCAACATCATTCCTGGGAATATGGGAATTCCATTTCGTAGCAGGAGCTCTGCTGTCATTGCATCAGTCAGCATGTCTATTAAACCAAAGCCAAAAGACAGTCTGCATGTATAGTCAGTGTAAAAACAACGTTGGTTATTTAGAGGTTTAATTGATTCCCTTTTTCGTTGTCGATCACGTCTGCGCTTTAGAGCGAAATGATCATGCAGAAAGTGGAGCTCCATTATATGCATATGGCTCGTCATAAGGGTCATAACTATTAAATACGTTAAGCAGTGAGTCTGAGCCACATACATAAATCTATTTCTCACATTAGACAAGATAGTATGATTGTTGATTTTACGTTGGTTGATAGTAGCTTATCTAGGCATACGACTTGGCGCGTCAGCAATCACTACACCCACAATGACAATAATGCAATTATAATCGATCTCTCTAGTCTTACACGATCTCGAAACACTCAGTCTCAACCTAGCAGGACGAATGTAACGTGAACACCTTAGATGAGGAGCTCTTAGAGTACGCAATCGCTGAAGCTATAGTTGAAGGGAGAAAGGGGGGGCACCAAATCGCCGGCGTCTAACGTTTTGGTGCCTGTCTTAATGCACGAAGAAAATACCAACGGTCTAGACGCGATACGGATAGACATTTGATATTGAGGACAGCTCATACTCATACACATTCCTGCCGTAACAACTGACGAACTCACCGCGGCAATCGAGAGGGTAGAAGATCGTAAAGCTCCTGGTCCAGACGGCATACTAAATAGGGCCTAAAAATAGCGATGAAGGGACGCCTAGACGTTTTCGTTAGCATTTACCTATATAGTGCATGCTTAAGCGAGGGAATATTTCCGAAACAATGGAAATACCAACGGTTGGAATTATTACCGAAAGGAAATAAACCGAAGAAGCCCTCATCTTACCGGATACTCTGTATGCTCGACACTATGGGTAAAATATTAGAGTGATTTATATGTAACAGACTACAGCCTATCATTGAAGCCAATGATGGATTCGCAGAATATCAGTACGGCTTAGTACTGATCGACAATCGACCCGATTAAAGTCGTAATAGACAAAGCACAATCGGCCATAGAAGGTAGACAATGGAAAAGAGGCAGTAAAAAGTACTGCGCCGTGGTTACACTTGACGTGAAAAATATTTTTTACTCGGTCAACTGGTCGCGTACTTTGCAATGCCTCGAAAGATTAGATGTACCGTAGTACATATTAAGATTTATCAGGAGCTACTTTGCCGATAGGTTGCTCCTTAACAACTCCGACGAAGGGACGAAATTATATAAAATTACAGGGGGCGTGCCCCAAGGATCAGTGTTAGGTCCCTTACTGTGGTACGTGATGTATGACGACATTCTACGACTCCCAGTCCCCAGAGAAGCCGCCATTATCGGATTCGTGGACGATATTGCTGTTGTGGTCGCAGCGAAACGACTTGAGGAAATCGAGTTGTATTGCAACGAAGCAATAGCACTGATATTTTTATCTCATTGATACTGGCTACGCGATATGAGTTTAGACCTCGCGGAATTTAAAACGTTTCCGTTTTCATTAAGAGTAGAAGGGTGCTAGAGACGTAAACGATAAAAGTCGGAGAGCACACAATTATTTCCAGCCCATTTATAAAATACCTGGGAGTGATGATTGATGCTCGCATACGCTTGCAAGAAATCGTCGAAAGCGATAGACGCTCTTTCGAGACTCATGTCGAATATCGGCGGCCCAAAGCAAGGCAAATGATTAAAGCTTGTGAGAGTTGAAGCCTCCATACAGCTTTACGCGATACAAATATTGTCTGACGTCGCGAATAAAAAGACACACATGAAGGGAATCAAATCTGTGTACAGATTCTGTACACTGCGAATTAGCAGTGCATTGCGAACGGTATCCCATGACGCGATATTGGTACTATCCTCTATGGTACCAATCGATATCCTAGCCTTAGAAGCTAGTCGACTTTATGAAAATCGCGTGCAAATCGGGCTAACCATACATCAAGCGAAGAAATTTTAAGAAAGCTGCAGTATAGAAGCGTGGCAACAACAATGGAACGAGTCCCAAAAAGGGAGATGGACGTACTGACTAATCCAAAGGATTGAAAGTTGGGCAAAACGAAGACACGGCGAACTGAACTACCATCTTACACAGTTCTTGACTGGTCACGGTTGCTTCTATTCAAGCGAAACCGTGATTCGAGTTCGTCCTGTCCTCGCTGCGTAAATGCGGTAGAGATCGTGGAGCACGTTTTCTTCGAATGTGCTTGATATGCCAACGAAAGAGCTATATTGTGTGAAGAATTTGGTGAACGGCCAACACCAGAAAACATAGTTCAGTATATGTTGAAATCCGAAGATCTTTGGGCCACTGTCAACCATGCTGCATTACAAATTATGTGCGATCTAATGAATTTAGAACAGCAGCGGAACGTGAATTCGCTAAACACCCCGTGACGAAGCAAAAAGCTCAAACCCATCCCTCGTGAAGTAATACTTAGCGATAGGTCCGCGGGAGAAAAAACGGAAAGAGGTGGTTTAAGTCAGTAAGAATCTGATACTATGCCTATGCAAGGTTTCCACCTTCCCACGCCAAAAAAAAAAAAATAGATAGTATGAAGTGAAACTGTAAGGCACTATCTTTTACAAAGTACGATTACGTGCTCCAACTTGGATTATTATGAAGTGAATAACACGGGATTGGTGGGGACTAGTACTTTATTATGGATCGGGAGCTCAAGTAGTAACATCTTCCAAGTCGCAATGCTAGCTCCGTCGATGAAAAGAATATTTTTCTTATAAACACCTTCAAATTCTAGTTCTCAAGTTCCAAGCAAACAGATACTCTTTCGTCTCAAAGATCCATAGAGTACGAGTTCTATAAGCACTACGAAATGTAACAATCCGAAGTATCTCAAAATGAACAAAGGCCAGCAGAAAACCCTGTTGTTTTTTTCACATAATATTTCCCAATTTTGATTTATTTCAAATGTGTATATAGCAAAATTCAGCGAAGCTTATTCTCAATGGATCCCCCCTTCCCAACTAGAAAATTAATTCAATTTCCCTTTTCCGATACGAGTATCGGCAATCAAAAATTTCAATTATCCCATAGTCGAAGGGCTCCATCCCAGGAGCATCAAGTCCATAACCGTCCCCCTTTTTTTAAGTTCATTACGTGAATGTACAATATTTGTCAAAATGTCATTCTGCTGCTTATAGCACTGTTATTTTGACGCTTGATACGTTTAAGGCCTGTGGGAATACCCCTAAGGAAAACATGACATTTCACTATCCAGATATGTCCACTTCACACACATCTCATGCCAATAAAGGGAAAAACGACAAACATTTCTACATGTGACATTAAGGGTTGTATATATTTTGTTTTATCGATTGTTGCATTCATATTTTCGTTAATAACAGCAAGAGCCTTAGGAGGGTTTTGAGTTCCCAGAAAAGTAATAGCCAAATAACTTGAGAGACCAACACTATGCATAATAAATCAATGGTGATGTTTCTTTCATCTTTTGTTGCTTGCAACTATAAAAATGCTAAAACAAATGCTGAAACAGTCTTGCGTTTGCATTTGCATATTCTTAGTTTTAACAAGTTACATAGTAAGAAATCTCTCTTTCTTTGAAAACTTGTAAAATATGGAAAACGTATTTTGACGAACGACAAGAGTTTGGAAATTGCTTGAAGGAATTAATTTGAAATTTCGAAAACAGCATTCAACGTTTTTGAACTTTTGAGCGAGTGTTTCAAATGCAAAGTAGTTCAAAATTATAACTCCAAAGTCAATTAGTAATTCACGTAATATTTATAATGAAATTCCATTGCAAAATATGTAAATGAATTCGAGGCAAAACGTTTTTTAAAGGTGAATAGATACGTCACTTAAAGTGCAAGGGTATGTTTGATTTAAAAATAAATAAAAACTGATAGTGGTTTGCAGTTTGGAATGCAGTTGATCTATTTTTAAAACGCCTAATACTTTGTCGCATTTTTGAATGCCGGGCACTGTGTGTGATATTTTTTAATAGACGCAGATTGAAATACTTATTCATTTCAGAAACACTTTGACGTAAAACATAAAGAGCTTTGCTCTCTCTAGAGAAGATGAGCTCTCGGTCTGCTCTTTTGAATAACATTGAAGAAATTTTTCGAATAAGAACCTTCTTTCATGTGCTAAAAGCTTTGATTCACCAAAAAAATTTGAAAACGACTTTGATCTGGAATCATTTTTAGCTTGTATTTATTATTGGAGACATATTGTGGCACTTCCGGTCTTGAAGATTGTCATTATGAAGAGGGGAATATTCATGATTTTAACAGTGCTCTACGAAAACGCTAATTCGAAAACAAATTCCGTGACAGAGCTCTTTCAAAAAGAAAGCAAAGAACTATCTAACAATTTTACTTAAGGAATCCAGTCTTTTCTAGATCTAGGTTACATCTAGAGCCTTTATGTTACTAAATTGTTTATGACTTATGTTTAAAAGACATACTTGGCAGATTAGCGCATCACCAAAAGTATGCTCGCAATGGTAGAAATATTGACAAATGACACCACATAATTCTTACGGAGGCTCTCTGATACCGGACCCTTTCAGAGAGTAACAATGGTCTGCCTACGATCTGGGTCAACTTTTGAGACACGCAACAATTAAACCAACAACAATATACTTGATAAAAAATGTTGGCAATATGAAACAGCAGGACAAACGTGTAAGACTATGCAAGTGCAGTCCAGCAATAGACAAATCACCGCCACTGCTACACGAGCTTATCTAGATCCTAAAAAAGCACAAACAACTAGTGGTCTCATTGAAGGCTGTAGCCAACCCTTAACAGAAATCTGGCTGCAAAAAATAGGACATTATCCATAACATCAAGTGGAAGAATATCTCAAGAGTGCCACGAATAGAATCTCAACAGCTCAAGCCTCACGGCTTTAGAGAATGAGAATGCAAATCACGGGATGCCTGAAAACAATATAACACAAGTTAAGGAAATGGAAAAAGTACAACCAATGGACTGCAATGTAATTGATATATAACGGTAACAAACCAGAATCGCTTCCATGTCATGAGGGCGCAGAAAGGATCCTTGGTTCGGTAACGTCGTGAGTAAATGCCATAGCTTATTAGGATATGCCTAGGCGGGTCAAACAAATCTGGGAAAAATAACCGAGTAGCACAAGTCTGTTAAGATTCTATAACAAGACGGCCACAATTAAAGACCACAATCTAGAAACATGTAGCTGACTGTTCATTATAAGAACAGTAAAGGATTCTTAGGTTTTAGAAAGAGCCCAGGTGAGATGTTGAATGAAACATCAAAGACGTCCAGACTAGACGTCGAGATGTTAAATAGGCGATCCCACAGGATTATACTCTAGATCGTTTTCGCAAGAAGGATCTCTTAAACCACGGTCGATGCACCAATCCTGGTGGACCAAACCATCATAAAAAATAAACCTTCCACAATTTTAGACGGAGCTCTATGGGTTGCTAACTAAGTTTTTCAACTGTGATGACTCCTGCGGTTCGACGACAGCTTCGGTAAACTGTTTCTAGTTCAGGCTGGCAACCAGACCATAAGACCCTGACCTCCCCACATCGTCGATGCATTAAAGATTTCTGTACCTACATATACATATATATATAAATATCCTCGCACACATGATCAAAAATCCGACGAAGAATTTTCCTTTCGAAGGAGTCCAATATCAGTTCTCTCTTCCTGCTTATCGTCCAGCAATCGGCGCTATACAACAGAACTGGCAGGATAAGAGTTCTGTAAAGCATACCTTTCGTCCTGATAAATTCTTCGTCGGATCTCCACATTCTTGCATTTCACGTTTACTCCGAGGTATGTAAACTCCTTAACTGCCTCCAAATTGTTGCTATCAATAATGACGTTTTGTCCTATGCGGTGGAAAGGTGGTGGTTTTTTTGATAGCACGGACTAGCAAGAACTTTGTCTTATCCTCGGTTCAAAGCCAACAAATTTCTCCTGTTCTTCTATCGCCGTAAAAGCCACTATCTCAGCATGCTGGAACCGACCTATGATGTCAATATCGTTTGCATATCCCGGTAGCTGAAAGGACCTGTTGAAGATAATGCCTTCCGTGTTGATACTTGCCCTGCGAACTATCTGCTCCCGAACGAAATTGAAGAAGTCACATGATAGCGTATCTCTTTGCTAAAATCCGGTGCACGGATGTAGCTCCCTCTGGATCCCTCTGGATATCGACCAATCTGCCTCTTGGACGAACTTGGAGAAACACTCGAAAGCGTCATCGTGAATCGTCTGAATGGAGCCTTGGAACGCCCCGGAGGGCTGAACGAACGGCAGTTCGGCTTCAGAAAACACAGATCAACCCTGGATGCCATCGAGATGGTCGTCAGCATAGCTCGAGACGCTACGGCTGGAGAAAGATGGAGAGGCGGTTTCAAGAAATACTGTGCTGTAGTCACGTTGGACGTGAAGAACACTTGAAACTCAGCCAGATTGTCCCGTATCGTACACGCACTGGAGGCCCTTGGGGTGCCAAACTACCTCCAGAGAATCGTGCGCGATTGCTTTAGGGATAAAAGGCTGCAATACACAACGAATGTCGGAGTGCAGCGTTACAGAGTGACATGCGGGGTCCCCCAAGGTTCGGTGCTGGGCCCACCCTATGGAACGCGATGTACAACATCGTGCTCGAGATTGCACTGCCCGAGGAGTGCACGATCGTGGGATACGCGGATGACCTGGCCATATTAGTTGTGGCCAAGACTATTGAAGAGATCACGACTAGATGCACGGAGGCAGTCGGCAGGGTGACCAGTTGGCTGCAAAGAAATGAATTGGACCTGGCCGCACAGAAGACCGAAGCAGTCCTCTTGACCACAAGGAAAAAATAGAGGTGTTTTCCTTTCAGAGTGGCGATTCGCGTCACTTCGAAGCTTTTCCTGCGATTACTGGGAGTCCTCCTAGACGCAAAGATCTGCTTTAAGGAGCATCTTAAGCAAGTAAGAGCTAAAGCCTCTGTCCCGGAAATTGGCAAATACATCGGGTATTCAGTCTAGTAAGCGAAGACTGCTAGCAAGGGTCACCAGCTCGGTGATTTTGTACGCGGCTCCAATCTGGGCATCGGCAATGGCTAAGCGCTCTTACGCGGCCGGAATAACATCCACATACTGCCTGAGCGTGCTCCGGCAGGACATCCTTCTGACGAAATACCTAACGGTGGTTCCAGGAGGAGCTTTCCGTCCGGACGGTGAGGACATGTTTTTAGTGTGGTTAAAGTCCCACACTGACCTTCAGGCTTTCGATGCTTTTGAGTCCTCGTTATCAGCCTCGTTGATATGTGCGTGTGCACATTCCCACAATTTTTTATGGCAGCTGTAATAAATGTTGCAACGCTCCATCAAATGTCCTTGATCGGGATAATATCTAACTTGTAACGCATGAGAACAGAATCAAGCCTTTAAGTATCATCTGGAGTGTACGGTGTTCGTATATTCAGAGTACATACTATCAAATCGTAGTCTATTGACGTTCCGGGTCTACTTGCAATTTGAGGAGATTCTTATACGAGGATGATTGTGTCTCTCCCATAACTAAATTGATTTATTTGACATAGTGGGCATAAGCCCCAACCTGGAAGGCTAGGCACTTGCTTTGACCTTAGTATAGCAGGCCGTAATTCCGGTACCAGTAACCCACTTCAGGTTACGAGCGCTGCCGTTGACCCTGGTATCCGGATATGTCGAAGCAGCTCATATAAGGATTACGCTAAGTAGTTCGGCCTAACTGGAACTGTAGACGTCACCATTGCTTCTATCTAGAGAATTCATAAGCTGCCAACTAGAACAAGAAGTGCCTAAGTGAGAAAACACTAGTCCGCTGCCTCCAACAACCTACCAAAAGGGTTGGTTACTCAATCTCTAGTCAGGGTTTTAGGCGCCCAGCAATTACCAACAAGGAGGTGAAAAAAGAAGTTGATAGTGAGATGCTAAGTGCGAACACTTGTGTACTCATGGCATCGCGTCACTACGTCCATATTGACTTCACACAAAAATTGCTGAACTTGACTTGATGAATGGGAATAGAATTTATGTTCACACAGAAAACTATTTTTATAACTGATCAAAATTGATGGTGGAATCTTCATCCAGATTTAACATTCTATTGACTGGAATACTATTAACATTTTCCAAGTTTTTCTTTGATTAGTTTTCACCTTTATAAATTGCTTTTTACACAATTTTCAAATTTCATCACTTATTTGTTCATTTGAGTAGTTTTGATCTATTTCCACACAGGCATTCCGCATATCATTGTTTATACAATGGTGCTCATTCGACCTTCTTTTGAAGTTGAAGACTCTACAAATTCACTGAAATTTTCATAAAGTATGTTTACCTCAGTTTTGTATGGGTTTGATACCGCAATATATTGCCAAATGGTACATGAAGTTGAATTCAACAACATGCATAGGAAATGTTCATCTTTATATCGCAATAAATAGCTATTTTACAAATATTGCCAGAGGATTATGATGCTGTATTATTCGCATTGGAAATATTGAAAACCATTTCTATAATATGCATACAATAGATTATTTTGATAAATATCTCACATGCGCTACAAGAGTGACCAAGTCAAACTCCTTTCATAAAAGTTTGTCTTCTTGATTCTTAGAACGACCGCCGCTTCTATTAATTATCTACGACATTAGACACCACTCTAAGATAGATGAAATATTCTTTATAATCATTTAATCATAACCACCCATTCTTAAAACATTTTGACACAGTGACCAAGAAACATGCCAGTCACAGAATTTAGAAAAAAATCCTTGAAGTTATTTACTGCTTCAATTTTACAAAGAACATTTTTTTAATCTCAAATCTAAAGAACAACAACATTGTCTTACATTCCTTTATACACAAATAATATTATAAATTTCTATATATGTATGTATGTGAGAATTGTTGTGGCATTCGAAAAAAAAAAAAAAAAAACAAATAATAATAATTTGGCGGGACCAATTTGACTCACGACATTTTTTTGTCTATGATGTTGTGCTGTTTCAAAATCCGATTTTACTTCAGATAGGTAGACAATTTATTTTAAGAGTTGAACGTCATAACGACGTGTTCTTCTGGGATAGGTAGTATCTTATCGTGTGTCACTAAGCACGCGAGACTTCAAAATGGTTTTTCTTTTCCTCGAAATTGTATCTTATTGCAATCACTTTGAACTTTCCTAGATTTGTAATATTATTTTAATTTAACAAAAATTAGTATTTCGATATTAAATACTTACTCTACTGCTCTAAATTTTCAAAAGGGAATTTCATTCTGTGGAAAATTTAAACAAACTCATATGTGATTATCAACTCTCGTTTCTGACAATATTTTGATTCTTCTTAGAACCCATACACACCTGTGTGGATGTTTCACATTTTTCAACTTCAACCCTAAGCCTAAGGTTACATGTTATGTGACTCCCCCGTCTTCCATTACCACACGACTTTTATGTTGGTTCTGTAATAAAACCTTTTTACGAGGTAATTAAGTTACATACTTCGTCACACAACTTAAAGTCTGGAAAATCAAATTCATACTGTACTCGTATCTACCACGGAAAAAAATGAATACGAGTATACCATGTTCGGTGGCGACCATATTAATTCGTTAAAACCTTCAAGTCTTAAAAAAGACCTTACAAAAGATTGACATGAAATTGCAAGTAGGATAATTTGATAAAATAAATGCTGTAGATTTGCTCCTAAAAATAAAAAATAAAAATTATTCCCTTAGTGAAGAAATATTTTTTTTTTTAAGCACACTTGGCTCGGAAGATGTGAAGAAGAATTTTGTAATCAAGATTTTGTGTGTACGGTGTAACTACCTGGACTTCTATAGGCACTTACAGGAAGAAGGGAAAGTAGTTAAAGTGAACCAGACATAACATATATGTACAACATAAATTGCCAGTTAATGTCCTCTAAAACTTCTTATTGCAACAAGTGAACTAAAATAGTCCCTAGCCCTGAGTGCCCATAAACGATATCTAATATCATATATCTTTTCTTCCCCAAGCCTCTATCGTTATAAACACACCTGATACTGCGTTGTGTATCCATATGAATCCTTTACATATTCATCAGTACATGTAAGGTATAAGGGAGTTTTTTTTTAATTAGTGGAATACATAGAAGATTATATAGATTACCCTAATTTTTGCGGAAGGTCCTTAAGGGTTTGTAGTTCTAACCATTCTTCCTGTAGTAAAATGATGGTCCATATAAGTGTGTTGGCCAAACAAGAGAAAAGCCAGAAGCAATTAGTTTCTGCAGTTTTTTTTTTGACTATTTTTTAGAATCTGGAATTTATGTAGAGAATAACGTTTTTGTGTCTTTTCTGTCGATATTTGTTGACATTTATTCACTTGTTTTCGTTAACAAAAGCGAAATTCCTACATAAACTAACGATAGATACATTTTATGTTACTGCAGTACAATAATGCTGAAACCTACAGCCATGCCTTCTATGAAGAGCTCAGAAGTAGGTACATGGCAGTTGCATATTGTTGCATCATAAAGAACAAAGGAGCTTTGTGTTTTGCAAACAAAAATAATGGAAAGGTCAAACTGGCAACTTCATAATGACGGCCTCGACAATACCCATTTCAATGGGATTTTAGCCAAATGAAAAGGTTATAATAGGATACATGTATCGCTGGTAGGCAAATTTAATGATAGCGACTCGCGTGTTCAACCTAATATGAACATGAATGCAGGTGGTACAATATTCATAATATTCACAAGACGAAACGGCGGAAAAAAATTCTTTCTGTAAAAGGTTTCATTTTCTCTTGAAATGTACGTATCTGTGAGAAAAAACTCAACAGAGGTAGCAAAAAATGTGATCTGAGACGAGGAGCTGGGTGCTGCAATAGTGACATTTCGGCCTGCCGCAAAGTCAGTAAGACTAAGTTTTTTTGCCAGTCGTGTTCCAGTCCGAGTTCCAGAATTTATATGAATGCGTATTCCGAAATCGTTTAAGAAATTCTTTGCCATCAGTATCACGTACCGAAGCTATAACCATGCCACGTCACAACTGAAACCCTGGGGTTCGCTCAACTACCATCGAAAAATCCCTGACTTAATGACGAATGTCGGCGAGTGCATGCACCTTAATAAGAAGCGAATAAAACAGCGCTGCACGGAAGATGAAGGCCACCTCTAAGGTCTTTAAGGTAAAATAGACGGAAGAGCATCGGCATCTCCATGTCAATATGAAAACTTACTTGGCGGCCTATAGGCCGAGGTATTTAAAACTCCTGGAAATAACTTTGTAGAGAGCACACATTTCTACATTTAGTTGTTATATCAATAAGAAACTCGTCTGTCTGTGCAGTATAACGTGGGGAACGCGCGCTGCTTTGTCAAGGTCGGTAAGCGATTTTCTGAGAAGTGATATAATTGGCAAAGATCAGCTGTCCGTTCGCTAGCATTGAAATCAAAGCTGCCAAAACGAATTTAAGGTTAAATAAAGGCGAAACCAAGTATATGCTGTGAACAAGAAGGGACAATGTCGATGAGTTAAGCAGAAACTCAAAGATAGTAAGAGATATTATATCAATTCTGCCAACCGATCATAGTCAGCCAAATTGAAATTCTTCGTTTTGGGGGTATAGCTACGAGTATGTTGTATCACACTCACTTCATAACGCAAAGCCAACAACACGTCAACGTAAAGTCGGTATAGGACAAACTGTAGCTTCTGTGGCTATTGCGGGAGACTTGGAATAATCAATTCGGTGTCGGTCGCAGCAGAGTTATTAAAATTTCCAGTTAATGCAGATATTAAGGCCACTAGACCAAGGATTGCGACAGTAATTTTTCGTCGAAAATTCTTGCCTACCCACGAGACTGAATGGGCTTGTGAACATATAAAATCACCGTCTCTGAATTAAACTGAATTAAAAACCAGCTTACGTCTTAAACGTCTTACTCTAATGACCAATCTTACAAATGCAAGTTGCGACTTTTCGCATCATTTGGCCGATATTTCAGCAATTTAATGTCGAATGCTAGCTTTCAAATCATCATTGCCATGGATCTGAGATTTTATGTAGGCTTAAGGAAAAGAGTCTGAAGAAGTAAATAACTGAAATGCGGCGGAAAATAGACAGGAAAATTTCTGACGAAGAGAAATCATCGAAGATCATCTTGAAAAAGTTTATTGTGATACCTGTTGTAAGGCTAGGGGGATATTAAGCTCGTTCAAGTCTTTTAGTTTTAATTAATCTCAAAATTTGGTTCACATGGAGCGATAGTGGCCTCAGCAAATTCATACCGCCATGAAAACCTTGCCAAACATTCATTTAAAAGATTCAATTTTTTTTGTCCCTATATTCAAATATAGGATATTGCCGATTGATCACATACCGATATCGGCTAAAGCCAAGGCCGGGCTTCACCCAACTAAGTTTTGTGGGATTATTTTAAATACGAGTATGAAGTCCTTAAAGCGAAACGTACAAATTTGAATTAATGAAATCAATTCACTCACACAATAACTGAGACAATTCCGACTACGCACCTACAGTTTGTTATGAACGACTTTTTAATACGAGTAGGATGTCCCATATGTGCCAACGAGCGTGGAGAAGGTTATTGCAACTAAATATCATCAAAAGTAGGTACATCATGTTGCGGCTAACTGACTAATGGTTACATAGTCCATTCAGAAGTTTTAATTTTCGATGACGCAGAGCGGTATTTGACCAATGACTCGAGTTATGTTGGCTTCCTTTTCTTGAAATGGCTAAGTATTTCTATGATGTAATGTCGACAAATATTGAACAAAAAAAAAACGATTCTGACAAGGCAATTTTAAATGACTTTTGGACACATAACCGGGAATTACTTAGTCATAACATCGACATTATCGCGTTTTCAAGGCATCAAGAGTTTGTGGTTTGGTTGTGTACAGAAATGTGAACTTTTGCAGAGCTCAACAAAAAAAAAATCCAACGGCAACAAATCAGGCGATCTTGGTGGCCTGATAACGCCAACAAAGCTCACACGGGAAATTTGAACTTTATAAGGGTGTGGATGCAAATCCAGAGGCAAGCCCAAATGCTGTTCACCGTCAATGTGAACAGGACCAAAGATAACTCGAAGAATTCTACTCTTTAAAAAGCCAAGAGCACCCTCTTCGATTTTTGATAATATCCATGCCTTTCCGCCAAATAGCAGGACTGGAATTACTAAGGTCTTATATAGGATGACTTTTATTGTACGAGAGAAGGTTTTCCTAGTCAATTGGCAAGAGTTATTCTTCGTCTGATCTCAGAGCTGATCTCGTTCTCTGAATGTGTAACAGAGCCTAGGTAGACAAAGTCCTTAACTACCTCAAAGTTATATCAGTCGAAGTAGACATTCTGTCCGAGACGTCAGTCCGCCTTGCCTCCGTTGACCGCTTAACTCATTTTCGCCGCTTCCGTCTCACGGACATCACCCTGCTTTCTTCCGATGATGTCAATATCCTCGGCGTATGCGAATATAGGGACGGTCTTTAATGAATAATCGCATGATAGCGCATCGCATTGTCTAAATCCTTTTCTGACATCAAAGGTCTGGGTGAGATATTAACCTACATTGATGGAGCAGCATGCATTCTCCTTCGTCATCCTGCCCAGATAAACGAGTTTGGTAGGGATGCCGAAACTAGACATTGATCTGTATAGCTCGTCTCTATAGATGTTGTCATACACGCCCCTAAAATCGGTAAATAGGGGCTGTGTATCGATCTTTTTTTTTATAATTGGCGCGCGCTCAAGGCGCGGGCGATGGAACATTAGGGAGGATAGAAAGAGAGTTACCGATGCCCGCCGGTCTTGAATGTTTGGAGTTTATAATGACTAGGGAATACAGAGCTCGGCAGGGCATTCCATAAGCGAGTTGTTCGACTTAGGAAACAATTACGGTATTTCAGGATACGTCCAAAAGTGGGCGTACTAATGGGCATTCATAGCGAGACGAATGTTACGGTAAAGGGCTTGAATGGACGGAATGCTACTGACCATATCAGCGGAGCACTGAGTAATTACGTCAGTGGTCGAGGGTGTCAATTGACTCTGTAATATTGGCATCACCTCTCTAGTTTTAATGCACGATTTTGAATCCTATCTAGTAGGCGCAAAGATGTCTTGGGAGCACCTGACCAGACGTGGGCATTGTACTCCAATTTTGGGCGAATGAGGGGGTGAAATATTTCTTCCATCACTGAAGAATCCTATACATTTCGCAGCATTTTCGGCGAGTTCGAAAATGTGGTCATTCCAACGTAGGTTGTCATTTACACATATACCGAGGATGGAAAGTTTTTCGGTTTCGACGATGCAAATGCCATTCATGGATAATGGCTGGGTATTTGAATTTCGCTTTAGCGACAGCAGACAGACAGACAGTTTAAGAAGCATTAAATTCCACTCTGTTGGTAGTTCCCCAATTGGTAATGCAATTTAGATCGGAATTTAATGAGCTTAACATACGCTGCCGTTCCTGTTCTACAGCCGAAGAGCAGTGGCATGATTTCGGGAACGAATATGAAAAGCAGACAGCTTTGGCAGATAAGATCTTATGCGATGCGATGTTAAGAACACGGATGCCCCTTTAGCTGGTGCAGATCAGAGAGTGTCCTTTTTGAAGGATCGGACAAACAATGCTGAAGTTCCATATATCGGGCATACCTTCGTCCGACCATTTTTCAAGATGAAATGGTGTATGGTCCTTACCAAGTCATCGCCTGCCGCTTTGGGGATTATTCATCGGAATTCACACCCAGAATTTCCATATTTTCAGGTGAAGTATCCACAAAATTCGGATTATGAATCTGAAACCTATAAAATCACATCACACTTCAAATTAATACAAAATAATTTTGCGTACAATAAAACAAGATTGAGCCTTTCGCTCGAAACTATTATAATTTTACGATGGAACAACAGGTCCCATCAATATCTTTTAAGATTCTTTAGAATCGAGTCATTTGTTCTCGAGTGTGAGATGCTTAAACTTCTACTATGACCGTTGATCTTTTTGTTAAGTTTATTTGAACATATTCTAAATCACCTTGTGCAACTAAAATAATCGTAGGAATAGAAAAATATGTGCACAGCAATGATATTGTGCTCGGAAATATGTAGTGTGGACCCATTTTTTCGTTTGACGTTTTTAATAACATACGGCGACTGTGGACTAGACTATCTGACACTTCAAATTAACTTTTGTATTCTACAATTCCAACAACTTTGTAATTTTCCAGAATCTACTCATGCAATACGACATGAATAAATAATCAAGATGCAATGCTAATAAACACACTGTGATTTATGTATCCTTTAAATTGCAAATTTCTGCAACTAATCTAAACTTTTGTTGATATCTTTTGGAATCGTTTGGTTCAAACTTGAGCTGTCGAATTTTATCCACAGCGTAGAGATGAAAGCCAACATTTGCATTTCATTTGTTCACTTTGTGATTCAAACAACTGACACCCGTGGTAGAAGTGAAAAATAAACAGGAAACTGTCAGTTGTTCTTAGTGAAATATGAGTATGATTTCTTCTTTTAACGGTAATCACGTATTTCACTGGCAAATGAATCAACAATTCCTTATAAATCCGCTGCTTTGTTCAATGTATTCCGCATAATGGCATTCATGTTTTATTATGCACACTGCACAGAATGCACGTGCTTTCAACTAAAAGTTTGGAATTTGAATCAATATACAACAGAGTGATGCAGGGGGGGGAAGAACACTCGTACCTTTCATACAGAAGACATATTCACCTTTGACCTTTCAATTGCGCAAGATATGCACTTTCAACGAACGAATGTTTCTGTATTTTTTTAGATACTTATACAAACATATTTGTATGTACGATATATTATCCAAACGATTCAAAGGACATTAAATTTGATTGTTAAATTGAACCAGCCTTTTGGGCATCTATAGTACTTTGCTGTTACGGACAGTACGAGTAATAAGCTTAGGGAGGTTTTATGTTCAATGTAAATTTTGGTTTCGATTAAGCAAATATCATATAACGGAGGCCTAATTCCAAAAGTCATTCCCACATATGTATAGATTGAGGTTTCGGACATACTCGTACATACGAGTATTTGGTTAAAGAGAAATGAAAGGTCAGATCAAACCAAGGGTGAATGGTAAAATATAAAGCACCCCAACGAGTACTGAAAATGCTGTCATGCAGTTCGTCATTGAAAAACCATGTTTTCCATTTTCAAGTGCCATTCAATTTGTGACCTCTTTTAGCAAAGCTAACTCACATTTTTGCCCATAAAATAAAAAGTCAGCGTTTCAACTACAAATGCATATTCAATTTGATGAAGATTTTTGTAGGTAATCACAGCAATCAAAACACCAACAAAGCATGCAGATTAAGAATCCAGAATATAAATTCGAAAACAATAGAATCAAAAAGAAACCGGTGAAGAGATGTTCGGATCAAGAACAAAGAACTCTTAATCGTAGAGCACAAGTAACAGCACGCGTACTTGTTTACCATAGACAGATACATCTACAGTACAAGGTCAAGTAGCCATCGAAAGGAAGGTATAGAATTATCAAAACAAAAAAACATCTCTCTACTGGTTTACTGAGCATGCTGAAGCAGAAGACTGTAACAAATTAGGGACAAAAGAATGATGGGCGCAAATCCGTTCCACGAATTCAGGAAAATATAAATAATTGCTGGATTTTGAAGAATGCTTTACTAAAAAAAGCTACAAACTCGAAAAAATCATAGCGAAATATTATCCCTCGATGTAAAGCATTCCTTTTTGTTGAAGGCGCAAGAGGGTTTTTTTTATTCTCCGATAAATAACTTTATCTCTAAGATTAACTACAAAATTCTTAAGAACTGCATCTTGAAACTTAAATTTTTGAATACTTTTTCGAGATTTTGAAGGTGTATACCGAGAGTGTTGTAATCAGTGTTAGCTTGCCCGCATAGAACATCAACATTATCTACATATGTACCTCCGAAAAAATTGTCATCAAATAGGCATCAAATCGCGATCGTGAAAGCCAACGCACAGCTCCATATTTTTTAAGAAGTACAGACCGATGATGCTCACACTCAACAATCTACTTTTCCAGGGGCATCGGTAGCTAATGGAGCGCTTTTAGATTTCTCTTACTCTAAATTCAACAATTGTGAATAAGTCTCATCCCTCAGCGCCCAATCCGCGAAGTCATAAAATACATAAACGATGGTCGCGATGACCAATGAATTAGAATCTTCCTTAACACCGTCCTCAACGGCACTGAAATTCTTCAATTACGTTGTGAATTGTCTACTACCCACTTGGTCGATTAGGTTGACCTGAAAACTGACGTTACGCTCTTTAGACATATTTTTACTGAACATGGATTTTGGGAATAAATGTGCTTCTATTTCAGTAATTGCAAATGCCCCAGTGACATCTCGCTGAGCTCTTTCAATGCCATTAGTGTACACCAACAGTTCCTCAGATTTTGGAATATTTGTTTCCCTAGTGCTGGATTGCGATTTTCTCAGAATTCTTCCAAACATAACATTAAGACGTCACATAACTGTCGAATACCTGAACTAACCCTCTTTTCGGAGGTCTTGATTAACAACACAGATGGATCTGTAAATTTCGTTTTTATAGATACCTATCATGTTTGGATGAAAAATCATTAAAGAGGTATTGCCTACCGATAGGGATTCATCAATTGCTGACTTATGAGTCCGGTCTAATTGTCACTTCCCTTAACATTTCGTAGCATTCCACAAGCTGGAATTTTCGCTATCGTGTATTTCTCATGCTTCATGTTTTTGCTCGGAAGAAGCAGATGTTCGTCCAACAAATTTAGACCTCGAAACGTCATGTTGACGCGTGTTAACTGCATCTAGAAAATAGGGTGAGTCCGAGACACGGTAGTTCCAAAAGTACCTGACTTATAAATGTGGGGATCTTTAAAAAAAATAATTCCTGCGATCGAAAATACTATCTTTTAACAGCCTAACAGTCAACGTTCTCAGTGAATTTAAAATCATAGAACAAATCCTTCAACGAAGTGTGATTCAGTACTTCCACCTAAAGGGCTCAGTCCAATTGATATCGAAGCCGAACTGGATTCTACTATCTGGGAGTCTCATCCTTCGTTTACATCAATAAAATATTGGGTAGCTGAGTTTAGGAGGGTCAAGACGAACATCGCAACGGTCGACCAAGTGAGGTCACTACTCCAGAAATATTAGAATAATCAACAAAATCGTATTAGATGACCGTCGACTGAAAGTGCGCGAGATGGCAGACATGGTATTCATTTGAAAAAGTACTGCGCACCGCATATTAATCGAAAATTTGTACATGAAAAAGCTACAAGATTTGTGCCGCGTTTGCTCACAGTGAAGTAGAAATAGCGTTTTGAGGATGTGTCCGTCGCGTGTTTGGCAATGTTTCGCAGAAATAAAACAGAGATAACGATCGATTCATAACCATGCATGAAATATGGGTCCACCATTTCACACCTTAGACAAAGGAACAGTCGAAACAGTAGACAAAAAGGGGAAAACCGGCCCCAAAGAAGGCGAAGATGATTCAGTCATCTGGCAAAGGTCAGTTCTCTGAGATTTCCGTGGGATATTTTTTTTTTTGAATTTGTTGAAAAAGGCAGAACAATAAAACAAAAATTATGTGGCCTCATTGCAGAGTTTGAATGATTAGATCAACGAAAACGTTCGCCACTGGCAGAAAAGGAAGTTTTGTTTCATCAGTCCGCATGTTCCCTAAAATCAATGAATTGAAGTTCGAATTGTTATTCGCCAGAACCAGCTTCCTCAGATTATTTTCTTTTTCTAAATCTAAAAAAATAGCTTGGTGGTAAAAAATTATGTAAAGGGCTATTTTAAAGAGCTTGACGATTCTTACTATAAAGGGGGTGTCGAAGCGCTGCGAAAATTATATAGAGGAGACTAAGTTGAGTACTTCTGGGACAGCCCTTAAGTTGGTGAGAGAAGTTCATTTGCCCAATATTGTTTTCAGATGTAACAATGTGTTTTATGTGTCTTTTAACTATGCTGTCAAGGATGTGGTCCTTTCCTATATTTGCTTAACCAACACCAAAAACGATTTTAGAATCATACTTGCCACATTGCTTGTAAGTTTTGTGAAGGGTCTCCTGAAAGCGTCATTTGGTAGCGTTGACTTTTCGTTCAATATAGGCTAGGCATACATCAAGCTTTTGTCGTTTATTACTCCTATTTTAGGAGTCCTAAACTTCTGAATATTTTATACGTACATCCGAAAGTAGTAACATTTTTTTCACTTTGGTTGTATTGTTAATATCATATACACCTCCAAACCAGGAAGAACATGTGCGTCCTAGAAACGCGCTTCTGGCATATGAGCTTCTCTCACACAAGGAGTGTCAAAAGTACACAAAAGAGGGTGAACAACGAGGTCTTGAATATCTCCCCGAACCACAAGTTGTAAGAAAGTTGAAAGGTCTGCCTATAAGTTTAGACAAAGTCAATAAGATCGGCCAAGATGTAGGCTCAGTCAGAATACCGCCAATCTATGAAAATTATGAAATATGTGTTCAGTGTTCGAACAAGCAAGATTCCGTACAAAGTATATGTACTTTTGTCCGCCTTTTATATTATATAACGGACCGGAATGTTTTTAAGCGCGTATCCCAGACCCTGAGAATAAACAAAATCAAGTTTTGACTTCCTGAAGAACATCCAGACGACATTTGGATATCAATTGTTATGCAATCAGTGAATATTTCTTCTTAAATATGAATGACATTGATCCAGACGATATGTGGTTCTCCAAGAATAGTGTTTCAATGTACTCGTAAAATGTTCCAATTTCTCGTCATATTCTTAGTAATTACTTGAGGCAAGATATGTTTTATTTTTGTATCTAATATGGCCGACACAACTATATTTTTTATTTTTTATTTAAATACGCACATTCAGGAATAAGCTTAAACTCCTACAAGCGTTAGATGAGCCCATAAGGAAGGAGGAATAATGGAGTTGTGGTTATAAAGGTCATTAGTCCGTGGAAGAACTTTGAACTCCTTGGTGCAAAGCAAACTCTTCTATCTTTTGGATCATGAATCTTTTTTACAATCCTCAAAACAATTGTCAAAGATAATTTTCGGAATGGGTTCAAAGCCACCAGCCATTCGGTTTTATCTCCTTAATCGCGTCCAAACGGTGTTCTGGGAGCGATCTTTTGAGTTAAGGTAATAGCCAGAAGTCACTTGGAGCTAAATCAGACGAATGCAGTGCTTGTGAGTTGAATTTTTTTTCAAATATTTACACGTCGACTAATTCGACAGTTTTAATTTTAAGGTAATAAGTGGCTTTGCCAACCATGGCACTGCTATAAATTCTATGAAAAACTCCTCAGCAAAATAAAACGAAGGATCAGTCTTGCCAATAGCTGTTTTTTTTTTAGTTAAGAAGGCAATTAAGAGGGACAACCCGATAGACGAAGACCTCACCTTATGTGGCGCGCATAAGTAGAATGAGATTTAAACTATCGAAGAGTGTGCAACTAGGGTTAGCTAAAGTCGTACATAATTGAGTATGTAAGCATTTCAGAGCTCCACTTTTATGCTGTTCTGTTCATCTTGGTGCCCGGACCATTATTC
Source organism: Volucella inflata (assembly GCA_928272305.1). Taxonomy (NCBI): domain Eukaryota; kingdom Metazoa; phylum Arthropoda; class Insecta; order Diptera; family Syrphidae; genus Volucella; species Volucella inflata. The sequence goes on along the minus strand of OV743717.1, from coordinate 76,977,269 downwards.
AATAGGAGACTGTGGTTATTACTGAAGAAAAAATAACTGAAACAACTGGAAGATGGTGCTGTAACTGACTTAAGGGCATATAATAAAACACCTCCGCCTTATGTTCTACTTTGTTAGGACAACAAACAAGCTCTAAAACATATACTTGTACCTACCCTTACTCGAGATCTATTTTTTCTTTAAATGATGGGGTGTATGTATACATCCGAATATGAACTGTCAACAGATGGCTGCATTTAACCTCTCCAAACATACATAGAGTCATTGGTTTTTATTTGTAAGGCTGGATAACTTGGTTAGCTAGGTCAGTGTCGAAAGCCTTATATAATTTAGATGGATTGAAGTCACTTCAAAAGAATGCAAACTTGTGATATTTCGTAGAATACTTATGTTATCGTAAACATTAAAAGTGAAATCAGGCGACCTATGATATCTAAAAATTTAATTAGAATCGTGTAAATTTATCCTTAAGATGTGGTGCCATATTTATCTCGAAACCGCCTTATTGCATGTCCATCAATTTTCCTCGCCACAAAATTGTTGAAAGATTTTTAACTAAAACTACTTATTCCCTGGGTTAACTTGCAGCTGCTAGTCCTTTCTGAGAAAATGTCGCTACAACCGGAAGTACCTACGGGGAATACAATTATGGCAATTAATTCTCTGTCATGTCTATAAAAAAAAAAAAAAATGCTTCCATTCCGCTGCAGGGCCCTGGAAAGCAAACCCTCTAAAATAAATACAACTGCGAAAATCAAGCAAAAAAAAAATATTTCCTCGCAGCTGTCGACTGGCCTTCCGTAGCTAGGATTTTGCCGGAGGTGTTACTGCTTCTCTTCCACAAATTATTTTGTCACAAACGCATTCTGCGAATTCGAAATTCAACCAACGAAAGTAAACTGACAATCAAGTCAAAATGTGTATACAAATAAAGTAACTGACTTTTTGCACCACAATATTCATCGTTCTAAATACGAGTAGATACTCGTACATACATATGTAGGTATTTGTACATACCATGTCAGTATCCAACTTATGTCGGGTTGGACGTTTCACATGACGCTGTTTTCGCGCCTTCTTCACCTCGAATTTATAGTGAACGTCATGAGTCATATCGCACGGACAGAAGTTAAGTTGAGGACCGCTTTTACCACGTTCCAGCAGAGGGGAGAAAATGGATTTCGAATTTAAGTGTGCCACTTTAAAGTTTGAAAACTTCAACAAAAAGTTAAAGCCAGATTTTTGGGCAACCAACCCCGAATTGAAGCCTGAAAAAAAAAAACACTGAGTAGGTTGCTGAACACCAAGGATAATGAACATAAAGCTGTCAGGCAGGCTGCAGTATTCAACCTGTATCAAGTTTTGAACTCCAATCAACAAATCCACAACAAGATGATTAAGCTGACGTAGTTTTCAAAATTGAAAGAAATGATCTGGAGACGAACATGCCTCAGTTTATCAAAAAAACGGATAAAGATACACTGAACTGCGCATATAACATCGTCATAAATTTGTTTATCATATCATACAAGATCCCAGTTGGTTTATTAACTTTATTTTAAATAACGATCACCAGCCCGAGGGGCCTACACCAGTAAGCTTGGTCCACCAGACTAAAAAATGTTCACTCTGCTCTTGATGTTAAAAAATGAATATCAAATCGATACAGACCACCTTTTCATCGATTTTAAAACTGCTTAAGATAGAGACAACGACACCAGCGCTGAGATCAAATGAAAAGTAACTCTTGCCAATCGCTTCTTCTTTGGGCTAAGAAGGCCATTGACAAGCAAAAAAACTCTAATAATCCCAGCCCTGCTCTATGGCGCGGAGGCCATTGTCAAAAATGGATGAGGGTGCTCTTGGCTGCTTTAAGAGGAAAATTTTTCGAGTGATTTTCGGTCCCGTTTACATTTAAGGTGAGTGGAGGAGTAGATACAACGACGAGCTGTATGGACTGTACATCGACATCGACCTAGCCAGAAGAGTGAAGATCCAATGATTAAGATGGTTGGGTCATGTAGACTGGATGAACAGCAGTGCTCCGGTCCGAAAAGTCTTTGAATCCGCCCCGAGCGACAACTTAGTAGAATAAGACCGAGACTCAGATGGCGCATGGAAGTGGCAGAGGTCCTCAGCCAACTGAGGGTGCGAAACTGGAGACGCTTGGTGATTGAGGCCCAGGTCCACCCCAGACTGTAGCTCCACCTAAAGTAAAGTAAGTAAGTTATGATAAAGTCCCTAGACATGATTTGAACCAAATTTCTCTTGGTCGTTTGAGTTATGCAGGATGTCAATAAGAGTATATTCCGGGATCGAATCCTAAAGGAACTGAAATAACCGAATCGTTTTAAAAAGGCGGAATTGGCCTAGTGTCATCTTCAACATCAGACTTAAATCAAAATCAATTAGCACCACAAGCACAAAACCCTACAATTTCTGGCATTCACATAATCGGGAGAAATTGGGGAGCGTCGGTAAGGCATTTGTGAGTACACAGCCACAAGTCGCAAAAATATGGCTGAGGTCGTTATAAAGGTTCGCCGATGAACTTTAGTGGGAGGAACAGGTGAATAGCATGTCTTATCAACTGCTGTTTCCATGGAAACGATGGAAAGAAAGCGATTTTGAAAGATCTATTTTGAGCAAAGGAAAGGACGCCATATGGACAGTGGAGATGAAGATGATGACCTTAAGAAAATAAACGTTATTGGATTTTAAAATGGTTGGGCCCTTGGGCACTTGCTTCTTAGCAAGTACGACCTATCTGGGAAGCCTCTATTTACAGAGCTTCCATACTCTAGGTAAGATTATATTTCGGCACCTTTAAGAGCGCTAAGGCTTATCTGCTGCCATTTTAAGGATTTTCATTGAAATTTAGATTTTCCTATGGTTATAAGACTGAACGGTATTCTTGCAGCCAGAGTATACATTATACTAACGCAGCTAGGTGTTTTTGGTTACTCCACACTTTTTCTGAAATATTTCTTGCTCACGTAATGGCGATCTAATTGAAATGCACCTTTTCTATGACCTATCAGCTTAAATTGTAATGTGAAATGAGAGCCCTTTGACTAATTAGGCACTGCTTACTTGTATTAAGTCCATGTCACATTAAAGCTCGTTGTGAATCCGCGCCTCTAATCGGAGTCAATCTAGCAGCGATCAAAAATCACACACTTGTCATTTTAACCAAAAACTACATGAGGTCGTACACCACCTCGATGTTTTATCAGCTTATTACGATGGTTTGTTTAAAAGTCAGTGTCTTGGTTCGCTTTACTAATTATATCATCCGCGGAAGTCATAGTAAATTTTAGAATGATTGTACCTATGATACAGACGTCTGAGTTCTGCAAGATTCTTCCACAGTCGTTGCTGAAATCAAATCGATCATGAAATGGAACTATAGTTAATGCTGACCCAAAACCTCAATGGTATTGGACCTGGGCCTTCACACAAGATGACCGAAATCTTATATTACAGCGACTAATAAAAATCCTGTATACAAATCCGATATATAGCTGCTTAAGAAAAACCAACGACTCTTGGATGACCTCAAGCAATAAATAACTCAACCTGCTACTGAACACCCACCCCAGGTTCTACCCTATTCACGGCCGGTAACAATCTTAGTAGAAATACTGTTTCCGTCACTAACTGTGACTTGCCATAAAGAAACTTAACATAGTTTCCATTTCCAAAGCTAGAATATGTTCTCAAATGTCAAGTTGTCTGAAAGAACTTTAGATCTATAAGTCAAACACTTTTCTGCTAAAATTTTTTAGAACGAGAGCTGAGCTGCTACTTCTGTCAATGATCCAATATGCCTACTGTTAAGGAAAGTTGGTGGTGAGATTAAAAAATCCCTACATTATAGAGGGTACACAATGGTCGCGTTCTCTAATCCTTACAGTCTAACAACGATCAGTTTGAGGTGTATGATGCCAAAGAAAGAAACCAAATAGATAGGATTTAAAACTCTTTATCACATGAGGCGCAAAAGGGTCTCATTTTAAGGATAATTGCCGTTGTTATGGTATAAGCAGCGGCATCCATATGGTCATTGAAGTAACATGAGGATAGCAAGTCCATTTCAGTTAGATTTTCCGTATTGCCACACTTTTTGGAATCTTTTTGCGAGCTGAGACAAGAAATAATCACGTATGATGCAGTGGTCTGAGGAGTCTCGAAATTAGGACACACTGATTGTGTACTAAATAGTGTGAGAAGTGTTGACGGCATGGCAATCAAGATCAGTTAAGTTATTTTCCGTTATTATGAAGTCAGGCACAAAAACAGTTTTAGTACGACCATGCAAAAATTTATATGGAGTCAGCTACATCATATCTCTTTAAAAGTTGACTGGAGTAGTAAATAAGATGCTTGCGGAGTTTGAATTTCAGCCACACTGAGCACGTCAATGGAGTGACCGCAGTGGGATAGTTTGGCATTAGTTTGTCTTCAGCAAGCTTCAGTTTTGAATGATTTGGCGCCATACAGACGTGGACGTGAGAAGTGATATCTTCTTTGCAAGTGGATATTAGTTAGATTTTGTTTGAATTTTTGAGTCATGGATTCTAAAAACAATATTTTATTATTTATACAACCGTTTTAAGGATTTTTGTTAGATGTGTTCTTTCAATTTTTTTTTTTATAAAAAAAAATGCCCTCCACGGAACGGCTTGTGTGAATAAGTGCCCTTGACTCAATAATTCAGCAGTACTCACATAAAACTGCCGATATTCCAGCAAATTCATGCCGAATGTTTACCTTTAAGTCATTTAAAATGCGGCATAGACCAGATACCTAATATCGTCCCAAGGAAAAGAGAAGATGTTAAGTCACATGATGGGTAGCCAATAGCCAAAGCCATTTCTGGTGATAAAAGTGAGTTCAGTCTTCAGTAAGTCGATTATAGAACGACATATCTTAAATGTGGCACTGTACACAATTGTCATTTGGCCTTAGATTTAAGGTCAGTACGATCTTTTTCGAATGTTCATATAGCCGAGATGCAAAACTCTTGTGAACCACGCGTACAGCCACAATATCATCTGGAAAACTCTTTATATAAAAATAAATAAAATTTAGTAGTTCTTTGCTAATTAAAGTAAGGAAGGACTATAGTATTGTATTAGGGAAGGGCTTTCTGAAGAATTCAGTCGTGCCAGGCACATATTGTTTCAAAATCCAGTGAGTAATATCCCAAAGAAAAAGAAAGCAGAAAGGATGAAGCTACTCGAATTGAATTAAGAAATTTACAGGTAAGCTCCCAATCAAAAAAAAAATGCAGTGCATTATACAAAATCCGAAGAGCCAGCATCTTTTGTTGCCGTATATTGCCAATCGTATTATGCATTACGATGGGTAAAAATTAAGACAAGAAACCTAGTAGTAGTTTAAATTTCACAAATCGATGAGCAAGGATGTCCGAGAACATCAATTAGTGAAAAGTCAGAGAAAACTCAATCTCACCTCAGAAATCGTAAAAAATGGTTCTCTAATCTAAGACTGTCAATTGAATAATGCCCTTTGTTAAAGTAATCCAAGAAATCTATTTAAGAAGAGACAGCAATGGAAGCCCTTTTAGTAATAACTTTATGGAAATTACGAGTAGCTTGTCGGAGGATTCGACGTTAAATTGTAAGTTTCTTGGGATGATTGACTTGAATTGTATGGATAATTATTTCAGGCATTAAAAGGCACACACTGGAACTCAAAACAACAGAGAAGTGGCAATCATAATTTGTTCAGAGTTTGGTATACAATATATTTATGTGCAAGAGAAAGTGTTTAGAAAGGTTATGTATGTATCGAAATCTCTAGTAAAAACATTAACTAAGCTTTCATAGTATACAGGATGAGTATATAAATAAATTCAAGTATCTGTCTGTCTTGTCTGTGTCTGTGTTGATAATAAATCGACGGGTGAAGATTCGACACACAGACTTAAAGGAAAATGCTGATGTCCTAGAGACATTTTTGCGAAAACTTATTGAAATGAGCCGTAAAACTCAGAATATCAGTTATCCAACCGAAGCACAAGGGAGGTGCGAAAAACGATATCGGAAACTACCGCCCAATTATTATTTCCGTATTGGATAAAGTCCTCGAATAAGTTGTAGACAAAAAGTTCGAAAAAACAAAACCATAAATCGATTATTGGGTGATTTGTCAAATCAAATCAAGAAAGGAATTATAGCACCATGACACATTTTGCCACAAAAACGTCGTAAAGCTTTTAACAAAAGCACAGTTTACGCATATGCAAACGATAAGACAGTAATTGTTAACTACGAAAGGGCTTTGAAGCTGCTGAACAAATTATGCAGGTAGTGCTTGATATTGTCACATCATAGCGTCGCGACAATGGCTAGGTCATAAAGGCAAACAAAACAATAGTAATGCACATACGTCCCCCGTTTATATTAAAACATAAAATTAATGTCCAGCATTAAATACGCGTAAAAGACAACAAAACAAATTACTGATCCTAAGATACAAGAACGAATGTGGCCATAGAAAATACGCAGTCATTGTCCCGGTAATGTTAATGGAACTTTAATCAAGTCTATACAGCATCCCAAGTCTAGAAATAGCATCTGAAAACAGTCTTATTATCGTTTGTATAAATTCATCATACTAGATAAAATATTTTTATTTTTTTTGCGTAATAATAATGTAAATAAAAGGTGAGTCAACAGATGGTGTTGATGTTGGCTGTCAATTACTGTCATTGACTGAATGTAATGTGGTTGATCTTTCTGACAGATTTCATACAATCTCTGGCAATTTTTTTCGACGCAACAACGCATTTTTGTTATTCATTCTCATAACGAAAATGGGCAATCTGTTAAACTAAAATTTTGCAAAATTTTTGAATTTTTCGGTTAACATAATCACTCAAGTGAGTCCGGAATTCGTGCAGTGGTGAAGAATATTGAAGGAAATGTTTCGGTATAGGATCAACTCCATATCAGCATGCTCGAAGTCAACATTTGGTCCTCACTTAGGGCACTTTACGTTGAATTTCAAAAATTTATCTTCATTTGCTCGAGTATAAAATCCGAATTACATAACAATTGAAGCCTTTGGACCATGTACGACGTCGCTGATTAGTTAATTGGATGTTGGATCGCCAGGACAGTTTTTCATTTGATTTTTTTCCGATGAAGCACATTTTTTGATGGATGGGTACGTAAATAAACAAAATTGTCATTTCTTGCGACCGAAAAACTCATACCAGAGTCACAAAAAACCAATGATTCCCAAAAAAAATTACTGTATGGAGCGGATTATGGGTCGGCGGCATCATTAGCCCGTTCTTTTTCGAAGATAAGGCTGGAGAGATAGTTAAAGTGAATGGAGAACGTTACCACAACATATTGACCTGCTATTTTTTTTTACAAAATTGAATGAATTAGCTCTGGATCATTTCTGGTTTCAACAGGATGGTGCTACCGGCCACATAAGCCATAAATCTATGATTGGCCTCGAAGGTCATGCAATTTGACACCTTTAGACTTTTTGCTGTGGGGTTAGAGTGAGATCTGTGCCAATAACCCAGCGACAATATAGGATCTCAAACATAACATCCAAACTGAAATTTACCATTGACCATCTTATTCTACATATTGTACATTGATTTCATAAAAAATGTTTATTTAATTTAATGAAAACTTCCACACTAGCTATTGGGTAGCCCTTTATTATATTTTGAACCTAAAAGCAGCTAATAGGATCAATATTCTGCAGAGAACACCCAGGCTGTGCTGATATGTAAATCTTTTTTGAAATAAAAATCCAATTCAATTTAATTGCTCTAGCAGGACAAACAGACAAGATCTTATCAGCAATATTAGTACCACACATATTTAGGTTGTACATTTGTATAACGTTAGATGTTTCCACTTCTCATACATGAACGAGAACAGCATCGACTGCAGTAACATGTCGTTGTCTTGAGTAACTAAAACATCCTATAGTATTAAGTGGATGGTCACTCGCTAATTCTTTCCCCAGACCACGAGGCAATCTATTTTTTATTAATGCGCCAGCACGATTGAATTCTCTATTCCGCAATTCTATTGCTACTCGTAATATTGTGGTAGAAAAATATCTATGTAAATAAAAAATAGAGCCGGGGACTCAATCATCGTTTCAATAAATTTATTTATTATATTACACCCTATCCCAGTCCAAACGAACAAAAAATCTGGCCGGAAGTAGATAATCCCTGTCAAGTACGGTTCCATATGGATGAGCAAGAATGAAAGCTTAAAGGCCCAAAGGATTGGGTTTGTTTGGAAAATATTATTTCATACCGCACGATTCTGAAAATGACGTTATCATTTCATCGACTGAGAGCTTGTAATTTCTTCCTTGCTTGTGACAACCACGTAAAATATAATCAATCATAATTCGTACCTTCCATAACTTGTCTTGTTCTCTTCATGTATGTTCCCATGCGTGTTGTTTTGTATTGGATACAGAACATTAGCATTGTGATCCCCAAAAAAATAATATAAAGGTTCAATCAGTTGTTTCTATGGCCATTTGGTTACTTTGTTTAGCGATTACACAATAAATTTCCTTGTCAATGTACTGTCCAAGGAACAAAAAGTGCTCTGTTGATTCAAGTCACAAGACTGCTTTCTTCCATGACCACCACGTGTTCTTAGCGTCACAAATCCACGCTTTTGCAGAAAACTACCGCCATCCATGAAATCTAAGTACCTGTGTACCTGTTTCAAAATTAGTATATTTTTTATTGCGGTCCAAATCCTCATCGGATTCATTGTTGAGGCTTGCAAATGAAGGATGAGTTGATTCGAATTTGGCATCGACCGTCTGATGCTCATGATCATCATCTTTATCGCAATGGCAAATTCATTTAAGATATCCAATATAAAAATAAAAATAAAAAAAAACACTGTGGCGCTGGCAGCCTGGTATGGGCCATGGCCTAGCTTCTTGACACTCATTTGTGCTGCTCATGTTGTCATTTTTGTCACATCTGAGCGGGGCCTACGGCACTCCTTAGAAGCTTTTTCGTATGCAATGTTTACTTTCGGGAGTTTGGCATTGCCCTCCGAGAAGGTGATGGCGATTTGAAAAATTGTTGGTGACTCAGTCAGGAATCGAACCCAGACTCTCTGCGTGATAGTCCAATAAGCTAACTATAGCGCCAACGCCATCGCCCAAGATGTCCAGTATATTGAAACAAAAAATGTTTAATATATAGACTTATATCACAAAAATAAATAAATAACATTGTAGGCAAAACTTTTTTGGAAAACTAACGTGCATTAGTCCGACGGTTACCGAGGAGTGTTCAAAAAATTAAATACCTTGAAGATCCAAGGGTACACCTATAAAGTCAAAATAGAAAAGCCATTGCAAGGTCTACATCCCTTATATACCAAAGAAGACATTATGAATGATCTTCAAGCTAAAGGCTTTACAAATCTTGTCATTGTTTGATTCCTGTCAACATAATCAAGATAAGGAAGAAGCAGACAGAATAACAGCAAGAAATCGTGGTTAAGCTTTCACTCCTGCTGTTTATGCTTAGCTTGACAAGATCGAGAATAGGTAGTAACAGATATAATTTAATTATTATAAATTTGCTAAATATCATCATAAAGATCGGTTCATTGCGTACAAGCACAAGATCAATCCCACATGTAAGCATGCTCTTATTATGGCCGAGCACCTGGATGACACTTTTAAGCCATTTGATGGAAAGGGCTAATAGAAGACCTTAGTGCTTGGTTAGCGATATACGATTTGGTCGAACTTTGCCAAACAGCTAAAAATCTAAAACAAAAACAAAGCCTCAGGATACGATTTAGTAACCGGATGGATCGTCAAGGAATTCCTGATCAATCTCGTGCATAGTGTCACGCTAAGATTTGCATTCCAAGACAATGGAAAGTTGCCAGGGTTATAATTTCTTCCAAATGACAAAAATCGTTCAGACCAATATCACTCCTGCCGTTAGCAGCTAAGGTATTGTATTTGAAAACGGTTGTTAAAGTGCCTACAACTTGTCATTATTGGATTCCTGACCAACAATTCGACTTCAGAACAAAGGATTGCACAATTGACTAGGCTTATAGAATGACCTCTATAAAATAGAGAAAACGCCAGAAAAAAAGGAAAAGTTCTAGCGCTTTTCCGGACGTCTCCTAGGCCTTCGACAAAGAATGGCATCAAGACCCTAAGTTTAAGTTAAGACAAGATTTTTCGGAACTATTATATGAGATTCTAGAATCCCACCTATAGATTTTTTCTTATTTAACGGAGTACCGCAAGAAAGTGCTCTTGGTCCGGTCTTTTTCTTACTTTTCACTCGAGATATACCGCAAAAAGAAGGTGTTATTGTAGCTATATTCGCAAAAGATACGGTTTTATTGACAACAGATGAATCACTTCAGTTAGCACCTGTAAAGCTACAACGAGTTTTAGATGAAGTTGACGAATGAAGAAGGATTTGGCAAATTGCTCTCAACGAAATCAAATCATCTCATGTTAACCTTACTTACAAGAATACTAACAACAGACCCATTTTCATTAACTTGATACAAATACTGTATGCAAATGAGGCAAAGTATCTAAGAATGACACTAAAAGCAATTTAGACAAATGTTTTGGCTACTTGGAAGACGTTCTAAAATTCATAAACTGCTTTTTACACAAACTAGTGCTTAAACCTGTTTGAACCTATGGCATACAACTTGAGGATTCTACGAAATATTCTTAGGGTGACTGACCAATTCACCGGTTCAAAACGAAAGATAAATTGCTCACCGAACTCTTTTCTAAATTCGTCCATCGATTCGCGTGGCTGTGTGGCATGCAGAGCCGTTTTTCTGGAACCACATTACGTTCATGTTCAGCTGGTGCACTTTGGGCAAAAAAAAGTAAAAAACCATTGAACAATAGCGAGCGCAATTAAGGAGAACAAAGTTCTCACGGTCATCCATAAACCGGACCAAACAGTGCATTTCTCTGGGTTCATTGGTAGCTCTTGTATTGTCTGAGGTAGCTCATCGGACCATATGCTGAAGGCAATTTTCATTCAGATTCAGTTCTTGAATGAATTGTTTATTGTAAGGTTTTAGAGCAAGATCTTCGCTTTAAATCTCCCAAGTAGTCCAGTAACATAAACTCAAGTGCTGTGAACGGCGAAGAATGCGCAAATCATTGTCTTCATTAATACTGTCGGATAGAGCAGCATTTTTTTTCAATATATGTATGCACTGGCTTCTGCACGCGACTTCGTCTGCGCAGGATTAGTACTTCGAGTAGCCTATTTTCTTTTCCTAGGTCCCATCTATGTTTATAGAAAAATTCATCAAAATTGAATTGAATTAGGCGTGAAGGCGTAATAGAGAGGCAGAGTTAATTTGAGAGGCCCTTGTTCTATGTAATGTATGTAAATTGAAACTGAGAATTTTTGATGATGATTCATAATATGCAAAATAGCTACTTACTGCAAAACACTTCCATAAACTACGTTAAAAGGTTTTTTTTTGTTTTGCATAAGCATGCTGATTTTGCGATGTAGAAACGCGTGAGCATGCTACGTAGAGCTGACCGTGGGAAAAGCATGGCGTATCCAAATGTATTCCTGCTACCTTTAAGGTTTGACCCTGTGATTTATTGACAGTTATTGGAAATGCAACTTTTAATGGGAACTGCAGACGCTTAAAGTTAAATGGTAAGTTGTTTGGTATGATTGGGATGCGTGGTATAAGCATATTGTCTCCCTTGTCTTCGACAGAAAAGATTGTGGCCTTCACAATATTCCTTCCTAGTTCTGTGACTCGCAAGTAAGTACAATCTTGGGGCGTTTGAGTTGCACATTAACAAAACGGGTAGACGGGATAGGCCGTAGTGTCATCGGCCGCGGGCGCCCCTCTTGCTGATGTTGCACCTTGGGGTTTTTTCGCTGCCTAAATTAAGAGGTAATTTTTAAAAACTGAGTGTGCCGTCCGTCCAACGCTCAGTATCGTTGCGGCGATATTACAGGAATGCAACGTTATGATCCCTACGAATTTTTGCTAGAAGAAAATTAAGCAGAAAAGTTTTGTCTGTTCCGACCGTTGCAACGAGGAAAAAAGACCACGCTCAACTCGTTGTAATATTTTGTCATAAATATCTTTTTGCTCGGGTAGCAGGGGTGGCTTAATTTCGATGATCTGAGCATCTAACAATGTGGTATCGTAGCTTAACTCTTTGACCAAATCGGTAGATAGCTCTCCTCGACGCTGTGATGTAGGCATACCGAAGTCGGACAACTTCTTTCCGGAAATCGTTATTATTTTGTCTTCGATAAGACCCAGTGCTTCATTGAAACATAGATCATTGCTGACTTGATTCATCCTTTCAAATCTATGCAAGTTATCTTCTGATAATGCAGTCTTAAGCCTATCTCATGGTAAAAGAGGATTGGATAAAGCGCAATTACATATCAATATGGCAAATAGTTCTCTTATTTGCGATAGAGAGCGGCACAGCACGGCCTCTTCTATTGTGGCATCCCAATGCTTGTCATCATCTAATGTTTGTCAAAAAGTTTCAAGTTCTTGGCCGTCAACTGTATTCAAATCCAAAAAATTAGTGGATTAGCATTCGCAAACAGTAACAACACGACACTTATTGCTATATTTTAGCCAATTTACTCAATAGCTTTATAAATTATGATCTACATGTTATTCTGACGTATAAGTTGTATTATTTTAAAGATTTATTAAAATCCATTCAGTCGTTTTTGCGTGAAAGAGTAACAATAATCCACACATACATACATCAGTACATACTTTCACGTTTATAATATTAGTAGAATTTCTGTGTAAGTCTTTCCGTGATGAAATGGCAATGGCAATTCAAAAATAGAAGACTAAAAAACCAAACAACGACATACAATTATTACCCAGATAATTCGAAAACAAAATGTTGTTTTCTTCCTTGTCCAATGTCTGCAGGGATATTGTCACACTTCGAACACCTCCTGACAAGAAAACAGATGTTTTGATAGGGGACATTGGAGTGGTACTCAGTAAAGCGCAAAATCATTAAAAACTTCTACTGTAAAACATCCAGACCACGGCAAATCCAGATCCTGGGTACTCGCAAAAAAATGTCAAAATGTCTGAATGAAGTAGTGGAACTTGTCTTTTCTATATGAGTAGTACACGGGGAGTTTAATATAAAAGTCGACAATTGTTTAGACTTTTAAATTGCTCGAAGGACATTCATCTCAACAAATTCATTAGAATATGATAAAAACAAAAGAATCACACACTGACGTCCGAATTGGATTCAACGACAGTTTTTTTTATGTACAATACGAAATCATATTCTTCGAATATACTGGTACTTTACATTTTTTTTACCATCCAACAGGCAGATTTCTTCAGTTCCTTTTCATTACAACGAATAAACATATTTCACTTCTTGCCGCGTGTACATTTGTACAACTTGTTGCTTCATTTTATTAAAGATAAAAACGCAATATTCGAACATCGTTCAGATATCAAAATTACTCGTTTTTTATTGACCAAATTATTTGTTCCTCTATATGCAATAGTATGTAATAATTTTTATTAAGCCTTAACCCTTGAAACATGTACAGAAACGCCATCCATACAGCATGTATGTATATTCAAGGAAACAAAAAACAAAAACAAAGTCAAGCAACAGCTTGGATCTACAGACGAAGAAAAAAATTCTGTTTCGGGACAATAAAAATTTACTTGTCTCAAGTGAGTGTCATGAAACGTCCCGTCACGTCTATTGGAAGAACGTGTTATAAGGTAACGACTAAACATTTACATAAATGATGCGGCATTGTCGCTCCTGGTACCAAAGATCCAATTTCAGGAGATTTGCCCCAGAAGGAAAGTCATACGAAAGTTTTTCCAATTGATAAAACACAAGAATTGGTTTCAATTTGTAAATTAATATGCAGAAGGGAGTCCTAAGAACTCAGATAAAATAAAAGTCTCTGTCAGTTAAAAGAAATGAGATTAATAAATGGATTTTGTTATACACATAAGACAGTGATAAAAATCTGTTAAATAATGCTAGACGAGGTGAAGTCAGATGTTATTGTATTTTGTAATTGTATTCACGCTTTCACAATAGATTTGTGCATTTTCTTAGACCTTTCTTACTCCTATATCTCAAGATCAGTCATCTGCCACTTTCTCAGGTGTCGTACATCCAGGTTCATTGTTCCCAGTTCATTTGGTTGATCTATAGCCTTCTGTCATCCCATTTTGAAAACCTTTCTTAAGAGACCTATGTGTTTAAAGTTTTATATACTCGTACCAGTATACTGTCTAACTTTAGGGAAACAAAGTTTAATAAAAAAATTCGGGTGTTTCATTTTCTTACAGTCCGCAAAGAATCTGGACTTAAGCTAATCTCTTACTTTCTTTTACGGATTAATGCCATCTAAGGCGAGGCACCGAGGTGGCCCCCTGAAATATGTTCGGAACGGATCACTGATCAGATCCTCGATATTTAAGCCGACGAGCTATTGCCCATCTGACAAGGATAATGTCGCTGTAGATAACATACCATTCTTCCCAATTTTAGGTCCATTGAACCTTTGCTTTCTCAAGCAAGGACATTTTTTTTTCATTTTAATTAGATCAATCTCTCCCGCCGTAAACTATAACTGGGGCTGGATCCTATATAAAACCTTGTCTGTCTTTTAAGTCCAATGAAACAGCTTTTCCCAAAACTTTGTGCGATTGTTTCAATTTCCAAAAATCATTGTCAATTCATCCCCTTAGTTTTCGGTCTGCAAAGTAGTCCTACATGACTTTCAGCATTACATATGACTCATATGTAGCATTCTCATTCCTGCCTTGCTTTTGGCCGATATTGAATGCCTAGCATTTTACATCCAGATTCTGATTAAACGTCCCTGCATCATATCATCAATATGGACAATATGATGGGACATCCTTGATGGCTTGATGGCTGGTCTTCTGCTCTTGATGTTTTTAACATGGGATGTTCTGAGAATTTTCGGGAGACTCGATCTAAAGTGACTTTAACAGTGACTTAGCTTCTGATAGTTTTCCGAGTCTATATAGGGTTTTAAAAATTTTCAGTGTATCTGAGTATCTGCCTGGTCGTTGTCTAAGAGCATTCTAGATTTTTCCCCACTTTTAATGGCAATCGCTTAGTAGATTACCCTGAGTTCATTGTCAGAGCTAGGGTCGTAAGAAAGAAGCGCTCTTAACGCTCTTACGGTCCTGATTATTACCTTGCTCCGTGAAAGCGTAACCTAGATTACGCTTATATTAACGAATAAGCCTAGATGCGCATTATAATCAGATGTCCCTTCAGACTCTTAAAGATTTAGTTGTTTGACCAAAATCAATAACGAATGTCACAGTTCCTTTACATGTAATGTAATATGTATACACATATTAGAGCGCGCTTCCAACAATATTTGAAAAAAGAATTCAATCTTAAAGTTAAACTCTGAATATGTATATTGGATAACACTCCTGTCAACTGGTATATTTTGGTCATAAAGCAGCCAGATCGCAGCTTTTTAATCGTATCACCATCTCAACAACAACGAGGCTTTTCCGCCACAACCCGGTAGAAAGACCAACAACTTCTATCATCAGAAATTGAATTGATGAAACTACGACAACCATTCAAACAGTCTTTCCCCGAAAATTCATTTACTCAGTCAAAGAAAACAATTTATACTTTATGACGTAAAAAGTGTAGCCAATTCAGGAAAATGAAGATTCAGCTACACAGATAAATTTCGAAGAGTTCCAAACTAATAGGCACATTTTTAGGTTTTTCAATATATTCAATTATTGCTTAGTGAAAAATCCAAAGATTTCTTTGCATGCCACAATTAAGTCATACACGATGCTGTAAAGGTAATCCCATAACATGATTTGGCTGGGATTTTGTTAGAAATAAAAACAACTGGGCTCTGCTTTCATAAAAAGTTTATGAGGCTATAAAATTGACCGTCGCCAGTGTTGTACTCCTTTTACTGCATTTTGAATATTGCTCTCAAAAAATGTTGGTCCAAATTTTCTAATATTTTTTTCAATGTTGACTTTCAAAGGTTTTTGATTTGTTTTGGTAGACGCTAGATTTGAAACAACCTCTCTGGCGCTCCAGTTCAAGTAGCCCAAAACGGGAGATCACACGTTCTGGAAATTGGTTATACAAAATCTCCATCGTTGCCCAATCTGTGTGAGCGGTTACTCTGATCTGCTAGATCCAACAATGCTCGAAGTCCAATTTAGCAATTTTCGGTTAAAAAAACAATTGTTTTAAAATCTGTCTGTAGCGCTCTCCACTTACGGTTACGCTGGTGCCACGAGCTTCCTCAAAAAAGTAACGGCCAAAATTCCACATCTAATAGGGAATGCAATGGCTCTTCGTGCATTTCATGTTGATTTTCCATGCTCATAATGATTTTGAGTACGAAATCATCACTTTTTGCAACAGGTTAAACAGAGCATGGGAGTAAGTTAACCACACTTGGTTAACAGGCTGCAATTGGTGAACGGTTTACACCTTATAAGGGAACAGGACTTTCAATAAAGTTCTACGCAACTGATTCTGCTGATGCTTAATTCTGTGCATCGATGTCTCGTCAATGTTTGTGGACTCTCTCTGCCGTCCTAGGCCACAAAATTAATATACTCGGCCGAATGAGGAATACGGGGCCAGCCACATTTTTCGGACTTAGTTTGTACTAAACGTCTAGCAAAACGCTAAATTGGTCATGCACATGGTGCAGGCCCGCAAGGATAATAACGCTGTGTCAAAACAATAGACCGAAAATTGGTCAAATGAGCTCCAACAATAATTCCGCGTTCTTCAAGTGCATATCTCGCAAAGCACAATAACATTTGGTGCCATTTGCCATTGTCAAAAATTTTGTCACATTCACATTGTGACGATACTTTTGCCCCACATTGGGCATTGATTGAATCGAATCCAGAATCTGTCTAGGAATAATCATAAAAAAAGATGCTGGCTCTTCGGGTCTGATTGTCTAAAATTGTTGGTCTGCTAAATTGCCTCTGATTTGTGTCGACGTTGGTTACCGATTCCAAAAACATTTGATGCAATTGTAGGTGAAAACAAGCAATAAATGTTGTCGAGTTAATAAAAAGAGTTCCATTTCGACAGGGTGAAGAAACCGTCAATACGCATATATGGCGATACGATTCGTAAACATATGTCTCTCGGGAATGATGCCGCGTACGCAGAAGCAGAGACATAAAAAATTACCCACGAATTAGTTTCACTGCCTATCAATGTCGCTTCACGTTTTCCGCGCTCGCCTTCCGGAAAAAATCTGGGCTGTTGCTTTGCTACTTGAAAAGGTCAAGGCCTGTGTTTGTCTTAACCGTGGATCCAGCAAAAGCAATTGCGTTAAAATTAGTATCATAAAGAAGAACATCTGCAGCAACTGGATATTTTTTTTCGCGAAAATCAAATGCGATTGGCATTATGATATATCTCGCTTCGTAGGGAGTCAGTCGTTCGCAGATCTAGACTGAGAATAGACGTGTTCGTGTTTCGGCTTTTCGAAAAACAGTTGTGTTTTAGTTTGCTCTTAAAGACATTTAGTTGCACTTTTATTAACTGTGTCGGTAGCCAAGCAAGTAGCAGCGCCGATCATCAGATCGTGAGACACGGGTTCGAACCCAGACAAATCTTGAACTTTTTTTTTTTTTTGTTTTCAAATTGTGCGAAGTGTAAAGTGAAGAAAGTGTAAAGAAATCACAAATCACGCGATGGATGGTGGAGAGCGTTCCGCTCTTCCCATAACGGGAGGTGCCGTGGCGAAAGCCATCAAAAGGAGGAGGAGGTTAAGAACTACTCCTAACCTAAGTAAAATAAAAATAAGTGCTGCTTTGACAGCTGAAACAGCAACAGCAACACATCAAAACAAAAAACAACCTGATGATGCGTTAATGCACATCCAATATAAGGGGGCCAACAACAACTTTGCCTCTCTAGCGGCATCTGAGTCGGAAGATGAGGATGAGGAAATAAAAGAGATACACTGCAGCATAGAAAAGCTGAGAGAAAAAGTGCTTGCTATTAAGCAAAAACAAACTGCGCGTAGGCAGAGGGAGCAATCCGAAGTAGAGAGCTCCCAACAACAAATGCAACAAAAAGAGAAACAACAACTGCAGCAACAACAAAACCAGCAGCAGCAGAAACAGCAACTGCAGCAAACGAAACAGCAGCAGCAGCAACAACAGCAGCAGCAGAAACAACAGCAGCTGCAAAAACAACAACAGCTGAAACCACAGCAGCTGAAAAAACAGCAGCAACAACAACAGCAGCAGCAACAACAACACCAGCAGCAACAAAAACAACAGCAGCAGCAACAACAACAGCAGAAGAAGAAGGAGAAGGTTCCTCCTATCAACACATATAAATTAGAGGTAAATGCTACCAAAGACCTGTGTAAGTTGGTCATTGGAAATAATTTTAGTATTAAGAGATTGGGAAACGATCGCCATGCCATCCACTGTAATACAGTGGAGGGCTATGCGAAAGTTAAAGAGCTCCTCAAAGAAACGACGACGGAGCACTATTCATACACACCGAAGTGTGAAAAGCGGCAATCGATGCTGCTGAAGGGGTTGGAAACGTCTTCTGATCCTGAGGAGATCCTGGCACTGCTCAAAGAGAAGGAGTGCGAAGGACTCAAATTTGTGGGGGTAAAGCCATTTACCACAGCTAGAGCCAGGCGGGAGAAACGGGGTCTGCCGTTCTTCCTGGTGCAGCTCAGTCCCGAAAGCCGTCTGGATAGTCTTAGGAGTATCAATGTCCTAGACTACCAGGTGGTTCACTGGGAGAAATTAAAAAGGAGCGAAGGCGTTATACAATGCGTTCGCTGCCAGAGGTTCGGGCACGCCGCATCGAACTGCCAAATGCAGCCTCGATGCGTGAAGTGCGCAAAGAACCACAGTTCCGAGGAGTGTGCTCTGGGTAGGGACGGAGCATCCGATAGGACGCAGCTCTCGTGCGTGTTATGTGGGAACGTGGGACACACCGCAAACTATCGGGGTTGTCCTAAGTTCGCCGACATTAAAAAAGCAAAACTGGCTCGGCAGCAGAAGGTGGAGGTCAAACGTTCACCTGTTAGGCTTCAAACACCAGCCGTCACGTCCCAAATCTCCTACGCCCAAATGGTGTCAGGTAGAGGGGCTACGGCACAGCAAGCGGCTGTTGCTTCTCCGGCGCCAATGCCGAGAACAACAGAAGCGGCACCTAACATGCTGGCCATCTTGCTCGCAATCCAAGGGCAGATGGCTCAGCTGCAACAGCAGGTGCAAGAACAGGCCAAGCGGGTGGACCAGATCTACGCTCTGCTGCCGGGTCTAACGCAACACATGTCGTAATGGGTACGCACATGGTGGAACAGACTTTGAAGGTCCTTGCGGTGAATGTTAATTCATTGATTAGGATCGAACGAAGAGCCGCGATGTTTAAATTGCTACAAGACCAAACTCCTGATGTGCTTTTCGCTAGCGAAACCAAGCTAACCGATGAGCACGAACTGGAGTACAATAATTATATTGTTAAAAGAAGAAACCGGCCTAACTCCCAACGTGGAGGCGGTGTCGCGATCTTCATTAAAGAAGGCATAGAATTCCACAGAGTGTACGATGGAGTGTTACGCAGGTTCCGGGTGTTAGAGGCAGTCGTCATTTACATCCCGCTCCGCAGTGGAAAGCGATTGTACTTGGCCTCTGTTTATGCATCTGGGGCTTCACAATCCACCTTATTCATTACAGAGCTCGACACACTTTTTCGACTTCTGAGGCTGGAATCGGGGGAGAATTATTTTATAATCGGCGGGGACTTCAACGCTAGACACAGAGATTGGGGAAATAATTTGCCAAATACTAGAGGGAACCTACTACTCGATTGGTGGGGTCAGCACGATGCCATGTATAGACTCGGTCTTAAAGCGACGGATAACCCGTCGTTTCCCAGAGGCGGGTCTTATTTGGATCTATTACTGTATGACGAACGTATACGACTGACAGGTACGAATTTACAAACGCTTAATTGTCTGCGCACATTCGTGTATGACAGCGACCATTGCGGTTTTAGCACCGAAATCACAGTTCCCAACGAAATTGCGGAATTGGGGGAGTTTGTCCAAAGATACTCTTACAACTACACTAAGACTCGATGGACACGCTTCTCCGCAACCTTGACAAGAGCACTCTCCTCGAACACGCTCCACCCACCGTCCAATAGGAATTTATCAAACGAGGAGATCGATGAGTACCTTAAACGAATGGACGAGACAATAAAACAAACTATGGATACTACAATACCGCGGTATAAACAAACGACTAACGAAGATCTGTTCCGCAATCCTACTATTGACGCACTGCACCGACAGAAAAGTAGACTTCTGACAAGGCTGAAAAACTTATACAGACAGTTTACAGACGGACAAGACCCAGAGATTAGGACACTGAAGTCGTCGATTAAAAATATTCAAACATTAATCAAAGAGAATTACAGAATTGCTGTAAGTTTGTATTGGAACAACAAGGTTCGGGCTGTAAACACCAGCAACCCGAATATGTTCCCACAAATAAATAAACTATTTCGGAGAAAAAATCAAAACGACTTTCAGTGTCTTAAAATAGCCCGGACAACAGACAACGAACGGTTACTAACAATAGCAGGCATTGATACAAATGAGGCCGCTGATGATGACGACTTCTTTGTGATCGAGGATCCACAGGAGAAGGTTGAGGCCATAGGGGCGACTTTCCAGGAAGTATACAAGGCTAATGATATCATTGACCTTAATTATGACCTGGACAATCGCGTCTTGGCGCACAACTTTTATATTCGAAATGAAGTAGAGAACTGGCGATCCGAGGGCTCTGGTTTCACCCGCTTCAGCGACGAAAATATGGCAAATAATGTCATTGCTAGAGAAGGTGGCCTACCCCCGTTCATTTCGAAGGAAGAACTCCATGAGATCTTCGACACAATCAGAAGTAAGAAATCAGTGGGGACCGATGGTATTCCGAACATCGTGCTTCGACATCTTCCTCTAGAAGCGGTGGACATTTATACCACCCTGTTTAATAATGCAATGAATAATGCACATTATCCAGCGCATTGGAAAACGGCGGTGGTTCAACCTATCCCCAAAAAGGGAAAGGATGTATCCAATCCGGCGAATCTTCGGTCGATAAGTCTCCTTCCGAATATCAGTAAGGTGTTCGAAAAAGTAATCAATAGAGCTCTGACTAGGTGGGTTGAGGACAAACATATAGTTCCGGATAATCAATTCGGTTTTAAGGCAGGACATGCTATCTCACATGCCGCGTCTAAACTGGTGTCCGATATCCAATGGAATAAAGCCAAAAAACAGTGTACTGGTGCCTGCCTAGTTGACTTGGAGAAGGCTTTCGACACTGTATGGTTAGAAGGTCTTTTCTACAAGCTGGCTAGTTTGGGGATCAGTAAACCTCTCTTGTACATTCTTTATAATATGCTAACCAACAGACAGTTCATCGTGAAATATGGTGATGTGACTTCTGTTGGAATATTTCAAATTAAAAATGGTCTTCAGCAAGGCGCGGTCAATTCGCCGATCCTATTCAACATTTATACAAGCGACTTGATAGGTTCACTTCCCCATACTATTGCGTACGCAGATGACTTGATAGCGTACAGAACAGGTCCAAAAATCGAGGTCATTAATACTCTCTTACAGAGTGACTTCGATAAGATAAGACGATTTTGCGATGACTGGAAGTTGAAAATCAACTTTCAGAAGTCGGAAACCATTCTTTTTAGGACGCCGTTGTCTGGAGCCTCTAGGGACACCAGAAAAAATTGGCGAAAGTTCTCGATCATTGGACAACATGGACAGCCTCTTGCCTGTCGAAATGTAGTCAGATACCTTGGGATTTGGCTAGATCAGTTTCTGTATTTTAACAAAAATGTAGATGTTGCTCTATCCAGAGCTAAAGGCGCTTTTGCCCTCACAAAGAGACTGTTTTATAGCAGCCAACTCGATGCGAGGGTAAAGATAATCTGCTACATGGCCCTTATCAGGCCCATGCTGGTATTTGGGTGTCCCGTGTGGTTCAATGTACGAGCAAGCTTAATGGAAAAGATTCGGGTGTTTGAGAGGGCTTGCCTTAGGGCTTGTCTTCGCTTGTACAGAACACCAGAGTCGGAGTACAAAAAATTTTATCCTAATGAGGTCCTTTACAACAGGGCGAACCTAATACGAGTGGACAACTTCGTAATTAAGCTGACTCGAAGGCACATTGCAAGAGCAATGGCCTCGACGAATAACCTGATATCCGGGGCTTACTACCCCAATTATATTTATCATGAGAGTGTGCGCTCTAACGGCTTCGTTCCACCGGAAGCATTCCTCTACTTTGATCAGATAGGGTTGATCCAGGATAGGTCAGCGATCCCGTTAATCTTCCATGTCGCTCGGACAGCTGGGGACAGGCGACTCAACTACAACAGAGACGTCGCACACGGCAGGGTGGATCGTCTCAGGTTCAGTAGGGCGGTGGGGAATCGCGATAAGAGGGATGTCGTTCGGCAGCACCAGCATTTCTGGTGGTTGAATGATGGGGAAGATGTTTCGTCGTCGTTTCCGTCAATTACGGACCAGCCTCACTAATAAGGCAGAGCTGACCAATCTATTTGCTTTGTAAATAGCGATGGCCAGCTTACATAGGTTTAGGTTAGTATTTAAGTAATATATATATATATTAGTATATACGAAGGTATATACTAATGTATGTATATTATTGTGTATAATGTCTATGTGTTTATATGTGTGTATTGTGTATGTAGGTTAGCTAGACTAAGGTTTATTTTAAGTTAGATATTAAGTTTTTATAAAAAATAAAAAAATTGTCCATATGCTAAGTTTTTGTTAACAATGTTTTTCTTAGCCTTAAGAATAGAAAATTAATATCATAAATAAAATGTAAATGAAGTCGAAAGACATAGTATTAAAAATTTAGAGTAGCTTAGAGTGCCTGTGTAGGGCCAGTAAGTTAGTATAAGATTGTTTAGTAATTGTAAACTAGCATTTAAGCATTTTTTGTTAGTATGTAAGAATTAATGATTAAGAAAATAAAATGCATTTAAAACTAAACGCTTCGTAGGGAGCGCACGACATACCGTGCATGACGTATGATTTAAAAGTAATGTTTAATTGGAATAAATGATAATTATTGTCACAAAATTCGACGATCGAATACGAGCATTCATTCCCATTCCTGTTTGCAAATGAACCCTTGAACATGATACGAAGTTTTGTTGAAGCATTGTCCAGTTTCAGCCGAACGACAATCCTCCATTTGGAGTCTCTCTTAGAGCTTCAACATCTTTCTGATCTTTTCTTGTTATATCCGATATTGAATCAATTTTCTCGATAGTCCAAAGGGATTGCAGAACTGAGACTGCATACTAACAACAGTATGATTTGCAAAAATTACTTTCTATACTTTCTCTCTTCCCGACGATCATTTACCAGCTAATATCCAACCGAAGATGGTATTTGGGAACATTATTTCCCTAAACAATACACATTAGTCGAAATCGGAATATTATGCAATGGATCGGCTATATTAGATTCTGTATGTTTTGAGACATGATCCCAATGTCGTTGACGAATCACGTAGCAACTTTAATGGAACAATCGATAAGATTTAGGCGTTAACCGAAGTCCTTGCTGTATTTAAACGAAAGCTCATTGATGCAGACGCATGAACCTAACACTAATTCTACTAAATGTAGGTAAATCTATGTTTTTGGACGCAGGATTCAGTGATAAAGAAAACCTCTGATCACGCATTAATATGCATATGGAAAAGATGGTGATGACAACTTTCTAGAGCAGTAAGAAACAAGAAAACAGTAAAAAAACAATCGCATAATTTGTAACGAATTCAGAAGAACTAAGATAAAGAACCTCAGAAGAACTACTCGTATTAATAATGTACGATACTTGGCAAACTAAGATATAGCAATGTATTTTGGTGGGAATTACAGGACTTAAAACAAAATGTGGACTGATCCACTGCATGATCAATTAGAGCAAAGCTTTTAAGATTTTACGGAAGTTTTGAAATAAGGTACTAAGACCTAAAAGATATTTTGTACCGGTTTGTCAGAACTGTGTTTAGGCTTATAGGTTTTCTACCCTCTAAATGAAGTTAATAACTCTATTAGTAGGAGAAAATAATGCCGTTGAGGGCTAAACAATCACTTAAACTGTTTTCAGATGTTTTGCCTTCTTCAAGACAAACTCGGCACTCCAGAGAGTCGACTAGTTTCATTTTGCTGAGGTGATATCTTAAACCGTGATGTCCTGTGAGTTAACCTTCTAGGTTCCTAATGTCGTGCTGATTTAGATTTGGGCATACATACATTGGCTTTTGGCATGATGGATCGTTTGGCCTGTCTCAGACCTAGACTACTCTCCCGAAATGAGATGCATTTCGAGTGCTTTTGATAACTAAATTGTATTTGTCCCGTGTATATCACCTCTCACGCCCGATTACATTTTAGAACCATCCGTATACCGCATTATGCCGTATTGACTGTTTGATGAGTTATTGCTATTCCATGCTTCTTTGCTGAGTATTTCCGTGGAGAATCATTTGTCGAAGCATAATGTCTCTTGAAGGAGGTCTGTTACCGCCCAGATCATGTCAAGTTCTCGTATTTCAGAGAGCAGGGTCTTTCAGTCCGGGTGGTCGCAAAGATCTAGCTCTGTGGACGTACAAGACGCTCTTTGGAGCTGTAAAATAGCTGTCTTTTGTGTGGTCTTAGTCCACCATACTATAGAATCATATGTTATGCTTTTCGTGATATTATTGTATAGATCCAGTGAGTGATCTCGCCAGAACCCCCATGTGCTGCCATACATGCGACGGTAGGCCATACAGCGTTGGTTACTTTTGTTATTTTATGGTTTAAGTCAGAATTCCAATAAAACCTTTTATTAAGGATTACTCCCAGATATTTGGCTTCCTCAGAGTACTCAACGATTGTGTCTACTAAACATAGGTTCAAGTTTCTTCTTCTGGTGAAAGAAAGTATTTGGTTTTATGAAGAGGTTCTTTATAGTTCATCAGTCTAGGACTGCATTTTGCATACCTGCAATGACTTCATTAGTTTATCCACCTTTTATAATGATAACTAGGCATTACGAATTACCTCTTGGATTTTAAATTCATTGCAAGAAATTCTGTACAAGGAGATGAAAAGTATAAGACATTAATAGAGATCTTCAGAGAACAGGTAATCTTAAGGAAAAATGCCAGAATTTTCAGGTTGGGAAGAAAACAAGCAATTGAATTGTGAAGGCGACAAAAATATCTATGAACATTTGACTTGTGACTAGGATTACACCAGAAAAGTAAATATTATTAAAGAGAAGTGGGTATTTTTTTTTTAAGTCTCTCCTCAGACCTTTATATATAATTGTTGGTTCTTATTTCTGTATTAGGATTTTCTCCCCTGATACCGTTAACCACCATTATTAAGCAAACCTAGACAACGCGTTATTATCTTCATCTAAACGTAGGTAATTGTTGGATATTTTCATCAACCTGTTCCAATAAGGACTCAGCATTACAGGAACATTTATATCAGATGGAAGATATATTGACACACATGTAAACTCTAGCCAATGTAAGTTTCTTCGAGCTCAATTCACAATTTAAAATTTTAAAAAGTGCACTTCAAATTCAAAACCCTTTTTCGTTTCCCTGTTCTCCAAAATTCAAAACATCGAAATTTTAAAATATTTATAGAAAAGTAAAACACACACAAACTGTGTAATATTAAATCATTTCGAATTTTTTATCCTCGCGGAGTTCGATTTTTGTATGTGTGTGTGTCATACGTATAATCCACCTCTGTGCAACGTTCTATTCCCCAATGTACTTTTATTCAGTGTTTCAAACAATTTCGTACTTCCTGTACTTTTCATCACTTCCTGTGTTTCTTTAATCCGATTTGAGGATATTTTTTATTTCTGACAAATTGCTAGCTTCTTAGTTGGCGTAGAAGTACTTTAAAAGTTTCTAAATGACTACACCTCGAGTTGAACGTAATTATTTCTTTTCAATTCAATAAGTCCCGTTTGGATTCATTATAAATTAAAAATTTAAAAATTAATTCAAACTTTAATTTCAAAGCAAAGACTAATGTAACAATTAGTGGGGAAAATTTGCGGCGTTAGAATGTTGTACACGTTAGTTAGTTGAGTTTGAAGAAATTTATAGTAGATACTACGTTAAGTGGGTGAAAAGTGTTGAATTTTAACGAATTTTATAATAGTTTGTACTACAAACAACAACATAGATATTTTTGATGGTCAAGAGAATATACACAACTTTTCAGCAATAAGTATCTCAGATTTAACCTTTATCGGACGGTTAAGCGATTGAGTTGGATTGATGGTAGACGTGACCATATTAATGTGGTAGCTTGTACTCATCCTCGAACTCGAGCGATAAGTTTGTGCTATAATATGCCTGGTTCGATACTCAAACACTAAGTGGTTACACACACAGCAATTTTTACACACAATTTCAAGGATATTTTAGTGGAAAAATACTGAGCGTGACCAATTTGCCAGTTCAACAAAGGATTTCGTATGAATAAGTTCCCATACCGCTGTTACTCAAGAAACAAAAACTTGGAATTGCAACACCACTAGCGACGTCCACTGTTAAAGTATAAAATAAGGGAGTAAGTATTGGATGAATAATTTATTTTTGAAAAGCAGGCATTTGTGTAACACAAATATAGCGCCCGAACCAAGGGATTTCACCAACTTCTTCAGAGAGGATATGTATTGCCTCAGGGAAAAATGTTGCACGCATATTTTCGAGTTTTTTTTTGTTCATTATCGATCTCAGGATTGTTTTCCAAAATAGAGTAATTTTTCTTTGTTCCAGAGACAGGGTATCATAACCCTATAGAATTCCACTGGTTGCAAGTCGCAAGCGGCACTTTTGTGGCTCTTTTATTGCCAACAGTTAAAAGACTCTAACACTCGAATGACAGAAGCAATAGGAAATACATCCGCACTGGAAAGATGCGAGAAATGTTCATCGGAGCCGAAGAACTTGTCAGAGGTATGAGAATAAACTACTTTATAGAATTAAATACAAAATACGAGTAACCTTTAGATTACATCCCCAACGCAAATGCAATAAGTGAATTGGAGTTTCCGCTACTGCATGAACTTGACACGGTTTGAGCCTTATGACTAACCGCTGTCTAAACAAACAAAACGGCAATTAGCAGATGTGAAAATTACACGTCAGCGCTTATATTAACACACGATCTATGTATGTGTCGTTACTGAATTCTGAAATGTACCATAAAAAAGATAAAAGAAGCTCTTTTTCGCTATTCTAATATATTGGCGAAAGAAAGTTTTACCCAAAACTAATAAGAGTTTTTTACGCCCAAAATTCCCAAATTTAAATCATGATTAGCAAATTATAAAACCGTAACCCGCGAAAGTGTAAACGACGTTTCTAACGCAGCAGTAACGTTGTATTGATTGCTTTTATAAAATTAAATTATGGAAAATAGGGAAAATTTGGGATCCAAATGGACGTATCGCAAGATTATATACGAACGTTTATCTATGTTCAGATGTGTATACTAGTCGTTTAATTCAGACTTTTAAAGTCTTTGCTCTGCCTCTCAAGCACTGATAGCCAAAATCTTAGAAAGTTGAATACGCCTGTTTGTTCAACTGCCGAATGAGTTAGGGTATTAGCTCTTTAAGAAAGGCAAAAGGCTGCTCATGCATTATATTTGGAAGCAAATTACCTGATGGGCTCATGTCCACTTTTGTTCGAGTAGTGTTGCGGAGTCCAGACACTTTTTTTCTGTTGCTTTCTGCAAACCCTTTTCTAAAATGCGCTGAAAATAAATTTTATTGGAGCTTCAGTGGCACAAGATCTCAAAACACGTTCGACGATCTTCAATAAAAAAAAAAACACCGAACACAGGCTTTCAATCATTATTTGAAATTTCAACATTTGTGGGCATGGCTCATCGCTTATGGTTTCAAGGTCTTCATGAAAACGGATTAATCAACGAGATAGAGAGCTATAGTCTACAGCTCACAACAAGCGTTACTATAAGCCCGACGAATTTCTGTTTAGTTTTTGGTCTTAAAGCTTAACTTTGAATGAGAAATTTAATTGTCAACTGACACAGCACTTGAGACGCCTGCAAATGCCAACTAACCTAGTACAAAAACTCGGTTTTTCATAAGTAGGGATCCACATAAACAAAGACACGTGGATATCGAGCGACGAGAGAATTTTGCCAAAACGCAGGCCTATCCACGGAGGTCTAAGTACAGCAAAGGAGTTATAATTTTCAGGACCTGTACTATGAGGCTCTCAAGATTATTTTCTTGAATCTTATACTCTCACAGAGGGAAAAACTTATTGAACCAGGAATGACACTAGGGGCTTTCTTAAGCATGTGAAATTCCAATATGACCAAAATATAGGACAAAAATACAACAGCTCTCTATTCGTTCGGCGAAAATTAGAAATTCTTATTGTCCTCTACCTTACCGCTAATTTATAATGATCGTAAAGTTGACAGTTCTTTGAATTGGACAAATCACTTGTAGCCAGCTCGGTATTTCCACATTATGTCACGTCGCCAACTACGAGTACACTAAACCTGTACTTGTGTACAATACAATACTTTTGTATTGTGTGTGGCAAAAAAGTACTCAAAGATTTAAATATACAAAAACCAGCTGGGGGTGTTCTTTCAAGCTGTCAAGACCAACTTCTTAAGCTTTTTCGTTAATCTTCTCGACTAGACCTCTTTCCTATGAAACACAAAATTTTTCCAGCCCATCTCTGAAAGAAAAGTGAACCCATCGTCTTTTTTTCTCGAATTCATGGAAATCTTAATTATTAGCTCATGAAACATCTCGAAACACGAAAGTTTTGCAATCACAGTCAGTACAGTTTTGCAGTCAAATGATATGGTTTGGCATCAGGATCTTTTGTCAACAATACGTTTACTCGAGATAGAGGGATTTGTTCTTCAATTATTGCTTATCATATCATGTTTCCTTGGACAATTACAGGTCAGATATACATAAAATATATGGTGGGGTACCGCAGGGCTCCGTTCTTTTCGCGAAACTCTTTTAAATTTTCACTAACGCTCTTCTGGCTTTTACTTCTTGTTCAGTATATTCCTTCGCTAAGGACACTAATCTTTGATGTTAATTTTCATTCCCGGACTACGCCCTCCATGTTCGGCTGTAGAACGGGAAGAGCAATGCTGATACTAAAGAGATAACTAATTATGGAACCATCAGCTGAATAGCTTTCGCTGTAATTAAATTGAAATTAAGCCACTCAGCCAATATCTCTGAATGACGCTTGTATTGTCAAAACCGAAATATTATCCATTTGTGATACAAGCTTACCTTCGTTTAATCAATGTCGTCAAATATGCTGCAGAATGTCAAAGTTTCCTTAAGTGATGTAAGAAATATGTATTGTATTTCACTCCTTCTGATCTGGGTCCAACACAAACGGGCTTATTTTTAACCTAGTACTAACTTTAGAGTTTTGTATCTGTCAAAACAATTGTCAAATCGCAAACTGTCAGTGTCATTTTCATTCGGTTGTCTTTGTTATTTTATCATTATGACATACCCGACAACGTTTCAAAAATTTAGAAACTTGGTTGCAAAATTATGGTTTTGTGCACCAAATTTACAAATCACCTCCGGCATATTACAAACGCCATAATCAACCATATGAGACAGCAATTCGCCATATTTTTGACCTTTCTTGAATTGAAGGCTTGCGAGATCTAGCTACTGCAAGCGCTGACGGAAAATTTCAAGTTTTTGCTTTGAAATTTCGGTTAAAGGGTCAAGAACTCAATTGGCATAGGGTCCCCTGCTTTCAGTAATAAGGCTCATTTTGACTCAATGGGTAGGCCAATAGACAAAATTGTCGCATATGGAATGAAGATATTCCACATAAGAGTATAGAAACAATGGTACTTCCCGAAAAAGTGCGGTTTGTGGGTTAATGGAGTCATCAGACGATTTTTTTCTTCAAAAATGCAGCTAATCAGCCTTTTATTGTCAAAGCTATTCTCTACAGACATATAATAATTAATGACTTCTTCATTCCCCGATTGAATGTCATGGATGGAAGGAGATGCGGTTCCAAGGAAATATTCGCTAAACGCACAATTTCGTGTAATGGGTCTGTAAATTAGTCTCCAAAATCATGTGACTTGACATCTTTTGATTATTTTCTTCATGGATAAGTAAAGTCACTAGTCTTCGCTGCAAAATAAACAACAATCCATGCATTGGAAGCCAACATTATTCGCGTTATTGAGGCCATAGAGCCACCAATGTTTAAAAACTTTATCTCTGGGATGACATTCACATATGACCGAAGTTGTATTTGAAAGTTATTTGCAGAATATATTTTCTCAATGGCTATTTAATGAAATTTCATATATTTTTTTGTTTTAAATCAAAGTTAGTACTGGCTTTAATAACACCCTTCACATATAAGCATTAATCCCCTCAGAATTCGAGTAAAATGCTAGTATTTGAACAGGTTCTGCGAATACCTCTCTGGATGGGATTCAAAAGGTGCGTTCACACCTAAAAGTAACGTCCATTGCTTTTTTTTCATCTAAAAAATGTTGCCAGTAGGATTTCTTTCAAATCGTTAATCGTAATACCCGCCACCTAATAAAAGATTACCCTCAAACTCACTTTCGGACATAATCAGAAATTTCGTGAGTACGCGCAGCTATTATGCAGATACGTGAGACAAAAAAATGATTGGTGAAAGATGATGGACAGTCTAAACTTGATTTGACCTTATTTCTACTTCTACTTGATACGAACTCCTTAGCTACACTAAAAATACCTTTAAGGAACTTGCAGTTTCGATAATTAGAAATTCACATTTTTGAAGCATTTTTGTAGCCCCGAAAATCTTCTAATTTTATTCATTTTAAACAATTTTTTTTTAATTAAAACCACAAAATGAAAACAAGTATCCAAATAATCTCCATTAAAAAATCAGTAAAGTTTAAAATCTGTAAAACATTCTGCACATGTTTCTAAAAGCAGCAAGAATATCGGCAGCCGTTTTTTTCCATTCACTAAATTTAAAAATAAATTTCTTAATAATAACATTACATGTTGGAAACTTTTCAAAAATAGATAATAAAATTGAATTGGAGTAATTTCTACGAACAAAAAAAAAAAACAAACAAACTTCAAAATGCATCGGGTACTACTCTTTTGAGTTCTGTACGAGGGAGAAGAAGACAAGAAAAAAACAGAAAACAGTGCACCCAAACAATTTCAACAGGTTGATTGATCCCAAATATAATCACCTACCGTAGTATTCACCACCAACAGCTGAAATAATCCTTGACTGCTGTTGACGCGACGACAATTTTTCGGCTTTTTTTTTCTGCTCTTTCCCAGCCGAAGACTCTATTTTTGGGTCATGAACGAGATTCGAAAATTTCGTTGACATATAAATTATAAATTTATATATATGCGCGCATATTTATAACACTCAAAATGTAAAAGCGCTAATACATTTTATTTTATTATTATTTATCTTTTTTTTTTTTCTTCGAAATCACTTTGACTTTTTTTTTTCAACTTTTCAAAATACAACTATAGAAATAGATACTTTCATTTTTCACACACAATATTATAATATCAGACTCTTTCGGGTGGTAATTCGAAAATCAGACAGATTTTTTCCAACACACTTCAGACCTCTGTCGCATAGAGTCTGAATTATTTATTTTTTTTTTTGAAAATTATTATATTTTTTGTTTAATGGAATTTTGACTTCGTTTTGTTTTTTTTTTATGTGATCAGTCTAATGTGTCTGAGACGGAAACCGTTTTTGACATCAAGTTGAATTAGACAATTTGACTAAGAATGAGGCACTCACTTCAGGCGACTGAAACGATTTGATTGTACGGATGCTGAATACGGATTTAAGTGTTTAGTGAAAATACGAGTACCATGTGAAATCAAACTCGGTAGCGATTCTGAAAATATTTGAATGCTTCGCAGAGTTGAAGTGAGTTTAATGGCGATTTTTGTAGACTGTATCCGGTTTTTTTTTGTTGGATTATTTTGTAAGAATATCTTGCCTTTAGCACAAGTTTTGGCTAACTAACCCGCTGGGGATTTTGAAAAATCCACCTTCGCGGCCACTCGAGGGAATATAGTAGTTGAACGAAAATAAGAAATAAAATAAACTTTTCCGCGTTGGGAAAATGAAAACGACTTGCCCCGGCGCCAGAGCCAAATAGACTGAAATTTAACTGGAAAATAACGACGAGCTTTTGGCAGGTGCAATAGTGACGAATTTTGTTGTAGAAAATCGGAGACTTTACTACCCCATGTCTCAATATCTCACAATTTTTTTGGATAAATTGGAGAAATGGAGAAAGTGTGTAGACACTTCAGCTGAGTTGTTTATATTTTTGGCATATTTTTGTTTAATATTGGTGCTCGTGATTGTTTACATTTTTGTGCGCATGTTTTAAAAGAGCTTTGAGTTAAAGTGGAGCACCAGCTGAGAGGTATTTCTGAGTTGCCAGATTGCTTGAAAGAAGGGTAATGTGAGTTCTCAACATATGAGAAAAGAATGCAACAATTTGTTGCAGTTCGACAGCGAATGATTGGCTTGTTGTTAAAAAAATTAGGTTAAATAAATATAGGAAATATTATTTTATTTGACAAAAGTAAACCGAAGAAAAAGATTTACAAAATTAAAACTACGACAAAATTTAATTAAATTAAATTGAACCGCCGATGCCTCCGAACTGCACTGCTGTCAAAAGAAGACTCTCCTCCGCTTTCATCATTCGCTCGCTCGTCGACTCTCCTCCTCAGTCCAGCAAATTCCAAAGTCCCGTCGACTTCAATAGTTTGTACCACGTCCACTTGATCGCCGCAATCAATATAAACCATCCTCCGCCTACCCCAACAACGATTAATGTCGCCCTCAGTGGAGTCATTGTATCCTAAAATAACACTGAGCAAATCGCATCGGGTTTTATGCTGCTAAATGTAGGTCAACTCGAATTCTATCGGCGACGAATGTAAACATACTCTCGGTGACTCAAACGAAGATACACGATGAGGGTAAACAAAACTGCAATCGCCTGGGTCGAAAAACGAGCGAAAGACATCTCAGGTTACTGTAAATAATTTTAAATCGAGCGCAGCTGGCGGACAACGATCCATTACAAATGAGTAACTAAAAAAATGAATACATAGCTTTTCTTCATAAACTTGAGCAGATTTCCGATTTCCGAATTGTGTTGGTTGTCATTTGGCCCTTGTTTGTTTTTTTTGGTTTTAGGTGGCGCAACAGTCCGGGGTGGACCTGGGCCCCAGTCAACAAGCTTCTCCAGCCAGCTCGATCCCTGGCTAGCTGTCTCCAGTTTCGCACGCTAAGTTGGCTGAGGTCCTCTTCCACTTGCGTGCGCCACCTGAGTCTTGGCCTTCCTCTACTGCGCTGTCCCTCGGGGGCGGATTCGAAGACTTTTCGGACCGGAGCATTGGTGTCCATGCGCTCTACATGACCCAGCCATCTCAGTCTTTGGATCCTCACTCTTCTGGCTAGGTCCATGTCGCTGTACAGTCCATACAGTTGGTCGTTGTATCTCCTCCTCCACTCACCGTCAATGCAGACGGGACCGAAGATCGCCCGAAGAATTTTTCTCTCGAAGCAACCAAGAACACCCTCATCCATTTTTTATAATGTCCATACCACTGCGCCATAGAGCTGGACCGTGATTATTAAGGTCTTATAAAAGGTGACTTTTCTTGTCCGAGAGAGGGCTTTGCTAGTCAATTGCCTTCTTAGCCCAAAGAAACAGCGGTTGGCAAGAGTTATTCTTCGCTTGATCTCAGCGCTGGTGTCGTTGTCTGTATTTATAGCGGAGCCTAGGTAGACAAAGTCCTTAACTACCTCAAAGTTATATCTGTCGAGGGTGACGTTCTGTCCGAGACGTCGGTGTTGGTTGTCCTTTTTGCTTGACAGCATATACTTGGTCTTGCCCTCATTGACCGCTAAACCCATTTTCGCCGCTTCCGTCTCAATACTCGCGAAAGCGCCACTGACATCACGCTGCTTTCTCCCGATTATGTCATTATCGTCGGCGTATGCGAGTAGTTGGACGGACTTTTGAAAGATAGTGCCTCTTGTGTTTGCTCGTGAGTTTTGCACTATGCTTTCAAGTACGATGTTGAAAAAATCGCATGACAGCGCATCGCCTTGTCTAAATCCTTTCTGGACATCAAAGGTCTCGGTGAGATCTTTACCGACCTTGATGGAGCAGCGTGCATTCTCCATCGTCATCCTGCACAGACGGACGAGTTTGGCAGGGATGCGAAAACTAGACATTGCTCTGTATAGCTCGTCTCTATAGATGCTGTCATACGCGGCCTTAAAATCGATGAATAGGTGGTGGGTATCGAGCTCATGAGCAGCTCTGGTTGTTTCCGATTGTTCCACCAAAGATACCCTCTCTTCCTAGCTTTGCATTAAAATCACCGAGGACAATTTTAATGTCATAGCTAGAGCATTGCTCGTAGGTCTTGTTAAGGAGCTCGTAGAAGGCATCCTTGGTGTCGTCATCTTTCTCCTCTGTGGGGGCATGCGCGCATATAAGGCTAATGTTGGCGAATTTAGCCTTGATGCGGATTGCTACGAGGCGCGCGCTCACATGCCGGAAGCTCAGGACTTCTTGTCTTAGTCTGTCTCCGACAACAAATGCGCATCCATATAAGCGCTGCTTTTGCCGTCGATAGCAATTGCTGTAATAGATATCGCAGTTTTTCATCTTCTTTTTGTCCGGCCCATCCCATCGCATTTCTTGAATGGTGGCTAGTTGCTCGGCTGCACGTGGTCTATTAAGGGATCTAACATTCCACGTGCATCCTTTTGTTTATCCGACACTTACCCTGGTTTATGGCGCAGGAAACTCGCCATTTGCCCCCTTCACTTCGCAATGTCTAGTGAGATTCCCAGATGGCGCCACGGGGAGGCGTGAAGTAGGGCTTATTAGCAGAGCTGCAAGATGTTCGGCTGCAGAGGCTCATTCTCGTCATTTAAGGAACCAGCACCTGTCGGAAGATGCTACTTCTACGAGGCCTTATACTAATCGCTGCCATCCCGTTTGGCCCTTGAGTAAATCTAAAATTAAATGTAAATGCAACAACAGATAGCTTTTAGAAGTCGTGGAAGGAGTAATTTCCTTATGTTTTTTGTCTCATATTTCTAAAGCCAGGACAATTGCACAGAAAGTTGCAGTTTTTCTCTCGTGAGGGTATTCTCTCGCTGTCAGTAAGGCCCGTAGAAGATGTTTGCCTGTGAATAATCCAACAAGCGGAAAAAATTGAGTTCTGGCTTTTGAGGGTCTTTCTTATATGGATTTACTCAGTTTTGGATATTATTGTCTTAAAGCTTTCAAGTTTACTTTTTACCTTTATTTTTAGAGTCCAGAATCTGTAGAAGAAGAGTTTGATACTTTGATCTCCTTGTTTCTTTTCAAGGATGAATCCTTTTTGAAGCAACTGGTCTGTATGTTCATTGCTTGCCAATACCCTGTGGCTGGATACGAAGCAGAGCTCATGCTGAACGCAAAGAGCATAAAGATCTTTACGACAGCACTTTACAAGTTTTAATTTAATCCTGACTGCAGCGATGGCCTTAATGTCAACCTGCCTGTTAATGAATATGGTAATATATTCAAGGGATATTGACCTTAGTAACACACAATCCTGACAGCTCCTTTTGCAGCTAATACCTCAGCTTGGAAGATACTGCTGCAGCCTGGCAGGCGATGGTGTTATCTGTGGCTTCATTATTCGGAGGAGATCCCTGCGGCGCTTTATAGCTTTATCTTTGATCGATTCTTTAAAATATTTATCAAGTCCCTCACGAATTGGTGTCTGTGTCTGTGTCTGTGGTGTTTTAAAGGCTTTATGGTTCAGTTCACCTGAAGGGATTGAGGCATGTATCTTTAGACCACAAATTAAACACAAAACACTTTTGCATGTAGAAATCTAGGGGCCAGTTTGCAGACCCGTCGTTGGAGTCGTTCTCAACCCAGTACATGCAATCCTCTGTGCTTTAATCATCAACTTAAGGTTGAGGTTATATCTGGATCCACTATATACAGAACTACGGGAGTTAAAAATTGGTCCGACAATAACCTTGCGATTACATTCAAAGGATAGTCTTGGAATCAGTTCCCTACCTTCGTCCAAACATTTTTTACTGCAGGTTTAGAAAAGGATCAATGCTATTTTAGCATGGTCAACACTGAACTTCCTCCTCATTTTACTACCTTTTACAATGCCTAGGTATTTGAATTACTTAACAGTCGGTGTGGAGCGGTTTTCTTGCTCGCCAATATTGGCTACTCTCTGGTTATCATTACTTAGGAGTCTGGAGGTAGGAAGCTACTAATCGGTTGACTATTTTCTTTCGTACATTAGCCCTGCTTAAGGCCTCTTTAATTTCGTTGACGTTTAGCCTCAGTTGTTTACAATATGGAAGACAAAAATGTTGTCATATTTTGTACGAAATATTAAGTGAGGCCTCAATAGTTGAAGCACTTCCAGAGGACTTTCTTTCGCTGAATCTGATAAACCATGGTAAGATTCCATTCATTTGACAAAATATTTGAAATGTATTAAAATATGCTCCCGCCCTTGTCATATTCTGCGGCCCAAAATGGTTCTGCCTTACTTGTATTACACTTATTAGTTAGTATTGCTTACTTAACTTCCTCTAGTTACAGGGAATTTAAAGCGAATCATCCTTTAAAGCTTCATAAAGAAAGTCTTTTTCCATGATAAACTGTTGTCCCTTTATACACTGTTTTAAAATACTCAACAGGTTCTCTATGGAGTGTAAGTCAGGGTATTGTTGAGGCCAATCCCTGAGGGTCGTTGTAATGTTAAAACATTTTCCTCAGCATACGGGACCATGATTACCTAATATTTCCATATACCAGTATACAAGCGGTTCATTATTCCAGTTATTTTGACCCGCAAAACCATAACATGCTTCAGAGTAGCCCGTATATCCGTATATATCCGAGAGAAGATATAAGAGAGAACTGGTCTCCCATCGAGCGTAGGAAATAGTACAAGGTGGCGCAAAAGTTGACACCTGATGTTCTTTGAGTATAATTCTTTTTACCAATGAAAAACTGTGATTATGCGTTTGGATTATGTTTATTTGATGTCTTACATCTTTTTCCATTATGTCGGGAAAATAATATCGGCTAAGTGGCCGACGCCAGAACTTCCGGCAATAGGTCCTCGCATTCTTGACGGATATTCTCTTTCAGCATTCTAAAAGTCTGAAGCTTGTTGACAAAGACTCGTGGCTTCAAAAAAGAAGTCTGGAAAGGTAAAATCAAGCGATCTTGCCGACCAGTGAAAATTGCCAAAACGAGTGATTAGGCGTTCCGGAAATGCAGTCCTCAGAATTTCGGTTGTGGCTCGTGCAGTATGCGCCGTTGCTGCATCCTTTTGGAACCGCATGTTGTGCAGTAATTTAGTTCAATTCATCCAATTGACGAAGGAGAAAGTAGTTGAGCATGGCTCTGTAGCACTCGCCGTCCACAGTAATCGTTTTCGAAAAAATAAAACCTGATGACACCTCCACCGTAAACAGCACACAATGGAGTGCCTTATAGCCGGTGTAATGGCTCTTCGTGGGTTAAACGCGGACTTTCGGTGCCCCACAAGCAATCATATTGCTTATTCATATATCCACAGAGTTGCAAATGGGCCTCGCCGCTCATGATGATCTTCGATGAAAAGTTGTCTCCCTCGTGGTCGAGATTCTTGACCGTAGGTTACATGCACTTGGCGGTCAACAGCTAAGAGCTGATGCACTGTCTGCACTTTGTAAGGGAACATCTTACAGTCATTCACCGAAATTCTCTGTAAAGATCGCCGAGTGATGCCCAATTCCGTGGCACGTCGTCTGATCGATTCTCCGGGGCTCCCTGCGACATCTTCATCCACAGCTGTAGAATGGCTGCTCCAGGGCCGGCCAGACCTGGCAACGTCTCGTGTTGTCCCATACTCTTCTAGATGAGCAGCTAAACGTCAAAGTATTTGCCCAGTTGGTGTCGGACGACCGGGTAATCTGCGCCGAAGTTCTCGCTGCACCAACACTTTAAGGAGTATAGCGATTCCTGTCTTGTTGACGTTTATTTTGTATCTTTTTACTTTAAACAAATGTCAAAGTAGAATTGACATTTGCCGCCATGTGCAAAAATTATAGCATCTTCCAAGAATGTGATGACTTTTGCACCACCTAGTATATGAACACGATATATTAGATTTGCTCTCATCACTATATAAACCTGTTCTCCATTGTTTTAGAGACCAAGTTGAATATTTATGAGCAAACGCAAGTCTAAAGAATAATAAATGAGAGGCAATTTGTAACCAAACATGGCATTTACCATTTTCGACTGTGTTTTAAGGCTAATGGAGTTAACACCTATGAACTGTGTAGCATCGATTGACAATTAGAGATCCTTAACAATTGAAGCTAAGGACTGGAAAGATTTTCGGGCTGACACTGTCATTTTTATTGACAATGTGGATCGCAATCTTTTTTAAAGTAAATGCGTCGTGTCGAAAACCTTGAAAGAGTAATCAGGATTCTATCACTTTTTTTAAAATAATCACTGAGGGCGTGCTCTGATGCGAGCAATATTATCTTACGCGACAGTCTTTTGCTGAAATAAGTATTCATGCGAACATGTCACAGCCGCATTCACCATCCTCCAACTACCAACGGGCCTCATCATTGATGCCCTGTTAAATCTTCTTTTCTGGGATTGTCAACTTATAACCTGCACTCAACTCGTTCAAAATATGAGATATATGGCACAATCTCTACCTGAGTTCCTTTAACCCCAACATAATGCAACCACAATGAAACTCTGGTTGTTGAGTACAAAACCCATTTTTTTCTACTTAGGCTAGTTTTCGGTCAAAACTAAAGCATGACAAGAGTGCACAACGATCTTTGACATGGAAAGCTCAACTGAAACTTCAAAATCTCCGCTTGTTCCCACTGCGGACTTAAATTTCGCTTTAACATCATCGTAGATATCTCGTATCATTGTTACATATGTCTCAGGAAGATTTCATGACCTTGGCGCTGTCCATATACGATCTCTGGCATCTCTTTTAAATATCTCTTTCAAATCAATAAAGACAATATCCCGATTTTTCAGAGCGTGACTTTATTTTGATATCATTATCCATGAATCTTGAATCGTATCGTCAACCTGTCTTTCACAAAACCTCTTCAACTGCCATGATGTTGAGTATTATTGCATTGTCGGCTTTCTAGTATACTAGTGTTCTTATTTGAGCGTTAGTAGTTCCATTAATGGGTAGTTGTTACCATTTCTCGTGCATCTATGACTTTATTCGTTTAATAGGAAACATCTCCCTCTTTGGTGTTTCCTCATTTTGTTGATCAAAATAGCAAGATAGTTGAGTTCAAATTCGTAGTGTATGTGATCCGACCTAATCCGACGTTCACTCTTGAACTTTTACTCGCCTTTTCATGTAAATTATAATCCATCTAAAACCAGCGCCGCTTTTACTTAACAAATAGTAGTGAAGATTCTTTTACTAGCATTTGCTTTATATTTATTATCTTCTCCTGTTGAGTTTCTTGTTCCAAACCATTTGAATGAGAGTCTTCGTATTCGCAATTCGCAAAGCTCCTAGCGTAGATTTTCAATATTTATGGATGAGTCACAAGGGAAAAGTTAAGATTTAATAAATGAGACTGTTTTTGTAAAGGACGAGTGAGTTTAACGATAACACATTAATTATATTAAAACTAAAAAAAAACAGCTAGTAACCTCCAAAATAGAAGGAAACTACTATTTAGGATAATTAATGAAAATCCTTTCAAAGGTTGACTAGAGGGCTATCTCTAAAAGATTTCCATGCATGTGTCTAATTTAACGTGGCGGACAAAATTACATGCTATTAAGTTGTATACAACTTTTCTTGTTTGATTTTCCTTTCACGATAATGAGTTTCCATTTGTATAATTTGGAGCTTTGTCAGATGACTAGGAGAAGGTAAGGTAAATGATTTTTGTTTTTTGAAACACAAATTGTATTCCAACATACACAGAAAGTGTCTCAAAATGATTGACCTTTCGTTATGTGTCATGAAATACTGTCAGTCTATTGATCATAGATTACATCGCCACGTATTGAAGGTAGTTTGAAAAAACTGTCAATTGATACCTACATGAGTTATTATCAACATGAAAATCATAGGGAGGAAGGCTAATTGTCCAAATGCATTATTGTGTCCTTCACTTAATAATTTTCTTAAGTGAAGAATAACAATGTGTGTAGGAGTGAAAGTGGATATTGAATAAATCACAAAATCAATATTCTCTTCACTCAAATACTAATTGTCGTAGGTCTTTGGGATAATTACTTTTAATAGGTCTCCAAGGCAATTGTTGATGGCAAATTAGCTTCGGCTTGATCTCTTTTTAAGATATATTTGTTAGCTATCAGAAACTTAATAACATTCTGACGGTTCCCTGACACCGAAACCACGGTGAAGAACATTCTATATGAGTTTTAAGACAACAAAAAAACAAAAAAACACTGTGGCGCTGGCAGCCCGGTATGGGCCATGGCCTAGCTTCTTGACACTCATTTGTGTTGCTCACGTTTTCATTTTTGTTACATCTGAGCGGGGCCTACGGTTTATCGCCGAGTTCGAACGGCACTCCTTAGAAGCTTTTTCGTAGGCAATTTTACTTTTCGGGAGTTTGCCATTGCCCGCCGAAAGGGTGATGGCGATTTGAAAAACTGTTGGTGACCCAGTTAGAGAAGTTAGTTTGAAGTTCAGAGAATCCAAAAAAACAAGATAGCTTAGGCGATTACTTTTATAGCATTCAGAAACATATGGGGTAAATGTTTCTGAACCCCTAACCTGGAGGACCAATTCCATTTTTAATGTGTTCTTGTCATTGCTTGTCTCTAAAAGCAATAGTAGTTGTCGAATGCTACACCTGTACAAAAACTTTCTTCTGTTGACATACCAGGAACTTTGAAAGATGGTTGTAAATTGTCACTAGAAAATGCTAATTCTGTTTCAAGCTCCTTAACGTAGTGATAGTTAACACAATGTCCGAATTTATTTAAAATCTCAACCACGCGACTACTGCTTGTGAGACTTTTCATTGCAAAGCCTATGAAGAATATATTTTGTATATGTGCAGATATATATTATCTTTATCTTACGTACAAAGCGCAGTAATATATTCGAATTATAGAGATTTTTGATTTAAAATATATAAGTTTATAGATACTAACCTAATTAGATATGCTTTCTTGGCTTTACTCGACCCCTTGTGACTGCATAAATAGTGTCACTACAGAAACAAATTATTCTCCTATTAATTTCTTCAGTTTTCCTATAGCAAGAATCAGGGCCAGTTAGAAGATAAAGGAAAAAATCGTTTAGTGCATCTGGAACTTTAACTTCATTATCTACCACAAATTTTAATGTCACAAAATCTGGGAGAGTTACACTATCAAGACTCATAATCTCATCTCTTAAGTTGTAGGCGATATCTCTGTTGATAAAATATAACAATTAGTAACCTGTTCTTTTTTGTAGTTTTTCGTATAGGATATACGAAATATATAAGTTTTAAACTTACTAAATTTTCCTGATATTCATATGTGGGTGCATCAAAAATTACTAATTGCTTATCAATTTTTTTAATATAATTTTTTTGTTTGAATATATTAAGTAGCTTCTTCTTCAATAGTAATTTTGAAAACGTAGTTAATTCAATGGATGGCAACGATTAGTATAAGGCCTCGTAGAAGTAGCATCTTCCGACAGGTGCTGGTTCCTTAAATGACGAGAATGAGCCTCGGCAGCCGAACATCTTGCAGCTCTGCTAATAAGCCCTACTTCACGCCTCCCCGTGGCGCCATCTGGGAATCTCACTAGAGGTTGCGAAGTGAAGGGGGCAAATGGCGAGTTTCTTGCGCCATTAACCAGGATTAGTGTCGGAAAAACAAAACAAGACCTTATCCGGGCTACTCCGACATATTTGGAGCTCAGGCCGGAAAGGATTTCCAGGACTTAGTCAGGGTCTTGGAAAAGAGATGGTTGCGGGCGAGCCCTATAGGGGCCAACTGCAGCGCTCACATCCCGGAACGGGTTACCGGCTTCGGTGTAACCGACCCCTCGCCTTAGGGGCACTCAAAATGGAACTGGTGCTCCAGGTTGGGGGTTGTGGAGCCGGGGTAACTGCCCGGCCATTTAAAAAAAAACTAAGTTACGAAGCATCAACAAGCCTCGGATATTTACGGATCTACTGTTGACAACCCACGCAAACGATTTAAGGACAATGAGCTTCGGATATGCACGTGGAATGTTAGATCCCTTAATAGATCACGTGCAGCCGAGCAACTAGCGGAGGCCCTAGACTGCTGCAAAGCAGACATAACCGCCATCCAAGAAATGCGATGGGATGGGCCGGACAAAAAGAAGATTAAAAACTGCGACATCTACTACGGCAATTGATATCGACGGCAAAAGCAGCGCTTATTTGGATGCGGATTTGTTGTCGGAGGCAGACTAAGACAAGAAGTCCTCAGCTTCCGGCATGTGAGCGAGCGCCTCGTAGCAATCCGCATCAAGGCTAAATTCGCCAACATAAGCCTCATATGCGCGCATGCCCCCACAGAGGAGAAAGATGACGACACCAAGGATGCCTTCTACGAGCTCCTCAACAAGACCTACGAGCAAT
The DNA here is from genome assembly GCA_928272305.1 of Volucella inflata. Taxonomy (NCBI): domain Eukaryota; kingdom Metazoa; phylum Arthropoda; class Insecta; order Diptera; family Syrphidae; genus Volucella; species Volucella inflata. Next base: position 76,934,253 of record OV743717.1, on the reverse strand, counting down.
GCCCTAGCTATGACATTAAAATTGTCCTCGGTGATTTTAATGCAAAGCTAGGAAGAGAAGGTATCTTTGGTGGAACAATCGGAAAATATAGCCTGCACAAAACCACCTCCGATAACGGATTCAGGCTAATCGACTTTGCGGCGGGGCGAAACATTGTCGTGGCTAGCACGCGGTTCCCACATCTCGACATACACAAGGGGACTTGGAGAACTCCTGATCAATCAACAGTCAACCAGATTGATCACATTGCGATCGACGCAAGACACTCCTCCAGTAATATGGGTGTCCGTATGTTCCGAGGAGCCAATATCGACTCGGACCATTACCTTGTTGTAGCCAAGGTACGGTTGCGGATATCCCAAACTATGCCAAGACAAACTAATGCTGTGAGAAAATTCGACGTCAGAAGGCTACAATCGCAAGAGATCGCCAAGTCCTTCTCCGATCGAGTGTCTCTTAATCGCTTAAGAGGTCCAATGCCGCCAGCATCAAGCATCGAAGACCATTGGAAACACTGCCAAAACGCCATGTGCTGGGTTTCACTCGTCCACCACAATGAAACCCCTGGTTCGATGATGAATGCCGGCAAGCACATGCAGCTTAGTAAGATGCATATAACGTGGCGCTGCTTAGAAAGACCAGAGCTGCTCATGAGCTCTATGAGCGGAAGAGGAGAGACGAGCACCGGCTTCTCAGGAGGAAGAAGAAAGAGCATGAGAAGCGCGCGATCGAGGAAATTGAGAGATGCTACTCCAGGAATGAGGTTCGGAAGTTTTACCAAAAGGTAAAAATAACATGCCGCAGAAACAAACCCCGAACCGAAGCCTGTAGAGATGAACAAGGGAACATCGTAGTAGAATCGCAGCCAATGCTGAGGATTTGGAAAAACCATTTCTGTAGACTGTATAACGGCGATAACGGACCAAATACCGCTGTCAGGCAGAATCAACCTTTCAACCTGGACGATGATGACCAACAATTCCGTCCACCCGGCCTGGATAAAGTGAAGGTAGCCATATCGAAGCTTAAGTCCAACAAAGATGCGGGAGCGGATGGCCTGACTGCCGAGCTCTTCAAAGCGGCAGGCGATAACTTGGTAAGGAGCATACACCAACTCATTTGTAAAATATGGTCGGACGAAAGTATGCCCGATGAATGGAACCTCAGCATTGTTTGTCCAATTCTCAAGAAAGGAGACCCTCTGAACTGCGCCAACTACAGAGGCATCAGTCTCCTTAACATCGCATATAAGATCTTATCCGCCGTATTGTGTGAACGCCTGAAGCCGTTTGTCAACAACCTGATAGGTCCATATCAGTGTGGCTTCAGGCCAGGAAAGTCCACCATCGACCAAATATTCACACTACGGCAGATCTTGGAGAAGACCCATGAGCTTCAAATCGATACCCACCACCTATTCATCGATTTTAAGGCCGCGTATGACAGCATCTATAGAGACGAGCTATATAGAGCAATGTCTAGTTTTGGCATCCCTGCCAAACTCGTCCGTCTGTGCAGGATGACGATGGAGAATGCACGCTGCTCCATCAAGGTCGGTAAAGATCTCACCGAGACCTTTGATTTCCAGAAAGGTAAATCCTTCATCTAAATGACAAGGCGATGCGCTGTCATGCGATTTTTTCAACATCGTACTTGAAAGAATAGTGCAAAACTCACGAGCAAACACAAGAGGCACTATCTTTCAAAAGTCCCTCCAACTACTCACATACGCCGACGATATTGACATAATCGGGAGAAAGCAGCGTGATGTCAGTGGCGCTTTCGCGAGTATTGAGACGGAAGCGGCGAAAATGGGTTTAGCGGTCAATGAGGGCAAGACCAAGTATATGCTGTCAAGCAAAAAGGACAACCAACACCGACGTCTCGGACAGAACGTCACCCTCGACAGATATAACTTTGAGGTAGTTAAGGACTTTGTCTACCTAGGCTCCGCTATAAATACAGACAACGACACCAGCGCTGAGATCAAGCGAAGAATAACTCTTGCCAACCGCTGTTTCTTTGGGTTAAGAAGGCAATTGAGTAGCAAAGCCCTCTCTCGGACAACAAAAGTCACCCTTTATAAGACTTTAATAATCCCGGTCCTGCTCTATGGCGCAGAGGCATGGACATTATCAAAAATGGATGAAGGCGTTCTTGGTTGCTTCGAGAGAAAAATTCTTCGGGCGATCTTCGGTCCCGTCTGCATTGACGTAGAGTGGAGGAGGAGATACAACGACCAACTGTATGGACTGTACAGCGACATGGACCTAGCCAGAAGAGTGAAGATCCAAAGACTGAGATGCCTGGGTCATGTAGAGCGCATGGACACCAATGCTCCGGTCCGAAAAGTCTTCGAATCCGCCCCCGAGGGACAGCGCAGTAGAGGAAGGCCAAGACTCAGGTGGCGCACGCAAGTGGAAGAGGACCTCAGCCAACTTAGCGTGCGAAACTGGAGACAGCTAGCCAGGGATCGAAACATAGTTAATTCAATGGTTTCATTTAATTTTCGTTGGTACAATTCGGCAACATAGTCAAATAAATGCGTTACTTTTAATTCAATAACGCGTTCCTCCACAAATGAACGAATAGTAGAAAGTGCACGCCTATGCGCCAATTTGAATCCAATTTTACTATCATATTTTGACAATTTTGTGCTTAAATTTTTTGCACTCTGTAAAAATGTCGCAAGACAAGTTTTGTGATACTTCTGGTGATCTTCGCTGCCGTTTGTCAATTTGTGATACACTGCGTCATTTGCAAGTAAAACAGTTTTACACGCAATATCTTTTACCACTTATAAGACCCTCATTTAAGTATCACTTCATCAGTAGTTGGTGAGCGTGCATGTATATAAGTAGCATCTTGGCCGCTGTCTAAAGCGGAACACTGTCTTAAAGTATTGGATGTTGCACAAATATTACTGATCGATACTTTAAATAGATACACCATAGTTTACTCAAGTTTATTTATGTATGTAATGTTTTATTTATAATATAATAATTCAAAGTAGCGTAATTAATACAAAAGACAATGATGAGATAAAAGGAGATAATACGAAATACAAAAGATATTAAAGTGACTGTCAAAACTAATGCGGCTGTTTCGGCAACTGCTACAGCACTGCTCGATGGTATGTAACTTCACGTACTGCTGGATTTTTACCAGTGTTGCCAGCTCTGACGCACTTCTCCTTCTCACATATATACAAATATATTACTATTAGCATTTCAAATTTACTTACATGTTTCATAAGCTGCTCTTACAGCCTTCGGGACAGCTGTGAAATTACTATAGCAGCCGGTATGATATCCAGTTAAAGCATCCACTGCATTTGGAAGAGCTAAATCACTACATTCAAACCCACAAGCTTTTCGAATTTTTAATATTTCAACACATTTTTCTAAAGTGTTTTGTGTTACCACTATAGCCAAAAATGCACTTTGCACTTAAATTTGAAGCACTCATTAAGACACCGCGAAAACGAAAGTACTAATTACGAGTATTAGAATAGATTATGGACTTACTTCACTTGTTTACTTGTGATTTCATCAACTCATAACGGCAAGAACAGCAAAACGTTTTTTTTTTTATATTTTGATTGTGACTTGAGCTAATATCTACGTGTATGGAACACATTTTTCGCGAAGATGTAAATTCCAGATCAGTCTTACCCTGATACCTTATTTATAGTTGATTTATCTTATTTAATTACCAATATTTATATTATTTATTTATATTCATGACTTCGTGAAACAGAAATAGTCATTCACATTTATACGGGGGTTCTCCTTCCATTCATAGTTGTCTGGATCGATCTCGCAAATATCCATCATTTTAATACAATTGCTCCATCGCTGCCTTGGTTTTGATAGAGTTACGAGGGCGGGTCAATAAGTCCGTGACTTTTAAATTAAAACACAGATTTTTTGATAAAAAAATAATTTTATTTTTCAACGTAGTCTCCCTTGAGCTCTATACACTTTGTTCAACGCTTCTCCAATTTTTTTATCCCTTCCAAAAAAAATGATTTGTCGAGGTCCTCAAAATAGGCCTTTGTTTGCGAGATGACTTCATCATTGGAGTCAAATCTTTTTCCACCAAGCCATTTCTTCAGGTTTGGGAACAAGAAGTAGTCGCTCGGAGCCAAATCTGGAGAATAGGGTGGATGAGGGAACAATTCATAGCCCAATTCATGGATTTTTGCCATGCCAACTGCACATGTGTGCACCCTTGCATTGTCTTGGTGGAAAAGAACTTTTTTCTTGGCCAAATGAGGTCGTTTTTTTTTCAAATCGTCATTGAATCGGTCCAATAAGTTGGCATAATATTCCCCATTGATTGTTCTTCCCTTTTGAAGTTAGTCAATGTGGATTATCCCGCGTGCATCCCAAAAAACAGTCGCCATAACTTTATTGGCTGACAAACCCACCTTGGCCTTCTTTGGCGCCGATTCACCCTTAGAAACCCACTGTTTTGACTGTTGTTTGATCTCTGGTGTATTGTGATGGATCCATGTTTCGTCCACGGTTACAAAACGGCGCAAAAACTCCTCCATATTGCGATTAAACAACGCCAAACCTTCCTGTGGAGTTGTTACACGATTGCGTTTGTGGTCGACTGTGAGCAAACGCGGCACCCATCTTGCGGAAAGCTTTCTAATGCCCTAGTGATCATTCAAAATCCTACGGCTTCCATAATCTCTCGCACTTTCAATCTTCGGTCGGCCAACACCATATCGTGAATTTTTTCGATTGTTTCGGGTGTAGAGACCTCAACTGGGCGTCCAGGACGTTCGGCATCTTCAGTGCTTGTACGGCCACAACGAAATTCAGTAAACCACTTTTTTACCATTGAAATCGATAAGCACACGAAATTCACTTTTTTCCATTTTCTCCTCAAATTAGTGAGTAGTCTGATAAAAATAGCTGTCAAACACAAACTAACTGACGCAGCAAGTTTAAATTTTGACAGAAGTCAACTGACAGATGCCTGTTGACAGGAGCAGTGTTGCTGTTTCAGTTAAGAGGTCAGAAATTCAAAAAGTCACCGACTTATTGACCCGCCCTCGTATGTTTCCATTTGGCTTACTGGCAAAGGTTCTGTGAGTAGTCCATTTTCCCAGCTTAATCTACGCAATTTAATAACCCTCCCAATACTGGATTATACCTATAGTTACAGCTACGAGTATTTTAATTTCCAATTATTTAGAGTTTCGTATTATACGGACTTTTCGTATGGTACGAGTGCATACAGTGGCTCAACATTATAATGGGACACTTACAAAAATTAAAAATATTAATTATTTTCTAGGAACTTATAAATGATATAGATGAAATAGATATCGAATTTGAACGTTCATACTATCAGTTTATTAAGAAACAAAAATCATATGAATTCATTAACACAAAGTAAAAAAAACCAATCAAAAACTAAAAAAGGTCGAACTCTGTAGCTCAAAGTAACAATGGGACACATGGCAACTCTAATTGATTTGCTCTAGGCAACAGTACATATTTGAGTTTCTTTTATATGACATTTACTGAATTTTCCATTGTTTCATTTAAAGTAATATTTCGATCAGTAAAGCACGTTATTCAAACAGAATATCTGTCATGGCACCACGCGGTCCTCAAACCTCAGCAGATATTAGGGAATTAATATTAACGCATTCCAAATCTGGTAAATCGGTGCGAAATATTGCAACCTCGATCTACAGTGTTTAATATAATTAAACGCTATAATGATGGAGGTAATTTTGCTAACAAAGCAAAACCGAGCAAGCGGAAAATTTTTTCCGATTCCGATGAACGGTGGCCTCTAAGACAAATCAAGAACCAGCCACACCTTAGTGCAACAAAACTTGCTGCTGAAGCAGAAAAATATCTTGGCAAAAAATCCAACCCAGAAACCATCAGAAATATATTAAGGAAACATAACTTCAATGGCCGAGTTGCTAGGAAGAAACCTTTTATAAGCGAGGCAAATAAGAAAAAACGCCCAACCTTCGCCAACAAATATAAAAATGAAGATTTTACCTTTTGGAGTAAGGTAATTTTTAGTGATGAAAGTAAATACAATGTTTTCCGATCAGATGGGCGTTCATATGTGTGGAGAAGAGCAAATGAAGAGCTACGGGAAAAAAATTTGAAGCCAACAGTAAAGCACGGTTTGGGATCAGTTATGGTTGGGGTGCAATATCGGCAGCAGGACCTGGAAATCTTCATATAATAGAAGGCATAATGGATCACAAATATTATCTTAACATTTTAAGATCAAATCTGGCGGAAACTGCCGAAAAATTGGGTATTGCGGACAATTACTACTTCTACCAGGATAACGATCCCAAACATAAGGCCTATAATGTCAGAAGTTGGCTTCTGTATAAATGCCCCCATGTGCTCGAAACGCCACGACAGTCGCCGGATCTGAACCCCATAGAGCATGTGTGGAGTTATTTAGAAGAAAAATTAAAAAACCACCAAGTTAGCAATAAAAATGACCTGATTTTAGCTCTGAAGGATGAATGGGAAAAAATTTCACCAGATTATTGCCAGAAAATAGTGAAATCGATGCCTAATCGCTTAGAAGCAGTAACACGGCAAAACGGCCTCCCAACAAAATATTAAATCTTAAATTATGAGACTGAATTCATTTTTTTTGTATACTTACGAGTATGTTGTGTGTCTCATTATTACTTGGAGCTACAGAATTCGACCTTTTTTAGTTTTTGATTGGTTTTTTTTACTTTGTGTTAATGAATTCATATGATTTTATTTTTGTTTCTTAATAAACTGATAGTATGAACGTTCAAATTCGATATCTATTTCATTTATATCATTTATAAGTTCCTAGAAAATAATTAATATTTTTAATTTTTGTAAGTGTCCCATTATGATGTTGAGCCACTGTAACAATTTTTTTTTTGGTTGAAAACTTTTAGTCTGCTTTGTTGTTGGGAAAGCCGCGTCCTATGTGTCGTTGGCCTATATTTTGGGGTATATTTTGTTTGGTCGTGTTATTTGAAAAATAATACTGTAACGATCGGTACGTATTTCGAAAACCAAATTTTTTCAGAATTTTTGAACGATCTAAGAGAGAGTAATCCACTTTGAAATGGTCTTGGACCTACTTATTTGTAATCATAGGAGTGTTATTAACGTGATGGTATACTCCAATTTTGGTTATAACAATTATTTCGAAAACTGATTTTTTTTAGAATTTCGAAGCAGTCTGGCAGAGTGTATGCCACGTTCAAATGGTCTTGGACCTTCATATCTTTTATGCTTTTCTCTCCTTAGCAGCAATTAATACTTGGTTATGTCATATATTAAGAAAACTTTTTTTTTCTAATATTAAAATGGTCTGGGAACAGCTTTGGCACACTCGAAACGTCTTGGACCAACATTTCTCCGATCAGATAAAAATACACTATACCATTAAATTAGCATTCACTGGTTATATACTAGAGGGCCTAGCTCTTTTAACTCAGGCTTCAACCGAAGTCTGGAGGACCTTGACTACCACGTTACCGAGTCCTGGAAGGGATTAGCGAAAGTCTTGCCACTCAACAGCAACTTGTAATCAGCAGCTTGTAACTGGTCAAATTGTAATGTTAAAACCGGAAAACCAAAACGATAAGACTAGTGTTGCTTTTTCCCGTATATTATAAGACCATGTCGTTGATGGGTGTAGCCTTATTAATTAGGCGGGGCCGCTGGAATTCATATCGTCGCTTCACCAAGAAAGGGAGAGGCTGCACAAACTCTTTTTAAATTCAGCACGCCTTGCGACAATCCTAAATTTCAAACTAAGGCAAGCGAAAAAATAAGATCAATTTTAACATATATCTCGATAGTTCTATAGATTGTACTCAGCTATCTCTCTCCAATCTAAGGAGAAAAGTCTCCTCAGTCTCGTCAGGTGTTTAGGATCACTCAGCACAACACCAACAACAGCAATGAATATCTCAAGAGTTAGATATAGATGAAAAGTAATTGTACTTTATATACGTGCTAGTAAATCTTCGAGCAACGGCATTGAGAAGGAGTCCAAGCATGATTTTCCTTATGATTTTTTCACTTGTGACAAACAGGCGAGTCGGGATGTATTAGATCCTTTATCACCTCAAAGTTTTAGCTACCTCCCACGACTTTTCGACCGTGGCGTCGATGTTGTCTGTCAATCTTTTTTGACAGCACATACACACTTTACTTTTCCTTAATTAACTAGTAAACGCCTCTGTGTATTGGTTCTTTATGGATTGGTTTCGAACTTGTGGGCTTATTCCAAGATCTGCTTTTATATGAAAGTCTGATCTATGGTGAACTCTTCTGAAATAAAGACCAAAGGCCTGTCAGACTGTTTACGAATACTCTTAAAGTTTCATATAATACAGCAGAAGCATTTTAAATACTTCTGTAAGGATGCTTATTTCCTTGTAGTTGGCAAAATTTAGCAATCCGTTTGAAATAAAGTCCGTAGATACAATACTCTTCGCACTGACTGCGGATCTATCTTGAGGTTTCTTCTGCATTTTTACGTATATATTATAAAACATCCTCGCTTCATTCTTCTAACCTGGCGCTTCTCGTACTCTGTTTTTCTCTTCAGGAGCCTATGCTCTTCTTTTCTATTCGTAGAGCTCGTGAGCAAGACTGATCGATTTATCACTGAACCAGTGGTTTCTTTTTTAGAGCGGGTTGAAGCATCAGAGACGGCCCCTCTATTGCTCTTTGACAATGATGCCACCGGTCTTCTACGTTCAGTTCTGGTGGCATCGAACTTCTCGAGAGTTTAAATGTAACTTGAATAAAAAAGACCTAGGTGAAGACCTCTTGCGATTATAGCTGTTCACTATTTAACTTCCTCACAACGATTTGGTGACTTTAGCCTGCCTTTATTGATATACGCATCCGTATCTTGGCTATAAAATGGTAATAGTTATAGTCGATATAATCTGCTTGGAATATTCGGACATCCAAAACACAGAAGAAATGCCTTGCGTCAATTGCTATATAATCAGTTTTGGTTGACGATTTATTGACCAGTAGTCAGGAAAAGTCCCTTTATTGATGTAAAGGTTTAGAAGCAATATCCTGGCTGTAGTTATAATATGTTCCATTGTAAGTTCAATAAGCCTGTGTCCTTTTCCTGAGCTGATAGCGTGAAGGCAGTACTTCACCACTGTAAGCATTTGAATTGATAAAGAACTCAGATAGCAATCTTTGGTAAGTTAGTCGTAAGTTCGTCGATAGTTGTGTCGTATCGTGGGCGAATGTTGATAAATTTCCAATCTAAGCCAAATGTCGTCAGCCGTTTGCTTATATGCCTGAAGCTCAAGACTTGATTCCTCGTTTCCTTCTTATTACGGGAAATCTCAAAATACCCCTTTGTATACTTCGTAGCAGTGGAGGGTCTAAGCTTGTGTGCTAAGGATCCGAACATTCCACCTTCAGTTTCGAAGATCGTTGTACTTAAATCGTTCGCTAGCCCCACTTTGTATAAAAATTCAATTTTTCCTGCATATAGGATGAGCTCGACGCATTCTGGACGAATTTGTAGTTTAAAAACCATTGAATCCAGTTGACTATTTCTTGCTTTGGAATATTCAGAAATCTGAAATACTGAACTTGCGTCGATCGCAGTACGATCAATTTGGTTGACTGTTTCATGACCATATGACTGCCATGTTCTTTGGTGAATATTGTGGTAACCAAACTATTGCTAGCTAGAGTAAAATTTCTTCGTCTTTGTTTTCCTACCATATTTCCAAAGAAGTAACATTTTTCTTTTGTGCCGTTAAAATTACCTTAAAAGGCTTTAGTATCGAGATAAGCACTTCTTGCAGCCCTTTTCCAGGATCTCATAAAGATATAATTTGAAAGCACCTTCTGTTACAGCTAAGTGGACTGAGTTCCTATCAGGTTAGTATAAGGAATTTAAACAAAAATTTTGCAACATTCGTTTATAGGGAATCCGCAATGCTTTCAAGAGATCAAGAGAGCTTGGACTAATAACTCCAAGTAAATTAAGGTCCCCTTCGACTTGAGGTGAGGTCGTCTGCGTCGTATTTCTAAATATTGCTCTCCATTTTCTCAATATGCCCTAGCCAATACCATGCGAGTTGCGCAGTATTTCGACTGGGCCAATGTCGATGTATAGCTCGAATTTTTTTCTGAATCTTCGCCCTCGAATCCCTTCAACATAAACAAGGCGAACATAGGAGTATTTCGAAAAAATTTTCTCTTGAAACGACTTAATCTTCTGCGCTTTCGATTGAGTTTATAATTCAGCATTATAAAGTAAAGTGTAGATGCCTTAATTTGCGTCATAAGGCCAATCTGAATCCGAATAGATCTGTTTCTTTTCTCTATAACTATCACCGTAGTACGTTTGTACATATCAAAGCTTTGCAACCTTTTTATGCCCGCCCCATTCCATCATACTGCCTAATTGCTCTGATGCAGGTGGCCTGTTAAGGATCTGAATATTCTGGTCCAATGATCGTAGATCTTTCGGCGTTTGCAAGGCTCGATAAGAATGAATCCATCTTCATCCGAGGTCAGAAGTTGGTTTTGCATCATTTTTCAATCAATATACAGGTCACGAAGTTATCTCAAATACTGTCTATTGCCAGAACAAACAGAAAGAGGCTCATTGACTTAAGATGGAATTCGCTTAAACCGCTGTTGCGAAAAAACAAATCAAAACTGAAATTGGCAAGAAAAAATTATGCCAATCCCATGCTCTGCACTATGCCTTATGCAAAGCAGTCCCGCTCTGAAGTAATGTTCATTGCATTTCAATACAATCGTAGACTTTTTACAAAGTTTCCTCTGTAATTTTCTTCTATTAATATTTACCTTATAAGATAGATAGCTTGGGACAGCCATCACTTTTCCGTATGGTCCTGTAGCATGGCCAATAAATCATTGCCGATGAAAGAGAGTACATCGGCCGTTAAATATATTTCCATCCGCTAGGTGTATGAAACTGTGTGCCTTTTCAATAAGAACTTTACTTGACTGTCAAGTTATGAATTCCATATCTCATTTATTCTGATGTCCATACTTTCCTAGTTGCACACATTTTCCATCGCATCAACATTTCGTATGAATATTTCATGACCCGATACAGTCAATTGTGCTGCGGGTGTGTATTCGTATCTTTTCTCCTTTTTATGTCCCTTTTCCGGAAAGCAATATCTTCGATTTCCTGTCACTGATGCTGCGATACATAAAAAGTGTAATATTATGAAAAGTCTTATGTTGAAGGCTGTTCGCTGCAGAGACTGGGTATGTGGTTGGAATAAGGTATGAGTATTTAAAGCGGAAGAAAAAGGAAAACTTAGTAACGCTATTTAAGGTGTACAAAGGGGAGCGTTGAGAATTAAGACGCGAAATTAGAATTGTTATAAACACCCCATCCACAACTTAAGGAAACCTTACGTGTTTCATTCAGAGGCAAAGTCCTTTTTGAAAAACATGTAATACAATGGATGTGATGGCCTTTTTTGCTACGTAAGTCAATAAAGCATTCACTCTTTGTGATTTTAGGAATTCGTATTCATGGATATATTGTATTCTGTTGAATAGATGATGAAAGCGTATTGTTCTGAAAATGTATTTATAGTATACTTCTATTAATAAATGTTTATCTTAAGTCTAAATTAAGGCAAAAAAGAAAAGATGGTTCAAGGATTCTTGGATATACACACTGTTATGTGGTCAGCGTTAATGCCTACTCTCAAGGAACAACAAGAAGGCGACCTAGACACGACGTCAGAAACAAAATAAATATTTTCACATTTCACTTATTCGCAGACATTTAGTTTTTTATAATCAGCGAAAATAGGCTATAAGAAAGGGTAGCAATTAAGCAATACTTGCTTAAGGCAGTACTAGAGTCCGGGGTCGACCTGCGCCTCAGTCTACAAGCGTCTCCAGCTAGCTCGATCTTTGCTATCTGCTTCCGATTACGTGCGCCACCTGATTCTCGGTCTTCCTCTACTGCGATGTTCCTCGGGGGAGTATTCAAAGACCAGAGCGTTGCTGTCCATCTACTCTCCATGACCCAGCTATCTCAGTCGTTGAATCTTTACTCTTCTGGGTAAGTCGATGTCGCTGTACAGTCCGTATAATTCGCCGTTGTATCTCCTCCTCCACTCACCGTCAATGCAGACCGAAGATCACTCGAAGAAGCTTAATCTCTAACAGCCTAGAGCACCCTCATCCATTTTTGATAATGTCCATGCCTCATAGAGCAGGATTGGGATTATTTAGGCCTTACTAAGGGTAACTTTTCTTGTTCGAGAGAAGGGTTTGCTGGTCAATTGCTTTCATAGCCCAAGAAGCAGCGATTGGCAAGAGTTATTCTTCGCTTGATCTCAGAGCTGGTGTCGTTGTCTGAATTCATAACGGAGCCTAGGTATGTCGACAAAGTTCTTAACTACCTCAAAGTTATATCTGTCGAGGGTGACGTTCTGCCCGAGACGTCGGTGTTGGTTGTCCTTTTTGCTTGACTGCATATACTTGGTCTTGCCCTCATTGACCGCTAAAACCATTTTCGCCGCTTCCGTCTCAATACTCGCGAAAGCGCCACTGACATCACGCTGCTTTCTCCCGATTGTGTCAATATCGTCGGCGTATGTGAGTAGTTGAACGGTCTTTTGAAAGAAAGTGCCTCTTGTGTTTGCTCGTGCACTATTCTTTCAAGTACGATGTTGAAGCTCATGGGTTCTCTCCAAGATCTGACGTACTGTAAATATGGCGGACTTTCCTGGCCTGAAACCACACTGATATGGACCTATCAGGTTGATGACGAACGGCTTCAGGCGTTCACATAATACGGCAGATAAGATCTTATATGCGATGTTAAGGAGACTGATGCCTCTGTAGTTGGCGCAGTTCAGAGGGTTTCGTTTCTTGAGAATTGGACAAACAATGCTGAGGTTCCATTCATCGGGCATACTTTCGTCCGACCATATTTTACAGATGAGTTGGTGTATGCTCCTTACCAAGTCATCGCCTGCCGCTTTGAAGAGCTCGGCAGTCAGGCCATCCGCTCCAGCAGCTTTGTTGGACTTAAGCTTCGATATGGCTATCTTCACTTCATCCAGGTCGGGTGGACGGAATTGTTGGTCATCATCGTCCAGGTTGAAAGGTTGATTCTGCCTGACAGCGGTATTTGGTCCGTCATCGCCGTTATACAGTCTACAGAAATGGTTTTTCCAAATCCTCAGCATTGGCTGCGATTCTACTACGATGTTCCCTTGTTCATCTCTACAGGCTTCGGTTCGGGGTTTGTTTCCGCGCCATGTTATTTTTACCTTTTGGTAAAACTTCCGGACCTCATTCCTGGAGTAGCATCTCTCAATTTCCTCGAACGCGCATTTCTCATTCTCTTTCTTTTTCCTCCTGAGAACCTGGTATTCGTCTCTCCTCTTCTAGTCATAGAGCCGGTAAGCAACTCTAGTCCTTCTATGCAGCGCCGCTTTGTGTGCAAATTGCTTAGCTGCATGTGCTTGCTGGCATTCGTCATCAAACCAGGGGTTTCTTTGAGGTGGTCTAGTGAAACCAAACACATCAGCAGCGGCATCTCCGATAGTTTCTTGTCAGTGTTGACACTGGTCTTCGGTGCTTGATGCCAACTGCAGTGGACCTCTTATGAGATTTAGAGAGACTCGATCAGAAAAGGATTTGGCGATCTTTTGCGATTGTAAACGTCTATTGTCGAGATTCCTCACAATAGTACTCGTAGCTTGTCTTGCAATTGATCGAGATATTCGCAACCCTACTTTGGCTACAACAAAGCAGTGATCCGAGTATGGGTCGTCAACAATGCCTTGTTTGTGTTTCGGAACTTTTGTATTTTTTGCATGACTGGGCAGTTACCCTGGCGGCACAATCTCCAACCTATAGGAGTTGGTTAGATCGGAAGCCAGTAACCCGTCATGGGATGTGAGTTTCACCGTTGATACATTAAGGGCTCTTCCGGCACCATCTCTTTTTCAATACCATGATTAAGCCTGGGAAACCCTTCCCCGTCCGAACTCCAAATATGTCGGAGTAGCCCGGATAAGGTCTCATTTGTTTCTGGATTGTTTCGACGGTTAATTCCATCTTTGAAATTCATCCACTGTCCCGTTTAAAGTACTGCTATTTTTATCTGCTAGTCAGCACTCGCAATTATAAGTTTAGCAGGTCCAGTCCATATGGACATTGACCAGCGCCCGGCGGTTACCACGTGGACGTATTATAAGCGCAATTGATACGAGTATGTAGAAAAACAAGTTGCAGCAAGCCAGGTTGACTTCTCTCAGTGCCTACCTTATTTCTACAGCACCCAACCGTCACCGCCAGCATTTCTGGCCGAATGTTGTCAAATATACGAATAATATATAATATTGGCTTCCAACGCATCGATTGTAGCTGATTTGGTAGTGCAGACCAGCGATTTTAAGCATTTGTTGGCATTCGTAACAAACATCTGAAATTTACGAATTTTTTTAAATTGTAATAAAATTGATTTGCATTAGTCACCGAAACTTTTTTAAAATCTGATATTCATATCTCTACATCGCGTCATACTCGTAAGTTCTATAGTGCAGATAGAAACGAAAAAAGCGGTGAAGGTGTCGCGATTTTGGTTCGGAGATCAATTGAACAAAAGCCTTTACCCAGGGTGAGAACTCGGTATGGTACGAAACCAAAGACCAATAAAAATTTATTGTGTTTATTTTCCGGGGAAAATTCTAAGAAAAGCATATTAGAGGAAAAAATGTGTAAATTAAAAAGAGATTTGAGAAGACTATGAGGTATAAACGGTGAGTTTTTAATAGGCAGTGATGTCAACCTTAAACACAGAGAATGGTGAAGCATACTTGATAGTTCTTGGCGAAGTGTTTTATCTGACCATTCTGTTTTGTTATCGTTTTCGATATTTTACTAACCAGCTAGTAAACGTAGTTATTGACTTATAAATGACAAATGTTTCGTCACTGTTCTGACCACAACCCTGTTGTTTGTCAATTTCATTGGTCGGGTGAGGGAAAACTGCACGACATTATAGATACGAACTGGAAAAGTTTCCTCCCGCGGAAACAATTTGGATTCAAAAGATTTCATTCGTCAGTGCATGCTACTATATAACAAAACTTGTTTCCGATATCAACTGGAACCTTAACGCCTAAAGATGTTCAGGCGCCTATCTAGTGGACGTCGAAAAAGCCATCGACATCGTTTGGATAGACGAGTTAATACATTAACTTATTAAGTAAGAATTTCCCCCGCACCTTATATCAGTGATCAGTTCAATGATACGCAAGAAGAGATTTGTTGTAAGAGATAGAAATTACACGATGACTAGAGTCTTCGAAATCGCAAATGGTTTGGCACAGGGCACAGCAACGGCGTCAGTCCTGTTTAATATCTATACCTCTGAAGTACTTAGGGACATGGCTTCTTCGATAGCATTCCCTGATGATGTCATATTATACACTCATGGCTCTAAAATCAGCGAGATACAGAATAATCTCCAAATAAAATTCGACAGTCTTCAGGTTTACTTTCAAGATTGGAAGCTCAAGATAAATAGTAGATCCAAATGTGAATCAATTCTGTTCCGCAACCCAGTAGGACAGGGTAATTCAGACTTGAGGATAGACAATATTATTCTGGACCTTGTCAGAAATCATTTCGCGCGCTCAGCGAATGTTATTGAGAATGATTTCATATCGGCCTTGTTTTATCCTAACCCTGGGTACTTCAGAAACACATTGTCGAGTGGATATACCACCTGAGGCGTTCTTGTATCTAGATGCACACGGCTATCTGTCTGATCCTAGTAGTGTTCCGATTATATATCATGCTGCTAGAAGAGCCACAGACAAAAGAATCCTACATATGCCGGTACACTCGGGTGATGGGGCTAATGTCTGGAGATACTGCATGAGCGTATCTGAAAGGGATAATTCTATACTTCTTCTTCTTCTTATCCTTTTATTAACCCTTTCCTCGTTATACGAACTTATGCGTAACGAGTTTCCCATTTTTACTGCATCGCTGCTGCTCCGCTTATGGGGTTGGCTAATGTCGCAGACCGCAGAACGCGTCTACATAATGCTCGGTCCTGGATCGCTTCAGTGGTTAACCCCAGACGTTGTTGCGCATTTGCCATCTGAGAAATCCAAGAATTCTTTTTCCGACCTCGTTTTCTTACAGTTGGAGTGACCGTAGTTGATAGTGCCTTTTTAACCGGATTTTCCGCAGATCTTCTTTGAACGTGGCAATACCAACTTATTCTATTCGCCTCAAGCTGTTCGGTTACCGAATTCTTTATATGTAGACTTCCTCTTATACGCGTAGATCTAATGCAATCGCGTTTAGTGACTCCACTAGACATCCTTAACATTTTCATTTCCGCTGCCGTCATTTTGTTTTTAAACGCTTCGTACATTGTTCAGCACTGTGAACCGTATATAAGAGCTGGTCTAACAACCGTGGTGTAGAGTTTCCCCTTTAATTTAAGTGGAAATTTTCGGTCGCAAAAGGTTCCCGAATTTTCCCGCCATTTCATCCATCCCACACTCACTCTGTGGTTTACGTCGTCGTCACATTTCGCTTCCATGTTAACGATTGATCCTAAGTACTTAAAGATAGTGCTTTTCGGAAGAACTATTCCGTCTAACATTATATCCGGAACAGGTCGTAACGGATGCGCAAATGGGCATGTCAAATGCTCCGTCTTTGAACGACTTATTTTAAACCCGTTTCTCTCTAGCGC
Organism: Volucella inflata; assembly: GCA_928272305.1. Classification (NCBI taxonomy): domain Eukaryota; kingdom Metazoa; phylum Arthropoda; class Insecta; order Diptera; family Syrphidae; genus Volucella; species Volucella inflata. The sequence goes on along the minus strand of OV743717.1, from coordinate 76,917,468 downwards.
ATTTCTCCATAAATCTAAGGCGTTCTGTAAGTCTTCGACGTTATCGCTGAGTATAACTGCGTCGTCAGCGAAGAGAATTGCCGTTACATTTGCTTCGCGCATGCAGTCTTTTAAAAGATAGTCGAATACTACGTTAAAGAGGAAAGGGCTAAGTACGCTTCCTTGATGCACTCCGACATTAACTGGAAATTCTCTCGTTAGTCCAGCAGAGCTTTTAACCGCAGTTTTCACGTTTCCGTACATGTCTTGTATTTTTCTAACATATGTTTCCGGTACGTTTTGAGACCTCAGCGCGGCCCATATGAGATCCCTAGGCACTCGATCGAATGCTTTCTCGAGGTCGATAAATACCATGTGTAAATCCTTAGAAGAATCTCGATGCTTTTCCATTATTATTCGTAGGCTTTGGATAGCGTCCACCGTCGATCTTCCTTCAATAAATCCACACTGGCTATTATCGAGTTTTATTATTTGCCGAAGACGTTCGTTTAAGACTCTTTCGACGATTTTCATTGTGTGTGACATAAGCTTGATTGAACGGTAGTTGTTGCATTCTCGAGTGTCGCCTTTTCCTTTGTATAATGGAACCAAGAAGCTACTTCTCCATTGATTCGGCATAGGTTGTCCACATTTTAATTTATTTAAAAGTTTCGATTGCCAAACGCTGCCGATCCCCTCCACCTTCGACCAAAACTCTGATGGAATGCTGTCTGGTCCCGCCGCTTTCCCCCGCTTCATTTTTCCAATTGCTATACTTATTTCTTCGATTGAAAAGTCCGAAACTTCCTCCTCGAATAGACCAGCTGTCGGCACGATATCACGTGGAAACTGGTTGTTAAGCAACTCCTTGCAGTATTCAAGCCACCGGTCACAAATTTCCTTTTCATTTGTTAATAGGCGACCGTCTGCGTTTTTGATGTATTTCGGCGAGGTTATTTCCATTGAATTTTTTCGCCTCTGTGCAGCGAGCTTAAAAATATTTGGCATTTTAGTAATGTACGACGTTTGAACTTCTTGGATAGCTTATCTTCTATCCGCCGATCGTGAGGATATTTGTTCCAACTCCTGGTACAGGTTTTCCGCTTCTGCCGCTCGAGTTCGAGCCAGGACTTTCTTTGCGATCTTTTTAAGACGCTCGTATTCAAGAGCCAGTCGAGCTTTTTCGATATCGTCGCTCCGATCGCATTTTGTCCACGCTTGGAATGCACTCTTCTTGTCGGCCACAGCTCGTTTGGTTTCGTCATTCCACCACCATGTTTCTTTGCCGACGTAATGGTATTTTGATATAGTCCCCAGATGGGACTTTGCGAGTGTTATGCATTCCTCGTGCATGCTGTTCCACATTTCTTGCGGGCTAAGTGAGTCTGCTATACCATTTATATTTTGAAGTACTTCTTTAGCCAGTGCGATAAATCTTGCGCTTCGTTCCTTCGATAGATTATACCACCGGATTTTTGGTTTTCCAAACGATGCCCGTGTTTTCGGTGGTTCCGCTGTGAAAAATTCTGTAATGAGCAGACGAGAGCAGAGTGTTGGCTTACTAGCGATTCTCCAAGTACTACTTTACAGTCCTTAACACGGTTTCTCATCGACATTTTGCAGAGGTGATAAGGTGAATTCTATACATGTAGATCAAATCGGGATAAATACTGATGGCTTGATTGGGTTGGAGTTGACGTCTAGGTTAGTGTAGTATTAAAGTTTTTTTTTATTATCGTAGTAATTTAAGAATAAAATAAAATACGCAAAAGAAATTGTTTTTTTCCACATTTTTGTTTCATGAAATATCAAGGTACATATTTATCTGAACAAAATGTTTCTTAAATTTTTTTTAACACCGAGCTGTAGCTAGCGTATCTCAAAAAGATTTAACGTACTGCGTAACACTTCTGATGCGGTTTTGTACTTAGTTATTAAGTATCATAAGTATTTCTCTTGTTTTTGCTATGTTTTTTAAGAATATTGTAAAAAGTGAAAATAAATAAGTTAATAAAAAAATAAAACCCTTATTACCACAACCAAGTAAGACATCTAAATAACCAGTAATGAATAGATTGAAGTGCAACGAAACGAGATTTGGAACAAAACATCAACCAATTTCCGTGTCTCAAAACTAAAAGGAAACTACGTGCTACACAGTCAATGACAAAGCCAAAGAATTTCCCATAAAATTTGCACACAACCACGACATACCGCCTTGATCAATATTCCCGGAATAACCACCATGTGGCGCTCCTATTGTTCCGATTTGAGTTCTGTTTTTTTTTGTTGTTAAGTTGGTACATCTGTTGTTGATAATCCCTTTAAATCTTGGCGTCATAGCTTGACATTTGCAAAAGTTACGTTGCCAAGAGTACATCTATCTGTGTGTATTTTACAATTTACAACAACAAACATGTATTAAATTTTGCGTAAAAAGCGGATTTGATGGTGCGCGAACGTTGGAATTTACCAGTGGTACGAGCGGTTCAAAAGTGGTCGTGAGTCAATCGAAGATGATGAACGCAGTGGCAGACCATCGACATCAAAAACCGACGATAACATTGAAGAAGTAAAAGAAATGTTGGTCAATAGCCGCAAATTAACCATCAGAGAGATAGCGGAGAACGTGAACATTGCCTATGGATCCGTGGAAGACATTTTGGGTAATGATTTGGGTTTCCGTCGTGTAGCAGCAAAGTTGGTGCCAAAAGACCACAATTTCATGCAAAACAGAGACCGTATTGACGTCGCAAAGAGATGATTTCCGAGGTTGAATCCGATCCCACATTCATCAAAAGGATCATTACTGGAGACGAGACGTGGGTGTATGAGTACGACACGCAATCCAGACATCAGGTAAGTGAATGGCGTTCACCAAATGAGCCGACACCAAAAAAACAACTTCGTTTTCAGTCAAAAAAGAAGGCAATGCCCATGGTGTAGTGCATCATGAATTTTTGCCAGAAGGCCAGACAGTAAACAAAGAGTATAATTTGGGCGTTATGAGACGTTTGCGTGAAGCAAATCGCCGAAAGAGACTAGAATTGTGGGAGAAAACTCGTGGATTTTGCACCATGATAACTCACCGTTGCACACTGCCATCATTATTCGTAATTTTTTAAAGAAAAATGCAACAAATACCATCCAACAGCCACCGAATTCACCTGATTTGGTTCCCTGTGACTTCTTTCGGTTCAATCGCTACGGGGAACAGCCGAAAGGAAGTAATGGAAAAACGGAAAAAATGGAATATAAAAAATGTTTCGTGGATTGGATCAAGCGCTGGCATAAGTGTGTTGCAGTCGATGGGGTTTACTTTGAAGGGGACAATATAGATTTAGATGAATAAACTTGTATTTTTTATTTTCTTAAATTTCGGGAACTTTTTAATCAAGGTGGTATACCACGCCATTCCTAGTCCATACATATCTATAACTTTTTGATATCTTCATCGTTGATGTACATCTTCTGTTCGCTTGCCTCTGTGTTGAGGAAAGTAGTTTTTAGCGGTACCTTCTTCTTTCTTTTAGCTGTCATTATTTTTGCCTTGCAATGACGGGATGATAACTTCTCATGAAGAATATTAGTACAGCTCGGTGAGTCATTGTTTTGTTTACTATGATGACGATTTGAAATTTTTTTTATGAAGCAGAAGTCAATGCCGTTCTCTGTGACGTCAACATGTATACCATCACGGAAAACTTTTAGAGCCGAGGCATTGCGGTTGCTGGAAGGAATATTGCAGATCTCAACGGTGTTGGCAATCAATTTTTCTTCTAGTCGATTTACACGATCTTTAAGCAGGTTAATTTTTAATTTTTTGCTCGCATTCCTTGTTTTTGGTGCGCACTTCTTTTATCTGCAATCTTTGGACTTCTTTAATTTCAAGGATTTCAGCATACAGGGTGAGTTTTTTTACTTGAGACATCCAAATTACTCGAAAAATGCGCGATATCGCGAAAAATGTTTCAGCCGAAAGTCACAAGGTTCTGAAGGAGACATAAGATGGTCAAACGAAGGTCACTTTTAATTTTTCAAATGATAATTCCTGATTTTCTTTGCTCATTTGTATTCCTCAATGGGGCACACGACTTTGTGCTAGATACCACTGCACTGGCACGCCTAAATCATTAATCGGTTTCCAACGTTGTTAGGGTGTTAGAAGATCAATATTTGTTTTGAGGAACTGATTATTATTAGTAAGGTTTTCCAGATTAATAATGCAGGCCATTTCAATTCAAGAGAAAATTGAATTGATATTGATTTATGGAGAAAGTGGAAAGTGGAAGAAAGTGTGCAACCAAAGTAAAGGAATCGGTCAGATAGGGTGGCTGTTGAGGACAATGAAATAGCAGTGTTAGCTGCCGTTGCACACGATCTTCACATTAGCACTCGCCAAATAAGTCGTGAATCAGGAATTTCTCAAACGATTGTCTGTAAGTTATTTTATCGGCATAAATACCATCCTTATCATGTTTCAATGCATCAAGAACTTTCTAGTGAGGATTTTCGCAACCGGGTTTCCGGGTTCGGACGAGGAGGTCCGAGGCAATGGCCTGCTAGAACACCTGATCTTACGTCACTTGATTTCTTCTTGTGGGGCTACTTAAAAAGTCAGGTTTACAGAAAAAAGCCAAAAACACGTGAGGACATGAAAAGACGAATAACTGAAGCTTGACGGAAGATTACGCCAGAAATACTTCTCAGTTCTGTTGGTTTATTTAGAGCGCGGATAGACAAGTGTATTGAAGTGAATGGTCACATTTTCGAGCATTTGTTGAAGTACTCTCGGGAAATAAACGTCGAAATGGGAAGAATTCAATGATTCAACAGTGGGAGGCAAGGGGACCCACCCTAATTAATCACCCCGAAGGATACAAAATACTGCTACGTCCACGTCGTTGTTTCTAGGTTATGCTAAACGCAGTATGTAAAACCAAATGACAAGCCTACGAGCAATACGACTGAGCAATGAAAATCAGGAATTATCATTTGAAAAATCAAAAGTGACCTTCGTTTGACCTTGAAAATGGACCTCAAGGTCAAACTCGTGGTCACCATCTTATGTCCCCTTCAGAACCTTGTGACTTTTGTCTGAAACCTTTTTCGCGATATTTCGTATATTTCGAGTAATTTGGATGTCTCAAGTTAAAAAACTCACAATGTATATGATGTCCAGATTAATACTGGATGCTTCTGGAGTTGTAATTTGCGGCAGTGTCGGATTGAGTAGAAGTGGTTTAACTATTTTTTTATGTTGATGTTGGTTCGCAAAACTAGCACAAGCCTCTCCAGAGAGAGAATCACGGCGTTTTGCTGCTACACAGTTCACACTCCTCCAAGCTTTATTGCTTTTTTCATAAAGTCCAAATCAGCGGGCATCAAATTAGCGCATGAAGCATGAAAATGCATTTGCAGTCACAGCAAACCACCTTGCATTCAATCCTTTCGACTTTATTTCTACAAGAGTTGACATTGAATTAATAAAAGTTTCCGACGCGTCCGTACCCCAAAACAGAACATTTCGAACTGTCTGAGTCCGCAGCACTCAAAATATAAATACTCACTGTAAAAGACAGCAACACCACCAGCAGCATTTGATTTATAACACCTCGTATACAACCTATAAACCGGAATTTTATAGAAATACTTCTCATGATTGCAGATCCATATTTCAGTAAGAAAAATTTACATAAATTGGATGATGAAGCAAGAGTAAAACTGTAAGGACTTAGATTTATCTTACCTGTGGCAAGACCACGCACAGCTTAACTGGGTTTGATTGAGGGATTTTCTACAACACACCAGTCGCTTACTATCTTAAGAGCAGTTTGGGTCGTGAGGCAAACGTCTTTAACCTGTTTACCCTTCACCATAATGACTAAGTCGTCGGGTAGGTCAACAATGAAAAAGAGGTTATAAGAGCGGTGAAAGAACATTTCCTTTTTGCCAACCTTCGTCAGCTGATACAAAGATTTTATTTTACTAGACGATTTCCGAACGTTCCTCTAACCATACCTTTTTTGAATATGGCTTCCGAAATGAATTTGTATCCGGTTTTATAGAGGTTACTTAGCACCTTACTATGCTAGTCATACGTTCTGCTATCTGCTGCTGTAATCGTCCACAAAGCAATGAACGTCCTCTGTGAATGTCTGAGAAATAAAGACACTTTAGCCATAATATCACTGAAGCGGTGGGGAGAGTTCGAAAACTTTGGCGCCAAAAATTGATAACGGTTTCTTTATAGAGGGGTCAAAAACAAGCAGTTTTTACTATGGGATGGGGGGTGGGGGTCTATCTTGCCCCGTTTAGGAGGTAGGGGCAATTTTATTAAAAAATGACTTAAAATGGGAAAAAATATTAAAAAACAACGGCAACACTTACAATAAAGTACTGTACCAGTTTCGAAAGTCAGAAACCTATTATTCAACTCTAAATTGCAGCTTTATTATTTATATCAATAGTTTTTTAAAAAATGCACATGCAAACCCATAATTTTGATAAAAAAATTTAAAGAATTAAGTTTGGACCAATTTTTTTCAAAATTGTGAAAGGAACTGCTAAATTGGATTCCTGTGGTCGATGCCTATATCAATTTTCAATCGAACATAAAAAAGCGAATGGATTTATGTCGTCTAGTTTTTGAGAAAATTGAAAATTACCAAAACTTTTTTTATATGAGATTTTTGTTTTTGGTATTTACGGTGATCACACTTTGAAGATTAGTGTTGATGAACGTTATCGTACTCGTGCCGAAACGGTTACTCATCCTTCTAAAAAACGCTGAATAATCTTTTTTTTAGGGAACACATACACATAATGATCTATTCCGCTAAAAAAAAGAAACTTATTTAGGAAATAGGAAGATCCAATCAAGGCATTCAATTGTCCGGTATCTATCCATACCAAAACGCAAAAACATGTAGATAATTTTATATTACCAGAAGCCGATTCAATTCATAAAATAAAAATACTTTCACTCTATTCCACCTCACAATCCGGCCAACATGATGATTATCCCTTACCACCAGTTCTTTAACGATACAAAAAAAAATCAAGTAAGCAATTTGTTGTATCTAATTTCTTGAAAACTTGATCCCTAAGTGAAGAGAAACATATATAATCCTGTGACAGTCAAAGTTAGAGTGTAGGTGGATATTCATAGAATAATCTCATCACAAAAAACCGCATATGTCACATCCCAGACCAACGTTGTTGGATTAAATTTGCAAAACAAAAAAAAAAGCTCCAAAAACAAAACCCTGTCTGACGCATGTTTAAATTACCGACTAGCATACATTAATATACTCGTACATCTACTCGAACGTCAGAATTATAAATGTTCACCTTAAATAAAAAAAATTTATCTCTGATCCTGGAATAAAAAGAAAATAATTATTTCGTTACGTATGTCAACCATCAAAAAGTCAGGCACTCTGATGTAGGTTAAGTTAGATGCTCTCCATATCCCAGAATTCTGCATGCATAATCTGTAAGAAAATGGCTAATAGAATATCCACCCCAGTGGGAGGAAATTTGCATCTTCAACGACTTTGAACGTAAATTAAGGCACCTCTAGTACCATAAGGAGCTACAACAGCATTCACAATTACATTAAAGGTTTTGATATTGTCACCCCTTTGTGTCGCCTCGATTCGGTAACTGTGGCTATGGAGTAGAAAAACATCTTCCTGAAGTTTATACACCGAATAATTGGAAACGAGAACTGAACTTAATGTATTCACTGATTAGCATAATTCAGATATTTATGCTTTCGTTTACAAATTGTCGGCTTGTCTGTCGTAAACGTGGTGCAAAATTTAATTTATTGATTTTTTCTCTGTTTTTGGTTTGAATGAAAGATGACTCGTAGATCGTTAAAATTGAGGAGCAGAAAGGCTGTGCCAGGACGAAACTTAATTTCATGGATTCAAGACCCATTTCCTGACATCAATTGGGCTCCAGTGATAATGAGTATCAGAGAGTATGAGAATCCTTGGGGCCTTCGTAAATTAGATATGTGTTCTCTTTGAAATTTGTCAAGTTCGAATTCAAGTTTTGGCCGATTATTTAAGTCTTTAATATCCCAGTTAATTACATTGATAGAAAAGGGCTTGAGAAGTTTTTTAAAACGAGTTCTTCGAAGCATGTTTTTTCTAGAATCCGGCTAAGAAAACAAAAACACAGTTCTTTCTTTATGTAGCTTCAAAATTTAACTATTAATCATGATTTGGGTAAGCATTCACGTTCTTGAATAATTAAAACATAAGGTTAGTCTAGATAGTCTTAGTAACTGGTTTGCCATGGAACTTAAATCGCCAGAAATAACTCGCTTTTTGGGGAAGTTAGCTGCAGAAGAACTACACAAAACGACTGCTTCACGCAGCACCTTCTCACTGTTCACCCGTCTTCCTATAGTTGTCGAAATCTTGGCTTGACCTTGTTGTCTGATAAATAAGATATTCAGGTATTGTGCGAATTCCCTTTAGTTTTAAACAAAAAGTTCAATATTGGCTTGTGGCAAGAGGTTGGAAATCAATTCTTCGAAGATCAAAATTGCATTCTTCACAAATAACACTCATATTTGACTGAATTCGAGTAATGTTAGTGTACATATATATGTATTTTCATTCTAAACTTATTTCGAAGGGAAAATGATAAAACATTTCAAAAAAGTAAGTGTAGTTTTCTACTCTTGTAGCAAGGAGCCTACCACTAATCGTGGTAGTATCTAAAGCCGATTGAAACTCATCCGTAGATGCAGCTTTCTATTTTGTTCGAAGGTCTTAAAGAAATACTACCAGGTGTCCACCATCAACATGATTTAGAGGGAGCATGTTCAGTCTTATTTTTCTGGATTTTCATCGTCCAAAGGGGTTAGTCGACTGTCGCAGTTTATACTGCAACCACTATCAGTATTAAAATCAAATTAAATGGAGAGGTTGGCTTTTCACTACAATTACGAGTATCCTAAAATTAATATCATCAGGGGACTGCGATCCTCTTCGAAATACATAATATACTATATTTAACCACTCCAAAGGTCAATGGCTCTCTACACCGACAATCAGATAGCTCGTAAGTGAACCATAGATCTAGCTTGTTCTGTGCAGAAAACTAGAAGCTATTTGCCGATTTACAACAAGGTACCGCACTTTTTTGTTGGACTTGGTTGATTTGAGTACCATTCTGATACCCCTCCTTTGAAGTTCATGATAAGTGCTAAGGTGTCCACAACTATGATTTCTACTGAAGCTGCAGACACAACCAAGAAATTGAGTTTGATCAGCACTTGCCGTGTGACTGCCCTACAGTCTTTGAGAGAAGAATGAGGAGTCTAATATAAGGTTAAGCAAGCTCTTGAGACCGAATATATGTAAATCACTTTTTTTTCTTGTTGCAGCTTAGCGGATCCTTAAAGTTTCCTAGCAACACTATCTTCATAAAGGCACAATGAAACCTCAGCTTCCCTAAGTGAACATTGTTTTCGTGTCAGAAGGCACTTGTCGTTCTACCCACTAGAATATATTAAGGATGAAAGCATACTATATTTCGTTCGATTTCAACTGCTAAAGGAAATTTTCTGAAATAAGAAATGAAAAAGAAGGCTAAAAGAATAGCCTGCCCTCTCGAATGAAACATCAGTCTTATATTTTTAACAAGAGCTTTAGTGCCTCCTGCTAGCTTTTGTAGAGGAGGGTGTGGCTTATGGTATTTTCTTAGGAATTCCAGACGGTAAGGGGAACAACTTTATATATTCATAAGGAGGCATTGACTGCATGGCTGGCTTGCATATTGCAAGTTAACCCTCGAGCACACTCGCTATGAGCATTTTGTTCAAGGAATTTTATATTCCTCGAAATTTCCCTGTTCTATGGAATTTTGACACTTATTTCGTTTAGTAGGTACTGTCACTAGTGGTTGTGTTCCGTACTTTAATGTTTTGGTTAGTGTACGATCGGAGCTTTAGCCAGTTGGTTGTATATTGCTCATTGTGCGATAAGCGAAATAAGTATTTTTTATTTTATCTTACAGACCTGCATTTTAATGCTAAGATTTGATATTTTTAACATATTTATCCTAGTATTTCCTTGTATTATGAAAATTGAGAGCATAGGACTTGTTTGTGCTAAGGATGCTTCACAAATTGCTTCATGGTTCGAAGAAGTTTTACACGACGACAGCTGGGATTATGACGAAAACGAATTATTTGTGATGTGATGGTGAAAGCATTCATAGTGACCACAACACTGCCTCTAAATAATCGGCAAAAAATGCTCAAACTCCATCAGAATGTCTGACCTTATTTTTAATAAATAATTTAATTGAAAAATTGTGACATATACAATTATATATGTTGAACAATTAAGAGGTAATTATCACCATTAACTGGTATTCTATACGTGGCTGGATTAAAAAAAATGAACCATTTGAATTTAAAAGAGATGTGGCTTATAAACGGAACTGCTCCTCAGAGCCGCAATGTTTATGACTCGTTTTTTATTTTTGCTCCGTAATGTTCGATCTGATGACATTAGCTCTCGTTTGCATAGAAGCAAAACTTGGCAGCTTTCCGTGAAATTTTTGAAAACTTCAATAAATCTTACAGTGACTGCTACATTCCTGGAGAGAAATGTACTATTCATGAAATGCTCGAATCTTTTAAAGGACGAGTACAAACCACTTAAGTCGACTTAAAAACTTTTTACACTGCCAAAATGGAAGTATATTGTGGAAAACAACCTACCGATCCTCATCAGCTCCATAATTCAGCCGCAAATGTAGTCAAAAGGATTGCTGCGCCAATTTTAAATAGTGGAAGGAACATTACAATGGAGGATTATTTTATTTCAATACCTTTAGCAGATGAACTATACAACTAATATAGAACAACCGTTGTAAGAACAATAGAAAAAAATAAGAAAGAAATTCCACCTCCGTTTATTTCAACAAAAGGAAGACCAGTACCACATACAACGGTTGCATTTGCCGAGAACAAGCTTCTTGTTTCTTATGTTCCAATGAAAAAAAAACAAAAAATTTGTACTAATGCTATCTTCTCTTCATGCCGAAGGCCAAATTACCGGTAATACACCTGATAACACTAAACCTGAAGTAATAACATTCCACAACCAGTCGAAAGGGGGGATAGACACTGTTGATCAGATGAAAGGGGTATATTCAGTTTCGAGGATTACTTGTAGGTGACCAATGCGGCTCTTTTTTACTCTCATTGACATAGCTGGCATTTAATTCACAAATAATTTACAAAGCTCAAATCTAACTCAGAGGAGAAAATTTCTGAAGTAAATTGCTCTGGACTTAAAAAAGCCACATATTTCTAATCGGCAGTCCATAAAAACGTTACCAAGTTATTTAAAGAATACCACAAAGCGCATTGCATCAACTATCGATCCTGAAAAATAGGCTAACAAACCGTAAATAGCGAAGATTGATTTTCCTTAGATTATTTGTTTATTTTGCTATAATAAATATTTTTGTTAATGTACTAAAGTACGAATGTAAATTATTTTGTTATGTTTTCTTCCAATGAATTAATATAAGTCTACACTTTAAATTCCCTAAATAAATGAAATATACAATTGCAAAACCAAAGGTGTGATAATATAACTACGTTAAAAAAAATAAACAAAATATTCAACAATCTAAATGCCTCAAAAATTCCATTATTATATTGAGTGAGCAAAATGCTCACGAGCGAGAATCCGTGCTATTCTAAGAGGGTTAAAAACAAATGTCCTATTTGCGGATAGTTGAGTGCATACAAATTAATAGTGACCGGATTAGAGAAAGTTTAACCCTGGGCTCTATCTCGAAAGCCTTTGATCTTTTAAAACTTTGAACTTTCAAACTTTCTCCAACTTGAGAGAGAAATACAACCGATCAGACATAATTAAATTGAATAAGATACAATTTTTTGATTCCAGGGAATTAAGCTAATTTGCTGCGAGTATTAGCGCCAAATTTATTTAACTATTCGAATTATTTAATTGATTCGCGAATATTAAAAGTCTCTGTGGTTCAACAGCACGTCGACATAAAATCAGTTTTCCGAAATCCGCAATTACTGAGGTTTTGTATTTCCTTGCAACTCCAATTGGTCGATGTAGTCGAGTTAATTGATTTAGAAAATTTTGTAGTTGTAGTTTTCCCGCCTTAGCCCTCAGATCTATATTCACATTTTGGTGCACCTATCAGATCTGACGCCTGTGTCCTCTTCTGCGAATAAGTAAGCAGCACAGGGTGAAATTTTGCCTAAAATTTGATTTGCTGGTGTAAAGACCACATTTTTTTTTTTTTAACATTTATTTGCTATCGTTCTTTGCACATCTATCTTTGGCAAATTTTTACCATATTCATCTGCCTCTATTTATAACTTGAACTCAAGTCTATAATGACCTAATTTTTATATCTTATTTTTAGCCCCATCCACCATGACAGTCCAACTAGGGCCCCTACCTTTAATAAGTCAGGCCCTTACTGAAGTCCCAGGAGGCCTGAGTCCCATGGTACTGTGTTTTAAGTCCAGATGTAGACTGCAGGTGGTTCTGCTACTCAACAGGATCCATGACCGGCAGCCTTTAATGGGACAAATCATAGCAACCTTCAGTGGCGTAAAGATCTTAAAAATTAGGCGATGACGGCCTTTCATTGGTAATAGCACAGATTGATTGAAAATCGTTGACATCAACTCAAGTAATTCAATAGACGTCGTTTAATCTACGCGGACATTTCAAATCACTGTTTTAAAAACTGACTCTGCAAGGAAGGTAATTTGTTCCTTTGTATAGGGCCTTCAAACATTATAAATGGATAACCACATAATTTTTGAAAAAATAGATTCAACCTAAAGAAAACAACAATGTAGGCATGCATTTAGGGCATGCATTTAGTGTCCAATACAAAATCATCTACACTACACAGACTAAACAAAAATACTTAGCTGTTATATGTCATTTCTCGTCGTTCTGGCTCTCATGATAATGCGCACACAAACACTAGTTCATTCCAGCCACTCGGTTTTAGCGGGCCCAAAGACTGCTGTATATGTATATACAAAGCTCTGCTTCTTAGCTGAAGGGTGTAACAATGCCTTGGAACATTCCTACTCCACTCTTTCATACTTCCCCCAAGTATGACACTTTTACTACCCAGATCATCCAGGAAAATTCTGATGCCGAGGCAAGAAATAACCTTTTTCTCTGTTTTCGGGAGACCTACTGGTTGTCACCTACGAGAAGCGTAAAGGCAGAAGTCCGGTTATGAAAAAATCCACCCTCCCGTTAAAACCTTTCTCCAAAGCTGCAACCTACATAACTGACAAGGCAGGTCGAAAACATGAAATAGTTAGGAACTGAAGGGATGGAGCTGAATGGCTTGGATCTACTCAAGGCTGTACATTACCCATCAGGGGGGACAGAACAACACACGAGTCAGAGACCGAAAACATCGCGCTGGATACTTGTTAAAAAAAATCATGTACAGCGCTTTCCTCGCATTTTACGGCAAGCCATGCGCCTGTTCCACTCTTGTTTACTCTCAAGACTATTCTCCGCCCATCTTATCTTTATTTTTCCAAGATACTGAAAAATCAAAATCTCAAAAAGACAACTATTTGAGTGATGAAAAAGTTTGTAAAGAGGTGGATCAGAAGAATCCAGCTTGTTTTGGTAAATTATACCGCACCAGTGCTTAGCAAAGATTGGAACTTTGGTCTGAGATGGTTACGACTCAAAAGTCTTCGCTTTATGCCTGACGAGACAGCGTAGAAGTGTAAGTCTTCGTTTAAAATGCCGAACTAAAGTGGACAAACACATGAATTTTAAGGCTTAAGCCGGGAATGCCAAATATTGACTGCAAGACTAAATTATTCTTGAACATTGGAATGATTCTCTCTCACACATTTCTTAATGTATAAGTGGAATCCTAAAAAAAACCATAAACGGCATATTCGAGATATTTATACTCTGAACAATATTAACGAAGAAAAATTCTCTAAAGGAGGTTCGAAATCTCATTGATTGAAGCCTCTCCTCCATCCTCCAATAGCTTTAACTTTTGACTGAAGAACAATATTTTATCTGCGTCCTACACAAAATGCTATACTTCAATTCTTTCCTCAAAGAGTATTTTTTTGTCGAAGATGTCTTTTTGTCTCGAATAATTTCCAAAACACGATACATCAAAATATTCCTCCCACCTCATACAATGAATATTTCGGGACTCAAATACCACCACCAACATTAAGGAATTGGCAACAATTGTCCATACGCCTTCTACATACTAATGTCCTTTGCTATCGATTCTGTTTATATGCAGGCATTTCACTAACCGAGGCATGCCTGTTTGTGCTGAACTTTATGCAACCCCAAAATACCTTAGCCCGCTTATTTTGGCATTCGATAAGACACCATTAATCACGCAGAGAAGACCTAAAGATACAAAGTTCTCCGCATGTGTTGCGAGAATAAAGAAAAAACAACGTTTCCAGAAGAATTTCCTTAGTGTAGTATGTGAAACGAATTTAGTATCCCGTAGTAGCCAGATAGTTCGAAATAATTTGATATGCATATGTGGTTGTCACTGTTCTTTTATTTGCTATTCGGTAGATGTTGTCCTTGCAATTAGCGAAACTCAAGAGCAAATAAAATCTTTTAATTAAGAAACTTAATTAAGTCGATTGCGTCAATTGGAAACGCTATAATATTTATCTTATTTACTTTTCGAATAAATCACACTGCGAGTACTGGAGCTGCGAAAGAACATACAGATGTTCTTGCCGGGTGATTAAAGAAACAGAAAATATATTTTTTTATTTAAATAGTGTCAGAGATAATTTTATATTAATTATGCAGATATTTAATTATTACTGATCTACGAGTATAGTAGTGAGATTCTTCCTCCCGCTTTGGTTGCCTGGTTGCTGTGGGGAATTCAAAAGGTCAAACATCGAAATAAACACCAATGACTTCTGGTAATTGGGCAAAGTCACTCACTCCAGTTACCCCGGTGAAATGAAGCCTTAACGGCGATTAAGCGTGTTACTACTGACACTCCTAAACATTCTCGTGATGACTACTAAAAACTCTACGAGTATGT
The DNA here is from genome assembly GCA_928272305.1 of Volucella inflata. Taxonomy (NCBI): domain Eukaryota; kingdom Metazoa; phylum Arthropoda; class Insecta; order Diptera; family Syrphidae; genus Volucella; species Volucella inflata. The sequence goes on along the minus strand of OV743717.1, from coordinate 76,902,363 downwards.
GTAAACCGAAAACTCTTCTATATGTTTGTTTTGTTTAAGGTGACGCTACAGTAAGTGGTGGACCTGGGCCGTAGTCAACAAGCGTCTCCAGCTGCCTCCAGTTGGGTGAGGTCCCCTTCCACTTGCTAGCGCCACCTGAGTGCAGTCTTCCATTATTGGGCTGTCGCTCGGACCAGAAAGTTGGTGTCCATCCGCTCTATATGACTCAGTCATCTCAACTGTTGGATCACCCTAATGGCTAGATCGAAGTCGTTGTACAGTTCGTCGTTGAATTTTTTCCACCACTCACTCCAATCACTCGAAGATTTCGTCTTAAAGTAGCCAAGAGCATCCTCTTCGATTTTCGATGATGCCCATGCCTCTGCGCCATAGAGCAGGGCTGAGATTGTTAAAGTCTTATATAGGGCAACTTTTATTTTTCGAGAGAAGGCTTTACTAGTCAATCGCTTTCTTAGCCCAAAGAAGCAGCGGTTGGCAAGAGTTATTCTTCGCTTGATCTCAGCGCTGGTGTCGTTGTCTGTATTTATAGCGGAGCCTAGGTAGACAAAGTCCTTAACTACCTCAAAGCTACGAGTATATCTGTCGAAGGTGACGTTCTGTCCGAGACGTCGGTGTTAAATACCCATTTGGATGACAGCATATACTTGGTCTTGCCCTCGTTGACCGCAAAACCCATTTTCGCCGCTTCCGTCTCAACACTCGCGAAAGCCCCTCTGATATCATGCTTCTTTCTTCCGATCATTGGCATGTGCGAGTAATTGGCAGACTTTTGAAAAATTGTGCCTCTTGTATATTAGGTGGGGTGAAAAGCAACCTCCTTGACCGCCAGAATGCGCTGCTACTGCAAAAAAGGTTATAGTGCTTGAAGTCCGTTCATATTTAGGCAGTCATGCCAAATTTCAGTGCGATACAGTCTTTAGTTTTGTTTTTACAGCTGATTGTTGTTGACGTGTTTGGTCATAAAACATTATTTTATTGAGAGGCAATACGGCGAAGGAAACAGAAGAAAAGTTGGATAAATATTATGGGGCTAATGCTCCGTCAGATTACATCGTCAAATATTGGTTTTTCACCACGGAACTCTGGTGGCCGCAACTCCACCACCGATCAAGTTCGCAGCGGCAGGCCCTCCGATGGGGTTACAGAGGACAATGTCAAAAAAATACGTGAAATGGTGTTGGCTGACCGGAAAGTGAAGGTGCGTGAGCTAGCAGATACCACAATGATTAGTACTGAGCGCACACGCCATATTTTGGGCAATATTCTGCATATGAAAAAGTTATCCTGCCGCTGGGTGCCGCGCATGCTCACTCCTGACCAGAAACAGAGAGAGCACTTCGAAAGAGTGCTTGGACTTGCTGATGCGGAATCGGGCGGACTTTTGGCGTCGATTGGTAACTGTTGATGCAATGGACTGAAGCTGGCACGAGTGCTCCGAATAGGCCAAGGGAGGCTCAATGGGTCGGAAAGGTTAATCGCGTCGGTTTTCTGGGATTGTCATGGCAAACTCTTCGTGGACTACCTCGAAAAAATCATCAACAGCGAGTATTACTGTGCATTTTTGGAGCGATTGAAGGCCGAAATCGCTTCGAAACGGCCTCACGTGAAGCGAAAAAAATTTTGTTTTTGCAAGACAATGCGCCGGCGCATAAGAGCATCGCAACCACGGCTGAAATCAATGACTTACGGCTCCAATTGCTGTCGCATCCCCTTATTCGTTCGATTTCAAAAGATGGCTCATCAATAAAAAATTCAGCTCACGCAAGGAAATCATCGACGCCACGGAGGAGTTTTTTGCAGACCTTCCGGAAAATTACTTTTCGGACGGGATCAAGAAGTTGGAAAATCGCTGGAATAAGTGTATCATGCTAAAAGGGGACTATTTTGAATAAAAAAAAAAAAATTTTTTTTTTCATTCTCAAGGAGGTTACTTTCCGCCCTACCTAGTAAAACATGCACTGGGGATTTGATAACGATTACGCGCAGACGGTCATTTGAATCTGGTTATATGGACCTGCCGTCTGATACAATAACAGCCGAACTCCTGTTGCTAGTCGGGTCGTCGCGGGTGGCTCAAAACCCGATAAAGGTGTCCTTCTGAAGAACTACACTCCCCGTTGGAAGAACTTGCATCTGTCTTCAAATGCTGATGGTAATGATCGATAATATGAGAAACAGATGGAGGACTCGAGGCATTTACATTTTCAGCTGCGAATATAACCTAATTGAACTGTCTTACGACTTCAAAGCTAGTTCATAAATGCAGAGCATCTCTGAACACAGTCGAAATGAGATGAATCATTCGAAAACGAATACTGCACGCAAATGATCATCGGATTCCTGCACTGTTTCCGCTGGTTTACTAGAGCAGAGTTCGGAAGTGTTCCAGGTTGACGGTGTCTCACTACCAAAACAATCAATTCGCTTACGTCGATGTCTTCTGCAACAGCCAAAAGGCACTTATCCATTAGTTCGGTACAATTTTAACGACGTAGCCTAATAATGAACGTGGAGGGAAGAACAATGAGGAATTTATTTATAGCAAGGAATCAAGCGCATTTATCAAAAGAAGAAAGAAATCTCTGACTACAAAGCCAAGCCGATTTCTCGTTTACAAAGTAAAGGTGAACATGAATCGGAATGCCGACAAAAGCAAGGTGTAAACATATACGAGTATATCTATTCAAAAGCAAATTTCAAATCTTTTTGTCTCTGAGAAGGTGGAGAATTGGCGCTCTTTGATTGTCTGCAAAACTAATTAGGGATGCAGCCTTTGTAAAACGACTCAAGAATACGACGAAACAGCTGGAGTTAAGGTGAATTTGATTATACAATTTTCTCTAATTTAATTTTGCTCTCAATCTGGATTATAAAACATGAACGATGGATTTAAAAACAAAAACAAAAAATATGACTCTACAATCAACTTGAACGCATGTAAGGTAAAACGGATTTTGTATTTCTGTTCTTATTACGTTAAATGCAAATGCTGAAATCGACTATGTAAATATCTTTTTGACATACTTCGGGGAAGAGCGCTTTTAGATTTCATAAAAGGATATATACATCGCTCAAATAAAAAGTACATACTTGCTGTTCAAAAGTCCGGAGAAGCCGACTAGTCTGACTCTTCTTTTTTCAAGATTTCTTCCGAAATTAAAGAACTTAGATTGGACTATAGTAGTGGTACGTCCCTTAATACGGGCGTTCAATGAACAAAGCAAATTATCCAAGAAACTGCTTCTCCAAATCAAACTTGTATTAAACAGAGAACTCGGATTATCAACTTTTGAAAACTTGCACTGTGAGTGATATTACAGTTGAGTGAACTCATATTGATAACTTTGAAAACGTTTCATTTTGGGGATACCATTAATGTATCTGTCTAAAGAAACTTTTGTATGTGTTTGACTAAGAAAAGTTCTGTTTCAAAGAAGGTACCTAAGAGTTAGGTGTATCTAATCAATCATTTTACTTGACAAATCGCTGTGATCAGATTTAAAAGTTATTTTCTTTTGTACTCGTATATGGCTATTCTGTTTTGCGAAGTAATTTAAAAGTGTCAGAAGTTTCAGTGATTCTGTTGGGGGGATGGTATGATTGAAATAACTTTCGATGTATTGATATGCTTCGGAACTTTGGGTTGTGGGTGATACAACTATTTTGTGGGAAAACTTTTATCTTGTGGCAACTTTGCCTCACATTCAAACAAATGAGCATAAAAGCAAAACAAATGCTGGAAAAAACGTCAATTAATTGATATAAATGTGTATCTACACATGTGCATATACAAAGTAGTTTTGGGATGAGTATGAATTTACTGAAGTGTGAATGTTCGATTTCAACATTTCCAAAAACGAATACTAGACACTATTGTCTATTCTGCTTTTTAAGCAAATTAAAGAATAATCGATAACACCCTTAGGATAGATTGCTTAATTATCCCTCGCCGTCGTTACAAATAGAGTTGAAGGCTCGTGAGTATAAATATGGAGCCAGTTTGTCTACCAGCAATCTAGAAAGTTATTCCATCTGCATGCTCAAATGAAAACTTCCTTTCAATGACAGCCCTAATCGAGGATGAATGCTGTCATAATCAATGAAAAACACTCTTCTGGGCCTATCCTAGAAAGTTTATCAGCGATTTCGTTTGCCCTGAAACCCAAAAACGACTCGATGAATTCACCTTTCCAAGTACGTTCAGTAAGCCCTTGTATTCTTCAACTTGCTGGGAAGTCGTAAAAGGGTTCAACAAGGCATTAGACACAACCGTTCCTACATATACAGATTCTTCAGAATAGAGATCATTGACATCAGTTTAGCGTAGAAGTATGTCTATCTCGATGAAAGCCTAACGCAACTAACACTGTTGTCATACAGAAAGAGACCAGCGCCACAAGACAGATCGGTTTTGGATTTTAATCTGTTCTGACTCAAATTCTGTCCAAAACCATTCTTAAGTGTAAGGAATGGAAATTTAGTATCATTGAAGCAACAGGAGTGCTATTCATTATCACCCAGATGATGGAGAAACCGAGTTTCAAAGGTAATCGAGCCGACAAGCTCATCAAAAAGAACCAGAACCAGGAGTGGACCTGGGCCTCATTCAGCAAGCGTCTCCAGCCAGCTCGATCCCTTGATAGCTCCTCCTAAGTTGGTTGAGATCCCCTTCCACTTGCGTGCACCACCAGAGTCTTGGCCCTCCTCTACTGCGCCGTCCCAGTCGGTGGATTTCCATTCTTCTGGTTAGGTTGAAGTCGCTGTACAGTCCGTAGAGTTCATTGTTGTATCCCCTCTTTCACTCACCTTCAATGCAGACGGGACCGAAGAATTTTTCTCTCGAAACAAACAAGAACACCATCATCCATTTTTGATAATGTCCATGCCTCTGCACAATAGAGCAGGACCGGGATTATTAATGTCTTATAAAGAGTGACTTTTGTTGCCCTCATTGACTGCTAAACCCATTTTCGACGCTCAATACTCGTCTCAATACTCGCGAAACCGCCAATCACATCACACGCTGCTTTATCCCGATTATGTCAATATCGTCAGCGTTTGCGAGTAGTTGGACGGACTTTTGAAAAATAGTGCCTCTTGTGTTTACTCGCGAGTTTTGCACTACTCTTTCAAGTGTGATGTTGTAGAAGACACATGAAAGTGCATCGCCTTGTCTTAATCCTTTTTTGACATCAAAGGTCTCGATGAGATGGAGCAGCGGGCAATATCCATCGTCATCCTGCACCCTGTCGTCTTAAAATCGAAAAATAGATGTGAATATTTGGTCGATGGCGGCGACACTGATATGGACCTAGTAGGTCGTTGACGAACGGCTTCAGGCGTTCATACAATACGGCAGATAAGATCTTTTATGCGATGTTAAGAATACTGATGCCTCTGTATTTGGCGCAGTTCAGAGGGTCTCCTTTCTTAAGGATCGGACAAACATTGCTGAGGTTCCATTCATCTGGCATACTTTCGTCCGATCATATTTTAGAGATGAGTTGGTGTATGCTTTTTAGTCAGACCAGTTAATCAGGCCGTCCACTCCAGCAGCTTTGTTGAACTTCAGCTAGATATTGCTCTCTTCACTTCATTCAGGTCGGGTGGACAGAATTGTTGGTCTACACCGATCTAAGTTGAAAGGTTCATTCTGCCTGACAGCAGTATTTGTTTCATCGTCGCCGTTATACTAGTCTACAGAAGTAATCTTTCCAGATTCTCAGCATAAACTGTCACTCTACTGTGACGTTCCCTTGTTCGTCTCTACAGGCTTGGGTTCGGGGTTGGTGTCCGTGACATGTTTTTTTACCTTTTGGTGAAATTTCCGAATCTCATTCCTGGAGTAGCATCTCTCAATTTCATCGACCACACGCTTCTCATGCTCTTTCTTTCTTTTTCCACCTGAGAAGCCGGTGTTCGTCTCTCCTCTTCTGCTCATAGAACTCGTGAGCAGCATTGCGTGCGTTTTGTTTAGCTGCATGAGCTTGTCGGCATTAATCATCGAACCAGGAATTTTGAATGTGGTAGCCAAGTGAAACGACCACTTTTGCCACTGATTCTTGATGCTTGATGCTGGTGACGGTCGACCTCTTAAGAGATTAAAAGAGACTCGATCGGAAAAGGACTTGGCCATCTCTTGCAATTGTAGCCGTCTGACGTCGAATTTCCTCACAGCATTAGTTCGCCTTGGCGTAGTTTGGGATATACGCAACCGTACCTTGGCTACAACAAGGTAATGGTCCGAGTCGATGTTGGCTCCTCGGAACGTACGGACACCCATAATACTGGAGGAGTGTCTTGCGTCGATCGCAATGTGATCAATCTGGTTAACTATTCTTTAAGGAGATCAGGAGTTCTCCAAGTCGCCTTGTGTATATCGAGCTGTGGGAACCGCATGCCAGCTACGACAATGTTTCGCCCCGCCGCAAGGTCGATTAGCCTGAATCCGTTATCAGATGTGGTATCGTGCAGGCTATATTTTCCGATTGTTCTACCAAAGATACAGTTTCTTTCCACTAGCTTTGCATTAAAATCACCGAGGACAATTTTAATGTCATAGGTAGGCCATTGCTCGAAGGTCTTGTTAAGGAGCTCATAGAAGGCATCCTTTGTGTCGTCATCTTTCTCCTCTGTGGGGGCATGCGCGCATTCAGGTTAATGTTGGCGGATTTAGCCTTGATGCGGATTGCTACGAGGCGCTCGCTCACACGCCGGAAGCTCAGGACTTCTTGTCTTAGTCTGCCTCCAACAACAAATAAGCGCTGCTTTTGCCGTCGATAGCAATTGCCGTAGCAGATCTCGCAGTTTTTCATCCTCTTTTTGTCCGGCCCATCCCATCGCATTTCTTGAACGGAGGTTATGTCTGTTTTGCAGCAGTGTATGGCCTCCGCTAGTTATTCGGCTGCACTTGCTGTATTAAGGGACTTAACATTCCATGTGCATTTCCTAAGTTCATTATCCTTAATTCGTTTGCATCGGTTGTCAACAGTAGATCCGTCCATATCCGAGGCTTGCTGATGATTCGTACCTTAATTTTTTTTAAATGGACGGGCAGTAACCCCGGCGGCACAACCTCCAACCTGGAGGACTAGTTCCATTTTGAAGCGAAGCCAGCAACCTCAAGTTAGATTTTAGGATGGCATCGCGGGGAGTCGTGAAGTAGGGCTTATTAGCGGATCTGCAAGATGTTCGGCTGCAGAGGCTCACTCTCGTTATTTAAAGACCCAGTCGCGGTAAATTTTCCCGCAACAAGGTTTACCCTCTTCCCTGTTCTTGTCCCTTCGTTCCCTCTTTTCTTTGAGTGGGAAGACCGAGCTCTGGCGGAGGTGGAGGGTAGTCGGTGAAGCACTAAGGACGGTAGGGAGACTCACGACGAACCAGGAGCCCAGGGTGCGACAGGAGGTCCACCAAGATCAACGTTGTCGGAGCCCGTAGGCTAGACGGGAGACTCGCAACGGGCAGCATCAGACAGGACGTCTGAAAGTCGCCAACGGGTGGGGACGGACTGTCCCTTCTAGCCAGACACTCCAACACGATGATGACGGGTGGGGGAGGACGATCCCCGGAACTTACACCCCAACGAAAGTCAAGTTATACAAAGGCTTGAGGAGTCCCACATCTTGCCATCGATGTGGAGACAAGAAGCATCACATCTTGTAATCGATGTGGGTGCTTACACCAAAATTGTTAAGGGGGAAGAGATGACGATCTCTTTTATAGCTACACCCCCAACGAGGGAGCTACGGAGGAGCGACGGTGGTGTGTAGGGGGACAGCCAGCATAATCGAACACATCCCAACGATGTACCAGCTGTAAAAGTCAGGCTGAATGGGGGAGGGGACGACGACCCCTTTGAAGCCAGCATACCACCGATGGAGCAGCAGAGGCTGTAGGCGGACGGCCAAGTTATGAGGCAGCCTCTAACAAGGCAATACACAAATATAAACAATAACAACAACAAACCACAACAATAACATAAACTACACAAAAATAACAAAACAAAATACCAGGCGGGCAGAAAGACCCACAACATAAACAAATACAGAAACCAATGAAGCAAAAAAAAAAAAATACATAATTATGTAAGGAATGAGCCGCTATAGGTCAGTCCCCCCATTCCCCCCAAATCTGAACGCCGATCAACCGGAGTAAACTAGGACCCGGGGTAAAGTGGCACACAAGCACTTTTACTTAGCTTTGTTCGGGGCGGCGGTTTAGAGAATGGCTGGAACGTGGTATAATCAGGTTAGGATTATACCCACACAACCTTTCTCCTTCGTCCCAAGACTTCATCGACCCTCGATCATACCTTCTTTCCTCTTCGCGTTTGTTGCTGTTTTGCAGTTTTGTTTAGTTCGATGGGGGAAAATTACCCGGAGATCAGCAATAAGAGAAGCATTGATTCTCGTAATTTTCCATGTAATTCCATTGTCTAGTGAAATAGCTAAGATCCACAAACTCTCATAAACTCGCTCAGTGGAGTTCCCAGTTATCACTGGAAGCCGGAGAGAACTCAGTGTCTGAGGAGTTTAGAATGAGAGTAAACAATTGGAAACAATTGGAATGTGTGAGAGGCCTAGTTGGACACGGGAGCACACACTAGCAAAGCTTGCTAGTCGTGTAGCTGGAAACCCCGTTGTTGGGTTCACAAGAGCCAAATGAATGTGTGTGTGAGTGAGTGTGAGAATGCGTGTGAGAGTCTGGCGGGAGTTTGTGGAAGGTAAAAGATCTGGAAGGCACTTTTTTGACGACCAGCACTTAGTGAGGGTCATTTTAGAGAGTTTTTTTTTGCGCTTTTTTTGGAAATTGCGAATGGCAATTTTTCTTTTTTTAAGTAAAAAGTACAGTAGAGTCAGTAGAGTCGCGAGTTCTTTGGTGATAAAGATAAAGAAAAAAGAAAAAAGGGATTATAAGGAGAAAGGAAGTGGATCGGGATAGGCGAAGGATTAACAAGACGGAGAAGGAAAGACTGCGTCAGAAAGGGGGGCAAAACCACCAGGAACCAAGCTAAGTATTGTGTAAATTATAGTGTAGTGCAGAATAGTGTCGTGTAACAAATCGTTCTTTCATTTGGAAAAAATTAAAACTCCGGTATTTCGTGCGTGTGTTTGTATCTCGGGAAAAGACGAGACACGCGATCCGTCAGATTTTTTTTTGTGCGTTCGGGACTGTGAAATAGCGGATCACATTGTATTCCTCTTTTGTTCGGTTTCGTGATTTTTATCGAAAATCACGTGGCGCTCAACTTCGGTTTGTTGTGATTTTGTTTCCCAGGTCTAGCTGCCATCAGAGCGCTACCTGGAAGTGAATCGAGCCCAGTATTGGAACAGTTGGTTCCAAAGTTATTCGGGGCCACAGAGATCTGTTGCCGCGAATCAACCATAACAACCCAGCACCTGTCGGAAGATGCTTCTTCTACGAGGCCTTATACAACTACTTTAAGAATGTGATCATAGAAGTCACATGTAAGGCAATTTAACCCTAATACAGCACAACAAAAAAGAGTTATATCCCTTGCCGTAAGTTACTGCTTTCGACGCACTTAACTACTCCTAACACCAAGTGTTCAAGTTGACCCAGATGAGCAAGAGCAGTTCTGAATTCTCCACTATTTAAAGTAAGCATATCGATTCAATGGTGTACATCCAATATCAATAAATTGCCACTTAAATAGAATTGATTTGCGAGAACTATCATGTGATTTCTCAATACGAGTGTACAAAAGGTTTTCCAGAAATACGAAAAAAATATCTCAAATGTCAAACTTTCCAAATTATACCACCACTGGTCCTTGTAAAACTTTTTAATAGGAAAATTTAATTGAAATGACACATCATCCAATAGGATTGAATGAAATTCCACAGAAATGCGGATGAAATTTATAGAATTAAAATCTATATGAAGTACAATATGTACATGTATAAATGTATGTAAATATTTCCTTGAATAAGGGATCATGAGAATTCGTAATTCGTTCATGATACACTGAAGTTTGATTTGATGTTAAACTCATGGAAACGAATCAAGAAAATTTTAATTAAATTAGGAGTTTGCATGGATGAGAGAAAATTTAATTTACATACACGGGTATGTACATTTGTATGAAACAAATCCTGTGAAATTACAATTTCACTCGCTTATTGAAATTGAATTGATATTTTCCACAATCAAGCAAAGCTATTTCGGTTATCGCATCACTATTTGATTAGTTTGAAAATAAATCCTTGTGGTCAAAGAAGTTTGTAAGCCAACAAAGTGAGAAAATTGGAGAAAATATATAGGACTATTGTTCAGTTCGGCCCGAGTCCAAAAAGCTTTAAATTCACTTCAAAGAATTAGCTTAACTGTGAATGGTTTTGAATATAACTCACTGCAAAGTCACTGATTGATCCAATCCTGAATTAAAGTGCATGCTTCTGTACCGAAAAATTTACAATATTTATTATTTAGAGAACTCTTTTCAACGATTCAAAAAGCCACTTACTTACTTAGGTGGTAGGACTTAGAGTCCAAATTAATATGGGCCTCAAGTCACTTCACCTAGGACGACCTATGGTATTGTCAGCTACTTTCTGTGCGACGTCCAATTTGGTTGTGTTCCACTTCCTTTTAATGTATTCGTCCTCTGTTGCACCATCCTTTGGGGTTAGATTCGACCAATGCTGTGACCCCCATTCACTCAATATAGCCCAGCCAACTCAGGCGATGGATCCGTAAACACCTTACTAGTGTTGTTTCTAGATTTTGCTTGCGTCCTTTTTGGCGAAACTTTTCATATTTTCCTTATTTATTATATTTCCTTATTATTTTAGTTTAGATGTCAAAGCAAACGACTTAGAAGCTGGTTGGGACTGGACTGTCCCATAGTTATGCCCAAATACTTCCTTTATGTCTTAGATTCACTGATTACTCGACGTGTTCTCTGTGAGTCAGCACCGTAATTCGATTTTGTGCGGGCACAGCGGCGTGTGTGGGGACTACACAAGACCGATATAGCTGATTACTCCTACAGTTCCTGGTTAAACCTATTTTTCGTTCAGAAAATCAGGCGCAGTATCTTTCTCTTGAAACGGCTTGCTCGTTTGCTTTACGAGTACATACTCGTATAAAGCCAGTTTGGTCTTACAAGACAAGAATTTCTAACTCACTAGCCTCCTGAGCTGAAAGAAACAGCTGCTTGTAACTGTGTAGCTAAAGCAGACAAAGTCCTAAACTAACTCGAAGTTACAACTACCAATAGTGACGGCCTAGCCAAACCAGTTTTGTTGACATAGCAGCGTACTCCACAAGGCTTTAAAATCATTTTAGATAACAACCTGTTTCTACTCCTCAATATCCTGTTTTGTTGTACAGAAGAGAGACAACCGCTCTGACGCCAAATCGGGTAAAGAAGAAAATAGGGTTTGGTCTGTCAGGAGTGCCAAACATGCAAGTTTGAGCTTAGTCCTACCCTCATTGAATAACAGAATGAATGAATGGAGAATTGATATGACAGAGGAGATGTTGTTGCTTTTAGGTGGTTGTCTGGCCTAGTGTTCGCTGGAGACATCAATTTGCTATCCTTCAACTCATTTCGCTTGGTGTACTCGTATCTTGTATGCTGCGCAGCTTATTGTTTTTCGTTTCAACACCGTTCAAATGTGGGGCTCATAAGAAAAAGACGTTGCCAGATAACCGTTTCAAATATATGGCACATTTCCAAAGATAGCTTAGCAAATCTATCAATGTTATGTTTTGGTCTGGTGGGCACTTTGGGTAAGTGACACGAGTGGCGCTTATTTCTTTAAGAATGAAGACAGTTTAGGTGTGAGACCAAATGGAATGCACAGTCGAAATGTCGGTCACAACACTCCCAGTGGAACTGACGTTAGGTATGACGAGGCTGATTAACAACCACGCTGCATTCTCCGAAGTCCGCACTTGGACTCTTCTTAAGGTTTTAGAAACTACTCAGCTCGTTCTGAAAGCTCGCTATTAATGAACAGATCTTCATCAAATCGCCCTCTATTTCCGACATGTGCTGTTCGTCCGGGCTTGGTAAGTTTGTCCTGTCCTATATGAAACGGCGATGGCGATGGCGATGGCGCAATAGTTAGCTCATTCAACTATCATGCAGAGAGTCTGGGTTTGATTCCTGGCTGGGTCGCCAACAATTTTTCAAATCTCCATCACCCTTTCGGCGGGCAATGGCAAACTCCCGAAAGTAAAATTGCCTACGAAAAAGGTTCTAAGGAGTGCCGTCCGGACTCGGCGATAAACCGTAGGCCCCGCTCATATGTGAAAAAAAATGACAACATGAGCAACACAAATGAGTGCCGAGAAGCTAGGCCATGGCCCATACCGGTGTTTTTTTTTTATATGAAGCGTTGGCAGCTTAACACCGCATGATTCGAATTCTCCTTCTGGTATAAACATTCCGGATAAAGTGGCAATGGGTAACCGACATAGCACAACAGGAATTGCTTTTAGTGAAAATTATTTACCCCTCTTGCCCTCGCTGTCTATGGTCTTATAATAGAATCTATCTTGTGAGTCCATCAGTATTTTTTAAAGCTGTCCCACCTGGTTTGCCATATCGCTAAATATGCTGAACTCTTTTCCCACTTAAACCTCCTACCAGGTGGCCATCCAACGAGTAAGCCTCTAAATCTTATTAGCGAGGTTGTGGATCATTCAGGCTAACACATACTAGGCTACTTCGCATGAGTTGGTAAGAAAACTGAGTAGCCTGTTAGGTGAGGGGAGCCCTATTTTAAGCACTTACACCGCTAAATCACCCATCCAAACGAATACACAGTGGGAGAACTGAATTGACCCTTTGGAGCACATAATTCTGCGAAAAATTACAAGCCCTTCAAGAGAAAGTACTGTCTGTATCAGAAATATCTCTAATGCGAGTCTGATATCGTAATTTTAAGGACTCTGTTGGCATATTTATTTTGTTGGGAACTTAAAATGTTTGCATATTTAACGGTGTTACAATCAGGACAGCCTCAATATTGTGATCGCCTAGCTTTACACTATCAAAATCCATTAAAACCCTGAACCTCGCAACAGCCTCATCCCTGGCGTCATTTCTCATTTACCTACACATATGTGCTTTGCTAGAGCGATTATGGCGATGTCGTCATAGAATTCGATGGCTCTTACTGCTTCAGAAAGTGCTTGTCGTAATGATGTTGCAAAAGAGAGGTCATCCCATGCTCCTGTACAATTTATTCATTTAGCCCAAGATCTCCTTATTCTTAGCAACCAAGCATATGCGATATCATGCCTCATGGCTTCAAACAGAATTGGGTATCTGGAATGTTTTCCCTCAACGCACTTAATTAGTGCTCTCTTAATCATCTTTTCAAATACCTAACTAATTTTCGAAGATTCGTCATTTGGAAGTTTCCTGATCTTTTTTGTGAACGGCATGCACTACACTTGTCCTTCATTGCTATCGATATAGAGAATTTTTCAATTTTTTATAAAACAAGATGAGTACAAGCCAAGGCAAAATGTTCGGTATCCCATTGCTTCAAACTGTGTTCTTCTTCTTTCCCTTCGAAATATATAGGGGAGCTCCATATCATCTCTTCTCCTTTTTCCCTCAATCTCGTATGGGAAAAGCGATACTCGGAAAGTTTTACTAAGAACTGAAAACGACATGTCAGGGCAACAATATCGTCCAAAGTTGTAATTCGATTCGCGATAAAACTAGCAGGGGGTCAACCAAATCATTCAGCCATAAGTTTTGGGACTTTTTACGGAAGCTTACTTAATCTGCTGCCCCTTCATATTACACAACATATAATATACCCTGAAGTACGTTTTATTTTACATTTTTAAGTACTTCATCCAAAAACTAGACTCCACGCTTTCCATCCATTGTTTAAAGTTGTCCGGACGTGTCCAAATCCTGCGGTTGTTGCTTAAGCAGCTTAATTTAAACCCTGAGGGTTGATAATTTATTCAGAAGCGTTAAATTAACACACCATTACCTGCTTTTCATTCTCCGAAAAATCACCACTTCAGTGTGAGACCCCTTAAACTTTACCTACAAAGGTGCATTCAAAACATTCAGATACGTACATATCCAATATGCATACATACTCGTACTATGTTTACATTTACATATGTGTATGTGCTTTAAAAAAAACAAATTCAAGGATGTCTATAGCTCTTTACGGATGTGACATCGAATGGAAAGGGTTTCTGTGTCATTTTATGGATTTTTTTCCCCATCCACTTTTGAAATAAAAAAAATGCGATAACACGGTAAAGCGTCACATTTAGGGGGTGCAAGTAAGATGTCTGATGCGAATTTTTGTGTCATTATTATTCCTGTCAAAGTTTTAATGTAAACAAAAGCACATCATAATGACAATGAAAATGTTGAGTAAGGGGTATTATAGGTACCAAACCAACTCAATTCCCTGGGGGCAGGGGGTGTTTGTAATAAAGAAAATTACTTTTGTGTTAAAATTTTCTATGCTTGTTAGGAAGGTGCTAAGATTTTTCCGAGTAGGAAGTTGGGAGTGTAAGTAAAAATTAACCATAAAAGAAATAACGATAAAAGTTTATTTTTAATAAAATTTTCGTCACATTCAGACTACGCCTCTAAGAGGTCATGAGCATAAGCCTTAAGCTGTCCCAAAAGTAATACGGACAAACATCGAGAGCACTGTGTGGAAATAAAGGAACAGAGCAAAAATGGTAATGTATCTACTAATTATACTCTTTGCATTTTCTTGCTTAAAATACCTCACAATATCCGTGAGTCTTTCTTAAGATTTATTGAATGAATGTCCGAAATTGGTGCAGGATAGTATGATGCCAATTAGAGAGTTCATTTGGCATCGTGTGGTGACTTTCTTGTGGGAATAAAGCCATACTGCTTCCAATATCAATTTCATATCGTGCTCCCAAATGGAATTATCACTGCCTCCTCAGTGTGCTATCGCTTATGACCTCTTTTTTAGTGGACATGATGTTAGGTTAATACGGTATCAGTGTCGCTCATATGTCTTAGGAGATTTATTTTTGGATAATTGTCGCTGTTACACGTTGGATCCTTCATTAGTGTAAGGCATTCCCATAAATCATTAGAGAAAATTAGACTTCTTACTTACGAACTTAGGGTGGCGTTACAATTCGTGGTGAAGCTGGGTTTCAGTCAACAAGACTCTTCACACAAATCGATCTTTCCCCAGCTGCCTCAAATTTCGCACGCTAAGTTGAGCGAGGTCCTCTTCCTCTACTGCGCTGTTCTTTGGGGGCGGTTGACAAAAATAGACAAAGGCCATAACTACCACAAAGCAGTAATATCAGCTTATGATGACGTTCTATCTGAGAAGTCAGTATTGGGTGTCCCTTTTGGTTGGCAGTAGCTACTTAGTTTTGCCGTCATTGACAGTTAAACCCATTCGCCGAGTCTCAATACTTGGGAAAGCGCAACTGACATTAGGCTACATTCTTCGAATTCCGTCAGTATCATCGGCGTATGCGGGAAATTATACGAACTTTTGAAAAATCGTGCTTCTTGTTTTTGTACGTGAGTTTTGCGCGTGAGTTTTGCACTATTCTTTCAAGAATCATGTTGAAAAAATCGTATGACAACGAAATGCTTTGTCTAAATCATTTTTTGACATCAAAGGTCTCGGTGAGATCTTTACCGACCTTGTTGAAGGAGCATGCATTCTCCATAGTCATCCTGTACAGACGGACGAGTTTGCTTACCCTGTCATCGCAGTGATACAGTCTGAAGAAATATTCTTTCAAAATCCCGAGCAGTGACTGCGACCCTAGTACGAAGTTTCCTAATTAATGTTTACAGCTTTCAGTTCAGGGATTAGTATACGTGGCATTATTTTTTTTTATGTTTTGGTAATCCTTTTGAATCTCATTCCCAGAGCAGTATCTTTCAATTGGTTGAGTTAAACCTGGCTTACAGAAGTAAAATCTCTGATTGCATTTTGTCAGTGCTCCCACTGGTCTTCAATAATTGATGCTAGAAGCAGTGAACCTCTTGAGACATAAAGAGAGAATTAATTGGAAAATGATTTGGAGATTTCTTGTGATATGTAATGCCGTCTGACGACGAAATTAGAAATCGTTTTTTCTTCCTAGAAAGGTATATCAAAGTACTGAAAGAATTAGTCTTAAATGCTTACGGGGGTGCTCTCATTGGACATTAATTGATCTTGATCAATATCTCGAAGCAGAAATCTTAAAGTACTCGTAAAAAAAAAAAAAAACTTATAAAGAACAACTACTTTTTTGTTCTTGTTTTACCCTTTCTTCAGCTATAGTTCCCCGTTGTTCAGGATCATTTTCAAGCTCGATATCGTTGATATCCTGACTTTAGACAGCTACTAGCGATTAAGTGTTTATGGCGAAGCGATTTCGCTTGGTTTCTTTGGTGTTTCGATCCTGGCATAGTGAACATAATGTACACTATTGAGTGTGTATGGCAGGGCGTTTGTGTCTGTTTTCATAAGTGTTTTGTTCGTGACAAACTGAACATCATGCATACCAAAGTAAGACGGTTTTTGTTTTGGAGAATTGGTATATAGTCCGAAAAAAATATTTTAAAATCTTTAAAAAGAGATTTCAAGTTTATCCTATTAATAAAGAACGCAGACATAATGAAGAATTTAATCATTTGCACCAACGTCTCCAACAATTTCACTCATTTTCCCGCACAGTGTGGATGAACGTGTCCATTATGTACGAGTGATTCGCCAAACTGAATCAAAATATTTTGATTTCGGTTTTTCGTCTCTGGCAGTCGCTCGAAGTCGCGCTATTCGCAAGAATACATTGGCATTGACATTTGAGAAAGCACTCTCAACAATAAAAAAAACGTCATCGTCTGTATTCGGCCAACGTATGCCACGGATTCTATGAGATTGTCATTTCCGTCAAATACGTCAACGTCAACCTATCCGGAATCGTAACGAACGCAATGGATTCTATAGGCCGGAGCCTTTATCGCCACATCGCTTCGCCGTGAATACTTTCATATGTATGCATGTATTTAATAGCGAGTCACATCGCATCGCTCTCCTTCACATGCCGGAAACTGTAGATCAATACCGCAAAAAAAGGGCCTGCTTTTGAAGTTGATAACAACCACTATAGTTAATTTGGCAATTTTCATATTATTCTTGTCCGTACCCAAGGCTTCTTGTTGCTTCGTATTTCGTATTTTTTTGGCCGGCAGTGAACCCGACGAGACAACTCCAAACCACCTAGAGGCCAGTTTCATTTTGGTTACCCCTAGGACGAGAAGAAGACCGAGGCCAGTAACCCTGATTAAGAGCTCATCCGGCCCCATCTCTTTTCCAAGACCATGATTCATCTAGGATAATCGTACCAACCTGAGCTTCAAATGTGCCCAAGTAGACCGGATAAGGTCTCATTACTACCTCTCAGCACCCAACCACCACTTATGTTAGAACCTGATATATGTGCAATCCACACGAGTACACAAGTAAAATTTTCAACTTCACCAACATTCATAGTCCCATGGAATGTTCATTCAAATTTTACTCCGAGAAGTACTTCAACTTGCACCGCATGAACATAGTGATGTGTGTTTTCTCCCAAATTACTTAATTAATAAATACCAGTTTGAAAGTGATTTGAGCACAGCAATAACTGGTCGTCCAAACTTCTCTGAGAACTATATCCAATTATACTTACAAGTTTAAACTAGTTACTTTTTAATAAGGTACACGGTCGTTATTTCGTAAATTCCTCTTTTATTACAGACAAGTATACTAAGGTAATTACAACTTCTAAAATGATGCTTTAAAGGCCATCTGCAGCCCTATTCTTGATGTGCTAGGTAGGCAACACAGCGATGACATTTATATCTATGGATGTAGATGCACTCCTTTAAAATAACTGCGTAGCTCTATACTCCAATTACTCTTATTATGCCAACATCTGAGAGGAAAATATCTAGGTTATTCTGGACAAGATGTCGATAACGTTATGGGGTTATTATTATATTGTAAACATAATTGAATGGGTTTGGAGTACTTTCCTTGTATTGGTTTGCCTCCTGTTGGACGTTGTACCTATACATTTAGAATTGATTCTTGAGTGGTAAGAAGTGGGACATCCGTGAACTCGGAATTGTGAATATTTAAAATATTATATTTGACATTTCAAACGCTGTTGAATGTCAATAATGAATACGTTCTTTTGAAGAGCTCAAAATATTTATTTTGTTACTCAATACTCTTTAAGACTTCACTGACTTTGATCCTGATCCAATATGTTCTGAATAGTTGAATTATAAATGAAACCTTTGGCCACTGCTCATCTTTCTTCGTTAGCGAGCTAGAGTCCGAAATGGATCTGGGCCTCACCCAAATCCTTTTCATTTTAGCTAGATGTTAACTCGCTCGACATGTCTTAATGCAATGCAAGCTTATCGATGTAAACATTTCTAACCATGTCAGCGTGAATGTACAGCGCGATGGTGTCATTCTTTGAATTCTCAGCGGAATCCATGTAGACGAAATTCAGCGTTGTGTCGTTCTGTCCGAGCTATTGGTGTTGGGTATCTCTCCCTTCATTGACATAGACTTTATTTTAAGCTCATAAGCCAAACTCATCTCCGTCGCTGCTACAAAAGCTCTCGTAATATGAAGCCTTAAAATTTGTTCTTACAATTTCAACGTCGAGAGTAATATGAAAGGATGAGCCAGCAGAAAGTGTTGATGTTGGCTGTAAATTACTGTCATTCACTGAACTTAATATGGCTGATCTTTTTGACAGATGTTGTATAATCTTCGGCAATTTTGATACAGGAGTCGTTTACTACGCAACAATGTGTTTTTGTTATTCAATTTTTTACGAAAAGGGGCGAACTGTAAAAGTAATATTTCGTACAATTCGTGAATTTTTCGGTCAACAGAATCGCTCTGGTGAGTTCGGAACTCGTGCAATGGTGAAGGGTTTTGAAGAAACTGGTTCGGTATCGGATCAAACTCCATATCAGCATGCCCGACCACCAGGTACACGTCAAAACATTACCACTGTAAGCGAAAGTGTTCAAAACTTGCTAGGCACCTCAGTTCGTCTCCAAAGTCAACAATTGGGCTTCACTTATGCAAATTTTAAAAGTTGACCTTCATTTGCAAGCCTATAACATCCAAATTATCAAACAATTGAATCCTTTGGATCATCTACGACGTCGCCGTTTTCTTAACTGAATGTTGGATCGCCAAAACAATTTTTGAAGCCCAGAAAGTGTCATTTCTGATGACCACAAAACCCATACGAGATTCAAGAAAAACCAATGCATCCCAAAAATATCACTGTATGGTGCGGATTATGAGTTGGCGGCATCATTATCCGTATTATTTTCTTTTCGAAAATGGGGCTGGGGAGACATTTACAGTGAATGGAGAACGTTACCGCAGTATGTTGATCGGCTATTTTTTTTTCAAAATTGAATGAATTGAATCTGGATGATCTCTGGTTTGAACAGGGTGGTGCTACCGCCCAAAAAAAGCCATAAATCGATTAATTTATTGAGTAGGAAATTTGAAGATCACATTATTTCGGTTAGAGGAGAATTTGATTGGCCTTCAAGGTCATGCGATTTGAAACCTTTAGACTTCTTCCTGTGGGGTTAGTGGAAAAGTAAGGTCTATGCCAATGACCCAGCGGTCTCAAACATAACATCCAAATTGAAATTCCGGCCATTGACCCACCTATTCTTCAAAAAGTCATCGATAATTTTGACCTTGGTGTGAAACTTATTTTTAAAAATGCAGTCATATGCGGCCTTAAAATCAATAAACAGTCAGTTAGTATCGTTTTGAAAGCCCCACCCTTTCTCAAGATCTGCCGTGCAGTGGATATCTGGTCGTAGACTTACGTTAAGTGATCTCATAAAGAGATCAATAGCATTTTATACACGTTGTTAGAAAAGACTTATTTCTCTATGAGCCGCTGTTCCTTAAGAACATCTCCGTTTTTAAGAATCGGACAAACGATGCCAAAATTCTATTCAGCATTATTTTTTCAACAGATGAGTTGGTGTATGCTCTATCCCATATCTATTCTCGATGACTTAAATAATTCGACACTCAATTAAAATCAGACAAAGTTGATGTTGATATTTGTCCACGTTGAATGGCCTATTTGTCCAATACCGCTTCTATTCGATATATGGTATTACCAAATTTCTTATTCAAATTTCTGTTGAAGCTCCTCTCTAATTTCTCGATTAAGCGATTCTCTGCACCCCACGTCTTGGTTGCCGAGAAAAAAAAATGTACCTCAACTAATCAAATGAGGCTTCTCTAACACCTTAATGACCACTAGTGGCGCTTAATGCTGCGAGCTTAGGACTTTTCGAAGAGTTTGAAATCTAACAGATTGCAATCGTATTAAGTCAAATTTCTACATTGCTATTATTTGCACGCGTTTCTCTGTTAGTAGCGCCTCGAAGTATTCACATATTAAAAGCATTCCTAATCCTTAGGATCCGAAGGCTTTTTACTACCAACAATATTCTAAATTTCATGTTAATAAACTGGTAATTGTGGTATATTGTGGCCATCATCGATTTTTGGCGCACTTGTTTTCGTCGTTTCCCTACTTGGTTAGTTGAACTCATATTTTATCGATTTAATGTATGTAGGTGTTATACGATTTCTGGTTCGATAATTTTTTTTAACCATTATGCCAAGTCTCTGGGTTAAGACACTCTATTTATTTTCTGATGCAGTATATTATAGTCGTTCTCCCAATTCTGTACCTCAATATTAATCTAATTCCATAAATGTGGCTGTAATATACATGAACGTAATGTATGTAGATATATCTGCTCTTTCTTTGCAGCATTCGCGGAATCCAAAAGAAGGTACCCGGTCAAACCCAGTTTGAAAAATTCGTGTTTTCTTAGTTGCAGCCTCAATTTTATTGCTAGGAATTCCATTTCACAAAAAGTAGTGAAACGTCCTTTCTCAATATAAATCATTGTCTCATGTAGATAATTTTATATAAGAAATATTCCTTTGCTTAGAAAATGCTTATACGACATACCATGTTGAAAGTATGAGCAGGATTTCAAATGTCTGAAGTAAATTTTTGGCGGTTGCTAATAGTAGAAATAGAGTTGCCGCTGAGAGGTGTCAACCTGGCGATACTCGGCGTTGCAAGTGTTTCTACATATCAATTGTGCGGTTTTAATGCTAAAGTTGTTGCCATCGGATACTAGTCGATTTCCATCCGGGCTCGACTTGACAGAATTATAAGCGCGAGTGCTGACTAGTAGACCAATGAATTCCCTAGATCGAATCAGCGGTAAAGTAAGATCCCTGAACATTTGGAACTCAGGCCGGTAACGATTTCTGAGACTTAGTCAGGGTAATAGGAAAGAGACGGTGGCGGATGAGCCCTTAAGGGACCAACGGCAGCGCTCCATCCCTAAACGGATTCGGTTTGACCGTCTTCCCATCATAGAGGTACTTAAATAAAGCTGGTCTCTAGGTTTGGAGTTATGTCGCCGGTCTATTGAAACCAGAACAACGAACTGCGAATCAGCACGTGCAATTTTACCTCCCTTAAAGGGCCACGTGCACTCGAACAACTAGAGGAGGTCCTGGATTGCCACAAAGTAAAAATCGCCGCCATCTAAGAAATGCGATGATATGGGCCCAACGAAACGAAGATGAAAACTGCCACTTTTACTAGGGCTATTGTTATCGACGCAAAAATAGCGCCTGTATTTATACGGTTTTGTTGTTAGAGAAAGCCTTAGGCAAAAGTATTAAAGCAAAATTTTTCCGCATAAGCCTTTTATGTGCACCCAGAGAAGAAAGATGACGACATCAAAGATTACCTCTATAAGCCCTACGAGCAATGCCCTAGATATGACATCAAAATTGTACTCGTCGACTTTAATGCAAAGCTAGGAAGAGAGGGTATCTTTGGTAGTACTTTCTGAAGATATAGCCTGCACGACACTACCTCCGATAACGGATTCAGGCTAATCGACTTTGCGGCAAGCCGAAACATTGTCATAGAGGTCAGTTCCCACATATAGATAATCGCAAGGGGACTTTGAGAACTCCCGATCAATCAACCGTCAACCAGATTGCGATCGACGCAATACACTCCTCCAGTATTATGGATGTCCAAACGTTCTGACTCGGCCCATTATCTTTTCGTAGCTAAGGTACGGTCGCGAATATCCTGAACAGCGCAAAGGAAACCTAATGCTGTGAGATTTCCTAGGGAATATCTCCTAATCTCTCAGAAGATCCAACACTGACAAAAAGCGATCAGAGATGCCGCTTCTGGTGTTCTGATGACGAATGCCGGCAAGCACATGCAGCCAAGCAAGACGAGAAGGGAGATGAAAACGAGCTTCTGAGATGGACAAAGAAGGAGAATAAGAAGCACCGGGTCGAGGGAATTGAGAGATCCTGGTTCAGGAATAACTGAAGTCTATGTGAGACGAACATTGTAGTAGAGTCGCAGTCGATACTGAGGATCTGGAAAAATCGTTTCTGTAGACTGTATAATGACGATGAAGACGAGCGCTGCCAGGCAGAATGAACCTTTCAACCTAGATGATGTAGATCAACAATTCCGGATACTCGACCTGGATGAAGTGAAGATAGCTATATCTAACCTTAAGTCCAACTAAGCTGTTGGAATTGACTTCCCGACTGCCAATTTCTTCAAAGCGGCAGGCGAAGACTTAGTTAAATGCATACACCAACTCATCTGGAAAATGGTCGGACGAAATGTAACCTCAGCATTGTTTGTCGCTCTCTGGCAGATCTTAAGGAAAACCCGTCAACTTAAAATCGATTTACACCACCAATTTATCGACTTTACGGCCTCGAATGACGGCAACTGAAAAAATTAGAGACCCAACATAAGAGTCACAATCTTTCAAAAGTCCGTCCAATTGCTCGCATATCCCAACGTTATTGACAAATTCCGATGTCAGGGGCGCTTTCGCGAGTATTGACATGAATTTTCTATAAATTCATTCATCTTTGATAAAGTAAAACGAAAGGATATCCGTAGGTACCGCTTTTGTTTTGAAATGTTTTTGTAAATAGAAATGTACTTTTTTATAATAGCACTGAACCATCGAGTGAAAAATCGAAATCATACATAAATCCGTTGAATTTAATTTATGTCAAACTCCAGAGGCAAAGCATCTGTTAGTGCCATCAAATTGTTCCCAGCAGCTGCACTATAAAGCTTCTCCGACAAAGCAATGAAATAAGTTAATTAGATAATTGCATGTGTAATAAAATTGACTACAACACAAAAACCGAGAAAAAATCCCAGAGGAAAGTGTCAATCAATTTTATGTCCTCCTAAAAGCTTTTGATGGGAAGTAAAATGCTTTTTAAACGGGTGTATAACTTGTCGTAACAGTAAATTGATTAACCCTCCGGAAACAATAAAAACTAAAACGTTTTAATGGAAATGTCATGTAGGAGAAACGTCGCACTAAATATGAACACATTCCACAAGAAGTCTTGTATGATGTACATCCAATTTCATACGACACTTATGAGGGTTTTATACATATATATCCTTTGATGATGATGTTACTAGAGGACTATTCGAAGGAGTCCACTAAGGGATCACCCACTTCCCACTAGAACATCGTAAAACCTACCATATCTAGAGCAGTATATGGAAAAGGACGATATACAAATGTGTATGAGGTGCATTTCATGTTCCAGATTGACCGTCATTCTAAAATTACAGTCACATGTCTATTTATACTTAATAGTCATAGAGAGTGATTGATAGACAAACCACAGCTATAAATGCACCAACTTCAGTTCACCACGTTCAACTTATGAAGGATTTCCTTCCTTATGGGTCAAGCAAACTACGGACGCTGAGGCTCCATTCGTCAGACATTCTTGCATTCATTCAACTCTTACATTCTACCTGCCCTAAATAGTTCGATCACTAACTTCATGGAAGATTTTGCGAAAGATATCGGTTTCTGAGCTTACGACATCCACCTCTTGCGAGTTAACGATCATAACCGATGTACGTTCAGTGAATACGCCAGAAAAAGTCACACTTCTCTGTGTTTTACGGTCTGCCTATCAATTTTTTTTCCAAGGATTATCCCCGTCAGAACATTACAGTCAAAGTAGAATGCAGAAAGTTTATCGGTGATCCTATTGTGACCTGAGAATTCAGCTCTCTGACTGCGTTCAGTGAAGACCTGCATTTTCAAAGTAGCTTGGAAACAGTGAGGGTTAGCGCGGTTCAGCTCCATAGCAAATGCTGATACTTCATGCACTCCACCGAACCTTCAATATATAGGTACTCAATAGCCATAAAGAATGCGTGTGTCCCCATTGTTAAATTTAACATTGTCATCAGAAAGACACCAGCCCCACATCCGAAATCAGTATTGGGGCCAACCCTGAAGGCACGACTAATTCCTCTTCTAGGCCAGATTCTGGACCAAACACCATTCTTGGGAATAGAGGGAATTGAGTTTACATTGTTTGAGCAACAGGAGATCTGGTGTCAAGACATCAGAGGATATATCCCTAAGATTAGAGTCGCAAGAGAGTCAGCGCGCAAAGTCACCAAAACTCCAAACTTGTACCGAAGACCTCTTTAAACGGAAGATGTCTTTGAGAAAACAACCCATGATGAAAATATCAAAAGCAGAATGATTTATTCGTGCATTTTAAGCAGAGCCAAACTTACTATTGTAGAAGCCGAAGTAGACCATTCCTTGGAGTCTGGTTAAAGCAGCAGCTTTTAAAAAAGCTTAATTAACCAGAGACCCGATGCATACAAGTATGAGACTCTCCTCGGTTGACATGCTCCATTTCTTGCCGAAAGCACCTTTGGACTGCCCATAACCCGACAGGGCCTTTGAGACTTTCAACATTGTTTGTAATGGGTGACCAGAACAGAACGATAGGAAAAACAAATTTAAATAAAACAGCAACAGTGTGTCATTATTTTGAAGCTAGGTTCATTCCATTATGTGCGAAATAGAACAGCATTCAAATGGTCCCCTCGGCTTCGCTGGCAGCGGTCAGTCTAATTTTTGAGTACTCGGTCCAATATGTGCAGCGTTATTCCGGCAATGATGGCCTCGAGCTCGTCGAAAGTGGTTCGCTTGTTAGCGTAGACTAAGGACATGACGTAGCCCCAAAGAAAAAACATAATGAACGCTCGCTGTGAGATGACCCAGTCGCCAAATTTCTCCTTCACAACTTTTTTTTTTTTAAAGAACTTAACATTCTAGAGGGTATGAATACTCTTAAAATGCCGGAGCACGTGTTAAGTTTTTTCGGAAAATGGGATAGAGAAAGAGAGATCTTTGGACTCAGTGGTTGTTTCGCTCCATGGGTGGCATCCAACATTCAATGGGCCGCGGTTGGGATTGAACACCGAACCCTTCGATTGGGAAGTCAATATACTACCACATGAGCCACGGCCACCGAGCGTTGCTTCGATTGTATGGCATATAGCACTGTGTTGTTGGAACCACATCTCAGATATAGCGATATTGTCGAGCATTGTTCAGAGAAAGTCGGTTAACATCGCTCTATACCTGAGATCATTGACGGTAACGGTGTCTGCTTATGATGCTGTGATGCCATTAACTGCATCAAACAGTCAATCTTTCTCGATGCATTGACGCCTGGACGAACACTTGTGGATTGTGTTCACTCCAATAATGGCAATGTTGCTTGGTAGTCAAAAGTGGGCTTCGGCTGTGAAGATGATTTTTTTTAGCTTAAATCCGGATCTCTGGCCAATATTTGCAGCGCCTATTCAGCGAACTTAGGGCGATATCTATGGACGCTGGCTTCAATTCTTGCGTCAGTACAATCTTATACGGATGCACGCTCAATCCAACTGCCCAACTCAGCTGATCGGCGGCTAATCGACATTTCTAGGTCTCCTTCGATACTGGTCACTACTGTGGCTATGTTTTCTTCATTTCGCACCAATCTCTGTCTGGTTTGTGGCTTAAGATCCAAAAGAGTGTAAGCACTCTTAAACTTTTCCAGGGTGCGACGACGAGTTGCCTGTCACCTGAAGACACTGAAGTCATGATAACAACCGATCTCACGATAAATTCACGTTGCGTATTTACGATAATATTTTTTTTTAATTTCCGCATGTTCCGCAAGCGTACAACGATGCATGATGAAATGGCAAACCTAATTGAACATTTTAACAACTAGATGTCATTAGTAACTCTGACAGCTCCTGACACATAACAATTGGAGAAAATATCATTTATACTTAGTCACCTTTTAAAATGTATGCTTGGTCATGAGAAGATTGTTTTCCAGAAAAACCTATGGTAAAACCTTTCACCACGAGTTAAGTCAGACCAGTCAGCTTCCTCTTTCCCGAATATACCAAATCCTCATACTTGATAGGATGGAGGGAAAGCGCATGTTTATATCCATTTCTAAATAATCACGGCTATGGCTAGCTGCGTGAGAGCGTTAAATAATCAGTTGATAAATATACACCATTTCAGTCAAAGCAGGAAGACGCGTTGCTGGCATCAGGTTATCTGCGTAATTCCAGTCGTTTGAGTTCCCCTTCTTGTCGTCTGTGTCGTGCAGTGTGTGTGACATAAGAGTATAAAGTGCTGGAGAATAATTTGCGTTGATAGTAACATGATCAAGCTGGTCGGAGATACAATAATCTGGAGTACGTCATATTCCCTTGCGAGTAATGAGGTGGGAAAAACTTATGCTGTCACTTATCCGCCCCGTAGAAGACTTAATTGCCTAAAGACCGTTTGAAAGGAGAAATGACTTTACGCACGACACTGTTCATTCCTTAGTTACATCGCCAACTTCATCTTGATGGCATATAGGGCATAGTAGTCTAATATTTTTCGAAATTAGTTATGATGTACATTGTGGTACTCCTAGGATCTTCTTGCCTTTTACGCCCCAATACAAATAGATGATGTTTCCATTCTCTGCACCAGACACCTAGACAAATTTCATAGTATTTTTGTTGACGCAATGTTCCATTCGTAAATGATGGGCTTCTTTAAACATCTGTTATGGTAAAGACGGCGATGGCGCGATAGTTAGCTCATTAGACTATCACGCAGAGCGTCTGTGTTCGATTCTTGGCTGGGTCATCAACAATTTTTCAAATCGCCATTATCCTTTGGGCGGGTAATGGCAAACTACAAAAAGTAAAAATTGCCTACGAAAAAGCTTCTAAGGAGTGCCGTTCGGACTCGGCGATGAACCGTAGGCCCCGCTCTGATGTGACAAAAATGACAACATGAGCAATACAAATGAGTGTCAAGAAGCTAGGCCATGGCCATACCGAGCTGCCAGCACCACAGTGTTTTTTTTGGACAGCACTGTGTTTTGTAAGAAGTGGATTCTATTCGACGAATGGTTCCCGAATTAGTTACGTTATAAATAGCGTTAAATATACAATTATATTCCTGAGAAAGTCTATGACAAAGAAAGAAACAACCAAGAAGTGATTATTTACGAATTTTGAAAGAGTGTAGGATATACTCGTAGAATGGAGCCTTGTGATCCACCAATATTTATTAAGTGATTATAATACATGAAGTGCTCCCAGACAATTTTCATTGAACTTCTCGAACGGAAATTTTCAATCCAACAAAGGAAAGCATCGACCCGAAATGCATCCATTTCATAGTAACCTCATTTTCATTGCTCTCAATAGATTGCTGTAGGTTTTGATTTTAGTACAATTAAGTCCACAGTGCATCTACTATGCAAAAACCGTATTGCCGGTCACTGATAAGTTCTCCTTATGTAAGATAATCTATGAGCTAGTGGTTTATTCGAATTTCCATGACCTTGTACAGGGGGACGATATACGAGTATGTTTTCATTTGCGTGATAGGCTAGAGAAATGTTGTTTCCCACTTCATCGGAAATATTCTAAAAAGTAGAATTAATGAAAAAAGTATGAATTTGGTTGCTCCTTCTACTAAGATACTTTAATATTTGTTACCTCAAATGTTGGTCTTGAAATTTATACGTTTAGAAGGCATTGGTCATCTGCAAATATTATTGTTGATGTAAATTTCATAATACTGCTAAGATGAAAGGAAAGGTATTGCATCTACTATGCGCATCAGCCTTTCATTGGTTTGCATCCAATCTTGGCTGCCTATGTATTGGCCTGGAAAAATCCATTTCATTCATGCATCACGCTTCGATATACAAAAATCTAAAAGTCTTAAATCAAGAAATGTATTATATTTTTCTCTCATCTGCTGAAAAATATCAACCATCTCCATACTAAACAACTATTTACTCCCCATTGCATGCAAACTTATCCCTCTCCACACTGTTTTGTACCGTCAAAGCCAATTGAAGCAATTACATCTTCTGCAATAACGTAAGACGCTTAAACTGTTAAAGTACTTACTGAATTATTAACGGAAATTTTTCAATCTTATTACTGCAGTGCGCCTTTTCTTATTTATTACAATTTAATCGTCAGTTCTGCCTTGAGCTCAAAAAGCGAAAGAAAAAAATCTCTTACTCTGGAATGACTATGTGTATTCATCTTCAGATATCTGGTATCTGGGATGTTGTATTTCAAAGAGCACGGCAGCAAAAATCAAGAATTCTTGAACAGGTGCACTCTAAAGATAGCAGTGACGTGCTGGATTTAATTTTCAGAATGGTATCCTCACTTTGCTTAAGGCAAGGGAACGAGAATTTGTGAGGATTTTAAATCGTAAATAAATTTCATATGCATTGTTATATGATATAAGGACACAAGATACCACATTATTTTAGAATGAAGCTTGAAGAGATTTTCATGACTGTACGAGTTGCAAGTTCTATGAATAAAATTATCCCAATTACTCGTACATTAGGTTGAGCTGTGCAAATGAATTATTCCAACTGCAGTTAAGATTACGTGATATTTGAAGAAAATGTGATTTAGCCCTTGACGGCGATACTCGTACCTGTTTTTCTATTTCAACAAATCAGTTGAAACTAGTTAAATATACTCGTAAGTACATTGCGTTTCAAACACTTTTATGTGGTGGCCAGGACAAACGTAGCTAATAATATAACTTTTTTGTATTTTTTACAGATATGAGGTGCTAGTCGTTTATCATCCGACTGACATTTTGAGAATGTACTTGTAATAAGCGTTTGCTTAGACGATGAAGAAGGAAACGATTTAAGTAGAGATTTTGATTCTAACCCTGAGTATTAATAATTAAAATGCACATGGGACAGATTCGGAGAAATCCATTCCTGAAATGGAAAAAGACTAAAATTTCACTGACCACAAGGCCTGTTCAAATGAAGACTTTAAAGATTCAGTTACAAATTTTTAACAAATTTTTTTCTTTGAGAATCACTGCATATACAAATCGTTCGGTCTACACTAATACTGTACGTCTTTCCAAACCGAAGAATCAGCTATTCATAAGGCAGCTGCTCGGTTGAGACTTAATTTCATAAGTAAGAATATTGTAATAAACTAAAATAGTCAAACACCATTCAGACCCCATCAAACACCATAAATTTAAGTTAGCAACTCAATTAAATGGTTACGTTAAAATATGATACCGTGTTTCATCACACAAACAATAGGACCGTAGCGATCCCTGTGGAACCAATTGAATTAATCTTCAAAAGGCAAAAGCCTTAAAATTCTTCTTGGTAAAACATCAAATTTTTTTGCAAAAGCCAAGAAGGCCTTTGAAATTCATGCCGTCTATTTCCTCTAGATTTTCAAAAAAGTATTTTCTTAAAAATTTGTTTCGACTACGCGATATTGCCACGCATTAACACAGTATGTGTGTTATGTACTCAACCACTTGCATGCTGCCCTTTTAAATATTTGTGTCTGTCAGAGCACTTGGCACTATAAGCAGCATAAGAATTCACTTGGACATCTCCAATGTACGAGGGCGGGTCAATAAGTCCGTGACTTTTTGAATTTCTGACCTCTTTACTGAAACAGCAACACTGCTCCTGTCAACAGGCATCTGTCAGTTGACTCCTGTCAAATTTACTCACTAATTTGAGGAGAAAATGGAAAAAAGTGAATTTCGTGTGCTTATTAAGCATTATTTCTTGCGAAAAAAAACCATTACCGAGACCAAGGCTAAGGTTGATAAATACTATGGGGACTCTGCACCATCGATTTCAATGGTAAAAAAGTGGTTTACTGAATTTCGTTGTGGCCGTACAAGCACTGAAGATGCCGAACGTCCTGGACGCCCAGTTGAGGTCTCTATACCCGAAACAATCGAAATATTTCACGATATGGTGTTGGCCGACCGAAGATTGAAAGTGCGAGAGATTGTGGAAGCCGTAGGGATCTCGCATGGCTCAGTGGTTTCAATTTTGAATGATCACTTGGGCATGGGAAAGCTTTCCGCAAGATGGGTGCCGCGTTTGCTCACAGTCGACCACAAACGCATGTACAGTTGCCATGGCAAAAATCCATGAATTGGGCTATGAATTGCTCCCTCATCCACCCTATTCTCCAGATTTGGCTCCGAGCGACTACTTCTTGTTCCCAAACCTGAAGAAATGGCTTGGTGGAAAAAGATTTGACTCTAATGATGAAGTCATCTCGCAAACAAAGGCCTATTTTGAGGACCTCGACAAATCATTTTTTTTGGAAGGTATAAAAAAATTGGAGAAGCGTTGGACAAAGTGTATAGAGCTCAAGGGAGACTACGTTGAAAAATAAAATTATTTTTTTATCAAAAAATCTGTGTTTTAATCCAAAAGTCACGGACTTATTGACCCGCCCTCGTATCATCACGCAATGATGTGTTATTCGAAGACATTAAGTCTTCTCACAACTCTTTCTGGAGCCTATACGTATATTGCTCTCCTTTTCTGTCTGAACAACCAACAAGTCTCTTTTGCTTTTTTGCAGGGCTTGTGTATTCACTGTATTACTATATTTGCCTACGTGCATATTAAATCGACCCATGAGTTTCTCATTTTTTTGTATTTGTATTTGTATTTAGATTAAAATTGCATTAATACTACAAGATAGGATATCTTTTAAAAGCACAGTTTTCCAGACGTTACAGATTATACGAGATATTAACAACTAAGATACATTTTGAGAATAATTAAGATAATATACAAAATAAAATAAAAGGGATAAATAAAGAGAGATGAAAGTAAATAAATAAATAAGTAAAAATTATGTTATAATTATTACATTAAATAGGAAGAAAAGTCATGTCTAAGTTAGGATGCGATTATCGGAAAGATGAAGGAAAAGCTTTTTCTGAAAGACGGCATAAGAGTTGATTACCTGCAATTCATGTGGAAGATAATTCCAGGCGCGAATTGCAGATACAAAAAAGGATCGCTCTCCAATGCAATGTGTGAATGAAGGTATAATTAGTTTTTTACCTCTATTAGATTGTGCAAAATGAAGGATTTCAAAAAGATAACTAGGAGATTTAGTTTGTATAATTTTAAATAGTTTTAATATGTTGCGGAAGTTTAAATACAGATTAAGATTCAGACCGTAAATTGAGGATGTAAAAGTGGATACACTACTGGACCTAGGAATATTATAAATAAAACGGATACAGTCATTAAACGCAACCTTTAGTCTATTCTTACAAACAGAGTCAAGACAAGGGAACACAGAACAATTAAACAAAACGTAAGGCATTATAAGCGTTTTAACTAATCTTGTTTTTACGAGGTGATGCAAGTAGTTCGTCTAGTATCGCAATCGGCAGAGTCCACTATAAACTTTTTTCAGGGTGTCTTTTATAGCATCACAACATGTAAATGAAGAGTTAATATGGAAACCAAGGTATTTAACAGAATTTACAACTTTAACGAGGCTGCCATCAAGGACAACAGGTGAAAAATCATTTGAACAAAAGTCATTATTTGAAAAAAACAATGCAAACTGTCTTGTCGGGGTTCAACTTCAATTTGTTAGCTTTTGACCAGTTGGATATGTTATCAAGATCTTCATTTACTCTAGCTTCATTCACTCTAAAATGTGAATTTTGCAATTCTTAACAATACCTGGGATTTCATTGTTAAAAAGGGAGAACAGAAGTGGTCCCAGAACAGACCCTTGCGGAACGCCTTCGTGAATGATTTTAGAGTTTGAGTAGCCAAGCTCTGTGGCGACCGACTGTTCTCTTCTCCTTAGATAACAGCTTAGTAGCTTTGTGGAGGAGTCTGAAAAATTAAAACTATTTTTAACCTTTGTTAGTAATAAAGAGTGATCAAAACAGTCGAAGGCTTTGGAAAAGTCTAGAAGAACTGCTATACAGATATCGTTACGATCTAAAGCAGATCGAATATCAGTAGTCACTTTTAGAACAGCAGATTCACAACTGTGTTTGCTTCGAAAACCGGATTGCCATTTCGAGAGCTTATTACTACTCGTATCATCCAGGAATTTCTGTAATTGGAGAGATAAAACCTTTTCAAAAGCTTTTGACAAAAAACACAAAATACTAATTGGTCTGTAGTCGGCAGGACATTTTGGACTAGTCTTTTTGGGTATAGGAATAATTTTAGCTATTTTCCAACTATCTGGGAACTGGGAGCTGTATATACCGTAATTAAATATATGATGTATGTAGCAAATAACATGAGGTAGTATAAGCATAAGAAATCGAGGTGATATACCATCAGGTCCTGTGGCATTAGATTTAACAGAGTTAATTGCTTTGAATACATCGAATTCAGTAATACACTGAAAACCGAAATTAGGACCCAAAGCAGGAGAACACAGATCTAGGTTAAGAGGAGTGGGATCAGGAGGATCCAGAGAAAAAAACGCACTCATTTCATTCGGGGATAATGAACACATGGATATTTTATTATCAGTCACTACACCCAGACCTTTCAGATTCTTCCACAGTTGCTTAGACCCTAATTTAGGATCAAGTTTCTTTAAAAAATAAGACCTTTTAGAGTTACGGATACGAGTTGTAACTTCGTTGCGTACAATACAGTATTGTTGTCTATTTTCCAGTGTAGGATTTCGTTTGAATTTCTTAAAAATACGCTCACGCTCAGCAATCTTACGTTGAATTTCGTTACTATACCACGGACAAGAACAAGACCTAACACGCTTAGTAACAACTGGAACAAAATTATTATATAAGGAGTTGACTAGATTATTAAAGATTTCAACATTATCACTTATATTGGCCGTTAGATATATGTTGTGCCAATTTAAACTATAAAGCGTGCGCGTGAGCCTTATAAGATTGATGTCCTTAAACGATCTAAAACTAAAGGTATTATCACAGTTGTATCTATCTATATTAAAGTAGATGGATGTAGTTTTAGTAATGTGTCTTGCAGTTCCGCTAAATTTTCCTCAATGAAACAGTGAGGGGGCGAATACACTACAACAAGGAGCATTTTATCATGTGCAAAACTGACTTCTAAACAGTAAAATTGTATAATAGACTTGGAAGACTCATACATAAATTTTGGTTTAAAACAGTTTTTCGCATAAATACACATACCACCACCCACCCTTTTTTTACGGTCATTTCTAAACAAAACAAAATTAGGAATTTTCACCATTTCTGACAGTATATCACAGTTAAGCCAAGATTCAGAAACCATTAAAATGTCAATCTTTGAAGTACTAAATAATTGGTGCAAGACTCTATATTTAGATCTCACACTTTCAGCATTTATATGACAAATATTGATGCCCTGATTTTATTCACAGATTACATTGAGAACGGTCCTTATATTATCAGGATGATTCAAACTCATAAAATGAGGATGTATATATATAGTACATACCGCCTTTAGATAGCAACAGGAACGAAAACAGCATCATTTGGGACGGGTTTGAAAGCCAATAGACATGGGACGGCCTACATACTAGGATTCTGGGTGCATCAGATTCTTCGAAAGATTAAGTGAAACTCGATTGAAAAAAGCCTGCAACTGGCTTTGTCTCTTCCGATCCATTACGGATATTCGTATTCGTATCTCGGTCATAATAAGACAACCGTCCAAGTCGATGTTAACTGCTCGTAACATTTGGACCTTACGCCAATCGCAATATTTTTAATTATTTTTCAAACTTCTGATTAACCAGTTGCTAGATACAGTTTGTCGGAGCTATGGTTAGGCTATTAAGTTAT
The DNA here is from genome assembly GCA_928272305.1 of Volucella inflata. NCBI lineage: Eukaryota > Metazoa > Arthropoda > Insecta > Diptera > Syrphidae > Volucella > Volucella inflata. The sequence continues at coordinate 76,868,204 of OV743717.1, read as the reverse complement.
CAACTACCTTCCAAATGAAGTTAATAACTCTACCAGGAGGAGAATCCCCAAGTTTAATGGTGTCGAGCTATTTCCTGAAGTTTGTATTTCGTTAAAAACTGGAGAGTCACATATAATGTGTTTAGCTGTTTTGTCTTCTTTAGGACAAAGTACGGAGAGTCGACTAGTCCTATTTTGTCGAGGTGATATCTGAAAACGTGATGTTCTTTAAGGTCTCACTAGATTTCTGATGTCGTGCCGGCTTGAACTCATACAACTTTTGGCCTGGAGTTTGTCTTAGACCTGAAGTCTCTCCCTAATACGAGATGCATTTTGAGAGCTCCCAGCAGTATATGGCTAAATTAACTGATTTTTTAGATGTACAGCAAAAGGGTTCAGGTTCGTTGAAAAGGGTCTATGATCCTATTCTGACCAGTTCGTCTGCCTTTTCTTTGACATCAATTGCCTTAAGTCCAAGAACCCACCATAGTTTGGTCTTGTTCCTTGAGCCTAGTTTTTGAAGAGTTTTGAAGCATTACATGACTGAATTAGAGTCAATGCCCCACACATTTATAGATGCTTGACTGTCCGTAAATAATATGTATATTTGCACCTATGATACCAGAGTTGTATATCAGATTGGCGCATTGAATGGCATGTAGTTTGGCTTGGAGTACGCTAGGACTTTTACCCATAGCAATTAATGCTAGTTTTTGCTCCATGTATTTCAGCTCCCATTCCCGTTTCCATTTAAGAATCATCCGTGTACCACTTTATTCCGTTTTAGTGGTGGGTTGTTGCTGACCCATGCTTCTTTGCTGGGAATCTCCGTGGAGTATAATGTGTTTGGAAGGTGGCCTCTTACCGCCCAGATCATGTCAAGTTCTGGTATTTCAAAGAGGTCAAGATCTTAAGGTCCGGGTGGTCACAAAGATCCAGCTCTTTGTTTTGTACCGCACTTGCTGAGCTGCGTAAAACCGCTTTGTTGATAAAAAAAAGTATAGGGGCTTTAGTCCTATTATTGCTTCTGTAGAAGCTGTGGGGCAGGTCTAAAAGGCCTTTAAGGCTGATACTGATGCCAAAATCAATGCCGATGAAGTAGTAATCATTACTTGCGGCTACCCGACTTTCTAGCATCGCTTTGATCTAATTTATGATCGGTTGATCGATCTTCCTCCGGAGCAAGGCTTTTAATATGGAGTCATTTCCCGTAATATCGAAGGACCTCTATGTCCAGAAACGCGCAGAGTGCAAATTCCATGTTATGGAAGCAGATTTTTATTTCTGCTATCAGCTTAAGCTGAGCTCATATAATCAATCCAGTTTACAGTTTTTTGGTCAGATTCTTTTATGAATATCAGAAACTGAAAACCGTATACAAGCTTGTGTCCGTTTCCGGAGGTGATGTTTTGGAGGATGTACCTCCAGACCGTTTATAACAAAGATGTTTTTTTTCTAAGTTAGGGTTATGGATGAGAGTTACATATGTATGTCTGCTTTCTTGTAGTCGAAGATATTCATTTCGCGACAGCACGCGTCCCGTTAAGGGTCCAAACATACCACGGGCATTCCGAAGATCATTCTTCTTGAATTGTCTGCCATGATCATTAGCAGTAAATCTGTTATTATCCTTCTATTCTACATGAGTAAGATTGAACTATTGCTATTCTCCTGATAGTAAACTTGATTGTTGCTTATGAACTTGAGTATTCCAAGCTTCAAGACAGTCAGCAGTTTCCCATTCGACCGCTTCGCAGATCCCCAGGTTCGGCTGTTCACGATCATGGAATAATCTTAAAAATCCTGCTGCTATAATTGAGCTGCACTTCAAGTTGGATATACACCATATACCATACCACCATATACTTAGTTTATACCTCATTTACCCTGAGACCAATTCCAGCCGCTCCCGCTGCGATAGCTACGAATGCCTCATTGACGTCGTCCAATAACATCGATTTCATCAGTGTACGCAAGCAATTGGAAGACTTGTAGAGAATCGTTCCCTTTCTATTGGCGAGTGATTTCTGAACGATTCTCTGTAGAAAAATGTTGAAAAAGTCACATGACAGCGCATCGCCTTGTGTCAAACCTTTTTTAACATTGAAGGTCTCGTTTAATTCGTTACCGACCTTAATGAAGCAGCGAGTATTCTCCATCGTTTCTCAAGAATGCCGTAACTAAACATAACGTTATACAGCTCGTCGCTATGCACGTTGTCAAAGGCGGCTTTAAAGTCGACAAACAGGTGGTGGGCGTCGATCTCGAATTCCAGAGTCTTTCCCAAGATTTGCCGCAGTATGAATTTTTAATCGAAGATAGACTTCCCTGGCCTGAAACCACCCTGATATGGACTGATATGAGGTTGCTCATTATCGGTTTCAGGCGATTGCACAATACGGCAGAAAAAGCTTTTGTAGGGGATGTTCAGATGCAGCAGTCGAAAGGATCTCCTTTTTTGTGGATCGAGCAAACAATGCTGAGGTTCCATTCGTCGGGCATGTTGTTTCTTGACCATATCTTGCAGATGAGCTGGTGCATGTTCCTAACCGGGTCATCCGCAGCTGCTTAAAATTGCTCATTTAGAAGCCTCTCTAGGCTAGCAGCCTTTTTTGAGTTTCGTCTCGATATCGCTATCTTAACTTCAACCCGGTCAGATGGACAGAATTCTCTGCTATCATCGTCCAGTGTTGATGGGTCTCTGTTATACAGTCTGCAGAAATGGTCTTTCCAGATTTTCAGCACCAACTGCGATTCTACTACTAGGTCTCCGTTTTCGATCTTGCAGACTCCCGCTCTGACTTAATAGCCCTGCCATGTTCTTTTTAATCTTTGATAGAATGTTTGAACGTCATTCCTGGCGTACCATCTCTCCATTTCCTCGACCACGTGCTTCTCATGTACTTTGTTCTTTCTTCTAAGAAGTCTTTGTTTTCTCCTTCTTTTCTGTCCGTAGAGCTCACAAGCCGTTCTCATCCTGCGATGCTGACCTGCTCGGTATACCTTTTGTCTTTGTAGCGGCGCGGCGGTTTGAAAGCAGTTACGTCAGATGCTGCTTCTCTAATGGCTCGTTGGCAGCATTCCCATTTCTATTCTATGCATTGTATAGGTGGTCCTGGATTTTGAGAGAGTTTGAGCGAAACGCGATCAGCAAAGATTCTAGCAGCCCCTTGCGATTACAGTTTTTTAACGTCGAAAATGAGTGGTCTACTCAATTTTGTTGTGCTCGTGATATCCACACCTGTACCCTGACTGCAACAATACAGTGATCCGAGTCTATGTTGGCTGTTCGGAACGTTTGGAGGGGTGTCCGTCGGAGACCGCCAAGTCCCTTTATGAATGTTGAGTGTGTGGGAACCGGGTAGTGTCCGCTATGAGTTTGCGTCCCGTTACGAAATCTAGAACCTGAGTTCGTTTTCAAATCTGCAGGATTTATTTCTCACTGACGCGCTTAAAAACGTCTTCTTTGCCCAGCATAGCATTCAGCTCATCCTTTTCCCCTGTAGGGGCGTGTATACAAATTAGGCTGATAAGTGATGTTCCCGAATTTGGCCTTGATACATATTGTTACTAGACGTTTGCTCACGTGCCGGCAGTTAAAGACTCTTTGCCTAAGTCTGCCGTGGATAAGAACTCCGCTTTCGAAAAAAAGCTGTCTTTTCCCTTTGTAGCAGTCGCCGTGTTTTTTTAGTTTTTGTTTGCATGGCGATGGCGCGATAGTTAGCTCATTGGACTATCACGCAAGACAGTCTGGGTTCGATTCCTGGCTGAGTCACCAACAATTTTTCGAATCGCCATCACCCTTTCGGCGGGCAATGGAAAACTATCGAAAGTAAAACTGCCTGCGAAAAAGCTTCTAAGGACTGCCGTTCGGACTCGGCGATAAGCCGTAGGCTAAAGATGTGACTAAAATGACAACATGAGCAACACGAATGTGTGTCAAGAAGTTAGGTCATGGCCCATACCGGGCTGCCAGCGCCGCAGTGTTATTTTTTTTTGTTTGCAGTTTTTCATCCGTCTTTTGTCTGGCTCATCCCATCGCTCGGATTGTGGTAATATCTGCTTTATAGAAGTCTAAGTCCTACGTGAGTTATTCGGCTGCACGCAGTTTATTAAAAGACATTACATTCCAGGTGCAGACCCGAAATTCGTTGTCCTTTTTGAGTTTGTTGGGCTCTTAAACATTGTATCTGTCGGTATCCAAGGTTGTGTCTGAACCAGTATGGAGTATGCGAACTGGAATTCACAATGCTGTGCTATTGCAAATCCGACTTGTATACAATCAGACTAAGCACCATCATCGTTAGTTCACTATAAATAGCTATCCAGGAGACATGAGATGATGCGATTTTACCCACCATTTCAGTATGATAATAGTTTTTTGGGTGAACATTTAAAGCAATATTTTAAATTCTAAATATGGTTAAAGGAAACAGAGGGAGATTACCATGATGACCACAATATCCAATTACCTAGTGTTGGCACTTTGAAAGTTTACATTTTCCTCTTTACTCGTATACGACTAACACGAGTCGTCGTACAGAATTACATGGAAATTAGCCAAGGTGTCAAATTAAATGGCTTAACGAATTATTCTGACGAAGAGTGTAACTAACATACCTAGGACATGCAAAGAAATTGAAATAGGCAGTTTCAAGGATACGAACCCTTTCAGTATTTTGTTCTTCTTTGTGTTGAATCGACATCCGAATATATTATCCTTTGTTGGGTATTGAAACATGTCAATCTACTTGTAAATGCCTTTTTGTTTCCGAGGAGGTTTACAAAAGAGAAAAGGGTTACATGTTGTGGTTGCCAACTTGAATGATAATGTAATTTTTTTTTCTTTAGGCTTCAGAGAGTTTATCATTTGTTCGGCTTGGTTTGCCTGTTATGATGTTTATGCAGATTTTTTGAGGTTATTGGACGATTAAATTATGCCAATTTACTTGTCACACCAAACACTTCTGGGTTATGTGAACTTTTAGGGCTAGAAAACCAACATAAAAATGATCGGTGTCCAATAAAAGCTTCATACCATCTATAATATTTGTATAGAAAACACACGTTTGTTGTATAAAAGTGATACGAGATTTTTTTTTTCGAGATATTCTTCAGCACTAGGTATACATTTTCCTATCTCTCTGACAATTTGTAGATGGCATACCAAGAAAAACTGCTGCTCTTTCGAGGCAAAGCAGTCATCAAGCCATGTTCGTACATTTTTGTACGAAATGAATTGCTGCTCAGCAAGTGTTAGTCATGTCGATGCAAATAATAAGCCAAGTTTGGAGAGTGTGGTGCCTGCAAGAGACTTTACCAACAAAACGCCTCAAGGGCTTCCTTTACCAGTTTTTCTGTGTGCAATTGTGCATCATCGTGAAGCAAAGGCACTTTGTGTTTTGATATTCTGGTTTTTCACACAAAAGCTTGATTCAAATCGATCATTTGCTGTCGACAACATTCAGTATTAAAGGTTTTACGAAGTTTTAGCAGCTCATTATAAATTACAATTTTCTTACCTTACCAAACACAAAGCATTGTCTTCAGTCTATAGCAATTTGACCATGCATTCGATGTCGATGGAACGAAATAACTGGAGATACCCATGATGTGTTTAAAAGATAAATTGGCTGAGGTCCCGTTCCCGACGGACTTTTGTTTACGCGTGAGTTTTACACTATTCTTTCAAGTATGATGTTAAAGAAATTGCATGACAGCGCATCGCCTTGTCTAAATCCTTTTTTTACATCAAAGGTCTCCGTGAGATGTTTACCGACCTTGGTGGAGCAGCGTACATTCTCCATCGTCATCCTGCATAGATGGACGAGTTTGGCAAAGATGCAGAAACTAGACATTGCTCTGTATAACTCGTCTCTATAGATGCTGTCATATGGTGCCTTAAAATCGATAAATAGAGGTGTGCATCGATCTGAAGCTCAAGGGTTTTCTCCAAGATCTGCCGCAGTGTGAATATTTGATCGATGGTGGCCACACTGATATGAACCTATCAGGTTGTTGACGAACGGCTTCAGGCCTTCACACAATACGACAGATAAGATCTTGTATGCGATGTTAAGGAGACTGATGCCTCTGTAGTCGGCGCAGTTCAGAGGGTCTCCTTTCCTGAGGATTGGACAAACATTGCTGAGGGTCCATTCAATCGGGCATTCTTTCGTCCGACCATATTTAACAGATGAGTTGATGTATGCTCCTTAAGAAGTCATCGCCTGCCGCTTTGAAGAGCTCGGCAATCAGGCCATCCGCTCCAGAAATTTTGTTGGACTTAAGCTTAGATAAGTCCAGCACTTCATCCAAGTCGGGTGGAAGGAACTGTTGGTCGTCATCGACCAGGTTGGAAGGTAGATTCTGCCTGACAGCGGTATTTGTTTCGTCGTCGGCGTTATACAGTCTACAGAAGTAATCTTTCCAGATTCTCAACATCGACTGCGACTCTACTACGATGTTCCCTTGTTCGTCTCCACAGGGTTCGGTTCAGGGTTTGTGTCCGTTGCATGTTTTTTTTACCTTTTGGTAAAACTTCAGAATCTTATTCCTAAAGAAGCATCTCTCAATTTTCTCGATGGCGCGCTTCTCATCCTCTTTCTTTTTCCTCCTGCGAAGCCGGTGTTCGTCTCTCCTCTTCCACTCACAGAGCTCGTGAGCAGCTCTAATCGTTTTTTGCAGTGCCGCATTGCGTGCTTTTTGCTCAGCTGCATATGCTAGCCGGCATGCGTCATAAAACCAGGGGTTTCGTTAAGGTGGTCGAGTGGAACCTAGCACATCAGATGCGGCATCACTGATGGCTTTTTATCAGTGTTCCCTCTGATTTTTAATACTTGTTACTGGCAGAAACAAAGGGACCTCTTAAGAGATAAAGATAGACTCGATCGGAAGAGGATTTTAGGAATTCTTTCAATTATAACCGTCTAACTTCGAGATTCCAATTATAACCGTCTTCTTTCGAGCTTTTCTTGGCGTTTTCCAGAATATCCGCAACCGTACCATGGCTAAAACAAGGTAATGTTAGCTTGAATCCGTTAGCGGAGGTGGTGTCTTCCGACAGTGCCCTCTCTTCCTTGTTTTGCATCATTGATGACAATTCTGATGTCATAGCTAGGGCATTGCCCATAGGTCTTGATCAAGGGCTCATAGCTCTTTTTTCTCGGTGGGGAATATGCGCATATCAGGCTTATGTTGGCAAATTTAGCCTTGAAGAGGATTGCAACGAGGCGCTCGTTCACATGCCGGAAACTCAAGACTTCTTGCCTTAGTCTGCCTTCAACAAAAAGTCGCATCCAACTAGGTGCTGCTGTTATCGTCGATAGCAATCGCCAGAGTAGATATCGCAGTTTTTCATCCTCTTTTTTCCCGGTCACAGTTTGATGGTAATTACATTGCCAGCTAGGGCCATCTGTTGGCAAATTACGGTTTCATATTTACAAAATTGGCATACTGAGAACAAAAAGTTTTGCCTTTTGAAGTCTTTCTTCAACTCCTATTGCCATAAGCAGATTAAGAGAATTACGAACAGGAAATTGGAATTCTGTAGTTCGAATATGGGCTCTAACTTTATAAATGAGCTTAAATTATTGGTTATGCTTATTCGCGCAGTTAGATTGTCGATTTTTAAGAGATTTCCTGCATTTATAACATGCAATCTTGTGGGCAAGCTGACTAAAATAAAATTGGTCAGCTATTTGACAGCTTTGCAAGACACTACCTAACAAATGCATACATATCCGTCTGTGCAGAATTTTATCAAACGATTCCATATTACTTGGATTAGTGTATAAAACTAAAAAAAAAACACTGTGGCGCTGACAGCCCGATATGGGCCATGGCCTAGCTTCTTGACACTCATTTGTGTTGCTCATGTTGTCATTTTAGACACATCTGAGCGGGGCCTACGGTTTATCGCCGAGTCCGAATGGCACTCCTTAGAAGCTTTTTAGTAGGCAATTTTACTTTCGGGAGTTTGCCATTGCCCGCCGAAAGGTTGATGGCGATTTGAAAACTGTTGGTGACCCAGCCAGGAATCGATCCCAGAATGTCTGCGTGATAGTCCAATGAGCTAACTATCGCGCCATCGCCATCGTATATATAACTAACGTTTTAATTAAGCTATCATTATGGAAAGAGTAATTTTGTTTTTCACAGCAGGAAGCACAAAAATCACTCAGTTCAGCAATTTTTGACAAACCCTTATTACTCAATTGCCTTTTTTGACTTTTGTTACATCTAATGAGATGTCATTATCACATTTAAAAGCGAGCCGAAGTATACAATGTTTCTGACTTCCTCAAATCAACAGAAGTCCGAGACAGAATGTTCCATTACTCGTGAGCGCACCAATGAAAGATCACGAAGTTCTGCCGATGGCGTTAATGTACCATTCACAACATTCTTAAGTATGCTGTTGAAAAATGTACATGATTTTGCATCATCTTGCTTAAAGTCTTTTTTGTCATCAAAGGTCTCTAAACGATAGTTTTCGATCTTTTAGAGTAGGGAGCTGTCTGGCGAAGACATCCTTGTAGCGTGTAGGGCGTACGGCTTAACCGTCTTAAATACAATGTTTATTAAACATCAACGACATCTCATCACCTATAGCAGCGGAGGCCACGAAACGCAAATAGATTATCACCTCTGCAAAATGTCGATGAGAAACCGTGTTAAGGACTGTAAAGTAATACTTGGAGAATCGCTAGTAAGCCAACACTCTGCTCTCGTCTGCTCATTACAGAATTTTTCACAGCGGAACCACCGAAAACACGGGCATCGTTTGGAAAGCCAAAAATCCGGTGGTATAATTTATCGAAGGAACGAAGCGCAAGATTTATCGCACTGGCTAAAGAAGTACTTCAAAATATAAATGGTATAGCAGAATCACTTAGCCCGCAAGAAATGTGGAACAGCATACACGAGAAATGCATAACACTCGCAAAGTCCCATCTGGGGACTATATCGAAATACCATTACGTCGGCAAAGAGACATGGTGGTGGAATGACGAAACCAAACGAGCTGTGGCCGACAAGAAGAGTGCATTCCAAGCGTGGACAAAATGCGATCGGAGCGACGATATCGAAAAAGCTCGACTGGCTCTTGAATACGAGCGTCTTAAAAAGATCGCAAAGAAAGTCCTGGCTCGAACTCGAGCGGCAGAAGCGGAAAACCTGTACCAGGAGTTGGAACAAATATCCTCACGATCGGCGGATAGAAGACAAGCTATCCAAGAAGTTCAAACGTCGTACAGTACTAAAATGCCAAATATTTTTAAGCTCGCTGCACAGAGGAGAAAAAATTCAATGGAAATAACCTCGCCGAAATACATCAAAAACGCAGACGGTCGCTTACTAACAAATGAAAAGGAAATTTGTGACCGGTGGCTTGAATACTGCAAGGAGTTGCTTAACAAACAGTTTCCACGTGATATCGTGCCGACAGCTAGTCTATTCGAGGAGGAAGTTTCGGACTTTTCAATCGAAGAAATAAGTATAGCAATTGGAAAAATGAAGCGGGGGAAAGCGGCGGGACCAGACAGCATTCCATCAGAGTTTTGGTTGAAGATGGAGGGGATCGGCAGCGTTTGGCTATCGAAACTTTTAAATAAATTAAAATGTGGACAACCTATGCCGAATCAATGGAGAAGTAGCTTCTTGGTTCCATTATACAAAGGAAAAGGCGACACTCGAGAATGCAACAACTACCGTTCAATCAAGCTTATGTCACACACAATGAAAATCGTCGAAAGAGTCTTAAGCGAACGTCTTCGGCAAATAATAAAGCTCGTTAATAGCCAGTGTGGATTTGTTGAAGGAAGATCGACGGTGGACGCTATCCAAAGCCTACGAATAATAATGGAAAAGCACCGAGATTCGTCTAAGGACTTACACATGGTATTTATCGACCTCGAGAAAGCATTCGATCGAGTGCCTAGGGATCTCATATGGGCCGCGCTGAGGTCTCAAAACGTACCGGAAACGTATGTTAATACAAGACATGTACGGAAACGTGAAAACTGCGGTTAAAAGCTCTGCTGAACTAACGAGAGAATTTCCAGTTAATATCGGAGTGCATCAAGGAAGCGTACTTAGCCCTTTCCTCTTTAACGTAGTATTCGACTATCTTTTAAAAGACTGCATGCGCGAAGCAAATGTAACGCCAATTCTCTTCGCTGACGACGCAGTTATACTTAGCGATAACGTCGAAGATTCACAGAACGCCTTAGATTCATGGAGAAATGCGCTAGAGAGAAACGGGTTTAAAATAAGTCGTTCAAAGACGGAGCATTTGACGTGCCCATTTGCGCATCCGTTGCGACCTGTTCCGGATATAATGTTAGACGGAATAGTTCTTCCGAAAAGCACTATCTTTAAGTACTTAGGATCAATCGTTAACATGGAAGCGAAATGTGACGACGACGTAAACCACAGAGTGAGTGTGGGGTGGATGAAATGGTGGGAAAATTCGGGAATCTTTTGCGACCGAAAATTTCCACTTAAATTAAAGGGGAAACTCTACACCACGGTTGTTAGACCAGCTCTTATATACGGTTCACAGTGCTGGACAATGTACGAAGCGTTTAAAAACAAAATGACGGCATCGGAAATGAAAATGTTAAGGATGTCTAGTGGAGTCACTAAACGCGATTGCATTAGATCTACGCGTATAAGAGGAAGTCTACATATAAAGAATTCGGTAACCGAACAGCTTGAGGCGAATAGAATAAGTTGGTATTGCCACGTTCAAAGAAGATCTGCGGAAAATCCGGTTAACAAGGCACTATCAACTACGGTCACTCCAACTGTAAGAAAACGAGGTCGGAAAAAGAATTCCTGGATTTCTCAGATGGCAAATGCGCAACAACGTCTGGGGTTTACCACTGAAGCTAGACGCGTTTTGCGGTCTGCGACATTAGCCAACCACATAAGTGGAGCAGCAGCGATGCAGTAAAAATGGGAAACTCGTTACGCATAAGTTCGTATAACGAGGGAAGGGTTAATAAAAGGATAAGAAGACACGTATGTATATATTTACAACATTTTTGAAGAATTACTATATTCTTTATAATACTTAGAAAGAATAGCTAGATAGATAGTTTGCTTATTGTTTTGTTTGCTGTTTGCTACTTAACCAATATTTTAAAATCAATTTCACAAAAGGTTTGCGTTGAGTTAGATTTGCACAAATAAAAATGTGTAAAGTGATCATTAATCCTTTTCATGTATATATAGGAAATTAAAATAATAATCAAATTTTATGTATTTTTAATCTATAAATATTTCGAATATTCTAAGCTTATAAATTAATATTTTTCGGAACAAACCCGAAAACCTGATAAATGCATTTATGGTGAACTAAAAAATTTGCCCACACCGGGGTGAAATGAAGAAAAGTCAATACTTGACAAGAAGGCCCAAAACTGTAAGTGAAAATAATTATTTGCTTCGTATTCAATAATTTAATAAGTTTATATTTTATAGACCAATCAATATGGCGAATCCGAAAAAATGCTGTTTAGGATGCAAGACGCATATCCACTTATACCGCCCAGGATGCAAGGAATCCAGGTAAGTTTGCATTATGCATGGGGAAAAAAAAATTGTTTGCACAATATTTAATATTTTACCGGGGTGGACAATTTTTTTTTCCACTTGCGTGGTATGTGTACGACTCGTATTTGCATTTATTAATTATTTTTTCTCATTGACAGAAGCTAGATGATCAACACAATTCTTTGCATTTTTGTGCGGTTTTTTGCCGGGGACCTGAAAGTGAAAATGTAGAATGGGTGCAATAGGCCTCCTGGGAAAACCGAAAACCCACCCAAAAAAAAATCCACATGTCTTTTGCTTGATTCCACTTGATTTTCCCTCTTCAGACGGATTCACCAAGATTTTGGAACTGCAAATGTTGAATCTTCGAAGAAAAAGCATTAAATTCACGTCTAAATCGAAACAATTGCATTTTACTCACATGTCTTCAGTTAGTTAGGGTTGTTTCCAATCTTCCAAAGCATTTGCCAAGATATTGAATAGTAAGATTATTCTGCAAAATAAGAAGTTTGATTAATTTGTTTCAAATTAAAATAGTTTTGCTTACTTAAAAGGAAACGTAAACAAACTATTCCAACTGCTTTTGCCACATCCATAAAAAACCAATCCGTTGGTGGTAGCAGTATTTTGTAGAATATTGTTCCTTCTTGTTGTAGATGTCTTCAGATTCCCTTTTTAGTTGTCCTGAAAAATATAAAAAAGCAATTTATTGTCCCACATTAAAATTTGTTTCAAACTTACACGAAATTAATGATGTAAACATTAGAAATGTCAAAACAATAATTCACCTCGCCATTTTCTTATGGATGACGTAATCTTAAATTTTGACATTCATACGTATTCACGGACAGGTTTCACACGGATAGGGGCCCTCAGAAGAAACCGGTTTTGGAACGGCCGATATCTGGAAAGTTTGACATCTATGTTAGTTCATTTATGGACAGAACGTAAGGAACTAAAGTCGCCACTAATTTTTACTCTTTGCACTCAATTGGAAATGTAGGATCGAAACCAATCGTGGATAATACCTCTAAAACTTAACAGTCTAGTGATAGAGGCCTCGTTGAGTGCTAGGTTCCTCATTCATCGAAATAGCTCTAAAGATAGGAAGGAATATACTAGAGCTATTAGAGCCGTAAATCTCCTGACATAGGTGAAGTGCCACTCTCTCCCTCCTCTATCGTCAGAGGTACAAGTCTCGCATGACTTCACATATAGAAGATATATGTAATTGTGAGAATTGATGAGCAGATGCTTGAGTTTTAATGCTTATATCTTCATTGAACGCATGAAAACCATTGAATACCTACTATATATCCGAGGAAAGTAAATCAAAACGAATTTACGGACCATATGAAGGCGAACATTTAATGGAAGTCTTAAACTGTTTTTGAGCAGATTTCAATGTTATCAACGAAGTGCCTACGGTGACTGCCACAAAGAGCAAGCGTCCAAGTGTGACATTTTAATCGTTTGAAGTGAATTTATTATATTATTATATTATTGAAGAATTAGGCCAGAACTTTTGCCAACATCCTTACTACGTACATTAAGCATTTATGCCGGTTATGCTTAGTTTTATTCGACCCTGCAGAACACCTCTCTTAATAAAGATTTCAGGCAAAAATAAACACAAAAAAAAAAAAACACTGTGGCGCCGGCAGTCCGGTATGGGCCATGGCCTAGCTTCTTAACACTCATTTGTGTTGCTCATGTTTTCATTTTTGTTACATCTGAGCGGGGCCTACGGTTTATCGTCGAGTCCGAATGGCACTCCTCAGAAGCTCTTTCGTTAGCAATTTTTAACTTTCGAGAGTTTGCCATTGCCCGCCGAAAGGGTGATGGCGGTTTGAAAAATTGTTGGTGACCCAGCCATCGAACCCAGACTCTCTGCGTGATAGTCCAATGAGCTAACTATCGCGCCATCGCCATCGCCTTCAGGCAGGCAAAAATATATAGCAAAAAAAGGGCTGGATGGAAAAACTGTTCATAATAATCGAAATTTGGCATCATTCGGTATCCAAAAAGGATATTGTTTAAACTGAGATAGCTATAGGTACATAAGTCTCCTAACGCTAACCCATCAGATTGCGTCATCATCCCTGCTCTTTGAAGGGTATTTATTGGGACGGGTGGTATTACAAAGCAAAACTCACATGCTACTACACAAGAAGCTACTTCCATTTGCTGATTATATTGATATCATTGGCAGAAGACTTTTTGTTGTGCCAAAAAAGCAAGTTACGAGTATTAAGCTTATTGTAGAGAGCCGTTTTAAGGCGAGTGAGATATGTCCGAAATTTAAAATTTTTATGACTGGGGTCGTCTTTTTAGCCGAATAATGGAAATCTGTTTGTTGTGAATTTTCAGGTCTATAACAAAAAGAGGAGATGAAAAAAATAAATATATTAACTTTTCGGCGCAAGGGAAAATGGCGCAGCAAGTAAATCATAAAAGAGTGTGTTACAATCCAGACAACTAGCTTATGAAGAGGATTTGAATCATTGAAGTGCCATCTAAGTAAGTAGGTAAGTAAAATATACCAAATCAGCGTACAGCAGTGTCCTTTCTTCCCCTCAGCAAAGGCATTTGCTTACTGGCTTCTCATCTTTCTTAATGTTTGTTGTAGGGTCAATGATAGGACTACTTCTGTTGCAGTTTGGTACAACTTTCCACACGTATTGATAAGGTAATGTCACTTATTTTCGACTTTGGTCATATCAACTGCAAGCTTACTAACAAATTAAATCAAAGTATAGCACATTATTACTGGCTGTTTCAACTAAGTCTTTGGGCTAACTTTTCAACTTTATAACATGTTCTACAATAAAATTCGAAACTTTTATTTGTCGTTTGTTGAACATTCCTAAGTCGGATATGTAAGTCCTCGAGCTCTACTCTACGAATGCTGTAATTCATTCCGAAGTTATTTGTCCGCGGTACAAAAGCTAACTTTTCGTAGAATTGTTAATTAGGTATAAAAAGAGAAATATATGTACGAGTATCTACAAGCAAAAAGTCTGTGGAGATTACAACTTAATCCATGGATAATGCCCTCTGGCGTAACAAGTGTGTGTTTTGTGTTTAAAATTTTAATAGAGATACTCTTCCCATCATCTTGGCGAATTTACCTAAAAATCCACAAAATTATAATATTTTCTCGTAGTATATTCCTATGTGAGTAGGGGAAATGAATACGAAAACATTTACACATATGTACGTGTAGAATTTAATGAAACTTTAAAACACATTTGGCAGCAGGATTATGGTGGCGACGACCACTGTTAATCCTCCAGTTATTAACTTTAAATGACGAAATGAGGAAGAACATTTTCCTTTAAATTCATACGGACAAGTACGAGTAGATAGATACATGTGGTATGTATGTAATATATTTATTTAAAGGTATGCACATGCAAGGTACTTGTGCAGATAAACTGAAATGACCTTTGGAGAGAGTGAGGATTCGTTACATAAAATACCTTAACGTTGCCTGATCCTGCATGTCTGAGTATTTTAAGTGGTGCTCCATTCATCTTGCTGTTTGCCCTTGACGGATTGTGAAGTGAAGTTGTGTGAGTATTTTTGCATTTTTCTCTTTAGATTACAATTTTAAATTCAAATAAGGTAGGAGATTTTTAAGCACTGCAATAAAATAAACGAGAACGAGCCAAGTGCGGTAGTTAAACTTTTTCCGATAAAGAACGTGGAACACTTACCTTACGCTCAGGGCATTGGCACAACATGAGTCTGACTTAACTTAACATAATTTAATTTGAAGAAATGTGAAATCTGCTTTGCACAATACACACATACATATATAAGAAGTCCAAATCGATACACAGATCCTCTTTATTAATTTTAAAGTCGCATATTACAGCATTTTAAGGGTGTTTGTTATTTTAACTTTAAATATTTACAACTGTCATAGCAATAGCCAAGCAGTATCATGTTTAATTAGTAATTTTTTGGACTTTAATGTGGCGACATACATGTTTCAACAACCTTATCAGATTTTAGAAATCTGGTTCCAAAATTATGGTTCTGTGCTCCAAACTTTTAGAGCACTTACATCATATTACACCCGACCATCTCAGACTGTTATTTGCCATATTATGAACCACTTTCGCAAGTTGCAGTTTACGGACATACCTAAGAGAGAATGAATTCCTCTCGAACTTTGTGTTTTAAAATCAAAGTAAACATTTTCTTAAAAAACACTCTTCTTATGGATGAGATATACAAAGCCATGTCTTAGCCATGGAACCAATCCCAAACTCGGAAGATTATGCAGAAAGACAGCCCCCTACTCTTCTTCTTCTTCTTATCCTTTTATTAACCCTTTCCTCGTTATACGAACTTATGCGTAACGAGTTTCCCATTTTTACTGCATCGCTGATGCTCCGCTTATGGGGTTGGCTAATGTCGCAGACCGCAGAACGCGTCTACATAAAGCTCGGTCCTGGATCGCTTCAGTGGTTAACCACAGACGTTGTTGCGCATTTGCCATCTGAGAAATCCAGGAATTCTTTTTCCGACCTCGTTTTCTTACAGTTGGAGTGACCGTAGTTGATAGTGCCTTTTTAACCGGATTTTCCGCAGATCTTCTTTGAACGTGGCAATACCAGCTTATTCTATTCGCCTCAAGCTATTCGGTTACCGAATTCTTTATATGTAGACTTCCTCTTATACACGTAGATCTAATGCAATCGCGTTTAGTGACTCCAATAGACATCCTTAACATTTTCATTTCCGATGCCGTCATTTTGTTTTTAAACGCTTCGTACATTGTCCAGCACTGTGAACCGTATATAAGAGCTGGTCTAACAACCGTGGTGTAGAGTTTCCCCTTTAATTTAAGTGGAAATTTTCGGTCGCAAAAGATTCCCGAATTTTCCCACCATTTCATCCACCCCACACTCACTCTGTGGTTTACGTCGTCGTAACATTTCGCTTCCATGTTAACGATTGATCCTAAGTACTTAAAGATAGTGCTTTTCGGAAGAACTATTCCGTCTAACATTATATCCGGAACAGGTCGCAACGGATGCGCAAATGGGCACGTCAAATGCTCCGTCTTTGAACGACTTATTTTAAACCCGTTTCTCTCTAGCGCATTTCTCCATGAATCTAAGGCGTTCTGTGAATCTTCGACGTTATCGCTAAGTATAACTGCGTCGTCAGCGAAGAGAATTGGCGTTACATTTGCTTCGCGCATGCAGTCTTTTAAAAGATAGTCGAATACTATGTTAAAGAGGAAAGGGCTAAGTACGCTTCCTTGATGCACTTCGAAGTTAACTGGAAATTCTCTCGTTAGTCCAGCAGAGCTTTTAACCGCAGTTTTCACGTTTCCGTACATGTCTTGTATTAACATACGTTTCCGGTACGTTTTGAGACCTCAGCGCGGCCCATATGAGATCCCTAGGCACTCGATCGAATGCTTTCTCGAGGTCGATAAATACCATGTGTAAATCCTTAAACGAATCTCGGTGCTTTTCCATTATTATTCGTAGGCTTTGGATAGCGTCTACCGTCGATCTTCCTTCAACAAATCCACACTGGCTATTATCGAGCTTTATTATTTGCCGAAGACGTTCGTTTAAGACTCTTTCGACGATTTTCATTGTGTGTGACATAAGCTTGATTGAACGGTAGTTGCTGCATTCTCGAGTGTCGCCTTTTCCTTTGTATAATGGAACCAAGAAGCTACTTCTCCATTGATTCGGCATAGGTTGTCCACATTTTAATTTATTTAAAAGTTTCGATAGCCAAACGCTGCCGATCCCCTCCATCTTCGACCAAATACGAGTATATACATACGTGTAACTGGACACATTTAACTTAAAATAGAGAAATAAAAATGCTATATGGCAAATGGTAGTTTTCTTACTGAATATCTAAATTTAAAAAAAAAGTATCTACTTCCAATAAATTAAATTTTAAAATAATACTTAACCTTAAAAGTTCCCGATTGATCACTGCCTGACATTCTCGTTGGACTAATTTTAAAGTTAACAATTAAAAGCTATCATTTTTCATGCTCTGATTCCAAATAAAATGCGCGATTATTGAATGATTTGTCGGGGAGTCAGAACAATACTACAAAAAAGTAAAAAAAAATTAAAGTGCATGCAAAATTATATTAGTACTTAATTATTTTCAAATAAACAACAAAAAAACCAACTATTTATCGGTGTTTTATTTCGAACAGCAATTTACTTCTATTCCAAGATCCATTGCCATTGGACAAAAAGACATAGATTTCGCAAAATAAAGCTTTTCAAATCTGATTGGTATTTTTTTGTTTAGGGACTCGTTAGTCAATACTTTTTTAATAATTTTGTGCCATTAATTTTTCACCAAATTCCCAATTCGTTACTCAGTTTTTGCATTCATTGCAATAAGAAAGAAAAAGAAAGAGAAAAACTAAATCTGTGTAAATTGAACGCTGTATTTTCCACAAACACCACGCTATAATGGTAAAATTTTGCGAAAAGGTCAAGAAATATTATTAGTTCAACAATATTGGTACACGTTTGCTATTCCGGGTGATGAAAACTAACATCAAAAACACCACCCTTTTTATTATTTATAGTTAATAAAAATAAATAACATTCCTGAAATTTTTAAATTAAACAAGTCAACAAATATTTTCTTGAAATACATAAAAACGATAAAAATAATAATTTATAATTTATTGAATTGTATTACTTAATAAAATTACAATGTTTACTTAATGCGTGTCGAACAACAACAAAAAATTGTCCAGACTTCCTAAATATACTTAAAGCTCACACAATTGACTTACAATACCAGTTTAAGTTTTCTGATAAGCTGATTCGCAATTCATTTACGTCTTGAAATAAATCTTTTAAATTATGATTTCAAGGTCTCTTACTAATTTAATTCTGAAACCATCATTTTTTGGTACACTTAAACCAAAACAAAGTATTTTTTCATATGTTCTACTACATATACTTTTTCACCACCTGGAAATAAATACTGACCACGTTAAATAATTTTTTTTTATGTTTGCTTTTTTTATATATACCTAGTGTACGTTACGTGAAATTTGCTGTCATTTTAGCTATTTTGACAGGTATCAGGCTTGGATTAGTGTTGGTCCAGGCTTGCAACTGTAGTAGTAGAGTTTGCCATCTATGTTAGTTCATTTATGGTTCTGTCCCTGTCGGTGTTCCTCAAGGTTCTGTTCTTGGTCCTGATCTATTTCTTATATTTATTAACTCTTAATTCTTAGAAAAATATCAAAGCAAAGTCACTGCATTTTCGGACGATATGGCGTGTGTTTTCACAAACAATTCAGCATTAAATCTTTGTGCTGATATCAATCATGATATTGAAACTCTAAGTCATTGGTTCAAAATGCATAAAATGGTTATTAGTGACAAAACAAAAATTATGATGTTTAATCAGAGTGGAATAGAAGTAGACTATGGACCTTTCGTGTTTCATAGTAGAAATTGTAATATATATAAGCATAGTATGACTATTTGTAATTCTGACGTAAGTTCACAGACGTATTTTGATAAAAAATCTTGCTCTGACAAATGTTTTGGTATTGTTACAGTTAATCGGTTCATATATCTTGGAGTTCTGCTTGACTGGAAGATGAATTGGTCGGCACACACAACTGCGCTTTAGAAGTATCTGATGGCAGGTAGTAGACAAATATATTTTAGTCTTACTGCTCACAGGATCTTCTTAAGCGTATTTATTATTTTTTAGTGCATTCTAAACTGGAATATGGTTTATCTTCCTGTGGTGGCACTCACCTTAATAAAGTGCATCCTCTCCTCATAACACAAAACATATTATTCGTCTTATTTGTAACAAAACTCGACGGTATAATAGCTTAGTGCTTTATAAAAACCTTAACATTTTACCGTTGAAACATTTATATTGCTATAAAGTCTTAAAAATATTCTTCAAAAGATCTGGCTATTATTAAATAGACGCTCATCTAACTACCGACTTAGAATAAATGAACTAAATCTCGTCCAAGTACCTCATCACAATGTGCAAATCTTTTTTAATTTTTTTACGACAGCCGCTCCTAGACTTTTTAACAAGCTATGTTAGTTTCCTCAAACAAATAAAATCATGGCTTTTAGACTTAAACTACAGAGATGTTATTGAACTGCTTTTTTATATTGACATAGATAATTTTGTCTTTAAATGTATTTTTTTTTTTTTTTTTATTGCTTTTTATGTTAATTTCTATTAATTACCATCTTTTCATATTTGTTACTGCTTTTTAAGTTATTCGTTAATGACCCCACTCATTCATTTTGTAATTTAACTGTTAATCGTTTTTGCCTGTGAATCTGCTCTCGCTTCTAGATCCTTAAGAACTATAGATTGCAGATACTTTTTTCTTCTTAATACATTTCTTCTATTTGTATATACTGTTCCTTGTACTTCTGGTTTATAACATATTTGTAAAAAAAAGTATTAAATAAAATAAAAATAAATAAAAATAAAAAATTAAGTTAAACCTTATATCTATATGTGGGTTTTATTAACGGCCTAGCCTTTAACATTAGGCCGTATACGTAGAAGTATCGTTGTTACCGTTAAAAATAACGCTTTCCTACGCCGTATAACTCGCTATTGAAAAATCCTACCGACCTATGTATCTTATTCCTTGTCGTTATAACTTGCGAACATTTAAGACCAACGTACATAGATTTCTCTTTTTCTCTCCCTATCATTCCTTACATTTTAATGGTCCATGCAAATCCCTTGAGCGCGCTCTTATTATTAAAATGAAAGGCAAACAGGGACACTTAAGATGCCAATAGAATAATTGAAAATCGCATTTCCTTCACGCTCTTAGAAAATGTCAGCTCCTGTACACAAGATGTTAAACACCAAGAGAAATTTTGTCAAGGATCTATCAACGAAATTGTTCTGATAAGATTGATTTCAAATGAATAAATACGAAAAGCCATTAGGGCCTCGTGGGAAGTACAAAAATTGTTAAGTCATATGAGAAACAAACATAAACATAAATCGCCTCCACAGGACCACCTGCTCGTTATCTCTATTAGCAAAACAGAAGGAAAGATCAGGGATGTTACTACGCGGGGTCTCATAAATTACGAGTATATCAAACAATAAAACGAGTATGCCAGGTCTTCAAAGCCGAAGTTAAGGTAGTAACGTCGAAGCTAAATACGAGTTACTTAAAGAATCATACCCGATGACCAAAATTTCATAATCACTTGTCGAGACAGCTCGAATGCGGCTATATCAGAGGAATTATTCTCATCAACTTCGACTTCAAGATTTTCTCTGTTGACCCTTCCCTGATACATTTTGTGGGTTTCCTTTGATAAGTTCAACCAGCGAGATTTGTTTCCCCAATTTCTTCACTTGATTTCATGAACGCACATTACGTTGTCCTAATATGCTTTCTAGTTCAAAACTATTGCACTTCATTGTGTCGAAGTTGTTAGTTGTTTAGGTCTAAAAAGCATTAAATATAATATCGCTCGTTCGTCGAACTGTATAACGAATGGTCATTGCTCTTATGTTGATCAAAATAAATGGCCGATGGTGTTGTGCACTCATAAAAGTACTCATACATTTCCATTATTTTTTACTTGCATAATTTGTTTCTGCCATCTATATAGCGCTGGTATCCATGTATCCATGAATGTTATACTTCCAATTTTTCTTTGACCGCACCAGTAGTCTATACCAATTACGGCTACAGACTTTCCAAAGACTCGTTAATGTTAATATATCTCAGACTCATCTTAAGTCCGCAAATGCTTGAATATGTTTTTGTTAGACAGAGCGAAAGATAGATAGAGAGATATATTTTCTTTTTGGCTGCCACTTCAAAATGTTTTTAGATACATTTAGTATACAATCTATAAACAATAAGGGCATCAAGAATACTATTAATTGAATCATTACAAAATTTCGCGTCCGAGTTGAAAATGAAACACAAGCGATAACACTTTAATGACAAAAATTTTATTAATTAGTTATAAGTCCCTAGTTATGTGTCTCAACGTTTAACTAGCTTACGGACTTCGTTTTCATACAAACTGTGTGGTTTTCCTTCTAAAAACGTCTTAAGGTAGCTTTCGACAGCTTCGGCAAAACCAGATTTCTTCCCATTCAAATCGTTCTGAAGAGACCGAAGCAGATGAAAATCCGAAGAAGTTAGATCTTGGGAATACCGTGGGTGCTGGGGGACTCCATATTTAACTCCTTCAGTTTTTGCCGGATATATGGATTGGCGTAATCATGATGAAAGATGAGGCCTTTTCGAAAACCAAACGAACATTTTCATGAAGCTTTGACAGTTGCTCACGAAACTTTCACCAAACACCAAACAAACCGCCGAATTTCACCAAACAGATAACTGTACCTTTACTGGACGTAATCCAGCTTTAGCTATGGGTTCTGCACTTTCACCTTATTTTAGACTCCTTTTTCCTTGCATATTGTTGCCCAGAGTCCCCTTCTAGTCGCCTGTTACGACTAGCCCCAAAAAAAGATTCATTTTTATGGCATCGAAGCAGAGATATGGCCACAGAGACGCACTTCATATTTTCCATCAACAAATGCGGCATACACAGATTGGAAGTGAATCCAAGTTTTTTCAAATGGCGAAATGCTAACAATTTACCGCTTGTTTATTAAGCCACTTAGTAATCTCCTCTGTTGAATTTTACTTAAGAGTCCTTAGAGCAAAAACGCTTTGAATATTAAAATGTTTTTTTTTTATTTTATTCAAAATAGTTCCCTTTTAGCTTGATACACTTATTCCAGCGATTTTCGAAAAGTAATTTTCCGGAAGTTCTGTAAAATACTCCTCCGTAGCGTCGATCATTTCCTTGCATGAGCTGAATTTTTTATTGATGAGCCATCTTTTGAGGTTTGGGAAGAGGTAATAGTCCGATGGAGCCAAATCGGGCAAATATGGTGGATGCAACAGCAATTGGAGCCGAAGGTCATTGATTTTAGCCGTGGTTGCGTGCTCTTATGCGCAGGCGTATTGTCTTGCAAAAACAAAATTTTTTTTTTCGCTTCATGTGAGGCCGTTTTGCAGCGATTTCGGCCTTCAATCGCTCCAATAATGCACAGTAATATTCGCTGTTGATGGTTTTTGCTTTTTCGAGGTAGTCCACGAAGAGTATGCCATGACAATACCAGAAAACCGACGCCATAAGCTTTTCGACCCATTGAGCCTCCCTCGGCCGCTGCGGAGCACTCGTGCCGGCTTCAGTCTATTGCCGGGCACTCATTCTGTTCTCTGGTATGTAATTGTGGATCCAGGTTTCATCAACAGTTACCAATCGACGCCAAAAGTGCGCCTAATTCCGCATCAGCAACTCCAAACACTCTTTGGAAGTGCTCTCGCATTCGTGTTTTTGGTCAGGATTGAGCATGCGCGGCACCCAGCGGAAGGATAACTTTTTATATGCAGAATATTGCCCAAAATATGGCGTGTGCGCTCAGTACTAATCTTTGTGGTATCTTCTAGCTCGCGCACCTTCAATTTTCGGTCAGTCAACACCATTTCATGTATTTTTTGACATTGTCCTCTGTAATCGCATCGGAGGGCCTGCCGCTGCGGACTTGATCGGTAGTGGAGTTGCGGCCACCACGAAACTCTCGAAACCAATATTTGACGGTGTAACCTGACGGAGCATTAGCCCCATAATATTTATCCACCTTTTCTTTTGTTTCCTTTGCCGTTTTGCCTCTCAAAAAATAATGTTTTATGAGAGAACGAAAATCGTTTTTGTCCATACTCAACATGATCCCAAACACGTCAACAACAATCAGCTGTCAAAATAAAACTAAAGGCAGTATCGCACTGAAATTTGGCATATCTGCCTAAATATGAACGGACTTCAAGGCACCATAACCTTTTTTGCAGTAGCAGCGCATTCTGGCAGTCAAGGAGGTTACTTTTCAACCCACCTAGTAGATGGTGAATGGAGGAGAAAACGCAACTAAGAACTGTATGGAATGTGTAGCAAAGTCGACTTTCTCAGAAGAGTTGTTTGGGTCATGTAGAGCGGATGGACACCAACGTTCTGGTCCGAAAAGTCTTCGAATCACCTACTGAAAGACAGTGCAATAGAGATAGACCGCGGCCAGTTAATATGGCCAAAAAGCTAAAGGAGACCCCAGCCATTTGAGCATACGAAACTGTAAGCAGTTAGCGTAGGATCGAGCTGGCTGGAGACGCTTGTTGACTGAGGCCCAGATCCACCCTGGACTGTTCTTGTTTGGTTTTTGTTAGCCATTTACAGACCATTTCGGTGTGTAAGGCTATAAATGAGTCTATCTCGTTGACTCTATGCAGAATTTTTAATCAAGGAACCTGCCTTCTTGAAATGAAGCGGCCGCGACTGTTGCGTTTTAAATAAGATGCGTTCGTCATCAAAAGTGACAATATGACTTACCTTGGAAATATGTTAGTCAAAGTCAAATCGTGTAAGGGAAAACATTCTGTATCTGTTATTTAATCAGGAAGTCCAAACAAATAAAGATCAATCAAAGTGTATGTGCTCTTAGATACGTGCGAGAGTATTCTAACGATTATGTGATAAGTTACCGAACAACTAAACACATTTACTTTTGTATTGTTTACACAACAAATTCATTGGCTTGCCTTAACGCACCTACCTATACCTATATAAAGAAAGCAATATTGTGTTATTTATTTAATTACTTTCCTCTCCATGAAAACTTTTTTTTTTATCTGAACTGACGTCCTATTTCTTGGGTGTTTTTCTTTTTTGTTGTGCCTTTATCAATTGATATAAAAAGTTCCTTTTACAAAATAAACTATGCACACCATTTGTGGTCCTGCAGCTATGAGAAAAGTTTTTCCGTTAATATTAACTTTCTTCGGGTGTGGAGAGATACTTACAAATATGTAGTCTCTATGGAAGAATACACACCATGGGGTGTACTTTTCGTGGTTTGTGTTTGCTTATTGTTTTGTCGGGAAACGAAATGTCATGCATTTTTCAAGCTTAATAAAATACCAAGTTGTTCATTTATTTATAATATACTTTTAGCAATTGTTCCCTCGACTTTGTTGGTTTGCTTTGGTCTTCTTTTATTTGAGTTATTACGTGGTGTTTTTTTATTAAATGGAAAGGAAATAATTTTAATTGTTCGTGAGGTCCTTAAAATGGATTTAAACTATGGGAATCCTCTATACGACTTGGAATTCTTCTCTAATTGGAATATTGCTTTACTACTGACTTAACAGTGGCTTGTGTTTTTGCATCCATACCTGTCTCTATGTTTAAAAAAAACAAATAAGTGAAACTGGCTGTTACAAGGCTTTAAATTAAAAAAAAATAAATTAGGATCCACCACCTTATCGAACAGTTGAGTCCTGGTACGTTGTTAGTTCCAGATGCTCGTAATGGCAATGTAATATGCGCAGACAAAGAAATTTGATATTTTCTCTTCCCTTTCTAACAGGGGGTTTTCTTAACGACTTATGTACCATCGTACCGTCGTACCTTTGTATAAATATGTTATCTTTTGATGTCGTAAAACGCTGCAGGTCACATTGGTTAGTTGTGTGTAGTTTTACGATAAGATCCTGCTTTATGCAGCTCTTCTATAAACTGGTAATATTCAGGGAATTCTAAGTGCTTCATGCTTTTACCTTCAAATATTTTCTGTTAACCGATTTTTCCCAGAAAATCGATTAAGACGCAGATACACACTCGTAGGTATAATATGGTAAGTATTTGTACATATGAGTACATATTTTTCTTATAGGTTATTGATAACCATTGCAGTAAAGTAAATCCTGAATAAACAATACTTTAAGAGATTCAATTACCACTTAAGGCTTCATATTATTTCTATTGGACTCAGGGTAGGTATGTAGGTTCAACTGCATCGTATCATTCTCAACTATAATGTATCTGTAGGTAATTGTAGTGTTTTTCCCTTCTTCTCATCAAGCTTGCAAAAGTTCTTCAATAAAAATTAACACCAAAGTCACAATCGATACGCAAATTTCCTAGTAATGTGAGTTCTGATCTCAGATCAAGAATCGAAGTCTGTGCCTAACTTTGAATTTTATAATTGCGCATCCTTAAGACTTTTGTTTACAATGCAGGCGAAAATAAGTTAAGGCGGGAAAACAAAAATACTGATGGGCGTTGATCTTAAGTGTTTGCTATCAATTATGGCTAGGGCATATAAATCTAGGAACGGCATTGTTCCGTCCATTGAACCATCTGTTGGTTTATTTTAAAAAAAGCTTTATGTTGAATATTAAAATATTAAAAAGAGTAAATCTTCCGAATAATTATGGAATAGCATTTCATTAAAATGGATGCCTCGGCTAGCTTGAAAGTAAGCCATCGCGTCAACCCGATTTTTCGAAGCATTTTCGATAGTTCCAGCCCCTATTCAAGATAAGCTTGACTAATATTGGTCTTGGGATTCTTAAACTCGTTGTGCAATAAATCGATTGTTAGACGGGTTGTTACCCACGTTGCCCCATCTCGGTGGAACAATGGCTTGACAAAATTTAGATCCTCGATATTGGGCCATACAAAATCGGTTATCAATGACTGCAACGTTTCTTCCGTTGTCATCTTGAATAAAAAATGGATCAATACAAGTGACGCCCATCACCCTAAAAACCACACCAAACGGTCATACATTAGAAATACTCGTATATTGACCTTTATATGACTTACTTACTTACTTTAAGTGGCGCTACAGTCCGGGGTAGACCTGGGTGTCAGTCAACAAGCGTCTCCAGCCAGCTCGATCCCTGGCTAGCTGCCTCCAGTTTCGCACGCTAAGTTGGCTGAGGTCCTCTTCCACTTGTGTGCGCCACCTGAGTCTTGGCCTTCCTCTACTGCGCTGTCCCTCGGGGGCGGATTCGAAGACTTTTCGGACCGGAGCATTGGTGTCCAAACGTTCTGCATGACCCAGCCATCTCAGTCTTCACTCTTCTGGTTAGGTCGATGTCGACGCACAGTCCCTAGAGTTCATGGTTGTATCTGTTCCTCCATTCACCGTCAATGCAGACGGGACCAAAGATCGCCCGAAGAATTTTTCTCTCGAAGCAACGAAGAACACCCTGCCTCTGCGCAATAGAGCAAAACCGGGATTATTAAGGTCTTATAAAGGGTGACTTTTGTTGCCCTCATTGACCGCTAAGCCCATTTTCGCCGCTTCCGTCTCAATACTCGCGAAAGCGCCACTGACATCACGCTGCTTTCTCCCGATTATGTCAATATTATCGGCGTATGCGAGTAGTTGGACGGACTTTTGAAAGATAGTGCCTCTTGTGTTTGCTCGTGAGTTTTGCACTATTCTTTCAAGTACGATGTTGAAAAAATCGCATGACAGCGCATCGCCTTGTCTAAATCCTTTCTGGACATCAAAGGTCTCGGTGAGATCTTTACCGACCTTGATGGTGCAGCGTGCATTCTCCATCGTCATCCTGCACAGACCGACAAGTTTGGCAGGAATGCCAAAACTAGACTTTGCTCTATATAGCTCGTCTCTATTGATGCTGTCAAATGCGGCCTTAAAATCGATGAAT
This sequence comes from Volucella inflata, assembly GCA_928272305.1. Taxonomy (NCBI): domain Eukaryota; kingdom Metazoa; phylum Arthropoda; class Insecta; order Diptera; family Syrphidae; genus Volucella; species Volucella inflata. The sequence continues at coordinate 76,841,077 of OV743717.1, read as the reverse complement.
AGGTGGTGGGTATCGATCTGAAGCTCATGGGTCTTCTCCAAGATCTGCCGCAGTGTGAATATCTGGTCGATGGTGGACTTTCCTGGTCTGAAGCCACACTGATATGGACCTATCAGCTTGTTGACGAACGGCTTCAGGCGTTCACACAATATGGCGGATAAGATCTTATATGCGATGTTAAGGAGACTGATGCCTCTGTAGTTGGCGCAGTTCAGAGGGTCTCCTTTCTTAAGAATTGGACAAACAATGCTGAGGTTCCATTCATCGGGCATACTTTCGTCCGACCATATTTTACAAATGAGTTGGTGTATGCTCCTTACCAAGTCATCGCCTGCCGCTTTGAAGAGCTCGGCTGTCAGGCCATCCGCTCCCGCAGCTTTGTTGGACTTAAGCTTCGATATAGCTATTTTCACTTCATCCAGGTCGGGTGGACGGAATTGTTGGTCATCATCGTCCAAGTTGAATGGTTGATTCTGCCTGACAGCGGTATTTGGTCCGTCATCGCCGTTATACAGTCTGCAAAAATGGTTCTTCCAAATCCTCAGCATCGACTGCGATTCTGCCACGATATTCCCTTGTTCATATGACTACGAGTGATTTTTCCAAGCCTCGAATTCGTCAATTTTGCTTATTTACATTGCCGCCGATATGGAAATGCGCCTCACCTGGAAAGATGATTTTTTGTGCAAAATTTTCGTCAAATTTTGTAAAGAGAGGAGTGCTTCAATTCTTGAGGCAATTGGACCTTGTAAGCGAATAATCCAAGATCTTTATACCAAATGCTCCTCAGGCTAGCGGAACTCATGTGTAGTTGCTGAGATCCTTGGCACATTGAGGTTATCGGGTTTAAGCGCACACTTTCGGCAACAGTAGAGCACATGACGAGCATGGTAAAGTGTTCGCTTATCAATCGGAAAATCAGTTTCACTAACTTTCTTGACCACATACAGTCCGTTTGATAAGATCGCATACGGCAAAGCTCGTTTATGAAAACCGGTTTGGAAGTGGCATTTGCATTAGCAGATAAAAAAAATACTTCTGTTAAGAGGCTTTGAGTAAAAGACTTTAAAGAGTGTTCAATTTTTGTCAGAGACGGAAGTATTTTAAAATAAGTGTCGCGTTTGCATCGGGTTATGAACTAGTATTCTTGTGCACGCATCCAAAATAACCGAAAATGTCATACGGAGCAGATGCTAAATACATGAAAATGTCAAAAGCAATTGTTAGCAAGTGGGTGCACCGTTATTCCCAAGTTAAAAATGTGGATGATTTGCCGGATCTAGGGTCTACGCCAAAAACAACAAAATAGCAGGACAAAATGATTAAAAAAAATTCTCTTCTATCGTTACGTGGAGGACAAGGGATTTTACGTAAAAGGGGTCTAAATGTGTGTAAAATTTCGAAGCACAATGAAGAAACCACTACTGTAAAGAAAAATACGTAGAAAAACGACTCAGTTGGGCCAAGGAGAATTTGGACAGAGATTGGAACAACGTTATTTTTTCGGATGAAGCTTCTTTTTGGGCATGGTCTCCTATCACTCATACCTGGTGTACACAATCCTATACCCGGCAGAGGTGCACGTTTGGGAATGCTTCTCAAAACAAGAATTTGGCAATTTGTTCATGTTTATAAATAACTCAAACGCACCCAACATGCGCAAAATTTATAAGAAGGCTTTATTACCATCTGCCCAAAGGTGGTTTAAAAGAAGGATTGAGAATTGGTTACTGCAAGAAGATAATGACCCGAAACATCGCAGTCGTTTGTGCAGTGCGTGGAAACAAGAAAATGACGTCGATGTTTTAGATTGGCCGTCACAGTCGCCGGATGCAAATCCCATTGAAAATGTTTGGGCATTCATGAAGCTAAAGCTCCAAGGAAAGAAGATCTCGACGGTAAAACAATTATCACGAAAAATACGAGTTTTATGGAGATCTTTGTCTCAAGATTATGCTAAAAGATTAGTAGAAAGCATGCCTCCAAGACTCCAAGCAATTATTGATAATGGAGGAGAGTGGACAATATATTAACTGAAAAGCATTCAAGTAAATAAACAAAATAAACCAGTACAATTGATTTTTGTTTATTATTATAAGTTATCATCAACCAATAACGCACTCTTTGTAACGTAGTACGGCTTAGGAACAAATCACGACATTTTATTATACGTTCGAATGTATCTTAGTATACGCTATCGTTGCCGTTCTTCAGCCAAAGAACTGGCCCGTAAATCTGGAAGCTAATTAAAAAGGCGGCAAAGGGGATTGTTCGATTAGAACTAGCTTACAAGAGATCATGGTTGAAAATGAAAAAAAGTATCAACGACAGAATGGAGTCATGGGGCACCTCAGAATTTTTCTTCTGACCAAAAAGTACCCGGAATTTTCCATTCGAACCAACCGTCCTTGAGGTATATTTCTAAGTTGGCACATCTCTTATCTAGCGGTCGAAAATCCATTTATAAGAAGTTCTTGTTTGATAGCTTTGTAAACAAGTTAGTGTTTGTTGTGTTTAGCGAATTTTGCAATGTCAAATTTAGTTGAGCAAAGAGTTTGCCTGAAATATAGTATTGTGATTTTAACAAAATATCATGTGCAAAGCGTTGGAAATATCAACAGTACTCTACAGGTACTCGGCAATGTCGAGAACACAAGCGCACAAGTGGTATACAGAGTTTAAAGCGAGCCGTACTGTGGTTAATGATTTCCCTTGTACAGGTAGTCTATCTACTACAATAATATGACTGATGTAAACTTCAAGACCATCATAAACTTCATGTGAGCATCAGGGAGATAGGAGTTGATCTTAGTGTCTCGTTCGAATTGGTGCAGAGCGTTATACATGTTGCTTTAGGCATGAGACGTGTTGAGCGAGGCTTGTGCCGAGAGTGATGAATTTGTTGCAGAAGCAGCATCGCATTAATACCACTATAAAAATGCTTTCTTTGGACCAAGTTGTTATAGAGGGCATCATAACCGGTCACGAGACATGAGTCTATAAATATGACGGCGAAACTAAGCAACTATCATCGGAATAGCGCTTCTCAGATGAACTAAAATAAAAAAAAACCACGAGAAAGCCGATTCAATGTCAAGGTTTGTTGATCGTTTTCTTTGATTGCCGTGGTGCGGCCCACTCCGAATTACTTCCTCCAGGCCAGACAACAAATAAGAAGTTAAAGCATTTAAGCGAAAATGTTCGTCGCAAGAGGCCAGAATTGTTGAGAACAAGTCGTGGTTTATTAACTATGACAACGCACCGACTCACATATGTCATCTTCAACGCGACTATTTGACAACGTTCATATTGTCTCGCAAGCTCCGTATTCACGTAACATGGCTCCTTGTGACTTTTTCGTATTCCCACGACTCAACTTAACACTTTGTGGACAGCGTTTTGAGACGATTGAAGCACTAAAGAGGAATGCTCAGAAGGAGCTTAATGCAATTCCAAAATCGGTCTATGAAAAGTGTTTTGAAGATTGGGGGAAGCTTTGGAATATGCGTATTGCTTGCAATGGAGATTGCTTTGAAGGAAATAAAATAAATGTTGAAGAATAATTGAAATGTTTTTGTTTTATTTAAAGTATTCCGGGGACTTTTTGATCAAAAGTTATTTTGTGAATATCAGACTTCAAAACATCCAACTTCAATTGAAAGTTCCGAAACGTGATTTCTTATCCATTTCTAATGCCTTAGAAACGTCAAAAGCAACTGCAGGATTTTCCTACCTTATATTTTCTCAAAGTAGTTCTTCTTTGTTGGCAACGATTAGTATAAGGCCTCGTAGAAGTAGCATCTTCCGACAGGTGCTGGTTCCTTAAATGACGAGAATGAACCTCTGCAGCCGAACATCCTGCAGCTCTGCTAATAAGTCCTACTTCACGCCTCCCCGTGGCGCCATCTGGGAATCTCACTAGAGGTTACGAAGTGAAGGGGGCAAATGGCGAGTTTCCTGCGCCATTAACCAGGATTAGTGTCGGAAAAACAAAACAAGTCCTTATCCGGGCTACTCCGACATATTTGGAGCTCAGGCCAGAAAAGATTTCCAGGACTTAGTCAGGGTCTGGGAAAAGAGATGGTGGCGGACGAGCCCTATAAGGGCCAACGGCAGCGCGCAAATCCCGGAACGGGTTACTGGCTTCGGTGTAACCGACCCCTCGTCCTAGGGGCACTCAAAATGGAACTGCTCCTCCAGGTTGGGGGTTGTGCCACCGGGGTAACTGCCCGGCCATTTAAAAAAAGATTAAGTTACGAAGCATCAACAAGCCTCGGATATGGACGGATCTACTGTTGACAACCCACGCAAACGATTTAAGGACAATGAGCTTCGGATATGCACGTGGAATGTTAGATCCCTTAATAGACCACGTGCAGCCGAACAACTAGCGGAGGCCCTAGACTGCTGCAAAGCAGACATAACCGCCATCCAAGAAATGCGATGGGATGGGCTGGACAAAAAGAAGATGAAAAACTGCGACATCTACTACGGCAATTGCTATCGACGGCAAAAGCAGCGCTTATTTGGATGCGGATTTGTTGTCGGAGGCAGACTAAGACAAGAAGTCCTCAGTTTCCGGCATGTGAGCGAGCGCCTCGTAGCAATCCGCATCAAGGCTAAATTCGCCAACATAAGCCTTATATGCGCGGATGCCCCCACAGAGGAGAAAGATGACGACACCAAGGATGCCTTCTACGAGCTCCTCAACAAGACCTACGAGCAATGCCCTAGCTATGACATTCAAATTGTCCTCGGTGATTTTAATGCAAAGCTGGGAAGAGAGGGCATATTTGGTGGAACAATCGGAAAATATAGCCTGCACGACACCACCCCCGATAACGGATTCAGGTTAATCAACTTTGCGGCGGGGCGAAACATTTTCGTAGCTAGCACGCGGTTCCCACATCTCGACATACACAAGGGGACTTGGAGAACTCCTGATCAATCAACAGTCAACCAGATTGATCACACTGCGATCGACGCAAGACACTCCTCCAGTATTATGGATGTCCGTACGTTCCGAGGAGCCAACATCGACTCGGACCATTACCTTGTTGTAGCCAAGGTACGGTTGCGGATATCCCAAACTACGCCAAGACAAACTAATGCTGCAAGAAAATTCGACGTCAGACGGCTACAATCGCAAGAGATCGCCAAGTCCTTCTCCGATCGAGTGTGTCTTAATCTCTTAAGAGGTCCAATGCCGCCAGCATCAAGCATCGAAGACCATTGGAAACACTGCCAAAACGCCATCAGAGATGCCGCTTCTGATGTGCTGGGTTTCACTCGTCCACCACAACGAAACCCCTGGTTCGATGATGAATGCTGTCAAGCACATGCAGCTAAGCAAGATGCATATAACGCGGCGCTGCTTAGAAAGACCAGAGCTGCTCATGAGCTCTATGAGCGGAAGAGGAGAGACGAGCACCGGCTTCTCAGGAAGAAGAAGAAAGAGCATGAGAAGCGCGCGATCGATGAAATTGAGGGATGCTACTCCAGGAATGAGGTTCGGAAGTTTTACCAAAAGGTAAAAATAACATGCCGCGGAAACAAACCCCGAACCGAAGCCTGTAGAGATGAACAAGGGAACATCGTAGTAGAATCGCAGTCGATGCTGAGGATTTGGAAAGATCATTTCTGCAGACTGTATAACGGCGATGACGGACCAAATACCGCTCTCAGGCAGAATCAACCTTTCAACCTGGACGATGATGACCAACAATTCCGTCCACCCGACCTGGATGAAGTGAAGATAGCCATATCGAAGCTTAATTCCAACAAAGCTGCTGGAGCGGATGGCCTGACTGCCGAGCTCTTCAAAGCGGCAGGCGATGACTTGGCAAGGAGCATACACCAACTCATCTGTTAAATATGGTCGGACGAAAGTATGCCCGATGAATGGAACCTCAGCATTGTTTGTCCAATTCTCAAGAAAGGAGACCCTCTGAACTGCGCCAACTACAGAGGCATCAGTCTCCTTAACATCGCATATAAGATCTTATCCGCCGTATTGTGTGAACGCCTGAAGCCGTTCGTCAACAACCTGATAGGTCCATAACAGTGTGGCTTCAGGCCAGGAAAGTCCACCATCGACCAGATATTCACACTACGGCAGATCTTGGAGAAGACCCATGAGCTTCACAGATCGATACACCCCACCTATTCAACGATTTTAAGGCCGCGTATGACAGCATCTATAGAGACGAGCTATATAGAGCAATGTCTAGTTTTGGCATCCCTGCCAAACTTGTCCGTCTGTGCAGGATGACGATGGAGAATGCACGCTGCTCCATCAAGGTCGGTAAAGATCTCACCGAGACCTTTGATGTCCAGAAAGGATTTAGACAAGGCGATGCGCTGTCATGCGATTTTTTCAACATCGCACTTGAAAGAATAGTGCAAAACTCACGAGCAAACACAAGAGGCACTATCTTTCAAAAGTCGGTCCAACTACTCGCATACGCCGACGATATTGACATAATCGGGAGAAAGCAGCGTGATGTCAGTGGCGCTTTCGCGAGTATTGAGACGGAAGCGGCGAAAATGGGTTTAGCGGTCAATGAGGGCAAGACCAAGTATATGCTGTCAAGCAAAAAGGACAACCAACACCGACGTCTCCGACAGAACGTCACCGATATAACTTTGAGGTAGTTAAGGACTTTGTCTACCTAGACTCCGCTATAAATACAGACAACGACACCAGCGCTGAGATCAAGCGAAGAATAACTCTTGCCAACCGCTGTTTCTTTGGGTTAAGAAGGCAATTGAGTAGCAAAGCCCTCTCTCGGACAACAAAAGTCACCCTTTATAAGACTTTAATAATCCCGGTCCTGCTCTATGGCGCAGAGGCATGGACATTATCAAAAATGGATGAGGGTGTTCTTGGTTGCTTCGAGAGAAAAATTCTTCGGGCGATCTTTGGTCCCGTCTGCATTGACGGTGAGTGGAGGAGGAGATACAACGACGAACTGTATGGACTGTACAGCGACATGGACCTAGCCAGAAGAGTGAAGATCCAAAGACTGAGATGGCTGGGTCATGTAGAGCGCATGGACCACAATGCTCCGGTCCGAAAAGTCTTCGAATCCGCCCCCGAGGGACAGCGCAGTAGAGGAAGGCCAAGACTCAGGTGGCGCACACAAGTGGAAGAGGACCTCAGCCAACTTAGCGTGCGAAACTGGAGGCAGCTAGCCAGGGATCGAGCTGGCTGGAGAAGCTTGTTGACTGAGGCCCAGGTCCACCCCGGACTGTAGCGGCACCTAAAGTAAGTAAGTAAGTTCTTCTTTGTTGTGGCTCTTGGGATCTCCCGTACCTTGGTTTCCTTGAGCTAGTTTAAAATACTATAGCCTAAATCAATTGTTAAATGACTATTCTAATGACGAAACCGTGTACTTGCTTTAGTGATATTTCGTCCCGCCAATTGTACTACACTACAATTGTTACAAAGATATCTTACATTCCTATACTAGCTTTAAAAATCGCCTAGTACGATTAAAGTCATACTTGTGACATTGCTTTATGTTTTGTTGAGCAGCCTGTAGAAACATTTTTTTTGGTGTCCTTGTCCTCTGTGCCAACTCTCTTGTTGAAATAATTGTTGGCTTCACTACCTTGGTGGCATCAACGAATGTATTGCGACCGATCTATCGCGTGAAGGAGGACAGTCAATACGTAACGGTAGAAGAAGGTGACCATGCACTAGAAGACAAATGAATTCATAATGAACAACATCTACGTAGGGTTGGGGCTTGCTCTCAAGAATGGCTTCACCCTTTATCCTTTACGGGTTTAAAAAATAAGAATGACGGTATAGGCCGCCTCGGAAAACAGCATTTAGAATATAAAATCTCACAAAATCGATTTGTGGTGAAGCCAGATATCTCCCACCTCTCACCCTCCATAGTCAAAGAGGGAAATTTATGAATTCTAGGATCATGAACATAAAAGTGACCTGTACCATTTTTTTTTTGCTTATAAATCTTTATCATTTTCATCCTCACAAAGTCGAACAATAGTACATATGTAATTTACGTCTTTTTTTCAGTTAAACATCTGACAAATTGGAAATTTTTAAGTGAAAAGCTCATAAATGGATGCATTGCTAAAATATGACATTAATAACAAATATGAGAAATGAGCATGCCGTCATTACAAGAAGATATAACATACTTTAAACAGTCACACACACTCGTAAATGTATCGTAATGGTACCTCATGGATTTTAGCTATATCAACAAATTTATGGCTTCATCTTTCCTTCTGAATAAAAGGTATTTTATGGTCAATAAAAGGAAGCATTTCTGCTGCATCTCTCTATCGAATGGCAATAAAAATGTGCTGTGCTCCTTAGTAGATGTCATCCTTCTACTTACAGGTCAATCCTTAATTCTGCTTTCATTTTAAATGGGTACACGTGCATACATACTCGTACTCATGTAAATATATATCCAAGTTTTGCACAATATCTTTAGCCGATAATTGATTTAATGTGTAACCAGGTATTGGTTTTTCGTTATTGAAACTAGATCAGGCTTATTGAAACCTCTATTGAAAACGGCATCTTTAGCTAAGAGCCTCAGGTTATGTACTTCGAGATGGTTAAGGTTCTCTCAAACTCCCGCAAGCCACATTAAGTTAGGTCATTTTCTATTGCGTTGTCCCTTCAGGTCTTCCGGCAAGAACGACCTAAGCACCCAGATAACAGATGTGTTTCTTTGTGATAAATTGTTTTTCATTGTCTCGAAGAGTTTGCTGTTATATCCACCTCAAAAGACTGTCAACACAAATGTGACCAAATATCGTTACACGAATCTTGCGATCGGAAGGGACAGGTATAGATCCAATTTTGATTTCAGAGGAGGAGTCTGAATCCTTTTATAGCCTCCTTGGTATTATTTCTGATTATCATAGAAATCATCATGCTGGTGCCAGCAAACTTAACCTTGGTGTGGATGGTTACAATGCGAATGACGCTGATAGGCCGAAAGCTCCGGACTTCTTACTTATGTTTCCCATTCACAACAAATCAGCCCCAAATATAGACTGCTTTATTCTAGTTTTGTATCCCTATTTTATCGGAGTCATCCAAGGCACTTCCTAAGGGGAAATTAGGTCTACTTTATAGCTGAATATAGCCTCTGTTTGATCGCAGATGGCCTGCTCCAGGTATGATCGTTTTCAAATCTGTTAGTTGGTTTGCAACAGTAGGGTTTTTACGTGTTTAGGTTACTAATCTCACGCAGAACTATCAACTTAAATGACCCGATCGAACCTGAGACTGAAACTTGTTAAAGAAAATAGAAGTACTTGCGTTGATTATGCCAAACGACTGTCTGGTTTAAATCACAGGCAGCCGCTAACGTGATCAATGATTTGTCCACTAGTAATAGGTCTTTAATTAGTCTTCTCAAAATTAAGTGTCACTACCACTTTAACAACGAAGCTAACAATTTTGGTTCCATTCTGGTTAACAACCTGTTTTCGTTTTGAAAATGTAAATGAACTTTCGTCAAAATTTAGGGCTTGCCAACTAGGAGGGTCCATTCAGAGGGCCTCCGCCCAATTATCAAGGCTTCTTCCATTATTGACTTTGTCTAATAAAAAGCGGACTTTTCTATAACATCATCAGACTTTTATGCAACTGATGGTCTGTGATTAATCTAGTTATAAGCTGCCGGTCATAGGTTTTGTTGAGTGGCAAGACTACCGGTAGTCCAATCCAAGACTTAAAACACGGTACCGTGGGAATTAGGAGCCCCCCTCACTTCGGTCCGGAACTGACTTGCTGAGGTAAACCCCCTTGTGGGAGCGTCATGGTGGCTGTGGTTTAAACCTAAATCGCAGGGAGGGTGGCCCTAGTAATACCCGGAGTGGAGTGGCTATATGTGCTGGGTACTGAGACCCTAGGATCAGTAAGGGGTTTTAGGTAGGCCTTGACTCATGCCAAGGGTGGAGATGTGCCCTCAACACAGTTCCGCATTGGTATTATTTAAAGTAGCAAATAGGAGATGGGCATCCCGTGAACTTAAGTCTACACGACAGGCGTTCACGCTAAACACAAGACACATCGAACTCACAGACCTAAAACAACACAACCTGGACTAAGAAACAACGGTATCTAGACGTTTTATGTACGTATAACATATTATTCATCAACAAAGCCTCCTTGTACCTATATAGTGATCATTTCAGAGTCGCTCTAACATGCTTATGCTTTTTCGTGGAACTAAAGGGTATTTGTTTTAGAGGCAGAAAACTTAGTATCCATGAAATCGACCTTATTTGTTAGATAATTTTATGTCGTTAATGGTTGAATGCGATTTCGGCCATGTGGGCGTCGCATCGTAATCTGGAGATCCAATTTTCGAACACTATTCGCAGTAAATCAGCCTGTGTTTCTGGTTTATCGGCGTAGACATACGATTTTATGTATCTCAAAAAAAAATATATATCTAATGGCGTCAAATCGGACGAACGAGGTGACCAGTTAACAAGTCCACTGCGTGGAGTTATTTATTCCCGAAATGTGGGGCCGTCTCCCTGAAACCACATGTCTGTAACATAAATACCTTGCACAAAAAAGTTAGAAATTATATATCTGTACCGCTCATCGTTGACTGCAACTTTCTGACCATAATCATTTGTTAAGACCAATGACACCACCACCTGCCCATAAATCGCATTAAACCGTGACTTTTTCTGCATGTCGAATGAAATTGTGGAACAATACCAATATTTCCTTGTACGGCCCAAACCGTGATACGTTCACCAAAATTTTCATGCAAAATTTTACATAAAGTTTAATTGTTCGCTACGATGTAGAACTGACATATTTGGATCATCATTAATACTAAGCTGCACACTTACAAAAGTGAGCTATAGTTTTTCGAACTAATCGCTCTGGTGGATAATTATGAGCACCATAAAATGCCCGTAATGTCAGATGTACATATTTCTCGAATTGAACCATAACTTTGAATATTGCTCATTTTTTTACTTTTCTCGTAAAAAGGTAAATAAAGTCGCATGTTTTAAAAAAATTTTACGCCACCAGGTTTGCGTCTTCCTGCAGTAGAAAACGTTCACAGGAAGATGAAATTTGTAAAAGATATACTCACTAAAAATCAATAAATAACAGAGGACCAAGGTGGGTTCCTTGAGGTACACCAAATGAGGTATTTATGGATTATGATACTCTGGACATAAAAAAGAAATGGTGGTACCCACTTTCAAAACTGAATTAAATAACAGAAGATAAAAGGTTTTCAATAAGAAATCACTAAGTGCAAAGCTCTTCGAAAGGATTAAGGTAGTCCATATGAGAAGATACCTAGAGAGCTGAACAAAACAGTGAGAAGTCACGTATTTGTTAAAAGGATAGTAGCTACTATTGCTGGAGTAGTATTCACCATTTTGAGGGAAACTGCCCAAGTAAGAAAAGTAGGGATGATAGGTGTCTTCAGACGTCTGCTTAAAAAAACAGAGAGCTCCACGATTTTTTGGAAATCATAAGAAGTTGCACTGGAGATCTTCTTCTTTAAGCATTCATTGGATAAAGAGAAGTAGATCAGAGATTTCTATACAGCTTAAATAATTGAATAGCAGTTCTTTTAAATAAAAAATATAACCGGGTTTGAGAAATTTTTTCCTAGTCTAGTGTAATCATAAAGAAAATTTAAAGTAGGTTGTTTCGGTTAACGTTGTCTGCTTTACGAAAGCTTAAAAACCTTAAGATAAGGGTGGGTTGTAAAATTCTAGATTAGGGGGAGGTTATTGTTAACTCGCGTCAGTATAAAGAGGAGATCAAGCATTACGCTTAAATTGTTGATGTTAGCATTTATGTTTGAAAAAGATATGAATTTGCAAAACTGTCGAACAGGCTTATTACGTAAATAAGCAAGAATAGACCGGCCATTATCACATATTCTATGATCTCTTGGCCGTAGATTTAATCTTCTTCGCTCCAATTAGTTTTGTTGTTTTTGACAAGTTTGTCCGTTGGAGGAGCAATAAGAGGTATCGAAGAGTTGTTAAGTTCTTGTCAGGTTTATAAGGTAACTTAGACTTAAATTTGCAATTTTGAAGAAGTTTTGACTAATGCAAAACGGATCGCTTGGGTCAAAGTTAGAAATGTACCCTTCAATACGTTTACTTTAAACTCCTGTCTGGATCAGAATTCAAAAAATACAGAGCATTTTCGTGTTCCGAAGCCGGCTAAGGTGAGAACGTAGTTAAGCTTTTATCACTGCAGTCTCACGTATCTCAGTAAGTAGGTATGGTTAAATTATACATAGCGGTCGATTGGGACTGATAAAACTAAGATTTCACGAGAAGCTCTTCAGATGTAACCGAAAATTTTAGTAAGTAACAAACAAGGTTTTACGGTAACATACAAGTATATATCAATTAATTCTTAACCTGTATTAATTGGTATTTAAGGACTCCAGCACCACAGTCCGTGCAATAGAGAGGAAGGTGAAAACCCTTCTTGTTACGTTCAAAGCAGCAAAGGACAATGCCAAATAGACGGGTGCCACTCCAAGTTTGATACCTTATATGGAGGAAATGGAGGAAATTTTTGGTGATAAACTAATCATATCAAATACCCATACCATTCAGATTGGATGTAGTCCACTTCCCTTCTATTATTGAAAATTCCATCGCCTTCTGTGGAAGATAGCACTCTGGACTCTCATGGATTAACATATCCAATATCGCCACCAAATAACTTTGATTTTTCCACTGAAGCTGGGACGCCGATATTTTTGGATACCATATAATGTGTGTGAAATTATCAATCAAATTAAATTTAGTTCCTGCAAATGATTGAACAATAATTCCCGTCTATTAACGACTGCACCTGGTACTGCCTCTGCTGTGGAATTCTCATTGGAGGCAGCGGTGGAATTTGTGCTAGTATTTGTACTATTTGCCCCCGAAATCCTCCTTTGAGTAGACCAAAAGTGTTTTTAACAACGATTCTTGTTGCAGAATGAATTTTGTTAAAATTGTGTTGAGATTCCTTCAGGTTCCCATAATGTTTGAAAGGTGGTACTAACCAGCTTGTTGGTGAATAAGCGGAATCACCAATTATGTAACTTTCATTCAAAAATAAGTCTTGAAAGTTAATCTGCGCTCTTGCGTAGAGGTTTGATCTCCGAAGCACTCTGCTGTCCTGAAGAGATCCTGGTTCTCCGCAGGTTATGTCGGTAAACTGCTTGTTTGCATCAACGACAGCTTGCAAAACTAGGCTGTACGACTTCTTCTGTTGAAATAACATTCTTTTCCAAGTTTCGGAGCTTTAATTGTGATGTGAGTGCAATCTATTGCCCGAATAAATCCAAGAATTCCTTTTTTCTGTTGAAACTTAGCTTGAGTCTCTTGTGCAGCAGCTCCTTGTGGCCATTTAATAAACACGTGACCAATTTTTATGAGGTAAGAAGTAAACCGTCGGATAGCAATCTATGCTGATGATCTGCAAACCCCGAGCAAGTTGCCAAGCTGCCTGAAAGTGACGGTGTTACTTATGTACCAAACATACATGTACACTGTTGTCCTGGGATCAATTCTGGTTCTTTCGCCATGAGAACTCGACTGGAATCACTGCTGGAACTGGAATCTGTTCTTAGTAATAAAAGCTTTGGCTGAATTTCCTGCAAAATGTTACTAAAATTTGTAGTTGAACTCGCCAGCTATAGAGACAGCAACTGAAACAAATAACTTCCCAACATTAAAGGGAAAAAAATAATGTCATTCCATTCAAATTTACCTGAGCATTTTCTTCATTTTCCATCATTTTGCTATCTATATTTAAAAACCAACAGAAAAATTTACAAATCACAAATTTATAAAAAAATTACAAAACCAAATAGGTAAACAGAAATGTCATTTCGCGGCGCTGCCAAACTAATGTGTTGAAATTGTTGACGTTTTATTGGCAAGTACTTTTTTAAGCTTGTATATTGTAGAATACCAAGAAAACACACCTATTGCTCATATCGTCCATTTGGAATATAACATATGGTTTACCTATTATAGAAAAAGGATCAGTAATCACAGAAGAGAAAGGTATTTTTCTTGACAGATTCTATTGAAGATTATTTGAATTAAACTCGAATACGGGCACCGTCGACTGAGGGTAGCACAGAAATCGGGAATCAGGAAAGCGTCGATGAGCAAGAGAGAAGATAAATCGGTTAAATACATGGCCTGCAGCCAGACACTAACGCGGGCAGAAGTTATTGAATTCAACTACTACAATGGTTGACGCAGTGGAGGAAGTGAAGTGTTATCTAAAAAAGTAACTGCCACGGAGTTAAATCTACTTAACAAGAAAATTTATGACAACTTATCACCTCTGTATATACGAGGGCGGGTCAATAAGTCCGTGACTTTTGGATTAAAACACAGATTTTTTGATAAAAAAATAATTTTATTTTTCAACGTAGTCTCCCTTGAGCTCTATACACTTTGTCCAACGCTTCTCCAATTTTTTTATCCCTTCCAAAAAAAATGATTTGTCGAGGTCCTCAAAATAGGCCTTTGTTTGCGAGATGACTTCATCATTGGAGTCAAATCTTTGTCCACCAAGCCATTTCTTCAGGTTTGGGAACAAGAAGTAGTCGCTCGGAGCCAAATCTGGAGAATAGGGTGGATGAGGGAACAATTCATAGCCCAATTCATGGATTTTTGCCATGGCAACTGCACATGTGTGCACCCTTGCATTGTCTTGGTGGAAAAGAACTTTTTTCTTGGCCAAATGAGGTCGTTTTTTTTCCAAATCGTCATTGAATCGGTCCAATAAGTTGGCATAATATTCCCCATTGTTTGTTCTTCCCTTTTGAAGGTAGTCAATGTGGATTATCCCGCGTGCATCCCAAAAAACAGTCGCCATAACTTTATTGGCTGACAAACCCACCTTTGCCTTCTTTGGCGCCGATTCACCCTTAGAAACCCACTGTTTTGACTGTTGTTTGTTCTCTGGTGTGTTGTGATGGATCCATGTTTCGTCCACGGTTACAAAACGGCGCAAAAACTCCTCCATATTGCGATTAAACAACGCCAAACCTTCCTGTGAAGTTGTTACACGATTGCGTTTGTGGTCGACTGTGAGCAAACGCGGCACCCATCTTGCGGAAAGCTTTCTAATGCCCAAGTGATCATTCAAAATTGAAACCACTGAGCCATGTGAGATCCCTACGGCTTCCACAATCTCTCGCACTTTCAATCTTCGGTCGGCCAACACCATATCGTGAATTTTTTCGATTGTTTCGGGTGTAGAGACCTCAACTGGGCGTCCAGGACGTTCGGCATCTTCAGTGCTTGTACGGCCACAACGAAATTCAGTAAACCACTTTTTTACCATTGAAATCGATGGTGCAGAGTCCCCATAGTATTTATCAAGCTTAGCCTTGGTCTCGGTAATGGTTTTTTTTCGCAAGAAATAATGCTTAATAAGCACACGAAATTCACTTTTTTCCGTTTTCTCCTCAAATTAGTGAGTAGTCTGATAAAAATAGCTGTCAAACACAAACTAACTGATGCAGCAAGTTTAAATTTTGACAGGACAACTGACAGATGCCTGTTGACAGGAGCAGTGTTGCTGTTTCAGTAAAGAGGTCAGAAATTCAAAAAGTCACGGACTTATTGACCCGCCCTTGTATTACTTTAAGGAACAGTTCGTTGACGTAAATTACAAATTACAAATTTATTTATTTCTAATTCATTGCTCATATAAGATTTTATAACATCTTTTGAAAAATTGGAACAAGCTTTAACAATATTTCAAATAAAAATTAAAAAGAAAACTAGAAAAAAGAAGAAATGAAACAATAAAATACTATCTAACAAATATAGATTAAGAAATAGATAGAGAAGCAAAAACAGAAAAGAAATATAGATGGGACTTATTAGATGGGACTTATAGAAAGATTAAAAAGAAGATTAGGAAAGGGAGGTATTTTATTTTTTTATGATGGCGGAGCTATAAATTTGGGAGAACAGGAAATTGGGATACACAGGAGGACTTTACTAGAAGTTTTCAGCACAATATTTATAAACTTCTTTGCTGAAAGAACTTGTGTTACTCATGCTTTTGATGGCTAAGGGCAAACGATTCCAAAGTTGAATTGAATGTACAAAAAATTGCCGAGATGTATTTAAATACTTGCACCGAGGTGCTACCAGCTGTAAAGTTCTTTTATTTCTCGGAAAGCTTACAATTTCGAACAGATATTTTGGGGTTTTCTTTACTAAAATTGTATGCAAAAATAAAATTGAACGATATGTTACCAGTCCAATCAAGGAACAGCCGACGATTTGCTTGCTATATGCAGAAATGTGATCATATCTTTTTACATTAAAAGTGTATCTCGCGCAGGCATTGTATGCGACAGTTAATTCACAGCCATAGAGAATAATCGGGAGAATAAATGCCTTTACAAGTTTTAGTTTAGTATTGGTTGGAAGGTAGTTAGCAGTGGGATTAAGACCTCGGAGTGCTCCATAAATTTTTGAAACAATTTTATTTATATGAACGTTCCAATTCATATTGCAACTCAAATAGACAGTGAGATTCTTAATGTGGTCAACGTATTCGATTGGAGAATGGTTCAGAAATAATGGAGGTATAAACTCTGTACGTCCTCCGGCATTTATTACCATTGCCTTTGTTTTGGTTGGATTTAGCATAAGGCCGTTGTTTAGTGACCATTTATAGACATTATTTAATTCATGGTTGAACATTTCTACCGTTTGATGCTTGTTTGCACTTGGAAAGAGTGTATATATCTGTACATCGTCAGCATATATATGGTAGCTGCAAGTAGAAAAGCATTTGGAGATATCGTTTACGAAACAAATGAATAAAAGTGGCCCTAAAACAGAGCCTTGAGGTACACTTAAACGGATAGGAAGGCACGAAGATTGCTTGTTATCATAAAAGACGTACTGAGATCTGTTGGATAGGTACGAAGATATCAGTTTAACCAACGAGTTATCAAACAGAAATTGATATTTAAGTTTTTTTAATGATAGTTCATGATTCACGCAGTCAAATGCTTTTGAAATGTCTAAAAACGCTATTAAGCCTAATTTGTCATTGTCACAACCAGCACGCAAATCTTCGCAGATTTTTAGGAGAGCTGAAGTACAACTAAAATTTGCACGAAATCCTGACTGGTATTTCAATGTCATGGTCTTAGCGTTTAGATGTGCTTTTATTTGTCGACTTATTATGATTTCAAAAACTTTGCTTAAGAACGGTAAAATTGCTATAGGTCGGTATTCTACCGGGTTCCTGTTTGGCGATTTAGGAAGGGGTAGAACTTTTGCTGTTTTCCAGCTTTCCGGAAAAATAGAAGTCATTATAATGGTAATACAAATGTGAGTGATAGGATGCAAGACAGAAGGAAGTATAGGTGATATTTTTCTTTTCGAGGTAAGACCCATCTGGCAAATATTTTTCCAAAATTCAGAACTTGAAGAACATGATTCAAGTCTGTTTTTATAAAAAGAATATTTATTCTTTCTTAAGAGACGTGTTACAGCATTTCGAGTGGTTTTAAACTCTCTGTACATTTCCATACATTTGTAACGTCTCCATCTGGCATATACGTAGCAAATTTCGAGCTTTTATCAATTCGACGACTTCCTGAGTGAGCCAAGGTAATTTAATTTTGGTCTTTTTGAAGCTTCACAAAGGCACATGTTCAGTAAAAAGATATTCAATTTGGTTATTAAAAAAAGAAACTTGGAAGCTTGTGTCATTTGTATTATAAATTGGAGACCAATCCAAGGTCTGACAGTCATTACAAAGGGTCTCTAAAATGATTCGAGAGTATTGGTATGTTTTGAAAGTTGTCTCAGTTTCAACTGCTAGAAATATATCTACTGTCAGGAATATATTATCATGGTAAGAGAAACCAGGTGAAAAGATCTGGTCATAATGCAAAATTAAATCTGGGTTAGTTACTAAAGCAACATCAACAAGCGATGGTTTGCGATCTGGTACAAAGTGCGTCGGTTGACTTAGGTATGCAAAGTTGAGATGCAGTGAATTTACCATTTCTTTGAATCGTCTATTTTTGTTTTCTAAAACATTAAGGTTAAGATCGCCACAAATCACTATTTTAGTGTACTGCGAGGCGAAATCTTCGAGTAAGTCACTTATAAGTTTATAATCTGCTATATCTGGAGCCATGTATATGCAGCCAAGCAGACATTTCTCTCTATTGTATTGACGTAGTTAGCTATAAAAAGATTCTGTGTAGTTATAAAATGCATTTAAGATCCACTTCAATGGAGGTTTGAGGGAAAAAAGTACTTAGCCCTTCTTTATTTTGTCTTCATTATCAGGTTCATTTAGATGTAAACTCTAGTAAGGAAATTTAAAAGGACAGATTTTTTCCAGAACTGATTTGCCCCAGCTCATGGAGGTGAAAGTAATTGTATAAATGTAGGTTTTTAAAGCTTCTGACTAATGGGGTTCTTTATAACTAGAGATTTACGTGCTCACTTCCATATGAGAACTGTTCCTGAAAAATAGGTTTATACCTACCTATATGCCTACAATGAGCACAGTGGTGGTCATAAAAAATCGTTTTTCATTCCAAACCAGACCATGTCTAACTAAAAACTTAAGAGCGGTATATGTTGAGTGGATGATCATTAGCAAATTTCCCCCAAAACCTTCTATTCAACAAAATCTAATGACTCTTCATAACTTGCTCCAAAAGATTCCATACTATTTCGTTTCCTACAGCAAAATTAAAATGCGCCCTTCACAAATTGTTGGTTAAATGACCATAAATTTAGTAATTCATTTTTTTGTTTTCCCTACATTACACTTTCAGTCACATGCTTAAGGCATGAATGATTTCTTGTATAAGACACACGACCATGTACACCCTCATTGTTGTCATAGAAAAGTTCCCACCCTTGCATCATACTTAACATGTGTCTTCTACTTTTTCGAATATTTATAGCTCCATTAGCATAAATACCAACAATTTCATTTTGCCAGGCAAAAAGACTATGTCAGCCATCATGACCTTTAATATAAATAAATCTTCTCGAACTAGGTAGACATGGAGAAAGTCAAACAGTTTTTTGTATCTAATTTCACGTACTTTGTCTAATGAAGACGTATGCGTTGAGATTCATCTAATAGATCAAGGACACTGTAAACAAAAAAAATATTCAATTTCTCGTAGGACACAGTTAAAATATCAATATATCTGGGCTTATACAACCAAAAGATGAAAGATGGAGAAAAGAAGTCCTAAACAATGTGGAAAGTATCATGGTTACTTCTCAATGCAATCACATTTGTCACTCTCGCCCTCTTGTCCCCAATTGACAGCGATTCCAAAGAGACGAAAGGACTTAGCTTAGTTAACGGATTAACGGTCATTTATAGATGTGTCTACTAAAAAGTTTTGTTTCTGCATGTCGGTGTTTATGAAGAAACTCTTTAAGCTTGTGCCAAGTTGATAATCAAATTATTCTACCAACGGAGCACGCTAGAATAATTTCTCAAAATCTGTACAGTGTAGGCCAAAAGTATATGGCATTCGAGTACATCATAATGAATTTTGGCAAAACGTTTGCATTCAAGACCAAAATTTAAAGGGTATTTGGGTAGCTGCCTTAAGTTACGCACTAATGGAGTGTGTCGTCCTTCTTTACTGCTCCATCTCATTGTTAGTTATTGTTTTGAACATTTGATCTAGTTAATGTATACTTTCCTCGTGCTTTTAAAGTCTACAGTTTTTTCTGCTGAATAAGTGTTCGATCAACCTGCCGACAATATGAAGAGTCATCTGATCTGAAATTGTACTCATATGAGATTCAACAGTCAGTTTAAGCTCTGACTGAGGATCCAGATGGTCCTAACGTGGTCCTAAAGTGCATGAAAAAACAATGCTTTAAACTCTGTCTAACAAGTTCATCGGCGATCTCAATTAGAGAAGCCGTGCATACCCAAGCTTGGTAGAAAGGGGTGAATGTTACAGCAAGGCTTTAAGGGTTCGTTGCCTTTCGCTTGGAGGCCAGATGAAAGTTTCATAATCAAGGAAAAAAATCATACATTGTGGTTCAATTAACAGACCACCAGATCTAAACTTAAGATCTGTTCTAAGATGTCTCTGAATATCATTTGTGGGCATACGGAAAGTCGGTTTCGTTCTTCCGCAGAAACAGGTGTGAGTTGTGTTCTAGTCCATCAGACGGCACCAGGATTAAAGGATAATGTGTTTTGTGTCAGTGGTTTTGTCTTTTTAAATAGAGATGGCCTTGAAAGATCATATCAAACCACAATTTTAAGAAGATTGCTTTAAATCCCATCTCCGGGTAATTCAGGTCGTCGATCACGTTTAACGCTGCCTGCGGCTTAGAGCAAATCATCCAACAGATAATAAAACTACATTTTCTACATATGCTTTATCAAGACGTTAAAATCATAAAGAACACTTAACACATATGTACCATAGTAGTCAAAACAGGACGCCGCCTTGCGTATTCACCAGAATGGCCTACTTCGTGTTGTCTGGCCGAATTGCATATGCTGTCTAAAGTTTTGATTATAAAGAGCACTTCAACATAAAGGAAGTCAGACTGATAGCCCTGAGGCTCTTGGTGAGCAAGCAGTCATTTTTTTCCGATTGTCTGTTTAAGGATTACTCAGCTCAGCAGGGGCTCGGTAGGTATAGCAGTGGCAAGCAAGAAGAAATGTCATCTGCTTATCTATTCCTTCTTGTTGCAAACATATACAATACATGCCATCTGTGCCAGGTAACAGAAATTCTTCAAAGTCAAAACTCGAGTTTTACAGTCTCGCCCGTCACCAAAACCAAAGCTACGGTATGTGGTTTCACTCAGCTCATCAAGAGCTGGTTCCGATAAGGTTCCGATCTTCTTTAAACTCTTGATAAGAGCTGAAGATTCGAAACCAAAATTAGTTTACTATATTATTTTTGCTTTTGCTTTTGCGATCACAGTACTGAAAAGCTTCCATTTATTTCGGTTTTGTTTTAAGTTGAGGAGAAACATAGATACCCCGGCCGTGTCCAGTTGTCCTCTTCAAAAAGGTCTATAACATGCGTACGGTTCTGAATTCGATATATGATGTACGACGTCTTTTGTGCACCTTTCGGATAACGTGAGTTTTTGTCTTACCTTCGTAACGAAAGTTGCCAACCAATTCGGACAACGGTAGGAAGTGTAAGAGGTGGTTGTCATTCACGTTGCAATTACTACCCCAAAAGTATTCTAAGCATCAGGGTGCTTGTCAACTCGAGAGTTAAATTTGGGCGAGTAGCTCTCAAACCACTATCGAGAGAAATTTCGTAAGTGGATACGGACCTGAGAGCAACTCTTAGAGACTTGGTTTACTACTCTCAGCTTTCAAACTTTTAAAGAGTTGCTCGCAAGTGGACAGATGTTATCTTACTCTCGGAGATCAACTCGCACTTTTCAAACAATATTCGTATTCTGAGAGTAGCTAGTTGCGAGCATAGCTTCAATGTGGAACACCAAAAACACAGTCAAATCAATAGAGAGATATGAATCGGAGGAAATTCTGGGGAATTCATATCTTCCGGAATTTCGGAATGGAAAGAAAAAAAAGCAATAATAAGGAAGCTCTTAAAAATGGTCGGTCCAACAAATTGTATTATACTCGTATACTCCACTTGACTGCTTGACAACCGGCAAAAATTCGTTTGTTGTTGAGGCTCTTCGATTTGAAGCTCCCTTGTTAGATTATATCCCGCTCCAAATTAATGTCGACGATCTACCCATGGTTTAACCTAGCACGCTTTTTTTTTTACATTTATTTCGCCTTTTCAGAGAAATATTAAAAACAACTGCAGCTGCAACTTTCTGCTTATGTGACAGCATGATGAGCACTCTCAACTAATAACTCAAGTGAAGTAGACACGGTTACGAGAGTACTATCAGCAAATTTACTCTCAGAAATCTCGCAATCAACTCGCGATAGTAAATCACACAAATTTTACTCACATATGGAAAGCTACTCGAGTCTCGAGAGTCACTCTCGAGAGTTTACTAGCGAAAGTGCTCTCAAGTGGAAACGCACCTTTAGCTTCTCAGCATATGACAATTCGAATCTTTCCGTAATGGTAGTATTTAAAAAATTCGCCTAATACCGTTGCCTTTAGGGTGAATTCGAATCGGTCTTCGTTACTTTCGTAGCTGATGTCTGCAGAAATTAAGTCTTTGTTTCAGAATTGCCCACATTAAGATGCTGAGTTGCATCGTCTTGTTGAAACCACATGTTCACCAGGTCCCGCTCATCCAATTCCGTCACTAAGAAGCCTAGTCGTTCATGATGATTTTCAACACAAAATCGTCCTCTTCGTTGTTGAGATAAAGGATGGCTTGACAGCAATTCACACGAGCTCAATTCCATTATCTGTTTATATTCTGCAGCTGTCAAGTTTACAAATGTCAAATATGATTGACGTACGACGTCATTTGCAAAACTAATAACATCTTTCGATAGGATGATTAATTTTGCGCGACCTTGTAATAGATAGCTACAAGGAAATTTGTCTCTTCTAAGCACTCATTATTTAATAAGGTGAACAAACCCTTCAAGAGCTAGTGTTAATGGGAACGCAAACATCTAGACTACCTTCACCATGTTTGCCAAAAACACGACAAAGTGTAATCATTGTTCTTGTATTTTTATATAATATATTTACGTGTAAAAGGCAATTTCTGATTTAAGTAAAATGCGATCCGTGCAGTCAAAAAATTGACAGAAACAATAAAAAGGGTATTTCTTTAAAAGCGAGGAACTTTAAAATAAAATAAAATAATAAGCCATAAAATTGGCTTGACCTGACTGATAATTTTATGGCATTAATATCTGACATATAGCTGGATGTACCTGGCATAATCTGGAAGCTTAATCTTCGCACACTCTTTGCGGTAAGGCAGCCTGTATTTCGGCAATAACGCGCCGAATGTTGGCTAACGTTTATCAATTGTTTCTGGTTCAAAGGCGTAGACTTGCGACTTTATATACTCCCAGAGAAAAGTCCATTTCGTGAAATTAATCATTCGTCAAATATTTCTTCAGTAAACTCATTGTCTAGCGCGCTGTATACCATGTGGCGCCATTCTCCTGAAAGCACGTGTTTCTCTGCAACATTAATGCCTCTCAATTGAGACACGAAAAGGTTAAAAACCATGTCTCTGTACCGTTCATTCTTGACTGTAGCGATCTGATCATAATCATTTCTGAACACATATTGACCAATGATTCCGTCGGCCCATAAAGCGCACCAAACGGCGACTTTTTCTGGATGTAATGCACATCAAAATAGTGTTATATCACAATCTATCCAATGCTCTTATGCGTTTCCCTATTCTACCACTTCAAGATTAAGAAACCAATCTCACACATCGCGGAAACAAAGCTAATACCTTTACCTCGACATGTTCCAATTTAGCCTATGTTGCTCTAATTGAGCGGATGCTGACCGTAACTTCACTCTACGTAGAAATCAAAAATTTATAACAAATAAACACCGACGCTCTTTCGAAGAAAAAATGCCTTGAACAGGTCTTCTCACTAAAAAGATTAAAGCCTTGAAACCTTAGCGAAGAACAAGACAAGAGAACCCCTGCTTGGAACTCTTGAATGATTTTTGACCGCTGACATCGACCTAGTCAGAAAACTAGGCATCAGTCGCTGTGATTGTTAGAACATGTAGAACGAATGGGCACCAATGTTCCGGCGCTTAGAGTCATATAATCTAACTCGGAGGGACAACATACTAGAGAACGACCTCAACTTAGGGAGCGCGCACAAGAAGAAGCTAACCTTAACCAACTTGGAGCGTGCAACTGGAGGCAGTTAGCTTAAGACTGGGCTAAATGGAGAAGCCTGCTAGTTGCGGCCCATGTTCATCCCGAACTGTAGTACCACCAAACTAAATTAAGCACGATAAGCTCCTTAAGCACATAAAATTTACGGTTGTCAACAGTGATATTTTGTCCTAAACGGAGTTCAAATGCTTTTTTGTTTGTAAGCAATATGTACTTCAAAACCAACCAGTTTCGCCTGTCTCGACTATGTAGGCGCAATGTCGTTTTATGATATTGTTTAATTCAGGCACTAAATTAAAGAAGTGACAATCACTGCATCTTCTAGCCTGAATCTTTAACAGGTTTGCAATAGTCCAGAGGAACTGAAAATTTGGTCGATTGTCGATCTGTCGGACCTGAAGCCGCACTGGTACATGTCGATTAGTTTATTACAAAAATAATTGAAATATTCACACGTAAGGTACATTAGGCATGGCCTTATATGTTTAGGTAAGCAGGGATATCACTCGATAGTTCTTCCAACATGTGGTATATATAGGTACTTAGAGTTGATAGTCCAATTATCGGGTACGGTTTCATCTACCCATACTTGCTCAATTATCTCGTCAATGCAGCCTAAGAATCTCACCTCCATGCTTAAAAAAGTCCACTGATAAACCATCAAAGCCGGCGAGCGAGTAGAACTGGGGGACGGAATGGTTTCTCCATTGACTGAATGTGGGTTTTCTTCTCTCTCTACTATATTTGATACCCATTACGTTGTTACTGGATGTGCGAGTACCTATTGCTTAAATGCATTTACTACTCTCTGCGCTTTGGTGACTAGGCATCCGGCATCCTTCAATGTTTTAAATTATGGGTTCTTTCGGCCTTGAAGTCATAACCAGTCACTTAGCCTTCCTGAAAATCAACCGCATGTTCTTTTTATAACGACTCCTCGATATCATTCATATTGGAGGGTGCTTAGGACATTTCCTTTTTACGCAAGATTTTCTTCTCCTCCTTCATCCCACTCTATAGTCTTTCCTCGCTGCCCTTGTTTTGGGTTGCAGCATTTGTAGGGGTGAATACTGTATCACATTTTTCATCATACAAAGGTTGCCTTTGCCGATGGCGCCGGCAACTGCTGTAATCATGTCGCGATACTTGTTCCACAAATTGTTCGTTATAGTGAATGCACAGCAGATAGTGTCTCGCTTAGACACTCTCTGTAGATTCTGGCTTCCAATATTGTATTTATTTTTATGAGCGGCTGGCAAGTTCCTCTCGTTAAAAAGTCGAGCTCTTAATTGAACTGATTAGAGTCGAGGCTTACTCCTATGAACGTTTTCACATCTAAGATTTTTGATCCGTACCTCGGGATTTGGTTGGCCGTTCAATTATCTGGATTGTGGCTTTTTGCTGTGTGAAGTCGTCGTCTTTTAAGCCCAGCGCTACTCGTACATATCGGCAGGGACGTGAGTCACACTCGTATATATGTATATCGTCGACAGAACCTTTGTTTTAGTCCACAACGATTTGAGAGCCATTCATATCTTCCCAATTTTCTTTCTACCCGTGAGACTAGATTTTGACCAGAAATTTCAAAGACGACGAGTGTCAATTTGGGTATCCTGAAAACGTCCAAGGGATGAGGGGTTGGTCTTACATCTGCTAGGGTTTTCAGATTACTCCATGTAGCACTTTATTTTAGGAGATATGTTTTAATATCGAAGTCCTTCGTTCGAACAAAAAACATCATCTTGCTCTGACTAGCTGGGGGACATGTATAAATAAATAAAATGACAAATACATGTCCGACAATGCTCGGCCACTCTTTCATAAATAAAACATTATTTTCCGCAAAATGTTTCAATTACTGTTTAATAGCTTGGAGCCAATATTTTCATTTTTTTTTTCCTTAAGGGAATCATCTGTATCATCTACGGATCGATATCTTTGATTTCCAACAAAGTCTACTCATCAATTTTTAAATCGACTAATATCCTGTTGTCTTTTTGCTTTAGTTGTTCTTTCTGTCAATCAAATACACAATTTTTGACAGTTTAATCGTGACCTATCATAAGGGTTTCTCAGTATTTTTATTATTTTATTTAGAAGCACAATGGAAAATAAATTAATTTCATTTGACATGATTGAAATACATCCTACAGATACAAGTATCTAAGGTGGACTACCAAAATAAAGGTATGTGTATTTGGTCAAATGACTCCTTAGTGTGGATTTATTGTTATGACCATATAAAAGAAAGTTCTATATAGATAGATACGTAAAAAATATCAATCGAATACAGTTCATGAAATTGTTCATTCGAAATAGATTTGGAGAGAAAAGCATAAATCGAAAGAAAGGGGGTGTGCGATAAGATCGAATATAACCGGTAACAAATTAAACTGATATATCCCCACGGCAGAAGGCCGTTCCCCGTATTATTATTTTAATGGAAATTGAGAATCCTTAAATTACATATAAGTGAGTTGTGCAGATTTTTTTCATAATGCTATATAAAGTGGAGAACCATTCGACTGTGAAACCCATAAACAAGTTTCAATGAATAAATTACCAAAAACGAATCTCGTCGCATCAGAGTCTGTGCCTGCTACCGCAAGCCGAAAAATCATATGTTTATATTTATTTCCTATTTTTTTTTATTTATCAATTTCACTTAAGACTAAAAAAACGAGGGTACCAATTATTGATTATTGGGACAGGAGTTGGAACAAATATCCTCACGATCGGCGGATAGAAGACAAGCTATCCAAGAAGTTCAAACGTCGTACAGTACTAAAATGGTAAATATTTTTAAGCTCGCTGCACAGAGGAGAAAAAATTCAATGGAAATAACCTCGCCGAAATACATCAAAAACGCAGAGGGTCGCCTATTAACAAATGAAAAGGAAATTTGTGACCGGTGGCTTGAATACTGCAAGGAGTTGCTTAACAAACAGTTTCTACGTGATATCGTGCCGACAGCTGGTCTATTCGAGGAGGAAGTTTCGGACTTTTCAATCGAAGAAATAAGTATAGCAATTGGAAAAATGAAGCGGGGGAAAGCGGCGGGACCAGACAGCATTCCATCAGAGTTTTGGTCGAAGATGGAGGGGATCGGCAGCGTTTGGCTATCGAAACTTTTAAATAAATTAAAATGTGGACAACCTATGCCGAATCAATGGAGAAGAAGCTTCTTGGTTCCATTATTCAAAGGAAAAGGCGACACTCGAGAATGCAATAACTACCGTTCAATCAAGCTTATGTCACACACAATGAAAATCGTCAAAAAAGAGTCTTAAACGAACGTCTTCGGCAAATAATAAATCTCGTTAATAGCCAGTGTGGATTTGTTGAAGGAAGATCGACGGTGGACGCTATCCAAAGCCTACGAATAATAATGGAAAAGCACCGAGATTCGTCTAAGGATTTACACATGGTATTTATCGACCTCGAGAAAGCATTCGATCGAGTGCCTAGGGATCTCATATGGGCCGCGCTGAGGTCTCAAAATGTACCGGAAACGTATATTAGAATAATACAAGACATGAACGGAAACGTAAAAACTGAGAAGGACAGGGGGCATATGTAAAAAGCAGAATGCTTCTCTCAGACACAATACCATATAGTTAACTTCACGAAGCATTTTAAACATTGGTTCAAGGTGTTAATAATTCGTTGAAGGAAGATTGAGCCGAAAAAGTGTCACAGACTTAGATTTCGTGGGTCGGTGTTAAAAGAAATAAGTTGAAGTAAGATAGGATAATCGATTTTACCAACCAAGACCTGATAAATCGGAAATTCTTCGGCGTATAGAAAGAGATTGTAAGTTAACACGTTACAGCCAATCAATCGTTTTTTATTTAGTTAGTAAGACTTTTATTTAATAAAAAAGTAGTTTGATAAAAGGTGGGCCAACTTGGACTGACTGATATGAAATGCTTATAATTTTTATATTTTTAAAGTTTTTTATTTTATTTTATTTTTAAATTAAAGTATAAATTATTAAAATTTTGTTACGCTAAGAGTGAAAAATGACATCCTTTAAATAGCCTCCATTTTCCTGTTGGCAGTGAATGGCTCTTTTTAAGGCATTTTGCATTGCGTTGCGCAACGATTCAGGCTTCAATTTCGCAATTTCTGTGCGAACGTTTTGCTTTAAGTCCTGAATGTTTTGTGCACTATCGGTGTAAGCCCATTTCTTTAAGAAACCCCGTCATATCTGGAGAACGAGGTGGCCACGCGAAATCAGCATTTTTTTAAATTATGCGGTCATCAAAAATTGTTCGCAGAATCGCCATTGAGTCTCTCGTGGTATGAGCTGTAGGTCCATCTTGCTGGAACCATATGTCACAATTTTTGAGAACTACCGGACGTAAAAAATTTCCCAACATGGTCCGGTTTACCGCCCCAGAGACGGTTTCTGGATGACAGGTTTCATTTTCGAAAGAATATGGCCCGAAACAACGAGTGACAGTCACAATATACGAGTATTGACATTTGTTTTTTTAAGAACTCTCCTCAATAACACATTTTCTATACATTAGCGCCTTCATAGTGTAGTTAATCAGTGCGTCCCATCCACAGTTTCCAATTAAAATTCTCAGCGTTTTTCCCTTCAAAGTAACTCAGCCGAAATTCTTTTAAAATTGGGTATAAAGTGGAAAACGTCTTCCCTCGCATTATAGTCGGACATATTGCAAAGGATTGGCAGCTCTAAGCGATGCTGAATAAAATTAAAAGGGAACTCACCTCGTACTTTCAATATTAAGTTCATTTTGTCGATTGAGTTGCTGTTTAAAAAATATGTTTCATCTTGAAGATCATATCTGAATTGTGAGTATTGTAACCTATCTTGGAAACTCCGTGCATCATTAACGAATATCTCATATCCATCTCATTCGATTGTTGACAACAGTGCGCAGAATCTAAACTTTAAAGCTAAACCCTAATCCTCCGTAGTTGAATTAAGATTAAAGTCTCATTCAGACGCTAAACTTTCCCAAATTTGCAAAATATTGCATCTTCTTGAAATAAGATGATTGAGAATCAGTGAAGGTAGTCTGCCTTGTTCCATCTTAGTGACTTTAATTATAGAGATCCCGAAAAAGAGGAATCCCCAGTCTCCAAATGTAACATACAATTCGGCCTATTGTGGGTAGGACGAGTATCGGAGAAACCTTTCTACTTTCTTAAAGGGCTAAAAAAAGTTCACATTTGGGGTCCTTATAAGAGAATTGATTTTGCTGTAACACAAAATATTTTTTGTTTTGAACTGTGGGATATGCTTTTGTTAGCAATACAATGACTCCAAACCGAGGATATTGCGCGTTTTGCTTCTGACAGCTTTGCATTGAGGTGTTTTTTTATATTAAGATTTGCCGTTAATATAACTTCTAGATATACCTATGTTATCTATTTTACCACTAAGGTACCACTTTCCCTTGCGCAAATATCTACCGCTTCCAACTCTATAAATCATCATCTTCGGCTTCGCCACTGACATCATGCTGATTGTCCAAATTCTTTTTTGACACCAAAGTTCTAGGTGAGATCTTTACCGACTTTGATGGGGAAGGGTTCATTCTCAATCGTCATCCTGTACAGAGGAGGAGTTTGGAAGGGATGCCAAAACTAGATATTGCTCCGTATAGCTTATCTCCATAGGTGCTATTATACGCGGCATTAAAATCGATAAATAGGTGGTGTGTATCGATCTGATGGGTTTTCTCCAAAATCTGCGAGCTGGGAATATTTGGTTAATGGATGACTTTCCTGGCCTGAAGCTACACTAATTTGGACCTATCAGTTTGTTGATGAAGGGCTTCAGGCGTTTGCACAAAACGGCAGAAAAAATCTTTATGCGATGCTAAGAAGACTGATACCTCTGTAGCAGTTCAGAAGGTCCCCTTTCTTGAGGATCAGACAAACAATGCTGAGGGTCCATTCTTCGGGCATACTTTCGTCTGACCAAATCATAGAGATGAGTTGGTATATACTCCTAACCAAGTCATTGCCTGCCGCTTTGAAGACCTCGGCAGTCAGGCGGTTCGCTCAAGCAGCTTTGCTGAACTTCAAGCCGGGTGAACGAAATTGTTGGTCCACATCGTCCAGTCTTAAAGGTACATTCTGCCTGATAGCGGTATTTCTTTCGTCGTCGCCGTTATACAATGTATAAAAATTATCTTTCCAGATTCTCAACATTGACTTAACTACGATGTTCCGTAGACTACAGACTTTTACCTTTTACCTTTTGGGAAAAATTTCCCAATCTCATTACTGGACTAGTATATCTCAATTTCCTCAACCACGTGCTTTTCATGCTCTCTCTTTTTCCTCCTAAGAAGTCGGTGTTCGTCTCTACTCTTCTACTCTTAGTGCTCATGAGCAGCTCTAGCCCTTCTATGCTGCGCCGCTTTGTGTGCGAATTGCTTAACTGCATGTGCTTACCGGCATTTGTCATCAAACCAGGGCTTTCGTTGTGGTGGTCGAATGACACCCACCACATTAGTAGCGGCATCTCTGATGGCATTTTGGCAGTATTGCCACTGGTCTTTGATGCTTGATGCTGGCGGCAAGGGATCTCTTAAGAGATTCTTCGATCGGAAAAGAATTTGGAGATTTCTTGCGATGGTAGCCGTCTGATATCGAAATTCGGGATATTCGCAACCTTACCTTGGGTACAACAAGATATTGGTCCGAGTCGATATTAGTTCCTCGGAACGTTCGGACATCCATATTACTGGAAAAGTGTCTTGCGTCGATCGCAATGTGGTCAATCTGATTGACGGTTGATTGATCAAGTTCTCCAAGTCCCCTTGTCAATATCGAGATGGGGGAATCGGGTGCTAACTACGACAATGTTTCGTCCCGCCGCAAAGTCGATAAACCTGAATCCGTCATCCGAGGTGGTGTCGTGCAGGCTATATCTTCCGAAAGTTCTACCAAAGATGCCCTCTCTTCCTAGCTTTACATTAAAATCGCCGAGGACAATTTTGATGTCATATCTAGCGCATTGCTCGTAGGTCTTGCTCAAGAGCTCATAGACGGCATCTTTGATGTCGTCATATTTCTCCTCACTGGGGGCGTGCGCGCCTCTCAGGCTAATATTTGTAAATTAAAACATGATGCGGATTGCTATGAGGCGCTGGTTCACTTGCCGAAAACTCAGACCTAAGTCTGCCTCCAACAACAAATCCGCATCCTAACAGGCACTGCTTTTCCATTGATAATAATTGCAGCAATCCTTTTGTCCGGCTCATCCAATAGCATTTCTTCGATAGCCGTAATGTCTGCTTTGCACCAATCTAGGGCCTTCGCCAGTTGTTCGGCTGTCATACATTGCCCTTAAAACTCCCCTTAATTAGAGTTTGTAATATACGGCCTCTCATGGTATAGATTCGAAGGCAGGGCGGTAGTCAACACAGAAGGCATATAACTTCTTGTGATACTCACCGAACGGTCCTTTTGAATAAAATAGTTCCAAAAAGTAAGTCAATGTATTTAAGAAACGTATGCCCTGTAATTTCCTGGATCATCATACAATAGTTGCCTTTGCTATGCAATGGAAAATTAATTATTTTTTTAAAACTACTAGGAACATCTGCTGTTTCAAAAATTCTGTTGAATTCCGCGGTAAGAGCTAAATGGATTTCATTTGTGCAGTTTATATGAGGGGAATGCGAAGCCAGCTAGCCATTTACCCTTAATTGGCTGAGACGGGCGAAGATAGCAGAAACAAATATATAGATTGCACTTTGAAATATGAACTTAAGCGAAAAGGAGTTCAAAAAAAGGCAGTGGATGATTTTTCAAGAGGATCTTGACTCTTGACGAATTTGTATAATTAAAAGTACACCCCACGGCTATATTGAAGTCTTTGAAAAATATGTCAACTATGCCTTGCAAAATCGTACCATATAAGGTAAAAATCTGCAGTGCCTCCAAACAGCCCAAAGGCCACAGATTTCTAAGAAATGTCTGATATCATTACTTTGAACCAAAAGACTTATGCCACCTACTCTTGTGGTTACTACAGACCCATAAATCGAAGCCAGATAGAGGACATACGCAGGTTAGGATCTTCAAAATCTTGCTATGACTCCGGACTCAAACTCAGTGCCTTCACCTCAGTTTGAGGAAAGTAAGCAAGGTCTTAAGCGTAGTTTGATAATTGCATAGTCGCAACAAGCACAGATACTTCGTTTGTTTTACATGTTACCTAAAATATACACACACACTTCACCACAACTTTGCACACTTTTAGTTTCCCTGTGCCATGAGTTTTGATGTGATCTCCGGTTTCCAATGGCTTCTTGGCAATTCTATCACTGGTATTTTATACTTGATATTGATATCATGATTCATCCTCTTGAGAAATTAGACTAACTCAATCAGAGCTGAGGGTAGCAGTTTCTTAACAAGACCTTTCTATGTACTATCGTCCGCGATATTCACA
This sequence comes from Volucella inflata, assembly GCA_928272305.1. Classification (NCBI taxonomy): domain Eukaryota; kingdom Metazoa; phylum Arthropoda; class Insecta; order Diptera; family Syrphidae; genus Volucella; species Volucella inflata. The sequence goes on along the minus strand of OV743717.1, from coordinate 76,808,772 downwards.
ATTACACCTTGGCTAAAACTGTGTGTGGTCTCCTACCTCCGGCCATCTAGATTACTTTAACTTCTCCTGTCTATCGCAGTCTGATAAATCTCTGTTAAATTGGAGGGGAAGAAACTCGGGACAGAAATAATACCTTTCGCTCCGTCGCGATGTCGACACGAAACGAATTTTTTAAAAGGCTTTGTGCTATAGGGCCTTGGATTGTGTTGTTAAGCTTCTTATATTAAGCCAGTTTGGACTTTTTGACTTCTTCCATCAATGACACCTCAATACTCATTAAAGCTTCATGAACGACTTGCTGCGTTCGTCTAACAACACAAAGGATCATCCCTCGTTTGTTAGTCGATCGGTTTTGGACGATTTCTTCGGTAGGGATGTCGACGCTAGGTATGGCGTTGTATAACTCATCCCTAAGCTACATTTGTCATATACGGCTTTGAAATCCAAGAAGAAGTCTAAGTTGAGTGACGCTTTCTTTTTCTTTCCAAGAAGTTTGTAGTCCTGCCTCTTTGCATAGCTCTCGATCTTTTATTCAAGCGAGTTTGAAATTCTTTCTGCTGAGCATCTTCCTACACTTATCCTCTTAACCTCATTTTGGTATCCACAATAAAACCCTCACCACGGCATAATAATCTAATAATCGAACGTTGGGTAATACAGGCTTTCTTACCCAGCCTTGCGCTAAGATCATCTTGTCTAAAAACAAAAGTACAAATGCAAATCTGGCTTATGTTTCCGAAATTGACATGAACGGCTTCGATATATTCGCTTACATGACGAAAGCTTAAGATTTTTGCCTGAGTCTCCCCCAAATAGCAAGTCCACTTCCAAATACTAGTAATGACAGTCTACCTTCATTGTAGCAGTCGCTTTAGTAGGTGTCCTAGTTCTAAATCCGCTTTATGCCTGACCCATCCCATTAGACTTCATGGATTGCGCTAATTGTCGGTTTTTAGCAGTTGCGGATCTCTGCTCAGCATCCATTCGACCTGTTTCCTTTTTCGTTCACTGTGCAACTAACCTACATCATAGAGTGTCACAACATTTAGACGATAGAGTCGGTAGTCCCCTTATAAAGAATGAACACTTCCATTTGTACGTTTGAATTCAAAAAGTTACTCTCTACGTTGATTCAATTCGTAGGAAGGGCCATTTGAATGGTAAAAGTATCTGCAAAGCACAGAAGAAGGTAGTGATTGAATGCAAACCAGCCTTATTGAAATATAATTTGAATCCCGCCCAAAATCCGTTGGCGAGTAAAAGTATCGAAACTAGTTAGAAGATGGGTCTTCACTAAACTTTTCAGAGGACCTATCGTTTCTCAATGTTTATCTTCTTACACTCATCCAGATTCATTGAAGAATCGTATTCATAAATGCATGAGGAATAAATGTAGAATGAGTAGTATCCAGCAAGTTGGTCTTTTATCTATCTTAAGCCACATGAAATTATTCATGAAAGTTTGCATGTTGTTTCCAATTTAACTGCAAATATAATACTTTTATCTAACTTATTCCAGCATTGCGTTATTGTTGTGGTATAAAGTAACTGGTTTCCGAGGGATCGTCAAGGTACTCGTAACTATTTTAAACTAAGCAAAGTTGATTGAACACTCGAAAGGAGTATCTCTTATCTGTGTTAAGAAATCCTTCAAAACGTTCCTCAGTCCTATGAGTATACCATTGTGATTCAATTGTGTATCCTTTATATAATATATATGCAGTTGTGCAGCATGTTGTATGTACTTTTCTACTGCTGCTGAAATAACCCAATTGTCATCAAGTTGGTTTTCAAATCTAGAATGCTCTCGTTGCAAATCGATTTCAATGTTGCAAAGCACATTTCATGATTGAGTTTATTTTATTAAAGTTTTCCAAGTGGTCGGAACACAGTCGACTATTTTTGAGAAATTATTTCGAATATGAACAAATTTAATACACCGACAAATTTGAAGTAAATGGTTACATTGTATTTCCTATGGCAACTTTAGTATGAAACATCCATCAAAGTATGTACCAATTCAAGTCTTTGAGTATTCTCCTTCTAAAATTGAAAATTTATTTCTATTTCTTAATCTGAAAGTAGAATCCACTTTGCTCCGTCTTAGATGTAACCAATTTGGATACACATGGTTTCAAATTATCTTCCCAAGAGTAGCAGAGGGACTGAACTGAAAAATGTGAGGAAAGTACAAACATTGTCTAAGAGAAGAGGACAGAAAGTCAAAAAACTATTTTATTGTACTCCCTGTCTGGAAGTCCTGGTCCTCCGAGCTTTGTCTTCTTGATTAATCGGCGATCTATTATCCTGCGATCTCAGTATGATCTGAGCTCCAAACAAAACCAGGTGTGTTTAGAGAAGCGTTACATTTTCAAACCCCTCCATCGGTCTGTTAAAATATTCACAGTGTGTTAACTAATATACCGGTCTGTATCTAAGAAACGTAATTAGATCACGATTTACGTTTATTTATCGGTGTTTTTATATAAAATATTCTCCTCCCTATTCGATACACTTGATACAGCAATTTAATTAAAATGCCCGCTCCAGATCATTTTACGGAATCACCTCCATTGTCCGTGTTGGAGCTGCTTGAATGGTCGGAATTTGGTCGAAAAAGCATTCTTTATTCAATTTCGGGAACAAGGAAAAGTCGCACGGTCCCAAACCAGATTAATACGGTAGATGATTTGATTTCGAGCCAAAAATTGACGAACAATAAGTACTGTGTGACTTGGTGAATTATCGTGTGACAAGGACCAATTTTTTGGATCGCGATATTCCGGTCAAATACGATGGATTCTGGCCATCAAACACGGCAGTAATATAATATGCGGCAGTAACTGTTTCACCAGTTGGAATGAATTCTTTGTTGCTAATTCCTTTGCTCTCGAGGAATGTGATGAGAATTGTTTTCATTTTTGAAAGAAGGAACTTTGTGTGTTTTTCAACTTGTGGTGAATTTTTGACTTCCATTTCGTACTCTGACGCTTGGTTTCTGGATTGTATTGGAACACCATGTTTCATCATTCTTAACAATTGTTTTCATGAAGTTTGGAATATTTCTTGAGGCCGCAATGAAATGCCAGACTCTCATAAATTTTGGATTATCATTAAATGTGTGTGGAACGAATTCTGCACAAACCTTTGGTTTGGCCAAGTCCTCTTGAAGAACAATTCGAATAGTCTCTCTGTTGATGTTTAAGGCCTCTTCCATTATTCTCAGTGAAGCGTTGTGGTCTTCTGCAACAGCATCACATACTTTTTGGGTCATTTAAGGCGTCCGAAATTGGTGTTCCTGTTCCAGCGTCTCTTTGCCGACCAAAAAAAGTTTATACCACTTGAAAACAACTCTTCTACTCAAACAATCATCACGATATACACGAGGCATACATCGGAATGGTTCTGATGCATTTTTACCAAGTTTTGCGTGGAATTATTTACCTGCAATTTGTTAAATGTTAAAGTGTCAACATCAAGTTCAAAAGGGTCCTTGAAAAATAATTTTTATACTTGTCAAACGTCAAGAAATTCCGACAGATAGAATTTCTGATCATAGAAAAAGATTCAAGCTTAAAAACACATATTCAGACAAATAGATGGCGCCCTTGGCTACCGAGATATGGCTCGTGTCCGTGATTTCATTTACCACACTGTGTAGTTCATAATCTTCCGAACTGCGCATATTTCCGCTTCGTTGATAGATGCTAATCTTCTTTACGAGGAATAAAATCAAATTTTGCCTTTCTCAAAAAAAGGTTGCATTGCCTTGCCTTCACAAAAATTCTTTCCAGTATATAGCCTACTCATAGCTTATCAGAGCGGTATAGGTCCAAAATTACCTTCTTGGTGACAAGCTCCATATTTTCGGAAGGCTCATTTCAATGTCACAAAGCCGACAATGTATTTAAGGTTTTGGGAGTGACACTACAAACCACAGAAGATTTACTGGGAAAAATTGTCCCTATTAGGAAATAAAGTGAAAATGAATTCTTTAAATGTTACACTTAGACTTAATGGCGTTGACAGACAGTCTGTCAACAATGAAAGAACAGTTCTGCTGATTTTTCCGTTTCATTGCTTCCCTTGTGATAATAGTTTCTATACATATCAGTGTCGAGTCAAGAGTTCTTGGAAAAAAAGCCTTCGAGTCCAGAAGACGACGTGCTTTGGTCTCAATCACCTCAAAACCTCAAGAATCGTAATTCCCAGATAAAAATTTTCAGAACAAACTCAATTAGCTATTTGATGTGTAGAACACTTCAGCTAAAAGGCCCCGCTTTCATTATCGACACTACCTGGGTTAATGTGCAAACTCTTTCCGCTTTTGCTAGTTCCCACCGTTTGCACACAACCTTATTAAGAGCGTTGTCATTGTCAGCCTTCGCTTTTTGAAGCATCAGGCAGATGATAGCGGCATTCTTATATAAAACGTGGCCCCGAGCCCTTTTGCATTTGGCGCTTTCGTGGGTGAGCATTCCACGATGTCCGAATTCCGTCCACCCGAACTGAAACAATCGCTTGTTGCAGCATCAAGTTCACATGGATCTTGAGCACAGGGACTTGGACGCTCAGCCGACTTCTGTCCACCAAAATCCGGTCATCCGGTCTACCCAGGCATCCTGTATGCGAAAGTGCTTAACAGACTGAGACTTCAATTCAATGCAACTCTGATAGCTAAATCGATTTCAGTGGAGGTCGCTTATATTTCTCTCAACTCAATTAGGGGTGGCCGTGGTGTAGTGGTACTAACCATCTCTTCTCCCAATGAAAGGGAACAACCCCCGTTCATTTAGAAGGAAGAGCTTCAAACGATCTTCGACACAATTAGAAGAATACGGAACATTGTGCTACGACATCTCCCACTAGAAGCGGTGGACATTTATACCACCCTGTTTAACTATGTAATGAATAATGCACATTATCCAGAGCATTGGAAAACTGCGGTGGTACATCCCATCCCCAAAAGGGATAAAGACACCTCCAATCCGGCGAATCTCCGGTCGATCAGTCTCCTTCCAAACATCAGTAAGGTTTTCGAAAAGGACTCTATTAGTCCGGACTAAGTGGATTAAGGACAGAAATACAGTTCCGGATAATCAATTCGGTTTCAAGGCGAGGCATGTCGTTATTCATGCAGCGTCTAAACTGGTTTCTGATATCCAATGGAACAAAGCCAAGAACCAGTGTACTGGTGTCTGCCTGATCGTCTTGGAAAAGGCCTTCGATACCGACTGGTTAGAGGGACTCTTCAACAAGCGTTTTTTGTCCAGCATGTAAGAGTTATTGATTTGAAGAAAATAAAAATGCATTTAAAATGAAAAAAAATGAGCCATCGCTTCTCACTCGGGGGGCTCAAGGTTCGAATCCTAACATGACAAGTTTTTCATTTGTGTAATTGGAACTCAGTCAGAAAAATCTGCGTGTTAAGGCATAACACAAGCATGTAGATTTGGCTATTGTAGAGTTTCAAGCACAAAACAACCGTACAAATTTATAACCTGAATCATTCCGAGTGAAGAAAAACTCTCCGTATAAACCATCAAAAACAGCACTTTCATCAAGTACCTATAATTTTGGATGGAGCGGAAACAAAAATCAGCCCAATCTACAGAACGTGTTGTAGAAAGAGGTAGGGCCTTAGGTGGCTGCGGGTTTTTTAAGTGTATTGGTTGAGCCCTACAGAATGTGTACCGAAATCGAAAAGTTGAAGAGTGGATTATAGATATTGTAAATACCACTGGACCATATTCTTGCGGATTCACCTGCAAATTGTTAACCATCACCAGGATTCTTTTCTAAACTTAGAATATTTTACTATTAGGCGTCCCTACAATGACAAGACAGCCAAGGTATGAATTTTATGAATTCCACTTACGATTTCGGGTCAGGTCAATTATTGTTATCTATTTTTATCTTAGCTAAGTCCTCCATCTGCGAATTATTTAAGTCCTTCTATCTTCTGTGTACGAGTAATTGTCATTAACCGAATAACGAATTCTACTCATTGGTGAATACAACGAGTACAACCATGTGTTTCATTCTTGAAATAAAAAAAATAAAAAGCCAGACGTCCAACACAGGTGCAAAAGTCCTGGATTTGAATTTTTGTTTTTTTTTAAGTGCGAGCATCATACAGTATCCTTGTAATGTAACGTTGCTTATTAAATTTTAATGGTACCTACCACCTTAAAGGCTTTTCGTGTAACGTGTAAAAACTTCATAAAATCATAAGTGAAGATGATGGCGCTTAAATTGCTGTGATGCCGACAAATTCGTTGTATGTCTCTCAAGCGGTATTTCGCAACATTTATGACTGTTTTCTTGTTTGTTGTGCAAGCCCCCTGGCTATTTTACAGTGGCTGCAGGAATGCCAATTATTTATGGGATAATATGAAACATGAGTGGATTTGTTTTCATGCCCCGTTGATGCCTTAAAAGGAATACTCACGGCAAAGATTCACTGTTAAGTGAAAAATAAAATGAACAGTACAAACGCCACTTTTCCTTTGTTTTCAAGTCTAAAGGATTAAGTTGTTTATGTGCCTTAAAGGAGCAGCCAACAGTTAAATCACTACAAAACCCCTTCTTGTGATAGTTTGATATTTCTTTTAATATACAAGGTGGCTGTCTAAATAGTGTAGGCACTGAGCGATGTCAATCCAGTGTTGCAACATATCATTTGTGCTTATAATACTCGTACTTCGACGTGGTAGTCGGTATCCATCCGGACTCGACTTGCTAAACTTATGTGTAAGTGCGCGTGCTGAAGAGCAGATAAAAATAGCAGCACTTTTAAGGGGACAACGGATGAATTCCCCAGATGGAATCCGGGAAAAATCCCGAAACAAATGAGACCTTAGCCGGGCTTCTCTGACATATTTGGATGTCAGGCTGATAAGGATGTGCGGGAATAAGAGATGGCGGTGGGTGAGCCTTTATGGACCAACAGCAGCGCTCACATTACCGAACAGGTTACTGGCTTCAGTCCGTTTACTTACTTGCCTTAGGTGGCACTACAGTCCGGAGTGGACCTGGGCCTAAATCAACAACCGTCTCCAGTTAGCTTCAGCTTTTGCTAGCTGCCTCCAGTTTCAGGTTGTCGACGAACGGCAAGGGACCCTTAAAGAGATTTAGAGAGACTCGATCGTTAAAGAATTTGGCGATCTCTTGCGATTGTTGCCGTCGAACTTCTCTAAATATTAGCTTGTCTTGCCGTTGTTCGGGATATCCGCAACCAACATCAACAAGATATTGGTCCGAGTCGATGTTGGCTCCTCGAAGCGTTCGACATCCATAATACTGAAAAGTGTCTTGTAGTCAATCTGGTTGACGGTTGATTAATTAGGAGTTCTCCAAGTCCCCTTGTGGATATCGAGATGAGAAAACCACATGCTACTCGTAGCTACAACAATTTTTCGTCCCGCCACAAAGTCGATTAGCCTGAGTCGTGCAGGCTATATGTCGCGAAGGACAATTTTAATGTCATAGCGAGAGCATTGCTCGTAGGTCTTGTTCGAGAGCTCATAGAAGGTATCTCCTCTGTGGGAGCACGCGCGCATATCAGGCTAATGTTGGCAAATTTAGCGTTGATACGGTTTGCTACGAGGCGCTCGTTAACATGCCGGCCGGAAACTCAAGACTTCTTGCCCAAATCTGCCTCCAACAACAAATCTGCAAATAGGCGCTGCTTTTGCCATCGATAACAATCGCCGTAGTAGATGTCGCAGTTTTTCGTCCTCTTTTTGTCCGGCCTATCCCACCGTATTTCTTGGATGGCGGTATTGTCCGCCAGTCCGCCAGTCTAGGGCCTCCGCTAGTTATTCTGATGCGCGTGGGCTGTTAAGGAACCTATCATACCACGCGCATATCTGAAGTTCGTTGTCCTTAAGTCGTTTGCATGGGTTGTCAACAGTAGATCCATCCGTATCTAAGGCTTGTGTATGTTTCTAAACTTTTAATTTTTTTTCCACAGTTTCCCCGACGGCCCAGCCCCCAACCTAGAGGGCCAGTTCCATTTTTGATACCCCTTAGACGAGGGTCGATTAGACAGAAAACCAGTAACCCATTCTTCATTGTGAACGCTGACGTTGGCCCGTAAAGGCTCATCCGCCACCATCTCTTTTGCAAGACGCTGACTTAATCTCTAAAATCCTTACTGCTCGGAGCTCAAAATATGTCGGGCTAGCTCAAATAAGGTCTCATATTTTATTTACGGAGAGCTTAAACCTATGCCTAAAGGCTTCAACGTTTAATTCTCCAAAGAATTCAAGTATTTGGGTATCCAATATAAGTCCGAACCATTTGGTGTGTAATCGAACGCCTCACAATTACCAGCATAGAGAGAGAATTCAGAAATATAAGCTCTTTTTTAGAGGCTAGGAATATGACCCAACTTTGACACCGAAATTGTGTTAAGAGATGTAAACACTAGTCTAGATATGGAAGCCATGGATACAGGCTTTTAGAATTTGTAAGAGTAGCCAGCATTCGGTTTCCACTGCACATAAAAGGACTTGATGTTCCCGTGATCAATCATCCGTCGGCCCGAATGGTCACGTTTCTTTCAAAGCCGAAGACTCCTCCAACATAATATATGTCTTAACACTCCAAGGAGCCAACATCAAGGCCGACCACACCTTTTTACAGTTGGTTTTCAAGAATGGAAGCTTACAATATGAAAAGACTACTTCTGCAGACAACAAAACGTTGTTGAAGGTCAAGACAAGAATGGTACAGACCACGTCTGTAGACTCTAAAACGTTAGTAATGGTCAAAACACCGCTATCAGGCAAAACAAATCTTTCACATTTATATTGAACGGAGTAAACAGAGAGTTCGGTTCCCCTTACCTATACGAAGTGAAGGTAGCAAAACTGAAGTTAATGTCTACTAAAGCAAAATGTGTAAACGGACTGACTGCTGAGCTATGTAAAGCAGCAGAAGATGCGCTAAGGAAAACACGATTTTTTTTTTTTTTAATTTCCATGCAATATCGATTGCTCAAGTCTAATGCATTTCATTCCCGTTGGTACCAATCATTGTTACCTTAGATCCATATCCTTATTAAGCCTGATCTCATACATTCACCCATTACGAAAAGGATTCATATTAAGTTCGATTTTCACATTACGCGATTCGTCCTTAGAAATACCCTATACTGTACCCTCCACATCTTGTTCGTGTAAAAACATCCAAGGACTGAGCTCAATTTAGTGACTTATAAACGATTTGAGTGTCAAATAAGTCGAAGCATCTCTGTTTGGATTCCCTTTTACACATTTACAAATCTATTGATTACTACGTAAATCAATATTTGTATCTATTGAATGCACAGTCATTCAGAATACGAAAATACTCATTGTCGTTTGAGTACCGGAAAAATTGTATTTCTTGAATTTTTGCACATTACTATGAATACTTTTACCCAGCTCTCTTTGTGTAAGATGTTGATTTTGTAAATTCTTAAAATAAACAACAAACTGTGAGCAGGAGTATTTGCAAGTCCTTATTGAAGCACTTTCGTTGCACTTCTGCAGAGAGGAAGAAATGCACGACTATCTCTGCAAAGGATGATCTGTTTACTTACAATTGTACTTCTGTGGAAAAATTTAAGTTTTTCTGCACCCAACCCTTAAATATTCTTCCCTGCAACGCTATTGTGAGAAATTCTAAAGAAGGAGAATAACTTGAATAACGTTTGCTTCCACAATAACAATAAGAAGCATTTTGTTGATGTTTGAGCACTTTACCTGAAAAGAATAAACAAATAATTGCATTTATTTCATCCGTTAAAGGGAAAGCTTGGCTTGTGGAGTGCGGGGATGAGAAACACTGAATTCCTTGAATTACGGTGAGTACTTAATATAAGAAACATATTAAAACCGTCTATTTCCAAGCATTTAAAACATTTTTTTGCTCTTCAAAATGAAGAAAAATCACTCTTTCCTCGCAGAGAAAGCACAATTCTTTTCCAGTAATAAGCAAAGTATTCAATCTCCTCAAAAAAATGTATTTTTTTAAAGGCTTAGAACTTTCAATTAAAACAAAATACAGAAAAATGTTTTTAGTATCCCTGAAGTTGGTTTTATTCGGTATTGCAATATATAGTATGTGGGCGCCACAGCTAGCTCGTACGGATACACGGCATAAACTGGAGGTCCAATTTTCACACATTAGTCGCAGTAAATTTGGCTATATTTCAGCAATAACGCGTCTAATGTTAGCGTTTGAGCGATCAATTGTTTCTGGTTTATCGGCATAGACATACGAATGAGGATCCTGTTAACATGTCTATTTCATGAAAATGTTTCTTCAGGTGATTATTTGTATCGCGCGCTGAGTAGAATGTCACGCAGTCCCCCTAAAACTACATTTCTGCAACATTAATGCTTTCCAATTGAGGCACGATAAGTAAATAATCATGTCCCTGTACCGCTCACCGCTGACTGTAACTTTCTAACCATAAACCGCACCAAACAGTAACTTTTTTGTTTTCTACTAGTGAAAAAAAATCTCTAAGAACTGTCCGCTGTCGGAGAAAAAAGACCTAAAGCTCAAGGGGATATCTTGATTTTAATCAAAACCTGATTATCTTTCAGCAATCGAGGAAATCCTTAAAAGGGGCCATTATCTACGGACAGCAAAAACAGGGGCTTTAAGAAGCTCCCTTGGGGAACTGCCTACAGGAACGTCAAAGGACAAAGAGTACCTCAACAAGCATGCCCTGCAATGCTGGAATATATTGTTCAGACACTGTTTCCAGAACAATTACCGAACCGTTCACGGGAAGTTATGGAACCCACAGACGAAGGGATTCCACCCGTTACAGAAGATAAAGTGCTGCTGGCATGCAAGAAGATTGGCAACAGGAAAACTCCAGGTCCGGATGGAATTCCAAACAGACCCCACAAAGCAGCAGTTACATCACGATCTGACATCTTCTCAGAAGTAATTTACAGCTGCCTTAAAGAAGGGCCATTCCCAAATCATTTGAAACTACAGCAGCTAGTGCTTCTACCCATAGGTAATAAACCTCCAGGAGTTCCATCGTTCTATCGCCCCATTTGCCTTCTGGATGTCATACGGAAAATCGGTCATTTACAATACTGATGACAATAGAAGAAGAGAGCAGTGCATTGTCAGAATACCAGTTTGGGGTCCTGAAATTCCACTCCATAGTAGATGCAGTTAAAACGGTAACGATAATAGCAAGCGCTGCAATCGGAAGACGTCGATGGCAATACAGAACAAATGGGTAATGCACAGTGGTAACATTGGACGTCAGAAATGCTTTCAATTCGGCGAACTGGACGTTTATAATGAATGGTTTGGCTAAAATAGACACACCAAACTATATCCTCAAGATAATTTCTAGCTACTTAGGCAGCAAAAAGTTAAGCTACGACACAGACAGACGAGGGTACCAAGCTTCCTACAACGTTAGAGTAGGTGTGCCACAAGGATCCGTTCTTGGCCCTTTGCTGTGTAATATTATGTATGATGGTGTCCTCAGGCTCCCAAGGCTGCCAAACGTGAAGATAATAGGCTTTGCTGACGATATCGCTATCATAGGCGTTATGATTGAAAATAGGCTTAGTTCTAAGGCTCACCTAGAATACGCTCAGAAAGTAGTATCGATTACTCAGTCTTCCCTGACGAGACTAAGGCCAAACATCGGATGTCCCAGGTGAAGCTAACTATCGAAAGTAGTTAGCTAAGCCATACTGTACGCGTCTTCAGTTTGGGCAAGCGAAATGGCAATAAAACAATCTAAGAGAAAGATTTCGCGAATTTATAGACTGATCTCTTTAAGGACAATCTGCGCTTTTCGGACTTAGAAGAAGTAGAACTGCAACTGAAAAGAACAACTGGAGAACTAAATTTGTACGTCACACAGTTTATAACCGGGCACAGTTCAGAAAAAATCTGCATAAATTCGGACATTAGCCCTCTCCAATTTGTCCATTCTGTCCACACTAGGGCGCTTCAGAAGACCAAGTTACATTTCACATGCGAGCGTTATTATCAGCGAAATGACTCTCTCAGAGAAAAATGGAGTGAAATAAGGCAGTTAGTGACAGCCATCCTGGAACTGAGAAGAGTCGAACGTCAAAGAAGGTAAAATGATTAGACAGAAGAAGTAGGCAAGATAGAAACTGCTAACCAGCCTCCAGAAATAAGGAAGGTTCGCAGCAAGGCGATCAAATGCAAATATTGAAAGATACAAACCCAAACACGAATATAAATCACAGCTAGATGCAACACACGCAGCTCCACAACTCTCCCTTTTTTTCCCCCTGACGTACATACGCATACAGACTTATATCCACACACCCTATTCCTACAATACTCTTTCCCGCACATTAACATTTACCCACCTTGGCACACAAATCCGCCCTAACATTCGCAACAAACCCACATAGAACAGACACACAGGAGACCGTCCTCGGCCTAAAAAGCCAACAACCAACTAACTTACCCATGATTTCAAGCCAAAGGATACCAACCTGCCTAGTGAATTAATACTCGTACTTTACCACCGTTCCTTGGGGCAAACACTCGCACGATGTTTCTTTGCAGAAGTAAGGCTTAGAAAATGGTACCTTTTTCTGGATGAAATGGTGTTTCGACGATTGCTTGTGGAATACCATCGCTTCAAATGCGGCAATACTGAACAAAATTTTGAAAAGAAATTGTGGATCAATAGGAATGATCTCCAAATGTACGGCTTGAGCGTTGATCATGTGACTTCAATTCCTGTACAAGTTGAATCTTGTAAGCACGTAAATCAAGACCTTTACACAAAAGTTTCCATAACGTGGATGGACACCACGATGACAAATTGACACATTATTAACACTACGCTGCACTTTATCAATCACTTCTTGTATTCGCATTGTACGACTCCTTATGGGATGCGTATTATTGTTTTTACTCTAAACGCATCGTGAAAACAATCAATAGTTTCCGTGTTTTGAAATATGAACAATTTGCAAATGTTGATAAGGGGTTTCATAATGAATCGACAAACCAAACTTACCTCAATAAAAGATAGAACTGTCAAATCGGCTGTCAGAGAAAACAGTGCTGCCAATTTAGAGCTATCCGCCTTTAAAAAAAAAAACCTTTTATAAGCTATGTTCAAGGCCTTATTAGATGGAGATACTCGTACTTCGTCACACCAAAAACAAACATTCATATCCTTTGAAATCAGGCTCACTGCCTAAAGGCGATATTACGGTAGTGAGCCTGTGAAATAGGATCATCTGAAGAGAGTCCTTCCTTTCTGGCTAACTTAGCGGAAGATTTATTAGGTGCGCAACTAAGTTCTCGCTGTTTTCAATAGATGGCTCCAGCAGTAAATGCTGGTCGATTTTGACATATCTAAACCGTCATGAACCAAGGTTAGACATATGGTAAACAAACCGTTTTGACGCATTAGTGATTGGCGTCATATACTTTTAGATGTGTGAAAATGTCTGATTTTGTGCCAAACAATTGTCATTTGCGGGAAGTGTTGATTTTCTTCTGGCATTCGAAGAAAATGGCGACTGAAGCGCTTGAGCTCCAAAAAGTTTACGGGGATGCTGCTCTAATTAAAAGAACGTGCGGCGATTGGTTCCGTCGCTTAAAAGACGGTGATTTCGATGTTAAAGACCGTCCTCGTGAAGGAAGACCAAAATCCTTCGAAGGCGCTGAATTGGAAGCATTGCTCGATGAGGATCCATATAAAATGCAAGCTTGCTTCGGCATTAGGTGTTGCCCGCCAAGCCATTTCCAAGCGATTGCATGCGTTGGGAATGATTTAAAAAAATGAATTTGGGTTTCCTTTGGTTTGAAGGCAAGGGACGTTGAGCATCGTTTTTTCACCTATGATCAGCTGCCCCAGCGAAAAAAGGAAGGGTTTTCCTCATCGAATCGTGACGGGTGATGAAATATGGATTTATCCACAACTTAAGGAGAAGAACGTCATGGGGACTGTCCGGTCATACTTCTACGTCGTCGGCTCCGACGAATACTCACTCTGACGCTGCGAAGGTTATGCCGTATATTTGGTGGGACCAGATCGATGTTATTTATTATTAACTTTTGAAACCCAACGAAACCATCACTGGGGTGCGGTATCGACTTCAATTGATGTGAATGAGCCCAACACTGCGCGAAAAACAGAAACAATACGAGCAAAGGCACGAAAAAGTGATTCTGAAGCATGACAAGACTCGGCCTCACGTTGCCCAACCCGCTAGAACCTACCCAGAAACGCTTAAAAGGGAATTTCTTCCCCACCCGCTATATTCCCCAGATATTGCGCTGCCTGATTATTACTTGTTCCGTTCGACAGCACATGGTCTGGCTGATCAGCAGTTCCGCTCATATGAAGACATCAAAAATGGCTTAATTCGTGGATAGCCTTAAAAGATGAGCTCTGCCAGAAAGTTGTAGCTAGCGATGGGCAATATTCCGAATAATTTATTTGTAACCATTTCTTCACAATAAAGGGGTATTTTGATCAAAAAAAAAAAACAGCGAGAGTTGCGCACCTAATACTTATTTATTTACTTACTTTAATGACATAACATTTTTTCAGCGAACGCTGCCATAATTGAGGACTTGCTCCAGTACGTTGTACCTCTGGTTAGGAGAGGTAATATTATGGAGTGACGGTTTGCTGTGCGTTTTGTACTAGTGGTTAAATCAGCCCATATTTTTCAAAAAATAAGACACCAAAGCTGTTCTTAAGTTGTTCAGGTGTGTCGCTCTAACACATCATTTTAACAATATGGTGCCACATGCCATATAACCTGATACAGATGTTGTAAAGCAGGGTTTTCCAGCTAGGGGTATGTCATAATTTATGGTGTAAAATGCACACCAGATTTAACAGCCCTCGACTTCTCTTTTCTGGGCTTATTTAAAGGAACAGATATATACTTCAAAACCATCCATCATATTTACAGAAGCAAAAACTGCACAGCATTTAGACCACTAAGAAGTTCAATGCAGTGTCAGAATCTAGAATTTTATCCAAGTAACCTCTTACTGAAATCATGATAGATTTTCAATCCTGGCTAGCTTCGATATCATGGACGTCACAGGCACGAGCCCCGTGTCGAAACCTGTAGAGACGAACAAGGGAAAATCGTAGTAGAGTCGTAGTAGATGCTGAGAATCTGGAAAGATCACTTCTGTATACTGTATAACAGCGATGACAAACCAAATATCACTGTCAGGCAGAATGAACCTTTCAATCCGGACGATGTAGTCCAAAAATTCCGTACCTGGATGAAGCGAAGATAGAAATATCCAAGCTTAAGTCTTCTACAAAGCTGCTGAACCGGATAGCCTAACTGCCAAGCTCTACAAAGCGGCACACGATGACTTGATAATGAGCATACACGTCATCGCTAAGACATGGTATGAGGAAAGTATACCGAATGAATGGAACCTTAGCATTTTTTGTCCGATCCTCAAGAAAGGAGGCCCTCTGAACTGCGCCAACTACAGAGGCATCAGTGTTCTTAGCTTACAAGATATTATCTGCCGTATTGTGTGAATGCCTAAAGCCCCGCGCTAACAACCTGATAGATCCATATCAGAGTGACTTCAAATCAGGAAAGTCCACCATGGACCAAATTCACACTGCGACAGATCTCGGAAAAATCTCATGAGCTTCACACCATCAACTCATCGATTTTAAGCACGGGTATGACAGCATCAATAGAGATGAACTATACAGAGAAATATCTAGTTTTGGCATCCTTGCCAAAGTCGTCCGCCTGTGTTGGATGATGATGGAGAATGCACTCTGTTTAATTGAGGTGTGAATAAGTCTAATCGAGAGCACTGACGTTAAGAAAGTTTTAGATAAAGCGATGTGCTCTCATCCGATTTATTTGCTTTAAAGAATAGTGCAAAACTCTTTCAAAAGTCTGTCCAATTACTCTTATACGCCGATGATATTGGCAAAATTGCAGGAAAACAGAGTGATGTCAGTGGCGCCTTTGCGAGTATTGAGACGTCCAGCCAACTTGGCGTGAGAAACTGGAGGCAGGTAGCAAAAGATCCGGCTGGCTGGTGACACTTGTTGATTGAGACACAGATCCACCCCGTACTGTAGCGCTAACTGAAGTTAAGTAAGTAATTGGACAACAACGTGGGTGCCTGATGATGATGTCTTGAGCTACTGGAGCTAGGAATTACCGCAACGTCTGTCTTATATGAATGAAGATTCAATGTGACCAAACCAGAGGCCAAATCAAAATCATATATGTATGACATCAGATAATTTGGTCGAACGTGAGATCAATTTAATGAATGGATTAGAAATTGCCTCCGAGAGCATTCAATTCAAGCCGTTTTAAAGGGTTTCAAGTATGAGACTCACAAAGAAATGCTCATGTGCCGCAATACTCCACACTAATTTTTTATTTTTCAATAATTGTCACTTATCATCGAATATGTTCCTTTGCTAACGACAGTACTCCGTACTTTTCATATTCGTTTTCTGGCTCACGTCACCACTCTTTTGTTCATCAAATTTATCTGGTTCATCAAATTGCGATGTAGACATCATATCTAAACGAGAATCCAGCATCTCAGTTGAATGTAATTGTTCCGAAACTCAATCCCACCTGCTGTGACCAAAGTTAAACCTCAACCCCCAGCCATTATCCAAGAATGGCAGTTGCATCATCGAACCTGATGAAAAATTTTCCAATCTCGGCATCTGCGTCAATGGCAACCTACGCTGCATGTTCACATATTTATTGTCGCTAAAAAATAGTGCAAAATGTCTGGATAACTCCTATGGTTTGACCTATAGGGCATAACCATCCAAATTTGTGCACAATGCGTACAATAGGGTCCGGATTTTTGTCATTTTTTGAATTTTCTCTACCATGAGATGAATTTGCGAAGACGATGCCTATTTGTACAATAGACGTAGCCTTGTGTATGGTTGTGCTCTTTGTATAATTTGACTTAGAAATCACCTTAAATAATTTTTTAAACGTCACACTTTGGGCATTTCTCGTAGGTTTTGTCGAAAAGCTGTTAGAATTATTCTGTGGAAACACCTGTTGTGGAGTGAGTACGTAGTATGCTTGAGTTTGCTCACATGCGGACATAGCTTACTACAAATCTGCAATCAAATAGACACTTCTTCTTTCTATAGTAATCACCTTATTTATGATACACATATATGAGTATGTGTGATACTATTTGGATGGCAGCAATATTTGCTATACAGCAGTTTTAGACCTTCTAACTGCACACATCATGTTCTACGTCTGATAAATTCTGAGGCTATTGGGTGCTTAGCAATAAAATGACTTTTAAGTGTCAGCTATCTTATGCATACCGGAAGCGATTGAAAGGAAATAGGAGAGATATCGTTGAATTATTTTTAGCTCTGCTTAAAAGCACAGGCAGTGCTATACTTATCGACGTCGATACAAACCGGCTTTTAGTCAATCTACTAAACACTGTGATTGCTCTCTCAGAGAAGAGAATGTAAAAGCTGGTTAGTCTAACTTATCTAGTGCTTAATAGAGGTAAGCATTTGGATCATGAGATAGTTTAAACGAACTTTCAGTTATACATGGGGCTTGACGCTGAGGAGGGTCCCTTGGATTTAGATGACGATGATACGAGTAAAGCAGATTATATCCCATGCATTGTTTATCTAGTGAAACTATTTTCGCAAAAATACGTGAATACTGCTTATATGCCAGCAAAGACAATCTCCTACCCTCTTTGACTATGGTCTTACGAACATGTCTTCTGATGAAATAACACCAAAAGTACTGTTGTATGCCAGAATCTCAGCGAGATGCGGTCGCGCTTCGCTGATAAGTTCACATCCAATATTATATAAGGCGCTGGTGTCTTTCTGAAGGATAACTTAAGATGGCGCAGTTCGGGGTAGACATGGACCTTTCTAGAGAGTGTCAACGTAAGATTTCACTTATTTTTGAGAGAATTTAAGTATGCCTTCTAAGCAGAAATATAAGCGATCCTTAAGGAAATTTTGGGGTGCCCGTGGCTCAAGTGGTATTTATTTGGCTTCCAAATCGGGCGGTTGGAATTGAATACCGAAATACATTTTTTTCCGGCATCCTTTGAGATCAAATATCTTCTTTTTCTTTTCTCTTCCATTTTTCAAAAATCTTAACTCTTTCCCAGGCGTTTTAATAGTTATGGTGTCCTCCTATGTTTTGTTCTTTTAAAAATAAAGAGAAAGGAAAAAGGGAACTTGGTTGCGAACAACCGATGGAGGTGGCGAAGTACTTACATCTATAACGATAGCCAAGCTGACGCCTTAGACTTTACTTAAACTTTAACCATTTTCCTGAACATAGTTAGAAGATTAACTTTAGTGTGAGATCTAGGAACTTAGGATTACTTTTGTCCTTTGGCTTTTGCAAGAGCTGAAGTGTAATATCTTCACTATCCAGTCTGCCGGCACGATTAAAAAATTGCTTCTCGAAATCTATTAGAAGTCTGCGAATCTTCCGGTGTCCCTGAATAGCAACGGGGTACTACGCTTTTGCGAAGCATCTACATAATTGTAACTACATTGCGTTTGTGAAAAAATGTTCTGCGACACTTGCTGTGAGAGTACTATTACTATGAGTGTCCGACCTACACCTGCATCGTCTGCAGAAACTCGGCGCTGATTTTATGGACGGGAATACTGCACATATTTTATCACCCAAAGTTTGGAGTGCAATAGATTAGTTCAAAATTTAAATACGCTTTTCAGACATCTTCGGCCATGCTTTCACTAACATGTAAAAGCAGACGCTTTTTTGTTGGTTGAATATGAGGTTCACCCGAAACTTCACACTCACTCTAGATTGTGAACAGTTTACATGCGTATTCCTCTCTGAGTCCATTAGGCTTCCTTCACTTATGCAGCTTGTGTCAGAAGTTCTCCATATTCCAGCCATGACAAAGAAAATATACAGATACATATATCAAAACAACATAAAATCTTGATTCACCTCAAATCAGTTTTTGGACGCAACATTTTTAAAATGTCCTTGATATCGTTACAACTGTTGGTTTAGAAGGCATGTATCAGCTTTAAGAAAAAGGTCCTTAGCAACAAGGTCATTCATCCTTACATGTCATCCCTACCTTATGTTTAAGTGCAAGGTGACAAATATAAAACCGAAAATAAGGACCTGTGTATTATTCTTTTGTGTTCGTCCTCAACTTTGGCAAATTAATTCGTTTTTTATTTCAAAAATACCCGTATGACGCGCGTAGCAATCGTTTTAGCTTTTTTCAAGTAAACAAACGAATACACGTGACACGTCTGTAGGTTGCTCGACTGAATCTTAACGCATGAAGTACTTACATATGTGGCAGAAAAGTTTATTACGCTGTTTATCCTGATTTGACGTGACATGCTTACAGAACAGGTGAGTGCGTCTTTCGGGTAGGTAATTGGTGCTAAAATAAAATGATGTTTCTTCTTTATGTTCAACTGTGTACCCATGCTTCAATGCGTTGATTAAACTTGACAAAGAAATGTTGAAATGTAGTTCCCATCACAGTGACAGTGTGATTTTTCCTACAAGGCTTATTTGTAAGCAATCACAGCATCCCTTTCTATCAACATCTATTTTAGAAGTAGGGCGCAGTACTTCAACTGAAGATAAGGTCATAATCTTTGTTAAGGATTGTGGAAGATAAATGATGAAAAAACTCGCAAGCTCAATGCCTTAACCAGAAGGCATTTGACTTTATTTAAGAACTTCTATCACAAATAAAAATATTGATTGCATCGCTCTTATGGACAAGGACTTCCTAAAGTTTATTTACCTAGTCAAGTCAGAAATACTGGTACACAGAAAAATCAGCGCCAAATGAAAACGAATTAATATTATAACAATTTTATTTATTTTTTTTTTTATTGGGTTATTCAATGGCTACAAATCTTAGAACAACTTCGAAATGACTTCCATTTGCCTTCCAGCACGACTTAAGACGATGTGGCCACTCATCGATTGCGAGACGCACTTCATGCATGGGGAAATCGTCCACTGCACGGACAAGGGCTTGCTTCAACGACTCAATATTTGAGTGCCGAGTAAAGCAAGCCATGCCCTCTAATGCGGACCAAAACTTGTAATCCAACGGGTTGAGTTCTGGACTACCAGCTGGCCAATCATCCGTTGATATGAAGTCCGGAACGTCGTTTTTGAGCCACAGCTGAGTCGTTCTTACTTTGTGAGCTGGAGCAGAGTCTTGTTGGAAAGTCCATGGCTTGTTGATGAATATTGATTAGTTGAGAGACTTCACAATGGGTTCCAAGACGGTCGATTGATATGCTTTGGCCGATGTTTTCACTCCTTTCTCGTAAAAATGGAGCTTGGTAATGCCATCATAGCACACTCCTCACCATACCATTACAGACGCGGGATGGTGGCCTCTTTGAACCCTCGTGATGAGTTGGGATGCTTCTCTGGATAACCGAGCATACACACGATCATTCTGCTTATTGAACGATTCTTCTACGGTGAAGATTTTCTCGTCAGTAAACAGAATTTGTCTGTGAGCGTTCTTCGCGTACCGGCTGAGTAACGCTTTCGATCTTCGCTAGCTGAGTCCTAAGTCTTCTTTTTTTAAAGCGAGACATGGATTTTTGCGAAATTTGCATTTTCCGCGACAAGATTTTCTATTTTCGCAGCGGTTTTCGGTCGATTCATTTCCTCACGGGTTTCGGAGTTCTCACAGTGCGCGGATGGCCGGATCTTTGACGGTCTCGTACTCCACCAGTATCCTCAAACAACATACACAAAATTGCGAGTGATTCCAAGCGGTCGCAACGTCCTAAAGATATCGCCTTTTTCCATGTTACATTTAAGTAGGCCAACTACAACAACACGATTTCGATGTCGCCCTCTTCCATGATTGTAGGCAATTAATGTCAAAAACTTTTTACGTCACTATGAAGCATAAATATCAACTGTCAAATCGCAATAAATACGAAATGAATGCGCGCAGTGTTACATTCGTAATGAGTGAGTTCAGTTGTCTACCAGTATTTATGACTTGACTAGTTACAATTCACTTCACTTCAAACTCACTTCCTTATGCTAGGACAATGAATTTTTATCGTTATGCCCTTAAGATCTCGATGCAAGTCAAGTACATATATTAGAAAGTTGGGTGAACCCACATACACCATTAAAACGCTTTGTCGAAATCAATTAAAACTCAAATTCCAAGAGGCTATCAAACCAGTTGGTCTGATAAAAGCAAAGTAGCAAAGTAGTATGTATTTCGAAAGCCTCAATTAGAAGAATAAACCAGAAAGTAGTTCCAATGGCCCCCTTAAAGGATCAGTGTAAGCACCACTGTTTTATTATGATTTCAGAGATAGTCACACAACACAAAAGGAAGCTCAAATTAGGGATCAACCCAACGCTGAGGCCCTTTTAAAACTCATAGCAAGCGTACATTTAAAAATAAAGACTGAATTAACCGGAACTTTGTCTCTCAAGCTCTTCCATAAACCACCGTAATGATATCAGCGCAGACTTCGCAGCAATTCTGTTCAATAACTTCGATTATTTGCGTGAAGACAATCATTTTTGTAAAAGACTTTGTACTTCACAGCCTCACTCTATGATGTAGATACATAGACTTTAATAAGGCAAATGAGAAAAACCTTAATCGTTTCAAGCAAAATCCTTTCTAAAGTCCCAACTACGTTGACGGTGAATAGCAGTGGACATGGACACCAATTCTCCGATCCAAATAGGGATCACACAATAGGAAAAGCTAAAATCGAAGGTCAAGCTCGTAACCGCAGAGGGACCTCAAATAGCTTGGCATAGGCATCACGACCAATAATCGAGTCGCCTCGAGAAATCTGATGTAAAGGTGAAAGCCTACCGCCAATTGTAGTGCCACCTAACTAAGTATGTACAGTTAACTTCTGAGGCTGGAACTTTCTCTCATAATCATCGATATATACTTATATGGTTTCTGCCACAAATCATGTAAAACACAGATTAATCTTAGGATGATGCACCTAAATCTGGTGTTTAAACATAAGGGGACGCGGAGAAGATGA
The DNA here is from genome assembly GCA_928272305.1 of Volucella inflata. Classification (NCBI taxonomy): domain Eukaryota; kingdom Metazoa; phylum Arthropoda; class Insecta; order Diptera; family Syrphidae; genus Volucella; species Volucella inflata. The sequence continues at coordinate 76,786,679 of OV743717.1, read as the reverse complement.
AATGTTCTCATTTGCCAACAAACGAGGGTCAGCAGTTCAAAGTTAAATTAAAGTAACTAAGAATTTCATCAACTTACCTTTGGCTTATTACATAAAATCCAATAAGGACAAGCAAATCTTTGTTTCTTTGACTTACGTCCACCAAAATCATGCTCAACAGATATAGGTAAATAACAAACAATAAATGTTTCTTCATTGAAGTTTACTACATCGCACTATACGAGCATGTTCTGCAGGTGAGTTAGGAAAATGCAGAAAATGTTATCTGCGCAAATTTTCTGAGCTATCGGCAATCAAAATGTTCGAGCACGTTTTAAAGAGGACCTATAACTTTTGTTTTACTTAAACACTTCAAATAAAACCAGTATTTTCATTATTAATATCTATTGAAGACTTAAACCCTAATTGAAAGCTTTTATACAAGCTTTTGGCAAATTTTCGTACTTGTGTGTACCTTCATCTAGTTAGGATGCAAACCGAAATCAAAGCTTTCAGTAAGATGGATGAATAGAGGTACGAGAGAATCGAATATTTGTGTTGCAACACACTAATCTCTATGACCCTGAAGTCATCTATTAGAATTTGAGCGTACTTACTTACATTCAACTCTAAACACCTATTGGTATCTTCTGTTTCAATTAGAGCGAAACCACTGGTAACAGCCCGACATATGTGGTAATTGCACAGATTGTGCCTCCAATGTTCGCTTGTAAGTTCCGCACAATTCTTTCAAGTACCTGTGTACAAATGGTGAGCTTCTTGCCTTGACCCGTCCTTTTTAAATTATACGAGTTCACAGCATTGGACGATCTGTGAGAAGAAGCGATCTTCTTCTTCTTCTTATCCTTTTATTAACCCTTTCCTCGTTATACGAACTTATGCGTAACGAGTTTCCCATTTTTACTGCATCGCTGCTGCTCCGCTTATGGGGTTGGCTAATGTCGCAGACCGCAGAACGCGTCTACATAAAGCTCGGTCCTGGATCGCTTCAGTGGTTAACCACAGACGTTGTTGCGCATTTGCCATCTGAGAAATCCAGGAATTCTTTTTCCGACCTCGTTTTCTTACAGTTGGAGTGACCGTAGTTGATAGTGCCTTTTTAACCGGATTTTCCGCAGATCTTCTTTGAACGTGGCAATACCAACTTATTCTATTCGCCTCAAGCTGTTCGGTTACCGAATTCTTTATATGTAGACTTCCTCTTATACGCGTAGATCTAATACAATCGCGTTTAGTGACTCCACTAGACATCCTTAACATTTTCATTTCCGCTGCCGTCATTTTGTTTTTAAACGCTTCGTACATTGTCCAGCACTGTGAACCGTATATAAGAGCTGGTCTAACAACTGTGGTGTAGAGTTTCCCCTTTAATTTAAGCGGAAATTTTCGGTCGCAAAAGATTTCCGAAATTTCCCGCCATTTCATCCATCCCACACTCACTCTGTGGTTTACGTCGTCGTCACATTTCGCTTCCATGTTAACGATTGATCCTAAGTACTTAAACATAGTGCTTTTCGGAAGAACTATTCCGTGTAACATTATATCCGGAACAGGTCGCAACGGATGCGCAAATGCGCACGTCAAATGCTCCATCTTTGAACGACTTATTTTAAACCCGTTTCTCTCTAGCGCATTTCTCCATGAATCTAAGGCGTTCTGTAAATCTTCGACGTTATCGCTAAGTATAACTGCGTCGTCAGCGAAGAGAACTGGCGTTACATTTGCTTCGCGCATGCAGTCTTTTAAAAGATAGTCGAATACTACGTTAAAGAGGAAAGGGCTAAGTACGCTTCCTTGATGCACTCCGATATTAACTGGAAATTCTCTCGTTAGTTCAGCAGAGCTTTTAACCGCAGTTTTCACGTTTCCGTACATGTCTTGTATTAACATACGTTTCCGGTACGTTTTGAGACCTCAGCGCGGCCCATATGAGATCCCTAGGCACTCGATCGAATGCTTTCTCGAGGTTGATAAATACCATGTGTAAATCCTTAGACGAATCTCGGTGCTTTTCCATTATTATTCGTAGGCTTTGGATAGCGTCCACCGTCGATCTTCCTTCAACAAATCCACACTGGCTATTTGCCGAAGACGTTCGTTTAATACTCTTTCGACGATTTTTATTGTGTGTGACATCAGCTTGATTGAACGGTAGTTGTTACAGTCTCGAGTGTCGCCTTTTCCTTTGTATAATGGAACCAAGAAGCTACTTCTCCATTGATTCGGCATAGGTTGTCCACATTTTAATTTATTTAAAAGTTTCGATAGCAAAACGCTGCCGATCCCCTCCATCTTCGACCAAAACTCTGATGGAATGCTGTCTGGTCCCGCCGCTTTCCCCCGCTTCATTTTTCCGATTGCTATACTTATTTCTTCGATTGAAAAGTCCGAAACTTCCTCCTCGAATAGACTAGCTGTCGGCACGATATCACGTGGAAACTGTTTGTTAAGCAACTCCTTGCAGTATTCAAGCCACCGGTCACAAATTTCCTTTTCATTTGTTAGTAAGCGACCGTCTGCGTTTTTTATGTATTTCGCCGAGGTTATTTCCATTGAATTTTTTCTGCTCTGTGCAGCGAGCTTAAATATATTTGGCATTTTAGTATTGTACGACGTTTGAACTTCTTGGATAGCTTGTCTTCTATCTGCCGATCGTGAGGATATTTGTTCCAACTCCTGGTACAGGTTTTCCGCTTCTGCCGCTCGAGTTCAAACCAGGACTTTCTTTGCGATCTTTTTAAGACGCTCGTATTCAAGAGCCAGTCGAGCTTTTTCGATATCGTCGCTCCGATCGCATTTTGTCCACGCTTGGAATGCACTCTTCTTGTCGGCCACAGCTCGTTTGGTTTCGTCATTCCACCACCATGTCTCTTTGCCGACGTAATGGTATTTCGATATAGTCCCCAGATGGGACTTTGCGAGTGTTATGCATTCCTCGTGCATGCTGTTCCACATTTCTTGCGGGCTAAGTGAGTCTGCTATACCATTTATATTTTGAAGTACTTCTTTAGCCAGTGCGATAAATCTTGCGCTTCGTTCCTTCGATAGATTATACCACCGGATTTTTGGCTTTCCAAACGATGCCCGTGTTTTCGGTGGTTCCGCTGTGAAAAATTCTGTAATGATCAGACGGTGTTGGCTTACTAGCGATTCTCCAAGTATTACTTTACAGTCCTTAACACGGTTTCTCATCGACATTTTGCTGAGATGATAATCTATTTGCGTTTCGTGGCCTCCGCTGCTATAGGTGATAAGATGTCGTTGATGTTTAATAAACATTGTATTTAAGACGGTTAAGCCGTAAGCCCTACACGCTACAAGGATGTCTTCGCCAGCTGAATTTCTGGTTCCAAAGCCTTTACCGCCGTGGCAGTCCTCATAATCAACATTTGTTTCTCCGACGTGGCCATTTAAATCTCCGCCTACGAAGAGCATCTCATCGATAGGTATATTTCTAAGCAAATTACCGAACTCTGACCAAAATGTATCTTTTTCCGATTGGTCGCATCCATTTTGTGGAGCGTACGCGCTAACAATGTTCCACGTTTCATTGTGTATGACGAGTTTAACACTCATCAAGCGGTCGCTTATTTTCAAGATACCAACGATGTTGTTTAGAAGATCCGCTGCAACAACGATTCCAACACCGTTTCGTCCATTGACCGTTCCATGGTAGAACATCTTAAATGCCTTTGTTTTTAAATCTAGAAAACGCGCTTTATTTCCTGTATTACACCACTTCGTTTCCTGTACGTACAGGATTTGTAGAGTTCTGCGACGCATAATCGCTTCCAGTTCTAAACTTTTTGAGGTCATCGATCCGACGTTCCAACTTGCAAACCGAAGTTTAGGAAAATATTTTGGAAACTTCATTTTGCCCGCCCCCGGAATCCGTCGGGCTCTGACACAAGCACTTCTGCTTGTTCTGGGATCACCCGAGTGCGTTGCAACCGTGGTGCCCAGCGGGGTAGTGCTATTAATTGCGATCATTTCCATGAAGTTTAAAGTTTGAGTGGTTTGACACTTGTATGCTCATTTCGAATTGATTGACTGTTCTTTTACCCCACCGGTAGTCTTCAGACGGTAGAAGCGATGTTTTGAGTATTAGTGTTGAACTTACTCTAGAAAAGCAAATTTTTTGATCAACATCAAGCTGTTCAAGAGCCCCGTTCTAGCATCATACTGCAGAGGTCTAAAATCTTTTTAGGAAATGTTCTACAGAGCAACCGGACAAAGCCCAAACTATTGCGGTCGATGTGAAATGGACAACTCTAAGTCCGCCGCCAGGTTTTCACTTACAGCGGCAAGAGTTTCTACGCGTTTCTAGGTTCATTTCATGGAATTGAACTTAGCTCAGTTGGTCGATTATCAGCATCAACAAACATCACGAAATCTTCTAAAAGTTCCGTGAATTGACGACCGATTTTCAAAACAGTAGAGCTACATTCATGTTCCGTTGTCAATTTGCAAAGAGGACAACATCTCCTGGTAAGCCGATGTTAGACATTTTCATACGTAGCTCAGTGGAAATATCGTTTGTGTCGATATAAATACCATTTTTCCAAAAATTTGGTCGGTGTGTCCAGTGACATAAGCTGTGTATGCATTTAGCCCTACTCACACCTCAGCGAATTGCAAATGAGCTGACTGTGAACAAATCATTTTTAGTACATTGTCTCTAAATGTAGGGAAGTGCCAATTTTAATAAAAAAAAAAACTCAAATTCAATCATGAAATATAAAATTTGCCAATTTTTCTATGTATAAGTGAATACTTTGCGAGCTGTCAAATTTCACTTAAAATACATTCGCATGACCAAAACATTCGAGCGAATTTAACCTCAAAATTTTTCTATTGTGATTTGATTTGTTCGCAGTTCTCTGCGACTTATTGAAAAATGAGCTGTAAATAAATTTCCAAAATTTGCGAATATCTGCTTGTTCGTATTTCCACTTCGCTGAGCTGTGAATTAACCTTAAGACCCTAACCCGAAAAACTAGGGAGAGGCTACATAAAGCGTTGATCATCCCAGTGCTACTTTATGGATCTGGAGCATTAACTCCATCTGAAGTGGATGAAGGTACCCTCAGTAGTACCTTCAAGAAATTATGAGCCCCGTTTTCATTCTCGAGTTCTGGAAAAAGAGATTCACATTTAACGATGAATGATACGAGCTATACAGCGACATTGACTTAATTTGAAAGGTGCCCTTCAGTCTGTTTTAGCGTGACAGCACAAGGACATGTACATACAAATATCGAGTGGAAACCAATGCTACGGCCGGCATAACTTTTGAAACTGTTGTTATGAAGACGTCCGAACTTACCAACTTTAAATACACATATTAGTTCTTTCACTTACATAATCCAGTACTTTCATGCGCTTATGTGAATTTTCTTTTGCCCCACTTTTCGGACAGGTGGACCACGAACTGTGGTAAACGAGATCGTTGCCACGCAGCGTTCAATTACCTACTATATAAATAATATAATATGTTAATATTAAAAAGTACTTACGGATATTCAAAACGTTGATCTATTGTACTGTACTTACCGAAATACTCCCTCTTTATCATGACTGCAACGCCTTTCTTAAACGTGTGAAATTTCTATACGACCAAAACTTGAAGCAAAAAGGTAGTAAAAATTGTTGGACGTTCGTCAAAAATATAAGAAATTCTGCCTAATCCGCCATCCCAATGCTCATTTTCAAAGACATTCTGCCAGATTGTGCTTTGTCTCCGCCTACACTTGAGTGCGTCGAATTTTCAATGGGACGAATCCACTTTCGCACTCGTGTAATTGCAAGAGAACTTCAAGATCTAAACATTCATAAATCCGCTGGTCCAGATGGCATATCTCCCCTTCTTCTAAAGAGGTGTGTTTTTCTACGCTACACTGCGTAAGCTTTTCCATCAATCCTACTCTTAAGGTCGCTTTCCGAACCGATGGAAAACAGCATTTGTTTAGCCCGTCCCTAAAAAAGACGAATCTTCTTCTCTCTCCTCTTATAGACCCATTGCACTTACGTGCCTTCTTTCCAAGGTCATGGAAACGCCTATAAATCGTCAGCTCATGAAATATCTCGAAACGAAAGAAGTTTTAATGACCGGCAGTACGGTTTTTTTAGCAACAGGCTCACTCGTGATTTGATGGCATGTCTCACCGAATTGTGGAACCAAAGTCTACGTCAATCTGGCAAAAGCAAGATAGTTGCTTTTGATATTTCTAAGGCATTTGGCAGAGTTTGGTATCAGGCTCTTCTGTCGAAAATGCATGCATTTGGGATCGAAAGCTCTCATCTTCAATGGATTAGAAATTACCTTTCGGAACGTTCAATTCAAGTTACCTTGGATGGTTTCAAGTTTGATATTCACAAAATAAATGCTGGTGTGCCCCAGGGGTCCGTTCTGTCTCAGACAGCCTTTTTAATTTTCATCAATGATCTCTTGTCTGCTATTTCTAATCAAATTTATTCCTTTGCTGACGACAGTACTGTCTGCTTTTCATATTCGCTCCAGCACTCACTCCCCTGCTCTTCGACTGTAGAACGGGAACGGCTGCGTATGTTAAGCTCATTAAATTCCAATATTAACAGCACAACCAATTGAGGAACTACCAACAGAGTGGAATTTAATGCTTTCAAAACACAATGCTGTCTGCTGTCTCTAAAGCGAAATTCAAATACCCACCCATCATCCATGAATAGCACTTGCATAGTTAAAACCCAAAAACTTTCCATTCCAACTTACGTTGCGCCAAAAATGCCCCGAAATGTCTAGGTTTCTTTAAGCCATGTAAGAAATATTTCACCCCCTCTGATCTGGCATCAATATATAAGGCTTTCGTCCGCCCAAAATTGGAGTACAATGCTCACATCTGGTCAGGGGCTCCTAAGACTTCTTTGCACTTGCTAGATAAGATCCAAAAGCGTGCGATAAAACTTATGGGTGATGCCAATACAACACAGTCGATTAATACCCTCGACCACCGACGTAATGTCTCCTGTCTCACCTTGTTCTATCGCTATTTCCACCACCAGTGCTCCTTAGAAATTTCCAGTAGCATTTGGCCCCTTCAAACCTCCAACCGTAACACCCGTCTCACTATGAAGTAGTATACCCTCAAGCCCACTTTCGGACGTAGCCTGAAATATCGTGATTCTTTTCTAAGCCGAACAACTCGCTCATGGAATGCCCTGCCGAGCTCTTTATTTCCTAGTCATTATAACCTCAAAACATTCAAAACCAACTTACATCGGTACCTTTCTTTCTTTTCTCCCTAACTTTCCATCGCCCTCGCTGTGTGCAATCATTTTAAGGGTACTAATAACCCCTTGGGCGCGCGCTAATTATAAAAAAATATATTTATTTTCTAGAGCTCCGGTGTCGGTCTCTTGTTCGGTCTCCACTTTCGTTCGGAGAACTGCCTCTATGCGCCACTTTGCCTTTCTCTTTACCCCGCGTATGCTGTCCGAGAACCGCAGTACACGCTTAGTAGGCAGCTAAGCAAAGGCAAAACGTTAAAGCAAATAAGCAAAAATGGAAATATAGTAAAAAAATAAAATCAAAGGTCTCAAATTTTCAAGCCGCAAGTGTGGTATTTTTCCATGGACGCTCGTGAAACTTCGCAAGGCGAAATACCAAACTTGAGTGCTTGCCCATTGCTTAGGCGGCTCCTTGGTCGCGGGGATTTTTTAAGGGCTGAACAAAATGTGAGATAAAGATACAGATTCAAGTTTCAGATTCACATTCTGTTGCTTACAGCTACGAGTGGTGCATTTAAGGGTTGCCATACCACCCGAAATAATATAGATTACTTTTTTTCTGTTTTTTTATAAATAACAAAATAATTTTCAGTTAAAGTTTAACAATGTTTGTTTTTTCTCAAATGAACAATGATAATAATTTTATATGTACATATATTGCAAGGATCACAATGCTACAATATCATTTTTAAAAGTTTCTAGTTTTATGCTTGCTTTTTGATAATAAAAAACAAAAAAATTTATTTTTTATAAAAAGAGATTATTTATTCATATGAATTGCGTATAAACTCTTAAATCGAATAAAATAAAATCAAAAACTTAAAGCCATTATAATTTTAATTTTAATTTTAACATGAGCTTCATAATCAAGTAAACATCCATTCTACATAAATTTGAATTTCTTTTATATAATTTTTTGTCTTATACTTAATGGGAAAAAAATATTTATAAATATATTTTCTTTGTAGTTAATAGTATCGAAAGTGTTATATATAAAAAGGCATTTTTTAATTATTATTAATCTTGTAATCGGCATGCGAAATTACAATATATTTTACACACATCAACTCGACATTTTCTACTAATTTTTTTCCTCGATTTAAAACTCAATTTGATTGCGATTAATTCCGATTGATTATTTAGTTAGAGGACAACAATTCAACAAAAACAGAAAAATATATTCAGCAATACAGTGGAGTTATCACAGATAAAATTAACAAAATGTTTATGTATTTTGCTTTCTAGTATAAAATGAAAGAAGCAGAGAAAAATTGAATTCATCACTTTCTCAATAAATGAATATTGTCAAATTTCTTTAATTTATACTATTGTAACTATTTGTCTGATAACTCTCCTTAACATGACTCTCTTAAGTAAAGTTAACCAGATAGTATTTTCACTGCATAACCGAGTAACCGTGTTATGCATTTTTTACCTATTTCCTATAATTCGGTTAACGTAGTTTCCACACCCAAAGATGGAAAACCTCGCATCCCCGAAGGATCTCAGAGATATATAATAAGTCTGCTCCTTGATTTTTACATCAATTGCAACCTGAATCTCAATAGAAGCCTGCCAAGCTGTCAGCATGCCTATTAAAACAGCAGCTGAATCAGTTGGGACATAACATGACCCTCTATCAACAACATTGAACTTCTCGATTATCAACCCACTTCGAAAAACAGTTTATTGACTTTGATTTATACGAAGATCATGAAACTGTAAAGTTCTACTAGGAATATTACAGCTTTGCTTAAAAAATTCTTTAAGTACTTTGAAAACGTAAAGGTTTCTCATTGGTAGAATATCCAGGACTCTAAATAAGGGGCAGCTCTGAGTCAAACGATGTTTGTTATAAATAATCCTAATTAAGTGTTTCTGAGTTATTAACAATGCTCTGAAAAAGTTATTATAACAACCACCCCAACTTGAGATACCATACTGTGACTTGGAGTAATCAAGGCCTTAATAGTTTAACTTTAATATTTCTTCAGAAACAATTTTCTTTGATGAGATACATTTTGCGCGTTACAAGGAACACATGTTCGGAACAGTATGAATATGATCTTTCCAATTTAAATTATGGTCAATAATCTAATACTCCAAGGTATTTATAATGATGCACCGATTCAATCTTAAAACAATTATTAGAACAAGGTAAACTACTAACAATTAATTAAGAATTAATTTCAATCATGAACATGGAAGAATAAACAAAAATCATTAAACACGTTATTCGATATTTTGAAATACATTAGTTTTGTCTTCTCGCTAATAATCAATTTATGTTTCGTAAACCAAAGTCTGAACGTTTCTAAATTTTCCAAGTTCTTTGCAATACTTCCATTTCTTGTATCAAATTGGTAAGTGAAGGCTACCAATGCAACTCCTAATGCAGTTGGCATTTAGATTTAGTGCAAAGAGAGAGTTTATGTGAATTAAGAACAGCACAGGACAAAGAACTGAACCTTGTGGCACACCATTTTTTTTTTTACCTACAAAATTAAAAAACACAAATTCGCTCTTAATTTTGCAAAGAGTGGTAGGTAGTTACGCCTGATTATGCACACTGCCAACTTCGGTGAAAACAAACTGCTTTCAGACCGAAATTGAAAAGCCCTTACCCTAACTCGCAACTCGCGCGAGAGGATATCAGGCTGAAAGTTATGCCCTGGGTCTACGATCATAGGAAAATGCTTATTTATGTAATGGTCGTTCGGTGGCCTACCCTTATAACACAGAACAACAGTAACATTAAGAAAAACGCAAATATCTGCCTTTACAAGCATCGTATCTAAGTTGGTTTAAGTCCAACCTAAGTGGACATTGCATTCTCAGTGAGATCATTGTCATACATAAATGTAAAGATGCCGCTTAAATAGCAGAACATGTGTTTTCTAAGGATTTTCATGCACAAAGCGGTTAAATTCTTTAAATATTTAGTTCTGACTAATAGCGCATCACTCATAAAGAACAATCCATCAAGTTCAATGTCAACAAATTGTAATCTTAACACCCCACATTAAGTAAGGGAAATATAATAGCTAAACACAGTTTTGATTTGGATCGATACGAAGTCGAAGATCTAATTAAAAATAATAGCCAGGAACAGCATCAATCTGGAACAATACAAAGAATGAAGATCTATTTAAAATAATAACCAAACAGTATCGATTCAGAACGATACAATGTATAAAGAGCTAATTGATTTTCAAATCAGTTAGACACAACAAGCTATTTGTAAGAGTAATAAAATATTAATTGAAAAATATTATAACATGTCGTAGTGGTAAGAGTTGAAATACTATATAAGCTTTTGCATGAAGTATTTTCTTGTGAATTGTATTCCATATTTCGATCAATAATAAAGGAGAGGACAAGCTGTCTTCAGTATGTATGTACTCGTATATACGAGTATATAGTGGCGCGATATATAGTATAGAGCAGGAGAAGAAAATTGCAAATAGTAATGACCATCACCATGCCTGTTATTGTCTATTTCAAGAGCTTGAAAACATCTTGAAGAAAGATGATGAGTTAACAGTGGTATAACCGCTAATATTTTTACTGACAAATGTTGTTTAACTCCCGCGGGGTTTATTATGCATAATAATGGCAATACCTAAGATATTGTACTAGAGTACGGTGAACAGTTTTCAGATTTTCAAGGAAAGCTATTTATTTTTCAATATATCCTCCCCTGAGCTCAACGCACTTTTCATATCTTTTCTTCAGCTTAGCTTTTTCTTTTCCGGAGGTGGTTTCCCTAAAGGTCCTCAAAGAAGTCGTTTATAACTGCCATGGCCTCATTATTAGTTGAAAAACGGTGCCGTGCCAGTTTCAGTTTTGAGAACAGATGAAAGACGGGGGGAGACAAATCTGGCGAATACGATCATGCTGGATGAGTTCGAATTTCGGTTGGTCCAATTTCTGTTGGACCAAAACACACTGTCATGCAGAAAGAACACTTTTCTATTTGCCATTGCGGGATGTTTTTCTCGAATCTCTGTCAACAATTTGTACACAAGTGATGAATAATATTTTCGAATTATTGTTTTTCCTTTTTCAAAATATACAATCAGCAGAACTCCCTTCGCATCCCAGAAAACTGAAGCTATCACCTTGCCGGCGAATTTAAAAGTCTTTGCCACCACTCTTTGGATTGAATTTTTGTTTCTGGTCTGTAGTAATGAATACATGTCATATCAGTTCTGACCAGTTCCATACATTCATAAACGTTACATCAACTCGAAGGCGTATTTTTTTTTTTTTTTTTTATAATTAACGCGCGCCTCAAGGGGTTTACCCTTATACCACAGATAATAAATCACAGATAATAATACGAGTAGATCTATATATAGATTTATTATCTGTGCTTTTACTGTTGCAGGCGGAAAGTTAGAAGGAGGAGAAAGGAAAGCACTGTTGTGATGTAGTGGTTTGAAACTCAGATATATATTGGTTTCGATATTGACCCTCCAGGGGTGGGAGTCGGAATAGCACGTAGAGTTTTTCTTCACTCGGAATGATTCAAGGTTGTAAATTTTAACGGTTATCTTGTGCTTGAAACTCTACAACAGCCAAATCTACACGTCAGTGTCATGCCTTCACACGCAGATTTTTCTGACTGAGTTCCAATTAAACAAATAAAAAACTTGTCATAAGTAGTATTCGAACATTGACCATCCGAGTGAGAAGCGATGTCTAGTACCGCTACACCACGACAACCCCGTGTTCAGAATTGAGCAAGCGCGGCACCCCACCCTTTCAATTAAAATGCCTTTGGGTTCATCTCTCTCCGAAACTTTCAATAGGCGATCTTCCATTACAATATCCTGGACTTTATCGATTCGTTCTGGATCAACTGCCGATTTTGGTCATCTTAAACGGGGGCCACTTTTGAATTCTGTAGCCCATCAAAATATTGAAGTTCGCGAAGGGCAATCACCACCCAATACACTAGTCATGTCGGCGAAAATTTCAATCTTTAACCATGTATTTTATATGGCTTCGGTCCTCGATTTTTTTCAATTTTTTAACAGAACTCACTAGTTTGTCGATTTGAATGGATACCTAAAAACAACGAAGTCTGACAGATCGACTCGAAGCTTCGTGTGTGTGTTTATGAAAGATGTGGTAATATAACCACAAGAAAAACAGAAGAAAAACAAGAAAATTGCCCTCTAAAATCTAAGAAAATCTACGAAATTTTCTTTCAGCGGCTCAAAAGCTGACGAAAAACGAAAAAATAGAAAAAAAAAGATATTAAGTTGTGAAGTCAAAGCATGAATAAATCCTTAAAAAATACAAAACGAAAACAGAACCAAAAGTGATATTTTATACAGCAATCACAATATATGAGTAGACTTATTGAGCCCCATAGGCAGCTTCTTATCAACTTTTCCCCTCTATCTGATTTTCCGAAAAAAATCAACACATGTTTGTGAATTTTAAATTTATACATATCCACTTGAGTGTTAAGAAAGAAAGTGAAAACGTTACTCTTGATACCCGTAGGCCTCCAGATCGTATCCAATAGCTATTTTTGAGGGTTAATTACCCATTTCCATCAAACATACAATTAGATGACCGGAATGAAATCCTTATCCGTAGTAGGATTTCTCGTATTTCACATCACAAGACAACTGATTTGGAAGTGACACTTTTACATAACATCTTTCAATCAATAAAAACGCCAGCAACCAACTCCTTTTTCAGATTAAGCCAGTGCAAACCCAACGGGCTCGCGGCAGTCAAAACAGGAAAAAAGAAGTATGCCAAATTATTATTATTATTGTGAACCTGTCACAATAATAAACGAAGAAAAACAGCCAACAATGGTCATAATGGTCGATTTCAACAAGCGAAGCAAGTGGTCAGAAAGATTGCCAGCTCAGATCGCTCAGCGAACAATAGACGAAATAGACTTAGACACCGAAATATGTTCACTGAAAACCAAAAGAATTGTTTACTACGTGCAGAACAAAATAAATCAGAATACCTAAAAAGGGTTTTTGTTTGTTATTTTATAAAGAAAACTTTGCAGTGACTTGGTAAAATAGCCCAAGTTAAAAACTTAGTTGTAAGATTATTACTTTTGCATGTAGAAAAAAGGACGAATGGCTAAAAATGACACAAGTCCAACATAACAATATGAGAAACATTTAAATAAATTTTTTGAAAGAGTCTTAAAACGTATTCAAGTCGCATGCTTAATGATCACAACCAAATGATTTTTTAGAAACTAAAGCACTTAAATTCCTTAATAAGCTTGTAAAGTGCGATCACACAATGAAAAGGTATTCAAGCCCACAACAACAACGACATCCATAGAAAATTAAATAGCACTAGCAGCCACAAAAGTGATAACACCCAATGAATTCAGCAACTGCGGCATCTAAATCGTTAAATATAAACATCAACAGCAAAAAATAACTGCAGACAAAAAAGTAACAGCAATTGAACACAAGACACAAGAAGAGGAGACAGGGCAGAACTCAAAAGGAGCAGCATTTGGCAGAACTAGAACACAAGGACCCCCAACAGAAAGAACAACAGAAAACAAAGAATGCCACCAATCAACAGAATTCGAACTTTTTCAGCATCTACGAGTACTTTGGAAGAAATTTTGCAATTTTTATCAAAGCTTTTCAAAAGTACTCGTAAATCGATCCACTTTATACCACGATAATAAAATACTGAGTTTCTGGCCATTTTTTTAAGCCCATAAGAGCTGTCAATATCATAAGTCAGAAATTAAGAAGCATGTTAGGTAAGAACCAAAAATAGTTAAACCATTCTAACGGCCATTTGCGTCGGACAAATTCAAATCGACTAGTCAGTAAAATTAGAAAGTGATTTGCTAGTCGGTTTTAATATTATAAAACCTTGTAGTAAAGCCTTAGATTGTAAAAGAAAAATCTTAATTAATTAGGGAAGACCTTCTGCAAAACAAATGCAATTTTATATGTGATCAATAAAAATCACTTTAACTAGAACAAACACGAGGAAAATGTTTAAATTTGTAAATTTCTTATAAGAAACCCATTTCGAAAGGCATTGGTAATAAGTATGAAGCCAGATACACTGTAATAAAAATATTTTAAATGAGGCACATATGTATCAACGGCTCCAAGTACCACAAAAGGAAGACAAATGATTGCTTTATTATGATATGTGATATAAAACAATACTTACTTACTTACTATATATGTATATATTTTACAATAATACCCATTTCGGTGGCTTCAAACAAAACCCAGAGTCTAAACAGTAAATGGATAAACTTCTTGCTTATTCACATATCGCAACAAAAAGAAAACTTTCTTCAGCAACAATTGACTGACGTTAGTATTACTTTGAACAGCAGAACCATCCATTGTTGAAATGGATGGCTTCCCCACTCTGAATAGGCAATATCCAGAGGAAAGTGTGGTTCGACCTTTTCTTCATAAAGTAGCGCAATATTAACAATAACACACAATGAAAGAAAATTATTTTAAAGAACCTACCACTTCTTAAGGAGTCTTAATTGGTGATCACTTAAGATTAGTAACGACATAGATGCCTCATTCATTGCATTATCGAATGAAGAGAATCAGATTAGAGGCCATCGAATTTAGGTGATTTACATAATCCAACTACAAAAAAGGCGGAAAAAGCTTCACAAACCAGGAATGTCTTTCCCTAAAGCATAGTTTCATAATGACCAAAATCTAAAGCAAGAAATATTAATATATCCCATGGGAACGAATTGTAGATATTCCTGCTGAATTTAGCCAAAAACAGTGAAAAATATGTACCAGTTGCTTTTAAATACTACACTGTAGCATGTGCGGATATTTAGCCTCATTTATGATCACAGAAGCTCGTCAGCAATAAGTCTATTGACACCACATATCCGCCAAGCCATTCAGTTCCAATTTCTACAAAAAACAACAGGTTATATGAAGCGTCAGCGGTCTTCATTGATGCTGACCCTGCCATGATTTCGAAACAAATGTGACCCAATGATAGCTCCATAATTGTCTCACCTATTCGCGTGACGGACTACGACAATTTTGCTTACAAGCAAAGCCTAGTCACTGTAGTTGTTCTTTTTTGGCCAATTAGTTGAAGTTTGACGTGCGCGATGGTTTCAAACGTATAACGAAGTCTTTTTGCTCCGCCAAATGACGCAGAATATATGAATTTCATTGGAGTTGGAAAATTCTTTCCACTTATGGCGGAAAGCTAACACAAAAACACTGTACAATCAATTATTCGCCTATCAAGACGGTTATAACGACGAATAAATTGCCTTGGCAATACAAATAATACAAAAAATATATGGATTTTGTTATACGAGTATCAATAACATGAGTGCGAATAGCGAGTCCCATAGACAGCTACTTATCAACTTTTCCCCTCTATCTGATTTTCCGAAAAAAATCAACACATGTTTGTGAATTTTAAATTTATACATATCCACTTGAGTGTTAAGAAAGAAAGTGAAAACGTTACTCTTGATACCCGTAGGCCTCCAGATCGTATCCAATAGCTATTTTTGAGGGTTAATTACCCATTTCCATCAAACATACAATTAGATGACCGGAATGAAATCCTTATCCGTAGTAGGATTTCTCGTATTTCACATCACGAGACAACTGATTTGGAAGTGACACTTTTACATAACATCTTTCAATCAATAAAAAGGCCAGCAACCAACTCCTTTTTCAGATTAAGCCAGTGCAAACCCAACGGGCTCGCGGCAGTCAAAACAGGAAAAAAGAAGTATGCCAAATTATTATTATTATTGTGAACCTGTCACAATAATAAACGAAGAAAAACAGCCAACAATGGTCATAATGGTCGATTTCAACAAGCGAAGCAAGTGGTCAGAAAGATTGCCAGCTCAGATCGCTCAGCGAACAATAGACGAAATAGACTTAGACACCGAAATATGTTCACTGAAAACCAAAAGAATTGTTTACTACGTGCAGAACAAAATAAATCAGAATACCTAAAAAGGGTTTTTGTTTGTTATTTTATAAAGAAAACTTTGCAGTGACTTGGTAAAATAGCCCAAGTTAAAAACTTAGTTGTAAGATTATTACTTTTGCATGTAGAAAAAAGGACGAATGGCTAAAAATGACACAAGTCCAACATAACAATATGAGAAACATTTAAATAAATTTTTTGAAAGAGTCTTAAAACGTATTCAAGTCGCATGCTTAATGATCACAACCAAATGATTTTTTAGAAACTAAAGCACTTAAATTCCTTAATAAGCTTGTAAAGTGCGATCACGCAATGAAAAGGTATTCAAGCCCACAACAACAACGACATCCATAGAAAATTAAATAGCACTAGCAGCGACAAAAGTGATAACACCCAATAAATTCAGCAACTGCGGCATCTAAATCGTAAAATATAAACATCAACAGCAAAAAATAACTGCAGACAAAAAAGTAACAGCAATTAAACACAAGACACAAGAAGAGGAGACAGGGCAGAACTCAAAAGGAGCAGCATTTGGCAGAACTAGAACACAAGGACCCCCAACAGAAAGAACAACAGAAAACAAAGAATGCCACCAATCAACAGAATTCGAACTTTTTCAGCATCTACGAGTACTTTGGAAGAAATTTTGCAATTTTTATCAAAGCTTTTCAAAAGTACTCGTAAATCGATCCACATTATACCACGATAATAAAATACTGAGTTTCTGGCCATTTTTTTAAGCCCATAAGAGCTGTCAATATCATAAGTCAGAAATTAAGAAGCATGTTAGGTAAGAACCAAAAATAGTTAAACCATTCTAACGGCCATTTGCGTCGGACAAATTCAAATCGACTAGTCAGTAAAATTAGAAAGTGATTTGCTAGTCGGTTTTAATATTATAAAACCTTGTAGTAAAGCCTTAGATTGTAAAAGAAAAATCTTAATTAATTAGGGAAGACCTCCTGCAAAACAAATGCAATTTTATATGTGATCAATAAAAATCACTTTAACTAGAACAAACACGAGGAAAATGTTTAAATTTGTAAATTTCTTATAAGAAACCCATTTCGAAAGGCATTGGTAATAAGTATGAAGCCAGATACACTGTAATAAAAATATTTTAAATGAGGCACATATGTATCAACGGCTCCAAGTACCACAAAAGGAAGACAAATGATTGCTTTATTATGATATGTGATATAAAACAATACTTACTTACTTACTATATATGTATATATTATATAATAATACCCATTTCGGTGGCTTCAAACAAAACCCCGAGTCTAAACAGTAAATGGATAAACTTCTTGCTTATTCACATATCGCAACAAAAAGAAAACTTTCTTCAGCAACAATTGACTGACGTTAGTATTACTTTGAACAGCAGAACCATCCATTGTTGAAATGGATGGCTTCCCCACTCTGAATAGGCAATATCCAGAGGAAAGTGTGGTTCGACCTTTTCTTCATAAAGTAGCGCAATATTAACAATAACACACAATGAAAGAAAATTATTTTAAAGAACCTACCACTTCTTAAGGAGTCTTAATTGGTGATCACTTAAGATTAGTAACGACATAGATGCCTCATTCATTGCATTATCGAATGAAGAGAATCAGATTAGAGGCCATCGAATTTAGGTGATTTACATAATCCAACTACAAAAAAGGCGGAAAAAGCTTCACAAACCAGGAATGTCTTTCCCTAAAGCATAGTTTCATAATGACCAAAATCTAAAGCAAGAAATATTAATATATCCCATGGGAACGAATTGTAGATATTCCTGCTGAATTTAGCCAAAAACAGTGAAAAATATGTACCAGTTGCTTTTAAATACTACACTGTAGCATGTGCGGATATTTAGCCTCATTTATGATCACAGAAGCTCGTCAGCAATAAGTCTATTGACACCACATATCCGCCAAGCCATTCAGTTCCAATTTCTACAAAAAACAACAGGTTATATGAAGCGTCAGCGGTCTTCATTGATGCTGACCCTGCCATGATTTTGAAACAAATGTGACCCAATGATAGCTCCAAAATTGTCTCACCTATTCGCGTGACGGACTACGACAATTTTGCTTACAAGCAAAGCCTAGTCACTGTAGTTGTTCTTTTTTGGCCAATTAGTTGAAGTTTGACGTGCGCGATGGTTTCAAACGTATAACGAAGTCTTTTTGCTCCGCCAAATGACGCAGAATATATGAATTTCATTGGAGTTGGAAAATTCTTTCCACTTATGGCGGAAAGCTAACACAAAAACACTGTACAATCAATTATTCGCCTATCAAGACGGTTATAACGACGAATAAATTGCCTTGGCAATACAAATAATACAAAAAATATATGGATTTTGTTATACGAGTATCAATAACATGAGTGCGAATAGCGAGTCCCATAGACAGCTACTTATCAACGTTGAGTGAAAAGTATGGCATAGAAAATATCAAAGAAAATAAGAGAACCTTATAATGTCAGTTTAGATACCAACCCAGCATAAAAACTTAAGGACCTGGGGGTGAAAACAGTATTTAGTAAAGGCCTTGTGGTTCTCCCCATGCGCAATCTATACATACCAAACTGACAAGATCCAAAAGAGCCGCAACTCAAAAGTAAGCGACATTTTTATAAGATTGTCCCTTGGCGAACAAAACACTCGTA
The DNA here is from genome assembly GCA_928272305.1 of Volucella inflata. Classification (NCBI taxonomy): domain Eukaryota; kingdom Metazoa; phylum Arthropoda; class Insecta; order Diptera; family Syrphidae; genus Volucella; species Volucella inflata. Next base: position 76,767,770 of record OV743717.1, on the reverse strand, counting down.
AGAAATAAAGACTACGGAACATGTTAATTGAAAATGATCAGAGTCGTTTACTAACGCAAAACAACGTAATTAACAAAAGTTGAACAATGTGTTTGTTTTTAATTTTGTAGAGAATCCTTAAGGCGTAAAATTGCCTCTTTTGCCGAAAAATAAAGAGGAGTATCAGCACGAGAATTAACAACTGCCTATTAATGCAGCAGCAGCAGCATCGGGAAAATGTAATATATTAATAAAGAGCATAAAAGCAACAACAGAAAAACAACAGCAGAAGGCGAAAGGAGCAGCAATTGAAGAATAAGAACAGAGAGATACAGTATGCGACGCAGTGGAGCGCTATTAAGACCTCACTGCAAACTGAATGTCCTTAGTAATACTAAAGTCCTCAGCAGCAAGATTCCAATTATGCCGCTCACATACCAAGCCCCAGATATGCTTTTGGTTGGCGAAATTAACCACAAAATGGCGCGCAAAATATATAATGTAGTAAGATGGAACCGACTTCGCACAACACAAAGAGCTGGTGTAGCGATTGTCATAAGTGCATAGGTTCCAGGTGCTGAAAACATTCAGTGTGCACATCACTTTACAGAAAGCACTCGTACATGGTGTAACACCCATTATCTGTTACATTGTCTTCTCGACAGTGATAAATCTAATTCTTAAAATTCTTAGACACACCAGGTGTCCTTCCTTTACAAATAACTGTTCCATAGTCTGGATTCCTGGTATATGGCCAATCTCCCAAGTAGCTTTCTAACACTCACTAAGAGCAGACAACTAACTAGAAGTGTAAATTACAGTTCAAAGACTATAAAGTAATTAATTTGCCAGATTCAAGTCCGCAGGTTCTCGTTAAATATTTTTTCTATTTCACTTTCCCTTAAAAATCAGAAAAGGAAAGGAAAAGAGTCGAATGGAAATTACCCGATGGATACCCGTCAGTACCGAATGCATGTTTCAAAACGAAAACTTCAAGAGCAGCAGACGATATTGTAGAAAGAGAAAAGAAAAAGACGAGGTAGCTCACCTCGATAGATTAATAGATGCACTTTTGAAAATTAAAAGGGCATATACAACATCTGCACGACAACAACAACAACAACAGCAATCAGAACGACTTATGACAAAAGCAAAATCAACCAAATTTGCTTCAGTAACAGCAACAACAACAACAGGCACACAAGAAGCAATATTATAGTTGTTTTAACATAACCCTCTTAGTGTGAGAACTGTTAAAATGTATCGATCCCGATGTTGCAGCGGATGAGATGGTGCGACTAACGCCCCTACAGCAAAATTGAGGAGCAAAGAGGCTAGATCATCTACTTAAAAAGAAGCTAAAGCTCTAAAGCAGCTAGTCGTCGAACGGAAGCGTCATAAAAGTCCTGTGTTCTCTAGTAGCTGGATCCTTTAAAACCAGAATGAAGCCACCACAAGCGATAAAACAATCAAGTCACTCGAATAGGCATTATTTATTCGGCACCGTCTGGCAAGTCTGGCCTGCCGACATAATATCTGAGAAAAAAACCAGTATTTCCAACTTGTGTTCTTAATCAGAATTATATAACTGGGCGCAGTGTTTATAGAAGAAAGCAGCCTCAATTTATACGAGGGGGTGCAGTTTATATCTCTTCAAGGAAAGGCCCACGCCATAGAGTCATATGTAAAAGAGTAGTGCGTAGGTTCTACGTGTTAGAAGCATTCTACCTCGTAGAAAGAGGCTAGTGTATGTAAAAACAATAGTATTCCGTTAGGCACCTAAGGCACCTCTGCCAACTCAATTTCTAACAATCAATATCTTTTGGGCCGGAGATCTTTTCGATAGACATGCAGTAGAAGGAACTAATCCACCGAACTAAGCTGGTGGTGTTAAAATAGGATTGAGTACGAACTCAAGTTGTATGCGATGGATACGCATTCGTCTCCATCAGCCCGTTCCTTGCTGGACATATCGTTGATACATACTAGACTAGGAGCGAATGTAACTCGACACACATAGAATTGTTAGCAAGCATTGACTACTACGGACTCAGGCGATATGATCAAGTGTACTCATATGATTATGGCCACACTTCTATAGAATTTTTAAGTGAAGTTTTGGTTTGCATAAGAGCGGTCCACCGTCTAACAGAAACCGGACGAATATAGAGATTGCCCTTTATTTCTTAGCGGTGGAAAATATCTTCAGGCAAGCCACCAAACAAGCTATCGCTTGAGTAAAACACAGTGTTGACAGTCAGAAAAACAAATACCGAGCTTCGTAGATTGACACGCTATAGGCACATACCAGTACATGCAAGTAGATTACTCGAGAGACAACCGTTAGAAATGCTTTTCAACCAGGTTTTATGTTAAGCCGCAACAAAAAAGTCCATGTAGCAAATTTTTTCTTAACAATAATCGTTTGCTTAGTTTTATTTTAACTAATAAAATTTTTCATTTTTTTTTTACAATTAATGTATTTTTTATTATAATATTTTAGTTTGTATTGAATTGAATTGAATTAATTTTTCTTAATTGTGCTCATTTAACTAAGTTTAATTTGAAATCTAATTTATTTATTTATTTATTTCATATTCCATTTAAATCAAAACTTTTAGTACAATAATGCTATAATACTGATGATAATTTACACAAATCTAGAATTATAGTTGAATTATAAACAATAATACCGAGTTACTAAAAGTGTTTTCCTATTAAAAAAACAATCATTGAAATATAAAATTAAGTAGATACATTCTATAATTTAAGAAAAATTAGTGTCGAATGTATCGAGCTATAAGCTTTTATTAAAACGACCGATTATATGAGAGTAGTTTGGTGGTAGTACGCGAAGTATAATTTATTGATTAACAATTGAAGCATACTGATGATCAACATATTATTAATTATAAATAAGAAAAAAACAGAAAATAAAATAAACAATGAACAAAAAAAAGAAAAACCGTTCAACTTATGACTCTTGTTAAATGATTTATTTCCTTGAAGTTAAAATTAAAAAGCCATTTTTTAATTCCTCTATCGAATGAAAAGGATTTCCTTATATTCCGAAGTTCAAAAGGTAGTTGATTAAATAACCTAGATGCTACTGAGGTGTAAAAATTAAAAAATTTGTGAGTGCTGTATGTTGGAATGATAACCAAATTTCTGTCATTACTGCGAAGTGCATAGGCAGTTGAACTTTGATTCCTTAGATAACCACTTCTTATAAAAAATATTTTTAAAATTTTATAAAAGTATAGATGCTTCAGTGGAAGAATTTTTGAGTTGCAGAAAAATAAGATGCTATGCTCGCAACGTCTTTTATTCCAAATAATTCTTAGAATATGTTTTTGGCTTATAATCAGAGGTTATATCTTATTGTCATAAGTACCACCCCAGCAAGCCAAACCATACTGCAACTTTGAGCAAAATAGTCTTAGATGGTATATTATATAAGTAGTTGTTAGAAGATACTTTTTTAGTGAAGAAGTATGTAAGCCCCAGTTCATTTTATTGTCAAAGTGTAAGCCCAAGTACTTAAAATCAGAGACCTTTTTATAACAAAGCACTTGGATGAGCAACTAGGATCATCGCTTTTGTTATTTGACCAATTAAACGAAGGACAAATATCAGTATTAACACACACATTAGTACAATCTGTACTGTGCAAGATAAATTCTGGCGAGTGTGGATCCAATACGGGTAAGTTGAAAAACATAATTTTCGTTTTATCGCTTATAACCAGCTTGTGCATACCAAACCAATGCCTTAAGACTTCTAAGTCATGGTTAACATCAGCAACCAAGTCTATGTATGTACAAGTATGTCTGGAGTATGTACAAGCTATATCGTCAGCAAAACCAGTTTGTGAGCCCTTCAAATTTTGACTAAATATAGAATTAATGAATATTAGGAATAAGATGGGGTCAAGAACGGATCCCTGTGGGACACCAACCTGAATATCAAGGCATTCATTAAAATGGTCTCCAATCTTAACCATTTCTTGAGATATGATCAAAACCAATTCAGCATGAATCCTCTAAAGCCTGCCTTTTCTAACTTTATATGTAAGAGCTCGTGGTCCACAGTGTCAAATGCCTTGGTAATATCTATAAATAGTGAAGTGGTCATTTTTTTGTTATCCAAACTATTATAAATTAGACTAAAAAAGTTTAAGAACACGTCCTCCGTTGATTTACCCGCTCTAAAGCCATATTGATATCTGCTAAAAAAAAGAACTTTTCGCCAGGAAGGTAATAACTCTACTTTTTCAAAAAATTTTGAAAAAACAGAGAGAAGAGAAATTGGTCGGAAATTTGTGAATTGTGATCTATCTCCCTTTTTGAAAATTGGTATAACCTCAGCAACTTTTAGGTTGTCAGGAAAGATTCCGTGGAATATACTTTCGTTATAAATGTGGGCTAAAACGTCAACAATATTAAAATTTTAAATAAATATTAATTTGATTTATTCAGCAACATAATAGTTTTAAACAATTCAAGAGATGAAATAGGTTCAAAGAAAAAACTAGTTTCATGCCTTTTTTCTATGTCAAAACATCTTTGTATGCAAGAGTTGGAAGTATTTTTAAAACCGGCTTCTGCCATGGTATTGTGGGCAACACTCGTAAAAACTACATTAAAAGCATTAGCTTTTTCAGAAGAATTTTCAATGACTGTATCATTTAATCTTATACTAGATGGTATACCTGAAGATGCATTTTTATTGAAGAGCTGATTTATTAAAACCCATTCCTGTTTTAAATTGCTACTAGACTTATGGAATTAATTGACATAGTACTGTTCTTTACATAAAGGAGTTTCGATTTTGACTTCATTGGAAATCTTTGTGTAAGCTTCTCTAACATGTATGTCATTAGGATTTTTTTTTTATTTTAAACGGAGTTTGTTTTTGATTTTAATTTTTTTAAGTAAGTAGTTCGACATCCATGGCTTTAGTTTGGTTCTACTACTCCCTAAAGGAAAAGAGCACAAGTTAACATGACCTTTCAAAACAGATAGAAATAGATCAAAGGCTATAGAGGGATTAGATTCACCGTAGATATCTATCCAATTTTCATATAGCAAGCGGGTATTTAGTCCTTCAAAATCTATTCTATTCATTGGTTTAGACTGACTACAGTTATTGCTGGGTCGAGTATGAGTAGGTTCGGACTTAAAGCAGATACATGTCATACAGTGATCAGAGATTCTGAAATCAGAAATAGTACTAAACAAAGATAGATTAGCGTTGCGACTGAGTCTTGCATAGATATGATCAATACAAGTTTGAGTATTATCAGTAATTCTAGTTGGCTCATTTATGCAAGACTCAAAACCATTCCCTGACAGCAAGGCTTGATATTTTTCTACAATTACTGAATCACATAGGATGTCGATATTTATATCACCCAGAATAATACAATTTTTTGAATGCTCATTACTTAATATGGAAGATAAGTCATCCAAAAATACATCTCTACTTACATCATGTTATCTATAGAAACACATAATAATACATTTTTGTGCATCAATAGTGACAGAAAGTTTAAGTAAATCAGAGCTTACAAGATTAAATCCACAGCACTCAGGATTCATGTTCTCACAGATAAAAACAGCTTAACCACCTGCAGCATAAGAGTTATTGCACTTTGTATAAATCTTATAACCAGGTATATTATAGAAATCCTCTTCGTAATCATAAATTCATATTTCAGTAACAAAGATTAGTTTAGGCCTATTAGTAAATGATTCCAAATGCAGCAAGAGCAAATCAAAGTTTTTTCGCAAACTGCGAATATTTTGGTGAACGATATAGAAGTCATTTTTGAAGTCATTAGAATGAAAAACAATTTTGTACAATTCTTTATCAAATTTACAGAAGGATCTTACAAAGAAACTATTCGGAGGATCTTCACTTAGGGAACTGATATTTTTTAACATTTTTAAAGCAGTTTAAAAAGAAAAAAAAACGCAATTAAGATATATTTTCTAGATCCTCCAGAGCACTGATTCTTAATGCTATAGTTCCTTCTTTTTTCCTCATTAAAATGACACCATTATTCACCCACAGGGACGAGTACTTTTTTTCTATTTTTACTTTTTTGGCTTTATTAAATAATAACCTATTAGCTTTTGTTAGAGACTCATTAATGTGGATGGGATGACTTCCATGTTGTTCACCACATAAGCTGTATGTCAGTAGCTTCTTTCGTTTGTTGTTTACGATACTTTGCTTGCGCTCAGCTGATCTAAACTTGATGCACACGATGTTCGATGACCTCACCGGCGGAGATAATTTCGTCACCGTTGTGAACAAAGAGCACAACTGTAGAAAATATTGTTCCTCTTATAATAAGCACTATCATCAGGTTGCAGATTAACACAAGTTAAATGAAAATACACTTTGCACACTGAATTTTTGGAGCAGTTATTTCAACTTTCTGACCACAAGTGCACGGCATTTTGATAATGTATTTAAGTTATTAACTTGATATACTTAATATGATTTGAAATTGGGACAGGTTAATTATTCCTGAGTAATTCTTGGAGCGTGTTTACCCCCCACAACACTACACTCAGACGAGTGTTTCTCGACGAGCTTTATGTACTATAAAAGACTTATGATCTTACTTGTACTACGATTTATAAATAAATTGAAATTGAAATTGAACATATTTAGCATTAGAAATGTCAAAAGACATAATGTCAGTATCAGGCTTAACTTAGAGTGCCCGCATTGGGCCATAAGCTGGAATAAGAATATTTAACTTTTCTTAAATCAAATATTCATTCATACACATGAGTATTGAAAGAATTGTGCAAAACTCACGTGCAAACACAAGAGGCACAATCTTTCAAAAGTCCGCTCCATTACTCGCATACGCCGGTGATATTAACATAATCGAAAGAAAGCAGCGTGATGTCAGTGGCGCTTCCGCGAGTATTGAGACAAAAGCGGCGAAAATGGGCTAAGGGTTCAACGAGGGCAAGACCAAGTATATGCTGTCAAGCATAAAGGACACTCAACACAGACCTCTCGGACAGAACGTCACCCTCGACAGATATAACTTCAAGTTCAGGACTTTGTGTACCTAGGCTCCGCTATCAATTCAGAGAACGATTCCAACGCTAAGATCATACTCAGCACGTGTAGTTGAACAGAGTGAGCTAGAATCATCGTAACATAGTTAGCATATCCATATTTTTCGTAGCGAAAACATTAAAAAAAAACGTGAAATTTCAAACTTTTTTTTCAGAAGTCTGTGGACTAATACGAGTAGATTCCCAATTCCTGTGAGAAACATGGAATTCGCAGATTTCGAACTGAACAACTTAAGGCTTAGATATTTTCGGTACTTTGACAGACTTGTCGCCTCACTGATATAAAGTGAACATGTGGACTCAAATTTATCCGCTATAGCACACAACAAAGAGCCTATCTGGTGCGACGATTATTACAACTGAAAATTGAAGTATGCGCAGATAAAGTTTCGATCACCGACTCAGATTTTCGGCCGTAATTTTTAATGATGGCCAACCGACCGAAGAAGAAATTAATTAATTCCTTCGGACGACAAAATCTCACTTCATTTGTGGGAAAGTTATCACACACAAGCCAGCTACGTCAGTACATGCCACAGTCCGGCTGCAAATTTTTTTTTACGTTTGCTGCAAATATTTGAACAGTCGGCTGCGCTGAACTAAAAGACTCACAGCTAACTGTAAAAATATACGAAAGATGTCATTAAAATAAATATTATTGAATTCTGCTTTAGAGCTTTTGTCTCTATCTCGAAACAAAATTCAACATTACAGAAACTACTATCTTTGTTTATGTTGTGCAGCCAGAGCAGCCAGAAAAAATTGCTGCAGGAAATGTGCAGCGCTGCCCTTACTATCTGAATATTTGAAAGCGAGGATGCACGTAGCCGCCTTTAAGTCTGAATATTTGAACGGTCAGCTGCACTATTTGTGCAGCCGGCTGAATTCTTGAAAGCACCCATTGCAATTGGATTATAAAGTAGTGTCAATAAAGTGAGACATCTGTTTTAAAATGTTTTTTTTTTTATTTAATTTTAAATTAAAAGTTAATAACTGGAACGTGGGTTCAATTTTAAAGAAAAAAAGTCGGCAACATATTGCAATCCTAAGCGACAGATTCCAACACAACCACAACAATATTCTTAGTAAGTCTTTGTCCAAAGGGTATCGATGTTTATATTTTACGAAATCCTCTAAGGCAATATTCATAATTGTATGCAAATCCGAAGCCACACAACTTCTACATCGGGTATGGGCTTGCACTTCGAATCAGCTTACGTAGGGAGTATGGTGTAAGAACTAAAGCTTATCACCCAAAATCAATGGTATCGTATGTGGATGAATCAAAAGTATCCGTGTCAGAAATAAAAGCGCAGGTTTTTGGTTGGTTGTCTATTAAAACCTTGGCTGACTCATCAAAAACCTGCCTAAGATTATTCTTAAAATGTTTTATAATAAAAATTCTAGTTTGTTATTACATCCCTGATGTTAGACAAAGAATTTAAATTTTTTCATGGCCGTTTTTCGTAAGATCAGAGACCATTTCAGAGGCGCAGGGACATAAGTCCATAATTAATCGTTGCACCGCTAAGGGTATCCATTATGGATTTATGTCCCTGCGCCTATTTCAGGCACATATGTAAATACGCTGCCAGAAAGGCTGGCTTACCAGCGGAATCTTATTTCTAACAAATTTAAGAGATTGGCATTGGAATAAGACGGCTCAAAAGCTGACAAAAAACGAAAAAATAGAAAAAAAAGATATTAAGTTGTGAAGTCAAAGCATGAATAAATCCTTAAAAAATACAAAACGAAAACAGAACCAAAAGTGATATTTTATACAGCAATCACAATATATGAGTAGACGTATTGAGCCCCATAGGCAGCTTCTTATCAACTTTTCCCCTCTATCTGATTTTCCGAAAAAAATCAACACATGTTTGTGAATTTTAAATTTATACATATCCACTTGAGTGTTAAGAAAGAAAGTGAAAACGTTACTCTTGATACCCGTAGGCCTCCAGATCGTATCCAATAGCTATTTTTGAGGGTTAATTACCCATTTCCATCAAACATACAATTAGATGACCGGAATGAAATCCTTATCCGTAGTAGGATTTCTCGTATTTCACATCACGAGACAACTGATTTGGAAGTGACACTTTTACATAACATCTTTCAATCAATAAAAAGGCCAGCAACCAACTCCTTTTTCAGATTAAGCCAGTGCAAACCCAACGGGCTCGCGGCAGTCAAAACAGGAAAAAAGAAGTATGCCAAATTATTATTATTATTGTGAACCTGTCACAATAATAAACGAAGAAAAACAGCCAACAATGGTCATAATGGTCGATTTCAACAAGCGAAGCAAGTGGTCAGAAAGATTGCCAGCTCAGATCGCTCAGCGAACAATAGACGAAATAGACTTAGACACCGAAATATGTTCACTGAAAACCAAAAGAATTGTTTACTACGTGCAGAACAAAATAAATCAGAATACCTAAAAAGGGTTTTTGTTTGTTATTTTATAAAGAAAACTTTGCAGTGACTTGGTAAAATAGCCCAAGTTAAAAACTTAGTTGTAAGATTATTACTTTTGCATGTAGAAAAAAGGACGAATGGCTAAAAATGACACAAGTCCAACATAACAATATGAGAAACATTTAAATAAATTTTTTGAAAGAGTCTTAAAACGTATTCAAGTCGCATGCTTAATGATCACAACCAAATGATTTTTTAGAAACTAAAGCACTTAAATTCCTTAATAAGCTTGTAAAGTGCGATCACACAATGAAAAGGTATTCAAGCCCACAACAACAACGACATCCATAGAAAATTAAATAGCACTAGCAGCGACAAAAGTGATAACACCCAATGAATTCAGCAACTGCGGCATCTAAATCGTAAAATATAAACATCAACAGCAAAAAATAACTGCAGACAAAAAAGTAACAGCAATTGAACACAAGACACAAGAAGAGGAGACAGGGCAGAACTCAAAAGGAGCAGCATTTGGCAGAACTAGAACACAAGGACCCCCAACAGAAAGAACAACAGAAAACAAAGAATGCCACCAATCAACAGAATTCGAACTTTTTCAGCATCTACGAGTACTTTGGAAGAAATTTTGCAATTTTTATCAAAGCTTTTCAAAAGTACTCGTAAATCGATCCACTTTATACCACGATAATAAAATACTGAGTTTCTGGCCATTTTTTTAAGCCCATAAGAGCTGTCAATATCATAAGTCAGAAATTAAGAAGCATGTTAGGTAAGAACCAAAAATAGTTAAACCATTCTAACGGCCATTTGCGTCGGACAAATTCAAATCGACTAGTCAGTAAAATTAGAAAGTGATTTGCTAGTCGGTTTTAATATTATAAAACCTTGTAGTAAAGCCTTAGATTGTAAAAGAAAAATCTTAATTAATTAGGGAAGACCTTCTGCAAAACAAATGCAATTTTATATGTGATCAATAAAAATCACTTTAACTAGAACAAACACGAGGAAAATGTTTAAATTTGTAAATTTCTTATAAGAAACCCATTTCGAAAGGCATTGGTAATAAGTATGAAGCCAGATACACTGTAATAAAAATATTTTAAATGAGGCACATATGTATCAACGGCTCCAAGTACCACAAAAGGAAGACAAATGATTGCTTTATTATGATATGTGATATAAAACAATACTTACTTACTTACTATATATGTATATATTATATAATAATACCTATTTCGGTGGCTTCAAACAAAACCCCGAGTCTAAACAGTAAATGGATAAACTTCTTGCTTATTCACATATCGCAACAAAAAGAAAACTTTCTTCAGCAACAATTGACTGACGTTAGTATTACTTTGAACAGCAGAACCATCCATTGTTGAAATGGATGGCTTCCCCACTCTGAATAGGCAATATCCAGAGGAAAGTGTGGTTCGACCTTTTCTTCATAAAGTAGCGCAATATTAACAATAACACACAATGAAAGAAAATTATTTTAAAGAACCTACCACTTCTTAAGGAGTCTTAATTGGTGATCACTTAAGATTAGTAACGACATAGATGCCTCATTCATTGCATTATCGAATGAAGAGAATCAGATTAGAGGCCATCGAATTTAGGTGATTTACATAATCCAACTACAAAAAAGGCGGAAAAAGCTTCACAAACCAGGAATGTCTTTCCCTAAAGCATAGTTTCATAATGACCAAAATCTAAAGCAAGAAATATTAATATATCCCATGGGAACGAATTGTAGATATTCCTGCTGAATTTAGCCAAAAACAGTGAAAAATATGTACCAGTTGCTTTTAAATACTACACTGTAGCATGTGCGGATATTTAGCCTCATTTATGATCACAGAAGCTCGTCAGCAATAAGTCTATTGACACCACATATCCGCCAAGCCATTCAGTTCCAATTTCTACAAAAAACAACAGGTTATATGAAGCGTCAGCGGTCTTCATTGATGCTGACCCTGCCATGATTTCGAAACAAATGTGACCCAATGATAGCTCCATAATTGTCTCACCTATTCGCGTGACGGACTACGACAATTTTGCTTACAAGCAAAGCCTAGTCACTGTAGTTGTTCTTTTTTGGCCAATTAGTTGAAGTTTGACGTGCGCGATGGTTTCAAACGTATAACGAAGTCTTTTTGCTCCGCCAAATGACGCAGAATATATGAATTTCATTGGAGTTGGAAAATTCTTTCCACTTATGGCGGAAAGCTAACACAAAAACACTGTACAATCAATTATTCGCCTATCAAGACGGTTATAACGACGAATAAATTGCCTTGGCAATACAAATAATACAAAAAATATATGGATTTTGTTATACGAGTATCAATAACATGAGTGCGAATAGCGAGTCCCATAGACAGCTACTTATCAACTTTTCCCCTCTATCTGATTTTCCGAAAAAAATCAACACATGTTTGTGAATTTTAAATTTATACATATCCACTTGAGTGTTAAGAAAGAAAGTGAAAACGTTACTCTTGATACCCGTAGGCCTCCAGATCGTATCCAATAGCTATTTTTGAGGGTTAATTACCCATTTCCATCAAACATACAATTAGATGACCGGAATGAAATCCTTATCCGTAGTAGGATTTCTCGTATTTCACATCACGAGACAACTGATTTGGAAGTGACACTTTTACATAACATCTTTCAATCAATAAAAAGGCCAGCAACCAACTCCTTTTTCAGATTAAGCCAGTGCAAACCCAACGGGCTCGCGGCAGTCAAAACAGGAAAAAAGAAGTATGCCAAATTATTATTATTATTGTGAACCTGTCACAATAATAAACGAAGAAAAACAGCCAACAATGGTCATAATGGTCGATTTCAACAAGCGAAGCAAGTGGTCAGAAAGATTGCCAGCTCAGATCGCTCAGCGAACAATAGACGAAATAGACTTAGACACCGAAATATGTTCACTGAAAACCAAAAGAATTGTTTACTACGTGCAGAACAAAATAAATCAGAATACCTAAAAAGGGTTTTTGTTTGTTATTTTATAAAGAAAACTTTGCAGTGACTTGGTAAAATAGCCCAAGTTAAAAACTTAGTTGTAAGATTATTACTTTTGCATGTAGAAAAAAGGACGAATGGCTAAAAATGACACAAGTCCAACATAACAATATGAGAAACATTTAAATAAATTTTTTGAAAGAGTCTTAAAACGTATTCAAGTCGCATGCTTAATGATCACAACCAAATGATTTTTTAGAAACTAAAGCACTTAAATTCCTTAATAAGCTTGTAAAGTGCGATCACGCAATGAAAAGGTATTCAAGCCCACAACAACAACGACATCCATAGAAAATTAAATAGCACTAGCAGCGACAAAAGTGATAACACCCAATAAATTCAGCAACTGCGGCATCTAAATCGTAAAATATAAACATCAACAGCAAAAAATAACTGCAGACAAAAAAGTAACAGCAATTGAACACAAGACACAAGAAGAGGAGACAGGGCAGAACTCAAAAGGAGCAGCATTTGGCAGAACTAGAACACAAGGACCCCCAACAGAAAGAACAACAGAAAACAAAGAATGCCACCAATCAACAGAATTCGAACTTTTTCAGCATCTACGAGTACTTTGGAAGAAATTTTGCAATTTTTATCAAAGCTTTTCAAAAGTACTCGTATATCGATCCACATTATACCACGATAATAAAATACTGAGTTTCTGGCCATTTTTTTAAGCCCATAAGAGCTGTCAATATCATAAGTCAGAAATTAAGAAGCATGTTAGGTAAGAACCAAAAATAGTTAAACCATTCTAACGGCCATTTGCGTCGGACAAATTCAAATCGACTAGTCAGTAAAATTAGAAAGTGATTTGCTAGTCGGTTTTAATATTATAAAACCTTGTAGTAAAGCCTTAGATTGTAAAAGAAAAATCTTAATTAATTAGGGAAGACCTTCTGCAAAACAAATGCAATTTTATATGTGATCAATAAAAATCACTTTAACTAGAACAAACACGAGGAAAATGTTTAAATTTGTAAATTTCTTATAAGAAACCCATTTCGAAAGGCATTGGTAATAAGTATGAAGCCAGATACACTGTAATAAAAATATTTTAAATGAGGCACATATGTATCAACGGCTCCAAGTACCACAAAAGGAAGACAAATGATTGCTTTATTATGATATGTGATATAAAACAATACTTACTTACTTACTATATATGTATATATTTTACAATAATACCCATTTCGGTGGCTTCAAACAAAACCCAGAGTCTAAACAGTAAATGGATAAACTTCTTGCTTATTCACATATCGCAACAAAAAGAAAACTTTCTTTAGCAACAATTGACTGACGTTAGTATTACTTTGAACAGCAGTATCCCCCCCCCCCCCCCCCACTCTGAATAGGCAATATCCAGAGGAAAGTGTGGTTCGACCTTTTCTTCATAAAGTAGCGCAATATTAACAATAACACACAATGAAAGAAAATTATTTTAAAGAACCTACCACTTCTTAAGGAGTCTTAATTGGTGATCACTTAAGATTAGTAACGACATAGATGCCTCATTCATTGCATTATTAATTGAAGAGAATCAGATTAGAGGCCATCGAATTTAGGTGATTTATCCAGCTTGACAAACCAGGAATGTCTTTCCCTAAAGCATAGTTTCGTAATGACCAAAATCTAAAGCAAGAAATATTAATATATCCCATGGGAACGAATTATAGATATTCCTGCTGATTTTAGCCAAAAACAGTGAAAAATATGTACCAGTTGCTTTTAAATACTACACTGTAGCATGTGCGGATATTTAGCCTCATTTATGATCACAGAAGCTCGTCAGCAATAAGTCTATTGACACCACATATCCGCCAAGCCATTCAGTTCCAATTTCTACAAAAAAGAACAGGTTATATGAAGCGTCAGCGGTCTTCATTGATGCTGACCCTGCCATGATTTTGAAACAAATGTGACCCAATGATAGCTCCAAAATTGTCTCACCTATTCGCGTGACGGACTACGACAATTTTGCTTACAAGCAAAGCCTAGTCACTGTAGTTGTTCTTTTTTGGCCAATTAGTTGAAGTTTGACGTGCGCGATGGTTTCAAACGTATAACGAAGTCTTTTTGCTCCGCCAAATGACGCAGAATATATGAATTTCATTGGAGTTGGAAAATTCTTTCCACTTATGGCGGAAAGCTAACACAAAAACACTGTACAATCAATTATTCGCCTATCAAGACGGTTATAACGACGAATAAATTGCCTTGGCAATACAAATAATACAAAAAATATATGGATTTTGTTATACGAGTATCAATAACATGAGTGCGAATAGCGAGTCCCATAGACAGCTACTTATCAACGTTGAGTGAAAAGTATGGCATAGAAAATATCAAAGAAAATAAGAGAACCTTATAATGTCAGTTTAGATACCAACCCAGCATAAAAACTTAAGGACCTGGGGGTGAAAACAGTATTTAGTAAATGCCTTGTGGTTCTCCCCATGCGCAATCTATACATACCAAACTGACAAGATCCAAAAGAGCCGCAACTCAAAAGTAAGCGACATTTTTATAAGATTGTCCCTTGGCGAACAAAACACTCGTAAGAAATAAAGACTACGGAACATGTTAATTGAAAATGATCAGAGTCGTTTACTAACGCAAAACAACGTAATTAACAAAAGTTGAACAATGTGTTTGTTTTTAATTTTGTAGAGAATCCTTAAGGCGTAAAATTGCCTCTTTTGCCGAAAAATAAAGAAGAGTATCAGCACGAGAATTAACAACTGCCTATTAATGCAGCAGCAGCAGCATCGGGAAAATGTAATATATTAATATAGAGCATAAAAGCAACAACAGAAAAACAACAGCAGAAGGCGAAAGGAGCAGCAATTGAAGAATAAGAACAGAGAGATACAGTATGCGACGCAGTGGAGCGCTATTAAGACCTCACTGCAAACTGAATGTCCTTAGTAATACTAAAGTCCTCAGCAGCAAGATTCCAATTATGCCGCTCACATACCAGATATGCTTTTGGTTGGCGAAATTAACCACAAAATGGCGCGCAAAATATATAATGTAGTAAGATGGAACCGACTTCGCACAACACAAAGAGCTGGTGTAGCGATTGTCATAAGTGCATAGGTTCCAGGTGCTGAAAACATTCAGTGTGCACATCACTTTACAGAAAGCACTCGTACATGGTGTAACACCCATTATCTGTTACATTGTCTTCTCGACAGTAATAAATCTAATTCTTAAAATTCTTAGACACACCAGGTGTCCTTCCTTTACAAATAACTGTTCCATAGTCTGGATTCCTGGTATATGGCCAATCTCCCAAGTAGCTTTCTAACACTCACTAAGAGCAGACAACTAACTAGAAGTGTAAATTACAGTTCAAAGACTATAAAGTAATTAATTTGCCAGATTCAAGTCCGCAGGTTCTCGTTAAATATTCTTTCTATTTCACTTTCCCTTAAAAATCAGAAAAGGAAAGGAAAAGAGTCGAATGGAAATTACCCGATGGATACCCGTCAGTACCGAATGCATGTTTCAAAACGAAAACTTCAAGAGCAGCAGACGATATTGTAGAAAGAGAAAAGAAAAAGACGAGGTAGCTCACCTCGATAGATTAATAGATGCACTTTTGAAAATTAAAAGGGCATATACAACATCTGCACGACAACAACAACAACAACAGCAATCAGAACGACTTATGACAAAAGCAAAATCAACCAAATTTGCTTCAGTAACAGCAACAACAACAACAGGCACACAAGAAGCAATATTATAGTTGTTTTAACATAACCCTCTTAGTGTGAGAACTGTTAAAATGTATCGATCCCGATGTTGCAGCGGATGAGATGGTGCAACTAACGCCCAACAGCAAAATTGAACTATACTCGTAGGTTAGAAAAATTGAAAGAGGCTAGATCATCTACTTAAAAAGAAGCTAAAGCTCGAAAGCAGCTAATTGTCGAACGGAAGCGTCATAAAAGTCCTGTGTTCTCTAGTAGCTGGATCCTTTAAAACCAGAATGAAGCCACCACAAGCGATAAAACAATCAAGTCACTCGAATAGGCATTATTTATTCGGCACCGTCTGGCAAGTCTGGCCTGTCGACATAATATCTGAGAAAAAAACCAATATTTCCAACTTGTGTTCTTAATCAGAATTATATAACTGGGCGCAGTGTTTATAGAAGAAAGCAGCCTCAATTTATACGAGGGGGTGCAGTTTATATCTCTTCAAGGAAAGGCCCACGCCACAGAGTCATATGTAAAAGAGTAGTGCGTAGGTTCTACGTGTTAGAAGCATTCTACCTCGTAGAAAGAGGCTAGTGTATGTAAAAACAATAGTATTCCTTTAGGCACCTAAGGCACCTCTGCCAACTCAATTTCTAACAATCAATATCTTTTGGGCCGGAAATCTTTTCGATAGACATGCGGTAGAAGAATCTAATCCACCGAACTAAGCTGGTGGTGTTAAAATAGGATTGAGTACGAACTCAAGTTGTATGCGATGGATATGCATTCGTCTCCATCAGCCCGTTCCTTGCTGGACATATCGTTGATACATACTAGACTAGGAGCGAATGTAACTCGACACACATAGAATTGCTAGCAAGCATTGACTACTACGGACTCAGGCGATATGATCAAGTGTACTCATATGATTATGGCCACACTTCTATAGAATTTTTAAGTGAAGTTTTGGTTTGCATAAGAGCGGTCCACCGTCTAACAGAAACCGGACGAATATAGAGATTGCCCTTTATTTCTTAGCGGTGGAAAACATCATCAGGCAAATCGCTAAACAAACTATCGCTTAAGTAAAACACTGTGACGACAACCAGACCAAAAAATACCAAGCTTCGTAAATCGACACACTATAGGCACTTACGAGTACATGCAAGTAGATTACTCGAGAGACAATTGTTATATGTTAAGCCGCAACAAAAAAGTCCATGTAGCAAGTTTTTTCTTAACAATAATTGCTTAGTTTTATTTTAAATTAATGTATTTTTATTATAATATTTTAATTTGTATTGAATTGAATTATTTAATTTTTCTTAATTGTGCTCATTTAACTAAGTTTAATTTGAAATCTAATTGTTTTTCCACGAGCGTTATGTACTATAAAAGACTTATGATCTTACTTGTACTACGATTTATAAATAAATTGAAATTGAAATTGAACATATTTAGCATTAGAAATGTCAAAAGACATAATGTCAGTATCAGGCTTAACTTAGAGTGCCCGCATTGGGCCATAAGCTGGAATAAGAATATTTAACTTTTCTTAAATCAAATATTCATTCATACACATGAGTATTTGAAAGAATTGTGCAAAACTCACGTGCAAACACAAGAGGCACAATCTTTCAAAAGTCCGCTCCATTACTCGCATACGCCGGTGATATTAACATAATCGAAAGAAAGCAGCGTGATGTCAGTGGCGCTTCCGCGAGTATTGAGACAAAAGCGGCGAAAATGGGTTTAGCGGTCAATGAGGGCAAGACCAAGTATATGCTGTCAAGCATAAAGGACACTCAACACAGACCTCTCGGACAGAACGTCACCCCCGACAGATATAACTTCAAGTTCAGAACTTTGTGTACCTAGGCTCCGCTATCAATTCAGAGAACGATTCCAACGCTAAGATCATACGAAGAATAACAAGGCAATTAACTAGCAAAGCCCTTTCTCGAACAACAAAAGATACGCTGTATAAGTCGTTAATAACCCCAGTCCTGCTATATGGCGCAGAGGGTTGGACATTATCAAAAATGGATGAGGGTGCCTTTAGCTGGTTTGAGAGAAAAATTATTCGAAAGATCTTCGGTTCCATCTGCATTGACAGGAACTGTAAATACTGTATAACGACATCGAAGTAGTCAGAAGGTTGAAGATCCAACGACTGAGATGGCTGGGTCATGTAGAGTGGATGGACACCAGCGCTCCGATCCGAAAATTCTTCGAATCCGCCCCCGAGGTACAGCGCAGAAGACAAAGAGACCTCAGCCAACTTAGCGTGCGAAACTGGCAAAAAATTGAGCTACTGCAGACGCTTGTTGACTGAAGCGCAGGTCCACTCCGGACTGTAGCTTCACCTAAAGCAAGTCAGTAAAGTAAGTGTTTGAATGTCAGCCCACAGTTTTACTGGGGACAAGTTTGGATTGATATTTTTTGTAAAGGTTTCGAAACTATTTTGGCATTCGTACTGAATCAGGCATTGAGCTTACGGTAGAAGATTAAATTATGATCGGTTGGTTGTTTTTTGAACTTTTGTACAATAAATTTATAGACATCGACAATGTCTTGCCATTTTATCTCGGAGATTATTTCGCATTTACTGACGTTGATTAGGGGTGAGGCATAAACAACACCTTTAGAGATGTTAAGACTAGGGTGACGTTTTTGGTTAACTGGACAGATTGGATCTAAAATCTTGGATTGAATAAATCTGTCCGCGATTTGTTCGCCTTAGGCCAAAATCAAAACGAAGCCATTTCTCAAAAGAGATATTTTATCGTATTGTCTACTTTTTTCTTATTGCGTAGTTTTTAGTAGCCGACTCACGAAAAAGAAGGCAATAGACATATTCATATTACACGGTCTTAAGACCGTTTTCTTACAAAAAATTCATATAGAGGTGGGTGGTAAAGATCTAGATTAGAAGAAAATGTGCGGCGATCTATTGTTTGGTACTAATTCTTCACCACTCTTCCACACGCATCGGAGAACAAGAAACTTAACATAATCTCATACAAAGAAATGCAGCGGTGATTAGTGAGTTCCCTCGATTCTTTTTTGCAAAAATTGATTCCATAACATGTGTAGAATATGCTGGTAAACGGATTTTTTTTTAAATTTGAAGTCATTATTAAGATTTAGCAGTTAGAAGAATCAGATTTACGGAGTGCTGAGTTGATCACTTGAAGCTTTAAACGCGTTTCTCTCAAAACTGTGTTTTTCAAACTTTTCTGAACCATATCTCGAGAACTGTGTAACAGCTTAACTTAATATTTATAGACTCAGCACATGTAGTTGAACAGAGTGAGCTAGAATCATCCTAACATAGTTAGCATATCCATATTTTTCGTAGCGAAAACATTAAAAAAAACGTGAAATTTTAAACTTTTTTTTCAGAAGTCTATGGACTAATAGATTCCCAATTCCTGTGAGAAACATGGAATTCGCAGATTTCGAACTGAACAACTTAAGGCTTAGATATTTTCGGTACTTTGACAGACTTGTCGCCTCACTGATATAAAGTGAACATGTGGACTCAAATTTATCTGCTATAGCACACAACAAACAGCCTATCTGGTGCGACGATTATTACAACTGAAAATTGAAGTATGCGCAGATAAGGTTTCGATCACCGACTCAGATTTTCGGCCGTAATTTTTAATGATGGCCAACCGACCGAAGAAGAAATTAATTAATTCCTTTGGACGACAAAATCTCACTTCATTTGTGGGAAAGTTATCACACACAAGCCAGCTACGTCAGCACACGCCACAGCCTGGCTGCAAATTTTTTTTTACGTTTGCTGCAAACATTTGAACAGTCGGCTGCGCTGAACTAAAAGACTCACAGATAACTTTAAAAATATACGAAAGATGTCATTAAAATTAAGATTATTGAATTCTGCTTTAGAGCTTTTGTCTCTATCTCGAAACAAAATTCAACATTACAGAAACTACTATCTTTGTTTATGTTGTGCAGCCAGAGCAGCCAGAAAAAATTGCTGCAGGAAATGTGCAGCGCTGCCCTTACTATCTGAATATTTGAAAGCGAGGATGCACGTAGCCGCCTTTAAGTCTGAATATTTGAACGGTCAGCTGCACTATTTGTGCAGCCGGCTGAATTCTTGAAAGCACCCATTGCAATTGGATTATAAAGTAGTGTCAATAAAGTGAGACATCTGTTTTAAAATGTTTTTTTTTTTATTTAATTTTAAATTAAAAGTTAATAACTGGAACGTGGGTTCAATTTTAAAGAAAAAAAGTCGGCAACATATTGCAATCCTAAGCGACAGATTCCAACACAACCACAACAATATTCTTAGTAAGTCTTTGTCCAAAGGGTATCGATGTTTATATTTTACGAAATCCTCTAAGGCAATATTCATAATTGTATGCAAATCCGAAGCCACACAACTTCTACATCGGGTATGGGCTTGCACTTCGAATCAGCTTACGTAGGGAGTATGGTGTAAGAACTAAAGCTTATCACCCAAAATCAATGGTATCGTATGTGGATGAATCAAAAGTATCCGTGTCAGAAATAAAAGCGCAGGTTTTTTGTTGGTTGTCTATTAAAACCTTGGCTGACTCATCAAAAACCTGCCTAAGACTATTCTTAAAATGTTTTATAATAAAAATTCTAGTTTGTTATTACATCCCTGATGTTAGACAAAGAATTTAAATTTTTTCATGGCCGTTTTTCGTAAGATCAGAGACCATTTCAGAGGCGCAGGGACATAAGTCCATAATTAATCGTTGCACCGCTAAGGGTATCCATTATGGATTTATGTCCCTGCGCCTATTTCAGGCACATATGTAAATACGCTGCCAGAAAGGCTGGCTTACCAGCGGAATCTTATTTCTAACAAATTTAAGAGATTGGCATTGGAATAAGACGGCTCAAAAGCTGACAAAAAACGAAAAAATAGAAAAAAAAGATATTAAGTTGTGAAGTCAAAGCATGAATAAATCCTTAAAAAATACAAAACGAAAACAGAACCAAAAGTGATATTTTATACAGCAATCACAATATATGAGTAGACTTATTGAGCCCCATAGGCAGCTTCTTATCAACTTTTCCCCTCTATCTGATTTTCCGAAAAAAAATCAACACATGTTTGTGAATTTTAAATTTATACATATCTACATATCCACTTGAGTGTTAAGAAAGAAAGTGAAAACGTTACTCTTGATACCCGTAGGCCACCAGATCGTATCCAATAGCTATTTTTGAGGGTTAATTACCCATTTCCATCAAACATACAATTAGATGACCGGAATGAAATCCTTATCCGTAGTAGGATTTCTCGTATTTCATATCACGAGACAACTGATTTGGAAGTGACACTTTTACATAACATCTTTCAATCAATAAAAACGCCAGCAACCAACTCCTTTTTCAGATTAAGCCAGTGCAAACCCAACGGGCTCGCGGCAGTCAAAACAGGAAAAAAGAAGTATGCCAAATTATTATTATTATTGTGAACCTGTCACAATAATAAACGAAGAAAAACAGCCAACAATGGTCATAATGGTCGATTTCAACAAGCGAAGCAAGTGGTCAGAAAGATTGCCAGCTCAGATCGCTCAGCGAACAATAGACGAAATAGACTTAGACACCGAAATATGTTCACTGAAAACCAAAAGAATTGTTTACTACGTGCAGAACAAAATAAATCAGAATACCTAAAAAGGGTTTTTGTTTGTTATTTTATAAAGAAAACTTTGCAGTGACTTGGTAAAATAGCCCAAGTTAAAAACTTAGTTGTAAGATTATTACTTTTGCATGTAGAAAAAAGGACGAATGGCTAAAAATGACACAAGTCCAACATAACAATATGAGAAACATTTAAATAAATTTTTTGAAAGAGTCTTAAAACGTATTCAAGTCGCATGCTTAATGATCACAACCAAATGATTTTTTAGAAACTAAAGCACTTAAATTCCTTAATAAGCTTGTAAAGTGCGATCACACAATGAAAAGGTATTCAAGCCCACAACAACAACGACATCCATAGAAAATTAAATAGCACTAGCAGCGACAAAAGTGATAACACCCAATGAATTCAGCAACTGCGGCATCTAAATCGTAAAATATAAACATCAACAGCAAAAAATAACTGCAGACAAAAAAGTAACAGCAATTGAACACAAGACACAAGAAGAGGAGACAGGGCAGAACTCAAAAGGAGCAGCATTTGGCAGAACTAGAACACAAGGACCCCCAACAGAAAGAACAACAGAAAACAAAGAATGCCACCAATCAACAGAATTCGAACTTTTTCAGCATCTACGAGTACTTTGGAAGAAATTTTGCAATTTTTATCAAAGCTTTTCAAAAGTACTCGTAAATCGATCCACTTTATACCACGATAATAAAATACTGAGTTTCTGGCCATTTTTTTAAGCCCATAAGAGCTGTCAATATCATAAGTCAGAAATTAAGAAGCATGTTAGGTAAGAACCAAAAATAGTTAAACCATTCTAACGGCCATTTGCGTCGGACAAATTCAAATCGACTAGTCAGTAAAATTAGAAAGTGATTTGCTAGTCGGTTTTAATATTATAAAACCTTGTAGTAAAGCCTTAGATTGTAAAAGAAAAATCTTAATTAATTAGGGAAGACCTTCTGCAAAACAAATGCAATTTTATATGTGATCAATAAAAATCACTTTAACTAGAACAAACACGAGGAAAATGTTTAAATTTGTAAATTTCTTATAAGAAACCCATTTCGAAAGGCATTGGTAATAAGTATGAAGCCAGATACACTGTAATAAAAATATTTTAAATGAGGCACATATGTATCAACGGCTCCAAGTACCACAAAAGGAAGACAAATGATTGCTTTATTATGATATGTGATATAAAACAATACTTACTTACTTACTATATATGTATATATTTTACAATAATACCCATTTCGGTGGCTTCAAACAAAACCCCAAGTCTAAACAGTAAATGGATAAACTTCTTGCTTATTCACATATCGCAACAAAAAGAAAACTTTCTTCAGCAACAATTGACTGACGTTAGTATTACTTTGAACAGCAGAACCATCCATTGTTGAAATGGATGGCTTCCCCACTCTGAATAGGCAATATCCAGAGGAAAGTGTGGTTCGACCTTTTCTTCATAAAGTAGCGCAATATTAACAATAACACACAATGAAAGAAAATTATTTTAAAGAACCTACCACTTCTTAAGGAGTCTTAATTGGTGATCACTTAAGATTAGTAACGACATAGATGCCTCATTCATTGCATTATCGAATGAAGAGAATCAGATTAGAGGCCATCGAATTTAGGTGATTTACATAATCCAACTACAAAAAAGGCGGAAAAAGCTTCACAAACCAGAAATGTCTTTCCCTAAAGCATAGTTTCATAATGACCAAAATCTAAAGCAAGAAATATTAATATATCCCATGGGAACGAATTGTAGATATTCCTGCTGATTTTAGCCAAAAACAGTGAAAAATATGTACCAGTTGCTTTTAAATACTACACTGTAGCATGTGCGGATATTTAGCCTCATTTATGATCACAGAAGCTCGTCAGCAATAAGTCTATTGACACCACATATCCGCCAAGCCATTCAGTTCCAATTTCTACAAAAAAGAACAGGTTATATGAAGCGTCAGCGGTCTTCATTGATGCTGACCCTGCCATGATTTCGAAACAAATGTGACCCAATGATAGCTCCATAATTGTCTCACCTATTCGCGTGACGGACTACGACAATTTTGCTTACAAGCAAAGCCTAGTCACTGTAGTTGTTCTTTTTTGGCCAATTAGTTGAAGTTTGACGTGCGCGATGGTTTCAAACGTATAACGAAGTCTTTTTGCTCCGCCAAATGACGCAGAATATATGAATTTCATTGGAGTTGGAAAATTCTTTCCACTTATGGCGGAAAGCTAACACAAAAACACTGTACAATCAATTATTCGCCTATCAAGACGGTTATAACGACGAATAAATTGCCTTGGCAATACAAATAATACAAAAAATATATGGATTTTGTTATACGAGTATCAATAACATGAGTGCGAATAGCGAGTCCCATAGACAGCTACTTATCAACGTTGAGTGAAAAGTATGGCATAGAAAATATCAAAGAAAATAAGAGAACCTTATAATGTCAGTTTAGATACCAACCCAGCATAAAAACTTAAGGACCTGGGGGTGAAAACAGTATTTAGTAAAGGCCTTGTGGTTCTCCCCATGCGCAATCTATACATACCAAACTGACAAGATCCAAAAGAGCCGCAACTCAAAAGTAGGCGACATTTTTATAAGATTGTCCCTTGGCGAACAAAACACTCGTAAGAAATAAAGACTACGGAACATGTTAATTGAAAATGATCAGAGTCGTTTACTAACGCAAAACAACGTAATTAACAAAAGTTGAACAATGTGTTTGTTTTTAATTTTGTAGAGAATCCTTAAGGCGTAAAATTGCCTCTTTTGCCGAAAAATAAAGAAGAGTATCAGCACGAGAATTAACAACTGCCTATTAATGCAGCAGCAGCAGCATCGGGAAAATGTAATATATTAATATAGAGCATAAAAGCAACAACAGAAAAACAACAGCAGAAGGCGAAAGGAGCAGCAATTGAAGAATAAGAACAGAGAGATACAGTATGCGACGCATTGGGGCGCTATTAAGACCTCACTGCAAACTGAATGTCCTTAGTAATACTAAAGTCCTCAGCAGCAAGATTCCAATTATGCCGCTCACATACCAGATATGCTTTTGGTTGGCGAAATTAACCACAAAATGGCGCGCAAAATATGTAATGTAGTAAGATGGAACCGACTTCGCACAACACAAAGAGCTGGTGTAGCGATTGTCATAAGTGCATAGGTTCCAGGTGCTGAAAACATTCAGTGTGCACATCACTTTACAGAAAGCACTCGTACATGGTGTAACACCCATTATCTGTTACATTGTCTTCTCGACAGTGATAAATCTAATTCTTAAAATTCTTAGACACACCAGGTGTCCTTCCTTTACAAATAACTGTTCCATAGTCTGGATTCCTGGTATATGGCCAATCTCCCAAGTAGCTTTCTAACACTCACTAAGAGCAGACAACTAACTAGAAGTGTAAATTACAGTTCAAAGACTATAAAGTAATTAATTTGCCAGATTCAAGTCCGCAGGTTCTCGTTAAATATTTTTTCTATTTCACTTTCCCTTAAAAATCAGAAAAGGAAAGGAAAAGAGTCAAATGGAAATTACCCGATGGTCAGTACCGAATGCATGTTTCAAAACGAAAACTTCAAAAGCAGCAGACGATATTGTAGAAAGAGAAAAGAAAAAGACGAGGTAGCTCACCTCGATAGATTAATAGATGCACTTTTGAAAATTAAAAGGGCATATACAACATCTGCACGACAACAACAACAACAACAGCAATCAGAACGACTTATGACAAAAGCAAAATCAACCAAATTTGCTTCAGTAACAGCAACAACAACAACAGGCACACAAGAAGCAATATTATAGTTGTTTTAACATAACCCTCTTAGTGTGAGAACTGTTAAAATGTATCGATCCCGATGTTGCAGCGGATGAGATGGTGCAACTAACGCCCAACAGCAAAATTGAACTATACTCGTAGGTTAGAAAAATTGAAAGAGGCTAGATCATCTACTTAAAAAGAAGCTAAAGCTCGAAAGCAGCTAATTGTCGAACGGAAGCGTCATAAAAGTCCTGTGTTCTCTAGTAGCTGGATCCTTTAAAACCAGAATGAAGCCACCACAAGCGATAAAACAATCAAGTCACTCGAATAGGCATTATTTATTCGGCACCGTCTGGCAAGTCTGGCCTGTCGACATAATATCTGAGAAAAAAACCAATATTTCCAACTTGTGTTCTTAATCAGAATTATATAACTGGGCGCAGTGTTTATAGAAGAAAGCAGCCTCAATTTATACGAGGGGGTGCAGTTTATATCTCTTCAAGGAAAGGCCCACGCCACAGAGTCATATGTAAAAGAGTAGTGCGTAGGTTCTACGTGTTAGAAGCATTCTACCTCGTAGAAAGAGGCTAGTGTATGTAAAAACAATAGTATTCCTTTAGGCACCTAAGGCACCTCTGCCAACTCAATTTCTAACAATCAATATCTTTTGGGCCGGAAATCTTTTCGATAGACATGCGGTAGAAGAATCTAATCCACCGAACTAAGCTGGTGGTGTTAAAATAGGATTGAGTACGAACTCAAGTTGTATGCGATGGATATGCATTCGTCTCCATCAGCCCGTTCCTTGCTGGACATATCGTTGATACATACTAGACTAGGAGCGAATGTAACTCGACACACATAGAATTGCTAGCAAGCATTTACTACTACGGACTCAGGCGATATGATCAAGTGTACTCATATGATTATGGCCACACTTCTATAGAATTTTTAAGTGAAGTTTTGGTTTGCATAAGAGCGGTCCACCGTCTAACAGAAACCGGACGAATATAGAGATTGCCCTTTATTTCTTAGCGGTGGAAAACATCATCAGGCAAATCGCTAAACAAACTATGGCTTAAGTAAAACACTGTGACGACAACCAGACCAAAAAATACCAAGCTTCGTAAATCGACACACTATAGGCACTTACGAGTACATGCAAGTAGATTACTCGAGAGACAATTGTTATATGTTAAGCCGCAACAAAAAAGTCCATGTAGCAAGTTTTTTCTTAACAATAATTGCTTAGTTTTATTTTAAATTAATGTATTTTTATTATAATATTTTAATTTGTATTGAATTGAATTATTTAATTTTTCTTAATTGTGCTCATTTAACTAAGTTTAATTTGAAATCTAATTGTTTTTCCACGAGCGTTATGTACTATAAAAGACTTATGATCTTACTTGTACTACGATTTATAAATAAATTGAAATTGAAATTGAACATATTTAGCATTAGAAATGTCAAAAGACATAATGTCAGTATCAGGCTTAACTTAGAGTGCCCGCATTGGGCCATAAGCTGGAATAAGAATATTTAACTTTTCTTAAATCAAATATTCATTCATACACATGAGTATTTGAAAGAATTGTGCAAAACTCACGTGCAAACACAAGAGGCACAATCTTTCAAAAGTCCGCTCCATTACTCGCATACGCCGGTGATATTAACATAATCGAAAGAAAGCAGCGTGATGTCAGTGGCGCTTCCGCGAGTATTGAGACAAAAGCGGCGAAAATGGGTTTAGCGGTCAATGAGGGCAAGACCAAGTATATGCTGTCAAGCATAAAGGACACTCAACACAGACCTCTCGGACAGAACGTCACCCCCGACAGATATAACTTCAAGTTCAGAACTTTGTGTACCTAGGCTCCGCTATCAATTCAGAGAACGATTTCAACGCTAAGATCATACGAAGAATAACAAGGCAATTAACTAGCAAAGCCCTTTCTCGAACAACAAAAGATACGCTGTATAAGTCATTAATAACCCCAGTCCTGCTATATGGCGCAGAGGGTTGGACATTATCAAAAATGGATGAGGGTGCCTTTAGCTGGTTTGAGAGAAAAATTATTCGAAAGATCTTCGGTTCCATCTGCATTGACAGGAACTGTAAATACTGTATAACGACATCGAAGTAGTCAGAAGGTTGAAGATCCAACGACTGAGATGGCTGGGTCATGTAGAGTGGATGGACACCAGCGCTCCGATCCGAAAATTCTTCGAATCCGCCCCCGAGGTACAGCGCAGAAGACAAAGAGACCTCAGCCAACTTAGCGTGCGAAACTGGCAAAAAATTGAGCTACTGCAGACGCTTGTTGACTGAAGCGCAGGTCCACTCCGGACTGTAGCTTCACCTAAAGCAAGTCAGTAAAGTAAGTGTTTGAATGTCAGCCCACAGTTTTACTGGGGACAAGTTTGGATTGATATTTTTTGTAAAGGTTTCGAAACTATTTTGGCATTCGTACTGAATCAGGCATTGAGCTTACGGTAGAAGATTAAATTATGATCGGTTGGTTGTTTTTTGAACTTTTGTACAATAAATTTATAGACATCGACAATGTCTTGCCATTTTATCTCGGAGATTATTTCGCATTTACTGACGTTGATTAGGGGTGAGGCATAAACAACACCTTTAGAGATGTTAAGACTAGGGTGACGTTTTTGGTTAACTGGACAGATTGGATCTAAAATCTTGGATTGAATAAATCTGTCCGCGATTTGTTCGCCTTAGGCCAAAATCAAAACGAAGCCATTTCTCAAAAGAGATATTTTATCGTATTGTCTACTTTTTTCTTATTGCGTAGTTTTTAGTAGCCGACTCACGAAAAAGAAGGCAATAGACATATTCATATTACACGGTCTTAAGACCGTTTTCTTACAAAAAATTCATATAGAGGTGGGTGGTAAAGATCTAGATTAGAAGAAAATGTGCGGCGATCTATTGTTTGGTGCTAATTCTTCACCACTCTTCCACACGCATCGGAGAACAAGAAACTTAACATAATCTCATACAAAGAAATGCAGCGGTGATTAGTGAGTTCCCTCGATTCTTTTTTGCAAAAATTGATTCCATAACATGTGTAGAATATGCTGGTAAACGGATTTTTTTTTAAATTTGAAGTCATTATTAAGATTTAGCAGTTAGAAGAATCAGATTTACGGAGTGCTGAGTTGATCACTTGAAGCTTTAAACGCGTTTCTCTCAAAACTGTGTTTTTCAAACTTATCTGAACCATATCTCGAGAACTGTGTAACAGCTTAACTTAATATTTATAGACTCAGCACATGTAGTTGAACAGAGTGAGCTAGAATCATCCTAACATAGTTAGCATATCCATATTTTTCGTAGCGAAAACATTAAAAAAAACGTGAAATTTTAAACTTTTTTTTCAGAAGTCTATGGACTAATAGATTCCCAATTCCTGTGAGAAACATGGAATTCGCAGATTTCGAACTGAACAACTTAAGGCTTAGATATTTTCGGTACTTTGACAGACTTGTCGCCTCACTGATATAAAGTGAACATGTGGACTCAAATTTATCTGCTATAGCACACAACAAACAGCCTATCTGGTGCGACGATTATTACAACTGAAAATTGAAGTATGCGCAGATAAGGTTTCGATCACCGACTCAGATTTTCGGCCGTAATTTTTAATGATGGCCAACCGACCGAAGAAGAAATTAATTAATTCCTTTGGACGACAAAATCTCACTTCATTTGTGGGAAAGTTATCACACACAAGCCAGCTACGTCAGCACACGCCACAGCCTGGCTGCAAATATTTGAACAGTCGGCTGCGCTGAACTAAAAGACTCACAGCTAACTGTAAAAATATACGAAAGATGTCATTAAAATAAATATTATTGAATTCTGCTTTAGAGCTTTTGTCTCTATCTCGAAACAAAATTCAACATTACAGAAACTACTATCTTTGTTTATGTTGTGCAGCCAGAGCAGCCAGAAAAAATTGCTGCAGGAAATGTGCAGCGCTGCCCTTACTATCTGAATATTTGAAAGCGAGGATGCACGTAGCCGCCTTTAAGTCTGAATATTTGAACGGTCAGCTGCACTATTTGTGCAGCCGGCTGAATTCTTGAAAGCACCCATTGCAATTGGATTATAAAGTAGTGTCAATAAAGTGAGACATCTGTTTTAAAATGTTTTTTTTTTTATTTAATTTTAAATTAAAAGTTAATAACTGGAACGTGGGTTCAATTTTAAAGAAAAAAAGTCGGCAACATATTGCAATCCTAAGCGACAGATTCCAACACAACCACAACACATCGGTTCACCGCTAAGGGTATCCATTATGGATTTATGTCCCTGCGCCTATTTCAGGCACATATGTAAATACGCTGCCAGAAAGGCTGGCTTACCAGCGGAATCTTATTTCTAACAAATTTAAGAGATTGACATTGGAATAAGACGGCTCAAAAGCTGACAAAAAACGAAAAAATAGAAAAAAAAGATATTAAGTTGTGAAGTCAAAGCATGAATAAATCCTTAAAAAATACAAAACGAAAACAGAACCAAAAGTGATATTTTATACAGCAATCACAATATATGAGTAGACTTATTGAGCCCCATAGGCAGCTTCTTATCAACTTTTCCCCTCTATCTGATTTTCCGAAAAAAATCAACACATGTTTGTGCATTTTAAATTTATACATATCCACTTGAGTGTTAAGAAAGAAAGTGAAAACGTTACTCTTGATACCCGTAGGCCTCCAGATCGTATCCAATAGCTATTTTTGAGGGTTAATTACCCATTTCCATCAAACATACAATTAGATGACCGGAATGAAATCCTTATCCGTAGTAGGATTTCTCGTATTTCACATCACGAGACAACTGATTTGGAAGTGACACTTTTACATAACATCTTTCAATCAATAAAAAGGCCAGCAACCAACTCCTTTTTCAGATTAAGCCAGTGCAAACCCAACGGGCTCGCGGCAGTCAAAACAGGAAAAAAGAAGTATGCCAAATTATTATTATTATTGTGAACCTGTCACAATAATAAACGAAGAAAAACAGCCAACAATGGTCATAATGGTCGATTTCAACAAGCGAAGCAAGTGGTCAGAAAGATTGCCAGCTCAGATCGCTCAGCGAACAATAGACGAAATAGACTTAGACACCGAAATATGTTCACTGAAAACCAAAAGAATTGTTTACTACGTGCAGAACAAAATAAATCAGAATACCTAAAAAGGGTTTTTGTTTGTTATTTTATAAAGAAAACTTTGCAGTGACTTGGTAAAATAGCCCAAGTTAAAAACTTAGTTGTAAGATTATTACTTTTGCATGTAGAAAAAAGGACGAATGGCTAAAAATGACACAAGTCCAACATAACAATATGAGAAACATTTAAATAAATTTTTTGAAAGAGTCTTAAAACGTATTCAAGTCGCATGCTTAATGATCACAACCAAATGATTTTTTAGAAACTAAAGCACTTAAATTCCTTAATAAGCTTGTAAAGTGCGATCACGCAATGAAAAGGTATTCAAGCCCACAACAACAACGACATCCATAGAAAATTAAATAGCACTAGCAGCGACAAAAGTGATAACACCCAATAAATTCAGCAACTGCGGCATCTAAATCGTAAAATATAAACATCAACAGCAAAAAATAACTGCAGACAAAAAAGTAACAGCAATTGAACACAAGACACAAGAAGAGGAGACAGGGCAGAACTCAAAAGGAGCAGCATTTGGCAGAACTAGAACACAAGAACCCCCAACAGAAAGAAC
This sequence comes from Volucella inflata, assembly GCA_928272305.1. NCBI lineage: Eukaryota > Metazoa > Arthropoda > Insecta > Diptera > Syrphidae > Volucella > Volucella inflata. Next base: position 76,736,250 of record OV743717.1, on the reverse strand, counting down.
AATAGAAAACAAAGAATGCCACCAATCAACAGAATTCGAACTTTTTCAGCATCTACTTTGGAAGAAATTTTGCAATTTTTATCAAAGCTTTTCAAAAGTACTCGTAAATCGATCCACTTTATACCACGATAATATAATACTGAGTTTCTCGCAATTTTTTTGAGCCCATAAGAGCTGTCAATATCATAAGTTAGAAATTAAGAAGCATGTTAGGTAAGAACCAAAAATATTTAAACCATTCTAACGGCCATTTGCGTCGGATAAATTCAAATCGACTAGTCAGTAAAATTAGAAAGTGATTTGCTAGTCGGTTTTAATATTATAAAACCTTGTAGTAAAGCCTTAGATTGTAAAAGAAAAATCTTAATTGATTAGGGAAGACCTCCTGCAAAACAAATGCAATTTTATATGTGATCAATAAAAATCACTTTAACTAGAACAAACACGAGGAAAATGTTTAAATTTGTAAATTTCTTATAAGAAACCCATTTCGAAAGGCATTGGTAATAAGTATGAAGCCAGATACACTGTAATAAAAATATTTTAAATGAGGCACATATGTATCAACGGCTCCAAGTATCACAAAAGGAAGACAAATGATTGCTTTATTATGATATGTGATATAAAACAATACTTACTTACTTACTATATATGTATATATTTTACAATAATACCCATTTCGGTGGCTTCAAACAAAACCCCGAGTCTAAACAGTAAATGGATAAACTTCTTGCTTATTCACATATCGCAACAAAAAGAAAACTTTCTTCAGCAACAATTGACTGACGTTAGTATTACTTTGAACAGCAGAACCATCCATTGTTGAAATGGATGGCTTCCCCACTCTGAATAGGCAATATCCAGAGGAAAGTGTGGTTCGACCTTTTCTTCATAAAGTAGCGCAATATTAACAATAACACATAATGAAAGAAAATTATTTTAAAGAACCTACCACTTCTTAAGGAGTCTTAATTGATCACTTAAGTGATCACTTAAGATTAGTAACGACATAGATGCCTCATTCATTGCATTAATAATTGAAGAGAATCAGATTAGAGGCCATCGAATTTAGGTGATTTATCCAACTACAAAAAAAGGCGGAAAAAGCTTCACAAACCAGGAATGTCTTTCCCTAAAGCATAGTTTCGTAATGACCGAAATCTAAAGCAAGAAATATTAATATATCCCATGGGAACGAATTGTAGATATTCCTGCTGATTTTAGCCAAAAACAGTGAAAAATATGTACCAGTTGCTTTTAAATACTACACTGTAGCATGTGCGGATATTTAGCCTCATTTATGATCACAGAAGCTCGTCAGCAATAAGTCTATTGACACCACATATCCGCCAAGCCATTCAGTTCCAATTTCTACAGAAAACAACAGGTTATATGAAGCGTCAGCGGTCTTCATTGATGCTGACCCTGCCATGATTTCGAAATAAATGTGACCCAATGATAGCTCCATAATTGTCTCACCTATTCGCGTGACGGACTACGACAATTTTGCTTACAAGCAAAGCCTAGTCACTGTAGTTGTTCTTTTTTGGCCAATTAGTTGAAGTTTGACGTGCGCGATGGTTTCAAACGTATAACGAAGTCTTTTTGCTCCGCCAAATGACGCAGAATATATGAATTTCATTGGAGTTGGAAAATTCTTTCCACTTATGGCGGAAAGCTAACACAAAAACACTGTACAATCAATTATTCGCCTATCAAGACGGTTATAACGACGAATAAATTGCCTTGGCAATACAAATAATACAAAAAATATATGGATTTTGTTATACGAGTATCAATAACATGAGTGCGAATAGCGAGTCCCATAGACAGCTACTTATCAACGTTGAGTGAAAAGTATGGCATAGAAAATATCAAAGAAAATAAGAGAACCTTATAATGTCAGTTTAGATACCAACCCAGCATAAAAACTTAAGGACCTGGGGGTGAAAACAGTATTTAGTAAAGGCCTTGTGGTTCTCCCCATGCGCAATCTATACATACCAAACTGACAAGATCCAAAAGAGCCGCAACTCAAAAGTAGGCGACATTTTTATAAGATTGTCCCTTGGCGAACAAAACACTCGTAAGAAATAAAGACTACGGAACATGTTAATTGAAAATGATCAGAGTCGTTTACTAACGCAAAACAACGTAATTAACAAAAGTTGAACAATGTGTTTGTTTTTAATTTTGTAGAGAATCCTTAAGGCGTAAAATTGCCTCTTTTGCCGAAAAATAAAGAAGAGTATCAGCACGAGAATTAACAACTGCCTATTAATGCAGCAGCAGCAGCATCGGGAAAATGTAATATATTAATATAGAGCATAAAAGCAACAACAGAAAAACAACAGCAGAAGGCGAAAGGAGCAGCAATTGAAGAATAAGAACAGAGAGATACAGTATGCGACGCATTGGGGCGCTATTAAGACCTCACTGCAAACTGAATGTCCTTAGTAATACTAAAGTCCTCAGCAGCAAGATTCCAATTATGCCGCTCACATACCAGATATGCTTTTGGTTGGCGAAATTAACCACAAAATGGCGCGCAAAATATGTAATGTAGTAAGATGGAACCGACTTCGCACAACACAAAGAGCTGGTGTAGCGATTGTCATAAGTGCATAGGTTCCAGGTGCTGAAAACATTCAGTGTGCACATCACTTTACAGAAAGCACTCGTACATGGTGTAACACCCATTATCTGTTACATTGTCTTCTCGACAGTGATAAATCTAATTCTTAAAATTCTTAGACACACCAGGTGTCCTTCCTTTACAAATAACTGTTCCATAGTCTGGATTCCTGGTATATGGCCAATCTCCCAAGTAGCTTTCTAACACTCACTAAGAGCAGACAACTAACTAGAAGTGTAAATTACAGTTCAAAGACTATAAAGTAATTAATTTGCCAGATTCAAGTCCGCAGGTTCTCGTTAAATATTTTTTCTATTTCACTTTCCCTTAAAAATCAGAAAAGGAAAGGAAAAGAGTCAAATGGAAATTACCCGATGGTCAGTACCGAATGCATGTTTCAAAACGAAAACTTCAAAAGCAGCAGACGATATTGTAGAAAGAGAAAAGAAAAAGACGAGGTAGCTCACCTCGATAGATTAATAGATGCACTTTTGAAAATTAAAAGGGCATATACAACATCTGCACGACAACAACAACAACAACAGCAATCAGAACGACTTATGACAAAAGCAAAATCAACCAAATTTGCTTCAGTAACAGCAACAACAACAACAGGCACACAAGAAGCAATATTATAGTTGTTTTAACATAACCCTCTTAGTGTGAGAACTGTTAAAATGTATCGATCCCGATGTTGCAGCGGATGAGATGGTGCAACTAACGCCCAACAGCAAAATTGAACTATACTCGTAGGTTAGAAAAATTGAAAGAGGCTAGATCATCTACTTAAAAAGAAGCTAAAGCTCGAAAGCAGCTAATTGTCGAACGGAAGCGTCATAAAAGTCCTGTGTTCTCTAGTAGCTGGATCCTTTAAAACCAGAATGAAGCCACCACAAGCGATAAAACAATCAAGTCACTCGAATAGGCATTATTTATTCGGCACCGTCTGGCAAGTCTGGCCTGTCGACATAATATCTGAGAAAAAAACCAATATTTCCAACTTGTGTTCTTAATCAGAATTATATAACTGGGCGCAGTGTTTATAGAAGAAAGCAGCCTCAATTTATACGAGGGGGTGCAGTTTATATCTCTTCAAGGAAAGGCCCACGCCACAGAGTCATATGTAAAAGAGTAGTGCGTAGGTTCTACGTGTTAGAAGCATTCTACCACGTTGAAAGAGGCTAGTGTATGTAAAAACAATAGTATTCCTTTAGGCACCTAAGGCACCTCTGCCAACTCAATTTCTAACAATCAATATCTTTTGGGCCGGAAATCTTTTCGATAGACATGCGGTAGAAGAATCTAATCCACCGAACTAAGCTGGTGGTGTTAAAATAGGATTGAGTACGAACTCAAGTTGTATGCGATGGATATGCATTCGTCTCCATCAGCCCGTTCCTTGCTGGACATATCGTTGATACATACTAGACTAGGAGCGAATGTAACTCGACACACATAGAATTGCTAGCAAGCATTGACTACTACGGACTCAGGCGGTATGATCAAGTGTACTCATATGATTATGGCCACACTTCTATAGAATTTTTAAGTGAAGTTTTGGTTTGCATAAGAGCGGTCCACCGTCTAACAGAAACCGGACGAATATAGAGATTGCCCTTTATTTCTTAGCGGTGGAAAACATCATCAGGCAAATCGCTAAACAAACTATGGCTTAAGTAAAACACTGTGACGACAACCAGACCAAAAAATACCAAGCTTCGTAAATCGACACACTATAGGCACTTACGAGTACATGCAAGTAGATTACTCGAGAGACAATTGTTATATGTTAAGCCGCAACAAAAAAGTCCATGTAGCAAGTTTTTTCTTAACAATAATTGCTTAGTTTTATTTTAAATTAATGTATTTTTATTATAATATTTTAATTTGTATTGAATTGAATTATTTAATTTTTCTTAATTGTGCTCATTTAACTAAGTTTAATTTGAAATCGAATTGTTTTTCCACGAGCGTTATGTACTATAAAAGACTTATGATCTTACTTGTACTACGATTTATAAATAAATTGAAATTGAAATTGAACATATTTAGCATTAGAAATGTCAAAAGACATAATGTCAGTATCAGGCTTAACTTAGAGTGCCCGCATTGGGCCATAAGCTGGAATAAGAATATTTAACTTTTCTTAAATCAAATATTCATTCATACACATGAGTATTTGAAAGAATTGTGCAAAACTCACGTGCAAACACAAGAGGCACAATCTTTCAAAAGTCCGCTCCATTACTCGCATACGCCGGTGATATTAACATAATCGAAAGAAAGCAGCGTGATGTCAGTGGCGCTTCCGCGAGTATTGAGACAAAAGCGGCGAAAATGGGTTTAGCGGTCAATGAGGGCAAGACCAAGTATATGCTGTCAAGCATAAAGGACACTCAACACAGACCTCTCGGACAGAACGTCACCCCCGACAGATATAACTTCAAGTTCAGAACTTTGTGTACCTAGGCTCCGCTATCAATTCAGAGAACGATTTCAACGCTAAGATCATACGAAGAATAACAAGGCAATTAACTAGCAAAGCCCTTTCTCGAACAACAAAAGATACGCTGTATAAGTCATTAATAACCCCAGTCCTGCTATATGGCGCAGAGGGTTGGACATTATCAAAAATGGATGAGGGTGCCTTTAGCTGGTTTGAGAGAAAAATTATTCGAAAGATCTTCGGTTCCATCTGCATTGACAGGAACTGTAAATACTGTATAACGACATCGAAGTAGTCAGAAGGTTGAAGATCCAACGACTGAGATGGCTGGGTCATGTAGAGTGGATGGACACCAGCGCTCCGATCCGAAAATTCTTCGAATCCGCCCCCGAGGTACAGCGCAGAAGACAAAGAGACCTCAGCCAACTTAGCGTGCGAAACTGGCAAAAAATTGAGCTACTGCAGACGCTTGTTGACTGAAGCGCAGGTCCACTCCGGACTGTAGCTTCACCTAAAGCAAGTCAGTAAAGTAAGTGTTTGAATGTCAGCCCACAGTTTTACTGGGGACAAGTTTGGATTGATATTTTTTGTAAAGGTTTCGAAACTATTTTGGCATTCGTACTGAATCAGGCATTGAGCTTACGGTAGAAGATTAAATTATGATCGGTTGGTTGTTTTTTGAACTTTTGTACAATAAATTTATAGACATCGACAATGTCTTGCCATTTTATCTCGGAGATTATTTCGCATTTACTGACGTTGATTAGGGGTGAGGCATAAACAACACCTTTAGAGATGTTAAGACTAGGGTGACGTTTTTGGTTAACTGGACAGATTGGATCTAAAATCTTGGATTGAATAAATCTGTCCGCGATTTGTTCGCCTTAGGCCAAAATCAAAACGAAGCCATTTCTCAAAAGAGATATTTTATCGTATTGTCTACTTTTTTCTTATTGCGTAGTTTTTAGTAGCCGACTCACGAAAAAGAAGGCAATAGACATATTCATATTACACGGTCTTAAGACCGTTTTCTTACAAAAAATTCATATAGAGGTGGGTGGTAAAGATCTAGATTAGAAGAAAATGTGCGGCGATCTATTGTTTGGTGCTAATTCTTCACCACTCTTCCACACGCATCGGAGAACAAGAAACTTAACATAATCTCATACAAAGAAATGCAGCGGTGATTAGTGAGTTCCCTCGATTCTTTTTTGCAAAAATTGATTCCATAACATGTGTAGAATATGCTGGTAAACGGATTTTTTTTTAAATTTGAAGTCATTATTAAGATTTAGCAGTTAGAAGAATCAGATTTACGGAGTGCTGAGTTGATCACTTGAAGCTTTAAACGCGTTTCTCTCAAAACTGTGTTTTTCAAACTTATCTGAACCATATCTCGAGAACTGTGTAACAGCTTAACTTAATATTTATAGACTCAGCACATGTAGTTGAACAGAGTGAGCTAGAATCATCCTAACATAGTTAGCATATCCATATTTTTCGTAGCGAAAACATTAAAAAAAAACGTGAAATTTTAAACTTTTTTTTCAGAAGTCTATGGACTAATAGATTCCCAATTCCTGTGAGAAACATGGAATTCGCAGATTTCGAACTGAACAACTTAAGGCTTAGATATTTTCGGTACTTTGACAGACTTGTCGCCTCACTGATATAAAGTGAACATGTGGACTCAAATTTATCTCCTATAGCACACAACAAACAGCCTATCTGGTGCGACGATTATTACAACTGAAAATTGAAGTATGCGCAGATAAGGTTTCGATCACCGACTCAGATTTTCGGCCGTAATTTTTAATGATGGCCAACCGACCGAAGAAGAAATTAATTAATTCCTTTGGACGACAAAATCTCACTTCATTTGTGGGAAAGTTATCACACACAAGCCAGCTACGTCAGCACACGCCACAGCCTGGCTGCAAATTTTTTTTTACGTTTGCTGCAAACATTTGAACAGTCGGCTGCGCTGAACTAAAAGACTCACAGATAACTTTAAAAATATACGAAAGATGTCATTAAAATTAAGATTATTGAATTCTGCTTTAGAGCTTTTGTCTCTATCTCGAAACAAAATTCAACATTACAGAAACTACTATCTTTGTTTATGTTGTGCAGCCAGAGCAGCCAGAAAAAATTGCTGCAGGAAATGTGCAGCGCTGCCCTTACTATCTGAATATTTGAAAGCGAGGATGCACGTAGCCGCCTTTAAGTCTGAATATTTGAACGGTCAGCTGCACTATTTGTGCAGCCGGCTGAATTCTTGAAAGCACCCATTGCAATTGGATTATAAAGTAGTGTCAATAAAGTGAGACATCTGTTTTAAAATGTTTTTTTTTTTATTTAATTTTAAATTAAAAGTTAATAACTGGAACGTGGGTTCAATTTTAAAGAAAAAAAGTCGGCAACATATTGCAATCCTAAGCGACAGATTCCAACACAACCACAACAATATTCTTAGTAAGTCTTTGTCCAAAGGGTATCGATGTTTATATTTTACGAAATCCTCTAAGGCAATATTCATAATTGTATGCAAATCCGAAGCCACACAACTTCTACATCGGGTATGGGCTTGCACTTCGAATCAGCTTACGTAGGGAGTATGGTGTAAGAACTAAAGCTTATCACCCAAAATCAATGGTATCGTATGTGGATGAATCAAAAGTATCCGTGTCAGAAATAAAAGATTATTCTTAAAATGTTTTATAATAAAAATTCTAGTTTGTTATTACATCCCTGATGTTAGACAAAGAATTTAAATTTTTTCATGGCCGTTTTTCGTAAGATCAGAGACCATTTCAGAGGCGCAGGGACATAAGTCCATAATTAATCGTTGCACCGCTAAGGGTATCCATTATGGATTTATGTCCCTGCGCCTATTTCAGGCACATATGTAAATACGCTGCCAGAAAGGCTGGCTTACCAGCGGAATCTTATTTCTAACAAATTTAAGAGATTGGCATTGGAATAAGACGGCTCAAAAGCTGACAAAAAACGAAAAAATAGAAAAAAAAGATATTAAGTTGTGAAGTCAAAGCATGAATAAATCCTTAAAAAATACAAAACGAAAACAGAACCAAAAGTGATATTTTATACAGCAATCACAATATATGAGTAGACGTATTGAGCCCCATAGGCAGCTTCTTATCAACTTTTCCCCTCTATCTGATTTTCCGAAAAAAATCAACACATGTTTGTGAATTTTAAATTTATACATATCCACTTGAGTGTTAAGAAAGAAAGTGAAAACGTTACTCTTGATACCCGTAGGCCTCCAGATCGTATCCAATAGCTATTTTTGAGGGTTAATTACCCATTTCCATCAAACATACAATTAGATGACCGGAATGAAATCCTTATCCGTAGTAGGATTTCTCGTATTTCACATCACGAGACAACTGATTTGGAAGTGACACTTTTACATAACATCTTTCAATCAATAAAAAGGCCAGCAACCAACTCCTTTTTCAGATTAAGCCAGTGCAAACCCAACGGGCTCGCGGCAGTCAAAACAGGAAAAAAGAAGTATGCCAAATTATTATTATTATTGTGAACCTGTCACAATAATAAACGAAGAAAAACAGCCAACAATGGTCATAATGGTCGATTTCAACAAGCGAAGCAAGTGGTCAGAAAGATTGCCAGCTCAGATCGCTCAGCGAACAATAGACGAAATAGACTTAGACACCGAAATATGTTCACTGAAAACCAAAAGAATTGTTTACTACGTGCAGAACAAAATAAATCAGAATACCTAAAAAGGGTTTTTGTTTGTTATTTTATAAAGAAAACTTTGCAGTGACTTGGTAAAATAGCCCAAGTTAAAAACTTAGTTGTAAGATTATTACTTTTGCATGTAGAAAAAAGGACGAATGGCTAAAAATGACACAAGTCCAACATAACAATATGAGAAACATTTAAATAAATTTTTTGAAAGAGTCTTAAAACGTATTCAAGTCGCATGCTTAATGATCACAACCAAATGATTTTTTAGAAACTAAAGCACTTAAATTCCTTAATAAGCTTGTAAAGTGCGATCACGCAATGAAAAGGTATTCAAGCCCACAACAACAACGACATCCATAGAAAATTAAATAGCACTAGCAGCGACAAAAGTGATAACACCCAATAAATTCAGCAACTGCGGCATCTAAATCGTAAAATATAAACATCAACAGCAAAAAATAACTGCAGACAAAAAAGTAACAGCAATTGAACACAAGACACAAGAAGAGGAGACAGGGCAGAACTCAAAAGGAGCAGCATTTGGCAGAACTAGAACACAAGAACCCCCAACAGAAAGAACAACAGAAAACAAAGAATGCCACCAATCAACAGAATTCGAACTTTTTCAGCATCTACTTTGGAAGAAATTTTGCAATTTTTATCAAAGCTTTTCAAAAGTACTCGTAAATCGATCCACTTTATACCACGATAATATAATACTGAGTTTCTCGCAATTTTTTTGAGCCCATAAGAGCTGTCAATATCATAAGTTAGAAATTAAGAAGCATGTTAGGTAAGAACCAAAAATATTTAAACCATTCTAACGGCCATTTGCGTCGGATAAATTCAAATCGACTAGTCAGTAAAATTAGAAAGTGATTTGCTAGTCGGTTTTAATATTATAAAACCTTGTAGTAAAGCCTTAGATTGTAAAAGAAAAATCTTAATTGATTAGGGAAGACCTCCTGCAAAACAAATGCAATTTTATATGTGATCAATAAAAATCACTTTAACTAGAACAAACACGAGGAAAATGTTTAAATTTGTAAATTTCTTATAAGAAACCCATTTCGAAAGGCATTGGTAATAAGTATGAAGCCAGATACACTGTAATAAAAATATTTTAAATGAGGCACATATGTATCAACGGCTCCAAGTATCACAAAAGGAAGACAAATGATTGCTTTATTATGATATGTGATATAAAACAATACTTACTTACTTACTATATATGTATATATTTTACAATAATACCCATTTCGGTGGCTTCAAACAAAACCCCGAGTCTAAACAGTAAATGGATAAACTTCTTGCTTATTCACATATCGCAACAAAAAGAAAACTTTCTTCAGCAACAATTGACTGACGTTAGTATTACTTTGAACAGCAGAACCATCCATTGTTGAAATGGATGGCTTCCCCACTCTGAATAGGCAATATCCAGAGGAAAGTGTGGTTCGACCTTTTCTTCATAAAGTAGCGCAATATTAACAATAACACATAATGAAAGAAAATTATTTTAAAGAACCTACCACTTCTTAAGGAGTCTTAATTGATCACTTAAGTGATCACTTAAGATTAGTAACGACATAGATGCCTCATTCATTGCATTAATAATTGAAGAGAATCAGATTAGAGGCCATCGAATTTAGGTGATTTATCCAACTACAAAAAAAGGCGGAAAAAGCTTCACAAACCAGGAATGTCTTTCCCTAAAGCATAGTTTCGTAATGACCGAAATCTAAAGCAAGAAATATTAATATATCCCATGGGAACGAATTGTAGATATTCCTGCTGATTTTAGCCAAAAACAGTGAAAAATATGTACCAGTTGCTTTTAAATACTACACTGTAGCATGTGCGGATATTTAGCCTCATTTATGATCACAGAAGCTCGTCAGCAATAAGTCTATTGACACCACATATCCGCCAAGCCATTCAGTTCCAATTTCTACAGAAAACAACAGGTTATATGAAGCGTCAGCGGTCTTCATTGATGCTGACCCTGCCATGATTTCGAAATAAATGTGACCCAATGATAGCTCCATAATTGTCTCACCTATTCGCGTGACGGACTACGACAATTTTGCTTACAAGCAAAGCCTAGTCACTGTAGTTGTTCTTTTTTGGCCAATTAGTTGAAGTTTGACGTGCGCGATGGTTTCAAACGTATAACGAAGTCTTTTTGCTCCGCCAAATGACGCAGAATATATGAATTTCATTGGAGTTGGAAAATTCTTTCCACTTATGGCGGAAAGCTAACACAAAAACACTGTACAATCAATTATTCGCCTATCAAGACGGTTATAACGACGAATAAATTGCCTTGGCAATACAAATAATACAAAAAATATATGGATTTTGTTATACGAGTATCAATAACATGAGTGCGAATAGCGAGTCCCATAGACAGCTACTTATCAACGTTGAGTGAAAAGTATGGCATAGAAAATATCAAAGAAAATAAGAGAACCTTATAATGTCAGTTTAGATACCAACCCAGCATAAAAACTTAAGGACCTGGGGGTGAAAACAGTATTTAGTAAAGGCCTTGTGGTTCTCCCCATGCGCAATCTATACATACCAAACTGACAAGATCCAAAAGAGCCGCAACTCAAAAGTAGGCGACATTTTTATAAGATTGTCCCTTGGCGAACAAAACACTCGTAAGAAATAAAGACTACGGAACATGTTAATTGAAAATGATCAGAGTCGTTTACTAACGCAAAACAACGTAATTAACAAAAGTTGAACAATGTGTTTGTTTTTAATTTTGTAGAGAATCCTTAAGGCGTAAAATTGCCTCTTTTGCCGAAAAATAAAGAAGAGTATCAGCACGAGAATTAACAACTGCCTATTAATGCAGCAGCAGCAGCATCGGGAAAATGTAATATATTAATATAGAGCATAAAAGCAACAACAGAAAAACAACAGCAGAAGGCGAAAGGAGCAGCAATTGAAGAATAAGAACAGAGAGATACAGTATGCGACGCAGTGGAGCGCTATTAAGACCTCACTGCAAACTGAATGTCCTTAGTAATACTAAAGTCCTCAGCAGCAAGATTCCAATTATGCCGCTCACATACCAGATATGCTTTTGGTTGGCGAAATTAACCACAAAATGGCGCGCAAAATATGTAATGTAGTAAGATGGAACCGACTTCGCACAACACAAAGAGCTGGTGTAGCGATTGTCATAAGTGCATAGGTTCCAGGTGCTGAAAACATTCATTGTGCACATCACTTGTCTTCTCGACAGTGATAAATCTAATTCTTAAAATTCTTCGACACACCAGGTGTCCTTCCTTTACAAATAACTGTTCTATATGTCTGGATTCCTGGTAGATGGCCAATCTCCCAAGTAGCTTTCTAACACTCACTAAGAGCAGACAACTAACTAGAAGTGTAAATTAGAGTTAAAGTAATTAAATTGTCAGGTTCAAGTCCGCAGGTTCTCGTAAAATATTTTTTTCTATTTCACTTTCCCTTAAAAATCAGAAAAGGAAAGGAAAAGAGTCGAATGGAAATTACCCGATGGATACCCGTTTCATGTTTCAAAACGAAAACGTCAAGAGCAGCAGACGATATTGAAGAACGAGAAAAGAAAAAGACGAGGTAGATCACCTCGATAGATTAATAGATGCACTTTTGAAAATTAAAAGGGCATATACAACATCTGCACGACAACAACAACAACAACAGCAATCAGGACGACTTATGACAAAAGCAAAATCAACCAAATTTGCATCAGTAACAGCAACAACAACAACAGGCACACAAGAAGCAATATTATAATTGTTTTAACATAACCCTCTTAGTGTGAGAACTGTTAAAATGTATAGATCCCGATGTTAAAACATATGAGATGGTGCAACTAATGCCCAACAGCAAAATTGAACTATACTCGTAGGTTAGAAAAATTGAAAGAGGCTAGGTCACCTACTTAAAAAGAAGCTAAAGCTCGAAAGCAGCTAGTCGTCGAACAGAAACGTCATAAGAGTCCTGTGTTCTCTAGTAGCTGAATCCTTTAAAACCAGAATAAAGCCACCAAGTCTGGTCTGCCGATATAATATCTGAGAAAAGAACCAGTCTTTCCAACTTGTTGGTAATCGGATGCCCAGATGTTCTCAATCAGAATTACTCAGTCAGCCTCACTTTATACGAGGCGGTGAAGTTGATATATCTTCAAGGAAATGCGCCATAGTGTCATATGTGAAATAGAAGTGCGTAGGCTCCACATGTTAGAAGTATTCTACCTCGTAGAAAGAGGCGAGTGCATGTACAATATGTGTACCATATGTATGTATGTACCATGTACCAGATCTTAACCGAGCAAACATGGGTGAATCAATATGTTCAAGCGTAGTCATATGACTACGGCCACGCTTCTGCAGAATTTTGTGGAAAACATTATCAGGCCAACCACTAAACAAGCTATCGCTTGAGAAAAACAATCTCTGTAATGACAATCAAAATGTACAGACTGCTTACTGACAGGAACTGTTCAATGTATCTAACTCTGGTGATTCAACCTTCTTTTAGTCGAAAATTCACAGAAAAAAGCTCATTTGCTTGAAGTTTGTTTCGATGGCCATGTTTACGGTGGTCTACTACATTTAGTGCATAGTCTTAAATATCTGAGTGAATATTTTGTTAAATTGGAGATCTAAGAATCAGGGTTTCACAGTATTCAATAAAAAAAATTTAATTTTAAGTGAATAAACTGTCAATTTAATATTTATCTAATAATCAACAAATATTAGAAACGTCAAAAGATATTATCTAAGAATTAGGAGTAACCGCAGGAGGCCAATGAGTTAGAATAAGACAGTTTAAGTGCCTTTCAACAAGCTGACAAATATGCATGGGCATGCCGAAGCGTCTGCTACATATAAATTAAAGCATGTTTGTAGCTTACAGCAGGGTGTGGGCATTCCCCAGAACCTATTTAACATTTACACAAGTGATAATTCAAGGAAGACTATTTACCTAAAATTGAAGTAATCAACAAATTTTTGCATCGTGACTTCGATCTTATTAAAAAAAAATTGTAACAAATTTCAATAGTCGGAAACAATCTTGTTTAGAACTCTATTGAGAGGTGCTTCTAGAGATACCAGAAATAACTGGTTATTGGCTGTCGGAAGCATAGCTAGACACCTTGGTACCTGCTCGTTCAGTGCATTTTGACAAACATATACATATAGGTAGATGCCTGTTTAGCTGGAGACAGAAAAGTGTTTGTCCTGACAAGAAAACTGTTTCACAGCAGTCAACTTGATTCCAGGCTGAAAGTACGAGTAATATGCTATGCGACCCTTATCAAACCAATCATCGACAATAGTTATGCCGCCTGGTTCAATATACCGTTGTATTACATAGAAATGATTCAATTAAAAAGCTCTTATGGTTAGGTGCTGCAAAAATGTCAGTGTTGCAACTGTTTTCTACCCATCAATTGTGCTTATTTAAACATTAAATAGTAACCATCGGGTACTGGTCGATGTCAGTCTGAACTCGACTTGAGAAACTTATAAACGCGAGTGCTGACCAGCAGACATAAACAGCAGCGGATGAATTGCCTAGATAGAATCGACGGTGAAATCAAATAACAGAATAACAGAATAACAGAAACAAAACTGTATCTGGACTACTTCGACATATATGGAGCTCAGATCGGTAAAGCATTTTCGGGACTAAGTCCCTGTCTTGGAAAAGAGATGGTGGTGGATAGTAAACCAGTAGCAACGCTCACATCTCCTTCGGTTACTGGCTGCGGTCTAACCAATCCTGTATTTATGTATTTATATAATATTGGTGTAAAATGCTGACACAGAAAAACAAGCTAACCATGTAGCGCGACAAACGGAGAAAGCGATCTGCGTACAATTAGAGCGCTGTTTTCGTTCAATTTGAATCAGAAATATGAACTATCAGATTCAACTATTCAGAATGAAAAAATCGCCAGGATCAACTATGCCAGGTCAATCTGTTATCCTCATTTTATGGTTACTCTTGAGTTGTAACGGTACGCCTCTCAAAATTTTCGGGGCAAGTAGAACCTCATTCCAGAGTGAGCTGGTGACTCTGTCATTCTATGCAAAAAACGGTACTATCCCTTCATGTCAATGCGATCAAGAGTTGTATTCAAGTGTCCGTATACTTTTGAAGCTACACGAGGATATCACTTAAGGGCTAAATTAAAGTGAAATAACCGTATCTTGCTTAATGAGCATCGAAAAAACAATTCTTTCTTGTGTAGATTTCGATGTCATCAAACGAACAATCGATCAGTGCTAGAGTGCCACAATAATTCCGACTTTGACTAATTTTGTTTAACATTATAACTGGAGATTAGCCAACAAACACTTGTGCCCAGTTTCACAGTGACAGTTTAAACTTTCGTCGTCGTTTAAAGTTTAAAGTTCCGTTTAACTAAAAGTTTAGTTTTACTCTTCATTTAAGTTAAACGACTGCACTCGTTTGACGTGTAGAACACTGAGACACGAACATTTTGATTTATTTTTTTTGTTAATTGTCATTTCATACACTGTCAAACGAGTGAGCGTGCAACGAAATTTATTTATTTATGAAAAGATTAACATTCGGCTTCGAAATCATGCAAACAAAATTTTTAGCATTGTTTCCCATCACATTGCCCTCTTAAAAGATAAATACATAACATTTGCAACAACAGAAGAGGAAAAAGTACAGAATGTGAACGGATTTCATCAATTTGCAAGATTTCCTAGAGTGATTGCTGCCTTTTTTCAAACATAGCTTCCACAACTGCGTTTAGTTAACTGAAGGTTTATTTATTTATCTTGCACAGTTAAACGTCAGTTTAAACTGTCACTGTGAAACTGGGCATTTAGTCGACTAGAACATCCTTGTACGGAGATGACCATAACTTGTGCCAGTTTTTTTTTCTGGGGTACTGGATTATACTTGTAGAGTGTAAGAAATTTCTTGGACAAAAGGAGGCTTCGAAACAACCCGTGCAACTCCAAAGAGGAAACAGGTTGAAGAAACTCAGTCAACATTATTTATGGCTGCAGGCAATAAGCTTTGGTTTTTACTGAGTTCAATGATGAAAATGGCAAATAATGGTATTGCCTACGAGACAGAACCACCCCCGTTCATTTTGAAGAAAGTGCTCCAAACGACTTCAGAATCAAGAAAGAAATAATAAATCAGAGCATTGGATTCCCAAAACGGATAAAGACACGTGTCATTCGGCGAAAAGCTCATCATTATACTCCTGACTAAGTAGGTTGAAAGCAAAAATATAGTTCCTGATATTCAAGTTGGTTTTAAGGCGAAACATGATAATAAACAAGTATCTGACATACAGTGGAACAGAAAGAAAACACAATGCACGAGTGCTTGCCTGATTGACCGGGAGAAGGCCGTCGCCAACGTATGGTTAGTAGGACTTCAAGCTGAACAGTGAACAGGTTGGGAATAAGTAAACCACTGCTGTTCATTATTTTTGACACGCTCAGCTCAGACAGATCGTCGTGAAACATGGCAATGAAACTTCTGCTGGAACATTTGGCATACAAAATAGTTTGCGATCAATTCAACATTTTCGTAAGTGATTCACAATGCCACAGCGTACGTAGACGACTTGATAGCATACAGATAAGGTCCAAGAATCGAGGTCAATAATATGCTTTTGAAATGAATTCGAAACGTCTTACTCGAGGCGGCCTTAACTTTCATGTAACGAAATCGTGTACCGCACGAAGCTTACTATAGCTAAACTAATATACTAACGATAACGTGTGATATACCATATGATAGCATGGTCTTGCCCCAAGGGATCGGGGCATATGACATTTCGCACACATACGCAGTCATCGTGAGGGCCGAGAACGAGGGGGCTATTTTGACGCTAGCGCTCAGTCTTGCCAGACTCTTGGAATCATAACTCGTGTTCTACTTATATTATCGAAATGATTTTTATCTCATTACATAGGTAATGAAGTATACTCGTACTTTAAATTTGTGAGTTTGGAAAAATTTGTGAGACATCATTACTGTTAAGGAAAAATGTTTTGCTCAAAATCAAGGAAAGGCCCGTTTGATAAGGTCAACATAGCGGATTCGTCAGTACAAAAAACGCATAAAAAATCACCTGGACTTCGATACTGCGGGTCATGAAAATCGTATATTAGACGATGCCGTGCCTTCCACATCGTACGGAGATGGACATAACTTGTCTCAAGTGTCTCCGATACGGTGTACGGGCCAAAACGGGCCACCCAACTTTAAACCGAGTATGAAGTGTAAACATACGGACGTTGCTGTTGCGGTTAAAAGGAACCGTTTCATGCACTCAGATCGTCAATTAATTAAACAATTTGTTCGAAACGAGTTTGGTTATGCTTGCGAAGTGTGCGACAGTCTTTGACTCAGATCGGTCTTAACAGCATTGAACGAACGCTGCTAAAAATAAATACATAGTCACTTCGATTTTGATCTTTCATTTATTACATTCTCTTTAAGGAGGCATCGAATCGAATTCACGAAAGTATCCGCAGGATGTCCGGTACGCTGTTCCTCTGTCTGTTTATTCTAAGTGACTTTAATAAAATTGAACGATATTACGATGGCTGAAAATTTAAGATCAACTTTCAATTTTGTTATAAAGTTGATTCGAAAACACATTGCAAAACCAATGATCTCAACGGACACTCTGATTCGCGGAGCTTATGACCCTAATAATCATTATAACGATAGTGTGCGCCAAGTGTTCCTCTATTTTGATAAAAAAAAAAAAAAAAAACAGAGCTAATCTAAGGCCCGAACAGTTGCAAACAGGCAACTCAATTGCTACGGAGATGTGCGAAGCGCTTCCGGTTCAGTAGGACGTTAAATGAACGTGATTTGATAGATGTTGCTCGGCAGCACCACCTTCTTTGTAAAGGTAATCCTATTCGGAAGCATAGTTTAGGTAGATTTAAAGTTTTAAAGGTAAAAAACTTGTGTAGCAATTCCTTAACAAGAAAGAATTTAACAAAAATTAAGATAATTAAAGTACGTTACGGATAATTATTAAGACAGTATGTACGTTTTATTAAAATGTACAATCTATGTGCCAAGTTTTTTTAAATAACCACCAAAAGACATAAACGAAGAGTTATATTTAGCTTAGAGTGCCCACATGGAGTTAATAAGTTGTCATAACATAATAAAAGTAATTGAAGACACCGGTGCAAAAAGGAGGCAGCTCCATTTTTGGCCGAATTTAACTATTATAGTGGAAAACATAAGCAAAAAGATGCTCCATCAATTGGTGCAAAAACGAGTCAGGTCCGTTAATTTGTTTGGATGATGTACGGAACATATTTTTGTACCCCTAATCCATTCGATACAAGAAGAACACAGCTCCGGAGCTGTCACGTCTCTATTCTGGGCAATTACCACTCAAGTGCGCTAGGTATCTGCACGTAAAAGTGCTGGCAACGAAATACATATCTGCAGACTGTTTGCGGTTTTACAAGGGACTTAGTTAAAAAGCAGAAGAACAGCCTAACCAATCTGATGCTTAATTTATAGTAAAAACGAAGTATAATAATTTCATAAAACTTTCATAAAAAAATGTCTAACAACTATTGTTTCCTCATGATATTTAATAATTATTTAAATTTAGTGCTAGTTATTAAAAAAAAATATTATTAGTGTTAAAAACATTTCAGATCAATTAGCTGTGCAAAAAGAAGGCAGCTCCGATACTTTGTTTTTTATACTTTAACGAAATATTGTAATTTAAAAGTTTGAAGCTAAAACACATTATATTATTATATTGCTTACTAAACTACAACATAGTGTTTACATAAGAACGAAAAAAATAAAAAGTTAAAGAATTTTTACAGACCCCTTCAAAATTCATAAAAACGAAGCTGCCTCCTTTTTTCAGCCGTGTCTTCAATTGAGCTAATTTTTAAGCATTTTTTTGTATAACTTGTGAGTGTAAATGAATACAATATTATGAAATATAATATAATACGTTAAAAATAAAAAATGATCGAAATCTGCATCAGTATATCAGTCTCAGCTGCATTGTATCAGCGGACTGACTGCTGACTGTTATTTGCAATTAAAACAGAGAATATGTATGAAAAGTGGATAGAAATCTGAGTTATTTATAAAAAAAAAAAACACACATAAGAATTGCAACTAAGTTCACGTTTGGAACAACAGATGGTGAGCAAAAAGATATTTTTGAATGAAGTCGTAGTATGAGTATTTCTTTTCACTTATTTTTCTACTTTTCTAGGAAAACTTCACAAAAGGAGTTAACTAGTTACATTGCCTATGTATTTGTATTTTTACGACAGACAATCAAAACCAGCACTGCCAGGTAGAGTAAAATAAACTTCCAACCTTTAAAATCGGTGCCCAGCACCGGATTGGGCTATGTTCGACTCTGACATATAAATCACAGACAGGTGAAAAGATATCAAACCAATTTATAACTCATTGCAGAAACAACAAATAAGCAGAATCTAAGAATTACTGCCCAGATCTATCAAAAATTAGTTTTCACATTTTGTAAATGAATCGACTGGCAATGCTATTTTTACGCAAATTGAAATGGATGCATCAAAACAAATGCAATTTTCGGATAGCTGATCAGTCAGGTCATTAGAAAAGTGATATCGAGCAACAACAAAAAAAAAAAATGAACACGAAAAATACCAGGTAGAAAACAGTTGCAGTCCTAAATTTGATCTTAAACACACAACAAGTCGGACTATATAAATTGCGCTCAAAATTTTTAAATATTTCTCAGTTGATAGATTGAAAGGACCTAACAAAATAAAAAAGAACAACGAAACACATTGATTTAAAATGAAACCAAAACATGTTGAATTTGTAGTAATTCATTTAATCTACATGTAAGTGAAGATGCTTTTTTTGTACACTTTTTAAAAAATATATATATATCGCGTTTGTTTGGATTTTTTTTATTTGATAGTCGTTCACAACAGAAACATCTGATGATGACAAGAAAAAGGAGTAGACCCAGCGGAACCGTATCACAAGTCAGCGATTGGGTAAGAAAAATATTAATTTTATTTCTCGAATTTTTGGAATAAATTTTTTTTAGTATTTCAGGACTCTATCTCTAGAAAGATCTGGATTAGAGCCAGACACTAGAGTGCGGTACAAAGAATGGCGAATATTCTCAGGAAATGAGGAACTTTTCACCATCAACGAAAGGAGATATGATCAGATTTATATATTTCTGGGATTAGAAGCTACCCATTGGGTGTTCTTTAAAAAGGATCCAACTCAAGGTCGATTAGAAGGTACTGGTTTCCTGAAAATGTCATACTGTGGTTGTTGCATCTTTAGTCAATATCAACGAATAGTGGATATAATTAAATCACGACTCGAGTGGGATTAAAAACAAAAACATAAAACATACAGAAATGTAAAAAGTGTTAAGTGATGAATAGAATAGTTATAAACATATTTATATATACTTAAGTGTAAGGAAATCAAGCAAACAAAAATTGAACTAAGTGCTTGCCAGAAATACAATCACCGATTTCTGAATATTAAATTAAAAATCGAACTCTGAGTTTGATCATCTTAGAGAGAACAAGAAAAAATGAGTTAAGAATCTTGAAAAATATTTTCAATGTACATAGATCGAAATAGTTATTAAGTACTTTTTTCAACCGCAATAAAGTTAATGTTTATAAATTTATACTGCAAGTGTTATAATTTTTTTGTTTTCAATTTTATAGAGGACTCTGCAAGTCGTTACTTTGTATTTGTCTTGGTTGATGTGTATTTTAATCGCAATGCCGTCGGTAAGGATGGAAAATATATATAAAAAACAAAAACTTAACTCTAACTCTGTTGAAGAAGAGATATACTTCTGCTCGGCGAGTTGCTCCTGCAGTTAGAATGTACCACAGTACCATAGAAAAGGTTACTCGTGCGAGAATACAACTTTCGGTTCTCGATCTGAAAGAAATACAAATTTGTTGTTTAGGCATCCAGTGACCAAATATTTAATATCCTTACATTTGAAAGCAATTTCTTGTTCGAATACATATATTCTGCAAGTGATTTCGTACTTTGGACTCTAAGCAAAATTTCGTGATGTGAAGTTGCACAGTCGCTGACGTCGCAAACCTAAAGGATAATAGATAAGCAAAAATCCACCCACTTTCATTTCATCGCTGTTCTGGATCGTTGTTCGGCTTCAACCTAAAAGAAAACAGTGTTTTTTAAGAGACAGCTAAAAATACAAAAATATTTTCAAATTATTTAACAACTACTCAGCTCAATGGAGCTCTGATGTCTAATACTCAAAGTGGATAATTTACATCAAAAAACTGATTTTGATGCCCATTTTTCTAATGGATAGACTACAGATATGTATAGGCGATGGAATTTTTAGTGTCAATGTCTGACTTTATTCTTAATTTTATCGCTTTCGACAAATTAATCAAAGTTGGTACCAGAAAGATGTTAATTGACTTTTTTTAAAAAAAAACGACATACCTATTTACGGTGTGAATATTTTCATCATTAGAGAAAGTAAGAAGATCCTTAACCTGCAAGTTTTCGTCATTTACATCTAGTTTATCTTCCTCAGATTTCGACTTGACCAGGCTTGAACCTTTTTGGATTGTATAATATAACTTTTTTTAAAACTAAAATATTGAGAAAACTTTATTTCATTTATCCGCTAATAAGGTTCTGAAGTAGAGCGAAAGTGGTCAATGATTTCAAGAAATATTATTACTTTCAGCAATAAAAGACAAGACCTACACAAAAATTGAATGAGTGGCTATCTGAAAATCCCTTAAATCGTTTAAGACTTTTAACGTCTACCCTCTCTCTTTTTTCTGAAGACTATTAAGCGATGACAACTTACAACATCCCATCCCATCCCATCCCCAAGCAGAATGAACCATTCAACATAGTCGATAACAGACAACGTTTCCTTCCTCCACCCCAACATGAAGTCAGGATAGAAATTTTGAAGTATATCCTACTTGACCCAATGGCAAGCTGCTTAAATCAGCAGGTTATGATTAGTTACAGAGCATACATCAACACATCTCTAAAATCTGGGTCGACGAAAGCAGGTCTGACGAATTTAACCTGAGCAGAAACAGAATTGATTTAGCCGTCAAATAAGGAAAACAAAATACGAGTATATGCTGCCAACATTGACGCCTAGGACAATACATCACTACACGCTACAACATTTAAACAGAAAACTTGTTCTAACTCTGCACTACTATCAACTCTGATAATCACATCAGCGAAGAAAATCACTAGAAGTAAATACGAGTTCTCGAGTAACCAAAAGGGTGCTAAAGAAATAAGGAAGGCACGGAGAGCTTTTAACTTGGCGATGCCCAGTATTGTTACTGTCTCCAGACATCAACTGTGCTAAGTACTACTTAGAACACAGAGTACTGAGAAGAAGACAAAAATAGCAATGGAATCAACTGTGAAGTAAAAATCCGGCACAACATAGACAAGACCTTATTCGGAGCACTCCGACATATTTGAAGCCCAAGCCGGTAAGGTTTTCCTATACAAAGCCATAGTCATGGAAAAGAGATCATGGAGGTAAGATCTACGAATCGGATACCGGTATACTGACTATCCTAGACGTATCTATAATGGAACTGGTCCTCCAGGTTGGGGGTTGTGCCGCCCCCGCGGTAACTGCTTAGCCATGGAAGAAAACCGTAGTTCCGAAGCAACAACAAACTTCGGATATTGACAACTCTACTGTAAACAACCTTTTCAAACGAAATAAGAACAACGAACTTCGGATCAGCCGAACAATAAGCAGAGGCCCTGGACTCCTGCAAAACAGATATCGCCGCCATCCTTAAAATACGACTGGATGGGCCATAAAAAAAAACCCGAAATCTAAACCGGCGATTAATACGAGTATCGACGTTCCCGGCATGTTTACGAGCACCTCGTCATTATCCGTATTAAGACTGAATTAGCGAAAAACATAAACTAATCAGGGAAAGATAACAGTTGCGCGTATTGTGTCGCATCTAGGCAACGGTTATATACTATACGGTTAGAGGTGTACGAAAGTGTTTCCTTCCGATGAAATTAATTTCATGTATAATTACCACATAACACTACTTATACTCGTACGAGTAGCATCACAATTCTTGTCAGGAAATCTGACCAGTCAACATAAGATATACGCTCGAAATTGCATTAACAGAAGAGTTCTTCAACAAAAATGTATAATACAAGTACAAGTAATGTCGTTAGATCGATGAAAATACCATCATTGGAAAGTTAGGTTACGACAAAGAAGAAAAGCATAAGACCCTCATCATCCCAGTACAGAAGTATGCAATTTATCAGAAGAGTCTTCAAATCGAACCTGATGTGCCCAACTTGAAGGGATTAGAGGAAGATCGTGATCTAACTAAAGGGAAGAAAGGAATAAGTCCAGGTGCTCTGAGAAGCCAACGGTGACTTTGTCTATTATTTTGTTGTAGTTATGTCAAAACGGAACTTCTGACCAAGTGTCGAAAATCCTTGAGAGGTAATTAATTGTCATAATCAGGTACAAAAATCGCAAGCAGTCCATCGAACTTTGAAACTTCTGATCGAGAATCCCACAATACCTTAAGTAGTCCTTGCTGTCAACAATTAGATGGTGCTATTGATCAAGCCTTTGAAAAGACTCGGCTGTGGAAATCATGTTTGGAAGTTGAACAATAACATAAAAAGAAAATAGCCGCAAATTCCGACTCTAAAAATCTGAAAGAATTACTTCTGTTGATTGTTGAATGGTGAGAAAAATGAACATTCTGTTGCCAAGTATAATAAATCATTTAACGCAACTTAATATCTCAGACCAAGCCTACATACGGACAGCTTTATCTACACATATACCAATAAGGCTCCTAGAGTATCTTTGAAGAAGTTTTCAAAGGAACCAACCATCAGAAAAATATATATAAATAAAAATGTACCCAACAAATGGACCTTAAGGGATCAGTCCTCATGAGGGAAAACTTTCTGAACAGCTCACACTGCCGAAGGTTCAGTCTCGTTAACAAGATGGTATAATTACAAATCCTTTAAATCTATATGATTTGAGATGTGCAAAGTACGTACATCATTCACCATTTCCCTTGTTTTTTGGTTTACAGGACGTATCAAAAATCAGGTCACTGTTTTAAGTAAAAGCCTCGGAATTCGTAAAATAAAATAGTTGGAACAGTATAAAAGGTTGCCGAATTCATCCCGAAAAGATAGCATAATAAAGGGATTTGTACTAAGCTGGTATCCGCAATTGCAAGCGATCAGAAAAAAGGTCGCTGTTATTGGAAAAAACAGAAAAATTGAAGCAAGTTTTTATTATTTTTGAATTTCTAAACTGCCAACTTATGGCTAGAATTGAGTATAGCAGGGACGATAATAAATCAGAAAATATGATCTGATTTACCACATAACCTCACAAAGTAAGCTTTTATGGCCAAGCCCAAATTGTTATATTCATTTTAAAGGATAAGGTTTATTGTGTTTCTGATTCAGCTTATGAAACTGTAAGTGACGTTATTGTAACAAAATCTATAACAAAATTCGAATATCAGATTTTGTTTTCCTTGTTCGACTTACTGAAGTTGACCTACCCTGCCTCGCATCCTAGAGATAACTACAAGGCGACGTCGAAATTTTAATCTCAGCCAGCTCAAAAAAAAAACCAATAAATTGAAATCGATCAGTTATCTTCACAAATTCAAACCTTAGAGCTTAGAGCAATTGGCAAAGGTCGAAGTTCATTTGCTAAATACTCCAACAACCTCATCCAGTTTTCCCTAAAACAAAGTCAAAGATAGCATCCGACTACTAAGGACAACAGGAAGAAAAGCCGTATTGAGATGGGAAGAAGAAAGTGCACTACAACAGCGGGAAGAGAGTGTCCTATGAAACAAAAAAATGTGTGGCAATTTACAAGGACGAGAAAGTTCAACAGCAGGTGGCTGTCAGTCCAGAACGAATGCTCTTCGCGATTGAAATGATGATTTTGTTACACACCCAAGGGACCTGCAGATGTACTATATGTCAACAGTAATCTCAGTTTCGACTAATTAAATATACAGCGTACCCAATGCTCAGGAATTTAAACGATCAACACCCTTCACACGTATTTACTTTAAACGTTCCTAAAAGATGTTCATATGTAGAACACAAAAGCGCCACTTATAAACAAACAAAAATATGTGAGGAGTTTTATATATGTGCAGTACATACATACATACATATATGTAAACGATCACATCTCTAACTATTTCTGATGAAATGATGACATCATGTTCGGAAATCTGAACGAATTTAGGACGATTACCATGCCTCATAAAAATAATACGATCACTTCAACCATACAAGTTGAAAAACAAAATTTAATTGTTTTTAAGAATCACAATAGCTATATTTTGTACATGCTATTCTAAGATTTCTTACTCCACTCTTTTCGAAAGATACTCTGCACAATTCAGTTCAGAAGGGAGCGACAATATTTTGAGACGTTTTTACGATGATAATTTGTTTTCTTCTTTAATTCATTTTCTTAAAATTCAATCAGTTCCACATAACATTTAAGCAGTTTTAGGCAGAATTGTATCCTAACGAGTAAGCTATAATAAATGATTACTAAATAAAACGCTAAATAAACAAAACAAAAACAAAACGGCAGAGAATTCAATAAAAGCCATCAGTTAGAGTTACGATGTTGTTCTTAGAATAATATTATACATACAGAATAAATAAATATTTGGAAGTTTAGCACCATTGCTTACGTTAGAGACAAGGGAAACATTATATAGTACAGTTTCTGGCAACTTGATGTGAAAAACCAAACCAGCAAAAAACTGGCGTACGGTGACAAAGACTAAGCAGTGTACATCCTAAGTTAGCAAAGTTTCTCATTTATGAAGGTTATAGTACAAATTGTTCCAATGAAGTTTCTAGGCGAAGACAAAAAATATTATCAGTCAGGGAATCATGCGGCAGGCACCAAATACTGACCTTTTTGGAGCATCCTCTAGATCCTGATCACTGATATGAAGAAATCATGTATAAGTACGTTTTCGCTGTAATGAATTCCATGGGTCTCTCATTGTGGTAGCGGTTTCTTGATTTGTGGAATACTTGGAATTGAATACAATACGTCTCCAATAAATGGACATCGAAATTATAAAAGTCTCTGCCGTTTACCTGAAAGAGAAAAAAATTAAAACCAAATAGTGGGAACCAACTAACAATATTTACATTATTTTATAAAAGCATTTTCTAATCTGATGAACTGTTGAAGTAAGTTTATTTTGTGTCCATGTTATCAGGGGGGTTGAAAGATACAAAGGGCGTCCTCAGTTTTACTTTCTTTGCAGTACTGGTAGACAAACATAAGTAGAAATAGGTGAAAACACCTTCA
Source organism: Volucella inflata (assembly GCA_928272305.1). NCBI lineage: Eukaryota > Metazoa > Arthropoda > Insecta > Diptera > Syrphidae > Volucella > Volucella inflata. Next base: position 76,709,961 of record OV743717.1, on the reverse strand, counting down.
GTGCACTGTTCGTCTTCTATCTAAAACGGAAGAATCAAACGAAAGAACTTGTGAATTATCTTTATGTCTATAAATTTAGACTTAGATTAAGTTAGATGACCTTTATTTTACTTAAAAATAAATGTTCGATACAACGTAAACAAAAACGAAACGTTGTCTGGTAGACGGACAACTTTTCTTTCATTCAAAAAAAAAAAAAACATTTTCTATCATTTTTGTTAGCCTAAGTCATAAGCGTACGTAACACATCTATAGTATGCAAAACTCGTATTCGTACACCCTGATAGTTTTCACAAAAAGGTTTATTTCAAGCCATAACAATGAAAATATAAATACTTAATAGATTATACCTAAAAAGAAGTTAATATTTTATTCTTAACATAAACAAAGCGAAAAAAATTTATTTAATATTTATTTTTTTCCATTTAGTCCTTAATGCTTGTTTAAGTTGTTAAATATTTTGAATTTCATAATTCTTCAGCCTTTTTTTGAATTGACCATATATTTTCTATTGGGTTTTAATCTGGGTTTTGAGGTGGCGTTTTCAAATATTTTAGGGTATACAGTATCCAAAGGCGGGTCTTTAGAGCCGTGAATTTCGGATCATTGTCTTGTTAAAGGATAAAATCCTGTGCATGTCATAGAATTCTTGCACTGTGATGCAAATTTAATTTAAAATAATTGATGTACTGCCTTGAGACCATAATGCCGCCAATGAAAAGTAATTTTGTAGCAACTAATGAACCAGAACAACTCCATATTATCAACGAACCACCGACCGACGTATTTAAATGTAGACAAAAGGTTGTGTCTTTTTAGGCTTGTATTTATTTATTAAAAGTCAGAGCTTATAAACGAATTAGTTTTGGTACATAATTCCCAATAGTTTGTGCAGTTACTTATGCTCCAAAAAAAAATGTATGAAGATTTACACGCAGTTCAACACCACTTATACCAGAGTTTTTACGGATGTAGCGAACCAAAACCGATCGATATCTTTGGTTTGACTTCATTCTGTTAGTGTTTCTGTTAGTGGCCGCTGTTTTTGTATATCATGTGCTCAGTTAAATTCTCGCTGTTTGTCAATAGATGGCTCCAGCAGTAAGTGCTGGTCGATTTTGACATGTCCAAAACGTCATGAACCAAGCCATTTCCAAGCAATTGCATGCGTTGAGAATGATTAAAAAACAGATAACTTTGGTTCCTTATGAGTTGAAGCCAAGGGACGTTGAGCATAGTTCTTTCGCCTGCGAACAACTGCCCCAGCGGCAAAGCAGGAAGGGTTTTCTTCATCGCATCGTGACGGGTGATAAAAAATAGATTCATTACAACAACTCAAAGAGAAGAGAGTCATGGGGACTGCTTCTACGTCGTCGGCTCGGCTGAATATCGCACTGCTAAGGTTATGCTGTTTATTTGGTGGGACCAGGCCAGTGTTATTTATTATGAACTTTTGAAACCCAACGAAACCATCACTGGGAAACGGTATCGACTTCAATTGATGCGATTGAACTGACCACTGCCCGAAAAATAGCACAAAAAAGTGATCCTATAGTATGAAAACGCTCGGCCTCACGTTGTCAAACCCGTTAAAATCTACCTGGAAATGCTCAAACGGGAAGTCCTATCCCACCCGCCATATTCCCAGATGTTGCGAAGTCCGATTATTATTACGTTCCATTCGATGGCACATGGTCTGGCTGATTAGCAGTTCTGCTTATATGAAAAGATCGAAAAATGGCTTGATTCGTGGATAGCCTCAAAAACTGAACACTTTTACCTTAACGGTTTTCGAGCTCTGCCAGAAAGATGGGAAATACATTGAATGATTCATTTGTAACCATTTTTCACCATAGAATTGCATTTTCATAAAAAAAAAGCGAGAACATAGTTGCGCACCTAATAATATATATTTACCACATGTTGAATTGTAGATACATTTCATTTTATTAATTTTGCTATGTCACATAAAGATCTACCGTCTTTGTGCAAACTAACAACTTATTTCTTTACTTTACTTTACTTTATTTTATGTAGCACAAATTTGTTATACATATTTTGTAACTATTGCACTATTGCACAATTTACAGAGATTTGGTGTGTTACCTTACTACTGAAAATAAAATAAAACTAACAAAATATTACAATATATCACAGTTAAAAATTAAGTTCGAAGGAAAAGCTACAAGAAAAACCTTCACAAGAGTAATACGAGTAACAATAAATGTTATAATTAAGGCAGAGAGAAGGGGAAGTGTTTTAGAAGAAGAAATGGTATAAATGGTAAAGCATTCAAATACGAATTATTAACAGAAAACAAGTAGTATATTTACTAAATAATAATTAATCAATAATATCAACTAATTGGTTACTAAGAAATGTTTAGTTAAAAATTAATAAAATTAGAATAAATTAACAAATAAATAAATAAGTAATAAAAAATAAATAATAAATAGCAACTAATTTCGTTAAGTCCTTCGAAAGTTCAGTTGATTTACGACCCATGTTGAAATTTCAGGTTTTTTGTCCATAATTGTGAACTAATTTTGTATAACAAACAATGAAATTGAAGAAAACTTTCAGTCTAGCGGTTAAATTCCTGGGATATTGAGAGAATTATTCTGAGTTGTCATCTGTACGAATACGGATTTTGGTTTAGGAAAATGGAAAAAAACATAAGTTTCGAGTCATTTTTTTACCATTTTAAAATTTTTTTTTCCAGTTATTGTTCAGCCACTCGCTCTTAATTATAGGTACTATGCTTCAATTATTTATCTTTAAAATATTCGGTTTGGAAGCCTACTTTTCCGGTAAAATGATTTCCGTTTCTCCTTTAAAAGTGGGCATCTTTCTTTAAAAATTTCCTTCAGTTTTCATAAATTGCATTTAAGAGGAAGGTCATCTCTATGTGGAATATATAATAATTAAGGTTCAAAAACTTTTCTTTCAGTTTAGTTTCTATTTCATTGATGCTGCATTTATCTTGGAAGTAGTTCTTTTCACATAAGTTATAGGCATCTGTACATTATTGTAATTTGTGTGTGCTAATGAAATGTCAATTTGACTAATAGATGGCTTAACTTTAAAAAGAGATATGGTTTTGTCATCCATAAAATCCATAGATAATTGTGATGGTACAAAAAATTATAATTTTTGACGTCTTGAAAATGTCGAGATTTTTTCCGGAGATAATAAATCGCATTTCTTGAATACTAGACCAGAAAATTCACTTATACACAAAGGATTTATATTTAACCCAATTAAGATAAAAGTAAACCAAAGCAATAACATTTTAAAATTGTGCCTCAAAATTTATGATTAAAAATTTTCATACTGCCATGTGCCATGGAAATAATTTGTAGTATAAAATAAAATTTAGAAAATGCAAATTAAATATGAATGGCCCTCAAACAGCTTTAATAAATAAACAAACTAACTTACTTCTTTGAAGGTTATTATGACCAATTCTGACTGGAGTAAGGAATTACTATTGCATCATAGTTTGAAAAGTAAAAATATTGTTCATCACTGTTTGCGTTAACACACTTTTGTAAGTTCTCAACAAATCAAGCTTTTCTCATAGTTATTTTAAACCGAACATCTAAGGACACAATACCTTTCCTTAAATCTTTATACGAATAAGAACAAACTTTTAATTAACCGGTAATTATGCAACGAATTAGTGCGACTTGTGTTGTCTTTGATGAATTTCTACTTCTTAACAACACAACTGATATTTATAGTGCTAAATGGAGTTTTCCTTACACCGGTTCCAAATTTTAAACCAACAAGAAGGATTAAATTTAAGCGACCGTTTCCTTCGCGAGCTTAATGCGATTTAAAATTGGAGACATCAAGAGACACCCACTTGAGTTGCGATATAAAGCGTGTTGTTGCCATCCTAATTAAATTGTTATACATACTGCCATACTACTATGTATAGGTACTGACAATTTTCTACAAACTGTTCCTTTGTGTTAGTTTACATAAGCGTACATATTCCAAACGCTCAATTCCCGTAAAACACACTTTTGTATTTGATGGATGTGTGATGTTAGTATTTATGAGTCATAAAATCAAAATGGCGATTCTGGACAATTGTTAGTGCCTTTCGACTTGAAGTATAAAAAAAATAAGAACGTTCAAGACTTTTCTGGAGTATGTTTCAGACGGTCCGAAAAAATACGCCAATGACGTCATCCCGATAGTTGAGCGAATTTCGCAAGATGGTGAAATAGAATGTGTATATGATTTAGTATTGTTTTTGTCTTTTTGATAATGTTTATATGGAATCCTGATGTACATTTTGTTTCTACTTATGTACATTTGAATGTATGCAGTGATTCCTAAGAATGGCCATAGCGGTTGCTTTGTCCTAAGAGCAGCACAAAAAAAACTGAAAACGGCCACTGGACTATAACCAATTTGTCTCAATGGCTCCCATATATGCCACACCAATTGCATAGTTTTTAGATGATTCAAGGTTTGAAAAATAGTTACAGGATTATGGCTTTGATATGAACTGTGGATTCAAGGCAACTGACTAGCGAGGCCCTCTCTCGAACAACGAAATTTATCCTATACAAGACCTTTATAATCCTGCTCCTGCTCTATGGCGCAGAGGCATTCACAATATTAAAAATGGAGTTACTTTGAGAAAAAAATTTTTCGAGTGATCTTCAGTCCCGTCTGCACTGATGGTGAGTAGAGGAGGAGATACAACGATTAACTGTACGGACAGTACAGTGACATCTACCTAACCAGAAGGGTGCAGATCAAACAACTGAGGTAGCTGGGTCATGTCGAGCGGGTGAACACCAACGCCCCGGAAAGTCTTCGAATCCGCCCCCGAGGGATAGCGCACTAGAGGAAGACTGAGACTCAAGTGGCGCACGCAAGTTGAAGGAGACCTCAGCCAGCTTAGTATGCGAAAACTGGAAGCAATTAGCAACGGATCGAGCTAGCTGGAAACGCTTGTTGACTGAGGCCCAGGTCCACCCAGGCTCTAGAGGCACCTAAGGCAAGTAAGTAAGGATAAAAGCCATTCGAAACATCCATGGACATCGTCTCTGTCACATTGAGGGTCGGATAACCGCAGAAGGAAAGTCGTGCTTTGCACCACTCAATCATTGAAATGGAACGTGCGTTTGAATTAAATTGTCGAAGAATACTTCTGTATCGCATCGAGCATCGGAGTTGTTATCGAATACTACCGTGAGACTTAATAACTGATATTCAGTCTGGCTAGCAGTAGATCGACTTCAATTGTTATCAGTTACGAACTAGCCAAATAGATACTTCTATGCCAGGAGGAACTCTGAATTTGCTATGTGATAAAAAGTTTTACTGGGAATCTAACGCTTTTTTTGACTCATTTCGATATTACGACCCCAATAAGCTGGAGAAAGACAGATTAGTCCTCGACGCAACAGCGCAAATTCGTTGCGTACCCTTAATTTCGTGTTTGTCAAAATTACCGAACGTTATTACGCCCAGAAGATTACTACTCACAACGATTTCTCTGGCGAGAGGACAAAGATAAGCCAATTGATATTAGCGTAATGAAAGCGATAATTTATTTTCTCTGCGCAGACAATCTAGTAAAGAATTTTAACGCCTGAAAGTTCCTGTAGGATCGTTTGAAAGCCACCGAAGCCATCATCTAATTTGGAAAGTGCCACAATAAACGAGAAAATTCAGGGTTTGTATTGGAAGTGTAATAAGGATTTATAATATTCATATTACATTTGAACTTTTCTCGTCTAAATCAAGTCATCATAACTGAAGATGCCCAAGCAGTCGGGAATTTTTCAGCACCACTATCTCTATATCGATCTCCTTGCGATAATTAAAAGTTATGTGCTTCGGTTAAAAGCGATATTAAGTTAATCCTGTGCTTTGAAATTGGTTGGGTTAAGCCTTTTTCTGATGAATCTTTGTACGATGTACTAGTAGAATACCTATCTGCCACAGCCACTATTTAATGCGCCACATATCTTCGAAACAAATACAATGGCCACCCTCACGCACACAAGTAGAAGGGGACCTCAGCCAAGTTAGCGTGCGAAACTGAAGGCAGCTGGCCTAAGGTCGAGCTGCCTGAAGACACTTGCTGGCTAAGTCCCCAAACTGTTGCGCTACCTTAATTAAGTAAGTCAAGTCAGCTTTGGGTACCTTCTAAAGGTATTCTAAAACTAGCTGATGATACCACCAAGTGAATATGAAGGCCCACCTATGTTAACCTGCTAGAAACAAGACGGCCTCAACTACCTACTGACATTGCTGATCATGAGTAAAGAGAGGAGATCGATTTGAAGGTCGTGGCAAACTCAGAATACCTCTACGCTTCGAGATCCTCCAGCCTTCTGAAGCAGCACGAATATTATTTCTGGGTGATCCGATTCCATCTTTAGCCAGTGCAATGAGAAGACCCAACAACAATATACAATTTATACAATATATACGTAAACGTATGCATATTATTCGTATTATTAAGCAACACAACTGAAATTTTTAGTTTTACATAAATGCACTTTTTCCTTACCTCGGCTTCAAAGCTTGATGGATTTGAGTACAGAAGCAGTGCAACAAAAAACACAACGCGAAGCTTTATTACAACGAACACAAAGTCACTATTTAAGCGCACACTGGGTGGGTGAACTTAGGCAGGCGCCGAACTAAGCTAATACATAGGTAGATTCAAGCTATAGCGTTACATTTAAAAACTTGAAAAACAAAAACTGTTCTCACTTCTGCTTATTTGAAGAAGAATGCTTTATTCACTGTTTAACCGAGTACCAATGGCATTTTATAGACAAAATACCAACAACAACTCCGATTCACTTTTTTTAAATTTTAAACTTATAACAAGAATTAAATTTGAAGCTAAAACTACCGACCGTTTGGTTCGTGAGCTGACTGTGATTTAAAGTTGGACAAATCAACAGACACCCGGTGGAGTTGCGATATGTAACTAGGTGTTGCCATCGTTCTAAAATTGTAGCAGAAAATTGTTATGAGGAAAATTGTTGTAGTTTTGAATTCTAGATATTTATAGAGATAGAGATAGAATTCAGCCAATAAATTATAAAATTTAAATCCGTTAATTCAACATGAAGCGCTATGAGTTAGCGTTTATATCCAACTCATTCGCAGTATGGGTGCCGTTTCATGCATTTGCTTTTATTGTTATTTTCATCCAGTCTTTTAAGATATTTTGGTATTTTATATTTAATGAATTGGCATCTCTGTTGGGAAGTTAGAATATTAATCACGGTCGTATGCATAATACAGTTATATGAAACGCAGGGATACCAAACTGTTATATGGTATGTATTTTACTCGTATATTACTCGATTTTTTGCAAAATTTTGTCATATTGCTACTTAAACAAACAAGAGAGTAGATTTGTTCGCTACCTTCTTGTTTAAACAGAGAAAATATGGATACACAAGATGTGTATGTGTTCATCTGACTCTATATTTGTTTATATACTAAATAAATTATATGAATATCCGTTAGTTTAAGAATATAGTCTCGTTTGTTTTTACTTACTACACGAGTACAAGTTCAATGTAACATATCAACACACATGTATCTATTTGTATATTATGTTCGAGGAACGCCTTAAAGTTTACAGGAAATGATCATAAAGTTCGTTTTGAGCAAATGTTGGTGCCGTTGGGCTTTAAGTATAGACAAATCGTTCAAGCATTGTATAGAGAATATTCCAGATTGCTAAGAAAAATACGCAGATGATGTCATCCCTAAAGATAAGCAGATTGTGCAAAGTGGTGAAATAGAACCTGCAAAGAGGTTTACGAAGAATCCTGACCATTGCAAATTTGTTTCAGTATACGAGTACATAGGAACATTTCGACATATGTATATATAGCATGTAAGGACCGGGACTATTGGTTGACCCAGAAATCGCCACTAAAAAACCTCAAATGCCACCATGCCGTTAGAAAAAGTACTGAAATTCGTTACGACGCCCATGTAACACTATTTACGTCATTTTACTTAGAAGTACCTTCTCAATTTTATGTTTGGGTACTCCCTCTACACAGCATCCTTAAATTTCTGGTTCTTCTTGCACTATAGCAGATCTTTTCTATTTGATGTCCTGCAATTTGCCGTCGAATTAGCTTCAGACCGAGATTATCCGCGCTTTTATTGTTCCTTCTAGTTTCAATTGAGAACATAAAGGTGTCCTAAAAGCAGTTACAGTTTTCCCAATATCGCTTAATCTTATCGAAGTAACCAGACAGAAGAATGTGAATGACCCTGATCTTCGGACCCCATCTGTATGTGACCAAATCGTCTCCATGCACTATGTGGTAGATGTAGTCCCAAAACACTGCATATGTAAACGATGAAAAGGATCAGTAAATTAGTCGCATCTTGCTGCAGACAATTTTATATTTCAAATATCGGCTCTCTACCGATAAGACTTAAAAATAATGTACTATACTGCAGTGGTTTTCTCATACCCAAGGAGATGGAAAAAAGCATTTGTCCTGAATCTTCTTCTCCATCCTTCTGTAAATTCATTGCACTTAAATCTTTCCTTTCCAAAGTCATATAAACGCTGATAAAATATTAGCTCATAACTGACCGAGCATACGATTCCCATAACTGGTCCGCTTGTGATGGCATTGACATGCTAGATAATTTTCTCTTTATCCAGGTCGAGATTGGTCAACAACGATGACAGATATGATATACGCTCTAATGCCAGACCTTGCTATCAACGTTAATGCTAAAGACTTCTGCGTTTTGTAAATTGCGAATATAAATTTACTGATAAGGATGTCTAAATCCCTGATGTATCTTGCGTTAGGGGCACAAAGCTAAATAACAAATGCAGCATAAGAAACAGAAATTGCAGAATTATAAGAAGAGAGCGACCCAATTCCGTACAAGGAGATGATGTTGCAATTTACATTAGAAACGGCTTGCGATATCTCTCCGAAGTAGAAAGTGGTTCTACACGGTTTCTGACTATGCTTCTGAGTCAACTCAACCCCCATTAACATTTGTCAATTCCCCGAGTTTGAATTGAAATCTGACGCAAATTTTAAAGCCTGGACAGACGGATATAACTGACAGGCACAAACTAAAAACTTTAAATTTCTACGTTTTTGTATGACCCTGACAAATACAAGTACTGAAACAATGGGTCCCAATGAAATTGCACAACTGGTGGAATTTGTTCAAGGGTATTCTTACAGTTATAGTAGAACATTTTGGCCACACTTCGCCATTATATTGACAAAAAATCCAATTTGCAAACTAGCTCTAAACAACCGTCTAACCGTAATCTGTAAAATGGTTAGATTGACAGGTAGTGTCTACAAATACACCAGGTGCACTGATCCAACACAGAAGTAGAATGTTGTTGGCCGCTCCAATTCAACATCTAAACAACTAATCAAATAAGTTCACTGCACCATGCCGTAGGATAAGCAGACAACTTGATCGCGTACAGATCAGGTCCAAAATTAATCAGATGCTCTTGCAAAGTGACTTCGATAACCTTTAATGGTATTGCGTTGATTGGTAGTTCAACATTACCTTCATAATTTGGAAACCATTCTTTTCATGGCGCCTTAGAACGTAGGCATCCGCCTACCATGAAGATTTTTTAATCTAACAACGAGGTGAACCTAGTACTAATGAACAGCTTCGACATTAAGCTGATTGCTAGAGCAATGAACCCGGCGAACAACCTGATCTCCAAGGGCTATTATCGCAATCATGAAGACTAACTTGGAAGTCACCCAAGAGTGATTAAGCTCGATGGTACTGAGAACAAGTCAAAGTTTGGAGCTAATGCCATTTTGGGTATTTCATTGGCTGTTGCTAAAGCTGGCGCTGCTAAGAAGGGTGTACCACTATACAAGCATTTGGCCGATTTGGCAGGCAACAAGAGCATCAGTTTGGATGCTACCGCTGTCGGTGATGAGGGTGGTTTCGCTCCCAACATTCAAAACAAAAAGGAGGCTTTGATTTTGATTCAGGATGCCATGGCTAAGGGTGAATACACTGGCAAAGTCGAAATCGGCATGGATGTTGCTGCTTCTGAACTCCACCAGGACGGTCTATAAGATTTGGACTTCAAGAACCCCAACAGCGTGGTTGACCCCCGACAATCTGACCAACTTATATTCATCAAGGAATTTCCCAGTACCAGCATTGAAGATCCCTTCGATCAGAATCATTGGGAAGCCTGGACTAACATAACTGCCAATACACCAATTCAAATTCTCGGCGATCATTTGACTGTCACCAATCCAAAGCGTATTGCTACCGCTGTCGAGAAGAAGGCCTGCAATTACCTACTGTTGAAGGTCAACCAAATCGGTAGCGTCACCGAATCAATCAAGGCACATTTGCTTGCCAAGAGCAATGGCTGGGACACAATGGTATCCCACAGGTCCGGCGAAACTGAGGACACATTCATTGCTGACTTGGTCGTCGGTCTTAGCACCGGACAAATCAAGACTGGACCGGACAAATTCTTCGTATCGAAGAGGAGCTCGGTGCCGCTGCCAAATACGCTGGCAGGTCTTTTCGCAACACAACGCATCTCTCTCTTTTAAGTTCTATTTTTAATAATTAATGCGATTATATGTATGTTTAAACAAAAAACAATCTATTATACGAATATATTTGTATTGTACTATAACTCCATCTATTGGTGGATAAGCAGCAGGAGGAATTTGCTTTCTAATTAAAATATCGTTTATTGTTGTTGCTGTCAGACTTAAGCCCTTGAATCCATATGTACGAGGGCGGGTCATTAAGTCCGTGACTTTTTGAATTTCTGACCTCTTTACTGAAACAGCAACACTGCTCCTGTCAACAGGCATCTGTCAGTTGACTCCTGTCAAAATTTAAACTTGCTGCGTCAGTTAGTTTGTGTTTGACAGCTATTTTTATCAGACTACTCACTAATTTGAGGAGAAAATGGGAAAAAGTGAATTTCGTGTGCTTATTAAGCATTATTTCTTGCGAAAAAAAACCATTACCGAGACCAAGGCTAAGCTTGATAAATACTATGGGGACTCTGCACCATCGATTTCAATGGTAAAAAAGTGGTTTACTGAATTTCGTTGTGGCCGTACAAGCACTGAAGATGCCGAACGTCCTGGACGCCCAGTTGAGGTCTCTACACCCGAAACAATTGAAGAAATTCACGATATGGTGTTGGCCGACCGAAGATTGAAAGTGCGAGAGATTGTGGAAGCCGTAGGGATCTCGCATGGCTCAGTGGTTTCAATTTTGAATGATCACTTGGGCATGAGAAAGCTTTCCGCAAGATGGGTGCCGCGTTTGCTCACAGTCGACCACAAACGCAATCGTGTAACAACTTCACAGGAAGGTTTGGCGTTGTTCAATCGCAATATGGAGGAGTTTTTGCACCGTTTTATAACCGTGGACGAAACATGGATCCATCACAACACACCAGAGAACAAACAACAGTCAAAACAGTCAAACCAGTAGGTTTCTAAGGGTGAATCGGCGCCAAAGAAGGCCAAGGTGGGTTTGTCAGCCAATAAAGTTATGGCGACTGTTTTTTGGGATGCACGCGGGATAATCCACATTGACTACCTTCAAAAGGGAAGAACAATCAATGGAGAATATTATGCCAACTTATTGGACCGATTCAATGACGATTTGAAAAAAAAACGACCTCATTTGGCCAAGAAAAAAGTTCTTTTCCACCAAGACAATGCAAGGGTGCACACATGTGCAGTTGCCATGGCAAAAATCCATGAATTGGGCTATGAATTGCTCCCTCATCCACCCTATTCTCCAGATTTGGCTCCGAGCGACTACTTCTTGTTCCCAAACCTGAAGAAATGGCTTGGTGGAAAAAGATTTGACTCCAATGATGAAGTCATCTCGCAAACAAAGGCCTATTTTGAGGACCTCGACAAATCATTTTTTTTGGAAGGGATAAAAAAAATGGAGAAGCGTTGGACAAAGTGTATAGAGCTCAAGGGAGACTACGTTGAAAAATAAAATTATTTTTTTATCAAAAAATCTGTGTTTTAATCCAAAAGTCACGGACTTATTGACCCGCCCTCGTACCACGAGTATGTGCGCTTTAACAGCTTTATTCTTCCCAGAATTTAATATAGACTAGCAATCCTGTTTATCCTACTTCGCTCGAAAATCTTCGAACAGGTGACCGAAGAACATCCCGTATAATAGGGTGGTAAAAAGTCACAGGTAAGGCATGTTGTTTGGCAACACCATGGATTTTGGTGGCTTAGTAAGGAGAGAAAAGTTCGATCTTGGTGACAACAATTTGTGCGATAAATCAAGATTAATGGAAAAGATAATTAAAGAACATCCGGACACCTTTACATCAGTGCAAAGGCAAGTCGATTTTGAGGTAACAATTGAGACTGATGTAATTTCAATCATTGCCTCCATTAAGTCAAATGCAATTGGTAAAGATGGTATACCAGTCAAATTTCTAAAAATAGTTTCACCCAGTATTATAAGCCATATAACCCACATAATTAATTCGTGTATTATGACATCTACCTTTCCCCTGGCTTGGAAAAATGCACGGGTTGTTCTGATTGCCAAAAAATCGAACGCAAGTTCTGTTAACGATTTTAGGCCAATAAGCATTCTCCCATGCCTTTCAAAAGTATTGGAAAGAGTCTTATCCCGACAGATCAAATGCCACTTATCCTTTAACTCTTCGTCGGCAATGGTGAAGATTTTGGATGATGTAAGGCAAGACTATGACAAAGGGCTCGTGACTTTACTTTGCTTTCTTGATTTTTCGAAAGCTTTTGACAAAGTGAATCACAAAATTCTTTTATGGAAGCTTAAACACTTTTTCGGGTTTGGCGAAAGAGCTGTTAAACTTTTGCAAAGCTACTTTTCGAACCGATTTCAAACAGTTGTTGTTGGTGGAAGGATTTCCTCTGTTTTGCCCTTATTACAAGGTGTTCCACAAGGTTCCATCCTTGGACCGATTTTATTTTCCATGTTTGTCAACGGTTTGCCATTGGTATGTGTGCACACTCGTATGCATATGTACACGGATGACGTTCAATTTTACATGTCTATGCCAATGAATCGACTTGACGAATTAGTTTTTTGTTTAAACAGTGATTTGTCAACGATTAATGAATGGGCAGACAAACACGGGCTGCTGCTAAATCCTTCTAAGTTTCAGGTTCTACCCGTATCAAAAAGCAATTTCGAACTGAGTCTGGTGCCAAATATATGAATAACGGAATGGAAATTGGCGATAGTGGAATCGGCCTCTAGTCTTGGGATCGTAATAAACCGCAATCTGTCCTGCAACAACCACATGAACTACATCATTTGTAGGGTGTCCATAACGTGTTTGAAAAAAAAGAGAACATTTTCGAAAATCCAAATGTTATTTAAAAAAAATCAACAACTAAACAAAAACTTCTTTTAGAAAATAAATTATTATTGTTTAAGTGTTAGAACTTGGGTTCGTTGATAAATTCCGAATAGGTAGGTTCGTGTCTTATTTATTTTATTTTGGGGTACAAAGTATATTTAGTGAGTCAGTTTAATAATGTTTTATTTTTCGTGCACCAAAATGTTCGAAAGAGAAAAAAGAAAAGTAAACAAAAAAGAATTCCATGAAAAAATAAAGAATAAGAAAGATCTTAGTCAAAAAAGAGAACAGGTTCTCTTTAAAAGAGATGTTCTGGAAACCCTTCATGGACTACGCAGATACGATCGGATATCGGTATATGTGAAAGGTTTATTGGGATGCACTTTAGTACAATACATGTATGCAAGAAATTGTATATTCTTACACAAACTTATAATGACAAAAACGCTAAAATATCTGTTTTGCAAGCTTGAGTTTTCTTTTCGCAGAACACAAAATATAAACTTACCAAAATTTAAATATCTCAACTCCTCGAGATTGTTTTTCATTCACGCCGTGAGGTTATGGAACTCTCTGCCCTTGAATATCAAGGGTATTAGCAATGCCGCAAGCTTTAAAACTTCAATATTTCCTTTCTTTTCTAATCATTTTTTTTTCTTTTTTTTTGTCTAGTCGTTTATATAAATTATATTTTTGGAAATGTTATCCTTGCTTATTTCAGTAATCTTATGAATTGTTTTTAATTTTGAAATATTACATATCTTGTTAATTTGAACATCTAATGTAACGAAATTGTAACGAGTTCTTATTTTAACTATCTAGCCTAAGTACTATAAGAGCCCTATGTCTTAATGTACATACCATGTTATCTTTTAATAATAATAACAGTTTATAACAGCAAAAACTTAACACTCAAATATCCCTCGGTTTTTTTTTTGTAATAACCAAATATGCATCCATACTCATTTCCCAAGAACAAATAAAAGTTAAAAACAGATTCTAAAATGTTGCTTCTTTATAAATAGATAACAAGTTTGATATCGGCTACAGCAATATACCGCTTTAAACCCCCTTAATTTATCAATCCCTTGAACGCCGATGTAGTAAATTTTGTCTGCAGTAAAGAATAATTTTATAACAATATTATAGTTTAAAAAAAGTTTAGTTTTTCCTGCTCATCACTGTATGTTTTCACAAATGTACGTATGTATGCACGAGGAAAAATAACAGGATTATTCATTATCTATTATAGTATTAGGAGCTGCAAAGAAATCAAGCTCTTACCTTAGTCAATTTTTTCAAAGCATCCAAGAGCAAGTACTCGAAATTAAATTTAAAAACTTGCGTAGTAAAAACTGAACAATTTTTCTCACTTCCGCTTATTTGAACACAAATGCTTTATTCACTGTGGAATATATTTTATTGACAACATATTTTTACACCAATGGAATGTGTCAAATTTGAAAACAGCAAAAAGGGTTAAATTTAAAGCTAAAACGAACGACCGTTTGCCTCACGAGCTTACCTCGATTTAAAGTCGGAGAGATCAAGAGACATCCGGTGGAGTTGCGATATATAACGTATTGTTGCCATCCTTTTTGAATTGTAATACATAATGCCATACTACTATGTACTAACGATTTTCTACATACTATTTCTTTGTCGTATTGTTACCTAAACGTACAAGAGAGTAGACTTGGTCGATAGATTGTTGTTTAAATAAGGAATATATACAAGAGCATACACAAAAAATTCATGTGTTTATTTGACACCATATTAATTTTTATCCATTATTGCAAGAAAACGTTCTTCCTTTTTTTTGCTTTACTACACGGGCCTTAGTCCAATGTATTTGCACCATGAAGAAATGAATTTATAATAATAGCTCAATTCCAAGAAAACATGCATTTGTCTTTGATGTATGTATAGCTATGTGCCCTCGCATGGCTTAACGATCACAGGAAATGAGTCACGTAATCATAAAGCTGATTCTGAACAGATATTGGTGCCTTCAGGCTTGAAGTATAGAAAAATAAGCACGTTCGAGCCTTTTATGGAGTATGTTTCAGATTGTCGGAAAAAATACGCCGATGATGTCATCCCGATAGTTTAGCGAATTTTGCAAGATGGTGAAATAGAACGAGTGAATGACTTAATGTTGCTTTTGATAATGCTACTCGTATTTGGAATCCTGATGTACATTTTGTTTCTACTAATGTACATTTGAATGTATATGCAGTATGTATGCGGTGATTACTTAAAATTGTCGTGGAAGAAATCATCATAAAAACGGGCACTGTGCCATAAACAAAATACTAATTTTTTAAAGTCCCAATGGGCCTTTTTAACACGAATAATAACACATCGTTTTCAAATAATTTGAGATTTGAAAAAATAGTTAGGGAACTATGACTTCGACTTTACATGACCTATTAATTCAATCAACTTTTATTCATTTTTTCATGCCGAAAACAAAATATTTTGGCTGAATTTTATTGATTTAAGTACTACGAGTATCACAAGCCCATCAATATCTGGCAAACCATATATCCGAAGAGGTCATTTAAATTTATAGACTTCAGAGTGGGCCAACAATAGTGTACAATTATTACATTCGATTGACTAAGTTTTTAAGAATTATATTCTTAGCCAAGGATGTAAGCTTTTCCCCAACTCCTCAGCCTATTTGTCGCGAGCGGAGGGCTTACACTTTGAGCTGATACGAGTAAGACTCATCATATTTGAAGTCGAATCTCAGATTTAATGGATAAAGAAATGTACAGCATGCATAACCCGAAATTACAGTATGAAGTCATAGATGTAATAAGAATCACTTAGATGCAGCCAGGAGTCGTATATGTACAAATAAGAACCATATAAGGGCCCGCTCAGATGAGTTACTCTAATGCCCAAAGCACATGTGCAGAAAATCTACTTGCAGTACTGCTGACAGCTCTGCCTGTGAAACAGACATTTTTTGAAGTCAATCGCATCGGTAGCTGTCATTTTACAGCTATTGTCACTTATGTGTGACACTGTCGACTGAAGCGAATTTAGAAATAGAGATGTGTTGCAGAACAGCGCTGCGTGAAGCATTTATATGTAGCTTGGCGAATTAAAACATGTGTACACAAAATTCTGCTCATGTGTTTTAAACATTAGATTCCGTAAACGAAGAAATCCGAGAGTTTGTACTCATATTATGTCAAATTAGAATATAAAAGCTATTCTAATTCCAGAAAAAGATTAATAATGACATGTCAGCGACAATAGTTATGCTTCCCACTGAAACCTTTAAGAGAATAATATGCCAAACTAATATTATTTAGTGATTCCTCTGACCTGTCCTGGGCGTTCTGCCAATTCAAGGACTCTTGGGCTAATGTAGCAGAGGCAGATTCCAGCTTTTCATTAACATATTGTATTTTGAACAAGTTATGTCTGGAGTTGACGTAATTAATGTTATAAGTTCTTTGCCATCGATTGCTGTCTGTGAGGAGTGTGTTTCGTCAAATAATTTTGATCCACATTAAAATCTCCCTGACACACATTATAAATTTCTCCATATCATCATCTACTTTTCCCGATAATTGGAAGTTGACCAAAGTTATTCCTGTTCCTAAAAAACCTCAGCCATCTGTTGTATCTGACTTTCGTCCTATCAGTATTTTGCCATGTCTATCAAAAGCCTTCGAAAAGATTCTCGCTAAGCAAGTAGCGATCATACATACTGGATCATTACAGTTTGCTTTCCCCAGTTTGTGCTTTAGAGCACATCACAGTTGTTTTACTGCTATGATTAAAATTCTTGATAGTGTCAGAATTAAATATGACATGTTTGCTTGACTTTTCCAAGGCTTTTGATATAGTGGATTACAATGTGCTGTCTCAAAAACTGAAGTTATGTTTTGGCTTAAGTAAAAGATCGGTAAGGGATTATTGAAGTAATCGTTACCTAAGAATGGTACATAATGGAAAATCTTCCGAATTCAGACCCTTACTCACAGGAGTCCCTCAGGGTTCAATCTTAAATCAAGTATTATTTTGTTTATATATTTGCAAGGGTGTGCTGAAATGTTTCCATTAATTCTTACGCTGATGATGCCCAAGTATACTTGTCACGACCACTTGCGAACGGTCTGGCCCTGAATCCAAGGAAATCTCAAATAATTTTAATTTCGAGAAAATATTCGGATACTATTTGCTTTCCACTTGTACTTTTATGTTGCAAGCAAATTCCATATATTGAAAAAGTATGTGTTGAAAAGTAAGTTTTAAAATAAAACTGCAGTTGACCATACCAATTGTGTTCTTATGCGACGTTATGCCCGATTACGCAAGCTGTGGTTGTCTTCCACTTTTACTCCAGTAAAAACTAAACTTAGAATTATCAAAACTTCGTCGCTGCCTTTATTCAACTATTCTACCCTTGTAGACTTGGCTCACAATCCGAACACAAGTTGCTTGCTGCATTTACAGATGTCATAAGATACGTGTACGGATTGCGTCGATATGACCACATCTCACACTATCACAAACTAGTTTTGGGCAGTACATTTCTGCAATTCTTTAAGGTAAGGCGTTGGCAATTCATGCACTTATGAACAATAAATCCCCAGCATACCTTTTTTAAATACTTCAATTTCCACATTCTACCAGGACTTTTAAGCTGACAATGCCATATTTTAAATATCTTAGCTCTTCCCGTCTTCCCATCATTTATGTTACCAAACTTTGGAATAGCCTACCTACATCCATAAAACTAATAATTGTTGCTAAAAAAATTAAAAACGCGCTGGAATGTTTATAACAATTGCGTTAACAACTCAATTATCTTCTTTTTTCTTCTTTGTCTTCCAATATGTTTCTTTCCTTCTATATCTGGTTTCACCTTCTCTTCTATAACATTTTTTCAACTATAGCTCATAAGTATTATTGTATTATTACATTCCGAGAAGACGATTGTAGATAATAGTTAAGATTATATCCAAAGCAGAGCGTAGACCAACCGATCTACTGAAATTATATCGCACATATTTTTTCCTAAAAACAATGAGAGATACTCAATAGACATGTCAGTGGACCATTCAATCATAGGAGTCCAATTAATAAAAAACCAATTTGCCTGTAAACCAGAGAGATCGATAACTCATACTCTTAAGGAACTCACCACGATTATTTATTATGGTATTATGGTAAAGCCTAAGGCCCATTGACAAATTGACGCATCGATTCAACGAAAAATTTTTATCCCAAAATGAACCAGTCTCGAAATCATGGTTTTTGATGCCACTCGAAGAATATCTAGTGTAATCGTTGTCCTTTATTTTAAGATTTTTAATAAAAAAGAGCTAAATTCATTAAAACTGGTGAAAAACAAAAAATTAAGGCAATTGACATTTATCTGTACAAAACTGTCTAAAATCCGTTTACTTATGTACTGTGTAACAAATTTTTTCTCTGAAATATAGTTTTATTTTAATTCACATTCACATTCTATTCCTGTCGTTAATGTTTAAAGCATTGTGTTGTTGAAAAAAAAACACATCCTTACTATTTATTTTTTTAAATATGCACGTAAGAAAATTCCGGCCATTTATTATTTTTCATCCAGTCGCATTTACAAACACGCCCTTCATGCTATTGCAATTTGCAAATGTCATCGTCGAAGATTAAACATGCAGATGCAGTTGCACTCAAACAAAAACATTACCAGTGCGTCACTTTAGCTTTAGCTTCATATTTTTGCATTTCTTCTTTTAAATTAACTTTCTTTCAATAATTAAAGTTCACATTCTAATTTATGTTAATAATTTCTAAGCGTTATTTAAATAATTTATTTTGTACTAAAAGGTAACGATTGTCACTTGCGTCCCTCTGCACTCAATTAATCTTTATCTCTTCCAGCACCATCTCCGCAATGAAACGTTCTGGTAATTCTGGGAAATCAACTAGCTCAAAGAAACAAAAACTAGTAGGCGAATGCTTCTCCGTAACTGGTACACAAAGTGTAGTAACAAGTTCCAAAGCCGAAGAGTTTCTTACCAAGTTACAAGAGAGACGTCTCAAGGCCGCCGAGAACATAATTGATTTCCCCTTTAAAAAGAAACGTGTACGTATACTCTCCGATGCTAAAGAAGTACCTGAAAGTTCTCAAGCCATTCTGTATTGGATGTCCAGAGATGCGCGTGTCCAAGATAACTGGGCATTTCTTTTTGCACAGAAATTAGCTTTAAAGAATGAAGTACCTCTGATGGTATGTTTCTGCCTTGTTCCAAAATTTCTTAACGCAACCATAAGACACTATAAATTTCTTATGAAAGGTCTTGAAGAAGTTGATGGTGATTGTAGTAAATTAAATATAGATTTTCATCTTCTGTTGGGAACAGCTGCAGATAGGCTACCGCGTTTCGTGCAAGATCACAATATCGGCGCAGTAGTGTGTGATTTTTCCCCCCTGCGTGGACCAATGAAATGGGTGGACGATGTGAAAAACAAGCTCCCACCAAACATACCGCTAACACAAGTGGATGCGCATAATGTTGTACCAGTTTGGGTTGCGTCTGATAAACAGGAATATGCTGCCAGGACGATTCGTAATAAAATCAACTCCAAGTTAGACGAGTTTCTTACTGAGTTTCCACCACTTACCAAGCATCCATTCAGTGCGAAGAAAAAATCTGAGAAAGTGGATTGGAAGGTCGCCAACGACTCATTAGAATGTGATATGAGTGTGGATGAAGTGGATTGGGCTAAACCGGGTTATGCGGCTGGCTGCAAGGAGCTGTTAAACTTCTGCGAAACTCGATTGAAAAATTTTAATTCCAAACGTAATGACCCCACACTAAATGCCCTGTCGAATCTTTCGCCTTGGTATCATTTTGGTAAGGAGCTTGAAATGCACTATCAATTCCCTGATTAAAAAAATCTATCGTCTTCTCGTAGGTCAAATTTCCGTCCAGCGGTGTGTGCTTGAAATTCGTCGTTTCAAATCAAAGTACAAGGAATCTGTAGAGGCTTATTGCGAAGAGGCAATCATTCGTCGAGAGTTGTCCGACAATTTTTGTTTCTATAACGAAAATTATGACAATTTGCAGGGCATCTCTGCGTGGTCTTTCAAGACTCTGGATGAACATCGTAAAGATAAACGTAGCTATGTGTATACATTGGAGGAACTGGAATTGTCCAAGACCCACGATGATTTATGGAATTCAGCACAAATCCAATTGGTGAAGGAGGGCAAAATGCACGGATTCTTGCGGATGTATTGGGCAAAAAAAATTCTCGAATGGACAAAGTCTCCCGAAGAGGCATTGGAGTTTGCAATCCTTCTAAACGACAAGTACAGCCTAGATGGTCGAGATCCAAATGGTTATGTTGGTAAGATAGTTACAGATTTTGATAATCGTTTTACTGATTGAATTGATTTTGTTTAGGTTGTATGTGGTCTATTGGAGGAATTCACGACCAGGGATGGGCTGAGAGACCGGTTTTTGGAAAAATTCGCTATATGAACTACCAAGGATGCAAGCGAAAGTTTGATATTGCTGCGTTTATAGCTAGATACGGTGGAAAGGTTTATAATAAAAAGTAATTCCGTTAAGAAACAGTATTTTGATGCTCGAATAAAAGATGAAGTTCATATCTTGTTTGCTGCTTTTTTGTTTCTTTACGCTGATGAAGAACTCTCATTCAGATTTCATTCCACTTGTTCTTGTCACCTAAGTGGTCGTGATGATTAAAGTCTTATAAAACAAAATCCGTTACTGCCACAATGTAAAAGCAGTCTATTATGACGTTCTGACTGATTCGTGTTCCGCGTCTGTTTATGATATATACTTTGAATTGGCCATATTCAGTGTAAACTCTTACTTATGCGGACTAAAATGGAAACAGCATGCTGGGCTAATAGTAAAGCACTGGCCTAGAATGTCAAAGGACTAGTTACCCTATACGGAATACTTTCCCAAATTGTGACGAACCAAATAATGGCGGATAAAAATGTACTCACAGTTAACGATTATGCAGACATTCAAAGGACACAAACCATGGGATTCGCACGAGGAATGTTCGGATCCTTAACAAGCCACATGCAGCAGAGCAATAAGCCGAGGCCCTTAAATGTAATCACGCAGATATCACAGCCATCCAGGAAAAGCGAGGGGATGGGCCTGTGTTAAGATGTTTCTACGAGCTCCTCAACTAAACATGAGCAATGTACGAAGTAGTTTATATTGTACTAGGCGATTTAAATGCCAGGACAAGAATGGATAACAACTATGCTACGTATAGCCTACATGACACCGCGTCTGACACCGGATTTTGGATTGTTGGTCTTGAGACTATAGCAAGTACACAGTTTCTGGACGAGCGAAGGTCCGAGCAACCAACATTTGTATTTTTTATTTTGTTATTTATTCGTATAATTTACAAGATACTGCAAGATATCTTATCATTAAGCATCAGTAATGAACATTACGTATAAGCAAATTAACAAAAAAGAATAAAAAAAGGAAAAGAAGATTAAACAATTTAGAAATACAATAAAGAAAGAAGATAAGTTAGACATTCAGTTAAAGATGATATTTTCAGTTTAATTCAAATTCAGCTTGTTTATGTATTCAAGTTCAAATTTATAGGAGTTATAAGTTTTGGTCTGTCGTTAGCAGAAGTTAATTTCTTTGAAATGCATGTGGTGATTTAGTTCTTTGCAATTCATGCGTAAGACTATTCCGCAAGCAAATTGCCGTTACAAAGAAGGAGCGTTCCGCAATAGTATGTGTAAATCTGGGCGAGTTTAGTAAAAGGCCTCTTCGAGAGCGCGAAAAGCTAAGAAATTCACTCAAATACTGAAGCCAAATATTATAAATAATCTTATGAAGGTTTATTGTGTTTCTAAAATTACAGTATTTACTAAGGTCCATTCTTAACAAGGACCTATTGCAGTGCGAGCTACTGCTAGATCTAGGGATTTTTTATATATAGCGAATACAATCATTGAATGCCACATAAAGTCTTCGTTTCGTTATCTAGAGAAGGGAAAACTGAGCAATGAAATGTAAAGTATGGCATCAATAGACTTATAACCAAACGTTTTTTTAAACTCACAGAAACTAGAGATGACGACGCCCTTAGGTTACATAAAGCTAAGTATCGGAAATTGCATCGCAACATGTCAGGGAGATATTGAAAGTGGATCCTAGATATTTGAGCTTACTAGCATAGGGATAGCACTCTTATTAAAAATTAGGCGAGGAAAATCATGCAGATTTATCCTAATTGTAGAGCACACCATCCCGAGAGATTTTAAAGGGTTAATAGAGAGCTTATTCATTCTGGCCCATAAATATTTGTTTGACAGATCTTCATTGATTCTAGCTACACAGTCTTCCATTAAGCCGATTGGACGAGTGGGATATATCAACACATCGTCAGCATACATGTGGACATGACAATTTATATTTTTATCCGGAAGGTCATTTATTTAGATAGAAAAAAGAAGTGGCCCTAATATCGATCCCTGCGGCATACCTGAGCTCGTAACAAATGGTTCAGATGTTCCTCGCTCAGTTACAATTGTTAGGATGCGATTCCGAAGATACTCATGTAGGAGTCTTAAGGAAGGTTTTGAAAAACTATTTCTTAACTTAGAAAGCAGAGTTCTGTGGTCTATGGGATCAAATGCTTTTGAAAAATCAAGCTGAACAACAATACCAATATGATCACTATCTAGGCCTAATCGCAAATCTGTGGTTACTTTAACAACCGCTGGTTCACAGTTGTGCCTATTACGAAATCCAGATTGCATGGAAAGCATGTTTTTTTTTTTATAATTTACGCGCGCCTTAAGGGGATTATGATACCTTTTTACTGTTGCCATGGCGCGGGCGGAAAGATAGAAGGAGGAGAAAAGAAAGCATTTGTGATGTAGTGGTTTGAAACTCACGTATATTTGGTTTCGATATTGACTCTCCAAGGGCGGGAGTCCGAATGTTGCTGAATTTGATTTGAAATAATCTTCTCAAATACTTTTGCACAAAAGGATAGGATGCTTATAGGTCTAAAATCTGAAGGAACTACAGGGCTCGATGTTTTGGGTATAGGTATTACCTTGGATAGTTTCCAATGCTCTGGAAATCGACAGCTATAAATGTAATAATTTATTATATGCAGGATTATTGGAACTATAAAGGAAAGAAAAAGTTTTAGCACCAGATTTTATAGACTGAATGGCGTCCAGAATCTCTATCGCACTAACACATCTGAATGAAAAGCTTCCATCCGACTCGAGTTCTTCTAATTCTAGTCTAAACGTCGATGGAAATGACGAAACATTACCAACATTTCATTTGCACATAAGGAGCATTTACGAGAGTTAGTACTAACCACCCCTACTTCTTTCAAATATCTCCATAGTTTTTTTGAGTCAAGGCTTGGATCGAGCTTATAAGCTAAAAAGCTTCGCTTAGAAAACCGAATCAGAGATGTAACTCGATTACGGGAAAGTTTGTACTGCCTTCTATTGAACTCCGTTGGATTTCTCTTATATCTCCTGAAAAAAATGTTCCCTCTCCTGGATCCCTAACTCAATCTGATTACTGTACCACGGACAACATCCGGGCTTAACTGTTTTGGTAACAATCGGTACTGAACTATTGTACAGTTGAATAACGTACAATATCGAATAGCGACACTTTTGTGTTGATATCGGGAGTGTTGTAAAATTTGGTTCCAGCAGTAGCAATTTGTATTCTGTTCTAACGCCCTATAGTCAATATTCCGATACGATCTATAGCTGAACTTTCTTGTAGAATCTATGTTAAGCCACAAGTGTCAAACAGAAAAGAGCAGAATAAAACATCGTGTATAAATTCTGACGTACGTCGCACCTGATCGTTTGCCAGTACCCTATTCCTTGAACTGGTAAAAAAAATCGTCTAAGAGTGTCGGATTATTTTCTGATTTAAAGCAGGTTGGCCAACGTGTATTAATAATGCTTAAGCCAAGTTTGTCGCAACAGAATTTTAAGGATCGAGTCACTGCATTATTGTCCAGGTAATTAACATTGAAATCTCCGCTAATAAGAATAGTGTCATATTTATAGCTCAGGTTCATAACTTTTTCCTTCAATTCATTTAAATTCCCTTCTTTAAAGATATTAGGGGGACTATAAACAACAACCAGCAAACACTTTTCAACTTCATTCTTAGTTTTTACACAAAGAAACTGAAAGTCGGTTGGACTTGATTTGTAGATTTCTTTTATTGAGAGAAAATCTTTAACATACATACAAACACCTCCTCTAACTCTATTTGGACGATCGTTTCTAAATAACCTATACCCTGGTATATCAACAAGTGGTGTAACGATATCTATGTTCAACCAAGCCTCCGAAACCATAACTACATCCAAATTTGACGTGCTAAATAAAGGACTGAATATTTAGATCGCACACTCTCAGCGTTTAAGTAACACACATTCAATCCTCTATTTAGAGCACACAACACATTCAGAACGCACCTTAAATTGTCAGGACTTAAACCAAAAACCATACATTCACTCGGATCACTAGCCCGATGCGATGCGGGCGCGAATTAGGATTCCTCAAGCGTGTCTCATTAACACCGTCTATTTTGAGATTAAAAAAATGCAGTGTTTATTCAAAAAGTTCTGATGTAGATATGAAGGTTATGTATGGAACACAATAATCGTTACATGGCCACCTCGTCACTAATGGCAGACGTTGGTACTTTTGACTAAATTTTCGATGACATGTTGGTATATGGTATATGTTGGTATTATTATTCCTTTCAAAAACACGCAAGGAAACATGCACGTAATCTGCATTACTTGCTTAATAGAATAGCCAGCGTAAAATTTCAAAATTAAAAAATTATACCCCATTCTTTGTTTTTAAATTCAACTGCGTTTTTGCCACTCTGCCATCTGGTTGAAAAATGATGAAATTGATGTGGGTTGTTGTCTTAACTTATGCAATGAAAACATAGAATTATCCGTTGAAAGCTTGGATAAACTTACAGTGGGTTTGGTAAAAACGTTAAACGGGTTAGTGTCCGTCAAATCTGTATTTTATATCCACACACCAAGGTGAAAACATGATTTAATTTACACAGCAAAAACGCCACATTTCTGGCTTGCTCTCTAAAAACTTGGAAAAACGAATTAATAGCTACACCTTATCAATCCACTATAAATAAATTTAGTTTATTTTGAGTTTCCACAAGGTTGGAAACTTCTTTTGCGACACTCTTCAATTCAAATCAACTTCAATTCAATCTTTTGCGATAATTCTCTTCAATTCAAATTCAATTCAATCTAGGAATTATTTACAAACCATACAAATGCATATTGGGCAAGTTGCGTATTAGACACAAACCCTGGGTGGTGTACGTTGGCGTTGTAGTGATGTGTACAGGTTGACTAGCCATGGGTTGTGTGAGTTCGAACCCAGGGCAGTGTAGGCAAATGTCGCATTTTTATTTCGCAAATCTTGCTGTGATGGTCATTTGGGTAATTTACGCCTGAAAAACATAAATGTTGAAAATTTGCAATAAATGTGCTGAGCAAGAAAGACGTTTTTTATTATAATGATTATTATTATTGTCGAGTTTCATCATTTCTCAGTGTATTCTGATAATTCTACCAAAAGGATTAGGCTCGGAACGAGATGGTATTTTTATTATTGCATTTATAATACGAGTAATTGAGGAGAGAATGGGGATTTAAAATTCGGTAAATATTTTTCTTAATTTAACTTCTTTTGTGAACATTATTGTAATTGTTTTTTGAATACCAAAAGGTGGCTTACACCAATTTTGTATTGATAGTTGGTAATGTAAGGAATGTATGTAACACCAGAACAGCAACCAACAAAAAATGTGGGTTACACCACTTTTGCGCTGATAACTTCAATTCAAAGTTATTTAAATCGATTCCATGAACCGGCGTACAATTTTTGTGGTTGCGAGAGCCACTGATTTTTGGAGCTCTTTGTATAAATCTGGGTCTAGACCAAGTTTGTTCAGTCCTTCAAAAAGACTGTGTGGTATTACTGCAGTACTTGATACAATCAGCGAGATTATTCTTACTTCCTTGACCTTCAATTGTCTTTTCATGGGCTCGATGATGTGCGCATATTTTGATACTTTTTTAGAAAACTTTTCTTGAAGAGCTTTGTTGTTTGGCACAGCTATATCTATTAAAACAACTTTACTTGTCTTTTTTGTCAAAAAGGACTATATCAGGTCGTATGTGCGCGACGCTTTGATTTGTGAGCACTGTCCTGTGCCAGACAAACGGAAACTGTTGTCCTCGAGTACATTTGATTGCTTGTACATGTAGTGGCCTACTGTGTCATGCCTTTATTTGAATCCATTTCCCGAGAAGTGCGCACAGCCAGATATTATACGCTGTATATTT
Source organism: Volucella inflata (assembly GCA_928272305.1). Taxonomy (NCBI): domain Eukaryota; kingdom Metazoa; phylum Arthropoda; class Insecta; order Diptera; family Syrphidae; genus Volucella; species Volucella inflata. The sequence continues at coordinate 76,683,116 of OV743717.1, read as the reverse complement.
TCTACTGCGTTGTATCCATATCGACAACAGTCAACCAGAACAGTTGCGTCACCAAGTAGTTTAAGTAGTTCCGTGTGTAGCCCTGTATGGCGATCATGTGTCCCTCCGTTACGGGGATATGTTTCTTGCGATCAGCCAGTAGTTCGACGCCTTTAGCCTTTGTGTCGACATTGGCTTGACTTATGGCATTTAAATGTTTTCCATGAAGGGGCTCGCTCATACAGCGATCGATTTATTCCCTGTTTTTAACCTCACTGCTTTGGTAATCTGTTTGGGCTAGTCTTAATGGACTGTTTTCGTCCGCAAGACATATACGAGTAGAAGGGGGAAGGTCAAATGTCTCAAATTTTGTGAAATAGCTTTCTCGCAAAGATATTTTTTGTAACCTACTTTCGGACGTCAATTAACCCTCGTCCTCCCATATATCGGGGCAGAGTCATTCTTTCAAGCATGGATTTTGGGTGTTGTTTACGTTCTTTAGACAAAAGGGTCCTTATATTTCTTTCCAGTATTTCCACATCTATTGGAGTTCATCGTATTATACCAAATGAATAGCCTAGTACAGGGATGGCATAGGTGCTTTTTGCTTTTTAAAGACGATCTGAAAAGAAGTTGAACTGTTCTGGTAAATTCCTTTGTGATCTCTTCTTTAACTTTCGTGTGAGGTATGCTCTATGCCCGCTTGATTCCTTGGTATTTATACATTTCATTTTCAATCAGTGCCTGAATTGAATGACCATCCTGCAGCTGCACTTGTTACAGCATTCCTCTTATAGTTCTTAAAGTACGGTGCTTATCTGACTCAAAGTTCATGCACATATCACTTGAAAATGTTCCTGCAATTATAAGGAGAAGTTCGAGCTGCATAAATTTTTATGTCACCCATGTATTACAGATGAGATAAACAGTATAGTTCTCTGTTGCCTGCTTTAATGGGAAATCCGTAGAGTGTGGAATTCAAACAGTAGGATAGTGGGTTCATTGGTAACATGAACCAAAGTGGGCTTAAGGAATCACCTTGAAAAATTCCTCTTCTAACTTTAATTTTTCAAGTTTTTATTACTCCTTTAGATGTGTTTAAGTGTATTTTTGTGTTCCAATTTTCCGTTACATGTTTAAAATAGCTTATATATGTTGGCCCTATTTTATAGACTTCAAGCACACTCAAAAGCCAGTCGTATGCTACAGAATCAAATACTGCTATATAGTCTATGTATACTGTATAAAATGTTAGATTTTTTGCAACCGCTTGATTGCAGACTACTGAGCCTATTGTAAATTGCTGCAACTTTTGACCCTTTTGCTGAGGAGCAATTAAATTATTGTTTTCACAGTGTTCGTAAATCGTTTTAGCTATGTATGACGTTATAATCTTATATAATGCTGGGAGACACGTAATGGGTTGGTATTTTGTTGGATAGTGGGAGTTTATTATTTGTGAGCAAGGATGGTACACCCTATGAGAGAAAATTATTTCGTCTATGAGTAGACTTAGCTTTTCCACGTGCATGTAGATTTTTTCAGCCAAAAGTTTTGTGTATTATCCGGTCTTGATGCCTTCCAATTTACCAATGATTTTATTATTAAGCCCACTTTATTATTATTATAATCATTTTTATTATTATAAGCTTTTATTTAACTTACAATGTTTGCTAGTTAGTTCAGGTCATTGGTGTTCGAATATCAATTATTTCCATCGGCTTATCAATCTTTGAAAGAAATAAGTCAGATTGGAAACTGCTACTGTAATTTTTATTGAGTAGTCTTAGCAATGCAAGATGCATATAACGCGGCGCTGCTTAGAAAGACCTGAGCTGCTCATGAGCTCTATGAGCGGAAGAGAAGAGACGAAAACCGGCTTCTCAGGAGGAAGAAGAAAGAGCATGAGAAGCATGACCGACAATTCCGTCCACCCGACCTGGATGAAGTGATGATAGCTATATCGAAGCTTAAGTCCAACAAAGCTGCTGGAGCGTATGGCCTGACTGCCGAGCTCTTCAAAGCGGTAGGCGATGACTTGGTAAGGAGCATACACCAACTCATCTGTAAAATATGGTCGGACGAAAGTATGCCCGATGAATGGAACCTCAGTATTGTTTGTCCGATTCTCAAGAAAGGAGACCCTCTGAACTGCGCCAACTACAGAGGCATCAGTCTCCTTAACATCGCTTATAAGATCTTATCTGCCGTATTGTGTGAACGCATGAGGATGTTCGTCAACAACCTGATAGGTCCATATCAGTGTGGCTTCAGGCCAGGAAAGTCCACCATCGACCAGATATTCACACTACGGCAGATCTTGGAGAAGACCCATGAGCTTCAGATCGATACCCACCACCTATTCATCGATTTTAAGGCCGCGTATGACAGCATCTATAGAGACGAACTATATAGAGCAATATCTAGTTTTGGCATCCCTGCCAAACTCGTTCGTCTGTGCAGGATGACGATGGAGAATGCACGCTGCTCCATCAAGATCGGTAAAGATCTCACCGAGACCTTTGATGTCCAGAAAGGATTTAGACAAGGCGATGCGCTGTCATGCGATTTTTTCAACATCGTACTTGAAAGAATAGTGCAAAACTCACGAGCAAACACAAGAGGCACTATCTTTCAAAAGTCCGTCCAACTACTCGCATACGCCGACGATATTGACGTAATCGGGAGAAAGCAGCGTGATGTCAGTGGCGTTTTCGCGAGTATTGAGACGGAAGCGGCGAAAATGGGTTTAGCGGTCAACGAGGGCAAGACCAAGTATATGCTGTCAAGCAAAACGGACAACCAACACCGACGTCTCGGACAGAACGTCACCCTCGACAGATATAACTTTGAGGTAGTTAAGGACTTTGTCTACCTAGGCTCCGCTATAAATACAGACAACGACACCAGCGCTGAGATCAGGCGAGGAATAATTCTTGTCAACCGCTGTTTCTTTGGGCTAAGAAGGCAATTGAGTAGCAAAGCCCTCTCTTGGACAACAAAAGTCACCCTTTATAAGACCTTAATAATCCCGGTCCTGCTCTATGGCGCAGAGGCATGGACATTATCAAAAATGGATGAGGGTATTCTTGGTTGCTTCGAGAGAAAAATTCTTCGGGCGATCTTCGGTCCCGTCTGCATTGACGGTGAGTGGAGGAGGAGATACAACGAAGAACTGTACGGACTGTACAGCGACGTGGACCTAGCCAGAAGATCCAAAGACTGAGATGGCTGGGTCATGTAGAGCGTATGGACACCAATGCTCCGGTCCGAAAAGTCTTCGAATCCACTCCTAAGGGACAGCGCAGTAGGGGAAGGCCGAGACTCAGGTGGCGCACGCACGTGGAAGAGGACATCAGCCAACTTAGCGTGCGAAACTGGAGGCAGCTAGCCAGGGATCGAGCTGGCTGGAGAAGCTTATTGACTGAGGCCCAGGTCCACCCCAGACTGTAGCGCCCTTTAAAGTAAGTAAGTAAGTAAATAGGTACAATTGCCGGGAATGGGTTTAAGTCGAAAAAAGACCTTCAATAACTTGATGTGCTCACCTAGACGCAATTAGTCCAATATCGCGCTAAATAGATAAAACAATAGCACCACCTAGGCCACGAATAGGTAATAAAGCAAGATCGTCGATATAGACATATGTATATACCAGAAAAAGATCGTTATGATACCAAAGAGCTATTTATAATGTTGAGCGATGAGGAACTAGTTATAGACTACAAGGCTACACTCTGTGGACTGAATACTCCTGAATTTATGAAAAAAGAGAATATTAACAGTGACCTGCGGGGATATACATACCTATATATCTCATCCGTAATCTTAAACAGCTTTCGCAAAATTAACTCCATATCTACGAGTACATTCCGTATGAACTCCCTCAGCTATGTGCTGTTAATTTTACAACTGCTAGGCATCCCATTCATTTGTCTAAAGATGCTTAGAAAACCTATTTTCTATTCTAGGAGTGTTAAAGTTTGCCGAAGGTATTGAGAAAATCGCATCGCGTTTGCGGTTCAGTTTACTACCTACGCCTCAAGTTGCAACACAATCTACAATTATACGGAAGTTGCGTCATTCATCTCTGAGTTGCTACTCAATTGGTAATTGGTTGCATAAATTTGATTAAAGTTTCAACTCCTCCATTATCCAGTAGACAACATGCTGAAAGGGCAAAACTAATTCGAGCTGTCAAGACTTGCGTAGCCCGAATCCATCATATTTCTAGTAATTTCGTCGCCCACAATACAGAAATTTTCCAAAAACATACCCAACAAATCACCTTCTCCACAAAGTCTGTACGTACAACAAGCACCACTCACTTTAAAGACTCGGAAGACTTGAATTTGTTCACATTGTGGTTGTGCCTATAAATCAATTTCCAGCACTGAGACATGGTAGAGCTGCTTCATTCAGCAAATGAGTAACTGCCCATTGAGTTCATATTCCATTACCTACATCAGACACTTGTTGGACCTGCCACTTTCCTCTTCTCCTCCATCAGATAGGCCATTTAAATCGCTGGCGCAGTACTCGTAAGTCATTTAATTACTACAACCAGGAGTTGCATGAATGCCAATGTTAATTCGCTATCGACTGTGAGAAGACATTGTTGGAGCAGGTGTTTCTGATGGCCTCCTTCTCCTGCTATAAAAGTGATGAGTTCGTCATTACGTGAATTCATTCGCCTAGCGGCCGCGTATTCGTACGTTTTATAGCACCACGCAAAAAGTGTCGCAGCAATTTTTAACGATTATGACGATTTACACGCACGCGTACGAGTTGAAAACTTGAAGCCTAACGATGGCTTAGCCAATCCTTGGGTGCCTTAGGTGATTTGTAGCCAAGTCACATTCGTTTCAGGTAAACACGTGTTTTGCAATCCATCAAGTGATGGCTTTACTTGAAAAGGCTTTAATGTTTCTAATGTCTAGGCGCTGGGGAGTTGTAGAAAACATTTTACTGATTCGCGAATCCGTGTTTTGTATTCCAAACATGGCACTTAATTAATGGGCGTTTCAGTTGCAAGTCGTTAAGGCAATGGGCGGACAATAATGAAAGGCAATCGTAGTGATACACCATAATTAAGTTGCTCAAGTAAATCGCCCATTTTTTTTTCAATTTTATAAAAGTTATGGATGAGAACGTAGTGCTTGATGTATTGTTTTAAGTTGATGTTGGTTTTCTGTATAGCTCCTTAATAAATTTATCGTAGAAATTACAATAGGAGTCAAATGATACAAGGATAGATCCCTCTTTGAGAAAAGATAACACTCAACACACTTAACCGGTTCAATCGGCTAAAATACATCTTTTTGAACTCATAATATGAACCTTATATATATTCTTATTTAGATTTACTGCTGCTCAGCATGGTAAAACACGGGATGGAATATAATAAAATCTCCAATTTGGCATAGAAATCGACAGATGTACGAGTAGATTCTAGAGAATCAATTAAAGATGCGAAGCGATGGGCTGCTTCTTTGACACAGATTTTGAAATGTTGATTGGGTAACTCATGTACCGATCGATTGAATTGATTGAATTTAACGAAAATTGATTGTCATTAGCCGGCAAAAGGGGTGAAGTACTTAAAACTGTTACAAGTGATGTACTGGCCAGAGTGTCATAGAGAATAAAATTGTTAGATAGTTGCAAATTGATTGTAATGTCAATTGTAAATCAATGTTGCAGTAGTCAAGGGTTAGATTAGCTTTCTTGTGCTCGTAATTGTCATTTGTAGAAATAAAGTAAAAATCGAGAGAGGTCAATGGTGCACACATCAGTTCTGGGTTATAAAATGAGAAGAGTAGGGGAAATATTGTAGCAACAAAACAGCGCATAGTTAGACCTTTAGCGTTCGTTGGCGGAGCAATTTTTGATTCATTAAGAGAGTGAACATCGCAATATCGGCGAAAATAGATACATAGGTCGCTAAAATAAAGGTTAATCCTCACTGTTTCTTGAGAACAAGCCTTTTAATTGCCCTTATCAATGGTATACCGCTCATCGCATATATTGCATATATATTGGGTCTATAAGTTAATTCGTGCGGTTTGCTAAGAGATGGCGTAGCTTGTATTATTCAATTGGAAAATGCGTTGGAAAGCTACTGTCATTGTACGTCATATCAGTATATGTCATTCATTTGAAACGTAAACAACAATAATTTTTTTTTCACTCAAATATGTCGAACTTTGTGCCTGAAAAAGTGTTTTTGCGGGGAGTTCTTCTTCATTACTTTAATATGAAGAAAACTGCTGCCGAAAGTCATCGTATTTTGGTGGAAGTTTATGGTGAACATACGCTAGCTCACCGAACGTGCCAAAAGTGGTTTGCACGATTTAAAAGTGGTGATTTTGGCTTGGAAGACGATGAACGTCCTGGGCAGCCAAAAAAGTTTGAAGATGAAGAACTGGAAGCATTACTCTATGAAGATTGTTGCCAAACACAAAAAGAGCTCGCAGAATCTTTGGGTGTCACTCAAGCAGCCATTTCAAAACGTTTAAAAGCAGCTGGATATATTCAAAAGCAAGGAAATTGGGTTCCACATGAACTCAAGCCGAGAGACGTCGAAAGGCGGTTTTGCATGTCCGAAATGCTGCTGGAATGCCGCAAAAGGAAGTCATTTTTGCATCGGATTGCTACTGGTAATGAAAAATGGATCCATTACGACAACCCTAAGCGCAGTAAATCATATGTGAAACCCGGCCAACCAGTCAAATCAACGGCAAATCCGAATATCCATGGCGCGAAGGTAATGCTCTGTATTTGGTGGGATCAGATGGGTATGCTGTATTATGAGCTGCTAAAACCGGGTGAAACCATCAATGGACAACTCTACCGAACACAATTAATTCGTTTGAAGAGAGCAGTAGCCGACAAACGCCCGGAATATGCGACCACACACGAGGCAATAATTTTCCATCATGACAACGCTCGCCCCACGTTGCTATTCCGGTTAAGAACTATTTGGAAGTCTTATCCCACCCGCCTTATAGCCCAGACCTAGTCCCTTCTGACTACCATTTGTTCCGGTCGATGCAGAACGCCCTCACTGAAATACGGTTCATATCAGAGCAGAATATCAAAAATTGGCTTGATTCATTCTTGGCTGCCAAGCCGGCGCAGTTCTTTTGTGATGGGATCCACAAATTGCCAGAAAGATGGGAAAAGTCATAGCTTCAGATGGGCAATACTTTAAATAATACTATTGTACATGTACGTAACCGCACGAATTAAGTTATATACCCAATATATATACCTATAGGTAGAATCATGGTAGCAGAAATTGCAGATTTTTTGAACCTTCTCTAAGGTGCTTCATAATTATTTTTCAACTTTCAACTTTGCCCATCTACACACAAATTGTCCGCACTTTGAATTGGTTTTGTGGAAAAAAAATTGGGGTATCCAGGTTGCTATAAAGGAAATATCTTCCCGTCCAGAAAGTGCATGGAGTAAAAAGCTTTGATATAAACTATGGTGATTGCTGCTATTTTTTGGGATGAAAACTATAACACTGTTTCATTTTATCCCATGTACTCCGTATGACAATGGCGAACAGGAGATTTACGAGTTTCCATGCGGTTTCGATGCTTGGTTTTGGTGATCTAGTGGGAACCGACCATCGACGACGAGCGTGGCGATGCCGCTGAACATTTCCAACGTTTTATATGATATATTAAGACCCTAGCAGGTAACTGTTGTGTACGTCTACGAACATCTCCTTTTTTCTCTCAACAAATCTCCATCGAATTCCGAATACCAATAATATCGATAGTAAGAAGCCATCAGATAAGACGCTAGAATTCACATAATCAACCTAATGAAAACTCTAATTTGTACGCAAACTGTCAGTGCGCTCTAAGAAAAACGAAAGCCATCCTAGAGAAAAACAAAAGAGCATGAGAAGCACTCGATCGGAACTGAACTGAAGTGTTATACTACAAGAGGAAGCATTAAATTACGCAGATAGTTCAAAAGCAGCTCTCAGACGTAATGAACCGTTGAAAATGTCAAGAGGCGTCGGCCACATGACCAAAGTTCAGAATCAGATAGATGTTCACCTCCACATATCTAATGCCGGGCTATATAAAATAATATCCCGGCAGTCCTCCTAAACTTGTCAGATCGTGTCATCACCATAAGGATACTCGTAATTTACCAACACTGCAACTGGCTGTTTGTTGAAAGAAATTTAGCAAAAATTACAATGAGTTGAAGAGCGTCATTGTAGTGACCAGAAAATTCACACTCTTACCTAAAATTTCTAGGACGTTTTAGAGCCAGTATACTACAACGCATTGATAGACAGAATCTTTCATTACAAATGTGTGACATCACCCACGAGGTGAGGAACTCGCTTCAAAATCATATAAAAGGTGTTTTTTTTAACTGCATGAGAAGTTCCGGTGATTGTTGTCTATGGTTTGGCAATTGTCAATGTCGAATTGTGTTGACATTTCTATTGAATCATTTAACGTCAGAACAACAATTCCAAATTGTGGAAATTTACTTTTAAAATAAATCTGCTCGTGAAGTTCATACAGCACTTCGTCAATTTTACGGTCAACATAATCGGCCAAGTGAGCGATCAATTTGTGAAGTTATTGATCATTTTCGGAGTAGTTTTACTCTTCTCAATTTAAAACCACCACCAAGACAAAGAAATGTGCGTACCGAAGAAAATATTGCTGCTGTAGCGCGAAGTGTTGAAGAAGACGCTGAAATGTCGATTCGTCGCTGTTCTCAACTTGTTGGCTTTTGTCCTTCGACAAAAATTAATCAGCTAAATATCGACGACATTTGGTTCGAACAAGAAGTGGTCCTGATAACTGGCCCCCTCGTTCGTGCGACTTAACGCCTCTCGATTCCTTTTTATGGGGTTATGTTAAGTCATTGGTTTATGCCGACAAACCAGAACCCCTTTTGGGTGTAATGGTCTCTTATCGGTGGGGTTCTATTCAGATCTCCGATTCGTTCGATTCAGTGTTCTGCTAGCAACTCGAAGGAATCCCCAATATACACAACCATCCCAAATTGTTTCCGTATGAGCGTGTGGAAGCACGGCCCCGTCCTCCTGCTGCTCCTACTGCTCCTCCCTTTACGGGTAATTTCAACTAGGATAAATCAACTGGGGATGGTTTTCAAAAACTGTACTATGTTGAGAGGGTTATGTATTGAATGTTCAGACTTAAGCGTCATCCTTAGTAAGTAAGAAGGAAATAAGGAAATAAATAGCCAGCTAAGTTTTTCTTCATTCAAACAAACTGGTGACAGAATAAGGAGTTGTAGTGGCGCATATGATTAGTTTGGAAAACTGAAAGTCAAACAGGTTTTGAAAGTTTCCCCTGAAGACCACTGGCTCAAACTCAAATACAAAGAAATAAGGAGATATTAAGGACAAGTGGGGGACTGAGATTAAATGAAGTCGAAAGTGAAAGCACTAAAATGTGCCTTGGCGGTGTCACTCCAAACAAAACCCAGTGAGCTTCCTCAAACAATGTAAATTTTTCTCCGTTTGATGCTTGGATTGCACCAGCGCTGCAGCTATCAAGAGTCTTACTGTTTATAAGCGCAAACCATCAGAAGTACGAAAATTAAGAATAAAGCATACTTAAGTAATAATTTACAATCGCAAGAGATCGTCCGAATCCCCAATATTGACAATGCCACCGACCTAAACTATAGAGTTAACAAGCACCGTACAAATGATCCGTGAAGCCTAGCTATATAAGGTAACATAATACATTCAATAACCAAACTTAAAGACTGGTGTCCTGTACACCAAAATCTTCAGAGTCATCCTTGGAACTATAATTTTTAAAACTTAATCTTTGCTGGATACATATACTCGTATATTTCAGCGGCCGCAGCTCTTCGCTCAAATCATTTAACTTACTACGACCAAGTAGAATTTATATTACTTACTTTAGGTGGCGCTACAGTCCGGGGTGAACCTGGGCCTCAGTCAACAAGCTTCTCCAGCCAGCTCGATCCCTGGCTAGCTGCCTCCAGTTTCGCACGCTAGGTTGGCTGAGGTCCTCTTCCACTTGCGTGCGCCACCTGAGTCCTGGCCTTCCTCTACAGCGGTGTCCCTCGGGAGCAGATTCGATGACTTTTCGGACCAGAGCATCTTCACTCTGACCTCTGACTACGTCCATATCGCTGTACAGTCCGTACAGTTCGTCGTTGTATCTCCTCCTCCACTCACCTTCAACGCAGACGGGACCGAAGATCGCCCGAAGAATTTTTCTCTCGAAGCAACCAAGATAACCCTCATCCATTTTTGATAATGTGCATGCCTCTGCGCCATAGAGCAGGACCGGGATTATTAAGGTCTTATAAAGGGTAACTTTTGTTGTCCGAGAGAGGGCTTTGCTACTCAATAGCCTTCTTAGCCCAAAGAAACAGCGGTTGGCAAGAGTTATTCTTCGCTTGATCTCAGCGCTGGTGTCGTTGTCTGTATTTATAGCGGAGCCGAGGCAGACAAAGTCCTTAACTACTTCAAAGTTATATCTGTCGAGGGTGACGTTCTGCCCGAGACGTCGGTGTTGGTTGTCCGTTTTGCTTGACAGCATATACTTGGTCTTGCCCTCATTGACCGCTAAACCCATTTTCGCCGCTTCCGTCTCAATACTCGCAAAAGCGCCACTGACATAACACTGCTTTCACCCGATTATGTCAATATCGTTGGCGTATGCGAATAGTAGGACAGACTTTTGAAAGATAGTGCCTCTTGTGTTTGCTCGTGAGTTTTGCACTATTCTTTCAAGTAAGATGTTGAAAAAATCGCACGACAGCGCATCGCCTTGTCTAAATCCTTTCTGGACATCAAAGGTCTCGGTGAGATCTTTACCGACCTTGATGGAGCAGCGTGCATTTTCCATCGTCATCCTGCACAGACGGACGAGTTGGGCAGGGATGCCAAAACTAGACATTGCTCTATATAGCTCGTCTCTATAGATGCTGTCATACGCGGACTTAAAATCGATGAATAGGTGGTGGGTATCGATCTGAAGCTCATGGGTCTTCTCCAAGATCTGCCGTAGTGTGAATATCTGGTCGATGGTGGACTTTCCTGGCCTGAAGCCACACTGATATGGACCTATCAGGTTGTTGACGAACGGCTTCAGAGGGTCTCCTTTCTTCAGAATCGGACAAACAATGCTGAGGTTCCATTCATCGGGTATACTTTCGTCCGACCATATTTTACAGATGAGTTGGTGTATGCTCCTTACCAAGTCATCGCCTGCCGCTTTGAAGAGCTCGGCAGTTACTCCATCCGCTCCAGCAGCTTTTCTGGACTTAAGCTTCGATATAGCTATCTTCACTTCATCCAGGTTGGGTGGACGGAATTGTTGGTCATCATCGTCCAAGTTGAAAGGTTGATTCTGCCTGTTGAATGAACTTTCCAAATCCTCAGCATCGACTGCGATTCTACTACGATATTCCCTTATTCATCTCTACAGGCTTCGGTTCGGGGTTTGTTTCCGCGGCATGTTATTTTTACCTTTTGGTAAAACTTCCGAACCTCCTCGATCGCGCTCTTCTCATGCTCTTTCTTCTTCCTCCTGAGAAGCCGGTGTTCGTCTCTCCTCTTCCGCTCATAGAGCTCATGAGCAGCTCTGGTCCTACTAAGCAGCACCGCGTTATATGCATCTTGCTTAGCTGCATGTGCTTGCCGGCATTCATCATCGAACCAGGGGTTTCGTTGTGGTAGACGAGTGAAACCAGGACATCAGAAGCGGCATCTCTGATGACGTTTTGGCAGTGTTTCCAATGATTTTCGATGCTTGGTGCTGGCTGCATTGGACCTCTTAAGAGATTAAGAGACACTCGATCGGAAAAGGACTTGGCGATCTCTTGCGATTGTAGCCTTCTGACGTCGAATTTTCTCACAGCATTAGTTTGTCTTGGCGTAGTTTGGGATATTCGCAACCGTACCTTGGCTACAACAAGGTAATGGTCCGAGTCGATGTTGGCTCCTCGGAACGTACGGACATCCATAATACTGGAGGAGTGTCTTGCGTCGATCGCAATGTGATCAATCTGGTTGACTGTTGATTGATTAGGAGTTCTCCAAGTCCCCTTGTGTATGTCGAGATGTGGAAACCGCGTGCTAGCCACGACAATGTTTCGCCCCGCCGAAAAGTCGATTAGCCTGAATCCGTTATCGGAGGTGGTGTTGTGCAGGCTATATTTTCCGATTGTTCCACCAAAGATACCCTCCCTTCCTAGCTTTGCATTAAAATCATCGAGGACAATTTTAATGTCATAGCTAGGGCATTGCTCGTAGGTCTTGTTAAGGAGCTCATAGAAGGCATCCTTGGTGGCGTCATTTTTCTCCTCTGTGGAGTGCATGCGCACATATAAGGCTAATGTTGGCGAAATTAGCCTTGATGCGGATTGCTACGAGGCGCTCGCTCACATGCCGGAAGCTGAGGACTTCTTGTCTTAGTCTGCCTCCGTTTGCGGTTATGTCTGCTTTGCAGCAGTCTAGGGCCTTCGCTAGTTGCTCGGCTGCACGATACCGAACTAGTTTCTCTAAAACGCTTCACCATTGCACGAATTCCGGACTTACTAGGGCGATAATATTGACCCAAAAATTCACGTATTTCATGAAATATTACTTTTACAGGTAAACGACTCCATGTCTTAAATTGGCAAAGATTGCACTGCATTTGTCAAAATGATCAACCACATTGAATTCAGTAAATGACAGTCAACAACCACACCGACTGTTTGCTCACTTATGTATTTAGGAATTAATTTTCTGTCCAGTTTAGTCCGGCTCCTTCCGGGCTTTTTTTTAAACTTAACATAAAGTTCAAAATACAAAAAATTAAACAGTTTTAAAAAAAATATATTTTTTTATATATATTTGACTTAACAAATGAACAGGTATTTCAACCAAAATAATGAATAATTAATTTTTTTAAAACTATTTGCTTAGACCTTAAAATAAAAAATAAAACAATTATCGATTTTACTAATAGTTATAGTAAAATCTACTTTAACTGGCTCTGTAAGCTAAACTATTAATCCAAATGAAATGACTTTTTCGATTACCAGATCTCCAAGCATTTTTCAATATATTGACTCAAAAATTGGACTCCCGAAAATTGGGTTTAGCAATGGGCCATTGTGAGCGGTTGCAGTTACCAATTCTTGACTGGAATACAAGACGTCAGCCGTCGATGCTCAATCAATCTTTTGAGAGAATTTCCGACTCAAAGTATTTGTCTTTAATCCTAGCAGTATCCTGGTAGTATCGCATAATTAAAAAAATGTTTCAAAACCATGTTTCTGGTAGGTTAACTATCCAAATTGACTTAATTATGCCCACCAGAAGCTAATTGGCCTCGTTTATTGAAAGCAATCGATTTTTCTTTATTTCTTATTTATTTTGCATAATCTCTTATTATTGAAACAATTTTATTTATTGAAATCTTTCCTTTCAATTTCTTATCACCATCTTTTTTAACAGATACAAACCCAAGTTTATTAACAACTAATTTAGTAGACTCGAATAATTTAAATGTAAATGTAGTAGCTATTTACAATTACTGCTTAGACATGCCCACGGCTTCTTGTGTGTGGTTTATGCAATTAAACAGCAGGACATATACTTAAGAAAGACTATTTTCTTAAACTTGGATTCATAACTGCCTTTTATCCAGTAGCATTCACTTGTATCATCGGCTGTCTGACTGCATTTTACATTTTTTAATGATTTTTTCCGCTAGTGGCGTAAATAATTAATTATACAGCACTGGCCTTCTCTGACACTTGGAAACTAACGTCGAAGGAAAACATCTTCATTCTTCATACCATGTGAGTAACAGAACTTCGCCTAAACCTGATTGAACTACATACACTCTCCACAGATTTTAAAAAATTAAACAATAACTTACAGTACATATACTTTTGTTAATAAATAAAACCCCGACGTCTGCAAATGGACCCGTCATTCTAATCAAAACAGATATAAATGTTAAAATACACTTAAAGATACAACCATTAAACTAATGACTAGTTTAACCAATGCTTTGATGTTAAAAGAGGCTCGTCCCCCTATAGGCTTATCTAGAAACTCACTTGGTCAGAGTACCTATGTGTATCATTAAATTACCATTACAAAAATTGCCCAATCAACCGATATCCGAACCAGTTGGAGTCCCAGTCTTATGTGAGATATTAGATCATAATCTATAGCTCTACATCGAGTCTGTATCTGACCTCTTCAAATGGCAAAGCTGTAGACTATTGGCCACAGACATGGGCACTTACAAGCTGCGATTTGTGCATTCGTGGACGGTTTTACTTAAACTGAGATTTGGATTGCTTAAGAAATCTCTACGAAGAAATTGACAACACCGGGTGTGCAGAGAGCAATGTTGCTGTATCTCAGCGTCATAAATATTTGTTTTAATTGCTTTAATAATTTGCATTCGAACTTTTACGAGCATTCTCCCGTATCTGGGCTGTGGTGTACAAAACAGTGGCGTTTCGCTTGTATGACTTTTGAGTTTATGATAGTGTCTATTTCCGTGGGCGTCATACATACGAGTACATAAACATGGATTGTATGCAATTTGAATTTCAAACACAGATATACTCGTATGTAAATATTTGGTACAAGTTTTCGTAAGGAGTGACTTTTGTTTTTTGTTATAAATAAAGTTCCGATAACGATAACTGTCAGACCAGCCGTCAGATTTGGCATTGGATCAGTATATTTTGGGATATCATCATTGAAAAACTCAAGCTCTAACAATGTTTGTCTTTCATGGAAAAAAAAACCACTGTAGTATGGGACAAGACCCAGCTTCTTGACATCCATTTGTGGTGCTCATGGTATCATTTTTGGCACACCTGAGCGAGGCCTACGGTTTATTGCCGAGTCCGAACGACACTCCTTAAAAGATTTTTCGTAAGCCGAGTTTGCCGAAAGGGTGATAGCGATGGCGCAGACTCTCTGCGCGACAGTCCTATGAGCTAACTATCGCGCCATCGCGATTGAAATCTGTGTCCAAAAATTCGGGTTAAAGCAAGCTAAAGGGTGGGCCATCTATTGGTATCTTTCTGACTCATATGTTATTTTGACACTGACAGCGCATAAGAGCTCAAAAAACTGAGAAAAGTTCAGTATTATATTTTCGCGGAACGAAATGAATCGATTTACGCCAAATATATAGGGAAATATGGGAAAGAAACTTCCAAATTAAATACTGTGTTAGGAAAACAGTCCGAATTTTGAAAAAAAAAATTTGATCGCAATAATGCACCAACTGCAGCTGGTGTACCTACGAAGATTTGCGAAGAAAGTTCTTGATAACTAAAAATATTGTCGTGCTCGTCTTGTGCGCTCAACGGAGTATATTGCAATTGTTGCTCAAAGTGTGGATCTTAACCGGAGAACTTCAACGAACCAAAGATCTCAGTAAATGAGCATCAGTCTCACTAGCCTGAGGAGAATTTTGCATAAAGATCTAGATCTAAAGAGTATTCGCTTACCAGGTGCATTTGACCGTACGCCTCGTTATCGCTTCTCCGTCTGGTCTTTTGACAGCAATTTTGCTCGAAAAAAACATATTCTCAGATGAGGCAGATTTCCATTTCGGCAGCTACGTAAACAAGCAAACCTGCCATATTTGAGTTCCGGAAAACCACACGAAGTCATAGAGAAGCTTATGCATCCTGAACTTATGACTGTTTAGTGTCTTTTTTGAGGCAGTCGCATTATTGGCCCGGTTTCATTCAAGACGACAATGGAAGATATGTTGCAACCGATTTTTTATGGCGAAAAACTTGGGTTTTGTACTTGGGCGATCTATGGCTCTAGAAAAATGGGGATTCATAGCATACAAGTCAGCACACTAAGTGCAATAATCATCTAATGGTTCTGATGATGTTGTTTGATAACCATGGAGCTTCAATTCGAAGCCGTTGGACTCATAATCAAAAATTTGCTTACAAGGCTTATTAATTAACTTCTTAGAACAAAGAAAAAGCGATTGACGAACGATTTTTATGTGGAAAGTAGGAATGACTCTCTATTGGATGTCTCTCCAAAAGCTATCATAAATATGTAGCTCTAAGACGGATCAAGAGATTCTGGGTATCGTTATGAATTCCTTGGGTGGTATCTAGTCCCTACGATCTGGGCAAGTGCGAATCTTTGGTCATTTATGGACTAAGTGATAGGATCAACCAAACCTTGGATAAATGGTTTAAGGAGTTTACAAGAATATGACAGATCTTGTAGGAAATTGAAGCCTCATTAGTTGGCGCAGTTTAAAAGCATTCCCTGTTCTGGATCAGACAAGCGATAAGGTTCATAGTCATGCTTACATTCCTCCGATCAATTCATAGAAATGAGTATGCTCTCATCAAAATCATATCTTATTGACTAAAATATATGATATTGCTATATTTGTTTACTTTTTTTTGATCAGGTGAGTGAAAATCTTAGCTTTTATAATCCAAATTGAATGTTGTGCCTGACATCGGGGTGTAAATTACCCCGCCATTTTAATAGTCGTCAAAAGCGACACTGGCTCAACTATTGAAATTCATCGCCCATCTTCCTCGGTATCTTTTCTGTACTGATTGGTTTGACAGCTTTCTTTCACCTATTTCTTTTATGTTGCATCGCTTCATATGCTAGTTTTCGTCAGCACAGGCAGCGTTACTAGATCTCTGATATCGATGCAACTAATCTTCAGCACATAATAGAGGTTTCAATCGCGTTGACGAGAGGTTGAGAGATACGCAGATGTATGATGCTGCTACCAGCCTTGAATCGGGTCTATATTATCCTTTTATGATCAGGTTAAGAATAGTTCAAAATTGATGTTAAACAACGGTGTTATGTTTATTGCAACATTCCGCCCCGCAGTTAACTCAGTGAGCGTAAGTCCGATCAGGACGTGGTATCGTATAGGCTATGCTATAAAATCACCGAAAACTACATAAACTTCATACTTAGCTCGTTGCAAATAGGCTTTATGGAAGGCGTAGAAAGGTTTTTGGAGTTACATCGTCTATGTATTTGTTTTGTAGTGAAGTCACATTTGTTCAAATCAGGCTAATGTTACCCTTGAACCCGTGCCGCTTATGTGCCGAAGGCTCAATAGTTCTTGTTTTATTGTATTTTCTGTAGCATTCTTTGAAATATGGAATACTATATGTCACAGTTTTCATTTCCTACGTCCTAGATGATGATGGTAGGTACTTGCTTTATATATTAGTCTATATCTTCTCTAGTTGCTCGGCAGCCCTGTCAATGGTCCGAACATTTCGTTCATTCTTACTCGGGACAAAATTGAAGTTGATTATATCAGACGTTAGTTATGCCAACGCCACCGTTTATTCGATCCCACGAATTCATCTGCCATACATTTCCCCTCTGAGGTTCAGCCATTTCGGATAGAACAATTGCCGTGTGGTTATTGTTACAGCACTGGGCTTGGCATTGCCAAGCTGTTATTGCGCTCTCTGGAATCTAGAAGCTCAAACTATCGATTTACTGAAGTCACGTTTTGGCGAGGAGATGGTTTCATGAACGTTTATACTCGCACTTATCGTATGGCCATCACTTCCTTGTCCAGGTCGTCGCGAAATTGTACGTTATCATAGTTCAGATTGAATAGTTATTTCCATTGTACTTGAAAGCTGATTATCTAACAACGTCCACTTTATATAAACTACAAAAATTCTCCTTTTTCCTTGTTCGTCTTTCAAGTCGTCGATTGGCGGTTTGTATCTTGACTTGTTCTTTTTATAACAATGTATAGGACTTTTAAAATTCTTCCTGCAATAGCAATTCTTCTCTCTTTTTCGCCGACCATGCA
This sequence comes from Volucella inflata, assembly GCA_928272305.1. Classification (NCBI taxonomy): domain Eukaryota; kingdom Metazoa; phylum Arthropoda; class Insecta; order Diptera; family Syrphidae; genus Volucella; species Volucella inflata. Next base: position 76,665,270 of record OV743717.1, on the reverse strand, counting down.
TAGTTCTGGAGGACAGCTCTAGAACTTCTATACGCACCACTCTGTTGATTTCTTCTTAACTCTCTTTCAGCACAATGTTTAGTCTTAGAAAATGCTAAATGCATTCATTTTAAAATGTACTGATATAGGCTTCTTTTGGCGTGTAAGTTCATTAGCCATATGTTAAGTCCTCCTCTGGAGAGTCGGTCATGTTCGTAGAGAATTACTGTGTTGCTATTTAATTTTTGAGCATCTTTAGATGTGGCTTGTTACACGAAACTAACTTTAATTTCTAAACTTGTTTCAACAATTCGACAGATTGAAAGTGCCTGCCTTTAATTCCATTTTTCCTACTTTTTTTTTGATCAAGTGGAGGAAATTGATGTAGATGATAAATGTCAGGGTCTGTTGCCTGATTGACCATTTAAAAGTTTGCTGCATGAAGCATCTTACTTCCAATTCAGACCTCCATAATGCAACCCTCTCAGCAATATTTTCACTCAGCACAGTTGCCTTCTTAACTCCCTTGGCGTTTCTAGGTTTTCATGGAGATGGATTCTCCCACGACATCCATACCCCGTCTATCCAAACTCAAAATATAATGCGGGTTACTGCCCGATTATATTTTAGCGAAAAAACTCATCAACAGGTGGAAATTCAGACTACCGCGGCTTTCCTACCACGGCAATGCAGTCTAAAAAATCTACTTAATGATGGTTTCGTTTTATTGGTTTGTTTGGTTGGTTTTAGCTTTGTTTTTTTTAAATCTTTTTTGACGCGCCAATTGCGAGACACGGCACTTCTACCTTAAGGTCCGAACCAGTTTGCAGAACTGTGATAAGTCTAGTTGGTTTTCTACCTTCAGAATGAAGTTAGTAACTCCATCAGCAGTAAAATCCCAGATTCTAAAAATACGCCACGCTTATAAAATTTGTCTTCACACGACACTATCACTCTGTCGAAAGATCAAACCAATTACTGATATATCTACCACCATTATCCTACAGATTTTTAAGATGTGAAAATATGACTAAATTATCCGTAACTTGACACGAAATTCCATGTAAGCCCTAAGGCAAATGCTTCTACATCGTTTTTGACACCTTCAGCGTCATAATGGTTCGTATTCCCCCGTCAACTGTTCAAAAAACCCTCATGGCTTCCAATCATTTCCATAAAAGACAAATCATTCTCAGCAACCACAGTGTTTCGATGCCGAAAGGCTGAATTATCCCCAACAATTTATGGGCATCTTTCGTTCTCCTGGATCTGTTGAACTCTGCCTATTAGGGACCATTATTTTAATTTATTGCATCACTACCGACGCGACATGTTTGGTAGTCGTAACCAATCTGAAACATGATCCGATGATTGCTTCCACAGATACAAATTTAGCCAATTATATGACCGTCCAGCTATCTTGATCTTTATCTATTTTCTTGGCCGTCTGGTTGGTTGTTGCAAATCCAGTTTAGGATAAGTTGGACGTTCTTCCAATCGAATCATGCCAACTCCTATCAATTGCGCCAACTATCACCCCTGGGCAAAGTCTAGATGAGATGCACACGAAAACCCAGTAGACTTTGTGGTTAAGCTCTTTACATCTATTTGTCATTTGTTAAGCTAACATACAGATACAAGGACAGTTGCGTCGATTTGAAAATGACAAACCGATGACATTACGGAAATTTAATTAACGGATCATGATGAAAAGTTATCACTAAATTCAGGACACACTGACCACCGGCATAACCAGACCTAGAAAGCGTTTATCTGCTCGTATCTATCGAATCTTGTAAACAGGTACTTGCTACTCCAATGCGAAACAGTAGGGAGGTGACTTGTTGATCATTTACAGTTGTAAGTCCAACTTCACGGGGCAAAAGGTGATATTTTATTAATTTTTATGATTTCCATATGAAGTCTAAAAAAAGACTAGTCAAGGTTGCTTATGTGTCAACAGCAAAGGAATTAACCTGTCAGACGAGGTATTTAGCAAACAATTTTGCATACAATGTTTCTACAAATCCATGGGGTATCTGTATCATCACAATAATTATCCGCGCCTGTCGTATTGCATTTGTCTTACTGTTTGGCAACTAAAGAATGTAGTGGAAGAGTATAGATACTGCTTACTCTAAAACTGGTTTACAATATTCGAGTTGATAATTTACTTTCGATTTTGTTTGAAAACCTGCTACACACTAGGTGGTTATCATATTGAGAGAATCTTATCATATATTCCAGTTACGTAAATGTTGCAGATTTTATCATTAGGTTTGGCTATTGCTTCGAAACTATCTTAGAATATTTGGCGCATATTCGTAGGAAAACTAGTCCTCGTATACTCGTAAACTTGCTGTCACAGTAAGCATTCCAAGAGGTCACTTACTCTTATACCAACCATACTTAGAATACAGAAGCTTTAGTATTAGTGTACAATATACACTATTTCCTATCTAGGGACAGCTGGCTCTTTAGAATCACCTGAGAGCGTTCTTTCGGTCTTCTTGGATCTTCGGTGTATTATGCCACCTGCATTTGCATTTATAAAAGAATCAACCGTCCATAGAAGCCCTAAACAAGAGCCTTCTAAATCGAGTTCGGACTCTTAAAAAGTCCTCCTTTGTGCCTTGCAAATCAAGAAAATCAAATCCTCATTTCGCCCGACCCCATTTTAATCAGTGAATTCAACCTTACAACTGCATTTAAAGAAAGAAGCCTTGCAAGACCTTAGGGGCACAAAGGATTTTGGTGATGTTCATTGTGTATGTCTCCATCAGTGAACATCCGATCACATTCTGTTCTTACGAGAACAGGGGTTTGGGTATCATTGCACCATACGAGACGTTCAAATGAGTTACTAACCTTACTTTTGATGGCATCTTACAAACCGGTACGGTCTATGGATTAATGAACATACCTCTCCAGCCAACTTGTTCTTTAGCTAGCTGGCTCAAGACCCCTTTGAAAACGGGATATATTTTGGTTTGCTTGTATTGTCTGCCAGACGCATTTTTACTGCTTCTGCCTCAATGGTCACAAAAACCCCACTGACATCCCGCTGGTTTCTCTCAATTACGTATGTCAGTGAAGTTGGACAGATATTTGAAATATTGTGCCACTGGAGTTGGCTTGTCAACTGCGCACAACACATTCAAGTACGATGTTAAAGAAATCGCATGACAACATGCCACCCTGCTTGAGACCCTATTAAACATCAAAATATTTGACATTTGATTTTGAGTTTAACAGAGCAGCGAAAGTGCTCCATTGACATCCTGCATAGTCGAACGAATTTGCAAGACATCCCAAGATTAGATGCTATAAGCTGCAACTTGAAATTTGATGATGCGCTGGTAGGTATCTATTTGGTATTCTCGGGTCATCTCCAAGATCTGCAGCAGAGTGAAAATTTTGTGGATGTGAATCTACCAGGTCCAAAACCAAACTGTTGCCAATCAGTTCACATAATGTGTCATTGAGAATCTTGTATGCGGTGTTTTATATAACTAATGATTGAATTGTACATACTCGCATAACCTGGTGCATGTTAGTTGACTGCTCACTTCCTCCAGCTTTAAGAGATCTTCGACTAAGCCGCCGGATAAAGACGAGTTGTTAGTTGTTTGAATGGTGTGATCTAGCTGACAAAGGTATTTTCGCTAGAAGCAGTTTTTCTTAATTTTAAAAAAAGACTGCGTCTTAGCTACGATGTTCCCTTGGTGGTCTTCGCAGATTTTGGTTCGTGCATTTTGTCCTGATAGGTTTTTTTTTTTTACAAAATTTTCCTATAGTTGCATCTCCTGATCTCTCCGGCTTAGACCAAAGATTTATTATTAAACCTAACACTTCAGAAGCCTCGTTTCTAATGACCTCTAAAGGAGAGCAACACAGGGTAAGAAAAGCATGCCAAACAGTGGAAAAGGCATTTCGGAATTTCTTTCTTGAACAATTTTACGTCCATCCTTGGTGTTAAGCGTTGCCGAAAGTTGCCTTATACTACGGAAAAAGCTGACTACGCCTTCGAAGTCTTAGCCTCAAAATGTTTAGCCAAAAGATGTTTACTGGTGAAATGGAGACGCTCTAAGAAATATCGTGGATGAGCCAAGTCGGGAATTTAGAGTGGATGTAGTTAATTTAAGAGGACTAAAAATAATCATTATTGCGCGTACATCCACGTCTGCAAATACAGGCCAGCTGTTTTGGGACTTAGTGAAACACAGGTAGATCCCCATCCACACTTCTCAGATCACTATGATCACTATGAACTAGTGCCATTATTCTTTTCTCACCGCGGTCTCGCCATCTACGTGCGTAGTGATGTAGATTACCAAACTCCACCACAACGTAGTCCCTGTTCCAATCCGGAAATTAATTTCATGTGGTTAAAATTCCATCTCCGTAAGGAAGTTATCTGACTCCATACAAAGAATTGTATCTCTGTATCTTCATACAGAAATCGTTATTACAGGCGATTTCAATATACACAGTTCTGGGTAGCTTCGACATTCCGGACATACAACACCCGAAGGACGGCGTGTTGAGATCTTCGCTGTTGAAAGCAACTAGACCCAGCTTGTAAATGAGCCAACATCCTGGACTTGTTTCTAACAAGTATGATAAGTACACTGATAAGTACACTATTGATGTACTCTCACCTCTAGGCTCGGCCGACCATTGTGTCATATCAGCTTAATTTCCGTGCATTGGCCACACAGTTAGAAAAAAAATTCCTAAAAGAACAGTATGGCAATACGGGAAGTCAATTGGAGCGGACTTAACACCTTCTTTAGGAATTTTAACTGGTCGACCAAAAACTGAGACGAAAAATACTACAATGTCCCAAAGACAGTAAACATTTCTGGTGGTTCGTCAAAAACATTAGAAATTCTGCCTCATTCTCCATCCCAACGCTCATTTACAATGACATTCCAGCTGTCAGCTCTTTGGATAAAGCCAATCTGCTTGCTGCACACTTTGCGGCCAACGCTTCCAGATTGTGTTTTGTCTCCGCCTACACTTGAGTGCGTCGAACACTCAATGGGACGAATCCACTTTCGCACTCGTGTAGTAGTAAGAGTACTTAAAAATCTTAACGCTAACAAATCCGCTGGTCCAGATGGTATATCTCCCTTTCTTCTGAAGAGGTGTTCTTCTGCGCTGGCAAAACCACTGCGTAAGCTTTTTTATCAATGCTACTCTTTAGGACTCTTTCCATTGCCAGACCCATTGCACTAAGGTCCTTTCTTTCCAAGGTCATGGATTGGCGAAAGCAAGATGGTTGCACTTGATATTTCTAAGGCATTTGACAGAGTTTGGCATCAGGCTCTTTTGTCGAAAATGCGTGCTTTTGGGATCGATGACTCTCTTCATCAATGGATTAGAAATTACCTTTCGGAACGTTCAATTCAAGTTGTCTTGGATGGTTTCAAGTCTGATATTCACAAAATATATGCTGGTGTGCCCCAGGGCTCCGTTCTGTCTCCGACACTCTTTTCAATTTTCATTAATGATCTCTTGTCTGGTACTTCTAATCCAATTTACTCCATTGCTGACGACAGAAGTCTATGCTTTTCATATTTGCTCCCGGACTCACGTTCCTACTCTTCGGCTGTAAAATGGGAACGTCAATGAATTTCGATATAAATAGCATAATCAATTGGTTATAAATAACTACTGACAGAGTGGAATTTAATGCTCCCCAAACACTATGCTGTCTGCTGTCGGTTAAGCAAACTTCAAACACCCAGCCAATATCCATGAATGGCACTTGCATCGTTGAAACCGAAAAGCTTTTTATTCCCGGTATGTGTGTCAATGACAACTTATGTTACATTGGAATGACCATATATTCGAAGTCGCCAAAAATGCTGTCGACATGAAAGAAATTCTTCACCTATTCTGATCTGGCTTCAATATACAAGGCTTTCATCCGCCCAAAATTGAAGTACAATGCTCACATCTGGTCAGGTGCTCCCAAAACTTCTTTGCGCCTACTAGATAGGATTCAAAACCGTGCGATAAAACTAATAGGTGATGCTAATATCACACAGTCGATTGACACCCTTGACCACAGACGTTATGACTCCTGTCTCACGCTGTTTTATCGCTATTTTCACCACCAGTGCTCCTCATGTTGGCATGGGTTGCATTTTATACAAAAAAATGTCTAGAAAATAGGTCTGAAGCTCCTCATGACTAAGAAGCCGACTTTGCCGAGTTTCGGTATAAAAGCTTTGTCGGGGGCTCTGTAGAAATTCCAGTGATAGGCTGGCAGTAAAGATTCTCTTCAGAGTTTGTAATAAAAGATCGAAAATTCTTTGCGTCAGAATTAAAAATATTTGTTTGCCATCGGTGTTAGGTGACTGTAAGCCTGCGACGTATATAATAGTGTTGTCAATTGATACAACCGATGACAGATATCATCTTCTTCGGACTGGAGTTATACAGTCCCACTTGAAGCTTCAGTAAAAGTAGCCGGTTCTGAATTCTGCGTCTTTTTAAGAGAAAAGAATTCAAAATGGTCCGGATCTTGTGAATATTTTTTTATTAAGTTGCTGGGCCTAAATTTAATTACATTTGTCGCTCTATACGGTGGCGCATTTCTTTCGAAAACGAATCTTTAAGTTATCTTCCTACCATCGTCAACTGCTTTGCTAAATTCCTTAAAGAATCATTTACTTCGATATCGTAACAGATTTCACTAAAGCTTTCGAAAGAAAAATTGTGTCAATTGATCCTCTTTATACTTACTGCTCTTAGCTTTAAATCTCTTTTATTTAAACTAATAGCTTCGTACTAAGTAATCCGATGTTAGAGAGTTCCGCCGTTTACATTCGCCCTTTCAGTAACTTTCCTTATTTACTCTGGAGTTCCACAAGGCAGCTCTCTTGGTCCCCTTCTCCTCATTTTTTTTTATAAACGCAAATGGCCCTATAGGCATCACTTTAGTATCATGACAAAGAATGTATTTTGTTTCGGAACCTACACTTTCCTATTTGTCCCAATGACTAAGGTAAATGTAGCTCATTCTGTTTCTTATAAATGTTTGTTCTCGCAACCTAAATTAGACTGTCCCGGGGCCTTTAAATGGTCTTGCAAATTTAATGCAACTCGCATCGAGGCTATGCAAAATCAACTCATCCTCAAATATTCGTAGACAAAGCTACACGATGGCAAACAACTAGTACCCTTACTACGTGTACATGCACTTCATTCCATTGTTGACTCGGGTTGCTGTGCAATCATTTTTTGATTACCTTTGATTACAACCTTCTGTCATAGTAATACAGGTTTGGCGGCCAATAACCCAATCAGATAGTTTCACGTTCAACAACAAATTGTGAAATATCTTCGAGTTTATAGAAATGCATCCGTGGAATCGCCATAGGTGGTGGCCAGTGATAGGAACTTTTGCTCGTTAACATGATTGGCAGGTAGACAGTTGGGTGAACAATTTCCTGATTGGCAATAATAATAAGATGGTTTATATCCTGAGCTCGTTACGAGTAACTACATCGTTCGACATTATAATTTCATGCGTTCGCAAAATATTTACACAATTCCGATGCACTCTTAAGAACTTGTGGTTAAACTAATGAATTTAAATAATTTTAAATTATATATTTTTGGTCAGTTATGTAAAGAGTGAATTCACTTAAGTGATCTGCATTTAGTTTTGGATAAAAGTCTGAAACTCGTTTAAAAGATGTTAGTGCAAAGGCAACAGATGGAAACATGGTTCTTGACTTTTGTTTCTGTTTCCATATACCTTCGCATACCTTGACCAGAGGATTGTTGTATTCGCATGCTCACACCAAGACTCCTGAAATCTGAAATCTTTTGATCATTTAACTCGAGATTTTCTTTCGCTTGACACCTCGAGCATGATAGCTGGGCTGGCTGTTGTAGAGTGTAATGTTGTAGAATTCATGGTTGGTCCCAGAAAGCATAGGTACAGGATTTTGTACTCGTACTCGTAGATCCAACGAAGCAAAGTGTTTGGGTACAATTCTGAATACCATAGTTCTTTGGACAGAATATGTTACGGCTTTCTGGGACAGCAAAATGAACTTTTCTATCACATCCCGACGCACTAATGAATCATCTTATTCCTAATATTCATTTTGTGTGGTCCTCCCCCAAAGCCACAATCAGTTTTGAAAAGAAGTGGTCTGTGGAACAACAAGCACTGCCTACCCTAATCTTATAGACATGCGATAAGATCCAATGACAACACAACTCTTGTTGCTGAAAAAGTGCGAAATTGACTTTATTTGTGAATAGAAGTTGCTTTCGCACAAAATCTTTTCCGGAAATGGATTCAAATTGTTGCAGCTGTCTTTTAAGCCCAATTACTCGTAGAATGGTGCGTTTTGTAAGAAAGAAACATCTGATTAGAAATGGACATATCTATGCGCTGCTGACGGCAAGAAAATACGAGTATATTGTGAAAAATAGCTGGAAACAGATAAGTACCTGCGTCTGTTGTCACAATGAAACTACGCTTTTTACTGTCTTAAAGTATTGTATTTCATCTCTTCCAATATCGTCGGAAGTTCCATATTACAATAGAATAACGAGAAAATACACGCCAAATAAATGCTGCTTCTCTATATGTCTAAGCGGACTGGAACTTTACTGTTCCTCAGTAAAAAAGACTGTAGACTGCTTACTAGCATCTTCACCCGATTTGTTAGTCAAATATGCTAGGCGTAATCGACACAACATTCTACGATGCCTACTATACAAGAAATAAAGCCACCGCGAACCAGTATCTATGTGAGAGTCCAGCTCGCTCAAGCGTCTACTCAGTGATAGTGTAATTGAGCGCATATACTTCAGGCACATTGAAGTATGAGAAATTTTAGTATAAGATACATTCAAAGAGTACAATGGACTTGCTCTTTGTCGAAATGGCTTACTGTCTAAAAAAATAGTCGCAGGCAGTGACATCGCGATGATTTCTTTCAATATTATCAGTGTCATCGGCATATATAGTTAAGGGTTTTGAAATTCTTGCCACTTTTAATTGCTATGTCTTTTATTCTCCACCCACTTTCGTTATCCTTAGGTCAGTTTATTGCCAATTTTATACGTCTAATGGTCGAGATTGTACTCATTATCACTGCTAAAAAGATTACATAAATAGCGCTTTCAGGCTATCAGTACTTCCTTCGCCTTTTCTACAGTCCAGCTCTTGGTGTACAGAATTACCCTCGTCTTTCCCTACAGCGTCATCTTATACAACCTATATAAAGCTGCATCTATTTGTTTGCATTCTATTAAGTTAAAACTCAGAACATTAGTTGCGGCTTGCTGGCAATTTCCTCAACCAACTCTGCAAATAATTTTATGACAATAAGACTTCTCTAAAGGTTTTCAGTGATTCAAAAAAAGACTTCCTTTATGATTGCAATAAATTAACGAAATACTTTGATAACTTCTTTTGTAATCCAGCTGCATTAACGTAGCTATCCGAGTCCGCGCTAATAAGTTTTGTACACTAAAACACTGGTGATGTGTCTTGAGTCTATCATAATGCAACCAATTCAGTTGATGTTAACCGGCTACAAAGTCTGTTAGTCTGAGTTTGGTGAGGTATCGTCCAGGCTATCGTGGGATGGAAAAAAAATGCTTTTCTTTCTTGACATCGCATTCAAATCAACAAAAATGATCCTAACACAGTGGCTAACGGAAATTTTGTAAGTTTTTAGTATCCAAAGCCATCCGTATTGGAGAGACGAATGCAATTTTCAGGCTTTTGTTGGCATATTAATACTTCTTGACCAAATAATTTTTTGATGACAAATCCGCATAAAAATTGATATTAGGTCTAATTTGTTAAGAAAAGGCTGCACTGATCATCAGCGTTCTTTTGCTCGATCCGTCCTTCTACACTTCTCAGACAGCTTCATAATGTGTTGTGCTGGGTAAGAGTGTCCGGAAATTACTCGGGTGTAGGCGGTTTGTTCCACTTTTTTCCTTTTTGAATACGTCATCAGTGAAATCACAAACGTCGTAGTGCAGAAGTAAAGAATTAGACTCTTAAATGATAGAAATATGAGCCCTCTTGTTGATTAGTGAGGAACTCCTCCACAACCTATTTCATTTCCTGGTTAGATACCAACTATATCGCAAATTAAATTAAATGATATGGGGATCATTCCGCCTTAAGGCATCTGAAATCGTATGTTTATGAAACGAACACAAGTTGTTATGCATTCGCATTTCCACTTATCAATTCATGATACAAAATTACTGCGGGCCTTTCTACTTCCACACCAAAACCACATTTTACATTGCCAATTCATTTGGTTGTTGATCTGAACTGCAACTTTCAAATGAATTCAAAGTGTACCAACACGTGTTAACACGAAATTTTTAAATTGCAATCTGAGGTGTTACGACTTTTCGTGATAGCTGCGTCACAACCAGATATCCCAGTCGGCTCTGAAATCCGCTGTCAATGTTTTCGTTACTTTAATTGAATTTAAATTGTCGATGTCGTCGACTGAACAGCCGAGCACTTACGAGTTCTGTAGTTAATTGGTTAGTTTGAGCATTTATTAAATCGGATTTTTATCAAATCGTATCTATCAAATGATTGGCTGTATAAAGGAGTTAATGAAAAGTTACTATCAAAGAAAATTTTGTTTATTTCAACTTAATAGTAATTTCGAGCAGGTTTTAGCGAACAGATTTTCGATATGGTGTCTTTTTTTCTGGTTCAGATTGCATCTGTCGGCCATATGCATCGATTGCCTGAAATCAAGAATATTATGAAGAGTGAACTTAAGGTTTTTCGATAGACATGAATACTTACAATATCAAGCATTTTATTTCTGTTGTTCATTTTAGAGTTTTGATCTTTGGCGTATTGAAGATACTTATCATCTGATTCCCTTTGGAAATTCTACAAAAAGAGGCAGGTTAAACAATTATTTCGATAACTGAGATGCAAGGTAACCTTATTCATTTTAAGAACTTCTTCCTCATGTTTTAATTTCATGAATTCTTCTTCAATTGCCTTTACATCGGACATTTCGGCCTGTTTTTCTTCAATAAATCTTTCAACTCTGGTTGATTGAAGTTCGCTCTGAAAAATAAAAAATTTTGAGAAAATTTTTAACGGAAAAACTTATGGAAAAATTTGCAGAGTTATTTAAGAAAAAAATTCTAGAACATCTCGAAGAGTCCAACCTCTTTGCACTTTCCAAAGTACTAGAAAAGACTTCGTTTGAAGGTTCTTTCGAATCGAAATGGCTGCATTTTATATACTCTTTCATTACCAAATAATGAATATCTTAAAGGAAACACACTCTTCACTATTTACGGACAGTAAATCAAGAAGATAATTTATCATCTCTTCCTCACCTCCACTTCATCTAGTACTGTTCAATTCCCAATCGTAGCTGGCTAATCCATGTAGATTTTGCACTAGAGGTCTGACGTGATATGATCTTGATGGATAAGTGCAACCTGTATTCGAACAAAATTTCTTCGAGACCACGCACCTCAATTTCAGTCAGTAAGTAGTCCAATATCATGTCGCGATAAGAAGCACCATCAGCAGTAATGTTCCGGCGGCCCTAAGTTTTGAAGAAATATGGACCAGCCCATAAGCCACACCAAAGCGTTGTTTTGTCTTAATGTAATGCTGTTCAAGAGCACAACGACTGAAATGGAGATAATTCGGAAGATCAGTCGACTTTAGTTATTTCTCGAATTAAATTTTCTATGCTTTTAAACAAAGATCCCCGCGATCCAGTCAAAAACGGTAAGCGCGGTGTCAATCAATTCATCACGCCCGTTGCGTACACCTTCATTTACTGCCGATATATTTTCTTCACTACGTGGTAGATTCAGTCTATTTGATCAGGTTTTATCCAATAATGAAAACTGAGTTTTAAATTTGTCGATGTATAACGAATTGTGCCCTTAGTAGGCTGATAAATTGCTCTAAGTCCAGGGGCCGGAATCTGAAAGGGTGAGTTTTGTTGTGTACACGAAAAGATGTGTACACAGTACAAAGGTTTGTTTCTATTCCGCAGCCGTGAGTGTGAGTTTTTATATAGGGTACACAATGAAAAAATATATTCACCCTCTTTTTGGCTGTGAGTTTTTGCAGTGCACACATTTTTTTGTTTACACAGCAAAACGCACCCTTGCGGAATCAGGGGCCCAGGAAAGCCATTCCTCTTAAAACGCTGAGTTTTTAGACCGTGTGCTGGGCTTGGTCTTTCCGTGATAAAAGGTTAAGCAATACTAATCAAAAAGACCATATCATTGTAATACGACGCATACGGTATCTCCCTTGAAACGCTTACTGGAAGAAGAACCTCTTAAAGAATCACCTTTCGTCAAGAGATGAACTGTTTTCATCCGACCCTAGTTATCTCAGTGTGCGAATCAAATCAATGGGGCTGTAAGCGCCTTTAAGCTCAATTCTTCTCTTGTGGTGGTGGTGAATGAAATAGGTTTTGGAATAATCCAAAGTTGTTGCCTACACCACTAAGGATATTAGAGATAGTAGGAGTAGGATTCGTTAAGAAATCCATCAAAAACATTTGATGGCCCATCCTTTATCCTAACACTCATTTATAAGGACACTTCACCGATCAGCTCTTTCATCAAGGATAAGCTACTTGTGCACTTCACTTCAAGATTGTGATATATCTTCGTCTAAAATTCAGCGCTTCGATCTTTAATGGAACGAATACAACTTCGCAATCGTGCAGTAGCAAGAGTACTTGAAAATCTCAAAATACACGAACCCACCGGCTTAGATAGTATACTTTTGTCTCCCTTATTTGAAAGGTGTTCTTCTTTGTTAGAACAACCATTTTAAAAGCTTGTTCATCAATTCTATTCTCTATTAATCTTCCCGAGTAAACGATCAGAATGTACCCTCGAAAGGTAGGTCCATTGCACTTAAGCTCTTCTTTTCAAAGTAATAAAAACTCTAATAAACCTTTTAATCATGAAATATCTCGAAACATGAACTTTTCAATAACAGGCGGCACGGTTTTTGTAACAACAGTTTCGTCAGTGATTTCATGCCAGGTTGCACCGAAATGTAGAAACAAATTCAGCACAATTTTAGCCAAAGGAAACTGTTACACTTTCAAAGGTGTCAAACACTTTTGTCGAAAATGAATGCATTAGAAATTACCTGTCGGATCGTTCGATTCAAATTGTCTTGGTGAAATAAAGGTCTAATACACTAGCGCTAATACGGTGTACCACTGGACTCCCTTATTTCTTCTACACTTTAATTAAATTTAATTAATGATAACCTGTCACAAAGTATTCATTCGTTCTTGTTTGGAGTACAATGCCCACATCTGCTTATGTGACCTCAAAACTTTTCCGCATTTTCTACGATGGATTCAAAACCGTGTTATAAGATTCATAGAAGAGTCTTTTTGCCAATTTTCCCCAATTGACAATTGACAATCTTTAAAACCCAATTTCTACCTTGTTCTATCGTTATTTCCGTCAACATTGCTTTCAAGCTGAAAAAACTAACACTGTGTCAGGACAGACTTTATGCGAGACAAACCCTTGCTTTCCATTTCGCATGTTATCCACGACGCGTAGTATTTCCGACAAAAGCTCTAGTGATATTTTGTGAAACTGTCTTTACGATGGCGATGGCGCGATAGTTAGCTCATTGGACTATCACGCAGACAGTCTGGGTTCGATTCCTGGCTGGGTCATCAACAATTTTTTAAATCGCCATCCCCTTTCGGCGGGCAATGGCAAACTCCCGAAAGTAAAATTGCCTACGAAAAAGCTTCTAAAGAGTGCCATTCGGACTCGGCGATAAGCCGTAGGCCCCGCTCAGATGTGATACAAATTACAACATGAGCAACACAAATGAGTGTCAAGAAGCTAGGCCATGGGCCATACCGGGCTGCCAGCACCGCAGTGTTTTTTGTTTTTGTCTTTATGAGTGCAGATTGGGAAAACCATATCCTCGGTGTCATATGCCTGCGTAGGGAATTGGTCATTTGCTTTGACAAAAAGATATGTATCTTTGTTGCAGGTTGCTTAGCACGCAGATCACATCAAACTCAGAAGACTGAAAAGCTTGGTAGTAGCATTTTATTGATTAGTAAAGCTTGGTCTATGGGAATTAAGCATGTAGCACAACATCGTTTATGTGATCACCACAGCTTTTGTTGCAAGCAACCATCCGAAGGTATTTTTGAAATCTTAAATTATCGCTAACAGCAAGAAGTCCAAAGGTGCCAAATCGCATGATCTTGGAGGCCAATCAACTTCTCCTCTAACCGAAAGAATTTGATCTTTGAATTTCATTCGAAATAAATTGATTGATTGATGGCTTGTGTGGATGGTTGTACTATCCTGCTGAAACCAGAGATCATCCTGACCCAATTTATTCGATTTTGGAAAAAACAAAGCCGGTTATACGCTGTGGTAACGTTCTCTATTCACTGTAACTGTCTTTCTTGCCGCATCTTCGAAAAAATACACCAACCAATAATCCGCACCATTTGAATTTTTGAATTTTTTGGAATGCATTCATTTTTCGTTAATCTCATTTCGTTTATTTACGAACCCATCTGAATTTTATAGGCGTGAAAATGAAAATCAGTTTTTAAAATTCGCCGTGAAGTGCCAGAAGTGAAGCCCAAGAGGTGCCTGTCTGGTTTTGAACACTTGAAACTTGAAACGTCATTGCACCATTGCACGAATTCTGGACTCAGCAGGGCGATTATATTGACCGAAAAATTCACGAATTTTACGAAATGTTACTTTTATAGATTGCCCATTTTCGTGATAAGACCGAATAAAAAAAATGCGAAAACTCCATGATTAGAATTGCCCAAAATTGTATGACATCGATCAACCACATTGATTTCAGTAAATGACAGTCATTGACAGCCAGCATCCACACCATCTGCTAGCTCACCCTTTATATGTTGATCTTATGTTGCATGCAATGAATTTCCACAAAACAATCATTCGGCAGATATTTATGTGAGTCCAAGAACGAATACAAAAAAGAGTTTCTAGATAAGAAGCAGACAATAACTAGTAGACAAGAGATCGTAAAAGAAAACGGAAAAAAGTGTTGGGAACTAAAGTCCAACAACATCTACTCGTAAGTTGGGTTGAAAATCTTCTCTCGGAACAGAGCACTCAGACAAAAACCTAGCCCATTGCACTCTCTATACGTTCCAAATAATAGTACCAGCACTAACTACATCAATGCCGACTGCCTCCAGCCTCGTGGAAGCGTAAATCGGATACTCATAGAGGTTGTACTCGGCAGTGTTGTCTTCATATTTACTGCATCGCAGGATGAATCACACATACTCAGCACATATGTGCCACCCCGTCAGGACGCCAGGTACCAGGCTTCTTTTCTTCTATCCTTCTAAAGAATAGCAGGAAGGCCGCTGACTTCTTAAAGACGTCGCCAGCCATCACGCCAGTTTTGCTTATGGAGTCTTAATTGAAGAGGCAAGCAGTCCCAATGAAGGCTCGGGCCCTTAAAAACTAAGAATTTCATTTCAGGGAATTTATTCATTCAGTAAATTCAGACTTTTGATTGGGTTGACATCACTGAACCCATTCTCGAACTAACTTGGAAGTGATGAGGGGATTCCGCAAGGCAGTAAACGCAGTTTATTCACCGAATCTTCACAATATATATTGCTCGTTGCCATTGGGATTGCATATACATATATCTGCTTGGAACAGAGACGCAAGTATTCTAATGAAAAGTAAAATCGAATATTTTCGTCTTTCAGAAAGGCACTTCCTTTCCTTTAGGTGGCGCTACGGTCTATGGTGGACCAGGGCTGCCCCAGTTTCGCACGCTAAGTTGGTCCATGGTGCGCCACCTGAGTCTCGGTCTTCCTCTACTGCGCTGTCTCTCGGGGGCGAATTCGAAGACACCCGATCTGTATTTATTGGATTTGAAGCTATCCGTAAGGACGAGTACATGTCTTTTCTGGGTCGGATTCTGCCCGTACTCAGATTTGGGACGCATTTTTTCTGATAATAAATTAGAGCTGGAACTTAAAATGAAGCACTTCTTAAATTTTTTGTCCAAATATTATCAATTTTAACTACGATTTGAGAAATGTTGCATTTTTACTTAAATGTTAGTCTTATCAGGCAATCGCAGATAGCTATGCGCACTAAGAAACACATCACAGAGTGAAAAGAAAACTCCTACATTAACCACAGAGTAATAAAGATCACCTAACGACTTTAAAATAATAAAACTGTCAATCATGTGGTCCAGCCAGACTTAAGGTATGGAAAATCTGTTTTATGAAAGTGCAGACAGAGTCTGACATAAACTGAATTTCATGGACCATCTCATCGATAAAACTACTTAACTGCTGTTGATGGAGAATCTGTTGGTTCATAAAGGCTTCATGTACACGACAATCAACTATAAATACAACCAAAGTATCAGTAATGGGATTCTTGTTGGCAAACGCCATGGGGGATCTCCAAATAAGCGCCAATTGAGTATGAGTGAAATTTTTCCAGACATAAAGGCATAGAGCTCACTACCTAGTCGTAAAACTCATAAAAGTTACTTTCGATAACAGGTACGATATAGCAGGTGCGGCCAACGATATTTGATTCAATATTCGCCACTTTATATTTGCCACCCAAATGCAATCGAATTATGGGAAACTTATACCTAGAGTCACAGCAGGGGGATTTGGCCACACCAGCAACATTGTAAAAGCTTTCGCCGCTTGATTGTTTTTCATAAAAAAAATTGTTTTACGAGTAGTTGCCAAACATGTGTGTAACTTACCTTCTGTTTGATGCCCTCTTGGATTTTCCTCTCCAGCTCCCTTCTTTTCTCGAAATCTACCTTCAGTGCTTCTTCATTGTGAGCACGTTCATTTCTAAAAAAAAGAAATTCACCTCATTAGTAGTACTTTTTCCAGACAATTTCAAAAACCCACTTCAAATGCTCGTTCTTTTTTTCTTCATTTTCCAATTCTTTGATGTATTTGATGTGCTCTAACTGTCCATCAAGAATGCCAACCGTCTTATTGGCAATCATTTTCTTTAAATGATTTTCGTATTGCTGTTGCTTTTCTTTTTCCTTTTCTGCCAACATTGAGGCTTCAAACCATATTTTCTCAATTTCCTTTTCCTTCATTTGTAGAGCCCTATTTTCGGCCATTTGCAGAAGTTGAACTTGTTTCGTCTCCTCGGTTATCTTTCTGCTTTCCTTTGGACGAATTTCTTCGCAGTTGATTCTAAAAATGGATATTTAAAACAAGGAATAAGGATTTTTCTAAATTTATTTTACAGTTCTCTTTGGATCTGCTTCAGCTTGAGGAATTCCCTTTCGGCTTCGATTTTTTCAAACTTTGCCGTTGCTACCCAATCTCGGCGTTTTTCCATATTTTCTAAAACACTTGCCCGAAAGAGATTTGCCAGCTCTTCTTCTTGTTGGAGTGCTTCGGTGGTCAACATGGTTTGTAAACTGTAAGGATTAGGATTGATAAGTCATCAGTAAGGTGTATCTGCTACCTTCGATTTATACGCACCATTCCCTTCTTCGGTTCAACTCCACTTTATTTTCTCTGAAAGCTTCTTTAATCTAGAAAGGGATAGTTCTTTGAAAAATAGAGTATTTTTTAGTAATTTTAAAATGACATTTATTGACCTTGAGCTTTATATGCGTTTGCAAATGACGCGAGTCAGTTCTATTCATAAATTCGATGCGATCCATTCCCACTTTCTTACTGACTGTCTTTAAAGAAGAAGAAAAAACCAATTAAAGAACTGTCTTTGGAATTTGTGTTTCACGTTGCTAAGAGCTTGTTGTGGATGCAACAACAAGAGGGTTTTATTCTAACACAAGGAATGCGTCTTTAAGGTTGGAAAATATTCAAGAATAGCAACTAACCAACAAAGACTGCTGTTATGTACGAATACATGTTGTGGTGGCATGGTGAATTTGATAGTTTTGCTATATTTCCTCCTTGGTAGAGGGGAAAGGGAAATCTTCAGACCACCTTTTTGTAAGGAATCGTGTTAACAATACTTTATTATTCAGGCTATGGAAAATAGTTTCAACTCACATCAAACTCGCGAATAGGACACAATGTTTATAGCCCTTGGATTTATAGAATATCTTTAAAAATTGACTACGTATCCCTTGACAACGATTTTAAGTCACTAATGCGACAGTTCTAACTACGTTCTGATAACACTGACAAACAGTGGTTATGTTGCATGAAGTTTTATACATAATTCTTAAAGTATTTGGAAAAGTCCCCCGAAAAGTCCCTAGATTTTGATCTCATCTTTGGAATTGAACTGCCTACCGTCCAAATTGTTTTGGTGAGAGCGGAATAGATGGTAGTCAGAAGGCGCAAAGTCTGGAGAGTACGGTGGGAGCTGCATAACTTCCCAGCCAAATAAATCCAACTTTTGTCTTGTCATTAAAGTTGTGTGTGGTCTGGCGTTGTCATGATGTAAAACAACGCCCTAATGTTCGCCAACTGTGGCTGTTTTTCTTTCACTTCTTCAAAGTGTTTAATGGCATTTATTGCCTGATTGCATAGAAGTAACTCGAAGTAAATGACACCTCGCCAATTCAACCAATTGCTCAACATTACCTTTTTGGGATGCAAATCTTGTTTACGGACCGATTGCGGTGTTTCACCAAGACCGCACCATGACCTCTTACGCCGGTTTGAAGGGGCGGAATACAGCTGGCAATTTCTGCGGACACTGGTGGTGAGACAGGAGACAGTCAATCGACTGTGTAATATTGGCATCATCTATAAGTTTTATCGTATGGTTTTAAATCCTATCTAATAGGTACAAAAAAGTCTTAAGAGTTTTAGATCGGCCCGACTCAAACCAAGGGCGGAACCTAGTGCCCTTAACACATGTCCCTACTTGGTATTACGGAGGACTGTAAGCCCAGTTCAGGCAGCTATTTCCGGGCCCCTATGAATATATGGGTATCTCGTGAGATTAAGTCAATCAATGACAGATGTTCAAGTAAAATATACGAGGCGTTCTGTCCCCTTTTGTCTGAACCCTTACACCAGTTACAGATTATTTGCGAGGTCTATGCATCGCTTAATTGTGAATGCAAGGCCAGCCAAGTAGCAACTACGAGCCACGGATATACCAGAGTTGGAAACTGGAATTACAACTCAAGAATGATAAGACGGCGGACGCCTTTTTAAAGTTAGAAAGATCTACCAATCCTGTGCTTCGTTGACGTCAAGGTTGCTCTTGGTATGTTCCGAGAAAATAACATACTCGTAGTCTGCATAACTTAAGCGCTAACCTATGAATAGTCTCAATCGTTTTATTTGAATACAATGGAAAAAATTATTGACCTACACATTAGAGAAAACACTTGCATTTGCACCCATGTCAATATGCATATCAGAAAGGGAAATCGACAGAAGGAGCTCTGCTTAAGCTGACAGCAGATATTAAAAGCTCCTTCCGAGCTAAGGAAATTGCACTCTCCACGTTTCTGGACATAGAGCGTATCTTTGATAACACTTGATATGAACTCATATCTAAAGCTTTGATTCATAGAAAGATCAACTAACCGACCATAAACTGGATTAAAGCGATGCTAGAGAGCCGGGTAATTACTACTTCATCAGGACCAACATAGGCATCTGTATCAGCCGTAAGAGGCTGCCCACAGGAAGGCATACTTTCGCCTCTCCTGTGGTCCCTGTTCATAGATGACCTGCTCAATCAATTAAGCAACCAAGGCTACAATGTAATTGGTTATGCCGATGACCTAGTCATCATTATACAAAAGTACTCACTGCACGCATGCAAAATGCCCTTAAGATAGTCCTAGACTGGTGCAGATAGAATCTTTCCATTGATCCAAATAATGCTATTATAGTTCCCTTTACAAAAAGGGAACACTTAAACCTAGTTTCAGTTTCACTTAACGACTCAACAGTTGAGTACTCCGATGAGGTCAAATATCTGGGAGTAATCCTGGATAAAAGACTAAATTGGAATTCTCATATAAATACTAACTGGAGTGAAAAGTAACCTCCTTGGGAATGAAAAAAAAATTTTATTTTATTTTATTCAATACAGCCCGCTTTTAGCTTGATACACTTATTGCAGCGAAAAGTAGTTTTCCGAAAGGTCTGTAAAATACTCCTCCGTGGCGTCGATGATTTCCTCGCGTGAGGAGCCATCTATTGAGGTTTGGGAAGAGATAATAGTCCGAGGGAGCCAAATCGGGCGAATAGGGTGGATGCGACAGCAATTGGAGCCGTAAGTCATTGATTTTAGCCGTGGTTGCGATGCTCTTATGCGCCGGCGCATTGTCTTGGAAAAACAATATTTTATTGCGATTCACGTGAAGCCATTTTGCAGCGATTTCGGTCTTCAATTGCTCCAATAATGCACAGTAATATTCGCTGTTGATGGTTTTTCCTTTTTCGAGGTAGTCCACGAAGAGTATGCCATGACAATCCCAGAAAACCGACGCCATAACCTTTTCGACCCATTGAGCCTCCCTCGGCCGCGTCGGTGCACTCGTGTCGGCTTCAGTCCATTACCGGGCACTCATTCTGTTCTCTGGTGTGTAATAGTGGATCCAGGTTTCATCAAGAGTTACCGTTTGGTAAAAACGCCAAAAGTCGACCCGATTCCGCATCAGCAAGTCCAAACACTCTTTCGAAGTGCTCTCGCGTTCGTGTTTTTAGTCAGGAGTGAGCATGCGCGGCACTCAGCGGCAGGATAAATTTTTCATATGCAGAACATTTCCCAAAATATGGCTAATCTTTGTGGTATCTGCTTGCTCGCGCACCTTCACTTTCCGGTCAACCAACACCATTTCATGAATTTTTTTGACATTGTCCTCTGTAACCGCTTTGGAGGGCTTGATCAGTAGTGGAGTTGCGGCCACCACGAAACTATCGAAACCAATATTTGACGGTGTAATCTGACGGAGCATTAGCCCCATAATATTTATCCAACTTTTGTTTCTGTTTCAACGATGCAAGTGCCGTTCATGGATAATGGCTGGGTATTTGAATTTCGCTTAAGCGACAGCAGACAGCATTGTGCTTTGGAAGCATTAAATTCCACTCTGTTAGTAGTTCCCCAATTGGTTACGCTGTTTATATCGGAATTTAATGAGCTTAACATACGCTGCCGTGCCCATTCTACAGCCGAAGAGCAGGGACGTGAGTCCGGAAACGAATATGAAAAGCAGAGAGTACTGTCATCAGCAAAGGAGTCAATTGGATTAGAAGAAGCAGACAAGGGATTATTGATGAAAATCAAAAAGAGTGTCGGGCACAGAACGGAGCCCTAGGGCACACCAGCATTTATTTTGTGAATATCAGACTTGAAACCATCCAAGAGTCGTCGATCCAAATTGCACGCATTTTCGATAAAAGAGCCTGATGCCAAACTCTGTCAAATGCCTTAGAAATATTAAGTGCAACTATCTTGCTTTCGCCTTGGAACTTTGGTTCCACATGCCAATCACCAGTAGACCTGTTGCTACAAAAACCGTACTCCCGATCATTAAGAAGTTTTCATGTTTCGAGATATTTCATGACCTGGCGGTTTATCAGCGTTTCCACGACCCTGGAAAGAAGGAACGTAAGTGCAATGGGCCTGTAAGAGGAGTGAGAAGAAGATTCGCCTTTTTTTAGGAACAGGCTAAACAATTTAGCAAGAAATCGTTGAAAAACCTCATGCAACAGAAAAAAAAGTAGCACCTCAGCAACTTAACATCAATCGTACCAGTAAAAGGTGAATATTGTGTAAACGTCTTAAATTTTTCGCTTACGAGGTCCAATAAACTCAGTAATTGAAGCAAAATGGCCACCAGCTTCGTTATCAATTTTTTTGTATGGGCTTTGGAGCAGCTCGAATTTGACGACAATCTTGCTTAAAAAATCATCTTTTCGGATAAGGCGCAATTTTCATTTCAGCGGCTACATAAACAAGCAAAATTGCCATATTTTGGGGCTCGGAAAATCAACACCTAGCATAGAGAAGCTAATACCTTCTGATTTTTTATGGTCAGAAAATTGCGAATTCAGACTTTAGAGAGTTTTGTTTCCAGCAAGTGCTACAAAAGTCGTCCAACAATCTATTTTTTGCACATAAAGTCAAATAATCGTTTAATCAGTCGTTTTGGTGATGTTGCCTGGCAGGCACGAAACTGCGATTTGACGCCGCTGGACGTTTTTTGTAGGCTGATCAAGAATAATATTGATCAAACAATATTGAAATATTTTCGTAAGGTATAAGAGACGTTTTGTTCCCTTTTGTTTAAGCCCTTACAGCCACAACCAAATCTGTTGCGTGCTCGATTCATCGCTTAGTTGTCGAATTAAGAAGTGAATGCAAGGCCAGCCAAGTAGCTACTAAGAGCCACAGATGTGTTACTGTTGGAAAGTGGAATAACAACTCAAGAATGATGAAACGGAGGACGACTATCTCTGCTCTGTTAGCATCTAGGATGCTCTAGGCGTTCTATGAAAAAGAGAAAATAAAAACCTAGCTCCTGTTTAATTATTTTTAGAAAGCTACGAGTACACCAAAAACAGAATCCGAGTAAAAGAACTTAGTACAAAATTAGGAAATTCCCATAGGTATGACCAACATAAAAATGTTGTCAAATCTATTCCATAAATAAACGGATTTAGCCTTTTATAAATTGTTAATTTTGAAGTAGCAGCAAGATATGCAGAGCAATATTCTATAACGCTCATTTAGAATGATTTGCACCCTATTGCATGGAATATTTTTTCGTTTGCAAAGTCATTTCTGCACGTTAATAGCGCAGGCATTCACATAAACACAATTAAATTCTGACATATTGGCACCCAATTAATGGACCATCAAAATACTCATAAAATTTTGTAACGATTGACCTCAAACACGAAGACAAGATCCAAGGCTTGCAATTCATTTCCCATACATATCCTACCTTGTATGTATCCGTAAGCTTCGTGTATGTCTAACATAAATCGCCTCACGATTCTCGTGTACTCATATACGTGTCTACATTCTCGTATTTCTGATCGTTTACTTGAAGAACGAATGTCAAGCATGCACAAGCCGAAAGTTGGGTTCATAAATTTTGGCCTAATGATGGCTCACATAATGTATCCTCCTACTTAGTTGGCCCAAACGTTAAACTTGAAAACGTTTCGGATTTGCAATAGCAATTTGAATGCAAATTTCAGCGGTGCTCGTGTAGTGGGACCATTTAAAGTTGTCCTTATCAAAGTGGGCTATCACTGCTAACAGGTGTTTATGATACGTACACAGACACAATTCACTCTCAAGATTTGCAAGCTTATGACTTAATTCTGTCCGGCTACAAGATGCATTTTCAATAAGACCGGTATCGGTATCGGTACCGGTAGCCGGTCCTCACTAGCCAGGCTGGTCTCCACCAGGTTTTTTTTTTGTCCAAAGACTGAGAAATGGAATACTTAAATTGATTTTTCCAATAAGGTTATTAATGAGCGACTCAGAAAGATACCCGCTGGCTTATTCAATCTTCCGCACTCATGGCTCAGACGTCCCCAAGTCGTACCCATTAGATGATGACTTGTGGTGATTTCGGAAGCGCAAAGATACAACTATTCGTACGAATATTTGCATACGAGTGCAGCCTCGTGTGTACTGGTGGTGGTCTTACGTAGCTGGTTCTAAGTGTTTAATGGAAATGTATGCATGAGATCCGACGATAAAGATGTCATAAGTTTATTTTCCCATTAGAATACAGGCACGGATGCAGCAGGCGGAGAAGCATTCATCTCTGGACAATCTCATCACAGTGACACTGGTTGACGTCGGAGTTTTATTGGGCAATAAAAGATAATTGCTTTGATTTGGCCAGCAATTTTAATTTCTTTTATTTTTTCCCATTTACATCTCGTTTTCCTTTTCAAGGAGAATTCCGGTGAAAGCGTGTAATGGGATAAACATTTTATTATAGCGGAGGGTAATAAGTGGCGCAATGCACAAAAACGAACAGAGGTTAAAATAATGAAATTTCTTTGGCATTTAATTTTGAATTAGTTTAATTCGATGTGGAGGTAAATTTGCTTTGAATTTGGGGATTCATTGGAGGGAGATACGGATGTGAGTATTTTTAGATGGCAGAGAATTCGAATTCGTTTTATGACATCAGTTTTCGATTCGGAGGCGATATGGGGTGTCAGTTTTATTACAACATAGAGAGAACACACACTGCGGCCAACCTTCGGAAGCGCGTGATAAACGGATTATTGTAAAATGTCATAAAAATTGTTAGCCGCTAGTGAAATCATAAAAAAACCATTTGATTATTTGATACGGAAAATTAAGACATCTGAGGAAATCATAAAAGAAAATCTAAAAGTGTGGAGAGGGTTGTAAATCAGCGTAAAGTGCTTCACCATTGCGTGATGAAGAAATTGCAATCATCTGTCAGGCTTTAGTTTCTAAAATGTGTTCTTTCGTAGGTCATTTCAAACTAGGCTTATGGTTTCAATTTGATTTTCAACAACTAGTGTTCTGAGGAGCATATCATTGATTCGGGTAAAACATACATGTGTTGTTGATTTTCTGCCGAAATATTTCTCCGATTTTGTTGATTCTCTTATTACTTTTCTTAGTTGTGGCCCCAGAAGGTGTCAAATATGTATAGGTAAATATTTCTTCTTCTTTAAGTGGCGCTACAGTCCGGGGTGGACCTGGACCTCAGTCAACAAGCGTCTCCAGCCAGCTCGATCCCTGGCTAGCTGCCTCCAGTTTCGCACGCTAAGTTGGCGGAGGTCCCCTTCCACTTGCGTGCGCCATCTGAGTCTTGGCCTTCCTCTACTGCGCTGTCTCTCGGGAGCGGATTCGAAGGCTTTTCGGACCGGAGCATTGGTGTCCATACACTCTACATGACCCAGCCATCTCAGTCTTTGGATCGTCACTCATCTGGTTAGGTCGATGTCGCTGTACAGTCCGTAGAGTTCGTTGTTGTATCTCCTCCTCCACTCACCGTCAATGCAGACGGGACCAAAGATTGCCCGAAGAATTTTTCTCTCGAAGCAAATAATAACACCCTCATCCATTTTTGATAATGTCCATGCCTCTGCGCCATAGAGTAGGACCGGGACTATTAAGGTCTTTAAATGGGTGACTTTTGTTGTCCGAGAGAGGGCTTCGCTACTCAACTGCCTCCTTAGCCCAAAGAAACAGCGGTTGCCAAGAATTATGCTCCGTTGTCTGTACTTATAGCGGAGCCTCCGTAGACAACGATTAGTATAAGGCCTCATAGAAGTAGCATCTTCCGACAGGTGCTGGATCTTTAAATAACGAGAATGAGCCTCTGCAGCCGAACATCTTGCAGCTGAAGCCCTACTTCACGCCTCCCGTGGTGCCATCTGGGTATCACTAGAGATTGCGAAGTGAAGAGGATCAATGGCTAGTTTCCTGCCCCATAAATCAGGATTAGTGTCGGAAAAACAAAACAAGACCTTAGCCGGGCTACTCCGACATATTTGGAGCTCAGGCCGGTAAGGATTTCCAGGACTTAGTCAGGGTCTTGGAAAAGAGATGATGGCGGACGAGCCCTATATGGGCCAACGGCAGCGCTCATATCCCGGAACGGGTTATTGGCTTCGGTGTAACCGTCCCCTCGTCCTAGGGGCATTAAGAATGGAACTGGTCCTCCAGGTTGGAGGTTGTGCCGCCGGGGTAACTGCCCGGCCATTTAAAAAAACAAGAAGTTACGAAGAATCAACAAGCCTCGGAAATGGACGGATCTACTGTCGACAACCCACGCAAACGATTTAAGGACAATGAGCTTCGGATATGCACGTGGAATGTTAGATCCCTTAATAGACCACGTGCAGCCGAACAACTAGCAGAGGCCCCAGACTGCTGCAAAGCAGACATAACCGCCATTGAAGAAATGTGATAGGATGGGCCGGACAAAAAGAAGATGAAAAACTGCGACATCTACTATGGAAATTGCTATCGACGGCAAAAGCAGCGCTTATTTGGATGCAAATTTGTTGTCGGAGGCAGACTAAGACAAGAAGTCCTCAGCTTCCGGCATGTGAGCGAGCGCCTTGTAGCAATCCGCATCAAGGCTAAATTCGCCAACATTAGCCTTATATGCGCGCAGAGGAGAAAGATGACGACACCAAGGATGCCTTCTACGAGCTCCTTAACAAGACCTACGAGCAATGCCCTAGCTATGACATTAAAGTTGTCCTCGATGATTTTAATGCAAAGCTAGGAAGAGAGGGTATCTTTGGTGGAACAATCGGAAAATATAGCCTGCACAACACCACCTCCGATAACGGATTCAGGCTAATCGACTTTGCGGCGGGGCGAAACATTGTCGTGGCTAGCACGCGGTTCCCACATCACGACATACACAAGGGGACTTGGAGAACTCCTGATCAATCAACAGTCAACCAGATTGATCACATTGCGATCGACGCAAGACACTCCTCCAGCATTATGGATGTCCGTACGTTCCGAGGAGCCAACATCGGCTCGTTGTAGCCAAGGTACGGTTGCGGATTTCCCAAACTACGCCAAGACAAACTAATGCTGTGAGAAAATTCGACGTCAGACGGCTACAATCGTAAGAGATCGCCAAGTCCTTTTCCGATCGAGTGTCTCTTAATCTCTTAAGAGGTCCAATGCCGCCAGCATCAAGCATCGAAGACCATTGGAAACACTGCCAAAACGCCATCAGAGATGCCGCTTCTGATGTCCTGGTTTCACTCGTCTACCACAACGAAACCCCTGGTTCGATGATGAATGCCGGCAAGCACATGCAGCCAAGCAAGATGCATATAACGCGGCGCTGCTTAGTAAGATCAGAGCTGCTTATGAGCTCTATGAGCGGAAGAGGAGAGACGAACACCGGCTTCTCAGGAGGAAGAAGAAAGAGCATGAGAAGAGCGCGATCGAGGAAATTGAGAGATGCTATTTCAGAAATGAGGTTCGGAAGTTTCAGCAAAAGGTAAAAATAACATGCCACGGAAACAAACCCCGAACCGAAGCCTGTAGAGATGAACAAGGGAACATCGTAGTAGAATCGCAGTCGATGCTGAGGATTTGGAAAGATCATTTCTGCAGATTGTATAACGGCGATGAGGGACCAAATACCGCTGTCAGGCAGAATCAACCTTTCAACCTGGACGATGATGACCAACAATTCCGTCCACCCGACCTGGATGAAGTGAAGATAGCCATATCGAAGCTTAAGTCCAACAAAGCTGCTGGAGCGGATGGCCTGACTGCCGAGCTCTTCAAAGCGGCAGGCTATGACTTGGTAAGGAGCATACACCAAGTCATCTGTAAAATGTGCAATGTCTAGTTTCGGGATCCCTGCCAAACTCGTCCGTCTGTGCAGGATGACGATGGAGAATGCAGTGCTTAACTACCTCAAAGTTATATTTGTTGAGGGTGATGAACTGCCCGGGACTTCGGTGTTGGTTGTCCTTTTTGCTTGACAGCATATACTTGGTCTTGCCCTCGTGACCGCTAAAACCATTTTCGCCGCTTCCGTCTCAATACTCGCGAAAGCGCCACTGACATCACGCTGCTTTTTCCCAATTATCTCAATATCGTCGGCGTATGCGAGTAGGTTGACGGACTTGTGAAAGATAGTGCCTCGTTCACATATTTATCAAAAAAAAATTAGTCGACATGGACCAATAGTAGTTTCCATTGACTGCAACCGACACGTTGATATCACCTCGGTGGGAAGTCTAATATCCGGTATATTCAAATATTTCAGGGTGTGGTCCATGTGAAATTTAAAAGGTTGAGGGCCAGATAAGTTAAATTGTTGGAGGAGATTTCGACAATTTCATTTATTTACTATCGAAGCCAGAGCAGCATAGAATATGGTGTATGGATATAGGTTGATACTCCTTAGAGAACCTTATAATTTTTGATTTAGATGATGCATTTATTATTAAAACTTTGTTCAAATAACTTTGAGGATCGTTGCAGACTACGCTAACGTTCCCTAAATGTGTCTCTCAATATCTACATTTTTTTGTTGAATAGACCCTAAGATACTTACATGTATTCAACTTCCTATATTTTGGCTGTAACAGTGCGATTATTGTTCCTGGGGCCAGCATACCTGCTTACTAGATATCTTCAGATTGGGCTCCAGATAAGTAAGATTCATCTTACAACCCAGTATTACTCAATACAAAGTCTAGAAAGTTCCCTAAGCTCCACAAAGCTCTTTTGTTTCAGCATACTTGTTTTGGTGACTTGTCGGAACCTATACAGTATAACCAAGTTAGTTTAAATAATACAGCGTTTTGGTCTACTATGTCGAATTCCGAAGTTTAGCCATGACATAGTAAAAAGGTGAACAGTGGGTTTAATAGTTCCCTAAAAAAGTCCTAGGAGGACCTTGAATCTTCGAACTTTGTGAAAAAGTTAGCGCTATTTAGTTTGCGAATACTACCAACCTACTGAATTTTTGCCATATGCAAATAGTTGGATAGGTTTAATAGGTTCGTTGATTTAGTAACATTATATTAAACTTGACTTCCTACACAGTTAAAACTTAGTCACCAGCTTGTTTGTAGTTATTTTTAAGACTCAACGCTAAATAGATTTTTATTTTAATTACTTACATCAATAGTTTTAATCACATAGCAATTTTCTTAATAAAAAAACATGAATTCTGAATTAAAATTCATAAAGCTGATAATGACCTTGCCACGGCAATTATCCTAACAACTTGATAGAAAACTTTGTAGTCTTCTTCAGACGATTGCATTTCAACTAGCTCTTCAGTACTGCTGAATACACTCCAAGAGTAATATCACTCACGGGCAAATGTTTTTAATAACCGCGATTTTGTTCATGTTAACCATTTTAATGTGTGTAGTGATTGGGAATTGTTATCCCACTAGTGATACTGAAGAAATTACGAGTTCCACTACCATGGAATATTCAATAGATAACACAACATCAACAATTAACAAGTCTATTCCGAGGATAGGACTCTTTACACTAAAATCTCTAACTGGTTAAAGTTATAAGCAAGAGTCAAAAATTAAAGAAGTTGCGTTATAATAAAAAATGTTGCTACAAGAAATATAAAGAAAAATTTCTAAGAACGAATTTGTTTATATTGGATATCAAGATCAAGGATTTAATTGGAGAGAAAGTTTTTTAACCTTTAGTGGCGGGGTACTAAGAATCTGCTTCTCGGAACTCTGATGAGGTTCTTTAATCTTGTGTGTACCAGTACTTGGCGGCTCTGAGGTGAATTTCTTGATTTTATTCTCGATCGCTTCCAGTTGTGGAAGTTTGTCGCAGCTTTACCAAACAATTTAAATTACAAACCGATGAAATCAATTCATATTCAACTACCTACAGCTGCTATTGATACTTCTCACAACTCTGTGCTACCTGCAGAAAATCTTGTTCCAAAGACAAACAGTTTCGGACAGAAATTTTTTTCATTGAACATTGAACAGTCTTCCGTTCTGAACCAAAAGTTGAGCCAACAGATGGTTTGAGTTGTGGTTTTCAATTATTCTCATTTACTGATCGGTTGCGGTTGACCTTTTCGACAAATGTCATACAATCCTTAGTCATTTTAGTCATAGATTCATTTACCATACAACAAAGCATTTTTCTTTTTCAATTTTAGTACGAAAATGCGCTATCTGTAAAAGTAACATCTCGTAAAATTCGTGAATTTTTCTCTTAACATAATCGCCCTGGAGAGTCCAGAATTCCAGCAATGGTGAAGAACTTGGTTCGGTATCGGATTAAACGCCATATCGCCATGCTCGGCCTGTACTTACTATACGCCAAAACATCACCACTATGAGCGAAAAATCCAAATTACACAACAAATGAAGCCTTTGGATCATCTAAGACGTCGCAGTTTTGTCAACTGGATGCTGGATCGCCAGGACAATTTGTCAACAAATTTGGTCTTTTCCGATGAAGCCCCTTTTTGGATGGATGGGTACGTAAATAAACAAAATTATCATTTTTCGGACGGTCGCTTGCAACAGAAGCTGTGGTGGTTACATGAACGATGTTGTGATTAAAAGAAGCGAGTCCTACTTCTTTTATTAATTTAAATTGGAACATAATGCAACTCTGGCACCGAAAAACATGAACGACGCACTTAAGGATGTAGCTACATCTATTTCAAATAGGAAAAGTACAATAACTCAAAAAGTGGGTTCCCCATGTACGGAATGAGGCACAAAAACTACACCGTTTAGAAATCTGTGCATCGCTGAGCTAAAGGAACCAAAATGAACCGTTTTTTGCTCTGTATAATCACGTGTGGATTTTGAGTAACAACCGTAAAAAATCTAGGCAGTGGTTGAATGCAGAAGAAAACCCGGAACACACTTCTAGAAAAGGGTATGGCGACAGTCTGATGGACATCGAAAGGACCAATTTACTTTTGATTTCTCTAACCAGGGGAAACGATAAATGCAGTCAAATATTTTGAGGACAAAGTGCAGGCGAAATTGGCTGAAAAGGAAACTGCGTTGCCAAATAAGTATGGTCCGATCCTGTTGCACGAATATGCTAGACCCCATACATCCCATGTAACCTTGCAAAAACCTGCTGCAGTCGAGATTTAATCCGTATCCAACGTACTCCTGTGATGTTTCTAACAGACTATCACCTTTTCCGCAATCTGAAGTCATTTTGTTGGCAGATGGTATTCCGAAACCGAACAGAAGTCGTAAAAGCTTTTGAAAACTTTATAATGTCCTAGAATTACGTTGGAACAAAGTTGTAGATGCTAACCGTTTGTATTTTGACTAAATTTATATGTATCTAATAAAAAAAAATGGATTTAAATTTTTGCCCTAAGATTAGACATTCCATGTACAACTTAATATATTTCTGTGGATGTGTTGGCTTCCAAAGTTACGCTAGAGGCTTATTCTCACTTTTAAAATATAGTTTTACATATTGAGGTACCCATTGAGCTGAAAATAATCTTCATCACTAAACATACGAGTAATTTTTCAACAAAAGATCAATATCATCTTATGATGCATGATCTAGCGACGTACCAATTGAACCCTGTTAGAGATAAAGGCAAGATTCGTCCCAAAACGTTTCAAGTTTTTAACGTACAAAGCAAAAGCTCCTGAACTGGTAAACGGGTCTTCATTGGCACTTTTTTAAAAAATTTTACACTTTATCTAAATAATCTGTTATACTTAAGTAAACATCCTTTAGTTGCATAATATTAAAGTAATCATGATAAGGCATCAATCACATAGTCTAAGCTGTCTTTTTGATTAACAGTCTCGGTGAAATTGCTTACGATGCTGTGAGGTCTAGATTTCCATAGACGCACTTTGCTGCATGCAGTAAATAGTTGAACTCTTTAATGGTTGCTCGGATTATTCAGACATCTTGTTTCAATTACGAAATATGTTCTTAATTCGGTGTTTATATATTTTGGTCAGCAAACTGCGTATTTCTTTGTCTATCCGTAATGTTCATTAATTTTTATCTGCATTTTCTAAACTTGTCCTATTTTTCGCGTAAATTTCGTGGAGGAGCTCATAAAAGCGTTGATAACATCTACAATACCACCTTGATCAAAAATTTGCCGTGTGGCGCTCCCATTGCTCCGATTTGAGTTCTGTTTGTTAAGTTTGTTAAGTTGGTACATCCGTTATTGATATCCCCTCTAAATCTTAGCGTCATAGATTGACATTTGCAAAAGTTACGTAGCCAAGAGTACATCTATCTATGTGTGTGTTTTTACAATTTTAGAAATGAATTTAAATTTGCAACGACGAACTTGTATTCAATTTAGCGTAAAAAACGGATTTAATGGTCCGCGAACATTGGAAATGTTGGAAACGTATTTCGGCAACAATTCTCTAAAGAAAACGGTCGTTTACCAGTGGCACGAGCAGTTCAAAAGTGGGCGTGAGTCAATCGAAGATGACGAACGCAGTAGCAGACCATCGACACCGAAATCCGACGAAAACAGTGATGAAGTAAAAGAAATGTTGGTCAGTAACAGCAAATTAACCATCAGAGAGATAGCGGAGAACTTGGACATTGCGTATGGATCCGTCCAAGACATTTTGGTTAATGATTTGGATTTCCGTCGTGTAGCAGCAAAGTTGGTGCCAAAAGACCTCAATTTCATGCAAAACAGAGACCGTGTTGACGTCGCAAAAAAGATGATTTGCGAGGCTGTATCCGATCCCACACTCATCAAAAGGATCATTACTGGAGACGAGACATGTTTTTATGAGTACGACACGCAATCCAAATTAGGCAAGTAAATGGTGTTCACCAAATGAGCCGAGACAAAAAAAACCACGTCGTTTTCAGTCAAAAAAGAAGGCAATGCTCACTGTTTTCATGGATTACAACGGTGTAGGGCATCATGAATTTTCGCCAGAAGGCCAGACAGTAAACAAAGGGTATTATTTGGGCGTTATGGGATGTTTGCGATAAGTAATTCGCCGAAAGAGACCAGATTTTTCGGACAGAAATCTCGTGGATTTTGCACCATGATAACGCACCGTCGCACAGTGCCATCATTATTCGTAATTTTTTGACGAAAAATGCAACAAATACCATCCAACAACCACTGAATTCACCTGATTTGGCTCCCTGTGATTTCTTTCTGTTCAATCGAGGTAGAAAACTACTACGGGGAACGCGTTTCAGCAGCCGAGAGGAAGAAATGGAAAAATCGGAGGAAGCACTGATGGACATACCGAAAACCGAATATAAAAAATGTTTCGAGGATTGGATCGAGCGCTGGCATAAGTGTGTTGCAGTCGATGGGGATTACTTTGAATGGGACAATATAGATTTAGATGTATAAACTTGTATTTTTAATTTTATGAATGAATTCCGGGAACTCAAGGTGGTATGCCTATGGCGGAAATTTTTTAGAATTTATCATATTTAAATAACTTGCTCTCCTGCTGAAAACTCAAAACTTATTCCCCTAATTTGGCCCAAATAGATTCAACATTCATTGTAGTACACGTCAAAGTATTCATCCTATAGGACCAAACACTGTTTGAGGACTCCTTGGGCCAGAGAACTTAGATATTTTGAAGTTAGCTAGCGCAATCACTTCTTCAACACCATGACCAGTCCTGAAAATTTCAATAAAACCAACTCCAATTATACGTACGAAAGATACACTTATCTCCATCTCCCGGATTTCCGTACCACATGTTGCACATGTCGTCTTTCGATCGATTTTCGGCTCAATGCATTGACCTTGCATAGAAATGCCAATTGACGCAAATCTATCTGAGCTCTGTGCTGCAAAAATACGCAGTCGGAAAGGAGAACAACCGTATACTTCAATCTGACTTTTTAAACGAAAATCTACGTAATCCTGATGAAAATAAAACATGTTGGGATTGTCCATAAACTTGCCATGGGGCTAGCTCTAAGTAGTGCATTTTGCTAGCTGAATCAAGACACACTAGATCGACACATAAGATAGTATGAAAAACCTCCGTCACGGTCACAGAAAGTAAGTCCATCCTTAATCAAGGTACCAAACACAGAAGAAATTTTCTAAAGCATCCGACAATTCCTTATCCTAAACCCAATCCAAACGACTAAATAGTTTTCTTAGTTTGTATGATTTCGTGCTTTCGTGTTTTAAAAGAAAAGAGATCAACATAACTGGAAATAAAAATCACCATTGTTGCATCTTATTTTAGGTACACAGTGTGCTCTTAAGCTTCACGTTGGACGCATAAAAAAATTGGAATCAATAGGAAGTATGTCTTTTTACTCCAGCAATAAATCTGCAAAAGAATCTTCAAGGGCAACCAAGTGTCAGCGAAATGTTCGCACAAGTATGTGCCAAGGCTCCAATGAACTCGTAATTCTCCTTTTTCTATACCGTCACCATGATTTAGCTATATTTTGAAATTATTTCAGTAAATTGTATGCAAATTTGAAGATCACCACTCGTTCAGTTCGATTCTATCACCTCATAAAATGCATACCATTTCAAGGGGCATCCAAGTCCTCACGATCACGTAGATTCAATTGAAAACTTCAATCGCGATAAATCCACTTAATGTTAATCGAATGAAAATAATCGCAGCGGTCAAGTGGTGCTGAGGAGCTCTCTCCATCGCTTCACCCGACAAAAGGAGTAAATGAAATTTTATTGATGCAGATACAATCACAGAACACGATTCGTCGCAATGAGGGGGCATATATTTTCCAATTGTTGCATTGCCACTCTATAGAGGCATCTGCACTAAACTGAAGTGTTTGACTCAGGGCACAATTTAGACCTCTCGCGGTAACGCCTAAACTCGCCCCAAGCGGCGCCAAAGGCTCATCATAAAAGCCACACAAACTCTCGCTGGTCATCCACTTGCCTAGGCTGTTCCCACATTTGTGGAATTTATCAGACACAATTAGGATTTTATTTGTTGTTGCTGTTGTTGCTGTGATTGTTGTCTTTGTTGTTTTTTAGGCCTAAATGACTCCAGGCAATTGTTGTTTTAAAACGGCTGATTGGAGCTAATGTCTTTTCTGAGGTGCGCCTGGAATAAACATTCAGTGCGACTGCATGTGTCTTATAGACGTAAAAATGTTGTAGAATGCAATGACGAGGTCGTTTGTAAGGTGTTTTGTGCATAACAAATGTTTGGTGTCGGAAAGTTGAAAAGTTGACGCTTGCACTTGTGCGTGTTTTACATATGTCAAAGCTTGAAGATTAATACCAGTTGCACAACTTTAGATGGATGAGGTATCAACTTGGACAATGCGGTGAAAAGAAATTCTTTACAATAAAAAAAAAATAAAGCGGGTGAAGACTTTATTGGAATCCACAAATATTTTCGATGTCGAAATGAGGTACAAAATGATGTATCATGTTTCTGTCATCTACGACAACATGTTGAAATTTGCGGCTTTGTGGTTAAACCACTTCCTTGAGTGTTCCAATACTCACGTAATACTTTAAACTAATAATCGGTAAGCCGCTAGTTAACACATTTTCTTCCACCAACCTGACACATTGAATTAGTCCACTTTAATCGACTGTTCTCACTCCAGGCTATCTCTACTCTAATCCCAATCCATGTGCGTTAAGCAGAAAAAAAATTTGATTCAACATACTTCACAACCACAAATCAACAACTGCACCTGCATCGATGTGACTTTCAATCTAATCGGCCGGCCGGAATAGCCTAACTGGTTTCCAATCCGCAAAGCATCTGGGATTCCATTGATGCCGCAAAAATTGTCTGTAAAAGTGCCGACTTCATCAGCAAGAGACGAAGATAAACACTCCATTCCAGTGACTGCTTCTTCATCCATTACCACCTGTGGCTTCTATTAATCTTAATACGCTGCAAGAGTTGAAAAGCAAATACTGGCTTCCGTACCTCCCGCCTCCCTCAACTCAAGAGTCCAGTGATAGTACCTGATTTACACTCCTGTCTATTTGACAGATGATAACTGAGTGCATGTTTAACATACTCGCACTCGTAGTCTCACTCGTATGCGTGTGTCGTGTGGCTCGATGATGCTTGCTTTGCATATGAGGCACTCGCATTGACTTTTATTCACATTCATATCTACTCGTATTTGTAGAAGGCTTCGCGGCCTTCAGCTGAGGTTATTTGTTGTGGCGAATCTGGAGGAAATTTATGAGATAATCGCGGATACAATTGTTGTGCACAAGTGCAACACGAGTGAGTAAATTTACTTAACTGGCAGTAACCTTTAGAATACAATGCTCACTGCTTATTGCTAGTGATACGTACAACATACGATAGTGTGGCTTGGATACCAATGACGGGTGGTACCCACAGCAGCGGTACTCCAGACTTAAAAGGTGTTACATGGCATAGTGGCCAAGTTGAACTTTAATTTTGTACTGAGTCGATTTCTGCTCCAGGCAGTTTGAAATTGAATTGCATGAAGGCTGGGATAGGCTGTTTTGGCTTTTTAAGGTGAATATTGCAAATTGGATATCAGATGGTCAGTAGGGGGCATAGTACAATATCCATACAAATATGTTTGTAGCACAACTTTCCCTGTCGGCTTTACAATGCTGGGAAGATCTCTTTAGTTTCAATAAAGAAAACACTTTATTTTAGAGGACTATGGCTATACAAAACACTTTAATGTACTGTTCAAGTTCAGGTTTGAATAGACGGCGATATGATTTATGACATTGGCCCTTCACAATTATAAAGGCAAGATGTAGGGAAGTACGAGTATATAAGAAATTGAAGGTTAAACTATAGCAATGCCCCAAAAACCAATTGCGTTTCTTTGATTTTTTTTCTCTAAAAACACCTTGTCAAAATGCTGTTTGATCAGGTCTTTGAAGCAATTAAATTAACTTGAAATCTGAAAGCGCAAGATATATGGTGAATGTGCAGGGTATTGCATTGTCGTGGTAAGACCCCACTCCCTTACGAGTGAGCGAGCGATTTCATTACTTATTTTCGTTTCTTGTTCATTGGAAGCAGCTCATAGAAGACTGGCCCCTTACAATCCCACCAGACTGCATCACGTTCTTTTGATGGATGTTCACCTTTGCTTGCTTTTCCGATGCTTCATTTCGCCTACTCTAACTTATTTTTGGCTGAAATTATTGTAGTTCGCGGTTATACTGTTCAAGAACCAATTGTTTTCTTTGGGTTTCATGGGCTGACAGTAGACGTTCATGCGCTATGAATTTCTTTGAGCTTAAGTACCATGTATTTAAGAAGCTTAGGGTATTTAAATAGATTTTAACGCATCCAATGGACACTTTTATCGTGGTAGCATGCTCTGGAATCGTTGAATGCTTATTTGCTTCCACCAATACTTTGATTTTAACGTCGTTGATCTCAAAACACCTACAGGGTCGGTGAGCGCTTCCAACTGGTGTGGTGTGGTGCGCTGACATTTATACCGTGAAATTTACGAGACTTTTCCCATGCCGCAGTAGTTTTCTTTGCTTTAAAACTAGGCAGGTGGATATAGAAGTAACCGGTAAGCGCTTGTATAACCGGCTGCTGTCATATATCCAGAGTTACTGACTCTTGGCTGCTTTGAGAGGAAAATTCTTCAAGTGATTTTCGGTCCCGTCTGCATCGACGATGAGTGAAGGAGGATATACAACGACGAACTGTATGGACTGTACAGCGACATCGACCTAGCCAGAAGAGTGAAGATCCAACGACTAAGATGGCTGGGTCATGTAGAGCGGATGAATACCAATCCTCCGGTCCTAAAAGTCTTCGAATCCGCTCCCGAGGGACAGCGCAGTAGAGGAAGGCCAAGAATCAGGTGGCGCACGCAAGTGGAAAGGGACCTCAGCCAACTTAGCGTGCGAAACTGGAGGCAGCTAGCCAGGGATCGAGCTGGCTGGAGAAGCTTGTTGATTGAGGGCCAGGTCACCCCGAACTGTAGCGCCACCTAAAGTAAGTAAAGATTTACTGGCTCCACTAAATTTGGCCTCGAAACAATACCTGAAAGGTTCTGTCCTCTAGGACTAGAGACACATGAAACCTACTTCAGCAATCAAAGGTTGGTGAACCTAATCTGAATGATCTAGTAGGAAGCTGACTGGTCTGGTTCAAGGCATCACAATTCATTTTCCCATGTAATGTCTTAAATATTATCCTAGTTAAGAAACTTCTTTGAACTAAGCACTTTGTCCTGGCGAGGCCACCGGTAAATAAGTTTATCACATACCCCAGTTGTTTGGTTACATAAGCTATCATGGAAATATGTTACTGCTACCACCACCAGACTCCAAAAAATCATGACTTTCACCTGGTATTTGTATCTTTCGTGCCACCCAAGGCTCACCATAAGTCGCAGTGGTGAATTAACTTTCTGTTTAAAATCAAATGATCCTTGGCATAAAACGTTATGGAAATCGAATGACTTTTCATGCTGACTGTTTTATGGATAAACTAGCGACCCGCCCCGGCTTCGCACGAGTGTAATTTAGAAAACAGAAGACGTAATGAATGTGAAGTACTGCCTTTGGTTATAGAATTTCTTTATAAACAATGTTTGTAGCTGTATTTTGGTTACACAATACGAACAAATTTGGTTGACCTTGTGAATTGTTAATTGTAATTGAAAATGACAATCTTTTTTGGAAATTGCAATCTTTTAAATTGGAATGCAAGATCCATTGGTACGAGTATCAATGGAATCCGGGGAATCAACACGGTTTATTCAAGCTCTCTCCTTGAGCCAAGTTATAGTCGTAAAACTTTTGTTATTAATTCTGGATAAATGTTGTTGACCAATTCTTGAAGATCATTTACTAAAATGCAAAGATTTTGAACTAGATAAATTCTCCTATTTTTTGTGACATCTGTCCATTTCCTATTTTGAGCAGCAACTCTGAAAAATGCCGGTTTTCGTGTGCTGACATCGTCACTCTCATATTTTTTTTGAGTTCTAATCTATTCACACACGGCCAGCGAAACGATCTTTTCAATGAAGCATTGATTTCATCAGCACGTGTTCCTCTTGTTACCACTGGCAAGATTTGCCAAAAGTCACCAGAGAACAATATCGTGCATCCACTCATGGGTGGATCCGTACTGCGTGAATTGAAAACTTGTTCGACATGGTAGCTCAGTCCCAAACTTCGTCACATATTATTAGTTACTCCTTGTATAGTTCTGAGGTGTGGAAAATATGGTTGGCCCTTTACAATGTGAAGTAGCATTCTCAAGTGAAAACATTAACTGTTGTTGGGATGAACTATATAGCATCAGTTTTATTACATTCCAGGGATACCTTCAACTGGAGTCCCTTGTTTCCTCCGTTGAAAGGTTTTGATCCGGCCTAATTTTGTTCACCAACCATACCAGCTGATGGACATGTGGCAACCCACTTTTCTGCCACTCAACAGTGTACATGTAGCAATGTTGTACAACTTTGTATCCCGGGGTAAGAATCGTGTGCACTGGCCCACTTTTCCAATTTCCGATTCCAACTAGCGACCAGCAGGAAAATTGTCTCGTGTGGAGGACTTTCATCAAACCGAATCGGCAGATTGGCTTGGACAATCTCACAATTTTTGTTCTACCTCCATAACTTTTCGACAACAGCGGCATGAATATCTACTCGGTCGAAATCCTAGATTGGACTGATAAATTGGGATGTGTGTAGCATCGCACATAATTTATCCCTACTCAAACGTCCTAAAAATTGTGTGTACTTGTACTTACAAAAAAACTTAATTAGGTTTTGTTATATATATAAACCTTCCGTGAACAATTATCTAAATCAAAATCCGTTGTGTGATCTAGGAGGAGTTAGTGGCCAAACAGACAGACACACAATCCTAATTACTTCAAATTTCATATATTATCGACGAGTCGGCTGAAGAGGCGATTAATAAACAGGCAAGTTGTTCAAGAATGCAATGCTCCTCTCATACTACGATGGAATTGCAGACAATAAGTTTGCTAATACTCGTAAACTGTCCCCTTAAGGTTCACAGGCGAAAAAAGTATCGTAACGGGGCATCGAACTATTGTTAAAGACTGAGGAAAAGTAAGCATATATCGAGTTATCCAATAGGGACTTGGCAACTTTGAGTTTTATTTGTTAATGCTATCTTTCACTAATCATCAAACTGTCACTGTCAATTTATTCAGTAAACTCAACCTTTTCATCATGGTAAAGTACACGAACAAGCAACGTCTGCAAATTATAAATATTTTCTACCGAAATTCGGAGTCTGTGACTGCAACTTTAAGAGCGTTAATTTCAATTTTCGGTCGTAATTATCGCCCTAGTAGACAGGCAATAACAAGTTTAGTGCAAAAATTTGAGTCTACATATTCGTTGAGTGATGTTGCCGTATCAGTGAAACAACGGGTTGGTCGAAAATATCGCTGCCGTTCAGGCATCCGTAGCAAACGATTCAAATCAGTCAATTCCACGGCGTTATGAAGAATTGGGTATCGCTCAGACCACATTATGGCGTATTTTTGGCCGGATTGGTAGATATGGACTTGGATAACATGTGGTTTCAACAGGATGGTGCCACAAGCCACACAGCAAACGTTATAATCGATTTATTGAAGAGTAAGTATGGTGAGCGTGTTATCTCAAGAAATGGGCCAGTCGATTGGCCGCCTCGTTCGTGCGATTTAACGCCGCTTGACTATTTTCTGTGGGGCTACGTTAAGTCATTGGTTTATGCCAACAAGCCGACGACGTTGGAAGAGCTCAGAGCCAGCATTGAACGCGAAATAGCGGCCGTTTCGGCCGAAATGTGTGGCTGAGTCGTTGAAAATTGGGTCCAACGAATCGACCGCTGCAAACGTGCCCGCGGTGGCTATATGAACGAAGTCGAGTTCCATTCGTAAATGTTTTGATTGTATTCCAAGTCGATAATAAAGTTTTTGAAATATCTTAAATGGTTTGCTTTTTATTTAAAAAAACACCGGACACTTCCTGCAAAAAGGCTATGTTTATAGGAAATTTAACTTCTGTTGCACACACAGCTCCATCAAATGATTGCCTCAATAGGTGAAAAAAAAACACTACAACTGAAGATATCGCAAAAAAAAAAACAACACACATGATATAATATGCTCATATTTCCATATGAAATCGATTACATATGTTAATTTTTTCGTTGAACATAAATCGGCACGTCAAACCTCTCAAATTGTCTATATTCATTAAAATTGCAAAACAGCTTCCAAGCCAGGTCTTGGTAGAGCCATCATCTAACTCATCAGACTACACAGCGACCAATTTTTCATTTCAAATTTATGACAAAAATTGAATAAAAAAAAAACAACAACAAATGCAAATGACAAAAAGCCCAATCGGTTTGTATTGTAGGAGGCCAATTGCCACAAGCTTATGAGACTCTGTTCGTACGCACGCGTGCAATCAGTCGGGCGCCTGCAATTGCTAATTAGCAGCTTGCTACTATGTAGAGTCTCGAAAGTTACTTATCCAAGATGATCACGTTCCATGAGAAGCATAAATCTGTAAGCGCCCCTGCTTGCCCTTAGTTGGTCGGGCAGAACGGATCTGTGGCAGGAAAAGCAGACATCTTTTATTGTGCGAATAATTCACTTTGTTAACACGAGATTACAAGAAGTCTCTAATCGTAAATTATAAG
The DNA here is from genome assembly GCA_928272305.1 of Volucella inflata. NCBI lineage: Eukaryota > Metazoa > Arthropoda > Insecta > Diptera > Syrphidae > Volucella > Volucella inflata. The sequence continues at coordinate 76,624,130 of OV743717.1, read as the reverse complement.
ACAGTTGTTCAATTCGAATAGACAAGGGTTGGACTTGAAGTTGGATTTGCATAAGACACTGGTCGCTTGGAGTAGCATGTTGTATCCGACGGACATACCTATAATAACTGAGCACGGAATATTAAATGACGCGAGAAAATAATTCTAGAACCGGAATGTAAGTACCTCGTGTTCCAAACGGATTCTGCAGCTTGAGTTTCATTTTGTGATGAGTGTGGGTTTAGCGACACTGTTTTTACGTGCCACAAATGTCGAGCCCATTTAATGTTTTTCTTACAGTGAAGTTCGTTAACACTTCTGACAAAACATATGCCCACTTTCTCATAAGATACTATAGTGTGTTTGGTAAGTCTGTATCCTCACATTATTATTTTTTCTTTCTTTGTTCAATGGTACTGTTACGAAAACTAAAAAGAAAAGAAAGAAACAGCAGAAAAACAAGAAAATTAGGAAAGCCAAGAAAACTGTTGTGATTTTTTGACAGCTGAGAAGGTTCGTTCGATTTATCAAACATGGCAGGGTATTCAGCGAAACGAAAAAGACGAACGATAAAATCATAAGCTATAAGAACAGGAACAAAAAAACGAGACGACTACATTACAGATTATAGCAAATTTCAAGAAGCCAACTAAGAAAATAATTGCCGTTTCCTGTGACGTAATATTTCTTCAACCAAAAAAAAAAACGGTTGACGAACGAGCGGTGGATTCTGAGGCGTTACAACGCATGAAGAAACGGAAAAGAGCTGGTGATGTAGAAGTCGAGGAGCATAAAAGGAAAAGTTTTAGAAGAAGAGGAGAAGAAACAATCGAGCTATATCGACCGGAGTAAAGAAAACAGAAGGAATCTAATTTTTAAATAAACAAAAAAAAAATAAAACTACCTCTCAGGAACCAATAAATTTAGAAGTTTTCTTTTTCCTTATATTTTTGGGATCTTTTTCGGACATCTAGGCGATTTTCGTTACAGTACTTTAATTAAATTATTAAGTTTTATAAAAAAAAAACTAAATTTTCTCCACTTCTCCACAAGCTCTCATAAAAGTTAATGTAGCTCTACTACTTAATACTTAATAAGGCAAACAAATTCGTCAGTGTTTTGTCATGTTATAAGATGTGATTGACTTCCTTGTGTGGTTGAATTAGCATCTTCATACTCGTTCTCCTACTAATGAGTAGAGTAGTAGACTAAAGCCACAAATAGGTCTATTAGACGCATATGTTTCGAAGAACTTCAATCGACTTAACGATAAAGCAAACATCTTTAATCAGTCCCTTAACAAGCCGTGTACAGGTGAACATCTAGCCGTAAGTGTAGCTTGTACGACACAATTCTCTAAAATGAGTGCAGTCTTGTCAAATACTCATAGTTACAATAGATATAAATATTCCTAAGCCCAACGCATACTCGTATTTCCCTCAGGATTGAATGGAACTGTGCCATCTCTTCCAACCAATTTAATATTATAATATATAGTATGTTAAAGCGTGGATCATTTATGGGTTTATTTTTGAAAATGCTTGAAAGGCTTTGAAAAGTCTAAGTCTTTTGAAATATTCATAGTCATACATTAGGGCATCCTGTTAACCCAATTTTTCAATACATTTTTAATGATTTCAGCCCCCTACGAGTAGTTTACAAAAGTTTTACCGATATTTTTCCTGAGTGCCTGAATCCTCCTTGTATTGTTCACAAAGCATTGATCTTTAATAGCACCCCATACCTAAATAAAATCCAATTAAATCGTAGTTCCATGGCAGGCAAGCAACATCATTAGAACCACGGATTACACGATTATTGAGCTAAGTGTGCAATAAGTTAATTATAAGACGGGTGGCACGTAGCCCCATGTCGCTGGAACCATACATAGGTCCCCCAAGACTAAATCCTCAATTTGAGCATAAAAACCGGTAATCATGCCTGGGTAGCTCTCTCCATTGACTTTATTGTTTCTTCCAGTGTACTCTTGGAAGAAAAATGGTCCAATAATGCCGCCAGTCAATAAATCCCACCGAACAGTCATACGTTCTGGATGCATTGGCTTCTTTATGCCAAACCCGTAGCCGCTGAAAGGGAAATGCACCTTATCTGAAAAGATGACATTTTGAGCAAAATTCAAGTCAATTTCTGGCTGCTTTAAAGCCCAAACAGAGAAGCGAACGAAGCGGGTGGTCATTTAATTTCAATTACTTAGTCAATCGGAATTTTTAAGTGAATTATACGAAATCTTTATCCAAAATTCTTCTGAAGCTAGTGCGACTAATGTTCAGTGGCTGAGATCTTTGGTGCGTTGGGGTTCTCTGGTTCCGCAACACGTGCAATGTTCTTCATTGAGCTCACAGGGCGAACACACAACATGTACGGGTATCAGTCAGCAACCAGTCTCACAAACCTTCTCCACGAATTCGCTACACCAGCTTCAGTTGATGCATTATTTCGACCGAAATGGCGCATCTAGTCTGGAAATTACTTTGCAATTCTTACCAACGCCATTTAAGTGTAATTCGATCTATTTCGTACCTCGTATTGGGGTCACTTTTGTCAGTTTTTTAAGCGCATAACAGGTGTCAGTATCAAAATAAAAAATGATTAGAAAAGATACCAACAGATGACCCGACCTCATCGCCGAACCCATGTACTACCAAATAACGAGATCCTTGACCAAATATGATAAACCATGTAACCTGTAGAAGATAGCCAACGATTTCATGAGCAACAAAAGCTAAATTATCATACTAATGACGCTAGTACAGGGTCTCTGCGGCAGTCCCAAAAGCGTCGATCCTCAGATCTCACCTTTAAAATATAATTTTCGACGGAGTTCTAAAATTCACAATGGTCGAAGTAGTAAGAGTAATTGGATTCGTTAACAACATCACTTTGAACGGTCTCACATCCACGAGGTAGAGTTTGATCACCTAAGTTGGTACCAAGTATTGTACATGCTTCTTTATGACTGCTTCGATATGGCCGAGTGCTAGTGATTAAGAGAGTTTAAAAAAAGTTGTAGACAAACAGTCTCTTAGCACCAAAACTATCAGAGGAGGCTAGGACAAAGCTGCTTATATTTTTAGCAGGAATGGTCTCCATCGAAATTTTCGTAAAAGAGATGCAGACGATGTGTATTGTGTGGTAAACAATTTTCAAAAGGCAGAAGGCCGAAATGAAGATAGAAGAAAAGATAGAGATAAGCGGCTGTGTTGTAGCAGGCGAAGCGCCTGTCCTGGCACGGTGACGTTATAAAGGAGTGTAGAGATGTGATTGAAGAGAATTATGATCTACTAATGGGGCGTTTACGATATATTAAGATTCCAAGACTATTAGCGCAATCAGCAGTTGTTTCATTGGAAGTTGCGCACATCTTAGTTAAGATCAGCCATTTAGTCCAACATACATTAACTTGGCATAAGTCGATACATAAAAGTCAGTCTTCAACGACTTCTATACAGTGTTTAAACTATACTAATTCCGCTAACTTTTATAACTCCTCCAAAACTAAGCGACATATTTCTGTACCATCTCTCTCTTTCAAGAATGGATTTGTAGATACTTCAGGGTGGGGAGGGTGTCGATAAAGATATTTAAAAGATAAACTTGAAGTCGCTTGATCTTCTGCCCAGAAAAGGCGATCAATCGTGAAATTCAAAATCCGCTTTGATACGTTTCGTTGAATGTTTATGTTAGCAATTTAGTGCGGTGGTGGTTTTCCTCCCTTTTCTGACATGGACTTGTCACTATATCGAAAAACATTTGACTCGAAGGAAGACTAGGCTAAAAAAGTTATCCTTAGTCAGAAAAGCTCACCCGAAGCATTAAATCTCAGCACAGTTCAATCTACCAGAAAGAAGACCTTTTTAAATGCGCCAACTATGCGTTTTTAGGCCAGAGAAATCACTTATCTATCAGATATTCTCACTACGCCAAATTTTTAAAAAATATCCGGGATTACCTTTTCAAGACTACATCTTGTTTTGACATCCTTTTTAAACTCGCCAGGTTGTGCCCTGGCTGGTTTTTCAAGATCGCTAATAAATTGACCGAGACCTTCTATAGCAAGAAAGGTTTTAGGTAAAGTTACTCTATGTCATCTGACTTTTTAACATAATCCTAGAAACAATCAGAAGAGGCATGATCGGCCAGACGACTGCTTGACCAGAAGCAATTCAAGCAAAGGAATCGCAAAATTACTCTTGCTTATCGCTGTTTCTTTGGGGTCAGAAAGCCATTGAGTAACAATTGGATCCTCTCGAGTAAGCTCAAATGGTTTTATACAATACTCGTACTATCCCGGTCGTTATTTATTGAGAAGGAACTTGAGCTTTATCGAAAGATGAAGTATGCAGATGGAATTGTAGTCGATATGAATTTGTGAGTGACCGAAAGTGTGTGGCGGAAGATCCAAGGCTGTCAGTTCAACGCGGATCGCAACAGTTTGGCACTTTTCCATTCACTATGCGTTACAGTTTCGCGAACAAATTTCGGATACAGCTGATCGTATGATACCATGATTTGCGACACTAGTCTCTGGAGTGAGCAACACTCCAAAAAACTCATTATATTATTCGACTAGTGAGTTCAGCTTACTCTTAACTTAGGTATTCAATCACCTTTAGCTGGCACTTTGTCGTTTTTTGTTTCTTGAGGGTATATTGATAAGACCGGTGTAACAGTTGAAAATAGCGATAGTAGAAGGTGGAGCAGAAGAAATTACCTCGGTGTTCGAGGCTGTCAATCGACTGTGTAAAATTGGCATCACCTATAAGTTTTATCGAATGGTTTTGAATTCTATCTAGTAACCGCAAAAAAATCTTAGGGACACCTGACCAGATGTGAGCATTGTATTCCAATTTTGGGCGGGTGAATTCCTTATATAATGAGACGAGATCAAACAGGGAGAAATATTTTTAACATCGCTTGACTAAACCTAGGCATTTCTCAGCATTTTTGGTAACTGCGAAGATGTATTCATTTTAACGAATCTTGTCATTTGCATGCATACCGCTTTTACCGCTTTGATACGCTTTAATTCGCTTCGATTCATTTTCACGACAGTATATATTAAATTCCACTCTGGTGAAACAAGTTCTCATGAAAGGAAATCACTGTTTAACTGACTTAAAACAGTGGTCTCTCTCCTCTACATGGAGCTTCCCTAGTGTTACTCTAGTTGCACTTTTATAAACATTGGTATCCTAGAATGCAATCTCAAGCTCATTCAAAAAGGTCTTTAATACAACACTTACTGGACTTTTGATGACCTTTTAAGACGACTTTCTTCTGAGTATTTTCTTATGGAAATGCAGTCTATTCCACTCTGCTGATAGTTCCCCAATTGGTTATGCTACTAATATCAGATTTGTATGAGCTTAATATACGCTGCCGTTCCCATTCTAATGCCGAAGAGCAGGCACATGAGTCCGGGGATGAATACGAAAACCAGTGTCAAATGACGGTAATTCATGTTTGTAAAATTTATTTATCGGGGCCAAACACTTTACTTTTTCCAGCTTTAGATATCCATTTAGAACAAAATGAACTCATGTCGAATTTTAGGAAATCCGTATCTTTGCTTATAACGCACTAAGTCTTCAAGTACCAAAATCCAACGATTGACAATTTGACAGACAAAGTTTGAAAAAGCATTCTCTCCTATCCTACTCGAAGAGTTTTTCTTTGATGAATTGATTTTCCGAGGAGACGTGGGTGGAGTAGAACTTAATGGCCGAGGTGGAAAGTGTTTTTCTAGAGACTCACAATCTCGTTATTAAGGAAACCTTTTGCTAAGTTTTGGCCCTATCAAGTTTTGTTGCAGAGTGGAAGAATATCGAAACAAATTACTTATAATCAGGATTAAGGTTACCAGAGCCTCGATTCAGTTATGCGTTTACAACTTCGATTTTATGATCAGCTCGTGCAAAGGGCAGAAGTATGTAATGTTTCACAGAGGTGTGTGGATGTTGGAGTAACACTTTGTTTGATAGCAGCAGGTGGCACGCTTGCGGTTGCGCGGCGTTAACTCGTCGGAGGGGTGGGATCTTGCTGCTTTTCTCTGAAACTTACTTAATTATCGTGCCAAAAAGGAGATGTAAGCAAATAAAGTTGATGACTTAAGGTCTTAGACTATTGTAGAGGTGAAAAGGGGGTTATATGAACTTGCTTTAAAACCAATAGGGGTGTTATAGGTGGTATAACGTCAGAAGGAACCCTCCCACAGCAGCTGATTCTTCAATTGCACCATGACTACTCCATCCTAAATCTATACTGGAGTAGTCCCTACCTACCATATTTGAATACTTCACTAGTCGATCATTCCAGCGATCATATAAGGGATTAGCACAATGTCATACTTCTAGACATTGTGGAGTAAATTAAATCAATAAACTAAATAAACTGTGTGTGTTATGCTATGCATATGTATATTTTCATAGGTGTATGTGGAAAATGAATTACTAATTGTTTCACAAATAAGAGTAACTTAAGGTAATGAATTATTTCATTTAACTGTATATGTAAGTCAAGTATTTTTAAGGATATTTCAAATTTGATATTATTCAACAGGTACGCTTATAGGTTAAGTAAAAAGGTTTAGCTTTTAAGATAGTTTTAAATTCAAATTTTAAATAGTATAAGTCTTTAGAATTTTAAGAAATGTAAGTATAGAAAAAGGCTAATCAAAATATATATAATAAAACAAGGCCATTGAAAAGGAAATCAACTATTATGTACTCACTTTTATATTGAAGATCCAATCGTTGAAATTTGTGCACAAAGTTCAGCATGCGGATGTAATTTTGATCGCAATATGTATGTACGAGGGCGGGTCAATAAGTCAGTGACTTTTTGAATTTCTGACCTCTTTACTGAAACAGCAACACTGCTCCTGTCAACAGGCATCTGTCAGTTGACTCCTGTCAAAATTTAAACTTGCTGCGTCAGTTAGTTTGTGTTTGACAGCTATTTTTATCAGACTACTCACTAATTTGAGGAGAAAATGGAAAAAAGTGAATTTCGTGTGCTTATTAAGCATTATTTCTTGCGAAAAAAAACCATTACCGAGACCAAGGCTAAGCTTGATAAATACTATGGGGACTCTGCACCATCGATTTCAATGGTAAAAAAGTGGTTTACTGAATTTCGTTGTGGCCGTACAAGCACTGAAGATGCCGAACGTCCTGGACGCCCAGTTGAGGTCTCTACACCCGAAACTATCGAAAAAATTCACGATATGGTGTTGGCCGACCGAAGATTGAAAGTGCGAGAGATTGTGGAAGCCGTAGGGATCTCGCATGGCTCAGTGGTTTCAATTTTGAATGATCACTTGGGCATGAGAAAGCTTTCCGCAAGATGGGTGCCGCGTTTGCTCACAGTCGACCACAAACGCAATCGTGTAACAACTTCACAGGAAGGTTTGGCGTTGTTTAATCGCAATATGGAGGAGTTTTTGCACCGTTTGGTAACCGTGGACGAAACATGGATCCATCACAACACACCAGAGAACAAACAACAGTCAAAACAGTGGGTTTCTAAGGGTGAATCGGCGCCAAAGAAGGCCAAGGTGGGTTTGTCAGCCAATAAAGTTATGGCGACTGTTTTTTGGGATGCACGCGGGATAATCCACATTGACTACCTTCAAAAGGGAAGAACAATCAATGGGGAATATTATGCCAACTTATTGGACCGATTCAATGACGATTTGAAAAAAAAACGACCTCATTTGGCCAAGAAAAAAGTTCTTTTCCACCAAGACAATGCAAGGGTGCACACATGTGCAGTTGCCATGGCAAAAATCCATGAATTGGGCTATGAATTGCTCCCTCATCCACCCTATTCTCCAGATTTGGCTCCGAGCGACTACTTCTTGTTCCCAAACCTGAAAAAATGGCTTGGTGGAAAAAGATTTGACTCCAATGATGAAGTCATCTCGCAAACAAAGGCCTATTTTGAGGACCTCGACAAATCATTTTTTTTGGAAGGGATAAAAAAATTGGAGAAGCGTTGGACAAAGTGTATAGAGCTCAAGGGAGAATACGTTGAAAAATAAAATTATTTTTTTATCAAAAAATCTGTGTTTTAATCCAAAAGTCACGGACTTATTGACCCGCCCTCGTATATATTTACATGTGTATTAATCACTTTTCTCTGGCTTTGACCACGACGTTTAAATTGATATTTAGAATTAAGAAATAAATTGACTTGCTCATAAAAATGAATTGAAATGTGATCGATAGAAATTTTATTTTAACACTGTTCTGTTTTAAGACACTGAGTGATAGCTAATAGGCTTATGGACTTGATTGAAGTATGTTTTTATTTATTTTTATTTTTTTGTCAAGGGATGAATGTGATGAATGTGTTGGATGTGATGAACGTATGACTGTTGAATTATGTATGTATGTATATGATGTTATAGGTAGCACTGCATGTTTTTTGTCAGGTGGATCTGATTTGGAAATTGAGGTTATCGTAGCCATGTGTTCGACATTTGCCGTAACATATATATATGTATTTTTTTTAATATCACTGATGTTGTACGTCTGCAACTCGTGCAGAAAAAAAAGTGAATACTTGTAGAGAGGCAGGTTTTCTCCTAGGTTTACTTTATCTGTGAAAGTGTTCAGATAATTATATATATATATATATATATGAAACAATTCTTACCCCTTGATGTTCCCTCTTTTCTCTTTTCTTTTGAGCGCGCACAACGAGCGGAATAATTAAATAAAACCTCACTGGTTTAATATGGCTATAGTTTCTGACTGCACCAAACTAAATGAGACGAGCAATGCAGAAGAAATCTAGATAATAAGAAAATTAGAATACCCACAATGTGGAATGGTTCTCAGACGGGTGAAACTTTTAACAACTTACTTGGCGAATGTTCGATGCAAATGTGAAGGAAGCTTATGAAACAGAAAGAACGCGTGGGATGTTGCATTCCTTTAAATACCTTCGGTAAGCAACAGAAGTTTAGCCAACTGCAAACGCTGTTAGGACCAACAATGAAGATTGGTATAAAAGATGGGTTTACACTAAACTATCGGGTTTGTGGCTTGGGTATTTAAGCTGACTGTTCATTTATGAAAATTCATAAGTAAATAGTTTCGTTAGATAGATTAAAAAAAAATGGTCGTTGGATCACGCTACAAGTAATTTTTCTTGTCAGTAAGAGTGTCGTCAAATTAATCGCACAAATTTCGCGTTTTACTACTCATCAGACTTTGACAAAAGTTGAGGTGCAGTTAATTAGTACCGTCCTTGTTATTACTTTCCGGTTAATCAATGCCGATTGAAAATAAGATAATGAAGTAGGACTATGATAACACAAATGATTTAGTATAACCCTTTTTCTCACAGCACTTGGTATCCAAACATCATTCAATATGTCGGTGATAGAAATTCAGCCGTCGGCGTCGTAGTCCTAATAAATCCGCCAGTCGTTGGTTTCAATCAATTTATGTCAATTTCTTATCTCCCTAACATCAGATCTTGATAGTACCCCATTCGTGACTTTGTGGATACAAGATATGTCTCAGATAAAGTAACCAATGCATCAGACCTTACCGCCCAACTCGATGAAGCATGGAGACAGATATTTTCAGAGGTTACTTTGCCAAATGTTTTGCCAATTCAGTGTGGGATATATTCCCGATCACTTTGCTAGATACTCGTGCTAAAGGATACGAATGTCTTGAACAAAAGATAGAAAAACCTGAATTGCGTTGTAAAAATAGAATGAACAGCAGCTACTGGAATGTTTGTAAGTGAGGAATTTATCTTTGAATCCATGAGGTAGCTAGCCAGGTTGTGTTAACATGCTTCGAGATAGTTAAACGGATAAAGGTTTTAATGGGTGTCATATAGACAAACAGCGTTTGGGAAATAAGATAGAATGACTTGGATATTTGGAGGCGAGCTCCTCCATATGGTTATTGAATTAAGCCAACGACCGTTTTGATGCCTTTCAATTTCGTTAGAAGGCCGTACAGTAGAGAAATATTTTATCATCTCATTTAATATAATAATTGAGGTCACTGCCATATCCCACTACGATGTCAATACAATGACTTCAGTGCCAGCATCTAAAACAAATGCACACTTGGTTAATCCAACATTTAAGTTACGACATGCTAATAGATCTATAACATGTCATTGGGGCATCAGTCGGTTTTTTAACTATTTTGTCAATTGCATTCATGCATTGTTATCGAACGATAAATGCCTGCGTCAGACTCTTTTACATTCTTGCAACTCAATTCGATTGAAAAGTCGTTTTTTCAAAAAGTGAAAGCAAGAGCACTCGCTCAGAAAAGTATATAAGTTCTAGGCCAGAGTATAGAAAATAGCATGATAGACGAAAGGATAATTAACATTCAGTCAGTCAATTAGGAATGAGATCTACCTTTTATGAGCCTTGTAAGTACTGTAAGTGAGTGTTTGTTTTCGAAAGTGTTCTTTCACGTCAGCCTTCGATAGCTGTATGATGCTGGTAACACATCCACCTTCATCGTGTTCCGATTTTTACAATATGTTTCCATTTCTTCTAGTTAAATCCTAACTTTATGGACCTCGTGTGCCACTATTCTGCCGAGTTGGCTTAGTTCCTTACTGTTCCACCTTACTAGATGAGTGGACTTTTCAAATAAGAAAATTTCCATTTTTTTTTAATTCTTTAGATCCTTGATTATTTCTCTGACGATACACAAGATTTCATTAATGAGTTCGATAAATAGTTAACATTAACCACCATGCTACTGACATTTTGAAACGTCGAAGAGCATACGCTGCCTGGGTCTTGCTGAGTCCTGGGTTGAGAGAAAACTGACGGTCAGAAGGATCAATTATCGAGGGCGTTCAATAAGGCCTAGTGAGTTTAGCCTACGAATTGGAATTAAAAAAAATTGATTCAATCTTCAATTGGTTTCCGAGTGGCAAGAGAGTCGTCGTATACACAGTAGTTCATCGTCACATAGTATCCACACAATAATCAGAGATGTGGTTTCGAATGTTTATGCGGTTTCTCAACACTTTACACAAGCGATCGAAATTATATTAACCAGGCACGCTTGAATAGAAACTTGACCATGCCGCCCTAGACCAAAACAAAAAGGTCTGAAAGAAAAATGTAATGCAAATCCTGCATGTGACGCCATGATGGAACGCATATTTGTAGCGACTTGGTAAGCCCAAGTATCTGATCAGAAGCAGCACACAACCCGTACAACCCGGTGTAGGTCAGGTAAGGTCAAGTTAAAACAGGGGTTTGTCGTCACACAAACACTAGGCACCAAAACGGGCCCATCGCGATCCCTATAGAGTCAGTTTAAATTTTATTAAAAGGACAAGAACATAAATACTGTCCCTCATGAAGCATCCAATTTCTTTGCAAAAGCCAAGAAGGCCTTTGAAATCCGTGCCGTCTATTTCCTCTAAGTTTTCAAAAAAGTATTTTCCCAAAATTTCCTGGGACTACGCGATATTGCCTCGCATTCACACAGTATGTGTGTTATGTCCTCAACCACTTGCAGATCTACAAATGGCCGTATCTGACAATTTGAGTCTCTTTGCGTGTTCCAGCAAGAGACAGAGTCCTGTCAGGATTCATGTTATTTTTTAAGCGTATCCCTGTTTAATTTTACTAACTCCCTTGATATTTTACCATCGAAAAGTGGCCATAGATCCTTGGATACCCTTTTTCCTTAAACATTCGACCACCTTAGGTTAGTATTCTTTATGGTCTTTTCCTCGATAGCGTCCCTTACTACGCAGAGGGGTGGTTAAGTATTGGTAACCTTACTACTAGGAGTCTTCCTCTTCTTGCAAGCTCATCCACTTGTTCATTTCCCTCTATTCCGAAGTGTCGTGACACCCAGCACAGTCTCACTCAGTTCTGAATGCATAACGCGTTGAGCATTGTTCGGCAGCCCCTGACTGTATCAGATTTGATGTTAGTCGATTCCATTGCCTTATGTAGATAGCGATATCTCTTCCGGATACCGGTCTCATCTGTATTAGCCCTGAGGAGAGCTAGAATTTCTGATTGGAAGACACTGCTTGCGTTTGGTAGTCTAATAGACACTCTTAGTTCTGGGTCTTCTGAGAAGATACCAGAACCTGTTCATTCCTCTGTTTTCGAGCCATCCGTGAAAATTACAATTTCATTTCAGTCCTTCCTCTCTGGAAATATAAAATCGTGCGGAATATCGAAGTCGATCAAGGAAGGAAATTTATCCATTATACGAGGGTTGTCTTAGAAGTTTCCGACCGTAACGTAAAGATAGCTGCACTCGTCAATAAAAGCTAGTGAATGCTAGTTGTGCATCTTTTGACAGTTACTTACCGAAGTTTCAGTCATTTTGGACGCGCAGTTTTTAGTTGACAATCATTTGAGTGAGTCGATGTGAGTGTTTTCTGTGAAAATGGAAAAAATTGAGTATCGAGCTGTTATAAAATTCTTATTTTTCAAAGGCAATACGCAAATCAAAAATGAGTTGGACTCTGTGTATGGGGACTCTTGCACCTTCATTTACCACAGTGAAATTTTTGGCAGCTGAATTTAAACGTGGCCGTAAGAGTTTGGGAGATGATGAACGTTCGGGACGTCCAAAAACTGCAACCACTGCCGATAACATTGCTAAAGTTCACCAAATGGTGTTAGACGCCTGCCAAATTAAAGCGAGAGAGATAGTAGAGGTTGTGAAAATGTCCAAAGAACGTGTTTGTTATATATTAAATCAAGATTTAGGCATGAGAAAGCTGTCCGCGCGTTGAGTGCCGCGTTTGCTTACGTTAGACCAAAAACGTGTTCGAATGAACATTTCCAACGCTCTGTTGGCGCAGTTAAGGCGCAATAAATCCGAGTTTTGGCGCCAATTAATTACTGTAGATAAAACTCGGATACACCATCATACACCCGAAACAAAAATTCAGTCAAAACAGTGAACTGCAAAGGCGAGCCAGCTCCAAAAAAAGCAAAAACTGTTTTTTTCGGCTGGGAAAGCGATGGCGACTGTTTTTTGGGATAGTAAAGGAGTTATCTTAATCGATTATCTTCAAAAAGTAAAAGCCATTACAGGAGCATACTACGCGTTATTACTTGCCAAGCCATGCCATGGCGAAAATCCATGAATGATGATAGGAGGCTATCACCTTCGTGAACAATTATTTTGCAGAGAAAAACGCCAAGTACTATTTGGACGGGTTAGAGAGATGGGAGCATCGCTGGGAGAAGTGTGTAGAGTTACAAGGAGACTATGTAGAAAAACAAAAACAAAATTGAGAAAAAATGTCTTGCATCATTGTTATGTCGGAAACTTTTCAGACAACCCTCGTAATTGGATTGCCTGGCAGTAGCTCCATTAGGACCGTGCCATGTCCGAAGCTACTGCTCTTGTAACTCATGGGTTGTGGTGACAGACAAGGCCGTTAAATAATAGTAAATAAAATTATAAATGGGGATACTGAGGGCCGCCAGTATATGATGAAGCGGGTAAATAGGGTGTGCTCGCGAGGCACTGCGGCACTGTTCTGTCATCACCGCTACGATGTAGATGGTGATGATTCGTATGTCTATGTTCTAATCATGCTAAGTGACCGTCTGCTCTAAAATGCATTCAACTTGACCATATCTATGATTTTTGCATTAGAAATGGGATTTTAGTTGGCCCTCTCATTTCTGTTTACAAAAGTTGGAAGCTGACCCTGATGCATTTAGTGCTTCAAAGCAAGGCGTGTACACGTGCTTTCGATATGACATTGGGTTTATCATCGACTGCCTTTGTAAAACAAGCTTTCATGAAAAAAATTACCGTTTCCATAGTCTGACTTTCATTTAAAAATGACAAGTCTTTGATACAACACTTACTGAAGCTTCGATTATAACGCATGTCAACTTTCTTTTTGAGTCTAGAAATAGCTTTGAGAATGCAACGCATGGTATAGATATCAAAGGAGTACAACACAGTACGATTTAAATAGAAGCCGGACCTAATTAACGGATCCCTTATGTTTTTACGGAAAATAATAGGTCAGTAAGTTTACTGATGCCCAGAGCAAAGTGTCCTAAGTCTTATAAGCTTACGACCTGATTTGAGTATCAAATGAAAAGAAAAGTAGGATCTGTGATGACTAACTGATTTGAGACTGCCTCGTTGTCGGTAACACTACTATTGGATCAAAAGCCCTACCTCAACACTTGAAAAATCTTCTCTTTATTACACCCTGGTTTGGTTACAAGCTTACTCAAGTTCGTCAGGTTCAATAAATTCCATGTGCTCGGCGAGCATAGTGATACCGAATAATTGGGGATGTAAGTATATCTTTGTCATATCTATTCGTCTCTAAGCTTTTGACTGAATTAATAAAATCGAATCACAAAATTTACTATCAATTACGCAAATAAGTTCTCGCTATTTATCAATAGATGGCTCCAGCAGTAAGTGCTGGACGTAATGAACCAAGCTTGTGGTTTTGTTTTGGCGTCATATACTTTTAGTTGTGTGGAAAAGTCTGATTTTCTGCCAAATAATCGTCATTTGCGGGAAGTGTTGATTTTCTTCATTCATTCGAAGAAAACAGCGGCTGAAGAGTATAAAGAGCTCCAAAAAGTTTACAGAGATGCTACTCTATGTGAAACGAACGTGCCGTTGCTTTAAAGACGTTGATTTCAATGTTGACGACCATCCGCATGAAGAAAGCTGAAATCCTTCGAAGACGCTAAATTGCAGGCATTGCTCAATGAGGATCCGTGCCAAATGCAATGAGAGCCTACTTCAGCATTAGGAGTTACCCGCCAAGCCATTTCCAAGCGATTGCATGCATTGGGAACGATTCAAAAATATGGACCTTGGGTTCCTTATGATTTGAAGCCAAGGGACGCTGAGCGTCTTTTTTTCGCTTGTGAACAACTGTTCCAGCGTCAAAAAAGGAAGGGTTTTCTTCATCGCATCTTTACGGGTGATGAAAAATGGATTCATTACAGCAACTTAAAGAGGCAACATGGGGACTGTCCGGTCAGGCTTCTCCGTCGTCGGCTCGGCCGAATATTCAAGCTGACGCTGCGAAAGCTATGTTGTGTATTTGGTGGGACCAGGTCGGTGTTATTTACTATGAACTGTTGAAACCCAACGAAACCATCACTGGGGAATGGTATCGACTTCAGTTGATGCAATTGAGCTGAGCACTGCGCAAAAAAAAGGCTATAATACGAGCAGAGGCACGAAAAAGTTATTCTACAGCATGACAAGGCTTGGCCTCACGTTGCCAAATCCGTTAAAGCCTACCTTGAAACGCCCAAATGAGAAGTCCTACCCCACCCGCTATATGCCCCAGATATTGCGCCGTCCGATTATATTGTTCCATTCGATGCCAACACATGGTCTGGCTGATCAGAGAACTTAGTTGTGCACCTTAAATGTTTGGGTGATGAGAGCGATTTCGGCACTTGTTTATGTTCTTTGGGAAAGCTCGTCAAACAGTCGCACAAGACTCTTATCTTGTAGGCAGTAGCCATATAGAACATGAATAAGCATCAACTAAGCAATGATTTGTATTTTGGTGCATACAATGTGCAATTGACTCAAGAACTGAAGACTAAGCAAAGCGAAGGGATTATGGAACGACTACAAGTCGATGCTGATTTTCCAAACATGAGGCTAATTTTCAACTTAATGGCTTTGCTTATCTTCAAAATTGTCGAATTCGGAGTTCAAAACGATTCTGCTTTAAAAATCCAACTATTCAAGCAATAACAGTTAATGTTGCTTGTTATCGCAACATGATAATCCCGTTTTTTTTTTTCTCCTAAATTGCAAGATATGGATATGGACGATGCCATACAGCCCAGTTAACAATTTAATTGCGGCATAAGGCATTTCCGTTTCGGTGGACCGGGTTGGCCATTCTTATCGTTCGATCCAATGCTTATGCCAGCAAATCCACGACCACCCACGCTTTGAAGAAGCAAATTGAGTGCTTACAATTTTTGACAAAAAAGTCCCAGCAACGTCCTATCCCGATCTCATATTTCACATCCGTCAAGCAAAAGGTCAACACTCTATCGATGCTTTGTTTTTACCGTGCCATTCATGAATTCCTTGCTCGTTTCGCTAGATAACATCTTCCTACATTCAAAATAAAAGCACAAAAGATACATACATACGTCACTGCAACTGCAACTGCAACTGCCAAACGATTAAACTAAATTGACGCCTTTGTATCATCGCTAATGGCGCCAATTTCAACTGACGTTCAATCAGTTTGAATTATCAATTAAAAATCATTTAACGACTCGCAAGCAAATAAACCCTAAATCTCCAGATACGTGGGCTGAATTTCGCAGATCAGAGCCAGATATGTATGGATGCTTTGCCGCATGGCCAGTACTCGTATACAAAGTGCGGCCTACTCGAATGCATGTTAATTATTACTCGTATCTACGGCATGTTGGTCGCATCAGAAGGCCTTATAGCACCGCTTAAGCAATTAAATGCAGTAAAAATATTGCAGCACAGACTCAGTAATTAATGCTGTGAGAAAATTTACCATAAAATCTAAAATCTGAACAGAGTTACTCGTGCCCGGTCAAGCGTTAATGACTAATCCGATTGGTCTATAGCAACATGCGCAGATTGCAGATAAGATGGAAAATTTTCAATATTCAATGTTGTACGGATAGGCTCTCTATCCCCCAAGAACAGTGTAGGGCACGAATGATTGTAACGAATTGCATTACCCTTCGCATAAATCGGATGAAATCCATGGACCACATGAAGCGTTCGCGAACACATGCAGCCACCACTCTGACATGGCCCTTCGTGTTACTTCTCGTATCATTTCCTCCTCCAAAGGTGGTTTCGTGTATCCCATGGAAGAGGAACACATCTAGAGATGAAGGACAGGGAAGGTGTGAAAGATATACATCCATATCCATACAAAGATAGTCGCATGTAGGTATGTACAAATAGGGCTGCTTAACAACAGCATCATATATAGGTCCATTCATAGGTCCTTGGGACCCTGGCCTGTCACCGAGAATACAAGCTAAACTGTGAATTATAGATGTGATACGAAATTCGCATAATTTATGTGCACGCTCTTTGTAATGGCACAGGGGCGTGAAGGATGTCCTTGTATCTGAATTTGTATTGTTCGCTTCATTCATCTAGTTTCATGCCTACGTGCTCTTGTATGACCTGGCATGGCATAGTTATTCGCACTGACGACGACACGCTCGCATTGGGTTCATTAATCTTTGCATAATGTCCTCAGTCCTCGGATACAAGAGTGAATGCGAATTCATTCATGTGAATAATTTAATTGTTTTTAATTGGAACGATTTGGAGTATGAATGCAGATAGAGTTATTGCTGCTTGTACGGGAAGTTGTAATTCATTTCATGGCACATTAGCAGTTCTGAACTTAATCATCCCGAAAAGAGTATTATTGCAAAAAAAAGTGAACTAAAGGGAAGTGATGTTATTTTATGGGCGAATCAGGATGAGTGACGCTGTGTTAACACCTTTTATTGCTAGGGCTCATACTGCCAATTATCATATACAACAGCCACAGCAACAGAGTAATAATTCCCTTACCGCAGGAATAGCTTTGCAGAGTAGTAATCAGAGGTATACGAGAAGAATTAAATGCTGAGTATTTTTAAGTTTCATTTTCAACAACCGTTTTATTTTTGGAGATTTTACTTAAAAAAATGACAAAGTAGACAAAGACAAAGTAGGACAAGAGGACAAAGGTTGGCTTCGTGTAATTGGTGTCATGGAATTGAAGAAAATTAACTTTTTTCTGGCAGTCCCTAGCATCTGACGATTTTCTAAGGTACAATTCCACTATATTACTTATTTATTCATTTAATGTAGCGCTTCAGTCCTGTGTAGAACTGGTCCTCAGTCAACAAGCGTGTCCATCCAGCAAGATCTTTCGTTTACGACTCCAGTTTCGCACTGCCTGAGGTCCCCTTCCACTCGCGTATCCCTCCGGAGCAGATTCGAAGAATTTTTGGACCAGAGCGTTGGAGTCTATATGATCCAGCCATTTCATTCGTTGAAACTGCACTTTTCTATCGATGTCGCTATACAGTTTATGCAGAAGAATTTTCCTGTCAAAGCAGCCAAGAGCACCCTCATCCATTCTTAATAAAATCCAGACCTCTGCGCCTCAGAGCAAGAATATAGGGTGACTTTTCTTGTTCGAGAGACGACTTGCTGGTTAATTGTTTTCTTATTCTAGAGAAGCAGCGATTGGCAAAAGTCATTCTTCGTTTGATCTCAGCGCTGGTGTCATTGTCAGAATTGAAAGCGGATTCTGATCCTTAACTACCTCAAAATTATATCTGTCAAGCATGATATTCTGTCCGGGATGCCGGTGTTTGTTAAACCCATTTTCACCGCTGTCTTCTCAATACTCACGAAACCTTTCTTCCGATTGTGTCAATATCACCGGTGTATGCGAGTAATTGGACGTACAGTACAATCTCGTTAATTCGGACACTTGCTAATCCGGACAACGCGGTAATCCGGACACTCAATCGTTTTCTATTGTTGACTCTGTAGTCCGGACAGTTGGCTTATTATTTACCTCATGAATCCGGACAATTACTTTTTGTTTTTCTTTCTTGTCTGCTATTTCTACGATGATTTCCCGGTTTCATAAATTAACAGCGGTTTCCTATGGATAACAAAGTCCTTGGTAAGCGCAAAACTATGCAATCTGCTAAATATCAACTCATGGAAGAACGCCTGCACAATTGGTTTGTAAATAAAAGACAACATAATGTGCCAATTTCTTCTGAGATCATGAAAGAAAAACCAAAAATGTTCTGTTCTGAAATTTATGTACCAAACGCACCTTAAACGAATGGACGAGGCAATAAAACAAACTATGGACACTACAATACCGCGGTATAAACAAACGACTAAAGAAGATCTGTTCCGCAATCCTACTATTGACGCACTGCACCGACAGAAAAGTAGACTTCTGACAAGACTTAAAAACTTATACAGACAGACAAGACCCAGAGATTAGGACACTGAAGTCTTCGATTAAAAATATTCAAACATTAATCAAAGAGAATTACAGAATTGTTGTAATTGGAACAACAAGGTACGAGCTGTAAACACCAGCAACCCGAATATGTTCCCGCAAATAAATAAACTATTTCGGAGAAAAAATCAAAACAACGTTCAGTGTCTTAAAATAGCCCGGACAACAGACAACGAACGATTACTAACAATAGCAGGCATTGATACAAATGCGGCCGCTGATGATGACGACTTCTTTGTGATCGAGGATCCACAGGAGAAGGTTGAGGCCATAGGGGCGACTTTCAAGGAAATATACAAGGCCAATGATATCATTGGCCCTAATTATGACCTGGACAATCGCGTCTTGGCGCACAACTTCTATATTCGAAATGAAGTAGAGAACTGGCGATCTGAGGGCTCTGGTTTCTACCGATTCAGCGACGAAAATATGGCAAATAATGTTATTGCCAGAGAAGGTGAGCTACCCCCGTTCATTTCGAAATAAGAACTCCATGAGATCTTCGAAACAGTCAGAAGTAAGAAATCAGTGGGGACCGATGGTATTCCGAACATCGTGCTTCGACATCTTCCTCTAGAAGCGGTGGACATTTATACCACCCTGTTTAATAATGCAATGAATAATGCATATTATCCAGCGCATTGGAAAACGACGGTGGTTCAACCTATCCCCAAAAAGGGAAAGGATATATCCAATCCGGCGAATCTCCGGTCGATAAGTCTCCTTCCGAATATCAGTAAGGTGTTCGAAAAAGTAATCAATAGAGCTCTGACTGGGTGGGTTGAGGACAAACATATAGTCCCGGATAATCAATTCGGTTTTAAGGCAGGACATGCTATCTCCAATGCCGCGTCTAAACTGGTGTCCGATATCCAATGGAATAAAGGCAAAAAACAGTGTACTGGTGCCTGCCTAGTTGACTTGGAGAAGGCTTTCGACACTGTATGGTTAGAAGGTCTTTTCTACAAGCTGGCTAGTCTGGGGATCAGGAAACCTCTCTTGTACATTCTTTATAATATGCTAACCAACAGACAGTTCATCGTGAAAAATGGTCATGTGACTTCTGTTGGAATATTTCAAATTAAAAACGGTCTTCAGCAAGGCGCGGTCAATTCGCCGATCCTATTCAACATTTATACAAGCGACTTGATAGGTTCACTTCCCCATACTATTGCGTACGCAGATGACTTGATAGCGTACAGAACAGGTCCAAAAATCTAGGTCATTAATACTCTCTTACAGCATGACTTCGATAAGATAAGACGATTTTGCGATGACTGGAAGTTCAAAATCAACTTTCAGAAGTCGGGATCCATTCTTTTTAGGACGCCGTTGTCTGGAGCCTCTAGGGACACCAGAAAAAATTGGCGAAAGTTCTCGATCATTGGACAACACGGACAGCCTCTTGCCTGTCGAAATGTAGTCAGATACCTTGAGATTTGGCTAGATCAGTTTCTGTATTTTGCCCTCACAAAGAGACTGTTTTATAGCAGCCAACTCGATGCGAGGGTAAAGATAATCTGCTACATGGCCCTTATCAGGCCCATGCTATTATTTGGGTGTCCCGTGTGGTTCAATGTACGAGCAAGCTTAATGGAAAAGATTAGGGTGTTTGAGAGGGCTTGCCTTAGGGCTTGTCTTCGCTTGTACAGAACACCAGAGTCGGAGTACAACAAATTTTATCCTAATGAGGTCCTTTACAACAGGGCGAACCTAATTCGAGTGGACAACTTCGTAATTAACCTGACTCGAAGGCACATTGCAAGAGCAATGGCTTACTACGGCTTCGTTCCACCGGAAGCATTCCTCTACTTTGATCAGATAGGGTTGATCCAGGATAGATCAGCGATCCCGTAAATCTTCCATGTCGCTCGGACAGTTGGGGACAGGCGACTCAACTACAACAGAGACGTCGCACACGGCAGAGTGGATCGCCTTAGGTTCAGTAGGGCGGTGGGGAATCGCGATAAGAGGGATGTCGTTCGGCAGCACCAGCATTTCTGGTGGTTGAATGATGGGGAAGATGTTTCGTCGTCGTTTCCGTCAATTACAGACCAGCCTCACTAATGAGGCAGAGCTGACCAATCTATTTACCCGGTAAATAGCGATGGCCAGCTAACATAGGTTTAGATTAGCATTTAAGAAAGATATATATATATATTAGTATATATAAAGGTATATACTAATATATGTATATTATTGTGTATAATGCCTATGTGTTTATATGTGTGTATTGTGTATGTAGGTTAGCTAGACTAAGGTTTATTTTAAGTTAGATATTAAGTTTTTATAAAATATACAAAATTTTGTCCATATGCTAAGTTTTTGTTAACCATTTTTTTCTTAGCCTTAAGTATAGAAAATAAATATCCGAAATAAAATGTAAATAAAGTCGAAAGACATAGATATAAGAATTTAGAGTAGCTTAGAGTGCCTGTGTAGGGCCAGTAAGTTAGTATAAGATTGTTTAGTAATTGTAAGCTAGCATTTAAGCATTATTTGTTAGTAAGTAAGAATTAGTGATTAAGAAAATAAAATGCATTTAAAACTAAACTAACTAACGACTGGCTGAACAATTTTCGTTCACGATATGGAATAAAATTTCTCAAAATATCTGGCGAGAAACTGTGTAACAATCCCCTTGCTGTGCAACGTTTTATTGAAAAGTTATGAACAAAAATTACAGAAATGGGCATTACACAATCCCATGCCAATAATGCAGATGAAACTACACTCTTTTGGAGGAAGATGTCAAAAAAAATGTTTGCGTTGCGTACAGAGAAATCCGCACCAGGGCGTAAAATCGGTACAGAAGGGGTAACCGTTTTAGTTTGCTGCAATCCTAAACTTAAGTTAGTGATGATCGATATATATACCAATACAACAAAATGCTTCGATGACGGAGCTACTGTTTAAAAGTTGGTTTGAGAATTCTTTTTCCAAACAGGTAAGACGATACTTAAAGGAAAAAAATTTACCAGCTAGCTTCTACTGCTAGACAACGCGACTTGCCATCCCTATTCATTAGCAGATCTCGATAATAACATATATGTACGTTATGTTTTTGCCACCGAACTGCACGGCTCCAGCCATTGGACTAAAATGCTATTCGAATTTTAAAAATGAATTATCGCAACATTTTTTGATATCGTCTCTTGTCTAGTCCGGAAAAAAGCTTAACTGATTCTGTAAAAAAGTTTTCGTTGAAAGACATTGCTTTTTTGGCTTCAAGCGCTTGGGATATGGTGGATGAAGGTGTCCTTAAAAAATGTTTCAACAAAAATTCTTTATGACGAAGAATGATGACCTACCTTTTGCAATCTTAAGTTCCAGTAGCTCAACGGAAATAATTGACTTATTTGTCGAAATAGCCCCGGATATCTTTTATGATAGCGAAATCGATGAATGGTTGAATGACGTCACGGATGATCAGACTGAAGAAGACTATCTCGATGGCAGTAGTTGTGATGAATATGAAGTTGAAACCCAAGACCGAAAAATGTTGCATTCTGAAGCTGTATCTGTTTTTAACACATGTATTAAATATGCAGAAGACCAGGATTCTACCGTTGGGGATTAATTTGTAATTGTCCGGATTGACGAGATTATAATGTTTGCGGGTGAGTTTTGCACTATTCTCTCATGACATGACAGTGCATCGCCTTGTCGTAATCTTTTTTTGATATCAAAGGTTTCGGTGAAGACTTTACCGACCTTAAGGGAGGATCGTGCATAGTCCATCGTCTTCTGTACAGACAGACAAGTTCTGCAGACATTGTTCGGTATAGCTCGTCTCTGTCAGCATAACTGTCATATGCGGCCTTAAAATCAAAAGGTGGTGTGTATAGGTTTGAAGCTCGTGGGTTTTCACCAAGATCTGCTGTAGAGTGATTATTTGGTCAATGGTAAACTTTCCTGACCTGATGCCACAATGATACGGCGAACGGCTTCACGTTCACATAATATGGCAGAAAAGATCTTGTACGCGATTTTAAAAAGCCGGATGCCACTGTAGATGGCGCAGTATGGAGGGTCTTCTTGAGGATCGTACAAACAATGCTGAAGATCCATTCATCGGGCATACTTTTTTCCGACCATATTACCAAGTCATCGCCTGCCGGTTTGAAGAACTCTACAGTCAGGATGTCCGCTCCAGCAGCGTTTTTCAATCTAAGCTAAGACAGACCATATTACTATATACTCGTACAATATAAATTGATGCCTTGAACCCGATAGTGGTCCAAGTCTACCATGTCTGACATGTTGGAAGCATAATGAAGCAACTGCTGTACATACTGTGCTTAAGTATTGTTATCGTCCAACGACTATTAATAATCTTGATGTCACACTTGTGACATTCCTCATATGTTTGTCTAGGACCTCATTGCAACAATTCTCGTTCATTTTGTTACTCTATTGACGTAAATACACGTATCAGAGAAAGAGTTTGGTTCCTTTACAAACTGCAAAGAGGCGTTTGATTTTCAGGCTTTCTTCATTTCACCTCAAATTAAAAGACCACATAAACTATCACTATATTAACTTATCAGGCCAGTGAATTTCGATGTCAGTGCGTGAGCTATAGCCGTCGCTTATCTTTATTAATTTCCAGGGGCAAGCTTTTAAATAACTAACAAACGGCCTTCAGCTTACGTGATTACTTGGCCCCAAACCTTAACACATAACTTTGATTTGAAAACCCCCTTACGTAGAACATTCTTATTCACTCCAGTAAGAAAGAACTATATCAACATCTTTAAACAACTCATACACCTTGCGGTTGTATCTTCTAGTCATACATCCTCATCGCAGACTGACCCAAATATTTGACGTTAATCTCGCTTATTGCCCAGCATTCAATTCCATAGAACATTGATTACATTAGAGTTTATAGAGCACGGTTGAGCTGCTTAGACGCTAGATGTTACCTCTTTCGGTATCATCTAGGCCTAACTTAAGCTTGCATGTAGCAATTAGCATTCTGTATTCGCTGAGATCATTGGCTTTACAGTGGCTTTGGGAGTCTCTATGCTACATTTTCCACTAGATCTGAATATTGAACTTCTTCAAGCCATCTAGAGCTACTTTGTAGCTTACAGAGAATACCTCATTACATTCGCTGAAATCATATTTTTCTAAAGACAAGAAAAAATTTCTTTTATCGGCGTCATATCATTCTGCAACACGATGCAGTGATCAAGAAATGAAAATCATTAGTCTCTGAACCGGGCAGCCCATCGCTCGTTCCATAGAAATATTGACGAGTATTCGATGAAACAGAATTCCCATAGAAGTAGTTTTTATTTTGGGTTTTGCTCAACTTATCACGGTTTTTAGCTGTCAGCCAGAAAAACACTCCTCGGCCTTATGACCAAGACTTATGACAGCTATGCGAAGTTGTAACTTTGTTAGTTTCCAATGGCATAACACTGAAATGTCTGTCATTAGTTCATTACTAGAGTTTTTTTCTTATATTCCCCTGTGTATTTTTAAGATAACATGATGTTTGGCCTTTGTTTGATCAGCTCTCGGGAATACTTACGAATATTCCAAAACTGATTTAAAACGTGTTACAGCTTTCATTCAAGTAAGTCATACATATTAACATCCTTTGAACCTTGCATGATTAATTCATCGAGGCACGGTATATTTAGTTTCTCGAAGTGGGTAGCCATATTATCCATTATTTACTTCATTGCATCCATAATCATTTCTAGCAACTAAATGTCGAAACTTTATCAGTTCATTCTTTCGGCAGCTACTCAGATTTCATGACTATGTGTAATTTCCAATGCCGCATTCGCGATTCTTTAAGTGAAAAACTCAGCACTAAGCAGAGAACGTTGTTGCAAGCAACTAGCTCAGTTTAAAACTGCGAATGATTCAGATATAATTTGATGAGAGTCTTACTTAGCCTATGACTCTGAGTTGGTTATAGACAATGTTGGCTGCAAAAGGGAAAAGCAGCTCAACTCCTTTCAACTCTTCCGTAATAAGAAGATTAGTGTCTAAAAGAGCTAGGCAAATCATTTAAAATTAATCTGAAAGCAATCGCAGTATTTTGGCTTTCAACAACTTTTGCGAAAAGATTGAAGTATTAACTGAGACTTCGAATGGTTCAGCCATGATAGAAACACTTAACAAATCAGTTGCGACTTCCACGAAATGTAGAGCAGAGGTCATTGGTCTCATCCTCAAAACATTTATTTACAAGAATTCAGTCAGAACCAACTGTCGATAGACCATTGCTTCCATAAAAAATCATTGTACTGTGCATTTCGGCCTGGTGGTGTTATTGGTTCATACTTCTTCGAAAATAGGGAAGGTGAGGTAAGATCACCGTCAATTCTCATCGCTATAGCCCAATGTTAATTTGGCTTCAAATCGCAGATATGGATGTGGAAGAAATGTGCTTTTAATAGGACGGTGCCGCATCTTACTCATCACTGACCCGTTCTCATCACTGACCGTTTTAGCTTGGGCAAGTTATTTCGCGTTTTGGTGTTGTGAACTGGCCACTCAGATCGTGTGATTTCTTTTTGAGGGGCTGTGCAAAAGATCGTATTAATTGATAAAATCCACAAACTCTTGACGCTTTGAAAACCAATATTTGTCGGCTTATAGCCGAGTTATTGCCAGACATGTGTCGAAAAGTCATCGAAAACTACCTTGCTAGAATCAATTCCTACTAGAACTCCCATGGATTACATTTGAATGATGTTATATTTCATTCACAATGGCAAGATCTAAACGAAATGTTGAAATAAAAATTCAATCGAAATCTAAATCATAAATGTATTTTATATAAATTTACTTTCTTTGTTGTGGCGCTTGAAAAATCCGCATTCGCACCTTGGTGCGCACAAAAGGGTGATCCGAGTCAAAGTTGGCTGCCCGGACCGCTCAGATATCCAGAATAGTGAAGTCATGCCTTACGTTCATCTCAATGTAAACAATTTGATTAGGGCCAAGGGCATCTTTTAATTGCGAATGCTAACTGCGATTAACATATGATGGCGGGAAAATATATGTTGCCCGCGGGATATCTTTCTGCTTACAAAGCCGTGGTTCATGTCACTTGTGTATCAGTCTAATGCCCTCAAGTATTTGCCCATCTGACACAATTACACGGGAATTTTGGTTGCTGCGAGATCGATCGAGATCACCTTTTCTGTACTTAAGACTGCGTTCGGGTAGTATCAGACTGAGGAAAAGAATGTGGTCGAATTTTCACGGATGGCCCAAAACCGATTTAAGATGAAGGACGACCACCGTAGACCTCACTATCACTACTAGGTGGGGTGAAAAGTAACCTCCTTGACCTCCTTGCGCTGCTAATGCAAAAAAGGTTATGGTGCCTTGAAGTTCGTTCATATTTAGGCAGACATACCAAATTTCAGTGCGATACTGTCTTTAGTTTTGTTTTGACAGCTGATTGTTGTTGACGTGTTTGGCATCATGTTGAGTATGGACAAAAACGATTTTCGTTCGTCAAATATTGGTTTCGAGAGTTTCGTGGTGGCCGCAACTCCACTACCGATCAAGTCCGCAGCGGCAGGCCCTCCGATGCGGTTACAGAGGACAATGTCAAAAAAAAAATACATGAAATGGTGTTGGCTGACCGGAAAGTGAAGGTGCGCGAGCTAGCAGATACCACAAAAGATTAGTACTGAGCGCACACGGCATATTTTGGGCAATTTTCTGCATATGAAAAAGTTTTCCTGCCATTGGGTGCCGCGCATGCTCACTCCTGACCAAAAACACGAACGCGAGAGCACTTCGAAAGAGTGTTTGGACTTGCTGATGCGGAATCGGGTGGACTTTTGGCATCGATTGGTAGCTGTTGATGAAACCTTGATTCACTATTACACACCAGAGAACAGAATGAGTGCCCGGCAATGGACTGAAGCCGGCACGAGTGCTCCGAGTCGGCCGAGGGAGGCTCAATGGGTCGGAAAGGTTATGGCGTCGGTTTTCTGGGATTGTCATGGCATACTCTTCGTGGACTACCTCGAAAAAGGAAAAACCTTCAACAGCGAATATCACTGTGTATTATTGGAACGATTGAAGGTGGAAATCGCTGCAAAACGGGCTCACATGAATCGCAAAAAAATGTTGTTGTTGCAAGACAATGAGCCGGCGCATAAGAGCATCGCAACCACGGCTAAAATCAATGACTTACGGCTCCAATTGCTGTCGCATCCACCCTATTCGCCCGATTTGGCTCCCTCGGACTATTATCTCTTCCCAAACCTCAAAAGATGGCTCATCAATAAAAAATTTAGCTCACGCGAAGAAATCATCGACGCCACGGAAGAGTATTTTGCAGACCTTCTGGAAAATTACTTTTCGAACGGGATCAAGAAGTTGGAAAATCGCTGGAATAAGTGTATCAAGCTAAAAGGGGACTGTACTGAGTAAAATAAAAAAAACATTTAAGAAAAAAATATTTTCCATTCCCAAGCAGGTTACTTGCTTTTTAAGGCAATCATAAGTACCCGCATCTGAAGGGATTTCTATAATGAGTTTTAGGTCCTTCTACTTTCAACCTTGTTTGAACGCAACTCGGGGGCTGCACTCACTAAGTTTTTCTAAGATTAAGATCACAATAGGATCACAAGAAATGAGACCATCGCTGAGGGCAAGAGGAGGACTTCTTAGGATCTGAGTCAACGTTGGGACTGCTACGTTATTACTCCCTTAGACAGGATGGTATCTCATAATCACAACCCTGAGTAAACTAATTCTCCAGTTTGCAGGCAAAATAAATTAGGTAATACTTTCTTACCACACATCTCTTAAAGGTCATTAACCTTTTCCAGTTCCTAACAGGAGGAAAGGCTATATTACTGCCACTCTGATGGGACATTACGCTTTTGCTAAGCCCTTAAGTATCCTAACGCCTGCGATGTTTGTTGTGAGTGTGATGGGGACGCTCTGAAACACAGTTTTTGTAAATGTGTAGCTTATTCGGGATGTTGCGAGCGGTAGAGCAGAGATGCAACAAATTCCTGCAATATTATGTGATAAATGCCTTATGTATGCTATAGCACACTTCAACGTTGGGGTCTTCTGAGTCTGGAGGCGATATTTTTGTTAAGAAAATATAATCTTATGCTTGTTCTGTTCCTTGAGTATGAAATGACAGGCTGAATTAAAACTTCGCTCCAAAGGAATTTTGAACAGATTTAGAGATCAAAGGTATCGGTCTGGTCAAAAATTTGTGTATTTCCAGATCAAAAGGCGTTGCATGGGAAAACTTAAAACATAATGACTCTAATGATATTACTTCGGAAATATTTTTCATAACTATATTAAGAACCAGTATCTTAGTAGAAAGTGAAACCCATTTACCAGGAACATCTTGCATACGTCAAGTTGCCACAGTTACTCTCAAAATGAAAACCCTAGATTCCAGAGTCTTGTGTGGATTCTTCAGACAACATTTGCTTTACATCCCAGATATCTAGAATTATCAGCATCGGCAAGTGTTGATGGTTATTAGTTTCACCTCCATTTACAGGTACATATATCAGACTAATCTTAACAGAGAGTCAGCTACTAAACATACCAGATCTTGATACCTTATTTTTGCTATTTTCCAGTTGATATCACCCCTTTATCAGTGTTAAGAAGCACAACCCCACTAAAATGGTCATAAAACACTTCTTATCATTTAATTACATCTAAAAAGTCCAAGTCACTCTCCGCTATCAAGCACAAATCATCTCTGGAAAACTGGAAACTGGCCACTTATTTATGAGATGCTTCTCTGCAGCTGTAACTAAATTCAATTAACCAAATTACTTGGCACTCCAGTCTCATGTTAGACTTCGTGAGCTCAATTGGAATTAACTCCTCTGGCTAAGTTGTCTGGTCGGACAAACGGCATACAGAAACATTCACAGACCGACAACATGAAACCGTAGGCGGAGTTGGAATTCAAATTGAATCTGTAAGCGGAAAGAAATTACTTAAACGACATTAAATGTGTCTCTGTTATGATGTGTGACTCTAATTGCAGCCTCGGGATGCACTTTAAAGCGTGCGCCAGCAGTAGCTCTTCATCTGCATGCGGGGAAGATTTTCATCTTTATTTACTAAAGGGAAAAAAGACGACATACTCGTACTTACGAATAATTGTCGGTAAAACAGAATTCATAACACAACAGAAGTTGCTTATCTGGATGTTGCATCACCTACCATAATGGGCAGGGTTGGGTAGATGCGTTTTCTGCAGTAGCTGCAGCACAGCAGCAAACGAATAATTTCAACTGAATTTTAATTGCGACCACATGCATTTCCGTCCATATCTGGGCATGGATACGGTTATCCACACGTACCAGATCAGTTCTTTTGTTTTGCTAGGCAATTGCTGGTTCAAGACTTCCTGCATTGGATGAGAACAAAGCAAAGTACTAACTAAGATTCATCATCAGTTGATCGCTCTTTTTGGATTATGCGTACGCCGTTTGCCTAGAAATGGATAAATAAGTCCGCATGTTCGGCAGGACAGTATATTGTACACCCAAAAAAATGTTGGGTTTTCGTTAAGATTTTACGACTTAACTTCTATCATAATAAAAAGAAGGGAGAATCCTAACGTTAAATAAAACAATTGCCACAGGCGAGCAACAACTCATGAATGCCTGTTGCTGTTACAGAATTTAATCTTAAAGGAACATTTAATCTTCTTATCCTTTTATTAACACTTTCCTCGTTAAACGAACTTATGTGTAACGAGTTTCCCATTTTTACTGTATCGCTGCTGCTCCGCTTATGGGGTTGGCTAATGTCGCAGACCGCAGAACACGTCTACATAATGCTCGGTCCTGAATCGAATAAAAGATAGTCGAATACTACGTTAAAGAGGAAAGGGCTAAGTACGCTTCCTTGATGCACTCCGACATTAACTGGAAATTCTCTCGTTAGTCCAGCAGAGCTTTTAACCGCAGTTTTCACGTTTCCGTGCATGTCTTGTATTATTCTAACATACGTTTCGGGTACCTTTTGAGACCTCAGCGCGTCCCATATGAGATTCCTAGGCACTCGGTCGAACGCTTTCTCGAGGTCGATAAATACCATGTGTAAATCCTTAGACGAATCTCGGTGCTTTTCCATTATTATTCGAAGGCGTTGGATAGCGTCCACCGTCGATCTTCCTTCAACAAATCCACACTGGCTATTATCGAGCTTTATTATTTGCCGAAGACGTTCGTTTAAGACTCTTTCGACGATTTTCGACATAAGCTTGATTGAACGGTAGTTGTTGCATTCTCGAGTGTCGCCTTTTCGTTTGTATAATAGAACCAAGAAGCTACTTCTCCATTGATTCGGCAAAGGTTGTCCACATTTTAATTTATTTAAAAGTTTCGATAGCAAAACGCTGCCGATCCCCTCCACCTTCGACCAAAATTCTGATGGAATGCTGTCTGGTCCCGCCGCTTTCCCCCGCTTCATTTTTCCGATTGCTATACTTATTTCTTCGATTGAAAAGTCCGAAACTTCCTCCTCGAATAGACTAGCTGTCGGCACGATATCACGTGGAAACTGTTTGTTAAGCAACTCCTTGCAGTATTCAAGCCACCGGTCACAAATTTCCTTTTCATTTGTTAGTAAACGACCGTCTGCGTTTTTGATGTATTTCGGCGAGGTTATTTCCATTGAATTTTTTCTCCTCTGTGCAGCGAGCTTAAAAATATTTGGCATTTTAGTACTGTACGACGTTTGAACTTCTTGTATAGCTTGTTTTCTATCTGCCGATCATGAAGATATTTGTTCCAACTCCTGGTACAGGTTTTCCGCTGCTGCCGAGCCAGGACTTTCTTTGCGATCTTTTTAAGACGCTCTTATTCAAGAGCCAGTCGAGCTTTTTCGATATCGTCGCTCCGATCGCATTTTGTCCACGCTTAAAATGCATTCTTCTTGTCGGCCACAGCTCGTTTGGTTTCGTCATTCCACAACCTTTGTTTCTTTGCCGGAATCTGTCGGGTTCTGACATAAGCACTTCTGTTTGCTCTGGGATCACCCGAGTGCATTGCAAGCGTGGTGCCCAGCGCGGTAGTGCTATTAATTGCGATCATTTCCATGAAGTATATCTTAACATTGAGTGGTTTGACACTTGTATGCTCATTTCAAATTGATTGACTGTTCTTTTACCCCACCAGTAGTCTCTAGACACGGGAACCCACTGATTGCATACAAACTTGTGGAAAAGTTTTAAGGTGTTAAAGTGTCACAGGCTCATTTTTGGTGTCATAGTTGCCTGTATATGATTGGTGTCCCATTTAGTAGCCTTGGGCCACTCCGGATACTTTCTGGATAGAAAGAGTGCCCCGTGGTTTCATTATCACTCTCAGAGCAAGCGACACAGGATACTGCGTTACATAAGTCCCCCACACATAAGTGCCTCATCCTTACACCAGTAAGCAGTCTACAGCATTTTCTACTTAAGGACAAGAGGAAAGTCAATGACTGCTTAGAAAAATCGGGAATCATTAATTTGGCATAAAAATTTTCTTTTTTGCCAGTCAAACTCACCAGCGATCGTATTTCCCTCGATTGCGTTGTGATCAGGAACCCAAGCAAGACTATATAAACTCATCTTTTCGCCACTGTTCAGAGAAGCTTCAAATTCTCAAAGCAGATTCCAAAAAAGAAGGAAGCCTAAAGTCCAGTTAAGGTATCGTCATAGTAACAGATATGTTCTTTGCCTCTCGAACTAATTTATACAATTTAGTTCATAGGCATCAGAATTTCGTATATGAATATCCCTGCTGGGGAGACAGTGCCATATCTTAGATCAGTTTTGGTGGAACGAGTAGAGGCAGGTATTTATTCCGGCTCATATATATTGTACATGAAAGTTCGAAAGTACAACATAAACAAGACCACAAGCGAAAGAAGTCCGACTGTCATATGTCAGAATTCCAGTGCGTGACGCCCAGAATGTCGACGATGATTTGGAGGCTTACATGTAAGTTTGTTATACAGGATGACACCCATTGTTTCCTTGGAAGAATGGATAGCTACCCCTTTTAGGAAAAGACGAGACTGACTTTGTCAGCTTTCTTTTACTCGAATAAAGAACAAACTAAACGTTCGACTGAAAATCCGTTTAGGGCACCAAAAGTCTGTCGCTAATGAGTATTTATCACTGATTAGATTAGACTAGATTGGTACGGGAGGTGGTTTAGTATATCCCAAATCACTGCGGCCGTAGATGGGCCTATTGTTATGACCTCTATTCAATGCTTGTCTATGGTGCAAAAGTTTGTTAGAAAAACGGCAATGTCTTTAGCTGAGTCTCATGGCAAAGAAACCGGTTATTAGACGAATCTGACTTCTACTTAGTTGTAGTAGTTGCTTCGTTTTTTTTTTTGGCTTGTCCGTTTCCTTCGGTTTTCCTCCAGAAGTGTAACTTCTTTTCCTCCAGCTAAGTTTCAAAGTATCCTTTTTGGAATTTTGTTGATAGCCCACAGAATGGTCTGAGCATCATGAATTGGATGCGGATCCTTTTCTGGATACCCTTTAAGGGCTTAGGAGTTGGGATGTTCAACTTTCCAGGTGTAAGTCCCTCATATAAGCTCCAATTATTCGGTACAACAACGACGGATGCTTTCCCTTTACTGCCATCATCGATGTATAAAAAGTGCTATGCACATCAACAACAGCGATCAAAACGATGCTGCAAAATTCTTTGAAGAAATCGGATCCCGATTCTACGGGGGCTTTTATGGGTATATGTTCTCTATCAGTATAACTTAAAGTATACAGAAAGTCCCAAAACACATCAAAACCCCTGGCAAATGCAGACCATTGGTCTTGTGTTATAGGTGTTTAAAGAAAAATGATTAAACCGATGCAAACAGTTAAAGAGACAGTAAGCTACGAGTACCTTTAGATATTCGCATTGGATTGCATGGTTTATAGCATTTAGTATGCCTGGTACAAATTTAGAGATTGTCTTATGGGAAATACTACCTTGATCAGAAAGTCCCCGGAATAACCACCGTGTAGCGCTCCCATTGTTTACGTTGTCATGGTGCAAAATCCGCGAGTTTTCTGCCCACAATTCTGGTCTCTTTCGGCGAATTGTTTTACGCGAACGTATCAAAACGCCCAAATTATACTCTTTGTTTACTGTCTGGCCTTCTGGCAAAAATTCATGATGCACTACACCGTTGTAATCCCTGAAAAATCCATTGCGTTCTTTTTTGACTGAAAACGACGTGGTTTTTTTGGTCTCGGCTCATTTGGTGAACGCCATTCACTTGCCTGATGTCTGAATTGCGTGTCGTACTCGTAAGCCCACGTCTCGTCTCCAGTAATGATCCTTTTGATGAATTTTGGATCGGATTCAGCGTCGCAAATCATCTCTTTTTCGACGTCAACACAGTTTCTTTTTTGCAAGAAATTGAGGTCTTTTGGCACCAACTTTGATGCTACATGACGGAAACCCAAATCATTAACCAAAATGTTTTGGACGGATCCATAGGCAATGTTCAAGTTCTCCGCTATCTTTCTGATGGTTAATTTGCGGTTATTGGCCAACATTTCTTTTACTTCATCAATGTTTTCGTCGGTTTTCGGTGTCGATGGTCTGCCACTGCGTTCATCATCTTCGATTGACTCACAACCGCTTTTGAATAGCTCGTGCCACTGGTAAACGACCGTTTTCTTTAGAGAATCGTTTCCAAAACACTTTTCCAACATTAACAACGTTCGCGCACCATTAAATCCGTTTTTTACGCAAAATTTAATACAAGTTCGTTGTTGCAAATTTAAATTCATTCCTAAAATTGTAAAAAATCGCCATCACACACAGAGATAGATGTACTCTTGGCTACGTAACTTTTGCAAATGTTAAGCTATGACCCTAAGATTTAGAGGCAATATCAACTTAACAAAAAAAAAACAGAACTCAAATCGGAATAATGGGAGCGCC
The DNA here is from genome assembly GCA_928272305.1 of Volucella inflata. Taxonomy (NCBI): domain Eukaryota; kingdom Metazoa; phylum Arthropoda; class Insecta; order Diptera; family Syrphidae; genus Volucella; species Volucella inflata. Next base: position 76,590,130 of record OV743717.1, on the reverse strand, counting down.
ACGCGGTGTTTATTCCGGGAAGTTTCTCATCAAGGTAGTATGTCACAAAAACTGAAGAGACCTATATGAGTCGCCAGTAGCAACGTACTCGTATCTCAAAGTAATGACAAGCCGCACCCTTGAAGTGATAGCATCCCGCATCACCTTTTTATTGTGCAATTGTGATTTCGAAATAAAAATGAAGTTACTACGGTTTACGATAAAACTAAAAATTGAATCTTACCAGTGTGAGAACCTCTTCAAACTAATCAATAAGTTAAGTTCTACAAAAGTTTCGATATTCTTTGTCATCTTCCCACAAAATATTGCTCGTAGAGACGCCGTGTTAAGTAGCACATTCTCGGTTCGTAAATGTTTCTGTTCGTACTTTAAAAATGTGATGTTGGCATTTGAATAACTCTGTTTTGACTCCCAATCTAAAAATTCGCCGATTCCTTGAGCTTCACCTTTTCTAGCACTTTTGCACGTTATGTTCCAAACTTATTAAACAAATTTCTCTTAGTGTACCCAGCCATAGAGGGTACTTGAGCACATGACCCTCGCAATATTCTTTCTTTTCATAAACGATTAAAGCTGGTATGATTGTCGGAAGATTAGTGGATTGACAACCACGGCGACTCTTATAAAACCCGTTTTCAGAATATCTACGTTTAACAATGTCCTCGCATTGTTTTTGATGCATGCCGCTATGCATCGATAATCTGCTTATACTTTTGATCCACTCCATAACTTCGGGCAAAGACATTTATTATTCTTCTAGGTGGTCGATGTGCTGTGCAATTATGTCACAATACTGCCTTAGGGCTTAGCTACACATCCTACTCATTTCAACTTCCATCATCCATCCATACGCATTTATTTATATCCTGTGGCAGATTTTTCCACAGCATAATTTTCATTTCCATTTCGTCTGGTTAAATGTGGTGTAGTAATTACGAGTACATAGTGCTTCAAGACAAGGTCTTCAGGCAGCAGGTGGGTGTTCCACACCCAACGCATTAAACGCAGCCATAGTGCTGATGAAGATTAAATTGTGCAAATGATTGCAACTAGAGATCCAGCAGCACCAGCAGTAGATTCAATGTTCTGCAAGATGCATGGAATAATTTATGATCTTCGAAGTGCAATCAGCGCGATATATCACGCGAATAAGGCGGCCAAAATCCCAGACGCTATAAATTTGCAATACGACCTTGAACTGAAAGTTATCGTTGAATGGGGAAAAAATGGAATTTCGATTAGTCCCAGGGAAATGAGTATATTTCGCATTCCTCCGAGCAGTAAGGAGGTTAATAAATTCTCATGAGCTAGTCCTGGGCAAGTGACAGTTGCTGTTTTAATATTTTAACCGCGTGTAAATTGAACGTAAAGTACGTTGCATCCAACAGAGAAGGTGGCTTTTTGAAGTTAATTTTTATACAAAATAAAAATCGTTGTAACCGGATTAAGAGTTTGATTATTTTGCAATTAACGTATTTTGTAAGTTTCATTACTCAATTAAAAAGGATCGAACGTCAAACATGAATAGGATATGCAACATTGTTACTCGAAGTCTTTTATTTAGGCACTTCTGATGATGTATTTACCAAGAAATCTGATTGTTGTTCGATATGCTAATATATTGTTATTTTTTTGGCAACTACTTTGAACCAAGTAGCAGCAGTAATCACGTCATAAGATAGAGGGCCATGACAGCAAAAATTCAAGGATTCCAAGGATATTTGGCTTAATTCAAGCTTAACTTATAAACTAAGACTCAAAAACTAACAAAACACTTAAGAACTAGGGACCAATGAAGTGGTGAAGAAGCTCTATTTTGAGACGAGAGGTGCTAAAGTCAAAAACGGATAGGTTTGAGTTGACCTTCCGGAACATACGAGAGGTTGATTCGTTGGAACCGTAAGAGGTGCGATGGGTTGGAATACAAAGGAGACGAGGGTGTCATAAATTATGAAGGTTAGTATTGAAGGAAATAGAGTTGTAAAGGGACGCGCAATCAACGGAACCAGGGAGCAGTCAATGGATGAAGAGAATGTTAGCGGCTCTGCGTTTTTCGAGGGTGTTCAAGTTAAGAAGTTTAAGGCGGTCTCGATAGGGTGGTAAAATAAGAGAATCATCCCAGGGTAGTCTTCGAGGAACAAATCCCAGGAAACTGCACTGAATGCTCTCTATTCGGGATATGTGAACTCGTTGAAAGATGGACCATGCATGATTGGATAAATCGAGTAGCGGTCGGACAAAAGTAATCTAAATGAACCTGGTCACATAGGGATTCGAAAATTGTCTGTACCATCGTTTTATAAAACCAAGTGAAGAGTTGGCTTTAAGGATTATCTCGTCAATATGCGAGCAGAAGTTTAACTCTCTATCGTACAATATTCCAAGGTCGCGAAGGGATTGAACCTGGGGTATGAGTCGGTTGTGCAGAAAATAAGGTCGAGGAGATATTAAGCTCAAGGCTTTTTTAACACGAATTAGAAAACCGATCAATGCCTTCTTGAAGTAGTAAAGTGACATGGGGAGAGGAAACTCTTTTAGAGAATGGTGTTTAATAATATAATATCAAAATTTTTTATTGTTAAGATGAAAAGAAGGGGACCTAGATGGCTGCGTTGTGAGACATCAGAAGTAGCTAGAAATGGGGTTGAGACAGTTGACCTAAAGCGAACGCTATAATAACGGTTTTCCGGATAAGAATAAATATATCCGTTTTAATAATATGGGGTCAAAGCCCAGAGAAGACAATCAAAACAAGATCAATTGGTCAAAAATTTTATCACAGGCTTTAGCGAAATCTGTAGCAATAAAATCGATTTCGCTGCCATTGTCTAGGCCTGGAATTATTAACGACTCAAATTCAACTAAATTTGTAGTAGTTGATCTACCCTGCAGAAATCCATGCTGACTGGGGGAGCACTTTTTCTTTTTCTTAAGTGACGCTACAGTCTAGGGTGAACGTGAGCCTCAACCAACAAGCCTCTCCAACTGACACGGTCTGTGTACATCCCGTACAGTTCGTGGTTAAATCTCCTCTTTCATTCCCCGTAAATACAAACAAGAACAAAAATAACACGTAGTAGTTTTCTTTCGAAACTAACTGCCAATCGCTTCTTCTTCTTCTACGCCGTAGAACAAGACGGAGATAATCAAGGTCTTGTATAAAGCCAGTTTGGTCTTACGAGAGAGGGCTCTGCTACTCAATTGCCCTCTGAGCCCGAAAAAATCGGTGGTTGGCAAGAGTTATTCTACGTCACATTTCCGTGCTGATATCGTTGCTACTTGTAACTGCGGAGTCAAAGTAGGCGAAGCGAATTCAGCATATGCTAAATTGTTGCCACATTTACTGTGAGACCAATTTTAGCCGCTTCCGCTTAGATAACTGGGAATGCTTCATTGACGTCTTGCTATTTTCGTCCAATAACGTCGATGTCATCTGCTTACTCAAGCAATTGGGAATACTTGTAGAGAATTGCTGTCCCTCTATTGGCCTGTGAAGTTTGCACGATTCTCTCTAAAGCGATGTTGGAAAAGTCAGATGACACCGCGTCGCCTTGTCTTAAACCTTTCTCGGTTAATTCGTTACCGACCTTAATGGAGCAGCGTGGATTCTTCATCGTTATTCTGCAGAGACGGACGAGTTTGGTAGGGATGCCAAAACTAGACATTGCTCGATGTAGTTCGTTTCCATAGATGCTGTCATACGCGGCCTTAAAATCGATAAATAAATGGTGTGTATCGATCTGAAGCTCATGGGTTTTCTCCAACATCTGTCGTAGAGTGAATATTTGGTCGATCGTAGAATTTCCTGGCCTGAAGCCACACTGATATTGACCTATCATGTTGTCGACGAACAGCTTCAGGCGTTCACACAAAACTGCAGATAAGATCCTGTATGCGATGTTAAGAAGACTGATGTCTCTGTAGTTGGCGCAATTCAGAGGATCTCCTTTCTTGAGGATCGGACAAACAATGCTGAGGATCTATCAATCGGGCATACTTTTATCCGACCATATTTTACAGATGAGTTGGTGTATGCTCCCAACCAAGTCATCGCTTTGAAGAGGTCGGCGGTCAGGCTTTGTTGGACTTCAGCTTAGATATTGCTATCTTCACTTCATCTAGTTCAGGTGGACGGAATAGTTGCTCAACATTGTCCAGGTTGAAAGGTTCATTCCGCCTGAAAGCGGTATGCGACTCTACTACGATGTTCCCTTGTGAAGTTCTACAGGCTTTGGTTCGGGGCTCGTGTCCGTGGCATGTTTTCTTACTTTTTGGTAAATCTTCCGAATCTCATTACTGGAGTAGCATCTCTCAATTTCCTCAATCGCGCACATCTCTTGCACTTTCTTTTTCTACCTAAGGAGTCGGTGTTCATCTCCCCTTTTTACCTCATAGAGCTCTTGAGCAGCTCTAGTCTTTCTTTGCAGCATTTTGCTTAGCTGCATGTGACTCACCTTTATCGTTGTTGTTCGTGCTCCCCAATACTGTGTAGTGCGCGTTAGCATCGCACCCTATGACTGACCAGGGAGAGGACCCATTTGGTCATGGCCCAGATATACCGATACCAGTCAGAAGGTGTCTTTGACCATTTCCAGTCTGACAACGTTAAAGTCGGGGTCGGGGTTAGGCTTGGAAAAAGAAATCCATTAAGGCTACGTTTCACTAGTATACAAGTTCTAATCTTACCTTTATCTTTTGTACAGAGTGGAGCATAATAAGTTGTCCCAATTCCATGAACCACGCCTTCAAAAATCCATGGTTTCTAAATTAATATAATGTCGTCTGCGTCTTTGGATAGACGCAGAATAAGTGCAGCATAGGCCTTTTCTGAATGATGGAGGCTTATCTGGAGAAATCGTAGTATCACTGCTGCAATCTTCCAGAGAAGCCTCGACCACGGTACTGTTTGAGTCCTCCGATTTTGAAAGTGAGCCCAAAAGCACAAAAATCCTCCAAATACTTTTTCAACCATGCCTTTGGTCTGCGCCAGATGGTTAAGGGATTCCTTATTAATTACGATCCCCTGTCCCCTTCCACTTGTGTGATCACCTTAGATGAGGTCATCCTCTTCTGAGTTGTCCACTTGGGTTCCAATGGAAAACTCGAAATCGAAACTCTGGTGTCCATGAGACCAAGATGACCTGGCGTGTTACTCAAGCTTTTCTTTTCTGAAGAGGTCCCTTTACAGCACGTACGCTGTATCCATTGATGCAAACGAGACCGAGAATTACTCGAAGAAATTTTCTCTCGAAGCATCTGAGAACATTTATATACATACGCTTTCGTCAGTTCCAGCCTCCTTGGCTGTAAAGCAGGACTGTGTGTATGCAGGACAAGTGTCTTTTATAATATCTTTTTGGTTTCCCGAGAGAGTGCTAAATTGCTTTGTTTAAATTGCAAAGTTAAGTGAGACTGATCCTTTGCCTGATTTCCGACCTGGTATCGTTGTCGGAATTAATAGCGGAGTGAAGGTAGCCAAACTTCGTTATTACCTAAAAGTTGTACCTGCCTATCTTAACGCCTTGTCTTAAGAGTCGACGTTATGTGCTTCTCTTTGTTGACAACATAAATTATGCTTTGTTTTCCCTTCATTGATACCTCAACCAAGTTTTACGGCTTGATTGATGTGTTTTTCTAATTACTCCTATGTCAAGAACGGCATATATGAGTTACTCAACAGAATTAAGAGCGAAGCGTAGAGTGTATGGTGCGAAATTGATTCGCAAAACGATGAATATCGATCTCAATTGATGGGGACCCAAAGCACGCTATCTTCTATAGTTTTTCCGAATTGATGACCGATTTTCGAAAAAAGTTTAAATGACACTCATTGATATGAGTGATGTCATAAAACTGTCTTAAGATAACAACACTCGTATCTTTTTTATTGGAATTTTCGATACTTCAACAAATGGTTTCTGACTTTGTCACCTAAATCGTACGAGTATATGCTGCACAACAATAAACCGCGCAACATATTGAAACCTCTATCAACATAAACTACAACGCAACATCTCCACACAGGTATGAAACGCGCTCTGCCTCCTTTGTAATCGAACTAAACTTGACATTTTCTTTTCTCTGTTTACGAAAACTTCAAAACGCAATACAAAAACTACTCAACACAATCAAATCCTCTAGCATATAGGCACGCGCCGTAAGTACCAAACCAACCCGTTTATTAGTCGAAGTCGAACTCGATAGAAAATGTTTGGACGAGTCCAAATGAAAAACAAAAAAACAAAAACACTTTATCGAACCGAAGGAAAGTGCAAAACGGAGAGAAAAAATACCCCCGAACGACAGCGCAAAAGCAAATTCAGTGTACAATCAGTTTTCGTAGATTTGTCGTTCGAATGAGACGTGTGTGGACGCTCTGGCCCTCCGCAGCCGATTTGTGATATCGTTACCGTAAGACCGCGTAATCACTTGTTTCGATTGATTACACCTCAACTGTCATCCAATTAATTATCAAATTACGCAGTTAGATAGCTCGTACTCGTTATTTGTCTGCAATCTAAAGAACAACGAAATTCGTTTGTTTAATTACCAAAAACCCGTGTGAACTAAAATCTTAGTTACTCGCATGTTTACCGTCGTAATGTAAACAAAGTAAAAAGAACGGAATCCCAAAAAAAAAGTGCTGAATAGAGATAAAGATTTGGAAAAATAAAAAATTGATTCAATCCGAGTTTATTTGTCTGGTGAGTGTAAAAAAAAAAAAAAAAAAACGACCAAAAAAAGTTCAACAACTTTTCGCGATTTGTTGATGTGAGAAAAATTAATTACTCCCAGTTTCCCCCGTCCGCCGCCCACTTAACGGCGAGGCGCCAGTGCTTTGCTAAAATCGAACGTACCTACCTTGATTACAAATTCAAATTTTGAAAAAAAAAAAAAAAAAAAAATTTCAATAAATCTATAAATCGCAGTTGCGATTTCTAAAAATAGTGCGCGGCTGAGGAATTTTCAATTCATCCAATTTTCCACGCATTATGGACGACGTTTGGAAAACCGTGTGCCTGTGCAAGTAGTAGCAAGTGCATGATAGCACTTCACTATCATATACTATCGTGGCAATGACAGTGACAGAGTCTGCCTTACGAGGTCAGTAAGACGCGAGGAGTGCGTTAATTTATTTACCATAATCAATTTGTCAAGTGGAGCGCATACTGGCGTGCCCGTGCCAATAGAAAAATGCGACAAAAGTCAATATTCTCGTTTATTAATAGCTGACTTTTGAGAGCAATGATGAGCTCTAAATTCGCAGGCGGTGACAGCGAATTCTTTTGGCTTTGTAGTCTTTGATGAGTGCCAATTAAGTGTCACCGACAGGGTGTTGGCGATAGGGTTGCCATTGGACACTATTTGAATGGCAAATTGAGCAATTAGTATGCATATCAAGTGGGTGCTGATTTTAGAGCGATTTGGTCAAAAATGCCAAGTCGGAAGATTGGTAGGTGCCTTACCAAATCAAATCAAGTATTTGCCAATGTAGCCATTTGCGGATTAGTTTCCGGTGATTTAGCGGAATTTGAATTTAATTTTGCTGTCTTGATAATTATGGAAAAATATGACCGTCTGAGCAGAAACTTCGGATATGTCGTTCGATTTTGTCTTTTAAGGTCTACAGAGTATGAATGTGACCATTTTTTGAACGCTTCATTTTTGCTGACAGTGAGTTTTTAAAGGGATTTTTTTTTGTTAACTCAACCTCTCCAGTGAAGAATGTTTTGGTGAAATCAAACGGGCATCCGAATTAAGTTGGAGACAACATATTAAGCTAGTTCGGCTGTACTATGTGTAACATTTGTATGTAGTTTTTTTAAATTCCATTTCCGATGTTTTGGAGTCACGATTTAGTTCATGAGAACGGACATCGTTTCATCCGAGTGAAACTTGTGAAAATTTAACATTTCAGTAAGTGACAGCTATTTAGCTCAATTCAGCTATCCAGCTACTTTCTGGCATGGAAGCTTAATTTTAAAATTGTAAAGCCCTTTGTGATACCACAATAACTGCACGGCCTCAGACTTAAACCTAGTAGATCAGAAGCTCACGAGTATCAAAAACTGGCAGAATAACTCATAGGTGAACTAATTCGTTGGTTTGGGCAAAACCGAATGACCTGCTTACTCAGATTATTATGAACGAAAACTTTGGTTCTGCTTTGACATAATGATTTTTTGGTGTCCTAAATTTTTTCCCATTATGTCGAGGAAACGATATCGGCTAAGTGGCCGCTACCAGGAATGATGACAAATCCGCCCCAATTTATGGCATTTTCCACATTCTTGCCAGAACTTCTGGCGATAGGTCCTCGCATTCTTGACGGATATTTTCTTTGAGGGCTTCAGGAGTCTGAGGCTTGTTGACATAGACTTGTGACATAAAAAAAAAACACCAAAAGAAATCTGGATCGGTTAAATCAGGAGATCTTGCTTGCCAGTGCAAAAAGTCAAAACAGGAGATAAAGCGACCGAGCACCGCTGCACTCAGAATTTCGGTTGTGGCTCATGTAGTATGCGCCGTTGTTCAATCTTGTTGGAACTACAGTCCCAACTTATCCAATCGAGGAAGGAAAAAGTCGTTGATCATAGCTCTGCAGCGCTCGACGTCCACAGCTGTCGTTTGGCCCGTGGCTTTTTCAGTACTCGTAAACGGCACTCCATGCAGTAACTTTGAGTGGGTGTAATGGCATTTTGTGGGTGTTGCGCAGATTTACGGTGTCCCAGAAGTAATAATTTTTCTTATTCACATATCCATAGATATGGAAATGGGCCTCGTCGCTCATGATGATTTTCGATGAAAAGTTGTCTCCCTCGTGATCGAGATTCAGGATGGCTTGAGCATGTATTACACGCGCTTAGCGGTCAAAACAACAACTGATGCACTGTCTGCACTTTGTAAGGGAATATTTCACAGTCTTTTACCAAAATTTTCTGAAAAGACCGCTGATTGATGCCCAATTGTGTGTCACTGCGGGGTCCTCTGCTACATCTATTGCCATAGCAGCGATATTCTCTGCAGAACAGCTGTCCGGAACAGCAGGCTAGACCTAGAAGCATTTCGTGCTGTCTCATACTCTCTGTTGACCAGGATATCTGCGCAGAAATTAACGCTGCGCCAACACCGTCGACGAATTATTCCGCAATAGCAGTTCACAGATATAAAATACTAGACTTACTTATACAATATGCTTCCCAACTAGTGAAGAATCCAACCTAAGACACAGCAGCTTTCCATCCTTTTCGATACGGGCTTTGCTTATTTCAGTTTTCTAGACAGTGCGCTCTAGCAGCGAAATAGCAGCGGTTTTAATGGTAAGTCTTTATCAATCAATATAACTCCGCGGAGAGATTTGTTTAGTAAAGTGCCTTCCATTTGAACTGAATGAACAAGGCACCCGACAGATGTACCTTGTTGTGTCAAAGCACGCGCATCACTTGTTTTTAAGCCTAGGAGAAGTAAATCTACTGTATATAAATGATTGGGAGAAACTCCTCTGATTTCGTTGATTTCGAAAGCAAGTCACTTCAATACGTCATCATGTACCCTGGATTGTCTTACATGGGCTCACTAATTGTGTCCTTCACAGTATATAGACTATATAGACAAAGCAGTGGACTTTTCAGTCAGCACTGCTATATTTTAAGAAAACAATGAACAAACAAAGCATGATCCGGAAGTACTAATGAAATATCCGGTTATTCCAATAGGAAACCTCAATTTTCCAAAAGCGTTACTGTGAGATACAATTCAAAAACCGTAGCAGCGGTTCCAAATTGGCCGAATTGAAATTGAATTTGCCTACGATTGTGAAAACTTAGGTGCGCGAACCCGATATTTTATGTGAGAAGAAGGCTTCCTATAAGATTGGCATGACTTAACATTTAAAGTTGAATGGATGTCAGCGGCGACGTAACATCAGTGTTTGGGCCCTAAACATAGACGAAAACATTCTCGATTTGTATCCTCCTTTTAATAATCGGTAGCATTTGAGCAAGTCAGCAGCAAGAAGCTAACTACAAAATGTCATTACATCCAGAATCTACAAATTGTATGCACCATTGTCCCATGCTTTGTTGAGGATGACACGGGAATCGTAATCACAATCCAGAGAAAGCATGGCTTGGTTACATTAAGGATGTGCTACATGTATTTGAATTTCGAGTTGTTGATGTGAGAGATTGAGGACGCACTTTATTTAAGGAATTCACCATTCGATTGACCAGTTCGTGTGATTTGACGTCTTTAGAATTTTTTCTTTGGAGCTCTGTCAATTTCGCAACTTATATCAGCAAGCTTCTAAATTATTATTGAATTAATCCTGCAGACCTGCTTAATAGAGAAAGACCCAATATTATGTGGTGCACATAGTTGGAAGTAATTTTTATTCAGATAAATGTGTAAAACATGTTTGGGGAATTGAAGGCATTTGTTATTTGCTGCATTTGCCTATTCCAGATGATCATATAATTACGTGTTGTCTGGTACTCTGAATAAGTAGTAATAAAGTGTGAACTCATACATTCTCGAAAATATAACTAATGTCCTTGACAAAAACTAGGAAAATGGGTTTGGTTTGGTTTGACTAATCACCATCATCGAGCAGCTCACTTAGGTCAGAGAAGGCTTATTTATTTGAATAACTAATTAACTGGCATATTAAACAGAACCCTGTGATGATGCTCAGTAGTATAATACATGACGCATAGACCAGACGTTTTTCGTACACCTCCTAATCAGCTTAGGCGAATTGCAAGTTTTTCATTCCAACCACTTGTATTTGTTTTCAGCTACTGCATCTAGTTTGAGCACGTAGCGAGTGGTATTTCTATATCTTTAGCGACTAAAAAATTTCTCCGGTATCTCGCTATTCATGTACCAACCAAATGAAGATAACGAGCAATTTTGCCATGTCACTGAGAGATAGACGACAGTTTGTAATCAAGTTTAGCATTATCATAACCAAGTTCAGGGCTTTTATTGCTTAGCTCTTAGTGCAGAGGAAGATAGCCTTATCCATTAAAATAAATACGATACGGTGATTTGATAATTTGTTATAATTAAGTTGCTTTAAAAACATATGGAAAGGAACGATGCAGTATATGTGTTGACAAAACAGGTGGCCATCTGTTTATCATTGATATCTAGAACTAGATATGGCTCTTTTATATACGTATAAATACAATTTTGCATTTGCGGTTAAAATGGAGCAATTCAGTCTTATATGCAAACCGCACTTGTTAGTATAGGCTATAGGGCTATAGGGCTATAGGGCCTAAATAAACTCCTGTTCGAACTCTTCAATATATATATGATTTTGTTAGTAGTACACGCCACAGTATCATCCATATATGGAAGTACTTTACAGCCTTTCCCTTTTAGAGATCCCGGTAGTTCATGTGCCATGGAAGGGCCTCAATTGACAAACTTAAAAGTGCCATAGCTATCGCCCTTCATTACCCAAAGTATTTAATGCAGGACGGTTTCTAAAGATTTCCAACGGGCAACGATTTTTATATCCCAGTTGACTTTTTTTCGTGGTTGTTAAGGTTGTTTGACACTACATATCTCTAGCAAATTATGCCTACCAGGAATATCCAAGAGCCATAAGGTTGGATGCAAGATCTTTATGAAGTTTAGGAACTTTTAGAGTATTCGTCTATATAACCATCCTTTGGATCTCACCCAAAAACAAGAGTTGAAAAGTTGAAATTAGCTAGGGGGCCCAATTTGATAACATTATGTCTTCTTCATAAAATAACTACTTTGACAGTGTGATGGAAGAAAGGCAGCAGATTACGAAAAAGGCTTCGAATTTCGATTCAACGTTAGAAACCCTTGCTGTTAAGTTGGCATTCAAAGAACGACTCCCATCTCGACCACTCTTTTTCCATCTTATTCATTTGTAGGACCATTGCTAAAATTCGATAAGGCCTAGGGTTACCCCAAAAAAGGAAGCCAAGGTAAAAAGTAGGGTTATCACCCGTAGCTGATTCTGGATATCTTCAAAGAGCTTAAAGCAAATTGACTTTGATCTGAATCACTAAACAGAACAAAGGTGAGCCAGAAAGTGTCAAGTAATTGACAGCTAACAATAGGTGTCAATCAAATGTAAAACTTAAAAGGTGGCTAGATAACGATAGTAATAATCTCAACAGTTTTCAGACAATGGGCTAGTTAGTAAACCCCTAACTATGAAATTAAGTTAATACAGATATTAAAACAGCATTCTAGTATAGCAAAACCTAAAATACGCAATTTATAAAGACAAAAACGCAAAAACAATTTTAACCTCTTTGAAACAGTCTTTGTACTTTGGCATTCTGCGGCAAAAAAGTGTTATCGTTAGAATGTGATAAATCATTCGACCTTTAATTGGTTTACATATAATTGGCGCGAGATTATACAACACGGAAATTATAACATCGCAAACCGTTTGTATAAAAGATACTGAGATTTGTACGAGTATAACTTTTACCTTCTTATTTCATTTCCCTACTCAGAAATTATTGGGCTCATCTCACCTGATTCATATATCCCGTTTGGGACAGTATTTTCATTGTTGCAAACTTACTTTCTTTAATAGTCACTGGCAAACAGTGACTCCAAATTGGTTTGAGTCCCCTTCAATTTGTGCGTCTCATCCAAAACAAAATCTTCCTCTTCTCTATTATCGAATTGAAAAATCTTCGGCTCTTTGCGTTGGTACCCTCTTGAACCTTATGTTTTAGGCTTTTCGAACACTTTTTGACCAAATCATTATCCTCAGAGAGCCCATAGAGGTCGCTGTTAAATCTTTTCCTCAAAGTCGAATGGAATTAAATATCAATCGAAGAGTTTTAAGCTTATGCCTATGCTTCTGTGCCACAAAAAAAACAAAAACCGGGTTGTACTTCAATTGTATGTAAGGGACTCATTACCCTTATTGCTTTACAGGGCTTTACAATCAGGTTTAAGGTTTAAAAAAACATCAAATCGAGCTGTCTATTTCTGATGAAGTGTCATTGTAAGAGCTAATATCGGAGGCTATGTAGAAAAAGTCTATTGTGACATTTTGGCCATTTTCGCCGATGTTGTTGACTTGCGCTCTTGCTGACTGTAAATATTTGATTTTGTCCTTATTTTGGGCATATTTGTTTCAATGGCTTCAAACGTAACAGTGACAGCTCGTAGAGTACTTAGTTGCACACACTTTTAAACAAATAATATCTCAGTTGTATGATTCTCAGCCTCGAGTGTGATTCTCATCTTGTCTCGACCCATTTCTGACGAGGTATTTCTCTCCTTCTCACCGATCATCATCAATTTTTCACAATCTAAAAAATTTGGCAGAGACCCCAAAACTTGGAACGGATATGCATAAGCCCGTCTCTGTTTTTAAAGAGTTCTTGAGCATTGATCTGGACTTCTTTCTCCAAGATCTTGCATAATGTGAATATTTGAACAAATGGGGACTTATCAGGCCTAAAAGCTAATCTGTTAGGATCTTATATGCTATGTAGAGTAGACTGATAGATTGGGCAAATAATCCTGGAATTTCATGCGCCAGGCACACTTTTGACTGAATAATCTCCCTGCTTTAATATTACGACTTGTATATCCCTCCCGACAGCCCTGTGGTACTTAATTTATATTGCTATCATAACTTGATCTTGGTAAAGTGGATGAAATCGGTCTTTAACATCTTCATTGCATGGTCGGTCTTAGCGGTATAATAGTCTGTGGAAGATAGTTTTCCTAATCTTATGGATGTGACTGCACTAAGCTTCCTTGTGCATCTTTAAATGTATCTGTTTAGTTTTTGTCCCCTTGATTTGTTTTTATATTTTTTTTATAAATTCTCATGGAGTGCTAGTGGAGTGGAACTTTATATTCATATCGCATGCTTTTCATATATTTTGCTTTACTCCGCAAAGTTCTTCTCTCCTCGTTGATTTATAGAGCTAACGAGCTGCTCTTGTTCTTTTATCCAGTGGCGCTTCGAATGTAAATTGTTTTACTGCATGTGCTTGCCCATATTCGTCTGATTTTCTAGAAGCTTTCGGTATATTTTGATTTTTATTCAAAACATTCTTTGCCCAAGTTCAGGGCACTTATACATTAGGTATAAAATACATAGTCTACCCTCTTTTCCCAGTCAGCCAAGTACTCGTAATCTTTTTTTAACATAAATACAAATAATGTATACACCACTTTTCTGAGCGCAATCGAGGAACCTGTAAATAATGCAATCTCTTGTATTCAAAAAACTATTTAACTCTCGTTTATTTTTATAACAGTATTTCAAGGTGAACAAAGTAATGATTACGGTACCAGCCAGCTGTTCAATTTAATTTGTCATTAACTTTAAGCGATAACAACTTTTTGCAGAAACCTGAAAAATTAGTACACAGTAACATACATTCTTGGACTTGTTTCCTATATCAGTAACTTAATAGCCTTAAGCCAGTTTTCTAAAAGTGTCGTTCATAAACTGGGCCTTAAGCATGACCCCGAAATGCACATAGCTCAATTTAGCTCTACTTTGTTGGAAATTTCCCAACTTCACTCGAGTGATGGGGTAAGCCATCCACATGATCATTCTATTATGTCTAACCAATGAACACAAACAATTCCATTGTAATTATAAAAATAAAAATCATTGCAAAATATACGAGTATCTGAACAGTAAGATATAGTAGTGTGGTCCAGAATGTCACTATTACATCTTTGCCCCAAATATTATATTCTGAATTAAATTCTTTAAATTAGCACTGAATTAGCAAAAATGTGATTTATTGGCTATTTCGTATTTCACAAAGTATTTCAACAATGTTTAACTACAGGTTTTGCAATCGATAAATCTATAAATATTTTTTTCTATATCTATTAAGCACGTTACTCGTATTTTGAAACTGCGCCATCGTTCAAATTATTGCAGTTTTATTGATTTTTACAGATTTTTTTGTGTAGGAATAATAATACAGAAACGATGTGTTTTTTTAGTTCGAGTTTATGGATACTCAGTCAGTTTGTTTAGTTCATTTTTTATAAGATGATATGAGTGTACATGTTCACAAAATTATGAGAATCACGAGGAAGAAACATTGTTTTAGTAATTTCCCAATCTTGTCGTAAACTTCTGGATGCTGCCAATGATATTTCATTCAAAAATAAATGCGACTTCTGAATTACCATATATTCGTTTAGTCATAATGGATGTTTAATAAGAGAGCAAGAGCAAGTCCTATTATGTGCCTCCAGCTTTATAACCAGTTCAGTTTGCCCTAAAAAGACCTGCTTCATTATGCATCTTAAAAAGTCGCAGCTTTACATTATGTCTAGTTTATGTCAAAATTTACACTTAACCACTATTAACAGCTCATTAACATGGACTATAAAGTTTTGTTTTTTTTCAAAGCTTAAAGTGATTAAACAAACCTGGGGTTACTGTGAGTTTTATTTTACTTTCTAACTTCATTAACAGCTTCTACATGTTTTATTGTCACTTCTTTGGGTCTTTTAGATTTTGAAAAGCGTTTTTCATGGTGTTTTTAAGTGTTTTCATAAATAATGTAAAGTCATTATTTATTCTGTTTTAAAATATCGATTTGCATCAACACGTAACTACGAGTGTTTCAATGTACACGAATGGATGGTTAAACGTTTATGTTTAAAAATCGATTTTTTTAACTATCATTTTTATGATCTCATGAATAAGTGTTCCATTTTTTTTCCTATTTATGGCACTGCAACTCAAAGACTGGGTGATATTGGGTTGCATTGCTGCCATCCTTTAGAAAACTGGTTAATTTAACTTACATGCTAAGTTAGCTTTAGTTTCGAATTTGAATAATTTTTTTTAAATTTATTTCTCAAAGACAAAACAATTATCTTAGCCTTGAAGAACAACTCTTATTGAAAAATATTTGGGGTGCCAAAATGATGTAATATAATAGTTTAATGAAAAAAAAAAAAATTTGAAAAGGAGTTTAGTGCTCAAAGGAAATATGTTAATTGTTTTAATATGCGACAAGCATCCACAACAACAGTACAGATGACGAATTCGAAGAATTTTTATATCACAAAACATTATAAAACAGGTTTAAGTCGATGTTAAAAATTGATCGTTCTCACGACATATTTTTGCAGCGTAGGAAAAGGATACACAATATTTTTTTGAAATAAGTTTGACGTCAGCAGCTAAACCCGTTTTGCAGTTTATAGTGGAATAGCAAGTAAGTGTAATAGCTTTGTAGGACAAGCTCTTCTCAAGTTAATATAACTTAACGTCTTGATTGACGACGTCTGGTCAACAATTACAATTGCAGTTAAGCTCACTACAGAAGGAAATGGCAGGTTTAAGACCAACTTTTACGAAATTAAATTTTGGACAATCTTGTTCAGTAAACCACTAAAAAAAAGCCGCAAAGCATCAGTTAAAGCTTTTATATGTATATCTTTTAAGATCGAATACAAATATGATTACCTTCACTTCTAGTTTTTTTCTATTTTTACCCTTTATGACCTATTTATTAGATGTGGACCAAGCATAAAGTCCCTAGAACATGTTTTACTTAGCTTATTCAATGAACCACATCCAAGATATTCCCTTTATCCAGAAACAGACCTAAGGATTTTCTTTCTGTCTTAGTTTGAGTTAACAAAAGAGCAATATTAGTAGATTTGCGTGCTTGAAAACCAACCGTTATACCCATCTCACTAGGAATTTTCATCAGTATATCCTCAGGCCCATATTCGGATGAACTCCAAAATATCGTAATTCTTTGCTAAACCGTACAACTCGCTTTTGGGAAGGCATGCTAAGCTCCTTTTTTTCCAAGCATTATAACTTGGATACATTTACGACCAACGCACATGCGTATCTCTCTGTTTTCACTTCCTAACTTGCTTCCTTCTGCGCAGTGTTCCCCGAATCCCTTACTTTTCATAGAATGATTAGTGATTCTGCAATAAAAGACAAATTTTTCACAAATACTGAGTGAAATATTAGAAAAACGGGCACGGTCTGAGCGTGTTCCCGAATCCTGCTTCTGTTTCATGCGAGGCCAACAAATCCTTGTAGTTAGAGGCGGCATAGCACCTCTCCAATAAATCATTGTTAAAATCGCCAACTAAAATAAATTTCTAGTTTTACGAGTATATTCATTCCCTAAGAAATTTAAAATCTTCTTAATTAAAATCGAGAGACTGAAATTAGATTTAAAAGACCTACCTACACTTCTTAAAAAAAAACTAACAAATCATAGTCAAATCACTTTTGGTGCAAAGTAGAAGAAAAATAAATTTGTAACATCGTTTTCAAATTAAATGAAAACGCATTGAGAAAACCGTCTGTCTCTCTGAACACTATCACTGCAGTGTTATATTTTTAAAAATGGATCACTTAGTCTGTTAAAAAGACGGAATCCAATTTTGGTGAAGTCCATACTTCTGTGATGAAAAACAGGACTTGGATGATAAGGATTTGATGTACAATCCATTTAAGTTGTTTAAAAGAGGTCTTTGTAGTAGTAGTTCCGGTATAAAGTTAATGTTTAATATAAAATCTGAAAACAAAAACGGCTTTGGCTTCAAAGATTAAGTAGCGAAAATAGCAATCTATTAAACATTTATCAGTAATCCATTATACCTAAATTTTCGTAACCAGTGCAGTACATAGAACTTAAGGAACCATTCATGTCTAGCTAGACGTAGTCACCTTAAAACCAAATTATAGAGGTCCTACAATAGACCCTTGAGGTACTCTTTATTAAAGTGTAAATCATGGAATTTGTCACTGATCTAACAAAGACAACTTTCAACGGATGTAAATAGACAACGACTTCTCTATATTACTTTCTAATTAAAACCTTCTTCACTATAAGTCTAGTTACTTTAATTTGACTAAAATTTTGACTCTTAAACAACAAGGAATATAAAAAGTTTATATCAAAACAAAAAATTTAATTGTTCTCTGGAATCTTTCTTCATTATTTTCATATAAACGCAGTTTGCGACGTCATCTGAGAATAGGGCGGTAGTGCAATTACCATGCGAATTCAATTAAATTAATTTTTATTTTTCAATATAATCTCCTTTTACATCAATGCATTTTTTACACAAAAAAATACTATATGTTTCCGCTTTCTCTGCAAAATACCCATTTATTGCCTCCTTGAGTTCAGAAAATCGCTTTCCACGAAGATATTTTTTTCAAATCAGGAAACACGAAAAAATCACTAAAGGCAAGGTCTGGACTATAGGATGGGTGTTGGATTTCTTAGAAACCGCAATCTCGCACAGCAGCCTTGGAAACTCGCGCCGCGTGAATGGGAGCGTTGTCCTGAATAAGCAACACACCTGTTGTCAGTTTACCCTGTCTTTTTTTCTTAATTTCCTCCCGCAAATGATGCAAAGTGGATGCGTATGATGTGGCGTGTATGGTTTCATTTTATTTTTTGTACTCAATCAACAATATTCCCTTTGAGTCCCAAAACACTGTGGCCATGAGCTTACCTGCAGACGGAGTGACCTTGAACTTCTTCTGTACTTTTTTTGTGCTACTACATGGACTCTTGTTTGCTTTCAGGGTCATAATAGTGAACCCATGTTTCGTCCCCAGTAACAATTCGTTCAAAAGTACCTTCCGTGTTTTCACTACAGAGCTCCAAAAGCTCTCTACAGCACGCGATTGGCACTTTTTCCTGAGGCGCTGTGAGCATTCGTGGCACCCGCCTTGCACTGACTTTTGAAAAATTAACGAGGTCATGAAGAATGTTGTGTATGGTACCAGTCGAAAGCTTAGTGATCTCTGCCTTCATTTTCACCTTCATTCGTGCATCCTCAAGTACAAGTTTCTCGACTTCTTTAATGTTTTCATCCGTACAAGCAGTAAAGCGGGTAGCCTGACCGGGGGTCGTCTTTAATTTTCTCTCTGCCTCTTTTAAACTCGCTTGACCACTTTTGAACAGTTGATAACGAAGGTACAGAATCTTGGTAAACAGCCACCATCTCCCATGAATAATTTTTGGACTTTTTCCTTGTTTTGTGAGAAATTTAATCACAGCGCGGTGCTCAATTTTCACCATCATCGTCTCACTTGCCATTTTGATTGTGTTTACCTAGAGATTAAACGCGAATTAATAATCACATGTATATGAAATTTTTCAGCAACGTACTAAGATAATAGTGTTACTTAATTAATAAGTCAATTTATTGTATATCACCAGAACTTCACCTCGAAACCGAGAATACGAGTATATTGAACTCCCCTCGTACAATTTTTTAGATTTTGTTGTTCTCGAAGAGATGAGAATGTTTCCCATTATCATAATGCAGATCCTCCAATTCTTGAGAGCCCTGGAAACCCCAGTCTAGTCATACATATTGCTACCTACAAAGAGCCACATTTTTTGCACTTAATTTTATTTTGCTTATGGCGCAACAATAGCTTTAAATTGTAGAACATATTATCCAAACCAGCTGTCAATTCCTTACGACCAGAGATGCTCTAGCCGATCATCGATCGCAGCTTACACCACATGCATGGGAAAACTGTCCACTGCCTTGACAAGTGCCTGTTTTAAAGACTCAATATTTCTGTGTCGAGTAGAGCAGCCATGCCCTCTGAAACGAAATGTACCTTGTAATGCAACAGTTGAGATCTAAGCTACCAGCTTACCAATTAACCTGTAATAAAAGGTATTTTTTTTAGCTGCATGAGAAGTATCGATTGTTGTTGTCTATGGTTTGTCAGCTGTCAACGTCAAACTGTGTCGACATTTCTGTTCAGTACTGTTTGACAATTTATCATGAATCGCTCAAAGCCAGAGCAACGCTTCCAAATTGTGGAAATTTACTTTGAAAAAAATAAATCTGTTCGTGAAGTTCATAGAGCACTTCGTCAATTTTACGGTCAAAATAATCAGCCTAGTGAGCAAGCAATTCGTGCAGTTGTTGATCGTTTTCGCGAAGACAATCCTCAAGCTGTTAACGAATCACTATTACATCAATTAAAATTAACTATTTGGTGCGGCATTATCGGTCCTTATTTCTTTTGAAATGAGGAAGGAGCTGCCGTTACGGTGAATGGCGAGTGCTATCGGACCATGCTGACTGATTTTTTGTTTCCAAAAATTAATCAGCTAAGCATCGACCACATTTGTTTCCAACAAGAAACAAAAAAACACTCTTTATGAAGTCGTTTTTGAACCACTGCTGTTCGATTTTCGCCTTGCGAGGTAACGAAAAATCTCTTTTGCCTATCCAGTGCTATTCGCCAACAACATTGTTCGGGTAAGCGGTCTTACAACCCCTCTATCACTGCAGATGTTCTAATCAGTGAACAGAATTTGTCGGTGAGCATTCCTCGCTTACCGGTTGCGCACAACAGTGCCTACGTTTTTACTTCTGTGCAACTGTGAGTAAGTGTGTAGAGTCTTTTGTTTCAATTTTGGGAATAGTGCCAAATCTATTTATTTTTTTTATCATGAGTGCCAACTCAGATATTTGCCTAGTACATATGTATCTCCCCTTGTATTTTTGAAGAACTTCATAATACGATACACAAAATAACAAGTGGCTCCAAGCGAGTTCCGAAAGATCTCACTTTTATCCCTGTTGAAATACAAGGCCAACTTCAATGTGAGATTTTCGATGTGACTTCGTTCCATGGAATCAACTGAATCCGTCAAACCATTACGCGACATTATTTCATAAAAATCATAAATACTCGTATCTCAAATAACACGAAATAAATGCCTTCAACAAGCAGAATATACTCGTACCTACTCCATGACTAGGCGGACTATTTACAGTCTTTATGCGGCGTTTACTTTCGGGACCACGTGCTCTGTTGCTCGCTTAGGGATTTTGAAGACTCATGCCAGCAGGTAAGGGCAACTTCTGATACGATGAAAATATGCGAAGTCATCAACTTCGTGGCAATAATCACTTTCTTACTAATTGAAGTCTCAAATTAAAAAAACAAATTAATCGGAATGATTTTAGTAACGACCGACTTCCGTTTGACATACATACATCGAAGTGTTCCACTTGATACAGACTTCTTTGTTTACTGCTGTTAATTTCATATGATTAAACAAATACGAAAATAGACTTCACAAGGTGTTCAAAACAAATCGGTTTAGACATTTCATTAGGTTATTACGTCCTGGCACATGTAACAGAGGCAACCTAAAAGGCGATTTCGCCATCAGCTGTCAAGATGTAACTACTAACCTGAAACAGATAGCCCCATAATAGACTACCCAGTCAACTATTCTAATTTGGACAAACAAGTTGGAATTTGATGAAAGAAGAAAAAACAATTTAAAACACATGACCAAGCACTATTCGTATAAGCACTACAATCTGCAACGACAACAGTACAGATGACGAATTCGAAGAATTTTTATATCACAAAACATTATAAAACAGGTTTAAGTCGATGTTAAAAATTGATCGTTCTCACGACATATTTTTGCAGCGTAGGAAAAGGATACACAATATTTTTTTGAAATAAGTTTGACGTCAGCAGCTAAACCCGTTTTGCAGTTTATAGTGGAATAGCAAGTAAGTGTAATAGCTTTGTAGGACAAGCTCTTCTCAAGTTAATATAACTTAACGTCTTGATTGACGACGTCTGGTCAACAATTACAATTGCAGTTAAGCTCACTACAGAAGGAAATGGCAGGTTTAAGACCAACTTTTACGAAATTAAATTTTGGACAATCTTGTTCAGTAAACCACTAAAAAAAAGCCGCAAAGCATCAGTTAAAGCTTTTATATGTATATCTTTTAAGATCGAATACAAATATGATTACCTTCACTTCTAGTTTTTTTCTATTTTTACCCTTTATGACCTATTTATTAGATGTGGACCAAGCATAAAGTCCCTAGAACATGTTTTACTTAGCTTATTCAATGAACCACATCCAAGATATTCCCTTTATCCAGAAACAGACCTAAGGATTTTCTTTCTGTCTTAGTTTGAGTTAACAAAAGAGCAATATTAGTAGATTTGCGTGCTTGAAAACCAACCGTTATACCCATCTCACTAGGAATTTTCATCAGTATATCCTCAGGCCCATATTCGGATGAACTCCAAAATATCGTAATTCTTTGCTAAACCGTACAACTCGCTTTTGGGAAGGCATGCTAAGCTCCTTTTTTTCCAAGCATTATAACTTGGATACATTTACGACCAACGCACATGCGTATCTCTCTGTTTTCACTTCCTAACTTGCTTCCTTCTGCG
Source organism: Volucella inflata (assembly GCA_928272305.1). NCBI lineage: Eukaryota > Metazoa > Arthropoda > Insecta > Diptera > Syrphidae > Volucella > Volucella inflata. The sequence goes on along the minus strand of OV743717.1, from coordinate 76,567,884 downwards.
CAGTGTTCCCCGAATCCCTTACTTTTCATAGAATGATTAGTGATTCTGCAATAAAAGACAAATTTTTCACAAATACTGAGTGAAATATTAGAAAAACGGGCACGGTCTGAGCGTGTTCCCGAATCCTGCTTCTGTTTCATGCGAGGCCAACAAATCCTTGTAGTTAGAGGCGGCATAACACCTCTCCAATAAATCATTGTTAAAATCGCCAACTAAAATAAATTTCTAGTTTTACGAGTATATTCATTCCCTAAGAAATTTAAAATCTTCTTAATTAAAATCGAGAGACTGAAATTAGATTTAAAAGACCTACCTACACTTCTTAAAAAAAAACTAACAAATCATAGTCAAATCACTTTTGGTGCAAAGTAGAAGAAAAATAAATTTGTAACATCGTTTTCAAATTAAATGAAAACGCATTGAGAAAACCGTCTGTCTCTCTGAACACTATCACTGCAGTGTTATATTTTTAAAAATGGATCACTTAGTCTGTTAAAAAGACGGAATCCAATTTTGGTGAAGTCCATACTTCTGTGATGAAAAACAGGACTTGGATGATAAGGATTTGATGTACAATCCATTTAAGTTGTTTAAAAGAGGTCTTTGTAGTAGTAGTTCCGGTATAAAGTTAATGTTTAATATAAAATCTGAAAACAAAAACGGCTTTGGCTTCAAAGATTAAGTAGCGAAAATAGCAATCTATTAAACATTTATCAGTAATCCATTATACCTAAATTTTCGTAACCAGTGCAGTACATAGAACTTAAGGAACCATTCATGTCTAGCTAGACGTAGTCACCTTAAAACCAAATTATAGAGGTCCTACAATAGACCCTTGAGGTACTCTTTATTAAAGTGTAAATCATGGAATTTGTCACTGATCTAACAAAGACAACTTTCAACGGATGTAAATAGACAACGACTTCTCTATATTACTTTCTAATTAAAACCTTCTTCACTATAAGTCTAGTTACTTTAATTTGACTAAAATTTTGACTCTTAAACAACAAGGAATATAAAAAGTTTATATCAAAACAAAAAATTTAATTGTTCTCTGGAATCTTTCTTCATTATTTTCATATAAACGCAGTTTGCGACGTCATCTGAGAATAGGGCGGTAGTGCAATTACCATGCGAATTCAATTAAATTAATTTTTATTTTTCAATATAATCTCCTTTTACATCAATGCATTTTTTACACAAAAAAATACTATATGTTTCCGCTTTCTCTGCAAAATACCCATTTATTGCCTCCTTGAGTTCAGAAAATCGCTTTCCACGAAGATATTTTTTTCAAATCAGGAAACACGAAAAAATCACTAAAGGCAAGGTCTGGACTATAGGATGGGTGTTGGATTTCTTAGAAACCGCAATCTCGCACAGCAGCCTTGGAAACTCGCGCCGCGTGAATGGGAGCGTTGTCCTGAATAAGCAACACACCTGTTGTCAGTTTACCCTGTCTTTTTTTCTTAATTTCCTCCCGCAAATGATGCAAAGTGGATGCGTATGATGTGGCGTGTATGGTTTCATTTTATTTTTTGTACTCAATCAACAATATTCCCTTTGAGTCCCAAAACACTGTGGCCATGAGCTTACCTGCAGACGGAGTGACCTTGAACTTCTTCTGTACTTTTTTTGTGCTACTACATGGACTCTTGTTTGCTTTCAGGGTAATAATAGTGAACCCATGTTTCGTCCCCAGTAACAATTCGTTCAAAAGTACCTTCCGTGTTTTCACTACAGAGCTCCAAAAGCTCTCTACAGCACGCGATTGGCACTTTTTCCTGAGGCGCTGTGAGCATTCGTGGCACCCGCCTTGCACTGACTTTTGAAAAATTAACGAGGTCATGAAGAATGTTGTGTATGGTACCAGTCGAAAGCTTAGTGATCTCTGCCTTCATTTTCACCTTCATTCGTGCATCCTCAAGTACAAGTTTCTCGACTTCTTTAATGTTTTCATCCGTACAAGCAGTAAAGCGGGTAGCCTGACCGGGGGTCGTCTTTAATTTTCTCTCTGCCTCTTTTAAACTCGCTTGACCACTTTTGAACAGTTGATAACGAAGGTACAGAATCTTGGTAAACAGCCACCATCTCCCATGAATAATTTTTGGACTTTTTCCTTGTTTTGTGAGAAATTTAATCACAGCGCGGTGCTCAATTTTCACCATCATCGTCTCACTTGCCATTTTGATTGTGTTTACCTAGAGATTAAACGCGAATTAATAATCACATGTATATGAAATTTTTCAGCAACGTACTAAGATAATAGTGTTACTTAATTAATAAGTCAATTTATTGTATATCACCAGAACTTCACCTCGATACCGAGAATACGAGTATATTGAACTCCCCTCGTACAATTTTTTAGATTTTGTTGTTCTCGAAGAGATGAGAATGTTTCCCATTATCATAATGCAGATCCTCCAATTCTTGAGAGCCCTGGAAACCCCAGTCTAGTCATACATATTGCTACCTACAAAGAGCCACATTTTTTGCACTTAATTTTATTTTGCTTATGGCGCAACAATAGCTTTAAATTGTAGAACATATTATCCAAACCAGCTGTCAATTCCTTACGACCAGAGATGCTCTAGCCGATCATCGATCGCAGCTTACACCACATGCATGGGAAAACTGTCCACTGCCTTGACAAGTGCCTGTTTTAAAGACTCAATATTTCTGTGTCGAGTAGAGCAGCCATGCCCTCTGAAACGAAATGTACCTTGTAATGCAACAGTTGAGATCTAAGCTACCAGCTTACCAATTAACCTGTAATAAAAGGTATTTTTTTTAGCTGCATGAGAAGTATCGATTGTTGTTGTCTATGGTTTGTCAGCTGTCAACGTCAAACTGTGTCGACATTTCTGTTCAGTACTGTTTGACAATTTATCATGAATCGCTCAAAGCCAGAGCAACGCTTCCAAATTGTGGAAATTTACTTTGAAAAAAATAAATCTGTTCGTGAAGTTCATAGAGCACTTCGTCAATTTTACGGTCAAAATAATCAGCCTAGTGAGCAAGCAATTCGTGCAGTTGTTGATCGTTTTCGCGAAGACAATCCTCAAGCTGTTAACGAATCACTATTACATCAATTAAAATTAACTATTTGGTGCGGCATTATCGGTCCTTATTTCTTTTGAAATGAGGAAGGAGCTGCCGTTACGGTGAATGGCGAGTGCTATCGGACCATGCTGACTGATTTTTTGTTTCCAAAAATTAATCAGCTAAGCATCGACCACATTTGTTTCCAACAAGAAACAAAAAAACACTCTTTATGAAGTCGTTTTTGAACCACTGCTGTTCGATTTTCGCCTTGCGAGGTAACGAAAAATCTCTTTTGCCTATCCAGTGCTATTCGCCAACAACATTGTTCGGGTAAGCGGTCTTACAACCCCTCTATCACTGCAGATGTTCTAATCAGTGAACAGAATTTGTCGGTGAGCATTCCTCGCTTACCGGTTGCGCACAACAGTGCCTACGTTTTTACTTCTGTGCAACTGTGAGTAAGTGTGTAGAGTCTTTTGTTTCAATTTTGGGAATAGTGCCAAATCTATTTATTTTTTTTATCATGAGTGCCAACTCAGATATTTGCCTAGTACATATGTATCTCCCCTTGTATTTTTGAAGAACTTCATAATACGATACACAAAATAACAAGTGGCTCCAAGCGAGTTCCGAAAGATCTCACTTTTATCCCTGTTGAAATACAAGGCCAACTTCAATGTGAGATTTTCGATGTGACTTCGTTCCATGGAATCAACTGAATCCGTCAAACCATTACGCGACATTATTTCATAAAAATCATAAATACTCGTATCTCAAATAACACGAAATAAATGCCTTCAACAAGCAGAATATACTCGTACCTACTCCATGACTAGGCGGACTATTTACAGTCTTTATGCGGCGTTTACTTTCGGGACCACGTGCTCTGTTGCTCGCTTAGGGATTTTGAAGACTCATGCCAGCAGGTAAGGGCAACTTCTGATACGATGAAAATATGCGAAGTCATCAACTTCGTGGCAATAATCACTTTCTTACTAATTGAAGTCTCAAATTAAAAAAACAAATTAATCGGAATGATTTTAGTAACGACCGACTTCCGTTTGACATACATACATCGAAGTGTTCCACTTGATACAGACTTCTTTGTTTACTGCTGTTAATTTCATATGATTAAACAAATACGAAAATAGACTTCACAAGGTGTTCAAAACAAATCGGTTTAGACATTTCATTAGGTTATTACGTCCTGGCACATGTAACAGAGGCAACCTAAAAGGCGATTTCGCCATCAGCTGTCAAGATGTAACTACTAACCTGAAACAGATAGCCCCATAATAGACTACCCAGTCAACTATTCTAATTTGGACAAACAAGTTGGAATTTGATGAAAGAAGAAAAAACAATTTAAAACACATGACCAAGCACTATTCGTATAAGCACTACAATCTGCAACGACAATGATTAAATCGCAAATTTTAAGCACTTAATAAATCTTAATGATTCATAAAGATATCTTTTTTATCTGTTGTATCTCTTATCCTCAATCTCTCCTGACCCTCAAATTAGATACGTTTGTATCAATAACCAACATACGAACACATGTGACCGGAACCATCTGAGAGAGAGGGAGCAGTCTCCACCTGGATGGATGCTTGACGCCATGTTACGATTACCGCATCGTCATTTCTTTTTTGTTTTTTCTCATTCTTCTCACTCTCTTAATGCTATCTAAATATAGCCCTCTACGTACGAGTTGAACCAGATAAAAACAAACAAAACCACAAAAGAATAATGAAAATAAAAACAAATCTGCAACTTGTTTAATTTGGAACTCATTTCGACAACGGCAAGGTCGTCATTTTGCCATTTAATTAGTACACTTATCATGGAAACTGGTTGTCACGATATGTATCTTTGTTAAGGAGAATCCAAAAACAGTCCTAGCATTAAAAGCGTAATTGGAAATAATTACAAGTGTACTCGTATCTATGTTTCTATCATTCTTCATAGTCAGACAGATGACAAGTGACAACACCGAAACAAGCATGGATACACAGTTTGGCAGCTCATTTTCTCCCAGACAGGGAACATGTTTTTTATTTTTTTTGTTAAAGTGGCGCACCCTTAAAAAGCAATTAAGAGGATTGTTACTAGCTCCGAGTTATTGGCAACCCTTAATTAATGGGAACACAACACCGTCAGTTGGTCTGCCGTTGCTATAAGCTGCGACGTGTTTGATGCTATTAACAAGAGTGTTGCCTAGGTCGTACGCTTCTTTAGGAGTAAATTCTATAAAATACTACTACGGGTGTTCTGGGATTCAAAAGTATTTTTGTGAGTTGTCAGATATTTTGAACCCTATGACGGATTGCAGTTCTAATATAGCTACATTATGGGTTTGAAATAACTATTTTAAGATTTTAAATTGAAAAAAAAATATATATAAAGGGTTTTCCAATAAGGACAAGGACAACTTTTTTTTAAAATAAAACGCAAACCATTTGAGATATTTCAAAACCTTTATTATCGGCTTGAAGTACAATCAATACATTTATGAATGGAACTTGACTTCGTTCATATAGCCTACGCGGTCACGTTTGCAACGGTCGATTGGTTGGACCCAATTTTCAACGACTCGGCCACACATTTCGGCCGAAACGGCCGTTATTTCGAATTCAATGTTAGCTCTGAGCTCTTCCAACGTCGTCGGCTTCTTGGCATAAACCAATGACTTAACCAATCGACTGGCCCATTTCTTGAGATAACACGCTCACCATACTTACTCTTCAATAAATCGATTGTAACGTGTGCTGTGTGGCTTGTGGCACCATCCTGTTGAAACCACATGTCATCCAAGTCTATATCTACCAATCTGGCCAAAAATACGCCATAATGTGGTCTGAGCGATACCCAATTCTTCAGAACACCGTGGAATTGACTGATTTGGATCTTTTGCTACGGACGCCTGAACGGCGTCGATATTTTCGACACTTCGACCAACCCGTTGTTTCACTGACACGGCAACATCACACAACGAATATGTAGACTCAAATTTTTGCACTAAACTTGTTATTGCCTGTCTACGAGAATTACGACCGAAAATTGGAATTAGTGCTCTTTAAGTTGCAGTCACAGACTAACGAATTTCGGTAGAAAATTTTTATAATTTGCAGACGTTTCTCGTTCGTGTAATTTACCATGATAAAAGTGTTGAGTTTACTGAATAAATTGACAGTGACAGTTTGATGATTAGTAAAAGAGTGCGTTCACAAATTAAATTCAAAGTTGTCAAGTCCCTATTGGAAAACCCGATACAAGTTTAGTCTCAACCATATAAACAATTTAAAATTCCTCCAAAGAAAATAGTGCAGTGGCATGAAATATCATAAAATCTTTGATGCCCGCTCATTTCTAGAGATATTTTTGTCATTGAACACCCAATTCAATAACTCATTTGTACTGCCGACAGTGCAAGGCTTCTTCCATCAATGACAATAAAAAGCGGGGGTAGAGTAAAACTGAACTTATCACAAACATCATCAGACCTGTCGCCACTGATGACTGCTATGACTTGGAAGGCCCCCTTGTGGGAGCGTCACGGTAGCTGTGGTTTAAACCTAAATCGCAGGGAGGGTGACCTTGCTAGGGCTTATATAAGTGCTGGGTACTGAGACCCTAAGATCAGTTAGAGGTTTCAGGTAGGCCTCAACTCTGGTGGAGCTGTGCCCCCAGCACAATTCCGCAATTGTATTATCGTAATGTAGCGAATAAGCGTAGTCACAATTTCATAATTTCGACTAAGAATTCTTTTCTCAACTGCCTTGTTTTATGGATTTAGTGCCCAGTGACCATTTCCTTCATGAAGTAATAGATTTGCCTCTAGGTAACGATTTCTTCTCCAAAACGATAAAGACCTCTACCAACCCAGAAGTATTATCTTCCGTCAAATACTTCTAAGTTGACTGCGCTGTTAACCAGTTCTTTCTTCTTAATTGTCGCCACTGGTCTCCTGCTGTTAGTGCTGGTAACACATAACTTTTCGAAAATCTTAAGGGTGTTATGTAGTAGGCAAAAATGACACCTTGAAAAGTTTGAACGTTTATGATTCTTACTCCAAGTGTATTTTAAAGACATAATTTGGCAGACGATTTGAAATCACATTACGTGAGTTCGAACTTTTGAGGAAATTGAGATTAGATGACATTTTGTTGTAGTGCTAAAGAGTCATCTGTCTAACATCTTTCCGAAACTTTGTAGATTATCTAATGGTTGTGTTAAGGACATTGCATTTATCGGCCAACGCCCAGGAGCAGACGTTGGCAAACCTATCCTCTTTTTTGAGGGAATGATGGCGTATCAGGCTTGTGTAAGTCTTTTTCCTCTACCTGACCTCTCTAAAGATCCGCACTATTTGTTTGATATTGAATTCCAAAATTTGAAACTTGTAGAATTCTTCTAGAACATGACGGGAATATTACTTTGGTTTATTGTGAGATGAACCTAAAAAAGTGTGTCCTAACTGAGTCTTAAGCTCATCTAATGAAGTATAAATATTAAAATTCCAGCTTCAATTTCTTCAAGCAAGAAAGGTTATGACACACCAATGATACCAAGTCGACAAGCACTTTGCTTGGATGAGAAAAAAAACAGCCAATTTTATGTTTTATCCTTCCCATAGACATTGTTGAACACTCCTTTAGTACTAAATTTCTAACCTAATCTAACATCACCAACGACAATACTGGTCACACAATTTATGACATCTATCATCTGCAACATGAACACTTATACAAGATTCAAATTTCCTCCCAATAGTGTCATGAAATACAATTCTCCTCGCCACATGAATCGTGGTTTTTCAAAAACATCACTTGCCGAGGAAGTTCAAACATGAAGTACTCGTACACGCTCTACATCCGTTATATGAGATGCATGTGAAATTGTGAACATACAAAAAAAATTTATCTACACATACGGGTGTCTGCAAACAAATTTATTGCTGACCTCTTTAACTTGACATTCACTTGAAATTGTAACATTCGAAAATGTTGATTCGTTATCATGCTAGAGTAGCCTTCGAATCATTTGCCTGACTCTGTTTTTGAATTGATTTTAAGCTCAAATAAGGCATCCAAAGGAGCCATCCCGTAGGTGTAGTAACTTGTATCTGTTTGTGATTGTATCTAAAAAAAAAAAAGAAGTGAAAAATCGGTTGAAGACACATGCGCATTAGCAGTCGTCTTAAATTGTATCCAAACAGCTGACAGTAACCAGCAGGCAGTAATACGTTTTTTTCTTACTTTAGATGACAGGACGAACTATTCATTTAATTTTTTATGAATCGCTTGGCAATTATTATTCGATTGACATTTTTATTTGTGTAATTGTCGCTGCGGATACAAAAGCCATACGCACGGGTATACTATATATCGGTTAGTACTCGTATTGTGTGTTTGATTAAATTTACGAGACTTTTTTATTACGATGAAATTGTGTGATGCCATGTGTGGATTGCCTGCCGATAAAAAAAATCCAAGTAGAGATACACTGAAGGACGTTACAAAAAAAAAAAACAGACATGTTTCTGCAACACCCGAGATTTTAAAGGGAAACGAGATATAAAATGTGTGGCATTAAAAATGGTTATGTTAAATCCTTTCTTTTCGTATCAGATTTCTAGAACAAGGTGTGTCCGAATTGCCTGTCTAGAATGCACCCCATACCCACCATGGACTCCTCACTTATCTCTATGCTTTGTCCAAAGGCTCAGATAACAAACAAACGTTGCCCAAGAGGATGACACAGGCATTCATATGTTCAAACATACATGTATTTATAAAGATTCGTGTGTATATCTACATTCAAAAACGTGTGAGTGGTGTTATATTTCGAAATTGGGATTGTTTTTCCGCACCTTTGGTCGCTGAATTGTTGCCTGAGGAAGATATGAGTCAAGTTGCATACCTAATCGAATGGTAAAATGAGTTCCTTCCGGTCAGTTGGTTAAAGCGTGGCGCATTTTGTTTTTTTATAAATGATATCACTTCCGATATCAGATATTCTTCTTTGTGTGGTTTGGTTAAAAATTTCCTGAGCAGTTGTGTTTTTTAAATTTTTTTTCTCTTGTTCTTGAGGCTGACGTTGAAGAAATGCTACGTTAAAATATTAAGATAAGGTACATACTATGCTTTGTTATTTGGATCGTTTTGCAAATGATGAAGCTTAGGTTAAACGTAGCATAGACTAATATGCTGCCAAGAAGAAAATTAATCGATATGCGGATAGCTGTTGCGTAAGTAATGAGCACAACTTACATACGAGTATATCAGATAAACATTGTACTAACGATTGACCTCCTTTGTAGTCCATTCAAGGCTGCCTTCCATTTGTGCCTTAGAAACTCAGAGTATCACCAAAATAAATTTGCTCCTTTGTCTGTTGTTTTTTTTTAGCAAAGCGAGTTTTATTCAGCCTGTGCGCTGTGAAAATTCTTCAAGCTGGGACGGTAAGGGTCTTATTTAAAGTCAGTTTGTCTTAGGCGAAGTCCTAAACTACTTCGAAGTTACTGCTGTCAATGGTGCCATCCTGGCAAGGACGTAGGTGTATTAGTTTTAAGCCTTGATATTCCTCCTTACCATCGTCTACGTCAATATGGTTAAATCTCTGTCGTTTTCGTGCCAAATAAGTGTTTGATTCTGCCTGACAGCAGTACCTATATATTGATCATTATTTTCTGCAAAAGAAGCCTTTCCATATTCTCAATACCGAGACCGACTGCAACTCACCTACTTTTTGTCCGTGTTCATCTTTGCAGGTTTCCCTTTTGGGCTTGCTTCTAGTCCATTCGATTTCACTAAAAAGCGAACCCAAACTCATTTTCTTGCCGACTACTTATAGCAGAACTGCGAGGTTTCATCGACTTTCTAGATTCGTTGTAAAAGCAACTATTAATCTTTACTCTGATGTTTCAAGTGGTCTGTTCAAAGTTGTTGTCAGCGGACTCTCTCTGGTTATTTCTGAAAGAATGCGGTGTGAATAGCCGCAGCGCATTGGCGCACACAAGCAGAGAAAGCAGCAAACAGGTGTGATAGGAGAACCGTTTACAGAATCACCAAGGATTTGACTGGTGGTCATCGCTCTAGCCAACATCCGGCGAAAATGTCGGAAAATGGTCATCTCATCCAATGGAAGGGGCATTTAATACGATCCTTATTACTGTATTCGCCAGCAATGTGCACCCTTATCCAACAGCTGTCCGAAGCAACAATTTCCCGAATTCGCACATTCACTTCCATCCAATAAAGTGGAGATCGCTCCTGCAATCAATGCAATGACAAAACGGTAGAAGTATCGGGTTTTCCAATAGGTTCTTGACAACTTTGAATTTAATTTGTGAACGCACTCTTTCCCTAATCATCAAACTGTCACTGTCAATTTGTTCAGTAAACTTAACATTTTCATCATGGTCAAGTACACGAACGAGCAACGTTTGCGAATTATAACAATTTTCTACCGGAATTCGGATTTGGTGACTGTAACTTTAAGAGCGTTAATTCCAATTTTTGGTCGTAATTTTCGCCCTAGTAGACAGGCAATAACAAGTTTAGTGCAAAAATTTGAGTCTACATACTTATTCGTTGTGTAATGTTGCCGTGTCAATGAGACAACGGGTTGGTCGAAGTGTCGAAAATATCACTGCCGTTCAGGCTTCCGTAGCAAACGATCCAAATCAGTCAATTCCACGGTGTTCTCAAGAATTGTGCATCGCTCGGACCACATTTTGGCGTATTTTGCGTAAGGATCTTGGTTTGCACCCATACAGGATCAATCTGACTCAAGAATTGATGCCGATGGAAGCGACGCACGTTCTCCGATTGGGTTCTGGAGAAGATGCGCGTGTTATCTCAAGAAATGGGCCAGTCGATTGGCCGCCTCGTTCGTGCGATTTAACGCCGCTTGAATATTTTCTGTGGGGCTATGTTAAGTCATTGGTTTATGCCAAAAAGCCGACAATGTTGGAAGAGCTCAGAGCCAACATTGAACGCGAAATAGCGGCCGTTTCGGCTGAAATGTGTAGCCGAGTCGTTGAAAATTTGGTCCAACGAATCGACCGCTGCAAACGTGCCCGCGGTGGCCATATGAACGAAGTCGAGTTCCATTCATAAATGTTTTGATTGTATTTCAAGCCTATAATGAAGTTTTTGAAATATCTCAAATGGTTTGCGTTTTATTTTAAAAAAAAGTTCTCAATTCCTTATTGGAAACTCTCTTTATATGCTATTGTTTCAGAACTAGTGTGAGTCGCTTTGACAAAAGCTTAGAAGGCAGAAAGATTCCTCGACGAGTTGAAGTGGAGCGTAAAAACTGGAGAGGAATTTGCTTCTTTCCATGGGGGGTATGGTAATAGCTAAAGTAGTTCTCGAGCGAATAAACTAACATCTTGATATAAACGATACCGAACAAGCAAATTTCATTCTGAATCCTCCTGTGTCAGTCACACCGACACCTGGCGGATCATTATTGCACACTACCCCAGCCGCTGTGGTGATACCCATCCGCTCTGCAAATTCCAATTATCCAGGCCGTTGCATTTTTTCTTCCAATCGATGTAAACGGGGACAGAAAAAAGGGTGGCTTCCTCAGCCGCTGTTGATTAAATGCGTATCTCTGGGTCATCGAACTGGGATGTTTTGGGCAACCTTATTGATACAAGAGAGCGGTTTTGTCACATAGTTGCAACTTAAACCACAAAAATGGCTTTTGTCTTGATTTCCGTTCGGTTTATCAACAAGATTGGTTACTGGTATGACCGAATAGCCTCATAAGCGAAGGAAATTCATTTGGTAGAAGCTCGCTACATGTCAATCAAAAGCCAAGTAGACCTAATTGTTATAAGATATATTGACCTCCAAAATTAAAACAAATCCAACAAATTCTTTAAGCGACCTAGCTAATCCTAACTAAAGCTTAAGATGTGTTCAATAGAATTCGCTTAGGAAATTTACTTGCCACTAAGATAATAAGGGTGCTGTAGGACTACATGTGGTGGCGATGCGGCGATGGTTAGTTCATTGGACTATCACGCAGAGGGTCTGTGGTTCAATCCCCGGCATCACCAACAATTTTTTCAAATGTCATCACCCTTTCGCCGGGCAATGGCAAACTCCCGAAAATCAAATTGCTTACGAAAAATCTTCTAAGGAGTGCTGTTCGGACTCGGCGATAAACCGTAGGCCCCGCTCAGATGTGACAAAAATGACAACATGAGCAACACAAATGAGTGGCAAGAAGCTAGGCCATGGCCAATACCGGGCTGCCAGCGCCAGTGGTTTTGCTCGTTTTTTAGAACTTCATGTATTTTGTGTACGTCAGTATGACTATCTTTTAGTATTTTGTTTTTGACATCTTTAGAAATATGATCATCAGCTTTGACACGTTCAATAAGAATGTTTAATCATCATATTAATCATAATTCGATCAGTGCCCTTGAAGAAGGTCTTTGTATCACAATTTCAAACAAAAGTGGATGGCAAGATAGTAATTAAAGTTCCAACAAATTGTCATCGTTGGCGCGACCATAGTGACCGCAATTAAAAACGCAATGAGTATCATCAACAAAATAACCCTGCGTTCTGCGCTCCAGAATAAAACACGAAGCACCTAATCAGGAAATTGCTGGAAATGCACTCTGAATCCAATTGCTGATAATCGAACGAGTACGTGAGCTGTGAGTAAGGTTACAAGGGTTACCGCCAACTTACGTACTTAATTCTGACTTAAGATTGCACGCCTTAATGTAATCTGAATTCATCTTAAAGTTGTGATAGTCTAGTTGTCTGGGAGTGCTTGAACATTAACCTCGAGCCTGTTTTTAGTCGTTGTAATCTCCGGAAAACTGGACGAGTATAAAGAATGTGGCTAAAGGTGTTCTAAAGGACAGATAAGTTTGTCACGTCCGCCGTTTTTACGTAACACAGTAGGCACCTTGTTTTTCAAAACTAACTTACAGGGATCAAAGTGTCAAATTAAGGGAGATGTTGCCCTCGAGTATCTTCACATATGGGAACATGAAAATATACAGTACATCGGACTCGAAAGTAGAAATGTGAACACTTAAATGTGTTCAGGTTATTTGATTAAATTTATTTTTCCGATTAAAAGCCCACACCCAACGAAATGTCATATATACGGAGAAAAATAAAAATAACTGATATGAGTAGCTACAGATAATGACGAACTTCGTTAGCCTAATGGTTTTTTCATTTTTATTTTATAAATATTTATCAACAGATTGTAGTATCATTTTGGTTGTTGCTTTTATTTTGGATTATATGCCGCCATCGAAAGCAATAAAGTAACTGACATCAAACTAGTATTCCACAACTGGCTCCACATTCATTTGCTATCGACAAATAAAATTCGAAGCCGAACTCGGTCGTGAAAACACTCTTTACGAGCCCACACACTTTAATTTAAATACTCCACTCAGACTCCACCTGTCTAGGGTTTTGTTTTGTGCTGCGACTGTTTTTCATTTCTCTTCAAACAAACAAAGAGGGGAATAGAAGAAAAACAAAACAAGCAAAAGAAAAACTCTAATGTTAGAGTCCCCCTTCTTTTGATTTGGTTTAGTTCCATTCCCACTTGGCCAGATCCAAACTCAGACTCAGACTGAGACCCCTACTATGTGTATCTGAAGGCGCTTACAAGAAGGTGGGAAACTTACAACATCATTCTACCACTACTCCTAGCTTCAAAACAACAACCTATAAGATACGTGTATATAAAATCATCCAAAGACATGGTAATGGGAATGGATACTGGCGCTGGTACGTGAAGTCATGTAGAGCTCTCAATAAACCCCTCCATATACCCAACGTCATGCATAACAAACAACCAGTTAAGCCATACCACGACAAGATGGGTACTCAGCTTGGTAGACTTTTATACTTGTTGGAGTTTTGAGGGATACGAATGCAAGTACGAGTAGTTGCGTTGCAATTACTGACATGACTATGAGTACGTCTGAGGATTTTGGGCATCTTCCAGAGGCATCCGTCGTAGACTTCTTGATGAAGTCGTTGTCGAAGGTTTCTCTTTGAAGGTAGAAACAGGTACAAATGGATAATGACTACTTGCACTACATACAAGTAGACATTGACAGGTTAACTCTCTCGATTCGTCATTTTACGATAATCTTAATGAAGTACATGACTATCCAATGTGAATCAGAACGTGGGGACTTCATGTCAATACAAATAAGTTTCACAATAAATCTTAATCAACAATTCAATCGAATTCTATCAGAAAGGTATTTACTCATATTCCAATGTTCTAGTAGAAAGCAATTCAATTTTTGTTAAATTTTTTAAATAACGTATTTCGAAACTTAGAAGCCCACTCAAGCCTTATCTTATCGCTGTGGTTATGAGAGCTGATTAAAATACTCGTTGTTCGATAATAAAGGTATTTTCTTTTGTTTAGATAGAATTATTTACTTTAATTTTTTTAGGAGTACTCGTATATACCTTTAAAGATAAATTTTGTAAAATTTCGAAATTTAACTGACAATGGGTCTTTATTTTTTATTGTTTTGTGAAGCAACCCCAACAAAAGTTATTCGGTGATTTATGATTTTGTAATCGAGAGGGAAATGGAATTGTTTTTGGAGACTTAAAAGGTAGAGCTGACACGTCTGGCTGGGGTTATAATTTACTTTTGGGTTGTTTATGGGGTAAAAATGTTTAAAATCTGAATCTTTTTGTTTTCTTTTTGGATATTGACCCTGTAAATATGTGTTATACATTCCAATACCTTATAAAGGTTTGACAACTCGAACTCAAAGTCCTTATTGTCAGAGGAAACTTAAAAATGTTCAAATCTTCGGAGAGGTTTGACATATCGTTTGAACCTCGTTTGTAGCAATTTATTAGCAAGCCAAGCGCCTGGCAGCCCGTATTTATGTTTACATGCTTACATGCATCGTCAACATCAGTGTTCTATTAGGTCTATAACTCGATTCGTGTGGTTTGCTAAGAGATGGCGTAACTTGTATTATTCCATTGTTATTATTCCATTGGAACATGCGTTGGAAAGCTACTGTCATTGTACGTCATTTCAGTATATGTCATTCATTTGAAACGTAAACAACAATAATTTTTTTTCACTCAAATATGTCGAACTTTGTGCCTGAAAAAGTGTTTTTGCGGGGAGTTCTTCTTCATTACTTTAATATGAAGAAAACTGCTGCCAAAAGTCATCGTATTTTGGTGGAAGTTTATGGTGAACATGCGCTAGCTGAGCGAACGTGTCAAAAGTGGTTTGCATGATTGCATGGTGATTTTGGCTTGGTAGACGATGAACGTCCTGGGCAGTCAAAAAAGTTTGAAGATGAAGAACTGAAAGCATTGCTCTATGAAGATTGTTGCCAAACACAAGAAGAGCTCACAGAATCTTTGGGTGTCACTCAAGCAGCCATTTCAAAACGTTTTAAAGCAGCTGGATATATTCAAAAGCAAGGAAATTGCGTTCCACATGAACTCAAGCCGAGAGACGCCGAAAAGCGGTTTTTCATGTCCGAAATGCTGCTGGAATGCCACAAAAGGAAGTCATTTTTGCATCGGATTGTTACTGGTGATGAAAAATGGATCCATTACGACAACCCCAAGTGCAAAAAATCATATGTGAAACCCAGCCAACCAGCCAAATCAACGGCAAAGCCGAATTTCCATGGCGCGAAGGTAATGCTCTGTATTTGGTGGGATCAGATGGGTGTGCTGTATTATGTGCTGCTAAAACCGGGTGAAACCATCAATGGACAACGCTACCGAACACAATTAATCCGTTTGAAGAGAGCAGTAGCCGAAAAACGCCCGGAATATGCGACCAGACACGAGGCAATAATCATGCCATCGCTTGGCCCCACGTTTCTATTCCGGTTAAGAACTATTTGGGAAACAGTGGATGGGAAGTCTTACCCCACCCGCCTTATAGCCCAGACCTTGCCCCTTCTGACTACCATTTGTTCCGGTCGATGTAGAACGCCCTCACTGAAATACGGTTCACATCAGAGCAGAACATCAAAAATTAGCTTGATTCATTCTTGGCTGCCAAGCCGGCGCAGTTCTTTTTGGATGGGATCCACAAATTACCAGAAAGATGGGAAAAAGTCATAGCTTCAGATGGGCAATACTTTGAATAATACTATTGTACATGTATTTCTTAAATAAACGTTCAAATTTTGGGAAAAAAAACCGCTCGAATTAAGTTATATACCCAATAGTAAAGTCCATGTTTAAATATAGCTCGCAGAGTTGTGAGTTATATTTCGTGATCTTTTCATCGTCTTTACAAATAGAATAAAGTTGTATCGTCCTGAAAGTGCTTCGTATATTTTTCGGTTTTATCATTTATCGTCCGGGATTTCAGGCTTTGAATTAGAACTGGCATAATCGGTACTCAGACAAAACTGAATGAATTAACGCTTCCGCCGTGAGTCCGAGAAACCTGGCATTGTCGAACTATGAGGAGAGTTTAAAAAGGCCTTGGATCTAACTCGGCCCTTGGATCTAACAGACTCATATACTTTGAATTCCTTATTGACAGGCGCAACTTTACCTACCCAGTGGTACAAATTAAGTTTCAGTAGCATTTGGATGCTACAACATCGCATTCTTGTCTTGGAGCCATCTGTTATGATCCGTCATCCACGGAGTACAGCTTTTTGGTGTAATTTCGTCAGAAATCTGGGTCGAACAACATTCATTTAGAACATTATCGCTTACAATTTCAGATAACAGGCATCTTTTACGAGCATTTAAGATTATAGGTATGTGACAGTTCGAGTGGCCAGATATTTCAAAACAGATGATCTAAAATTATTTGTGCTACGAACCTTTCTAATGTTTATGGGCAGAAAATTCCACAAACGTACTGAGCTAACAAAAAACTGACGTTCGAAGGTTGAACAGGCAAAACTTGTTTAAACCAGCAAGCGCGATTTGGTTGACTGAAGGAATCGAAGCTTATTGAACAAATAGTTCGGCTGCTTACCTTGCAAGACATCATGCAACATGCATAGGGCTCTATATATAAGAAGATTGTCGAAGGTACAACCGCTTATTTGCTTTGCGTACAGGGAAACATGGTTATATCTTTTTAAATTGAAAACGAAGCGGGCAGTATTATTATACACGACATTAAGCTTTCTCCTAGTATTGTAATCTTGGCAGCAAAAGATCTCACAGCTATAAAGAAGCAATGGTAAAAGAAGAGTTTTCGGTAGTAGGAGTTTTGTTTTTATAGGAATGAAAAGTTTTGTAGCTCAAAGAGCGCGTAGCCCACCATATACTTTCCCAATAGCAGCATTGATATGGGTAGTTCAGGTCAGGGTCCCCAAGGTTTTTGGCAGAATCAACGTAGTCTATCTGGCTTCCGGCTAGTTGAATAGGTGGAAAATGCGAAAAATCTAGCAATTTTTTGTGGACCACGAGTGCTTTCGACTTAAGAGGGTTGAGTTAGAGTTAGAGTTAGAGTAGAGGTTAGAGTTCAGTTGACTAGTTTAGTATACGCTGAAGATCTTCATTTATTAGGCTTGTAGCTTCGATGTAGTGTTTTGGAGGAAAACTTAGATAGATCTGAGCATCATCAGCAAACATGTGTATAGAGACATGCTTGACTATCTTCAATAATTTGTTAACATAGAGAGAGAAAAGTAGTGGTCCCAAAATTGAGCCTTGAGGCACACCTTGCACTACTGGCAAAGGCCTTGCAAATCTTTCACCCACTGCAACCCATTGCTGCCTCCCATGTATGTAAGAGAAAATAAGTTTCATTGAATGGAGTGAAAACATAAACTCTTTTCTAAGTATTGAGCAAAGAATTGTGTGGTTGACAGTGTCAAAGGCCTTTGAAAAGTCGAGTAAGGTGAGAATAGTGGCATTGTTTTCATCTACAGCTTTTCGACGATATCTTCGATTACCAACAAAAGGTCGTCTTACAGCTCCTCTTTGCGCGGAAACCCGACTGATTGTCACTTAGCAGTTTTTTACTTAGGAGATGACTCTGTATTTGTGCAAAGATAGTTTTCTCAAATACCTTTGAAAGAAACGGGAGTATTGAAATCGGCAGATAATTTACTGAGTTTTCGTTAGTTTTCTTTTGGATTGGCATAACTTTAGCTTCCTTCCACTGCGAAGAGAAAGAAGACGTTGTAAGGATGGGATTAGAAATGTGAGTAAATAAGGGAGCAGAAGCTTAACAAATTTCTGGTGGATTTCGTCAAGTCCCATGGTATTAGATCTAATTCCTGACATACCCTATAAAAATTGAAAAGAAGAGTACTTTCATCATCCGGCGACAAATCAAGTGGAGGTGGGTTAATGGTTTTTGGATTTGCTAATGTTGAGAATACCGAGTTAAGTTTGTCACAATCGACATTTTCAGGAGTTTTTGGCTTTTCTTTATCTATACCAATTTCACGGATTTGCTTCCAGACCTCTTTTCCGGACAAACAAGCACCAAATTTTCTGCTGTAGAAAGCACGCTTAGCATTTCTAATTTTGTGGGTAGTTTTATTACGGAGTGATCGATATAGATTGAAGAACTCTTCAATCTTGTACTTCTTCCAACTATTAAAAGCATTGTCTCGTTGATTCAAACCACTCAAACTTTAAACTTCATGGAAATGATCGCAATTAATAGCACTACCCCGCTGGGCACCACGGTTGCAACGCACTCGGGTGATCCCAGAGCAAGCAGAAGTGCTTGTGTCAGAGCCCGACGGATTCCGGGGGCGGGCAAAATGAAGTTTCCAAAATATTTTCCTAAACTTCGGTTTGCAAGTTGGAACGTCGGATCGATGACCTCAAAAAGTTTAGAACTGGAAGCGATTATGCGTCGCAGAACTCTACAAATCCTGTGCGTACAGGAAACGAAGTGGTGTAATACAGGAAATAAAGCTCGTTTTCTAGATTTAAAAACTAAGGCATTTAAGATGTTCTACCATGGAACGGTCAATGGACGAAACGGTGTTGGTATCGTTGTTGCAGCGGATCTTCTAAGCAATATCGTTGGTATTTTGAAAATAAGCGACCGCTTAATGAGTGTAAAACTCGTCATACACAATGAAACGTGGAACATTGTTAGCGCGTACGCTCCACAAAATGGATGCGACCAATCGGAAAAAGATAGATTTTGGTCAGAGTTCGGTAATTTGCTTAGAAATATACCTATCGATGAGATGCTCTTCGTAGGCGGAGATTTAAATGGCCACGTCGGAGAAACAAATGTTGATTATGAGGACTGCCACGGCGGTAAAGGCTTTGGAACCAGAAATTCGGCTGGCGAAGACATCCTTGTAGCATGTAGGGCTTACGGCTTAACCATCTTAAATACAATGTTTATTAAACATCAACGACATCTTATCACCTATAGCAGCGGAGGCCACGAAACGCAAATAGATTATCACCTCTGCAAAATGTCGATGAGAAACCGTGTTAAGGATTGTAAAGTAATACTTGGAGAATCGCTAGTAAGCCAACACCGTCTGCTCATTACAGAATTTTTCACGGCGGAACCACCGAAAACACGGGCATCGTTTGGAAAGCCAAAAATCCGGTGGTATAATCTATCGAAGGAACGAAGCGCAAGATTTATCATACTGGCTAAAGAAGTACTTCAAAATATAAATGGTATAGCAGACTCACTTAGCCCGCAAGAAATGTGGAACAGCATGCACGAGGAATGCATAACACTCGCAAAGTCCCATCTGGGGACTATATCGAAATACCATCACGTCGGCAAAGAAACATGGTGGTGGAATGACGAAACCAAACGAGCTGTGGCCGATAAGAAGAGTGCATTCCAAGCGTGGACAAAATGCGATCGGAGCGACGATATCGAAAAAGCTCGACTGGCTCTTGAATACGAGCGTCTTAAAAAGATCGCAAAGAAAGTCCTGGCTCGAACTCGAGCGGCAGAAGCGGAAAACCTGTACCAGGAGTTGGAACAAATATCCTCACGATCGGCGGATAGAAGACAAGCTATCCAAGAAGTTCAAACGTCGTACAGTACTAAAATGCCAAATATTTTTAAGCTCGCTGCACAGAGGAGAAAAAATTCAATGGAAATAACCTCGCCGAAATACATCAAAAACGCAGACGGTCGCCTATTAACAAATGAAAAGGAAATTTGTGACCGGTGGCTTGAATACTGCAAGGAGTTGCTTAACAAACAGTTTCCACGTGATATCGTGCCGACAGCTGGTCTATTCGAGGAGGAAGTTTCGGACTTTTCAATCGAAGAAATAACTATAGCAATTGGAAAAATGAAGCGGGGGAAAGCGGCGGGACCAGACAGCATTCCATCAGAGTTTTGGTCGAAGATGGAGGGGATCGGCAGCGTTTGGCTATCGAAACTTTTAAATAAATTAAAATGTGGACAACCTATGCCGAATCAATGGAGAAGTAGCTTCTTGGTTCCATTATACAAAGGAAAAGGCGACACTCGAGAATGCAACAACTACCGTTCAATCAAGCTTATGTCACACACAATGAAAATCGTCGAAAGAGTCTTAAACGAACGTCTTCGGCAAATAATAAAGCTCGATAATAGCCAGTGTGGATTTGTTGAAGGCAGATCGACGGTGGACGCTATCCAAAGCTTACGAATAATAATGGAAAAGCACCGAGATTCGTCTAAGGATTTACACATGGTATTTATCGACCTCGAGAAAGCATTCGATCGAGTGCCTAGGGATCTCATATGGGCCGCGCTGAGGTCTCAAAACGTACCGGAAACGTATGTTAGAATAATACAAGACATGTACGGAAACGTGAAAACTGCGGTTAAAAGCTCTGCTGGACTAACGAGAGAATTTCCAGTTAATGTCGGAGTGCATCAAGGAAGCGTACTTAGCCCTTTCCTCTTTAACGTAGTATTCGACTATCTTTTAAAAGACTGCATGCGCGAAGCAAATGTAACGCCAATTCTCTTCGCTGACGACGCAGTTATACTTAGCGATAACGTCGAAGATTTACAGAACGCCTTAGATTCATGGAGAAATGCGCTAGAGAGGAACGGGTTTAAAATAAGTCGTTTAAAGACGGAGCATTTGACATGCCCATTTGCGCATCCGTTGCGACCTGTTCCGGATATAATGTTAGACGGAATAGTTCTTCCGAAAAGCACTATCTTTAAGTACTTAGGATCAGTCGTTAACATGGAAGCGAAATGTGACAACGACGTAAACCACAGAGTGAGTGTGGGATGGATGAAATGGCGGGAAAATTCGGGAACCTTTTGCGACCGAAAATTTCCACTTAAATAAAAGGGGAAACTCTACACCACGGTTGTTAGACCAGCTCTTATATACGGTTCACAGTGCTGGACAATGTACGAAGCGTTTAAAAACAAAATGACGGCAGCGGAAATGAAAATGTTAAGGATGTCTAGTGGAGTCACTAAACGCGATTGCATTAGATCTACGCGTATAAGAGGAAGTCTACATATAAAGAATTCGGTAACCGAACAGCTTGAGGCGAATAGAATAAGTTGGTATTGCCACGTTCAAAGAAGATCTGCGGAAAATCCGGTTAAAAAGGCACTATCAACTACGGTCACTCCAACTGTAAGAAAACGAGGTCGGAAAAAGAATTCCTGGATTTCTCAGATGGCAAATGCGCAACAACGTCTGGGGTTAACCACTGAAGCGATCCAGGACCGAGCATTATGTAGACGCGTTCTGCGGTCTGCGACATTAGCCAACCCCATAAGCGGAGCAGCAGCGATGCAGTAAAAATGGGAAACTCGTTACACATAAGTTCGTATAACGAGGAAAGGGTTAATAAAAGGATAAGAAGAAGAAGTCTCGTTGATTCATTAATTGAAGAATATTTGGAGTTAGCCACTGAATTGAAGCTGATTTGACAGTTTTTGCTTTTAAGGCAGGTGTTTGTTAAAAAGTGAGACGATTTGATGTTGGAGGAAGTTTACTTCATCATCAACCAAGGGCATCCGATATATCCCAATTTTTACTAGAAATGTCATAGCGCAATGCTTCGTAGTTTATGCTCCGGAAATCTCTAAAAATGACCTTGGACTCAGTATATTTATTTTCAACATAGTATGTTAGAAACAACAGGTCATGATTCGAGAAGCCTGGTGAAGAGAGTTCGTTGTACAATAAAACTTTATCCTTATTGGAAACAAAGACTGAATCGATAAGGGTTTGTGATGCGGACGTGAAATGAGTGGGAGTGATCGTGTTGACAGGGCATAGATCATACGATTTCATGTGCTCCAAGAAGTCTATTGAACGGGAAATGTTCAGCAGGTTACAGTTTATATCGCCTATTATGACAATGTTGTTGACACTGCAGGATTTTCCTCTACATATAACAGCGTAAAGTGGAGCAAGTAAAATATAATTGTACGGCCTATAGACCACGCCCACCAAAATGTTGTCTTGACTACATTTAACCTCTATGAAATAGAAATCAATAGGCGTACCCGGATTAGACTTGCAGACAAAATTATAATTGAGCATATTACGAACATATATCGCAACTCCACCTCCCATATGACCGATCCTATCAGATCGCAAGAGCTCCTTTATAGATGTCCCTAGCCACTGTATAGTTTGGATCTGTGTGGAACCATTTTTCAGAAACGCAAACAATATCTATTTTAGGGTTGACGAAAACATGGCGAAATTCATCAATTTTTGGGTAAAGGCTTTGGGCAGTTAAGTGACAGATGTGAAAGCCGTCATGTTGTACTTGAAGAACCCTAACCATTTCAGCCAGATTTTGATTTGCACCAGCAATCGCAGAGCCTCTATGTCCAACATCCGAAAAGCTATCCGTATTCATCGTGTTTTCAAGAGCTTTTTGTTGAAAAATTAGTAGCACAGATAATTAAAAGTAGTTAAAAATCTTACCATGGTTACTACAACTATAAAAATATTACAACAGTTAGAAAAACAAGTATTTAAATTAAAATTCAATAATAAGCAAGGCTGGCAATTCTGGATACTCATTCGGTTTTTGTTCGGTGATACCATTTAATGTTTCCAAATTTTGAATGGCAAAGCTCCTTCCACCTCTGTTAGATTTAACGTTTATTGCCAACGCAGCTCCAGTGCAAGTTATACCACTTTTTCTTCTCAAAAAAGATGGCTATTCTCTTCAGCCCATGATATGTATATTATTAACGTGAATAATAACTAGAACTTCTATGAACGTTAAGAAGAGACCATATCAGTTGGGATAAAACGTCGTCCCGAGGACAAACGTTGCTCACTACCGCCATCACTTATTAACCTTAGCATCTACAGCTACTGTCATTGTTGACAAACTTACAGATGCCGCCAAATGCAAAGTCGTCGAAGGCATTCTTAAGTCAATAAAAAAATTCTTGTGGAGTGCAAAATCGCTTTCGACCACTAGAATTTGAATCGCAGTCTCACAAGATCTTCTCCTTTGGTTTGCGTGTTGTATCTTAGGCAGATGCATTTGCAAAACATTTTTATAAATATGCGGCTCAACGACTTTATTTATGAAAATTCCAGCCTTAATGTAGTGTTCTATCCTCTTTTAAAAGTATCCAGCCCGTACATTTCGTAGTTAAATTTCCTCCTCGATTCCGCGTCAATACCGACGGACCAAAAATAACACTTAACAGTGGCAGAAGTCAAGGGCCTCTTATTCTTTTTTAAGGAAGGTCAATGTCTCGCGCCATAGAGCAAGATCGGGATCATAAAGGTCTTGATCCTGCGAGAGAGGGCTCTGCTACTTAATTCCCTTCTAAGCCCGAAAAAATCAGTGGTTGGCAAGAGTTATTCTACGTCTTATTCCCGTGCTGATATCGTTGCTATTTGTAACTGCGCACCCAAGTTGGACGAAATTCTTTAACTATCACGAAGTTAAAACTGCCAATTGTGCTTCTCTTGCCAAGTTGTCGATGTTGGGAGTGCTTATGTAAAGACAGCATATACTTGGTTTTTGCTTCGTTTACTGTGAGACCAATTCTAGTCGCTTCCCCTTTGTTTGCTGCCAATACCTCATTGACGTCTCGCTATCTTCGTCCAATAACATCTATGTCATCTGCGTTCGCAAGCAATTGGAAAACTTGTAGGGAACCGTTCCTCTTCTAATGGCCAGTAAATTTTGACGATTCCCTTTAAAGCGATCTTGAAAAAGTCACATGACGGCAGCCAGTATTCTGCAATGTCATCCTACACAACCTGACGACTTTGGCAAGAATGCCAAAACCTAGCACGACATTATACAGCTCATCCCTGTGAATGCTATTATATGCGGCTTTAAAGTCGCCAATATTTGATCGATGGTAGACTTCCTTGGCCTGGAACCACCCTTATATGGACCTATCTGTACTCGTTTTCTATGCATTTCGCTGTTTAGGTCCTAAGAAGTATGACTTCCGAAGTTGATAGAAGACGTAGCCATTTCACAACTAAAAGAACACTCCGTTATAACTTTCCCTATTGCACATAGGTCCCCTCTATCGTGGAAATGCCTATTAACCATAGCTCCTGAAATATCTCGAAGTATTTTAGCATGCCTCACCAAAAAGTGACAAAGTTTGGCATCGAAAATACGTGCATTTGGGGTCGATGAATTTCATCTTCAAGTCTGATATTCATAAAATAAATGCTGGTATACCCCAGGGCTTCGTTTTGTTACCAACACTCTTTTTAATTTTCGTCAATGATCTCTTGTCTGCTACTTTTAATCCGATATATTCCTTTGCCGATGACAGTACTATCTCCTTTTCATATTCGTTCCCGGATTCAAGTCCCCGCACTTCGGCTGTAGAACGGGAACGGCAGCATATGCTAAACTCGTTAAATATCTATGCAACATCGAAATATCTAGGTTTTCTCAAGCAATGTAAGAAATATTTTACTCGCTCCGATCTGATCCCAAAATTGAAGTGCAATCCCCTCGTTTGGTATAAGAGCCCTCTGCGCCTGCTAGAAAGGATTCTAAACCGTGATGCTTATATGTATCAACCGGTCAATTGTTACCCTCGAACACCGAGGGTCAATTTTCAACCGTAACAGTAGTCTCGCTATGAATGCTCATCACTAAACCTTCAAGCCCACTTTCAGAGTACTCTGAACTACTGCGAAGTAGTGAAGTAGTGAAGTAGTTGAAGTCATTGTTAGAAGTTAAATTAATTGGCCTCATTTTATTGCTCATTCATTAATTGACTCGTGTCAAATGCTGACTGTGATTGATTGGCAATATGTTACTGATTAATCATTTTTGACTGCCCACTTTGTACACAGGTGTACAATGCAGCAACAGACCAAAGCACCACCACCAACTATGTAAAAAGAATTACCCTTTGTGGGCCTAAGTGATCATTCTTTCGAGTGGTAAAGGTGACACGTTATAACCTGGTGGCAATATAGTATTATATTTGTCCACACTTTGTCCACTTTTTTGCTCGTATGTATGTCCATTTTGATTTCTTTGTCGTTCTGTCAAGTCCTTATGGGAATGGCCTCCAAATATGTTACCCATGTAACTCTAGACAATAAAGAAACATTCTTCCAAGACCTTGAATTCGCAATAACCGTCCATGAACTCGCCGACTGAAGCAATGAACTATGCTTTACATTACTGGCAGCCATACACAGCTACTTCCTACGGAAAAACTTGTCACCAGTGTTGCGCTCTTAAAGTCCTTCCTTCCTTCTATTCCGACGTGGTAATACTTATCAATGCATCAATGTCAATTGTAGTCCGATGTACGGAAAGAAGCAACATACTCGTACATATGTATGTTCATCTCTTTGGTTTGGTGTCTGACATTTTATCTTCTGTAAAAGTCGTGACGTTTCTTGGATGACAAGTAGAAGTGACATTTACATGAAAATGCTCCAAGATCATCGTCATACTCACTTTCATCAAAAATGTTGCAAGCTGCACCGTACGTCAGAGTGTTTTTTTTTCGGTTCTGTTTGTTTTTTGCATTCGCATTTCGCACGTGCTAAGTTAGTGGAAATCCAAAGGCAACACCAGCAGTCGCTGGCATCCGTATCTATGTAAGCAAACACTCGTTAGCGACGAAATAGCGCCGCAATTTGCTCGAGTGGGAACTGAAATTAGCATGTGGGATTTTTATGGGCAATTGTTCTGTTTACACGGGATATCAGCTCTTACGAAACAGCAATTAAGTTGGTTTTGTGTGTTTTAGTTTACTCTTATATTTGAGCGGGTAAACATGCTGTACTTACTGAACGCACGACGAGCATGTAAATTTGTTCTCTATGTGACAATTCTGCATTCTGGTATGATAATTAGGATTCTCAACGAAGGATGAAGCATGTAGTGTGCGGAGTTTGTGAAGTGTGTGGTTCATTATCATTTGCTGAGTCAAGGGCTGTGTGAATATAAAAACAGTCCTTGGAATGAAGGAAGGTGAAGGTGATTTGCATTTGGATTGAATTTTTGTACAAGCTTTAGAACCTCATAGGTCAACGGCTTGTGGTTGAAATATTATAGTCCCAAGAGGCTCTCTTCTTCTACGTGTTTTGACGATGGGTTACAATAAAGGCATTTTATTTTCGTATGACTTATTCTTTGCCACTTGCGCCCTTTCATAAATTCTAGGGTGGTTCTTTAATAGAGCTTATCGTTGAAAATCCAATTCGACTAACATTGTCTAAGTAAAATATTCTTAAGCATTTTCTAGAAGACATCTGTATCTTTTCGTTTCTTTTTTCGATGTTCTATTAATTTTATTCCAATCATACCTTAATGTTAGTCGAAAACAGCTTACAAATTAGCTTAAATAACTGAACAATCTTGATGCAGGCACTCTAAGATAAGCTTATCACTCAATCTATGCCTTTCGATGTAACTAACATTTTTTCTATTTCATTATTTTATTTTAAACAACTAAGTAACCCGTTTAGCAGTAGAAATGGCACGTTAGTTTGAACTCACTTCTTTTATACGAAGTTGCTCCCTTAATTCTGGGCCTGAAAATTGGATACTTAATGAACGGCAAGTTCAAGTCTTCTGAATGTTTCACTTCTTCTTATCCTTTTATTAACCCTTTCCTCGTTACACGAACGAGTTTCCCATTTTTACTGCATCGCTGCTGCTCCGCTTATGGGGTTGGCTAATGTCTCAGACCGCAGAACGCTTCTACATAATGCTCGGTCCTGGATTGCTTCAGTGGTTAGCCCCAGGCGTTGTTGCGCATTTGCCATCTGAGAAATCCAGGAATTCTTTTTCCGACCTCGTTTTCTTACAGTTGGAGTGACCGTAGTTGATAGTGCCTTTTTAACCAGATTTTCCGCAGATCTTCTTTGAACGTGGCAATACCAGCTTATTCTATTCGCCTCAAGCTGTTCGGTTACCGAATTCTTTATATGTAGACTTCCTCTTATACGCGTAGATCTAATGCAATCGCGTTTAGTGACTCCACTAGACATCCTTAACATTTTCATTTCCGCTGCCGTCATTTTGTTTTTAAACGCTTCGTACATTGTCCAGCACTGTGAACCGTATATAAGAGCTGGTCTAACAACCGTGGTGTAGAGTTTCCCCTTTTATTTAAGTGGAAATTTTCGGTCGCAAAAGGTTCCCGAATTTTCCCGCCATTTCATCCATCCCACACTCACTCTGTGGTTTACGTCGTTGTCACATTTCGCTTCCATGTTAACGATTGATCCTAAGTACTTAAAGATAGTGCTTCTCGGAAGAACTATTCCGTCTAACATTATATCCGGAACAGGTCGCAAAGGATGCGCAAATGGGCACGTCAAATGCTCCGTCTTTGAACGACTTATTTTAAACCCGTTTCTCTCTAGCGCGTTTCTCCATGTATCTAAGGCGTTCTGTAAATCTTCGACGTTATCGCTAAGTATAACTGCGTCGTCAGCGAAGAGAATTGGCGTTACATATGCTTCGCGCATGCAGTCTTTTAAAAGATAGTCGAATACTACGTTAAAGAGGAAAGGGCTAAGTACGCTTGATGCACTCCGACATTAACTGGAAATTCTCTCGTTAGTCCAGCAGAGCTTTTAACCGCAGTTTTCACGTTTCCGTACATGTCTTGCATTATTCTAACATACGTTTCGGGTACCTTTTGAGACCTCAGCGCGTCCCATATGAGATCCCTAGGCACTCGGTCGAACGCTTTCTCGAGGTCGATAAATACCATGTGTAAATCCTTAGACGAATCTCGGTGCTTTTCCATTATTATTCGTAGGCTTTGGATAGCATCCACCGTCGATCTTCCACACTGGCTATTATCGAGCTTTATTATTTGCCGAAGACGTTCGTTTAAGACTCTTTCGACGATTTTCATTGTGTGTGACATAAGCTTAATTGAACGGTAGTTGTTGCATTCTCGAGTGTCGCCTTTTCCTTTGTATAATGGAACCAAGAAGCTACTTCTCCATTGATTCGGCATAGGTTGTCTACATTTTAATTTATTTAAAAGTTTCGATAGCCAAACGCTGCCGATCCCCTCCATCTTCGACCAAAATTCTGATGGAATGTTGTCTGGTTCCGCCGCTTTCCCCCGCTTCATTTTTCCGATTGCTATACTTATTTCTTCGATTGAAAAGTCCGAAACTTCCTCCTCGAATAGATCAGCTGTCGGCACGATATCACGTGGAAACTGTTTGTTAAGCAACTCCTTGCAGTATTCAAGCCACCGGTCACAAATTTCCTTTCAATTTGTTAATAAGCGACCGTCTGCGTTTTTGATGTATTTCGGCGAGGTTATTTCCATTGAATTTTTTCGCCTCTGTGCAGCGAGCTTAAAAATATTTGGCATTTTAGTATTGTACGACGTTTCACTCAGGATCTCAAAAAAGAGTATAAATTGCAGAAAAAAGGTGCCGATGTTGCCTTAAACCATCAAAAACACCGTGCCTGGAACTCCAGATTTTACCAAAGCTCAATCAATTTAGGAGTCGCAGAAACGTTGAATCCGACAGACCGGACACCATCTGGAGACTGTTCAATGAATGACCAATATCTTACTGTTAGACAGAATAAATCGTTTATGCGAAAAATTGTCGACAGCTGCTTCGTAGCTATCGGTCAAATAAAAAGTCTCCGCGGTTTTTGGTACATTTTTGAAAAAAAATATTTTCTTTATTCAAAATTAATTTCAATCAAGTACGTGTTGGCCATTACTATGTATGACCTTTTGCCATTTTCTGGGTGGCTTCATAATTCCATCGGTGTAGAACTTCTGTGGTTTATCAGCGAAAAACTTGGCCAAGTGATTTTCAGCGGCTTTTCGGTCGGTTTATTTTTTACCATCAAGAGAGTTTTGCAAAAACCGAAACAAATGGTAATCAGAGGGTGCAAGGTCCGGGCTATACGGTGGATGCATCGAAACTTCCTAGCCAAGCTCCGTCAATTTGTTCCGGGTCATCAAAAATGTGTGTGGCCTAGCATTATCATGATGGAAGACAACTCCCTTTCTGTCGGCCAATTCTGGCTGCTCTTTCTTGATAGCTCCAATCAAAGTCAAGTTGTGCATAATAGGGGATCGAATTGACCGTTTTGCCACGTTCTAGCAGCTCATAATAGATAATTCCCTTCCAATCCCACCAAATACTCAATATAACTTTGTTTGCCGTCAATCCAAGCTTTGAAGTCGTTTGTGGTCGGTCACCGGCCTTTGACCATGACCGCTTGCGTTGGATATTTTCGTATTTAATCCATTTTTCATCGCCCGTAATGAATCGCTGCAAAAATGGTACCATTTCGTTACGTTTCAACAGCGTTTCACTGATGGTTATTCGGTTGCTTAAATTTCTTTGCGTTAATTCATACGGCACCCAAACATCGAGCTTTTTCGAGTAGCCGGTTGATGTTTAGTGCTTTCGCTATTTCCAGACAGCTTCCGTGCCGGTCTTGCTTCATCAGTTGCAGAATTTCATCGACTTTTTCAGTGGCAGGCCAACCAGTGCCAGGTGCATCTTTTACTTCGAAATTTCCGGAACGGAATCGAACAAACCACTCCTGGGTTCGGCGTTCACCCACAGCGTTCTCACCGTAAACTGCACAAATTTTTCGCCATGTTTTTGCAGGGTTTTATTCTTGTTTATAGTAAAAAAGCATCACTAGCGTATTTCTTCAGATATTTCACTCATATTCAAATCAGTATAACTTTTAACACGAGCAACGAATACACAGCTGTCTTCACAAAAAAAGTAGCCTGACATGTCGCCTTTCAAACGGGTGTTCGTTTGACACAATCAGATTGATGTTTCCAGATAAATGGACACCAACACCATCTAGTGACAAAAAACCTCGGAGACTCTTTATATGACTCAATATTTAAGTAAGTCGAGGAACGCTTTGTGATAGGAGGTTACTGCTTAATTCTAAGTTTTTACGAGAAACGCATTGCTCCTGTGAAAATATAAAGAGACGGCATTCAGACTTAGTCTAATTTCAATATTAAAGTACTTCTTCTGTTATTTACGAAGCCTGTGACGAAAGCCCCAATATAATATCAGAAACAGATAACTCCTTCCAAAGACTAAGCTAAGTTAGAAAGTGGCCGTTGAAGAGCAACCCAATTAAGCCTGTTCGCCCACCTATAGTTTTTTTTTAGGTGAGAGCTGGGCATGTGCAGAATAGGTGGAGGATTTACTCCTCCTCCTCATCGTCGATGCAGATTCTGCACAAGTCACTTGTTACAACGCCAAGCCTATAAGACAGTATTCAGTGATGGCATCTATGATAGCATAGATATGCTTCTGTTTTAAAAGAGATTAGAGAGTAGATTTTTAAGTCGCTGGATATGTTGAGTCCACAGTTTATCTGAGGTTTGTTTTTTGTAACAGAACTCCAGCCTTAATTTTAGTTTGTTGGTAACGATTGGTATATTGATGATTTTTTTCAGGTTGGAGAGGCAAAGTTTTTCGGCCCTCCAATTCCTTGAAATAACTCTGTAGCCAGGCTCTCAACAAAGGAGGATGTTGAACTACTCAGCAATCTCCATGAGAGTTTATAGGCGTCAAAGGCGGTTTTAGAATTTTGTGAGAATTTGATAGCTGCCTGATTATACGAAAAGATGCAGTATCTTTTCCATACGTCACGCTTTTTTCAGCTAAGGCAGGACTTCCTTAATCCACCTGTTATACGCTACAGTGATTTGGAATGCGGAAGGAAAGGCTTAGATTAAGCTCATATGAGAAAACACCGCCACAAACCCCACTACCAGTCTTGGATCTATTTGTAAAGACTTGCATTGATTTGTTGTCCATGAAAGCATCTTCCTCCAAAACAGATCTAGAGGTGCCTCGCGTGTACGTAAAGGAAATCAATAAATTGGTGTTCAAAAGCTGATAATTAGAGACCTCGCTGATACTGTTAACATTTCATTTGGATCAGTAAATAAATAAATAAAGATTTTAAAAATTAAAAACAATTTTACCTTATTTTTTGATCACTGTGTACATGAGAGTGAAGGTATCATTATTGTCATTCAGTGAGATCATTACTTGAACGGATCCAAACAAACAAAATATTATGGATGCTGAGGAAGTTTATTGGCGATGACGATGTGAATTTTGCTCCCGATGAAGATAACTCTGATGCGGAGGCAGGGTTGGGAAGAATTATTGATATAGGAGATAATGACAATGACGTGATGCTGGAAGATTGCAAGTAAAACTCCATCGATCTATTCAAGATCAAGAATATGAGATCTCCAAGGGATACTACAATATTTGGCCCATAATGCCAACAAAATATAACCAAAAATCATCTGGAACTGATCATCTAAGATCACATAATGTTAGCCGAGAAGCCGGTGGTTACGTAGGACAAGAAATGTCTCAATTATAATAACGGAAGATTAAGTCATTACCGTCATACGCGAAACGAATAGATGGATTCAAGGAGAACAGAAAAACCAAAAATTTCAAAATCTATTACTGAAGAAGAGCTGTAGAAAACAGGGATACCGTATTCAGAGCAACGATGTCGCTAAACCGATTTTGGGCTACGAAACAGTTTTTCAGATTTGATTATCAAAGGACTCATGCAGAATGGCAATGGCTATACAAATAATTGATGTCGTAAACAAAAAAAAAAGAGAAAGAAGAAATCGGAAGCAAAGTAAAAAGTAAATTACAGTAAAACGCAGCCTTCCTATTTTCATGTCTACATGCAGTAGACGCGTACCTTGGAAGCCTGGTAGTAAAACAGGAAACGAATCATTTGCTTTAAAAGGCATTGAAAGATACTAAAGGATCCAAATACTCCGCGCCACCAATTAGAAAAAATTACAACGAATGGCCGAAATGAGATAAGAAGAAAGCCCAAAACCTCGCTTCTCATCTGGAAGACCTTTAAGTCCTTCCATTATCAAGCACTTATCCACAATATCAGTAAAGCGGAAAGAGAGTTAGACGGTCATACGATGATAAAATGGAACGTTTACGGAACTTAAAAACTGGATAAGACCCTTAAAATGCTGTCTAAAAAAGCATTAACTAAACTTATTTGTATTATTAACGCGTCAGTGGGAAGTTACAATATTGTCCTTAAACCAGGAAAACCTGCAAATGACAGGAAGTCTTATAGACCGATTTCAATTCTCCCAATGTTATCAAAAATCATTGAGAGGATGATTCTGAGACGTATGCTTCCAATTATTGGCGGAAAAAATCATATCCCATTTTTGGATCAGGTGCATAGAATCACTGACGTAATTGGCAAAAAGATTTGATTTCATCTCTCGCAAACTTTTGATAGGAAAAATGACAACAGGTCTTGGGACTGAGCTTTTATAATATACTGAAAAAGTATCTCGAATATTCCACGTCAGACTTGGAAACAAAATACCACAATTCAAAGAGATTTTAGCCGGAGTACCAGTTTTCTTGATCCACATCTGTATCTCCTATATACCTGAGACATATACCCCAAGAAGATGGGATTTTTCTGACTAAATTTGGTTATGAAACTACTATATTAGTTGTAGATAAAACAATTCAAGAATCAAAGGTTAAACTACAAAGTGCTCTCGATAATTTACATATATGAATGGACGAGGGCATGACGGAAAGTCTTCAATAAGATAATATTTTTTTCATGTAAATTTTAAGAGTACATATAGAAAAACGAGACGTCACTGACTTACCCGCTGTTCTTCAGTAGGAAAACCCGAAAGCATTTAACTGTCGTCGGACACTTCGAACTTCATCCACACCGAATGTTACATTCGCCCTGACAGCAGGATATACATAAGTCATTTTCGACGTTGGAGAAATATTTCTTTTAAATTTTCAGATCGGTATTCGTCTTCTCGCAAATTCTTTTCACATTTTGATAGAACTTCCAAATATTGTATCTGAAGGACAACCTTTCCAAATCCTCTATCGAGTACTCCACTGCTTCTTTATTTTTCTTTTTCATTCGAGTCCTTTATACAGTTACAAATATTTTATTTTTTTTTTTCCGCTGGATTCAGGGAACGGATACCCTTGCAAAGGAATTTTATATACAAAAAAAAAGATGGACATCAGAGAGCTGAAAATTTGGGCTAACAACTAAGTATATACCCAGCATGAGGACTGTTTTTGCAAGTTTCAATTGGAATTATTCCGGATCGCAATAGTTTAACACAATCTATTATCTCTGGATTTACGGTTAATGTCTTAGCAGTAGATATTGTATATGCCGTCAAAAATCACAGGCAGTCGTTTCACTGTCAACACTTCATTATGGCACCGAATTGATTGGAGAGTCAAGAAAGCCATAAGCCATTCTCTACCAAATGTCGGGAGAAGATACAAGGAAACGTCTGATGATGCGGTGGCCATTAGCTTTTTTCTATGTTGGATGTCACAGCATTGGCAGCTTTAATTATTTACAAGGAAGTAAATGATATGAGTGGTACCAGCAAAATCAATGCCCATCGTCAATTTTTGCATTCTTTTATTACAGAATCCAAAGGTAATAGGAGTGGTTTCCATTCGAAATGGCATCGAAACCTTCCTCGTGTAAATTTGTAAATGTAAATTTTAAGAGTACATATAGAAAAACGAGACGTCACTGACTTACCCGCTGTTCTTCAGTAGGAAAACCCGAAAGCATTTAACTGTCGTCGGACACTTCGAACTTCATCCACACCGAATGTTACATTCGCCCTGACAGCAGGATATACATAAGTCATTTTCGACGTTGGAGAAATATTTCTTTTAAATTTTCAGATCGGTATTCGTCTTCTCGCAAATTCTTTTCACATTTTGATAGAACTTCCAAATATTGTATCTGAAGGACAACCTTTCCAAATCCTCTATCGAGTACTCCACTGCTTCTTTATTTTTCTTTTTCATTCGAGTCCTTTATACAGTTACAAATATTTTATTCTTTTCCGCTGGATTCAGGGAACGGATACCCTTGCAAAGGAATTTTATATACAAAAAAAAAGATGGACATCAGAGAGCTGAAAATTTGGGCTAACAACTAAGTATATACCCAGCATGAGGACTGTTTTTGCAAGTTTCAATTGGAATTATTCCGGATCGCAATAGTTTAACACAATCTATTATCTCTGGATTTACGGTTAATGTCTTAGCAGTAGATATTGTATATGCCGTCAAAAATCACAGGCAGTCGTTTCACTGTCAACACTTCATTATGGCACCGAATTGATTGGAGAGTCAAGAAAGCCATAAGCCATTCTCTACCAAATGTCGGGAGAAGATACAAGGAAACGTCTGATGATGCGGTGGCCATTAGCTTTTTTCTATGTTGGATGTCACAGCATTGGCAGCTTTAATTATTTACAAGGAAGTAAATGATATGAGTGGTACCAGCAAAATCAATGCCCATCGTCAATTTTTGCATTCTTTTATTACAGAATCCAAAGGTAATAGGAGTGGTTTCCATTCGAAATGGCATCGAAACCTTCCTCGGACCACCATTAACTGATAGAATCACATAGCCCAGCGGTAGCCAACAGCAATGCGCTAGAAAAATTCGTAAAGAATTTTCAGAACAAATAACAGAACGCGAAGAAAAACCAGATATGTATGCATTGACTGCGATAAGCCTGTCTTTTTACACCACTGTATTCAGTTAAATAAATGGCATAAATAAAAAACTTTGTAATATCACTTTTATGCAGAAAAAACTCAAATTACTTTATTGTGTTCCATTAATTTCCCTTTAGCTAGATCTTTTCCATTGATGGAAAGGTTTTAAAACATCCATTGGCAGAGAGGCTAAGGATCTTGGCTTGATTCCCAAACACTAACAGACAGCGATATATTAAACTTAATTCAGTACATCATTTTTTGTAAAAAGATTGTCGCTTTTGATAATGCGAGTATTGTTGTGCATACCGAATTAGAAGTCTCCTTCCAACGGATACGTATTTATCTAGCATTATCTACTCCATACATCTTAACCTATTATTTAAATCATTTTCCTTCGATATATGCAGTGTCTGTCTTTGTGTTGAGATGGTTTTATTTCTTGAGCCAAACTGAATTATCCTAGGTTTTACCTCGTTTTGGAGGACTAAGACTATCTTATAGAAATAAAAAAAATTAAGACCAGTCACTGCAATTTTAAATATACCTAGTCAAGTCATAAATACTGGTTCACAACTGAACTCACTCATTACGAATGCAACACTGGGCTCATCCATTTCGTATTGATTGCGATTTGACAGTTGATATTTATGCTTCATTGTGACGTAAAAAGTTTTTGACATTAATTGCTTACAATCATGGAATGGGGCGACATCGAAAATCGTATTGTTGTAGTTGGCCTACTTAAATGCAACATGGAAAGAGGCGACATCTTTAGGGAATTGCGACCATTTGGAATCCCTCGCAATTTTGTGTATCGTGCTGTGAAGTTGTTTGAGGATACTGGTGGAGTGAGAACTCCGAAAGCGATCAAACGAATCGACCGAAATCGCTGTGAAAACAGAAAATCTTGTCGCGGGAAATGAAAATTTCGCAAAAATCCATGTCACGCATTATTAAAGAAGATTTAGGACTCAGCGCGTACAAGCGACACACTGGACACCTGCTTACGGCCGCATTAAATGAAAAACGCAAGGGAAGATCGAAAGCACTACTCAGTCGGTACGCAAGGAACGCTCACAGACAAATTCTGTTTACTGACGAGAAAATCGTCATCGTAGAAGAATCGTTCAATAAGCAGAACGATCGTGTGTATGCTCGGTCATCCAGAGAAGCATCCCAACTCGTCCCGAGGGTTTAAAGAGGCTACGATGGCGTTACCAAGCTCCATTTTTGCGAGAAAGGAAGGCAAATGGAGGTCATTGCGAATAAGTTGTTCTAAGATTTGTAGCCATTGAAGAACTCAATAAAAACAAAAAAACATTGTTTAGATATTAATTCGTTTTCATTTGGCGCTGATTTTTCTGTGCACTATTTATGACTTGACTGGGTATAAGCACCAAATCTGCACACGCCAGTTAAACCCTAAATTGCACCCCAATATAAAAAGCTTTTCTTGTAATCTATAATTTGGTTTGGTTTCTGTAATACTCACTTTGAATTTAGACCTTTTTGCAATCCAATTTTATTTATGTACTTATCTGCACTGCAAATAAAAAAGTTTAAAGATAGCCGATTAAATGAAATGTTGAATAGTTAGTAGTTTGTGTTAAATGTTGTCTACCCCTGGCATACTATAAACAACACTCATTATGAACATGCATATGCTACGAGTATGTATTCTTAAACAGAACTCTCAGCACTCAATATAAGACACTATTGTACCAACCACGGACGTATCAACTTCGAAAACCTTACAAACTCCTATGTAAAAGGCGGAATTTACATAGGAGTTTGTAAGGTTTTCTCGACAGCAGATTAGCACATTGATTAGGCTGCCTGAAGAGATTTAAAATTTCATTTTTCATTGCTATTTAATCTCAAAAAGTTAATTAAACTATAGTCTGCTCCACTATATCGCACTTGAGACCCGTCTGCCACGAAATTAGACTCTTATCTAACGTCAAAAGAACTTTTGAAAATTCGCGTGTCCTTGATATTTTGAACTGTTGCCTGCTTTTGCGAATTTAAGATATTCTAATCAAATTGTTTGAAATTCTTATCATACTGACACAAAAAACAAAAAGCACATAAAAAGTTTAAACAAATTCTTATTTTTAATTTAACAGATACGAATAAGGCCTGAATTATTAGAACACTAAAAGCGTCGTACGAGTTTCAAATTTTATCTTAATTTGTCTGTTGCAAATATGAAATAAAGAATCTCTGTCTACAACCAAATACAAATATTCGAAATTATTGACAGCGTAAACATACCAATATAGAATAACGCGCTTACAAACTGCGCTTTAGAATTTCTTTTATTACCCAGACAAAATGTATACCGAAATGCTGGAGTTTCATTTCGATTCATCAGGAAAACAAATTTTTTTATACCTTTTTTCACAAAATATCAATTATTTCACCTTTGAGTTGCAGCTACACAAATTAATCGATTATGTTAGTGCATTCTTCTTGCTGCAACAGCTCACATATATTGGAT
This sequence comes from Volucella inflata, assembly GCA_928272305.1. Taxonomy (NCBI): domain Eukaryota; kingdom Metazoa; phylum Arthropoda; class Insecta; order Diptera; family Syrphidae; genus Volucella; species Volucella inflata. Next base: position 76,530,313 of record OV743717.1, on the reverse strand, counting down.
TTTTTTCCAAAAAAAAAACGTACCAAGCCGTAACGTCTTGCGGATAGAGAGGCTTCTTTGACATTCAATTATGTCAAAAATAATTTTTAGTCAAATTCTTGATCAATTGCTTTCATTTCCAACATTCAATTGTCAAAGTTAAAATGCTGCTGTCCACTGGTAGAATTAAGATCTTTCGTTAATTAAACGTTATGGACCTTATACTTCAAGTCCCAATACAAAATTCTGTGTATTGTTTCTTTTTTTGTGCCAAATTCTTCAGACCGATTTCTTTTTCGCATCACTTTCATATGCATACCACCTTGATCAAAAAGTTCCCGGAATAACCCACCGTGCGGCTCTCCCATTGAGTTCTGTTTCTTTTGTTAAGTTGGTACATCTGTTGTTGATATTCCCTCTAAATCTTAGCATCATAGCTGGACATTTGCGAAAGTTACGTAGCCAAGAGTACATTTCTGTATGTTTGGCGATTTCTTACAATTTACAACAACGAATTTGTATTAAATTTTGCGTAAAAAATGGATTTAATGGTGCGCGCACGTTGGAAATATTGGAAAAGTGTTTCGGCAACGATTCTCTAAAGAAAACGGTCATTTACCAGTGGCACGAGCGTTTTAAAAGTGGGCGTGAGTAAATCGAAGATGATGAACGCAGTGGCAGACCATCGACATCGAAAACCGACGAAAACATTGATGAGGTAAAAGAAATGTTGGTCAATAACCGCGAATTGATAGCGGAGGACTTGAACATTGCCTATGGATCCATCCAAGACATTTTGGTTAATGAATTGGATTTCCGTCGTGTAGCAGCAAAGTTGGTGCCAAAGGACCTCAATTTCATGCAAAAAAGAGACCGTGTTGACGTCGCAAAAGAGATGATTCGCGAGGCTGAATCCGATCCCACATTCACCAAAATGAGACGAGACGTGGATTTGTGGGTATGACACGCAATCCAGACATCAGGCAAGGGAATGGCGTTCACCAAATGAGCCGAGACCAAAAAAAACACTTGGTTGATTTTCTGTCAAAAAAGGAGGCAACGCTCGCGGTTTACATGGATTACATCGGTGTAGGGCATCATGAATTTTTGCCAGAACAAAGTAAGACAGTAAACAAAGAGTATTATTTGGGCGTTATGAGACATTTACGTGAAGCAATTCGCCGAAATAGACCAAAATTGTTGGCGGAAAACTCGTGGATTTTGCACCATGATAACCCACCGTCACACAGTGCCATCATTATTCGTAATTTTTTTGACGAAGAATGCAACAAATACCATCCAACAGCCACCGAATTCACCTGATTTGGCTCCCTGTGACTTCTTTCTGTTCAATCGAGGTAGAAAACTACTACGGGGAACGCGTTTCAGCAGCCGAGAGGAGGAAATGGAAAAATCGGAGGAAGCACTGATGGACATACCAAAAACCGAATATAAAAAATGTTTCGAGGATTGGATCAAGCGCTGGCATAAATGTTTTGCAGTCGATAGGAATTACTTTTAAGGGGACAATATAGATGAATAAACTTGTATTTTTTTCTGAATAAATTGAAGGTGGTATGTCCCAAAAGCTTCACGTCGACCTGTTTCACCGAAATTCTCACTATTTCTTTAGATAGATTTAACAAATTTTATTTATTTATTTATTTATTTAAAATTAATCTACAATTATTAAAATCAACAGATTTGGAAACTCATAACTAAAAAAACTTAAAAACTAAAACAATTGGATATAGTTAGAAAGTAAAGTTAAAAAAAAATTAATAAATAGTAATTTCATTAATTAAGAACACATTTTGTAGCTTTTTTAAATGAATTTCTGAGCAAGAATATATCTATTTCTGTGCAGTAAATGTTAAATAATTTAGTACACAGAGAAATAGGTTCACATAGGCCATACTACGTGGAGTGACGAGCTTCAAATAGCAATGGCCTTCTCCTTAGAACTCTAGACGAAGCGAGCAAGTTCAGACACATAAGAAGATTTTCACTATCAATAGTTGCACATAAAATGTCTCTTATAAACATAACACAAAGAAGAAACCCAAGAAGAAGACATTTAGAACGATATGAAGGATGAACCTCAATCTGATTATTACAAAAGCAAATCTTAAAAATTTCTTTTGAACACTTTCAATTCTATTTATATGAGACACAGTTGTAGGGTACCAGCATACCCCAGGACAGGACGTACGTTATTACAAAACAAAGCTTTAGGAGTATAAGGATCTTTAAAATCAGATGAGTTCCTTTTAATGAATCCTAAAAGAGAATTGTCTTTGGAAATAACGTAGTTCAAATGGAGGTGAAATCTAAATTTACAATCAAAAACTACACCGAGGTCCTTATATTCGTCAACTACCTTTTATTTGTTTGTTGTTAAGTGAGTAGTTCGGAAAAATATTGAAATTAATCCTATTGAAGCTCATGCTAGCACACTTGTCAACATTTAACATTAAGTCATTTAAAATGCAGCACTCTGAAAGAAATTTCAGTTTTTTTGAAAAAGTAAAACGTCGTTTATTGTCGAAATTACTGTAAAAAATTGTATATCATCAGCATACATTAGACAATGACAATGTTGGATTATGTCAGGAGGATCATTAACAAAAAGTAAAAATAAACATTGCCCTAGATGACTTCCTTCAGGGACACCAGAGAAAACTAAAATCACCTTAGAGTAACAATCACCAATAGAGACATAGTGTTTATTAGTATACTTGCCATCATTGACATGTGGCAACATAGTGGAATATTCAAAATGAAACTTTTATTGAAAAAGCTTTCAAGCTAAGATTCTTTTGAATAAATCGTTAAAGGTCCACTCAAACTGCAGTTTGCTTGTGTCGGTATCCTAAAGTCATCGAAGTTGCAGTTGTTTAAGAGTTTTGTTCGTTTAAATAGAGGTTGTGTCTTCTTCATGTTACTTGCGACTAGGATGGCGTTACAGTCCGTCACCGGATGTTGCTAAGAGGGAATGAAACAAAAATCTCTTTTTTTATATTGTAAAGGGTGTTTTCTTAAGCCACGGCTGGATCTGATGAATGCCATCCGAGAACCAAAGTTGTTGACAACTATTTCAAGCATTTGTGGCCGTAGGTCCATCCACAACAACACGAATAATGTTGGCTTTGATTGTTGTTGGTTTGTCAGCGTACACTAGCTACTTTACGTATTCCTAAAGAATAGTTCTTGGAAGCTAATTGGCAGGTCCATTACTTGGAATTATGCGGTCATCAAATGTTTTATTCAATAATTTGATTGTTTCGTTTGCTTGTTTTCACTTTGCGCAATCTTGCTGAAACAACAATACATTGTGGCGCTGGCATCCCGGTATGGGCCATGGCCTAGCTTCTTGACACTCATTTGTGTTGCTCATGTTGTCATTTTAATCATAACTGAGTGGGGCCTACGGTTTATCGCCGAGTCCGAACGGCACTCCTTAGAAGCTTTTTCGTAGGCAATTTTACTTTCGGGATTTTTCCATTGCCCGCCGAAAGGGTGATGGCGATTTGAAAAATTGTTGGTGACCCAGCCAGGAATCGAACCCAGACTGTCTGCGTGATAGTCCAATGAGCTAACTATCGCGCCATCGTCATCACCAACATCTGAAACCACATCTCTTCCAAATTCATGCAATTCAATTGAGGAACGAAAAACTTATTAATCATCGCACTGTAGCTAATACTCTTGATTGTAACACTGAAACTAATCAGCGGTTTCGAAAAAAATATGATCCGAGGACTTCACCAGCCCACAGACCGGAGCAAATTGTGCATTTTTTGGGATATAACTGCGTTCCGATGAACTCATGTGGATTATTTTCGCTCCAGATGCGACAATTTTTTCTTTTGACACACCAATTGAGCTAAAAAATTTTCGATAAAACAGCGGAACCAATGGCAGTTTATTTTGTGCCCGTTCAACGAAATTTCGGTACAAACAATGTTCATCGACTTCGAGATTTTTGCGTGAAATTTTCCATAAAATGGACGAACAAAGATCAAGCTGTTGCGAACGACGTCGAATTGATAAATTTGGATCGTCCGCAAGACGGAGGCAATATTCTCTTCGGTACGCACTCTTCACTTATGAGTTTTGGTGCCACTGTTATCGGTTACAAATGATCAATTATGTTAGGTGTAATAGAGTGCAAGTGCTCTAAAATTTGGTAACATTTTTGAAACGTGCTTGCCATCATAAACATGTCAGATAAAATTGCAGGAACTACTGACTAAAAATGACACTGACAGTTTGCAATCTGATTAATCGTTTGACAGATATACTGTTAAAAAATATGAACTATGTAAACTTCAGACATTTATAAGAAAATTCAATTTTGCAAGAATTTAAATACATTCAGTGTTAATTTACTTCTTTTTAAAATACATATTTGTTATATTAAACTGACTTTTTTTGAAGTTCTGCTTTTTTCTTTATTCCCGGAAAAGTAATTGTTAAGTCCGATGCTGAGTTAGCGTATATAGAATATAACAGTATTCTTTAACAAGACCTATTGCGTGCAATGCCTCGGCTATAAAAGGGCTTGTATTAATTTTAAGACCGCCTTCGATATCGTAGTCTTCAAGAGTGGAATATTCCGCTGCCGCGGCAGTGGTGACTATTAGTTTTAAATTTGAGTCATTTGAGTTTGAAATGTTATCATCAACCATTACGTACTCCTCCTATACTATTTCTGAAGCAACCACGTTGAAATTGTTTATCAGCCCAATCCAATCAGACAAAAGCCAATTATACTCTTCATCAAATTTGTCTTTGAGTTGTTCAGAGTCGGCAAATCGCCAGTTAGCAATTGTCCTGCGACTGTCGCGACCATTGCCTACAGTATCTTTGAGGCCGTTGGTATTTTCCTTTATACAATAGCTCCCATGTCCCATATTATTTAAACCATAGGTTTCTTTGAAAATTGCTTTGTACGCTTCTATCACACCCAGGTCCATTGCTTTATCGAAACAGTTTGATTGAAGAAAGACTTTTAGTGGTTGGATGTGAAGGGCAGCTACCAGCCCGTAACAACACTTTCTTTCTCTTTATTAGTTCTGTATCCATTTTTGGCAAAACATTGGAGGTCAACAAAGCGTTTTTGATTGTTTGCTTTTCGTACGTTATCTTTTAACTTAGTAGTCACACGAAACTGCCAGTTTTCTTAGTTGGAACCCTTTTGAATGACAAATTAGCACAACTGCAGCAAAAATAATACTTTACTTCAGATGCAGATGTCTATAAATACTCAACAGACGAATAAGGCAAAAGGAGACGTTTTGTTTTGTTTTCGGTCGTTATATCGGAGCTTCATGAAAGAAGATTTTCACCTGCCCTTGTCATGGAAAACAAATTATTAAATGGCAAACTGAACTTAAGCTCTTAAGTTCGTCGTTAAAATTTAAATATCGTTACAACCAAGGTCACTCCAATTTTTCTACACTTCAATATGGATGGTTGATACGCATTTTCCCTTGCTCATGCTACCAAAAAGAAGTCTTCCTTTATTGCTTAATCTCTTCAAGTGGGAGTGTAAAAATCTCTGGAGTAACAATATTCATTCACTGAGACTAACGTGATATTTTGAACCAAATCGATGTGCCTGTACAATCCGTAGGATTCGTTGGTACTCGTATTCTTCTCTTTAAAACCCCGTTAATCCAAACGGAGTCAAAAAATCGTTTGAAAAATCATGTATTCAGAGCCAGCAATGATATGCTCATCAGCCTTTGGTAACGTCCACTCTTTTCGGGTTTTATATAATCTGTTTCGGCTAAGCTTGCAATTGTCTTCTTAAACCAAAGAAACATTAAAATGTCTAGTTAGTTCGTTTAACTTTTTACAATAGAATATACTTACTTACTTTAGGTGGCGCTACAGTCCGGGGTGGACCTGGGCCTCAGTCAACAAGCTTCTCCAGCCAGCTCGATCCCTGGCTAACTGCCTCCAGTTTCGCACGCTAAGTTGGCTGAGGTCCTCTTCCACTTGCGAGCGCCACCTGAGTCTTGGCCTTCCTCTACTGCGCTGTCCCTCGGGGGCGGATTCGAAGACTTTTCAGCCCGGAGCATTGGTGTCCATGCGCTCTACATGACCCAGGCATCTCAGTCTTTGGATCTTCACTCTTCTGGCTAGGTCCATGTCGCTGTACAGTCCATACAGTTCGTAGTTGTATCTCCTCCTCCACTCACCGTCAATGCAGACGGGGGCGGAGATCGCCCGAAGAATTTTTCTCTCGAAGTAACCAAGAACACCCTCATCCATTTTTGATAATGTCCATGCCTCTGCGCCATAGAGCAGGACCAGGATTATTAAGGTCTTATAAAGGGTGACTTTTGTTGTCCGAGAGCGGGCTTTGCTACTCAATTGCCCTTTGAACCCAAAGAAACAGCGGTTGGCAAGAGTTATTCTTCGCTTGATCTCAGCGCTGGTGTCGTTGTCTGTATTTATAGCGGAACCTAGGTAGACAAAGTCCTTAACTACCTCAAAGTTATATCTGTCGAGGGTGACGTTCTTTCCGAGACGTCGGTGTTGGTTGTCCTTTATACTTGGTCTTGCCCCCATTGACCGCTAAACCCATTTTCGGCGCTTCCGTCTCAATACTCGCGAAAGCGCCACTGACATCACGCTGCTTTCTCCCGATTATGTCAATATCGTCGGCGTATGCGAGTAGTTGGACGGACTTTTGAAAGATAGTGCCTCTTGTGTTTGCTCGTGAGTTTTGCACTATTCTTTCAAGTACGATGTTGAAAAAATCGCATGACAGCGCATCGCCTTGTCTAAATCCTTTCTGGACATCAAAGGTCTCGGTGAGATCTTTACCGACCTTGATGGAGCAGCGTGCATTCTCCATCATCATCCTGCACAGACGGACGAGTTTGGCAGGGATGCCAAAACTAGACATTGCTCTATATAGCTCGTCTCTATAGATGCTGTCATACGCGGCCTTAAAATCGATGAATAGGTGGTGGGTATCGATCTGAAGCTCATGGGTCTTCTCCAAGATCTGCCGTAGTGTGAATATCTGGTCGATGGTGGACTTTCCTGGCCTGAAGCCATACTGATATGGACCTATCAGGTTGTTGACGAACGGCTTCAGGCGTTCACACAATAAGGCAGATAAGATCTTATATGCGATGTAAAGGAGACTGATGCCTCTGTAGTTGACGCAGTTCAGAGTGTCTCCTTTCTTGAGAATTGGACAAACAATGCTGAGGTTCCATTCATCGGGCATACTTTCGTCCGACCATATTTTACAGATGAGTTGGTGTATGCTCCTTACCAAGTCATCGCCTGCCGCTTTGAAGAGCTCGGCAGTCAGGCCATCCGCTCCAGCAGCTTTGTTGGACTTAAGCTTCGATATGGCTATCTTCACTTCATCCAGGTCGGGTGGACGGAATTGTTGGTTATCATCGTCCAGGTTGAAAGGTTGATTCTGCCTGACAGCGGTAATTGGTCCGTCATCGCCGTTATACAGTCTGCAGAAATGATCTTTCCAAATCCTCAGCATCGACTGCGATTCTACTACGATGTTCCCTTGTCCATCTCTACAGGCTTCGGTTCGGGGTTTGTTTCCGCGGCATGTTATTTTTACCTTTTGGTAAAACTTCCAGACCTCATTCCTGGAGTAGCATCTCTCAATTTCCTCGATCGCGCGCTTCTCATGCTCTTTCTTCTTCCTCCTGAGAAGCCGGTGCTCATCTCTCCTCTTCCGCTCATAGAGCTCATGAGCAGCTCTGGTCTTTCTAAGCAGCGCCGCGTTATATTCATCTTGATTAGCTGCATGTGCTTTCCGGCATTCATCATCGAACCAGGGGTTTCGTTGTCGTGGACGAGTGAAACCCAGCACATCAGAAGCGGCATCTCTGATGGCGTTTTGGCAGTGTTTCCAATGGTCTTCGATGCTTGATGCTGGCGGCATTGGACCTCTTAAGAGATTAAGAGACACTCGATCGGAAAAGGACTTGGCGATCTCTTGCGATTGTATCCGTCTGACGTCGAATTTTCTCACAGCATTAGTTTGTCTTGGCGTGTTTGGGATATCCGCAACCGTACCTTGGCTACAACAAGGTAATGGTCCGAGTCGATGTTGGCTCCTCGGAGCATACGGACATCCATAATGCTGGAGGAGTGTCTTGCGTCGATCGCAATGTGATCAATCTGGTTGACTGTTGATTGATCAGGAGTTCTCCAAGTCCCCTTGAGCATGTCGAGATTTGGGAACCGCGTGCTAGCCACGACAATGTTTCGCCCCGCCGCAAATCTTTTAATCTTAACTTAATCTTTTTTAAATGGCCGGGCAGTTACCCTGGCGGCACAACTCCCAACCTGGAGGACCAGTTCCATTTTGAGTGCCCCTAGGACGAGGGGTCGGTTACACCGAAGCCAGTAACCCGTTCCGGGATGCGAGCGCTGCCGTTGGCCCTTATAGGGCTCGTCCGCCACCATTTCTTTTCCAAGACCTTGACTAAGTCCTGGAAATCCTTTCCGGCCTGAGCTCCAAATATGTCGGAGTAGCCCGGATAAGGTCTTGTTTTGTTTTTCCGACACTAATCCTGGTTAATGGCGCAGGAAACTTGGCATTCGCCCTCTTCACTTCGCAACCTCTAGTGAGATTCCCAGATGGCGCCACGGGGAGGCGTGAAGTAGGACTTATTAGCAGAGCTGCAAGATGTTCGGCTGCAGAGGCTCATTCTCGTCATTTAAGGAACCGGCACCTGTCGGAAGATGCTACTTCTACGAGGCCTTATACTAATCGTTGCCATCCATATACATAGCCATAGAATTTACAACTTTTTAACAACAAAATTCCATGCTTCCAACTTTAACGAAGCAGTGACGGTTCTACATCGCCACCTTGGGCAATTAAACAAGTTTAGCAGCGATGCGTAGAATAGATATGTCTGATTCCTTGAGATGCTCACCTATGATAAGCAATCTTGAAGTGTTGGGTAGATATTCTCTAAGATCCGTAAATACTTTGTCCAATTTTAAGGAGAATATTATCTCTGTAGTTGGAGCAGTTAAGAGGATCGCCTTTCTTTTAGACCATACAAACGATGATCAAGTTCCAGTTGATCATACTTTCTTCCGACTAAATCTGAAAAACGGGTTGGTGTATGTTTTCTAAAATACTCCAGGTTGGATATTTTGTTGTATTTGAATTCGGAAATTGGGTGGTCATAGCCGTTCTTTTTATAAAACCTTTAAGCTTGATGGTGTCAATTACTTACGCCTTTTTCTTTGGAGCTCATCTTAGTGAGTGCTATTTCACTCCTTAAATCTTATATTCATTCTGTAATTTCATAACCTCATCTTTGCAAGGTCTACATTATATGAATCCCATGCAGGGATTTTATGGAATTTGATCTCCCCCGGGATACTTATATATGTAACCCTGCAAACTCTGGTTTTAAAGCAATTTTAAATATAGACAAACCATGATATCCTATGAACGTATGAGAGTATCGCATCATTGTGAATTCATGACAACCAAGTAGAAGTCCAAGAAAAGACTAGTCTTTAATGCCGATGGTAATATTAGAAATATCTAAGGTTTCTCGAAACCGTTTTAACATCCGTTCATGACAATTTTACTTATGAAATAATTTCAGGCAATCTGCTGTCGGCTTCCAAAGCCAGAATTATATTGGTTGCTGGTTTATCCGAATAATCAATAATTGTACAGTCCAAGTCCCTCGGAGAATTATCGGGAGCTGTGAAATTCTATGATCTAATATGGCAGACCCATATCTCCGATTAGCTTATCGCCTAATTGTTTTAAATGAATCAATGGTTTCTGCAAGTAATGCTACTCCAAACCATTCTTCATCATTATAGTCAAGTCACTGATCATGACTTTGTTATCTCCTGAGCGTCATTTTAGGAAATTTCGAAGACGAAATTTTTTTTTAATTCTAGCTGCTTTAGAGAGAATCCAATTGAGCTTTATCTGCATCGTCAACAAAGGCAATCCTATGACCTGGAGCAACCACTTGCAGAGATACTCATATGTGTTGTTTTGTGAATTCCCTAAGTCATATTGCCCTACACACATATAGGCCAACATCGACAATGGTACAGATCCTAAAAGTTTCCTTAATTTGTGTAATGGCCAACGAATCTCAGTCTCATAACCTCGATGCAAATACATTTAAAAAGAAGTGGTGTACTTTGAACTTTCATCAAATCTAAAGCCAATAAACTATTGCAAAGCGTTCGATCCGATGTAATGTGCAATATGGAACTCGAATTTTAGTTAAATGAAGCTCATTTTGATGAAAACCAGATTAAGATAAGTACTCAAGGACTTTCTTAAACAATTTTAATTTCTAAATCAATGTCACGTACGAAATACGCAGTTGCCATTTTACTACCTCCGAAATGTCATTTGTGTGTCTTTATGACCAAAACTTCTTAAGAATAACTCTAATGTCAATATCATTCGGATATACAAACTGAAAGTCAAAATTCTTTACTTGTCTGTATACCTTAAGAGTTTGGAAAATATCATAAATCCTTCAAGCCATTCGAGATACAACACACCAATAAAGCGAATAAAATTCGTTGCAATTACAACAAACAAAAAGCAGTTATCTTAATTAGTTCCAAAGGCTTATAGCACCTGTTTGCTTTTCTTATTCTTTCTCATTGCACAAATTCACCCCTTCCCCTAAAACAACAATTGGCCAATTCAAATCGATAAAGATATGAGTACTTCACTTGTCATATTAAAAAAAAAAAAAAAAAAAAAAAAATATAATCATGCCGACGTTCTTGTGCACTGGAATTTTGTAACTACATACTCGTAAAACTTTTACTCAATGTTTACACTGATTCACGTTGTCGGTCTTTAAAAACAAAAATACTTCCTCATGCACCTTTAAGTTCCAACATACGAACCGTGCAAAAGTCAACCGAAAAAATTCCCTAAATGCAAGATCCTTCTCCACATCCACCATAAGCATGAATCATTATATTTCATTTACGTCTTTGATTATGACTTATGTTAGGAAGCCGAGGGCAGTATGTGCATTTCCCCAACCAAAACGATGACGAAGATACTGGTTAAGAATCCCCAAGATAAAAAAAAACTAAAGTCGTAAATACTCGTATGAATAAGAGTAGCTACTTGAGTATTTTCTTATGAAATAAATTCTCAATACATTTTCTATCAATTTAATTAGATAAAATGATTTTTACAATTTTTTTTATTTTAGGTTTCAAATTCATACCCACCCTGTGAATTTATGCCAACAACGTGCTACCACTAACCGGCAGCGGCAACCTATTTTTAGAAGAAGAAAGAAAAACATAACAAAAGCCAAAGAACGAGAAAAATTGTAAACAAGAATAATCGAAAAGATCAGTTAAAAAAGAAAATCGAAAAAAAATAATTGGAAACCAATTTAAGGTCCGAAAAAGCCAACACGACAGCTTGAGATTCAAAAAGAAGATCACAGATATTTTGGATGAGTCAGTGGCACCAACATTAAAACATTTCACCTCAGCGCCTACTCGTTAAGATACGAAGATACTTTGGTACGAGCATTTTTGGCTTTGTCAAGTTCAGCGCATTCGTATATTCGATTTGCTATGTGTTTATGTGTGTGACGTTTTAGATACACAAGTGCTTGTACAACTTTGAAGAAAACGATTTACTAAAAGATACGTCTGCCCCTTCACTTGTTAATTCAACCAACACGACAAACGTCACTTCGCATGGCATGTAGTGAGCTCCTTATAAAAAAAAAAATCTTTTTTTTCCACACTCTTTCTCTCTTTCTCTCTATCGCTCTCGTTTTCATCTCTCTCTGTGTATCACAAATACTTATAGAACAACCAATTTATACTTGTCGCATAGAAGAGCAATTTAAAACACAGATACTTACTGTACAACTGTGTGTGTAAATATTTTTTAAAACACAACAGCACGAGCTTTATAAAAGTTCTTCCAAATGAGTAGCGAACTGTCTGTCAGTGAAACAACACCGCTTCGTCGGCCGGATCAAAACGAAGAACTCTCAACATCGACTCCGACTCGTAGCGTAAACGCGAATCAAAGCGGTACTAACGGCGCTGGTACACCAAAAATTCTAAACTCAACTAATCACTACAACAACAATAACATAGAAACTGACTCAAGGATACGCATGAACTGTGATCATCAGGTGGAAATGGAAACTAATAAAAGGATACTCTGTCGTATTGGAACGGATGTTCTCGTTTTAATGTGCGGTGAGTATTTTTTATTTTCTTATTATTTTTTCTGACTTGTAAAAATCCGGTTTCTGTAGTTTTGTTTTTTTTATATATATATAAAAACACTTTTATAGACTTTACTTAGTATCTTTAATGAGTTAATGTATCTAAACGGGTTTTTGTTGATGTATTTTTATGAAATCTAATTTGTATCTCATTTGGCATTGAATAATCTCATTCCCAACAGTGATGGATCCTATCAAAACTAGTACAGTGTCATTTTGGTTTGATCAAATTTCACTTTTCAATTTTGCAGTAGTGTTATTGTTTTCTTAAAAAATTTTTCGGTTCCATTTTGAAATTGTATCTTTGATGACATAGTTTCTTTGGAGGTACTAAACTGTGACGAAACTGTGGTCAGTTTGTGGGAAGTGGAATCACCCAAACGGTAGTTACTTTTAAGCAGGTTAACGAACTTCTCATATTCGTTTTGATGAACCATCATAAAATCCGAAACAGTCAATGTATTTGAGTTTTTCTTTCTTTTTTGCAAAAAGAAGACGGAAACTGAAACGTAGCGCATTGGAAAGTTATGTTGGTTTCGAATTACAAAAATAAAAAAAAAAACTGTCAAATCGAATGCGTAATATTGTTATATGAAGAGAGTAGAAATGTCATTGTTCGCAGTGAAACTCACGTGCGTGACTGAAATCAATAAAGTGCTGACGTAGCGTAAGTTTTCAAAACAAAGTAATAGGTGCAACAGCGGGGTACTACCGAGGTGACCTTCAACAGTAGTTATGAACAAAAAAAAGCACAAGAATTGTGGTTTGCGTTCTCCAGGGGGCAATTTATTGTTGCTATTGATTTAGCCATTTTAAGATTTTAACTTATTGAGTTGACGTCTCAAGTATTTGCCAGTTATATTCCAATGTAGAAACCCGCTCACAATAATTTTGAGTTGCTAATTAAATTTTTGGGCACATTGTAACAGACAGTAAAGAAAATTAGGAAGCACATTGATAATTATTATACATACATATATGTACATATATGTTTTAAGTTTTTTAGGACTGGCTTTTTTCTGTAGGCCTCTACTACACCCCACCAATGAAGATGAGGTTTATAAAAACCTAAATTTGCCATTTTGTCATCACTCTGGTTTCGTTATGAAAACTATTTTACCCCTGAAGATTGTATTTTAGACATAATATCTGATACCAAAGTCATCTTCTAATTCATATCTATCGCGAATTCTCATTGATAGTCGTGCATCTCACAAATCTGATCCATACAAGCGTTGATATGAAAATGTACTTTTGCAACATATATCTCGGTAAGGATATTTTTATTACGATCCAACAGAATAATGCGCTCTGTAGAGCAGATGACGCAACACCAAATTTTCAAGTATTGTCCTAGGTCTATAGTTTTTCAAACAGTCGAAACGTGTCATTTAGAGAATATGAATATCAATGTTAGGGTAAACCTATTGATGAAACCAAATTGCCTCTTCAGATCTATACGGACAAGTAAATAGTACTGCATGTGGTCGTCAACTTTCCGACATTGTAATGACGAATAGGTAGTGGAATATTACAGTGGTTAAGTTAGTCGACAACTACGCAAGAAGGTCTGGGTTTATTTCAACATGCAAGTAACATCGTCAATACTTTGGTGAGCAATGAAAAACCTCTTAACGTGAAAAGTTTTGCTCATAAAAAATCTGTCTTTTTCTGTTGTTCGATGTAGAAAAACATTCAAATGGCAAGACAAAAATATAGGAAGTGAAGGAACTATTTCTTTGTCCAAATCGAAATGTTACGCCATCAAGTTGTTTATTTTTGTAAAAAGTTGAACATGTTTAATGCAAAAAATATTTAAATAGTGTTCATCTAGCATATATGTGTGTAATTGGATGATTTTCCAAACAAAACCCTCAAAACCGCTATTGAAACAAGAACCGCCATATATCCCGAATTCTTTAGCACATGACTTTACGAGGGCATTTTCCTTGTCTCTTAAAAGAGCTTACAATTAGTCTTTTAACAACAATAGCAACGCATAATTCAAACCAACCTTCGTATCTGGTCTTTTCTGTGAGCTTAACATCGTCGATAAATTCCCTTAGCGAATAATTTCTGTTAAAGTTCAGTAAGCAATCCCAATAATTAAGAGTTGTCCGAGAAAACGATTTTTGTAAGTTCATCACCATATCCATCACTAAAATACAACTTAAAAGACGAACATTGCATCATTAACAATAAAAATAATCTGGTTCAATGTAAATAGTTTTCTAACCAATGTTTCAACAAGTGAGTTAAACGGTAAAATATTACAGATGGTGTGCCACAAGGATCTGACTTAGGTCACCTACTGTTTGCTACTTAGTTATTGGGGCAAAAAAATCTAGGAAAGAGATAACTGCAAGTGCACATTGTTTGCTAATTATAAAACTGATGCAGTTCTTATCACAAGTAAAAATACTTCCGCGGGCCGCCAATTGTAGCGTGTTCATGGTTGCCTTAATCATCATTTCGGCTAACTTATATCTTATAGCCAGAGACATAGCTCAAGCGAATTCAATTCTCATATCTGACCTTGCAGTACCTAAATGATAAAGTCTCACAGTATGACACACTCATTATATGCATGTAAGTTATGCACGCTCTTATTTTAAACCTAACAAAGAAAAATCAGTGAAAAAATACACAAGTGGAAGTGTTATTATTAAATTCACAAAGATCTATTATCCGGGTATCTATAGCCTCAAACAGTTGAAAAAAAAAAATCACAGCTTTAATGAGCAATACGGCGGCAACTTGCAATTGTTGCACTTAATGCCTTTGGAAGGAAAATAAATCCTAGTTATATTCATGAAGGTATAACTAATCCTATGCGAGTATTTTGCAACCAGATCTCAAAAGCATCTCTGTGCGAAATTTAACAATAATTACCCTGCCATTTAGATGTGATTATTGAACACCAACAAACAAAAAATGTGTAATCCCAATCAGTTTGCCAATTATTTTTTTCACTCAAGAGTACTGGTTCTATTGTCTGTCTTTAATGGTTCTAGTTCATTACTTCCTCGTCGAAGAAAAGGAAATTTAAGTGAAATTGCATGACTTGTGCAGCTGTCCTTAGAGGCTTATCTTAGTTTCTTCAAATGTTTTCAGTAAATTCTAGTAAAAGATACTCGAAAACAACTTAATAGCTAAAACATTTTCTGTCTTTATCTGTAGATAATTCTTATTAGAATAAATTAAGTGTCTTACAATGTTCCACAAGAATTTACTGCATGAGATCACCCCACTACTCTGAGAAGAACTACCTGGGGACAAATAACCCCCAGAATATCATTAGATTTGCCTAGTGTCTGGCCGCCGCATTGATTACAAATCGCAGCTTGATTTAAACTAATGATCTCATCTGCATACCTGTTTTCCACAGTTTTAGAAAATTCAACCAGGGAATCGGCTTATACGAATACAAATTCCCTATTTGCTTAATACCATTCAATCGAATGTGCCAATCTAGACACGAGCATCGTTTCAGATACATTCTACGGCAAACTTCAGATCGAGGCGGAATACAAGTATTGAGTGTCTTCTGTAAAGTAGAAAATTGAAGCTTTCTACTTATTGCTCATCTTGGGCACGTCATTAGATTGATGCTACATACTTCTGTCCATAGGAAAGTCTGGCGTCAATTTCTGGTTTACGGTGGCTTCTGTGCCTTGGCGCTTTGTCACATTTTTTTTTATTTCCATTTTTGATGCGCAACATATTATAGTATCGTGTCGAACTGAGAGCCTCGCTAGCAAACCATTTTGAACTTGTGACTCACAATGTCAGGCGTTGATTAATTGCTCTTGCTACTCCTATACGAGAGTATTCGTCGTCACGTTCGGTTCACAGCTAGCGTTAGTGGCAGCGTCAGCAATACAAAATGTCAGTTGGGGTCTAATTGAATTTATTGCAAATCGTTTTTTTTTTTCCTCTCCCCTCCTTAAGCTGAAGTCAGACATTACCGGAGGTTTCTACTACGGATATTACACATTCCTTCAGGTAGATTGTTTTCACTGGTCTGTCACATACTTTATGGGAGTTTCTTGAAAATATTTAGAATCTGAGTCATGAGAGGGTGATTATCTGATTATCTGTCGGAAATGCCTCTATAAAGCCTCGTGTTAGATTTGTGTTATTGCCGTGTGCAAACAGATGCTGATATTCTTCTGCTCAATGATAAGTAAAACACTTGTAGTTTGAAAAACTGGTGAGCTTAAATAGGTAATTTTTTCATAAATTCAAACAAAGATATAAGTTTTTTCTGTCGTAAATGGCTGATTTTATCGCTCTATTTACCTGAGAATAGTATTGCTGTTATCTTATCCAATTATCAAGTACACTTTAATGAATTTATGGCACTGTGACAGCCATAAGTTTTAAAGTCAAAGCTTTTTGTTGTCTTAAGAAAAAAACAATAATCGTATGTGAGCTTATATGGGAAATTTCATTTCTAGATTAACTTTAAGATGACTCATGAATGTATGAATTATTTTATTGAAATTTAAAGGCAAATATGTTTCTTAAATATTCGTGAGCGCACTGCATAATTTGTACCGGATTCTTCTCGACTAAAATCACAATCCTTACAAAATTTTCGAAAAAAAGATTGATGCCAATCATGGTTACAACTTATGTTAAAATTGTTATCTTGCTATGTTGTCGTAACTGTAGCTATTTTCAATTCGATTTTAATTCTTCTTTTAGTCATTTGGCAACGACTTAAACAAAGTAGAATATTGTTGTATATGGCTGTTTGTTAGAATCATAACAAATGAATCTAAATGAAATGATGTTTGAAAAAATTTAGCAATTTTTCCACTGGGCCACCTAATTGGCAAGAGTTAAGCCGAACTGGACGGTGTACCGATTAGTAATCTTTAGTTTTTATTAGTAGTTCTGGGTTAAAACCTTAAAGGGAATAATTGATTTAACTGGTGATCCAAATGAAACCATGACTTGTCAGTTAGTTACGAGCTTATCTGTCAGAGAGCCCTCGCTCTATTATCGAGGCTACGCCTTTCCAATAGGTGTTGAGGCCAAATTCACGTGACTTTGTCGAGCATTTAGGCTGGTATCTCTTTAACAACAAGTATAATGTTCTCTTCCACGGCTGCAATTGACGCTGGCTTATCGGCGTAGACGAGTAGTTTGACGTATCTCCATAAAAAATAGTCTAAACGCAACTAATCACACGATATAAGCGACCAATTCACCATCCCAAAACGAGCGATAAATTGCTCAGCAAACTCATTTATCAATTGGCCATAGATTCGCGATTCAGCGCCGTCTTGCTGGAACTACATGTTGACCAGGTCCAGCTCGTGCATTTTGGGCAAAAAAAAGTTCGATATGGGGTGCTATTAACAGTAATATCATTTCCGTCGGGCAATTAACCGCAAAAAACAGGGCATTGTTCCAGGTGCATTGGTAGCCCTTGTATTGCCTGAGGTTGCTCATGGGACCAAATGCGGCATATTTGTTTAAATGAACTTCGTCTCTGAAGACAACTTTTCGATAAAAAGCGGAAAATTCGACGCTATGGGAGGTCGGTTGACTTCAGTTCTTGCACGAGCTGTATTTTGTAAGGTTTTAGACCAAGACCCTTGCGTAAATCTTCCACGTAGTCAAGTAACACAATCCCAATAGCACCGAATGGCGGGAAAAGACAAATCACAGTCTTTTTTAACACAGGAGCAATATGGGTCGAATTGCTTGCTCAGTAGGTGGATTATGACAACTGTAAAATGGCCAAAGTGGGCGAAAACCATTTTTCACAGAGCACGGATGTTGAAAACAAAATTAATTATTTGTAAACGTTCATAGGATGCAAATCTTTTTGTGATGAAATGGCAATTGTAACTGAGTATGTTTGAATCACACGTAAGCTGTCAAAATATCATCCGTTATTATTCATCACAAGTGACGTGTATATTTTATAGTGGCCTCCACTTGTTAACACTTACAATTTAGATTTCTTAAGCTACATCATTATTTGGCTCTATTTAACCGGATCTTTACCTTTGAATGCTTCTTAGCTACTTTGGAATATAAAAGCAATATAAAACTGCAATCTAAGCACTTAATTGACTATCTTTCTGTTTCTTGTGATAAAAAAAATGAAATGTCCCTCGAAACCTTTTGGGGTCTCCCATGCCAACATTTAGAGACACTGGCTTGGGTTGGGTTTTACTTTTTGTATTTGAATTGTTTGTTTTAGCTTGACCTTGAAAGTCACGAGGAAATAGGGCTAGTCGTTAGATTGTTGGCCATATAAGGCTTCAAGGGTGCTTATGTCGTGTTATTTGTCAACTCACAAGGTTTGTTACCCTCCTTGCTACCACCACATCCCATTTATACGATTGCTGTGATGTTTCTCCTTGATTGTGGATTTCAATGTAACTCTTTGAAAGTTCATTCAAACTGGTCGCCTATCCCATACATTTCATCACGAAGGCCCTATCCTGCTGTTAACTGTCATATTTGCAATTTAAATAGCAATTTAATCGTTAAAATTTCGAAACTTTGTACCAAGGTATATCTCTAATGTAATATATGTAAGTAATCAGTTTTCACAAGGAAAAATTGTTGTTAAACTACACGTATCTACCCTATTTATTCTGAATTCTTCGAAAACCGTTTGCATAACTCAGGAGGTCAGAAAGTGTGAGTTTGCTGCACAAGGAATAATATCAACCATTTCGTTGTCGACAATCTATTTTGAGCCTGTTTTGAATACAGTTGAATATACCTGGAAAAACTGTTGAGAAGCATAACTTTCTTAAAAGCCCTCTATGCCTTCACTCAATCCTTCTTGCTCGTTGAATGCATCCACAGAGGGTATCAGATACAAGCAATTTCACAGGCAAAACGTTTCTGTTGACTGACATGTGCAATGAACAATTTAAAAAAAATGAAAACTTGCGGTTTGAACAACCAGTCAACTCAGTGAGGATTGTAACTGATTTCTTCATTAATACCAGTGTCGTAAAGTCACAATTGTGGTTATCAACGAGGTACCGAAGCTGTTTCAAATTTGTAGCTTGTACATCGAATTTTATGTTTAAGGCCTTCTCGTAAGCGCCCTCTGTTTTGCATACTCCACTTATATCACATTGTGATTCAATGCTGATTTCGCTGTTTTTCTAGCTGTTCTGATATCGCAGAAAAATTATCACTACTGAATAGCTTAAATATGGGAAATTCATAACAAATTTATAATTATTTATGGAAATCCCCAATGTAACACGGAAAATCAATTTGTATACTCATAAGCTAGCCTTCAGACTTAAAATCAAATTGTACGTTCTACTTTATTTTAGGTTAAAACGTCTACTGTCATCGGAGGTTAAAATAAGTATCGCTTCTCCTGTGATGGAACAAAATTCCTTACGAGGTTCGACTTAAGAATAAAAATAAATTTTTGACTAACCTAGATTTTAAATTCGGATATAGTTGGCCTCACTTGGCTTGACCCCACCAAGAGGTGATCCTAAATAGATCACCATAAAGACTGGAAATAAAGTTCGCAAATACAACCAAAGAAGGAGGCGCAGTAACAATCAAGATTCATGAGAAAACTATGTAGCACTAGATATGACAGATGGGTCTTGTAAAACCGTACAAATTAACTTCTGTCGGTCACATTCACATAGTTCCACTCTTTTTCCCAGTCCAAGTGTGTTTTCCATTTAAAATTCATTAACCTCATATTTTCCCTACATTGGTTTCTTCCCCAAAAAAATGTGTCACCTGCTGTCATTGAAACATAACCTGACCTATTTCGATTTGAGGTTCCTACTCATGCCCTTTGGAAATGAATCACCAATTGGGGCATCTTGTTATGAATAAAAGACTTTTCTAAGTAGGGTCATAATTATGGACGGACGCTCATTGTCTTAGGATCATATATGAATCACAAAGATTTCCCTACCGACAATTTACCGCAGCATAGATTCGAGTATCTTGTGATCACGTCAAAATGTAGGGTGATGCTGACAGTTGGTTTTAGTAGTCGACTTAACTGCCGATTTGCGATAACTTTCCGCATTCGTTTTCTTTAACATAATCGTTTGTCATTGTACTCGTTATATTTGCTACAGATAGACTATTGACATTTGGTTTGACAGTTTTGAGGTGAACTGTGAATCGAAGTTAATTTCGCTGAATGATACAATCGATAGGTGTGTTTGTTTTCGCATTCAATATACTCGTACGAATATTATTGTGTCTTCCCGTTTATATTACATTCAATGAAACAATAAAAATTGTATTGACAATCGCTGATTGTATTTAGACAGCACAGAGTGGAAAGTAAACAGGCAGGGGCAAACGATTATTAGTTTCTTCATTATCTAACTCCTATACAAATTTTTTAACAAAAGTGAGTGCTGAATAGGTAAGAAGAAAGTTGAACTGCTTTTGACAATGAGAGATTTGACAGTTATCCAAATCCAGCAAACAACTTGAAGGAAACACATTGAAGATGCTGCGTTTTGTTACACGACTGTACAACTTACAACATCAAAATCAATCGATCAATTAGTTTTCATCACGCTTACTCAGACAGCTGAATTAAAAATAAAGTAGAATTCATATTGGCACATGCATGGGCTTAAGATACTTTCTTAAGTTTCCATCACCCTTTCGATTCTTGGCATACCATTTTCCAATATTAAAATAAGGCCAGCGGAGTTTCAATCATCCTTGCCGCGCTGGACCTGAAGTGTGAATTCAAACTATTTCCTTCCTGTAGAATTCGCCTTAGATGAAAACTCGAAAAATAAGGTGTTTTTTGCTCTTTAAAGCAACATCTAGTACGACTCTTAGAGTTCTTGACTATATCTTTTTCTGTAAAGCCTCTATAGCTGCAAACTGATAACGCCTCATGATGTAGAACTAAGTTGTGTGTTTTAGCTATTGTATTTAACGAATTGCTTAAGATAGTCCCTTCAGTGCATCGAGCACTCTATATTTTAAGCTGAAGTTAATGATGTAGCGATTTCAACCAGTTTTTACGAACTTTATATATCACAGTTGAATCAGTCCTGGGGATTTCATATAAAATTCATATCTTGTTTAGATATATTGAAATGTAAGCCGACTGGTTTCAGTGCATGGTGTCTAGAAATCCCCAATGTAACACGGAAAATCAATTTGTATACTCATAAGCTAGCCTTCAGACTTAAAATCAAATTGTACGTTCTACTTTATTTTAGGTTAAAACGTCTACTGTCATCGGAGGTTAAAATAAGTATCGCTTCTCCTGTGATGGAACAAAATTCCTTACGAGGTTCGACTTAAGAATAAAAATAAATTTTTGACTAACCTAGATTTTAAATTCGGATATAGTTGGCCTCACTTGGCTTGACCCCACCAAGAGGTGATCCTAAATAGATCACCATAAAGACTGGAAATAAAGTTCGCAAATACAACCAAAGAAGGAGGCGCAGTAACAATCAAGATTCATGAGAAAACTATGTAGCACTAGATATGACAGATGGGTCTTGTAAAACCGTACAAATTAACTTCTGTCGGTCACATTCACATAGTTCCACTCTTTTTCCCAGTCCAAGTGTGTTTTCCATTTAAAATTCATTAACCTCATATTTTCCCTACATTGGTTTCTTCCCCAAAAAAATGTGTCACCTGCTGTCATTGAAACATAACCTGACCTATTTCGATTTGAGGTTCCTACTCATGCCCTTTGGAAATGAATCACCAATTGGGGCATCTTGTTATGAATAAAAGACTTTTCTAAGTAGGGTCATAATTATGGACGGACGCTCATTGTCTTAGGATCATATATGAATCACAAAGATTTCCCTACCGACAATTTACCGCAGCATAGATTCGAGTATCTTGTGATCACGTCAAAATGTAGGGTGATGCTGACAGTTGGTTTTAGTAGTCGACTTAACTGCCGATTTGCGATAACTTTCCGCATTCGTTTTCTTTAACATAATCGTTTGTCATTGTACTCGTTATATTTGCTACAGATAGACTATTGACATTTGGTTTGACAGTTTTGAGGTGAACTGTGAATCGAAGTTAATTTCGCTGAATGATACAATCGATAGGTGTGTTTGTTTTCGCATTCAATATACTCGTACGAATATTATTGTGTCTTCCCGTTTATATTACATTCAATGAAACAATAAAAATTGTATTGACAATCGCTGATTGTATTTAGACAGCACAGAGTGGAAAGTAAACAGGCAGGGGCAAACGATTATTAGTTTCTTCATTATCTAACTCCTATACAAATTTTTTAACAAAAGTGAGTGCTGAATAGGTAAGAAGAAAGTTGAACTGCTTTTGACAATGAGAGATTTGACAGTTATCCAAATCCAGCAAACAACTTGAAGGAAACACATTGAAGATGCTGCGTTTTGTTACACGACTGTACAACTTACAACATCAAAATCAATCGATCAATTAGTTTTCATCACGCTTACTCAGACAGCTGAATTAAAAATAAAGTAGAATTCATATTGGCACATGCATGGGCTTAAGATACTTTCTTAAGTTTCCATCACCCTTTCGATTCTTGGCATACCATTTTCCAATATTAAAATAAGGCCAGCGGAGTTTCAATCATCCTTGCCGCGCTGGACCTGAAGTGTGAATTCAAACTATTTCCTTCCTGTAGAATTCGCCTTAGATGAAAACTCGAAAAATAAGGTGTTTTTTGCTCTTTAAAGCAACATCTAGTACGACTCTTAGAGTTCTTGACTATATCTTTTTCTGTAAAGCCTCTATAGCTGCAAACTGATAACGCCTCATGATGTAGAACTAAGTTGTGTGTTTTAGCTATTGTATTTAACGAATTGCTTAAGATAGTCCCTTCAGTGCATCGAGCACTCTATATTTTAAGCTGAAGTTAATGATGTAGCGATTTCAACCAGTTTTTACGAACTTTATATATCACAGTTGAATCAGTCCTGGGGATTTCATATAAAATTCATATCTTGTTTAGATATATTGAAATGTAAGCCGACTGGTTTCAGTGCATGGTGTCTAGTTTATTCCAGAAAGGCTTGAGGTATTTCTTCGGTGGGACTTTGCTTGCAACATTTTCCCGATAGTTCTTGAAAGATGTAGAACTGTCATATGTACTGTCGAGTTAATAGTTTTGTAGTCTTAAAATTGCACAGCTAATCTCCACATGGTTATTGTCTTGAATGCTGATGAAAACGTCTGCCGTTTCTTGTACATTTAAGGCCACTTTTACGGGCATGAAGAGGCCTTAACGGATTCTTAAGTTTTTTTTGAAGGAATCTTTACAAGCACTTGTCTTGGGACGGATAGTCTTCTCTCCTGACTTTCTAACAACAAGTGCATACCTATACATATACTTCAGTCAAAGCACTGATAATTACATGAAGATGATGGTTGGTCGAAATGAGCCATGATGGTTATTTTATAGGTAGTTGCAGTCCGCAGTTGTAATCCGACTGATAAGCTGCATCACATAGGCTATATTTCTCGACATAGTTGCTAAGCAACTTTACTAATTGTTTTTGGTTTTGATGTCTCTCGGTCCAATTTATTGTCATTCACAGGGGAACGTCCTAAGTTTCATTTTCACAACACGATCTAACAACAACAGAATTTTTGAAGATGCAAAATCCGTTGGTTTTGGTTTTGAAAACCAAATAAAAAAAATATGAGTACCTACTTTTTGTCAATGAGCACTGGGTACTGAGAAAGTCAAGCCCAAAAGGAGCGACATTCGCTTGCATTCTCTATATGACTTTTCGGTCATTGCCTCCTTTGTGGTATTTTTAGATTTTTCAAGAATCTTAGGTTTTTGAATAGACATGGTTGAAGAACTTTTAGGATTTTTTATGAATAACCCCTTAATACGGCCTTCTCTGTACATTCGCGACAAGGTCTTCTAGAAATTATTTCAAGTTGAATCTCTACGATTTGTGGCTAAAAAGCATATCAAACCATGTCAAAGGGGCTAATATCTTTTGAATTTTCATGCAATCCTTAAGAAATTTACTGTCTGCGGTTTATTTGTACATAAGACCTTTCCACATTATCCTCTTCAATGGTTATTCGTCCTTCTTGCAATCAAAAAAACTATTCAGTCATAAAATCCCCTCCTGCTTAGTGCCGGTTCCATTCATTACGGCAACGACTTTCCGTTCCCTTGGTCTAGTTTCCCCAAGCTCGAAAAGCTTCTTCAATGTCGTTGTCGTCGTCAGACAACATTCAAAAAGAATGAAAAAAAAAATTTTTTTAAAAACAAAAGAATGGCACTAACTTTCTCACGATATAACAATAAACAACAAATATGTTATGCAACAAAACACCACGAATAACAACAGCAATAATAAAAATGTGCAACCAGCCCGCGATAATGGGAAACTTCGATTCTCCCATCAGTCGTTCGCTTACAATTGCAACCGGCAGCGGTTGCGATAACCTTGAGCGTTTTTTTTTTTCTTCTATTTTAATGCCACCCTGTTGTTAGTTTGCCACAGATACTCGAGTATCTGTGTGTCTGCAGAAAATATCTTTTCTGCTTCCTCACATTCCCCCACTCTCACAAAGTTGTAGTCGTTACATGAATGGGACACTATTAGCGTGGAGAGTTCATTGAGGAAGAAGGTTTGCCGCACAGAATTCTGAAGACTGTCGGTTTATAGTACGTCCTCCAGAGAAGTATCTTAAGTCAATCGACTTGGTTGTGGTGTGTGGAACTGTGTCAGCTATAAAGTGGATTATAGTCTGAGTGGGAGTAGTAGTGCTCAAACGAGTCACTGCCACACATGGCCTTCGAGTCCATATACTATAGTTGGTTGGTTGGTTGGAATTTGATAGTCAAATGGGTGACAGATGTCATTTAAATTCAACTGACGTACAACTTGGGACGTTCTCATATGGATGACGACACCTAATCGACGATCAAACAATGCAGAACGTGACTGGCACGTTGTCAACTTGTACGATAAATTTCCCATATTTAGGTTACTCACTCGTACTATTGCTTATACAATTAGGTTGCCCGTTATCAGCAAATCCTTTCCAAGTTGAATCACTCCTCTATACGGCTTAATACTTTACATTGTTTTATTGCATATTTGCATCTAATTAATCATTTCGATGAAAGGTTTTTATGATAGAGGGTAAAACGCAATTAATACGGCCGTAAAATTAATGGAAACACTTTATACTTCATTTTCACTGATGAGTTTATCTTGGCGCAGTGGTAAGACCATCTATCCGCTGTTTACAACTGTGGATTCCACAAAAACAACACTTTTATCAGTATGTAAGCGTCAGGTTTATTTATATTGACAATAAAAGGAATTAAACTTTTTTTTTAAAGCCAAGTACGAGTATATCAGAGACGTTAGTTTGTTCAAGTGTCTTTTCCACAAACAAAAAAAGGCTTTCTGTGAGTAAGATTAGCAGCCGCAGTGTAGATTTTTCTTTTCTTTTGTTTTTTTAATTACCTCGACACTTATTTTTTCTCACACTTACACTTCATTGTTGACAATGGAAATTCGTGTTTGTTATTCTTTTTTTTTAACAGGAGATTCATTAGGAAAGCATTACTCTTTTATTTACTATTCTAGAATTGTTAGGCCACTTTAACTAAGTAAAAAATAATATATATGGTTATATAATGTTGGCAGTAGATTATTCTGGTCCACCCTGTATGAATTATGGTGGCGCATTGTTAAAATGTCATTGTGATGTTTCGTTCTGATGCAGGAACACTTAGTTAAGCCTTGGGATTTTCTTTTTCTCAACAATGCAGCGCCTAGAGATGCCAGTATGTTGTCATTATTTTGGGTAGCCATTTCGACCGAAGAAAACTGTCACGGCTTCACAACAGACTTTTCATTAGGAATTAAATATCAAGTCAGCTGTCACAAGCTTCATTTATTTTCAGTACAGTTTCCCATTGCCGCAATGTAGATTTTGAAATGTTAAAATTTATTTCCAAAATTGAAGCTGTACTTGTGGAATTTACGATAGTCATCATCGGCCATCTGAACGTGCTATTTAAGGAATTAAAAAAAAAAAAACTCGTACCCCAATTGACGCTATTGTAAAAGTTTACTCACACACCACAAGGGGCCACAATTTATCTATTCGTCATCGTTCGCAGCAACTTGGCCTTACTTTATCCACTATTTGAAAAATTTCGGTCCCAAACCTTATAAATGCAAGAGCGTGACCATTTATTGCATCGGGTGGAAGTTGACCTAGTTTTTACAGTGAAACTTTGTTCGGTGATGGCGCTCATTTGAAGTTAAACGGCTGTGTTAACAAGCAGAATTGCCATATTTGGAGCGAGTACAGTCTTCAATACCAGTCTGTCGTATTATCGGTCTATATTTCTTAAAAATTAGGCTGGAGCACGTGTTACCATCTATAGACACCGGTAAAATGCAATGATCAACTATGATTATGATTATTTCAAGCAATAGACTCGTCAATTGGTCTCCAGGGTCGTGCTGTTTGACGCCATGTGATCATTTACTGTGAGGCTCCGTAAAGTCACTAGTTTATGCCGATGAACCGGCAAGGATTGATGGCTTGGAACAAAACATAATTTAAGTTATACGCAATATACGAGTACATCCCCATGAAATGTGGACCTCTTTGCCCCGTACGAAACAGCTGGTAATTGGAAAAATAATGTCGATCAAATAACTATCTTGATGCATAATTGTGCTCGTTTTACAGCATTTTGAATTGTTGTTCCCAAAACATCTGTAGCCAAATTGGTGATTTCTTCTTCAATGTAGGCTATCCAGACTTGCAAGGTTTGTGGTTTGTTATGGTGAGCCCGAGATTTCAGAAAGCCTTAAAGAAAAAAGTCTGACGCTGTTAGATCCTGGAAATTGATGATTCCAAAACTCCATCGTTGCCCGAGCTGTTTGAGCGGGTGTTTTGCTCTGTTGGAACCAACGATTTTCGAGACCGAATTCAGCAAATGTAACGTCTGTCAGGTGATGACATCCAAAAATAAGGACCAAACAATGTTTACTGTAAATGCCGAACTAAACAGTCACTTTAAGGGGATGCAATGAGTCTTCGTGCATTTCATGTGGATTCTGCGTTGCCCAAAAACGCAATTTTTTATTTATTCACATAACCACTTAGGTGGAAATGGTCTTGGTCGCTCATTATGTGTTTGAATACAAAATCATACGCTTCTTGCACTAGAGAACATAAGACAACATGACGGTTAGCACGCAGCAACTGGAGAATGGCCTGCACTTTATAAGGAAAAATCTTCAGGCAAATTGTGGGCATCAATTTCGTGTCAATATTTGTGGACTCTCCCGGACGTCCTCAGCCACAGAAGTGTTATTCTCGGTCGAACGAGCAATATGGGTCTGGTCACTTCCTGTGACATCTCTAGTGGACCCAGTTGGCACGAGACGCTCAGCCAAACACTTAATTATTCGCAAACATGGTGCAGGGCGCCGAGGAATACATCGACGAAATTCCCGCTGTGCTAAATTAACAGACCCGAAATTAATCAAATAAGCTGTCACAATAATTCCGCGTTCTACAAATATTTATTGCTTGTTGTCAACTGATTATATATTTGTCTACGATATAAATGTCAAAGCACGATGACATTTAACGCCATTTGCAAAAATTATGACACATTCACATTACGACAATACTTTTGTATTAGTCTTAATACACATATTCCACTGCTATAATAGATCTGCTTACGTTCATATACCACCTTGATCAAAAAGTTCCCCCCGGAATAACCACCGTGTGGCGCTCCCATGACTTCGATTTGAGTTCTTTTTTTTCAGAGATAGATGTACTCTACGTAACGCTACGTAACTTTTGCAAATGTCAAGCTATGACGCTATCAACAACAGATGTACCAACTTAACAAAAAAAAAAGAACTCAAATCGGAACATAGGCAGCACCATACGGTGGTTATACCGGGAACTTTCTGATCAAGGTAGTATGTACTTTATATTTAAAGTAAAATAACTAAGCACGATTGACCTGAAGAGAGAAGAGTGCCACGTTTCATAGGCTTCTAGAGAAAGTTTCAAGAAGGTCAGGTTGTCAGAATTGTCATAGTTGGCACATTTTTATGTTGAAAGGCACTATCCACGTTTTGTGACAGTTGATTTGTCTGAAGTGATTTTCAAATGTTAGATATGAAATACTTATTATTTCTAGAAGAAGTTAAGTCATTCTAAAGGCAAGCTCTTCTATTTAATATATGTATTATGCATTGAAGTAAGATCTATCCGCGTTGCTTCTTAGCTCAATAACTATGCAATGGCTGTCTCTTCAATCAGAGCCCATATAACTCAGACCTATGTTATTGAGCACGACGGCTATAAATTTAACAACACGTTGTGTGTCGTGACTACGTAGGCTTTCAAGACTTTTTCCTAAGGTCTGTCTGCTTCCTTCTGTGGATAAGCGTCAAATGTCAAACTTTATTTTGCAAATACTTTTTGTCTATCAGAACAGATCACTCTAAAAGACTAGTTTCTTGTACTTTTGGACTTCCTTAGTAATTTGAGGGAAGTTGAGCGATCGGTGTGCATATACAGTCTGTTTGATAACATCGTACACGACAAAAATTAAAGAATAACTTATAATAATAATAAAAATCAATTGTACTGGTTTATTTTGTTTATTTACTTGAATGCTTTTCAATTAATATGTCGTCCACTCTCCTCCATTATCAATAATTGCTTGGAGTCTTCGAGGCATGCTTTCTACTAATCTTATAGCATAATCTTGAGACAAAGATCTCCATAAAACTCGTATTTTTCGTGATA
The DNA here is from genome assembly GCA_928272305.1 of Volucella inflata. Classification (NCBI taxonomy): domain Eukaryota; kingdom Metazoa; phylum Arthropoda; class Insecta; order Diptera; family Syrphidae; genus Volucella; species Volucella inflata. Next base: position 76,501,244 of record OV743717.1, on the reverse strand, counting down.
ATTGTTTGAACGTCGAAATCTTCTTTCCTTGGAGCTTTAGCTTCATGAATGCCCAAACATTTTCAATGGGATTTTCATCCGGCGACTGTGATGGCCAATCTAAAATATCGACGTCATTTTCTTGTTTCCACGCACTGCACAAACGACTGCAATGTTTCGGGTCATTATCTTCTTGCAGTAACCAATTATCATTCCTTCTTTTAAACCACCTTTGGGCAGATGGTAATAAAGCCTTCTTATAAATGTTGACCATTTTGGGTGCATTTAAATTATTTGTAAACATGATCAAATTGCCAAATCCTTGTTTTGAGAAGCATCCCCAAACGTGCACCTTTGCCGGGTGTTTGACGGTCCGCTGGATTAATTTATTGGGTTGTGTACACCAGGTATGAGTGATAGGAGACCATGCCCAAAAAGAAGCTTAATCCGAAAAAATAGCGTTGTTCCAATCTCTGTCCAAAATCTCCTTGGCCCAACTGAGTCGTTTTTCTACGTGTTTTTTTTTGACAGAAGTGGTTTCTTTATTGTGCTTCGAAATTTCATATTATTGGCTAGTAAACGTCTTCGTATCGTATCACAACACACACCTAGACCCCTTTTACGTAAAATCCCTTGTCCTCCACGTAACGATAGAAGAGGATTTTTTTCAAATACGCGTAGGATCATTTTGACCTGTTTTTTTGTTGTTGGGAAAAACGGTGCACCCACTTGCTAACAAATGCTTTTGACTTCTTCATGTATTTAGCAGCTGCTCCGTATGACATTTTCGGTCCTTTTGGATGCGTGCACAAGAATACTGCTTCATTACGTGATGCAAACGCGACATTCATTTTTAAATACTTCCGTCTCTGACAAAAATTGAACACTCTTTAAATTTTTTTATTCAAAGCATCTTAGCAGAAGTATTTTTTTATCCGCTAATGCAAATTCCACTTCCAAACCGGTTTTCATAAACGAGTTTTGCCGTATACGATCTTTTCAAACGGACTGTAGTATCAACAACCATCAAATCAACGCAATATATGTAGTCTAACACTCATGGAGATGGTACTCTGCGATAACATCACCACTCTCAATCCAATCGTGGCAGTAGGTGTTGTAACTTAGGTATAGCAAAAGTCTTCCATTGAGTCGCCAGTAAGTAGATTGACACTCAAAAACTTTGCTTCGGTGGATTCAAATCAGTTGGCCTCCTCCTCCTTGTAAAAGGAAAAACCTTAGTTCTGATACGATTGACACTTAATACCAATTTCTTGTGTATCAATTGTCAAGTGTTATGTCCAGAGCTGTCCTCTAAATATCCGCCAGATGGCATCTAATATACTATACACTTTGAGAAAGCAGTTTCATCCACATAAGGCTTAGCTAAGAGAAAGAAAGTCAGAATGATAGATCTGAAGCTCTAAGGAAGAAAGAAATAATTTTTCTGATTTTCTCTAAAAAAAAGAGCCAACTGTCCGTTGGAGCTTCGATATCAAAATCAGTTATGGGATGGAAGTGACAATTATTTTCAAAGTTTCCTACAAATTGTCTATGCGCTTTGTACCCTTAATTGATATCGCAGTTTGTCATCGGTTATGACTCTTATATGTTACTAGCGGATTTCATTGAAGAAGAGTGCAAATGCAAGCTCATAAGTCTGATTAGCTCATGCTTTCGAAATCTCCTTATAAGCAATTGTTATGCAACTCTTGATGAAAGCTATTCTACTTGGAATTAGAGGCCCATTAAGTGAATTAGAGAAATTAATAAAAACGGAGCAGGTGGATGCAATTGATTTTTTTCGAAGTGTTCACTGTTGCTTAGTCATCCTAGGGCGTAGGGCGTTTCCGTTGCGAAATATTTATACGTTCGACATTGTGTAACATTAACTCCAGAATTTCATATAAAGTACATTCCTACAGAATGACTTGCCGTTCACGTTGAATCAACAAATGGAAAACATCGAATGATTGATAAAAATAAAAAAAATTGCAAAAACCATTCTCTCACGTTATCAGTAAACTGTGCTGGGCGAAAATGTTTTTAAATAAAACTATACGACATTGTTTCGATTGTAACAAAGCAGGTTTTTCTCGAACTTCAAGTACAATAAAAACTCTACGACAAGGGGCTGCCTTCAAGTGCATTTAAAATATTTCTGTGTTTTTAAGATATCTGACAATAACCACAGAAATACCAAAGCCCATATGCAACTGAGCACAAGTGAGATTGACATTTGACCCAAAAATTGATTATAAACACACTTTCTCTCATGTTGAACTTTGAGCTACCCCTCAGATAAGAATTAATCCCGGCTAATATTATTAAAGCAATTTGTTTTTAAAATATATTGAAGTTATTTGTTTACCCTTTGTTGCACAATGTAATTGTCTATATGTATCTTATAACAGAGAATATTGTCACTAAATTTAAAGTGAATGTACAAGTATTTAAGCTGCAAAAACAGGCATGATTTATGGTGATGGCAAGTTTCCACAATTGTATGCAAATTAACTCTGAATAGTGATCTAGATGTGGAGCTATTGTTGAGCAATTTCAATACTTTAACAGTTCCACAGAAGTCAGATATGAGTCTTAGAAACACAAATACGTATAATTGGAAAATTGCAGGTTAGGAGAACAGCTTTGCCACCGATTAGAAGATTCATACATAAAACTGATACTGATGCAAGCCAATAGGCAGTAATCCAATCCAGTTTGTGTTGGCAACATATTGTAGATACGTGTAGTTCCAAGTTGTATTTTCTATTCGTGTGCATATGAAAGACACTCCAAAAGAAAAGAAATTAAATTCTTCAATGCGTCCATAATATGGTTAACACGGAAAAGATCTCTAGATGGCGACTATACCTAAAATTCCAATGAAAGGAGAAAAAATACAGTTTGAACTTATTTTTGTGCTATTGACCTCAGCACCCCGAAAGATGGAGCTTTTTGCATTAAAATCTCATTAATTAAATCACAAAAATCACCAGACAAGAACCACGTACAAAGTAAGTGATATTCTTCAAGTATGTCGCACCCACCAACGTCATGCATGAGATAAAGTTTATGGTCTATCTAATTCGATTAAAGTGATAAAAAAAATCAAGCAACTATCTAGTGGCTATAGCTGATGATGCTGATGCTGATGCTGATTCTGATGATGATGATGAAGATGCTGTCTGTTGTAGTCAATTTACAGCTAACGGTTAATACTCATATATCTCATATTTTGCGAGTTGAAAAAAAAAAACAAAAAAACAAACTATACATGGCAGATACGTAGTGTATTCGTACACCCTCGGAATAATTTTCCATTTAAATTGAACTCTTTTCATGATAATCGAGAGATCAAAGTTCAAATCGAAAGGGTCGGCCTGGAACTTCCGCGAACTGTTAATAAGTTTTAATTTCCCACAACCCGACTCAGTACTATCTAGATCCTTGGATTCTGATTAAATCAGATACGAGACGACTCATTTCGGACTGACTGGTTAGGGCTACGTTGAGGAATCTCTTTTGTTTCAATTAATTGAGTTTGAATTTTGCGTTACGTTTGTTTGTTGGTTGTTCTTTGATTTCCATCAAATTGGGAGTGTAACTATAAGGGGATCAATGGATGATTTAGTATGCTCCAGTTTATCATGGACACCCTACTGCTGCGAATCCGTACCAACAAACTGTGGACAATAACTTTATAAAGGTCCACCCTCATATACAGGGGTTGCATGTGATAGAAAAGCAGAACGCAAAACAATCTCTGTTTATGTCAGATGCGTTTAGATTGTTTGTTGAGATTTAATGACAACTTCCGCTTCATCGCACCATACTATCAAAACAACACGCTTCTTGGCTTGACTGTTCAGATCAGCGAACGCCCCAGTGATTTAGGGGAGAAACTACTCTAGATAAGTATGAGTTTACTCGTACCCATATCTGTTAGTTGTTGCTTTTATTAATTTAAACTTGACACAATTTTTCTGTTATTTTTTTATCAGCAAGAAGGGAATATGATGCAAAATGTGAACAAAGTGGTAGTTATCAGGTATCTTCTTTCTATTGCGAATGATTTTTTAACATTTGCATTCGTTTCTCATCGAGCTTTGAGCGATTTCAAATACCAGAACCATCTTCTTATTATCATCAAATTTTGCCACTGTTCAGAAGAATTTTGCAAATATTTGGAGTTCCACCGCGATGTTGCCAATTCCATCTGTCTTAGTTATCGTACGGGAACTCAAAATTGGTGTAATTTCATAATAACTAATTATGTAGATTCTAGTTTGGGTATTTGTCGCAGTGGAAGTCTCGTCAGACCTTGGAATCGGAACCCTTTTGTCTAAAGATTTATTTCTCATTTAAAATTGGTAGATATAGTGAACTTAACTGCGAGTTTGTTGCGGACTTTTTAAATATTATTTCAAAAATGTTAATTGATAGCTCTGTAACTTTCTAACTAACTGCTTTCCTGTTTATTCGGTCAAGTGAGGTTTGGGGAGTGAGTTTATCTCCAGTGGCCAGGTGGTACATATTGCAAAAATGAACAAATTTGTTGAGGGTTGTCATATCCGATGCTAGGGCCATACATTTCCATCGTGTGTGTGACTTCATTGCATCTAGATCGCTCATAATACTCAAGATATTTCTTTTAAGGTATCGTTGAGTAATTGCCGACGATTATTTAGTAGTGGAACCATTCGTTTCGTGCCCATCTGCTTATATTGATATTTCGTACCATTGAATGACTTTTATACTCCATATTCTAACCTAGAACGTAACCCTCATGGTCTTATCGCTGTAAAGAGGACTTCCACCCATTTACTCTTGGAGCTCACTAACTCCTAATATACCTACCTTGTATCGCTTGAATTGTTGTCTACGTTTAAATAATTAATTATTGTTAGGACCTATTTTGTTATTGTTTAAGGGGGCCTAAGTATTATAGAAGCCAATCATTCGGAATCGAAAGCTCATGACACGGTCGTATCCGAGGCGAATTTAGTTATATCTGAGCATGCGTTTATTTATATTTTGTAGCGACTGGCTTAATCAGTGCCTAATGTGCACCAAAATCTTGGAGACAAGAATCTTTTCAAACTTTACAGACTCGAAAAATCCCAGAAATCGCTAAGAGGAGGCATTGATGTTGAACTTAGAAGCAATGCTGCATATTATCGTTTGCAGTAACATCCTCTGCTTTTTTACGAATTAGTACCTACAAAGTCGATACTAGATTAAAACCGCCCCTTTCGCAATCCGAATCTAGGACAAGTAGACAGGCTTTTTTGTGAAGAGTAAGCGCTTACAATTCACTTCAGTCAAAAACGTAGTACAGGCTTTGAATTGCTAGAGTGGAATTCAATGCGAGTATCTATAATTACAATGCCAAACATGCTATACCAAAAGTATACTAGGTGAGGTGAAAAGTAACCTCCTTGACCGCCAGAATGCGCTACTACTGCATAAAAGGTTATGGTTCCTTGAAGTCCGTTCATATTTAGGCAGACATGCCAAATTTCAGTGCGATACTGTCTTTAGTTTTGTTTTGACAGCTGGTTGTTGTTGACGTGTTTGGCATCATGTTGAGTATGGACAAAAACGATGTTCGTTCTCTCATAAAACTTTATTTTTTGAGAGGCAAAACGGCGAAGGAAACAAAAGAAAAGTTGGATAAAAATTATGGGGCTAATGCTCCTTCAGATTACAACGTCAAATATTGGTTTCGAGAATTTCGTGGTGGCTGCAACTCCACTACCGATCAAGTCCGCAGCGGCAGGCCCTCCGATGCGGTTACAGAGGACAATGTCAAAAAAAATACATGAAATTATGTTGGCTGACCTGAAAGTGAAGGTGCGCGAGCTAGCAGATACCACAAAAATTAGTACTGAGCGCACACGCCATATTTTGGGCAATATTCTGCATATGAAAAAGTTATCCTGCCGCTGGGTGCCGCGCATGCTCACTCCTGACCAAAAACACGAACGCGAAAGCACTTCGAAAGAGTGTTTGGACTTGCTGATGCGGAATCGGGCGGACCTTTGGCATCGATTGGGAACTGTTGATGAAACCTTGATTCACTATTACACATCAGAGAACAGAATGAGTGCCCGGCAATGGACTGAAGCCGGCACGAGTGCTCCGAAGCGGCCGAGGGAGGCTCAATGGGTCGGAAGGTTATGGTGTCGGTTTTCTAGGATTGTCATGGCCTACTCTTCGTGGACTACCTCGAAAAAGGAAAAACCATCAATAGCGAGTATTACTGTGCATTGTTGGAGCGATTGAAGGCCTCACATGAAGCGAAAAAGAGTTTGTTTCTGCAAGACAATGCGCCGGCGCATAAGAGCATCGCAACCACGGCTAAAATCAATGATTTACGGCTCCAATTGCTGTCGCATCCACCGTATTCGCCCGACTTGGCTCCCTCGGACTATTATCTCTTTCCAAACCTCAAAAGATGGCTCATCAATAAAAAATGCAGCTCACGCGAGGAAATCATCGACGCCACGAAGGACTATTTTGCAGACCTTCCGGAAAATTACTTTTCGGACGGGATCAAGAAGTTGGAAAATCACTGGAATAAGTGTATCAAGCTAAAAAGAAAAAATGTTTTTTTCATTCCCAAGGAGGTTACTTTTCACCCCACCTAGTATATGTAGGTCACAAGAAAATTTATAAAATCCGTCTTTTTAGCATAAAATTTTCGACACAATTTTCAGATTTTCACTTAGCTCTTTCTCCTTAGAAATTGATTTAGAAATACTTGTTGGAGTACTCTCTCCATTAGAAAAAGATCTCTCCAAAATCAAAATCAAACGTTAATTCTAACTTCTACGAGTGTACCATAGTTCAATTGATCACTCTAAATAATTGCAAAATATTTGTGAGACTATCTGAAAGAAATTCAACCTGAAAAAAAAAACCTTAAACTTTCTATCAATCAATACAATAGATCACCTGCACAAAACTAACCGCTAATTAAAAGTGCTCACAATAGATAACTCATCCCAAAAGATGCAAAAAAAAAATGGAAAAAATAGTCAACAAACATTTAGAGCTAAAAAAAATTGAAAATTTCGGTGAATGCAATTTTTTATATCACCGTCAGGTAGAGTGTGGGAAATTTTTTTCTTGCTCTTTCCACTCTTCTTCGTCTTAACAAAAGAAAAAAAACAAATCTTAGTACATATTATATAAGAAAGTCATTATAAGCATCAACTGCAGTGTTCGGATGCATCTAAGAGCCCGCTTCCGTGAGCGTTTCACTCAAAGTGTACAAACAGAAAACACTTTCTACTTCTTAGGTTTCAATTCAGTTCTTTTACCACAGTTAATAGGTTTTCAAAAAAAAAAAGAAGAAACAATTCTGAACAAAAACTGCACCTTGAGAACGGATAAACCTAAAGCAGATCCCATAACCCTCATGGGCAATAAAACCATGTGTTTCTCTGTATGTATCTTTTGTATGTGTCTGCCTTTATGAAGTCATAATTTTGTCTGACGATCTCCCATTGTTAGCCAAGGAACCAACCTGGTAATCTTCGAATTTGATCGTAAAGATTAGACACGCTGCTGCTGGTAGAATGTTCCCTAAAAAGTGAATCTTTCAACATTTGCTCGAAGATACTTTTCTCTCCTTTCAAGGTGATAGGGAGTGCCCCATGAATGGTTTTCATGTCTTGTGTTCTTCTTAAGAGGGATTATACCCTCGTTCGAGGATCTAAAAAAAATATATCTCAGCTCTAAATTCTCTTTGTGTTGTATCCATTAAAAGTGACATTTATGTAATGTTGCATCGAAAAATGCATCGCAGCAGCTCACGGGATTTTGTTGAATGACCCAAGTAGCTATGTAAGTCTGTGCAGGAGCAACCAGCAACCGAGAAGCTAGTGTTTTCTTTCTTTTTAATTTTTCTTATTTCTTTATGGGAATTTTTATAGAGTTCCTAGAGTTTGTACTCTAATAAAAATTCTCCTTGGTTTCTTTCACTTAAGTTGAAGAGGAGGGTGCTAGTGGTGACCTCTTGGGTGTTAAGTGTGCCGAAAGTGAATTGTGAAACAGAAGCAAGTTGGTGGCTTGTTTCTGGCATGACGAATTATTTTAATAGCTTGGATTCCTAACAAAATGGATATCAAGACAAAAAAATAATTTTATGGATATATATGATTATAAATAGACTTTGATTTGTTTTTTGTAATCGATAATCTCTTCCTGGAGTACCATCCATGATTGAGAAGCCAGAAAACGTTTTAGATAAACAGAAGACGAGTTGAGCGATATTTACCGATCACCTTATCTTAAAAGAAATTTTCATAGTGTTTTTGAAGGGGTACTACATATGTAGTGCATAACGAAAATAAAGCAAAATCTATAATTTTTGTAGTTCATAATGAATGATGACATTTATGCCCCAATTTTCGGACTTTGTTTACACTTATCCACACTAGGAATAAGTAGACCTATCTGTAACCTAAGCCTGAACAGATACCCGCATAACCAAAATTTATTCAAATGACTTTGAATTTAAGGTCTGAGGCAGATGGAATGAAACTTAACATAACAACATAACAACAAGGATGGTCATGGTAGAACGGACCATTAAGTGACCCTAGAGTCAGTGCTAGTACTGCTAATAGGTGATCAACTCCGGCCGATGGGCTATGGGAACAGGTGTCTGCTATATATACTAAGACTGTTTTAATTACACCGTAACGTGGCCACTTCCATCATATAATGGAGCAAGAACCTCACGGTTATAAAATTATCAATATCTTTCCACCTACCTAGTCTAGGTGGAGTCAGTCCAAAAACGGACTGACTTTGCTCGCGCTATTACCCCCCTCTGAATTATGGTGACCTTAAAAACAGCTAAACCACTTCCAGCCTTACCATAATGTCGTTAAGCTCATTCGTCGTGACAACGAGACAAGACCAAAACCTTACCTAGGGCCTACTAACCCAATACCCATCAACAATTGTTATAAAAATGAGTAGTACCATATATAACGAATATTTCTGAAATTTTAGTGGACAAAATGGATATCTGAATTGTCCCTCCAATTAAACATCCAAAGCACTTTTAGGTGGAATGTTATCTACATGTCCCAGGCTTCTCAGGAGATATGTATAGCTCGTAGGATACTCATTACTTCTTCAAATTCTAACTAGTAAAAAAAAAACATAAATTTCTTGAAAAATCTTGTTCCAAATGATCGAAGATACCTTCATCTTCTACTCGTTAATCATTGATCAACACTGGGATAATAAGTGTCAACTAACTCTTAGGTCGAAAAGCTTTTCAGAAGACTCATTCTTGTGCGATCTTGGTCAATTGCGGACCGCTTGTAAAATCGCGATAATAGATGGCACTCTGATCTTTGATTATGGTTGATCTAAATCGAACGGAAGCAGCGTGCTAGCTACAACAAAGTTTCGTCCCGCCGCAAAGTCGATTAGCCTGAATCCGTCGGTGACAGGCAGTCTATATCTTCCAATAGTACTACCAAAAATACCCTCTCTTCTCAGCTTTGCATTAAAAACGCCGAGGACAATTTTAATGTCATAGCTAAGGCATTGCTTGTAGGTATTGTTCAAGAGCTCATAGAAGGCATCTTTGGTGTCGTTATGTTTCTCCTCTGTGGGGGCGTGCACGCATATCAGGCTAATGTTGACAAATTTAACCTTGATGCGGATTGCTACGCGGCGCCCGTTCACTCACATGCCGGAAACTCAAGACTTTTTGCATAAGTCTGCCTCCAACGACGACTTCTCGTCCAAATAGGCGCTGCTTTTGCCATCGATAACAATCGCCGTAGCAGATGTTGGAGTTTTTCATCCTCTTTTTGTCCGGCCCGTCCAATCGCAGCAGTTTAGACATTCCACATTCCACGCACATACATTCCACGCACATATCCGAAGTTCGTTGTCCTTAAAACATTTACATGGGTTATCAACAATAGATCCGTCCGTATCCTTGTGTTACACCAACAACACCAACATGTAGCACCAGTTCCATTTTTGATACCCCTAGGATGAGAGGTCGGTTAGACCGAAAGCCAGTAACCCATTCTGTGATGTGAGTGCTGTCGTTGATCCATTTAGGGCTCTTCCGCCCTCATCTCTTTTCCAAGACCCTGACCCTGACTGTAGTGGTACTAGCCATCGCTTCTCACTCGGAGGGTCAAGATTCGAATCCTACTCATGACAAGTTTTTCATTTGTATAATTGGAACTCAGTCAGAAAAATCTGCGTGTGAAGGCATAACACTGGCATCTAGATTTTGCTGTTGTAGAGTTTCAAGCACAAAACAACCATTAAAATGGATAACCTGAATCATTCCGAGTGAAGAAAAACTCTCCATCCTATTCGGACTCCCACCCCTGGAGAGTCAATATCGAAACCAAACATACTTGAGTTTCAAACCACTACATCACAACAATGCTTTCCTTTCTCCTCGGGCGTAAATAATAAAAAAAAAAAGCTTTGTCGCGGAAATTCTTACCGGCCTGAGCTTCAAATATGTCGGAGTGGCTCGGTTAAGATCTCATTTGTGTAGGGATTGTTTCCATCTTTGATTTTATCGAAGGAATTCATCCGCTGTCTCACTTATAGTACTGCTATCTTTGTCTGCTGGTCGGCACTCTCACTTATAAGTTCAGCAAGTCCAGTCCGAAAAGACATTGACCAGTTCCCGACGTTTACCACGTGGAGGTACTATAAGCACAATTGATGTTTAGAAGGCAAGACACTAGATATCGCCAGGTTGACATCTCTCAGTGCCTAGCCTATTTCTACAGCACCCAACCGTCTCATTCATCAGCATACTTTTTTCGATCCAGATTCTAAACTGAGTTGGTGTATGCTCTCACCCGTCGCTGCCTTAAATAGATCAACAGGTAAGGCGCGCTATCTGACACCCTCATACTTAATTTTACATTTTCTTCTTCAATTTGGTCAGTTCAAGCTGAATGGTTTATTCTAACTGATAGCTGAATTAAGGTCGTCCTTTAGCAATATCAGCATCATTCGTGACTGCTACTGAGATTTTGAGTTTTCTTCAAGCTTGATATGTTCTTTTTACCGTTCCGTAATACATACCTCCGAATCTTGTTCCTGGAGGATCACGTTTTCATTTCCTTGATACGCTGCCTCTTATGCTCTTACTTCTTTCTTTGGAGAACTACATTTTGACTACATTTGCTCGTAGAGTTTACGAATCACTAAGTAAGTAAAATACACAAAGTTCTTTATAATTTTTTTTACATCTGTCAGAGAACCGGCAATACCTCTGTCCAATAAGCAATTTAGTGTAGAACAAATCCACTTGAAGTTTCAAGTATTTGCCGACAAAAAACAATACTATGTGTGAAACATAGAATGAATATCATGAAATCAAATGTCGATTCAATTAGAGGGCACATACGAGTACCTCGTGACAATTTAGGTATCTCTTACATAACAAGCATCGAATACGATGGCACCACTTAGCCTTATCAATTTTGTAAACCACATCGTCGACTGTGTCACTTGCCGAAGTTTGAAAGTGCACTCAAACATCCATTTTTTTGTTTGTGGCTCCTCTTCCACAAAGGCTGAATTTAAATCTGTATCACCCTGTATTTTATCTATTCCGCTATAAACACACTATTTATTTTGTGTATAAACATGATAATCACCATAAAAACAAGAAAATCAAATCACAAAAATGACACGTCCAATTCCCTGAAATGGATTTCCTCAATTTCAAAAAAATTAAAAAAAGGAAAAACTTGAAAATTCGAAATGTCAACAAGGGCATGGTCCGCCGTCCTACCTGTAATACATAGGTATGGTACGTACTACGTATCCTATCAAAAGCAAAGAATCTTATTTGACAACATAACGTAATTGACACTCATTCCATTGCGCTTACATTTAGATAAGATGTCGTTCGAATAACTTACATTACAAATGACAACAGGTGGACGACGACATGACAATATTTTCTATGCATATAACGTGATAATAAAAAGCGAAACGTCAAAGTGGCATTGCGTTTGTTTGACAATGACGATAAGATTGTCAAATGTTAGTTAACTCGCACCCTATTCTTTTTTTTCTTTTTTTTTGTGTCATTCTGTACTTTATGTAGATGGCACAATATTGACACATCGAGTTTGGAGTTTGATGGTGAGTTTTTCAAAATTACATGTTCCAATAAGTGTGTACTTACGAGATACTCGTAGAGTACAACAAACGTCATTACCAATCCATCATCAAATGTTATGACATTTAGATGAGTGTTCTTAAGAATAAATTTTAGTATGCACGTACGGATATGTGTTTGGTAAAGTCATTTTTAGATGGATGTGTATCAATTAATTAAACAAAAGGGCAGATAAACATCACAAGATTGAAAGAAGGGTTCTTGTTTTCTAAATCAAATTGTTAAATACTTAGTGCAATGGGGATAACATCGAATGGAAGTGCGTTCAGAGCTCTGTCTATGTAGGTCATCCATATGAAGCTCTGTATGTGACAATTGAGAAGAGAGCTCTAGTCTAGATTTGTTGGAATTGATCATAATGTGGTCTAGGGTCGTTCGGTGCTATTTGTTGATTGTTGTTGAGTGCATGAGGGTGGATGAGAGCTGTCGAAACAATTTCAGTTTGTTGTGCCCATTTGCTTGCTAACCAATAAGCGCAGAGCGCAATATTATGATAGGGGGAATGACGCAAAGAGCATCAGTTCTATATTTTACGATTTTCTGAATTGAGTATAGAAAACTTTGTAGGCTTGAAATGATCATTTCTAGAATGTTCTCCTATTCCACCGTGACTATTAAGAAAGACTTTTGCTGGTATCTATGAAATGTTTAAATTTAAAGTTATGAGTAATTCAATTCATCTATACATCACCGATCGCACTTAAGTCAAAACTTAATCTAGATGTGACTGAATTTTCTGGAAATAATCTAATTGCTCCAAAGCATTGCTCTAGATGGCATCAGCTTGTATGACCACTCAGGTTCAAAAAGGTTAATCGCGACTACTTCCCACTTAATTACTAGGCACTCGAATTAATTGTTTTTAAATTACAAACTTTAAACTGCAAATCACGAATACGTTTCTTTGTGTGAACCCAGACATTATCTTTGAAAATCGCTGAACTTTCTATCTGAGTGGATCTAGTTGTAATTAATTTTATTAAATTGCTTTCAGCCAAGCCCTGTTTAGGTACATATGTACACGTACCTACACTGATTGCCACGAACTCATTTATGGTGGGTATCTACTCGATTTTTTTTTTATTAATCCTTCCCTATTGAAGGAGGTATAAGGTATACCTATTTACTGCTCGATTTAATTTACCTAATGCACATTAAGTATAGGTACCTACATAATGTAAAAAAAAATTATTTCTTTTGCTGACATAACACAACAAATCGATGGCAATCATCATTACACCCGTCCCAAAGGTAAACTCAAAACTAATTACCATGCCATCGGTATCGGTAGGTACACTGTCAGCATCGACCCTATCGTCGTCATCGTTCAACAATTTCCAATCCAAAGAACAAGCCATAAAAACATTTTTCCAACTGTCAACGATCAATCATCGACAAAAAAATTATTCCGACTGGAGTGATTTATTTCAATGGTTTGAATTGGTTGTTGCAATTGCATAGGTTCTCAAACGAATAGGTGCCCCTAGGTTGGTTATTAATGTGTCGATGACACTTACGATACTTTACGTTCTTTCTCGAATGATATTACATTTGACAAAAGTTAAATGACAAATGTCGATAGTGCTCCAACACGGCACCTATCACCATGGAACGCCTTTAATTTCGCCTCCTCCAACTAAGACTTTGGTTTTACTTTGGGTCCAAAATGTATGGACAGCGACTGTGTTTTAATGGGTTTGTTGGGTTGAAAACAACATACAATACACACATAACTATTTGTACCGGAGGTGCTTCATTAGTAAGGAATTTTACGGAGGATGGTGTTAATAGATGATTACGAGTATTAATCCTTTTTTTCCTCTGTTCTTGGACAAATTTATTTTTTTACTACATCATCAAAATTGGTGAAGTGAGTCAAAAAGAATGTCAACGAATTTTTATGTGGAACTGATGGGGAAATTAACAAAGGCAACATAGTGTATCCAATGGATTTGGGTGTGATTTGGGTTAGAGATGACCGGGAAATTTAATTAGAGATGATGTAAGCTAGGGATAATGACATGCGGCAAAAGCTTACACATTAGAGAAAACATGTTGTGGTTACGGTTTCATGGAGTTGATGATTTTAATTTTGTAATCCTTCCCCAAAATCAAATTATAACTATTATTACAATGACAAGAGTTTCCAAATATATGCCTCGTAAATTGCTTAATTTTGGAGCAGCGATTTGTTTTATTTTGAAGATGGACTTCTTACAATATGTTGGAAGTCACAATATCGTGAGTGACGAATCTAATTGAGAGCAGAAATTTACCATCTCTGCCGATTGGTTAAGTGACAAACTCCATCAACTTGAAAATTGCTTAAGGGAAAAATGTAAAATATATTAAATATTTGTCCCAAAGGTATGTTTTCTGCTATATAAGTGAAATTGAACTTGGGAAAATAACACAAAATTCTATGAGTGTTCTTAATTTCACATATTCCACGAAACGTATACCTCTCCCGGGTAAATTTTAACGCTGTGCATTGTTTTAATTGTAAAATTCATTTTCCTTGCATATCTTTTCTGACTATGAAGCCAAAAGGCTCTATGTTCCTTTGAACATTGCATTGCTCAAATAGCTGATTTAGCCTAAGGAGCTATTTCTCGGGCAGGACTATTCAACTATGCTTTTAAATAAGTCAAAATGGAAACACAATAGTTTGAATGAATTTCGAAAAAATTATTTCAACTAATAACTAAATTAGTTGATGTTAGTTGAGATTTAATTGCCACTCAATCTGCTTAATTAATTAAAAGGAGGCAAATAATTTGTCTCATTCATTTAAATGTGGTTTAACTAGGGCATTTAATCAAAAGCAAAGAAGTTGAAGTAGTAACTAACAACTAACTTTCTTTACTTGTCATTAAGGATTGGCAATTAAAAAATGAAAAATTTTCTCAAATATACCAAGAACGATGAAGATAATATTATAAGCACAGTATAAATATGTAGCTACATAGCTTCTGGACTATATCTGATTTATTTTAAAATTATTTCCATTTTTCTTGCTCTTCTAAATTGTTTGATGTTAGTTGTCAATTGTGAACTACAATTAAACTAGCTAATGTTTTTTTTTTCTATTTTCTTTCGGAAGAGAACACCCACTCACTAAAAAGGAAATACGCACCACATGAACACAAAGTATCTGCGCTTAAGTTCAAACCAGATAACCACTGACAAATGCTCGGTGGTATCATATTTATTCTTACAGGAACCGCCTCCTCAGGTACTTTCACTTTTTTTTTTAACATATGTGTATTTTTGCCCTTAGCAGAAGAGTAGCGCCACGTAAAAATACCAATATTTAGTCACTCCTGTTAAAAAAACGACAAAAATTCTTCTTATTTACAGTATTGCTTATTGCCTTCTAAGGAACATATGTATATCTTCACTTAACGAGAAGTAAAGCTTTAGATTATCATGCGTTCTCAACGAATACGTCAGCTCCGTATCTTTATTCTATGATTCGTGGCGATTCGACTACTTTCTGTTCTGCATCGGATTCTGGCCGAATTAATTTTAATCGAAGTGAAATCCTTGTTTACAATTATGTTTATAATTACAGTACAATTTTCCTGGTTTCACCAATATTCAATGAAGTGGGGTTCTGAAATTGATATTGGCTTCTTCAAGAGCACTTATGCGCTATTTGTTTCGTAGACTTAACTCTTTCAGAACACCCTCTATGTACCTAGCGCAAGCAAATATTGTTGTACACATTTTTGGCTAATAAAATGAAAATGAATGAATATTTTCCAAAACCGTATTTTTTTTTATTTTTTGGTTCACTCAACTTCACAACTTTCTACTGCTCGTACAATGGCACTATTCAAATACTCAATCAGTACTTGGGTATCGAGTTATACAAGCCATTTTTCCAGAGCGGACTATGGTAGATAGTCCAATGGGGTGAGGTTTGGGCTACCAGATGGCCTATCATCCGTAAAATTGAATATTTTATTGAATAGATCCACTACGTTATCTAAAACGTGCGTTTGATAAACTTCCGCCAAGGTGTTGACACTATTGTTCTGTTTGTTGAATGATTCATCAACAGCGAAAATTTTCTCGTCGATAAAAAGAATTCGTCTGTGACTGTTTTTGGCGTAATGACGGCGAAAGGCTTTTGATTTTGACTTTTTTTTTCAATGCTTTTGTTAGTATGAAACCTGTGCATATCTTGTAATGTGCCGCGTTCCATATCGCATTTTAAGATGCGCCACATGCCATCCTTGCTGATATCCATCTCCTGAAATATTATTTTCTGATTGCTTTGCGGATTTCGGCGCATTCGATTCTCCAGGGCTTTGTGGCATTCGCAGAGTTCACGAACTTAATGGGACAATGCATCGGGTTTCATGTGATTTTCAGAAGTCGCAAATGTAACTTGTCAAATCGTTGGAGTTTATTGGTTCTTCAGAATGAATGTACCAAAACGTAAGTACTAAGTATGAAACGCACAAACTTGCAGTAGAAAAGCATAAGAAACCCCAAGAACTTTTGAAAATTTCTCAAAATTAGTTTATAGATAAATATCCCCCTCACATTCGTACACAAATCTGCGTAATTGATTATTTCATTTATCAATTGAAACAGGCTGTAAGTCATGCCAATACTTCGTTGTACGAACTCAAGAAATGAAATGAATAATTTCATAAACAAAATATTGACTACCCAAAGATGAATATACATGTGTGCATGCATATCTATGCACATACTTGTATATTTCGTTTGCTAGCAAATTCATTTGCATACCTGACCCTGACAAAATATTCCAAATTCATAATCGCGAAAATACTTTTGTGTGATGTTTCAATTAAAAATCACGTTTTTTTGCGTTTTGCGAAAGGGGTCGTTTGTATTAAAAGATTATTCTGCTAACAATACCCTCAAATGTATTGTACGTAGTTTTAAAGAAGTCCTTGTAATTGTATGTTTATAAACATAAACAAATCTCATGCATCTTGAAGAAATATCACGAACTCCGTGTTCTTTTGAGTGTTTTATTTTTTTTATTTTTTTATTTTTTTATGGCTTAAGTGCTCATGTTTTCGTTCTTATTTTCAACTCAAATACTTAAGGTGCATTTTTAAGCATAAAGAATTGGTACTTCATTAAATGTGTCCTTGATGTGATTGTTGAAGCTATATATCTTAAATCCATTGTTGTAAACCCAAATGACGGCTTCAATAGCTTTCTTATTTCCTTTCTCAAATAGTAGTTCACATTTACCACATATGATTCTTAGTTTTTACTGCTTTCCACAGTGAAATTTCGTCGCAGGTTCTTTATTTGTAGAAAGCATGTACATATTGGACTTTGTCCTTACTTGCTCTAAAATCGTTTCGATTCATCTGCTCTTTTATTGCCGTAAAAGTCTTTCTGACGGCATGTTAGTGGCGACCAATATTGCAGATCTGGTCTGCGTATCCTATTAACTAGACAAATTTGCTGAATATGGTTCTTATAGATGTTTGATTGTTTCACAAAATGTTGTTGTATCCGAATATAAGGAGTAGAGCTATAAATGTGAATCTATATCTGCTAACAATAAGGATCAATTCGGACTTACAGCCAAGCCCCAATTTTGGGTACCTTATCTGTTAGATCTTGCGTCTGTTGAAGGTTCTTTCGATGTCGGAACAGGAATTTTAGAAAAAAAAAGAATTTCTGAAGTATTTCGGACGATTTTTAGATTTTTGCATGGAAAATGCCATCCAGTCCCGGGGCTGAACACAACCAAAGCCGACTTTTTTCTCTGGTGACGACATTCTGTAAAGCTTATACTGATTCTCAAAAACAATTCGACAACTGAGCCTTGAGTAAACTATAAATCGTAGTTAGTTTAAGTGTAGGAACTTAAATAGGTCTGCGATGTATTTATTTATACTTTCACGAAAGAGCCTACAAAAACTTGTTCAACATTTCTCGTTTTCAGTTTGGAGTTTTCATTCTCTTGTGGCTGTATATATACTAAAGACCGCTCGAATTGGATCGTGACACTCCACCAAGATAGTTTAAGCTTATTTCTTGTTGCGTTATCGTCTTCCAATGTCAAAGGTCAACTTAAACTTTAACTTAAAATGGATAAGTGATCAAACAAAGCATTCCATTCCTTTCCTATGTTTTTTTATATGGCAAACTCTGAGTTTAAATCTCAAATCCTTTAAGAATCATTACAATCAAAATGTTGATCAATTTTCAATTTGTTGTAGAGAATCCATTTAGTCGAACAAATACAAATAGTTTGTCCTCTCATCTGATTGAAACAGAATGCAATTCCTTTCTATATTTTTTCTTCGAATTCTCTGAAATACAATTTAAACCACAAAATTACAAAATACCAATAAAAATACGAATATACACGAATATTTCATGTTCATTACCACAAACAAAAATACGAGTAAGTAGAACAAAACTGATTTTGTAATGAAATTTCAAAACACCATGTTTTATCGTCTAAACACACAAACAACGCGGATTGAACATCGAAATCGATATGAAAACTGAAATTCTGCGAATTTTCGAAAATCTATGTAGACTCTCCCGTATTTTACGGTATAAATCGTGCCCTAAAGGTCTAAACCAATAAACGCGGCACGTGCTTTTTGAGCATTCGACAGAATCTCACGTTGGTAGGCCTGTGTAATCAAATTTTATGTTCACCGAATTGCAAGTGCATGGCTGGGTATTTCATCAAATGTCGGGTATTAGATATGGGTACATGTGCAACGGATGCATAAAATTTAATATCCCAAAATCAATAGTCATGAACTTAAGTTCCAATGCTGAACAATGGAAGAAAAAAGGTGTCAATGGGCTGATATTTCGGATGGAGGGAAATAAATCATTTTTATGGATTTGAAACGTTGGATTGAGTCAGGTGATGATGATGAAGTGGTATTTTGAATTTAAACGAAGTCAAATTGGGACGTATGTCGTTTAGGATGGTTTCACGTTGCCTAGATATTACCTTAGCATGGAGCTCAACCAACCATGTCATGCATCATCCCAAATGGTGACTGACAGACGAACTCCACACACCAAAACAAGTGCGATCGATATTTAAGAATTTACTAATATCTTTCTCTGTGTATCGGACATACAAATAGAAACACTAATCTTCAATAAATTTTATGCAAGTACTTCTCCTGGACCCGCAACTGTGACCTAAGCGTCAATCAGTCTAAAACAGATTCTCAGAACAGATTGTCCGACAAATGTTGAATGGCAACTCTCTAAGTTTCATTAAGTGTGTCAAGTGTATAAATCGCATTCTATTCTAGTTTCCATACACTGTTCTAGTTTCCCTCAATATTGACCCTCAACAGTAGGAAAGACGTTAAACTGCACTGAGTGAAAGAACTAGCAATAATTTGCAAGAAAAATTAACTTAATCGTGGCGTGTGAGCTAACACACAGCTTTTAACTATAATTGAATTCAGGAAAGACTGATTCTGCAAAGAAACAAATAGAGACAAACCAAAATCATCGTTTTTATGACCATTTCACTGAAGTTTCAGCCATTCATAATACACTGATTGACTTGCCTTGAATCTAATATCCTCGACAGTATATTTTCATAGACAATGAAATAGCGATCAGATCCCCCACTTTGGTAAGTGCATATGAACTGTCGTATATTTCTCAAAGAAAAAAACACTGTGGCGCTGGCAGGCCGGTATGGGCCATGGCATAGCTTCTTGACACTCATTTGTTTTGCTCATGTTGTCATTTTTTAGTCACATCTGAGCGGGGCCTACGGTTTATCGCCAAGTCCGAACGGCACTCCTTAGAAGCTTTTTCTTAGGCAATTTTACTTTCGGGAGTTTGCCATTGCCCGCCGAAAGGGTGATGGCGATTTGAAAAATTGTTGGTGACCCAGCCAGAAATCGAACCCAGACTCTCTGCATGATACTCCAATGAGCTAACTACCGCGCAATCGCCATCGCCCATTTCTCAAAGAACTATGAGAAAATCACACTTTGTTGGGTTGTGGGATACGCGAATATCCCAGGGAATTCAACGGCGCTGATGAAATAGACAGACTGACAAATATAGTCACAGAAGACTGTCCTTTTATTAATGAAGTGAAATGGTGGAGGCATTCACTGTACACTTTCTTCAAACTACAATCCCAAGTTGGTTACCATTTATGAGATCTAAAGATCTCTGCTTGATAAAAATCGCCGAACTTGCCAAATCCAACAACATAGTTCTATGGTCTCTGGAGTTGCAAGTGGCGACGTCAAATCACCAAAACGACTGATTAGTGTGCAATAAATCTATTGTTGGACGGTTTGTGTGGCAAGTGGTCCAAATTTTCGATTATTGACCATCAGAGGTTACCATATCTCGGTAACACTCTCCTTTGACTGAGATTTTTGGCGCTTTCAGGTTCTCCGACTTAGACGCACACTTTCGGCAAAAGCTGCATATATTCTTCGTGCAACTCACTCTGATTTAAATGCTTTCGGTCTTGCGTGGGTAAACTGATCCAAAGTACAGTAATCTTTAGTGATCAGTGATCGCTAACTCGATTAGATGCTTCTTCGAATTTGGCTGTGATCGATTACGCTTAAATAATTGCCTTCTGCTCTGGTTTGATTAAATATCAAAAATCGCTTTTGAATGCAAATGATACGCCTTCCAATGATGTTAGTTTGAAATGAGGATCACAATGTCCGCGTACAAATTCAAAGCAGATACATATTTATGAGGTTAATTATCTAATACGGTCTGTATCATTTTACCATCGTATCATGTATCATGAATCGGATCTAAATCAGTGATCAATATTCAGCATCATATTTCATTTCTGTATAAACTATCAGATCTAGCTGTCTGAACCAAAGTTTCTCATCATATTCGGCTTTAATCTTGACACACCGAACTGTTTTGGACTTTCCTTCATCTATTCACCAATCTACCTTCCAATTTTTGTTTCCTATTTTAAAGGTCCGACTATCAGATACTTAATCCTGATTGACTCACATATTCCTAATAGTGGCTACTTTCTTTCTCACAAAGTTGTTAATTACCACCCAGCTCAGGTCTCGTTTATAGGTTAATTAAACAGTAGGTCGTCGTTTCTGTTGCAAGTAATTTGAATTAGATTCTCGTTTATTTTACCATCTAACCAGAAGTATGAGTATTTCAACGTTATAAACTCACCTTACCACTTCGGCTTAGTTAAAAAAACAAAAAAAATTTTTTTATTGAGTCTATATAAATGCACCTATTAGCCGGTTAGTTGCTGGCAGTTGAACTACGCGCGCCGCCAGCCAGCTGTGTCATGCGACTCCATGAGTTAAAATTCCACCAAATCGTTTTTTTAAAAAACCAGCTATAGCTCTCTACTCCCATTCTCCTGGCTGGTGCTTTGACTAAAATAGAATTATCGTTCCGCATGACATAATTTCGCGCATTTAATTGATCTATTGCCGTGGAAATTGCCCAGAGGCAAAAAGACACTCCATTTCGAACATTGTAAATCATAAGTACTCCCGTTGCTGCAATCGTCGTACTGAGGTTATCTTAATTGGACTCTAGTTGTACTCGTATGTGTCTCTATCGTCCCACTCTTTACTAAGTTTCTTATCATTTTCAAGTACCAATTAGCGTGGTGTACCATAAAGTGAATGTCATGACCGTAGCAATCAACGTGATTCGATAATCGTTTATGGATACACATTCGTAACTGGATCAGTGGTTCATTCGATTGATACTCAATGTCAGGCTTTGGAAGATTGTCTATTGTTTTCGAGTATTTTGTTACTAAAGAGGGTGTACTCGCATGTGTACATCTGTTATACAATTTCTCTTATCTTGAAGCTAAAAATATCCGCTGATTGTTTATTTGACTTTTGTTTTCTCATTGCAGTTGGATTTCCGATTTTGCTGTTTTTTTTGCTGGGTGAACCTTACAAGAGGGGATTCTTCTGTGATGATGAGTCTTTGAAGCATCCCTTCCATGACTCGACAGTAAGGAATTGGATGTTGTATATTATCGGGCTGGTGATACCTGTTGGAATTGTAAGTATTTTCAATTCATTTTCAGTTTTTTAAAACAAATTATATAGATGCATACATTTATACTCGTAAAGATCACCGATCACAGTCGCACTATATTCATCGAACAAGATCAGCCTTTAGAATCACTCTGTTCAGCGTGAAATCAGAAGAATCGAAGTCGAAACCCATTCATATATGTATCTGTCGCACTCAAAACTAGTAAAAAATTTGATCTAAACGAAGAGATCTACGGATGTCAGATAGTTGACTTTGACCGGTTCAAATCCAATTTAATTAATAAAGATCTAATGGAGAGGATTTGTGGTCAGATTCGATCCATTGTTCAATATTATATTTAGAACTAATTCATTGTCCTTCTTCGTCGGTTGTTCAGAAATCGAATTTGATACATTCATCAAGCTCTCAAACTCAAACACGAAACCATTAATCCAGATCGATAGGTGAAATTGATCCATTAATCGGTATCATGTTAGGATTAATTGTCGTTTAATCAACGATAAAACATTTTCCAATGTCTTTTTTGCATACTGATTAGAAAGGCTGTTGAGAGTTACCAGCCAATTGATTAACATCGTAATACCCGTACAATACAAAAGTCAGACACAAATACTTTGTCGCGTCAAGTCTCCAGGGCTTAAGTGATTCTCCTTTCAGCCAGCATTATCAGTCACGATCGTTTTCACAGGTGAACAGTGTCTCGCGCTGATATGGCCTTGTGGATTCCGCCACGTATTTTAATTATTTCTTAAGAAAAGAACACCCATTGTAATCAGCAAATACATCGAAATCGAAGTGCACCACCAGTTTACCAGTTTCATATTCAGGTGTCAATTATGCAGGTACTCGTATCTTAGCCTTCAGGTGGGCACGTTCATTGTTTATTAATGAATTTCATTAACCACCCCTAAGATTGAACCATGTGCACATAGTCAGTTGATGGTGAGAAACGGACACTTCCAAGAAGTATGCCAAACACCATGATCGTTGTCGACTTGGAAGATCAACGTCAATTTAATTGTACGGCCTATGCTATGAATATGCACAGCAAGGAAGCATTACTACGATCGTGTCTAGCTTCTATAAAAGGCGCACTCTCTCACACTCTGACAGGAGGGCGATGTTATCTGAAAAAAACAAAACTAACGAGCAAAGAGCAACGTGCAACAGAGCCTAATGGCAAACTGACAATGATGTATTGGACTGTGCCTGGCGCTGGCGCTATCACCTGGCCTGGATTTGGTCTGCTGTTTTTGAATTGCATTTTGAATCCTTGTATTATGAAATTTATGTCATCATGCTTGGTCATACGAGTACATATAGACACAGATACATATACTTGTGGCTCATTGAAGGTGGACTTGTATTGTAGAATATGGTGCAGTCACGCGTTGCAGCCTGATAAGGCAAAATTGGTCTTTTTTAAGTGTTTGCAAATGAGAGGCATAGATCATAGGCTCTGATGGAAGATTGAAGAACCCATTTGCTATGCAAACGTTACGTTCCTTATATGTCAATATGCCGTTCAATACAGATCGAGATATATACTTGTATTATATTTATCGTCTCTATTGCTGCATTTGATGGAAAGTATTGCGCGTGCGTTGAATGAAGATCTCAATTATCAATAAGAGGTAAATCGATAGATAGGAGGAAAGATTGTCAAAAGGTAGGAAAGGTGTCGCCTATGTCGCGGTGATTGTCTGAAATTGACGTTGATGTTTTATTTAGGGTTAGGTGTTTATTTTTAAACCCAAACTGCTCCTTAAACTGAAAACACCCTGTCTATGGTCGGAGGGTTGGGTTGATGAAATAAAATTGTTCCTTGTACTTCAGAAATATTGGCTGACTTCGAAGAACCTAATGAGATCAATGAGCCCTGCAATTCTAAAACCTAAATTAAATATAACACCTTGTTCAAAAAGTTGATCATATTTTAAAAATGATGAATACAAGTTGAGTCACTTAAATCGATTACATATATGTATTTGTGCCAGCGTATGGTCAATTCCTCAGAACAAAGTTTGTAATCGATGTTTGGTATGACCTTCAGTGCGCTTAGCGATTTTTCCATTATATCACCTCGTCTGTTAAAGTACATTCTCCGAAGCGGTGTTTTGATTCGACTGAACAGAAAAGAGTTAAGCGGTGCACTGTCGTTGAATGGTAGGTGTGTTGTTGATTTTGACAAGAAATACATTGTGAATGGAGAGTTATTGAAATCCAAAATCCATTCTGAATTTTTTCATTCAAACACACAATCAATGAACACCGGGAAAATCACTTTTATTTTGACAGAAAACGACATGATTTCTTCGGCCTTGACCAATTTGGAGCCTACATTTACTCACCAGTTATATGGGAGATGAATGTTTGATCAGAATCAGCCTTGGAAAGCATACCTTTGCAGTGTCTATGCGCTGCTTTTTTTTGCAAAAAATTCAAGTAGCACAAACTTTGGAACTTTACGTTTCAAGCCCAATTACCATGATGAATCCATTCGAAAAAAATAACATCTCTGCTTACTACATATTAAGCCGGTTGTGTCGCTTTTTTATTATATATTAATAAAATATTAGCAAAGTATGAATTAACAAGTGGTTTACCTTTCGGACTTCCCTTACTCTTATGCCGACTAGCTTCTGATTCTTTTTAAGAAAGATGTACAGCCCTATTACAGAATCCCTCGTAAAAAAGTTACGAATTCCGATCTACGATACGAATATGAAAAAATATGTATCATAAAGTCCCAATGTAAGTGCAAAAAGCATTGCCACACTTAACAATCATATTCGAAATTTCGAAATCAGCAACTTAACGTTTAAGTAAAGTAAAATTGGAGAAATAAATAAGTTACAATCGTTGTTTTGTGTATTTTGAACAAAAACAATTGATTAGAAATGGATTCTGTTGCATTTGCAATTGTTGCTAGTGAGGAGGAGAATGTTCGACGCAAAGGCAGTCTCTGTTCGCTGTGTGGTTGAAGGAGAAATCCGCCGCATACTGTGCCCTCGATTGGAATTCATGAAAACATCTGTTTGATCAGCTTCCACTGAGTTTTCACCCAGCCAAGGGTCTTCTATATGGTCTATAATTGTTGATGAGTTCTGAAGTCCGAATGGGAAGGTTCCTTCTATTTTAGCTCTGGAGGTTTCTAAGCCTGTCAATTTTTTGACGGCTTCTTCAAGGCTGAGAAAAGAATACATTCGGAAAGGGCCGCTTCCGATACCTATGCATTGTTTTTATTTTCCGACAGTTTTCTTTTTATGTAGGCCTTCCAACCTAAGTATATAATGGAATTTAATTAGTTAAAATCCATATACATATCCATTGGTGAAATATCTGCTTTTCAACGATAATTGCGATCTTGAAACCCCAATACAGAACACTTTCATTCTCTAACTTACTTTTTTCCAACTACTGGTTTCCTTTGAAGGAGATCCGAGGCTGTTAAGATCAATCTTGAGTTGTTCCCAGAAAGCGTTTATTTCTTCTTTTGAGCTCTTTGTAAAGCCTTGAGCAATTCCAGGAGTCTGCAAAAGCAACTCCACCATTCTCTGGTACTGCAATTTATTTGTTGAAATATTCAACCTTTAATGAACAAAAAAATAATTATTTTTTCATAATGTAAGAAACAAACTATCGGTTTATGCATTTTGAATCGTTTTTGTCTGTGCACTACGAAAAATCAAATAGTTCGTAGGTTCGATAACAGCACTGATTTGTCTTACTTTTTTGTCTCACTAACAATCCAATTTCGGTATTTACAAGCTCTGACAGGGCATAAGCGGCTCTAGCATTTCAATTTTGACATCATGGATCAGTTTTGCAGCAAATACCAACATGAAAAGCTCTAAAAGACCTGACTTCTGCTTCGGATTACCCATTCACTGTACATTTTTTCTCACGTGAGTCACCAGTGTCACATGTTCTATAAGCTAAAACTTCACAGTGCAGTGACTCCGTTGGGTTTTTTCTCCCGAATTCTTACGAGTTAAACTGTGTTCCAATGTACTTGTTCACATCGTTACCTTTGTCCCAATTAGATACTCTTCAGAGTCCAGTATAGCGAACCATGAGATTGCTAGAAAAAATAGAGGAGTCTCTGGTAACCCAATATAACTAAACTTCTTTAGATGTTCCCTCTTCTACAACCTTTCACATAGTGTTTTGATGCAAGCGTATGATGAAAAGCCGTAGGAGACATGAAGCTCCGCAGTTCACTACTCATTCGTTTACTAATGGTCAAGACTCGATTACATTGCACATGTGGCTGTAAAACAGAGAAAATCACCCACAGCTGTGCTCAATTGGATTATAAATTTCTGTTTAAGGATGCGAAGATACATGCACATTTAAAACCTAAACAGTACCTATCTGAGCATTGGCAGGCAATTTAACAAGAAGTTTTATGTCCCGTCATCCCATTGTAATTAGCAGGAACCGTAAATTCGACCTTTAATCTGTTTTTATAGAAGTTTTACTTTCGCCAACTAGTTAAAATAAATTGGGAGACCAGCATCATAACAGTTGAAACAGATATCGTCTTCTTAACTTGCCAATAAGTTGTAACATGTTGACTATCCCCTTCTATTTTACCACAGGGCTGCTTAAGAATACCAACAAATCAATGTGCAGACGCCCGTAGGAAATCTGATATACGAACAAAGGAAAATAAAAAAGCTAATACCATGTCTAATGTTAGTTTGACAAATCTGTCCATTAGGTTACGCTGATCGTGAAGCTACTATTTGCCATTGCGATTATTGATGACTGCTGTACATCGTTGATCGATAAACATGGTTCATTTCCCTCAACACGTGCCCAAGAGTTTAACACTCTAAAAGATATATCTTGCGAAAGATCACTTTTGTGTCTTTAAATTGCAAGGTTCTGCTGGTGTAATACGGGCTTTCCAAAATATCTGTACTCGTATTCTGAAACAAAGGAAGCACTTCATCTTTCTGACCTATTAAGTGCCAGATAAACAGTCTGGTTTCGGACGCCGCCGTCCATGTAAAATATTGCATAACGCCGACAAAATTCAATTTGTAATTTGTGTCTTAGATAGAAAGACATTAAACTCTCAGTACGAACCACATAATGATCTAAATTCAATATCGTTACTTACCAGAGCGCCAATTAGATGCTCTAGAAAAAATTTACATTGTATCAACACACTAAAAGATGCCATGGTCGGTGTGTAATCTCCATTAAATCTCTCCCGCAAGGCAAATTTCCCACCAGATGGTCAGAAATTCAAGTTGAAATTTTCAAAATCAAAAAAACATTTGGAACCCGAAACCAGCTCCAAATCCCTTATGATTTATCCGTAAATTTCTTCAGATTTTCCATATTCTCAACATAATTACGCAATTTCACCACGACAACACCAAATGACAACACTTAAGATTGTCACTATCTTTCAATGGGCGACCATCATTCCAAGTTTAGTGTCAACAATTTGACAATATTCCCTCTAGATGATGGCTGAACTCACAATTTCTTAACTCACATCTGCATCGGAATACGAGAATACGTCCCCAGCGCCAGCAATTATCATTTCAAAGCACTCAAGTGAATCTCCGCAATAAATTATTAACAGTTCCCCCTTAAAAGTCGAATAAGAAAAATTGGGTCAGTTGGCTTTTCAATTGACTGTACAAGATTCACGAATTGGTTAAACCATATCCAGGTCCATATTCATCCGTATCTGGATGGTGAATGGTGGATGTTGGATGGTATTCTGCGTTAGATATATCCAATTCAGATATAAAATTTTCCTAAGCACTTGACAATTAATGGTGCATTGCCATAAGCCCACGACTTTGGCAACAATTGGGGT
The DNA here is from genome assembly GCA_928272305.1 of Volucella inflata. Lineage (NCBI taxonomy): Eukaryota > Metazoa > Arthropoda > Insecta > Diptera > Syrphidae > Volucella > Volucella inflata. The sequence goes on along the minus strand of OV743717.1, from coordinate 76,473,171 downwards.
AAGAGAATGAGGAACGAGTATATGAAATTTTAATTTGATTCCTTGTTTCGTATATTGGCTGCCTTTACGGGGGTTATGGGTATGTACGAGTATCTCCCGATACGTAGGCAGCGGGTGCAAAGACCTTTCGGGCCAGCATAACGACTATGACATTTTTATGGAACAATCTTTCATCCTCACTTCATTTGGAAATCGTTTTCTTTTTTTTTTCTCGGGCTACTTCACTTTTTTCCCGGCCTTTAAAAAAAAAAGATTAAATAGAAAATAACCAAGTAGAAATCCTAGAAAAAAAAAAATGGAAACAAAACGCTGTTTGCTTTCTGCGATCTGGTAGTACGTAACACGTCAACACGTCCTCATCTGCCAGAGGTGCCACTATTGATTATTTATTGCCGATCCCTCGTTTTATGTTCAAACAGACTTTTCGGGGGCGCCGAATAGGTAGACGAACTCTAATGGTAATATTGTTGGAGTTGCTGCTGAAATGTTGGATTGAATAATTTATTGACAAACCCTAGGGAAGGGGTCGAGTTTTTAGTGTGAACACAAGCCTCTGTCAGCACTTTTGTCGGACTATTTTAGGATGTGTTTGGGTGTGCGGAGGTTTAAAAGTATGTTTAGATACATTTGTAAGTGCTGAGGAGTAGCTTCATTTATGTAAACAAAATCCTTATTGGTGTAGTGTAGACTACTTCTTTATTTTCTAAATGGGAAGCAATGATAGATGGTTTGTCTCATACCGGAGTCCGTGGTAGTCATTCTCTAATTGACGTGCGTGTAGGTTTTGATAAAAAATAAAAAAATAAATTGATATCACATGTTTTGGGATGGGAAAATGATGAAAACAATATTTTTGGAATGCTTTTAAACTTCAAAACTCGAACTCTCCCTATTCGATTTTGTGAAAATCTATGCTGAACAATTTCTACTTGAAGGTGGATCAAAGGCTTTTTAAATTTGCCATTGTGTTGTTGGAGCCAAAAAAAGACGTGTTTTTGGTTGAAAAAAAAAACAGCAAATAGTAAAGGATTACTATAGGAAGTTGAATTTGTGAAATGTACACCTTAAATTTGAAAATGGGTAGATGAAGCCACTGAAATTCTAGAAAGCACATGCAGTTAGTTTCCGGAAAGCACAGTGGGATGCTTGAAGCTATGTCTTGCTGATTCAAGCCCGCCTTGAATATTACGCCAGACACTCTAGCTATGAGTGTAAACCGGATGACACAGCTTTTTCACTGGAACAGAACAGCACCTATCAGTTTTTCCAAAGCGCCAAATATATAAGAAACACAATCGTCATGTAATGGAAATTGTACCTTTAACTTGCTGTCTTTGTGACTTACAGTCTGTTTGATAACATCGTACACGACAAAAATTAAAGGAGAACTTATAATAATAAAAAAAAAATCAATTGTACTGGTTTATTTTGTTTACTCGTATTTACTTGAATGCTTTTCAATTAATATGTTGTCCACTCTCGTCCATTATCAATAATTGCTTGGAATCTTCGAGGCATGCTTTCTACTAATCTTATAGCATAATCTTGAGACAAAGATCTCCATAAAATTCGTATTTTTCGTGATAATTGTTTGACCGTCGAGATCTTCTTTCCTTGGAGCTTCATGAATGCCCAAACATTTTCAATGGGATTTTCATCCGGCGACTGTGATGGCCAATCTAAAATATCGACGTCATTTTCTTGTTTCCACGCACTGCACAAACGGCTGCGATGTTTCGGGTATTATCTTCTTGCAGTAACCAATTATCATTCCTTCTTTTAAACCATCTTTGGACAGACGGTAATAAAGGCTTCTTATAAATTTTGACCATGTTGGGTGCGTTTAAGTTATTTGTAAACATGGACAAATTGCCAAATCCTTGTTTTGAGAAGCATCCCCAAACGTGCACCTTTGCCGGGCGTTTGACGGTCCGCTGGATTAATTTATTGGATTGTGTACACCAGGTATGAGTGAAAGAAGCTTCATCCGAAAAAATAACGTTGTTCGAATCTCTGTCCAAATTCTCCTTGGTCCCAACTGAGTCGTTTTTCTACGTGTTTTTTTGACAGTAGTGGTTTCTTTATTGTGCTTCGAAATTTTACATTATTGGCTAGTAAACGTCTTCGTATCATATCACAACACACATTTAGACTCCTTTTACGAAAAATCCCTTGTCCTCCACGTAACGATAGAATAGAATTTTTTTCAAACACGCGTAGAATCATTTTGTCCTGCTTTTTTGTTGTTTTTGGCGTAGACCCACGATCCGGCACCCAATTGCTTATTTTAAAATACTTCTGTCTTTGACAAAAATTGAACACTCTTTAAATTTTTTTATTCAAAGCATCTTGGCAGAAGTATTTCATAAACTAGTTTTGAAGTATACGATCTTCTCAAATGGACTGTAAGTAAGCAAGCGATTTTAAGGGCTTAGCAATCATCAATATGTCGAGGAAACTCTTTCTTATACTAGGTGGCGCAAAAGACATCACTCTATCGGAAGATGCTATAATTTTTTCAAATGGTGGCAAATGTCAATTCTATTTTATAACGCGGAATAATTGTTACGATTTGTTTGCGGAATAATTCGTCGGTGGCTAGAGACTTTCTCATTCCCCAATTGAATGAATTGGGACTGGGGAACATGTGGTTCCAACAGGATGGAGCAACAACGCAATGTGCACGAGCCAGAATATAATTTCAGAGGGCTGCATTTCCATGTCGCCTAATCTCTCGTTTTGGAGATTTGCACTGGCTGGCAAGACTGCTTGATTTAACCATTCCAAACTTCTTTTTGTGGGGTTTTCCGAAGTCAAAGAGAATATCCGTCAAGAATGCGAGGACTTATGGCCAGAAGTTCTGGCAAGAGTGATAAAAATGCTATAAAACGCGTCTGAATGGTTTCCACTTAGCCGATCTCATTGTCTCAACTTAATGGACAAAAATTGAAGACATCAAATAAAGCAGAATCAGAGTTTTTCATTCATAAATAAATACAGCTAGGGAACATCGGGTTGCATCTTTTGTGCCGCCTTGTATGAATTATAGAACCCCGTCAGGCACTATACCCATTCCTGAAAAAGTATACATCATCAGAATATTCAAAACCTCGCCATTCAACTCAAACTGGTGGCCGGGGGTTACCCAATCAACAGAGATCTAGGGACTGGTCATCTAACATAACTCGTTTCTTGATTTCGATGTCGTTTGCATCTTACTCGTCTTTGGATATTTAAAAGATCCTTTGACGGGGAATTTCGAAGTTCGGTGTGCAAAAAAAAGCCATTCAGAATAATTGTTGACAGACTTCAGTGTTTTAATCCCCGGGTCATTCAGGTTAGTTGGTTTATCGGGTTAACACTTACACTTCGTTCATTCGGACTGGGCTCATAAGACCACGTAAGACCCAGCTGTGGATGAGAAACTACAAACCTCGAATTCGCTTTTGACGACATTGCGAGATGAAAACGACGTTCAAACGTGCAAATGGGACATTCGGTCCTACAAGATTACGTCGACCCGTACTTCCTCCATCACATATAAGCATAACAAGGTTGCCGCATAGTCCATCTTATTTCCCTTCGTAAGATGTAGGGAACATAAACTTACATATTTACAAGACTTTGTTGGAGAAAAGTATGCGTGATTAATGCAACCCCAGCATCGTGTCTCCGATTCACAAGAAAGGAGACTCTGAACTGCACTTAACTATAGAGATATCGATCAACTCAATATTGTATCTTGCCTGTCGTATTCACCTGATGGCATTTGTGAACGATATACTTATATTCGTGTAGTTGGTGGTGTTGGAGCCTAATTGATCCACAATTGCCTAAATTTTCAATCACGTCTGAGTCAGAGAAAACTCAGAAACTTCAAGTCGGTACACATCACTTCTTTAGCGTTTGAAAGGGTACAACCATGTCTAATTTTGGCATACCTGCGATTGTCGGATTGTTCAAAATAACGTTGTTAAATGTTTGCTGGTCCGTTAAGATCGAGAATGGAAAAAATGCGAAAAACACGCGAAACAATACCGGAAGCACACTTTTCTAGAAGTCTGTGTTAGTGTTGAAACATGCTGAAGTTGATGCCATTGACAGAACGCATCAAACTAAGGCGGTGTGCTGTAAGTAGGAAACAGAGCTATTAGTCTTGTCAAAAAGCAACAAAGAGACACCATACAAGAGTAACATTAACCCATCGCTGTACCTCACTGTATAGATGTTGTCGAAGTCAAATGAAAATATTCCTGGTATTGAGCTCGATGGTTATGGTGTAGTATTATGAATATTTTACCAAAGCCCTCTTGCTTTTATTAAGTTGACGAACACTAACACTAGATTACACGTAGTGAAAACCACTGATTTGAGTTTGTAAAACATATGTTAGGTTCCTGATCTGAGAAGATCACATCTTTCTGTTGCCATTTTCACTTCTTCCTCTCTCAGTGCATCCAAAATAATTCCTTCTTAAGAAAGTTTACCAAGCACACACTTCCTTATAGTCTAGAATAAAAGTACCAGATTAAGAAATCCCAGAAAGTAATGCTAGAAAGTGAATATGTACTATATTTTCCAAACCAGTCATGCTTAATAGCTCTGTATACGAGAGCAAGCTATTACCACTACGACCTCCCGGTTTCACGAGAGAATGCTAACTTTGTTTATGATGTTTTCCTTTGAATTCAAATTATGAAGATGGTACATCTTCAGAGAACATGCACCTAAAATGCATGTGCATTGCTAATTCCATACTGATTTATAATTGCAAAAGCCATTCAATAACCTCCTATTCTTACCAGATGAACTGTGTTCTCCAGTTAATGCCCAACATATAGCACGCATCAGAACTCATATTTCACCCCTCATTCGCTGCAGGAGCTACCTTCTACCTTCCACGTATGGAGTTCAACGTAAAGGTCAATTTATTACTCAGCGATAAGTCAACGATAAATTTTATAGCACCATCCTACATATACTATAGTCCATCTGATTTTAAGATTCTTATAGTCTTGCATAGTACAGTACTCCCTGAGCCATTGGTCCTCCATCAACATCCCACAATCGACCTGTAATGAACACTCAGGAGCGTTGCTGTCAGTCTCTAGATGGCCTATACTCATGGATGCTGGAATGGATTTAACGTGTTTCATTCATCGTGTAACCAGATACCAGCACTTCATGCTGTTCACCATATGAACAGTGTACACGTTCAGGATAAATTAATTTCTGTTCTGTGTTTCTGAATATCCAGTCCGGAGCATCAGAACCTCATCTCTGGTGTTTGCATCTGTCAAAATAAAGAGAATCTAATTTGATTCGTCAAGGATTTGTGTAGGCTCTGCATCAAAGCGATGTCTGCTGTCCAAACAAAGGCGAAGGGTTACGTTACGTTACGACCATGATCAGGGTACTTCTTTCTTGGCGTCTACATGTTTTTATACTTATAGCTATGGAGGGCAAATTAAAATATGGAAATGAGCTCGATCTTCTCCAGCGAGCGTATAAATCTATTTCCAGATTACGATGTCAACGTCGTGTATGTCAGATCTGGGGGTACCTTGTCCTTGTCGACCATCCGTGGCTGATTTATAGTAAACGACTGTCATCGCGGCTATATTTTATGATTTTTTCCCTTTTTTTGTTTAAAAAAAAAAAAAAAAAAAAAACCTTCCTACAGAACAACGTATTTGTATCTACTGAATCGATTTTTAAATGACAATTTTCTTTTTATGCTTACAGGTGATCACAGTGGAACTAGTCAGGGCCAACTTAAAGCCGCAAAGTAGTACCAATCGACGGTTTGTCTTTAATGGATGGGAGGTTCCACAATGGCTGATAGAATGTTACAAGAAACTTGGAGTCTTTGGATTTGGCGCCGCACTATGTCAATTTACAACGGACGTTGCCAAGTATTCCATTGGACGACTGAGACCGCATTTCTTCGCTGTAAGTAGACACACAGAGACATCCGATATCTACTAGACGGTGGAATGGTTTTGGTTTAAATTTCAGTTTGTCGCGTGCTCCTGGTAGGAATTTAAATTAAGTCACAGTTGTTCGAGTTGATTTATGGTGATGGTGTAGATAAAGAAATATCTTGTCCTGGTTTCGAATAGTCGTTTTAACATTTGTTCAAATGTCGAAGTGACAAATTCATTTATAGTGTGACGTTGATGACCAATAGATCCCTAAATGTAGACTTGTTACTGCCCCAAATCTGGATATCAGTGATTTCAAGACACGATTCAAACACTAAGAGAGAAATGCTATGAATGGTGTGCTATTTGGTCTACTATTACTTGATTTACATCGAATGACTATTTCAACTCTGATTCAATTAATTTTATAGTCTTTACATGAATATGCACTTTTTGAAAGCAATAACCGTGTGGTGGAATTGTTTTTAGGATATGTGAAAATGAATAAGGGAAAATATAGACCTCAGCTGTGCACTATAAGCAGTGAGGTTAGATTGATTTTATCACTTCTACATAGACATGAAAGTAGGTTTTTAAACCAGAAGGAAACTTGGGTTAAGTTAACGGAACGGCCCATTTTTCTTTATCTTTATTTACTATCACTACGTTACACTATATATCAGGACATTAAGTTTTACAGTGGTGCTATGGTTTCGTGGTCTTGTTTTACGCATGGCGCCACTTTGTAAGCAATACACGTTCCTCTACCTTATGTTATAGATTTTTGGTGTTGGTCTTTCAAATACGTATTAGTATGCCGCTTAACAATGTAAGATTTTTCAATTCAAATTGGCCACGGATCTCAAAAAAACAACTCTTGACTTGAGTTGCTGTTTTGCCTAGTTTATGCTTAACTGAAAGTAAGTGAAATTCTTCGACATCTCGAATACAATTTTGCCAACAGGTATCTCAAACTCGAAAACTATTTGCTGATACCTTGCATTGTTTCCACCCATCAGACATGATTCTTGTACCTCTTGCTAAAGAAATCCTCACTGTCACTTGTGCATTGTGTCTGTGCATCGAAACAAGAAACCCAAACACCTGGCAGGAAGAACTAGTTTGAGAAAAACAGCGGCGACGCCTTTAGCCAGCACGACATACGCCTTATATAGACCCCAGTCATACTTAAAGCTCAGGTCTATAAGAAATCTGTATAGGTTTGTAGAGCTTCTTAAAACGAAGAAGTTAAAAACCAGGCAGTGAGGTGGAGATGACTGTCTATCCACGTAAACAGTACGCTTTTGAAACAACCTAGAAGAAGCTTACAAATGACAAAGACAGTAGGACATGGTATGTAAACAGCTCAAAAACTATCAGAGGCCGTACACTGCGTCATGGTAAATCTGTGCGCCGCTTGTGCAAGATTCTACAATATGCAAGACAGTCGAGTAATACCTCTAATCATTCTAAGCTATATTGATCAGGTCGTGACAATCATGTCCTTTCGAAAAGCAGTAAACTGTTATCACACCTCGTTTTGGCGTAGATCTAAATACTCCCAAATGGCCATTCAAGAGAAAGTTCAGAAATCTAGTATTTGGACCACCCGAATGTCGTTAAATAGCCCACAAAGTTCCTTCAGACAAAAAGCAAACAAAAACCAGCTGCTTCGAGAAAAAGATCTGCTGCTCTGGATTGAAGTTTTATTCTTCTTTCATTTCACATCTGTTAACAACGACTGGAACGATTTTAGGTAGAAACACAATCTTTGCAAAGATTTAGGGATAAACACATCTATAGGGTGTTGATTCATGACTGAATAATGCTTTCCCCCACCTGACGTAATTTAATAAAAATAATAAAATCGCACATTAGTTTTTGTAAAACTATTAAACGAAGCTATGCGTCAGCTTGAATTGAATAATTACAAAGACTGTATCTGACATCTACTACACATGATGAGATCGAAAGCTAAGCTGTGCAATTTGCCTTTCCCACATTCCACAAAGAGTAATGTACAAAACCTTTTAGTTAACTGTTCGAAGTAAAAATTCCTTATTTTTAGGACCATCATAGGATATGTAAATATGTACGTTTGTATTCATTCGAGTAGAATCCTGTGATGCGTATTTCTTCCATACTCATGTAAACAACTTAGTTTTCTTTGTTTGATGTTGATTTAAAAGATCATCCATGAATGTAATGAGTGGAAAAATCCACAAAGGTATCTTTGAAACCACCGCAAAATGGATCATATATCATCGGCATGCAGGGTATGAGAACGCTTAAATCCACCTGTACCTACCTGCGTATCGGCGTAGTTTGTTTTCAATTCCCAATCCACCCTCAGCTGGAATCAATTGATGTTATCAGAAACGTTCCGGACGACCAGTGGCGTATTGTAAATTACTCCCCACAGTCGGTAGTTTGAAACGACTTCTCTATTCTTCTCTGTACTCCTTTGTCGCAACAGGTATTTTGCAGCTCATTGCTGACTAATCCAACGGACCAATGGTTTCATCGTCGTACGTAGAGACTAGAGATCTTTCGATGGAGCTGAAATGAGTAGATACGAGTATACCACAACGACAGCGGATGTACATAGGTATCCATTTCCACATGCTTTTGATACTTTTGAAAACGAACCACGACGAGATTATCTCAATTTCCATAGTTGAGAAGAATTACATAATTTATTCGAATCCATTGGTTTGAGTAAGTGTTGAATTTCCGCATCTATTCGAATTGGTTGGTTGATGAGACGATAAAAACTTTGCACTTCTCATGCCACCCAAATGCTGAAAAGATACAAGTAGCTACACATTAGATATGTGAATTATTGATGATGAAGTGATTCTTGAAGATCATCACGATCATCGCACCTCCTGCAATTGCAGTGTGAAGTGATTTCTATTGTGGGCTTTGGAGTTGATCATATCAATTGAAACTTCCTCCTCTTCAACTTCGAATACACATCTGACATCTTGACTCACATCTGTCGCATAGGACACTACTTAATCTTAGTAAATCCAAATAAAAAAAATAAACATTCCATAAAAAAAAAATGTTTTCCCAACAACGGAAATGCAAGAAATTATCCGCGCATCTTGCATTTGGAGGACACATGTGTGGCACAAGTGATGCAGGAAATATTTCATGCAAGGAAACACCACCAAAGCGAGGACGACATTATTTTCAAATTAAAAATGAAATATTGCATTAAAATCGTTTTTGGTTTTGTGTTTGGTCTGGAATCCTACGCCATGTCATTTGGGGGAATCTTCTTTTGAAGCACGCGCGACTGTTAATTGAAGAAACATTCTTTTGATATGTCTGCCCGGGTCCACTTAAGATGGGACACTTTGGCGGGAGGTTTTATTCGTATCTTTGGTTCGTAAAAAAAAAGTTATGCTGTGACATTAAATCGAAATAAGAATGAATGGAGAAAGGACGGAATGTCACAAAACAGAGGAGAACTGGTCTTGGAACAATGCAATGTCTGTTGTCCATTGACATTTTGAAAATGTTTTTGAAAAAGAAATTCTTAGTGTTGATGGATGTCGTTTTGGGCAAAATGTTGTTGCTTATTTCTGTCGAGAACTGTCTCGGACTTTTAACTGGCATTAAAAAATAAGGTAGACTGGAATCACTCTGTTAATTTGTCGAGGTATTCACAGAGTCTTACGTAAAAACTTTCAGCCACACCGCAGGTTATCAAAGTAAGACTTTCTACAAATAAGTTCTTATTACTGGAAACGAAAATGAGCAAAGTACATAATTTAATCAGCCACAACTGGTATCTGTTTTCGGAATTTATGATAAACGGGATAAATAATTGCTGTGTTGCTTTCTTTGATGGGTCTTCTGGAACACTTATGCACTAAAATCGGATTGAAGAATCCTTGTCAACTCTTAAGACTATGTAGCTCTGGATATAGTCAAGAATTGATATACGATCCTAACAAAATTGAGGTTGTTTTCTGCGTGAGAAGTAAAAAGAAGGCGCCTGTCAAATGGTGCTGAAAACATCTGTTTTCCAAGCGGACGCAATCTCAACTTCTGAACAATATTCCGGAGAGCAGTTGGACGCGCATCTGCTCAACCCATTGGCTACTTTCAAACTATTTCGATAATGCAGGGCAGTCAAAATGGTAAATTCAGTGAGTCTTGTCTTGGCTACAGGAAATAAAATAGCAGATGGCCTCAGAATAGTACCACTTGAACCTATGTTAGAACTATCTGTATTCGTAGTTAAAACTCTTTATTGAATTAGGGTTTTTCGTAAGCACGACTGTTGATGTTATGACTCTCTAGGTTGAAAGCAGACCAAAGAAATGGCTCTCAATGTTTCCAAAAATGATTGCTGTCTTCTAAATGAAAAGATTACAAACTGTTTACTGTTTTGGTGTTAGAGTCCCTCTTAATTGAACAGGCTACATGTAGTAGTTTGATAAAAGTCGACCCAGGTATGTAGCTGATCTTATGAATTTCAGATTTACAGTCCCCGATCTTTTGCGTTTGATCAGCAACCAGATCTTGAAATCTTTTGGTTTTTGGTTGTCTTACCTGACCAAAGGCTATATTTGGGAGTCAAGTGGCCGTGAAACTGAAACAATTGTATTACATCAGAGCGTCATCGTCCCTTGAGTGGCAAAGATATTAGATGGGCCCTAGTTTCCACACAAATGACTTTAATTTAAAACTGATTAACAAATTAACTGATTAAGATTAAGGTTTGTGAATTAAACTAGCCCAAATCATTAAGATAAGTCCGTAACTTAACACCCTTAACTGACTATTGATGTGCTGTTTCCCACATTGTCGCCTAAAAATTGAACATAAACTTCAGGCGACGAACTTAACTATTGTGTCTCGTTCACTACAAATGGGTAGCACACACTGCTACTGATTCACTGCTATGGTGACGTTTATAGAATGCAGTTCTACAAAAATATCTCAGGCGTATATGGCAAAGTAAAACAGCCCTCAGGTGTCAAATTACTTTTTTTTTAATACTGAAATCATGACTTTTTCAGATTTCAGCTAATTTATCCCGAATCAAATTCCACTGGTTTCATCTAGTCCGGTGCTTAGATTGTGCTTGCTTAATATGAAAATTAATCTTAAGTCGAATATTTGAACGTAGTCCGCCCAACTTAATTTACTTCTGTTTTCAAACATTAGTGGGGCTTTTTAAATTTGTAAGAAAGTAGATAAATGTCATCAAAATAACTAAAGAGTTGTTGATACAATGTACTGCCTTCCTCAGTCCTTGGTTGACTTCTTTCAATGCAATATGACATACGTCAGTAGTATATTCGAGATTGTTGTTTCCCTATAGTCGAACGAATGGTGATATATACATTTGTACGAGTACATCATTGAGTGTTATGTGTTTTAGTTTTCATTCACTTTGTCGTTTAGTCACCAATAAGTCCTGTTGTGATGTTTGCAACTAGGAAGTCTGCATGTCTTTTCCCTTTTTAGATCACGGTTTGGTGTATCCTTTCGTTTACTTCTGACATTGTGTTGCATTTCTGACTTCTTATATACTGATGTACAAGATTTCTAGTTCGCGATTCTATACTGTAAAGCCATTAAGCGCGATACCCCCATCCAGCTGTCGCCCAGGATATTGGAAGCGTTGTGATTTTAGTGGCTTCAACCTAGAGTCTTTGTATTGCGCTGCTGAATGTTTTTCACTTAAAGGGAATTTAAACGTTTACTGCAGACGAATGAGGTAAGGCAACTTATTTTTTTGTAAGCTCTGCATTTGATCCCAGTGTCCAAAGAATTGGCTAAATCAAATAGCCGATCTGCCTGTTATCAGCTATTTTGTCTTCAGTCGGAACTAATTGAGCTTACTTATTACTTCTGTGACCATAAATCAGAACTTGGTTCCTTTTTGTGGTTAGACAAACCCGAGAGACATACTTAAAAGCATCATTCTACTGCATCACACTATTAAAAACAGGGGCATGAACTGTCGAAAGCAGCTTGACCATAACTTAAAAGTAATCAATGACGACATCCAAATAATATGAATAATCCCAATCCAAGTTTCTAGACACTTTACATCGAGTTCAGTGCAGTGTTTGCAGAAAAAAAAAGAAAACAAACAAAAAATATACCAACCTCATATCCGAAGACCAAATCTGTGCGGTAGACAAATAGAATTGAAATTTAAACCCTCCAGCTCAGTAAGGATTATCATTTCAATTTTGAAACCAACAATGAGATCCCCCCAAAGATATCGACAATAATAATCCTCTGTAAAGATACGACTACGTGGGAACATCTGGAGAATAAAGATCTCAATTACATTTCGTATCTTTGGCTTATAAATCTATGCGAAAACTACTCGTATCTGTGCAAAAACAAAAACAATCTATTCCACCTCCGCACTTATCCCTACATGCATACATATACTCGTATACTTGGACTCGAATTTAATTTATTTTATTCCATTTTGACTTTGTTTTCAGGTATGCCAACCGAGAATATTGGACGGCACCGACTGTTTGGATCCAATCAACGCCGGACGTTACATTGAGAACTTCACATGCGATGGTGTCGATTCCACTAAACGTATGCTAAAGGAAGTTCGTCTCTCATTCCCCAGTGGTCACTCGAGCTTTTCCTCCTTTGCAATGGTCTACATGGCTGTAAGTAACAATTTAATCCACTTGACATTTACATATGGTATTACCATGGTTGACGTCATTTGTCGGGCTGTTGTGTCGCCTATGTGTCTATCAGAGGATGTTGGTCACCATGGCAAGCCAATGTCAATTGCATATGTTGAAGTCGGCGGTGTTTTTATTATTATTATTGCTTGCTAATTTTTGCATTCTCGTTTCTTTTTGACAGTTGTACTTGCAAGCTCGCATGAACTGGAAGGGATCTAAATTGTTGAAGCATTTCCTGCAATTTTTGTTAATTATGATTGCTTGGTACACCTCGTTGAGTCGGGTTTCCGATTACAAGCATCACTGGTCTGATGTTTTAGCCGGTGTGACAATTGGTTCTCTCAGCGCTTTAATTGTGGTAAGTTATGACAAACATTTATTGATTTTTTTTTTGTTTTCATTTTTCGTTCTCCAATTCCTTTTTGTGGATTTTTGTTTAGTTGTTGGTCTTTTGATTGCACTTTATTGCCAATAACATTACTTTAATGTCATGTTATAGTTTACCCTATTAGCTACTTTATACTTGTAAACCATCTCGAAAGGACAGAGAAGCTCAAGAGATCAAGGGCTTTATAAGTCTCTATTCTAAGACGGATGATTTAATTTTAATTAATGCAGTTGATGAGTCGTGTTACTTAATGATTGTCAAAAATAATGCGGCACGGAACTTTTTAAGATAGATAGCAAGTTTTCGACCTGAAAAAATACATCCGTAGGTAATTCCTTGCTTCACTTTTTTGTTTTCTTCTTAATGATTTCAGTTTGAAGTATTCTACTCGTACCAGTGTCACCATACTGTACGGTCTAATCTCTGTTGATCTTTTAAAAAAACACTGTGGCGCTGGCAGCCCAGTATGGGCCATGGCCTAGCTTCTTGACACTCATTTGTGTTGCTCATGTTCTCATTTTTGTCACAACTGAGCGGGGCCACCGGTTTATCGCCGAGTCCGAACGGCACTCCTTAGAAGCTTTTTCGTAGGCAATTTTACTTTCGGGAGTTTGCCATTGCCCGCCGAAAGGGTGATGGCGATTTGAAAAATTGTTGGTGACCCAGCCAGGAATCGAACTCAGGCTCTCTGCGTGATAGTCCAATGAGCTAACTATCGCGCCATCGCCAAATTATGCAAGTATACCTTGTTACATGCTGGCCAGCCTACCAGTGAATATCAGCGGAAGTTACCAGTAATGTGAAAATATTTGAATTGAATGAGATCCTGTATTAAAAAATTCTATTTTACCATCTACCATCCAATGATTGGCTTAAAGCGTTAACTACAGATCTTGCGTGGTTGATTTGCACGAACTCTTTATGCTAATGTTCGCGATCACACTGAATCGATTATCAAGACATATCAGACGTCTAAAGCTGTTCTATTAAAATATCATTTCCAATAGGTAACATTAATGGTATCAAAGCTACCTTCCTTGAGTCTAAAAGTGATTCTACCACCTGACGCTGCCCAAAAGCAAAGATCAATAGAAATCGAACTACTTCTAAGTACTTTTCAGATAGCAAGGTAATGCTGTGTTTAGTCTCCTTGAAGTTGATGTAAGACCCCACGTTTTTTTTTAATGATATATTGTCACTCACAACGCCCCACTGTTTGCCTCTTGGTAAGCTATCAATTTGCCCATCAAGAGGACGAGAACGAGGACTTCTGTTAAGATGGAACTTCACATGAAACCTATTTCCTTGAGCTATAAGATCGTCCGAAATCTTGTAACATCATCATTTTAAAACTTTCTTCATTTAATTTGTTTAAATAACTTACATTAAAATCTACGATTACAAAATTTCTTGCCTCTGCCCTTCTTGCTTCTTTGAATTCTTGCCTTCTGGTTTTCTTGCCTCCTGGTCTTTCTGACTGCCTGATTTCTTGCTCTTTAGCCGTTAGCCTTCTTGCATCTTAGCTGCTTGCCTTATTGGATTATTACCGCCCTGTCCTGTTGGGTGCCTTCTTGTCTTTTTATATTCATAGTCCTCTTGCCTCCTTGACTTCTTGCTTAACTGGTTTTTACTTCTTTTCCTTATCTTGATTTTTTTCTTTCTTGCGTTTTTGAAGTCTTGCCTCTTTGAATTCTTGAACTATCAGCATCTCGATTTCTTGCTTCCTTGGTTTCTTGCTTTATTAAATAAAATATCTTTCATACTAACTTAGTAAGAGTTTGGATTGAATAAGTATCTCAGCAAATAACACTATTCAATCGGTTTCATTTGTAGTCAGCTGCATCCTTGAGCACCACTAACAACGTCAAGTGGTGCTTACCCTACGGTCCTCGTCGTATACATCGTAATTGTATTTTAGGATTCATTACTACCTTATTCATGTTAGTCATTGGAATTATTTCTAATACAATTCGACTAGCAGACGAGACATAAAATCAATTCATGATCTTGTACGTAAATATTTCTAAGGCCACCAACAATATTTTTCATCTTGGAACTACGAAAGAAGAATTGGCAACCGAGCGATAAGCAAAGTCTTTTTCAATCTTAAAACTGTAGTTCTCAAAAGGTTTAAGGCACATTTTCAGTCGGAATGTACACTCTTTTAGCTCATTTCCGAAGCTATCTGGTTAAAACTTTACTGCTTTGCTCCTATAAGGTTTCTGATGTAGACTTTCACTTGTTAACCAATGAACTATATCTTGCGTGCGTACACGCGACGATAAGGAAACTGATATGATTGAAACAGTTTGGAGCATATTCCTATTTTAAAGAAGAGCAAACTACTCCCAGTGCTTGCATATTATTGGCTTTCTTAAATAGTTGTACTAATTATACGTCGCATCTGGCGTCAGTCATTGGCTATATTACTAACTGAATGTCTGACAACATTATTTAGCTTAGCTCATCGTTGCTTTAAAATCTCAGGTCTTCTTGAACGAAATATTTTAACTTTACTAGTTCTTGACAGAGGTTGTCTATCTTTGTCCCCAGTGCCGAATTCGAAATTTCTTTGGCCATCCATTCAGATCTTCCTTCAGGCATTGAACTCTTTGGAAGCTCCTCAATACTGAACTTTGCTTTCCTTAGAGATCGACTGCTCAAAATACTGGAAAAGTGTCTGATAAGTGAATTCCTTATCAATCTGTAAAATTTCAAGTGCCTAGATAAAGATAGGTATTTAAGTGAAGAAATCACCTTATCATTTTTGCCTGCATTTCAATCCATCAGCCTGAACTCGGTCTTGTATATTCCTTACGGTTGTGCTACCAAATATGCCTTTATTCGTACGAAGTCTCAACATCTTGCTTTGGCCATTGGTAATATATCTTTTTCAGCATATTCCGCGAACTTAATGGTGGCGAATCTACTATCAGTAGTTTTTATTTTTTTGCTTAATGCACTTTCTGTCCTTCAGATATACTCGTATTTAAAAGAAGTGTTTGGCAGTTTTATAATCCATATCCCAGACAAATAAAAAACGACCGAGCAATCTCAGTGTTAGTTTGATCTTGTACGTAAATATTTCTAAGGCCACCAACAATATTTTTCATCTTGGAACTACGAAAGAAGAATTGGCAACCGAGCGATAAGCAAAGTCTTTTTCAATCTTAAAACTGTAGTTCTCAAAAGGTTTAAGGCACATTTTCAGTCGGAATGTACACTCTTTTAGCTCATTTCCGAAGCTATCTGGTTATAACTTTACTGCTTTGCTCCTATAAGGTTTCTGATGTAGACTTTCACTTGTTAACCAATGAACTATATCTTGCGTGCGTACACGCGACGATAAGGAAACTGATATGATTGAAACAGTTTGGAGCATATTCCTATTTTAAAGAAGAGCAAACTACTCCCAGTGCTTGCATATTATTGGCTTTCTTAAATAGTTGTACTAATTAGACGTCGCATCTGGCGTCAGTCTTAAAAAGATGTAGCTCATATATTCCCTTGTATAGCTTGGCTAAAAACTCCCAGTCATTGGCTATATTACTAACTGAATGTCTGACAACATTATTTAGCTTAGCTCATCGTTGCTTTAAAATCTCAGGTCTTCTTGAACGAAATATTTTAACTTTACTAGTTCTTGACAGAGGTTGTCTATCTTTATCCCCAGTGCCGAGTTCGAAATTTCTTTGGCCGTCCATTCAGATCTTCCTTGAGGCATTGAACTCTTTGGAAGCTCCTCAATAATGATTTTGCTTTCCTTAGAGATCGACCGCTCAAAATACTGGAAAAGTGTCTTACTTTGATAGTGAATTCCTTATCAATCTGTAAAATTTCAAGTGCCTAGATAAAGATAGGTATTTAGATGAAGAAATCACCTTATCATTTTTGCCTGCATTACAATCCATCAGCCTGAACTCGGTATTGTATATTCTTTGCGGTTGTGCTACCAAATATGCCTTTATTCGTACGAAGTCTCAACGTCGTGCTTTGGGCATTGCTAATATATCTTTTTCAGCACATTCCGGGAACTTAAAGGTGGCGAATCTACTATCAGTAGTTTTTATTTTGTTGCTTAATGCACTTTCTGCCCTTCTGATATACTCGTATTTAAAAGAACTGTTTGGCATTTATTCTAGGCAAATAAAAAACGACCGGGCGTTTGGTTTTGCGTAACTATTTAGTCACTCCTTTGCCCTAACCTTAAATTTCAAAATTCTTTTCTTTTACCTACAGCATGTGATTAACCCATATTTATTTCCAACTTTTTTTCTTTTGTTTTTAAGTTGCAACAAAATTTCATTGTATCTGTTTATTTTTCAATAGTAGAGACCGCCAGCAACTTGTCACAATTCAATTGCAAGTCTTGTTGGTTTGGTCTGTTTGTTTGTTTAACAAGACTCGATACAAGAGACTCTTTCATACTTTGTATTTTAATTCTAATTTGTATATTCTAGAAGCGTTTAACACCATCGAGTTGGTTTAATTGGTGCACTGTTTGGCTGCAAACAAAACAAGCTAAATCGAACTGATCGTGCATTGAATTTTAATTTCTTTAAAAAAAACAATCGTTTATATCTTGTGCATTCAACTATCTTTTTCTTTTTGGTTCGAGAATAAGTGTAAAGAATAATGTTTTCTAAATATTTCCATTGTGTGAATTAATAAACGAACTGATTAGCATAACCATTTAACTAAGTTTATTTTATTTCAAAACAAACTATCTCATGGCTCTTATTGTGAGGATGAAATTTTTCGTAGGATTAGTTTACGGCCTTTGATGCAATATTTGAATCTTAAAAAAAAACCTTTTATTGTTCATTTGATTAACAGATTTTGTTCACTAGTTCTTCTTCTAGATGGTTACTGATGATGATCCAAAAAAAATATAACATCCGAGCTCTTAAACTTGTATTTTTTATTGCGATCCTTTGGGATCGTTCGATCTTATTAATCTTCTAAGATAGTAAAGAACATTAGCAATTTATTTGTATGGTTATCTTCACTTGAGATACATTTATTGATACGAGTATTCAATCAGAACTCGATAAGCACTGAAATAGTGGTGCACATAGAATCAGTCTGGAAAGCCATCTTCTTCTATTCAGAAACGAAACGAAAAGCTCCTTTATAGTTCAAAAGTCACATGGTGCTTTTAGCTCGGATTCAAAGTAGTCGGCGAAGGTTCTACAGAGTGTTTTTCAGGAGAGATAACTTCGAACCATGCTGTTACTATTTTTGACATCTTGAACGGACTTACACCGGAAAAAGAAAGCCGGTCTTCAGTTCGCGGAACGTACAGAAGATTGCGTGATTTTATTGATCCCAACTGTGCTCTTTATTCTTCCTTATGTTACAAAATGTTGTACCATAAAACAAAGTTTATAACGCGTCAATAAAATGTGCGTACAGACATGTATTAGGGGAGTCCAGAAGGGTAACACCATGACGTACTCACCATGTATCTAATTTCATGCAGATTCATTGTCTCATTTAGCTGCAGTGACAAACAAATCAATAGACTAAGATTGGAAACATTTCGATCATATACCCACCATACATGCTCAAAAGCTGATCGGTGTCTAGTTGTCAGTTGCAATATTGGGTCCTTTCTTTGATGTTATAACAAACAGATACTTCCAGTTACAAAATTTTCTATTTCACAGCAGCTATCATCTCATAAAACTTGCACTAGCATGTTTATTTTTTTTAGCTCTGACGACGACATAGCACTTATAGACATTCGGAGCCATTGATTCCAAACTTGACTGTTTGAAACATTTCCAATATTGATAGACAAACCAGTATCGACACCTGGTATTCTTATGTCCAAACTAAATGAAAAATAGCTGCCAAGTACTGCCAATGAAGTTAACTTTTTGGTTTTACAGACTCGTTCATTTTATATCAGTTATCGAACCCCTGAAGTCCGTAAATGTGACAACTAGTACCCGGTAAAACAACCTCTCATTTACTATTTCATCGGCACGTAACATAACACCAGAGCTCTAGAATCGAGTTCAAGATATGACCATTCCTTTTAGTTTTCGATAAACTACAGGTAAGGACTCTTCTGCATCACAACATTCCATAAGTTCTTGCCTCTCTACAACATACTTGTATGCATCCCTAAAGGCTCACTGCATTCTTTTCATAGGCACCCTTCTTATTATTACGAGTACCCTCGTCGTAATTCAAAGTACATAAACCATGTCAATCGGGTGTACAACATTAAGCAAGTTAAATCCTCCGTCTTGGTGTTCCTTTGCCTTGAGGTGGAATCAATTAAAATTCCAGAACCGTGTTACTCGTTGGCTTTTTAGTCGTACGTAGTTCGCTCTAATGGTTTCGCCTTTAAATAATCCAATTGCAACCAGAATCGCACTGGACAACCACAAATGGATGTTCGAATGGACGAACATTGGCAAGACATTGGCCAATGCCTTGATTTGGCCATTTAAGATGCATGTCGTCACGCAAGTCCAAGTACGATTGTGGTGTTGTTCTTGTTGTCGTTGTTGACTTCGATTGAAGTTGGATGAAAAGCAAATAAAACAGAAACTGGGTCCGGGAATTCAATTACTACAGCACAACAGCACATCTGCTGATGATGGTGTCGGTGCTGATGCTGCAGCCGACGATGCAGGTGATTTAGAAGTGCTTCGTGTTCGCATGTGCAAAAAACATGCAAGTTTGAAATTGAGATTGATTTTATCTTTTATTTCTTGTTCGGATTCAATTGTTCTTCTCTTCTCATTGGTATTCGTACGAGTATACCATGACAAACATTGGAAATGTCTTGAACAATTGATTGAGTTGTAAGACTATCGTTTCGTGTACAAGTGGTCATTTCTATTCTTTTATGCATGATTCATTACCGTCATTAAGGTAATTTGATTTGTCGTTCATAATCTTTTGGTTTCCATAAGACAGAAAGGTCGTAGGGTATGGTTGCAAAACCACGGAAGATGTTGGCACTACTTATGCGTGTTATATGCAATTTTGGATGTGTTCCCTATTATCCTAAAATTATGCAACTTGAATGGGGAAACTCATTCCCTTTTTTTTTCTAATTTAGCGCCCTCTAATAACTGAACGGGGTAAGATGTGAGAATGCGTTTCGTGATGATGTAGTCATAGTTCTTATTAACGATAATGACGAACGTAAACAGAGTCTGACTCAAGTGTTTATCTGTTGTTTGAACCAAAATTACGACTTCACATTTTTGTATTTTGTAGTTTTCTTAACACAATGTATCTGAGTGGAACTTGATTATAAGGAAAGAAGGATTATCGTGTTGGTGTTATATTCTACAGGTGCGTCTTATATGGACAATCATTTTGAGTCTGGAGATTTCTAAGATGCCTACTATCTTATATTAAATTTTTTGATCCAATTGCAATTAAAAACTGTCGCTGTCCTATTCCATATTTTCATCGAAAACACACGGCCTTATACAGTCTGGGCCGTAAATTTGAAGATGTTTTGCGTCTGCAGCCCAATGCTAGCTCTGTTCTTAACACGGCAATTTGACCATTTACTTTATAGTGAAGTTTTTTTTCCAATTATGCCTCTCGCGGTTCCCCACTTGAACCGCATGGTTTATCTATAAAAAGAAATAAGATGCTAGCTAGGTATTAGTCAATTTTATCTATTTTCCGTTTTTTGTTACTGAAACAGCGCTTTAAATGTTTCTAGATTGTAGAATACTCGTTCTCTTTGGCCTGTAGGACAGAATCTCCAAATATACGTTTTGTTTTACAGTCTTTAGCATGTATCCTGATTAGAACTTTGTCAAGTCTTAACACGAACAAAAGTTTGTAATACCTAATTGGCATAGTTAAGACGCTCCTGAATCTTAAAGGCTTTATGATCCAAATCGTTGTGGTATACATGATTTCTGAGATGTGCCTGGAATCGATAAACCTGAATTTTCGAGGTACGGATGCAATATTCTCAGTTCTTTAGCGTCGGGTTTGCTTCATATCTTTAACTCGCCTCAATAGCTCTATCGGTTCCCTACGGATGACTACAAACCGATCTAGGGTACGGCCCTGGTGTCTTTTTGGAGGATGAACACTTGAGATTTCCCTCCTCGTTAGCGAAACTTGAAGTTGTGATATACGCAATCTTGATGAAAATGAACTATACATATTGAGAGAAATCGGTGGAGGGGCAAAAGAAAAAGGTGGGCCATCTGTTGATTCATTTCCAAAAAAGTTATGAAAAGCATTGTTCAATATTTTTCCAATGTTTTTGCTTTATTGAAAAGAGTAAACTTTCCGACTAATTAGGGAAAAATTATTTCATTCAAATGACGACCTCCACTGACTTCGGAGTAGGCCATTCTGTCAACGGATTTTTTTTAATACATTTATTACGATGGTTTTGGGCCCTATTTCACGAATAGCTTGCCCAATATTGTTTTTGAGTGGATGAATCGTCTAAGGTTTGTTCGCATATCCTCTATCTTTATTGGCACCCCACAAGAAAAAAGTCCAACGGCGTCAAATCGCAGCTCCGTGCCGGACAATCTGTCTGATTTTGAATTAAGTGCGCAGTAAATCGATTAATAGACGGCTTATGTGGTCCGTATCTTGTCGGAACCATAGCTCTCCCAAGTCAAAATCCTTAATTTCTGGCCATAAAAAATTTGAAATCATATGTCGGTAACGCCAATAACACTGCCACTCCAAAAACCCCGCCGAACAGTCATATTGGTTTATCTATGACTTCGTGTGGATTCTCCGAGCCCCAAAAACGGCGTTATGCTTGATTACGTAGCTGCGGAGATAGAAATGCGGCTTATCTGAAAAGATGAAGTTTTTCAGGAAAACTGTCGTCAATTTCGAGCTGCTCTAAGGTGCAAACTTAGAAGCGATAACAAAGCTGATGGTCATTTGGCTTCAATTTCTCAGTTAATTGTACCTTGTAAGCGAATAATCCGAGACCTTTGTGCAAAATTTTCCTCAAGCTAGTGGGAATAATGTTCAGTTGCTGAGACCTTTGACGCTGCAATATTCGTCATTAAGCGCACAGGACGAACAATGTAATATTCTCGCTTATCGATCAGCAAACTAGTCTCACAAACTTACGTACACCAGCTGCTTTAAATGCTTTACTTTGACCGAAATTTGTTTTCGCACTGCTTTGGCAACTCAGCGTTCACTTTTGAAGTAACTGCAATATTTCTCGACAAAGTTTGTAATAACAGATGGCCGACCCTTTATCTGGCTCAGGCTCTGTAGGCCTATCTATCTATCTTACCACTACTCAACTAGCTTCACTTAGTCTGATTTGAATCCCGGATCACAAAGAGGTCGTGTGAAATGAGATCGCCGATTAACTTTCTCAAATGATATTTTATTAGGATATAAAACGCATGCTGTTAAAGGTATGACGACTCTGCAGACCAATTTATTTGTAAGTTTTTGGCCTATGCTCGTATAGCGCTGCAAGTTCTTGGTGATCTGCTACTGTAAGCACTATATCACTGAAGTGTGCTTGTCTTTCTACGTGGGACTGAGAATATCCAGTAAAAGAAACATACAACGGACGAGTTCTTTGTATGAGTTATCTGTTCTGAGGAAGAAAAAATAATGAAAAAAGCACAATTCCTTTCTTGATGAGTTATCTCGCCGACTTTTAGAAACCATTTTCACATCCACTTCTTTGTTAATCCTTTGTAGCCTGGATTTGAATAAAAAAAAATGATTTTGAGTGATGGAAATCTTTATTTGGACCTTTACAGTTTTTTCTGTTAAGTGGAAAAAATGATATCCGCCAATTCGCTGCCTGCAGTGTGGCAATGTATACACATTTGTGCCGTTTTATTGCATTTTCCATGATTATCTGAGGTTTGTTGGCATTAACCCACGACTTCAAGTATGTTAGCTCCAAAGAAAGAAGTCTGGGATGGTTAAATCGGGCGATCTTGCTGGCCATACCAAATCGCCAAAACAGGAGATTTACGCGACCAGGAAACGCTTCCTTCACAATATCAATTGTAGCTCATGCTGTGTGTGCGGTTGCACCGTCTTGTTGAAACCACATGTGCTCGATTCCCGCTCATCCAATCTCGCCAGTAAGAAGTCGTTTATCATGGACATGTAGCGTTCGCCAGTAACAGTGACCGTATCGCCGATGGCGTCCTCAAAAAAATACGACCCAATCACTCCTCCCGGTTAAACGCCGGACCACACAGTGGCTTTGAGTGGATGTAATAGCTCTTTGTGCATCACACGCGGATTTTCAGTGCAACAGAAATGAAGATTTTGCTTATTGATGTAAACGCTTAAGTCGAAATGCGACTCGTCGCATGATGATTTTCGACACAAAATCGTCGAAATTGAGATTAAGGATGGTTGACAACGGAGTGTAGCGCTCCATTGCTTGTCTGTTTATATTATGCAGCTGTCTAATTCACAAATGTCAAATATGATTGACGTACGACGCCATTTGCAAAAAATTTAACATCTTGCTAATCGCTAGGAAGAATTTTGCGCAACCTTGTACTAATGCTTTAGCATCCATTTATAAAGTACACCAACTTAAGTCCACAAAAAATAACTATAAATCAATCCAGAAAAAAAACATCTGCCATTATACAAATACTGGCACTTCTAACATCTCTAGGGTTCTATTATGAATTTTAACTGACTGAATTTGGAACATCTTTCACTAGAAATCTGAACCATATGCTGAAATTCAAAATTTTTTTGCCCTCGTACACTAATTACTTTAAGAAAATTTATACTAAAATAATCAATTCCATATGATTTATCTCATGTCAATTAAAATTTTTTATTTTTTCAGGCAAACTTCGTTTCAGATCTATACAACAGAAAATCGGAAAGTTCATATTTGCCAACAACGAGGCCAAATAGCAGCCTGCCTCCACAAACGATAACTACCAATGGACATTCCTAGATACCTTTAAACCAGTGCACCCCGAAAAAAAATTAATACCAACACTTTAACCAATTGCAAGCACCTCAAATGTCTTCCAAGAACCCTTAACAATAATTTATTTTTCCGCTGTTAGAAAAAGATACGAAAAACAAAAACAAGTCAACTTATGTGTAAATCGTTATAAATCAATTGAAAAAGTATCTATCCATATTTATTGCATAATCTAGCCAAAAACAATAGTTTCTATCTGAAAAAAGATGGGCATATGCCCTTTTTTTTTTTGTTAAAATACGGATTTTGAAAATAAATCAAGATGAAACGCCTTAAGCAAAAGCCTGCTCCTTTAGCTGCTAATTAATTATATTATTATTTAAAAAAAAAAAGAAGTTTAATATATAATTTATGTAGGACTACTTAAAGCATACCTCTTAGGTAAGGATAGATATTGTAACTAACACTAAAAGAAAAAAAAAACACACTTATAACAAACACAATACACAAAACACGTGCTGTAAGCACACCACACCACAAGTATTTATTGAGAGTTCAAAAAGAGTTTGTAATAGAATTATTGTATCTGTGTATCTTTATTGGACCAAAAGGTCCTAGATGCATAGTCTAGAAGACAATTGATGAACCATTAGTGATGAGATAATGCGCCTTGTTACGTATAATTATATTAACATTGATAACATACATTTACATATGTGTAGTTAGCCTTATGTTAACAAGATTATTTTTCTAAGCAATAGAATTTAGCTAAACAACGGAGTTGAATCGACTGTACATAATTGGAGTGTGATCAGAGATAAATGTTTGATAATTTTGAAATCTTACATCTTTTGGAGGAAGGCAATAAACAAGAAGAATTAAATATGTAGTAACCAAATATTTTTTAAGAAGATGCATAACGAATGTGTATGCTGTTTTATTTGGAAAAAAAAATAAGAAAAAGAAATCGCATTTAGATGTTAAGACGTTTTATCTGTCGGGTAGGCATTATATAATAATAATTTTGTTTGTGTAAATTAGTGTAAGGTTGTTTTAAATATTTAAGTTCGATTATATGTATATGTATCTATTAAACCGTAAATAAATTTATTTTTTAATTTAATTACAAAAATTGGTATTTTATTTTATAGGCGAATTCCGTGTGAATGAGCACGTGTTAGCATGCTTACGTACTTAACACAATATCCAATCTCCAGTTTAACTAAGAAAAACAGTGGGAAAATCTACGTGGAACAGCATGCACGAGGAATGCATAACACTCGCAAAGTCCCATCTGGGGACTATATCGAAATACCATCACGTCGGCAAAGAAACATGGTGGTGGAATGACGAAACCAAACGAGCTGTGGCCGACAAGAAGAGTGCATTCCAAGCGTGGACAAAATGCGATCGGAGCGACGATATCGAAAAAGCTCGACTGGCTCTTGAATACGAGCGTCTTAAAAATATCGCAAAGAAAGTCCTGGCTCGAACTCGAGCGGCAGAAGCGGAAAACCTGTACCAGGAGTTGGAACAAATATCCTCACGATCGGCGGAAAGAAGACAAGCTATCCAAGAAGTTCAAACGTCGTACAATACAAAAATGCCAAATATTTTTAAGCTCGCTGCACAGAGGAGAAAAATTCAATGGAAATAACCTCGCCGAAATACATCAAAAACGCAGACGGTCGCTTACTAACAAATGAAAAGGAAAGTTGTGACCGGTGGCTTGAATACTGCAAGGAGTTGCTTAACAAACAGTTTCCACGTGATATCGTGCCGACAGCTGGTCTATTCGAGGAGGAAGTTTCGGACTTTTCAATCGAAGAAATAAGTATAGC
Source organism: Volucella inflata (assembly GCA_928272305.1). NCBI lineage: Eukaryota > Metazoa > Arthropoda > Insecta > Diptera > Syrphidae > Volucella > Volucella inflata. The sequence continues at coordinate 76,447,420 of OV743717.1, read as the reverse complement.
AATTGGAAAAATGAAGCGAGGGAAAGCGGCGGGACCAGATAGCGTTCCATCAGAGTTTTGGTCGAAGATGGAGGGGATCGGCAACGAATGGCTATCGAAACTTTTAAATAAATTAAAATGTGGACAACCGATGCCGAATCAATGGAGAAGTAGCTTCTTGGTTCCATTATACAAAGGAAAAGGCGACACTCGAGAATGCAACAACTACCGACAATGAAAATTGTCGAAAGAGTCTTAAATGGACGTCTTCGGCAAATAACAAAGCTCGATAATAGCCAGTGTGGATTTCTTGAAGGAAGATCGACGGTGGACGCTATCCAAAGCCTACGAATAATAATGGAAAAGCACCGAGATTCGTCTAAGGATTTACACATGGTACTTATCGACCCCGAGAAAGCATTCGATCGAGTGCCTACGGATCTCATATGGGCCGCGCTGAGGTCTCAAAACGTACCGGAATCGTATATTAGAAGAATACAAGACATGTACGGAAACGTGAAAACTGCGGTTAAAAGCTCTGCTGGACTAACGAGAGAATTTCCAGTTAATGTCGGCGTGCATCAAAGAAGCGTACTTATTCCTTTCCTCTTTAACGTAGTATTCGACTATATTTTAAAAGACTGCATGCGCGAAGCAAATGTAACGCCAATTCTCTTCGCTGACGACGCAGTTATACTTAGCGACAACGTCAAACATTTACAAAACGCCTTAAATTCATGGAGAAATGTGCTAGAGAGAAACGGGTTTTAAATAAGTCGTTTAAAGACGGAGCATTTGACGTGCCCATTTGCGCATCCGTTGCCACCTGTTCCGGATATAATGTTAGACGGTATAGTTCTTCCGAAAAGCACTATCTTTAAGTACTTAGGATCAATCGTTAACATGGAAGCGAAATGTGACGACGACGTAAACCACAGAGTGAGTGTGGGATGGATGAAATGGCGGGAAAATTCGGGAATCTTTTGCGACCGAAAATTTTCACTTAAATTAAAGGGGAAACTCTACACCACGATTGTTAGACCAGCTCTTATATACGGTTCACAGTGCTGGACAATGTACGAAGCGTTTAAAAACAAAATGACTGCAGCGGAAATGAAAATGTTAAGGATGTCTAATGGAGTCACTAAACGCGATTGCATTAGATCTACGCGTATAAGAGGAAGTCTACATATAAAGAATTCGGTAACCGAACAGCTTGAGGCGAATAGAATAAGTTGGTATTGCCACGTTCAAAGAAGATCTGCGGAAAATCCAGTTAAAAAGGCAATATCAACTACGGTCACTCCAACTGTAAGAAAACGAGGTCGGAAAAAGAATTCCTGGATTTCTCAGATGGCAAATGCGCAACAACGTCTGGGGTTAACCACTGAAGCGATCCAGGACCGAGCATTATGTAGACGCGTTCTGCGGTCTGCGACATTAGCCAACCCCATAAGCGGAGCAGCAGCGATGCAGTAAAAATGGGAAACTCGTTACGCATAAGTTCGTATAACGAGGAAAGGGTTAATAAAAGGATAAGAAGAAGAAGAAGTTGGAAAATCTACTTTATTCATCAAAAAACTCTTGATCAAGAATAACACATTCATTCCAACGCTTTCCTTACTTTTCGATGCCTTTTTTGTACAAAGATTTGTCTTTGCTCTCAAAATAGGCTTCAGTTTCGGCAATCGCTTCTTCATGTGACTCAAATTTCTTTCCCTGAGATTTGCAAAAACCCAGTAGTCGCTAGAGGTTAGATCTGGAGATTAAAATGGTTGGGAAAGCAATTCGAAGCGTAATTTATTCAACTCTCATTTTCATCGACTTGTGACACGGTGCATTGCCTTGGTGAAACAGCACTTTTTTCTTTTGCATATGAGGCCGTTGTTTCTTCATTTCTACACTCAATCAGACCAATAATCCCATCTAATATTCGCTAGTAATAGTTTAACCGTTCTTAAGATAGTCGATGAACAAAATATCATGCGTCCCAAAATACGGATGCCATAACTTTGCAACTTGCCAGCGTTTTTGTTCGCCTTGGACGGCTTCCACTGCCTGCTGTGCACTTTGCTGACGATCTTTTTGAGATTCAGGTGTGTAGTAGTGTTGTAGTGGATCCATGTAAAAAATGGTAAGGTAACGAATCCTTTTTATCTCGCGGCACCCACTTTAAAAACAAATAATGCACGTAATTCTTTTTTATTCACCGCTTTGAAAATAACAAAAGTTGTTTCACTGAGGCCACTGTAATGTGTTAATTAATAGTTGAAATGAAACTTAAACTCAGGGGTCCAGGGCACTGGCCTTTTATGAACGTTTTTTGAATTCTTGAGAAACTCGTTTAATGGTGCCTGAGTTGAAGCAACTTAGCTAATGTCGTCTGTAGGATGAATCGCCAGTTTTTGGATAATCTTAAATAGCTTGAAGGCGATTTGGCATTGGCGATGAACCATGTGCCACACTATTTGTTTCAAAGATACACTTATCCGCGTTGATACATAGTCGAAAGCGGCTAAGTCTTTGAAAGACTAGGCGAAGGTACGAGGGCGGGTCAATAAGTCCGTGACTTTTGGATTAAAACACAGATTTTTTGATAAAAAAATAATTTTATTTTTCAACGTAGTCTCCCTTGAGCTCTATACACTTTGTCCAACGCTTCTCCAATTTTTTTATCCCTTCCAAAAAAAATGATTTGTCGAGGTCCTCAAAATAGGCCTTTGTTTGCGAGATGACTTCATCATTGGAGTCAAATCTTTTTCCACCAAGCCATTTCTTCAGGTTTGGGAACAAGAAGTAGTCGCTCGGAGCCAAATCTGGAGAATAGGGTGGATGAGGGAGCAATTCATAGCCCAATTCATGGATTTTTGCCATTTGTTACACGATTGCGTTTGTGGTCGACTGTGAGCAAACGCGGCACCCATCTTGCGGAAAGCTTTCTCATGCCCAAGTGATCATTCAAAATTGAAACCACTGAGCCATGCGAGATCCCTACGGCTTCCACAATCTCTCGCACTTTCAATCTTCGGTCGGCCAACACCATATCGTGAATTTTTTCGATTGTTTCGGGTGTAGATACCTCAACTGGGCGTCCAGGACGTTCGGCATCTTCAGTGCTTGTACGGCCACAACGAAATTCAGTAAACCACTTTTTTACCATTGAAATCGATGGTGCAGAGTCCCCATAGTATTTATCAAGCTTAGCCTTGGTCTCGGTAATGGTTTTTTTTCGCAAGAAATAATGCTTAATAAGCACACGAAATTCACCTTTTTTCCATTTTCTCCTCAAATTAGTGAGTAGTCTGATAAAAATAAAAATTCAAGATCAAAATGAATAATGGCGACTTATATCCTGCTAGAGCGGACAAAGTTCAAATCTATGATAACGTTTAATGGTGCGTCAGAAATTATCTTACTTCTCATACATACAAGGTGGGCCATAATGTATGGCCTTTCGGAAAGTGTCATCGATTTTGCAAATGCCCTCAAATGTGAATTTAGTTTTGACATTTGTAAAGCAGACATAATTGGAACTAATGCGTATAACTCCTGAATAAAGCACAATAGTCGTTGCAATGAACATTTCATCTGTGATTTTGGCGTAATGTGCATTTCGTGCCTGTTTGACTGGTTGCCCAGCTCCCACTGGTCTTTCCACACAACGTTTAGCTGTACGACTTTTTAAGACTGGAACAACACTGGAGCAGGCCCTGGAAAGCCTTGTACCTCTCGTTCGGCCAAGAATATCGCTGCTGTAGCTGAAAATGTCGTAGAGGCTTCGTCGACGTCGACCAGGCTAAGACGTGCCAAGCAATTGGGTTTTCCACGCACGTCTCTGCGACGCATTTTGTTCAAAGATTTGAACATATTTCTTTGCAAAGTAGGTACACAGTCTATCAGCTGATGGTAGTTGTTTAATCTACACTCAGGCCTACCTTAATCGTAACAGCGAAATATCTTTCTATGTGGAAATGCGAACAAACGATTTCTGTGGTTCTGGGGCACTGGAAATCTGCAAGTAATGAAAGAAGAGCCGTCACATCCACTCAAGTCACCACGTGGAGTTCTGTTTACGCTCGAAGAGTCATTGGGCCATTTTTTTTTTATGAGAACGACGCGGGTCCAACGGTCACTGTTGAGAATGAGCGCTACAGAGTCATGATCAATGAAATTCTGAAAAAGACCATGGAAAATGCCATACACTATTTTGTATTGATAATAAATTGCATAACAGGAGGCGAAAAACTCTGTAATTCAATCATCCTAAAAGCATACTATATGTTTTCATTCTTTTGACTGTTAAAAATTTACCCCAAATGTATGTTTTTAATTTAGAAATGTTTTATAGTAAAACCATAAATAATTAGTCAACTAATCGTCCTAATTTTCTTTTATAAATCAGAAACACTCTTACGTTTTCTGATCACCAACGTAAACTGGCTAGTTCAAAATCAAGCTCAAGGCTGTTCGTTTAAAAGACTTCGGATAGTGTTAAGAGCCGTATCTCCGTATCGGCTTGAGATCTATCCTGTGGACTTAAAGAATGATAAATGTAAGTTCTTGCATAAGAAATATATTTAAGTAAAGTACAAAATCGTCTGTTCCTCCGGCTCTGGCAGGATCTGCAACTTATGTACATAGACCATTCTGAAGTTCCTGACGCATTCGAGAATTACGAGTGGTGTTTACCCAATGGCTCGAGTAATGATGGCCTTCGGTTCCTCAATCGTAGTCGGCTTATTTATGTAAGCTTTGAGCTTTGCTTAGCCGCAAGAGAAAAAGTCTAGAGGTATGCTGTCACATGATCTAGGCGGTCAATTAACCGGTCCAAAGCGTGAAATTAATTATTCGTCAAATCGTTTTCAAAATAAAGCCATGGTTTCACTGGGTGTGTGGCAAGTGGTGCCAATTTTTTGGAACTGAATGTCATCGAGACCAAGAGCTGCAATTTCAATCAGCAAATGGTACGTTATCATGGCGCGATTACGCGCAGCATTTACATTTACGTTCCGACTGACCTCAGTTTTGGGGAAATATATTCCCATGATTTCATAAGCCAACAAGCTGCATCAAACTTTAAGTTTGCCTGGCTGTGATAGCATCTTTTGAACTTCATTACACCCTAAATACGACTATTTGGCTTATTGACAGCCAGAAATGAGGCTCGTCGCTGAACAAAATGTTGGTCGAATACAGTTGATCTTCTTGAAAATTTTGGGCTAGCTTCGGATCTTGCACGAGTTGAATTTTGTATACATTTAAACCAAAATCCTGATGTAAAATATGCCACTTGGTTGCATAAGACAAGCTACGCCATTAAGAACGAAGGCGAATCGATTCATCATGGTCATTGCCTACACCCTCAACTATCGCGGCTGTATTTTCTTTACTACGTACTAGATGTAGTCTAATTGGTCGCATATTATCCAGTCATGAAATTTTGGTTTCAAACTTTTCGATTGTATAGTGAATTGTGCGATCGGTAGGCTGATTAGGTTGACCATAAGTTGATCTAAGCGCACGCAACGCTTTCCTGAGAAAGTTGTAGATTCTGTCCCAGCCTAGGTCTTTTCATGATAAAATGACTAATAATACTGAACAAAAATACAATATCAATGTGACATGACGCATGCGTGATCTCCCATGAAATCCCCACTGAAAAAAGTACATCTAAAAGAATTAACTTTTAGGGTAGGTGTCCAGGCTAACCTGTGTTGTGTGCAATACTCATTTTGTTGGGGTGGTAAGTACGGATCCCATAAGGAAGTAAAATAGCTTTGATAACATCTTGAATTTGGCTATATTTTGCTTTAGAGTAATATTTGCGTGTAGTTGGACAAGCTTCTCAAATGGCCTGGAGATATAGGTATGTTCAAAGGTTCCAAAAACATCCCCGCATTCCAACCCAACTCGCTATATTTATGGTTAAAATATATATAAAATCAACACGAAGAACCTTGACTTCAAGTAAGTACGTAAAACTTTCTGTTCCGCAGGGACTGTTGATAATGCGGGAAACTGTTTGTATTCGTCTCTATTTAGATTTTGTATGAATAGATGAAGTGAACCGCAGGTATGCCCTTTTCATTAAATATTTCAAACACGTCTATCAAATAGGCGATGTCAGTTTTTGATAGAATCAGATTTTCGGACAGTTTGCCATCTCAAATCTAGTACTGAGTCAGATAAACTAAAAAACTGATCCAAACAAACACCGTTATCTAGAGTGTCCATGGACTTCTGATTCTAGAAACAAGCGATTGTATCATCTTCACTACAAAGTCGATCAAACAATCGGCCAATCGGTGAATTACATCCAATCTTGACCGCTCTAATACGTAATCGAGTGATGTAGGTTTTCGTTCAAATTTTTGGCGATCAAATGCTGACGATAGTATCAAATGCGTTATAAAACCCTCAAGGCGCCCTGTCGATGTTGCAACAGCATTAGTAGCAGCTCACAACATATTGCAAAAGGATTTATTTTTTCTCTTGAAAAAACGTGTCCCTGGTATTCAATATAGATTCTCGCTTTGTATCAACTTCCAAATGTTTAGCAAAGAATACGTCTTGATGAACTTTTTCTTCTTTAATAAATCGAACGTATGATAAAAGTAGCACCTCATTCAGTTGGATAGAAATTTGCCAGACTCTTCTTCTTTGAATTGAATTATTACTGAGAGGAATTTTCCGGATGATATCTGACAGTGTTCAATAATCACAAACAGTTTTTGTTATCTCTTTGTTTGCTAACAAATTAATTCCTCATCAATTGGGTATATTTCATTTCTTCCGAATAGCAATGAATTGTTATATGAGACCCGTACTCAATCATCACATAGTTTAGAAGAAGATGCAGCTTTAAAATAGGATAAATCTTTGTTCTTCTTATCAGCATGCATATACGAGTAATTTAAATGCTCTTGTAGCCTAAAATTTTTTCTTATCTTCATTTGAAAAATTGAAGACAAGGCGATGATTGCACTTATTTTTAGATGAACTTCTCCACAGATTCACAGATAATTATACAAATACGAGGGCGGGTCAATAAGTCCGTGACTTTTGGATTAAAACCTAGATTTTTTGATAAAAAAATAATTTTATTTTTCAACGTAGTCTCCCTTGAGCTCTTTACACTTTGTCCAACGCTTCTCAAATTTTTTTATCCCTTCCAAAAAAAAATGATTTGTCGAGGTCCTCAAAATAGGCCTTTGTTTGCGAGATGACTTCATCATTGGAGTCAAATCTTTTTCCACCAAGCCATTTTTTCAGGTTTGGGAACAAGAAGTAGTCGCTCGGAGCCAAATCTGGAGAATAGGGTGGATGAGGGAGCAATTCATAGCCCAATTCATGGATTTTTGCCATGGCAACTGCACATGTGTGCACCCTTGCATTGTCTTGGTGGAAAAGAACTTTTTTCTTGGCCAAATGAGGTCGTTTTTTTTTCAAATCGTCATTGAATCGGTCCAATAAGTTGGCATAATATTCCCCATTGATTGTTCTTCCCTTTTGAAGGTAGTCAATGTGGATTATCCCGCGTGCATCCCAAAAAACAGTCGCCATAACTTTATTGGCTGACAAACCCACCTTGGCCTTCTTTGGCGCCGATTCACCCTTAGAAACCCACTGTTTTGACTGTTGTTTGTTCTCTGGTGTGTTGTGATGGATCCATGTTTCGTCCACGGTTACAAAACGGCGCAAAAACTCCTCCATATTGCGATTAAACAACGCCAAACCTTCCTGTGAAGTTGTTACACGATTGCGTTTGTGGTCGACTTTGAGCAAACGCGGCACCCATCTTGCGGAAAGCTTTCTCATGCCCAAGTGATCATTCAAAATTGAAACCACTGAGCCATGCGAGATCCCTACGGCTTCCACAATCTCTCGCACTTTCAATCTTCGGTCGGCCAACACCATATCGTGAATTTTTTCGATAGTTTCGGGTGTAGAGACCTCAACTGGGCGTCCAGGACGTTCGGCATCTTCAGTGCTTGTACGGCCACAACGAAATTCAGTAAACCACTTTTTTACCATTGAAATCGATGGTGCAGAGTCCCCATAGTATTTATCAAGCTTAGCCTTGGTCTCGGTAATGGTTTTTTTTCGCAAGAATAATGCTTAATAAGCACACGAAATTCACTTTTTTCCATTTTCTCCTCAAATTAGTGAGTAGTCTGATAAAAATAGCTGTCAAACACAAACTAACTGACGCAGCAAGTTTAAATTTTGACAGGAGTCAACTGACAGATGCCTGTTGACAGGAGCAGTGTTGCTGTTTCAGTAAAGAGCTCAGAAATTCAAAAAGTCACGGACTTATTGACCCGCCCTCGTAATGTTATCACTTATTTATCTAAGCTGGCTATTTTGGCACTCTGTGAAATAAATATCCCTATATTGACTAATGAATCGGAGGTTCGGCTCAAGTCATACTAGGTGGGATGAAAAGCAACCTCATTGACCGCCAGAATGCGCTGCTACTGCAAAAAAAGGTTTTGGTGCCTTGAAATCCGTTCATATTTAGGCAGACATGCCAAATTTCAGTGCGATACTGTCTTTAGTTTTGTTTTGACAGCTGATTGTTGTTGACGTGTTTGGCATCATGTTGAGTATGGACAAAAACGATTTTCGTTCTCTCATAAAACATTATTTTTTGAGAGGCAAAACGGCGAAGGAAACAAAAGAAAAGTTGGATAAATATTATTTGGCTAATGCTCCGTCAGATTACACCGTCAAATATTGGTTTCGAGAGTTTCGTGGTGGCCGCAACTCCACTACCGATCAAGTCCGCAGCGGCAGGCCCTCCGATGCGGTTACAGAGGACAATGTCAAAAATAATACATAAAATGGTGTTGGCTGACCGGAAAGTGAAGGTGCGCGAGCTAGCAGATACCACAAAGATTAGTACTGAGCGCACACGCCATATTTTGGGCATTATTCTGCATTATTCTGCATATGAAAAGTTATCCTGCCGCTGGGTGCGGCGCATGCCCACTCCTGACCAAAAACACGAACACGAGAGCACATCGAAAGAGTGTTTGAACTTGCTGATGCGGAATCGGGCGGACTTTTGGCGTCGATTGGTAGCTGTTGATGAAATCTGAATCCACTTTTACACACCGGAGAACAGAATGAGTGCCCGGCAATTGACTGAAGCCGGCACGAGTGCTCCGAAGCGGCCGAGGGAGGCTCAATGGGTCGGAAAGCTTATGACGTCGGTTTTCTGGGATTGTCGTGGCATACTCTTCTTGGACTACCTCGAAAAAGAAAAAACCATCAATAGCGAGTATTACTGTGCAATATTGGAGCGATTGAAGGCCGAAATCGCTGCAAAACGGCCTCACATGAAGCGAACAAAAATGTTGTTTTTGTAAGACAATGCGCCGGCGCATAAGAGCATCGCAACCACGGCTAAAATCAGTGACTTACGGCTCCAATTGCTGTCGCATCCACCGTATTCGCCCGATTTAGCTCCCTCGGACTATTATCTCTTCCCGAACCTCAAAAGATGGCTCATCAATAAAAAATTCAGCTCACGCGAGGAAATCATCGACGCCACGGAGGACTATTTTGCAGACCTTCCGGAAAATTACTTTTCGGACGTGATCAAGAATTTGGAAAATCGCTGGAATAAGTGTATCAAGCTAAAAGGGGACTATATTGAATAAAATAAAAAAACATTTAAAAAAACATTTTTTTCATTCCCAAAGAGGTTATTTTTCACCCCACCTAGTATTTCGTGGCATTGCCGTATAATGTCATGTCCAGATTTATGGCTTAGGAGATTTAAATTGTCTTTTTTTAATTACGAAATTTCGTTCTAAAGTTATGGTTTGTGCTCCAAACTAACACCATATTGCACACGACATAATCGACCATCTGAAACCGCTATTTGCCATGTTGTTGAACCTTTTCACACAAAATATTTTTTCGAAGATGCAGTGGCCCTGATATGCATGGGAAGAGTGCATACTGAAGAGAATATTGCATTCATTCAGGATAGTGCGGAAGAAGATCCAAATTTATCGATTCGACGTCTTGGTCTTTGTCCGTTTATTTACGGAAAATTTTACGCAAACGTCTTGGTTTGAAGAATCTAAATCGTGCAAGAATTAAAGCCGAATGTTCATTGCTTGCGTCGTAATTTTTGTGAATGGGCCCAAAATTAACTGGCATTTGATCCGCTGTTTTATCAAAAAATTGCGTTCAGTTATGAGGCTAATTGTTGGCTCAATAGTATGTCAGTGAGCAAAATTGTCGCATTTGGAGCGAAGATAATCTACATGGGATTATAAGAGAGGTGTAACATCCTTAAAATGAAGAGTTCGGGGCAGTCTGTGGACTGGAATGGCTTGAATGTGGAATAGGTGTGGTTCCAACCGGATGACTCTACATCCAATACAGCAAATGAAACAATCCACTTGATAAAGGAGACATTCGATTCATATTAAAAAATTAATTGCAGATTATATTCTCTCGATTGATATTTATATTAATTTTCATATATTTTGTTCAAAATAAAAGTTAGTGTTCTAAAAAGCAGCATTTACTATATTTTTCTTTTTCATGTATTTTCGATTTAATAAAGTAGCGTTTTTGATTCTCCTAAAAATGAAATGGACAATTTTCGTTTTGAATATTATTAAGGCATTTCGCCTTTGACAAAGTTGGCCTGTGCACTAAGATTTTTCACTAGTGGTAGCTATCAGACTGGCATTGGAAACGACTCTGATTTGGAGGTATCACAGCCCGCAGTTTCTGGTATTTTATCGGAAGTACTTAAGATTTTAGAAACGAAAATTTGCCCAAATTGGATCAAGCTTAACATGTCAGCAAGGGAAAATAAAATGCTCGACAATATTTTTACACAAAAATTAAAATATATCAGGAGTAATCGGATGCATTGACGCAATCCAATTTTGGTTACGTTTGCGACATCAATATTTAAACCAAAAAGGTTTTAAGGGTTTAATGCAATGATTATAAGTTGTTGGAGTTGGAACAAATATCCTCACGATCGGCAGATAGAAGACAAGCTATCCAAGAAGTTCAAACGTCGTACAGTACTAAAATGCCAAATATTTTTAAGCTCGCTGCACAGAGGAGAAAAAATTCAATGGAAATAACCTCGCCGAAATACATCAAAAACGCAGACGGTCGTTTACTAACAAATGAAAAGGAAATTTGTGACCCGTGGCTTGAATACTGCAAGGAGTTGCTTAACAAACAGTTTCCACGTGATATCGTGCCGACAGCTGGTCTATTCGAGGAGGAAGTTTCGGACTTTTCAATCGAAGAAATAAGTATAGTAATCGGAAGAATGAAGCGGGGGAAAGCGGCGGGAGCAGGCAGCATTCCATCAGAGTTTTGGTTGAAGATGGAGGGAATCGGCAGCGAATGGCTATCGAAACTTTTAAATAAATTAAAATTTGGACAAATTATGCCGAATCAATGGAGAAGTAGCTTCTTGGTTCTATTATACAAAGGAAAAGGCGACACTCGAGAATGCAACAACTACCGTTCAATCAAGCTTATGTCACACACAATGAAAATCGTCGAAAGAGTCTTAAACGAACGTCTTCGGCAAATAACAAAGTTCGATAATAGCCAGTGTGGATTTCTTGAAGGAAGATCGACAGTGGACGATATCCAAAGCTTGCGAATAATAACAGAAAAGCACCTAGATTCGTCTAAGGATTTAAACACGGTATTTATCGATCTCGAGAAAGCATTCGATCGAGTGCCTAGGGATCTCATATGAGCCGCGCTGAGGTCTCAAAAGGTACCGGAAACGTATGTTAGAATAATACAAGACATGTACGGAGACGTGAAAACTGCGGTTAAAAGCTCTGCTGAACTAACGAGAGAATTTCCAGTTAATGTCGGAATGCACCAAGGAAGCGTCCTTAGCCCACTCCTCCTTAGCGTAGTATTCGACTATCTTTTAAAAGACTGCATGCGCGAAGCAAATGTAACGCCAATTCTCTTCGCTGACGACGCAGTTATGCTAGGCGATAAAGATTTGCAGAACGCCTTAGATTCACGCTAAGACGGAGCTTGAACCATTGCGACCTGTTCCGGATATAATGTTAGACGAAATAGTTCTTCCGAAAAGCACTATCTTTAAGTGCTTAGGATCAATCGTTAACATGGAAAATTTCCAGTTAAATTAAAGGGGAAACTCTATACCACGGGTGTTAGACCAGCAGTTAGACCAGTGCTGGACAATGTACGAAGCGTTAAAAAACAAAATGACGGCAGCGGAAATGAAAATGTTAAGGATGTTTAGTGGAGTTACTAAACGATCTACGCGTATAAGAGGAAGTCTACATACACTGAAGCGATCCAGGACCGAGCATTATGTAGACGCGTTCTGCGGTCTGCGACATTAGCCAACCCCATAAGCGGAGCAGCAGCGATGCAGTAAAAATGGGAAACTCGTTACGCATAAGTTCGTATAATAAGGAAAGGGTTAATAAAAGGATAAGAAAAAGAAGATTATAAGTTTATTTTTAGAGTACTAATTTTTTATTTCTTAAGCATATAATGGTTGCGACCACAACATCAACATCCGTGGTATCTGGCTTAACATATGACTCCTTTGTCTGGATCTACAGTCAACTAAAGGCACTATATCTTGGTACAACAACATTTATTTTTAATTGATATTTCTATTCTTCGCATTTTAGGACGTGACTCCAGTTATTCACTTTTGCCATATTTACTAGCAACTTGAAGAAATGGGGACTCTCCAAACAAACTACGAGCACATGCAGAAGTTATGCAGAGAGGACAATTGTATTTGAAATGCGAACTTAGACGATATTAAATACTTGAATGACTTGTAATGAATAGCTCTGATTGTGTCAAGGTTTGATTTTGAAGAATACGAAGATTGGCATCCTCCCTTACCCTATTTTCCTTCCTTTCCTGACTACTACGAGGTAAAGGAGTCATATGGAAGGACGTATTCTGCAGCTATTCATCTATGTACATATATAGTACTCGTATGTATCAGTGGCATGGATATGTCTTCGCTTACTCCAAAAGTACTGCCAGGTGGATCGATGCCGTGTTGAAGACTGAATAGCCCGTCTGCAAGAGCAGACAAAGAATGAATTGAAAAAAGCCTGCCTCCGGTATCAATAACTTTTATTTGTTTAAATTTTTTTAATGCTTACTATCCATCCAAGCCTTTAGCGTTTCCATTTGTTTGCAAACTTTGACGACCGCATCTAAAAAATTATCTTGATCCATTCCCTTCCTTCGCTTGAATAAGGGCCGAAAGAATTCAGTTTCAGTGCAAGTGTTTCCCAGTACTCTTTCTGGCATTCCTTAGCTGAACCAAATTGCCTCGACCCCTTTGTCACGCCTAGACTTACTACCATCAATTCAACCAGCTTAAAGCTTGAGAAATAGCTAGATAATGAATATACATATATACTTCTGTATGTTTACGTTTTTTCTTACTCCAAACATGTCTATGGAGACCATTGCCACAAACAAATTTCATTCGAGCGATTTTGATAGAAGAAATTAAATCCTGGTCGAACGTTTTCTAACCATAACATCCTAAAGTCGTAATTTGCCTAAATTTTGACGACTGATTCGGCTACTTTTTGGTTCGATTCATTAACAATAGTAGGACTGAAAGATTGATTCCTGCCATACTTTAAAAAAGGAAAGACTAGAATATCATAGGGGTCCAAATGGTCGTCTCTTACCCCTTTTAATAAAAGTGGTGGCAATGAATCATATTCTACTAGGTTAAGTTCCATTTTTTATAACCAAATGGACTATAATAATTAAGAGAGAACATCATTGTTAAGTCAAGAAGTATTATGAACTAAATTGTTTCATATACTAGGAAGTCGGTCTCGTCAATTAATCTGGCAACTCTAAACACCTGTTTCCATGTCGATCATCTACGTAGTCGTAATCTCGCCATAGAGCAGAGAAGAAATAAAATAAAACGAAAGACACAATTACTCCCAACTCCAGCTCACCTACTGGGGTCTCACAACGATCCATACCAGCAGCATTGTTCACTTGGAGAAACATTTCACAAATTTCAGTTTTGAGCCAACCGTCGAATACGTCAAACGTCCGCGCTTCGCGTTCGAAACTCTTCTACATTGTTGTTGTTGTTGTTTTTTTTTTCTATAAAATTTCTTGTTGTTGTTACTTATTCCCATACTCAAAAGTCCATTTGTGTGACTGCTATTCGCGACTCTGTGTTAGTGCTCATACATCGGTGTAAATTCAATCTTTTTACCCCGTTTGCTTACTATTACTAGCAAAATATTTGTACTATTTATTTTACTACACAATCCACACACACACACAGAACCGAGACAAGTGTACAATCATCCAGATACAAGATACACACCTTGAAAGGTGAAATATAAATAAAAAAATACGAATAAAAAAAGTATCTACGGCTGAGAAAAGAAAAAAAAATTAAAAATAAATATTCTATACGACAACGTTAACGACGTTTGTGTGAAATTTTTCAAGAAGAAAGTTTGATGTGATTAGTTTTTTCGCTCATTCAGTGTGCAGTGTATATATCAGATTTTAGATTAAAAAAAAAAAAGTCAACAAACATCTCGAATTTACATATTTTGACAGCAAAATTGTTTGGGGTTTGGTTTTGATTTCGAAAAGCAGTGTTACGGTAAGAATGCAGTGTAATAAGTGGAACAGCAAGTGAACTCAATTTTACTAAGGATACCCAGCTACTCCAGGAAACTTCAACTCCAATTTCAATCACAACCAGTAAGTACAACAAAAAAAAACAAAAGTCGAAATTTTATGATCCAAAATCAATCTGGATGTTTAGAATAAATTCTTTAAAACAAGTTCGCAGCTCAACTCTTTCGTTTTTTGCACCACACTACACAGTATCCACATGAGAAGATCCCGAACAAAATCTGTATATGCAGCCATATTAATTTATTTTTTAAATTTATTTATTTTTTTTTTATTTTCTGATCACACAACCACACAAACCACCCATTTCTTTTCATGGATTTTCTATAAAATTCCATCGAAATGGAGATTGAGTGTCTAGTGAATGAGTGAGGGGAGATGCGATTTAGAAGTGGTGGCGCTGTGTAAGGTACTTCAATAAAGCTAAGACCATGAATTGTGACTGTGCTGTAGGTGTTTGTAATGGGGCAGATGAGCTTAGATATTTGATTTATTTTGATTTATTTATGTGCTACATTTGAAGCGAATATTATGGATTTTTCTTTCTGTTTTTTTTTTTGTTGTATAGTTCGTTCGGGTAGGTCATAATTTAAGTATGCGTAAAGTGCGTCCTAGTTTTCGTCAGTAACTGGCTACCCGCCACTGACCGGAGTCGCAATGAAATGAAATAAAATACTTTGTAAGTTGGGGGGGAGCAGAAACAACAAGGCATTTATTTTTGTTTTTTCGCTAAGTCGTTTTTGGGTAGAAAGTTTGATTTCTTGTTTTTCAAGCTGAGGAATTCGGTTGATATAAAAGATATTTCAAGTGAATGAAAGAGGGATATCCGCATGTACCTGTTAAAAGAAACGTTCTTATGAAGAAATAGTGGAAATCTCTTTCCTGGACCATTTTTACGTAAATTCGTTCGAGGAATACTAGATGCTTCTATATTTTATGGTGTTTTCTAAGTAGTATCTCATGTTATGTGTACTTAGAACCTGAACCTAAGATCAGAAGGGCATTTTACTCAAACAGTTTTTGTGTGTTTTTTTTTTTAATTTACCGCCTGTTTATAACAATCGTATGATTATGTGCTTTTTTTAATGTGCATTGCGTACAGTTTTTATAAGTGTAGCTGCATTGCCCTCTTTTTATTTAAAAAAAAAAAGAAACCTGCAATCAGAGATTGAAGGTACAATTCTAACTGCATACATATGTAGTTTTGCGTGCATTCTATAATTATTTTGTAGAAAATAAAGATCCTTGCAATAATTGCTAACGCTGCCCTTAACCATAATTTCGTGAAGGTTGTATGTATTCCCAGGAAGAAGTGGTAAGTCACCATTATAAAAATAGAAATAAAGAAGGGTGCAATGTCCAGCTGAAGGGTAGATAATATCAAAATGAATTTCATGTTACACGAGGGTGAAGGTAAATGAGTCCATACTTGCTAGCAGTTTGGTATTCTTAATTAAATTAAAACAATTTTTTTTTACGAAAGAAAAGATTTGGTTTTTAGTGGAAAGTCTTTGCTGGCAGAAAACCTCGAATTATCCACACTCGAAAGCCTTGTTGTGGCTGTAGACTAACTTTTTAAGGAGTCTGCTTGAGGTGGGGGTAATTACTACAATGTAATTACAAAATATTACAAAACCTTGATGGATATTGTTTGTAATGCTATGATGTTTGGTTTTTGGCGCCTTTTTTAAGGCTCAGCGTTTGAAGAATATTTCTCGTATTTGCATGTCTAAACAATCAGCGATATTTGACGAAATAAAAGCGCAATACTGTTATATGGCTTTTGTACTCCAACAAGGTCAAATATCTTGGAGTAATCCAAGCTCTGTTGGAACTCTCACTTCCATCACAGAATATAACAACTAAAGAAACGAACACTTTATAGGCCTCCCGTCACATAGGCGGCAGCACATTGGGGATCTCTTCAAAGATCACTCGATTTACACAATGATGGTAAGGCCCGTCATGACATATGCTTTTATTGTATGATGGACTAAAACCACGCAAAAGATCGCTATTTTAAAGCCTAAAAGATTACAGCGGCTTGCATGTCTGGGTATTTCCGGACCTGCCCAACAATTGTTGCAGAAGCAACAAAAGGACTAACACCTTTACACTTTACAAAGTAGCATTACACAAAAACCAAAGATTTAAGTCTTAGCGATGACCCGGACCCAAAGACCCTGCTCTCTGAAATACCGGAACTTGAAATGATCTGCACGGTAACAGACAGCCTTCAAAACAATGATGCTTTGATAAAGCATTCTCCACGTAGATTTCCAGCAGGGTTATCCACGCAGCCAAAATAGCATAAGGTGGTATACGAATGGTTCTAAAATGGAATTGGGAATCGGAGCTCGTATACAAGGACCAAACACAAACATAGTTATAGCAATGGGAAAAAATCCCAGTGTATTTTAGGCAGAGCTCCACACCATCCAAGAATCTGCGAATTGTATCTTCAACTCTGGAATCAAAGGCATAAACGTCCATATATTCACGGATAGTCTAACAACTATATTTGCCCTTAGCTCGCATATCTTTGACTCTAAATCAGTCATATACTGCTTTAAAACTATCCTTTGATGGTAATGAAAAGGCTGACGAACTGGCCAGAAAGTCAACACGATATCAAAAAATTAGTAGGTTCCATCACAGTTTAAGATATCACCCCAACAAAATGAAACTAATCGACTCTCTGGAGTGTCGACTTTGTCTTGAGCACATTTTATGTGAATATCCAGCGCTCAACGGGAGTAAGCGGAATATTTTCTTCAAGAAACAATTCGATGAATTCATCTACTGCTAGCGTTATCAACTTGATTCGGAGTTTAGAAAACCTACTAGCCTTTTTACAGTTCTGATAAAACGGCACAAAGGTCTTTTAGGTCAAAGTTCCAAACTTCCCAGAAATTAAATAGAAATAAAAAATTTCAAAGACAATTTTCCTAAAATGATATCAGAATGAAGCGGAACTTAATCTTCCTGACGGTGGGACATATGCATTTAAATAAATATCACGAAAAATATTAATTCGGGGATTTTAAGATTTGTAAGTCAGTGTTTGGTGTATTGTTGTTTTCTATTTAGCTTCTTCGACATCTCTCCCATATACCAAATATGCAAATATGTGCCTGAAAATCTGCTAGTTCGGCTCGATTATCGAAGCAAAAAGCTCCAAAGATTGCAGAAAATGGTAAAGATTTATGTCCCTTAATGATTTTTGACAGGAAATCAATGGTCATTTACACTTACCGATAATCCGTTGTGGAAGGACTGCTTCTGGAAACCTGTAAAGATCCGTGGAGAAGTAACTATCCAAATTACTCATTTACTCATTCTTTAAGATAGCAGGGGGAGTTATATCTCCACTCCTTTAGGTACTGGTCATAAATGACATTCTCAAAAAGCTTAATTCAATGGGCATTAGCGCCACGGCATACGCGGATGACGCGGTGATAATAATGCAGGGAAAATACTTAAACATTTTAAGTGAGATCATGGGGCGTGCCTTGAAGACGATCAGCGCTTGGGCATGCAGGTGTGGTCTCAATGTCAATCCCTCCAAAACGGAACTGGTTCTTTTTACCAGAAAGAACAAGATACCGCAAATCACACTGCCAAAACTGGGCGGAATGGATCTGTCCCTTTCGGACAGTGCGAAGTATCTTGGCGTGATTCTGGATAAGAAACTGAATTGGAATCTCAACATAGCGGAAAGAAATAAAAAGGCGGAAAGAAATAAAATGCTCTTTTCATATGTAAAAGAACTGTGGGAAAAATTTGCGGCCTTAAAACTGCTATGGTGTACTGGCTATATACGGTAGTGGTGAGACGAACGGCTGCCATAGTCATGACAGAAGCGCTCCGTATCACCTCTACAGCAGCATTGGACACCTTTCTACACCTAACATCGCTTGATTTACAGATAAAAAAAACTTGCTGCCAACAGTGCGATTCGACTCACTAATCTGGGTCTCTTCAAAAACAGTAGCTTCGGACACGGCACAATCCTGGAAGAGCTACTACCGGGCAATACTGTTAGAACGGATGGAATCCCTTCCTTAATCGATTTCGACATTCCGTATGATATACTATATCCGGAGAGGAAGGACTGGCAAGAAAACGCAGTGACAAGATCAAACGAAATTGCAGTTTTTACAGATGACTCGAAGACAGAGGAAGGAACAGGTTCCGGAATCTTCTCGGAGGACCCGGAACTAAGAGTCTCCATAAGGCTACCGGACACTAGCAGTGTCTTCCAATCAGAGGTTCTAGCTGTCCTCAGGGCGGCTGAGCCGATGCAGATGAGATCGGTATCCGGCAAAGATATCGCTATCTACACAGACAGCCAGGCCGCTCTTGAGGCAATGGAGTCAAACAGCGTTAACTCTGACACAGTCAGGGGCTGTCGGACAATGCTCAAAGCATTATGCGTTCAGAACACGGTGAGACTGTGCTGGGTGCCAGGGCACTGCGGTATAGAAGGAAATGAACAAGCAGACGAGCTTGCAAGAAGAGGAGGGCTGCTCGACAATAGTGAGGTTGCGAATGTCAAACCACCCCTCTGCACAGTAAGGGGCACTATCGAGGAGAAAATCATAAAGACCGCCAGCATAAGGTGGCTGAACCTGGAAGGACATAGGGTATCAAAGGCTCTATGGCCACTTCTCGACGGTAACAGATCTAGAAAGCTTATTAAGCTAAATAGGGATAAGCTTAGGATGTTAATAGGAATACTAACAGGACACTGCTGTCTACTGCTGAAGCACGCAAAGAGACTAAAACTAACAAATATGGACACTTGTAGATTCTGCAGGGATCTACAAGCGGTTGAGGATATAACACACATTTTATGTGAATGTGAGACAATATCGCGCAGCCGAAGGAAATTCTTGGGAAAATATTTCTTTGAAAAGTTAGAGGAAATAGACGGTACGGACTTCAAAGGCCTTCTTAGCTTCTGTAGAGAAATTGGGTGCTTTAACAGGGAAACAGTTTAGGTTTTCTGCTTTTTGGAGTTGGTTTTAACCCACAGGGGATCGCGATGGGCCCGATCAGGTGCCTTGTGTCTATGTCTTGTGGCACACCCTATTTTACCTAACCTAACATGTTTGATCGGTTGTTCTAGAGTTTTAGAAGAAAAAATAAAAGACTAGTGTCTCTAGTATCTTGCAGGAGTATAACATCAGAACATTAATCTGAACCCAATTTACTTCTCACTAGGAATCCAGACAAGATCTAGACAGTTCTTCACTGATAGGTTGATTTGTAAAGTCATTTGTAATGTTCCCTGCTGATATAAGAAAAATTGTATTCCTAACTCATACTAGACAGTATTTCACGCAATCTGCTAGCTTGGAGAGTGTCATTCAAGTTTTCCAATGCAGGCCTATTTCGGGATCTAACCAATGTATCTTTTTCTTGCAACTTGATCACTATGACCATAAAAAGACACCTGAATTCCTGTAGTCAATGAGAAGGAATAGCGACTTGAATATATGTTCTGCAAACTTATTTCCTTATGCAATGTCGCATTGCAAGCCTTTTCCTTGATTAATAAAATTGGCTACATCAGAAGGGTAATTCTCTAATAATTAAGCCATCTAATTGACAAAATTGGAGGTCAACTGTCTTTCAAGCTAAATCGACTTTTTCATATCAAAGCATCGTAGGTGGCGATGTTTTTTTTATAAATTTTTGCAGAAAAAACGCGTAAAGCTCGTGTTCATCTAAACTGAGGTAAATGCCACAATGACAATGCTGCCATTCAAAATTGAGAATTAAATAACATTCCAATCGCTGAGTGGGCGTTGAATTATATCACAAATGCGGATATTATTAATGATTGAATAGCAATAAGCGAAAAATGAAAATGAAAATAACAAATAATTATAACACCGCACTATATAGTATACTGGTACATACATAATCGAAGTCGCAATACTCGTAGACTCCCACGGATTTGCAATTCAAAATTAATTGTTGTTAATGCCGAAATTATTGAACTCTCGCGCATATTCATAAGTATGATCACCTCATGTGATTTCTCCTTTATGGTATGTGTATGTTCAAGGTACATATACTGACGAAAAGGTAAAAAAAACGAAAGTTAATTTTAGCTCATTAGACTCCACAGAGTCTATGGGCAGATACTTTTTCTCTTCTTCCAAATTTTTCTACTTAAAATGCAAATGTCCATTCATTTGTGGTTTGTAAATGAAAAACTTACATTTGTACTACTCATATTCGTAGATATGTTTTGGAAGGTGAATTGACTTTAGATTCTTCTATTGATTCTTTCTTATGTTAATCACAGATGGCCTAAATAAGTGTCATCATAATAATCGACCTTTAATAAGGCCGAAAATCTGAGAACGAGAAATGAATATGCAAATGAGTTACAGAATGTTGGGTTTTGAAACAAATGTAGAACAAACTCTTTAAATTTTAAATCCAAGAGATTAAAATTGGTCCAAGCGACAGGCGATTTATTACCCAAATTGAAAATTAAAGAAGATTCTCCATTTTAGACACAAATCTTGAATAAGTTTAAAGCTGAAAGGCGTAGGTAATTACTAGAAAGGGGTTATAAAGAGGTCAATCGAAAGGTTAGTGTTTTATTGCACAGGTACCATCTCGCTGATTTTATTAGGACTTGGACACCCACGAAGAGTGTTCCACATTTATTATCCGATGGAGAAGCTGAATTATATTTAACTTTCCCAAATGCGTTTTTTTTTTTTAGATTAAACACAAATTTTGTTCCATCCAGCAAGGTGAGCTACTCAATCTCCAAATATCTTACCAGTCTATTTCAACGTTGAAATAACATGATTTTGTAAGATCTTTGGTCAGATTTTTTTTATCCATAATCTGAATAAGAGCGTTCTTTGATTGATTACTATATAATTGGGATATACAGGCATATGTAACTATTATATATGTCTCTTAAACTGCACTGGGGGCCTTACCCCACTTCACATATTCGGAAAGCTTTAAGCAAAAGGTAGTAGGGTTGAGAGGATTATCACAGATGTCCATGAACATTTACTGCATAGTTTCCGACTAAATGTTAGATCTTGAGTTTGATGCTAGAATCGACATTCGAACTGATTGTTCTAGTAGCGCTTGTAATATGCCTGCAACCAATATATATGTATAAGGATTGATCAAATATAGCTTACGTTTTCGGAATATTTTCTAGAAACTTACATTAAAATGCTGTAAGACGTAGTGTAGTAATTCATTAAGGGCAGCAGTTATCTGAAGGCTCCATCAATAATATTGTTATGACTGATTCCGGGCAACTGCGGACCGAATCAAAATGCTTTCTGATTTAGAAAATGAAAAAAAAAACCGAAAATAAAAAAGAAAAACCTTCGCCCGAAGAAAACAAAAACAAAGAAACAAAAAAGCGGGATTTTCACAAAACGTTATAACTGCCCCGTTGACGACGATGATTTGGATAAGGGGAACATTCGTCGTTAGAATGATTCGCTGTTTAAAAAGTCACGAAATCAAAAAAAAAAAAAAAAAAAAAACTATCAGGTCGTATGTCTCGCATTTTTTCAAGATTTCACTGCACACCCAACCTACCGGAGTCTTAGTTTTTAATTCTTAAAAAAAAAACAACTTATCATTGCACTACACTATTGTTCTACACTATACTTAGCTTTTCTTGGCAGCGATAGGCCCCTTTCTGACACAGTTCCTTTTATTAAAATCCTCTCCGTCCTGCTACTCCTTCTCCTGTATCCTTCGGGCTTTCCTTTCACTTTCTTAATTTTCCTTTCCTTTTTTGTTCCATAAGAACTTGCGTTTTGAAACTACTCTACTTTTCTTAAAAAAAAAATATTGCCTTTCGCAATTCAAAGCAAAATTGGCACAAAAAAACTTAGTTGACCCTCGCTAATTGCTGGTTATCACCAAAGTGACTTACAATTCTTTTACATTCCACAAGCTCCCTGCAGACTCATACACACATTCATTTGGCGCTAGCGGACCTAACATCTGGGTTCCTAGCTACACAACTAGCAGGTTTTGCTAGTGTCTGCACCCGTATCCACCATATGCCTCACAATCATTCCAATATTCAGACGCACTCTAAACTCCCCAGTCTCGGAGTTCTCTCCCAATTTCAGTCATCACAGGGATCGCCATTCTTCACCCATAGGTCGCCTGCCTTTGCTAGCTCTCTAGATAACTACATCCACGTCAATAGTGGGACGTGGTGCTCTTGCTAGTAACCACATCAGTCTCAATTGGCTTTCGTTGGGGCGTAAGCTCCAACTTAAAGGACTGTCCGTCCTCGCCCATCAACGAGATTTTCAGACGAGTCATATGTCTCCCCTGCGGGCTGTGACAACGATGTTCCTGGTGGTCCTCCTGTCGCACCCTGGGCTCCTGGTTGGCGTGAGTCCGTGACCGAAAGATATGTAGAAGGGAAGAGTATAAACCTTGTTGCGGGATAATTCACTGTTTTAGAAGTACATTGTTACAAACCTCTTAACGAAAGTTCTCTATATTGAAATATAGTACAATCGGAATAATTTAGGCGAATGCAAGCAAATGAGTCAGAAGGATAGAAGATATCTTCTGACACATCTGAGGTAAAAAATGGTCTTTTCAACTGCCTTTCACATGAGCAAAACTCCAACTTGAAAGTAAGGTCATTTAAGAGTTGTCTGAAAACCTTCTGTACAGGACTGCCGTCTGGACCGATCTGGCTGTCTAAAACTAAGGCACAAATGTCATTTAACTGAAAAAGATTCCAAGTCTAATAGCATTACAAGGCAAGAGAGTGCTCAATTCTTTCAATTATGCAACCACAAATTATAAAATTACGTAACGCGTACCTAATTAATGAAACACCTTGCTTTTGAGCAATCAATTATTAGGGTATCTTCTGTGCATCTTATGTCTTTCCAGCAATTAATTAAAAGTCTTTTCATCTTATTATATTAGATATCGATGCTTGCTTAGATCAGTTGTGACATAAGCCATGTATCCGATGGATTGATGAAACTCATGAATTAATTATCGAATGCCAATAATACTGTATCGGGTTTGATACAAAGGAGGATTGATAGAAATACGGCATAATTTGCAGTCTCTTATTTCTGTGGCGCTCTCAGTAAACATCAGAATGATGACTTTTGGGTACATATTCACGGGGGTGGTGGATCGGTGCCATTGAATCTCATTATTAGGGATATGTGTTTCCAAACTAGGTATTTGCATCTACATTTGCCTAGAAAATGAAATCATTTGTAATCTATGTCTGCAGCATTTTTTTTTTTCACAGGACATTCCTTGATTTAACTTCCTATATAGAGTAATTGTTCTCAACTCTTTTAAAGTTGTATGAGTGACTTTTTGACTTTTAATTGTTTTCTAAACACCTCTGGTTTAACCTGCTGATCGTTTAGATCAGCATTTCGTTCATTTCGACGTTATCATGATGAAAATCATATATTTTGGTAAGCTGGTATCTCTACTCATAAACAGCAAGTATTTGAGTTCCTCAGCTCGAAAGAGCTCTAGTTCCTGTATGGCTTTGAGAAACTCAGTATTAAATTGAAAGAGGAAGAATGAGAGCAGATTAATGAACCAGTTGCATGTCAATAAGACACGGACTTTCCCGATGATACTCTAAGTCTTCTTTGTGCATTCTCCTACGATTTCCGTGCTAAAAATCACCTTCTACAACTAAAGCAACATTATCCGGTTATTCCCTTTACTTCAATTGATCCGGCAAAATTAATTTTTAATTTTCGATACGTCGTCTAAAGTGTAAATTGATTCTTCACCAGATTTCTTCCAGAATTTTAAAGTGTTTTTGTTAGTTTTTGAACCGTACGCCATCGATCTGATAACAAATCAATTATCTGAGATGTTTAGAATATTGGGAATCTGTTGCCTTTTAAAATTGTAACAGCCTTTTCATTATTGGATCCATGCTGGGATAGATTTTTAATACATCTACGATACCCAACTGACTTCCAGAAAACTGTAGCAGACATGCCCCATTTGGAATGGAGGAATTTCAGAGCCTTTTCACGATTTATTATTTAATAAACTACAAGTTTCTAAAACCGCTATAATTTTTTTTTCTATTTATCTATTTCAAAACAAAATCCGTTGTATCCCTGCATGTTTCGGGGATTTCATTACCCGCGATTCCGACTACGTTGAGAACAGTCTTACATTCTCAGATTAGCTTAGCGCTCGTGAAAAGGTTCGATAAGGCCTAACGCACACTTTGTTATTCATACAGAAGTAGATTCTTCGTTTTTGCCATCGATTCTTCGCAGTACATATAGTTCCTTGCCATTAGGGCTGCGTATATCTCCACTTTGAAGACATGTGCAAGTTCTCATGAAGAGAATTGTCATCTCTCAGAAAGAGACCAGCGTTATATTCGAAGTCAATTTTCGAGTGGTCCACGAGGACTCGACTTTATTCCTGCCTGGTTTAGATTCTAGTGATAATCCTTCCTGAGTTCAACTTAAATCTTTGTAGCAACAGAACGTAAAGGGAAGTTTTTATTGATGCACTTCTATTTTTAATATCCGAATTCAAGAAAACCTAAAGAGTAGAGGTAGGTTCTTAGTGTTCCAAAATCTCTATGAGGCTGCAGAATTGCGGTTGGTGATGGGTATTAGATATCGGATTAGTAGCACATTTCTACAGAATTCTATTCAATTAAGGCCCAAGCAACCAACACCCTTCTTCATTTGGTGGAAGTCAAAAATGAAAATAAAAAAGGCAAACAAATTGACAGACTTAATAGCCTGCAATATCATTACAAAGCATCACGTTCACTGTCATGTCATCAACATCAACTACTACCAGATGGCAACTCTATTATTTACCACCAACAGTTAACGTAATATAGAACCAATTACGAAAGTAGAACACAAACAAAAATACGAATATAAGCGAATGAAAGTAAAAACGGGGAAATCCATATACAGCGACGGAAAAAAAAAAGAATAAAAAATTAACTACCTACTTATTGCCAGTTTAATTTGTTGACATTTAAATTCTGACATTGGCATTGAGGAACAGCAACGAACAAAAATGAAGAGAAACGCAAATTTGAATTCAATTCAGCTGACACTCAGCTAATCAGCAATCGTGCAGTTTTATTGCATTCAATCGCCCATTAATCAAGTTGACAAATGCTCTACGTAACCAAGTAGCTTTAGGTCAGAGTTGGATTCGAACTTGGTCTTTTAATCATCTGCTTATTGAATTATTATGACGATAATTTCTATTTAACTCATTAAGTCACGTTTATGCATTGCGTAATCGATATCGATGACAGATGACAGATGAGATACGATTTTACCGAAAATTTAAATACTCATTCAGTTTGAATTGTTCAATTCGACATCGCCATCTGCGTTTGGTTTAACGATTTTCGTGTATTTACCAAGTTTGTCAACTGATGATGTCAGAAGGGTGAAAAACGACAAAAATGTAAATAAAAATGACAACCAAAAGAGATAGTACAAATAAATGAAATAGGAAAAAAAAAACGAATAATACGCGAACGAGTTACGAGTAGGAACACAATTCAATTGCTTTAGAGAACTTGTTTGTAGAGTATTTGTATCTGAAGTGCAAGTAATATATTTTTCTTTTTGGGTGTGTATATGTACTAATTAGCAGAGTAATGACTGTTTAAACATTCAAACAATTTGGTTGACTTAAGGCTTTTAACGTGTAGCAAAATAATTCAAATAAATGGATCAGCACTGTGCAACTTGAATTAAAATAAATCATATAATTTTAAGTGAATAGAATATAAGTTCATAGAGCGAATATCTATCCAAAAAACGGAGCTACTAGGGTCATATCAGTCAAGATCACGCAGATCACTAAAGCAAAAACTATTGCTACCATACCAAAAATATTGAAAAGGGCTATTCTTTTAGGAGTACTTTTTTCGGTGGGGATTTCATGGAAGATTGCGCATACTACATTGATCAGAAAGTTCCCGGATCAACATCTATTTCTATGTTTATTGGCAATTTATTCATTATTTCCTCTCGGCTGCTGAAACGCGTTCCCCGTAGTGGTTTTTTAACTCGATTGAACAGAAAGAAGTCACAGGGAGCCAAATTAGGTAAATTCGGTGACTCTTAGATGGTATTTTTCGTCAAAAAATTACGAATAATGATGGCACTGTGCGACGGTGCGTTATCATGGTGCAAAATCCAAGAGTTTTCTGCCCTTTTGATGAATGTGGGATCGGATTCAGCCTCGCAAATCATCTCTTTTGCGACGTCAACACGGTCTCTTTTTTGCATGAAATTGAGGTCTTTTGGCACCAAACCCAAATCATTAACCAAAATGTCTTGGACGGATCCATAGGCAATGTTCAAGTCCTCCGCTATCTCTCTGATGGTTAATTTGCGGTTATTGATCAACATTTCTGACTTCCTCTATGTTTTCGACGGTTTTCGATGTCGATGGTCTGCCGCTGCGTTCATCATCTTCGATTGACTCTCGCCCACTATTTATTTCTTTAGAGAATCGTTGCCGAAATACTTTTCCAACATTTCCAACGTTCGCGCACCATTAAATCCGTTATTAAACAAAATTTAATACAAGTTTGTTGTTGTAAATTGTAAAAACCCAACACACACACAGAGATAGATGTACTCTTGGCTACGTAACTTTTGCAAATGTCAAGCTATGACGTTAAGATTTAGAGGGAATATCAGCAACAGATGTACCAACTTATTTAACAGAACTCAAAATCGGAACAATGGGAGCGCCACACGGTGGTTATTCCGGGAACTTTCTGATCAAGGTAGTACGTCATGTCTCAGTTATATGATACTTTTGCTCAATATTGTTTGAGATTTAATCATGGAAAGACTTAGCTCGGCAGAGGGTCTACAAATTTCTCAGCTGTATTACAGAACCCACTGTTATGCGAGGAATGCGTTGCGCGCAGTTAGAGGAATTTATGATCCGAAAGCACAGTTCGCTATACCATCGAAAGTTCAAAACCATTTCCATTTCAGTTGTTTTACTCTTGAAAATATTCAAGAAGATCCACTACTTTCGACCAAAATTTGGATCAGCGATGAGATCTATTTATGTTTTAATGGCTACGCCCATAAGAAAAGCAAATGTATTTGGGGTGCGGAGCAACCTGAGGAGGTTCAAGAGCTTCCATTATATCCAGACAGAACAACGGTTTGATGTTGTTTATGGACTGTAGGTATCATCGATTCATATTTCTTCAAAGCTCAGGCCAGCCGTATTATGAATGGCGCCAGTTATCGAGCCATGATAACAAACTATTTGCTGTCTGTGGTTTTAACGACATTTTAGTTCCAACAAGATGGCGCCACTTGTCATACACCCTGTGAAAACACGACTTTATTGCGTAAAATATTCAGTGAAGAGTAACTTTTTTGGACCGGTGGGTTAAGTCCCAATTCTATATTGTAGATAAGCCGGCTACAATTCAAGAATTGAAGGCCAACCTTACTCGAGTCATGCTCGATTGCGTTATCGAAAATTGAAACTTCAAAACGAATCACATTTGACCCAGTTACAGCTAGAGTTCTAAACAAATGAGAGAATATCTAACACCAATTCCTGTAATTGTTTAATTTATCGACATCACCCGAAGGATTAAAGATTGATGATTTGAACATAGACTGTTCTCATAAGCCGTTAGTTTCAACCTACAGACAATATCATGAGTAGGACGTCATAAAGATTTTGGATAATTTAAATGCCTAAAACAGATAAGAGTCTATCTGGGAGTGCAACAAATCAGCACTGAAACTTTATAGCTATTAAGTAACATAGAATTGATCATAAAATTGCCAAAAATGACCTTCTTGGGTGGCAAAAGAAGCTTTCGAACCACTATCTACATATGTATGTGCAGTAAAAATATGGGTGCATTGTCTCATCTGCGTTTGATCCTCTACAGGTGAACAAGAATGAAGGTCACTAGGGAATTGATTGATGTCCAGAAGTTATGGATGGTTTTTTTATGAGAGATTTGGTTTTGAATTCACAATACTTTTTCAGGACTTTTGGAGAACGATTTTGGCTCAATTTGGTTTGTTATTTCACCACAAATAGAAATATGCCGAAGCATTGCTTACAAATTGAACAAACTTATTTCACAAATCATGATTTAGTTTTCGAAACTCATAATACACAATAATCCAACCTTTCAAACGTATACTCTGAAAATTCGCGGAGATGTCGTAGGGTTCTCATCAAAGGAGCTATTACTCCCATCTTGCACTGTAATTGGATCTGTAGTCATCCTTGTTATGGAAGTTTGTACGAGCTTACAAAAACTAGCTCTACAATTGATGCTGCTTAGCATCACGTACATTTTACTTCGCTAAATGGAACGAAAACAAAATTGCTCTCAATTACCCTTTTAACCACAAAGTTTTGTTCAGCGATTTAGAGAAAAACATCAACAAGCCATTTTTAAGTCAAGTGAAACGACATAGATCATGATTACTGATTGTGAAAATCTGTGGTTTGAAAAAGGCGGAACATCATGACACTCAGCGTCACTAGAATGAATTTATTGAAGGCAACATACTACGAGTTCATAATTTCGCGTAATAAGCCTTCGGATTACTTTCTGTGGGGATATGTGAAGTCTCTAGTCTACAACGATTAATCAGGGAAAGTAGATTTCGAAGCCAGCATTCGAAACGTACTTGGCGATAGGTTCAAATCAACCGAAAAAAACACTTATTCCAAAGGCTGTTTCTTTAGACTAAGAAGGCAACTGAATACTAAGAAATACAAAGGGACTCCATACAATACCCTCACTATTTCAGGCCTATTCAATGGCGCAGAAATGACAATGAAGACAATACGGAAGTCAGTTCGTGTCAAATAGACTACGGTATGCCTTTCAAATATGGTGATACAGATGACGACTTTATGTCATCTTTTTTACATATTGATGAAGGTTGTAACAAATTGTTTCCTTGCGTGCCCTACATTTAAGACTTATTTACAAAAGATTTATAGAATTTAAGACTTACATTCCAAAAGAATGCACTTAGTAATGTATGTAATGCATAAAGTATCAAGCCCTTCCACTTGCATAACCGCCACCAGAAAATTTTAAAACCGCAGCCAATGTTCAGAAGTTTTGATAGATGAATTAAGCCGGATACACACAGTAAACGATTTTTTCAACATCTCAAAGTACAAGTGATAAATGCCACGTCATACAGACAGCCGAAAAGAAACTAAGTGCCAGAATGATGTTAAGTGCTAATCCTGGCAATTTTGATGGTTTAAATGCCGAAAGTTCGCACGCTACAAGACACAGAGTCTGAATTCGTAATGAAGTTGGGCATCTCTATGAAAATTTCTCGAGAAAAAAAGCTTGTCATTACCGATATAGTGATGACCAAGACGTTCATAAGCACAGTCATGGTTGTGATCAAATTGCTCACAGAATGGGGGTGTTTCAGATAGTAAGTGTTGTTTTTTTTCTGTCAACTACACTAAGTCTAAGATGCACTAAATCTAAGATATTTCCTCTCTTTAGTAATACCGACAGTCCACATAATTTCATACGAAGATCCTTTGAACCATTCACGGTCCAAGGAAAGATTCCTTTGTACGTATAAAACAGTAAACTGTTAAATTATATATAAATTATAATACGAGGGCGGGTCAATAAGTCCGTGACTTTTGGTTTAAAACACAGATTTTTTGATAAAAAAATAATTTTATTTTTCAACGTAGTCTCCCTTGAGCTCTATACACTTTGTCCAACGCTTCTCCAATTTTTTTATCCCTTCCAAAAAAAATGATTTGTCGAGGTCCTCAAAATAGGCCTTTGTTTGCGAGATGACTTCATCATTGGAGTCAAATCTTTTTCCACCAAGCCATTTCTTCAGGTTTGGGAACAAGAAGTAGTCGCTCGGAGCCAAATCTGGAGAATAGGGTGGATGAGGGAGCAATTCATAGCCCAATTCATGGATTTTTGCCATGGCAACTGCACATGTGTTTGTGGTCGACTGTGAGCAAACGCGGCACCCATCTTGCGGAAAGCTTTCTCATGCCCAAGTGATCATTCAAAATTGAAACCACTGAGCCATGCGAGATCCCTACGGCTTCCATAATCTCTCGCACTTTCAATCTTCGGTCGGCCAACACCATATCGTGAATTTTTTCCATTGTTTCGGGTGTAGAGACCTCAACTGGGCGTCCAGGACGTTCGGCATCTTCAGTGCTTGTACGGCCACAACGAAATTCAGTAAACCACTTTTTTACCATTGAAATCGATGGTGCAGAGTCCCCATAGTATTTATCAAGCTTAGCCTTGGTCTTGGTAATGGTTTTTTTTTCGCAAGAAATAATGCTTAATAAGCACACGAAATTCACTTTTTTCCATTTTCTCCTCAAATTAGTGAGTAGTCTGATAAAAATAGCTGTCAAACACAAACTAACTGACGCAGCAAGTTTAAATTTTGACAGGAGTCAACTGACAGATGCCTGTTGACAGGAGCAGTGTTGCTGTTTCAGTAAAGAGGTCAGAAATTCAAAAAGTCACGGACTTATTGACTCGCCCTCGTAAACAGGCAACTGGATGCCGCTTATTCAAGTGCTATTAAAACTGTTTTCACTGAACACTTTTCGAAATCTTAAGGTGCATCCAGATCGAACGAAACATTGTTTAATTAATGCTTATGAAATGTTTTCAATTTATTTTAGAAACATTCTGTAAATGTTTCTGTCGATGTGATAGCATGCTTCATTATCAGAAAAAAAGGAATAAAAACAATAAAAATAAAAAAAGAGGAAGTTCAGGTTGTTTCATCATCATCTAAAAGACTTCATTAAACTGGATACTAGATACAGAAATTTTGCAACGTTGCCAAATGATAACTCTGAGTGGATCGATTCTAGAAAAAAATTCAAATCGACCATCACTATTGATCAACGCCCCGACTTTTGGCCACTGGTGATTCCTGCCACTCATTGATGTATTCATTTTAAATTTCAACACAAAGCACATATTTCAACATATTGCATTGAACTAGAAGTTTGCGAATTACCTACAAGCATAAATGACTAAGACAAGTACGAAATGTGTCAGAAATCGTATTTAAAATAATGACCGCAGTTTTCCATAATGAAGAAAACCGATGATGTTAACCCCTCAACCGCAGATTGCATTGCAAAATTTAAGCCAATTTAAATAATTTTGTAATAGCAAACATACTATATGGAAGGCATTGCTAAACTGAACAGATGTGGCAAACATACGAGTACTTTATGTCACCGAAAAAGTGCCCAGGAAAATCTGCTTCTGCTGCAACTTCTTCTCGAGTATGCTCGGCATTTTCTTACTACATAAGGTAATGACCTGGGCACGATGATTATACTTAAAAACTGAAATATAATTTAATTGAAGTCGACAACTTTTTCAGATCATTTTTTTTTAAAAACAAGTTACCCACTTAAATTAAATTCAATGGCAGAATTAAAGTAAATTAGGCATTCATGTACTTTTGAGAGAAAAATAATTGTTCGTTTCAATTGGAAAAGGTAGGGGCAAAACTAACCGATCATCTCATTCAGATTGAACTCACAAAGAACGTACCAAAATATTGCTCATAAGGTTTTAAACACGGACTTTTGGAAAAGAGTTTAGTTAGGCAAAGTAACTTCCGTTATGCGTTAGGTCTTAAACTAGTTAGAAATGGGTGTCCATAAAGCTACCAGGCACTGGTAGTGTCTTGCAATCAGAGTTTCTGGCTGTCCTCAGGGCGGCTGAGCTGATGCAGATGAGATCGGTATCCGATAGAGATATCGCTATCTACATCGACTACCAGGTCGCTCTTAAGGCAACGGACATCAGCTCTGATACAGTCAAGGACTCAAAGCATTATGCATTCAGAACCGAGTGACACTGTGCTGGGTGCCAAGACACTGCGGTATAGAGGGAAATTAACAAGCAGACGAGCTTGCAAGTAGAGGAGGGCTGCTCGACAAAAGTAAGGTTGCTAACTTCAAACCACCCCCTGCATAGTAAGAGGCACTATCGAGGCAAAGACCATAAAGACCGCCAACATAAGGTGGTCGAATCTGGAAGTACAGAGGATATCCAAGGCTCTACGGCCACTTCTCGATGGTAAAAGATCTATAAATCCTGACGGGACATTGTCTCCTGCTGAAACACGTAAAGAGACTCAAAATTACAGATAAGAATAATAATAAGCTCTCGAGGACACAACACACAAACTTTGTGAATGTGAGGCAATATCGCGTAGCCGAAGGAAATTCTTAGGAAAATATATCTTTGAAAACTTAGAGAAAATACGAGATAGCACAGATTTCAAAAGCCTTCTTGGGTGGTTTACCAGGAAGATTGTTTGGGTTTTTGCCACTTGAAGTTAAATTCAACTGGTCCCACAGGGATTGCGATGGGCTCGTTTTGGTGCCTAGCGGTGTCTCTTATGACATATCTGAAGAATGTGAAAAGCATACAGCCTTCTTACACCCTTTGGACAATTGCAGTATGTATTTAAACTCTTCTGTTTCCAAAATGTGGAGGCTGTTTTTAAAAATAAAGAGTGAGCCAACAGCAAGTGTGGAAGCTTTTATTAAATAATATACAAATTTATTAAAATTGAGATACAAATTTGTTAATTAATTAAATTTCTGTTTATGGCAATTATGACCATTATGGTTTCTGTTGCAAGCACCCATCCGAAGCTCAATTTCAGTTTGGATGTTATGTCTGACATTCAAATTGTCGCTGGGTTATTGGTATTAATCTTACTCTTCAAATAATCCCACAGAGAGAACTCTCAAGGTGTCGAATCGCATGACTTTGGATGGCAATCAACCTGTCCTCTAACCGAAATACGAAATACGAAATGCGATCTTCAAATTTCGTATGCAATAAATTGATTGATGGCTTGTATGTGCGGTAGTACCATCCTGTTGAAATCGGGGATCGTGCACACCCAATTCATTCAATTTTAGAAAAAAAATAGCCGGTCAACATGTTTCGGTAACGTTCTCCATTCAATATAACTGTGTCTCCAGCCTCATTTTCGAAAAAAGCGCGAGCCAATGATGTCGCCAACCCATAATCCGCACCATACAGTGATTTTTTTTTAAATGCATTGGTTTTTCGTGAATCTCTTGTGAATTTTCCGGTCCCCAGAAACGACAATATTGTTTTTTTTACGTACTCATCCATTCAAAAATGATCCAAAGTCTTTAATTGTTGTCTAATTTGGATTTTATAGACGTGGAAATATAGATCAACTTTTGAAATTAACCATAAAATGCTATAAGTGCGGCACAATTGTTGACTTCCACGCCGAATTGAGGTGCCAGGGTGGTTTTGAACACTTTCGGTCATAGTGGTGATGTTTTTACGTGTACTGATATGGAGTTTGACCCGATACAGAATCAGTTTCATCAAAACCCTTCATCACTGCACAAATTCCGGACTCACTGGGGCGATTATATTGATCAAAAAATTCACAAATTTTACTAAATGTTACTTTTACAGATAGCCCATTCTAGTACTAAGACTGAATAACAAAAATGCATTGTAGCGTGATAAACGACTCCATGACTAAAATTGTCAAATACGAGGGCGGGTCAATAAGTCCGTGACTTTTTGAATTTCTGACCTCTTTACTGAAACAGCAACACTGCTCCTGTCAACAGGCATCTGTCAGTTGACTCCTGTCAAAATTTAAACTTGCTGCGTCAGTTAGTTTGTGTTTGACAGCTATTTTTATCAGACTACTCACTAATTTGAGGAGAAAATGGATAAAAGTGAATTTCGTGTGCTTATTAAGTTATTTCTTGCGAAAAAAAACCATTACCGAGACCAAGGCTTAGCTTGATAAATACTATGGGGACTCTGCACCATCGATTTCAATGGTAAAAAAGTGGTTTACTGAATTTCGTTGTGGCCGTACAAGCACTGAAGATGCCGAACGTCCTGGACGCCCAGTTGAGGTCTCTACACCCGAAACAATCGAAAAAATTCACGATATGGTGTTGGCCGACCGAAGATTGAAAGTGCGAGAGATTGTGGAAGCCGTAGGGATCTCGCATGGCTCAGTGGTTTCCATTTTGAATGATCACTTGGGCATGAGAAAGCTTTCCGCAAGATGGGTGCCGCGTTTGCTCACAGTCGACCACAAACGCAATCGTGTAACAACTTCAAAGGAAGGTTTGGAGTTGTTTAATCGCAATATGGAGGAGTTTTTGCGCCGTTTTGTAACCGTGGACGAAACATGGATCCATCACAACACACCAGAGAACAAACAACAGTCAAAACAGTGGGTTTCTAAGGGTGAATCGGCGCCAAAGAAGGCCAAGGTGGGTTTGTCAGCCAATAAAGTTATGGCGACTGTTTTTTGGGATGCACGCGGGATAATCCACATTGACTACCTTCAAAAGGGAAGAACAATCAATGGGGAATATTATGCCAACTTATTGGACCGATTCAATGACGATTTGAAAAAAAAACGACCTCATTTGGCCAAGAAAAAAGTTCTTTTCCACCAAGACAATGCAAGGGTGCACACATGTGCAGTTGCCATGGCAAAAATCCATGAATTGGGCTATGAATTGCTCCCTCATCCACCCTATTCGCCAGATTTGGCTCCGAGCGACTACTTCTTGTTCCCAAACCTGAAAAAATGGCTTGGTGGAAAAAGATTTGACTCCAATGATGAAGTCATCTCGCAAACAAAGGCCTATTTTGAGGACCTCGACAAATCATTTTTTTTGGAAGGGATAAAAAATTGGAGAAGCGTTGGACAAAGTGTATAGAGCTTTTTATCAAAAAATCTGTGTTTTAATCCAAAAGTCACGGACTTATTGACCCGCCCTCGTATTGTATGACATCTGTCAAAAAGATTAACCACGGTGAATTCATGGGGTTTTCAATAAGTACTTGAAAACTTTTTTTTTAAAATAAAACGCAAACCATTTGAGATATTTGAAAAACTTTATTATCGGCTTGAAGTACAATCAAAACATTTATGAATGGAACTCGACTTCGTTTATATGGCCACCGCGGGCACGTTTGCAGCGGTCGATTCGTTGGACCCAATTTTCAACGACTCGGCCACACATTTCGGCCGAAAGGGCCGCTATTTCGCGTTCAATGTTAGCTCTAAGCTCTTCTAACGTTGTCGAATTGTTGGCATAAACCAATGACTTAACACGCTCACCATACTTACTCTTCAATAAATCGATTATAACGTGTGCTGCGTGAGCTGTGGCACCATCCTGTTGAAACCACATGACGTCCAAGTCGATATCTTCCAATTCGGGCCAAAAATAATCGGTGATCATGGCGCGATAACGCTGACCATTCACAGTAACGTGACGATCTATAGATCGTCGATGAAAAAATATGACTCAATAACGCCGCCGGCATGTAAACCGCACCAAACAGTGATTTTTTGTGATTCATGAAGCACATGTGGATTTTCACCCGACCAATAACGCATATTTTGCTTATTGACGAACCCATTGAGCCCAAAATGAGCTTCGTCACTGAAGATGATTTTGCGATGAAATTCACCATCTAGGCGCATTTTCCCCAGAACCCAATCGGAGAACGTATGTCGCTTCAAATAGTCCATCGGCTTCAATTCTTGAATCAGCTTGATCCTGTATGGGTGTTAACCAAGATCCTTACGCAAAATACGCCATAATGTGGTCTGAGCGATGTCCAATTCTTGAGAACGCCGTGGAATTGACTGATTTGGATCGTTTCAAACGGACGCCTGAACGGCAGCGATATTTTCGACACTTCGAACAACCTGTGGTCTCACTGACACGGCAACATTACACAACGAATAAGTATGTGGACTCAAATTTTTTCACTAAACTTGTTATTGCCTGTCTAATAGGCCGAAAATTACGACCGAAAATTGGATTTAACGCTCCTAAAGTTGCAGTCACAGACTCCGAATTTCGGTAGAAAATTTTTATAATTTGCAGACGTTGCTCGTTCGTGTTCTATACCATGATGAAAATGTTGAGTTTACTGAATAAATTGACAGTGACAGTTTGATGATTAATGAAAAAGTGCGTTCACAAAATAATTTCAAAGTTGTCACGTCCCTATTGGAAAACCCGTTATATATGTAGAGCTGATACTAAATCACCAATTGATAAATATTTCGATTGCAACTAAAAATTTCCAAATTCATATTGAGATTCTTCTAAAGGTGAAACTTGAAAACATAGCAACAAATAACAACAACTTCAACTGAGTTCGGATTAAGCTCACGGATCGTAACCTCATACTCGTACGTTATTAACTTCATATGTTGCATTCTAAGTTAGTGAAAACTAGAAAGAGTTTGAAAAATGTCCGGTGAAATTTGCAAATTCCACAAATTTCAAAATTCCCTTAAGCCCCTGAAAGTAAGAGCGAAATTTTGTAGATAGTCAAATTGCAAAATGCAACATTTGTGACCAGGAACTAGGTTAACGCTAAAAATCACCGGATAACGATTACATTCAAAACACAATCCATAGTACCTACACCAGTTGAATTCTAATTGTTCCGGTTCCGTCTTTATCTATTTTAAGCATACAAATAGCAAGCAAAGAACATTTCAAGAAATAATTTATAGATAGACTATCGCTTTTCAGATGTCTATTTTAGAAATCAAAATTCATCCAACTTGGCTCCTTCCATACACACTCGGTGGCAATTAAACGAATAAAACGAACGTGACAACAAAAAAAAACACCACCAAATGAACTTATTATCAAAATAAATCGTTTTTTACCAAAAAGAGAGAGAGAAAAGATTAGAAACGAAAGTCGATTAAATATTCAAGACGGCACTGAATCGAAAGTGACACTGAAAAATATTTCATCGGAAAGTGAATGGTTCACAACGGATTACAGATTGGCTGTATGTTATATGAATAGACCAAAAAAGAAGCTGGAGAAGAAATTTTCAAATCAGAAATCTTAAATACGATTGGAGAATTGAAAAGTGCATACGAACACACGATGAAAAATTAATTCGGATACTAATAGTCGCACAAAAATACCACATGTGTGTATATCTACTATATGAAATGAGCTAGTTTCAATAGTCACATACCATATTCCCGGACTATAAACATTTTCAAAGCATCACCTGCAGAGTTTCTGATATGTATAAGAAAACCTACATAAGACAACATAAACAATAGGCCTCTAAATGGCCCTCTGTATACTCGTATTTGGTCAGCAAATTCACTATGAATTTGAATAAACTAACTTAAGGTTTGACATTTATTATGGAGTTATGTAAAATTGTTGAAGATGGGCGGATAGTATCTTGCAGGTGTGGAAATGTAGAAACAGCGTTTTCCGTGGTTTGGGTCAATAAATTAGACTTCTCTAGAGATACCTGACTTAAATTGAATAATGTCTTGAATTCGTGTCGGTTTTCGTCTGTATGTACATTAATCATTTCTGTGTTAGAAGGAACTAATCCACAATCTGTCCCAAGCAAAGTGCCCATCGTAACGACCCGACCAGTGCATGACACAGCCCTCGTTTTCTAGATATTCATAGGTTCCTCAGAGGCCAATATTTTCTCAGCCCGGTAATTGGGTGCATTCATTAAATGCCTGAGGACAAAACATTTTCGAACAGTGTCCAATGTCGACCATATCGTGTGCATTTCTATAGCTTAAAGTCATTGAATGGAAAAATGGAAAAAAAATAATTGTGAGGCTGTAAGCGCGCTGATTGAATTTATCGATTACTAGCCAAGAAGGTAAAAAAACACCGACAAAAGCAAATGTAATTTTTCTGACCTCACAATCTTCTAGCGGGAATGCCAAAACTCTTGCTCTCCCACCGTTTGGAGTTGACACAAACTCGTAAGTCCCTACATCTGCGTAGAAAATAAAAAGGCGAACAACACAGGAAGCTGAGATTTTGGTCAGCAAAGGCCATTCATTTATTTAAAATATACGAGGGCGGGTCAATAAGTCCGTGACTTTTGGATTAAAACACAGATTTTTTGAGAAAAAAATAATTTTATTTTTCAACGTAGTCTCCCTTGAGCTTTATACACTTTGTCCAACGCTTCTCCAATTTTTTTATCCCTTCCAAAAAAAATGATTTGTCGAGGTCCTCAAAATAGGCCTTTGTTTGCGAGATGACTTCATCATTGGAGAATAGGGTGGATGAGGGAGCAATTCATAGCCCAATTCATGGATTTTTGCCATGGCAACTGCACATGTGTGCACCCTTGCATTGTCTTGGTGGAAAAGAACTTTTTTCTTGGCCAAATGAGGTCGTTTTTTTTTCAAATCGTCATTGAATCGGTCCAATAAGTTGGCATAATATTCCCCATTGATTGTTCTTCCCTTTTGAAGGTAGTCAATGTGGATTATCCCGCGTGCATCCCAAAAAACAGTCGCCATAACTTTATTGGCTGACAAACCCACCTTGGCCTTCTTTGGCGCCGATTCACCCTTAGAAACCCACTGTTTTGACTGTTGTTTGTTCTCTGGTGTGTTGTGATGGATCCATGTTTCGTCCACGGTTACAAAACGGCGCAAAAACTCCTCCATATTGCGATTAAACAACGCCAAACCTTCCTTTGAAGTTGTTACACGATTGCGTTTGTGGTCGACTGTGAGCAAACGCGGCACCCATCTTGCGGAAAGCTTTCTCATGCCCAAGTGATCATTCAAAATGGAAACCATTGAGCCATGCGAGATCCCTACGGCTTCCACAATCTCTCGCACTTTCAATCTTCGGTCGGCCAACACCATATCGTGAATTTTTTCGATTGTTTCGGGTGTAGAGACCTCAACTGGGCGTCCAGGACGTTCGGCATCTTCAGTGCTTGTACGGCCACAACGAAATTCAGTAAACCACTTTTTTACCATTGAAATCGATGGTGCAGAGTCCCCATAGTATTTATCAAGCTAAGCCTTGGTCTCGGTAATGGTTTTTTTTCGCAAGAAATAATGCTTAATAAGCACACGAAATTCACTTTTATCCATTTTCTCCTCAAATTAGTGAGTAGTCTGATAAAAATAGCTGTCAAACACAAACTTACTGACGCAGCAAGTTTAAATTTTGACAGGAGTCAACTGACAGATGCCTGTTGACAGGAGCAGTGTTGCTGTTTCAGTAAAGAGGTCAGAAATTCAAAAAGTCACGGACTTATTGACCCGCCCTCGTATAATTGTGCAAATTAAAGAGTTGCTCCATTTACTCCCTAATTGGCTTTTATTTTGCATTTACTGTCCAAATATTTCTTATTGATGCGTGGATGGATCACTATTAACCAGTCTTCTGAATCCTTGCTGTTGCACTGCAATCATTATTCCTAGAGGCTTTGTGCAATTCTTTAAGGTGAAGCGAACCTTATAACAAAACTTTTGAAGATCATTTCTGCATTAGTAACTTTCTGTGTCCTGGGTCGAGTACGTCTTTATTTCCTTCTTCTTCTTTCTGGAAAGTGGAAGGCTTGTTGACAATGATCCCAGATTCGATAAAATATTTTTTAAACCAAACTTCCTCACTTTAGCGATAAAAATGTTTGTGTTACGGTGGCTTCAAAAAAGTACAATTCACACACAATGTTGTAAACTTTCTTCTCTGAATTTTATTAAAAAAGGACATTATTTCCCAATATTGTTGTACGATTTTTGTGATTTCAACCACAAGTCGTCCTCTTAAACAACTTTTGGCAAGAACTACAAAAATGAGTTATGAAGATGAAATAGCTGGAAAGAATGAGGGCCACACGAAAAACATCCAAACGGCGTTGAAAAGAAAATTGCAAAATCGGGAGTGTATTACAAAACAGAAGACTGTTTCAAAGATACTAAGCTAAACTGAGTAGCCTGGTCAAAATCAGCCCGAAAATGTTACATTAAGAATTTAAGCAGACGACGATGAAGATAGGGATATTTAAAGAAAGCATTAAAGGTCTAGACTATTTTTGAATCTTATGTATAAGATGTATTTATAGTATGTCCAACACACGCAATTCTAACATTTTAAGCGAAAACCCATGAACCGATGTAAACATCATGGAATTGTAATCCTTTTGATTAAAGCTTTACCCACTTAATGTATTCTTGATTCCTCAGAGGGTTCTACCAAAAGTAGTTCTAGCCTTCTTGATCCTGTGCACTTTGCTTCCAGTCCGTCAAATCAAACTATGTGGTATCTGCCATCGTTTGATCCTTAACCAGTGTTTTGGACTTATACCAGCATTACGGAATTCGATAAATCGTTGACTTTAAGCATCGTATTGATATACTATTTTTATTTCTAAGAACACCAAAATAAATTAGACTTTTTGCTTATCAATCGCCTCCCGAGACCTAATAGAATTTCGAAGTTTAAAGTTTTAAAGAATATCATTCCGGTTGTCCTGGCCAAATCAAAATATCGAAGGTATGTGCAGGTTTATATTTATTCATTAAGTATTTAGTTTTTATAGCCATAGAGGTCGGAAAAAGAATTCATGGATTTCTCAGATGGCAAATGCGCAACAACGCCTGGGGCTAACCACTGAAGCGATCCAGGACCGAGCAGTATGTAGACGCGCTCTGCGGTCTGCGACATTAGCCAACCCCATAAGCGGAGCAGCAGCGATGCAGTTAAAATGGGGAACTCGTTACGCATAAGTTCGTATAACGAGAAAAGGGTTAATACAAGGATAAGAAAAAGAAGAAGCTATAGAGTTTGTCAGTTTATACGCCTGGGTTCAATTCCCAGACCATACACCCAAGATTAAAAATAAAATTGGTTCAAATTTTGGCCAAGACCAACAAGCCGATATTGAAGGTTTTCTCACGTTGCATTCTTTCACTGAGAAATGACAAAAGATACGGAAGTTTGGGCACTGTTTTGTCGCTGACTACCCGACCTAAACGTCTCCACTTGTTGTTTCGTGGTTAAGGGTGGCCAATTAGTCCTGAAAATTGTATCATATTTATGATAACTCGTATATCTTAGCCAGATCTCTATGATAATGTTTTGAATGTGGCCGCCAAAAGTAAGACTTATTGCTAGTGATAAGTAGAGTGCTGCAGCGTTATATTTTCGAACTTTTTTTTAAAGACCGAAACAGTTTTTTTTAATTGTAAGAAGACGAAATAGAATGATTTCAATCGTCTAAGATGATTTCAAGTGTAAATTATTACATCATCTTATATTGTTCTTGCCTTTCCATTTTCTAGCATGTTATTGCTTTTACTAAAGTACTATCCTCAATGGTTATAATATGTTCTACTGAAAATATTATCAATACGTGCTCTTTTAAAATCTCGTAGATAAACTTGATTACCCACCTTAATTTTGGTACTTTCCACCATACGAGTTCATAAACACCATGAAATATTTAATATAGAGCTTTCCCCTGAAAGTCTGGGCCCTTGAATTTAGCATTTTAGTTTATACTCCGATTTCATTTTCATAATTTCATCATAAACGTTGCTTCAAGGAGTTGAGTTAGAAAAGCCATCCAAGTAAACTTCAGCTTACTTACATGAAAACTGATGTTATATTTTGTATCAGACCGATAAGCTTCTCTCTGTTAGAGGTTAAGCAAATATTCTTTGAAACAGGAGTTTGGGAAAAACTTCCTCCCCTGGAACCAGCGGTGATCTGCATCTTATGTTAAAATAGTTCCCCTCTTCTCAATCCCATTTTTCAGAAGTTCTCAGATTAATAAAGTGGATAACTTACACTAAAGCTTATAACTTACACTAGGAAACAGTCCGTATGCCCAATAAAGAAGTTTTGGAACCGATTTTCTGCAATCGGATTCGATTTAAATTAGATCACATCCCAGAAAGTTCTTAGTATACGATATCATATGTTTTGACTGCTGACGCTACTTTTAGACTCAAATATATCCTCGCGCGGTACAAAGCAGCAGATGTCTTGAATAGGCTCAAGAATGCACCGAGGTAAATGAAACGAAAACACACAAGTTTATTCGATTCGGTCGAAAAGTGGCTATAGAAAGGTTTGACTTTGGACTACCAAGATAGCGGTGCATAAAACATTATTAATCATCCTCCAGTATAGCTCAATTTCAAGTTGTTGAAAACAAAAACAATGGGGCTGCACCTGGTTGTTTCGAGAAAAAAGATGCTTGGGACTCGCAAAATCTTTAAATTTCAAAATGCAGTAGAGGAAGACTCCTATATACGTAGAATGTGCAAGTCGAGAACGACCTCAATCAACTTGGCCAACAAATAAATAAGCAAAATTACAACAAGTTTGACTGAAGAGGCATGTGAGTTGTTGGATAGGTTCAATTTGGACTGTACCGCTACCCAAGAAAATCAACACCCCAATGGGAATTAGTATCTGAACTCAAAGAATAGTCCTTGAAATCTTTCCAAGGCACGGTATCAAAATAAAACTTGCGGCCTTAATCCCTATTTGGTTTACAAGTCATCATAACTTCTTCCATGGCAAGACGAAAGGCAACAACTTCGAACTTAGCCTTTTCTCAATTATTTTTCTGAAACTAACAGTTGTTTCTCTGTACAAAAAAACGCTGCCTTGGTCCTTGGGAAGGCCATTGATACAACTTTGGGTTGATTTAAGATAACCACACTTCTTAAGTAGTACAAAGGGACTTCACAAGCTGCTAGGTGCATGTTTTACATCCTGAATATGCATACTTTCAGGAAAATAAAGGTCTCTTCGGGTTATTTTCTTAAACATCAAAATTCAGAGATCAAAAATCCACATATTTAGAATCTCAAACCCCCCAACGCCTTGCCACAAATATATTAACCAGTGCCTATGAAAGCTCCTCTACGTTCACAGCGCAATATCGCCTTTATGCCTTACCCACGAGTATATATATACGTACTCGTATGTAGATATTATTCTTTGTAGAAGTAAGGCTTGGGAATTTGCCCAGCTCGAACTAATGGACAAATCCCAAAACATACGGATATTTTACGAGAAAATCAAACCACTGACAACTGGGCTTAAACTCGCAGTACAACGTCTAAAGAGTGGAGTAAGTTGTAGCTGTTTCGTTCCCCTGTTTATTA
The DNA here is from genome assembly GCA_928272305.1 of Volucella inflata. Taxonomy (NCBI): domain Eukaryota; kingdom Metazoa; phylum Arthropoda; class Insecta; order Diptera; family Syrphidae; genus Volucella; species Volucella inflata. The sequence goes on along the minus strand of OV743717.1, from coordinate 76,403,642 downwards.
TTCCACAGTTCTTTTCTAAATAGACTTCTTCAAATGGCCTAAGTACTATTTAATTTTTTACAACTTTTTCTTGCCGCAATCAACTAACAGGCACTTCCTTATGGAACACCATTAACAGCTTTAATAGGTTTCCAGTGAGCAAAACCTATCATTGCCAATCCAACAAATATCACAATCGTTCATAATAGTTTTTTGGATTTTAATTATGATTCCAGAAACCGTTACGATTTACTTTTAAACAATTTTGTATAATTTGGTATTCTGTAGCCCTATTATGTTTCTAGCTTCAGGATAGTTTCCAATATGCTCTCAATGCACTTGTCGAGAAACTGTTACATACATAAACTCTGTAAATATATTTGTTAATTTTATTCAATGTCCATTTGCACTTCAAGTACTTCACACAATTTTTTTCAAACCAATGAACTTTGGTTAACTCATCAATTAGAAAAGCAAGATCATCGGCAGTCCCATACGTAACATTTTTTTCTGGAATCCATCAAGACAATTCCATTTTGACTGTAATTACAGCACTCCAGCAAACCAACAGCACGTCAATAACAATCTGCTTTGTGACTTTCAAGACAATTAATCACCGTGATGATGCTGTCGATAACCTTTTTGCCAAAGAAAGCCACAACCAACAATTTTGACAGTAACCCCATCTACCTGCATACCGCATTGATTTCCGTCAGTAAAAGAAATAGACACTGGCATTTGAGTGTTCATATTTGTATACCCAAATGGAAGGCCACTTGTCATGGCCACGGACTAATCAATTTCTTCACACCACACCTAATGACATCTCCTTTCGAAATCCTTAATTGTTTAGCTAAGCATGGAAAGTGTGGTCAAGAGGCTTCCTGACCACACAGAGACCAAGTCAAAGCCAAGTGAACCATCTTTTGCAATTAGTTATAGAGTTGCACACTATTGCACCTGAAATTATATGTTTGGCGGCCATTGAGGTCGGTACGCCGCTACCCCTTTCCATGAAGCTTGTACTTGGACTTGGTCGGCTTGACTGAGCTGGTTGGGTTGGATGGGTTGTAGTTAGCTTCAAAGCCAGTGACACATGCAAGAAAGTGGCCACGGTCGATGCACTTGAAAGAAAGAAAATATCTATCCAAATGCTGGCACAACAACTAGACACACTGTTGTTATTGTATCTTTTTTTTATGTTTTTTTATGCAACAAATTCATTTGTTTCATTCGTTGCAAGAAGAAAGTGATTTTTTACACTTTTGTAGGTACAGCGTTTTCCAGTACTTCATCAATGTCTGTCTGTCTATCTGTCACTTTACAGTTAGTCCTATGTTTCAGTATTTTATTACATCTAAAAATGGTAAAAAACAAAAATGGAAAACTCAAACGGATCTGTGAATCCGAAGAGCAGATAGCGCGCATCACTATAGATGGACAATAAGATACCAGCAAAGATGGACATGACGACACTGTAGTAAATAAAAAAGAAACTAAAAATCAAGAAACGATCAACGGAAGTAGGTGTAGATTATGGCGTGAAATGGCCAAAAGGTATGTTTACCAGAATTACCCAGGTAGAGGAAATGAGTCACTTAGTAACTGGAGATTGAGTGAAGTAATCTCTTTAGAGTGGAATCAGTCTAAATGGGCGTTTTTTCATTGTTACGTCATACGAGTATGAGGTGAGTATCTGTGGATACTCGGTGTAATTCTACGCCCTGACAATTATTCATACCAAGATAAAAGTACGAGTACAAGTATGACACTTAGGTAAGAGCTGCTGATCTTAGCCACATGAAATGTAACTGACATTGATCCGTCCCGTCATGCTCGTTATTGTAATTCAAGATCATTTTTGTACGTATATGCGGCGCGAAACATTCTACATGTGGCACAAGTTAATCCAAAGATTTTTCTGCTTAATGCACAAGGGTCTCAGTATATAATATGAGTTTTTACCCTGGAAAAAATGTGCTAAAACTTGCAAGTCATGCCTGGTAACTGTTGCTTTTAAGAAAGAAAAGAAAATTGTTTGTTGTTGGACACTTCTGATCTCAAGTCCATTGTGATGTGGAACTAATGTTATGTGAAACCATTTTAATCCAGCTATGGTATTGATGCATGCCCAAGTATTCAACTCATTCTCCTTGACCCTCAAAATTTATTTTATGGGCATTATGTTAGTTTACGTGCAGCTTTGGTTAGAAGGCAGACACATATTGACCTAACTAAGTTTTCATCCTTCGACAATCATTGATTGGTTCTGGAGCAGACAGTGAGGAGTCGACTATCTTCTCTCGGCTCAAACTCTTACTGAAAATGTAATGTTTCTAAGGCAGTTACTGGGGCATTTTAATCGGCAATTTAGTCCGGAGATGTTTACCATCTTTACCGGCTTTAGATTTCACAATTGCAAGGAATAATTAATAAACATTCCACCTGTACCAGAGCTTACACCATGAAATTGTTAAGTACCTTCTGATCAAAAAGTACCCGGAATTCTTCAATGAAATTTATTCGCTTTAAAATAATCTCCATTGCAACACATATTCCAACGCTTCCTCCAATCTTCAAAACACTATTCATAGGCCGTACTTGGAACCGCCTTCAGATTCTTCTGCGAATTTTGCATTATCACCTCAATCGATTCAAAACGCTTTCCGCGAAGTGGTAACTTGAATCGCAGGAACAGGAAAAAGTCACAAGAAGCCATGTCAGGTGAATAAGGAGCTTGTGGAATGGTATGAACGTTATTTTTGATTAAATAGTCGCGTAGAAGATAAGATGTGTGAGCCATGGCGTTGTCGTGGAGAAGAAACCACGAGCTTTGTCTCCACAATTCTGGCCTTGTGCGACGTCATTATCCCTCAAACGCTTTAGTACGTTCACGAAATACTCCATATTTACCATCTGGCCTGGCAGAAAAAAATCGGAGAGGACACATACGGATAATCAAAGAAAACGGTCAACAAAGCCCTAAATTTGAATCGACTCAGTCGTGATTTTTTGAGTTTTGGCTCATTTGAGAAGCGCCATTCTGATGACTGTTGGTTAGTTTCGATTTTATATTCATAGACCGGTCTCTTGTCACTCATAATGATGCTATCGATAACATTGTGGCCCGAAGAAACCATTTCTTTAGCGGCATCAATGCGATGCTGTTTCTGCAAAAAATTCTGCACTCTGGGCGCAAGCCGCGCTAAAACTCGTCTCATGCCCAGAACATCGTGCATAATGCTCTGCACCGATCTGAATGGGCTACCAAGATCGAATTGTGTTACTCGACTACGTGGATGATTTTACGCAAGGACCTTGATCCAAAACCTTACAAAGCACAGCTCGTGCAATAACTGAAGTTGAACAACCTGCCACAGTGTCCAGTTTTCGGTGAATGGTTGAAAAGCTGAAGAAAGACCTGATTTTTTTTTTTTACCAAAATGCACGAGGTGGACATGGTCAACATGTGGTTCCAACAAGACGGCGCTACATGCCACACAGCATGCGAATTGATGGACCAATTGAGAAATGAGTTCGGCGAGCAATTTATCTCTCGTTTTGGGCCTGTAAAATGGCCATATAGATCGTGGAATTTGACGCCTTTAGACTATTTTTTAAACAGGGTACGTCAATTTCTCGTCTATGTCGATAAGCCAGCGTCCATTGCAGGCTTGGAAGACAAACTTACTTACTTATTATGCTGGCAACCCTTAGAGCGTCGAAGCCTGAACAACCGTGACCATCCATAACGTGCTGTTCTATTTTGAAATACCAAGCTGCCTTATATCCGCGATCGATTGATCTTTAAACCGGAGCAAGCCTCCAGTTTCTTCTCTAACCTGGTGGCTTGAATTCAAAAACCCCTATAGCTGGAGCATTATCGTCCTTTTGCTCGATGTGGCCGAGCCAATGCAATCGGCGGATTTTTGAATTCCGTACTATGTCCACATCTTTGTACAACTCATACAGTTCGCGGTTTTGTCTTTTTCTCCATACGCAATTCTCACAGACAGGTCCAAATATTCGACGAAGAATTTTTCTTTCAAAAGAGCGTAGGACTTTTTACACTGTCTTACTTATCATCCAACTTTCGGCTTCGTAAAGCAGGACTGGCAAGATTAACGCTAGGTAGAGCATGATTTCGACTGTTTGCGCTAGGAGTTTTGACCCAAGTTGTTTTGACAAACCGAAGTAGCAGGCCATCGAATTATATAGCTCAATGCGATGGATGCTATCATATGCGGCTTTGAAATTGATGAAGAGGTGGTGTGTGTCGACTTGGAACTACTTAATGTGAAAATTTGGTCAGATGTCAATTTGCCGGGCCGAAAGTCGCACTGTCTTTCCTTCTCAAGTAATCTTTGATATCCGTATAGTAAGATACCAGCCAATATGCACGAAAAAGTGGCTTAAAATTTGGATATACCACTTAAAACGTAATTTTGGTCAACATTTATAATATAAAATTTTAAAAGTCAATGGCAAGCATTGAATCACATTGCCATGCTTCCAATATGCTGGATGTATCTTGATGATTTTGGCAAATGGACTTTAGGTGAAATCTTCACACCTTGCCACATACTAGAGACATCCCATGAATTTCGATTAATATCTATACGATTCGGTTCCATTGCTTCGTACGATAGCATTTATTTTCGAAAACTCTATAAAGCAGAAGGCTTTCCCAAACTATTGGGGAAATACACCTGTTTCCACCAAAGAAATGCAGTCTCATGTGACCTCCTTAATTTACCACTGTCAGGAAAAGAACACTCCAGCTGGCTCGATCTTTTGCTAACTGCCGCCAGTTTCGCACGCTTTGTTAGCTGAGGTCCCCTTCCACTTGCGTGCGGCACCTGAGTCTCGGTCTTCCTCTAATCCGCTGTCCCTCGGGGGCAGATTCAAAGACTTTTCAGACCGGAGCGCTTATGCCCATCTGCTCTACATGACCCAGGCTTCTCATTCGTTGGGCCGTTAGTCTTCTGTAATGTCGCTGCACGCTGTACAGTCCATAGAGTTCGTCGTTGTATTTCATCCTCCACTTACCGCCAATGCAGACGGAACCGAAAATTTCCTCTTATAGCAACCAAGAGTACCCGGATCTATTTTTGATAATGTCTATGCCCTTTCGCCAGAGAAGGTTTGGGCTTATAAAGATCTTATAAGGGGCTGACTTTTGTTGTTTGAGAGAGGACTTTGCTAGCCAGTTGCCTTCTTAGCCCAAAGAAACATCGATTGGCAGGAGTAATTTTTTGTTCGATCTCAGTGTCATAGTTTGAATTGATAGCGGAGCCTAAGTAGACAAGTTTCTTAACTACCTCAAAGTTATACCTGTAGAAGGTGACGTTCTATCCAAGACGTCGGTGTTGAGTGTCCTTATGGCTACCCATTTTCATAGCTTTCATCTCAATACTTGCATAGGCGCCACTGGATGGAGCAGCAGAAAGAAATTGAAGATGGTAGATGGTAGTATTTGAAACACATTAAGATACGAGTAGGAATCACAAATCAAATGATCACCAATACCAAAACGATTAGTTAGGCAACTGAAAGGTAGTAGATATTGAGAATACGAAAGAGTGACTATTCATCAATAACCTATTATAATCGCACGTTAAATGCTCGCATCTGAAAGACTTTGATGGGTTCATGAGTAAACAGGATGCTATGCAGTAAAGTGAGGATGCGAAATTGTAAAAACTTGTCAAACTTAAATTATTGTATGTGTATAGACAATAGGAATATCTGATACGTGTTACTCAGTTTTCGTTGAGTGGCCCACCAAGTTGTGGTTAGTTAGTTAGTTAGTTATTGCTTTCCTTCATAAGCAAAAAAAGTAGTTGAGAAGTGATGAACTACTCGTAAGTAGGTAGTATCACTTAAGATACGAGTACCACAGATATCCTGGATTCCACATAGGAACTCATTTACTCATCCAAGCTCTGTGGTAGTTAGAACTATCCGCAAATACCTCTCGTTGGCATTCAAATTAAAATAGGAAAATTTCCGACTTTCTTTCTTACCATCCATTCCCACTGGCTTTAAATCAAAACAATAAACAAAGGAAGAAAGCTCTGAATTTTCACACTGGTGCAGTTATGATTGAGTAACATAACATAAGCCCCCATTGGGTTGTATGAGAGGACATTTATGATAAGATCTTAATCATAATGAATATGTTAATAACTCATAATATTACGTAGATTGTACGTAAGTACATACTGTGACAATTTAAATACACATTTCCTTATAACTTTCGAAGCATTACCGTGGAAACTCTTCATTTTTTTCTTTTACTCTTCCTCTGTCATCATAATTATCATCTCTTACTGTTTGTGTATGAAATTTTCTTTTCAAAAAGAACATGTTGCTCGTTTCATTACCCTGCAGAAGGAAATTACACTCATCTTAAAGACTCATGATCTCTGCGCCAGCTAGCATGTGTAATACACGATCTGACGTGGTGAAGTCATCTTGCCCATGAGACAATACAATACGACAATGCCAAGCGAGCTGTTCGACTATGTCAAACCTGGGAAAAAATCCATCCAATGTAGACTACATTGTCGACGAAAAAAAAAAAATCGAACAAACATGGTCTAATTATAATTGGTCGGGAACTGTTGTTTTCTTTTATTTGCAACAGATACAGATGAGAATATAGAAATAACTATGTATTGGTACCAATAGAAGAGCCAACAATGCTGTCGTTATTGGTTTCATAATGGTTTACAGACGGAGGCTTGTCCCCTTTATAATTTCCATTTATCTCTCAGATACGAGAATATACGAGTACATGATGGATGATGAATGGCAACGGTATTGTGGCTTTCAAGTAATTTATATACAAAATCGGTGTACAGTTTGTATACGCTGTACAATCGGCAAATTAGGCTCAGTATTTACCATATGGATAGATGAGAGAAGTTCAATACTAAACCACCACGCATGCGAGGAAAATTTTTCCTTTTACGGCAATGGGTGATGAATTAATAAATACAAATAAAAAGATGATACATCTTTTAAGATAGTATCACCCACTATTTGATGGCTTAACTAGTCGTTGCCCTAAAAGTAGATACTTCCGATCGTGAGATGAAAGTGTCACGATCGCCCACTTTGGCAATCTTAACCTAAAATATTTCGAGAATTCACTTTTGGAAACCCTATAAGGGGGAATATTAGTTGGATGTTGGATTGCTTAATTTTTAAAAGGTGATTCTCTATTTTCTTTTTCTTTTTTTTTTTTTTTTGTATGGTGCAAAAGTTGAAGGCGTTTTTGTCGCTATATTTCCACATGAGAACAAATCTAGAAAATTTATTTTACAATACTTTACTTTATCGATATTTTAACCTTTTTCCTATTTTTACATATATAATTTTAAAAGTAAAGCCTGCAAAAGGCTTTTATTTAATGTATCGATGTATATGACACCTTCAAAAATAAGATCAATTGTCAGAACAAGAGTAAGGTAAAAGGCGAAATTAAGGTAAGAACAATGGTAAAAGGACCAGAGTTGGGGCTATATCATATCATATTCCTTATTTTATGTTATAATTAAAGTGTGAGAAGGAATAAAGAAGTATTCCAGAGATTGTTAACGAATCAAATAGATCTTCCATTTTTAGAAGAATATGAATGTGATAACAATAACACCTATCTATTTCGTTGCCTTGGATACCCGCAGTTCGAAGGACAAGCAAATGAATTTATGGTGAGCCTTAAAACCATCTTATTTCATAAATTACCCTCTTCATGTGATTTAAAATCCAGTATGAAAAGATACCGAGTGATGAACACAAGTTAAACCCCAGATCGAAACTGTTTAAGGGTCTACGACCATAACGAACTAAGAGAAGCCAGCATATAATAAAGGAGTCGTGGATAGGTGGTCCTCTGCTACAGCGACAGTACATGTTATACAGTTTTACATATTGAGTGTCACTTTACACCGTAGCTTTTTGAGATCGAGATCAGGTTAGGTTAGAGTGGCTCCTGGAAAATCAACTCACTCAGGCTGTTGGTCCATTTTTATGCCACGTGGATCTGCGATTCCCCTATTTGGAGGAGCTTTTGACAAAGCATAGGGGATTGTATTGCTTAAATCGTTCTAGTCATTGTAGAAGAAGGCTTCTAGGTGGATTTTTCTTCTTTGAGAGAGAGCTGGACATGTACTCCTCGGCCATGCGGCTTCTGCGGAACTCTTTAGTAAACATGCCAAGCCTTCTTGCATGTTTATCTAGGAGGCAGTGCCCAGCCCAGTGATGAGAGCTATGATGGCGCTAAGATATTTTCTGTTTAGAAGGATCAAACTCTTAGAGCGATTCAGATCTAGTTTTGGCCAAATTTATTTGATCGCTAAACATGTCTATCCAACCGACCACCTAAGGCCTGTCCTTCTAATAGCATCCAGCTTAAATTCAGGTAGATTGGGCATATTATTTCCAATTTTGGCAAGTTCGTCGGCCTTCCAGTTCTCTGGAATATCTCTAAGTCCCGGCATTCAACAAATGTTGAACTGCTTTACCATCTTCATCGGCAGTCCAAAACTGTATTTGAATTAAAAGAACATGAGTCCATAGATTTGAGACTTAGTCTAAGAGACCAGAAGACCTATCCCCCAACAGTGGATGGCTTTGAAGAAAGCGTATACCAACTCATTACCACGACTTGATCGAAAGCAAGTATGCCTAATACCGTTTGTCCAATTTTTATCAAATGAGATGGGAACTGGTGTTAACGCCAGAGTATAGGCCGTAAATCAGGATCATATTCAGTGTTCCGGTGCAATCAATATTTCGACAGCAAAATTTATTGTTGTTTTTCTTTATGTTTACAACTTGTACTTTATCCTCTTGAGATCAATGAGAAAAACACATTCAATTCACTCATCGGCCAATGCCATCTTGCTAGAACCACATACTGACCGGATCAATGTCATCTATATTTTGAAGAGATTATCATTGATTGTTCCTCGATAATCTTGATTTATAACCGAAACGCGAGTTCTGGCCTTATTTTTGAAAGAATGCCAAGCTGCACCAATTAGTGTACTTTTGAAATGTTATTGAGTTTCATAAATTTCTTGTGAATATTCCTCCTACCAGAAATCGCAATAAACTCATTGAGCAAAAAGTGAGCGTAATCACTAGGTACGATCGAACTCCTGTCGCAAGCTGTGATTACGTGACTTGACTTCCTGCATCAGCTGGATCTTATAACAGTGAAGGCTGCTATGATTTCGAAAAAATTACCACATACTGGACAGATAAAAGCCAAACGTCCGCGAATTGGAAACCTAGTTTTGAAATAACTTGAATGAAACGTAAAAGATCTTCTGATGTCAGTCTATTCATTTGGATATATTAATCAATATTTACCAAAACGGTAAGACAAGCTGTCAAAAATTACAGCACAATTTTAAAATGATTGCTATTACTAGATTTATGAATAATAACACCCTTTACATGAGAAAATTGGGCGAAAATCGCAACCCAACCAACAAAAGTCTGCGCAACCTTGTGATATTAATGTAAGTGATAAAACACGATGAGCTATTAGAGTCAAACTTTATAAAGTAGAAGCATGTACAATAATAAAATCTGATGAAGTATACTGTGACCTGAAATAAGGCCCAATAAAATAAGGCTAAATATAAAATTGAAATTGAACTAACGCCCGTTTGACCTTATTTCCATTTCAAAGCGAAATAAAGCCAAATTTGGAATGGGAATGGAAATGAGATCAAATGCAACTAAATCACAGTTACTAAAAATTTGCAAAACAATAGAAGCCTCTCAATAATTGAAAATTGTAAGAATTTGCTTAAAGAAATCTAAGTTGTAGGCGCCTGCCTGACAATTGTTGACATACCCTTAACGGAGCGACGAAGTCACGTGAGCGGCTAAACCCTGCGAAGAAAAGGGTTAAATCATTTTAGCGAGCGAAGCGAGCCACCCACACCAGAAATCTGGTTCAATTCAAGTTTTAGGGTATGTGGCTTGGTTCGCTCGCTAACAGGATTCAATTTTTTTCCCCGCAGGGTTTGGCTCCGCTAAGGGTATGCCAACAACTGTCAGGCAGGTGCCTATAACTTGGATTTATCTGAGGAAATTCTTGCAATTCGCTCATTTCTATATCGATTTAAAAAAAACTTTGTATATACCAAGCCTCGCACCCGCACCTTACATTAAACAGTTGTGGTAAAATGGAGGTGGGCCCCATAAATAATTTTAGTTCAGATCTTGTATTCATTTGCGGCTGAAAGAAAAATGCCACACGTTTGTGACAAATTTTGGAACTTTGCCTATCCGTAAAGTGAAATAAGGGGAAACGGTCCTTATTTTGCTTTCAAAAGTGAAATAAAGCCGAATCGAAAAAAATAGCGGATTTGCCCGTATTTCGCCTTGGAAAACGAAATTATTTTGGCCTTATTTCGTTGGGCTTTATTTCACGTCACCGAAGTATACATATTACATCGTTTTGAATGCGAGATTCTTCGAATGATTTTTGTTCCCCTTTTCGTTGACGGGGTTAGGAAGAGAAGATATTACAGTGAACTCTACAAGCTATGCTGCGCCACTGGGCTGATAAAAAAAAGCGCATCAATTGACTGGAAAAGGAATGAAATACATATGTATGTATGTAGTGAGTGAATATTATCATTTCGACTCGCATACTGATGGAGATCTGGCCTTAGCTGGCACACATAAGTGCACTGAGATATCAACCATGAGAATAGCTTTAAGAACATAAGGAACCCAATGAAATGTTGCTCGATTCCAAAAAAAAACAAATATGTTGAACAAACGAAGATTGGACTTCAACGAAAAATTGTGTAACCCCATTCTAAAAAAATCAGTATTCAAATGTCTTACCCCACTTTGCTCTTAGTTGTATCTTTCTTACAATAAATTGAATGACTAGTAAACGACACAATAGTAAGTGAAAACATTGGGTTGTCATCTTAAGTTGCCATATTTGGCATTTTGTACAAAATCAATGAATATCTATTAATAAGTGATCATTTCTTAGTGAAACTTAATCATGCTTCCATCGCTACATCTTACAACTATTAAGCTAGTAACTGTCATACGTTTTATGTCTTATTTAAAAACATTTTAATATTCATGTTATTGCGCACTAAAACTAAATTAATTGTTTTGAAATTTCGTCTCGTTTCAGAAGTCATTAAAAAAAAAACGAAAATCCGCGATTCGGCAAAGCAAGAAGAACAACAATTTATAACCATATCTTGCCCCAGAGCTACATAAAAACGATTTATATTTCACCACGGTTCCAGCTACTCGAAGTTATTTCGCAGTAAAAATGCTCATAACTTGTGAATTTTATGAATCTGGCTGATTTCAACGAAAATATCCCCACCATATAGCAACGTATCTTAGAGTGCAACCACTACTCTCATACACCGGCATCAGGTGCAACTTTAAACTTCGGATCTAAAGGTACCGCGCCAGCACTAATGCAATAAACATCTGAAGTACGTCTGCAAACATAGACTTGGTTTTGGTTTACTTTGGCTAAGCGAGTAATTAAAACAGATTAAACATCATCAGGCCAAGTAACCATGTATAGGCCGAATTTCTATGAATCCACATGCCTGCGCTGCAGCGATATTGTCTATCAGGTTGACCGAGTGGGACCTCTGAAAGACTTTACCTTCTTCCATTCGGGCTGTTTTAAATGTGTCCACTGTGGGACGAAATTAACACTTAAGACGTACTTCAATAATCAGCATAAGCATGACGACAAGGAGGTGAGTTAAATATTTGCATATACTCGTACTCGTATCTGAGTGAATGAATAAGTAAATGAGTAAGTGAGTTAGTTCATGGGCTTTAGAGATGAATGTTAATTGTGTCGAATTATTTACTGCGCAAGTGGGAGGATCAGTTGTGTTGGTCGTATAAGCAGATGGCTTGGGTTCAAGCATTCCATTTCATTGAAATCAATTTGTACCAACTTTAGAGTGATGAGATAAACAGGTGGCTTAAGAAAGGAATGTGGTCTATAGCCTAGGTGTGATCTTGCTCAAAGAAGGAGCATGAAAGCGAAAGTGTCGTCTATAATTCATTTTTACAATTAAAGTTAACTTGATCATTAAGAGTAAACATTTGGACATGAAGAAGTACTCAAATGAGATTACTGACTCTATTATGTTTTTTATGGAAATAAAGTTCAAAATCGTTTATATGAAGCAGTTTGTTGACTTCTGTAGTTGGATTGTTAATTTTGAACACCAATGTCATGCTTTTGATTAAGGTCCCTCGTTTAGGTAAGATTGTAAAGGCTTTCATATTTCTTAAGCCCTTTTCATTTAAGGTCGAGCAACAAAACTACTTTTATATTTATCCCTTTCTCTGTTTTATAAAAGCCTTTCTTCAAATTGCTCCTCTCGATAACTTGGAGAAAACTATGGTTTGTTTTGTAACATATCTACTATATATACCCATTCTATTTAGTTTTGAAAGCGATGGCTATGGCGCGATAGTTAGCTCATTGGACTATCCCGCGGAGAGTCTGGGTTCGATTCCTGGCTAGGTCACCAACAATTTTTCAAATCGCCATCACTCTTTCGGCGGGCAATGGCAAACTCCCAAAAGTAAAAAATTGCCGACGAAAAAGCTTCTAAGGAGTGCCGTTCGGACTCGGCGATAAACCGTAGGCCCCGCTCAGATGTGATTAAAATGAAAGCATGAGCAACACAAATGAGTGTCAAGAAGCTAGGCCATGGCCCATACCGGGCTGCCAGCGCTACAGTGTTTTTGTTTGTTTGTTTGTTTATTTAGTTTTAAATGTCTGGTACAGTGCGATTTACCACTTTTGAATGTTGTGACCCTAAGATCGCGAAGAAGTTTTAGGTCGGCCTCGACTCAAACCAAGGATTGAGTGCGCTCAATACAAGTTTCGACTTTGATGTTGCTAATATTATACGGTTAGTAGTAGAGTAGGGGGATACCTTGAACTTAAGTTTTCACAACACACAGTCACGTTAAACATTGCCTTCATTTGTAGAAACTAAGGCAAAACATAACAACCTATGTATCTTTTCCCGCTTGAGGGACCGTCGGCTATATCAACATGTACGTTTTTACCTTGCTTACTTGCACGATAAGCCGGATTCTGTCTGCATCGATGGTACAACTCGTACAAATCGCATGCTTTCAATCAAACAGGAAGGGCTCTCCATTGATCCCAAAGATCTTCGATGAATTTTTGCCGATAAGAGAAACAAGTTATTGCACCGATACATTAAATTTGGTTCTGATTTTGACCAAAAAACTACCTCCAAACTTACATTCACTTCTCTCAAATTGCTGAATGTCAGCCAAATGCAATCCACCCTCATCTCACACCCTAACAAATTGCGTTTTCGATCCAATTTAATGACCCCGACCCTGAATACTTTTGATACCTAAACAACTGTTGTCAAATATCTCCGCCGTCAGTTGAAATTACTTCAGCACTTCACTGATTTTTCTCCAGGTCCTGAGGGAATGGCCGCAGTTGTCTTAAAAAAAATATGCCGTTATTCCGATATCATCTCCTCATTAGTGTTTTCAAACTATCTTTGTCTGAAGGGCTCTTTCTTCATCTCTAGAAAAGCGCTTTCATTACTCCCATTCACAAAAATCATCACAGTATTTGAAAGTTTTGTTTATGATACACTGTATTTTCAATGTCATTACTCGTCCGAATAATCACAGAACAACTCATGGTCTTAACGAGCCACTGTGTCGAATGCTAAGTGAAACAAAACGAATAGGTCAAGTGTTTAAGTTCAGTTTGAACCTAAATTAAAAATATCCCGTCCCTATAGTTTCTAAGTCATAGTTTCAACTTTAGTTTAGTAAAGATTAAAAACTTTATATGCTTGCATTAAGCATTCAATTAATTATCTGGACTTGACCCAGGCCTCAAGAAATAAATACAAAACAATGGACAACTAAGATAATAGCTTCAAAGGCTAATAATAGTTGAGTAGCAAACCTCCATCTCGCACAATTAAGAAACCGTATCATCAACCCTCTACTGTTATACGACTTAAAATCATGGACACTCTCTGCAGCAGATAAAGGCTATCATGACTGTTTTCAGCCATCTCGCTGTCATCTGGTCGACGAAGGGGGTGGTACAGCAAGAAACTGTTCCACCAATTTGGCACAAAGCTGGTCAAGATTGTGACAGTAAAAAGGAAAATATTCTAATATCCCCTAAGCCTACGAATGCAATTGCCGTATATTCAAGGAGGATCTAATGAATATTTGAGATGTTACTATTAATGGATCATTAAGCTTCAATTATCTTACAATGCATAAGCAAAGGCAGCTAACTTGTAATAGGAACGGTTGGGCAGCCTTATAATTTGACCACAGATTTGATTAAGAGACACTGTGTAAGGTAAGTTTTGTGTAGGCAGTTCAGAAAAGTAAAGTCGACGTTATGCTACGTCAGGTGGCACACCTATGGTATAAGGTAGCCTTGAACGGAAAGACTCCTAGTTTTGTTTTATTTTCTATTTTTCGTTAAAAGCAAGTCTAAAATCTCAGCTCATATAAATACAAGAAAGGACATATTTATACTGATCTCCAAATGAAATCAATGGTGGAAACAATCCCGAAACAAATGAGACCTTATCCGGGCTACTCTGACATATTTGGGGCTCAGGCCGGTGAGGATTTCCGATACTAATTCAGCGTTTTGTAAAAGAGACAGTGGCAGAAGAGCTCTCAATGGACCAACGGCAGCACTTACATCCCAGAACGAGTTACTGGTCTTCCAGGTTAGGGGTTGTACCGCCAAGGTAACTGTCTGGCCTTGAAAAAATTGAAAATTTCTAAAACATAAACAAGCCTCAGATACGGAAGGATCTACGTAAGCAAACGATTTAAGGACAAAGAAATTCGGATATGCACGTGGAGTGCTAGGTCCCTTAATAAGTCACGTGCAGCCGAACAACCAGCGGAGGCCGTAGACTGCTGCAAAGCAGACAATACTTATTTGGATGCGGATTTGCTGTTGGAGGCAGACTTAGACAAGAAGTCTTGAGTTTCCGGCATGTGAACGAGCGCCTTGTAGGAACCCGCATCAATGCGAAATTTGCCAACATTTGCCTGATATGCCCGCACGTCCCCATAGAGGAGAAAGGTGATGACACCAAACCTGGCTTCTATGAGCTCTGAGAACAAGACCTACGAGCAATGCCCTAGCTATGACATTCAAATTGTCCTTGGCGATTTTAATGCAAAGCTAGGAAAATAGTGTATCTTTAATAGCACTGTCGGAAGATATAGCCTGCACGACACCACCTCCGATAACAGAGTGAGGCTAATCGACTTTGCGGTGGAACGAAACATTGTTGTAGCTAGCACGCGGTTCCCCCATCTCGATATTCACAAAGGGACTTGGAGAACTCCTGATCAATCAACCGTCAACCAATTTGACCACATTACGATCGACGCAAGACACTCCTCCAGTATTATGGATGTCCGACCGTTCCGAGGAGCCAACATCGACTCGAACAACTACCTTCTTTTAACCAGGGTACGGTTGCGGATATCCCGAACAACGCCAAGACAAGCTAATATTTTGAGGAACTTCGCCGGTAGACGGCTATAATCGCAAGAGATCGCCAAATCCTTTTCCGATCGAGCCTTGAACCAGCATCAAGCATTGAAGACCATTGGCAACACTGCCACAAAACCATCAAAGGTGGCGCTTCTGATGTTCTGGGTTTTGCTCGACCACCATAACGAAACCCCTGGTTTGATGATGAATACCGACAAGCACATGTAGCTAAGGAAGATGCATACAAAGAAAAGACTAGAGCTGCCCACGAGCTCTATGAGCAGAAGGGGAGAGACAAACACCGGCTTCTCAGGAGAAAAAAGAAAGAGCATGAGCACCGCGCGGTCGAGGAAATTGAGAGACTCTACTCCAAAAATGAGATTGGGAAGTTTTACCTAAAGGTAAGAGCAAGCATGCCACGGACAGAAACTGCGAACCGAAGCCTATAGAGATGAACAAGGGAACATCGTAGTAGAGACGCAGTCGATGCTGAGAATCTGAAAAAATCATTTCTATGGACTGTATAACGGCGATGTTGAAGCAAATACCGCTATCAGGCAGAATTAGCCGTTCAACCTGGACGATGTTGCCCAACAGACCAACAATTCCGTTCACCCGACGTGGATGAAGTGAAGAAAGCAATATCTAGACTGATGTCCAACAAAACTATGTTCGTCTATAGAGACGAGCTATATAGAGCAATGTTTAGTTTGGGAGTCCCTGCCAATCACGTCTGTCTGTTCAGGATGACGATGGAGAATGCACGCTGTTCTATCAAGGTCGGTGAAAATTCAGACAACGACAACAGCGCTGAGATCAAATGAAGAATAACTCTTGTCAATCGCTGTTTCTTTAGGTTAAGAAGGCAATTGACTCTCTCTATATATAAGACCTTAATAATCCCAGTCCTGCTCTATGGCGCAGAGGGATAGACATTATCAAAAATGGATGAGAGTGCTCTTGAATGAGGAGAAACAACGACGAAATGTACGGGCTTTATAACGACATCGACCTAGAGAGAAGAGTAAAGATCGATAAACTAAGATAGATGGGTCATGGCAGATGGACACCAACGGTCCGGTCCGAAAATCTTCGAATCCGCCCCCGAGGGACAGCGCAGTAGAGGAAGATCGAGACTCACGTAGCGCACGCAAGTGGAAGGGGACCTCTGCCAACGTAGCGTGGGAAACTAAGGCAGCTAGCAAAAGATCGAGCTAGCTGGAGATGCTTGTTGATTGAGACCCAGGTCCACCCTGGACTGTAGCACCACTCAAAGTAAGTAAGTATTTATTCTGAAAAGACTAGAGCTACCTATTTTTGAATCCATCGTAGTGATTGCATCAAAAAGGTTGTGTAACAGTCGATGTAACACATATTCTCCCTTGTACTACTATCTTATATTTTTCCGTTACAGTTCCACAAAACTCTTTCTCGATAAACGGCCTGTTTCATTTTTGTGTTTTAATATCTTAAGAGCCAGTATTCTTCTCCAAAATCCTAACTTACGCAGTATCTCTGCTTCATTTCAACCTCAGGCTAAACATTCTGACATTAGTTTCTAGTTCTTTCTTCTGTCATGCTTTCGAATATATTATAATAAGTTAGATCGTGAAACGTTATTTCTGTGGCGTGCATAAAACGTAAAAACTAGCTCCTGTCATGCAAATGCGATGTTATAAATATAAGATACCCATTCACTTGGCGAAATTCTTGGCTTACCTATTCACTGCCTACCAACTAACAATTCACATCTCCACATAATATATTCCCACATTCTATTGTTGGACCCTTGCCTAAGGCACCAAATGAGCCCCTTAATGTGTCTAAAATCCATTCATGAAATTTAAAAACAAAAAATCAACTAAATCCGATTAAAAATACTTTTCACAAACGACCTTCTGAATTAGGCCATGTTAGACGGTGTGTATAGCCTGCAACAAGTCTGCCTCCCACTATTGCAGCCTAAGTCGAGCACAAACTCGTATTCATTGTCAGTGTATGGCTATTTTCAGAAAACGACGACGACTGAAATACATTACGTCACACCAAAACCGTACTTGGCCGTACGGGAAGAAATAAATTAAGAAACATCGAATAACGGCAGCACCACGAAAATCTAAAGATGGTTCGACTGACCGACAGTTGATCTGAAATAGACATATTACATATATCCGATAGTAAGCTAAACATCTTTCAAAAGCTAGCCCCAGAGTTTAGTAATTTGTGTTCTCATAAAGTAAGATCAGTTGCAATCGCTTAGATGAATTCGTGTAGAAGTATCTTGATAGTATCTAAGTGCCTATAACATCTGTATCTATGCACATCTATTGAAACAGTGGGGTCTGTATTTCTATGTCTTTCGCTGTCGTCATACCTCAACTGTTTTTTTCATTAGAGGCATCATGTAACGTGTATTTGTAAGCTAGTCAATGTGAGACCGAGCAGTACTCGCAACGACCATTCGAATGAAAGTGTGGGTTAGATACGAGTATGCAAGTGTTTATCTTGTACTACACGTAGGAAATTTTTTTTTCTTGTTAAATTATTTTTTTTTATATAATTATCATTCCAGGTATATTGCAGTTCACATGTACCAAAGAGTGGACCTGGTCATCTCGATCAAACATCCGTAGGCATAAGACAAGCGCTCAATGTACCGCGCACAAATAAATTCGTTAATGAACAAATCCGTGGCAATAGATTGGACAATGTTGATGGTAAGTGAAAAGTAAGAGTGTAGAAAAAATAATAATTAACACGAGTTTTGCAACGACAACGAGAAGGGAAAATTATTCGATTTAGCAGAATTTCACAATATTTTTCAAAGTCGGTTCATTTAATATTGAGTTTTGACACACCAACCAGAAGCTTAGAGATTTGAAGTGGTAAGGATGCGTTCTGTGTAAAGATAAAAAATGGAACCAAGATCATGTGAGCTACTAGTGTACAAGCGCCGGTTTTGAATATATAAAAATTATAACTTCTCACCTTTTGTCGTTTTCATATTAATTTTTCATTAATTAGGAAAATATCAGAAAATATAAATATTTTTGAAAACTTTCTGGGCAGTTCACTCTTCCAATCCTGGATTCAAAAAGCATTTTTTCAGTTATTCAAACCAACACGGCTCATTTATAAATGTAGGGTATATCAGTCTACTTATGCTTAGCAGTATCCCCCAATTGAGTTCAATGTTTATTCATTGTTCACTTGTTCCCTTTATTCTAGAACCAATAGAGAAAAACAAAAAAAAGACACTGTTGCGCTGGCAGCCCGGAATGGACCATGCTTCTTGACACTCATTTGTGTTGCTTATGTTGTCATTTTTTTGTCACATCAGAGCGGGGCCTACGGTTTATCGCCGAATCCGAACGGCACTCCTTAGAAGCTTTTTCATCGAAAATTTTACTTTTGGGAATTTGCCATTGCCCGCCGAAAGGGTGATGACGATTCGAAAAGTTGTTCGTGATGCCGGGGATCGAACCACGGACCCTCTGCGAGATAGTCCAATAAGCCAACCATCGCGCCATCGCCACCACCGAATAGAGACAACCCGAAAATATGCTTATGAAGTCTAAACTCATCTTAACGCCGAAGACGTTGGTACTGGTTACTTTCTGAAATTTTTCAGTATACCCACAATCCACTGTACTATCTTCCAATTCGAGTCTCAACCATGCATTAGATTTCCGCTTGACTCAACCTGAATTTAGTACCTGCATCGGATATGGCAGTCAAGTCAACAGTGATAATTTCTCTTACTTCAAACACGATGAATTTGAGAGTGTTTAGAGACTACAGCGCAACTTTCAGCGAGATATAATTTCCTGGTGCCACTCAGACAACCTAGTGAATTGCGTCGCTGGTGAACAGGCCACACTTATGGGTACTTATGTGAAGCCACGAATATCTATCGGGTTTTCCAATAAGGACTTGACAACTTTGAATTTAATTTGTGAACGCACTCTTTCACTAATCATCAAACTGTCACTGTCAATTTATTCAGTAAACTCAACATTTTCATCATGGTAAAGTACACGAACGAGCAACGTTTGCGAATTATAACAATTTTCTACCGGAATTCGGATTTGGTGACTGCAACTTTAAGAGCGTTAATTCCAATTTTCGGTCGTAATTTTCGCCCTAGTAGACAGGCAATAACAAGTTTAGTGCAAAAATTTGAGTCTAAATATTCGTTGTGTGATGTTGCCGTGTCAGTGAGACAACGGGTTGGTCGAAGTGTCGAAAATATCGCTGCCGTTCAGACGTCCGTAGCAAACGATCCAAATCAGCCAATTCCATGGCGTTCTCAAGAATTGGACATCGCTCAGACCACATTATGGCGTATTTTGCGTAAGGATCTTGGTTTACACCCATACAAGATCAAGCTGACTCAAGAATTGAAGCCGATGGACCATTTGAAGCGACATACGTTCTCCGATTGGGTTCTGGGGAAGATGCTCCAAGATGGTGAATTTCATCGCAAAATCATCTTCAGTGACGAAGCCCATTTTTGGCTGAATGGATTCGTCAATAAGCAAAATATGCGTTATTGGTCGGATGAAAATCCAGGGCTTCATGAATCACTACTTCATCCACAAAAAATAACTGTTTGGTGCGGTTTGCATGGCGGCGGCGTTATTGGGCCATATGATTTCATCGACGATCGTTAGATCGTCACGTTACTGTGAATGGTCAGCGTTATCGCGCCATGATCACCGATTATTTTTGGCCCGAATTAGAAGATATGGACTTGGACGTCATGTGGTTTCAACAGCATGGTGCCACAGGCCACACAGCACACGTTACAATCGATTAAGTATGGTGAGCGTGTTATCTCAAGAAATGGGCCAGTCGATTGGCGGACTCTTCTGTGGGGCTACATTAAGTCATTGGTTTATGCCAATAATTCGACGACGTTGGAAGAGCTCAGAGCCAACATTGAACGCAAAATAGCGGCAATAGCGGCCGAAATATGTGGCCGAGTCGTTGAAAATTTGGTCCAACGAATCGACCGCTGCAAACGTGCCCGCGGTGGCCATATGAACAAAGTCGAGTTCCATAAATAAATGTTTTGATTGTACTTCAAGCCGATAATAAAGTTTTTGAAATATCTCAAAAAAAAAAAATTAACAAGTTCTTATTGGAAAACCCATTATAATGCCAAACTAAAACAAACAACACTTTCAAGCGCTATCTTAGGACGGCGAAAAGTAAACGCATCACACTGAGACAACTGTGATAAAACGTACTGAAATTGGAGCCCATACTTCAACCTATACGATCCAGAGGGCTTATTAGCTTTAAGAAAAGAGATATTTCTAAACTCATATACGCAATCACAGGACACTATCCTTTTGGAAGACACAGACATAGTTAGAGTACTCCTCAGAAGCATTTCCTTAGGAGCTAGAGGTACAAAGAGGAAGAGGATTAAGTGACGCCCTTCCTCTGCGATTGCACTACTTTAGCACTTATCAGAATGCAACCTATGGACTGTGAGCATTCCCAAGATCTCAGTGATCTCTGCCCTATAAAAATCATCGACAAGATATCAAGAACTTAACACAGAGGATACGACTTCTACTAAAATGTCTGACCATGTGTTGAGTTGTTCTTTTAAGACAAATGTGAAAGAGAAAGAAAAAAAAGATATTTGGGCCCAGTGCTATTCAATACTTAATGAGGAAACAAAATATTTGTACAATTGAAGTTGTTGTTGTTTCTTGGAGCTTCTTGTCTCTGACTTTGGAGTTAGCATTCCAAGATGAAGTCTCTTTTATACACTCAGTATACGTAGATAGAAAGTTAAAGCAAGTATAAAAGCTGAGACCGACAGGATCTCCCTAAGATTTTCGTGTAGCGTGAGTATCTCAGCAGCTGGATACGTTGTTCTTTTAGTCTAAATGTATATTTTGGAATTTCTTGTTTGGACATAGTTTTGTATTAATTCTATAAATTTGATCATATACGGCATTGAAGTCAATGATAAGAAGTTGTTGATGTAAATTCCCAGGATTGGACTTCGTGTAAGAACTATATCTATCTCTCATATTCTGGACATCAAACAAAAGAGTATCTAAAGGCACACCTTTGGTGTTCACACAGAACGTTGAGTAGGGTCTTACACATGTAGCAGAGATATATCCAATAGCTCTGTCAAAACAAACAAGTCCTATTCTGTCGAGGGAACATAAAAAGTTTACAGTCAAGATATCGGCATAGTTTCGCGCAAAATACTTGGTTAATAATTCACAACAATACCATATTTCTAAAAGGCGTTAGATGTTATAAATTTGCGGTGCAAATCATAGGCAAACATGGCTTTCGTTTTTAAGGAAGAACAAATTATTTGTGGAATTAATCTAAGCCCGAGACTTATTATACTAAGTGGTGCCCAGGATGTTGACATCCACATTACACTGTCTGTTCCAAAGTCAGTAAGCCACAAGATTATACGGTTCTATAAAAAAGCTCCCGTACAATACTACATACCCTTGATATCATGGCGGAGCTTGTATACTTTATTTGTCCTATGAGTATGAAAACTTTGCCATATGATTTTTCCGAACTACTAGCCACACTAATGCCGTCATATTCTGCTCATAATTTGTTGTCATATGAGTCCATTTTACAAGTTTTCTAGCCGTATGCAAGTCATACAGTTTCTCACCGAAAATGACTATTTCTACGCGAAATCCTAGAGAAAACGGTGCTGGGTCGTTTTCGTACAGCACGAACGCTTGGAAACATATAGTATACAGTTGTTGTGTGACCACGATACGATCTTTCTGTATTCTACGTTAACCACTTTCAAATGTTCTGGTAAAGGATCGATCACATAAAAGGGCAAATAATTTCTTCAATTTTAAAATATGTTGTTAGCTGAACAATTTGTTTTTTGTAAACATGTGTTTAATGGCAACCTTGAGGTCTTACTATTGTTGTTTGCCTGACTTCAAACTCCTGTATGAAATCAATATCAATGCTTTCCCCACTGGGAAGTACCAACAGATTCCCCAAAGTATACTTCAAGTGGGGGATAATCCCGAATGATTTTCAGAATGACAGTTTACTGTTGTTAGTTGTTTGCTTCACCAACAGCCATCTTCAGCGCCCGACTATAGGACATAATCGGAAGAAAGCAGCGTGATTTCAGTAGCGCCTTTGGACGTATTGAGACGGGAGCGGCAAAAATTGGCTTAGTGGTCAATGGGACAAGACCAAGTATATGCTGTCAAGCAAAAAGGACACTCAACACCGACGTCTCAGATAGAACGTTTCCGTCGACAGATATAACTTTGAGGTAGTTAAGGACTTTGTCTACCTAGGCTCTGCTATAAATACAGACAACGACACCAGCGCTGAGATCAAGCGAAGAATAACTCTTGCCAACCGCTGTTTCTTTGGGCTTAAAAGGCAATTGAGTAGTAAAGTTCTCTTTTGAACAACAAAAGTTATCCTATGTAAGACCTTAATAATCCCAGTCCTGCTCAATGGCGGAGAGGCATGGACAAAATCAAAAACGGATGAAGGTACTCTTGGTTGCCTTAAGAGAAAAATTCTACGAGTGATCTTCGGTCCCGTCCGCATCGACGTCTTCAAATCCACCCCCGACAGCGCAGTAGAGGAAGACCGAGACTCAGGTGGCGCTCGCAAGTGTAAGGGGACCTCAACCAACTTAGCTTGCGAAACAAAAGATCGAGCTAGCTGGTGACGCTTGTTCACTGAGGCCCAGGTGCAGCCCGGATTGTAGCGCCACCTAAGAAAGTAAGTGCTTAACTTATTCATTCACCACAGCTAATTATTAATTTTTTTCCGACAGCCTTTGTGAGCAATACCTGCCACTTCGTTGTTAGTGAATTTTCTAAGAATTGAAATAGTCCTATTGTTTCAGAGCAAGATGTAGTTGGTATCCTCGCCTGTCGATTCTATGCACATCTTCCTTTTTTTTGCCGAGTCATCAAAAATAGTTAATCTGTAATTTAAAGCCGGAACGAACACCGCGCTGAGGTCTCAAAACGTACCGGAAACGTATGTTAGAATAATACAAGACATGTACGGAAACGTGAAAACTGCGGTTAAAAGCTCTGCTGGACTAACGAGAGAATTTCCAGTTAATGTCGGAGTGCATCAAGGAAGCGTACTTAGCCCTTTCCTCTTTAACGTAGTACTCGACTATCTTTTAAAAGACTGCATGCGCGAAGCAAATGTAACGCCAATTCTCTTCGCTGACGACGCAGTTATACTTAGCGATAACGTCGAAGATTTACAGAACGCCTTAGATTCATGGAGAAATGCGCTAGAGAGAAACGGGTTTAAAATAAGTCGTTCAAAGACGGAGCATTTGACGTGCCCATTTGCACATCCGTTGCGACCTGTTCCGGATATAATGTTAGACGGAATAGTTCTTCCGAAAAGAACTATCTTTAAGTACTTAGGATCAATCGTTAACATGGAAGCGAAATGTGACGACGACGTAAACCACAGAGTGAGTGTGGGATGGATGAAATGGCGGGAAAATTCGGGAATCTTTTGCGACCGAAAATTTTCACTTAAATTAAAGGGGAAACTCTACACCACGGTTGTTAGACCAGCTCTTATATACGGTGCACAGTGCTGGACAATGTACGAAGCGTTTAAAAACAAAATGACGGCAGCGGAAATGAAAATGTTAAGGATGTCTAGTGGAGTCACTAAACGCGATTGCATTAGATCTACGCGTATAAGAGGAAGTCTACATATAAAGAATTCGGTAACCGAACAGCTTGAGGCGAATAGAATAAGTTGGTATTGCCACGTTCAAAGAAGATCTGCGGAAAATCCGGTTAAAAAGGCACTATCAACTACGGTCACTCCAACTGTAAGAAAACGAGGTCGGAAAAAGAATTCCTGGGTTTCTCAGATGGCAAATGCGCAACAACGCCTGGGGTTAACCACTGAAGCGATCCAGGACCGAGCATTATGTAGACGTGTTCTGCGGTCTGCGACATTAGCCAACCCCATAAGCGGAGCAGCAGCGATGCAGTAAAAATGGGAAACTCGTTACGCATAAGTTCGTATAACGAGGAAAGGGTTAATAAAAGGATACGAAGAAGAAAGCCGGAACGAACACCAGCATCGCCCTTTAATTGCTTTGATAAAGTTCCTCCTTTTCACAGTCGTATTCCGAACCCGTGTCATCAGATTTTCGCCTTTTAAGAAAAGGCTCTGGCTTTCAAAGACTAGTACGACTACTTATCCGCAAAACCAATTTTTAGGCACCACTGACTGCAAGGACCTTGTATCATTTGCAGTTAATTCGCGTCTTATTTGTCCAATTCGTTGGACCCTCCAATTGGCATTCGAACCCAAACACTTTTTCTACACCAGTAAAGAAACTTTCGCTAGTGGTCCGAAACAATGTTGGTATATACTCGTATGTATAGTACAATACAAGAATACAATACAATAAGAATACTAGAAGTCTGATCTCCGTATATCAAGGCATGCTCTAACCTGGTACTAATAGCTACCATGTTTCAGACCACTTCTCGGTGGACTATTCTCATTCCATTTTTAGAGGATAAATCAAGAAAACTTTTCGATATCTCACCTGCTAACGATGTAGCTTAAGAAATCACTTTATCGAATTCAAAATATTTTATTTTTAGTGTCTCATAGATTGATTGATTGAATATTGAAGTGGCAAGTACTTAAGCCTTATAAAGTTAATAGCTCTCCGAACCTATTTCGGTGGAATTACCATTTTAAATGTAAAATACATTTTTACAACATTTTCGAATCAGTTAGCGTATTTACTTTCTGATGTAATAAACGCTCCTCAGTTTTATCCAATTTAGAATGTCATATAAGCATGACAATCGACTAACAAGCTTCCGTAAATGGATCGAACATAAGTGAATTTAAAGCTAATACACATATATCTCTAACCGTTACAACCAGTAATTAATTAAATATTTCCAACCTCTTTTTTCTTGAATGAAATTTCCATTTTTGTTTTCTCATCGAATAGGTGTTAGCTCCCGCCAATCAACGCCCAATGGTTATGGCAGCCGTGAAGTAAGTTCGCCCTCACAAAACGACTCGGACTACAAGTATGGACGCTTCGATGCTAGTGCGTTACATATTGCTCACGCACTCAAGCAGACCGAAATTCAAAAGGCCTACAATAAAAGACGTGAAAAGCCAATCGATTTCTATCTGGTAAGTAATCTCATATCATATACTCGTATGTATATATTATTCATGTTTTAGCATCCTTGGGAATAAATCTATCTATGTAGATACTTTTCTATTCATCGGTTCCATTCAAAAACTGATGATAGATATGGAGGTAGGGAGACTAAAGGAAGTCAAAGTTAGTTTTGTTACCCGTAGTTGCGTGATAACTTTCTTTCAAGCTCACTGATCGCATGCTGATTAAAATGAAAGAAGACTTTGGCTACGAATACGAGTTTGAGTTTATAATTGAGTAATTAAAGTATCTAGATATTATTCAGGGCATAACATGTGAAGCAGATGGTCGTACATTCCTCTTGCCAACCAGCGAGAGTAAAGCTTTTGTGTTAGATTAAGATAGCCATACTCAAGCACATCGTTACATACAACTATACGTACGAGTACGTATTTGTATCTCTAGGGCGAAATTTCCCAAAAGGTCGTTAACCACAAAACACAGATTCGAATAGATTGCGAAAGTACTCGTACTCGTACTCGTACTCGTACTCGCACTCATATCCATGTATCAGCGGATGCTTGAAATTCTTCTCTTAGATGTTCAGGTACGAGTGCCTAGATATATATACATAAGTACATATATTCCATTCACTGCTACTGAATGCATTTCAAAAGCCCAGCAGCACAAACGCGAAATTTGAATGGAAAACCGCTCGTTGAATGATGGCTGAATGACTACGTTTGTGTGACTTTGTTGTATTCGTATTTGGTTCGCCGGGATGGAAGTCATTTTTGAAATTCAAATTTTATTGACGGTTTTTGCATTTAAATGTGACACGATGTAGGCGGCTACATAGAAGGCAGCAACACGCATAGTTACGAATAGCTTTGAGCTACAAACAATTTTGTCGATTTTAATCCCACAGATTACCTAGAAACAGCGGGACGTTGGGGCACGGTGGGGGTAGTCTGTCGAATGTAGGTACTTTCCCTCACCAAACTCAACACGGTGTGTCGACCACAGTTCATGGTCAAGTATATGAAATTCGTGAAAACAATTTGGCACTGACTCACAGTAAGTGAGATACATCGAACCGAACGAGAAATGTGAGAAGTGCAGTTTTCACTGGATTAGTATCGATTGCACGTAAATGATTGACGTCTACAGTGACACCGAAAATGGGCACGGTCTCGACAGTTTGTTTTGCCATAGAAAGCAGTGATAGTACCGGGATAGCACTTGAAGTCACGTGTATTATGAAGAACCTCTTTGCAAACGTGAGTGTTTAACATGACAATGCATTTTAAGTACTTATGCTTACGTACCTATTCGTGTGACACAGCATGCCATGCATGCCAGGGTGTGGCTCGAATTTTGTCAACACGCTAGAGGAAAGCTATTTCAAATATCAGGTCAAGAGTAATATCAGTACTGGTTGTGGAATTCAGGTGAATAAAGTTCTTTATATTTCGATAGATAACTAGCCAGGAATGAAAGCTTTGACAGGGATCTCTGAGGAAGCATATTTTTGTAATTTTGTTCAGAAAATATTTCCCTGTTGCGTCTCTGAGAAATCCCCGACGAGGCCTACAAGTTCGATAGTGCAATTATAATTTGTAATTTCACACAAGCCATGTCCTGTCTTATGTAAAGGATTTTTCAATAAAATCATAGCAATTGTGTATATGAATAAAACACAGAATAATTGACATGTCGGTTTTAAATTTATTCCAGGGCTAGTCCAAACGTTATATGGAGTTCGATCTGTTTGTATGACCCCTGTGAGCATGTTTGCTGGTTTCTATTCTTTGGAGCCAATTTTCCACCACTCTTCCACACATATTGGTCGGGACTTTGGCTATTTCACATTCGATATTATTTTAGACCTCCTCTAACGTCGTCGGCTTGTTGCCAAACCCTAACGACATAACGTAGTCCATAAAAAGGAATCCAACGGTGTTAAATCGCATGAACGAAGTGGTCATTCGACAGGACTATTGCTCGAGACTTTCCCTTCAATAGATCAATTGGTTGACCAGCTGTGTAGTATGTGGCACCATCTTGTTGATCAAAAAAAGTTTTCACAACAGTACAATAGCGAACTCCGAACTCCATTGACCGTACCATGGTGATTATTTTTATCGAGGTAAAAAAATAAGGTACACCACACGGTCACTTTTTGTGGATGCAGACTCTATTGCATGAAGCACACATAGGTGTCTTTCAGACCAATTACGATTATTTTGCTCTTTAATAAAGCCATTAAGCCAAAAATGAGCTTCTCGCTGAAGATAATTTTCGAGGAAATTTAGGATTTCTTCCAACTTTTGCAAGTCCCAATCGGATATGTTTCGGCACTTCGAGGCTTCAATTCATGAATACTATAAGTTCGACCTTGTAAGGGTGTATGCCAATATCCTTAAACAAAAATTTGCCCAAATGTGGTCTGAGAGATTCCCAACTCCTGTGACCGGTGCGGAATCTACTGATTTGGCTCATTTTGAACTGAAGCACTTACGGCTGCAATAGGGAATATGTTGACTTCATTTATCAACTATAGCACGCAAAGCCTGCCTGGTTGGACATTTATTATTACCGAAAATTGGAATTCTATTAAAATTGCCACCATTGACTCAATACGTTTTAATAATTTCCAAACATTACTCGCACGTAAACTTTACCATGAAAAAAGGAAACTTTCACTGATGTTGACAGACCATAAAAATATGTTTAAGGTTGCATTTGTATTAAATACAAAATTGTTATGTACATATTAAAAAATCCTTTACGAGTATGTACCACTATCACTTGTCGAACAGCAATAAGCAAGTGGAACTCTTCCTATAATTTTAGATAAGATATCATAATCGATGTAACGGCGAAGCTAAAATATAATAAATCTCTCACAGTTATAGCTAGCTAGCTTTCTATAATGATGCCCTGTCCGTCCGTGTTTATTTTTCCAAGATCTCTCTCACACTGCGATGGTAAATGGTAGATTTCGGTCTTAACCAGTCTTAGACCGCAATGGGAGAACAGATGTGAAGCATCCGGTTTGTTTTTCTTAATCTCCAGTGTTCAGAGTTCTTGTCACTCTGATGGGTCTTTACATCCTAACATATGCTTCTGTAGTATGGTGGACTAAAACTTAAAAAAGTGCAATGTTTAGCATGCCTGGGTATATCCGTAGCCTTTCGGACCTGCCCAACAGCGGCTATAGAAGCAATAATAGGACCTAACACCCCTACACTTGCACATCAGCAAAGTGGTTCTACGCAGCTCAACTAGTCTGGCACAAGCCAAAGAGCTGGATGTCCATGTACATCCGGACCTTAAGATCCTACTCTCTGACGTTACAAAACTAGACATAATATGCGCGGTCACATACCGCCTTCAAAAGACTTTATGCTTCAACAAAGGTTTCTTCACGGATATTTCGAGCAAAAAGGCAAGGGTTAGTAAACACCCGCCAAATAGTGGAATACAGTGGTATACGGATGGTTCTAAAATGGAAACGAGAGTGGGAGCTGGAATACATGGATCGAACACAAACATATCAATTGCCATGAGCAAGAGTCATAGTGTATTCCAAGCTGAAATACACGCCATTTAAGAATGCGCCAATCTGATTCTCAACTTTGGTATTAAAGGTGCAAACATCCATATATTCACGGTCAGTGAAGCAGCTATAAATGCCCTTAGCTCGCACGTTATTGACTCCAAATCAGTCATGCACTGCTTCAATACTTTCCAGAAACAAAGCTCAAGAAACAAGACCAAATCATGGTGGGTTCCTGGGCATGAGGGCATTGATGGAAACGAAACGGCAGATAAACTGGCCAGGAAAGGTTCAGAAATCCCCTTCAACGGACGTTACCCTTCTGCTGCACATCGAAAACAGCAGTAAATTTAGCCATTAAGCGCTGGGGCCACTCAAAATGCATCTCATACTGGGAGAGACTCCAGGGTTAAAGCAGGCCAAACGAGCCATCCTACCCTTTAATAAAAGTGCCGACAGAAATCTGAATCTAAATCGGAATGATATCAGAAACCTAGTAGGATACTTTACAGGACACAACACTTAAAGATATCACCTCAGCAAAATAGGATTTGGTGACTCCTCAATTGAATCAGGCGGTACACCTTCCTCAGAGAACAACTCGACATCTCTGAAATAAGGAACTCCCCTGCTGGTAGAGTTGTTAACTTCATTCGGAAGGTAGAAACCCTACTAGCTAAATTTTCTTTCTGACTCCTCCAGCACAAAAGATCTTTTTAGTTAGTTGAGAATTTAAGTATTTAGCATGGCAGCGAAATATTGTCTTCATCTTCTGAGTTGGTCACCAGAGAAGTCTAGCTCCAACCTTTCCTATTTCCTTCGAGCCTTGAAATGTCACTTTACTATGACTTGATAGCCACTTCAATACTTGGAAGTTAAGGAAGATTATTTTGATATGTCGTAAACAACTTCTTTCTTCTTGATGCGATATTGGAACTCATCTGTAATTTGGTTACAATCTTAGCTTTAAGCGCATAAATTCTTCGATCTGCTTCCAGAATTCTTCATATAAATGATATGTGCTCTCAAAACAAAAGCTATCACGTACACTTCCAATTGAATATGTAGAGTAGAGTAAAAAAGCATCTTTGTGAGTAAGTGAAGTTCGTCATTACTCACACTGTCGACAAATTCTCTCAGTCTTTGTCGAGAAGAGTCGTTGCGTTGCAGAAATGCAGTTCAGTTCTAAGGCGCAAACTACTTGGTAGATAAATGCACCAATCGAAAATGACTTCTGTGGTTTTGAACAAAATCTGAGAACACTTTAGTTCCAACACAACGAGGCCTAAGCAATGTTTGACGTGTTTCTTAGTGATCACTATGAACCCGTATGCCCATTTCGTAATCAGAAACATAGTCTTAAATCGTTACATGGCCTTAGCTCTCTGATCCAAGCGTAAAGATTCGATAATATTTCCTCTTTAGCTTCGAATCCGGACAGAGAAGTTTCTGATTTTTTCTTAAATTATTTTTTTTCTAAAGAAGTACAGTGTATTCGCTTGAACTGAACATATGAATGTATGCATTTAAACTCTCGAGCTGATCATAAAGAGTACCACTTGACAATGATGGTATCGAAAATTGTCTTAAAATTACAAATTGTGATATGCAATCAATATTGTCGATGAAGATGTGAAACTAGAGAAGGAATTTCAACATTGTCAGATGGTGGATGTAAGCTCTTTCAAAACATTGCATACCTATACATAGTTTTGCAAACTAGATGTTTAACGCATCAGCCAGACGCTGAAATTGATGTCCATGAGATAATTCAGGGGTTAGGGACCTTCCTTCATAAGCAATAAGGCTGTTAAAAGCATCTTTAGGACTACAGATGTTATCTTTCAACACCCACGGTAACAGAGTCAATTGAACGCTCTATTAGCCGTGACCTCTCTTCTTAAAATTACAGTATCCCCTTAGCTGCGTTATTTGATCTTTATAAATGTTTTTTTTTAGATAGTTGTGTTCTTTACTTTCACCAAAGTAATCAAAGTGAAAGCGAATTCCGCCAAGGAACTTGGTGAGTGTCTAAGACCAAAATACAACTTTTCGCATTTAATTACTACAATATGCGCTCTCGGATTTGGTTACTCTCCGCTTTGTTTCCGACCAATTACTCACAATTCATCACTACATCTGTTTTTTGAACCTAAAAGATCGCTGTCTAACCTCAATTGTCCTTTCAATTTCATGTAAATCAGTCTGAACTGGAGCTTCTGCCTTTATTATTTTTGTTTTAGTAAATATGCCTCTTATACAGGCAATTAATTAAACGAATATCTAATTAACTAATTATTACGAACCGCTCTAACAACATTTTAAATGGTAAAATTAACCCCAACAAGATTTAAACTCAAGTCCATCAAGGCTGCAGGTTATAATTTCCAAAACACCAACCAAACGAGAGCAAACACATGTACCTGAGTTACTGCATTAGGCTACGGCAATTCGATAAGTTGTCATTTCTAATGAAATCATCATTATACCCACATCAAGAGGCAAATCAAGAAGGTGCCGTTTAAACTAACACCCAGCTCCGTGTTGCTAATGTCACTGTCAATGAAATATAAATCCAATTCAAACTCATCTTCAATCACGTCAATATGTCCAAAGACTCAAAAACTTATTTTACCGTCGCTCACTTTTCGAGAAGTACCCGTTCATGGTTATGAGTTCTATCTGTCGAAACGAGTTCTACCAGATTCAGTGCATAAACAGAAGTAACACAGACAAATACGAGTACAACTTAAAAGAAACCATAATCAAAGATATGACTACGAAACACTGGCATTTTCCACAGTTCCAATGTGTGAAAGACCCACTGGCCTATTCAAACATCATTTCCTGTGTAAACGATATTATATGATGCATACATATGTACATCATCTCGATCTCGGAGTACATATGTATATGTAGTTCTAAACTGGAAATACTTTCACTTGACGAACAATTTTAGCACACAGATCGGTTTGAATCTTGAAAAAAATGACGTTCTCGATGGGTTCATGGATTGTTGTCATACATTAATGTTCCACCAGTTATCATGACAATCGTGATGATGATCAATAACATCGCACACTGTCTATAAGTAAGATTGTGCTATATTCCAAAGTTTCAATCAATTCGTCTGGATTGGATCTTATGAATTGGCACTCACTGACTCACATTTTTCTAAAGAGGATTAGTCGAGAGATGATAGTCAAGTTTTGTGGGTTTGATGTTCATCCATCTTTATGGAGGGATGTAGAGGAGACAAGACTCTGATGATGATGTATTCGTGTACGTATGTATTTCGCCTGAGATGGCTTTTAATGATTCTAGGAATATACGGAAGAAATACAACCGGAAATTGCCTTGTTAGTTTTCCAAGTGGTTTATAGGTAGTTCGAACAGAGAAATTTAGAACGATTCTGAGAAGAAGGTCAATTATTAAAGTCATATAGTTTGTCTACACGACCAAGTTCAAGCATTACCTATCATCGGGCTCAGACGCTTTTGAAAATGAAAGCCTGGTCACATCGATTTTGCTATTACTCACCCGCGTACTTAAATTCATAGAGCTTTACACAACACACTTGGCACTAAATTCCATAATATGGCACGCGATGTTTTTGCGATGCTATTTTCAAATAATTCTGGTCATTAATTCAACAAAATTCTTACACATTTCGATGTTCTTATTATAAATACAAACATTCAGCATTAGTTGTATCTATGTATGTATAGTATATGATTCTAAAAAATAAATTGATTGCCCAACTGTTCCGAAAACAAGTTATTTTGCATCTCATTGGCGTCTCTTTGTCATAATCGTCTCATTTAACGTACTTCAAACGTACACAAATTAAAATTCCGCCATGACATTAACGGATTAATACGGGTGACTTAAACTTTTGAAAATCAGGTAAAAATATTTCTTCATCAAGACAGCAAACTGTCAGCAAAAGAAATCAAAAGAAATAACTTTGGCCAAGAAATTAGAATAAAATACGAGTACAAAAAAAAACTCCACCTGTGCTGGATAATGACTTGGTCTTGGTCTTGGTCTTGGTCACGTGACCTTGACATTGTTAAAATAAATATCTTGGCCAATTACACACATCCAATAAACCAACGTGATTTGTATTGTACCCCTAAAGTGCCGCACTAATCACATTATTTTGACATTCCATTGATCGTATTATGTTTTGTCACTGAATTCAATAATCAGATTACCCCCATTTGCTCTCTGATCCTTTCCATCCAATAAACAAAATTAGTGTTGCAAAGTATGTACAGATTTTTCCAAAAAAAGGCTTTATTTTGAGCGGTCCACAGTTTTCATCCCATCGAAATTGTGGCGTTTTGATAGATGGCAAGTCAAAACTACGCCGTTAATAAAAATAAAACGATATACTCTTAATCAACTGTTAAAACTGGATAAAATAGTGAACATTTTGCTTAATTGTGTTGTTTCTTAGGGACGGATTCTAAGACATTTTGACCTCGAGCGGTAGTATCATCTGCTTTACATGACCCAGCCATCTCATTCGTTGGACCTTTACTCTTCTGTTATGTCGCTGTACGCTGTACAGTCCATACAGCTCGTCGGTGTATTTCATGCTCCACTCACCGTTTATGCAGACGAGACCGAAAATCACCCGAAGAATTTTCCTCTCGAAGCAGCCAAGAGCACCCTTATCTATTTTTGATAACGTCTGCGCTTTAGAGTAGAACTGGAATTGTTAAGGTCTTATATAGGGCAACTCTTGTTGTCCGAGAGAGGGCTCTGATAGTCAACTGCCTTCTTAGCCCAAAGAAGCAGCGATTGGCAAGAGTTATTCTCTGTTCGATGTCACCGCTGGTGTCGTTGCCTGAATTTGAGTGTCCATTTTGCTTGACAGCATATACTTGGTCTTGCCCTCATTGACCGCTAGACCCATTTTCGCCGCTTCCGTCTCAATACTCACCAAAGCAGCACTGATATCACGCAGCATTTTTCCGATTATATAGTCGGCGTATGCGAGTAATTGGACGGACTTTTGAAAGATAGTGCCTCTTGTGTTTGCGCGAGAGTTTTGCACTATTTTTTCAGGTATGATGTTGAAGAAATCGCCTTGTCTAAATCCTTTTCTGACACTAAGGGTCTCGGTAAAATCTTTACCGACCTTGATGGAACATCATGCGTTCTCCATCGTCATCGTTCACAGACGGACGAGTTCGGCAGGGATGCCAAAACTACACATTGTTCTGTATAGCTCGTCTCCATAGATGCTGTCATACGAGGCCCTAAAATCTATAAGTAGGTGATGCGTATCGATCTGAAACTAATGGGTTTCTCCAAAATCTGCCGTAGTGTGAATATTTTGTCGATGGTCGATCGATCAAGTTGTTGACGATCGGCTTCAGGCGGCAGATAAGATCTTGAACGCGATGTTAGGAAGACTGATGCCTCTGTAGTTGGCGCAGTTCAGAGGATCTCCTTTCTTGAGGATTGGACAAACAATGCTTTCATCCGAACATATTTTAGAGATGAGTTGGTGTATGCTCCTTACCAGGTCATCGACTGCCGCTTTGAAGAGCTTGGCAACCAGATTGTCCACTTGAGCAGCTTTGTTGGACTCAGGCTTAGATATTGTTATCCAACTTTGGTTGGATGGAATTGGAGGTCTTTATCGTCCAAGTTGAAAGGTTCATTCAGCCTGACAGCGGTATTTGGTCTCTCATCGCTATTATGCAGTCTGCAGAAATGCTTTTTCCGAATCCTCAGAATTGACTGCTACTCTACTACGATGTTCCCTTGTTCGTGTCTATAGGTTTCGGTTCGGGGTTGCTGGCTGTTGCATATTGTTTTTATCTTTCGGTAAAACTTCCGAATCTCATTCCTGGAGTAACATTTCTCAATTTCTCTCCTGAGAAGCCGGTGTTCGTCTCACCTATTCTGCTCATAAAGCTCCTGAGCAGCTCTAGTCTTCCTTTGCAGCGCCGCATTGCGTGCGTTTTGCTTAGCTGCATGTGCTTACCGGCAATCGTCATCAAACCGACGGTGATCGAGTAAAACCCAGTACATCAGTAGCAGCATTTCTGATGGCTTTTTGGGAGTATTGCCACTGGTCTTCGAAGCTTGATGCTTCGCTATATAGCGATGTTAAAACCTGATCTTTCCGTTACTGAATAGATGAAATAATTACTTAATCGAATTATCTTTCACGTTAATAGGTTACCGCAGCTTTCACAAGACTCTAGTACTTAGGGGGTTTTCATTAGCAAGCCTGATTCTAGACACACTTATGAATATCCATCACTTAAATATTCAATTCATATTATGGCACTCACAAAAGCCATTTTTCTTTGAGCGAGATCAGAATAGAACGGAAGTCAAGTTACCCAGTTGATAACTTACTTATTCGGCGTGTTCCCGACCAGTATATATCAACTAACGCTAGCCTTCTACCTTTTTCGGTCCTAATGGTAGAAGTTTGGTTTACCTTATCATCTTGAATCTGGGAGTGATATTCGAAGATACTCTTGGTTTATGCATGTTGACTATTTGTTTGATTTATTTGTTCTTTGGAATACGCCAACACACACAGAGATAGATGTACTCTTGGCTACGTAACTTTTGCAAATGTCAAGCTATGACGTCAAAATTTAGATGGAATATCAACAACAGATGTACCAACTTAACAAAAGAAACAGAATTCACATCGGAGCAATGGGAACTTTTTGATCAAGGTAGTATATTCATATTTTAATATTCGTCCTCGAAAGTGTTGAATATATACTTTTCATGCTTATCATTTAATATTTAGTGTTGTATCTGAAAAGATCAAAGATTTGCGGATCACACATTTGGTTTTCTGAATTAGGAGCTTTAAAGCCATTTATTTTGCCATTCCAAAGAGCAGCGGTTTCCCAGAGACATCTCTACTATTTACTCAATCGTAAAATTCTCATTTATTCGGAGATAGGTAACCTGTGGTAAACTAGTAAAGTAAAATTGTGCATGCTTCTTTATTTGTTAACTGCATCATTTAAGTTAAGTCTTCATTTACCATAAGACCAGACTGTTTCGCATGTAAAACGATTGCTGCTACAAGGGGCCTATGATTTC
The DNA here is from genome assembly GCA_928272305.1 of Volucella inflata. Classification (NCBI taxonomy): domain Eukaryota; kingdom Metazoa; phylum Arthropoda; class Insecta; order Diptera; family Syrphidae; genus Volucella; species Volucella inflata. Next base: position 76,367,236 of record OV743717.1, on the reverse strand, counting down.
TGCGTCGCTTGGCTATCCCAGCGGCTAGAAATGCTTCTAGAATACAGTGTTTAATACATGATAACGCATCACTTAAATACGGCACAAGTTTGTAAAAGACCATCGCGTGTTTTCAGAATCTCTGGCTCAAATTTTTTTATCTTTTTTTTTGGAATAAGCTCTCTCTTAAGAGATTTTGACGAATACTTGAAATGATTGCACACATCACGGGCGATGGAAAGTTAGAGGGATACCGATGTACTTTGGTCTCAAATATTTGGAGCTTATAATGGTTGATAGGGAAAAAGAGCTCAACAGAATGTTCCATAAGTGAAAGTGGACTTGAAGGTGTACTAATGAGGATTTTTTCTATGGATCACTGATCGTAAAAAAAGTAAAAAAAACAATGTGGCTCTTGCATTACGTCAAAGTTCAAATGTGTCAATTGACCCCGCAATATTGGCGTCATTTATTGGTTATAATGCACGGCTAAGAATCCCATTCAGCAGATACAGGTAGATCCTAAGAATACCTCATTAGTTGTGGGCATTATATTCCATTTACGGCCGAATACATGTCATTTATATTAAGCCCAAATCAGAGGGGCGAGTTGAGGAACCCTAGACATTTCGCAGCATTTTTGACGCAAGCTATCATTGACACGCAAACCGAGAATGGAAAGTTTTTCGGTTTCAGACATAAAAGTGCCATTCATGGATAGTGACTGGGTATTTAAATTTCATTTTAACATCATCGGACAGCATTGTATTTTGGAAGTATTAACTTCAACTCTGCTGGTGGTGAAGTATGTCGGAGACAGAATGGAGAATGGAGCAAATTTCAAGACAACTTGAATGAAATTTTTCGAAAGGTATTAAATTGAAGAAGATTATCGTCAATCTCAAGTGCAGGCATTTTCGATAATAGAGCTGTTAAATGCCTTAAAAATATGCGGCCTAACTATCTTGCTTTCGAAAAATTGTTCGCTTACATGCAACAAATCACAAGTGGACCTGCAATTACTAGAGGCATACTTCCGGTCGCTTAAAAGTTTTCGTGTTACGAGATATTTCATGAGTTGATGCCTTATCAGCGTTTTCATGACCGTTTAAATAAGAAGTGTTGGTGCAATGGGTCTATAGCAGGGGAAGAAAATTCGCCTTTTTTTAGGAACGGCTCTGACAAATGTTGTTTTACATCTGCTCAAAAGGTTCCTTAAGAGAAGGATTGGAAAAATATCTTTTCAGAAGAAGAGGAGATTTATCATCTAGATTTGTATGTAAAGATTCTTAAGTAGGTACCCTTGTACTATAGTGCGTGTGCGAAACTACATTTGACCGATGATCTGATGCACTCAAATGTAGGCCGAGACAAAATGTAATCATGAATGAGTTTTGGGATTGAGAAGGAGTCAACATTTCTGATGACTTTGATAAACGACCAACAAATTTTACTACAGGGTGGGCCATAATTTTTTGCACATTTATGAAACATGAATATAAATAAAACTATAAATGTCATTTTGCTGATCATTTATTTAACGTAATAAACGCTTATTGAAATTTATTTTTAACAAATGACATCGTCGAGATGTGCCCCGTCTCGTCATTGGCACTCCTGCAATCGACTACGCAAGCTTTGGGAAACTAGCTGACACATGCTGCTAGGTATCGCGGCTATCTCGGTTTATTAAGGTACACTCCACTTTTCACTTATCCCAACAAGAAGGTATAAGGTCCGGGCTTCTCGGAGGCCATTGGATATCACCTCTGCGAGAAATCAATTTCTTAAGAAACATTTCTTTGACCACCGGTAAAGTCACATTTGACGTATGGCATGTTGCTCTGTCTTGTTGCATCCAAGTCCTACTTTTATATCCTTCAAATTCATGTAACTGTGGTGTTAAAAACTCTCGCAACATCCTCACATATTCCACTGAGTTCAAAGTTGCGTTATTTCCTCGATGTTATCATCGCTTCTTCTTGAACGTGGCCGCCCTGTTTGTTTAATATTCGTTGTCAATCCCGTTTGCTTGAACTTCTTGACCCAAGCCTTGATTAAATTAACACTTGGACACTCGCTTACACGGCGTAATCCGTATTCAATTCTAAATATACGTCATACCGTACAGTAACGTAGGAATCGTTGTTTTTGTAAAATCGTTTTACACAAAAAGCAAGCTGTTGTCCCGTGAAGCGCTCCATCGTGAGTAGAATTGCTTGAAGCGACGAACAATTCCCTGTCACCCGCGCGCCCCTCCCTCTAAAGATTCTTAAGACGTCAAGTGTTGCTATTTGCAAAAATTTATGGGCCATCCTGTACTTTTGTGGCGTTGTAATTTTTTTTGACTCAGTTTTTAGACGTGGTCGTTTTCTTTTGTCGGATTAGTCTTGCAGAACCGAGATTTTCTCTAACCCTGACAGACTCTTTATAGCTCGAATCTTACCACACTTTTTTTTCAACTTCTTAACCTAATAAGGGATTCAGGATCCCATTCCAAAAAGAATAGTGTCTGTGATCATATCAGCGGCAGCATCCACGTCGCTATCGGGGACTTTACAATCAGTTAGCATTCCCGATGTCCAGGATAGGGCTTTTGTCAATAAAGCAGTAGTTTAAAATATTCCTACGAAGATGGAAACCGCATGAAATTGAATATCGCATTGATACAGGGATTGTTGTGTGCGAACTGCGACCAAGTCAATTTTACCACATTCAATAAATCCAAAATCTAAATTAAACATGGGAAACGAAGTAGGGCGTATACATCCAGGTTTCAAAAACCAAACACAAATAATTTCAGCGAGTTTTATTAAGAAAATCACATTCTTAAAATTTACTCGTGACTAGTTGAATTTTGGTGCGAACTGTCAAGATTTATTCACGTTCCACATGTCAAGAATTGAGTCCACAGTTCGCACGACCAACCAGGTCGCTCGTGCTTAACCTCAAATCGTTTGTTTATCGACAGTCGCACACTTCTACGACCAAAAACATGCGGCTGTGAAAGAAACGTCAAAATTTGCGAAAACTGGATCGATTCGCAGGTCGCAGTTCGCTGGCTGTGAATGGACCTTAAGATCTGAATGATCTGAAAGGTGTGGTCGTTCATTTATTTTTATTTTACTAATTGTCAAAATAGGGCCTATATTGTACCTATATTATTGATTGGTCACATCTTAGCCCGGTCACTCTGAATTTCCGAGCCATTGTAATTACTTTCCAGAATTTGAGGATTTTTATTGGTGATAACGAAACAATTGGTCGAATAAAATAAGCATTAGCAAATAAGGTTAGTACAGCTTCGTCGTTTTCAAAAACAATTTCAGAGTCAGCAGCTTATCACTCCGAACAAGCCTTAGAAAATATTGGTACTTCATTTCCAAGAGCTGTGAAGTGTGTTTAAAATTGATTTATGTACTCGTACATTTATTGTTTGAGGATGCATTTAAAAAATACAGTTGAGGATAGATATGTTTATTAAATTACCATTTTTCGTCTTTCCTCTTCATTATGAAACTCGTCATCTGAATCAAGCTTAAATGAAATATCCACAAGAGTATATCGAGATTTTAATTACTCTATAACATTGCACAAGTGACGTCAGTCGAAGTGATGTCAATACCTACTGTCATTCCTATAAAACTTCATATACTAATGGAGATCTTAATTCTTAACGAACATACTGATTACAAAAGGGGTTTACCCTTAAGACGTACCTTTAATAGACTTGTTTACCAAAAACAAATTGCAAATTTAAACTTAGATACGATCGATTTCATACGATTATCCATTTGGCTTCTTTTGCAGTTCTTATAATGATTTGGCAAGCTTGCTGACTGCAGAAATTCATTAGACCTTAAAGAAATCAGTTATGCCTGTCAAGCTGTCTAACGGTGATCTTTCAATCATTAGCTTAAAAGATCCATCCATATTCATCTAATTATACATTGCAAAACCATACTTTTGACCGGCATATTCATAAAGTAGTAAACTAGACGGAATGCTAACTACTGAAACCATTGACTGCGTAATTACAGATTACAGGCCAGTTACCGCTCAACTGATGCATGGCAAGTTAATTATTTTAAATTAGATTGGCAAATATCCGTCGTTAATCAAACGAAGACTTGTACACAGTATCGCACGTACCTTATGGTATTTAGGTATTGTTTACAGTTCAACGGTATTAACGGTATGTCTTAGTAGTCTGTGTGCTTATATCTTTTTAACAAAACTGCAGAAAATGTAGAAATCGTCCTAAATCAGTGCGCGCGCACGCGCAAATACATGTAATTGCATTTGTATATCGTTGTTTGGTAGAAGCTCGGTTTACGATCTATTTGCGTGCGATGAATTTTTTTTTTTTTCTATTATTATTCGCAGATGCATTTCACGAACAATTCCACTCACAAACTTATACGGATACATCAGTTAAGCCATTAATCGGTCAATTAAATTTGCTTTCAGAGAAAATTATCAGTGCAGTGCTCCTGGTTTAGATTCGAATCACAATCGATAATCACTGGTGTCAGTGACAAGAGATAGTAGACAGTATCGTTCGTGGGTTTTTTCACCATCTCCCAGTGTCAAAAACAAGCTGTCAAATGACAGCGTTATTGTGCATGTGAACGATATGTAATTGTCAAGTCTGGAGGGGGATGACAGCACATGTTTTTATGCTCCCGATTTCTTATTGACATTATAGTCGCAAGTGATGGTGTCAAATAAAATGGGTGATAAATGAGTGTCATAATTATGTTTGGTGTTCGGTTCGCTGATTAACTTCAGTTGGCGATTGTGCATTCACTTTTGTATATATGTAGGTACTCCATAGATGATGTTAAAGATAAATCACTTGAATTTGTTGAATAAGATCAAAGCTAGGTAGTAATTAAGAGTGAGAATACGAGTATTTGAAACAAATAAATTATTGTCTACCTTTATATATTGGGTATATAACTTAAATCGTGCGTTTTTTTTTTTAATTTGAACGTTTATTTAAGAAAAACATATACAATAGTACTATTCAAAGTATTGCCCATCTGAAGCTATGACTTTTTCCCATCTTTCTAGCAATTTGTGGATCGCATCCCAAAAGAACTGCGCCAATAATGAATCAAACCAATTTTTGATATTCTGCTCTGATGTGAACCGTATTTCAGTGAGAGCGTTCTGCATGACCGGAGCAAATGGTAGTCAGAAGGGGCAAGGTCTGGGCTATAAAGCGAGTGGGGTAAGACTTCCCATTCACTGTTTTCCAAATAGTTCTTAACCGGAATAGCAACGTGGGGCCGAGCGTTGTCATGATGGAAAATTTTTACATCGTGTCTGGTCGCATATTCCGGGCGTTTACGGCTACTGCTCTCTTCAAACGGATTAATTGTGTTCGGTAGCGTTGTCCATTGATGGTTTCGCCCGGTTTTAGCAGCTCATAATACAGCACACCCATCTGATCCCACCAAACACAGAGCATTACCTTCGCGCCATGGATATTCGGCTTTGCCGTTGATTTGGCTGGTTGGCCGGGTTTCACATATGATTTTTTTGGGCTTGGGGTTGTCGTTATGGATCCATTTTTCATCACCAGTAACAATCCGATACAAAAATGACTTCCTTTTGTGGCGTTCCAGCAGTATTTCGAACATGCAAAGCCGCCTTTCGACGTCTCTCGGCTTGAGTTCATGTGGAACCCAATTTCCTTGCTTTTGAATATATCCAGCTGCTTTTAAATGTTTTGAAATGGCTGCTTGAGTGACACCCAAAGATTCTGCGAGCTCTTTTTGTGTTTGGCAACAATCTTCATAGAGTAATGCTTCCAGTTCTTCATCTTCAAACTTTTTTGGCTGCCCAGGACGTTCATCGTCTTCCAAGGCAAAATCACCACTTTTAAATCGTGCAAACCACTTTTGGCACGTTCGCTCAGCTAGCGCATGTTCACCATAAACTTCCACCAAAATACGATGACTTTCGGCAGCAGTTTTCTTCATATTAAAGTAATGAAGAAGAAGTCCCCGCAAAAACACTTTTTCATGCCCAAAGTTCGACTTATTGAGTGAAAAAAAATTATTGTTGTTTGCGCTTCAAATGAATGACATATACTGAAATGACGTACAATGACAGTAGCTTTCCAACGCATGTTCCAATGGAATAATACAAGTTATGCCATCTCTTAGCAAATCGCATGAATTAAGTTATAGACCCAATCCCAGTCTACAAGTTTCGGACCATTTATTTATTCACTCACTTACACGCGCCTGCATTTGGAGTTTATTCGGGCCTCAAACAATAAGTACCTCAATGTAGCAAGACAAAGCGTCCCCTGTTACGCACTCCGATATGAATAAGTGTCAGCTAAGGCGAGTTCTCTTCTATTGAACCCTTTGTGTGAGATAATTCTTTGGGCTGGTACGCCCCGGATCGACTTTATTGATTATTAATACTAACTTGAACTAAAACTTAAGTTTGAAAACAGACGATCAGAGTCGTGAGAAATGATTATTTATCCTACTTCTGCTGCAAAACAAATCAAGGAGCAAAAAATACAAAACATTAGGAGTTCTATCGCAAGAGTTCGTTTAAACCGTTAGTCGTTCAGTTGTTATTTTGACGAAAGAGAAGAACAGATCTTAGATTGTGTGGAATAAAAAAAATCTGACTCGCAAATAGGGACAGTCGACTGGTGTAAAAAGTGTGCGGATATATCGGCGGATTCGCGAAGTTTTCCAGAAAACATATAGGTACGAGTAGACTCAACAGTTTGCGTCGGTCGTAATAGGGCGGAGTGATGTGGTGGTCAACCCGTGGTAACCTACGCAGGCCGTATCCTTGGAATATGCATTGAACAGCTTGAATATGTTGACTTTGGTCTTTATAGTAAGGGGACCATATCTGACTAACATATTTAATAAATGGAACAATTTATAATACATAGATTTTGTCAAAGAAACCCTTTGAACAATCGTTTTACAAAGCCAAGTGCCGAGTTAGCTCTATCTATGTGGATGCGAAGATTGAGTTGAGTACCACGGATAAGAACCGAATTCTACAGTGAAGTGAACGAAGCTACAGCTTAGGTAAATTTATAGAAGGTTCAGTAAGAAAGGAACTCTGGGAGTGTGAGATGGCTTGGCATTTTTTCATGTTGAGCTCTAGGAAGTTTTTATGTCGCCATATTGAGAACCTATGAAGATTGTCTCGTAGAGTTTAAGAATCAGAAGAATTGGAAGTTTGTCTATAGATTTTCATATCATTGGCATAGAGAGATATGTGTGCGTCCTTAAAAATTTTAGCAACATCATTAATAATTAATACCAACGTGGTTTTTATCGGTTATTAATGGTTGATCTGCCTTTAAGAAATTCATGTTGATTTTTTGAATAGAGATTATATAACGCTTTTTTAGAGGCGAATAAAAGCGGAACATTCTGTGATTTCTTAATCGAGAAAAGATATAACGGCCGTCGTCACGGATATTGGTAAGCTCTTTATTAAGCTTTACAGTGGGAGGAAGCATGGGGTGTAAATTGGAGATGCTGGAGTTTAAGGAGTGGTTAAGGTTAAGATTGACGACCGAAGATGACAGGAAAATTGACGATATGGATATGAAGGAAAGAAATTTTGATAATAGACGGAATCAGAAGATCTATGGGGCCTAGATTTCGTGGAAAGATGAGTTTTGTGAAGATTTACTGAATAAATATGGGATAGAGGGGTGATGCATTGGTTCTTTGGAGAAAAGAGAACAATTTTCCCCCCTTTAAATTTGAGCTAAAAGTTCGATGAGAAGTCAAGGATTGTTTATTGAGCTCAAGATTGCGATTGTGATTTATACTTAGAATTAGGATTGACACTAGGCTTGTGATGCTCTTCATTAACGTCCCTTAACGGCCATGGTTCTGCGCCACCAATGAAGTGGGATGATTAGCGTCTTAGTTTCCATAGTATTTCTCGATAAGTCCTTATTATTATTTTTATTATTTGCCTATGCCTATGAGCCTCGCACAATGTTATCAAAATATGAGATTCACATAACTACCATTACCTTGTCTAAAAATGTTTTTGACATCAGAGGTCCCACTGATATAAGTTCTGAACTTTAATGATTAGCCATTGTTAAATTGTGGTTTTAACCGGCCTTAAACCACATTGTAAGGAGCCAATTAAGATGAAAATATGTTAATAATGATTTGTTATAAATGAGTATTGTCCATTGTCTATTTAAGGGTGAAAAAAACAGACTTTAATGTCATATAAGGTCGCAGAATTGTATATTTCTTCTGTAGTGACATTATCATACAACAGGCTGATGTTGGCGTGCTTAGCCTTGATGCGGCTTGGTATTGTAAACGTGACTTGGGTTCTCTGTCACCTGTTTCTAGCAATCTAAAAGAAGAGGATCTTTTCATGCTCAACTTCCCTGAAATCATGCGTTAGCCAAAGGCCACAGATAAGACCCACCAAAGTATGAGGCTTCATTTACCACGTGGACCTGTAGCATCCGGAACCAAAGTCTACACCTACCTATCGAAAGCAAGATACAATAGTTTTACTTGATATTTGACGAAGTTTGGGATCAGGCTCTTTTGTCCAAAATGCGTGCATTTAGGATCCGTGAATTACTCACACTCTCAAACATTAAACAACATTAAACTCTTTTGTCTCACTTTATTTCATCGCCATTATAACCACCACTGCTCTATTCGAATTTTAGTACCGTTGCACGCTCATTAATGTAACCTCAAACCCACTTTCTCCCACATATTTATTCTGAGATATCGCTGTTCTTCCATAAGCCATACAATTCACTAATAGAAAGCCCTGTCGAGTTCTTTTCTACCTTATCAGTATAACCTGCAAGCATTCAGAACCAGTGTACATCGATATCTCTCTCTCTCTCTTTTCCCTCTAACTTTCCTTCGTCCGCACTCTATGCAAACGTTTAAAAGGTACGCAAAATCCCAATCCCAACGTACGCAAGTCATAAAAAATGCATTCTATTTTAAATATCGAACTAACTTTTTCAATTTGTTTTTTTCTAAGGCTCGTGAAGAACAAGCACGTCTTGAAATGAAACATCGTAAAGAAGAAGATGATCTATATCGCAGGTTTGCTCGCAAACGAGAAGAAGAAGATCGCAAGATCCAAAATGAATTCCAAGATGAATGGGAACGAGAACTGCAACGACTCACCCATAAATTCGAAAAAGAATTAGCGACGACAAGACGAAATCGTGATGATCAAAGTGTGCTCACTCTACGTCATGAGCAACAGAAGGAAGATTTGGAAAAGAACATGACACTACGTCGCAGTAAAAAGAAGGAGAGCATCACTCGAAAAATGCTCGAACATGAACGATTTGAAACAGCAGCGCTTGTCGATCGCCAATCTAGTGAAATGTTAGAGCTGATTAGTGCCCGACGCAGTGAATACATGCAAAACGAGAGCATTTTCCTGGATGATGATTTTAATGAGGGTGCCATTGCGATAGAGTACCCGAATATTGCTCCAGTTCCAGCACCGCCAGCTGTTAGTAAATTCCAAATTTACACGGATCCAATTGAGTTTGAAGATGTCGATAGGATTGCAATTTCGGTAAGTCGTAATCTTATCACATAAACGATTGATGCGCTAAACAAGTTGTATCATACTTTAAGGTGGCGCAAGAAGATCAAAAGACATTCACAGATCTTGTTCGTCAATTAGTTGGACGATGCACCACCGACATCGAAAAGGCCCGAACGATCTTCCGCTGGATCACAGTAAAGAATCTGAACGCAATGCATTTTGATGATGACCTACGAGGTGACACACCAATGGGACTGCTGCGTGGCATCAAATACGGCACTGAAAGCTATCACGTGCTGTTCAAACGTCTTTGCAGTTATGCTGGTCTACACTGTGTGGTTATCAAGGGTTATTCTAAGAGTGCTGGCTATCAGCCGGGTGTGAAATTCCAGGACTCACGTTTCAGGAATTCTTGGAATGCGGTTTATGTTGCTGGAGCATGGCGATTTGTGCAATGTAATTGGGGCGCACGACATTTGGTTAATGCCAAAGAAGCTCCTAAAACTGGTCGCGGTAAAAATGATAGCCTCCGGTAAGAATTTATATTAAAAAAAAAATAATTCCATTGGATCTAACCTACATATATTTATCGTAGCTACGAATATGATGATCATTATTTCCTTACGGACCCACGTGAGTTCATCTACGAATTCTATCCGTTGCAAGAAGAGTGGCAGCTTCTGAAACGTCCAATTACGTTAAGAGAATTTGAAAATCTACCATTCGTCCGATCGCTGTTCTTCCGGTATGGTCTGCACTTTGCTGACGAAGGTTACGGAGCAGTAGTATTCACAGATGACACAGGTTGTTGGTCTCTCAAGCTCCGGAATAGCTTGCTAATTTAATTTTTTCTTTTTAGGTGCGGCAACTGTCCGAATAGCTATGCCAACAGACATGCAAAGCTGTTTAATTTTTCACTATAATTTAAAGTTCTACGACAGTGAGGAGGACTCTTACGATGGAGTGTCACTGAAGCGATTTGTCATGCAGTCAGTGATTGGAAATATTGTGGCATTCCGAGTGCATGCACCGTGCTCGGGTGCATTCCTCTTGGATATATTTGCAAATGCGGTAACTCCACAGGAATACCTGACTGGTGAACCAATGAAATTCAAATCTGTTTGTAAATTTAAGGTAAGCCGGCAATTGTTTGTTTTCGAATTCATTCTTATAAGAATTTTTTTTTGATTTTTCAACAGATTTGTTGCGAAGAGTTGCAAACAGTTATGGTTCCCTTGCCCGACTGTGCAAGTGGTGAATGGGGTCCAACAAAGGCTACACGGTTGTTTGGTTTAATTCCAATTACTCATCAGGTAAATTCTAAATTTACTATTTATTTCTTAAAAAAATCAATTCGGCCAAAGTACATTCCTTTGCGAAATGAGGTGCGCAGTTCTTCGTCTAATTATGCCACAATCGATCCTTAACTAAAACTCAAACTAAGAAAACCGCTCAAGCTTAGGTCTTGATACCTCTCAGCATTAGATTTAAACTAATATGTGTTTAGTAACCTATTACAATAAATCTCTACTGAAAACTACTTTTCTGTATCTGTGAGTTTCATTGAAGAAGCCAGGAAGTTGGTTACTTACGATCAATTTGAAAAAAGGCTGAAGTCCTTACCGCCAAAAACAAGAATATAAAAGGCTTATATGGGATATCGTAAGGTACAGCCTTCCCCATAAATAGGCCAAGTCAGATTGGTTTAATTATCCAAAAGTGACAATATGATCAAACTGGATTCACATCTGAGTATTCTTATGCCAATGCATATCTCAAACATGAATCGCTAGAATAAATGGCAAATAAACTGAAACTTTACGCTTCAGCTAGAGGTCTGCATGAATGCATTCATTTACTTCTCTCAATAGGTACAGTAGTTCAGTGTATTCTATTCACTGCAGTCATATAAACTAGTGTACTCTAAAAATGGGTACCACTGTTCAAGAGACAAACACTGCACAACATTCCATCACAAGATAACGAATGCACTACTTGATTTCTCTTTTGCGAGTAGGTGCTTCATTCAAACAAACCGAGTGCATGTTTAACCGTTCATCTACACCGAGTACACCGAATGTTTCGAATAATTAGAATGCAGTGAATGGGTAGTGTGTCCCTCACATTATAGGGACGTGACTTCAAAACCTTACAAAATTTTAAAACACTGCAAGAAAAGTGGTTTACACATGTAAGTTGTATTTTTATATAAAAACAAAAATAAAACAAAAAATCATACATGTTACATGAGCGTGCCTTCGATTGATTGGATATCACGATGATTTTTGTTTTTTTGTTATTTATATGCTTGTAAATAGGTCCTTGTTTCCGAAGTCCGTCGCGTCTTTTATTTATTGTTTAGAGTTGTGATCATTGTATGACAGGCAATTGTTTGTTTAAAATAATTTTGTTCAAATTCCTATTAATGCACAATTAAACCCACAATGAAATATGGGTGGCTATGCAGCCTGTATGCAAAGACAAATTGCACTAGTGCACACCGAGTATTCGGTGCACTCTATGAAGTGTACCCGTTTGATATAAGTGCACTGAACTAAATTTATTGTTATCAATGGGTAAAGTACTCACTCGCTAATCGAATATCAAGTGATTCATTCATTTGATTTTTCAAGGTGTGAATATAATGAATGAGGTACCATAAAAAAATGGAATGTCTTGAAATGTGTTTCAATTCCATTCTCTGACGGTTTCAAATAGCTGTTTTTCAAATGAGTGTTTTTGAATATCCTCCAACAACGTATACAAGAGTATTTTATGAACATGTCCTCGAGGTCAACTTAACACTTTCTGTAATATTAACTTGTTTCTGACGAGAAGAAAAATGGTAACTTTATTGGTACAACTATTGCTAAAAGGCTTCACGGCCCTATTTTCAAATTACCCAGAACCGTTGTCGGCCTTCTATATAGCGCAAGAACCTTTTTTGTAGACCATGCAACATACTTGTAACATACAAAAGGACTTAATTAAAATTTCCCAGTTATTCCCTTGTTGATATTATGGCCAACACACTCAAAGCCATTCTACGTTTAACAATTAAGTGGTGTTTGGTGCAATATGCGCTGCAGTTTGAACTCTTGTTACTGCCAAAGTGTCAGTCGAATTTTCCTATGCTCAAAAATAGTTAATACTTCTGGAATAATTTGCCCTTTTGTTTAAATACTTTGTACAAAAAACAACGTTTTTTTTTTATTTTTTTTTGTGACACAACATTTTGCTAGCCTTGCTGTGAGAGTGGTGGCTGGAATGCAAGGCACTTCCTCTGTGATTGTCCGGTGAATGCTCGCATCACGCTGGAGGTACTCTGCGTCAATGTGGTGGCTACTGGCACGTTTTTTTGCGAATAAGTTCATAATCTGTTCTGCCAACTTAAATAAGGTGTTCTTACAGCTTTCTCTCATTTTGGAAAAGTGGAAAGATCTTGTTTCGTTTGCCTCCAAAATCGAACGGATGAAACCTAAGAGCACCACTCGATTTATATAGTCTCTCCGGCCGCACTTCTTGATTCGCTAAGTATACGCCCGCAACTTATTGTTCGGCTTCAGTTGGTCATTTAATGTTCCGAACACCCTACGCACATTATCGTAAGTCGTTGTCAGTGTCAGTAATGAGCATTGCATTTCGATGTCTGATTCGAAAGTTTCATTAGATATAAAATATTTTCATAAAACCTAAGCTACGAATATGTCGAAGCAGTTCAAATCTGATTTCCGTTGGCTTTATCTGCTTTGGCTGCCCCGCCAGGCGGCTGGATTCAAAACAAAAAAAAAACAACAAATATATCTCTACCATCACCATTCATTTGGCAGGCAGAGGCAAACCTTGAAATTTTACGAGTCTTTAGGGTACATCTGTTAGGAAATTTTCCCCATGTTTCTTATATCCTATATATAACTTTGATCAGAAAGTTCCCGGAATAACCACCGTGTGGCGCTCCCATTGTTCCGATTTGAGTTTTGTTAAGTTGGTAAATCTGTTGTTGATATTCCCTGTAAATCTTAGCGTCATAGCTTGAAATATGCAAAAATTACGTAGCCAAGAGTACATCTATCTTTGCGTGTTTGGCGATTTTTCTATTACTTCCTCTCGGCTGCTGAAACGCGTTCCCCGTAGTGGTTTTTTAACTCGATTGAACATAAAGAAGTCACAGGGAGCCAAATCAGGTGAATTCGGTGACTCTTGGATGTTATTTGTTGCATTTTTCGTCAAAAAATTACGAATAATGATGGCACTGTGCGACGGTGCGTTATCATGATTATTCCGAAAACTTTCTGATCAAGGTAAAATGCTAGCTCTGGGAGCAGTAAAATCCGACTACGAACACCAAATTATAAAAAATATTTACATTTACGTTCGTTTGTTTTCTTTTCGTAGGAACCCTTAATTTTTGCTGGAAGGAGCTTGGACCTTCAATTCCGTATGTCACGACCGCTGACTGATTTCATGGCAACGCTACATAAAAACGGCATCGAGGAGAAGAAGCTATCCAAATATGTAGCTCACACAAACACATCCGATGATATTGTGACATTTACGATAACGTAAGTATTACCTATGTATACATATATGCTTCTATTTCTAATCTTTTCCTCACATTCCAGTTTCCCTGAAGAAGGTCAATATGGTCTAGATATTTACACCCGAGAAGTTGGAGTCACTGTACAAAATAACAATTCCCCTAGTGAAAAACATTTGCTTACGCACTGTTGTAAATATCTAATAAATTCGTCCAAAAGGAACTAAGCAGACATCGGATAGCCACAAGTGTCAAGTTGTAGACCAGTTTTGTTTTCGTTTTCAGATAATAAGTCTATTCGTAACCCTTAAAGTTAATATATATCTTTATGTATCATGTAATTTACATAGCAATTAACCAGGTTCTTAAATCCGAATTAAAATGAAATTCTAGTTACTTAACAATTATTACATATATGTTATACTGATGTTCAAATATTTATAATTTTTCCACACACACATACACACACTCTATTAAATTAAAAATAAAACTACAATTTGTTTTTTAATAATATTGTCAAGTCAAGAGCGAAAAAATGAACGCAAACGCATGTGTATTCATTTAAAAGAAAGCTTAACGATAATAAGGTGCTTTTCTCGTAATGATAAGATTTAATTTAATTTAATTCTGAAGTAATGCCCAAACAAGCAATAACAATGTTACTTATTTTATACAAAAAAAAAAATAGATCGTACTTAGGTGATTGCTTTCAGAGCACGAGAATGCCTAATCGGACTTACATTTACACTGTTAATGTTTATGTACATATTATGAAGTAACACACTTACATACGAGTATGTAATAATTTAATTTTATACATATTATTTTATTTTTTATTTTACATAGGATTAAAAGTTAATTAAAATTTACTATATTTATTGAATAAACTTTTTAAAACAAATTTACTATGTCAAGTGGTATTTATTATATAATTGGAACTTCAATTTTCTATTTAAATGCTTAGACGCTACAGGTAATATGTACCTTCAAATGCACACTCAAAGATTGTGAAGTTCTTCTGCATGGCAACTTAATCAAAGTTTTCTGCTACTGCGTTGTCCCTCCGAATGGAAATCAAAGGCGGAGCTTTTTGAATTCCCTGTAATATTTCCTACACAAATGGACTCGAAATCACTTGAAGAACCTACCTTTCAGAAAAATCGACTTCTTTTCGAGTGGCTGCTAATCTTCGCTTCCAAGTCGTTTATCATCTCTGGTTTATCGGCATGTACAAGCGACTTCACATATCCTCACAATAAATAATTCAAAGGTGTTAAATAGGATAAATCAGTCAAATCAGATGTTTAATACCGGAAAGATTATAGTATCCCTGACTGAGTGGCATAGCTCTTTCACATTAATACCATTCAATTGTGGAAGGGTAAATTTAGTAATTCTTCCGAGGCTGGCCAGCATCGTCTTTAGAAAATTGACTAATCATTTCTACAGCCCATAAACAGCGACGTTTTGTGGATGTAATGACGTCTAACTTCGCGAACCAAAATCTTTTGTGCAAAACCCTCCATAAACTGGATGGATGGCTACAATTGCTATTCGCGATGGCGAATTGACTGCTCCCGTTTCTTATCAACACCACATTCCACCGTAGTTTGTACGGCGCATCTGCAATGTGTTTTATCGGTTTCAGTTACTCGATGCAAGAACGACGCTTGATTATTCGAATAATAGAAAATCACAGTTTCTCACCCAGAATCTAAAAAGTTTGAAAGAGATGCCAAAGACTTCAAGTTGACCGATGCCCTTACAGTTGGCTCAATTCATACATGGAGTCGTATTTTTTTTTTCGGGAGGGGAATTGTGCTAACCAAGCTGAGATTTAGTGCGTACTTTCTTCTGACTAAAATCTCGAAATGAATTGGTGCATCCTCATCTCCTACAAATTACTTGCTGACGCTAAAAATATCCCCAGCAGCCTAGTTATCCTTAGATATTGTTATTTTTACTATTTACATTTTTGTTTAAAGGATTAAAAGCTTGGTTTTCATCAAGTGGTTCGTTCTGTCTGATAGTCTAATTGTGGTTGTTTTTGGTGTTTAACAGAATTGATTTTCCTATATTTTATATTTTTCGCACCTGGTCTTTGTTCAATTCTCCCTGGCCTGATACATTTGGTAAAACTTCCATACATTATTGCTGGAGTAACATCTCTTCATTTCCTTTTATTTTTCCTCGAGAAAAGCTGATCTTGTCTTATTTCCTTTCCATCGTTGAGAGCAAGATCGATGTCCTTTCATTCTTCTAAGATAAGGTGCTTTGCCGCATTACTTAGCTTGTAGATCTGACTTCATCGACACTTAATAAAAATGTTGTCTAGAGGTTGACAAAAAGCGTTTAATCTGAAGACAGAATTTTTCTGATTGTTGTAGCATCTGGAATAGTCGTAAACGTACCTTAACTAGTAATCTGAACATATATTAGCCACAGAAAGATCTGTAATACTAAAGCCACTGTGCCTTGATCGAAATATGATCGATTTGATTCACTGTTTTAAGATTAAGCGATTTTTATGTGAGCTTAAAAATCATGCAATGGAAATACGAATATCCTGCTCCGTTCGATACTATTTCTAGATATAGCGTCGCGTTGACTTTGTATTCTAACAGAGATGTCGCCCTTTCCTTTGTTTACCTTGAAATCACAACAAAGTCATTCGTACTACGTCTCTCGTAGGTTCCGATGAGGTCTTGAAAGCATTCTTTGTTGTCAGTGTGAATTTTTTTTTGTGAAGGATATTAGTGCTCATCAGTTTAATATTGACGGTTTTAGGCTTAATGCGGGTGTAAGCATGGGACTAGCTTACGTGTCAAAAAGTCAAGACTTCTTCGCTAATATAGACGTTGTTTTGTCCTCGGTAGCAGTCATTCTATCCATATAATACAGTCAAATCTCTCTTAAGTGGACAGCCACGGGACCTAAGTTTCTTGTCCATATAAGAGAGTGTCCACTCAAGAGGGAAAATATATATAAAAATGCAAATTTTAATAGGAACAGAAAATTATCATCTTTATTTCACTTTAGGTTCTTTATGTATACATAAAATATTATATAAGTTGATATATATATATATCCATAAATTTACATACATAAATATTAATTTTTAAAAAAATCGTCAATCCGCCTTTGGCGTAGATTGCAACCTCTTACTACCACTGACACATAGTGAGATCGGAGAACAGATGTCAACTGCATTGCCTTTTCGTCTCCAGCTTTCAAAGCAAATTTGCATAGAGTTTCACAAATATCCAACGCCTTTTTGTAGGAATATGATTCCATTTCAGTATCTTCTTCCGCTTCTGCGTCCATATACGCGTCGTCGTCACTTTTGTCATTCACACTTATAACGCTTGTATCATCTTCGCCCAAATTCTCATTCCATCCTTCATCGGTTTGAACGTTGTTGTCACATGCGGTATATTCTAAGTAATGAACTTGATCGCAACCAGTTTTTCTGACTAGCGATGACAAATTTTGCAAACAGATCAATGGTATGCCGTCCTCTGAGGTGAAGTTCTCTGTTTCGAAGGTTTGATTGCGTAGAAACCCACATCTCTTGAAGCAGTTTTTTATTGTTTCTGTAAAAACTTTGTTCCAGGCTGTAGCAGCCCAATTGATCGCATCCAACACATTAATTGCAGAAGAAAGCTCTCCTACACTATCAACGTTATCTATTTTAGGGATAATGTGATTTAGAACTTGTTCGCGATAAAATACTTTGAAATTTTTGATTATTCCTTGGTCCAAGGGTTGACAAACGGATGTGGTGTTTGCTGGAAAAAATATTAAGGTGATATTACTTAAAGTAAGATGAGGGTGCGAAGTTGCATTGTCCAGAAAAAGTAAAATCTTCCTGCGTAGTTTTCTCATTTTGGCGTTGAAGCTGTTTAACCATTCCGTCATTATAAAAGTTGTCATCCAAGCGCGCTTATTCGAAAACCATTTCACTGGCAGATCTGTTTTTTGTATGTTTTTGAAGCAGCGTGGGTGTGCGGATTTCTCAATCACAACTAATAGTTCAACTTCTCCAAGCATGTTAATACAATGTAACATGGTTAATCTCTCCTTGGAAGATTTTCCCCCTGAGCAGGACTCACCCCTGATATGAAATGTCTTCATAGGGAGAGCTTTAAAGAACAAAGCCGTCTCATCTGCATTGTAAATATCCTTGGGATCATATTTTTCTATTAATGACCCAATTCGGCTAGTCCATTCAGCAACGGTTTGCGGATTCACATCGGCAGCTTCCCCCGATATAGCTTTGTATGAAATGTTGTGTCGTTTTAAAAAATCGGCGCAACCAACCAGATGATGCTTTAAAACTTGTAAAATTGATTTTCGTCGCAAAATCTTTGGCTTTCTTTTGAATCAATGGTCCAGAAATAGGGATGCATTTTTTTGCGAGCTTTGACAAACCATTCATTTGTCAACGTATCGACATTTTTGCCTTCGCTGCTATGAAACCTTCGTTTTTGTAGCTCATTCGCGCCAGTGCTCCAATCAACAAGTAGAGATTTTTTTATTTTTCAATATGTTGGCCACACACGATTTACCAACAACAAATTTTTTTCCTATGGAGCGCACTCCCGACCCAGTCTGTGACCCTGCAAAGTTAATAATTTCTATTTTTTCTTTTAATGTAAGTGCTTCTCTTGATGGCAAAATGATTGCTGACAATAGGGAAAACCTATCAAACACATGAAAATAAAACAAAAATATTTTTAACCCACCTGGTCAGTCCTGTCTTGAATAAAATCGTTTAAATACGGAGAACCAGAATAAAGGCTTACGCAGCAGAAAGAAAACAATACCGTCCACCTGGAGACAAAACTGCACTATCTTTTACATGCAAAGATCTATCCCAACCAAATGCGAAAATGAGAGAGCGCAAAACGTAGTAGTGATTTTCCTGAATAATTTGTGTGTACAACCGTTGTGCATGCGAATGACGAATTGTCCATTTAAAGGAATGTGTTCACCCAAATAAATATGAAAATAGTGTCCGTGTCCACTTAATAGAATCGTCCACTTAAGAGGGTGTCCGTTAAGAGGGAGTTCACTGTAATGTTCATATAGTACATCACTGTTTTCATCCGTATGTACTATGTTTAATTGTAATTAGACATCTATTGTCTATTTTCATTTTAGAGTACTTTGATCGGCAAATGTATGGTAAGACACGATTTCTTAAAAAAAATAGCTTTCTCTTCTAATTTCCTGCAACTTACTGCATTTAAGCCTCCTAAATGCACTTCTGCAGTTCACTCTGCTTAACCATAATACCTGATGATGACTGTCGACATTAAGTTCCGCTCTATTTTCTATGGAATTAATAAATTTCTCACAAAACAATTGGTTGTCAGAATTTTTGTAAGATTTTTTTTACACTTCTATTAACTTTAAACTATTTTTGCAAAGGACAGCAACCGATTCGCTACAAGTCAAAAACCGATTCTCACATGTTTTACCTGTGCCAAACGAAACCAATTTCTTTGTACCAAACAGCTAGAACTTATACTCATCATTTCCAAAAATCCTTTTTCAGTTTACAATGCTAAAATTTTAATGAGCTTATGGTTCCGTTTTGAGAAACTATCCAATCAATTTCGCCGTCCGGAATCCTTTCCCTATTTTAACGGAATAAGATTTTTTTCTATTCCTTTTAATCCCTCCGCAAATTTTTGGTGACTCGAGTGTAATATGATAGTCATTATGAAAAAGTTATCTGTTTTATCTTGGAGGTCCAGTCCCTTATAGGTTCACTGGGTTCGATTTCACTAAATCACTAGATGGTATAACGAATCCTATATTTTCAAATGGTAGTCCGGACAAGCATATCTTCGGTTTTGCTCGTTTCTGTGTCTAACGCTTTTATATAAATTCCTATACTTACCTAATCTTCTTCTTCTTTTATATATAATATATTGTTGAATTATCTAATACGCATAGAATTCCCTCACTTATCAGCATTGCCACTGCACCGCTTCTGTGAGTTAGCTTAATTTGAGGACTTTAGAACCATTTTATAGGCCTATCTACATGCATATACCATATATATTCGATTGCCTGTTCAATTACTTAAAAAATTTGTGGATGTTTTGCATTTGGGTGATCTATTTATTTTTATTTCAGATTCTCCTTCAAATCTCAGCTGAAGCTTGTCTCTATTGTTTGTTTAACCGGATCTCCCCACTTCGGAAGTTGAACCAGTTAATTTGACCAGTCTACAATTTTTTCAGAATCGGTTTCACATTGTGGAGATGCTTTTTAAACACGCGCTGACATTCGTATTTTCATTTTCATCGCTTTTATACATATACGAGTTTTAAAAGCTCATCAAAGTGTTTCCAGAATATTTTGAATACTCACTGCATACTTGGGATATGTAGACACAAGCAATATTTCAAGTTGGGTGTTTAACTATCAGTTTTATTATCATCGGGCCAGCGGACTAACTTTACCCCGGGGTTAAACCGGGGTATCTTTTACTTCAATCGCATTCGGGGTAAAATTGTGTGTATACATATTAATCGATTTTGTTAGTAGTAGTACAATATTTCTGATAATTTTCTTATACTCAAAATTGACAACTTATGTGTGTATTGGTTTTACCCCGGTGTTCAACCGCTTTGTCTCTGGATGAAAATTTTACCCCGTTTTCTCTTCACACTTCATCTCCCTTTTCTATAAAACCAGTTTTACCCCGTGGTAATTAGTCCGGTGTGCGCTGGCCCATTAATAATGTCATCGATAATTTTTAATACCGTTACAATATTAGCTTTCTTCAGTGAGGAAAAACTAGAACAGAACCGCACAAATTTTGTAATTTAAAATTTCACTTGAATAAGCAAATAACCGACAACAAATAATACAATTTAAAATCATAGCTGATTTTGACACTTTTCACAATTGTGTTCTACTTCGAGAGTAGGTGCAAGATTTTCTCTTCCGAACAGGTTGGAACAACCTCACTGAACAAAGCTATTATCAAAGTGTTTAGCTGTCAAGATAATGGCAATTCCATAATGTGGCCGTTTTTGAAAACATCATTTGGTGATCAGTTTCATCATCATTTTGACCGTCATTGCATGACTTAAAGGTTGCGAATGTTAAACTGTCAACTTTGGCTGTTTTCAAAAACGTCATCTGCATCAAAATGGTTTTGCAAAATGTTCATAAACGCAAGCTGCGATCGTCAAACTGCAACGTTTTTGCTATCGTCCATATTTGTCAGTTGCATGATTTTCTTCTTGCAAACGCATTTGGCCTTTTTAAAACAAAGCAAAATGTTTCTTTTACCCTTATTCTGAGTCTCGATTCGAAATCGAGTAATCGGTATTGTGACTTTCGATTTGTCTTGATACCTTTGGAAAGTTCATTTTTCGTTCGAAAGTTAATCGTATTCCGACTTTCGAACGAAACGAAACAAATGTCACTTTTCATTCGAACGAAAACATTGTCGAAAGAGAACCAACACGACTAGGTGGGGTGAAAAGTAACCTCCTTGCGAATGAAAAACAAAATTGTTTTTAATGTTTTTTTATTTTATTTACTATAGTCCCCTTTTAGCTTGATCCCATCCGAAAAGTAATTTTCCGAAAGGTCTGCAAAATACTCCTCCGTGGCGCCGATGATTTCCTCGCGTGAGCTGAATTTTTTGAGGTTTGGGAAAAGATAATAGTCCGAGGGAGCCAAATCGGGCGAATACGGTGGATGCGACAGCAATTGGAACCGCAAGTCATTGATTTTAGCCGTGGTTGCGATGCTCTTATGCGCCGGCGCATTGTCTTGCAAAAAAAATAAATATTTTTTCGCTTCATGTGAGGCCGTTTTGCAACGATTTCGGCCTTCAATCGCTCCAATAATGCACAGTAATACTCGCTGTTGATGGTTTTTCCTTTTTCGAGGTAGTCCACGAAGAGTATGCCATGAAAATCCTATCAATCTCGTGCCGGCTTCAGTCCATTGCCGGGCACTCATTCTGTTCTCTGGTGTGTAATAGTGGATCCAGGTTTTATCAACAATTACCAATCGACGCCAAAAGTGCGCCTAATTCCGCATCAGCAACTCCAAACACTCTTTGGAAGTGCCCTCGCGTTCATGTTTTTGGTCAGGAGTGAGCATGCGCGGCACCCAGCGGCAGGATAACTTTTTCATATGCAGAATATTGCCCCAAATATGGCGTGCGCGCTCAGTACTTATCTTTGTGGTATCTGCTAGCTCGCGCACCTTCACTTTCCGGTCAGCCAACACCATTTCATGTATTTTTTTGACATTGTCCTCTGTAACCGCATCGGAGGGCCTGCCGCTGCGGACCTGATCGGTAGTAGAGTTGCGGTCACCACGAAACTCTCAAAACCGAATGTTTGACGGAGCATTAGCCCCATAATATCGTATCGCAGTAAACAAACACGTCAACAACAATCAGCTGTCAAAACAAAACTAAGGACAGCATCCCACTGAAATTTGGCATGTCTTCCTAAATATGAACGGACTTCAAGGCACCATAACCTTTTTCGCAGTAGCAGTGCATTCTGGCGGTCAAGGGGGTTACTTTTGACCCCACCTAGTAAGTAAACCATGGCTTTTGGTTAAAAAAATAACCTGTTTTATTCTAAAAAAGGGCGCAGTATGAACTACTTGTAAAAATGATGGAAGATCATTCTATTATAGCAAAATGACTACCTCCAACGAGAAAAAAATTATCGGTTCTGGAAATATGCTACCGACAAATTAAATACTAAAGACGCTTCAGCTTGGAAACATTTTGCAAAAGCATTTTTTCGTAACCAGCCAAAAATGACGGAGGCAGCCTCACACGAATCGGTAAGTCGATTCCACGCCGTTCTTGAGGGCTGAACTGTGTCATAGCCAAACAGTATTACCTTTGTGTTTATATGCGTCAGCATATCGTCATAATTATGTAGATTAGTCAGGCGTTACAATTCTGGCTTCAGAAAGAATACGGCAATTTTAATGTGGAATAGTTTTGCGACTTTGAAGTGGAAATATTTAAGAAAGATTAAAATAAAATTTGGGAAAGCAAATCTAAAATTTGGGCGTTGATCTCATTTTTTTTTAAAGCAAAACAAATGAGATCCTAAGGTTTATCTGCGCAATGAATACGCTCAAAGATCTGCGATTATACTTAGTTAGAAACGCTGGCATTGATGAAATCCCACCATCTCTCGAACGTTGGTTTTTCGCAAAAATACTCGTCTATACTCCAGGACCAAGAGCTAAGACTTAATTGCAATCGAGAACTTTGAATTAACTAGATTGGGTTCTATCAAACACGGAAAATCCGGATTTTCACCAGAGAATCATCCTCAGTCACGAGCAAATATCATTTGTATTCGATAAAACATACGGCGAAAGGCAGATCTTACAGTCATGGACAAAGTTTATTATGCACCCTGCGGTTTTTCTTATAATTTCGCCCTTACTGAATATATTCTTGCCTTGAGAAGAATGGTTGTTTTAAGTCAAGGGTTTATATGACAAGCCACAAACTCTGGCAGCCTTAAACTAGAACATCCGTCAAGTAGTGGGAGCCTTTTACCTGGAATTCTGAAGAAAACCACGAAAAATGCTATAAAAAGCCCAAATGGTAATCAATAATGGCGGTGGACACAAGACACATGATGAAAAAAACAAAAAATTAATTATTTTTTCTATTCCAAATACATGACCTAGGAAAATAGGGTCATAGGCCCGTCTTCCCGACAAGAACTTTAATTCCAGTCTACAGACATTTTTCCCGTTGAAAATCTTCCGAAACCTTTTAAAGCTGCAGAACTTTGTAAAAAAAGGTCATAGACGCCAACTGATCTTATTTTGATTAAATGAAAATTTATAAGCAAACCATATTGGTTTTAATTTCTTACTCCAAAATACGGCATTTCGTATGGTGGAATCTAAAAGACTCTGACTTTGTCGCCAGCTCTGAGCTTATTGTAACACAAATCGCTGTATTGTAGTGTCACTACTCGAGATTCGGAATTTTTGCGTTATGGGGTCACAAATGACCCTAATGGTTGTCAGAACATTATGTAAACACGTCAAAAGGGAGTAGTAGTGTCATTTTTCCCTCAGTATCTTATAAATTTGTTGCAAATGTTCAACCGCTTTCCCGAAAAGTTGTGACTTTTCCATCAATACAGCAAAATGTTAGTAACGTCTCGTTGTCTGGAAATCAGAAAACAAAAAAGAAAAATATTTCGCGATTACTTAAGAATTTCATAAATTACTTAGGCTGAAAACACCCCGGGGCGGACAGGACGTCTTCTATTGTCGAATCCGAAAACAATCCATTATGAGTCAACAAACACCAACGAAAGAAAAGACATATTCCGGTTGATGTGTGTGGAAATAAAAATTGTCTTTTAGACGGAAAAACAAGACAAGACGTCATTGTCCGCTCCGATATGTTTTCATCCTTAGGCGTTATTTCAACAACAAAACAAGTGTAGTTTGTTTTTTTTTTTACAAAATCAAATGATCGCTTTATTTGACTGAATGGTTTGGTTAGACATATTTTTACTTTTATGACTTAATTATTTATTTATTTCTTGTTTCATGTGATTTATAAATTTTTCTTTTATCAATTACCATTATTCGGTTTTCTTATGAAAAATAAGACTTTCTTATATTTCCGTAAAGTAAAAGAATAACTTTTTTTGTTTTCGTTTACAAATGTTCTTTACTTTGTAGCGCACAATAATTGTACACAGTTTTGTTTTGTTTCGTAAATAAAATATTTTTTTTTCTTTATTTATTTTTTTGTTTTGTTTAAGAGCGATCTTTTTCAGCTTAGACTAAACACTTAAGGAAATTTTTTTCTTTGTGTTATTACTAATGTTAATCCATTTATAATGCTGTTATGTGGATAGCGCAGGGAAAGTGTTTTCGGGAGAGAGGATCATTACAAGTTCTACGAGTACTGATTATTGTGTTAGGGGCTTATTGTAAGAGTGAAGTTTCATTTTTTCGGCATACTAACTAAACTAAGAGCTTTAATCAAGGTTTGGTGTTTTTACCTGATTTTCTTTTGTTATTTTTGGAAAAGTTTTTTTAATTTTTTTTTTTTAGATTGTTTCTCTGGTAGACAAGAGTTTTCGATTTTATTTGTTTTAACATTTGTACTTGTGATTTTGCTGCTATGTTTTTTCTTTTTTTTCTCTTTTTATTCTTATTAGACATAGATATTTCTATTTAAAATCTCATGTTTGTTTTTTTCTTTGACAATTTTTTTTTTTATTTTCTTGTAATTCTTTTACATGCTGTGGACTTATTTATTTCTTAGGCTCTAAAAAAAATTTTAATTTATTAATTAAATGTGGTAAAAAGTTGTAGTCATTCATTAGATAAATGGTTATGGGGCAGAGTTCATACATGGTGATGTGGTGTTAAAGGAACTACTGTCCGAAATGGGGTAGAATGTTTGGAATATTGGTGTTAGCTTGTTCTACTTCTTAAGTTCTGGTGTTGAAGAGGGTTTAGTTTAATGTTAAGGTTAGAATTAAAATTTAAAAATTATTTCTCCTGTTTTCATGTACACTGAAAAGAGAAGAAAAGAACAAAACAATTTTGTTAGATAATTTGATATACAAAATATAAAAAAACAAAATGAGTAAGATAAGAGGAGCAAAACTAAAAGCATTGAAATATGAATAAATATGCGAAGACACTTCTTATGCAGCACTGAACACTTTAATATTATTATTGAACACAGAAAGGTCACAACACAATTAAGTCCTTTTTTTCCCCCAAAATAGATACATACATACGTACAAACAATTCCAAGAAGAATGAGTTTTAATAATATAATATGCAATACATCGATTTATAAAGAGCGAATAGGATGGGAAATATAAATAAAGCGAGCGGTTGTATGTAATTTTTTTTTGCATCTGTTATTTTTTTTTTAAGTCAAGTTAATGAAGATAGCGAACATACATTGTAGAAAGACAAGGGATTTATTGTTAATTCTATACCCAAACAACAAAATCACTAGTCTTCCATACAAAATATGCCAAAAGGATCGTTAAATGATGAGAATTAGGTTAATGTTATTATATAGGCGGACGTAGACAATAGTTGCACCTGTTTTTCTTTTTTTTTTAGTTTCTTGTTAGTCAAATTATGAATTGTTATATGGTTAAGATGATTTTTAAAGTTAGTCACAGACAATTTTAGTTTTTTTATGCAAATAATAGGATTAATGTAGATTTGTAGTTACGAACCTTTGCTGGAGAAGATACTGAGCCATTTGTATTTGCTTTGGATTACCAGAAATAGTAATAATTCTATCGGTGGATCCCGGTAGCGGTTCATCAATGGTGATGTATGCGCCGGATTCGTTGCGAATGCGTCTAATGCGACCGCCTCCCTTGCCAATAATAGCACCAGCGAGCTGTAAAGATACGAAATTTAGGTACCTTGTTTCGACTAGATTGGAATTTAATGATTATTTAGAATGGTGTTTATGAGTTAATTGTTTCGGCAAACTCAAAATAGCACACTTTCAATGCATCGAGTCGTCAATAAAAAAAACTCTCATTGTACGATATGGCATATGTATATGTAACTAGTACGGCCAAGCCATAGCCTTCATCAATACCTGACATTAAAATAATCGGTAATACAAATAGACGTATTGGCTATAAGACTAAATAATCATTCACATTCGTTTTCCAGAAGCTAAAATAATAGTTCATTCTGTTGTTCTTCTTTTAACTTACGTCTTTTGGAATGGTGACTTGAGTACTGTTCTTTGGGTCATGTTGTGTCTGCCCATTCATATTTCCATTTCCGCCACCACTTTGGCCTCCACCCATTCCACCAGAATTGCCGCCACCGAGTCCTCCCATTCCATTTCCGAGGGATGGTCCACCGAAGCCGCTTCCACCACCACTGCCGCCAAACGAGCCACCACCTCCTTGATTGCCACCGCCAAAACCACTTCCTGGTTGGCTTAAAGAGCTACCACCTCCAAAACCTCCACCAGAACTGCTACCGAAATTTCCAAGTCCACCGCCACTACTGCCGCCAAATTGATTACCGCCGCCACCCATGGATCCGCTACCGCCGAATCCACTGCTTCCACCAAATCCGCCGCTACTTCCGCCAAAACCACCGCCTCCTCCTAGGCTACTACTGCCAAAATTACTACCGCCAAAGCTTCCACCACTGTTGCCACCGCCGAAGCCACCTCCGCTTCCTCCACCGAATCCAGAACCTCCGCCCATGCCACCACCAAAACTGCTGCCACCGCCGCCGCCACCGCCTCCACCCATGCCATTATCATTGGCCCATGGATTTATGTATTCTCTATCGCGACGTCCTCCGCTACGGCTGCGATCTTCATTACGGCCGCGTCCTCGATCATTGTTGCCACCAAAACGATTGCCACTGTTACCGCCACCGCCGCCGCCGCCTCCGCGTCCACCTCGACCACCGTCAAATCTTGACTGACGATCACCGCCACGGAATCCGTTGCCACCGTTTTGCTGGCCGCCTCCATAACCGCCATACTCATCCGAATACACATCGTCAAAGTTTATCGGATCGTAGTTGTAGATCATTCCCTTAATCGGAGTCTGCAAAGAAAAAAATATTTTTGAATGAGAGGAAAGCAATCAGCAGTTAGTTACTTACCTCGCGGGTCAAAGTGACCACATCGCGAACAGCTTCAATGCATTGTTCAGGCTTTCCTACAATCTGTACGATACGATCCGTACTTTGCGGTGCTGGCTTGCTGAAGACTTTTAAGATTCGGCAACCGATTTTCTGCAAAGGCGAAAATAAACATTATCCGTTGGAACTAGAGGTATACATATATTAAAAGGCTGGAATGGGTACAAAGAAAATAACAGTTCAAATGCCATTTGAAAACAAAAAAAACGTAGAAATAGATCACAGACCCCGAGATTTCACAAAGATTCAGATGATAGCTGAGTGTAAGAGTACAGACCGAGAATTTTAAACACACATTAAAATATGACTTCAAGCCGCTGATATTCTGCCGTCCTGCGTTGACATAGTTTTGAACTTTTGAAACGAACCACCGCTTTATAATATCTAGATTTATATGTGTCAAAAACTGAGAATTTGTCATGCTGGTTCAAATCTAGCAGATCTAATGAACAAACAACATCTTGAATCAACATTGAATTGCTTATCGTGCCGGTAAAATTTAGATTGGTTCAAACGAAATAGTTTTTGTCAGTTTCCCAGTATGAAGTCTTTAATCGAGATGGGTTGAATTGAGAAACTAGGTTAACCTCAATGAAAGACTACTATAGCTCATGAATGGTAGGGTTCCTCAAATTATTCGTTGTCGAAATACAAAACTCGAAAAGGCCGCTTTGTCCTTCCACCAAGAAGCACTTCATGAAACAGAATTAGTACGGTATACCCACAAAAAAAAAACCCTAGAATTGCATTCCCATATAATCCCATTGAATTTTAATTCTCAATATTAAAGCCACCCAGCATTCAGTTTGATGAGCCCACGAAATTCCCCAAATAGCACTCACATTCAGATCGACTTAGATAAAAAATTTACTTTCAAAGAGTGGTTTTGTTTTTATTTTTTTTCGTTAGACCACAAAATTTGCACTCGGTTGGAAAAAATTAAAAATAAAGGAAAAACTCAAATGCACTTCATGGAGTGCACACAGTTCAGAGAAATAACTGCCGCACAACAAAGAACAATTTCACCATTCTCTGTGCTCCACAAATTTCAGAATGGAAAATCTGAACGAAAATAAAGAGGGAAAAACGAAATTCCAACATAATAGGAAAACAAAGTGATATTCAATATAAAGTGATGAAATTTTTTCGTAGTGTTTTATACAGTGAAAAAGGGATGCGTTCCAACAATCGGGAAAGATAACTTTAAAACACTAAAATACGAGGAAGATAGATAATCACAATTTGGTAATTAGGTACAACATTTTTTATCCATGCAAAAATGGAGCGAGCTTAGTGCATATTTTCGATAAATTGATGTCTGTACATGAAAAGAAATTCAATGGAATACAAGGAAGGGTTGTTCGTTGTGGGAGTAGTGTGTTTTTAGCTTCCACTTGCTTGATTGATCAATATCGTGAAAATATAATTTCTTAGTAAATTACTCTATAAGTTGACGACATCTTGTAAGTTCCTATTTATATATGTACAGACTTTTCCAATGAAATTATTTCTAATGAGCCGTCTGCTTGAACATTTCTTAATGCTACCAAAAGTATAGTTTTTCGAGAACTACGCAATTGCTTAGGATTGCTTTTGAAAACTTACACAGCGGAACTCAGGTTTATTGATGGTTCCTTAATGATTACAACATAGTTCCACCCTTTCGCCAAGAAATAACAGCCATTCCAACGTTAATATTGTTGACCAAAATATGCTAACACCGTAGGTCCCTCTAATTTGTGCAAAAAACTGACAAAACGAATACAAACAACAGAGTGAGAAGAGTCGTTATATGTACATGCTGTACATGCATGTGTCAACGACAGAATAACCACATTGATGTAATTATAATATTTGATGATGCATTTTATAACTTAAGGGGTTCAAGGCAGTCAATCATTGAGCCTTCCATGTTCGTTCGTTCTCTGTGCAAGAAAAAACCAAATGAGAGTTTGTTGTTGCCACATTACAAACCTCGAACCTTGAGAACAAACCTCAAAAATAATAAATAAAACAAAGGCTATTGTGTCATTTAAATACTCTCCATACATTGGTATCGCCAATGAATAATATAATTCCCAATGGAATTGAGTGTGTGAAATACTGCGAAGAAAGAAAGTTCGTAGTGGAACTTCTTAGCAATCATTTCGATCTAAAGTTTTAAAAAAGGAAGCAGTCTAGCTCCTTATTGTTAATAACCAGTAGCCTTTTAACTATTTTCTTTTAGCGCTCATAAGACATAAGACGATGGAAGCTTTCCTTGACTTGACATGGCTCTCCCCACTGGAAATGTGGGGTAAGCTTCTCATAAAATAAGTATGATGTATGGTTCTTGACCAGAGCGTTTTAAGGATCGGCTGAAAGCAAATGGTGGTTAATTTTGTAACTTTTCATTTCTTTTCCCGGCGATTCTGGTAAATTATGTTGATATGCCCCAACAAAGGTGGGTATTAGTCAAAATTAGTGTGGTAACACCACAAGTTTTACTACGCTTTCAATTTCTTATCACCACCACAAGCTCGTGATTCATCACTAATCATAAATATTTCCAAAGGCTGCTCATTAAAATAATCTACTTAATAAGTTCAACTTCGTGAAAAAAATAAATCGAAGGCGTAGTCTGCGAAATCATCGGATAACGATCGTCGACTTTATTGAAACATACAAGTTAAATGAATACTATTCGACTCTATCTAACTACACTTTTGATATTGAAACCCAAGCCCATTTAAAAAGACTTTTCCTGCTCTAGTGTTCTTTTGTAAGTAGACACTGAATTAAAATTTCAACTCTTATACCAACTAGGCATCCGAACAGTCTAGAGAATCAAACAAAAGGCATTTTCGTAGAGTGCAGTAACTGAATAAATAGGAAAGTATAAAGTCTAAAAGCATTTCCTTATTGAAGACCTCAAAATAGCAAAAGAAAAAAAAAATTAATAAAATATGCGCGGTCTACACAACAAGTAGATTTAATACTGGTTCTTTGGAGAGATACTGAACATAGGATCGAGGGAACTGATTTGACGACACTAAACTTTATCCGTAGCGATTTATCAAAACACATTTTTCTGCGTTGCTAAAATGGTACAAGTTTCTGCTTTAAAACTGAGAGCTGAATTATAAAAAAAAAGCTTATACCAATGCGTGAGGTACTATGTAGTATTCGCAATAGTATAAAGACTTCTGCATATACTATATACTGGTACATTTCTTGACAGAATGTGGTACTGTGAGCGAAGAAAATTACAACAAGCACCCTTCAAGTTCTTTTTAAAATAAATGTTCATCTTTTATTTTCTTGGGAAATCTTTGACCTCGGTTTTCTTTCCTTTTTTTCTATTATATATGTTGTTTGCATGACCATTTAATACTCCTATTTTAACCTTCTTGATAAGCCCCTTAAAATACTTCAAACATAAAATTCTACTCATTTGCGAATTTAATTGCAACGAAAAGTCAGACCATTTTTTAGATAGGAAAATGTTGTGCGCTAACATTGTTTTGTGATACACTTACCGAGACCTTGATTATTTTTTTTCCATTTATCATTAGTTATCGGAATTTGATGTGAATTTTTGAGAAAAAGGCTTTGTCGAAAGTTTGTTGGTTTTTATAAGCCATCATTTTTCAAATTAAGATATTTGAAACTTAGTTCGTGTGGTGGAAAGGAAAAACCACCTCCCAAAACGAATCCAATTCAATCAAGTCTGACGCTGACTCACCCTATGCTCTAATACAAAAACTAGCGTAGGAGTTTGGCCATATTCGTATTTATCCGAAGAGCACAGTGAGAATGAACACAAAAGTTTTGTAAGTAAAGATATAGATACACAGATTGGAGAAGAAAAAAAAATGCAAAACTGAAAAACTGAAACTGAAAAAATAAAAAAAATTACGAAAAACCGAATTGAACCGAGCTGAACTTTTTGGTCACCACTGATAAATACAAGAATACAGACAGTTTTATTGTTTTAACATCCTGTTCCGATGACGATGATGGACAAACATTCTTTCTCACTCCTCTCTTATGGCTCTTATAAACTTCAGTACAATATTGATATCATGTTGTAATCCTCTCAATTATGTACATCATGCTCGAAAATAAAAATTCATACAAGCGAATTAATATCCCAACACACCAAGTTACTCATCCAGTAAGGGTAGGGGTTTTAGCCGAAGTCAAGAAACAAGTAGGGTATCCTTTTGATGAGGACAAGTAATACAAGAACAAAAAAAAAAAAAAATCCACTCACGATTAAACATTTTACGATTGATTTCCAGACACCGAGATGAGAACGATGCGAACGCGACCACTGTTAACTGCAAACTGGTTGACTTACTGGAGAAGAAGGGAATGTCCCTGCTTATAGGAAACGACAAACTGTAGAGGATAAAATGGAGAGCGTTACTCTAGTAGTCAGGCACTTCACTACAGTACAGGATATCATATTGTTTTCGTTGCTGTTCTATATAGTATTGAAAGGACTCAACTCACATTCAACTCATGGCCTTTGGAGTTAAAAACGAAAGAGAGAGGGAAGGAAAATAAAAGAGAACACCCTATCCTTTGTGAAAGGTAACAAAAATAAAGTATATACACTTCTATATATATAGGTGAACTTATGAGGCCGGTAGATTTAACGCGCTTGCGTTAGACCTTTTTTTCGCTCATCGTCGTCTTCCTCTCAATTTCTGTTATATTCGTCCTTCTATTCAGCCATCTACTGTCTCTCATTGTTTCGGTACCTACTATTCATATTCATACATGTATGTATATATATTTTCTGGAATTTGTTAAAAAAAAAAAAAATCATTTTCCTTACAATAGTCACATGAATTACATAGATATGTATGTTATGTGTTTATGAACATATGTATTTAGAGTATAAAAAAAGCACATAATTGCACAGACGTCTTTCTCATCGTAATCGACATTCAAAACGTTGCAAGCATACAAAAGAATTTTGTTAGCTAACTGGAACTTGAACTAAAACTGGTGCTATAGCTAGGGATTGAAGTTGTGGCTTAAGTCTGCGGCTGAATGATGTGTAGACATGTTTAACTCCTCCCGTTCCATTCTAAAGAATGAATTACCATAAGGAGAAAGTTTAAAATGGCATAGCTCATTCACAAGTGACTAGTGGTGGTTGTTGCCCTTTACCACTAATTGTAATGATTCATCAAAAGTTTGTCCTCCAAAACATTTTCAGTTGCAAATGATGACATAGCAGGAGAAACGTAAAACAATGTTTGGAAAGCAGCAAAAGAAAGGGATACGAAACCGATACATGTACAATAATTTTATTACTTTCAAACTTTTAAGTCGAAAATTGGAGTGGAACTTGAAGAGTCGATCTATGGATAAGGAATCTTTCACTTTTTATTCCATGAGCATACAAATACCATTAAGTCTCATCGTCATTATGCAAATTAGGCTAATTTATAATCTGTATATCCTGCTATGAATTTACGATCCTTTACCTATAGCTCACGATTTTTCTTAGTTCACTAACCGTCCATGACGTATGGTCGGAAATGAAATGAGCGCACAACGTTCATATTTTGACAACTAAAATCTATCCGTGAGTGAAGAAACTTACTATTGATCTATTTAAAATCCGTTTAAGAACTGCTCATTGCAAAGACAGTTTTGACAGATTGATTAGACTACTTTACTTCCCTGGATATCTTACTTAAAAAAAAATTATTCGAAACAAATTCAATAAACAACGAGTTCTGTATGCCTTGTAACAAAGGCTTCGTACTTTTCAAAAAGTTCAACAGATGTATGTATGTATGGTTTGTTCAAGAAACATTATCAATCTGATTACAAACGAGACATTTTATTTTTAGCAAATTAGTTTTGTAATTCAGAGTGTGGTAATTAAACACACATTCATAACAACCACACCCTAGTACACCCCTCCAACAAATTGGTGAAATCGTTCAAATAAAGTTTTCTCATCTTTACAAAACTAACCAGTAAAATCTATTCTACAAAAAAAAAAAGGAAAACATTTATAATCATAAGATACATCCTGCCACACCTATGCGAAGGATTAGCATATTAAAAATTTCGTCAATAACCGCCCGAAACTTATATGTTTGATGAGTCAAAAAGCTAATTTACTTCCAACATGTGAGTCAGAGAAATCTGGTTGGGTCTTGTTGAACGAACAAACTGACCTTGATATTAATGTAACTAATTTGCTTTTAAGGACGACTTCATGCTGATTGTTGGATGGGAGTGGAGTTTATTGTTAAGAGAAGCTCGTAACCTATTTTGATTTATATTTGAATTGCTAAAAAGGAGTAGATAAAAGAATTCTATTAATGATAACTTAGCGTTTTGAGAAGACACACAGTTGTATTTTAGACTCAACTTATTAGGATATTACATATATTATAGCAGAATGTAATAGTAACAGTCCTGTAAATATAACATTCCTTTCCCTAACCGCTTGCAAATTAATATGTATGCAAATGTAAAGTTTTTTTTAAATCGTGCCAGTAGCACAAAGGACAACTGAGAATTTCGCCTCTAAGTGAGGCCAAAAGCCCAGGTCAAATTCAAGTTCATTTCGTGAAATGGGTATATTACAAACACTAGTCTTAAAACAACGCTGCAAGCCACGCGAAATCGTTACTCTTTTTCAAAAGAAAGTCATTTTTGAGTCCATTTGGTTAGTTGATACATTTGACACTAATATTTCTGTCGCAACTATTTAACAACCCTATTATTTTTTTATCCCTCACAGTTTCGAGTTTCAAAATTTCATTTGTAGCTGTGAAACTGAACTAGTTTGACCTGCCTTTTAATTTTAAAAATATCTCTTGTCGACGTCTAAATTCCTTTGCCAAAGGGAACCATTTAATAGTTGGATGCCTTTACGTAAACTTAGACTGAAGAGACTGAAGTTTCCATTTTAAGGAGTTGTTACCTAGTGTCACCTCTACAGAGTTCTTAACTGAATAGGAACATGTTAATAGTTTGTATCCTGAAAACACTAGTTCGCGCAAATATTTTTTTTTTCGCCTTAGATGTTGTTTTATATTTTTTTTTTTTTGCATGCTTTATGTCCTTCTCATATCCTTAATACCCTATTTTATTTTAGTTTACTTTTATTTCAAGTAGTGAGGAAAAAGATGAAAAAAAAATTAAATAAAAGAATTGCACATGGTAAAGGCGACTGTCAAGAGCAGAAAATCGTTTGCTCACCCATATCCTCAGTTGATGTATATTTTAGTGCACACAGTCATGGTAGAAACATTCGTGTATGAATGAATATCTGAATGAATATACTTACATACATACTCGTATATGAATGTAAGGAAGGAGCGACAGACATATGTTCACTTTAACTTGAACATCCTGTGTAACCGGAATAAATTGTGAACTTTTAAACTCTCATCCTCTTTAGCCCCTGTGTACTCTTCTACTCACTTTATGTAGAGTCCTCCTCAGTCTTCGTTTGGTTGTGGTATCAAACAAAAAATAATATTCGAATTACACATTTAACTAACTTACCTACCTACCTACCTTCATTCAACTTAAACACAACACCAAAGAGAGGAAATAATAAAGAAAATAAAATATTACCTAAAGAGCAGAGGAAGGAACGATGACAAACAGCCAACCATGAAGATTTAACAAACAGATTCCCATTTTGCCTTTGATTTTTTTTTTTTTTTTATAGTCTTCTGTTCATTTGTCCTCAGCAGCAGCTTCCACTTCAAGATGTTTCTTTGAAATTAGAAATTGAAACGAATTTTAAAATCAGGATTCATTAGATGACCCCATGCTAGACCTCCAGCCTCACTACAGGCATAATACTATGCAGGATATGGCTTAAGGAATGTCTTCTGTTGTCTCTTAAGCGGGAATTAATTACAAGACACAACTGTGTGTAGGGACAGATGGCTCATGCCACCTTCGTGTTCATGTTTAGCACCTGTTTTTCATAAATTACAAAGCAACTGCAAAGAAAAGAACAAGAAAATGAATCCCTGTGAGCGGTCATACTGAAATGCTACATAACAGCCGTCACTCAGCTGCGGGTGCATAACACAACACTCTGCTGGAATGCAACAAACTCGAAAGATGCATTAAGTCTTTTTATTTTTTCTTTTAATGAGAAAACAAAAAAAATTCTTTAACTACACTGAGGTAGAGACGGTAGATGGTAGACCCTTTTTCTAAGAAAGGTCCAATCACGGGGATTAGGTCGGATTGGATTGCTTTTGACACGCCAAATGGAATATCTGTTGCTTAGAATAGAACAAGAAAACTACACAGGCGCATAGACTTAAGCCTAGGTACGGCCACCGCCCGTGCTGTAGATAATTGCTAATATCTTAAATGTGCTACATATTTAAAAAAAAAACTCAAAGATTTCTCTGCAACAGCTGGTAAACGAAGAAAGTGCATTTAGGTAAAAATTGGAAAAAATATGTATCAATATGACCGGATATGTATATACACATGAATCTCAAATGGAGATCATGAGAGATTGAAAGCTGTTAATGCAATCGAAAACAATTTTTTTTTCTATTGATTTTCCCGAGTAATTTTTTGTAAACAAAAAAAAACAAACTGAACTTTGGGAAGGTACTCCAATCGGCCTTACTTGATTTTGCTTAAGGTTATAACTTATTACTAATCCAACAAGGAGTTCGTAAGAAAGGCATTTTGGAGTCGGTGAATTATTGATTTTGAAAATTTAGCAAAAGTGGACACAAAATGAATACCTTACGAGATAATTAAAATAATATTATCTTAAGTAAAAAACAAAAAACTGGAAACCTAGTATGTAATTATAAAAAATCTAACACTTAAGTGCGTACGAGTACACTTAAAATTCCTGAGCACGTATTAAGTTTTTAGAAAAATAGTACAAAGAGGGAAAGAAAGATGTTTGACCTTAGTGACTATTTCGCTCCACGGGTGGCACCCAACATTTAATGAGGAGACTAGTGTTGTTATATTCGAGGAAATCATTCATCTTTAGCAATTTTAATTGCCTGACAAAAGAATGTCTTCCGAGTGTGGCTGGGATAAAATGTCAAACTGTCCGATTCTGACGCCTATATAGTAAAACTGGAGCCACAGCCATCCACACTAAGCTGCAATTTAAGGATATATTCTTAAACTATTATACAAATCCGCCAGAACAAACAAGTAACAAAGTTTTCGTCAGAATATGCTTTAACTGTAAAACCATGGCTCTTAAACGAGGAAATGGAAAATCTATACGTCTTAAAGTTCGAGTCTCATAATAGCAGTGTAACCCGACCCTTATGTGCAAAGAAAATGGCATATAGCACAGCACATATGTATTATTATTTTTTTTTACAATAAATTATTAAAAATAAAAATATAAATAATGAATTCAATAAACAGAAACAGTCATATATTGGAAATGAACTAAAGCGGTTGGAGACAATGGAATCCGTGGCGCAGTCCGTCATTAGTGTTCTCATGCGTTTAACTCCCACTTTGCCTCAAAATTTAAACCACTTCTAACTCATAAAATGGTGCGGTTCTTCGGATTCAGTTCCGTATTGACACTTTATTGTGAAATAAAATAAAAATAATGTTGGGGTTAACATAAGCCGAACTTTCCACAATTTATCCATATCATCTTATCTAAAGACATGTTGATTTTTTTCCTTTTTCTATCAAAAACAAATACCAAAAACATTCACCATGTATGCCATAAATTTTTATGCAAAACAGAGACCAACCTCAGAAATAAGGAAGACAAAAAAAACAAAAAATAACATGAACCTCATCATTGCATTCCCTATCATTTCTCTAAATCAATTATATTTGGCATCCGTTTTTATAGTACCCAAGGAAGTAATGTGTCAGATTAACCCACTTGAATTCAAAAAGAGGAGAGCAACGACAGCTGAACGCACAATTCTTGCCCAAAACTAAAATAAGTGAACACAAACTCCAACTCCAATTCGAATTTCAACGTCAACTTCACTCCGACCATATCGCTTGAACGATATTCATATGCATGAAAAATAGAATACAAAAGGAAACCCAGAGGGTGTCCTTTCTGTGGTGTTTTCTTTCTGTAAGGAGCAAGACACAACGATACTCCTGCGAACACATAACATACATATCAGTAACAGCACCACAGTGTACACATAACCATCGATGATTGAAGCTATACTTGTACATAGTACAATTGGGGGAAAGAAAACAGCATCCACTTTTCTTAAGAGATGCGAATTGATCCTACAGCCTTAGGATAAGGGGTGCTAGAGTTATTTTTTACTAAAAAATGTTGAAGTAGATTCCACTGTTTTTTTTCTTTCTTTTGGGCCGGTGAAATCATTTTCTTTCATAGATTCTCTTTTTGTCATTCTTACTTGTCTTTTAAAAGAATTTGTTTTGACGTTTTCCACTTTGTGTAGCCGTTTAAGCGTTTCTTCTTTAAATGCTATTTGTTTTTTTTTTTTTTTTTGTACAAATATTTAAATAAACTAATATTTGTAAGAGAAATAAAAAAAAAAACTAGGCCAACGGCAAGAGATACAACTAAATATATCAAAAGGAAGGAGAGAATCAAGCGCATGTTATGTATAAATAGATGAAGAAGCACAGCAGAGTGAAACTGGGTTAAGATAAGTTATTCCCCACACAATCTTAAACAAAATTACAGTGGTGATGAGTTTTTATTTTTTTATATCCTGCCATAGACAAGTTGTAATGCAAAAGTAAGAAGCCAGTGTACGATTGAAGGTTAAGAATTTAAAGATTTAATATTACTTTACAGTGCTGTGAAGTGGAAATGAGGTCTCCAATATGGGTCAATGGATTTAATGATAAGGCAGATCTATTAAGTTTCATAACATCCTAGGAGCACTGACACCAGTGGGACATAGTATCAAACTATTAAATATTTTCTGAAACAAAGGAGTCGCTTAATAGAGAAACTTTGAGCTATCATTATGATAAGAATCATCTCCAGTTACATCTTGGCCACAATAACTAAAGACATAAAACAGACACGTTTCGCAATATTGGGCGCTCAAGCAACATCATTCAAGCCACATTGTTCTAACAGGTGGTTCAAAAAGTTCCAAAATTAATTTACAATAACATCAACATCATCAAACCAGTGACAAATAGTTGCTTTCAACGGAGCAGATCCCTTATAACAGTTTTCAAGCTCATTTGAGTTTTAATGGTATTTTTTTGCTTCAAATAACAGAATGCATCACTAAAACATCAATATCTCATATCATTAAATTTTGACACGTATTTTTTTAAGGGTGGTATTAATTAAAAGTTGTTTGAATATATGCTAGAGTCATCATCTTTGTCTCAGTCTAAGCCTATTCTATATAGAGAACATGCAAATGAAAAATTATGGTGATCGATTAAAGGTCGCGTTGCCATAAGCAATACTAATATACATAATTGTATGTATTTTTTTTAAATATTCACAATATTGTGTAAAGTTATGCAGATGTGTACATTGTAAGTGACAATCGATGTACATTAGTCTTGTAGTAATTAAGACTATTTTTGAAGTGATATTACGAGTCCGGTTGGTGATAAAGCAATCTTTGGATTATTTAGTTATATTTGATCAATTTGAAGCAAAGTCAACTTGTTCAAATCAGTGTGCGATATTGTGTATCCAAACCATAGTGAAGCCAGTCTTTATTGTAATTTGTACTCTCCCTTGTTCGGTGTAAATGACAGTATAACGAATGTTTGAAGAATTAATTTCATGATTTAAAATATTATAGCTATTTACTTAAAAACAGACAACAATAACTTGAAAATGAAAACCAAACTAAATGCCAAGATTGCAAACTTATTTTACTTTCCCAGCTCGATTGATACAATAATAATAATACTTGAAGAAAATATACATAAAAAAAAATAAAAAAAAAAACAATTTGGGTTAAGAACTTTCCGCTATCTCTCAAATTAATTAATTACTTCAATGGTACGTATGTATATCTACTTCCTTTTTATCTATCCTTCCCTTTTCGGTATTTTTCTTCTCTTTTATTGTTTGTGCAATTGGCAGAGAATTTAATGGTTGATGAAGGCGAATTGGCCAAGGTTGTTGCTCATGCATTGTTTTCATCTTAATCGCCCACGATTTAGACAAGATTTTTATTCCTTGTTCTCATTTCCTTCTCAACCAAAGCCAAAACTACTTTGTAAATTTGTAAAGAAAACGAAAACACGACAAAAAGAAAAAGATGACATACAAAATAGTACGACTATAAGAAACAGGGATTGATAGGGCAGATGTTGCAAAAGTACATTGCTCTTATGGGACACATTAAACCAAGGAATGCCTCGTTATGCATCGCATCACATTTCGAGAAAAAAAAAAAAAAAAAAAAAACCAACTGAAAACAGACAACACGTGCTACGTATAGTATGTCCAATTACAACGACAGAAGGAAGAAAAATCCTCTACTCATAAGCAAGAAACAATGAGTGTTAGTTCAACTTTAATTAACATAATTGCATACTCCTTCCTATTCCTGCTGCTGCTGTTGATGGTGATAGTAGCTAATGGTGAGTACGATTAGTCTTCATCATAAGCAGCTCTCAACTTTCAATAAAAGCAGGTTGTTCAACTTAGAAATGGACAGACATAATCACAAAAACAAAGAGAATTTGGGTCAACATTTTAAATAAAATTGTTTCTGACTCCTTTCTTCTTCTACTTATTTTTTTTTCTAATCCGCACTTTCAAACATCCTTCGAAAAAGGACACTTATAAGAAAAATAAATATTTTAAGTCTCGAATAAGGAAAGACTGCGTTTATTAAAAATGTAATAGGAATAATAGTACGAATAGAAGATTTCCTTCTTATTATTATTCACAGGCACAGCATAAAGAACATCGGCCGAAGCGGCAAAGATTCACCGTTTATATGGAACATCTGCTCATATGTACACCAGAGGAAGTTTCAGTTTGGCGCGAGCGTATCTTTATTTTTTTTTTTGTCTTGTTTCCTGTCAGGAAAGACCTAAGAAAAAACCGGGCTGGCACCTGGCGATATGCTAAAAAAAAAAAAATAAATAAATAAATAAACTGGTACGATTACTTCACATGCACATTCACTTTTTCTCTGTCTGCTACTCCCAGTTCACATAAAAAGAAGAAACCCAATATGTTTGTAAATATATAAAAGAGAAAAACAATATTTGAAAGTTACATGAACCGAAGCCTTAAAAGGGGAATTGTTAAAGGCAATTGAAAGGAAACTGCATTGTTATTTTCCGTCTTGATCCTTCCTAAAAGGAAGGAATGATCCTTTTTTTTGTCTTTTTATAAATGCCTTATATTCTCCTTAACAGTAGAAAAGCATCACCCAATGTGTGTTTTTTTGACAATCACAAATATGATATTGCAACTTTTAGGAAATCAAAACACGTTAGACAAAGTTTGCGCACTCTTTCTGCATGAAAATGGTATTCGTATTTGTATTCGTACTACTTCACTTCATTTGGAATTTCTGACGAAATTGAAACAAATAAAGTTCTTTAATATAACTTCAAGTCCCATTAGATTTTATATAAGATAAGAGGAGGAAAGGTATGAAAAAAGACCTTGTGAGACGAACATTTTGAAACATGACTCTGATGAATGTAAACGGATACATATTTCTTTTTGGATCATTTAAACAAAACAGTTAAGAGGTGTATATAAGTTTGGTCACACAATAACAAATCTAAACACACGCATACTATAAAAAGTAAGGTATTATTCTACAAGTGTTCCTATGTTAATACCACATGACATCATATCTTTCGGTAGGTACAGTAAACAAACGTATAAACATATTTGTTTCTATATTAACATGTAAAATTATGCTAAATTATTGAAAGTCATGAGTACCCAAGTT
Source organism: Volucella inflata (assembly GCA_928272305.1). Classification (NCBI taxonomy): domain Eukaryota; kingdom Metazoa; phylum Arthropoda; class Insecta; order Diptera; family Syrphidae; genus Volucella; species Volucella inflata. The sequence continues at coordinate 76,325,539 of OV743717.1, read as the reverse complement.
GTTAGAAAATTATACAAAAGTGAACATTGTAAATGGGCCCCACTGAAACGCCGTGATTCGCTTATATTTTAAATCATAAAATCTTGAATCATTATGTTTATCTCTAAACGCAAACTAAACGTTTATCCCCCATAATAATTTTGGCATGACTGTGACTGTTCAGTCACTGACTATGACTACCAACTTAATAAAGCTACTGACATTTAATTGAAAAGCAAAACCTGCCTCCGGTACGAGTATATACATATATGAATATTCCGATGTGCTTAGGCAAATCTCCTACTTCGGAATTCTGTATCATCTTTTCACGAAGCAGTACAGGCGATAAACAGCTAGAAAGAAATATGAAGAAACCATTCAAGCCCATTTATGCGCAGATTTTCAAAATTTTCGTGCTCCTTTTAATGTATTGGCATACAATGTCGCAGTATGGGTCAAGAATAGACCGAATTAGGTAAGCTCCATGGTATGGTAAAGGGTGAGCTATCTGTTAATCAAATGCTATTCTTGAACAACGTTATTATTATATTGCAAAGTGAATACAGTGTTGCCGAAACAGTGTGAATTTCGAGAAGAAATTTATGTCGAAATAATGCATCAACTGCATCTGTAAGCAAATTTGTGAAGAAAGTTCGTGAGACTGGTTTGCTGATTGATAACCGAACACGTTCGTCCTGTGCGCCCAACGAAGAATATTGGAGCTGTTGCCGAAAGTGTGCTCCTAAACACGAGAACATTAGAGTCGCACTAGCCTTAGGAGGGTTTTGAATAATTCGCTAACAAGATCAAAACAACTCCATCCTAAATGTGAATGCGATGCTTGTAACGATTCTCAGTAAAAAATTGCTCACAAGAAAGGATTTGTAAGATGATCCCAAGAAATTTGTCTGGCCCTCAAAACGGAGAATTTCTGAACTAAAGAAACTGCAAGCTAACTGGTATATAATACAATATAAAGTGTCAATTTAAAAAGGTTGTCTAAAAGTAAAATAAAAAATAAATAAATACCGCAATTGCAAACATATTTCTGCCTAGACAATTATCTACCAAGCACATGCACTTTAATACAATGAGAAAGGGATACAAGAAAAAAAAAAAAAAAAAAACAGCAAGCAGTTGAGCCATCATTACAGCCTATTATATGAAGGACAGGTGTATACACATCATACAGTAATTTCTTTCATGCCCGAGATAGAATAGAGAAAAACAAGGAACTTGTACTGACATCATGATGAGTATTGTCGTGTCCAAAGGAACTTTTTCTGAAAATAAAACGAAAGAGAAAAAACCGCCCCACTAAAAGCATGTAAACTCAAACAGTGACAGATTGTTATCACCTGCAACGTACTTTACGTTCTTTCTTTCTTTTTCTCTCTCCTTTTTTACTGTCTTTTTATCTAGTAAAGCTGATAAAACCCTTACAGAAACAGACATACAGTGAACTACGCGCAGTCTATTGGGGGTGTTCTTTTATGCAGCAGCACCTAGCCTAGCTTACACGCAAGAGATGTGCTTTGTAGGAAAACTAAAAACCCTTGAATGTGGACTGCCAACGACTAGAACCATACATATAATATGTACCATGCATGAATGATTAAAGGATAATTAGGGTGTATGTCATAGTTTTCTAAATTAAATTGAGTGGTTTGAATAAATGCTAGGAACTGCTATTGAATGTATGTATGTATGTATGTATATGTTCGCGGTGGTACTGGCGGCAAGCAGGCGTTGGCGATTCATGCCGCCGTCATCGTCATGAAATGAAAATAAAAATGCCACCACAAAAAAAAACGATACTCGCACGCTGGCACGCAAATGTTGTAAAAACGAGAAAAAAAAAAACAAGCACAGGTAATATACATACAACGCATACACAAACAAATGGGAATTATAATTTGAAATCATGTATTGCTGACGACATAGTGCGCCGCCAATAAAAGCGCGCGCGGATGCAGAGAGGGCATTTTCTCCCAAAGTGACCGTTTCTCTAAAAGCCCGACACCCACCAACTCCTATTGTCGGCTCTACCATACCACTTTCAGGACATGAAAACAAGTATTCGAGTTAAATATTTACCCATGGCCAGTGGAGTATAAAAGAGTGGACGTCAATATTCCCGGCGCGCTGTGGCTAGCCCTAGCCCACCTCTTATCATTCCTTTTCCAACCCCCTAGTGGAATAAGAAATTACTCAGCGTACAACATCGTCAATGTAAGGGGATAGTGACTAGCTAACAAACGTCAGGCAACAAGCATAACGCGAATTGCTATTTCTATTGCTATTGCGATTGCGACGACAAACAGCGGAAGGAAGCGACGGAAGGAAGTGGCACTCATTTGTTTAACACCGGCTATTTTATCTAGTTTCTTGCTTTTGCACGTCTAATCGTTGTCGTATGGGTTTTATGCGTTGTGTTTTGTGTAGTTATGCCTTCGTAGTTTTTTACTAAATTCCTTTTTCCTTTCCTTTTTTTTCGTTGGTGGGCTATATGAAATGAAAATGTCAAAAACTTTACTCATTTTTTTTTTTAACATATTTTTCTGCCATTGAGTTGGAAATACAAATTCAATCCAGGGGGATGAATTTTCCACAATGTTTTCTCTACACACGATGACATAATTGAAAAGTACTGCCACACTCACTGGGTACAAAGGTGGTTATTATTTGAAAATTTATTACAGACAGATTGAATGTAACGTGTTTAAAGCTTTTAAAAAGTTTACCCTCAACCAAAAAAATATGTTTATATATTTATTTATACAAATAGACATAAATATGTACATATATGTGTATCCCTGGGTGGAGAGAACACCTGCGGGTAACCACTGTTTGGCTAATTAGTTTTTGTTGGGATTTTAGTTTTACTTTTAAAATTAACCTTTCCACTCGAGGCACAATATGATTTATTTAATGTTTAATGGATTCTTCTCAGTTAGATTGACGAGTTTAAATCGCACCATCATGATAATAGTTTTTCAATAGTTTCCTTATAAAATCAGCGCATTTTACTAGCGCTAGGAGTACCTATTTAATTGTCTAGTTGTTGTTCAGTTTTAAATATGCATGCACTCGTGAAAAACGGTAAGGTGGACCGATTTAAAATCGCTTATCTTCTACAAGCTTTTGTAGGTTTATTAATATTTTCTAGACAATTCGTGGAGCAGTTAGATCATGTGATGCTTTCAGAGCAGCACTTCAGGGAACAGGCAGCTCACGTCACAATAGGATGTTGACGTGGCGCTGAGTACGATTTAACCTCTTGTTAGAAAAAATGACAGTTAAGGGTTCATTAAGCCAAATAAAGTACGTTACCGACGATTTTAACTGTTTGTCCCTGTTAAATGGACTGGCGATTCGCCTTTAGTTTTGATTGTATCATCAGGGCCATTCCTCACAATCAATAAGTTCGCAGCTGTTTGATTTGTTACTTGAAATAATAATGTTGCCACATTGAGACAATGCTATCCTGGATGGCAGTAGAATTAAGTTAATCGTGGCTTTGTTAAAAAATTCAAAACAAAGTCGTGATAAGGATCATTTTGCGAACTATTTCTTTACTTCGAGTTAAGCTTAAGACATGTCGTCGAAAAAAACAACAAAATCTCCATAGCAAAAAGTATACAATGACTTTTGAAATAATGCTTTAATACCTAAAACTAGTTCTTTTAGGTGACCCATGCTTATGAGGATACTCCTATTGTTTATCAGGCTTGCACAGATTCTGACTTGAGTACTCATTCCTACAATTTGGCAGTACAAAACCTTGCTTATATAAACTCTATATCGTTTTAGAAAAGTTTCAACTGCAAGCCTATACAAATAAAGCTAGCATATACCATATAACAAACGACAGCTCACTCTAAAAATTTTAAGACCAAACACTATGTTTTTTGTTTGTGTCTGAAAAAATTATTTCATTATATAGAGAGAAAAATTTAATTGCAATTTGCAGGTTTTTTAAAATCAACATCACCTTGTAATTGCAATCATTTTTCCTTCCAAGAATTATCCTTTCACATACGGTTGATTTTTATCTCTATTCCCTTAGATACAATACATACTGCATAGTACAATATAAATGTTTTTTTTTTTAATTTTCAACTAGATTATAATGCGATAGGAAAACTATCTTATGGTGTCCTTGCTACGCAAACACAAATACCTTTCATTATCATGCGACACACGAATACCTGGATGTGTTTTACCCCCAACATATTTGTCAAGCAATTTCTACTAATTACAGAGTAGTAACTTTTCTGTCACATGAAAATAATTTTCCTCACTAAATTACACATATCTCCTGCTTGCATGCAGTTATGAGTTTCAGCCACGGTGACATGATTTTACAATTTAGTATTCAATTTTCAGTTTAGTTTCAATTTTCAGAAACCGCTTAAAAACTAAGCGGCATGAGTGGCATTTTCGTACAAATAAGAAAACCTATTTTACGCAGGAAAAGCAAGTACTGATTTCGGTAGGATTAAATTTGACTAAATGTATGAATAGAGGGGTAATCGATTTCAAGAACTTACATACATGTAGCAAATAAAGTACATGTTCCTTAAGCTTCCCTTTGGGGTAGGTAATGGAAATATTGATTCCATTTAATTTACACAATTTGGGAAACTGTCACATACACGCAATCCTACCCGCATCAAAGTTACCTTTCATATGATATAAATTGTTAATCGTATATTGGGCATATTCTAGGGTTAAAAAAAAGTACCGGTAATCATTATATAAAACATAAAATTTTCATTATTTAATAAATATTCATTTTGTTGCGTTTAAAGTAGGCACTTTTTGATGCAACACATCTGTACTCTGTATCTGTTTTCCCCATTTTTCAAAACACTTATATAAGCGCTTTCCTTCTCGAATTTTGTTTTACGATTTCAATCGCGTCAAAACGGCTACGACGGAGCTGTAATTTTAGTTTCAGGAATAAAAGTACATCATACGGGCCAGATCTGGGGTTGATCGATGGTTTTAATTAAGTTTTCGGTCTGAAATTCGTTCGTAAAAAAAAAAAAATACATACACCAAAATTGAACGAACAGCTGAAATGGTGATTAACAATCACTCTTTGTTCAAAGTTTTATTTATTGTAAAATTCATGGTTCACTACTAAAGAGTGTAGACTAACTAAATCAACTGCCCTAAACGAACAAATTAAATGTCCGGCCTAAATACAGTACTACATATATAAATCAATAGCGCGGCCCTTTAAAATTATATAAATTACGGGTAAAAAATGTTATATAAATATTTATAAACTTTGTATGTACTTACGTCGCGGATTTCCTTAATTTTGGCGCCACCTTTGCCAATTACACAACCGGCAAGACTCTGATGAATAAGAACGCGAACATCAACTTCATCGTCTTTCTGAAAATGATAAGAAAATACGAATAGTCAAATAATTAACCGACAAGGTATTCATAAATGTATACAACAAATGAAATAACTCTCTTACCTCTTCGAAGTACTTGATCATTTCCGTAATGATTTTGCATGTTGAGTCCAAATCAGTGGCAATTAAAATCGTACTGCAAGTGGAATTTTTGATTTAACAATAAAACATTCAAAAATAGAGAATTTCGTTTTTTTTTTTTTTTATAATATTATTTATAGAATTGTTTATTGTACGAGAAATAGTACGAGTACGAGAAGTTAAATTTGTCTTTATTTCTTTATCAAGAAAAATGGTATAAATTTTGTCACCAACGCAACGAATATCTTCTATTTTTTTTTCTTTTCTTTTAGTTCGTTTAATTAAAAACTCAGAAGAACATTGGTGTATGGTAGCGAGAGACACAGGCAAGACAATATGAGACATGAGAAGGAGATCGTTCTACACATCAGTAAATAAAATGTCCATACCCAGATGCAAGAGAATGTTCTACTAACGCAAAGACACTAGAGACACACAGAGAATAATACAAATGAAGTAGCAACCAACAAGGACAAGAGCAACAGCAACAGCAAAATAGCAAAAGCAGTACAGCACATTATTTGTGGATTTTATATGGAAAAGAATGTGGCTTAGGAGATGGAGTTTTGAATTTCATTAAACCATATGGCAACGATGGCAACCACCGCAAAATGCAGAGAGACATAGACATTTATCAAAAGGCTTGTATACAGATATGTTTAGGATAAATAAACGTATAGTAAAAGGTGGTTACTACTATAGAGACAACAAAATAAATAATAGTATTAAAAATTCAAAAATTTCTCTCCGACAAAGATTTCGCATAAGGCTAAGGAATATTTTTTTAAAATAACTGCGGATGGATTGGCGGTTTAATACTTAAATTGTTTCCAACATTATTAGCACATCAAGAGGCAAGGTAAGACAATGAATGAGAATGGTATTTTCTAACTTATCCAATGCTCAACTTCTGTTTGAAAAATATTTATGTTACGTTTAGAATTTTAAGTACTTAAATATGTACGTGTACATTTAAAAAAAAAAATTATTCACAAATATAAATGCGCAGATATTTTGTTTCCTTTTTAAATTAAAAATAAAAAATTTATTTTCATTTGTGGTTCATAAATTTTGAAAAGAAGCAAATCACCTGGTCTAAACAAAACTACCATTTAAAATACATTTTCCATATACATATTATGAGTTCAAAGTAATATCATCGCCACTCAAAACACGGTTTTATTTGAGTATTAAATATCAGTTACTGATAATATATTGCATAAGCAGTTAATATTTAAAAAAAATTTAACTCACAATTTGAATGTTAACATTTACAAACATTTACTACGAAATGGAACATTACTTTTGCCCCACCTAGTATGTTTATATCAGTCTGACCTTGACGAACAAATAAAGCTAACTTTTAAGTTCTTAAAGATCTGAACCTAAATAACACTTTTGAGTTGTTTTGCAAATAGAAGCAGGATTTAAAAACAGTTTAGTGCTGAACACCATAGAAGACCATGCGCCCACATCCGTTAGTTAATTTTTTCCACTGGAGTGGTTCTGCCAAAATATGACTTCCTTTTGAGGAACTATGCATCTCACATCAACTTCATACAGAAGTCCCAAGTCCCTTACTCAAAATGTTAACTAACTGACTAAGCATCAAATGTTGTAACGTGCAATTTAGCCTGACTTCAAGGCAGTTTCAAGATTTCTATCAAATCAAATGTGACTCTCTTTCATTTGGTTTGGTGCATAATTAAATTAAGAAGACACTTTAAAAATTTTGGTAAGAGAAGCGTGTTGGTTTTTAATTTGATATATATTATATATACCAAACCTCAGATTCTCGTACAAGGATTTAAACTTTAAATTTTCCAAAAATGTGACATGATGCTAAATGGTGGTGCATTATTCACTTGAAGTAGTATATGAGTGAATTTTCGATAAGCCTGCCACCACACCATGTCGCTTATTTTCGAAATGTTTGTATACCAAAACACTTGCATTTAGATAATTCTAGATATTGAATGTTTACATATGTGGGCATACATTTAACATAGCAGATGCTGAATTTACCTTCATAATTATTTTCAATTTGAAAAAAGTAATATAAAATCCTCTGTTGGCTTGTTAAGATTTAAACAAATCAAACTTTGATGTTGTCTTAGTGTTATAGTGTAGTATAAGCATTAACCACCAACATTTTCAATAGCAGGCTTCAATTTAAGTCCGTGAATTTTCACTCAATAGTGATGTAACGTATGTTGACAATTTTTAAATGCAATTTAAAAGAATTGAATTGAATTGGAATTTGTGTTTCCAACTTGAAATCGACATCATATTGACTTTGGATATTTGAGAAACTGTCTCTATAGTTATCTCCGGCTTCAAACAAAAATTCTCAGTCTGTTTACTCTGATAAATAATGATGAACAACACAAGAAAATGCAAACAAATTTCCAGTAAAGTAAAAACGATTTGAAAGACTTTAAAATGTACCTTCATATCTATGAAATTTATTTTTATATATTTTTCAACTTCAATTTAAAATACAAAGTTGTAAGAAATATTTATTTGCCTATGTTTTAACATAGTCCGTGCAAATTACTTCATAAACATTTGTTGGTTGTTGCTTTTACAGGTAAATAGAAGACTTTTAATTTTAAAGCTTTATATGGCATCTACTACATCTAATATAAATATAAATGTCCACATACCTGGCAGAGTTTAAACCTGTAAAAATCAATACTCGTATGTAATGTATAGAGACCAGTGCATACTCTTTCATTTTTTATGAACCATAAAATGATTTCTTAACAACAAGAAGTGCAAATACTTAGGAAAACAAGCTTGTTACAGCAAATTAAACCAAAACCCATTGGTGTTTAGTTGTTACATGTGTCTACCCTGCACATTTATATAAAATTGTAAAGCAATGCGAGGAAAAGCTTCCCTCATTCCATTTGTTAATTTTGTTAGTTTCAGTTTCAGATAAATTTTTTTTTTTTTTTTTTTTAAATGCTTATTCTAAATAGGTGACAAAGTTTAACCATTCTCTTTCTGTTTTTCTTCTCATCTTAAAAAAAAAAAAAACACTGTTCTTCAACACTACAGATAATAATAAGAGTGTGACAACAAAAATACTTAAGGACTACATTAATAACTATCACAGAAGATTTTTTTGATTTGATTTGCTTGTTTCTGTGTAAGTTCTTATGTTGATGGCCTATTATTACTATTAAATTTTTTTTTTTCTTTTCGAAAGTCAACAAAATCTAGAGATTTAAAATTCAGACAAAGTAGAAAGCACGGATGGAAGCTTACACTCTTGTCTATATCAAAAAAAAAAAAAAAAAACTAAATAAATAAATTTAGGCAAAATAGAATTATTTTAATTCTTAGTTCTATTCTAAAGAAAAAAAAAAGATATATAAACAAAATATTTTATATTATGTAGTATAAAAGGAAAAAAAGTGTTTACCGTTCAGGGCCTTGGCAATCGTCGACAGACACAGTGGCTTTATACTGCTCAGTATTTTTATTTTGGATTTTTCAGTTTATAGTTTTGGGTTGAGTTCGATCAGAATGGTTTTTTCATCGCGAGAACAGTCGTTTATAAGTTTTTTTTTTTTTTGGTTGAATCATTGGTGGTAATGGTGGTGGTAGTGGTAGATGGTGGTAGTAGATGGTGGTAGTAGTAGTAGTAGTAGTAGCAGTTGATGATTGGCAACAGTTAAATTATTTGATTGCGTTTTTTTTTTAATATATATAATATATATATTTGGTATTCGATTTAATTTTCATTGTTCACACATAGACGGAGCGCATCAGATTTGGCATTTGGTTGGTTGGTTGATGGTAGTTTATATTTTTATTGTTTGCGAAAATAAGGCGGCACATACATATACAATTTTAATTTTATTAAATGTTTACACAATTGCAAATTTAATTTTTTATGTTTTTTAATTTAAATATGAGACAAAAACAATAAATGTTTTTGTATTTATTTATTTCAATTTGTGTTTTTTTTTTTTTTTGGTGTATTGATGAATACATTGTTTTGCGTGTTGGATGGGAGATAATAAAAAATTATTTGCAATCAAAAAATAGATCACAACACCCAAAACATGGCAAGGATATTCGTTTTATTTAATTTGTACCAATTTGTTTTTTTTTTTTTTTGTATTAGTATAAGTCCAAAGATGGAGTGTGTATGTGTGCGTTTTAGTACATTCATGATACCACATTACGTATTTGCAGGGACATATTTATTTTCGCATTACATTACGTAAATTGCAGTCAATTTTGATGTTGGTCAAACCAATTATTGGTTCATTAGATTTGTTTTTTTTTTGTATGTTTTCAATTTTGCAGTAGTTGAGAGCGCGGGATCAACAACCAATAAATCAGGACGGGCCAGTCGAAAATGGTGGTGGTTGTGTGGTAGTCGAATTCAGTCACAGGCAGGGCACAGGTACAGGCACGGGTTTTTTGATTTTTGGTTTAACATATACATAAATAAAGAGAGGTTGCGAGAGAAAATATTTTTTGTTTTAGATTTAAGTTAATAGCTTTTATGTTTTAATTGTGTTTTTTTTTATTTCTTTTTTATATATAATCAATATGTATACATATTAATGCATATAATAAAAATTATAAAAAAAAGGTTAATATACACAATTAATGAGTTTTTATTTAATTGAAAAAAGCTTTAAGGTAAAAAATGAGAATCAAAAAGAGATAAATAGAGTTGGTTAAGTTGTTGTTGTTTTTTTTTGTTTTTTTTTAAAAGTTATAAAAACTAATACCTTTTAGTTCTAGTGGTGGTATTAGTTTAATATATGTATAAAGAATTAGAGGAAAGACAAGACTACCATAATAAGTGTGCGGTTTAGGTTAATTAATTTAATTTGTAAATTAATTAAGCATTGTTCGGAATGATTTAAAATTGTTGTCTCAATAATGGAAAAGATTATTGGATTCTAAAAATTTATTTATTTTTCTATGTTTTTACTTTGATGGTGAGATATATATTCCTAGTAAGACATAAGTTTGGTAAAGAACGCACCATTAGGAATATAAAAATAAATCAAAGGAGTTTTTCTTTTGGTAGTAGGGTGCATTTGTGAAACGAACTTTTTTTTTTCTTTTTTTTTTTAAATTTTTGTAATTTATTTTTTTCATTTACAACTCTAATATGGTATTCCAAAAAGTTACAAAAATAAATCTATTTTTAATTTGGAGATGAGAGGAAAACTGTTTTAACATACCTGAGAACGCATTTTTTGGATGTGTTGACCACCTTTACCAATGACAGCGCCAGCAATCTAAAAGATAAAAAACAAATTATTTAATAAATACATATATGTATGCATATACTTTTTGATTGTGTTGTTAATATATGGACACAACACAACCATCGAACAGAAGAATGATACGTACGCAATAGTAGAATTACAATTCGCTTTGAATATTGGGAAGGATAATTACTGAAGTCTGTTTATTGTCGAACACGACCGGTAGAATGAACAATTTAATGTGGATAATGATGATTAACAACAACTTTGTCTACTCCACCAAGAAGTCTGTAATATGGTCGCATGAAAGTATGACCGCTTATGAGGAAAAAGCTCAACACGAATAATATTAGACGCTGTTTACCATGAACACCGTAAAGGCCAAGCAAATGATCTTTTTTCAAACTAAGAATATAATTTGCAGACGAACATGTCCTTGGTTACTTCGAAAACAAAGTTCTTTTGGTGATTTTCGATATAATCCGTGTTTGAAGGCAAAGATATCAAAAGGAATAAAATAAGCCATACAGCGGCATTGACCTGGTCACCATAGTGTAAAATTATCCGTTCCACCGCTACGGGTCGAATTTTCAAATCAATTCTAGAAAGCAACGCGGTAAATACCTCGACTAGGGTTGTGAGCTTAAATGGAAAGGGAACTCAGCCAACATTGTTTGTGCAAATGGAAACGATTAAGGCAAGATGACAGTAAATGGAAAAAGCTTTAAGGCACGAATTCTAATTGTTATAATTTTGTTGATCGAAAGTTCACAAATAAGTGAAATCATAAATCAAAAAACAAAAAGGCTAACAGAGTAAATATGGGGAAAATAGTCACCCAACTTAAAGTCTAAACAGTGGACCTTTCGAAGAAAGCTATTTACCAATGAAGAATAAATAAATTAATTTTTGTACAAGTTACTGAAACTTTCCCTTTTAGAGGTTTAAGAAGGTAAGGTTGCTCAAGACGACAACAAAATTACTGACTCTTACGAAGTTTATCCCTGTACAAACAATTTTCTTATATATGCAGTACGTACTGCGAACAATGTCTGTGCAGCGAATCTAAGGGTTAGCTGGAAAGGAAACGATAGCGTTTTAGAATCATATAATTAATCTGTACCTATGGAGCATTCAAAAACAGCCATGGTGGTAGCAACATTACTCATATTATAAAAAAGTCGACTATGCAGATTAAATTTAATTTTTGTCATCACTATCGGCAACATTTATGTATGTTATAAAGATACAGAAGATTTCATTTAAATATTCAAACAGGTTAACGGTGCTAGGCAATGACTTATATGCATATGTACATCCTTTTTTAATCTTAATTTCGAAACCTGCATTTCGTCTACTATGACCACGTATCATATGTGACATACGAGTATGTGCATGATTAATATATCTATATCACACAAAATTGTTAGTTGGAAAACCAAGCAATACAAAACAAAATTGTAACAGCTGACATACAATTGATAAAATCAAATAGAAATTTACCAACGAATAAAAAACTGCTACTATTTTTTTTAGCAAGATTTGTAATTGAACCAATGTTTGTGATTTCCATTGGCACAGAGTGCTCTTGCCTTTGACTAATTAGACAAATCATCATAATTAATAGTTTAAGTAAAAATAAAACAAAAAAACGTGACAAATGCAAAACATTTATTATCATTAACCAACAGAACAGCAAACATCTTTTGAGTGAAAACAATAAAGCCAAAATGTTGTATATTATTTTCCATGCTGTGACACAATATTTTTGGCTACAGCTCAAAAATCCTATGCCACGAATTAGTAACACAAGCAGGCAAATTTTACATTAAACATATTAAAAAGGATCATGTGATGTGTACGAGTATATAAATTCATGCGCATAAAAAAAAAAAAATAATCGCTTTTGTTTTTCTGATTAACGACACACATGATGATGGGATTAAAATTTTAGTTGTTTTTTCTTTTTTAGAAAAAAAGAAATGATTCTAATGACTAGAGGTGTTATTAAACTCAAAATACCGGCAAACAAATGCTCTGACGTTAATTTGTCGCAAATCGTGAGAATTTGGAATCTTGTTTTAATTCTAAATGGAAATGATGAATAATGATGTTTGAATCACTCGAAATAATATAAATAAAGTGTTTCAAATGCATTTTGACATTGAAAATGATTTTCAGTTTGTATACAACAGATTTGGATTTATTAAGTAATCTAGGCATAGGGTCGTGCAGGATATGCTTTTCGGTAAAATCGTAAATGGCCCTTTTATAATTACAAACAAAGTAGTGAAGCAGTTCCAAATTGAAAGCCCTCTCAACTTTATGTATTCACGCATCATTCACATCTCAATATGGAGTACATCGATTTCGGTCTCTATGCTCACAAGCTAAAGTTCTTATGTAAAATGTAGCTAAAAGGGATGTGCAATGTATGTATGTATAGCATAGCAGAACTTGAACATTTTTTATTCACAGACTGTTTTCCGTAAAATCATTCCAACAACGGATGGAATCTTAGTAGTTAATGCGTAACATTGCTGATGTTTATTCATTTTTATCCCAAATGGATTCCTTGGGAGCCAATTTTTCATTCAATTTAAACTAATTTACACACTGCAAACCATCGCTAAAAGTGTGCTGAATATCGACCTTTGGCAAAAGCATACGATACGAACCTTGTGCTTGGTATATTTTTATTTATGTTTTTGTAAGTAACAAGACGTATTCTGTGATGAGTGCTATATGTTAGCTCAGTTAAATGTTTATTTTTTCCATATCCCCAAAGACAAAAATTATCGGATAGAGCTGCAGCATCTCCGAAAGTCAGAGAGTTTTGTTAAGAAGTGGATAAAGCGAATTTAGCATAAGACAATTTTAATAACCGTTCACTGACGGTTGATTTTAACAAGAATTTAGCGAGAAATTCTCGCATGAATATCCAAGAAAAAAAATCCAAAACATCAAATAAGTGCGCATCACACTGCAAACGTAATGATGCAAAGTAAGTGATGCTTTTGTATACAAAACATCTTCCATTTTGCTTTTGTATATTTCACGTTTTAGAATGTCATTATGATGCTCTGTTTGCACGCAGTAGATCTGTTCACAATGCGTTTTGGAATGGTTGCCGTTGCGGTATTAGAGCAATGATGCGTTTTGGACAACGCCATTTACTTTTCTTCAGTTACTTTGAATCGATTTCCTCGATTTGAATAACAAATAGAGCTTTGAAAATTGGGCAGAAGTCATAAAGTCTGTAAGCAAAAGTTAAAGTGAAAAACTAAAAATGTTGTAAGCCACATTTGATAAGTTATTGCGAAATTCTATTGATCTATCTATCTATTACGATGTGCACTTTACCATACTTCTTCACTGAAAAACCTTTATTAAACTACGTGTTCACAATTCTATTTGAGAAAGAATTGCTCTGAGGTTTTTGCTTTTTTTTTTAAAAAAAAAAAAAAGTTTCCGAACCAGTTACGATATCCCCCTAAGCTGGACTTAACACATGTATTTTCAAATAGTTTCATTAAAAAGTATTTTCTAGGAGATAGAACTCAAATGAATTCACAGCAAAATTATCGGTTATTATTATCGGTCCTTTAGCCTAAATATGCAGGTGCCACCTGATTTGGATATTATATAATTATGTATAGGGTCATCCAATTCGTGGTCCGGATTTGACATCCCTGTTTTAATCACATACATCAAACCGAACGATAATTCGAGACTGTATAGGTTTAGTTTAAGTTTGCTATTTTACAATATGGATCGTTGAACAATCGCTGATCGTTCTAAAAAACAAAAAACTCGAAAAGGCTGGCTATGCTACAGATCTCTTAAAGCGTCTATCCATTACCGAAATGAAGGTGTTGAAGAAGATCCAAATCTATCGATATCACGACTTGCACAGTATTCGAGTTTGTCTTTCGGAATAAAATTCCACTTACTAAAGAATTGAAGTCACCTGACCACGGAATGTGTAAGACATACGCCGATTGGGTGCTTGAATATCAACGTTTGGATGGTAAATTTTCACACAACATTTTTTTTTAGTGATGAGTCACTGTACGGGGTGAAATGTGGTCTGATGGTGTCCAGTGGTCACCGTTATATATTATACATACACATATAAACCGCTAAGCCAAATATTACCCAACATTTTTTGGCCTCAAATCGAAGATTTGGATGTGATTTCAACAAGACATCTCACACAACACGATCTTTGGCTTTATTTTTGGTGATGCGAACTGACGCTTTGAAAACGAATATTCGTCAAGTTACTGCCCGACATGTCTCGAAAAGTCATCGAAAATTACCTTGTCAGAATCAAGTCCTGGATCAGTGTAAAATGTCTTGTTGAATAACGGAGTCACGTTATCTGACGGTGCAATGTCAAATCCATCAGAACTTCCTGGCCAGGGTGTTGCAATTTTTGCCGGCTCATCAAAGCCGTGTTGTCTGGCATTGTCATGATGAAACAAAACATATCGGTGCTGATCAATTTTTTTGTTTGATTTTTGGGCATTCATTTCTGGCAAAAAAATATTTGAAACAATCAATTGAACAGGCGGTAGTAGCTCCTGATTGATGAAAGGCTTCCAAACCCCTTAAACACACATCAGCAATGTCAGTTATACAAGGGAATGAGACAACAGACACCTGCATCAGCACTGATTCATCTTACGGGAGCAACAAATTAAATTGTGATGACACCTTATAATTTTCATTTAATGAAATAACAGAAGTTACAAACTAAATTTTCAATTGTAAATGTCACACACTTATTTGAATTTTTTGTTAAATAAACAGTCACTGCTGTTTTCTATTTGTATATGAAATAAAACTGCGTAATAAAGGAAATATATCGACCACTAAAATGTTAAAAAAAAAAGCTCTTAGAGTACATTGAGTAATGCCTAATTACCATTAATATGTAAAATAAAAATAAAGAAACCTTTTCTACGTGATCAAATGTAATTAGTTTGCAACGTCCATGAACTTTGGAAGAAATCAAATATTGAAATGATGAGATTTTGCCGAAGGAATTTTGAAATCAAATTTTAAAATAAGCCAACCAATATTGAATGCATAATTGGCACGCGCTTATTTCGGAAAATCACGCAAATAATTTTCCTTTAAACTAAAAATAAATTCTCTTTTAACAGAACCAAAGTATACTCTCGATAAAAATGCTAGCACTAATGACTAAATCCACAGATTGGATATTTTTATTTATTTGCAATAAATATGAATTCAATCAGATTTAGCAAAACTATTTGTTGGGCGCAATGCAAAATGTGAGATGCACAAGTCTGGGTGTGAGCAGACAAATGCAACAAAATTAAACCTCACGAACGGACATGTATTGTGCGTATTGTGATGAAGGGTCAAAAATGAAATCATTTACACACTTAAACATTTTGTACTTACACGACTGGGAATCAATAGTCGAACTTGGTCTTCACTATTATTATTGCGGTTTCTCTTAGCCTGTGAACCGCCATCATCATTTTGTTGATTATCTCCTCGTTTCATTTTCAAAACTTCTGGAAAGACACAAACAATAAATCAAAATTAAATTTTATCCTGCATTACGTGGTTAAAGTAAATAAATAAAATGTGATCATCCAATTTACTGTCATCTGTAAATTATTATTATTATTTTATTTTTTTTTTATTTCTCAAGAAAAGTGTTAACATAAATGTGTCAACGAAACCATTCGTTGTTTAATGTAAACAATAAAAACTAATTCAATCAAATATAACCCGCCAACCAACTGAACACAACAAAAAGTACGAAGAAACTAATTTGAAAAGCAAATCAAAAGCTAAAGATCAGCACAGTCGTGTCCGACAAATGCTTATACTTGATGCATTGATCGTGGATACACCTCCCTCTAGGCCCAATCCCAACTAAGACAACTTCCCTGCCAACTTTGATGCATTCATTTTCATTTTCATTGCCAAGTTAGTATAAAAATTTGTTTACATTTCATAAAGAGGCATAAACAGGTTACGTTACACACAGAGAAGTACGGACGAAAAGAAGCACATGGTAAGAATTTGTTATGCATAGATGTATGTTCCTCTAAATGTATCCATTGCTGCGTCCACTTCATCACTAATAACAAAGAGAGCACAGGAGATTTTAGGGAACTGCCAGGTGTCAAAACAGAACAAATGCCACTAAACCAGAGTTAATTGATTCAAAAGAATATGAAATAGATTAGACGTAGGCGTAAGGAATGACGTGGCAATTTGCATACTCATATACGAGTATTCCTCGTACACCTGATATTTGAACATCGAATTAACAATTGTTTTCATAACAATTGCAACAGCAGTTGAGGAATATATAGTAATAAATGTTTATGTGTATCATTGTTTCAACTATATCGGATTAATATTTAAATCGTATCGACTCTGTGTATTAGCTATAATGCGAGCACATACTTGGCAAAGAGGTAGGTAGTTCTAAATTACCAAGTCACAATGATTGAGATGGAGTAGCAATAAACAATTTCATCTAAGAGTTTAACAAAAGGGGGGTTGTGAAATCTTTGATGTAACTACACCTTCGAGTGCTATTTTGATGGAAGTACTAGATATCTTGAGGCGAAATTAAACTTAAGTACTGACATCAGGAACGCGTGTGTAGGCAGTTCAATTTGACTACATATAGATACTCGTAAGTGTAATGATCCCACATTCTATTGTCCCAAAGTCGGACCGTCGCACTCGGTCTTAATATCGATTTATACCACTTATGTGTCATTTGTCATCGTAATTGAGTTTAATATTACTTATACTTATGTGTGAAAGCCTGCTCATGTGTATGTAGGCTCATAGTGAACACTGTAGGTACATAGAAACAAAGTAAGTTATATTTCTTTCTTTTTTTAAGAATTCGATAGCAATAAATGCGCCACTTGAAAAATCTTAATCTAATTGGTTATTTGGTTCGAAGTAAGTTTAAATTAAACTTAAATGACTTCAGAGTCTGATCGACTCCTGGACAGTTTCTTCAGCAGTTATGATACGCACAAGTTACAGATTGTTGATACTAGAATCGACGTACTTGGGAGAAAAAAAATTGCTTCACTTGTTCGTTCAATGTCAAGTTTCCCTATCAAATAAGAATTACAGCTGTCGTATTATATAATAAATTCTTTAAAGCCAAGAACAGAAAAAACGAATAAGAAACAAAATCAAAATAATTTTTTTAGTATAACTCATAGACATTACGCTTTCATTGCACCCTTGTACCAACCCACCACACGAGTACCACCGGTCCGTTAAAACATGCAAATTATATTGCCGTCAATGTTAACTTAAGTGTATACCGACCAACGAATATAAAAAAAAACTCGCCTATAAAACATTGAAATAAAATTTTGTTTTGGATTTATAGATGGTCTTAGAAAAGGTTACCTTTTATGTGAACATTTTTTAACACAATTCCCATCTTTCTGCCAATTAAAAGTTTTTGATAATTTAAAATTACACAGAAAACGGAAATTAAAATCGATTAAGTTGTTTAGCACTTCTTGGGTTGAGTTTTGTTTGTGGTTTTAATATACGAGTAAGGAGAGATATATTTAATCAGTCGGCAATTTATTAACCACAACAATTAAGTTGTTAACAAAGGGTTTGCATTACCTTTCTGCTTGATCCCATATTCAACTTAATATAAGCCTAATCAATCAAGTGAAGTGAGAGCAGTAAAGTGAGTGAGTCTTGAACAATTTCTAAATATTAAGTTGAAAAAATTTATGAAATCTATATATGAGTATATAGAATTCATATAGCCAAAGAAAAAAATATTAATTTTGATTGGCAATTATAAAATGCTCGTTTAGGTTGATCAAAATAAGAGGTAGATCCATTTCCTCAATTAAAGAAAGAAATTAAAAATATTCTCTAGCCTGCTTAAAAAGTCTAAGAAAATAAATCTAAAAGAATTAAGCCCACTGCAGGCAAAGTATGCTCACTTGTCTAGAATACATGTCTAAATGTTATTCCAACGACCAAACATGATCATGATTCTGTTTCACCAGGAATTTCTTTCAAAGCATAACAGCTTTCCATTGTTTTTGCGAAATGTGTTGTAAAGCTTGTACATGATAGGCAACCATGGAAAAAATGCAAGTGCTGTCATAATCTAATGATCGTTAAAATAGAAGAACGTTGAAGGACAGAAGACATAGATTGTACCTCTTATTTGTTTACCACAAAAAGATGGACAAAAGCTACAGAACCAGGTAGAACAAGAGATACTCCCCGACAATGGATGGTTCCAACTGACTGGACAATATTGGCAACACTTTAATTGTCATCTTACACTTTTCTATCTAACAAGCTAAGACAAGTTTTAGGGTCATTTAATAAGATGTGTGAAATGTACTCTGATTTCGTACTCTGATCAGACGAGGTGAAGTATTTCTTACATTATATATATACGAATTTAATATATCTGGTTTGAATAGAAAAAATTGCTTGTTTAATGTTTATAGTATTTATATTTGTTACACAGTTTATGGCAGGATGAGGTGCATTACTGGCAGCTACAATATCCCACGGCCATCATAGACTTGAAATAAAATGCACTGAAAAAAACACTGAAGTGGAACTGAGGACTCCTATGATCTTTCGCTGATAAATCAGCTAAGGCAATGACAATGGCGAACACCATTTATCAATAACCTTTCAGCATTTCAACCATTTTTGTTTTTCCTTGGACTTATACAGAAAATTGGGTAAGACTTAAGAGATTTTGTATAAGCTCAAAGGAGCATAAGAAAACCTTTTGAAAGTAATGAGAACTGCAAAAAAAAGGTCCCAAGGCTTTGTGAGACCTACGCAAAAATTTTGGATCGGACCTCAATATATACGATCTTCAAGGGGGTGCAATACTACTAAAAAAAAAAAGAGCAAGAATGCATAAGAAAAGACTGGGAAGAATATGAATTCTTAAACGGGATTCATGAAGGTTGTAATTTAGGACCAATATTATTTAAACTTTTGTACATTAAATGCGCTGCAAGCAAGTTTTATGCTTTGAAATTGATCGGTTCGTGCACAGAACAATCAAAGTTACTTAAATGCGCTTCAAGCAAGTTTTATGTTTCGAAATTGATCGATTCGTGCACAGAACAACCAAACATAAAGAAGTCTAATTCAGCTGCTGTAATGCCTTCAAATTCATCGTCACGATCGGGTAAATGGAGCGCTACAATATTTTCACCTAACGCTATAAACTTAATTGTTAAGTGATTTGGAACTTATTCAAGAAGAATATAATACTTTTAAAAAATTAATTAACACATAAGATTCATTATCAGAATTTAAGTAGACATTTCAGCCAGAAAAATAAGATAGGAACCGTCTCGTATTACTGGCTTACATTCTCATATTTTGAACGAAATATAACCCTTCTTATTATACTTTACGAACAGAATATGAAATTCTATTGTAATTGTTTATATTTTGTGGCAAGAGACAAAAGTCTTAAGTATAAGACAAATATTTTGAAAAAGAATACACGAGCAAATTATGCAACAACAATCATTTTCTATTCACTGCAAATTTACACACTTTTTTAAGAGTTTTATAAAAAAAATGCTCAGAAGGAAACATTTTGTAAGAAATAAGGAATTTCAAGGCAAGATATTCACATTTTTTTTAAGTCAGAATCTTTACCTTATCAACTCATCGAATAACACTGGTTTTAGTAATTGTAACACAGATATTTTTTTTTAACACAATTTTAATTTGCTAAAGCATTTTCAAGAAGACCGTTTGGAAGCTCAAACTAGTAGTCAATTGCACTGAGTACCATGTTTAACTGGAAGCTATATCCAAGCTGAAGACGTATTTATAGGATATTTTTCGGAGCGAGAAAAATTGTGGGAGTTCTAGAGTCCAAATCTAGTAGTGTTCCCCCTAGCTCAATACTTTCACAACAAAAAAAAAAAAAAAAACAATTTAATAAAAAAACAAAAACCTTTTTCTACTTAACAGGGAAAAAGGACACTACTATCTTTTTTGAAGTCACTAAACTCTTGACCACATAAAACTATCTCTTTCGTGTTAGAATTGCTAGCATGGAGAAGTACTTGTTGTAGTGTACCACCGGAAATCGACAGCCAATCAAATCGTGCGACGTTCTTAGTTCAATCGAACCAGATATAACGATAATTTGATGTTACAAAGGACATAAAGCGTCGGATAGACCAATAAAAAGCCAACAACTACCCATTGATCATTAAAAATTCCAAAACACCAGCTAGAGAGTAGAATGAAAAAAAAGGGGAACGCGGATAGCTATGAACATTATGGTTTTAATACTGACATGCCGCGTAAAGTTTTGGCATTTAGAAAAGTTGCTGTTGCCCCTAGCAGCCTTAGAATTTTTTTTTTTTTTTTTGTACATGAAACGGAATATACCCTCGCATTATCTATTGACTCTAGACGACATATGCATATCAAAATATAAGAAAACCAAAGAAAAAAAAACAACGCAGGACAATCAAATAGAATAGTAGTGGTTTTGCAACAAAATTATCGCAGGTATATTACAAACTAAATTACACCCCTGGAAAATTAATAAAAAATTGCATTTAATGCATTAGGGCGCATTTATGGTATGAAAGTGTGGTGTATAAACGACGGTCTTATGCCCCATACATAGGCATAGCCCGCCCGTGTCCTATTTCCTACTTTTAAGTGGAACGTCAAGTCAATATCAGCTGATTATTTTACATTTATAAATTTTTAAACATGAGAAAAACAGTTGCAGGCGACGACTTTTCTATAAGGTAAACTATTATAAGAATAAACCATCATGCCATCCATTTATACCCCATCCTCTTCCTATTTGTGCTTTCGTTTAAGGGGGGGAAATCGATGATTTTATTACAAGTATTAAATTGCAATTAATTGTGGCTAGTTATTGAGAGAAGAGGTATAATTTGAATGCAATTACCACTTCGTTACAGGAAAAGGTACCAACCATGCGTTTAAAAAGAGTTTTGTGTCGTCCTCAAGTGTTTGATAAAAATCGGGACATTTTGAATTTATTGACTTTGTTTGAATTTGATTTTAATGAGTAAAATAAAGTAATTCGATCTAACCGCATTGGCTTAGTCTTCGTTTTCTTAGCCGATAAAATAGGAGATGATGAATTTATCAGCACAACATGATTATAAATTGGATAAGTGGTTAGAGCAAAAATTGAAATAAGAAATGTTAAATAAATTATTCTGTAAATTATAGCGTTCCTAAAAACATATTCTTTTTTGCAGATATACAACGACCCCCTCTCTGATATGATTTACATATTTTTACAAGAGCACAACCATTTACTAACGTTGAAATTACTCAGTGGATTGGGTATTAGAAGTTTGGAAAAATATCTTCTAAATAGTGATGAAAAAACAGTAAAGCCGAGAGTTATGACTCGGTGAATAACCTGTTAAACCAGTAGAATCTACAGTACTATTTCGATTTAACAAGAAAATATGTATTCTTTTTACGATATCAGTAAAATGACACACCCATTCCATTTTGATAAGTGTCCATTTTCGGTTCTATTATTGCCAGCAAATGTTTGCTTTGATACCTACCTACAAATCGTAGGATAGCCTTTATCTCGAAACCAAGAGTCACATTTGTGATTGATGATTATGATTAATTTCTAAAATCGAAATGAATCGATAAACGTGCATTTTCGACTACACTTCAAGCTCCGCATCCAATATTCCCAATTATTCTTACTCAAAGGGCACGATTTCGGGGAGGCGAGAAGCTGGTGCTTCACATCGACGTAGACATTTTTTAAATTTTCGTACTATTTTAGCAAGTTTTTCAATATTTTTGTTGTGGATTTAGTGTTGTTAGTATCGTTTTACATTTTATGAATGACAATCTACAAACAACAGTCTTCCTGACTTTTTGTGAAGCATTCAACAGAAATCGAATTTTTGTTAATCCCTCAGTTTTACTGAATTATTGTGATTGTTTCGCTTAACGAAAACGTGGATCATTTGTTTCGACCAATCTTAATACATAATCAGCTAAAATTTGTACAAACCCAGATCTCCAAACTCTTTCTGCTAACCCAAGTATGCAGAAGTTCTTTTAAAAATCATTAAAACAAAAACCACAATCTACACCCTTCCTGGCATAAATGCTTAATTTTGTAGAGTGCAGATTGCCTGAAATGGTAAATCATTACCTGAAAGTAGTTCACACAGGAACGCAGATGGATTATCGAGTACAGATACATATTCACTAATTTTCTAAATGTTGACCTGTGTACCTCCTTTTAAGACTTATCGCCAGTATATTTTTAATTATAAATTTATAGCACAATCAAATTTCGATAATATACTTATATCGAACCTTATCGCTAGAGGAAAAGAATCTTATTTCATTTTATGACACGAATATATAGAAAGGTAAATAAAAAATTAAATTAGTCAGACTGCAGTGCGTCGCTGCAAAGTTAAACAAAATTGAAAATCGAACGATAATCATTTTAAAACTCAAACGATAGGCGAATAAACAAAATACATTTATGAATTACTTCAAAATCATATCAATGGTGAAATTGCAGATAACTTGAACTTTTATCTTAGCCACCATTTTTCACAACTCGAAGAAATTTAATAAATCTGTTGTCAAATGTTTTTCGGACGAATTAACAATATGAGCAAGCCCCTGCGCAAGCCTGTTTGTGAATCAATTAAAGCGTCACAGAATCACCTGGCCAGAGATTATTATAATTAATATAACCTTCAACATTTAAATAATCAGATAACAAATGAGTCAATGTTTTGGGTGTTTTCGTTTTTTTGTTTTCAAACATGGCAACTTTCAACTCCCCAGCATGTGGACACTTGTTTGATTCACACTTTTAAAATAAATCTCTGGAAATAATAATCTAAATCCAGTTCTGCCTGACATGTTGATTTAGTTTGTTCATTTAAGTCGACAGGGAATATACCATCTTAACTACCCATTTATCATACTATGAGAAGGATCATCTGATTAGTGTTTTTTTTTTCTTTTTTGGAAACTATCCAAAAACTAGAACCTGCCTCGACATCCACAAATTGTCGTTGCCGTGTGCTCCATTCATGTGTTAATTAAAAGGGAAAAAATTACCGAGATTAGGTGGCAGTACTTAACTTGGCTTAGCAACTCTAGGTTTCTTTGAGTGTTTACTTTTATTAAAACTATGAAAGGAAGAAAAGGATACAAAAAAAATAGAGAGTAAAAGAGATGTGCATTTAACTATTCATGGGTTTCCACCACCACCAAGGTGTTTAGCTGACAATTGACTTTTTTCGTAAACCTCATGGTATACTGCTTCATGCCTCGGTATGTATCTTAAAAAGCACATAAACATGTAACAATGTTTTGAGGAAATGAAGCCCACATTTTACTCCAATGAAACGGTGTATCGTACTTTTATTGCCGTCAGCAATTTCATTTAAAACGCACGTTGGTTGAAATAAGTCTATTTAAGATATGAGCTTCTAATTGGTAATGTTTTTAATTTTCTCTCGTTAAAGAAACTGAATGAAAACCCTGACTTCAATAAATAAATGGTTTGTACTTTAATTTTATTTTTTCAAATGAACATTTTTTTTACATTGTGTAACAATTTAGACCTTGTCGAATACATCACTTTTAGGGTAGATCTCGTCCGCGAAGTATACGGTTTTCGCATACAGAGAAACGAACCCGAAATCAAATATTAATATACGATAACATGATCACGACACTACCCAAGATACTGTTAGTAAAATACTGCGGAGGAGAATATCGATCTACTAAATTTGTGTTATCTACCTATAGTATTCCTTCGATCTGAGATCACAAAATAGACACTTGAAGGCTTAATTTAAAATAGCTTATGATTTTGTACAACGAAATGATGGAAGGAGATCGAATGTCAAATCAGTCGAGGGCGATTTTCCCTTGTTCCTCTGCGGCATGAAAAAGTGTAACAACTACCAGATCCGCCAAATAATAAAAATACATAATTCTAGACCGTCCACAACGTAATATAATGAAAATTCAATACAGAAAATGCGGTTTTGTGAAAGGCAATTCCACACGACAGGCGTTCGATAATTCTTAACAATCTCGTCAATTGAAAACAGGTCATACTATACGAAATATTCAACTGATTTACAGGAAATGATTAACAAATGGTTCCGATATTTCTATACTGTGATGTGAAAACAAAGCATGCCGAGCGTAATGGACATCCAATTAAGGTCATCACATCAAAAATGGCCGAACTCATAGTATTCAATATCGGAAATCTAAACTGCGTAAGATTTCCAAGGTTGAATGATTTGAAATGTTTGCGTTGCACATCATTTTGCATAGTCAAGGGTGCCGCAGTTGTGTACTAGGGACCAAAACACATCGAGATAAACAAAAGAAGTGTTTGTATGTACATGTTTAAGTGCATGTTAAAATGGGTTTAAGTAGTAATAGTAGTTGAACATGCACCCAACAATGAAATGACAGTTTCATCGACCGAAGAGATCATAGCCACCATTTTTTGGGGGTCTTTAGAGAGTCTATTGGAAAAACAATTCAACGAGGAATTGATGAAAATCATAATATGCTGTTTCTCCACAATAGTGCTCCAGTTCACTTTTGTCATCGCAGTAGCGAAGTTAAACGAATTGCTCTTCCAAGCAGGTAAAAAATTTATAATGAATGAACAGTTTGTCGCCGCAAAAGAAGCAAAAACTTAACAGTACGGAGTCTGCGAATTACCTTGGGCCCTGTTACTTCTGCAAAAACAGATAAAACAGATATTTTGATCTCAACATCGTAGTCATTTGTGACAAAAAAGGACTCATACACTCAAAAGTTATTTTTAAAGGACAGTCATGCGTCTAGTTTGCATATACGCATCGCCCTTTTACACGATATACTCTCAACACATGGGCTGGAAAGTCCGTGCCGCTTCTAAGAGAGGACACCACTTGAATTAAATCCATACCATTTTCAGTAAGCATCAACCTTCAAAAGATAGGTGTATAAATTAACAGCTGTCGGACGATAAGTTCTCGAGATATAGCGTTGTGAGTGAAGCAACTTTTGTTATTGTGAAAAAAAAATGGATTCAAAGCAATTTCGTGTATTGATTTATCATTGCTTTTTGATGGGAAAAAATGCAGCCGATCCAAAGAAATAGCCGAACGAACCATTCGCAAGTGGATAGAAATATTTAAAAGTGGTCATAAAAGCACCGAAGATGATGCACGCAGTGGACGTCCAAAAAACGCTGTTTCAGATGAAAACATCAAAAAAGTCCACAAAATGGTTACGAATGACCGTAAAGTGAAGTTGATCGAGATAGCTGAGGCTCTGAAAATATCAAAAGGGCGTGTTGGATATATCATACACGAATATTTGGACATGCGAAAGCTCTGTTCCAAGTGGGTGCCGCGTTTGCTCACAGTCGACCAAAAACAACAACGTGTTGATGATTCAGAGGAGTGTTTAAAGCTGTTCAACCGCAATAAAGCTGAATTTTCGCGTCGATATGTGACAATGGATGAAACTTGGCTTCATCACTTTACACCAGAGTCAAGTCGGCAGTCAGCTGAGTGGCGAGCAGGCGACGAACCTCGTCCACAACGACCAAAAACTCAACAGTCGGCTGGCAAGGTGGCATCCGTATTTTGGGATGCACATGGAATAATTTTCATCGACTATCTTTAAAAGGGGCAGACTATCAACAGCGACTATTACATTGCGTTGTTGGAGCGTTTGAAGGACGAAATCGCAGAAAAACGGCCGAATTTGAAGAAAGAGAAAGTGCTGTTTCATCAAGACAATGCTCCGTGTCACAAGTCGATGAAAACGATGGCAAAATTGAATGAATTCGGCCACGAATTGCTTCCTCACACACCGTATTCTCCAGATTTGGCCCCCAGCTACTATTTCCTCTTCGGAGACCTCAAAAGAATGCTCACCGAAAAGAGATTTAAGACCGATGAAGAAGTAATCGCCGAAACAGAGGTCTATTTTGAGGCTAAACCGAAATCGTACTACAAAACTGGTATCGAAAGATTGAAAAATAGTTTCAATCAGTGTATCGCCCTCAAAGGCAACTATATTCATAAATAAAGTTGAATTTTGCAAAAAATTTGTGTTTTACTATAAAACGGCACGGACTTTTCAGCCCATGTATGAAAACCTTACGAATGTATCGAACAAATGTAACTCGATAAACTCTACCCAAGAATTGATACTGCCATGTACCAGAAAGGTACAAGTACATGAGAAAATTCCATCCGAAAAGCAATAAAGCTCAAAGTCTCGGCAAGGTTTGACGAATAATCGAAGAAAAAATATGTTAGGTTG
Source organism: Volucella inflata (assembly GCA_928272305.1). Taxonomy (NCBI): domain Eukaryota; kingdom Metazoa; phylum Arthropoda; class Insecta; order Diptera; family Syrphidae; genus Volucella; species Volucella inflata. The sequence goes on along the minus strand of OV743717.1, from coordinate 76,298,392 downwards.
TTCAATGCAAAAACATCAGAAAACTCTTACCTTCAATGATAATGTGATTGGTATTGAGGTCCGCAGCACGCAAATGCATGAGTATTGGTTGTATGTATTTTTTACACACTCAAACTAAACGCCACTTATATTAAATACTTATTGAATAAATAATTTAAAAATAGTCACTTTAACGAGAATCCAATTCTCTACAATAAGATGATCCATGTTCTGTCGAATTAAATACAAACTGTCTGAACATCGTGCAAAATGTACATTCAAAATAATAAATAACCTGCTGGTGTTTTTATAAATTCACGCGTATAACTCAATTCCAAACAATGCCGCTTGTTGTCACATTCAATTTAAACCCCCCTCCTTCAGAAATTTGAACAAAATTTCATCAACTAAATTCAAATACCACTAAAAATAATTTTGATATACTATATGTTTGCAAAAATGTCACTTACACATAAATTAAAAGAGCAAAGGAAAAACATCGCAATCCTAAAAATAAAATTAGCTTTCCGATATGTTTTCGCTTAGCAATAAACTTAGGTACTTTGGTTTGAGGGTACATCCAATATTAGCATAGCGGCGTGTTGGGTGTTTTTTGTTCAAATCACAAGTCTAGTCTAGACATTAACATAGTTCTACAGAAATTCGTTAAATTGTTTCGAATCGTATCACAACATAAAAAAAAAAGCAATAACAATAATAATTTTCAAACAAAAATAAACTCGCTTTCTATCCCTCTCTCTCGCTATGCTAAATATCCGTAAAGGAACTGCGAGGGTCAAAGGACGGTTAAAGCTGGATGACGCATTCAAGGGTTTTATGCGTAAATCTTTTATGAGTATAAATCGTTGATCTTATTCTTTAGCACACAAATGCAAACATACGTTTTGAAGCAAAAACAGGCGAGGATACGAGTACATAATATATACCTATATATAACATACATTATACATACATAAAATTTGTCGTATATTTGAAGAGCGATTAGAAGGTATTAAGGACAATTTTCCCAATAAACAAATAAATAACATATCCGAGTAATTGCCTCTTTAAAGTTTTATGGAATAGATACCTTTGAAAGCGGAAACTTATCGTATACATGTGAACGGTAGCATTACACAAATAACTGTTTTTTTGCAAGCAAAAGGAAAATAAGCAGAAACAAATTTTAATGAACTGCAAATGTAGACACTTTGTTTGCGTCTATGTTGCTATTGTATTTTTTCATATGTATCTTTAGGTGTCCCATTATTTCAGCACGACTTGAAGTAAAATTCTGTTTGAGTTAACATAAGAAATATTTTCTTCTTGATTGATGTTGGACACTCGTCCGATAATGGAACTACATACACTGCGTTTCAAAACTCTTCGTACAGACGTGACAATTATAAATTGCAGCTTATTAGAATAGTTTTAGGTGGCGTTACAGTCCGGGATGGACTTGGTCCTCAGTCAACTAGCGTCTCCACGCAGCTCGATCCTTTGCTAGTTGCCTCCAGTTTCGCACGCTAAGCTGGCTGAAGTCCCCTTCCACTTGCGTGCGCTCCCTCGGAAGCGGATTCGAAGACTTTTCGGACCGGAGCGTTGATGTCCGCCCGCTTTACATGGTCCAACTATCTCAGCAGTTAGATCTTCTCTCTTCTGGCTAGGTCTAAGTCGCTGTACAGTCCAAAAGGGACCGGCACCCTCATCCATTTTTGATAAAGTCCATACCTCTGCGCCATAGAGCAGGACTGGAATTATTTAAGTCTTATATAGGGCGATTTTTGTTGTTTGGGAAAGGGCTTTGCTGGTCAATTGCCTTCTCTGTCCAAATTAGCAGCGATTCCTAAGAGTTATTCTTTGTTTGATCTCAACGCTGTCGTTGTCTGAATTGATGGCGTAGTCTAGGTAGAAAAGGTCGTTAATTACCTCAAAGTTGTGTCTGTCGAAGGTAACGTTCAAGCCGAGACGTCGGTGTTGAGTGTCTTTTTTGTTGACAGCTTATACTTGGTCTTACCCCCGTTGACAGCTTAACAAATTTTCGCCGCTTCCATCTCAATACTTGCGAAAGCGCCACTGAAATCACACTGCTTTCTTGCGATTATGTCAATATCGTAAGCGTATGCAAGTATCTGAAGGGACATTTTAAAGATTTCGCCTCTGTGTTCGCGCTTGAGTTTTGCACTATTCTTTCAAGTATGATGTTGAAGAGGTCGCATAATAGCGCATCGCCTTATCTAAATCCCTTTTTGACAAGGTCTCGGTGAGATCTTTACCGACCTGGATGGAGCAACGTGCATTCTCTATTGCCATCGGTAGGGATGGCAAAACTTGACATTTCTCTGCATAGTTCGTCTCTATAGACGCTGTCATACGCTGCTTTGAAATCAATGAATAGGTGGTGTGTATCGATATGAAGCTCATGGGTTTTCTCCAAAATCTGCTGTAGTGTGAATATTTGGTCGATGATGGACTTTCATGGCCTGAAGTGTCGTTAGGCTGATATGGACCTATCAGGTTGTTGACGAACGGCTTCGGGCGTTCACATAATACAACAAGATTTAGTATGCGATATTAAGAAGACTGATGCCTCTGTAGTTGGCGCAGTTCAGAGGGTCTCCTTTCTTAAGGATAGTACAAACAAGGGCGATGTTCCATTCACCGAGCATACTATCGTCCGACCATATTTTACAGATTACAAGGGTTTCGTTGTGATGCCCAAGTGATGGCTTTTTGGCAGTGTGTATACTGCGCATCGATGCTTGATGCTGGCGGCAGTGAACCTCTTAAGATATTAAGAGAGACTCGAACGGAAAAGGATTTGTCGATCTCTTGCGATTGTAGCCGACTGATGTCGAAATTCTTCACAGCATTAACTTATTTTTGGGCTGTTCGGGATACCCGCAACCGTACCCTGGAAAATTACTACTCTAAAATTATGAGCAAGCAGACAGTTTGTCTGTATTTGAATCCTTTTGAACATTTGAAAGATGACTAAAGAATCATAAATTCAGGACACAATTGCAATAACAACTTCGAGCTCGCATCGCAAGTTATGGTTTCATGGCTTTTGTTCTGGCCCCAATGACTAAAAAAAAAACGACCGACCAATTCCGGATTTCGTTAAAACATTGTTAACTTTGCGACATATAGAGTGCATGTGGTACAAAGTACATATATACATATATGATCCGCTAGAAGAAAATTACAGATTTACAAAGGTCGAGATTTTTGGTCGTCACTTAGCGAAACAACCGATGAAGATAGTGGTTTGCAGCAGTGATTTATTGAATAAATTTTGTAGCGTTTGTTGTGCAACGTGTAATGGATTCCTATTGACTAATTTGAACGTAGACGTGATAGTTCTTGGTGCGTTGTTCTACTTAGTGCAGCCAACCTGTAAGCTGTTCTCATTTGACAAAAGGAATATTGAAAGCTTTGGGTCTTGTTTTGTCTCGTAGAGAATTTTTGGCAAATAAATTTGTAATGTGTTATTATAAAGTTATTTTCATTAATACATTTTCTCCACTCCGAAGGGCTCGGACCGAGTCTTGGCACCCATAGAGCATAAGCTATTGATTCACCAAGGATAGGCGAGTCCCATCTATAATGAATTGAACAAACTCTACTAAATCAAAACTCTTGACTTAAAAAAAAATTAAAGAGCTGATTTTACTTAAATACAGATTTAAAAGTCCGGCTCTTACGAGTAAAGTTTGGAATTTAGATGTACGCTTACGCCACGCACATTGAATTTATTTCCGACGCCCTCAGTACAGAACGTATTGTTCTTAAAGAATAAAAAGTGCATCTTAAAATATTCTTAGTAAATGCCATGACCTTTGGAAAACAAATCAAAACCTTTAGTGAACACTATGTTCTCTTACAGTCTAATGGCGACAAGCGACCCAATTAAACGAAAATGCGAACGAAAAAATCGAAAAGAAAATGATAGAATTTAAAGCAACTGAATCGGATAAGGTTTTCAGCAAGCATACCTCTCCTCTTCGAGTAAATTAACAAATTATGCTCTCCTGTAACAATCATTTGTCTAAACCAAACATGTGTTCTGTAGAAAAACTGTCTAAACACACAATACAGGCATAATCAGTAGTTAATTCACTTAATAATTAAAATGTTCGCCTAATAACAAAGTAAGTTACTTTCCGAAATTTTTCCGCCAAAGACTCATGTATAACCCTTATCTCTTTTATTTGTACATCATGCTTGCCGTTGATAAATCAATCAATCAAATAAAGTGAAAATCAATAAAAAGCCTATCCTAGCTGAAGTTTGTTTTCCATTCTTTTTATATCGGGAAAGAAAATATAATAGCAACTCGAAGTGAGAACATACATATTCACTTTCGATTCCCACATTTTGTTAATGGCAGAAAATAAAACCCAGAAAAAAAAGGAAATGCTAATATCACCAGCGAAATTTCGTACAACTATTTTCACTCCTACCAAATCTACCAAGCGCACTTTGAATGTAATTTCGTGTGTTCGCCCCCAACCACCAATGCATGTAACTTTTGAAACTTTACTCGCTCACTGTCCTGTCTGTCCTATTCAATCTATACACATTCACCCACCTATGAGAGAAAATTACCCCCTTCGTTCAATTAATGTGGTAGAAAAATTTCTGATACAAAAAAAAGAAAAAGGATTTCGAACAAACGTTCAATTTATGCGCCACCCACAGGGTCGGCTTAAGTTAAAGATAAAACAGGCCCACCGCTTACCTGTCACACATATACACTAATACATCACATATTGGTGGATTTTGGTCTTCACAAATGCATGAAGATGGTTCTTTGATTATTATTTCATCAAGGCAGTTTGTCAAAACAATGCGTCGCCATGACAATCTGTTCCGTAGTGTGGTCAGGAGTGGTGGTTGGCTTTTTCTTTTTTTGTTAACCGACGAATACATACCGTAAGCAAATGGTTATGGGAAATTGGTCAAATGGTGGACTAGAGTGAACACCGTCACCGCAACAGTGAGAACAACAACAACAACAACCACAACCACACGTACAAACTTTTTGAGTCTGGTAAAGCTCTTCAGCTGACAACAGCTAGAATCTATCCCAGCAACCGTACAAAACTATAGGAAACTGCACGGAAACAAACTCACAATCGGCAACCGGTCGATTAATATTAAAAAGGTGTTAATTAAAAATGACTTTTGAGCAAAACTCCTCTTCTTTGGAACGTATCAGCAGGGCACTCTAAACCGCAAGCCTTGTGCATGACTACCATGATATTCAAATGCATTGCTCTAATGTGGGATCTGTTGCAAGCACCTAATCCTTGTAGTCGATACTTTTCTTAGAAAATTGCTTTTCAATCAAACTCCCATACCAAGTTTTACTTTTTTCAGGCAGGGCGCTGTGCTGTCATTTCCAACCAACATGACTAGCAGTTGTCTTTTGAGTGGACATTTCTTGCCTGCCACTGCCACTGCTACTGGTACTGGCCCTGGTGGCTAACGCCCCCATTTCAAAACCGCACGATACAGTCTAATCGAGTACGAACAGCGGATTTGTTCTTCTCCTTTTTTTTGTTTTAGAATTTCCAAAGTTAATAACTAATGGGGATATCGCGTGTGAAAGTTGTACTTCTCTCTGCCTTTGCGGGGCTTTGAATTATTGACAATGATTCGATTTTCGTTATTTTTTAGTCGTCGTCCGTTGTTTTTTATTCTCTCCTTTGGCCTATTACATAACCGAAGAGTGGTAGGACTTTTCTTTGTACACGGATTTTATTCCCACAAGTAACAAACAAAAGAAAGAGGCAAATCATTTTTTTACCGGTGAGTCGATTTATAGAAAAAGTGCATGTTAAGATATTTTCAGAAGCTAATTACCGAATAGTCATACAATTAATTTATTTACGTGTTTTACAGATACACTTTGGGGATATCTACCTATTTGACATATACTCCCTTTTGCTGTGTGACATAAACGTGACGATTACTTTTGTCTTCTTCCTCCACCTACCTCGATTTATGGACCGCAATTTATCTAAATGGACAGCATTCATTTAATAACGATTTGACAGCTCTGATTACTAGCTTATCTTTAATTATAATTAATTTGACTTTTTTTTCGAATTTTTATTTTGAAGAAAATCATTTCTTAATTGAGTGTACAACGCTTTCACATTATCATCGAAATGACCTCGAATTTTGGTAGAATTCATTGGAACGTGATGCAGTTAAATGAGACGGAACGTTTTGAAACATTGACCTTCGCAGACGTTAATACGTTAACACAAATCGGTGGATTCTGACAGCTGGAAAAAAAATATACATAAATACGATGTGCAGCCAATGTCGACTTATTAGTGTTGGTCCATGGACAAATCAAGCTCAGATCTGTTGTAAAATATTGTGACAAACAACTGCCTACTTCTCCATCGCCAGACAACGTGATTGTCTCCATTTAAACAGAATCATGTCAAGAGTGGCAAACGATTTTAATTCGCAAAATGATGTGCTTTAAAAATTCGAAATTATTCGAAACTATTTTGGAAATATGGAAAACAGTTGCAATTGTTCATTCCTATCCCCTGCAGCTATTTTATTTTGTCTGATGAGTTGCAACAAAGGGAAACAGCTACTTCTGTAGAATCATCATAATGCAAAAAGGATGGCAGTACAAATGATACAGATAATTTGACTGTAAACAGGATTTGACATGAGTTTAACATGTTTAACAAAGTTTTCACATCAAACAAAGTTGGATTGGGAACGGAGGGCTTTTGCAAGCATGGTTAAGTCATTCGCATAACAGATGACATGGTAACTGGCATGTGGCTAAGAAAGTGAACCAACCGGAAATCGCTTTGGGGTAAATAGTCATAGTCAGATTATACACAAAAAACGCCCATTAAACTATGCGAATGGTTCATATAATCTGCTTTCCGACTGTTGTAGACAGTAAAAGCACAAATAAAATGATAGTCAACAACTAGCAATGCTCCATTAAACTATCCTCTCATTTGTATTCAAAGTAAAAACTTCAACATGCGTCACAATTTAGTTTTATAAAACGAATCGATGATGGCATACCTCAGGAGTACAAGCTGAGTCCAATAATGCACAGTATTGTGAACAAACCACTTACGGCGGTCATAGTCAGTGAAGTGATGGAAATGTTGATGATTGAACTCTCCATTTTAAAAGTTTTTTACATATGTATGTAAATTAGTTGTAAATTGGTACTATGGTCGAAATTACAATCGCTGCGTTCAATTCATCACATGTTAACAGCTGTTAACTTTAAGTCATTTTTGTTACAGCATTTTGTTTTTTCTACACGCTCTTTAGAACTGATTCCAACCAAATTAATTTCATGCGTAACCATGTGCTAACAGAGCAACATAAACTCAGCATCTCAGTTGATTTACGTAATATGAGTTCTGGGTTACATGTCTTCAAAAAAGATTGCTCTTATTTTTATGTAAATGGCATTGATAAAATAGATCTGTTTACGTTCCCCAAATGGAATACCATATGTATCCTTTAATGTCAAGAATTTTGCAATATTTCTAAATAAAGAAAAGAAACTGATTGAATGCCAATTTCGCCTGTTTGTCTATTCTAATGGATGAAAAAGCGACATGTAATGTTGAATAACTTCTTATGCAACTTATTTGGAAAATTTCTCCACGTAAATATCCATTGCCCACGTCTTCAAAAAGCTAACATTTCGCGCAACAACTCGCGTCATTGACTTGCCTATTATCAAGCAGGTGACTATGTTTTTTGGAGGGCAACAGTACATCAAGATTTGTGGCACTGCAGATTTGTACTCTGCAGATTTTGATTAGGCTCATAATTTGAAGTTTTTGTAGTTAAGGCGCACTTACCTTTTCTATGTCCTTGACACTGTTCAGTTAGGGATACTGCGTCAATCTTGTAGGAATTCTTTAAAAATACGTGCCATTGATATAATTCTGTCTTGCTTCCCTTCCTGCATGTGTTTCGTGGGAATCATTCTTAAAGTTTACTCTGAGCAGCATTAAAATTGATCAGTCACAACATTCGCAGTAGTTGTCTGATTTCTCACGGAAGAAAATCAAACAAAAAAAAAAAAACTGTGGCGCTGGCAGCCTGATATGGGCCAAGGCCTACTGTATTGACACTCATTTGTGTTGCCCATGTTGTCATTTTTGTAACGGCTGAGCTGTGCCTACGGTTTATCGCCGAATCCGAACGGCACTCATTAGAAGCTTTTTCATAGGCAATTTTACTTTCGGGAGTTTGCTATTGCCCGCCGAAAGGGTGATCTAAGCTATAAATAGTTGGTGGTTTTTAGTAAATTGTTCCACTGTATAAGAATGCAAAGGCGTCACGAAAAACTGTAACACTTACGATAATACCGAGATAATTTCAAAGAAAACATCAATACTACAATGAATTATATCTGAACCTTATAACAGTAACAAGAACTTTGTTGGAAGCAGTTTGAAATATGATGCGATTCATAGTTTAGGGAATATGATAAAGGTACTTCGCGGAAGCTGTACACACCTTCCTCATCGATCCGGAGAAAGTTTTCGACAGTGTTCTTATACGTATAGCATCTTAAGAGAACGAATAATCTGCGAATGTGAAATTAAATGCAAACTACATTAAGACAACGTTTAAAGCCGAGGTGTAACGACGAATGGCTGAGCATGAATACAAAGTTTTACGAGTTCACAAAGGAATGTTGGAGAACAAAGAAATTGTTGACACAACATTATGAGGTATATAGAGGCATACTCCCAAAGTATAGCGCAAAGCAACACCAGTTAAATTTTTGTAATGAAACTTGGATACTACGAGGGCGGGTCAATAAGTCCGTGACTTTTTGAATTTCTGACCTCTTTACTGAAACAGCAACACTGCTCCTGTCAACAGGCATCTGTCAGTTGACTCCTGTCAAAATTTAAACTTGCTGCGTCAGTTAGTTTGTGGTTGACAGCTATTTTTATCAGACTACTCACTAATTTGAGGAGAAAATGGAAAAAAGTGAATTTCGTGTGCTTATTAAGCATTATTTCTTGCGAAAAAAAACCATTACCGAGACCAAGGCTAAGCTTGATAAATACTATGGGGACTCTGCACCATCGATTTCAATGATAAAAAAGTGGTTTACTGAATTTCGTTGTGGCCGTACAAGCACTGAAGATGCCGAACGTCCTGGACGCCCAGTTTAGGTCTCTACACCCGAAACAATCGAAAAAATTCACGATATGGTGTTGGCCGACCGAAGATTGAAAGTGCGAGAGATTGTGGAAGCCGTAGGGATCTCTCATGGCTCAGTGGTTTCAATTTTGAGAGATCACTTGGGCATGAGAAAGCTTTCCGAGAGATGGGTGCCGCGTTTGCTCACAGTCGACCACAAACGCAATCGTGTTTGCCATGGCAAAAATCCATGAATTGGGCTATGAATTGCTCCCTCATCCACCCTATTCTCCAGATTTGGCTCTGAGCGACTACTTCTTGTTCCCAAACCTGAAGAAATGGCTTGGTGGAAAAAGATTTGACTCCAATGATGAAGTCATCTCGCAAACAAAGGCCTATTTTGAGGACCTCGACAAATCATTTTTTTTGGAAGGGATAAAAAAATTGGAGAAGCGTTGGACAAAGTGTATAGAGCTCAAGGGAGACTACGTTGAAAAATAAAATTATTTTTTTATCAAAAAATCTGTGTTTTAATCCAAAAGTCACGGACTTATTGACCCGCCCTCGTATTTTAGTTGAAAACCATATGGATTCTTACAAAATATGTCTTCTGCCGCGAAGAGAAAGTCGCAGTCGCATACAGATTGTTGAAAAAAAATGTTTGAGAAGGCGTTTCTGTGACCGAAAAATACACCTTACACGTGAGGCCGTCGCTATCATACAAAGTGCGTGTATCATACAAGAATATTGTAACAATTTTCATATTTTCTAAACTAGAGATGCCCATAGAGTTGTTTCAAGAATTTTAAATTTAAACGTTGCATAAGCAATGCAGATAAATATACATATTCCAAACAAGTGAATCTAAACAATTGTGATGGAATTTAAATACACATAATGTTGCGACCTGAAGATATTATCCGCAAATTTAATAATGTACCAGGGCCGGTCAATTAGTCTATGAAAATTCAGACACTCTTTTCGAAAAAATACTAAATCATAAGGTATTAAGTGGTTTCAACAAAACTATTATTCAATTCGTTTTCGGTTCATTTTAAATAATAATGCATACAATTTCTAGTTGGTCTCAAATTTAGGTTCAAGTTGGTGATCATCATCTCTTTAAGTATCAGGGACACCAGCCACATTTGTGTCAATCAATTCTTTACCCTCTTCACAATCAGCACTATTGTTGACATTAATTAATACAAATATACAAATCGCGTGAAACGCAAAAGACCCTTATAACGACATATAGACAAAGACGTCGAAAAATGTCTGTTTTTTAAACAAAGCATGATACTGCACTTTCTTGAATAGCTGTGGCCATCTGGAGAGATGAAAGTGTTAAAACTAGACCTTCATTGATTATAGATTGACGTAATTTACGATGTTCATGCTATGAAATACGAACTATTGGGAAACCTCAACCAACTAACTGTTTGTTGATGAAGAACATGGCCTACAGATTCTCAAGCAATCTTCTGTTTAGTCCAGGCATTCGGACAATTAAGAAATACTGTTTGATGCAATGCACCCAACTAGCTCTTTAAATAACAATTCTCATTACCCCCCCCTGATGTTAAACATTTGTTGAGAAGATGGCATGGTGACTTGATTCTTAGATGCTTCATTAGCAAAAGATTCGTGACTTCTGTAATAACCTTAGATACCTACATAAATATAAAAACGACAGATTCAGGAGGTGCACAGCTAAAACAACAATATTTCTCACTTACATATAGAAGAGAAAAAAAAAAAATCGAAAAGCCAATTATGTATTTTAATATTTCTTGCTTGTAACCACCCTAGCAGCTATGTATCATCCAAAGCTGTCGAATGCATACTATATACCTACCCAACGATTACTCACATAACATTAATCGAAGGCGACACACGATTAAGCAACAATATACACATTAATTCTTAAGCTTTTACAATGCAAAGTATTACATAACCTTCGCAACCAGGTGCGCATGAAAGAAGGTGATATGTACTCAATGCTTCTACTCGTACTTCCCAGCTTCAGCCACTAAATAAACGTAATTAAATTCTCAATCGCACAAGTATTGAAGCAAAGAAATTTAATACACGAGTGATTTAAATCAATACTAGCACTAGAACAAAATAGAATCATCCATGCCGACTGTACTTGTACAGCAAACATCTGCCGATATACAATAAAAGTACTCGTATTGCAAGAAATCATACCATGTTTGACACGGTATTCGCGCGGTATTTCAAGGTTAAATCTCATAACTTAACTCGTTTTCTCCTCCTCTCAATCAAGCCGAAAAAATATCAAGATAACCCTACTTCTCAACTTAACCACATAAATGAGCAGTAGCATCTAATTTAAATTTTATTCAGAACAGCACTCGCTTTCTAATGAAAAGAAAAATGCCTTTAAATGTGCGAAATTGCCAACAAATGGACAACTACGGCTCACAGCCAATGCAGAAAACAAGTTTCATGCTTAAATTAAAGTGAATACGAATTATTTTTACGAGTTTTACCATCAGTTAATGCGGCTGCATAGATTAGATTATTCGGAAGGTTTAGTTTTAATACCTTCATTCGACACTATCTCCAGGTTTGATCTGAAAGATTTCATCATTTTTGTAGGTACAAAACTAAGAAGAAATTAAATGCCGTACGTTAATTGAGTTGATACTTCGCAGACATCGTACTTGTTGCGCATTGGTGTTCAGATAAAAAAATAAAGGGAAAGATAACATCTTTTGTGACAATAGAAAACACAACGTGAAAAAAATTAGAGGAACACATGTAGGTTATGTATACATTTGTATAATCGTCGACTTAAAATACACAAAAACTTCGTATACGAAGAGTTAAGAATAAGTTTGACAACTCCTACATTTGTTTATCAGAATAATTATCAACGCGTAGATAAACTTGACAGAGACTGTCTCGTATTAGATAGAAGTAATACGATAACAAATATGTCTGGCGTGGGCTTTTGAGCGACTTTTAAGTTTCCCATGCACCAGTGCACAAACGAGAATTCGAAATCTGAAGTCGCGCCATAAATTTAGGAATGCATACAGTTGATGACATGATCATCTTTAATAGTCGCTCAAACTTGAAATACCGGAGCAAAAGTAGTCGCAATTAGGCATCTGTGGTTGTTAGGAGCAAATGAATCTTATTGGATCGACAATTAATTTGGCTGCTTGTATACCTATTTTTGATTATACCAGTTAGAAACTAGTCTGGTGTTCCTTCAAGGACATTCTGGAGATTGCAAATTAAATAGCCAGTTTGTCGAATCAAACAATTTACATATGTGACTCGAATAATTCATTCGAAATTTCCGCAAACGTCCACTTTTGAGACAGAAGATACCACTAATTCTGGTTGTTTTAGTGATGAGGCATATTCGAGTTACATCATCTGCTACAAAAAAATATGGGTCATCGCTTAGACTGGAAGCCAGAAATAATAATGCGCGCCAAGAACAACACACAGATAAGAAAAGGAATGACTGACTGATAATGTAAAGATTGGGGTTTAAGGATTGTAAAAGCGAGCAACTTAAAAACAAGTTAACCGTTCTTGCAGCTTGGCCTACAAAACAGGATCACACTATAAATAAACTTGCGAGAGCACTAAAGATAAACCTCAAGGTTCGGTTAACGAGAATATTTTTGGAGTTCTTTTGTTTCAGGTGTGTCATGCAAACAAATACAAAAAAAACTCCACCCCATTTGGCCGAATTCAAACAACGAATTTATGAAGTTTTCCCATGCTGTCGTAACCTTTGGCGGTTTTATTGGCGTGAGGAAATTGTTTCAGCATTGCTCATGCAAGAATAACTCCAAATCGCAGTACCAAGATCGTTCTCAGATACGTATTTATATATATATATTGTTTGAGATTTCGCAGCCATGATGAAATATGAAATTCAAATCCATGTCCTCCATTTCCTGTTTGTACATTTGCTTTGGATAGCTCAGAATGCAATCCTGAAAATCAATGATTCTGTGCCAAGAGCTTAGTACTACTAAAAAAAATTCAAAAGTGGCGTCAAATGAAGTTTGATTTAATTTTGTGCACCGCAGCAAGCTCCTAATAACCAGTAGTTATTGGCATTGTTAAGACGATGACGAAGAACAGATGTGATCAGCAAAACTCCGACTTGTACAAGTATTTAAGGACGAGGCTTCAGGTTCAGGATAAGAAAATTAATTTACAATAGGGTTTCCCTGTACGCACACATATCTTTTGGCGATACTATATTTGTGTTTCAGATTATACAGCATTTAATCATGGAAAAGTATACAACGTTTACAAATCATCCAATTTTTTAATCAAAATTTGCAGTGAGTTACAACTTGTTTCCAATTTTTGGCCGACCAACGATTAATTCATCGTTTAAATCGACTTATTCACTCTAGATGTTGCGGTGACAATGAAAAGTGCTCGAAGGAAATAGAATATTGCTGCTGTCCGCGACCTTGTTAACCGCAATCCATCGATTCCGCATCGTTCTAAAGATTTATGTCTCGTGTTTTTCGACATGACTTGGCTATACGTAGGTAAAGCATCATATTGACCCAAGAGTTAAAGCCATCGTTCCCGTAGGACTTTCACTAATTAGTTTCGATTGAAGGTAACATGCATCTCTGACTAAAAATGACTACGAAAGAGGTACATGGCGATGTGGTGGAAACTTAAGAGGAGCCCAGGTCCCTAGAATCCATAGTTTTGAGGAGTTTTAAATGAGCAAAACTTTAACTAGAAATTAACGAAGAGAAAGGCCTTTTCCACAAATCGAAGAGTGCCGATAAGATTCTTAGCTCAGGTCACAGTCAACCCATATTACAGCACTTCAGTGATACGTAGGGGCTGACTGTTGTGTTGTTGAATGGCGAGAATGTTGAGGAAATATCAAGAGACCGAAATACGAGTAGTAATGAAACAGGTTTCAAACTCCTTAAACACAGAGCTTATACTCCTTGCCAGTTTCTCGAGTCGTACGACGCTATTTGTTTTGGTTTGATGACTATATAGCTCCAAAGAGGCCATATCAACATGCACGACATTATCAAACTCATGGTAGCACACACCTGGTTAAGATTTTTAAAGAATCTGGTCAGACTGTTGGGATAACCATCAACGTCAGGTATTCTTGTGTGCTCAGTTACAAGCTGAATTTGTAATTTTCTGTAAAGAAGCTCTATCAAGAATACCATCAAAACTACTTAAAAAAAAAATCTGGATGCGTATGACGTTGCAGGGATACAATTTGTGGGATGCGATCCAACTGAACACCAATCTAGTTTAAAGTAAAATTGCTGTCTAGTTTGAGACTTCTGTAAATAATGCAATAATGAAGCAAATTAGTTGCTTCTAGACTAAAACAGAGATCGCGCTGTGAAGAACATTGATAAGCAACATCAGTAGGCACTCGAAAAAAATGTATACTACAGCCATGTACACTCAGATCAGATTACTCTGAGGGAGCTGAACGTGATTGATTCTAGCGCGCGTCCTACATGAATTTCACTTTTATTTTAAAAGCAAACGTTGCTGCAATGCTTCTTAGGACAGAAAAAGAACAACGAGTCACTTGGGAAGACTAGAATTCATGTAAATCGGAGCAAGATTAATGTAAGCTAATTTTGATTTCTAAGATTGCCTCTTATAAATACATTTGCAAAAAGATCACAGCACTGGGTGAAACCAATAGGTTGGCCAAAGTCCTCAAAAAAGGAGCAAATCGGCCAGACTGAAAACACTTAGTTAATCTTATGGTCGAAAGTAGTGGCAGCCTTTCTTATGTTGGAGACTCGCATCAAAGGTAATTTAATCAGACCAAGCCACAACTAGCGCCTATCATCGAAGCTTCCTTTTGGATGCAGCAGCTGCCCACAAGCCGTCGTCCTGACTTACTGCTACGATGCATATTGGTCAACTTACTACGCTCAAAAACATGCAGATTGTATAGCTGTACTGTTTATTAAATCATAATACGCAGCTTTTAGTCAATACTCCCAAAACGGAGGCTGTTTTCTTGAGAAGAAGAAGAAGCTGACTGAGTGCTCTTTTTTTACGAAGCTTAGTACTTGTGTCTCATTCCGGATAACAAAGTCCTTCGGACTTAATATGTCACGGCTCAAACTTTAAGCACGATGTCGGCTTTCCTGCACTGCAAAGGAGACATTTGTTTTGTCACGGAGAGGAGACCTTGGGTTAAACTCGGTTGTAGGTCATATCCCATCCACCAGTTATCTACTGCAGCTTTCACGAAAATGGTAATGTAAAAACTACTTTTATTACCCCCAAAAAATGATCTACCTCAGCTGCATGCAGGCTACTTCAAGCACGTCTGTTCTGAGCGCACTGATGAATCTCCCTTATCTTGATATTCATATCTTCGTACTGGAATATTGATGACCTTCCGCGTACACTTACTAGTTCTTTGCCTGAGCCCTCCGTTCCGATAGAAGAAAGAAAAGATTTACGATAAGCTGGAGGCTTCTTTCTTTTTGACTACCCACTGCAAATCTTCTAATGACATTCAACTATATTGTGCAGCATGTGTGGAAAGGGCGAAGTATCTGCGTCTGGAGCGAGCAAGTTAAACGTAAAGCATTGTTGAGCCATCTCACCACTTCCAAGCCAATTCAAAAATGTGAGGCACATCTTAACGTAGTCAGAAAACTGAATTGTCTGAGTCACAGGTCCCAATGGGATAACCGGACATGAAATGGCCGATGAACTTGCTTAAAGAGGAATTCCTAAGGACACGAACCTGCGTTACAACTCAGCAGGTCTCAGCAATTTTCCCACTGTCCCTCAACAAGAAATGAACTGTTAAGTCACGATAAGAGACTGCGTTTTTACGAAGCACCTAAGTGTTCTATCATTAATCCCGCAACATCCTACGACACACACTTTGATAGTGATGACAGCTCCACGGAGCACTATCTCTGTGAGTACGGGCTATGCCCGCATCGGTGCTGATATTTGCCGTGCTGGAACTGTAAGTGCTTTACTACTCAAGTGGACGGAAGACTGAGAAGTTTAAGAAAAGGTTACTGACAGCAACACAACAAATTTAATCCGCCTCAAAGCGGACAACCGTAATTCCTAAGAAATGGACTCTCATGTCAAAAAGAGTAGACGAAGTCCGGAGAACCTCTGACCAGGCCAGCAGGAACAGTACTTTAATATTAGCACAACGCAAGTGCAGAAACTGTAATTCTAGTTTCCACTTTTCTCAGCCTCTACTGTTGACTATCGAAATGCGCCGCAGATTCTAACTACAGACAAAGCCCAACAACCTGGGAGCAGATCGAGAAAATCACATAAGTGAGCCGATACCAGCTTTATCATCCTACCAAAAAGCTTTTGGAATTCGTTTGCCTAAATGACCACTTAAGAAGATCAAATACGCCGACTGTTTTGCGACAACTAAACCCAACCAAACCGCACACTATCAACATCGAGCCCCTAGCAATCCGCCTAGTAACACGCCCCTCCCGGCATAACCTCTTCAAACACATTAAATTACGTTCTATTACCAAGCAGCTGATCACTTTAAACATAGCATTCACTGACACTGTTCAATCCTGTACCATGCACCGCCTTCCAAACAGACACTACTGGTCCTCTTTTAACTGCATGCTGGTAGACAAACCTGAAACCTGTTCCAACAAATCATCAACAGCACAGCACAATCCTCAACCTTGAACAGCCAGCAGAACCCGATATGTCCATAATCGTCTACCGAGACAAACGCCAAACTCGTCTTCCCAATTCACACAACCAAGGACGCCACTTCGACTTTGAATCTTCTACAGACTCTGCATTTTGTTGACACTACCTTGCAGCGCCTACCTGCCTCGGAAAATCAATACCCCACAAAGATAGTTCGCCAAAATCAAAACACCCTGCCCCCGGAATGAGCCACAAAAACACCCAAATCAGCCAAACATTCTCCGGCAACTTTGGAACCAACAAACATTTTTCTCACTTCAAAGACAAAAAGCAAACGAAAAAAAAAAATGCCGGAGAAGCTCATGTACAACATAATCATCCCACCATTGTTGTTGTTGTTGTGTTGGGGCTTCAGCAGATACCGCTTTAAAGCCGCGCCGGTGCGTCGCGCGCCCGGTCAAAGGTGATCCCAGAGATTACAGAAAATTTTCACCGAAAACTCATCAATTTGGGTCATCCACTTGATGCTTAATTGAAATTGTTGCCTAAAAATACCACTTAATCGGCAAAGGCACTGGGAAAATGGAAAATTTTCAAAATTCTCGCAACGCTTTGCCGACATTTTTTCTTTGATTTTTGCACGGAGTTTGATTTTATTTTATTTTTGAGGAAAATTACACTCACCTTGTTAGCCAATGTATAAGGAGATTGTGAAAACACTTTTTTGAAGTATGGTTAACTTTATTAATGGAATTAGCTTGATTTAGCACACGACTTATTTAAAATTGCAAAGATTTTTTTGGCAAAAGAAAAACTTGGCGCGGTTAACACCCAGCACAAGCTTATAAAACTAATGGATTGCAAATGGCGGACAAGATGAGTTTGTAGAAGATGAAGGGAAAAGAATAGAAATTGTAGTAGATTTGGCGTGGATTGTTCAGTGGTGTTTCAGTTTTGTGTGATATTTCCATTTGTTCCGCGGGGAAGTTGTGAAATTTTGTAGTAGATGCGAGTGCTTTCAGTAGGTAAGTAACTGGTTAAAAATTTGTAAAACAATCCGATTTGAGTTGGAGTTTTTCAAAACGTAAATTAATTAAATATTCCTTGTGTTTTCATGTGTCATTCGATCTGCAATATCACAAGAAGGGAATTCGGTGTTAAATATGATGCATGTCTTGATTAAAATTAAACAATTTTTTATAAAAACAGTATCAGCCAAACGATATCCACGACCTCTGTCTCACCTGTTGGCCCTTTTTAAATAAAATGTCATCATTCATTCGTACATATGAGCTCTATGTCATCAATAGCGGCACGGATGTATCTTGGGTGTTTTAAAGAAAGTAAGATGTCACACAGTATTAAAACAGACAGTTTTTCAATGATTTTTCCACTTACACATTGGGTACGCGACGTCGCATTATTAGAAATCAAAATTACTCACATCTATAAGTAGACCTTTTTGTTCAGGTCATAGAAAATCATTAGCCCTAGTTCGATAGCGCGGTAAAAGCTGTACTACGTTCAAGTCAAAAAAGAGAAAACTTAGAAACATTACGAATTTAATGAATTAAACCAATTTCAATGTGATGTTGTAGTGAGTATCGTCAAAGCTAATCTAAAATAAATTCAATATTTAAACAGCATTTATACGATTGGGAAGAGAACGACAGGAAAGGAGGCTGCAGGAGGAGCGCACGGCGCATTATATAAAACTTTTCTCCCTCTGAGGTACAGTCAAAAACTCTTCAGGCCAAGAGGATGGGTGTCAATGAACTGCACACGTCCTAACTTATTTTTCATTGACTGATGTCACTCTGTAGCCCCTAAAGCTCATCATTAAATCGTCTTGTCGATATGGATTCTATCGGGCATCCCAATAGAAGACAGTTATTGCTTCCAGGACGTCAAAAAACTTTTCTATAAACTATTTTGTATATTTCTTTAGTCGCGGATATAATCGCTAAATAATACTTGATTTTTTGGTCCTTCTAATGCGATGTGCTTAAAATAAAACTGTAGTCGCTTCAAGTGAAAGAAAGGCAGAATATCCTCGGCAAGCGCAGCAGTTTGCCTTTTACCTGTCCACTACAAGTAAACAATTTTGCCAAACTATCTCGGTTTACACACATAAAAGATCCAGCTGATGAGTTGGTCCAGGAACGGTGAAGAATCGTGTTTAGTTTACGCCCACTTTTAGACCAGTGAGTTTGTAAACAAACAAAATTACCGTTTTTGGGATGAGGCAAATCGAAAAGAGATGAGAGATTCTGGTGTCATCAGTCCTTATTCTTTGAAGATGAATCGGATATTAATCACATTCAGATGATATGTCGTTTCAGTTGGAAATCGATACGTGATATACAACCCATAAAACCATTGGATAGACCACCGAGTTCGTGCGATATAGCGCCATTAGATTATTAATTTGTGTGGGCGCATGAATCAAAGGTGTTATTGATGACAAAGGGTCAAATGCTTGAAAAAATGACTCAAAATTGAACCCACAGGATGGGCTTCGTCAAGAAAAGTCATCGTGTTCGAAACATAAACTCAAGTTTCCTGTCGTTATTATTTAAAGAGTTCTATAACTATTTAAAAAAAAACCTTCCGGAACTAAAAGATGTCTTAAGGTCAACAATGCAGGTAAAACTTAAGAAACGACAATCAGGCTCGTTACCAAAATCATTTCAAAGCCTATAAGTGAGCTGATCCAAACAAAATCTGCTTTCTGGAGCTGAAATCTTCAGATCAGTATCAATTGTGACTTACTAAGGAGTTCAATGATTGATATTTGCTATCTTAACCAAACTAACAAATTTCCGTTAAAACGATTTCAAATTCCACCAAATTCAAACAAAATAAATCTGTCGCTCTGAACGTACTCATTCAGCACCCAATTCCATACATTCCCCCATTTGTCTTCGACTACAACCACAATGGGCATTTTTTCGCATTCTTCTTTTGCTTAATTCGAGATTTTATGCAAAAATCATTTCATTTCACCACTTTCTTTCGTCGCGTTCGTTCGTGTTCTCTCCATTTGCGATTCTGCGCAAACTACTCTTCTCTGTAAATTTTCTTTTGTCCCGTATTTTCTTGTTTAAATATAAATTACAAAAAACGACCGTTAACACAAAACTATAAATCAAAATTTTATTCGATCATCAGGCGAACAGTTATCTTACACAAAATGGAAGCGCAAACATCGCAGGAAGAGCAATTCCAGAAAAATCTCCAAAAGGCAGACAAAGCAAAGGAGGCCTACTGGCATCTCTACCAGGAACTTGTCCAGAATTTGAGGTTAGAATCGTTCTTTTGTTTTCACGGTTGTGGTGAGTCTTTTTGTTTTAAAATTTTTAAGCGAGTAAATCTGGCGGAAGTGTGCTCTATTTTGGGGCCGTGGTTTGGGCAAGTATGTTTCTTTGAGAATTCCTTTCATATTGCACAATCCCCGGCCTGTAAATGGAGCGCGCGGCAACAACTGTAAATGGGAAACTTTGCTGGTTGAGGAGTAACTGTTTTTTTTTTTTTTTTTTTTATAATGTAATAGCGGCGTTGTAGATTAATTTACTGTTGTCTTTTTTTGGCCGGTTCACAACTGTAGGTTGGAGCATTTGGAGGATTTTGCAACGATCCTAAAGGACGACAATGTAACGTTCAACAAGGAAGTGCTGCTGAAGGATTTCCAGGAGAACCTTCAGAAAGAGATCATCCACTCAATGGAAAAGAGCTGGGTGAGCTGCAACATTGGCGACAACATAGCCACCCTGGAGATGATGAAGGAACGGTTCAAGGATCGCAGTGAAGCTAATTGGTAAACGATTGCGACGTAGATCTGAAGATTCGGTTGAACTTTAACATGTGCTGTGTGTAGGCGTCCCTATGGCAAAACTGTGGACGACCAGACGCTTCCCATCCGCATGCAGCGACTTGAAGCGAAGAGAAGATACCTCAAGAAGCAGATTGATTTCCAGAACTCTAAATTGGAGGTGAGTTGTCATTGCCTGAAAGATTGCATAAAACACATTCTAACTGCACTCAATTTCTAGGGACTCATGAATCACATCCAACTGTGTCGAAATGAAGTCGAGCGGATTAAGCTGCAGAGGAGTTTCATACGTGATCAGATGAATCGAGGATCGACAGAGTTGCAAAACCTGAAGAGCGAATACGGTGAAATGATTGGACAAGTTCTGTACAAAGATTAGTTAGGCATCAGGAACAACAGTCCCTCCTGTGGAGTGTTTGAGGAGGATTAAGTTTCTGGCAGCACAGCTGCACAGAGCAATAAACGTTTTACAATACACGTTTTGGGTTTTTTTTTCTTTACTTATTTGTAAGTAGTCAGTCCTTGGGAAGGATTGGGTTTTCACATAGAAATCAGGTTTCCGTTGTTCTTTAAGGGATGTGCTCTGCCTATTGTTGTTGGTGGAAATGCAAATTTCACTTTTGTAAGGAAGGGATCAGGTTCTGTATTACCTGGCAGGCCATTTGTTACGTTTGATGTGATTATCTTTGGTTGAACTGCCTCGATGGGTTGGCCGTGAAATTATTTCAATAACAATATACCTGTGAGGGAACGGAAAATTCCACAAGAACTGCGCAATTAGGTGGTTAGACCTGTTGGAATCGTATTTTCGTATTTTCGCATGCCCGTGAGGGGAAGATTACTTTTTGCAGAATAGTGGTTGAGGATTGGATATTCCCACGATTAGTTCGCGAAAAATTCGATTCAGTTGAGCCCTGGGTAGTCAAATTAAAAGGACTTGGAACTGGATTTGTAGGAATGTTTTCGCGTCCATGCGAAATGTGAGCTTGCATTAGCTCTTTCCGGTTTTTTGGCTTTAAAAACAGGAGAGCGTAACTGTTTTGCGCGTTATGTGCTCTTTGACGGATTATTTTTTCCCTCATCAAGGGTTAGCGGATCTCGTTTCTGCGCTTTTGTCAATTTTGCTGCGAACGACGAAACATTTGAAACAGTTGGGATTTCTTTAAAGATTGGGCGAAACTCTTAGTTGACATTGTTCAGCTTCGTTTCAAGTATGGTTTATGAGTGACAATGATTGATGAATCAACCTAAGAGCCACTGCAGTGGTACTTTGACCTCTAAAATCGGTTAGATTAGGAAATTCTTAACTTTCTTCTTTAGTGCGAAGAGTCTAGTCAGGACTTAAGTAATTTTCCAAGTTCAATGAAACTCATAGAGATATAAAGAATGTGTTTTCGTCATCTAGTGGACATTTTCAGTTTCGGGATAGAGGTTTTTATGTACATATTAGATTTATGGATCAGACCCGTTTAATCGGAGTGTTAGGGAGGCGTCTGATATCATTCCTGTTGCTTGGTGAAAAGTCCCATGTCAACTGCCGAATCATGCGTAGCGACTTGCTCTTTGGCGATTATTTGCTCCCACAACTATGGTTATTGTCTTCGCGACAAGGAGGAATTTGAATGACTTGACTAATCGAACGATAGGAGTCAATATTAGTTTCGGTTGTTATATATTCGGTTATATATTTCCCTGCATTCTCTCAGGTAGTGCGATGGCGCATCATCCTTTCAGCGGGCATTGGCAAACTCCCGAAAGTAAAATTGCCTATGGAAAAGCTTCAAAGGAGTGACGTTCGGATTCGGCGATAAACCGTAGACCCCGCTCAGATGTGACAAAAATGACAGCACGAGCAACACACACAAATGAGTGTCAAGAAGCTTAACCATGGCCCATACCGGGCGGCCAGCGCCATAGGGTTCTTGTTTTTTGGATTCTCAAGACCATTTTCCGCTTAAGTAGAAGTTCTTCGTGCAACTCGCACTTGTTGAACCTGGTCATGAAGTTTTAATCTGACTGAATGACATAAGAACGGTGGTTGCTACGGGAGTTCAGAGTTGACTTTCTTTGTAAAAAGCTTTGGCAAGAAACTTATCCGAAAAAGAACGTAGACTAGGGCTTTAGAACAGATTTAGCAAGTGACGTCAGCATCTTTCTTTTCGGAAAAACTTACGGCTGTTTTCAAAGCTGCGAAAATGCGAGATTTCAGGGTATGTAGTGATAGCCAAGCTGCACTTGAGGCGTTTTTCCTCCGAAGGGTAAGCACTTTCGAGAATGCAAGGCTTTGTTCAATAAAAGTATAGAGTCTGAGTTTCACTGTTGCCACATTGATGCACATGGCTTCCGTGATAAATTACTAAACCGTAGGTTACGAAATGCTTAATGCCTATCATGGTGTTTAGCCAACAATTTATTTTAGAAAACCAGCAAATGATGCTAACAAATCTATGTTGTCAAGCCACAAAAGTTACGATTGGGCAGCACATTCTGGATATCTCTTGTCGCAAATATTGTTACAGAGACCTATGGCTTCCAAAGATTACTTAAACCTACTGGCTTACTTACTTTGATACATAGATTTGGGGTAAACCGGGGCCTCAGCTATCAAGCTTCTTCAGTTAGCCTGGTGCTTCGCCCTTGCACACTTCGAGTCAGTTAACGTCCCCTTCTATTTGCCCGCACCACTTAAGGCGAGGACTTCCTCTACTACGACTTATTCTGCGTTTGATTCTACTGCCTTATGGCTCGGAGCGTTTGTGTATATTTGTTCTATATCTCCTATCAATCTCAAGCGACTGACGCGCAGTTTTCTGATTTGGACGATGTGGCTGTGCATCTTTTAAATTTTGTTGTTCCTCAACGCAAAGGGGACAGGATTGTCTAGGCTCCGCTATCAATTCGGACAACGACACCAGCGCCAAGATCAAACGAAGAATAACTCTATTTGAGAAGACATCTGACTAGCAGAGCCCTTTCTCGAACAACAAAAGGTCACCCTATATAAGACGTATGTAATCCCCGTCAATAATCTACGCTTTATGGCGTAGAGGCATGGACATGATCAAACATAGAAGATGGTACTCTTGGCGGCTTTGAAAGGAAAATTCTTCGAGGGAAGAAAGCTGATGGCCATGGTTGATGGTTTCGCACGTTAAGCTGGCTGAGGTCGCCTGCTACTCGCGTGCGCGATACCTGAGTTTCGGTCTTCCTCCTCTGCGCTGTCCCTCGGGGGCGGTTTCGAAGACTTTTCGGACCGGAGCATTGGTGTCCATGCGCTCTACATGACCCAGCCATCTCAGTCTTCTGGCTAGGTCCATGTCGCTGTACAGTCCATACAGTTCGTCGTTGTATCTCCTCCTCCACTCACGGTCAATGCAGACAGGACCGAAGATCGCTCGAAGAATTTTTCTCTCGAAGCAACCAAGAACACCCTCATCCATTTTTGATAATGTCCATGCCTCTGCGCCATAGAGCAGGACCGGGTTTATAAAGGTCTTATAAACTGTGACTTTTGTTGTCCGAGGGCGGGCTTTGCTACTCAATTGCCTTCTAAACCCAAAGAAGCAGCGGTTGGCAAGAATTATTCTTCGCTTAATCTCAGCGCTGGTGTCGTTGTCTGTATTTTTAGCAGAGCCTAGGTAGACAAAGTCCTTAACCACCTCAAAGTTATATCTGTCGAGGGTGACGTTCTGCCCGAGACGTCGGTGTTGGTTGTCTTCTTGCTTGACAGCATTTACTTGGTCTTGCCCTCATTGGCTGCTAAACCCATTTTCGCCGCTTCCGTCTCAATACTCGCGAAAGCGCCACTGACATCACACTGCTTTCTCCCGATTATGTCAATATCGTCGGCGTATGCGAGTAGTTGGATGGACTTTTGAAAGATAGTGCCTCTTGTGTTTGCTCGTGAGTTTTGCACTATTCTTTCAAGTACGATGTTGAAAAATCGCACGGCAGCGCATCGCCTTGTCTAAATCCTTTCTGGACATCAAAGGTCTCGGCGAGATCTTTACCGACCTTTATGGAGCAGCGTGCATTCTCCATCGTCATCCTGCACAGACGGACGAGTTTGGCAGGGACGCCAAAACTAGACATTGCTCTGTATAACTTGTCTCTATAGATGCTGTCATACGCGGCCTTAAAATCGATGAATAGGTGGTGGGTATCGATCTGAAGCTCATGGGTCTTCTCCAAGATCTGCCGTAGTGTGAATATCTGGTCGATGGTGGACTTTCCTGGCCTGAAGCCACACTGATATGGACCTATCAGGTTGTTGATGAACGGCTTCAGGTGTTCGCACAATACGACGGATAAGATCTTATAAGCGATGTTAAGGAGACTGATGCCTCTGTAGTTGGCGCAGTTCAGAGGGTCTCCTTTCTTGAGAATCGGACAAACAATGCTGAGGTTCCATTCATCGGGCATACTTTCGTCCGACCATATTTTACAGATGAGTTGATGGCAGTCAGGCCATCCGCTCCAGCAGCTTTGTTGGACTTAAGCTTCGATATGGCTATCTTCACTTCATCCAGGTCGGGTGGACGGAATTGTTGGTCATCATCGTCCAAGTTGAAAGGTTGATTCTGCCTGACAGCGGTATTTGGTCCGTCATCGCCGTTATACAGTCTACAGAAGTAATCTTTCCAGATTCTCAACATCGACTGCGACTCTACTACGATGTTCCCTTGTTCATCTCTACAGGCTTCGGTTCGGGGTTTGTTTCCGCGGCATGTTATTTTTACCTTTTGGTAAAACTTCCGAACCTCATTCCTGGAGTAGCATCTCTCAATTTCCTCGATCGCGCGCTTCTCATGCTCTTTCTTCTTCCTCCTGAGAAGCCGGTGCTCGTCTCTCCTCTTCCGCTCATAGAGCTCATGAGCAGCTCTGGTCTTTCTAAGCAGCGCCGCGTTATATGCATCTTGCTTAGCTGCATGTGCTTGCCGGCATTCTTCATCAAACCAGGGGTTTCGTTGTGGTGGACGAGTGAAACCCAGCACATCAGAAGTGGCATCTCTGATGGCGTTTTGGCAGTGTTTCCAGTGGTCTTCGATGCTTTATGCTGGCGGCATTGGACCTCTTAAGAGATTAAGAGACACTCGATCGGAAAAGGACTTGGCGATCTCTTGCGATTGTAGCCGTCTGACGTCGAATTTTCTCACAGCATTAGTTTGTCTTGGCGTAGTTTGGGATATCCGCAACCGTACCTTGGCTACAACAAGATAATGGTCCGAGTCGATGTTGGATCCTCGGAACGTACGGACATCCATAATACTGGAGGAGTGTCTTGCGTCGATCGCAATGTGATCAATCTGGTTGACTGTTGATTGATCAGGAGTGTAAATTTTAAGCAACCATTCATTTCACTTGATTTTAAGTTGACTGAACATTGGTTTGAGATAAATAACGAACGCGGCCTTTTTGTAGCAGGTAATACAATTTTTCTGAGTTATTGAGATATATCGAAGAAGGTTGTTTTGATGCATATCACAACTAGGCCGATCGATTTTATGCAATTCACTCGCTTTCAAATAGCTGCAATATTTCTCCGGGACTGTAATCTCAATTCAGATAGAGATTCTGTCTCCCACATCTTTTGGATCGCACTTACCTTACAATTTGTCTTACAATGTTAGAGAACCGATTTTATTCCTTGAGTTTGTGATGTTTCTTTAGGTGCTTATGTTCGGTTTGCTGTCCGTTCGCTCATTGGAAAGCTCTGGCAATTTTATCATTGTGTCGTCACCGTGGATGCTTCTAATTCTTTTATAATTTTCTTTAATACGGAATTCTATGAACAGTGATTTCTAAGCGTTGCCGTCAGATAAGATATAAAGCCCTTGTTTAAATAAAACGCTCTTTTCGACCTTGATGCCGTCAACAGAATTATGTTGACCAATGCAGATACAATTAGAAAAAGTAGTTTTTTCCATTAATCATATTATAATTTATTTATTTTTATTTTTTATGTTTTTTAAATTATTTAATATACAAACATGTTAGTTCGAATAACTGTACTGTTACTAATTATATTCTATGATCTTGGTTATATGTATATATGTATATAATATATTTATGTATAATATATATGTAAATATTATTTCTCTATATTTTGTGATTTTCTTTCGGCGTATATTGGATCTCTAATTACATAGTTTCATTTTATTTGTTTATCTAAAATGTATTTTGTTTTCTTAGCAAAGCATTTCAAATGGACGACACAAACGGACGATTTAATATTAAAGCACTTATTTATTTACTCTAATTAAATTTAAAACTAATATTAAAAATGTTTTTTTTAAAAAAAAAAAAAGAAATGCCAATGAATTGGATAATAAAATTTAAGTCGCTAGTTTGTGCATAGCTGCTAATGCCGGTGAATTTTACAGAGATATTTTCAGAAGCTTGGAATTATAAATCGAAAGCATATTAAAATACGAATATTAGGTATAGCTATCGACAAGTAAGCAGGCAATAAAGAAAGAAAATATCTGGGTCGTTTCCAATGCTGAGCAGAAGTCTATCAAAAATTTGGTAAAGAGAACAGGAAAAAAATGCAATAGATACCCAAATATTAGAAAATGTTGCAACGAAGGCGTGAAAGGCATAAGAAGAGCGCATTCATTTTTAGTCTTTGGACGAGATTTTCCGGCAGTCGTCCGCTTGTTACATTGCGTCTACTGGGAAATTTGCAGGTTAAAAATTAAATAAAAAATCAAATTTGTGCTCTTATATTTATTTTTCATAAATAAGAGCTTAACCAGACAGAGCCTATATCCGCAAGACGACACCGCCTTATTCTTATTGATATCTTGAAAATATACAAGAACAAAGCTCACACATATATTTACAATGGTAATAACTTTACAAGTATGAATCACTTTATTTTTATTATAAATCTTTGGTTCGAGGCATAAAGTAGTGATCACAAAAACCGCCTTCAATTTGTCCATTAAGACTCTTGCGATGTTCATCTTACTGAAATAGCATTCGGTTGTTGCTCCAGGGAAAATGAAGTAGTTGCGAACACAAGTGTTCTGATGTACACTTCAGAAACTGAAAGCTATTTCTCTCACAGACAAAAAGAAACAAGGCCCAACTAATCCCGGCCAAACGTGACCGGTATATTTCCATATTTCCAAGGGCCTCTGTTGTTGGACAACGTTTCGACATTGTTCGCGCGTTTTTAAAAAATAGTAATTTTCGTAAAGAACCTTTACGATTTGGTGAAACTTTATTTTCTAGTTTAAGTCGCAATCTTTCTAATTAATTTACACGAATTAGGTATAATTTTGACCCCACTTTGAGATAAATGTTCTGGCTTCGTTTTTGACGTTAATGATTGGAAAAAATCATCTCATCGTCAGTTATAGTTTAATTCATCTCACAACAACCAGTTGAATCTTCAGAAACTCTGACAAGAATAAAAAAATTTGGATTACATATTCAAGTCACTGTGTTAAGGCTGTTATTGAATGAAGTCTGATAACCTGAAAAATAATTGAATGAATTTATAGTATCGTTACGGAAGGTCGTTGAATCTATATCTCTATATCCCTGTAGAGGACTGACAATTTTGTGTATGAGAAATTATAAATGAAAAAATTGGTACGACTTGGGTACCGCTTTCTTTAACTAAAAAACAAGAGCAAAATGAGAGCAAACGTTGCTAAGACTTGGCAATGCTGAAACTAAATTCACAAAATTGTTGTCTGTCACAAATCCGAATGGAGAAGGTCAACGATTCTATTGTATGTAAAGCTTTGAACTTCTTCTTCACCATCAATTTCGGAAGAAACCACCAAAATATTTGGTGTCGGAGAAGGTTTTAAACATCAAAATGAGCTATGGTGGGACATCTTTTAAACATAGTATTTGGAAGAGTTGCGAACAACTGAAATAATCAGCAAGCTGTTAGTTGAGTATTAGTGAGTTTTCAGAGCTACATCACATATTGTTCGAAGTATTGCAACTCTTTGCCAATAGCGTTCCAAGGTTTACATATAACTATGATGTGCGTCCGATCCTCTGCTATTCTCCACTTTGTAAACTGGTATCTATACGCTCGTAGTCCGTTTTAGCTGTTTGGTTCTCATATGTGAAAATTGCTTCTCTGAACTTCGTATAGCATTTCTAATTCCCTGCAACTGTGTTCACCCGAAATCATACTTTCGAGATATAGAAGTCTACTTTGTGTATTTTTGTTTGGCAATGTAGCGTGTCTACTTAGGCCTTTTGTTTTAGATGTGTAAAGTTTCGAGCCCAATTTTGTTTGTTTTAGCTTCTAGATTTCAGACCATTTGATGAGGGACCATTACTCGATATTAAAATTGCTAAATGTAGGATATCAATGCTATGTCACCATCGATGATAATTACCAATTACAACAGCTAAGGGTGACAGTATGCACTCCTGGTGCACTTCACTTTCAACTTCAAAACTATCGGGCAACTACATCTCCATTGTTAGGGACACGTCATAGGCAAAAGCAATGAGCATCCAACATCTGTAGAAAATAAAGTCCCTTTTGCCATTTTGAAGCAGTAAACTCCAGCAATGATACTCGTATCTATCGAACTTCTAGCGAAGAAAAACACCTTACAATCGCTGACTTTATGTGCTAACAAAGCAAATGATTGACAAATCCTTTTCTCTAGCAACGAATAAGGAAGTATCGAAAACCGCTGTTTCTGTCCTGTTAAGTGTGCAGATGCAGTAATTTTGTTTTGTTTTCGGAAAATCGAATTCAAGTAGCGAAAGTACAAATGTGAACACATGGTGTTCAACATGTCTTCAGGGATATGCCCTCATCGTCTGATTTCGAGACGTGAACGGTTTGTAGCATATCAGTATACATTGTCTTTTTATAGCCCTACAATAGGTAATCGATGCCAATCACTTCCGCGACCTCGGAAATAATAATGATATCGTTGAATGTCGATCGTTCATTGATCAATGATTTTATGTTCATATATAAATATATCGCTATCCTCCTGGAACTACATATCGTCCAGGTCCAGATCAATGTCATCTGTACGTTCGAAAGAATAATCACTGATCGTTGTCAGATAGTGTTGGTCATTACTGGCATTATTCCAGCCTAATTTTTGAAAAATAAGGAACGACCACTTGAACCAGTAAACTATGGATGGGTGAGTGTAAATTAGTCTCATGTGTCTCTTATGTGTGTGCTTCACTTCGAACCCGCGATTTTGTTTGCTGACAAACTTTTTGAGCCAAAGTGAACCTTTTTGCCAGAATCAATTTTTTGTAATCGTCATCTTCTACATGTTTCGTAATTTGAAGGTAGGAAAGATATGAAAATAATCGTCTCGTATTTGTCTTAGAAGATATTTAACATGTGTTACTAAACTTTCAAAAATGACAGCGCGGTTTAAACGTTTTCCAGCGACTGATTTTAGATGCTTATAATAAAAGAAACTTGAAGTTAAGATGGTGAACTCATGTAGACTATTATCATCGATGAGCAAGGCAGATAACGACCAAAACTGCTATGATAATGTCAAAGTCTTTTAGCCATGGCAAAGTACTAACTAATTTGATCTTGCTTTTTGTACTAGGCAATGCACTTTAGTTACGAGTATGTAAATTGGGGAAGGTTGTTGTCTTAAGAAAAAGTCTTGCAAATGTGGAAATGTACATTTTTGCAATAGCTTAGCTGTAATGGGTGTGCCTTATGCTCCTTTAATTGCAAAAGATCTAGTCTCATCGTTTAAATAGTTTTAAGAGGAAATTTAGTCTGCTGATTATCCTTTTTTCCTTCCTTTCTAAAAGTTCTCATTAATAAGTGTTAGCGATTTTGATGCATTCAAAAATTCTTTAAAATGAAGGCCTCTTGCAAATAAATTTTGTTTTGTTTTTTCCAACATACAATAAATTCCACTAAGTTTGCACCATTTTTTTTTTTTCAAAATAGCACACATTTAAAACCACGAAACATTTAGGACTTCGGTTTTGTTTTTCATCTACATAAAATATATAATGCTTACAATTTAGAATTGTAACTACAGAGGCAGGACACTAAAAGCTTTCCAATTACCAACGTATGACTAAACTTAACACTACTTCCAATTTAATTACATTATAGATACTAAGTTAATTTCTAATTTATAAATATTTAATCTACATAAAATTTAGATTGGAACTTTGTTGGAGCTATAATAAAATAATTTTATTTACAATTTACCTTTTAAATATATTTGTTTTATTTTACATATTTTTTTTTCTTCTTTTATTTATACGGAGTAGTAAAATATGTTTTCTTTTTATTTTTCCAAATTTGTTTTCATCATTATAATTTTGCATTGTATTGACATTATCAGTTAATGTTAACTTCTACTGTGGTGTTTTCTCGAAGCAAAGAGACATTTGCCTCTTCTTGTAACTTTATAAGATTTTAAATAAAAATTAGAAAATTGTTTACAATATTTAGTAGTTAATATATGTTTTTAAAATTTTTTTTCTTTTATTTGTATTTTCTGTGAGGGGTATTTTAATTTTTTTTTTTAATATGTTTTTAGTATAAAAAAGATATTCAAAGTGTGGATATTCGAAATAAAAAATTTGATTTATAGAAAATATGAAAAGCAAAAACTTAAGAAATATTTAATTGGAAAATTGGAAAAACCTGAAGAAATGTTGATTTGAATTTTTGATTTCATCAAGAAAGTATGATAACCTGAATTTATCATTTTTGCATATCATGTTTAATATGAATTCAATCAATCAAAAAAAAAATCAGTGTAAATCGAGGCTTTCGAGGCACGCTTGCCTATCGAAAACATGCTGATATGGGCCAATTTTCTTTTCTTCTGGATATATGATCTACCCATGGTTGGTAGTATGTAGTATGATGGACCATTTTTCAGGAGCCAGTATGGTCGTCGTTTCTTAAGCTTTAAAAGTACTCTTAATGGTTGAAGAGGCCTAAGGATTGCGTTTAGGATTGCTCTGTTGAACATTGAATGGCTTAATTTTTCTACTTCTCATTCTTTTTCCTTGAGACAAGTAAAACGAGTTTTAGATTTGTTTATGGTAAGGCCTTACGGCAATAAGTACCTTCAGTCTAAAGAGGTTCAGCTGAGAGATAGACTTGCTAAGGCCCTTGTCTCGTTATTATTCTTCAAAACTTATACTGCTTATTTAAGAGTTTAATGAATTTAGTGCGCTTAACATACATTTGCAATTGCAAATTTGCAGACGGGGAACAATTAACTGAGCCCATGCATAATTAGTAAAGGTGGAGAATACTGGCATCAGTCAAGGAGTGCGTTTGCTTCAAAGCAAAGAAAATAGCCCCTTCTTTATATATATTTCTTATTTTCTTATTTCTATATTTCTTTACATGTTGACATATTGGAATGCAAATCATTAAATGTGATTAAAATGTTCCGAAAGTTTAGCCATTGTCTATCTTTTGAAAAATACCTATATTAAAAAAAAACAAGAACACTGTGACGCTGGCAGCCCGGTAGGGGCCATGGCCTAACTTCTTGACACTCGTATGTGTTGCACATGTTGTCATTGTTGTCACATCTGAGCGGGGCCTACGGTTTATCGCCGAGTCCGAACGGCACTCCTTAGAAGCTTTTTCGTAGGCAA
Organism: Volucella inflata; assembly: GCA_928272305.1. NCBI lineage: Eukaryota > Metazoa > Arthropoda > Insecta > Diptera > Syrphidae > Volucella > Volucella inflata. The sequence continues at coordinate 76,266,099 of OV743717.1, read as the reverse complement.
TTTCACTTTCAGAAGTTTGCCATTGCCCGCCGAAAGGGTCATGACGATTCGAAAAACGATTCGACCCTCTGCGTGACAGTCCAATGAGCTAACTATCGCGCCATCGCCATCGCCTATATTATTCGATCCTAAGTGTAAACACGATATGCATATGTATGTTCGCATTGGGCCAGCGCACACTGGAGTAATTACCCCGGAGTTATCCAGGGGTAAAACTGGTTTTATAGAAGAGGGAGATGAAGTGCGAAGAGAAAACGGGGGAAAATTTTGAACCAGAGATGAAGCGGTTGAACATCGGGGTAAAACATATACAAGCATAAATCGTCAATTTTAAGGTTGAGCTTTACTTGCGATCGTTGTTTCCTTGAACTGAGAAGGCAATTTAGTAATGTGACCTTTCCTCATCATTGCAGTTTTGATATATGGTGCAGGTGAATCTACGATGTGAAAGGCGGATTTTTCTTGGTGATATCCACCTAGTTAGAAAACGCATTATGAACCTGACATTGCTAAAACTTGTAGAGCGAATGAATATCAGTTTTCAAGCTTGAAAAGTTTTCGATTGTTATACGGGGAACTACGCATCTTAACTAGCTCGAATTGAGCGAAGCACATTGGGGTGCGAAGATTGCGCTAGCTAGAGGCGTTTCAAACTAAAACCCTACAAGGAGATTGCCAGATTTGGAATGTCTGAAAACTGAGCCAGTTGTGATGATGTGGATACGACGATAGAATTGAGTGGGTGAATTATATTTTTATATAACTTCAATAAAGATCAGGTCAAATATTCTGGTGCTATCTGAAAATTTTTGCTCCGAGCACCAATATGGCAAACTTCGAAACTTCTTATTCAGAGAAATATTCTATCAAGTGATTATTATAAAATCTATATACTGCTCGCCAAGAACATACATGAGGAGCATTTTTTTGTACAAATCTGTCGAGCTAATAGAACGACATATACGTACATCAACGACAGCTCCCTCCGTGTCATCAATGAGGTTTCCGTGGCAATTGAGAAACAAACAAATCTTGTAGCCCCTGACTGACCACATAATCTGTGACAAAAATTGCTTGAGTTGATATCTAATTATTCCACGAAAGAGAAAGTTATGAAGATTTGACAAAAAGATTTGACAATAAAGGCTAAGATCTAGGACCATAACAGTTTTTGAACATAGTCGATAAAGGAGGAGCTATTCCTACAAAATTTTAAGCGAAAGATGTTTAACCTAAAAACTAAAAAAAATGTTTTAAAAAAGTAGAAAAAATAAGATACAACTGCGGTCGCTGTGAGCTGTATCAAGATGCGAATGTACAATAGTCCGAGAGGTACGAGTATATCTAGTCGATAGACTGCAGACAGTCCGGAATTAAAAACATGCATGTCTTAGACAGATCCTCTTCGCGGGTCAAAGATTTTAATCAAACTAAGATAAGTATGACGATATCATTAAATTAACAAGGGCAAAGTATCAGAAGCCTCATAATATTCCCAGTGATCCTTCGATGCATGTGATGTTACCCTTTTACAGGAATTAAAACACAAGGTCTTTACGCTTAACATTCAGAGCAGATGCAAAACTAGATTTCCTGTAATTGTAGAAAAAGCAGATTTGCTCGTCCCTATGGTCGGTATTTAAATTCTGTGAATTTAAATCTTTAAACAAGAAAAATGCAACCTTATTACGAATTACATAGATGCTCGGTATGCAGGTAATTTCTATCCATGTCGAAAAAGATAGATCTTCATCTTGTCGGTAAGACTGCAAGGAAAAGGAAAATTTCTGTCTAACAATTAAGAGTACATGCACCATCTGTCGTAAATAGATAGAGCTTATTGTTTTTCATAAAAACCAATATTTGAGTAATGTCCTCTTTTAAGGACAGAAATACAATGTGTAAAAATGGAATTTTCATATTTTTACCTGAAATGGTCATACTCATATTCTGAATGGTATGGAGTGATTTCAGAATTACTTTCTGTCCTATGTATCTGTGGAGATAGGTGTGTAGATGTGATAAGTTTTAATTGTCCTTTTTTTTTTATTAAGAAACCAAGGATTAGAGTACATACAATATTCCTTTTTTAAATTCCTTTTGCGAAAATGTGATTTTGCTTCCGATACTTGTTTGCATACTTCAAAAGGTAGCAATAAAGTTTGTTGTACCGACAATGTCCTTTTCAAATAGTTAATCTGGTATCAGGTACTTTTGAGTTATACGAGTAGAAGTAAATCCCTGCAACGGATTATAAATGCGTGTAAGAGTAAAGCCGGTCGGTCGGTTGAGGATATCTTGTCGGTGAAATATATTTTAAATAATGTATACATACATTTAATAAGATAAAATCAGTCTAATACCTTCCAGTAACTTATAAATAAAATTTTGTGACCAAGAAGGCAGTCTGATGATCTAGTATGTCACATGTTTTTGATAAATTCCATCTCACAGCGAAGGGAGACGAATTATCAGTCCTAATGCGAAAAATTCTACTAACATGGTGCTTATTGCATGTCAAAAATTATAAATACCGAGAACAGAATAATGCGGTGTATGGTGCTTCAAAAATATTTTATAATTTAATTGAAAATAATAACACCAACTACCGAGCACTGTTCATACCTTCAATAGGAACTGTCAATTTCGGAGATCACGATGCAAAATGTAAACATGAAATTAATCTTTGAGATGCACACATCGAATTTCTTCTAAGGATGTTTTTAAGTATAGGTTCTGTGGCAATAAGTGCTGAATGCTACTCGTATCTTCACGCAGATAACATCGAAGCGCATGTATTGACTACATTGCAATATCCTAACACCTTTCAGGGTAGATCGAGCCGTTTATTAAGAAAATCTTCATCGAAATGGTTTGGAATGATTAAACTAAAGCTCAAGAAACAAGGTATTTATAACAGGATCGATACAGATATATGTTTCAGATAACATCCTGTGCAAAAGGTGCAAGGCAATCAGCTGATTTCAAATGAGAGTCAAATCAGTGGATGAAGTGTGAAATGCTCGTATTTCTGATTAATTTTAAAAAGAAATCGCGCTGACCTATTGACAGTCTTGAGGAAGTTTGAAAGCTCTCTAAGTTGCCCTAGAGAGACAAGGTACAATGAGGAACAGTACCGCCTATACAGAGCATAGATCTGGTCAGACGACTTTACCTACAGCGATTCTGAAGCATAAGTCATGTGGAGTGCACGCTCCCAGTTCTCAAAGGATTTTCTATTTCAGCCCAGTGCATGGGACAACAAGATATGTTTAAGGACCTTACTCGATGTGGGTAATTGGAAGCAGATAACTAGGGCTCATGATGGTTGGAAGGTCATGTTGATGGAAGCTGAGGAAGTTCAAGCAAAAAAATGAAAAATTATTTAGAACTAGGTATGGATCTGCCGAAGAAGAGTCGACTGGTCGATTGTGTCAATGCGTATTCCAGTTGCTGTTGAAATTTTATCAAAAAAACGTTGAATGAGATTCAAAGAAAATAAGTACTCAACTCACGATGATAGATAGCCATATTCTTAAAAATGCCTAGCTAAATTGTTTATGTCTTTACATTTTTAACAACATTTTATTGGTTTGTATGAATCATCCGATACTTTGGCTGGATTTGCGTAAGTGTGAGTAAATCACCGAAAAAACAAAAACCATCAAGTTGTATGCAATCTTAGTTCGATCACCATATAATTTTGTCCTGATTTCATGTCACAATGGAATTTCAGGAATTAGGATCATCAATTTACTTGCTAGAAGTACTTAAAGTAGATTTTTCAATCTTGAAGCTACAGTTGAAATGCCTCTTGTCTGAATGTAAGGGTCAGTACAATGCCACAGATAACTCTCCGGCTTATATTTACTTTGATAGGCTGCAGGTACAACCCACGGAAATAATGGCGTTGAGTTGATTCTCTAATCCCTTTACCGTTGAAGCGAATACTCATCATTCTACGAAGGATTCCGAAATGCTTTTATAACAGAAAGTATTGTTGAGAAAATATGTCATACCTTCTGATCAAAGAGTGCCCAGAATTTCCCATTCAGGAAACAATCTTTTCTTTGAGCGTGTTCTGTTCTGGGAATTTTGTAATTTCAAATTTAGTTGAGCAAAGAATTTGCCTGAAATTTTGTGTTTCTAGCAAAATATCATGTGCGGAAGCGTTGAAAATTTAACGCTAGCCTACGGGGACGTGAGAACATCGTAAAGCGGGTCCTACTGTGGTTGATGATTTACCTCCGTTCGAGTTTTTCATTCACCAGTATGACTGACATAAATACCGAAAAACTTAAGAAAATTGTGTGGTGGACATGAGACGAGTTGAAGTCCGGATTGTGCCGAGGTCGCTGAATTTTATGCAGAAAAGGCATTACATTGATGTCGGTAAAGAAATGCTGTCTTTGGGGCAATATGTTATTAATGACATCATTATCGATTACGAGACATGGATCTATGAATTTGACATCGAAATTAACCTACTATCATCGGAATGGCGCTTCTCCGACTAGTTAAAACCCAAAAAACCACAACAGAGTCGATCAAAAATCAAGGCTTTGTTGATTGTTTTCTTTTATTACCGTAGTGTGGTTCACTTCGAATTTCTTTTGCCAGGCCATACAATAAATAAGAAGTATTACCATATCGTATTAAAGCGTCTGACGAAAAATGTTCGTCGCCAGAGGTCAAAATTGTGGAGAAACAACAACAACAACTTTTACTCTTACTTTGATCAAAAACAACGTTCGTACGGTTCCGTAAGCTCCGTATTTATCTGACATGGATCTCTCTGACTTTTTTCTATTCGCACTACTCAAGTTAGCACTTTGTGGAAAAAGTTTTGAGAAGATTGAGGCGATAAAGGAGAACTCGCAGAAGGAGCTAAAGGCCAAAATCGGCCTATGCAATGTGTTTTAATGATTGGAGAAAGCAGTGGAATATGTGTGTTGCTTGCAATGGAAATTACTTTAAAGAGAATCAAATGAATATGAGTAGGTGGGGAATTCGAAATCCTGGCAGAATTTAACGTCAGCCTGTCATGTAAAATGTTGTCTTAAATAATATCTTACCGAGGCCAAAACGACTCCGTTCGACGGAAGCAGACATGACGGATATAATAATGTTTCGAATGCCAGTCGATCTGACAAAACCTGATCCAAAAAAAATTAAATGCACTTCATTATAAGAAACAAGCTTAGCAAATCAGCTTGTTTGCCATGACTCAAAAGAGGCCCAAATTCTCTAGATTTTATAGGAAGAGACCATAAGAAAAATAATTGAATCACTCAAATGCAAAGATATCAGCAAATTTTCACTAATAAGGTGATCGAATATAATAACTTCAGGCAGTTATTGTCACATTGCAAACTGTTGGCGTCATTTTTATTCAGTAGTCTTTGCAATTTTATTTATGTTAGATTACATATGCACTTCAACAAAGTCACTAATTTCACAAAATTTGTTTTGAAAATTACGGTTGTGTGTGCCAAACTTATAGAGCATTTGCATCACTCAATAAGTTAAAGGACGACCATCTGAGAACGATGTTTGACGTATTGGTTACTGTTCTCCCATATTTTCTTTGAAAGATGCAGTGACACCGAGATGAATTAGAGTTCGTACTGTAGAGAATATTGCATCTATTTAGGAGAGTGTTGAAGAAAATCCGACGTCATTTGCAATAGCTTGGTCTTTGAAAATTGTACGCAAATATTAAAGTTTGAAAATGGTTACAAGATCCAGCTTGCGCAATAATTGAAGCCAATTGAAGTGGTGAATTGGCTCAAAATCAACTGCCATTGGGTCCGCTGTTTTATGGAAACATTGTGATCATCGATGGTGCCCATTTTTGACTCAACGAGTATGTCTATAAAGAAAATTGTTGCATTTGGAGTGAAGATAATCCACATGAGACTATCGAAAAGCCATAACATTCAGAAAATTTACAATGTGGTGCTGTCTGTTATCTAATGAAGTCTCCGAGCTATATTTTCTCCAGAAATGAAGCTAATTACCATGTTAAGGTCAAGGGTACATATTCGCTATAAAGATGTGATTAATGACTTTCATTCATTGAACGGCATGATATGGTTTCAGCAGGATGGCGTTGCATGTCATACAATCACAAATTCGTGAAGAAGTCTTCGAAAACTTTGTCTCTCTCAAGACATTCATCAGATCCAGTTGTGGTGGGTAGATGGTAGAAGTTGTGTTTAAACATTAATTGCAGAATGCAATGACTATTTACTGAAATTTTATATTTTTGTTCAAAATCAAAGTAAGTATTGGCTTAAAAAATTATTCATTACATGGGTCCATATAATGGTTATTTAGACAACTCCTAAATTAGTCCAGATAAACGCAAATACGTGAGAGAAATATGTAACATTTCATGAAATTGCAAATAGAAAAATATAAGACAAAAGTTGTGATCAATACTGAACATATGACGTCAATAGTACAAGCAGATACAAACTTCTAGATTTAGGAAATGCAGTGTATAAAAATAGAAAAAAATTTATTAGAAATTAAAAAGTATAAAAAAAAAAAATAAATTCAACAAACCAAAAAGATAGTATGTATTTGCCTTGTAACTAATTTTCAATCGAATCGCATACACAATAATTGAAATAAACAATTAGCAATAACTTTAACAATAACAACACCGATACACACAAACAAAGCAATTTCATAATTCTTCAGCAACACTAAATTTTTCTTTGTATTTTTATTTACGAGTAACTTTACTTAATTTTACTGTTTTTAGTTTTAATTTTTTTTTCAACAAATTTTACAATTCCCTAATTTATTTCTTCTTAATTGTTAATCATCTCATATATACAAAATCAAAGTAAAAAATTAAACAAAAATGTTAAATAAGAACAAATGTAAAAAAAATATATTTTATAAATTCAAATGCAATAGTTAATATTTAAATACATAGTACTTTTGTTATTTGTTTGTTTCTGTTATTAAACCTTAACCTTGTTATATATTTTTAAAGCTTCACCATTTGATATTTTCAATTGTTTTACAATAGTTCATTTTACAAGTGTTATTTTTATTCGTTTTTATTTTAAATAGTTTACATGAATTTATTTAACTTCTAAAATTTAGGATAATTTCGAGTATACAATACATTGAGTATGGTTGAGTAGTTGTTAATTTATACTTAATATACAAATATATTTTTGAATTTGTTTTGTTTTTTCTAATTATTTTCTCATATATGTTTTGTGTTGCGAAATGCTTCGTATTTGAAATGGAAAACAAAATGTACTGGTCTTTTTTCACGTTTGTATGTGTACATAAAATTATTTTAAATATACCATATATATATATATATATATATATATATATATAATTAATAAATATTTTGCAACATATTACAATTAAAGCTATTTATGTACATTTTCTATTTGTTTAAATATTCGACTAAATATACGTTTATATATTATAGGTTGGTTTTTTGTGTTACATGTTTTTGTTGTATATGAGCTTTAGGACAGTTAGTTGTATTTCATATATTTTATGTACAAAATAATTTGTATAATAAACAAATTTACATATACATATATATGTTTTTGCTAAGTAGACTTTTTTTTTACAATATAAATATATATACATATATATTCTTTGTTTTTTTTTAGTAAAATAGTTAAAATACGCATGTTCTTGTAAAGCTATTCAGATAATTGGACGGTGGATTGATTAGTGTTAAAATTATTGTTATTATTACTAATAACAGAGCCGGTACTACTGCTATGGATGGTGGGAAGTCAGCTACATAATAAATTAAAAAATCCACGACCTTTTTCGTTACGTGGTGCCATTAGCATGGGAACTTGATTTTTATGAGTAACTTTTATCTGCAAGTAAAATCGATAATATAAATAAAGTGTTTGTCGTTATTTTGAAATTTAATTCTATATTGTTGTTTTTAATTGTTAATTTTAAGAACTGAATTATTTCAATTTTAAACAAGAATGATCTTTTAAATGGCTTTAATTACTTTACAATGGGGAATGCGACACCTTTGAGTTCTATAATATCGTCAAAATTTTCTACAATGGGGTAGAAGCCTTCTGAGTGCTGAAGAAATTCATTAAATATTTGATTGCGTCTTTTGATATTTTAAAGCCAAACGAACCAATGCCAGTTGCTGTCAATCATAAGGAGAAGAATATGCTGACGTTCATAACAAACCCTTGGTAATTCCTATTCATTCTGACTTCAACCTTTCTCAAAATCGAAGAAGGGATGATCGAATTTTACGTGTAGAAAACGATTGTGTGAATCTAGAGCAAAGATCAACATCACTACCTACGAAGATCAAGCTAAATATCTGCTACAATTGTGGTTTACAACGGATGTTTTTTGGCGTTCTAATAGAAATGACTTCAAAACTATGCTATTTTTTTGACAGTTCTGTGATGTTTGTGTTTGGAACTGTTTGGCATGGAGACATGAAGATAGATACGAAGAAAACTCTTTTTTAGCTCGTATTTAAAATTACTTTTAGAAACAGTCTTCAACTAATACAAAATGTTGCTCGTTCATAAAACTACCCTCTATATGATGTTAAGCTAAAAAACGAATCAACATAATAGACGTACAAAAGAAAACGTAGCTGCTGTGCATGATAGTACGAGTATGACGAAATATTCAGAATTTTAAATTTATCATCGATCACAGCAAATCGGTCTTGTTCGCCCACTGCGTGTAAAATTTTATAAACAAATCTCGGTTTACCTTTACACCAATAAAGGATGACTTTTTAAGAGTCCAGTTCGGATTGACATGGTATTTTTGTTCAGTATTGTTTGAAAATTCATCATAGAAAACAAAGCTTCTCCAAATTATTCAGCTCTGTTTTTGAAAATCAGTGTCCTAACAAAGCTTCTCCAAATTATTCAGCTCTGTTTTTGAAAATCAGTGTCCTATGAGGAATGCGTTTCGTGCGCTTGGAGCAATTTAGGGTGCAAATAGTCTGTATAAAGACCGCACAATTCATTTTGCCGTCGAAAAGTTTGAAACCAAAATTTCATTACTGGATAATATGCGACCAAATAGACTTCATCCGATACGTAGTGAAGAAAATAAAGCGGCGACAGCGAAGAGTGTACGCAATGACAGTGACGAATCGACTCGGCGCTGTTCTTAACGGCGTGGCTTGTTTAATGCATCAACGTGATATACGAGTATTTTAGATATATTTTACGTCAGGATCTTAGTTCAATAGCATACAAAATTCAATGTATGCTGAATCCGACCGATCTTTTTAATCGTTTCCGCTGCAGTCGCTGGGCTCTTGAAAAGCTTCAGGAAGAACCACTGTATTGGACCAAATTTTGTCCAGTAATGAGGCTCAATTCTGGTTTAATGGTTACGTCAATAAGCAAAATAGCCATATTTTAGGTGCAGTGCATATCCAGACAAAATAACCGTTGGGTGTGGTTTGTGAGGTAGTGGCATCATCGGTTTATATTTCTTCAAAACTGAGACCGTATCGTAACTTTGAATGGCGCCCGTTATCGCGCCATGTTAAAGATCTGAAATTAAAACGAACGATCAAGACCACATTTGGTTTCAACAAGACGGTGCCACTTCCACACAACCCGTAAACCGCTTCATTGCGAGAACGAATCGTTAGACAGCAAATTTTACGCTTTGGACTGGTGAATTGGCCGCCTAGATCACGTTACATCACATCTCTAGACTTTATTTTTTGAACCAACGTAAAATCCAAATTCTACTTGCATAAATCCGCTACAGTTAAGATATTGGAACCAATATTACCCGAATCATTAGCCAAACACCATTCATAGAAAAATTTAAACTTCAAAATGGACCAAGTAAAATAAGGTTCTTTTGTGTGAAAATATAGATTAACTGCTAAATTTTTTTATTATTTTTCATTTTGAAAAAGGTACCTCTAAACGAATCACCCTTTATAAGATCCTGCTGGTGCAGAAACTAAAGCTATGAGATGATGACTTGCGACGGGAGTTTGAGGATTGAAGGTTTCAAGAGCATGAGGTTGATATAAATCGTGTTTTGTGGCGGGCTCACTTTTGACTAAATGGGCAAACAAAGAAAACTGTGGTTTCTCAAATAAGGCGAATGCAAAAAAGACTCATGAGACACAGTATGGTGCACACAAGTGAACTGTTAAATTTCACTCTGCATTTGACGACAACATTATATCGCGATATGGGCCTTGGAATTAGCCACGAAGATCCTGCATTTAATTGTGAGCTATGCAAACTATTCAGACCTTGGAACGCAATACTTAGGTTCATGTCTCTCTATCGGACTAGGGTTAGCGGCTCTCCGCTGTGAAGTAGACAAAGATTGTTTCTCAACTAAAACTGCGGTCACCCGCTTTGTTGAAGGAGACGTCGTCTTATCTTGTATTAAAATGGTTCTGTTTAGACGAGGAAAGTAGTCGAATGGTCCATGATAGCTTCAAAATCATATCCTAGAATATATCCCTTGCATCTCCATAGAAGCAGCAACCTTAAATTATTCTTTTCGTTAGGTGCGAGTGCGTCTGTTTTCTTACTACTCATGCAGTCATGATGGAAAAGGTATAAGAGACCAAATATCTGAGTACGCAACAATTGGTATACAACATTTTGAATTCCCAAACCACTTCCAAATGAGTTCGGAATAAAACACTTCGCTGAATGCATACTCAAGGCCTGGTCCGGGTGAAGGTACCATCACTTTTGACATTTATGAACAGTCAGTGGAATCTTACTTTGCCTCAGGAGAAAATATTACAGACAAACTTACTGACGTCTTAATTCTTTTGCTAATGACCTTATTTTGGCAAGCATAATTGACTTCACGCTTGTCGATGTTTACGAAAAAACGATACGAAAAGACGTTATTTTTGTGAGTGTTGAACTTTCGCACTCATAGCCTACCCGTATTCATACGCTAGGAGTTGACGTGACTGGTATTGAGCAAATAAGGAATTCCTTTCATAACAATTATACCAATTCTTCTCCTTACAGCTGAAGCGTTTTCTGAAAAAAAGTATCGTTGAAAGAATGTTACATATACTGACAAATTGTACGAAATATGGCAGAACATCGATCTTACAAAAAAAAACCAAGTGTCCGATGTGCATCCTAAGGCAACTTAAAGTTGTAGAAGACCATGGACCACAATGCTACGACCAGAGGGTCAGAACAATAGTGAAAACTTTAAGGGATGATTGCCTCAGTGTTTCTTTCGTAAGTCAATATGTTCGAGATCAACTTGTCAAATGTGTAATGTTTCTTAATCTACTTTACTGAAGCAGCTGCTTCATCAGTTATATGTTCCAGTCATCCAATGTGTTTATTTTTGAATATTTTTGCCTATAGTGCTGCTGGCAAAAGTCACTAATGTAAAAGGTTTTTCAATAATGACATAACAATTTTGTATTTTATTACAAACGCACCTTTAGACTTTTTTTTATGATCTGTCAATGTTAAAACGTCAGTCAAGGTCTACATTTTTATTACCCTGAATCAGTGGTCACAACTTTAAAAGCGTTTACGCCAATTTTCGATCGTAATAATCGTCCCGTCAGACAGGCTGTGCGTGCTATAGTAAAATAATTCGAGTTCACATAGAGTATTCACTATTAAATGTTACGAGGGCGGGTCAATAAGTCCGTGACTTTTTGAATTTCTGACCTATTTACTGAAACAGCAACACTGCTCCTGTCAACAGGCATCTTTCAGTTGACTCCTGTCAAAATTTAAACTTGCTGCGTCAGTTAGTTTGTGTTTGACAGCTATTTTTATCAGACTACTCACTAATTTGAGGAGAAAATGGAAAAAAGTGAATTTCGTGTGCTTATTAAGCATTATTTCTTGCGAAAAAAAACCATTACCGAGACCAAGGCTAAGCTTGATAAATACTATGGGGACTCTGCACCATCGATTTCAATGGTAAAAAAGTGGTTTACTGAATTTCGTTGTGGCCGTACAAGCACTGAAGATGCCGAACGTCCTGGACGCCCAGTTGAGGTCTGTACACCCGAAACAATCGAAAAAATTCACGATATGGTGTTGGCCGACCGAAGATTGAAAGTGCGAGAGATTGTGGAAGCCGTAGGGATCTCGCATGGCTCAGTGGTTTCAATTTTGAATGATCACTTGGGCATGAGAAAGCTTTCCGCAAGATGGGTGCCGCGTTTGCACACAGTCGACCACAAACGCAATCGTGTAACAACTTCACAGGAAGGTTTGGCGTTGTTTAATCGCAACATGGAGGAGTTTTTGCGCCGTTTTGTAACCGTGGACGAAACATGGATCCATCACAATACACCAGAGAACAAACAACAGTCAAAACAGTGGATTTCTAAGGGTGAATCGGCGCCAAAGAAGGCCAAGGTGGGTTTGTCAGCCAATAAAGTTATGGCGACTGTTTTTTGGGATGCACGCGGGATAATCCACATTGACTACCTTCAAAAGGGAAGAACAATCAATGGGGAATATTATGCCAACTTATTGGACCGATTCAATGACGATTTGAAAAAAAAAACGACCTCATTTGGCCAAGAAAAAAGTTCTTTTCCACCAAGACAATGCAAGGGTGCACACATGTGCAGTTGCCATGGCAAAAATCCATGAATTGGGCTATGAATTGCTCCCTCATCCACTCTATTCTCCAGATTTGGCTCCGAGCGACTACTTCTTGTTCCCAAACCTGAAGAAATGGCTTGGTGGAAAAAGATTTGACTCCAATGATGAAGTCATCTCGCAAACAAAGGCCTTTTTTGAGGACCTCGACAAATCATTTTTTTTGGAAGGCATAAAAAAATTGGAGAAGCGTTGGACAAAGTGTATAGAGCTCAAGGGAGACTACGTTGAAAAATAAAATTATTTTTTTATCAAAAAATCTGTGTTTTAATCCAAAAGTCACGGACTTATTGACCCGCCCTCGTACTTTACCTATCGCAGCCGTAGGTAATTCAGCTTAAAATGAGCCAAATCAGTCGATTCCACGCCTTTCAAATGAATTGAGAATTTCTCAGTCCCCATTGTGGCGAATTAACCGTAAAGATCTTGGTCTACACCCTTACAAGATCAAATTTACTTAAGAACTGAAACCTCTTGAACATTTGAAGCCTCGAAATTCTTCGATTGGGCTCCGCGAAAGTTTAAAGAAAATTCTTAATTTAATAGAAAATATCATTCTTGACTTTGGTTATAAGCATATAATTCGATAGTGGACAGCAACAAACCCACATGTGTGCAAAAGAATCTTTTGCATCTATAAAAAGTAACAATGTGGTGAAGCCGATCGTGAACAACCTGATAGGTCCATATCAGTATGGCTTCAGGCTAGGAAAGTCCACCATCGATAAAATATTCACACTACGGGAGATCTTAGGGAAAACTCATGAGCTTCAGATTGATACACACTACCTACCTGCCAAACTCGTCCGTTTGTGACGATGGAGAATGCACGCTGCCATCATCAATCGGTAAACATCACACCGAGACATTTGATGTCAAAAAAGAATTTAGACATGGCGATGCGCTGCCATACGATTTCTTAAACATCATACTTGAAAGAATAGTGCAAAACTCACGCGCAAACACAAGAGGCACAATTTTTCAAAAGTCTGTCCACTTACTCGCATATGTCAACGATATTGACAAAATTGGAAAAAGCAGCGTGATGTCAGTGGCGCAAGTATTGAGGCGGAAGCGGTGAAAATGGGTTGAGTGGTCAATGAAGTCAAGACCAAGTATATGCTGTCAAGCAAAAAGGACGCTGAACACCAACGTCTCCGACAGAACGTCACCCTTGACAGGCATAACTTTGAGGTAGTTAAGGACTGCTCCGCTATGAATTCAGACACCGACACCAGCGCTGAGATCAAACGAAGAATAACTCTTGCCAATCGCTGCTTCTTTGGATTAAGAATAAGCAATAGACTAGCAAGGCCCTCTCTCGAACAACAAAAGTTACCCTATATAAGACCTTAATAATCCCAGTCCTGCTTTATGGCACTGAGGCATGGACATTATCAAAAATGGATGAGGATGCTCTTGGCTGTATGAACTGTACAGCGACACCGACCTAGCCAGAAGAGTAAAAATCTAACGACTAAGATGGCTGGGTCATGTAGAGTGGATGAACACCAATGCTCTGGTCCGAAAAGTCTTCGAATCCGCCCCGAGGGTAAGCGCAGTAGATGAAGACCGAGACTCAGGTGGCGCACGCAAGTGGAAGGGGACCTCAGCTAACTTAGCGTGCGAAACTTGAGGCAGCTAGCACAAGGTCGAGCTAGCTGGAGATGCTTGTTGATTGAGGCCCAGGTCCACCCCGGATTGTAGCGCCACCTAAAGTAAAGTAAGTAAGTAAGTGTTATGTCGATGATTTATGCAAACAAACTAACAATGTGAGAGGAACTCGGGAACAATATCGAACACGAAATTGCCAAAGCTCCGGCCGATATGAGTGCAGTAGAGGTGGATAATTGGCTCCAAAAATCTATTATTTCAAATACGCCCGCGATAATCATATGAGTGAGATCGCATTCCATGCTAAAAATTTAACATGTACCTACACCTGGAATAAATTTCAGCGTGATATCTAAATATTCTATACACCATTGTAATGTCCATGTTGAAAAACAAATACGAGTTCGGATGTTTTGAAGGATGGAAGAAAGGTTCTAAAACGTTTTCCTTTAGAAATTTTTGTTTATGTACATATCTATGTTATATGGTAATTTGTGCTATAGAACGATTATCGTGTTGCAAGAAAGCTTGAAGTGGCTGCTAAGTTTCTTCAGGTCTGACTGCATACGTCATATTTGTGTTTTTTCGTTTCAAACTAAGAGAAGACGATTGATCGCGGATCACTAGTTTAGATTTAGGGTCAAACATTCTACAATCTATCAGGTCTAACGAACAACCAACTTAATTGAAAACGCAATAGAAGAAAAGAAAGATATATTCTGGAGTTTTTCTCGACATATCGCAAGCCTTTGACAGGGTATGGCACGAAGGTCTGAAGTAATAGATAAGCTACAATAAATTTTATCAGACAAAATGCGCATAGAATATTAGAATGTTCAGTTGAAAACAGACTGTTTCGGATTAGATATGGGACTGAATACCAGAATTCAAGGAAATTCAAGCCGGTGTTCCACAAGGAAGCGTTCTCGGTCTCTACCTGTTCCTACTGCATACAAGAGACATGCCTCAGGATTAAAATACTGTGGTCGCCAAGTTAGCAAATAGTACGACTATACTCGGCACGGGCCAAACATTCAAACCTTTGATGGGAAAACTCCAATGAGCTTTGAATTCAATATTTGAATGGTCGAAGACTTGGCGAATCCTCCTAAATGAGAGCAGGTCAACACACTTTAATTCTACGTATTTAAGGGTAAGTGATCTACCCCTATCCATTAACTTGTTAAAAAAATCGTACGCAAACCTGGCAAAGTTTTTGGGAATGACTCTAAAAATTGAAGTAGAAATTGAAGTGATGAGCTCGATGAGCTCGAAATCAGGCTTAGAGAAGTGAATAAGCTTATATAACAACTTGCTTTTGTCTTTTGTAAAATCAAGTGCTTCATATTTTTCAGACGTATGGCATACAACTTTGGGAAATTTAAAAAAAAGTGCTAAGAGCAATGCTTCATGGCATTTAAGGAATAGCGATACTCATTTAGGTATTGCTACCATGAAAAACGAAGTAACAAGCTTTGCTCGCAAACTTCGTATTCGTCTTGTGGATTTTGGGCCATTAAGGCCCAAAAGAAATTGAGAATTAGTAGATAGTTGCCTTGTTTTTTAGTTATTGAAGTGTACTGATAACTAGAACAGTAAAGAAAAGATTCCAAGTCCAAGATGTTAACCATCTTAAAGCTATTAATCTTTGTTATACTCGTAAAATAAATTTCAAGATTAATTTAGATATTTTCTACTCCACCATAATATAGTTTCACAAATTTTACAGCAGTCCTCCCCATTAAAAAACAAGTACAAGGTACAATTTATAATGTTAGGATCTAAAATTTATGAAAGCACGATAGAAAGAGGTTTACATGGGGGATGGATGGACTCTTAATTATGTGTACCTTACACTGGGGCACTTAAGGGTTGGGAAATGTACGATACCAGTATTCGTATAATGAGGTAAGTTATAGTTAGTATTAGGGTTTCCACATTATCTGCTGGATTATGGACAGTATCTAATTTGCTAATTTTATTTAATGTTGAGGTGATACCTGAATAGGGAGGATTTAAAAGGATTAGAGTGATGCGAGTTAAATGACCAGTATGTGGAAATCTAAAAACCTAACTACAGTAGTCGGGTTACAAAGGTTTTTTATTTACAAAAGTTTCTAGTTGAAATTTTCTATAAATTTTCCTTATTTCTTTGGCAGGTGAGAAGGAGGGATCTGGACGTAGGATTAGACATCCGACTTAATACGAAAGAGGTATTGATTCGACGGTAAACTGTTATCAACCATATATTATTGTACTCCAGGTGGTATTAAAAGTAGTGATAATTCAGTCGCTGTCCTTGGTGGACAAGGCAAGGATAACGACATATTTAATGAATTAATTCCCTTTTAATTTAAAGTTACTAGCTCATTTACTTTTACGCTATTATTTTCATACATTTTCTATTGTATGTTCAGTTAAAATGATTTCTGAACCAAAAATTCACAGATAGTCCACGAAAATAAAAGCAATGAAGAAGCTCGTTTTGAATTCAACCGAGTTAAGTTACAAGAAAAAAAGAGGCATGAAGCATTTTCGACAATATAATAAATGGCCAAGCTCCAAAGGCCATTCTCATAAGTAAACAAAAATAGTGATGTAACCGTTTTATGTCTGCAAGCTGAATCTGTTTCCTTTTCTTCGTTCTGGACTTAACCCAAAAGAATGAAAGCTTCTAATAGTTCCGATGATAGTTTTCATTGCGCTAAAAACCTTAACGAATTCACAGGATGCAAAAAAATCATTTCTGGTTGTACCCGTGTCCAAGATTTGTCCATCCATCTCTTCTCTGACTTATAACATAGAGTGGAGTTTGGTATTAAACACTTTGACTTAGGGTATAAAGAGTGCGTCTGCACAGTTCAAAGTCCTGTACTGAGTTAACACAATAGTCCTTTGACCAAATATCACATATGAAGCAACCATCTTGTGGCTGTCTGGAGACAATGCGTCTTGCATCAACTTTTCGGAAAAATCACAACATACAGTTGCCTATAGTAGCAACACTTTAAGTAACTAGGAAGTTGCTCATCGCAGTCTTTCGAATTGATGAAAAAACTTCAGCATGGACTTCAGCTACTTGGCTTCGGAAAAAAATAAATAGTGACAACGCGAAGTCATTCTCAACCGGACCATTTTCATCTACCTTGACTGGTCTAAAGCAAAGGAGTCGTCGTTGCTCATCATACAGCCAACTTGCGTAGCAGCCTTAATTAATCTGATATCAGATCTTCAACCAGATTCTTAACTTTATATACTATATTGATGGCGGTTAAAAACCAACACGTATTTTATATAACGATATCTCCAACAATTAGTATAAGGCCTCGGAGAAGTAGCATCTTCCGACAGGTGCTGGTTCCTTAAATGACGAGAATGAGCCTCTGCAGCCGAACATCCTGTAGCTCTGCTAATAAGTCCTACTTCACGCCTCCCGGTGGCGCCATCTGGGAATCTCACTAGAGGTTGCGAAGTGAAGGGGGCAAATGTCGAGTTTCCTGCGCCATTAACCAGGATTATTGTCGGAAAACAAAACAAGACCTTATCCGGGCTACTCCGACATATTTGGAGCTCAGGCCGAAAAGGATTTCCAAGACTTAGTCAGGGTCTTGGAAAAGAGATGATGGCGGACGAGCCCTATAAGGGCCAACGGTAGCGCTCGCATCCCGGAACGGGTTACTGAATACGGAGTAACCGACCCCTCGTCCTAGGGGCACTCAAAATGGAACTGGGCCTCCAGGTTGGGGGTTGTGCCGCCGGGGTAACTGCCCGGCCATTTAAAAAAAATTAAGTTACGAAGCATCAACCAGCCTCGGATATGGACGGATCTACTGTTGACAACCCACGCAAACGATTTAAGGACAATGAGCTTCGGATATGCACGTGGAATGTTACGAGGGCGGGTCAATAAGTCCGTGACTTTTTGAATTTCTGACCTCTTTACTGAAACAGCAACACTGCTCCTGTCAACAGGCATCTGTCAGTTGACTCCTGTCAAAATTTAAACTTGCTGCGTCAGTTAGTTTGTGTTTGACAGCTATTTTTATCAGACTACTCACTAATTTTAGGAGAAAATGGAAAAAAATGAATTTCGTGTGCTTATTAAGCATTATTTCTTGCGAAAAAAAACCATTACCGAGACCAAGGCTAAGCTTGATAAATACTATGGGGACTCTGCACCATCGATTTCAATGGTAAAAAAGTGGTTTACTGAATTTCGTTGTGGCCGTACAAGCACTGAAGATGCCGAACGTCCTGGACGCCCAGTTGAGGTCTCTACACCCGAAACAATCGAAAAAATTCACGATATGGTGTTGGCCGACCGAAGATTGAAAGTTCGAGAGATTGTGGAAGCCGTAGGGATCTCGCATGGCTCAGTGGTTTCAATTTTGAATGATCACTTGGGCATGAGAAAGCTTTCCGCAAGTCGACCACAAACGCATGTGCAGTTGCCATGGCAAAAATTCATGAATTGGGCTATGAATTGCTCCGTCATCCACTCTATTCTCCAGATTTGGCTCCGAGCGACTACTTCTTGTTCCCAAACCTGAAGAAATGGCTTGGTGGAAAAAGATTTGACTCCAATGATGAAGTCATCTCGCAAACAAAGGCCTATTTTGAGGGCCTCGACAAATCATTTTTTTTGGAAGGGATAAAAAAATTGGAGAAGCGTTGGACAAAGTGTATAGAGCTCAAGGGAGACTACGTTGAAAAATAAAATTATTTTTTTATCAAAAAATCTGTGTTTTAATCCAAAAGTCACGGACTTATTGACCCGCCCTCGTATTATTGTTCTCCAGGTGGTATTAAAAGTAGTGATAATTCAGTCGCTGCCCTTGGTGGACAAGGCAAGGATAACGACATACTTAATGAATTAATTCCCATTTAATTTAAAGTTACTAGCTCATTTACTTTTACGCTTTTGTTTTATACATTTTCTATTGTATGTTCAGTTGAAATGATTTCTGAACCAAAAATTCACAGATAGTCCACGAAAATAAAAGCAATGAAGAAGCTCGTTTTGAATTCAACCGAGTTAAGTTACAAGAAAAAAAGAGGCATGAAGCATTTTCGACAATATAATAAATGGCCAAGCTCCAAAGGCCATTCTCATAAGTAAACAAAAATAGTGATGTAACCGTTTTATGTCTGCAAGCTGAATCTGTTTCCTTTTCTTCGTTCTGGACTTAACCCAAAAGAATGAAAGCTTCTAATAGTTCCGATGATAGTTTTCATTGCGCTAAAAACCTTAACGAATTCACAGGATGCAAAAAAATCATTTCTGGTTGTACCCGTGTCCAAGATTTGTCCATCCATCTCTTCTCTGACTTATAACATAGAGTGGAGTTTGATATTTAACACTTTGACTTAGGGTATAAAAAGTGGGTCTGCACAGTTCAAAGTCCTGCACTGAGTTAACACAACAGTCCTTTGACCAAATATTACATATGAAACAACCATCTTGTGCCTTTCTGGAGACAATGCGTCTTGCATCAACTTTTCGGAAAAATCACAACATACAGTTGCCTATAGTAGCAACACTTTAAGTAACTAGGAAGTTGCTCATCGCAGTCTTTCGAATTGATGAAAAAACTTCAGCATGGACTTCAGCTACTTGGCTTCGGAAAAAAATAAATAGTGACAACGCGAAGTCATTCTCAACCGGACCATTTTCATCTACCTTGACTGGTCTAAAGCACAGGAGGCGTCGTTGCTGGGCCCAACTTTAAAGAGCTCATCATACTGATATCAGATCTTCAACCAGATTCTTAACTTTAAAGACCACCACCACGTATTTTATTTAACGATATCTCCAAACAGAGATCTGCGACTGACTTTGTGAGTTACTTGGATCTTTAGAAACAAAAAGGATGTGATATACGCTTTCCAGGATCAATGTCCTACGTCATAGATGACACACTCTTAAGGGCTCCTTACGGCTTACTATAGATTTACTCGTCGTGACAATAATGAGATAAGAGGTGTTGAATTAAGAGTATATTGTACTTATGTGATCCCAGGCAGTCAATCGATCGATCGCTGATAGATCTTCAGAGACCTGACAACTTAAAGCCCAAAAAATAATCACAGAATACTGTGGTGCTGGAAGATATGCACAACGAACTTCATAATGATTTGTACAGGAGTTGCAAGGGTCAAAAGGAAGATGAATTTGATTCCCACTTGCCTCAGCCCAAAATCCTTAGTCAGTTATATACGAGTATTTTGCGGTCTAAACGGTATTTGCTCTATGGTTTCAGGAGCTGGAAGGGGATCGCCCCCCCATGCACCCTCAATGTTCCAAGATTGATTGAGTTAGGTGAAAGTGTGTTGTGCTTCAAGAGTAGGAACTCCACGGATCGAGTTATATATTTTGTGAATATTTTCTTTTTAACTTAGAAAATAAACCAACAGAAGTTGTTTGATGCAGTTGGTTAATCCAAGGCTTCTTTTGTAAAGCTAAGCCTTAAGTGACTTTTGAGGACATGATTTTATCAAATCATATACGTAGGTACTTAATTGATACCCCTATTCCACTTTTCTTTGGTAAGTAAGCCAGATTTCACATACAACTTTTATGATGGTACTTTTTTCATTGGGTTACTCTGTATTTCCTTTGCTTACCTCGGCATTAAAAAAACAAAACACAAGAACACTGTGGCGCTGGCAGCCCGTGATGACACTCATTTGTGTTGCTCATGTTGTCATTTTCGTCATATCTAAGCGGGGTCTACGGTTTATTGCCGAATCCGAACGGCACTCCTTAGAAGCGTTTTCGAAGGAAATTTTACTTTCGGAAGTTTGCCATTCCCCGCCGAAAGAGTGGCGATTCGAAAAATTGTTGGCGATGCCGGGGATCGAACCACGGACCCTCTGCTTGATAGTCCAATGAGCTAACCATCGCGCCATCGTCACTACCACTTCGGCATTAAAACAATTTGATAAAACCTACAAATTTCGGTTACTTTGTGAGCGCGTACCTTTTCTGTAGCTTACAATGGGGGCTATACTTCATAACCGATCTATTGAAAAGTATGTTCTTGCTGATACTGGCGTGAAAGTAGTTTAGAATGATTTTTGCCCTCATGGACAGGCTCGGTAGTCTTGATTTAAGAAATTAGAAAAATTTAAACTGGCTCGACGACGTGATATTTACTCTTAAACTTAATGTAAGAGCAATCTTTTCTTTTTTGTTGGTCACCATACAACTTCATAGTCGCTTGGTTGCTCCAAGCTGAGGGTTTAGATTGTATACCAAGTCAAGAGCTTGCTGATATATATAACAAAACTAAGTTTATGTTAATCACCCACATTGTCGAATTAGCTTTAACAATTTTCAAACTTAGAATTATGTACAGACGGATTAGGAAAAATAATACGTATACGCCCAAGTGGCTGCACTAAACAATACCGCAATTAAACTATGACGTAACAATGCAAGTATTTAATAACCCCAGAAAACACAAAAAACACTTTATATGAAATCCCTATATTCCGTTTACTACTATAAACATCTTTTTCTGGCTAAGAACACTAAGAAACCCATGCGTTTAACCCCATATTACTCTAAAAAAAATCTCTTCTGGGCACTGTGTAAGAAGCGTACTCACTTAACAATTACCACTCCATTTGGAACTCCAAATGCATCCCCCAGCCACAAAGGTTAAGAACAAAAATTTCGTTTAAAAAAAAAGATACTCACCGTACAAGGAGCCTGCATCCAAGGTTCTCCATCGATTTGCATAGGAAACGTTTTTCGGGTTTTTATCGTCACATCGCTGCATTGAGCCAAACGACGTCCGGATGCCCTCAAGCCCGTGCGCACTTGCCCCATATGCAAGCAATTTTCCAAACCAATGACTTCTATGAGGCGATCCCCAAAGTCTGTCAATGACACATGAACAAAGAAAGGAAATAGAAAATGAGAAAAAAATTGGAAAATAGAAAGAAAAAATAGTAATGAATGCGAAAAATATCCCTACACACAGCCATGGCCAAAGATACATTCACACGACTAAACCGTTGTTTGTTTTTATCTAAACATCTGCGTATCCCAAAGTAAGCAGTTTTAATCCAAAATTTTTGCAGATATTTATAGCAACCAGGATACACGGATATTCTCGTAGACTATCGCTGGTAGCTGACAACGCGTGCGTTCCGCAATGAAAGCATAAAAATTGGGTGATAAAAATAAAACTACCAGGACTTTGGAATAGAAGGATGGGGGTTGGATGTTCCCATGTATTGTAGTGGGAGGACATGCTTTTATTTGCAAAACGTGTTTAAGTCAACACAAGGAACACATATACATATAAAGATCCATACGAGATGTGAAATCACAACCTCTGACAATACACATTCAGGGGGCGGCTTGATGAGGAGTTAAGTTCTTGTGCCAGAGTCCCACCAACAGTCGATAAATTTTAGCAACGGGAAAGTAATAAAAGTTACTAAAGCTACAAACACAATGGGCCAGGTTTTTCCTGCACAGTGTTGCCGAAATGATACACTTGTACTCACGAAAGAGATACTTGTTTTAAACCTCGAATTCTCAGATTGGAACCGATATTTAATTTTTTTAACAGGTTACTTATATCTAAAATTTAGAGACTTCACCCTTAGAGCTTGCAATACAGATAGAACCGATATGGAAGTGATGTGCAAGCAGCATCTTGTGCTGCTCACAATACGATTTTGTACTAGACAACCAGGTAAAATTGGTACTCCATTTACCGGGAGATTGAATTCGAGGACATCGGAAGTACAGGATAAGATAGTTTATTTCTAAAATGGTTGTGTTAAGTAATCCTTTAAAGTATGTGCAAACAACCCAATAATAATGAGAGCTTAAGCTCAACAATATAAAAAAAAACGTTTCATGACGAAAACGGATTTTGAGTAATAGGAACTCATACGTTATGCATGTAAGTAACATTGCGGTGCATATACTTAACGACCATAAGTGTCTAGAGGGCAACTTAAAATGCACAGATTAAATTAAATTAAACAGAGTAGGCTAAGTCTTTACATTGACCCACATAAAGAACTACTTAACCGAAAGGATACCAGATTTGGAAAATACCCATATTTTACTGTCAGAAAGTCCGAAGCCTTTAGGCGATAAACCTGTTACATTTAGGGAAATCTTCAGGAGCAGTGAAGAACCAGTACGAAGTTCAGGGGATCGGGGGAAGACAAGATAAGTCAACATCGAAAGGAACAACAGGAATATATAGTATTGTCCATTTGGATTGAACTCCCAGTAAACAGAGTAACTGGTAGCTTGAATTCAGGCAATGAAACAATTTTCCCAATTAAAATAAAGGATTAAGGTGTTGTCCATAAAAATTGACTATGAAGCTTGAGCCAAGACAGAAAGATCGATAAAAGAACAGAGATAGAATTTCGCAGATGAAGTCAATGGTAATGCCTGCATGCACTCTCTTGATTTTATGATTATCTTTCACGCTTCTTTGGCATATTTAAAGCTTACGCCTACAAAATCTACTCCACGGCAGCGTAAGAAATATGTATATGTTCCTGAAATAACCAATAGTGTCGAATATGAATGATATGACTGACTGAGGGGACAAACCGCATCGGAAACTACCGGGCGTGTGAAGCATGACATCCGCAACGAACGAGGGACGCAAGATACACCCGGAACAAGTCGAAAGGGAAGCTCTAGGAAGGTTCACCATAGCACAAGCCAAAAAGCCACCACCTCGCGCATAGTTGTAAAGAATTAATGGAAAAATTAACCACCCTTGGCATCAGCTTCCAGGCGTACGCTGATGGCATAGTATTATTTGCCAGGGGAAAGTTCGAAGAAACTCTCTGCGACATCATACAACGAGGTCTGAGAATAACCCAGGAATGGTGCCTAACGGCCGGGCTGAACATCAATCCGGCTTAGATCATGATAGTGCCATTCACAAAGAAAGGGAAACTTCAAAGACTCAAAGAAATCCGATTGTCAGGCACGACACTGATACCGGTCAATGAGAAGAACCACACTGAGGTATCTGGTAGAAAAGCAACCCGTGCTCTTTTGATATGTAAGAGCCTAGCGGGAAATTCGTGAGGCTGTACCCCTAACATTCTGCGATGGATGTACATAGCGATTGCGAGACCAATGATCACGTATGGTGCAGTAGTATGGGCAAAATGAACCAGTCTTGTCACAACGAGAGAATCTCTCAACAAGGTGCAAAGACTGGCATGCCTATGCATCACCGGCGCAATGCGTACATGTCCAACTGCTGCAATGGACGTGCTATTGCAATTAACTCCCCTACACCTCATTGTCTCAGAGGCGGCGAATATCTATGGACTGGCAACCACACGATAAAGTGGTATACAGACAGCTCGAGAACTGACGAGGGAACTGGTGCAGGAGAGTTTGGGCCAAGAACGAAACACCATATATCCATGGGCAAGAGTACCAGCATCTTTCAAGCAGAGGTATGCGCCATAGAAAGATGCGTTCGAATCAATCTCGTAAAGAATTACAGAAACTGTAACATAGGAATAATGTCAGATAGTCAAGCAGCTATCAAAGCACTGGACTCCTTTGTCATTATATCCAAACTTGTATGGGAATGCCTACAAAGTCTCAACAAATGGGCAAGAAAAACAGAGTATCTGTCTGCTAGATACCAGGCTATGTGGGCATCACTGGTAATGAGGCGGCGGACTCTCTAGCGAGAAAAGGGGCAGCAGAACCCTTCATAGGACCTGAACCATTCTGCGGGATAGGGGAACACGACCTACGCGAAGAATTCAGGAAATCGGAAAAGGGGAAAAGGGCTAGAACCGTTCGGGATCTCCAAGGTCTGAGACAAGCCAAAAACTCTTAGGAGATTACAGTCTCAAAAGATTCAAAGCATGTATCAGTCTTAGCAAAAATAACCTACGCATTCTAACTGGTTTCCTAACGGGGCATCGCAAACTCGGGGAACACCTAAGGAAAATAGGGATATCAGATGAAGGTCTCTGCAGATTCTGCAATGATTCCACAGAAACTCCAGAACATATACTGTAATCTTGCGGGGCACTGACCCAAAAAAGGTTTACATATCTGGGAAAACACCAAATTCAAGGAAAAGATTTACCAACCACGAATACACTGCTAATTCTGGATGACGTGCTCTGAGTAGGTTTTCCTTGCCAAGGCCAACGCCAGAGCATAAACACGCCAACCTAATTAAGCTGTGAGAGGGCTCTGGAAGAGGGAGCAAATCTCTCCAAGGTATAAGCAGGGGGCACAATAGACCACAAGGTCGCTGCGACAATTGCTATTGAGAGAACAGGCGGTGGTTATGGGGAAACGGATTTGCCATTTTTTTAATTTCAGGGATGTGATGAACGATAGTGATGATCCGCATTTACAATAGTTTTCTAGTACCAGGATGATATGAGCGCATGCGGACGCATTTTGATTTTATAATAGCAAAATATTAAGGTAACTATGGTTTGCAGCCAAGGTACGAATGTGGATATCTCTAACGCCTCTAAGCAGATGAAATGCTGTGGAGAAGCTTGATGTCAAAAGGTGCAATTGCAGGAAACCACTCGATTCTTTGTCGTTTAAGTGTCCCTTCAGTTCGCTTGACTTTCAGCGCCGCTAGCATCTTGTCCCGAAACTACCACTGCGAAGCCGGCAGTGTGAGGTTAATTGTCGGATGTCACATGCAGAGAAACGAAAAGGATGTCGAAATAAGGATGTCGTGCGGTTGGTTGAAAATTTATGGATGTTGCTTGAGACAGGGACTTTCATATATCCTATTTAAGTAAGTAAGTTTATCTTCTCTTGCTATTCAACTAATTTTGCTCCTTTTAGCATTTTTTTATGCGAGAAGTGCAGAAGCGCAGAAGCGCAAAGTTGTAGGACAAAATACTGAGTACTAACAAAAAAAATAAAGCATACTGCGAAAGCAACTCCTTGGACTAGACAGCTGCCTCTTCCCAGAAAAGGCAGAAAAAAAATCAAATCAAATCAATAGTACTATACTCTAATGATACCTTTCACAAAATGCATACGGCAACTCCAAACATGTATCCTATACCTAACCAAAAATCGAAATGTATCCATATGTATACATATGTGTGTCTGTATGTATTTTTGTGGGCAATAAAGAAATATAAGGATACCTTACCTTGAATGGCCACCGATAAGTCAACTGAATTAAAGCTGGTCGCTGATAGTTCCTTATCAGATGATTTCAATTTCTTGCCCTTCCGAAATGGTCCACCCTTCCGGATTCGTTTCTGGGACAAATGCTCACCCCATAAATTCGAACCACCATGTGTGTAGGGAATGTTAAGCAGAGCAATGCCTTGTAAATGCGGTCCATTTGCTAGGTCCAAGGAAACACCATCACACTGTGAATGACAAACGAGATGGAAAAGAAAAAAAATAAGAAAAAAAAAAACAAAATATTCATAAAAAAGGATTCTTTAAGGATTTCTTTTTATTTTTATTTCTTCGCTTCTCCCTCTCATTTCGCATGAAAAAGGGAACAAGCAATGGTTGCTTTCAATTTTGGGGCTTTCCGAGACATCCTTTTCCTGGAGAGGACTCTTTATTAGGTTTAAAATGGAATTCAAATAGGCTTTCGTTGAGGATTGTTTCCATCCCTGTCTGCATGTACATGTTCATGCTGGCGAGTGTGCTAGCTGTGGTATAAAATGAAGGACCACCGATAAAGAGATTCATTTCGAAAAACAAATTAGGATCGAAAAGCAGGGCGCAGAAGAGCAACAAAAACATCAACAACAAAAAATTGAAGGAAAGAACGTTTTGCCATTTGGAAAATTTAAAATCTTAAGATTGCTGTTGACATGGCTAGAAAAATGGCCGGCCATGAAATTTATATTTGCTTTCTTTAGTTTATTACTCATGCTGCCAGGTGAACGTTTAAGATAAATATGACGTCAGAGGGTAGAGCCATATACTTACTTTTTCGGAGATGGAGAGTTGGGACAAATTCAATTCCTTGTTTTATGACAAAGTGGGCAGTACTTAAGATAGAGATCATTTCAGGTGGAATGGCAATAAAGACTGAATTCACATTTATTGTATACATTCAAACAGATTAAAGAGAAATCTGTGTACTCGAGATTGTGTTTAAGATTTTTTTTTCGGTTTTTGGTTGTTGCTGAAGATGCTGGGTTTATTAATTGTTTTCGGCATTTCGATATTTTTATTAGCAATTTAGCCAAAGCGGTTGATCAGTCATAATTTGACAGAGAGATTTTTTCAGTGACACCTTCCTCAAGCCAAGTAAATAGTGCTTAATTCCTTAAATTCTTTTACTCTGCAAACATCAGCCAGCTATCACAAATGGTATCTAATCGGCAACTACGTCAAGAGTAGAGGCAGTACATCGAAAAGATGAGATATACGTATAACAGACGTCACAATTCTTTCGATGAAAAGGTTTCAAAATCAATAAATTTAAATGAATACGCCTCTTACTATCCCATTACGACAGTAGGTAAGGGTTCGAGGACACAGACCAAGGTTTCTACGGTGATATGCAGGACTAACTTCAATAAAGTGTCTGGATTCCAGTTCCAACCAAGAATGTTGGGAAGGTCCCATTACATTGTAAGGAGTATAGAAAAGTATTGCAAATACCTTTCTATAAAAAGGGTGAGTTTCAGATGCAGAATTTAGTGTAAGAAAAGAGGCAAGAAAATCCTTAGGACGAAAAAGATGCCCCCTGAAAAAAAATTGTAATATGGATGCAAGAGAAACACTTTTCAAAGCCGCATAGTGGCGCATAAAATACGAATCTGTTGATGGAGAAGATGATCTCACTAAAGGTGCGATCAGACGGTCGCCCAAACTTGTCATCCGGATGACATCCTGATGTCACTGTGACGTAGAATTTGTCCTAAAGTGGTCATCCCGAGTGATCGCCTGTCACCCGGCATGTCATTGACATACGAAATGACACGATTTCTATGAGTAGAAAAATATTATTTTCCTGGGACCGTCAAACAGAGTCTGCTTTGATTGCAGCTGTTCAGGTAAATCCTGTCCTTTGGGATAGTGGGCGGAAGGATTATAAAACTCCGAACTCCAAAATTGATTCCTGGAAACAGGTGGCGGCCAATTTGAATATTGAGGGTGTTGACGATGTCGAGGCGCGTCTTAAATTGCAATCACTTCGTAGCCATTTTAAAGCCCATTTGGGCAAATTTCGAGACAGAAAATCAGGCCAAGGTACAGGTGAAATTACGAAATCATCGTGGCCTCATCTAAGAGAAATTATGTTTGGAGTCTTCAATTGGATTACTCAATTTTAAACGAACCGCCCCTTGAAGCTGCCCAACCAACACCAGTGCACTTTGTTCCACCTTTTGTACAGATTAAATTTATCGAACATTGTTTTATTTTTATTTTACTGACGTTTTCCGCAAAAAAGCTTATTACAAATTGTCATCAGTGTCATTAGTGTCATCCGTGCCATTAGTGTCATCTCGTGTGATCGCCTGTCATCCGGCTATGTCTTCCAGGCATGTCAACCGATGACAAAGCAAGCGTGTCATCCATTTGGGACAGAATGACACTTGGATGAACGAACGGATGACACGCTCGCAGATGACATGTAGATGACAACCGATTAACAAAAGTTCTCTGACGTCAGCACGTCATCCGAATGACAAGTTTGGATGACCATCTGATCGTACCTTAACTTCTTCTTCTTGAGAAAGGCCTGATAAATAACACGTAGAAAATAGGCCCGGCGAATGGAATCTAAGGGTGCTATTGCCAAATCATAAAAAAAAACAGTTTTTCTTTGCAGGATTGCTTTGGGTTTTAACTTGGTATCATATCATTGCACTTTTACGGTCAAGCACTTATCCACAATATCAGTTAATTGGAAAGGGAGTCAGATAATTACATAATGAAAAATGTAACAGAACTTACCATTGCAATAAATAAATTAAAATTGAAATTCTGCGTAGAAAGCAAGAATCCAAGCTTCTTTATATTATAATCGCTGCACTGATGTTAGAATACATTCCTAATCAGTGGAAAGTTGCTGAAGTCATAATGATCCCCAAACCAGTAAAACCTTCGAAAGACAAGAAGTCTTAAAAACCGATTTCAATACTCCCAATTTTATCGGCAATTTTTGAAACGATTATTTTGTGACGTATACTGTAAATCATTGATGGAAGAAACCTTATCCCTAATCACCGTTAAGATAGCTTTGGAAGAAAACAAGATTTGCTCAAAAGTATTCCTTGATGTTCACATACCTTAAGAATAGGGTACAATGTGCTCTTCTATAAGCAAGTGCTAAAGTTACAAACTTTTGAACATAAGGAGCATGAATAAGAAATCACGACTTACACAGAGACCCCGAAATTCCTACTATTGGAGATGAAACAAAAATCTTTGTGAGAAACCTAAAATTCAATTAAACGAACATGTTAACAATATAGTCCAATAAATTTTAGACAAGAGAAACCTATTACGTCTTCGAAGGACCAAACTATTGGACCTAGCGCGATAAAATGAAACCGCGTTAAAAAGCAGAAAATGTAGGAACTTTCATTGAAATTTTCTCCTGACAAACTCTGTCAAAAAACTGCTTGATAAATCGTAACATAGTTGCCGTAGCAAAAAACCTTTACACCGTTGGGAGGTATTTTTAGTGAATACTATGAGCGCACGCTTGTGATCCTCACAGTGTCTCATGGAACACTTTCACCTGCCGTCATCTATAACTCTGGCCGTGATTTTGATGATAACAGAAGAGTACAAAAATTTAAAATTTATACTTTTTAACTTTTCATCAATTCCAAAACCGTTCATGACAGAGTATAAAAAAACGACTACTACAGAACAGCATGGGGCTGTTAAAACGACGATGAAAAATGCCGACGTTATGTGAAACTCGGCATGCGCTTTATAAAAACTTTTGATGTCAAAAAGGGTTAACCCAAAACACTGCACTGCCATGTAGTCGTTTCAACTTTATTTAAAAAAAAAATTATTCAAATTTCACATGTTATCGCAATTCTGTAAAATTGAGCAACAAGCGAGCTTAGGCTTGTGCCACGTACTAAGCGACAGAGCGCCAGAGCGGCAGAACGGCAAAAAAGTGGTGGCTACACAGGGCGACCAGCGACCAGCGACCAGCGACCTTTCCGATCGGCGTCGTTCAGCTTTCAATTCTGTTTTATTATTCCAGTGTAGTACCAAGCAGCAGAAAATCATTATGGCAAAAATTAACATGAAAATTTAAATTTCAGAAGTACAACGCCGTCCTGCATTTTGGCAGGATAGGCTTAAAGAGTAAAAAAAAAAAAAAACATTACCGACAAACTGTGGAGTGAAGTGGGGGAAAAATGTAATTGCTTAGGTAGTATATTTTTTTATTACATGTCATGAGTTTTCTTTGACATCATACCTGAAAGAATCGCCCAAAACTCACGGGTAAGCACACGAGGTACAGTCTTTCAAAAGTCCGTCCAGATACTCGCATACGCCGACAATATTGAAATTATTGGAAGAAAGCAGTGTGATGTCAGTGGCGCTTTCGAGAGTATTGAGACGGGAGCGACGAAAATGGGTTTAGCGGTCAACGGGGGTAAGACTAAGTATATGCTGTCAGGCGAAAAGGACACTCAAAACCGACGTCTCAGATAGAACCTCAGCTTCGACAGATATTACTTTGAGGTAATTTAGGACTTTGACTACCTAAGCTATAAATTCAGACAACGACACCAGCGCTGAGATCAAACGAACAATTATTCTTGCCAATCGCTGCTTCTTCGGGCTAAGAAGGCAATTGACTAGCACAGCCCTCTCTCGAACAACAAAAGTAACTCTATATAAGACCTTCATAATCCCAGCCCTGTTTTATGGCGCAGACGCATGGACATTATCACGCAAGCAAAAGGGTGTCTTTCTTATTCAGCTAGCCTCTTCCCAAGCAAAAGCCGGAAAAAAAAAAGGGCGATCAATTGCTTTATATAGAGAGAGAATGTCCCAAAATATTAGAAGAAGCTTATTACCATTTAAAAATTTAGTGAAATTGAAAAACTCAATCTCAGGGGAGAGTCTTATAAAATTATTTAAAACAAAAAAAGCAAAGAACAATAAAAAACAAATGAATATAAACGTGTTCTTTTTTTCAATTAACCTTAACGTTAAAACAAGACTCTGATCTATAGAAATTGGTCTTTAGTTTTGTAATTTAAGTACGAGTAGGAACTGTTTTCAGCAGCAAATTAAATGATTGTATTGACGTACGTAGGTATTGCTTGAATCGGTCTTTATGTTTTTGGTTTATTGGTTTAACACCAAATCTTCTGTTTTTTTAAACTTAGGGTGATTCTGTAAACGTTAAAACCACCTGCGGTGCGAAGCACTCGACAATGACATTTTCATTATTAAAAGGTCAAGATTTGCCACTTAAGCTTGCTAATCAGATTTTTACAACTCTACCGTTTAATGCGTGGGTTAAGCCTAAGGGGCATTAGCTACGAATCTTGTACTAACTCCAAACAAACAACAAACGTACAAATATTAAGACTGTACTGTCTTAACTCATAAAACAAATAACTTGGCCAAAAAAAATGAATTTAAGACCAGCACAGTAGATAAGTACATTTTTCTATATTTCGAAAGGATATTCGCGTCTGTAAGCATAATGATTTGTTGATCAGCCTGAGAAAGAAGGGGTTGGGGTTGGATAGGAAGAGATGGGGATGGGCTTGAACAATAAGCTGCTGCGCAAAGTAACGTCATATCAGATTAGCCATCATAGCTAAAACCGAATAATCTTCGTCATAATATTTGAGCGACTACTCAGAAGAAAAGGTTAACTTAACTTAACTGTCTTAGAAAGGACGATACTGATAGTATAATTATATCTATTGGAGACCCAAATAATCTCGAGTTTTGGTATCATTAAAAGCAGAAAAAGGTAGAAAAGACAAGAATTATTTAGACAGCATCCGCATTCTATCCTAAAAAGTAATCTGTTACAAAAATAGATCAAAAACGTCCACAGATCCCGCGAATTATTGCACCAAGCACTTGATACAAATAAAAAAGCTATAGCCATTTCTATTTGTTCTCATATAACATTGTTACCCCTGGATTTCCTGATAGAAAACAAATAAACATAGATCGAAGTAATAAAGTTGCGTATTGTTTTATACCAGCCCTTCTGCCTCAATTGTATCCGTAAATTGTCACATGTAGTATATTTTACGCTCAAAAAATATTCAATTTTTAAAATTTTTGTGCTGCATATATTTTTTTTATGTCCTTGCATTTTTATGAGGCAAGTACATATCAAGTCAGAAAGTAAATACAAAATTGTTTGCTATATTGTATATTGTATTTTTGCGTATCCCTTTGTTAAAAACTTTTATTCAAGTAAGAACAAATTTTAAATTCGGAGAAGCCATAACCAGACAAAAGTTATACGTATTTTATTTTGTGAGTGAATATTGGATTTGTTTTAATACTTATATGTTTTCATCACCATCCTCGTTCTCATTGGGAAAACTGTTTGTAGCCCACAGACATAAATTGAAATATGAATACGATGTGAAAAGAATACCTAGATCTCTTCCGACTTTATGGTCACATAAAACAGAGCGCTCCTAATCGCCGGTGCGTACTATGAGTTAGTTACTAAAAATATAGTTGCCAGCGTCTCTTTTCTGGTTATCCTAAATTGTGTGATTGGACGAGATTCGAAAGATGATATGGTTTCGAACATGCTTTGTATTTAAGAATACCTATCTAATTTATTAACTTCAGCACTTTAGTTGCCATTTCCACCTCCCGATGATGGCATCGACTTTTCTTCAAAATCATTGAGAATGCAAATATCATCGACAAGGCAAGTTGTCTCGAAGCCAAAGTCCAAGGCAAGGGAAGTTTTCATTACCTTTTCCTTGCGATAAGAGAGAGAAAAGTTTAAATTTGCAAGAGAAGGCCATGCAAAAATTCCTACGAATCTATCGAATCAAGCACTAAGGAAAGTCTTATTTGAGGCACTCTAGCTAATACACTTTGTAAAAAAAGCTAATTCTTAAAAATGCACCTCTTTAGGCCATGGATATTCTACTTTTCTTCTTGGCTGTAAGGACCTTTCTAAAGACAATCACGGTTCAAGGAATCCTGTAGCCAACATAGCTAAGAGACGAATTATTTCTCACCGTGCAACACAGATGGTATGAAATTTTATCAATAAAATCCATGATGCTGCAAAAGTCGGCGGAATTATTAATTCATGACTGAAACATATCTCCATAGGTTGTCCAATGCAAGGTTTCTCAGTAACTTTGACAGTACGGAGATGTCTGTAGCCAGTACACTAAGCTGTGCGCATTTATTGTGAGAATCATCTTAGTAGACTCTGCTGAAAAGGTTCTAAGCTCTAAAGTCTCCAAAGTATCAAGATTTTAGATTCAATTAGAGGAATATTCATGGCGAAAAAAACGGATAGAAGTATCTTGTGATGGTGATGCCAAATCTTAAAGACTTTACCTTAGACTGAAGAAAATGGGATTAAGGAAATTAGTAAAACCCCTATTCTATCTAAAGGCGAGTAATATAATTCTGAACTGTTATTATCTGTCTTCTATTATAATTCTGGCCAAGGAATTTACTATCCGAATTCCCAATAGAAATAAATGAAAAAGTCAGATATTCCCTAAAAGGAAATAATTTTCACTTTTAGGCCGACGAATCCCAGATGTCGCCACACAAAGTGAAGCATGATGCGAAGCTGTAGAAGTCAATTAGGCTATTGGAGGTTGAGCTGGGTGCAGTCATTTTCTTTGTAAGGGATGTTCAGCGGAATCTTCCACCTTATGCTGTGCTCTAAGTTCTGAGCAAAGTCTTTAAGAATTGGTATCACCATATACCTATACGAACGCCAATTTATCTAGTTGCAGGGTACTCAACAAGTAACAAGATTCAAAGGAAAGACCGAAGTTATCATATAACATCTTTTTCAATGGTTCTTTTTAAAGATACTTAATTAAGATAGGGTGTCCAATTGACAGCAATCAACTTCAGAAGTCTGTAACTTTCAAAACAGTTGGTTAAACCGCGTCAAGATAGTTGGTGATAGAGTGCAGAACTATGTGAGTCTCAGTTTCGTGAAATTTTTTATCCGTAATGGATTTCAAATGTATTAGGTGATTAGTGCGCTATATTTGAGTGGAATAAGTGGCAATCGTTAGAGCTTGTCAGAATCTCGATATCAATTAATCCTACGTGTCTCAAACAATAATAATACTGGCAGTGTTGCAACAAACTATGGTGTTGAGAAAGTGAAGACTTGAATTGAACTAACTCTATTCTAAAAAATCAAAGAAGACAATGCAACGGATGTCAATGGACGAGCCGAGCTTAAACTTAAAAGTTCCAAAAACGACAAAATCTTCCCGACGTTCAAAAAAAGCTATGTTCGATGGAGCTAAGGAACTCTTGCGTTTACACGAACGTAATTATAGGCAGTTGTCAAATATCGTTTCTTTTCATGAGAATAATGTCCAGATAAAATATTTCATGCATCATCAAGGTCATACAGAAATTCGAACCTTCGATTGACCACCTGAAATTAAGTGCCACTGTTTGGTATGAACGGCTGTGTCGGCCGATGGACGTTTTCCGTTTGTGTTTTTGGACTATGGCGTCAACTTTAATGCGAATGTTTACGGCAGAAGCACTTTTGAAAGTTGGTTTTGAACCCTTGGGCTACCAAATATTTCGGCGAAAAAGAATGGATGTTGCAACAAGACTTTGCACAAAGCACACAAAGCACAAGGTCCTTTCTTTTGCTTCTTTTCGTTGGTACAATCGTCTCCATAGTCAGCAGTTGCTTTTTGTATATGGAGCTTTTACAGCCCAAGGTCGGCACTAAGGTAAGTTCAATTGCGGATGCGCTTAAGAAAGACTTCCTGCAATGCTATAGTTTGCGCTTAAGGTGGCTAAATCTAAAAATCAAAATGCATTCAAAAAAACCAATTGTTTTTCAAAACTTTTTCCTTGTATTTCAGAAAATACGATTTCAAATAAAAAAAAAAGATACTGCGTTTTGAAAAGTTGCAGTTTAGATTTATTTTCTTGAATACGCGCGGCTCCTTAAAAATCTGTAAGTGTTACAGTAAACTTTAGGTTAAAGTATATTTGGGCACAGTAGGTTAGGTAGTCTCCTAGAAATGACATATTGCTTTATCAGATCCAAATTTAACTGAAGCTTCAACATAGAAAATCAGCAAACAAAAAGAAATATTTTTCCAGGAACTGTTATTGGGGTTCCTATCCTAGAGAACATACATCGCCATAGTTCCTTCTCAAGTGTGACCCGCAAAATGCACTACCTTTCAGTAATTCCTAAATCCTAAATAAAATTTTTTTGATTTTCAGTAATATTTTTCCAATCTTCCATGAAAGTAAAATATTCAGCTAACTCAACAGAACTTGCATTAAGATAGTAGAATTTTGGCAACAAGTATGGAAAAAGGGGTTGGTAGTCGATTTAAATTTACAATTGGATTTCTATCAGATACGTGAGAGTCAGAGCAGTTTCAATCAGTAAGGACTACGGGTCAGTCGGAACTAATACCACATGTACCATGTAAGGTACACAAAATTGCCAAATTGAATAATTTCCTACTTACTGCGCTTTAGTATCTCGTGGACTGAATGCGTACCCGACAAGAAAGGGTAAGCGATGAGTATTTCATCTATGTTGGTGATGCTTTTGGGCTTGAAATATTTGGCTAAATAATCCGGCGTAGTTATATCACTGGCCGTGAGGATGGGAGCTATGCTGGTGAATAGAATTGACTATATCCAATATGTGATGGCCAAATGAAACATTGATTAGTCGAAAAGCGTCTTGTTCCCAATGTTATAATTCATATTGGTCGACTCCCAGCTGATGTACATTATGTTCATAGCTGCGCTGTTTCTAAAGCACGGGCAACTCTTTGCGTGATCAGTGATTTGTGCATTTTAAGTGGAATTTTAGCCAATCCTCTCCTTTTTTTTTATTAAACCTGTCACGTAGAAAATCTCTAATGCGCTGTCGGCCTTTTGGCAAGTAAAGAGCTTTGGGAATATATGGGATTTGTTAACAAGGAGGGTCTTTGGGTCTACACGGCTTTGATAAGCCCAATTATAGCCTATGCTTTGGTGATCTAGTTGAACAAAGCTTTCACGTTAGATATGCTTTTGCTGCTTTTACAAAACTGCAGAGAACAGTTTCTATCAGCTGTATAAGAGATTTCCTGGGCTCAGGAAAGTATGTAGTCGGGATTTCATAGATGGCTCCAAAACCAATGTAGCGATGGTACTATTCTGAGGGACTTTATCTGTAGATTTTATTTCTCATAAGGAAAATTTGCGTCTGTCTTCTAAGTGAAGATATACGTAATCCTGGTTTATAAACTATATTGTGAAGATGCAGTGGAAAGGGCTTAATAACTGCCACTGTAGTGAGAGCCAAGCCACGTCTTACTGCACCGTTTCACTCTAGTTTAATAAAATAATTTTTTTTTTATTGCATCCAGAAGGCTAAGATTAGTAAGTTTTATTTGAGTCCCAGGTTCCTACGGGATCACGGAGAATAATATTGTCGAAAAACTTTCTAGGCAAGAACTAATGAATTTCAGTACAAGAAATATGCAAGGACCGACTAGTTCTTTAATCTTCTCACAAAAATCGAATTATGTATATTAAAGGCTTATTGTCGCAAACATCTACGACACATAGGTATCCGTATCCATAAGTAGCACGTCTGTTGCTGGCAGTAAATTAAAAGACCAACAAACATAATGACGCACACTGATAAATTCACCCCTATTTTAATGTCAACTGTCATTTCAAGATATACTGACATAATTAGCAAAAGTCTTTTGAATGTACAATTAACGTCACTTCTCGTCATGACCTACTCCACCTTCTCATTAAACCAGCAGCTACTTAAAATTCTACCCCAGTGTTTCCGCTTTAGTTGAAATGACAGCAAAATTGTCACTTTTCATTTTCATGTAGGATAAGTAAATGCCTAGTCCTGAACATACGAGCTAGCCGAACTTATTAAATGTCGAGATATCTACGCAATAAAGAGCATTTCTTAAACAAAATCAACGCTCAAGAATATAAAGTTAATATTTTTCATAAGCACTCTGGCACGTAACGCATTTAGCTGTTCTCATTTTAAGTGCGCTGTCATTCTAGTCTTCCCACACGTGCGGTTGATTTAAGTATCTCAACTTAATACTCGTATTCGCATTTCCCTAAAAGAAGATGAAAACCATTTAACAAATTTATCTGGCCACCGAAAAATATTTGACATAAATACCACTACACAAAAAAAATAAATTAAATAAATTCCCTTCTACAAGTTTACGAGTAGTTCCAAAAATGTCCAGCCTTGAGGATTCTCTCTCAAAGACAAATACACATGTACGAGTATAAACACACAACCACTGCAACGTCTCTTTTAAAAGGAAAACAAACCAAAGGAAAGCTATTACGGGTGATATACTCGTAACTAAAGGATTCCATCACTCTGCATATTTTCATTGTCCTGAAAGATGGAAGTTGTGGGCCGGGCATCCGGCGACTTTGCAATATAGCAGACAAACTGTGCTTCGGACCATTTCTATTCGTAGTAGCAAATTTGAAAATTGGACACGTTCCAGTACTTACCACAATTTCAATATTTTCGTGAAGATTCTTGCATGAGGCCGCAAACGTCTCTGAAGTCGCGTACTCAAAGTACCAAAGCTTGTTCTTCATGCGGCTGTTAAATTTATGCGGATTCTTCTCACGCTCCAAATGAAATTTCACACAAATTGCAGCGTCCTGAAATAGAACGGAGTATAAGATAAAACAAAGATACAACAAACAAATGTATGGTAAATAAAATACATCAACAGATACAGATTCATACAGATATAAGTGAAATGGAAACGAATATTTGTGAAATTTCACTAGAGTAGTCTGATTGTGCGTGTAATTGTGTGTCTTATAGCAGTAGATCAGGATTCAGGACGAAAGTATTTATATACAATACAACCGCGCATAATAAGGAGAACAAAAAAATTCTGATCAAAATGAAAAATTTCACCCATTCCCTACGAAATTCCATCCCGAACAGATAATGTGATGGAATGCCAGCAATATTCAGTCAAGTGGTTGAATAGAGCTACGAATACAGTATTGGCTGCAAGAAAGTAGCAGGCTACAAATACCATTTGATTTGGGGGGATACAAATTTAATCAGGGTCGAGTAATGATTTTCCTAAAGTCTATGAGTTTTGTACTTGGCACAAATCTAGGAGTCGACTTTCTGCTGAATAAAGAACTGCCTGGCTATGGAAAAAAAGGCGAAAGTCACGAAGCAAAAACAAGCCTCGGATACGGATGAATATTATGTTGATAACCCCTGTAAACGAATCAAGGATAACGAACTTCGGAGATGCACGTGGAATGTTAGGTCCCTTAATAGGCTTTTTGCAGCCGAATGCGACGTTTACTTAGATGCGGATGCACAGCATGCCTACATGAAGGGCAAATCCGTGAAAACCGTCCTACATGAAGTGGTGGGGAAAATCGAAAGAAGTCTACACCTTGGTGAGTTTGCGATTGCGACCTTCCTAGATATAGAAGGGGCCTTCAATAACGTAAAGCTGAGCGCCATCAAATGTGCTTTAGTAGATGCAAACATAGAACAAGGGATAACAAATTGGACCCGCAACACTTGCAGGTAGGGTAATAAACTGTTCCATTGAACAAAGCTCGGCTAGAATGTTACTGACCAGGGGAACCCCTCAAGGGGGAGTTATATCTCCACTCCTTTGGGTACTGGTCATAAATGACATTCTCAACAAGCTTAACTCAATAGGTATCAGCGCCACGGCATACGCGGATGACGTGGTGATAATAGTGCAGGGAAAATACTTAAGCATTTTAAGTGAGATCATGGAGCTTGCCTTGAAGACGATCAGCACTTGGGCATGCAGCTGTGGTCTCAATGTCAATGTCAATCCCTCCAAAATGGAACTGGTTCTTTTTACCAGGGAGTACAAGATACCGCAATTCACACTGCCAAAACTCGGCGGAATGGATCTGACCCTTTCGGATAGTGCGAAGTATCTTGGCGTGATTCTGGATAAGAAACTGAATTGGAATCTCAACGTAGCGGAAAGAAATAAAATGCTCTTTTCATATGTAAAAGAACTGTGGGAAAAATTTGCGGCCTTAAACCTGCTATCGTGTTCTGGCTATATACGGTAGTGGTGACACCCATACTGACATATGGCGCACTAGCATGGTGGAAAGCAACAACTAAGAAAACGACCTACGGAAAATTAGCGGTGGTTCAAAGAACGGCTACCATAGCCATTACAGGAGCGCTCCGTACCACCCCTACGGCAGCATTGGACACCTTCCTACACTCAACACCGCTTGATTTACAGATAAAAAACTTGCTGGCAACATTGCGATTCGACTCACTAATCTGGGTCTTTTCAAACGCAGTAGCTTCGGACACGGCACGATCTTGGGAGAGCTACTACCAGGCAATACTATTAAAACGGATGAAATCCCTTCCTTAATCGATTTCGACATTCCGTATGATATATTATATCCGGAGAGGAAGGACTGGCAAGAAAACGCAGTGATAAGATCAAACGAAATTGCAGTTTTCACAGATGGCTCGAAGACAGAGGAAGGAACAGGTTCCGGTGTCTTCTCGGAGGACCCGGAACTGAGAGTGTCCATAAGGCTACCGGACACTAGTAGTGGCTTCCAATCAG
Source organism: Volucella inflata (assembly GCA_928272305.1). Taxonomy (NCBI): domain Eukaryota; kingdom Metazoa; phylum Arthropoda; class Insecta; order Diptera; family Syrphidae; genus Volucella; species Volucella inflata. The sequence goes on along the minus strand of OV743717.1, from coordinate 76,226,011 downwards.
AGGTTCTAGCTGTCCTCAGGACGGCTGAGCTGATGCAGATGAGATCGGTATCCGGCAGAGATATAGCTATCTACATCGCTAGCCTGGCCGCTCTTAAGGCAATGGATTCAATTAACATTAACTCTGACACAGTCAGGGGCTGTCGCACAATACTCAAAGCATTATGCGTTCAGAACAGGGTGAGACTGTGCTGGGTGCCAGGACACTGCGGTATACAAGGAAATGAACAAGCAGACGAGCTTGCAAGAAGAGGAGGGCTACTCGACAATAGTGAGGTTGCTGATGTCAAACCACTGTAAGGGGCACTATTGAGGAAAAAATCATAAAGGCCGTAAGCTTAAGGTGGTTGAACCTGGAAGGACATAGGGTATCAAAGGCTCTATGACCACTTCTCGACGGTAACAGATCTAGGAAGCTTATTAAGCTGAATAGGGATAAGCTTAGGACACTAATAGGAAAACTAACAAATACAGACATTTGTAGATTCTGCGGAGAAAATAGGAAAATACTTCTTTGAAAATTTAGAGGAAATAGACGGTACAGATTTCAAAGTCCTTCTTGGCTTTTGTAGAGAAATTAGGTGCTTAAATAGGGAAACAGTTTAGGTTTCCTGAAAATTGGAGTTGGTTTTAACTGAACTCACAGGGGATCGCGATGGGCCCTTTTTGGTGCCTAGTGTCTGTGTCTTATGGCACAAGCTATTTATCCTAACCTAACCTTACCTAGATGCGGATTTATTGTTGAAAGCAGAGTAAGTTTCCGGCCTCGTAACAATCTGTATCAACGTTAAATTTGAGAACATTAGCACTACATGCGTGCACGCCCCCACTGAGGAGAAAATGTAGACACCAAAGATATGTTTTATGAGCTCTTTAACAATATCTGGCAATAACATAAAAATTATCTTCGGCGATTTTTATGCCAAGCTAGGAAAGTAGGATTTCTTTGGAAGTACTCTCGGAAGCTAAAGGCTGTACGATCCCACCTACGATAAACATTGTCGTAGCAAGCATGCGGTACCCACATTTCGATATTCACAAGGGAACTTGGAGAACTCCCTATCACTCAACCGTAAACTAGATTGCAAACGACGCGAGACACTCCCCTGTATTATGGATGTCCGGGTGTTCTGACAAGCCAGCACAGACTCGGACCACTATCTTGTTGTATCGAAGGCATGATTACGGATATCCCGAGGCACAGGCAAGGTAATGCTGTGAGGAATTTTTAACGTTCGCAAGAAATCGCCGTAAAGACTCAGCAAGATTTCCATCTTTTACGTTTCCTATTTCAGGGGGTCGATTTATTACCAATCCTACACAGATTCGTCTCAAACTTGATGCCGATATTATGGCCTTGTGGTCTCGAAAAATTATTAATTGTCATTGTTACGCCTTGCTTAGACGATCTGATCGATTGTGTGCTGGCTCATTACTTGATATTCGAAGATCGAAGTGAATGCAAAAACCGTGACTTATTCAAAACAGCAACCTTACAAACCAGACTAAAATGGGAATGAATAGATACTGTTATGCTGAAGAAATATACATGTATCCAAATATTGTACCCTTCATATAGCTCAAAACTATTTAAATAAGATTTGATTCATGAATTCGATGAAACAATCAACGGTCCTGATGCGTTACAAAATTAAATTTTAACATTTGTCAGCCCAATATCGCTTACAACACATTCAGTTCTCATAAGAAGGTAACGCTTATAGTCATAAACTAAGTGGTAAAGAACAGTGTGAATGAGGCTGAGAAGCTGCATTTGTAAATCAGTCTTTGTTTCTTGTTCAACTCTTTAAACACTTAGAAGCCGATGATGCAAGTTCGAAAGTTCGATAAGAATTTTCTGACCAGATGTCGTAAAAAAGGCAGATTTTTACTGAGAAAAGTCAAAGTCTATTTATAAAGGGTTTTTCAATAAGGACTTGACAACTTTTTTTTTAAAATCATTTGAGATACTTCAAAAACTTTATTATCGGCTTGAAGTACAATCAAAACATTTATGAATGGAACACGACTTCGTTCATATGGCCACCGCGAGCACGTTTGCAGCGGTCGATTCGTTGGACCCAATTTTCAACGACTCGGCCACACATTTCGGCCAAAACGGCCGCTATTTCGCGTTCAACGTTGGCTCTGAGCTCTTCCAACGTCGTCGGCTTGTTGGCATAAACCAATGACTTAAGGTAGCCACACAGAGAATAGTCAAGCGGCGTTAAATCGTACGAACGAGGCGGCCAATCGACTGACCCATTTCTTGAGATAACACGCTCACCAATAAATCGATTGCAACGTGTGCTGTGTGGCTTGTGGCACCATCCTTTTGAAACCACATGTCGTCCAAGTCCATATCTTCCAATTCAGGCCAAAAATAATCGGTGATCATGGCGCGATAACGCTGACCATTCACAGTAACGTGACGATCGTTATCGTCGACGAAAAAATATGGCCCAATAACGCCGCCGGCATGCAAACCTCACCAAACAGTTATTTTTTGTAGATGAAATGGTTATTCATGAAGCACATGTAGATTTTCACCCGAACAATAACGCAGTTTTTGCTCATTGACGAACACATTGAGCCAAAAATGAGCTTCGTCACTGAAGATGATTTTGCGATGAAATTCACCATCTTGGCGCATCTTCTCCAGACCCCAATCGGAGAACGTCCATCAAATGGTCCATCGACTTCAATTCTTGAGTCAGCTTGATCTTGTATGGGTGTAAATCAAGATCCTTACGCAAAATACGCCATAATGTTGTGTGAGCAATGCCCAATTCTTGAGAACGCGGTGGAATTGACTGATTTGGATCGTTTGCAACGGACACCTGAACGGCAGCGATATTTGTGACACTTCGAACAACCCGTTGTCTCACTGACACGGCAACATCACACAACGAATATGTAGACTCAAATTTTTGCACTAAACTTGTTATTGCCTGTTTACTAGTCACACATCACTAGCAACAGGCTATTTTGGACGCAGGGAACTAGGGTATGATACCTACGGTAGCACTTCTAACAACAGCGTTTCTGTACGACTCTAGCAAAAGTCGGTTCTCGAACCGAATGTGAGATGGAGTTCTGCCAGTAACTCTGTCCGATTGAATGAGAGTGATAAGATGCATTGACTTCCTGGGCTTATTCTGAGATGAGGCTGTTACAAATATCAAAAATTTGTTGTTGTTTTTCGTCCCGAAACCAGCTGCTCATATGGTTGAGGCTGTCGTTATAACCAACCCCAATAGCAGCCAAATTACCGCTCTGGGAATCAAGTAATCAGAGCAAAAAAAATAGTCCTTAAGATATGCAATAACTTGTTTCGTTTTAAGGCCCAAACTAGCAAAAAATCATAGCTGATGCAAGTACCACCCTTTCGGATGCTTTCGAAGATCTTTTGACATGATTGAGCTCACAGAATCCATTAAAAGTAGTGACTTCGGTTCTTGCTCCAGTATGGACCGATACATTAGCCGTGGAAGAGTTAAAAAGGAAGCTGTTATCAGCGTATAGGCTTTCCGCAATCAGAATTATTAGAGGTAATCGAACCAAGCAGCCTGTGCAGAGCGGACTGGTTCTATCGTGGCGTAGCTCCATTAAAGGTAGGCCGACTTACAGATTAATTTCCGCCTTTAAACCATGGTCAACGATGGCAAAAGGAATGTCCTGATTTGGATTGGAGGATTCGCCTCCATGTGCAGAATTCCTAAACAAGGAAAATGCTCCACGTATTTTGTGTTTTACTGCAGACGCCAAGCTGAAGACATCATAAATCTGTCGATTTAGATGACTACACAGCTTATAAACGGGACCAGGAAGCAACTAGATGAAGATCTGCTCATTTATAGTGTGTGTGCGGAACGAGTTGCGAAAAGCTGAAACATTGAAAGAAGTCTTAGAGCTGGCTTCGTAGAATGAAGCATCATTGGTAGACAATCAGCCGAAGTTTGATTTAGTATGAAGGTGTGAGGTGCAACCCAATCATAGTCCGCAAATCCTTCTTGCCGGAAGTAAGAGATGCTATTATCTATGAAGAATCCGTTTGTACAAACTATGATATAAACAAAGTCAACAAAGTGTATGACATCTCATTAGCATCCTATAGAGGCGCCTTTCTTTAATCAAGTGTCCCCTTACTTGGTTAACAAATAGTAAAGTTTCCTTCCCAGGGATCAAACCTTAATGGAGCATGAGTCTTTAAATTGGTTGGGAAAGGGTACTTCATTTGATTAAGTTGAAAATTGGTTTCTCTTCCGGGTCACTGTTGCTCTGTTCAAAAATTAAATCAACTCAATCCCGTTGAACAAAAAAAAAAAAAACAAAAAATAAAATAAAGCGCTGATGCAACAAAGTAAGTAATTTACTCAAGTGAAATTAAGTATTTAAAAGTCTGTGAAAACCGACCGCGCTTCAACAAAGTCCAACATTCATTATTCCTAAAGCAAGCAGAGAGCATACTAAATTCAACAGAGTATCCCGCGTAAATGTGCGATACTTTAAAGACCATCCATGACCAACGATCGCCATTGGAACCCTACAAACAGGGAATGGCTAAAGAACAGCAGGGATTGTCTTTTCTGCTGAAAGTTAAATGAGGGGATTCTTTAGCAATTACTTGAAGTACTCATTCTTAAAAAAAAAAAAAAAATTTCATCATCTTTAGAGGATTCAGGATGATTTTGGCATTATTTTCTGTTTGAGCGAGATTTCGTTTTCTTTTTTTCGTAATTTTTCTATTTTTTATCATTCTTTTTGGATTGCGATTTTTTCAAGGAAAAATATGCTCAAACAAATACCCACACTTAGAGGAGTATCCTGTAGAACGATGATGGATATGAATAATTCAATAAGTTTAAACATTAAATGTATTTTTGGTTCTTGACAAAAGAATGTTCTTCGCTCATCGATTTGCGCAGTTCATTTATAATTCAATGGAGGTGTTGGGTTGAACCTTGAAATAAGGGGGTCGAATCACCTTTCTTTTTTTTTCATTTTAGTGCAAGGACTCTCGAATAAGACTGGCTGTAACTGAAAGGAGCACCGAAAGAGTTGATGGCAGAATCTCAATGGAGTAATGAATGGAAATTTATTATTCGTTTGGACGTTTAAGGAATTTCAGTTTGCTTGCGTTGCTTCCTTTTTGAATTTTATTCCTTTGAAGGATAGTGTATCCTGCAGCAGGTGTGGAATGGGAGCAAGGAGAATATAGAATGATTTATTGCATAGGGTAATTATGCTGTGTACGGCTTGGCTTGTGATGAAGAGAAATGTTGCAGTTCCGGGAAGACGAGATTTCAATTTTTTTGTTTGGTTTAGTTTTTAAACATTGAGTGTGTTTGTGTTGCTGTTGATTAAAAAGTGCAGAAAGAACGAGCAAATTGGATAGGTGGACAGACATCTGACAACGTTGAGTAATTTTGAAAATAGTTTCCAAATCCAAAGATATTTGCATACATGGTTACGATGTGAAACACTCAAGTTTATGGATAGTTGATTCCAAATAGAGAAAGCTATTTAAGTGAGCTGCCAGTTTGCAGTGAAAGAAGTTCCGGAATTACAATAAGGTGAATAAAAGTGAATTTTTGAGCAAACTAACGGAATTAAAATTGTATAATTTCAATCATAAGGTTTGGGAATGTTATAACTACGTCGTTTATTCAGTTTTAATCTCCAATGGTTCACCAAAATCTTCAGTCAAACATTAGCAGCAACGTGAAAGACAGTCATCTTTCAGATATTACACTATTTGACTTTTGATACTACTGGCTTCAAAAAGAATGCCCTTTTTCCAAATATTTTGAGCTCATATACCCTGCTTAGAAAAACTCATGCAGATCGCTTTTGTATAGCCAAATATACATACAGTAACAAAAACATAAACTCTTAGCACTAGTTGGGAGAAAGACTGAATTGTAGCGTACTTTCCTATAATGTCCCATATAAAAGTGGGCCATCATTTACGACCCTATCGTGCCATCGATTTTTACAAATGGAGTTGAATGCCACTTCAGTTTTGACATTCGTATAAGTAATATAATTAGTGTGAATAAGCAATGGAATGTTGTACTACTGAAACCGCGAAATAATCATCACGACAATTCGTCAGTGATTTCAGCGCAGTGTGCAATTCTTGCTCGTATTCCTGGCGCCCGGTTCCCACTGGTTATTCAGAGCGGCGTTTAACCGCGATCGACGCAAGACACTCCTCCAGCATTATGGATGTCCGTACGTTCCGAGAAGCCAACATCGACTCGGACCATTACCTTGTTGTAGCCAAGGTACGGTTGCGGATATCCCAAACTACGCCAAGACAAACTAATGCTGTGAGAAAATTCGACGTCAGACGGCTACAATCGCAAGAGATCGCCAAGTCCTTCTCCGATCGAGTGTCTCTTAATCTCTTAAGAGGTCCAATGCCGCCAGCATCAAGCATCGAAGACCATTGGAAACACTGCCAAAACGCCATCAGAGATGCCGCTTCTGATGTGCTGGGTTTCACTCGTCCACCACAACGAAACCCCTGGTTCGATGATGAATGCCGGCAAGCACATGCAGCTAAGCAAGATGCATATAACGCGGCGCTGCTTAGAAAGACCAGAGCTGCTTATGAGCTCTATGAGCGGAAGAGGAGAGACGAGCACCGGCTTCTCAGGAGGAAGAAGAAAGAGCATGAGAAGCGCGCGATCGAAGAAAATTAGAGATGCTACTCCAGGAATGAGGTTCGGAAGTTTTACCAAAAGGTAAAAATAACATGCCGCGGAAACAAACCCCGAACCGAAGCCTGTAGAGATGAACAAGGGAACATCGTAGTAGAATCGCAGTCGATGCTAAGGATTTGGAAAGATCATTTCTGCAGACTGTATAACGGCGATGACGGACCAAATACCGCTGTCAGGCAGAATCAACCTTTCAACTTGGACGATGATGACCAACAATTCCGTCCACCCGACCTGGATGAAGTGAAGATAGCTATATCGAAGCTTAAGTCCAACAAAGCTGCTGGAGCGGATGCTCAACTCCAAACTCGTCCGTCTGTGCAGGATGATGATGGAGAATGCACGCTGCTCCATCAAGGTCGGTAAAGATCTCGCCGAGACCTTTGATGTCCAGAAAGGATTTAGACAAGGCGATGCGTTGTCGTGCGATTTTTTCAACATCGTACTTGAAAGAATAGTGCAAAACTCACGAGCAAACACAAGAGGCACTATCTTTCAAAGTCCGTCCAACTACTTGCATACGCCGACGATATTGACATAATCGGGAGAAAGCAGTGTGATGTCAGTGGCGCTTTCGCGAGTATTGAGACGGAAGCAGCGAAAATGGGTTTAGCAGTCAATGAGGGCAAGACCAAGTATATGCTGTCAAGCAAGAAGACAACCAACAACGACGTCTCGGGCAGAACGTCACCCTCGACAGATATAACTTTGAGGTAGTTAAGGACTTTGTCTACCTAGGTTCCGCTATAAATACAGACAACGACACCAGCGCTGAGATCAAGCGAAGAATAACTCTTGCCAACCGCTGTTTCTTTGGGTTAAGAAGGCAATTGAGTAGCAAAGCCCTCTCTCGGACAACAAAAGTCACCCTTTATAAGACTTTAATAATCCCGGTCCTGCTCTATGGCGCAGAGGCATGGACATTATCAAAAATGGATGAGGGTGTTCTTGGTTGCTTCGAGAGAAAAATTCTTCGGGCGATCTTCGGTCCCGTCTGCATTGACGGTGAGTGGAGGAGAAGATGCAACGACGAACTGTATGGACTGTACAGCGACATGGACCTAGCCAGAAGAGTGAAGATCCAAAGACTGAGATAGTTGGGGACATGTAGAGCGCACGGACACCAATGCTCCGAAAGTCTCCGAATCCGCCCCCGAGGGACAGCGCAGTAGAGGAAGGCCAAGACTCAGGTGGCGCACACAAGTGGAAGAGGACCTCAGCCAATTTAGCGTGCGAAACTGGAGGCAGCTAGCCAGGGATCGAGCTGGCTGGAAAAGCTTGTTGACTGAGGTCCAGGTCCACCCCGGACTGTAGCGCCACCTAAAGTAAGTAAGTAAGTTTAACCGCACCACCCTAAGGGCGATTTTATTCACTCGAAGTTGAACTCAACTTGAGGGTTATGTATCTCAACTTATGATTTTGTTTTTATTCACTAAAGGTTGACGTTTTCAACTTTCAATTTACAACTCTAGAGTTGATCAATCTTTAATTTTCTCAACTCCCCGAATTAGTAGAAGTTGAAGGAGCAAACTCGGGGTTTGTTTGAATTTTGTTTTTTCACTCTAGTTGTTATCTGTTTGCTCTCGACATCGAATGTCATAAAACAATATACCTTAGTATCTATAAATATGTTAGAAATGTTTTGGGTCAATTATTTTTAGGAAGATTGGACATCATCGACCAGGGAAGATGAAGAAAATTTGTATGTTGAGAGGCGCGAATACAAGATGCTTCAACGCGTTGATTTCAAAAAATGCGATGACCGCGACCTCGTAGACCGTTTTTGTCTCCCAAAACGGACAACAATGATGGTGCTCAAACTAATACAGGATTCCTTGCGTGCGACGAGAGAAGGTACAGTGAGTGCATTGCGGTATGATTTAAATAAATGAAAATATTTGAGATTGTTGTTTTTTACTTCTTACTTGTGAAAAGATAACGTGGATTAAGTTCAATTACGCAATTACTAATCGTATTAAGGTACTATGAGCTCGGATCTTTTTAATTGGCAATTGCAGACTTGATAGGGGTAAGCATTACAACTGTGCATTTTGTGTTGAAACGTGTGCACAGAGCTTTTGCCAATCTTGCTTCATGATTCGTTCGTATGCCGGAAACGCAAAACGAGCACTGCAAGCAGCAAGTGACTTTTATGCGATAGCGAAATTCCCTGTACACATGTTAGCATTCAGTCACCAGGGTGAACTGACGCAGAAAATTTTGGAAATCGGCAGGGATGGTTCTCCCTCAACGTTCAAACGATGTCCGCAGCGAATTTGAAAATGAACGATATTGTGGCTCGTTGGCAGGTATAATGCTTTATAAAAATCATAAAACGCAAATGGATTTTCATTGTTTTCTTTTTAAAGGTATCTACTCATGAACAGAGAATTTTCAATCTGCCAAGCTTAAAGAAACGATTTGATGAAGGAGATTTCTAGCATTTTACCCTTGTTGGAGATTCTGGCTACACGAATACGAGCTACGTTGCAACGCCTTTCCTGAACGTCACAAATGCTGATGAGAATCTATACAACGAGTCGCAAATTTCACTCGCAATTACGTCGAACGTTCATATGGCGTTTGGAGAAGGTGGTTTCCAGTCTTGGCCACTGGGTTAAGGTGTAGAGTGAAAACAGTTGAATCAATCGTTGTCGCTTGTGCCGTCCTCCATAACATAGCTACTCGTATCGATGAAAATGAATTACAACCAGAATTCGCTAATATGCTAGCCTCTACAGATTTTCCTTCAGGTATACTTTTGGGAGCATCATTAGCAGTGTTTTTAACCAACCAATCTTCTTCTGCTTGTGTGTAAATTATTTTTGCATCTTCCTTTTTTTCGATTCTTTCGAAATTTCCATATTTTTTTTTTCAATTTTGTTAAAAATTGAAACTCAGTTTAAAATAACAAAAATTGATGTGTCAATAGCCACAAATGTCCCAGGGAAACTTCCAAAACTGCAAGTTGACCAACTTCTGACTTTTAAATTCTAAACTGAGAGTTAAAATAGTGAACAAAACAAATTTTCAACTTGTCGATTAAACCTCGAGTTGAAACCAACTCTGACGTTGGCCAACTCTAGAGTTTCCTGCAAGTTGAATAAAAGTGAACAAAATCACCCTAAGAGGTTGGAGAAGCACCGAGTAAGGCCACGTACCAATCTTTAGAGAAGGTCGTGGCATAGAGCAAACGACCTGAAATACAACTGTCCATTTTTTTTTATATATAGAACGGCTGTATTTGGATAAATTCGGGCTGGAGGATATATGGTTCCTGTACGACGAAGTGCCGCGTTTGTACGACGCACAAATAACATTCTAAATCTGGCATTTTTCGAACGCGTTGTTGCGATTCGGCGACTTACACTGCCTGCAAGATTGCCCGTTTTGATCGCCCTAGACAAGACTTGTTTCTATGTGGTAAAGTCACGGGTTTTTGTGAAGAAGCCACGTAGCCGTGGCTCAAGTGGTGTGAATTGACTTCCAAATCGGAAGGTTTGATGTTCAAATTCGAGCCGTGCGCAAAAGGCTTGCATTTTTGTAGTAAAAAAAAATCAAGTAAGATGTGTAGTTGACTAGAATACAACAACAAGTCAGCTTTCACTAACAATTCAGTCTCCTCATTAAATGTTGGATGCCACCAAAGGAGCAAAATAACCATTGACCCCAAATATCTTTCTTCTTATTCTGTATAATTTTCGAAAAAACTTAACACATGCTGAGGCATGTGTCTGAAATTTTGAAGTAAGTCTTGAAATATCATTAAAAGAGTTCAACAGCTGTGGAGGCCACTTAAGCGATATTTACAACCCAGGTAACGAGATCAGAATTGGCCCGTGCCAATGAGGCTGAAATTGAGCTAAATGATGCCCGCCGTTTGTGGTCTTTTGCATTGATTGTAGTGACGAATGAAGCGATTAAGTGCACTCTCTTAATGGTTTCAATTCATCAGTTTGGCAACTAAAGGGTAGTGTGATTGTTGGCTGTCAACTACTGTCACTTGCTGAATTCAATGTTTTAAATCTTTTTGACATATGTCATAAAATCTTTGGCAATTTTAGTCATGGAGTGGTTTACTAGGCAACAACCCATTTTTGTTACTCAATCTTTTTACGAAAGTGGACGTTCTGTAAAAGTAACATTACGTAAGGTTTGTAAATTTGTCGGTGGATATAATCGCTTTGGCAAGTCCGGAATTCGTGCAACAGTGAGGCATTTTGAAGAAACTGGTTCGGTATCGGGTCAAACTCCATATAAGCATGCTCGGCCAGCACATATGCACCAAAACATCACCAATGTTAGCGAAGGTGTTCAAAACCAGCAAAGCACCTCAATTCGTCGCCAAAGTCAACAATTGCACCTCATTTTTGGCACTTTACTGGAAATTTAAAAAGTTGATCTTCATTTGCATGCCTATAGAATTCAAACTGTACAACAGTTGAAGCCTTTGGACCATCTACGACGTCGCCGATTTCTTAACTGGATGTTGGATCGCCAGGACAATTTGTCATCGAATTGTATCTTTTCTAATGAAGCCCATTTTTGGATGGTTGGGAATGGGTAATGGGTAAACCAAATTGTCATTTCTGTGGACCGGAAAACGCATATGAAAATCACGAAAAATCAATGCATCCCAGAAAAATCACTGTATGGTGCGGATTATGAACTCACGGCATCATTGGCCCGTACTTTTTCGAATATGGAAATATACAGGGTCATTCATTTCGTAGTTTTAAGTTGGTAACGCTGGCATTTGACACCTGCCAAACTCAGCTGTCATTTGAAATGTCATAATATTAGTTGAATGCTTGCCATTTACAATAATGGATCGCTTACGAATCGAACAACGCGTTAAAATTATTAGAACTTACAACAAAAGTGGTAATTCAAGCGAAGCCACTTTTCGCGCATTACGCGATGTTTATGATCGTCATAATCGACCGACTACGCAAGCAATCGGTAAAATTGTGAAGAAATTTGAAGAGAGTGGAAGCGTTACTGATGTCGTAAGGCCTGTGCATCATCGTAATGTACGCTCAGTCGAAAATATTGGTGCTGTAAATGCGAGTGTTGCTGATTATCCGAATTTATCGATTTCCCGGTCTTCGCAGCAATTGAATGTGTCGTACACCTCACTATGGCATATTTTGTATTTGGATTTGCATCTCCATCTTTATAAACACAGACTTTTCGAAAAGCATTTTCTTCAGTGATGAGGCACACTTCTCACTCGGTGGTTATGTAAAGAAACAAAATTGCCGCATATGGGGCTCAGGAATCCCACAAGTGATCGAAGAGGTGCCGTTGCATCCAGACAAAGTGACTGTCTGTTACAGTCAATTCAATTCGGAACGATATGGTCGAATAATAATCGTTTTTTTTTGCATGCGATTAGACATCATGACTTGGACTATATGTGGATCCAACAAGATGGGGCAACAAGCCACACAACACGACCAATTATGGCTTTATTGCGCGAGAAGTTTCCTGGTTGCGTAATTTCACGTTTTGGCGACGTCAATTGGCTACCAAGATTGTGCGATTTGACACCGTTTGATTTTTTTCTGTGGGGCTACGCAAAAGACCGTGTTTACGCGAATAATCCCTGAACTCTGGACGCATTAAAAACCAACATTACTCAAGTTATGGCCGAGATATCGCCCGAAATGTGCCAAAAAGTGATTAAAAATTAGCTCAAAGGAATCGTATGATGCGAATCTGTGTGTGTTTTATTTAGTTTTACTTTCGAAATCGAAAAATGCATGACCATTTAGTTAGAACGTTGTCGAGACATGTTGACCGGCTATTTTTTTTCCAAAATTGAATGATTTGGGTCTGGAAGACTTTTGGTTTCAACAGGGTGGTGTTACCGCCCACATAAGCCATCAATCAACCAATTTATTGCGTACGAAATTTGTGGAAAAAGTGGGTGAGCGTGGCTCAAGTGGTAGTGATCTGGCTTCCAAATCGGAAGGTTCGGTGTTCACATCCCAGCCGCGCTCGAAAGACTTGCATATTTTCAGTCAACAAAAATCAAGTAAGATGTCATCTTGACTATGACATGCTGAGACATTATAAGTATATTCATACACAGTTGAGTGTTAAGTTCTTTTTAAAAAAAAAAGAAGAAAAGATCGCATTATTTCGGTCAAAGGAGAAGTTGATTGGCCTCCGGGGTCATGCGATTTGACACCTTTAGACCTCTTTCTGTGGAGTTAGCTGTTAACACACCCTTAAGTCTTGCTTACTGTAATCGGCTAGGATGACTACCCCTTTCTTGGAGCTGTAAATCTATCCATCTGGCTGTTGGTTTTCGTGTATGCAAATCGGGTAGTAAGACATTAAATATGCGACAAATATTCCTTTGTTAACGCAACTTATAATACCATGTTAAAAGTGAATGCATCACTACTTTTGTGTCAAGCAATGCTAGTGAACAAAATTTTCAATACAGACGAGTTGGGATTCTTTGCAAGACGGCGTACCATCTGCGGTGGTGCAAGTGCGAAAGGACACAATTAACTATTAGTATATTATCTTAAGCTGGCCAGCATTACGACGTTATCATTCCTTAACGTTAAGTCAGTACTTCAATAAATATGGGAGTTGTTTACTCAGGAAGCGGATCGATGTAGTCAGCAGGTCGCAGAATAGTTGAGGAGGAGTCCTACTTACCGTGTTCGATTGAAATATTGTTCGCTTTTGAAGAAGAAGACAGAATTGCAAACTCGAAAATCTCTATGTACGTACGTTTGTAACCTTCAATGTCTATTTGGGTCACATTTAGTATGCAAATTCTGAACGGAGGTCAAATTCCAAGGCCCCAGTATTAAGGGTAAGACCACTGGCATTTGAGATTAAAGATGCACCTATTTGTTTTAATTATCCAGGAAAAACTGCAGTACTCTAAAAATGTAAGCTACTTAAGCAATTAAAGTTTCTTGAAGTTAGAATAAAAGCAATCCACTAATACCCCAATCGTACAACACCACATCATCACCATAGTGCTAGAGGACATTTACAAACAGTAATCTTTCAAGTGTGGAACCACAAAGATCAAATTATTTCTTTTATGTCACACAAATGTTCAAGGATAACGTTAAACATCAAATTAAATTTAATTAGGCAATTAGCAACGAAACAAGAAGAAACGCAACAAAGCACGAAGCAACTAATTGAGTGGTGGATAACCTCATGAATACATTATGGTCTCTTTGTTATACTCGTTGTCGTACTCATAGACGGGCTTGCATTTCTCATAATACTGCCTTTGTTCCGTTCGTGCAATATTCAGGATAATTTCTGTACTTGTTTTTTCTAATTTATTTTTTTCTTTTTTTCTTTTTTTCTCTTGACTTCCTCACATAATTCATATTATTCTTGAAGTGCCAATTACTAAAAAGAAGTACTCAACAACGCGATCACGGTTAAGAACAATTTACTGGTGCTTGAGGAATATTAATGAAAGCTCTAGTTTTGTATTGGAACAGGCAATGCCTGCATTCACAGATATGGTCCTTAGGGTCCTTAGAAGCGGTTGACGTTTTGATGCGTTGTTAATGGGAGGTTAGTCATTAATTTAGCAATACATGGCACTATTCGTTGTGGCTTGGGGTCAAATGCGAAATGGTTAAATGACGCAAATCTGAAAAGCTCTTCTCGGTAATGATGATAATTGTATATGAATTATGTTTAGTTTTATTTATATTTCATTGCAATATTTCATTAAAAAGGCACTAGCAACTACGGTTACTCCAACTATAAGAAAACGAGGTTGGAAAAAGAATTCCTAGATTTTTCAGATGGCAAATGCGCAACAACGCCTGGGGCTAACAACTGAAGCGATCCAGGACCGAGCATTATGTACACACGTTCTGCGGTCTGCGACATTAGCCAACCCCATAAGCGGAGCAGCAGCGATGCAGTAAAAATGGGAGACCCGTTACGCATAAGTTCGTTTAACGAGGAAAGGGTTAATAAAAGGATAAGAAGTAGAAGATTATATTGGAATAGGACATTCACGGAAAACGAGTAACAGCCCCTGAAATAAGTAATGTACGACGTGATAACAAACTTTAAGAATGTGAGAGAATATCAAGAACATTTAGCTGCCGTCAACACAGCTTACAACAGTGGATGCTGACGAGGCACAATTCCAGCTCCATGACATCATTCTCTCCTCTTTTAAAAATAGTTGTAAAGTACCATGTGTGCCATAGTGGAATGAAAACCTTGAAGCTACTCGGAAAAGAATGAGAAAACTTTTTGACAAAGTTAAACGCACCGACAATTGGGAATAATACAAATCCCTTCTAACATTTTACAACCAAGAGTTGCGAAGATCAAAGAAAGCCTCCCGGCGTGCCCACTGCGAGAAGATTGAAAAACTTACGGTTGTAGCACGACTATATGGGGCCACCTCCATAGATCACAATAATTGCAAAGGTTTGTGATTAAATCAGATTGCAAAATCACACTCGTACGCGATGAAACCCGGAACACCTTATTTCAAGTACATTTTCTAGGGTCTTTCAATATTAATTTGTCTTACGGATAGTCAACGGAGCTTTCAATACCGGAGAACCTCAGCAGAATCAACAACTTATCCGGCAAACTCTTCAAGCCGGATAAGGTGAAGTGTGGTATTAGCTCATTCAAACCATATAAGGCACCAGGTACAGATGGAATTTTCCCAACTTTGCTGCAAACAGGACTTGATTTTCTTGTACCTAACCTAATAGATCTTTTTAGGTTTAGTTTCAATTGTGGTTACATACTACATACTTGGAGGAAGACACACGTAGTATTTATCCCCAAGCCATGCAACATGATAGTGAACTACCTAAATCATACTGTCCCATAAGCTGGACATCGCTTTCTTTAAAAAACATTATAAGAGAAAGCTAGGAAAATAGCCTGCCTTTATACGGTTATCAGAAAGGCATATCGACAGAAGGAGCCCTGCTAAAGGTGACAGCAGCAATTAAAAGTTCTTTCCGTAGTAAGGAAGTCGCACTCTGCGCGCTCTTAGATATAGAGGGTACTTTTAATAATACTGTGGGTATAATTCCATATCAAAAGCTTTGCTCCACAGAAAGATCGATCAACCGACCATAAACTGGATCAAAGTGTTGCTAGGGAGACGGATAATCAGTACCTCATCAAGACCGATTTCGGCATCTGTAGCAGTCGTGAGGAGCTATCCACACCGAGGCATACTCTCGCCCCTTCTGTAGTCCTTTGTCATAGACGACCTGCTTAATAAATTATGCTACCAAGACTACAATACAATTGGTTATTCCGATTGCCTAGTCATTAAGATAACGGGTAGAGAAGCAAACGAAGATAGTCCTCGACTGGAGCACTGGGGAGAATCTGTTTTTTGGGGGAGTTACCCTTAATAAAAGGATAAATTGGAACTCTCACTTAACTAAAAAAATAATTGACGCAACCAATGCTTTATAGGCCTGGCCTCGCATGTATGGTAGTAAATGGGGATCTCTATAAAGATCACTCACTGGATCTATACAATGATGGACAGGCTCACCATAACATATACTTTTGTAGTATGGTGGACTAAGACCATGCAAATATGCATGCATGCATCCATATATTCACGGATAATCTAGCACCTATATCAGTTACGTTCTCCTTCAAAAACCTCCAAAAACTTAGTTCAAGCAATAAGATCAAACTATGGTGATTGGTATTGATGGAAATGAAAAGGTCTATGAAGTGGCCAGAAACTTCCTTTCATGGACGTGAAGCCTTTTTCTGCACTCCTAAAACAGCAGTAAATCTAGTCATACTACATGTTAAATTGGTATATCCGCTCTCAATGGAATCAGACGTAATACTTTCTTCAGGGAATAACTCGATACCACTGAACTAAGGGATTCCTCTGCTACTAACTACTAAGAGATACTAACTTCATCCGGAAAGTAAAAAATCTACCAGCCTAACCACAGCTCTGACAAATCAGTACAAAAGATCTTCTAGGTCGCAGTTGGCGAGTCAGAAATTTGAAAAGAAAGTTATGTCCATCTGATATTTGGGAAAGGCCAGTTTGCAGGACATGGATACTTGTTGAATAATTGTGTCCCATCTGTCCCTATGAATGACGGGAAATCTATTGTCAGAGGAGAATCAAATGATGTCGTCGAATCCTTAGTACGGAAGAGATTTCAAAGAACGATGAAGGCGGTCAAAACTCGAAGGGTCATTTGTACTTATTCGTGGATTGGATTGACATCATTTCAGTTATTTCCTTCTCTACATAACTTGAACAAACAACTCTTTTCATTTTATTTGGTCTTGCGCTAAGATACTCTTCTACAATGTAAGCCGGAATAGATTGGTGGTATTCATTCGATGAAAGCCGGTAAAATCTGGCCTTTATATCGGCTAATGTTGCTCTATTACTTATCAGTCCATTGCTATATCCCCTCTTCCAAATTCCACTTATGCAGAAGGGACCGAAAATCACCTGAAAAAAAAGCTTAGCTCGTTTTTGTAGCACTGTAACAATAGCGCTCTTATGTATTTCTTTCGTCGTTGTTTGTAAAAATGATTTTTCCATTCGTTGCCTTCTTAGTGCAAAGAAACAGCGATTAGCTACAGTGATTGTATTTTTGATCACTACGGTGGGTGGTGTCGTTGTTTAAATCTACAGTGGAGCTCTACTGCTGTTGCTACGTTCTGTGTGAGTCGTTGGCAGTGTGGGTTCTTTTCCGTCAATCGAATATGTATATCGCAATTTGTTTGCCTCTAAACCCTTATTTGCAGCTTCTATTTTAATGGCCATGAGGATTCCGGCGATGCAAGAAGTTGTATTGTAGTATTGTAGTATTTTCCTTCCATCATGGTAGTGGTTTGTATCAATTTAAGCTCTTCGAAGCTTTTACAACTGTGTCTTGCATTGATCGCAGTGTCATTAGTCTGGTTGATCTAGTTATCAGGTGATCAGATGTTTTGGCAGGTTCTTCGTGGATGCTGTAATGTGGAAAACTTGCACTAACTATGACGAAATTTTGCCACTCGCGAATTCGATTAGGATCATTTTATTTTCAGAAATGGTGTCAGGTGTCCGTGACGGTAATTTCAAGGCTGCTCTTATTTCAAATCTTGGGGTGCTTAAAACATTGCTTATACATCAGGGCGAGAAGTTTATAGAACAGGCTTTGGTAGCATATAAAGGTGCACTTCATTTTGATGAGAATTTTACCCAGAGGTTGGGCAGATACCCGACGTTTATGACTAACCTTATCATTTTTTTGCATATAAATCCAAACCCAACTTAAAGTACTTTCTGCTTTTTAAATATAGCAAATATTACGATAGCAGATATGATAGTTTCCCATGCCCCTCTGTGCGGCCCGTCTCACAGTGGATGGGAGTGATACTCGCTTTGTGGCGCAGGTTCTAACCACTTAGGATATCGTTGACTGTGATCAGGTTGTTAGTAGTAAGAGTATCCATTTCGAGTTTGTGTGTTGCTTCAAAATATAAAGGAACAAATACATCGAGCCCATACTTTTGACTGTATAATCTGTTTTCTAACTAGATTAATAAAAAACTGAGCAGTGTAGTGAATCTACTAATAAAGATACTCTTTAAAATTGCCAGAAGGAGGAGAATGAGGTCATTGGCACTATTATACTAAGAACCAAAGAGTCGTTTCCATCGAACAAATTAAGAAACCTTAGACGTCATCATAAGAATTTGAAAATAACAAGGCTGCCCTTTGATTCTGAGTTAATAAGAAATAAAAACAAAAAATATGAAAGGCATAAGAAACCAAAGATTCTTAGCAGAGAGGTATTTAACAGGTTCACCTGATTACCAAGCAAGCTTTCTTGCATGTCAGGGACAATAAGTCGTTCAAAGACGGAGCATTTGACGTGCCCATTTGCGCACCCGTTGCGGAATTTTTCTTACGAAAAGCACTATCTTTTAGTACTTAGGATCAATCGTTAACATGGAAGCGAAATGTGACGACGACGTACACCACAGAGTGAGTGTGGGGTGGATGAAATGGCGGGAAAATTCGGGAATCTTTTGCGACCAAAAATTTCAACTTAAATTCAAGGGGAGAATCCACACCACGGTTTTTAGAGTCGCTAAACGCGATTGCATTAAATCTACGCGTATAAGAGTAAGTCTACATATAAAGAATTCGGTAACCGAACAGCTTGAGGCGAATAGAATAAGCCGGTTTTGCCATGTTCAAAGAAGATTTGCCGAAAAACCGGTTAAAAAGGCACTATCAACTACGGTCACTCCAACTGTAAGAAGACGAGGTCGGAAAATGAATTCCTGGATTTCTCAGATGGCAAATGAGCAACAACGCCTGGGGCTAACCACTGAAGCGATCCAGGACCGAGCACTATGTAGACGCGTTCTGCGGTCTGCGACATTAGCCAACCCCATAAGGGGAGCAGCAGCGATGCAGTAAAAATGGGAAACTCGTTACGCATAAGTTCGTAGAACGAGGAAAGGGTTAATAAAAGGATAAGAAGAAGAAGAAGGGACAATTCTTGTCACTTTGTCATTTGGCGTCACTAATTACATACTCAACTAACAACGGAGAAACGAACGAACGTATAGAGGTTCTCCCATTTAGGCTATTCTGATGACTATTCACCGCTGAAGAAAATATTCGTTATGGAAGCCTTCTGCATTTATGGTTTATTGTTGGTAAGTAGGATACTCCAGGATTATAAGCCGAGTTTAGGAAGTATACACACCAGAAACCTTCTAAAAAAAGTCACCTAAGACTAATTTGGAGGAAGCCTAAGAAGTAAATTTGGAATCCGGAGAGTAACCGGGCTAGAATCACAGAAGATTTGATGGCAACTACACCGTATGTGCTCGTATAAATATAAGTTATACTACATATTCATGATTTAGGTATAATTGTTTAGGAAACTCAACAAAATCTAGCTGACAACTAAAAAAAAAAAAAAACACTGTGGCGCTGCCAGCCCGGTATGGGCCATGGCCTAGTTTCTTGACACTCATTTATGTTGCTCATGTTGACATTTTTGGCACATCTGAGCGTGGCCTACGGTTTATCACCGAGTTTGAACGGCACTCCTTAGAAGCTTTTTCGTAGGCAATTTTACTTTCGGGAGTTTGCCATTGCCTGTCGAAAGGGTGATGGCGATTTGAAAAATTGTTGGTGACCCAGCCAGGAATCGAACCCAGACTCTCTGCGTGATACTCCAATGAGTTAACTATCGTTCCATCGCTGACAACTAGCTCCTATATTAATACACATGGTGGTCCTCTAGTATGCCTGGCTTAGATGCATTCATTAATCTCCCTCTCATTTATATTCATGTCATGGGAAGAGTGGTCTTTGGCTTTGATATAACACGCATTGGAGCTTTAATGACTGTATTTTGACTCTGACTCACGGACATGTTGTCTTGACGCCAAAAATTAAATAATTGACTTTATTTGTGTCCAGAACTGGGTTCGGTAAGAATATGAGCCTTGAAAGAAATGCAGTCGAGTCTCTATGAACGGCTCCCAGCCAATTTAGGATACAACACTTTTATCTCTATTACAACGGAGATAAATTGTGAAGAATAGGTGAAGAAGACGAATTATTTACACGAGCAATGACAGTAAAGCTTCGCCGCTTAGATCTTTGCTGAATCGATAGGCTGAATTCACTGAGTCTTATCTGGGGCGCGGCAAAATGGTATTAAGGTTAACAAAGTCACCGATTAACTTGTTAGAAAAAGCTCAAAGGTCTAGGGTAATGGCCTCTATAGAGTTGAGTTTCATATTGACATCGCTGAAAATAGTATGACCCAGATCGTGGGAAGACCAAATAACTGCTTTCCGACATATCATATAGCGACATCGTTCTGTCCCCTCTTTAAAAAAAAACTGCATACTACTTACCAGCGTCGTCATGACAGGACAATACATTTCTGCTAAGCACTTAAGTATGCTGGGCACAGGTGGTACAGCCATACTTGCTGTGAAAGTGTTGACGTCAAGGCGAAGCACTATCTCTGTTAAGTCCGACATACGCTCGCATTAGGATGATGGTTCAGTACCAGCACTTGCTGTCAATTATTGCAGTTCATTAGTCATTAATCAGCAGAGTGACGGCTCCGTAGGTACCTAAATCAGTTAAGTAGTAAACAAGGAAGGAGCCATATCATGAGCGTGCTGGCGTCGTAAGCATACTTCTCTGAGACTTAATGAAGCATTGTCTCCGTGTCTGGCCTTCGTTTATCTTGCAGGCAGTCTAGATGTTTTTCTCAAATTAGTTTTGACATAATCTTTGAGTCAAAGTGCAATAGTTAGTCCATTTATGTACATGTGCTTTCCATCCCTAAGTCTTATTGTCCTTTGGTGATAGTAAACTAAAAAGGATCTCTCAAAATAATAAAAATTCTTAATTTCTTAACGACAGTGAAGGAGGTAAACCTCTTAGAATCCTTCAAAGTTTTCTCTTGAATAGTGTTCTTTCTATGAAATGGAAGGGTAACCTTCATCGTACCAACATTTATTGCACATTTCTCGTACAATTTTCGTGTCTACGTTCACAATGACTTTAAAACAACATAAATCACAGTTACTTTCCAGCGGGATCAGGTATTCCAGGAATTTCTTAATTAGATCGCAAGGAGTAACAACAACAACCTTCTCTTCCATCTACACTTTTATGCTTCCCAGAATTTTTAATTAGCTCTGCCCTCATTTGGCTGTAGATCACAGATTCAGTGTGCCGATGAACACAATGTATCTGTGTTGGAGAAATTTAATAACACACACCGGAGGAACATTGCCTCAATACTGTGTCATTAACATTGGTAACGCGAAAATTTAATTTATGTCCTGACATCTGCCTTCGGGTATATTCGTAAATTAAAATACTGACAACCTTACCGCGAATGTAGGAACAACTGCCTAGCTAAGTCTTAAGTCAGAACTGGATGAGCCTCTGAGCCTTTGCATATCAATTTGTATAATCCAACCGACTGAATTCTCAAATTGGATAAATGAAAAAGGGCGGTTGTAAATGAAAGGGAGAATTCAGATAGAAGTTCATATACTCAGCAAGTAGTAATGGGCATAATCTAATAGAAGCACCAGGATGAGAGTGGGTACAAGTATTAGGACAACCGTGCTGATATATCATTGAGGACATCATCTTTTCTAGAGTACATGTAAAGTATATAAAACCTCCTTCGTCTATGAGAGATTTAGTTTTCCTTTTTGAAACAAATTCACAAAAGGATACTAGAAAATGCAGAAAGCCGGTTGTTGTCGTCCGTTGTATGTCATGTGAGAGGAATTTGAGAGGATTGGTTTGTTTTTCAGAGTGCAAAGTATCTGTCAACCGCATTTCAGAGATTTGCATTTCTCTTTCTGTACGAAGACACGTATAATGTAGCTAGAGGCTACTGCATATGAATTGCTGTTTTAAATATTTTATATGTTATGATGCATGTCCTTTTGGTGGAATAACAAAGTGACATATTCCCCAACTTGTCTTTGAACTTATGTATAATACGTACTCGTATGTAAACCTAAAGGAATTATGCAAATATTATACGAGCTTGCTGACATGAGTACAACATGTTTATGGAAAGCAGTGATGACACACAATATTTTAGAGGCAGACTAGCAAAAGTAATTTAGTCAAGCAAGAAATTATAAATATTTTTGTCATCCTACTGAAGGGTTTCTTGTGCTCTGAAAAGTTACCGAATAACTAAAGTTGATAAAATATTTGAGGAGAATTTTGCTAGTTAAGAGGGTACAAAAATAGACAAAACGGTCAAACAAATTATACATGGGGTATCCTCAAATTCCAGTAATTCTGCTAAAACGTCCGTTTTCATTTTTTCTTGTGTGGTTATTTACCTATATTACCTATATATATATAGAACTTTTCAGTCAAAACCAAATCTTAATTACTTACTTTAGGTGACGCTAGGTATGAGTCTCGTGTTTTGCGTGAACGCCTGTCGTGGAGATTGAAGTTCACGGGATGCCCATACACACATGGGCGCAAGGATACGGCTTGCCATCGCTCTCCGTCAATTCCTTTGATACAGTGCGGAATAGTGTTAAGGGCACAGTTCCACCATTGGTATGAGTCGAGGCGAACCCAAAACCTTTTACTGTTCTTAGAATCACAGCACCCAGTATCATGCAACTCTACATCGGGTGTGACTAGCAGGTGACGGTTCCACAAGGGGGCCTACCTCAACAATCTAGGCCCGGACCGAACACCGGGGACCTCCAAACTCCCACGGTAACGTGTTTTAAATAATGGTAACGACTACCGGTGGTCTTGTCACTTCATAGCAACCATTAGAGGCGAAAAGGTTTGATGGTGTTATATGGGTCCATAACTTAGTTCTTGCGGTTTGCTAAGAGATGGCGTAACTTGTATTATTCCATTGGAACATACGTTGGAAAGCTACTGTCATTGTACGTCATTTCAGTATATGTCATTCATTTGAAGCGTAAACAACAATAATTTTTTTTCACTCAAATATGTCGAACTTTGTGTCTGAAAAAGTGTTTTTGCGGGGAGTTCTTCTTCATTACTTTAATATGAAGAAAACTGCTGCCGAAAGTCATCGTATTTTGGTGGAAGTTTATGGTGAACATGCACTAGCTGAATGAACGTGCCAAAAGTGGTTTATACGATTTAAAAGTGGTGATTTTGGTTTGGAAGACGATGAACGTCCTGGGCAGCCAAAAAAGTTTGAAGATGAAGAACTGGAAGCATTACTCGATGAAGATTATTGCCAAACACAAGAAGAGCTCGCAGAATCGGGTGTCACTCAAGCAGCCATTTCAAAACATTTAAAAGCAGCTGGATATATTCAAAAGCAAGGAAATTGGATTCCACATGAACTCAAGCCGAGAGACGTCGAAAGGCGGTTTTGCATGTCCGAAATGCTGCTGGAACGCCACAAAAGGAAGTCATTTTTGCATCGGATTTTTACTGGTGATGAAAAATGGATCCATTACGACAACCCCAAGCGCAAAATCATATGTGAAACCCGGCCAACCAGTCAAATCAACGGCAAAGACGAATATCCATGGCGCGAAGGTAATGCTCTGTATTTGGTGGGATCAGATGTGTGTGTGTGCTGTATTATGAGTTGCTAAAACCGAGTGAAACCATCAATGGACAACGCTACCGAACGGAATTAATCCATTTGAAGAGAGCAGTAGCCGAAAAACGCCCGGAATATGCGACCAGACATGAGACAATAATTTTCCATCATGGCAATGCTCGGCCCCACGTTGCTATTCCGGTTAAGAACTATTTGGAAACCAATGGATGGGAAGTCTTACCCCGCCCGCCTTATAGCCCTGATCTTGCCCCTTCTGACTACCATTTGTTCCGGTCGATGCAGAATGCCCTCACTGAAATATGGTTCACATCAGAGCAGAATATCAAAAATTGGCTTGATTCAATCTTGGCTGCCAAGCCGGCGCAGTTCTTTTGGGATGGGATCCACAAATTGCCAGAAAAATGGGAAAAAGTGATAGCTTCAGATGGGCAATACTTTGAATAATACTATTGTACATGTTTTTCTTAAATAAACGTTCAAATTTTGAAAAAAAAAAAACCGCACGAATTAAGTTATATACCAATAGATAATTCCATTTTTGCTCTACCCCGCTTTTTATTAGACAACGTCATTGATGGAAGAAGCCTTGATAATTGGGCGGGGGCCCACGTGACGCTACAGTATGGGGTTGACCTGCGCCTCAGTCAAAAAGAGTTTCAAGCTAGCTCAATCTTTTGCTAGCTGCTTCCAGTTTCGCACGCTAAGTTGGCTGAAATCTCCTTCCACTTACGTGCACCACCTGAGACTCGGCCTTCCTCTACTGTGCAGTCCCCCGGAGGCGGATTTGAAGACAGGAGCGTTGGTGTTCATCCGCTATGAGTAACCCGGCCATGATGTGGCTGTACACTCCGTGCAGTTCCTCGTTGTATCTCCTCCTCCACTTATCATCAATGCAGATGTGACCGAAGATCACTCGAAGAATTTTTTTTGTCAAAGCTTCCAAGAACACCCTCAGCTTAGGTTAGACAAAGTCCTTAACTACCTCAAAGTTATATCTGTCGAAGGGTACGGTCTGTCCGAGACGTCGGTGTTTAGTGTTCTTTTTGCTTGACAGCATATACTTGGTATAAGCCCTCGTTGACCGCTAGACCCATATTCTCCGCTCCGTCTCAATACTCGCTGAAGCGCCACTGACATCACGCTGCTTTCTTCCAATTATGCCAATATCGTCGGCGTATGCGAATAATTGGATGGACTTTTAAAAGATTGCACCTCTTGTGTTTACGCGTGAGTTTTGCACTATTATTTCAAGTATTATGTTGAAGAAATCAGATAACAGCACTTCGCCTTGTCTAAATTCTTTTTTGACATCAAATGTCTAGGTGAGATCTTTACCAACCCTGATGCAGCAGCGTGCGCTCTCCATCGTCATCCTGCACAGACGGACGATTTTGGCAGGGATGCCAAAACTAGACTGTGTTCTATAGATGCTGTTATACGCGGCCTTAGAATCGATAGGTGGTGTAAATCGATCTGAAGCTCATGGGAATTCTGGCGTAGTGTTTAAATTTGGTCGGTGGTGGACGATCCTGGCCTGAAGTCACACAAATGTGGACCTATCAGGTTGTTGACGAATGGTTTCAAGGGTTCACACAGTACGGCGGATAAGATCTTTGTAGTTGGCGCAGTTCAGAGGGCCTTCTTTCTTGAAGATCGGACAAACAATGCCGAGGTTCTATTCATCGGGCATACTTTCGTCCGACCATATTTAAGAGATGAGTTGATCTATACTCCTTAACAAGTCATCGCCTACCGCTTTGAAGAACTCGGCGGTCAGGACGTCAGCTCCAGCCGCTTTTTTGAACTTTAGCTTTGGTATTGCTTTCTTCACTTCATCCAGGTCGGGTGAACGGAATTGTTGGTCTACATCGTCCAGGTTCAAAGGTTCATTCTGCCTAACATTGGTATTTGTTTCGTCATCGCCGTTATACAGTCTACAGAAATGATCTTTCCAGATTTTCAGCATCGACTGCGACTCTACTACGATGTTTCCTTGTTCGGTTCAAGTCAAGTCAAACATATTATCAAGTAACATCCCTTTACAACAATTGACCCCCTAGTTGTGGTGCAGAAGCTTCAAAAGGACCAGACTTTCAGCTATGGCCATCGGACACTATGACACGACAACACCTCAGTCTTTACATTGTTTTATGCACTGTTAGACAGATCACGGTGTCAACAGCGTCGTGGATCTGCCTGGCTAGGGTTGTTGTTGAAATAAAGCTCAATTTCGTACATTGTCTACTTGCCTGGCAAATTTTTGAGCTAATCTGCGTTCCCTGATGGATGCAAGGCTCCTTGAAAATTGAGCACTCTTACTCCAGCTAAAGGTGTTTTTTTAGGAGAGGAGAACTTAAAATTAAAAAAGAACATCATAAAATACCTTTAATATCGATTAAACTTCGTTTATTTGACAAACAATTTTATGACATTAATGTGGGGTAGGTAGCCAGACCAACGCAGAGATAACCTACTGAATGTAGGGACGACAGAACTATAAAAGTGCATAGTGTTTTATTTGGGATTGAAATACCACATTAATGCAAAAATTAATGATTTTGCGCAGGTTGCCGCCGAGACTGGCTCATACTTGGTGTAATCTGGAGGTCCAACTTTCACATAATTTTGTGCTTCATCAAAAAAAAAAAAGTGAAAAATGGATCAATAGCAATATTTCCTTCAGCCCATTGACCAAAGGTACGGTGCAAACGATGACCATATGGCTTCAATACCTGTACAAGTTGACTATTGTAATCACGTCAAGCAAGATCTTTACGCATGGCTTTCCACAAAGTACAAGAACACAAGTTTTTTTGTTGACTACAACGACGAATTGACACATCTGGATCATCATCAACACTACCTTGCACACCATCAATCGTTCGCTATGTGCACACTATAACGATTATATCGTTAGGATGCGATCCATAGTTTCTCGAATCAATCGCTCTGATGGACGGATAGGACCTTGTATAATGCATGTAGTTCTCGATGAGTTTCTTGAATTGAATCATGTTTTATTTTAAGAAACTCAATTGAACCACTTGAACAATTTGCAAGCATAACTCCAACGTAAGTCTGTTCATGAAAAATTGCCAAACTTTTATCTCGTCTCGTTTTCTCACGACACTTGCTTAAGACCTTCACTGTTCAATAAGGCACACTGTTGCATTTTTCTCACACTCTATCGATGGTCATTTGCGCCATAACTATTCCATAGTCTGCACTAGTAAGACGTATTAACATCAACCTGTCTTAACCTCTTGAAAAGAATGCATCGAACAGTCTGTGTTAGATTATTTCTTTAGGAGCACCCCACGAGTGGTCATAAAAACGTTCCTCAACTTGGGCTGCTAACTTACCTCTTAATTAATCGAATTCCTTCGAAAGAATCGTCTGTGAAAACATTAATCATTCACTCCACCTACTCCCAAGCTGAAGTTTCAGCTATTTATCAGGCGTAGGATATTGCAATATGCATGGACAGTAAAGCAGCCATTAGATCCTCAATTTCTGACAACGTCAATTCAAAAGTCGTTAAAGACTGCTGAGCATCTTTTAACTCAAGATAAAGCCCCATCTTCAGTGAACTGTTTTGATAACAAATATAAATAGCTTAATAGCACCAAGGCACTATTGTCCTATCTCTTTACTCTCTATAGAAGTATTGTATCTCTATTGTATCTCTATTGCTTTTTGTGATTGTCCGATTTGGACAAACTTTAAATTGCAATTCCTAGACAATTATCACTACCAATATCTGTAATCACCAAAAGAAATTATTAAAAAGTCCCTTTGGTTCGAGTAGTAGCTAGAACAAGATCCTTGTACCTTCTGATCAGCAACTGCTAAGGATATTCGAGATTTTACAAATTTCTCTCAAAGCCAATATATCCAGTGATACAGTGGAGGAGGGTTAAATCGTTACCGGCTACCCAGAAAGCTGAAATACGATGAATAAGAAAAATTAATTGATTGCCTATCAAGGCCTAGTTTTTCCAGAGTAAGACTGCAAAATGCTCGTCCATGCGGATGATATTGCAGTTGTTTCTACTGGAAAGCACTTGAATATTTAAAACATAAAGAACGTAAGGTTTTATTATAGAAACGTTTTATTTTACTTTGGAGGAATATATCTTTACTTACACTATCAGGAATCTAGTAATACTAATTGGAAGCCAAATGTCCAGAGAGGCCTTAGAAGAGCCTGGATCTCTCTACCATGGCCATTAAAAAAATTTACCTACACGATTATTAGGTGCAGAAGTATAGCAGCCAGGCCTCAGCAGGAGCAAGACTGGCATTATTAAGGTCTTATATAGGGTAACTTATTTTTCCAAGAGAGGGCTTTGGTAGGCTTTTGCCGTCTTAGCCCAAGGAAGCAGCGATTGACAAGAGTTATTCTTCGTTTGATCTCAGCGCGGTTATCGTTGTCTGAGTTTATAGTCAGATCAACTACTGGACACTTATAAATCAGCCTGTCTGTGTATCAGCTGTGTTATAAGATCTGCCCTCGCTGCTTTGCTAGACTTGTATTTTGTTGCCTCTTTTCTCTGGACATTTATGGCAGGCAGATGTTGGCTTGCAATGTCTACAATCCACGGCCTCCATGTCTGCAAACGAATTCAGTGCCACTATCCTAAGCAGGAGTTGATTAAAGAGCTGATAATGCACATTTGCCTCACATAGAGGCCTCGACATGTGCAGGGAAACTCTAAAGCCGATGCGCTAGAAGAGGTCAGTTCTCAGAACAAGCAGTTTGGCAGCTTCATTAAAGTGTACAAAGAGTCTATAATCTGTGAAAAGGTCCCCTATCAGCATCCCAGTGAATATCATCGCACATCACTGCTTTTAGGCCCGCTTCTGGATTTGGCCTCTCGTTCAACGATTTTTGCAGGAGCTGAAGAGATCAAGAGGAGTAGAAAACGATTGCCTTTCGCCTTTTTATGTGTATGGACATTAACACAAATATCCTCTGGGATTGTGGCCTTCTAGTGAAACCATAGTATGCATCTTCCCATTGTAAAATAATTTTTAATTTATTGCAATCACAATTTTCAGATTCTTCTTCTGATGAAAAGTTTCATTTGCTCCGACAATGCCACACATTCATCTAAAAATTGGTTGACTTTCCAATTAGGACAACTTCTATGTTGTGTCCTTTGAAACTCATTTCAGAACAAGTCAGAACAAATGAAAACTTACTTACGGTACCTCAAAACCAATTGCGGAAAAATATTTATCCGTGTATCTATCCTGTGCCAGTTATTGTCAGTTGTATTCTTGCTATATACGAGTATGGTGGCATTAGGATGTGTATCTTAATAATTAAAGAGCCCCGTACATACAAAAACATTCATGGATCTATATCTCAATCATTGTGACCACGTCATGACCATGATGATTATGATGGTGATGATCATCATTATCAGTGAGTTGAATTCCAGAGCTAAAGGCACCAATTGAACCCAAATTGACTTCGTCTATGTCCACCGAAACGTGAAATTAAATTTTCTCCTCGAAATGTTGAAAAAAAAAAGAAATCCAGTGAACCTATTCGAAAAACCGAGTTCAACTATTCGGACATGACATGGGGTTATCTCGGATCGATGAACAGATACGGAATACGGATACCATGTGCGGCATGCATGTTAATGCTTCGCATACAAATATTAGGCTTAAGGCTGCCCGCACACTTATCTAAATCGCACTTAAGATTAAGAAAATAATAAGAAATCGGAATAAAATTAATTGACTTCGTCTGAGATATAGGATATGTTAGATTGATACAAGAACTTACCACTCCGACAGAGAAATAATTATTGATGATGTTATATGGAGCACAGCAATCCTTTTCCGATTGAACTCTTATTGGTTTCTGGATTGGAATGTTTAGAATGTTGCCACTAGTGGTAATGTTACCATTGTCATTGTCATTGTCATTTTCGTTGCCATTTCCATTTCCATTGTCATCAGTAGGAATCAACACCGGAGCACCCTGTTCCGGCGACAGGAGTTGGGGATTACTATTTGCATCGACATTGGTCGGAGTTGTTGGCGTTGTCGGTGTTATTGGCGTTGTCGGAGTGTCTGGGGCTCGGAGAGTTGATGTTTCTGTCGATAAATATCCTAACATTGTCTGCTGATTGTTATTCTGATTATCTGGATCCGTTTCAGTTGAATCATTGATGACTTCGGATTCATCTGTTCGAGTAGTCTCATGGTTTCGGTGCAGTCGAAGCGGTGAAAGTTTTAAATGCGGTGCTGCTGCCGATGGAGGATTGTTTGTAGTGCTGTTGAAATGGTTATGCTCCTCTCGGGTTTTAGTTTGAATTGTTGATGTTGATATGCTCCGTGTATTGTTCTCCTTGGAGAATTCATTGGGTGAAGTGCTGGTGCCGTTTGTTCGATGGATTTCTTCGTAAGATTCAATCACAGACTTCTCCACAATTACCCGCTGGGATAATTCAATAACTTTTTGGATGTTTGAATGAAGTGTAACCTACAGCAGAAAGGGAGAGACAAAGAAAAATAAATTTAAATCAAATCATGAGAAAGAGAGTGATGTCTTTTGTTATTTTAGAGTTTAATGTTGCTTTAAGAATCGATTTGTTATCTCAGGGATCCCTGCCAAAGGCAATTGAATTTCCATTTTTATATAATAATATTTCAGAATCAATTATTTCTTCGCTTTATGGGCGAGGTGATGTGGAATATTGCCGGAGCTATCACTAGACTTCATGCAATGCTCTTTTAGATTTTTAAAGATTTTGATTCACAGACTATTCCCAACTGGAAATGTGTTTTTGTTGTTTTTTCCTGATATTGACACTGGCGACTAAGAAGGTCAATAATAAAGAAAATATATCTTGAAGAGAGCATTGCATCTAAATTAGAAACGAGTGAAAAATTGAACTCCTTAGGGCGGCTGACATTGAGCGATTTGATTATTTTCAGAGGACCAGACTGTCAATTTAGCACAAGGTGTTATTTAGATGCGCAAGGTGTTCTCAAGAGGAACAAATGTCGAATTTTGTTAATATGCTGTAGAAGCGAACTAGCGACCTTAGCAATTATGGCAGTAAGGAACGAATGTTCCGTTCATTGGCATTGGCATTTATATGGAGAGAAGCTAATGGCATTACTAGGCAACAGACACTGAGGTATAACATCAGGTACATTCCAGAAATGGGGCACGTCCAAGGGTATGTTTTTTGGGATCAAAGTGGGTAAATATCAAAGTAGGCTTTGATGGCTGATAATATCAAACACTTTTTTAAGGAGAAGGAGTGCAAAGACTCTTTGGATTTAAAACCTAAAAATGAAAGGCGGATAATAGCCAATGGAAACACACAGTTCAAACGTTACAGGTTGAAGATTGACAGTCGGCTAACAACATAAAGTTCGGTACAAAGGCTCTTTGGATTTAAATCCTAAAAATGAAAGACGGATAATAGCCAATGGAAACACACAGTTCAAACGTTGGAAGTTGACGATTGACAGTGGGGTTGCAACATAAAGTTTAGTGAAGTGCTAAAGCACAGTCAGTAAGGCGAGCAATTAAAAAGTGATTTTTCGGTGCGGCACTTTAAAGTCCTCACTATGAGTCAAAATGCCACTCAAAAATCAATTTTCCAACAGAGCTGCTGCTGGTTTAAATCATGAGAACTCTAGTTAGTGATTAAGGTATCCCTAGAGTTGGTTAGTTATTATCTTATACTGTTGTAAGCAGTCAATGTGGTTCTACTCGACTGAAAGCAGAAATTTGGAGAGAAGTGTGTACAAAAATGTACAACGAGTGTGGAATTTTTATCTTGAGCGATGCATTGCAGCTTAAAATTAAATGGAATTGGAAAATTACACAGCTGTAGTGTGACTAGCTGTTACTGAAAGACGTAGGAGAATGTTAGAAGAGGTCGATCCTTGCAGAGGTCGGTTGCAGAACTTTCACTAGATCAGACGACATCTGTTCATTTTTGTACTTAACCATACAAGCTTGATGAAAGTTGGGCTTTTGGTTGAAAAGATGTTGAGACGAGCACTAACAGGGCACCCCCACCACTCATACTTTCTTTCATTTTTGTGAACAAGAATATTGAAAGCAATCGATTTTGTTTGATTTTACAATACTGAATACGGCAAAGGTCAAGAAGAGATTTATCATGCCCCTGCGTAAAGATATCATAGCTATGAAGGAATTCTTTGTGACAGTATGTCTCTCAGAAAGTTTCTAACAGATTTCCCAAGCTAATAGTAAGTACGAGCTTCTTCCAAGCAAATATCATTTAGTCAGGTGGATGTGTACAGACACTTTCAGTCGCTTGTAAGGAAAACTACAATAAATCATAGTGAAGTGCAAGAGATATCGCTATATTCTTCTAGCGAGTAGTTTTTACGTTTTGCCATTATAGTAAAAAGGGCTTGTAAGGTACAGGCTGACCTTTGATCTGGCTACGATTCGCCATGGAATACAGAAAGACTCCATATTAATTCTTTTTTTTTTATAAAGTTTGAGGAGGGATATTCAAGTTCGATATACAAGTATGTTG
The DNA here is from genome assembly GCA_928272305.1 of Volucella inflata. Classification (NCBI taxonomy): domain Eukaryota; kingdom Metazoa; phylum Arthropoda; class Insecta; order Diptera; family Syrphidae; genus Volucella; species Volucella inflata. The sequence continues at coordinate 76,193,609 of OV743717.1, read as the reverse complement.
AAACTGAATTTCTGTGACTTAGGAATGCGATAATCAGCCTTTCCTTGTGCAATTCGGCGAGGTTTTAGTGACTATCCACATTCGAAATCTATCAAATTATGAGAACAAATGCCAGCTCGATGGAGATGGGGATGGAGATGGGGATCCGAAGTCACTTAAGGTTTTACATACATACCATAAGCCATAGTGGACTGCAGTGCTGTGGCCACGATAAAAATAAAGTCAGGTTTCTGGAATGGACCACGCATAGATTCCTAATAAAAAGTGTTACCATTTGAACCTACATTCTATGTAGGAAATGTGTTTATCGCACAAAAAGAAGCATCTTTCTATCCGGCATACCATGACTGTTTTTACCTTTTTTGTAAAATAAAAGGTTGGTGCCAGGTAAACCTTTGCATCTGCTGACATCTAAGTTCTCGATAAGAGGTTAAATCGGACTTTAGCTATGCTACGAGTAAATAAGGATCTGCTGATGAAAAAGCGAATATGCCTCTCCAACTAACGCAATCTTTTGCCAGCTGCCTTCCGCGCCGGATACGAAGTTGGCTGAGGCCCCTTTCTACTAGTGTGTGCCACTTTAACCCTTGAGTCGGTGTAGAAAACTCCCCGTACAAAGACGAAAGTGTCTATGCGTTCAAAGTGGCCTAGATGGGTTGTTCGAGCTTTCTGATTTGGTTGGCATCGCTGTACAGCCAGATTAGTTCACTGTGAGGTTTTTTTTCATTCTTAACCCAAAGAAACAGCGGTTGGCAAGAGTTATTCTTCGCTTGATCTCAGCGCTGGTGTCGTTGTCTGTATTTATAGCGGAGCCTAGGTAGAAAAAGTCCTTAACTACCTCAAAGTTATATCTGTCAAGGGTGACGTTCTGTCCAAGACGTCGGTGTTGGTTGTCATTTTTGCTTGACATCATATACTTGGTCTTGCCCTCATTGCCGCTTCCGTCTCAATACTCGCGAAAGCGCCACTGACATCACGCTGCTTTCTCCCGATTATGTCAATATCGTCGGCGTATGCGAGTAGTTGGACGGACTTTTGAAAGATAGTGCCTCTTGTGTTTGCTCGTGAGTTTTGCACTATTCTTTCAAGTACGATGTTGAAAAAATCGCATGACAGCGCATCGCCTTGTCTAAATCCTTTCTGGACATCAAAGGTCTCGGTGAGATCTTTACCGACCTTGATGGAGCAGCGTGCATTCTCCATCGTCATCCTGCACAGACGGACGAGTTTGGCAGGGATGCCAAAACTAGACATTGCTCTATATAGCTCGTCTCTATAGATGCTGTCATACGCGGCCTTAAAATCGATGAAGCTCATGGGTCTTCTCCAAAATCTGCCGTAGTGTGAATATCTGGTCGATGGTGGACTTTCCTGGCCTGAAGCCACACTGATATGGACCTATCAGGTTGTTGACAAACGGCTTCAGGCGTTCACACAATACGGCGGATAAGATCTTATATGCGATGTTAAGGAGACTGATGCCGCTGTAGTTGGCGCAGTTCAGAGGGTCTCCTTTCTTGAGAATCGGACAAACAATGTTGAGGTTCCATTCATCGGGCATACTTTCGTCGGACCATATTTTACAGATGAGTTGGTGTATGCTCCTTACCAAGTCATTGCCTGCCGCTTTGAAGAGCTCGGCAGTCAGGCCATCCGCTCCAGCAGCTTTGTTGAACTTAAGCTTCGATATAGCTATCTTCACTATCAGGCTTCGGTTCGGGGTTTGTTTCCGCGGCATGTTATTTTTACCTTTTGGTAAAACTTCCGAACCTCATTCCTGGAGTAGCATCTCTCAATTTCCTCGACCGCGCGATTCTCATGCTCTTTCTTCTTCCTCCTGAGAAGCCGGTGTTCGTCTCTCCTCTTCCGCTCATAGAGCTCATGAGCAGTTCTGGTCTTTTTTTGCAGTGCCACATTGCGTGCTTTTTGCTTAGCTGCATGTGCTTGCCGGCATTCATCATCGAACCAGGGGTTTCGTGGTGGTGGACGAGTGAAACCCAGCATATCAGTGCTCTGATGGCGTTTTGGCAGTGTTTCTCGTGGACCTTTTAAGAGATTAAGAGACACTCGATCGGAAAAGGACTTGGTGATCTCTTGCGATTGTAGCCGTCTGACGTCGAATTTTCTCACAGCATTAATTTGTTTGGGATATCCGCAACCGTACCTTACCAACAAGGTAATGGCGATGTTGGCTCCTCGGAACGTATGGACATCCATAATACTGGAGGAGTGTCTTGCGTCGATCGCAATGTGATCAATCTGGTTGACTGTTGATTGATCAGGAGTTCTCCAAGTCACCTTGTGTATGTCGAGATGTGGGAACCGCGTGCTAGCCACGACAATGTTTCGCCCCGCCGCAAAGTCGATTAGCCTGAATCCGTTATCGAAGGTGGTGTTGTGCAGGCTATATTTTCCGATTGTTCCACCAAAGGTACCCTCTCTGCTAGCTTTGCATTAAAATCACCGAGGACAATTGCTCGTAAATCTTGTTAAGGAGCTCGTAGAAGGCATCCTTGGTGTCGTCATCTTTCTCCTCTGTGGGGGCATGCGCGCATATAAGGCTAATGTTGACGAATTGCTACGAGGCGCTCGCTCACATGCCGGAAGCTGAGGACTTCTTGTCTTAGTCTGCCTCCGACAACAAATCCGCATCCAAATAAGCGCTGCTTTTGCCGTCGATAGCAATTGCCGTAGTAGATGTCGCAGTTTTTCATCTTCTTTTTGTCTGGCCCATCCCATCGCATTTCTTGGATGACGGTTATGTCTGCTTTGCAGCAGTCTAGGGCCTCCGCAAGTTGCTCGGCTGCACGTGGTCTATTAAGGGATCTAACATTCCACGTGCATATCCGAAGCTCATTGTCCTTAAATCGTTTGCGTGGGTTGTCAACACTAGATCCGTCCATATCCGAAGCTTTTTTAAATGACCGGGCAGTTACTCCGGCGTCACAACCTCCAACCTGGAGGACCAGTTCCATTTTTAATGCCCTTACGACGAGGGGTCGGTTACACCGAAGCCAGTAACCCGTTCCGGGATGTGAGCGCTGCCGTTGGCCCTTGTAGGGCTCATCCGCCACCATCTCTTTTCCAAGACCCTGACTAAGCCCTGGAAATCATTTTCGGCCTGAGCTCCAAATATGTCGGAGTAGCCGGGATAAGGGGGATAGAAGATCACTGGAAGAATATTCCGCTCAAAGCAGCCAAGAGCGTCCCTATTCATATTTAAGAAAGTCTGTGGCTCTGCACTGTAAAGCAGGTTTGGAATTGTTAAGGTCTTACATAGCGTCTTCTTTCGATGTTGCATATCCTCTTTTGTATGCCGCGAGAAACTGTGCACACTTTAGAAAGATAGTGCTGCTAAAGTTGACTTGTGAGTTTCTCAAAATTCTTTTATGAGTAAGAACGATGTTTAAAACATAACAATGCGCTTGCCTATGTAAGGTTCTTTACTGATACTGAAGGTCTCGGTTTTCTTGTGACTGACTTTGATGAAGAAACCCCGCTTTGTATAGTTCATCCCTGTAAACCTATGCGGCTGTGAAATCGATGAAGTGGTGGTTGTATCGATTTGGAACTTTTATTGATTTTTCTGTCTAAAACCAAACGTTTAGGTACTGGTAAGGCTGCTTATGATTTGTATATAGAGTTCACATAACAAGGTAATGGTGCGTGTTAGCTACTCTGAAGGTTCGGACATCCAGAGAACTGGAGGAGTGGTTTTCGTCGGTCGTAATATGATCAATTTGGTTGCGTGGTTTTTAGTCAGTAGACACCCAAGTCCCTTTGCGGATATCAAGGTGTGGAAACTACTTTCTGACTTTAGTTGCAACGTCTGATAACAAAATCAATAAGCATGTGTTGTTTTCGGAGGTGATCGGTGTCTTCATACGTCGGTCAATGTCACAGTTTTTTTATCATCTTTTTGTCTGGTCGGTTATATCGTTTTGTAGCGGTTGTTGGTTTGTTTTTCGGCTTAATGCAGTCTGCTTAGTGTTCGAATACTCCACTCGTGGATCCGAAGATCGATTTCTTTAAGTCGTTTGCCATCTTAGACTTTTGGCTGGGTACTTCTGTCTGCCCAATAAAATTCAACTCGGAGTGCAAATATCCTCAGACAGATCTAACCTATTTACACACATTAATTTACAATTACATAATTTAGAAATTTAGGTGGCGGAGAGGTGGTGGTTTCTTAGTGGGTTGTGCATCACTACATACTGCAGAAGAGATGATAAAGAAGAAATTCTTAAAAAAAAGGTTTAAAAATGCTAGATGACAGCTGCTTAGATTTGTTTGCCTTGTTGAAACCAAAAATGTTCAACTCTGTCACTGACAACCTATGTAAGTTGGAAAAGAAACATATTCGATGTTGCCGAATATTTTCTATGTTTCTAAAAGCGATGAAAGAAATATCCTTCCCCGACTGATCCGATCTCAATATATAAGGAATTTAGACGCAAACAAAAGTTGGCAGTTGCTCTCCAAAACTTTTTGCGGGGCCTTTGTGCGATTCAAAGCTCTGCGATTAAAACCATAGGTAAAGCCGATATTATTCATTCAATCGACACCATCCTACACTCACGCAATATCGCTTACTTTGCCTTGTTTTATTGGTATTTTGACTATTAGTGCTCCAACGAAATTGCCAGCAGCACTCCGTCTCTTTAAGCTGTCAACCCTTACACCTATCTCGATGCGAATGCTTATCGGTTTACTCTCAAGCCTATTTTCGGACGCAGTTGGAAGTATCATAATTTTTCCATAAGTCTTCAACTGCCTTATGGCATGAGCTGCCGAGCCCTTTGATACTTTGTCACTATAACCTGCGAAAATTTAGAACCGGCTGACATAGATAGGTGCTATGCAAACATTTTCAGTTTGTTTTATCTCTAGAGCATCAGCTTATTATAAAAAAAAGAAACAAGGCATCATATTCTACGGAATTGAAGTGACTTTTGTTTTTTCAAGAGAAGAAGAACTAAGTAGTTAACTCTGCTTATTTCTCAGGGCGAAAAGTAAGTCGCTTTAACCGTACTTGTCTTTATAAAGCCCATCTGCAGGAACTAGAGTTCATTGTGTTGTTTTGCAGGATGGTGCAATAGGCAACAAATGTCCAAAATCGTAACAGAATTGTTGTGACTGTAAGGTTGTAACCAATTCTTTAAGTCGAAGTCTTGGTAAGTTTAATTAGTTCTTAGTGATACGACGATTCCAACTGGTATCTCAAAGTCAACAAAAGGTCGTGTTCATTCCATTTAGAAAATTAGAAGAAAAACCAAACCATTTGCTTATAATCACTGCACATATTTTATATATCTCCCAAATCCCACATCACCGGACTCATGTGTTACACTCACAAGCCAAATCAAATCACAATCCATCAACAGCATCCCCAAGTACCTACTACTTTCCACACTACTGAAATCGGTGACATTAACTAATTATTGTTGAATGAACAGAACACTACTATGTCCTAGACAAGGACTCACCTTTGGCTTTAGAATTTCCTCCATTGGTGCGTTATTAATAACTTCTATGCTCCATCGGTCCAACATCACAATATTCGATCGACTTATCTTGTCCATTAGCTTTGGGATATTCTCACCCTCATAACCACCGCCCCAGCGTAGACATCTTGCTAAATCGTTTCCTGTTCCCAGTGGTATCACACCGATTGCTGGTTGTGATTGCAGTTGTATCGAATCTGTAACAATACGACAAATAACAGAAAAAATATTTACGTCAAACAAAAACAATCCAATTACAGAATAAAAAAATAATATAGCAAAAAAAGGAAACAAGAAATATAGTAGACCGTACCCATGGCTTCCAGGACCCAACCGACAGTTCCGTCACCACCACAGCAAATGACTTTGAAATTTGGTAAATCCTTGAACAATGTAAGTCCTTTTTGATGTTCCATGAAATGATATACGCACACACAAGGTTAACGACCAAAAAAGAAGAAACCAAACAAAGTTAGTAGAGTCTATGACAGGCGAGAGAAAAGTAAATAAAACAAACAATGGTCTTTTACAGTATGTTTGACAAGTTCACAGCGAATTTTATTTCTTGCTATTTTAGTTCAATTATGATGATTTTGTTTAGTTATAGATATATCTTATAGGTTTATTAAAATTGTTATGACACTTCATTGCTTATCGGAATGATGACCTTTGTTGAACACGGTAGCATCAACCGGTTTGCTCGGAATGAAGTTCTTTATTTGTAACTTTTGCATCTCCACCGTTTTCACATATGTATTTAATCTTGTCCTCCAAACTGCCATGCTTATATAAAAATCGCTTTCTACTAGGTGGGGTGAAAAGTAACCTCCTTGGGAATGAAAAGCAATTTTTTTTTAAATGTTTTTTTATTTTATTCAATATACGAGTAGTCCCCTTTCAGCTTGATACACTTATTCCAGCGATTTTCCAACTTCTTGATACCGTCCGAAAAGTAATTTTCCGGAAGGTCTGCAAAATACTTCTCCGTGGCGTCGATGATTTCCTCGCGTGAGCTGAATTTTTTATTGATGAGCCGTCTTTTGAAGTTTGGGAAGAGATAATAGTCCGAGGGAGCCAAATCGGGAGAATACGGTGGATGCGACAGCAATTGGAGCCGTAAGTCATTGATTTTAGCACTCATTCTGTTCTCTGGTGTGTAATAGTTGATCCAGGTTTCATCAACAGTTGCCAATCGACGCCAAAAGTCCGCCCGATTCCGCATCAGCAAGTCCAAACACTCTTTCGAAGTGCCCTCGCGTTTGTGTTTTGGTCAGGAGTGAGCATGCGCGACACTCAGCGGCAGGATAACTTTTTCATATGCAGAATATTGCCCAAAATATAGCGTGTACGCTAAGTACTAATCTTTTTGGTATCTGCTAGTTCCAGCACCTTCACTTTCCTATCAGCCAACACCATTTCATGTATTTTTTTGACATTGTCCTCTGTAACCGTATCGGAGGACCTGCCGCTATGGACTTGATCGGTAGTGGAGTTGCGGCCACCGTGAAACTCTCGAAACCAATATTTGACGGTGTAATCTGACGGAGTATTAGCCCCATAATATTTATCCAACTTTTCTTTTGTTTCCTTCGCCGATTTGCCTCTCAAAAAATAATGTTTTATGAGAGAACGAAAATTGTTTTTGTCCAAACTCAACATGTTGCCAAACGCGTCAAAAAATCAGCTGGTAAAATAAAACTATAGACAGTATCGCACTGAAATTTGGCATGTCTGCCTAAATATGAATGGACTTCAAGGTACCGTAACCTGTTTCGCAGTAGCAGCTCATTCTGGCAGTCAAGGAGGTTAATTTTCATCCCACCTAGTACTTCAAAGATAAGCTCCGTATTCAACTTAGAGATTGCTCGTAATGACTCCGAACGATGGGAAAGTGAAAGGTTTTTACATAGGAGATTTTACTTTCCCAGATTTGTTATTGCCCGTTGAAAAGGTGGTTTTAAGCTCAGTATTTCTTGTAAAATAATAAATCAGCGTACAACTGGGAGAAACTAGGTTTAAGAAAATCTACAAGAATGAAAGGTAAGGTAGGTTTTGAGACAGCTGCATCGTAGAGGCAAATTTTCACTCCTTGAGTACTGACAAATGATGAGTATGCATTCTTTTAATCATGTTTTACAGAGGATTTGGATTACGCTCCTAACTGAATCCATAAGCACAGTTTTAAATAGCTCACCAAATCCAGCAGTATAATTAATTTTTAAAATTAATTTTTTCATTCAAATCTTTTCTATTAGCATTCTACTGTTAAACACTCTGCAGAAGCTAGCCAGGCTTTCCGCATCGACTGTGATTTTTACTGCGCGTTTTTATTTTTGGAGTCTAGTTACTTTCTTATCCTGGATATTATTTTTTGGTGTTTCATACAAGTTTTGCAGCATAAATCGTTGGCCCCAAACCATGCGCTTTTTTAGCTCAGTGTTTGCTTTTCGAAGTAATTTATGTCCATCTTGCTAATTTGACTGTATTGTTACTTACAGCGCTGGTTAACAACAGTTGACGTAGTGATAGTCAGAATATCATAAAGATGTCTTTAATGAATGATAAAAATTTTCCACAGCGGGAACAATTTTTTGTCCTTCTTACATTACTCATTCAATGTATACGATGGAGGACCATCTGTTGGTTTATTTTTAACAAGGTTATGAAGAAATACTGTTCAATTTTTGCCAATGACTGCTTTTGAAACGAGTAAACCTTTAGACTAATTATGGAATACTTTTTCATTAAAATGCCTGCCTAGGCTGGTTTGGCAGTAGACCATCCTGTCAACCCAAGTTTTTGAAAATATTTTCGTGGTTTCGACCCCTATTTTCACGTATAGTTTGACAAAAATGTTCTTGAGTGTTTAAATGGTTTTCGGATTGTTCACATAGCATCTATCTTGAATGACACTTCACCAAAAAGTCCAACGCAGCGGCGACAAACGTAACTGCGTGGCGGTCAAGGAACATCACCAAGACTGTTGAACTTCGCGTACACGAGTGGCATTCTGGAGGGCTCAAGTAGCAAGTAGCCCCATCTTCCTGGAACCGTAGCTCGCCGAAGTCCAAATTCTTCATTTCAAGCCAAAAAAAAAAAAATCGGTGATCGTTAGCGCTCTCCACTGACTGTAACGTCCCTTCCATTGTTGTCTTGGTAGAAAAAAGGGTAAATAATACCACCACTCCAAAAATCACACTAAACACTAAAAGCATTCGCTTCTCTATGACAGATTTTGGAGTCCTAAACACGACAATTATGCTTCCTTACGTAGCCGCCCAGATGGAAGTGCGTTTTATCTGGGAAAGTTGACTTTTTGAGCAAAACTGTCTTTGATTTCGAGCTGCTCTAAACCAGTCTCTCGAAATAACTCCACAAACGTTCGTACACCAGCTGCAATTGGTGTATTATTTCGATAGAAATTCATTTTCAAAATTCGCACTGTTTCGGCAAACTTTTCAATATTAACCAACGTTGTTCAAGCGTAAATCGAAACATTTCGTGACGCGAACTTACAAAACTGAGTTTCTGTAAATTTTTTTGGGCGCATAAGAGCTGTCATAATAACATGATTCAATAAGAAACCCACAGATGGGGAACTTTTTGTTTGTGTGTTTAATGAAACAATGCTCAGTCTGAACCCGATTTGTTGCTTAATCAGAAAGTAAACATGCCCAGCTGTTTGCTGCATATATTCCAATAATGCCTCAAGGTATGTACAAAATTTAAAATACGCACTAGATACGATTTCATTGCATAAACGAGTGCATATATATAACTCAAAAATTCTTGTCTACGGGTTCATTTGAAGACAAATTCAGATCTTATAAAAACAAGAACGGTGTAAGAAATAAAATCGATTCAGGCTTTATTCTAAGGCTACGTTCATGTTATTATGTGTGGAATAGCACATCATACAAATGGCCGCCTCAGCTTCGATGGTATTTCTTTAAGCGTTCAGTCCAATTTTTGATAGCTCGGTCCAATATGTGGGGTGTTTTTCCACCAATAGCGTGTCGAATGTTGGCCTCGAGCTCGCCCAAAGTAGTTGGCTTCATAGCGTAGACTAAGCGATTGGCCAGGCCCCAGAGAAAATAACCCAGTGGTATCAAATCGCATGGTCGCGGCAGTCACTTGATGAACGCTCGTAGTGAGATACCAAATAGCTCCTTCACAACTTCCAGCGTTGCGTCGCTTTTATGGCATGTAACACCGTCTTGTTGGGATCACAACTCAGATATATCGATGTTGTTGAGCTCAGATCAGGAAAATCGGTTAACATCGCTCTATAGCTGGGACCAATGACGTTAAAGTTGTCTCCTTCCTCAATTCAATATAAATTGGATCCAATGACGTCGCTATGCCATAAACCGCCCCAAGCAGTCAATCTTTACGGATGCATTGATGCTTGGCCTAACACTTGTGGATTGTTTCGCTCCAATTTTGTTCACTGCAATTTAGCTTGTTGACATAGCCGCTGAGCCAAAAATGGGCCTCTTACGAGAAGATAATTTTTTCGCCAAAATCCGGATTTCCGGCCAACATTTCCAGCGCCCGATTAGCGAACTCACGGCGTTGTCTATATTTCGGGGACTTTGATATTAGCAGCTACGGCCTATTTTTTCTTCATTTCGCACCAATATTTATTTGGTTGGTGGCTTAAGCCCCAAAAGAGTGCACTCACGCTGAACCTTTTTTTTCATGAATTTGCGGGGAATTGCTGCTAGTCAAACTGTACCGAGCATATGGGCTAAAGACCACCTTTCAATAAATAAAACCGAGTGTTTACAAATAACTTCAAACAGCTTAATAATACATTCATTTCTGAGCTAAAAATATTACGTATACGTCCCCAATACCAATTTTTTCTTAAATAACTAAAAATGTTAAATTCTCATCCATGCTCTACTTGTCGAACATATTATACTGTAACCATAAACAAACTTAAATGAACATCACCGACAATAGATAGTATTTGTATCATACCTTCTTTCGGGCCACCTTTTGACAAGTCATATACCTGTCGTGGATTAAGCATATACTGGAACTTTCTCAAAATCCGATCGCCTTGTCGTCCTCCGCTTTTCGGATTGACAAACACTAAAAGCGGACAGCCCGGTTCTGATGGGGTGATTTGGAAGTGTGTTACCTGTGTTTGAGATGGCTTTTCAAAGTAAATAGATACATTTCCAAATAAAAAAATAAAAATAAAGAAAAACTGTTAGTCACCTTAACCACAGTTAGTTTTGCGTAGGCGATTAAATATTAGTTGAAAGGACAAAACAAGAATACGGAAACAACAAATATAAGGTGATACTCGTACATATACGTAAAAATAAACGAACGCAACTTGATACGAATTCGAATACAAATAGCATGCAAAGGTGGATTAAATTACCTTGAAGTTGGTTGACTGATTAACCGAGCGTTGCCTATCGAGTACGGCTGGACAGATAGCTGTAGGTGGGACAATTAGTTCGGCATACTCGCCCAGGGTACATTCCTTTTTCACGGACGATGCGCATCGGTTGTGTAACTGCAAAAAAGGATAAAAACAATATTATGTCAGCACTCCAGATACAGATGGGAGGAGTTGTAGCTAGTTTCATGATACTCGTATCATGTGCCGAGTAACTACATGTTTAAGTTTGGAAGTAATGTAAATATATTTGCGGCAAGTATCGGGTACATGTCGGCTGTGCGTATGTTAATTAGATTCATTTTCTGCTATTTAATCGGGGGTATTAATTTAGATTAAAAGATTAGAATAGACCAGAACAGGACTGGGTCACAAGTAAAGTTACCATGAAAAAATGAAGGAAAAACGGCGTAGACTACGGGAGGTGGAAACATTAGGTCCGAGTGATAACTGCTCTGACTTTAAACAAAAACACTTGTATTTGTCGTGTATCTTCCAGTTCATTTAAGGATGTTGTTTTTTATGGGTTTGCAGTTTTAAAGCATGAGCACGTGGTATATTTACTATACAGCAGTAAAATACGAATATTTTCAGACTGTCAAAGAAATCCTGCTGTGCATTCCTAAGGCCAGTTTAGGTTACGGTGCAATACTTACTAGTCAGACTGAGGAAACAGCAAATTAAAAGGCTTTTCAAAAGAATTTTCGGTCTTCAAATTTTGTGATGCCTTTAGTACAGAACACTATGCAACTACACTTTTTTGACTTCGAGGGGCAGTTCCAAAATGTTAATATTTCCTCGATCATCACAGCAAAGTTATAAGTGGAATTTTTGTTAAAATGGCGAAGGAACAATTACTCCTTCCTGATTCTCTCTGATTTCTGGAACCTGATCTTGATCGAGTTATTTATAAAGTAAGAAGTAGTGACTGTCAGGAAGTGTTCTTTACCCAGGTTTCTGCTCATGTTTTTTCTACACATGACCTCACCAGTCCTAAACTATCGGTTTGTACATTCAGGGACTTTAAAAATCTAAATTTGGAGCAACTTAAACATGCCTTGTTTGGCATGGCGTATTTTTTTAAACATCGGTCGATACACAAGTTGAATTTCTCCATTACGTAGTTTTACAGCTCTGTCAAAAATACTAACATCAAGTGGTTTACCTCTGAAACGCCAAACGTCGCTATGAGGCTAAGCACTTCGATCATAAACTTCCAACCAAAACACTTTGAACAAACTTACGAGAATTATGTGTAGGAAGCAACTTATAGTCCATGGTAGACCAGGTCGATCCTAACGACACACACTGGCTCATTTGAATTTGGCAGAGTGGAACAAATCGACGTTGACGACGACAAAAGAAAAGCAGCAGGTAACTCGCCAATTAAATGTAGACCTTTCGCTATACTTCCATATTTGTCAAAAATATTTGAAAAAGCTATACACCATAAAATATCAAGTTTTCTTCATCAAGAACAAGTTCTTTGCGTCTACCAGTCTGGTTTTCGGAAACACCACAGCTGCACATCAGCTCTTCTAAAAGTATCCGATGATATGAGAGTTGCAATAGACAAAAAACAAATCAGCCTTTGACACCGTTGATCATGAGCTACTGGATAAACTTCTATAATTTCTCTACATCAGCCGCTAATCTCATAGGGTTCTATCTGGTTAAAAGAAAACAAGCAGTTCATGTAAGCAATCCTGTGTCAGATTATATTGCAATTTCAGTAGGTGTTCCATAAGCATCAATTTTAGGTCCCCTACTTTTCGCAATTTATATTAACGATCTTCCCAAAAGTTCAACTTTTCACATGTTTGCCGACGATATCCAGCTCTATTTAAGCTTTGAGAATGATCTTATTGATCATGCTACCTTGAAATTTAATGCTTGAATGGCCTAAAATGTATTGCTGACGAAGTTCCTTGAGTCTACCTTGGTAATGAGCCTATCGAATTTGTAAACAAAACCAAAGATCTTTGTATTTGGTTCAATACAAAATTAACCTGGGACGTCCACGTTTGCTCAGTCGTGGGAAAAATATACGGATGTCTTAGAAATCTCTCCCAATCTCAAAGCTTCACACAAGTAAATACGAAGCTCATGTTGGTTAAGGCCTAAATCGTTTTGCTCATGTATCGGCTTATGCAAAAAATATTCTTAGTTGCACACTTGACCGATATTTTGACTACTGCACAATCAAATATTTACACAGGATTATAATCAACCAACAGCCCCAATACTTATATGATAAACTTATGTTTTCGCATTCAAGTAGATCTTTAAGTTTAATTGTACCTCGTGTTGCTTATCAAGTTACCGAATGACAGTTTTTCGTTCACGCCATTCGCCTTTGGAATTCACTACCCCTTAATATAAGCCGACTCTATAATACAAAGAGCTTTAGTAAAACTCTTTTTCGACATATAGCACACAACTGCCAAGAATACTGAATATAAATTTCATACCATACAATACTATATATAAAATATTTAATTTAATTGTTCAAGAAATTGGATGGCAACGATTAGTATAAGGCCTCGTAGAAGTAGCATCTTCCGACAGGTGCTGGTTCCTTAAATGACGAGAATGAGCCTCTGCAGCCGAACATCTTGCAGCTCTGCTAATAAGTCCTACTTCACGTCTCCCCGTGGCGCCATCTGGGAATCTCACTAGAGGTTGCGAAGTGAAGGGGGCAAATGACGAGTTTCCTGCGCCATTAACCAGGATTAGTGTCGGAAAAACAAAAAAAAGACCTTATCCGGGCTACTCCGACATATTTGGAGCTCAGGCCGGAAAGGATTTCCAGGACTTAGTCAGGGTCTTGGAAAAGAGATGGTGGCGGACGAGCCCTATAAGGGCCAACGGCAGCGCTCACATCCCGGAACGGGTTACTGGCTTCGGTGTAACCGACCCCTCGTCCTAGGGGCACTCAAAGTGGAACTGGTCCTCCAGGTTGGGGGTTGTGCCGCCGGGGTAACTGCCCGGCCATTTAAAAAAGATTAAGTTACGAAGCATCAACAAGCCTCGGATATGGACGGATCTACTGTTGACAACCCATGCAAACGATTTAAGGACAATGAGCTTCGGATATGCACGTGGAATGTTAGATCCCTTAATAGACCACGTGCAGCCGAGCAACTAGCGGAGGCCCTAGACTGCTGCAAAGCAGACATAACTGCTATCCAAGAAATGCGATGGGATGGGCCGGACAAAAAGAAGATGAAAAACTGCGGCATCTACTACGGCAATTGCTATCGACGGCAAAAGCAGCGCTTATTTGGATGCGGATTTGTTGTCGGAGGCAGACTAAGACGAGAAGTCCTCAGCTTCCGGCATATGAGCGAGCGCCTCGTAGCAATCCGCATCAAGGCTAAATTCGCCAACATAAGCCTCATATGCGCGCATGCCCCCACAGAGGAGAAAGATGAAGACACCAAGGATGCCTTCTACGAGCTCCTCAACAAGACCTACGAGCAATGCCCTAGCTATGACATTAAAATTGTCCTCGGTGATTTTAATGCAAAGCTAGGAAGAGAAGGTATCTTTGGTGGAACAATCGGAATATATAGCCTGCACAACACCACCTCCGATAACGGATTCAGGCTAATCGACTTTGCGGCGGGGCGAAACATTGTCGTGGCTAGCACGCGGTTCCCACATCTCGACATACACAAGGGGACTTGGAAAACTTCTGATCAATCAACCGTCAGCCGGATTGACCACATTGCGATCGACGCAAGACACTCCTCCAGCATTATGGATGTCCGTACGCTCCGAGGAGCCAACTTCGAATCGGACCATTACCTTGTTGTAGCCAAGATACGGTTGCGGATATCCCAAACTACGCCAAGACAAACTAATGCTGTGAGAAAATTCGACGTGAGACGGCTACAATCGCAAGGGATCGCCAAGTCCTTTTCCGATCGAGTGTCTCTTAATCTCTTAAGAGGTCCAATGCCGCCAGCATCAAGCATCGAAGACCATTGGAAACACTGCCAAAACGCCATCAGAGATGGCGCTTCTGATGTGCTGGATTTCACTCGTCCACCACAACGAAACCCCTGGTTCGATGATGAATGCCGGGAGGCGGCGCTGCTTAGAAAGACCAGAGCTGCTCATGAGCTCTATGAGCGGAAGAGGAGAGACGAGCACCGGCTTCTCAGGAGGAAGAAGAAAGAGCATGAGAAGCGCGCGATCGAGGAAATTGAGAGATGCTACTCCACGAATGAGGTTCGGAAGTTTTACCAAAATGTAAAAATAACATGCCGCGGAAACAAACCCCTAACCGAAGCCTGTAGAGATGAACAAGGGAACATCGTAGTGGAATCGCAGTCGATGCTGAGGATTTGGAAAGATCATTTCTGCAGACTGTATAACGGCGATGACGGACCAAATACCGATGTCAGGCAGAATCAACCTTTCGAACCGGACGATGATGACCAACAATTCCGTCCACCCGACCTGGATGAAGTGAAGATAGCCATATCGAAGCTTAAGTCCAACAAAGCTGCTGGAGCGGATGGCCTGACTGCCGAGCTCTTCAAAGCGGCAGGCGATGACTTGGTAAGGAGCATACACCAACTCATCTGTAAAATATGGTCGGACGAAAGTATGCCCGATGAATGGAACCTCAGCATTGTTTGTCCAATTCTCACGAAAGGAGACCCTCTGAACTGCGCCAACTACAGAGGCATCAGTCTCCTTAACATCGCATATAAGATCTTATCCGTCGTATTGTGTGAACACCTGAAGCCGTTCATCAACAACCTGATAGGTCCATATCAGTGTGGCTTCAGGCCAGGGAAGTCCACCATCGACCAAATGTTCATACTACGGCAGATCTTGGGGAAGACCCATGAGCTTCAGATCGATACCCACCACATATTCATCGATTTTAAGGCCGCGTATGACAGCATCTATAGAGACGAGTTATACAGAGCAATGTCTAGTTTTGGCGTCCCTGCCAAACTCGTCCGTCTGTGCAGGATGACGATGGAGAATGCACGCTGCTCCATCAAGGTCGGTAAAGATCTCGCCGAGACCTTTGATGTCCAGAAAGGATTTAGAAAGGGCGATGCGCTGTCGTGCAATTTTTTCAACATCGTACTTGAAAGAATAGTGCAAAACTTACGAGCAAACACAAGAGGCACTATCTTTCAAAAGTCCGTCCAACTACTCGCATACGCCGACGATATTGACATAATCGGGAGAAAGCAGCGTGATGTCAGTGGCGCTTTCGCGAGTATTGAGACGGAAGCGGCGAAAATGGGTTTAGCGGTCAATGAGGGCAAGACCAAGTATATGCTGTCAAGCAAAAAGGACAACCAACACCGACGTCTCGGACAGAACGTCACCCTCGACAGATATAACTTTGAGGTAGTTAAGGACTTTGTCTACCTAGGCTCCGCTATAAATACAGACAACGACACCAGCGCTGAGATCAAGCGAAGAATAACTCTTGCCAACCGCTGTTTCTTTGGGTTAAGAAGGCAATTGAGTAGCAAAGCCCTCTCTCGGACAACAAAAGTCACCTTTTATAAGACTTTAATAATCCCGGTCTTGCTCTATGGCGCAGAGGCATGGACATTATCAAAAATGGATGAGGGTGTTCTTGGTTGCTTCGAGAGAAAAATTCTTCGGGCGATCTTCGGTCCCGTCTGCATTGACGGTGAGTGGAGAAGGAGATACAACGACGAACTGTATGGACTGTACAGCGACATGGACCTAGCCAGAAGAGTGAAGATCCAAAGACTGAGATGGCTGGGCCATGTAGAGCGCTTGGACACCAATGCTCTGGTCCGAAAAGTCTTCGAATCCGCCCCCGAGGGACAGCGCAGTAGAGGAAGGCCAAGACTCAGGTGGCGCACGCAAGTGGAAGAGGACCTCAGCCAACTTAGCGTGCGAAACTGGAGACAGCTAGCCAGGGATCGAGCTAGCTGGAGAAGCTTGTTGACTGAGGCCCAGGTCCATCCCGGACTGTAGCGCCACCTAAAGTAAGTAAGTTCAAGAAAGTTTCAAAAAATTGTTTTGTACTCAAATTTATTTCAATCAGATGTTCTCTCATAAAACATTATTTTTTTCCTTCGCCGTTCTGAAAAAAAAGTTGGATAAATATTATGGGGCTAATGCTCTGTCGGATTACATCGTCTAATATTGGTTTCGAGAGTTTGGTGGTGGCCGCAACTCCACTACCGATCAAGTCCGCAGCGGCAGGCCCTCTGATGCAGTTACAGAGGACAATGTCAAAAAAATACATGAAATGGTGTTGGCTGACAGGAAAGTGAAGGTGCTGGAACTAGCAGATACCAAAAAGATTAGTACTTAGCGTACACGCTATATTTTGGGCAATATTCTGCATATGAAAATGTTATCCTGCCGCTGGGTGCCGCGCATGCTCACTCTTGACCAAAAATACGAACGCGAGAGCACTTCGAAAGAGTGTTTGAACTTGCTGATGCGGAATCGGGCGGACTTTTGGCATCGATTGGTAGCTGTAGATGAAACCTGGATCCACTATAACACACCAGAGAACAGAATGAGTGTCCGGTAATGGACTGAAGCCGGCACGAGTGCTCCGAAGCGGGCGAGGGAGGCTCAATGTGTCGGAGAGGTTATGGCGTCGGTTTTCTGGGATTGTCATGGCATACTCTTCGTGGCTTACCTCGAAAAAGGAAAAACCATCAACAGCGAGTATTACTGTGCATTATTGGAGCGATTGAAGGCCGAAATCGCTGCAAAACGGCCTCACATGAAGCGAAAAAAATTTTGTTTTTGCAAGACAATGCGCCGGCGCATAAGAGCATCGCAATCACGACTAAAATCCTTGATTTACAGCTCCAATTGCTGTCGCATCCATCGTATTCGTCCGATTTGGCTCCCTCGGACTATTATCTCTTCCCATACCTCAAAAGATGGCTCATCAATAAAAAATTCAGCTCACGCGAGGAAATCATCGACGCCACGGAGGAGTATTTTGCAGACCTTCCGGAAAATTACTTTTCGGATGGGATCAAGAAGTTGGAAAATCGCTGGAATAAGTGTATCAAGCTATATTGAATAAAACCTGAATAAAATAAAAAAATATTTAAAAAAATTTTTTTTTTCATTCCAAAGGAGGTTACTTTTCACCCCACCTATTAGTTTAATCTTAAATCATTTATTAATTGTATTTCATTTATAACTTAAAGATTTTAATGGTCTACTATATGGTAAATGTAGTGATTATACTGCAATAAAAACACTGAAATACTGAAATAGTGTGTGGTGTTATAGCTTACGAAAACAATTCCATTCTTTAAAATGCTGTTATAGGTATGCTTTCACAAGAAGAATCTACAAGGTACTATGCATAATTTCACCCAGCCTAGAGAGCATCTTTCTAAAAATTCAAAAAGTGGCGTATCAAGGCCTCCTTTAGAGACGGAAAACTGAATTTAGAGGGAAATTCCTCACAAAAAAACTATTAGAAAATGCTTTTGTTACTCTCGGGATATCCAAGAAGGCTTAAGGTTAGGTTTGCATGCACATTAGCGCAAAGCATTAGGCTGGACACTCGCAGGGAACGCGCCTTGTTGTTGTTTTTACTCTTACAGCGAGCGTTGAAGGATGTTGTATTACGCAAAAAAAGCATAGTTGAACTGTGAGGCAGCAATAAGAAGACTGCAGTATTTTCTACTGTGCTAAAGTTGTTGACCGATTGGAGACTAGGAGAACTTGAAATTGAAGAGACCTTCGAAATTCCAAGCAATTTAATGCAATAAATTGTTTTAAGCAAATATGTGGAAAATCGACTAAATGCCTTTGTTGGCTCAGATTTCTAAGCACAGTGAAAGTCGATTTCATACTGTCGTAGCGACAAGATTTCTGGTGTCATTGCATGTCCATAAGTTACAGAGTCAAAAGGTTGTTAGGTTGTGAAATCATTAAAAAGTTATCGCATGAGATGAGCAGGAGCGGAACCAGTCGGAAACAAAGCCTGCCGGGAGACTTTTGCAAGGTAAGCAGTGATACATGCATGTCCAAAGCATGTCCAATTGCACAGCGAAAGCAAATAACATAATTGGTCCTATCATAGTCATCATCATAGTAGATCCAAAGAGCCCTTTTTAGTGACAAGTCCAATATCTTGCCAAATGCTCCTTTACACTGCCAGAAAGTCGACAGGCTCTTGAAAGTTTCGATGCAACGTGTTTAGTTTTAGTTTACTATCTAAGATAATACGCAAAAACTTGACTTTGTTGAAAAAACGTAGCGTGATAGCTTTCAGAACTAGATGAGTCGGAACAGTCACCCCCAGTTATACTTATTACATTGATGAGAAAGTTCCCGGAATAATCGTTTGGCGCTCCCATTGCTCCGATTTTGTTTGTTTTGTTTGTTTTTGTTAAGTTGGTACATCTGTTGTTGATATTGCCTCTAAATCTTACCGTCATAGCTTGACATTTGCAAAAGTTACATAGCCAAGAGTACATCTATCTCTATGTGTGTTGGCGATTTTTCGATTACTTCCTCTCGGCTGCTGAAACGCGTTCCCCGTAATGGTTTTTTAACTCGATTGAACAGAAAGAAGTCACAGAGAGCCAAATTAGGTGAATTCGGTGGCTGTTGGATGTTATTTGTTGCATTTTTCGTCAAAAAATTACGAATAATGAAAAACACTGTGCGACGGTGCTTTATCATGGTGCAAAATCCATGAGTTTTCTGCCCACAATTCTGGTCTCTTTCAGCGAATTGGTTCACGCAAACGTCTCATAACGCCCAAATAATACTCTTTGTTTACTGCTGTTTGTTACTGAGCAATATTTCTTTTACTTCATCAATGTTTTCGTCGGTTTTCGATGT
The DNA here is from genome assembly GCA_928272305.1 of Volucella inflata. Lineage (NCBI taxonomy): Eukaryota > Metazoa > Arthropoda > Insecta > Diptera > Syrphidae > Volucella > Volucella inflata. The sequence goes on along the minus strand of OV743717.1, from coordinate 76,173,839 downwards.
CGATAGTTTGCCACTGCGTTCATCATCTTCGATTGACTCACGACCACTCTTGAACCCACTTCCGCCACTGGTAAACGACCGTTTTGCTTTAGAGAACAATGGGAGCGCCACACGGTTATTCCGGGAACATTCTGATCAAGGCTAATGCCAGGCGATATTCAAACCTTCTTGAAAACTAAACAATTTTGAAATTGGTGCCAGATGATTTGACGACCAGCTCCACCACAACTGATACAATCCCAGACTGATTGTGTTACCAAAAAAGATTTCATCTAAAGCAGAAATATTTTTGTCTTAAAAAAATGATGTAGCAACCCACAGCAAGATAGAATATATTTAGAATATATATTTAAAATGAACACTGTAGAGACGACAAAGAATATGAGAAAATAAAAAGTTTTTTCGCTGGAAATTATAGCTACAAACTGTGGTAATGGAAAATTGGCTTTCAAACAATTTCCTGTAATTTTTTTTTAAATATTCATTTCCTGTAATTATGGTTTCTGACTAGGAATCAACTAATTGTATTATAGTTACTGATGGCAATTCTTTTATCATAAATTCAAGGAAGACCGAACAGAAAAAATCGAAACCCGAAACTGGTTGAAATTGAATTGTGGCTTGAATTTAATTATGTTCTTTCGAAATGACATTTCAATTTAATCAGACAAATAATTGGGTTTGCATTTTTTTTTCGTATGGTTGCGTAATTTTGAATTAGCCAGTGGTAAAGGTTAAAAAAGAAATTATCAAGTTGTTGGCTTGGAAATGAAATTAGTCAAAAAGGCATGACTACATAAGCTGCATTGTAGCCTTTCAACAGCTTTATTTATTTTTTTTCACAATTATTTGACAGCAATTTAATTACGCAATTTAACCAGCATAATTCAAGTATAGTATACATACATACTTTAGTGATGAAATTTATGTCAAAAATATAAGGGAAATGTTTGTTAAATTTTTCCTCATTTGGTCAAAGCGACGGCAATAGAATAGGAAATATCGAAAAAAATGTGAACCTGTGTCTGAACCAATATGATCCTCCTCACAGCTCTGCTGTTAGCTAGCCCTCTTTCCAATTTTGCATGACAAATCGATTAAGGGTCCTGTGCATGTGAGCTGAAATTTTCCGCTGCTGCGGATAGTGTCAGGATAGTGACCATCCGCTCTACATGTCCTAGACATCCAAAACATGATATTTGTTTTTTTATTCAGTTAAATCTGTACTGACACTCCTTTCGTGAAACGCCAACGACTCCTGGCAGAGTTACTCGTATTATAAAAATAAGTGTTCTGGGAAAGTTACATTTCGCTAGATTCTTTTGTTAAACTTTGCTCATAACACTTTTCACAGATTTTTGACCGTTAGGCAGCACTATCCACCCGAAATAGCAAAAATTAAATATTATAGTAAGCTTGTAGATGTAATTACATCTGGCTAAGCGTTTGAGGTTTCTTTTATATTGCCACAAAATAGGATTAAAAGTTTCTTACACTTGTTTTTGTTAAAAACATGACTATCCGGGCTTTCCCGACATATTTGGAGCTCAGACCGGTAAGGATTTCCGAGAATAGGTCGTGTTCTTGCAAAAGAGATGGTGGCGAAAGGGCCCTTATGGACTTACGGCAGCATTACATCCCAGAACGGGTTACTGACTTTTGGTCAAACCGACCCCTCGTCCTTGGGGTACCAAAAAATAGAACTGGCTCTACAGGTTGGGGGTTGTACCGGCGGGATAACTGCCCGGCCATAGAAAATTTATAACAGTTACTAAGCAACAACAAGCCTCGGATACGGACGGATCTACTGTTGACAACCCATCCAAACGATTTAAGGACAACGAACTTCGGATATGCACGTGGAATATTAGGTCTCCAAGAAATGTGATGGAATGGGCCAAACAAAAAGAGTACGAAAAACTGCGACAATTGCGATTCGGCATGTGAACGAGCGCTTCACATCAAGGCTAAATTTGCCAACATTAGACTTATATGCGCGCATGCCCCAACAGAGGAAAAATGTGATGACAGCAAAGACGCCATCAGAGATGCCGCTTCCGATGTGCTGGGTTTCACTCGTCCACCACAACGAAACCCCTGACGATGACGAATGCCGGCAAGCACATGCAGCTAAGCAAGATGCATACAAAGCGTCGCTACACAGGAGGACTAGAGCTACTCACGAGCTCTACGAGCAGAAGGGGAGAGACAAACACCGGCTTCTCAGGAGGAAGAAGACAGAGCATGAGGTGCCCGCGGTCGAGGAAATTGAGAAATGCTACTCCAGGAATGAGATTCGGAAGTCTTACCAAAAGGTGAAAAAAACATGCCACGAAGACAAGCCCCGAACCGAAGCCCGTAAAGACGAACAAGAAACATCCAATGAATGGAACCTTAGCATTGTTTGCCCGATCCTCAAGAAAGGAGACCCTCTGAACTGCGCCAACTACAGAGGCATCAGTCTCCTTAACATCACATACAAGATCTTATCTGCTTTGCCGTGTAAACGCTTGAAGCCCTTCGTCAAAAACCTTATAGGTCAGTGTGGCTTCAGGCCAGGGCAGTCCATCATCGACCAAATATTCACAGTACGGCAGATCTTGGAGAAAACTCATCAGCTTCATACAGCGACCCTAGCGCTGAGATCAAACGAAGAATATCTCTTTTCAGTCGCTTCTTCTTTGGGCTAAGAAGGCAATTATCTTGGCTAGCGACACCGACCTAGCCAGAAGAGTGAAGATCCAACGAATAAGATAGCTGGGTCATGTAAAGCGGATGAACACCAGTGCTCCGGTTCGAAAAGTATTCAAATCTGCCCTCGAAGGGACATTGCAGTAGAGGAAGATCAAGACTCAGGTGGCGCACGCTAAGTTGACTGGAGGCAGCTAGCAACATATCGAATTAGCTGGAGACACTTGTTGATTGAGGCTTAGGTCCACCCCGGACTGTATCGCCACCTCCGGAGGGAGCGTAAAGTCTTGCTTCACGCTTGCGTGATATCTAGATGGCAATCTAGATGGGACGCTAGCGAAAATGGCAGGGTTACTTACAGCTTTCTTAGGGATGTGCTGACCATGCAGAGGTTTCCTGAACGGAGCTTTACCCTCAGCCTGGGCTTTTTGTTGACCGGGCATGGCTCCCTTAATGCATTTTTGCATAAAAGGGCGCTTAGCGGCTCGGCGAATTGCTCATGTGGAGCTTCCCACGAAGATTGGCTGCACGTTATTATTCGGACGTTAGGGACTTGCATGCTATGGGCGTCACCTTCAATGGTGAGACCTACGATGTCAGTGGAATTCTAACTGACACCGTATGGTTCGAAAGAGCCCGTAGCTTTGCAAGAGAAGTATTTCTTAGAAGACGCAGTAGAGAGCTAGCGGGTTGATTGTGAGTAGCTAGAAGAAATTGAGGTACTAAAGGCCGCCAGTCCTGGGCAGTGAGGTGCCCAACTGGAAGTGACCGCAAGGTTGCGAAGCTCGACCGGAAGCTATATTCTGGTACCACGGGAAGTCAGGGGCCCCTGGAACTATTGTTCCTAGCCTGACCTAGGAGTTGGCCCCCTTGTGGGAGTATCGTGGTGGCTGTGGTTTGCACCCAAAGTCGCGGGGAGAGTAGAACAAATGGTGCTTGGACATCTCATGGTTGGGCATATGTCGTAGCCTGCTACGACATGTGCTCATCCGTTTGATTGTTACGGAATCATTGGTCTATTCGATGTGGAGTTGTACTGCAACCGGATGCCATGACCCACAGAATGGCTGAGGTATAAGATAGGCCTCGACCCTTCACCAAAGGGGAAGTTCGTGCCGTACACACGACTTCGAATCTGGTACTGGTGGTGGTACCTCTACCACCCGAAGGGCGCTGATCAACGCTTTGTTTTGATATCTCGTGCGAAGGTGCACCGAAGGCTTGAGCCTTCACGGCAGGTACCAACGTTAAACACATGTGACATCTGTATCGCCACCTAAAGTAAGTTAGTACATGTTATTCGAAAGAAATTAAATGATAATGATGATGATGTTATCTTCTCTTCTCAAATCGAGTTAGAAAAATGCCAGTAGTAACAGTCCTAACTACATAGAGGCCAGGTGCTGCAGAAATTATATGCAATAACTAGCCTCAGTAGCGGAGCTGAGGTAAATAAAGCCCCTATCCAGGTCCACTAACAACATTGACTACGAAGTCAACTCTTGCTAATCACTGCTCCTTGGGTTTATTTGCTAACTGAGGGGTAAGGCCCGACCGAGCAATAAAAAAAGTACAAGACTCGGATCATTCTGTTATATGGCGCAGAAGCTTATACACTGAAATGAAAATACTTTTGGGCGTTTTGAGAGAGAAAATAGTTGTTCGGATTATTTATGAATGGTTTTGACTTCAAATCAGACGGACAGAGGGATTTCACAGACAGATGGATTCCGTTTGCGCATGATAGAGACTTCGGCCAACCAGAACTGCTGTAGAACAGTAGTAGAAAGTCGTTGGTCCAATGTGATGCGATGTTTTATGCGTAAGCAATTCCACCCTCATTCTGAATTTATATGAGCCTACAACTTTGTTCTAGAAGGTGCCGTGAGATAAGGCCAAGCGAAATAAGGCCATATCTGAAAATATGGCATTATTTCACTTTGCATTGTTTTTAATTTTGCTTGCCCGGTATAAACTAGTTACCGCCCTATGAATTGCTTAGTGAAATCTAACTTATAAGCGCCTGCCTGACGGTTGCTGACATACCCTTAGTATGACATTTCTGTGGAGGGCGGCTCGCTTCGCTCGCTAAAAGGGTTTCACCGTTTTCTCCGCAGGGCTCACGCTCACGCGACTTTCAGAAAGCGAAATAAGGCTATATCTTTAGATGTTATCAGAACGGCCTTATTTCACATGGCCTCATTTCGCGGCACCGTTCTGGAAGACTATTTATGGAAAAAATACAAGCTTTAGGAAGTGGAAACATTGAAGTACAACAAAGATATTTAGTTAGATTTTCCGTAGGAGTAAGTAGTTCCATTCAAAAAAGTAATTTAGCTGAGTGCTGTATAAGTTCTTTACATGTTGGGCTTTCATTTTCCAGTTCTATTTCAGTTATTTGACTTTATTGCTTCTTGGAGTTCCTTTTTCCATGACTCAGAGGGAACTATTATTAACCAGTTAAGATCCACATATTCAGAAAGGAAACCCCACAATAAAATAAGAATCCCATATGGTCGCATCAAAGTTTTACGAGGGTGTGACAGATATATTTTTAAAAAAACACACTGCAACCCTATAAATTCCAAAAAAGAATATTTCTCGGAAGCCTCTCTATTTCGGTTGCATTAAGTCAATCTCTAAGAGTTAATCAAATTTATCAACCACCCCTCGGTAACCTTTTGAAAATAACATGTTGCCTGTGTTGTTTGTTTTGTGTTACAAGTTTGCAAACTGTCAAATTCTCAAAATGAAATCCAAATTTCTTTCTCACTTCAGAGGCAATTGGAAAAGGGTTAAAGAAGCAATAAAAACACTTAGCACAATCCTTTTGTTTCCACTCTCTGAAAGCCGAATGTCAATCGATTTCGCTTTAGATATAATACCCATGTCCTTCTCCATCTACATCCTTTGAGAAAAAAAGAAGAAAAAGGTAAAAAAAAACATTTCCCAACACTTTCTGCCAAAGATCAATTGAATTTAATGCGTTTTCGAGTACACTCTGTCTTGTGTGGAATGTCAAAAGAACAGTTATTAAATATATGTATGTTTGATATGGGGAAAAGGACATATGTGTACGATACATACCATCATATGACACCAACGACACGTCAGTCCTGTAATGCCATGATATGCTTTTATACGTTTTCTACATTTGGAACAACGCCCATAGCAGTTGCCTTCGACCCAGTGATGCAGGAGATCGCCTCCGCCCTTGGACTTCTTAGATTTAACATATGTTGTGATACAGGAAGCTGGAGCATGTTGTACACATCTCTCGTGTACTGTATATTTGCATACTGAAAGAACAACAACAAAATAAAACAGAAAATAAATAAATAAGAGGATAAACCGGGTACATGGATACGAATATGAGTAAACGGGTGTGATTCGGTGATTCGGGGCAAAAATGTCGCTTTCCGACAGTTTTTAGGTAAAACGAGATTCAAGAAGGGGTGGAGGTTTGTGTGGAATTTTCTAAATTAATAACCACCAACTCCGGAGTTCGAGAAAGAATTTTGTCTGCGCTTGAAATTTCGAAATTTTGGTTTCAAGGACACGAGTTCTACATGATGGATGTGGTTTCTAACAAATGAGTCCGACTAACTATGAGTACGAGGGTAAGTGGTGTGTAGATCTTGGCTCAAGTCACTCCTGTCTTAAGGATTTCAAGAGAAAAAGTATGACAATCAATAATAAATAATTGAGTCTCTTTCCAAAAATTATTATTTTGTCATGTTTTAAAGCAATAGTAGGGCCATTAAACGAGTAGAATACATATTTAGATAGATAAACAGATATACAGACAGATGAACAGAGTACACAAAGAAACGAGCTTACTTTAAATCCTTGGATGGTACCATAGTTCGGAATGGATCTGGGCTTGAACTGGAGTAGGCCTTTAGTAAGGTCAGAACTCCTCCAACTCCTCCTACTTGTATCCGCTGCTCAGAACGAGGTCTACTAGAAGTAGTGATATTTCTCTATGTGGGACGTGAAGACTTTTCGGGGCGGGACATTGCTATACATTCGCTTTAAATCTTAATGGTTCAATGGTTCATTAGTTCATGCAACTAGTGGACTTTTTTTCGAATCAGGTCAATAGCGCTGTATAGCTCGCAAGTTTTGCTCTTATACCTACTTTTCCAAGGAACAAAAATCACAAAGGATTTCTTCTCTCGCGTGCATGTTTCTGCGCCATAGAGCAGTACTGGTTACTGAAGGTCCTATAATGAGCCTTCATAAAAATTGTTGATGATGTTGTTACTTACTAAGTTTTAGACAAAAAAAATAGCTAATTACGTATTGAAATGGACAAATCTTCGTTTGATTTTGACGAGGTATCTTTATCTGAATTGATAACTAATTCGGGGTAGTCAAAATCAATAAGTACGATACTTCGAAGTTACAGCTGCATAATCTCCAAAGTCCATTTTGAACACTACGAGTATTTCGAGAATTAACTTGGCCAGGAAACCAGGAAATACACAGGACTTCTAGACAGTTATTCTTGAATTTTTTTGTTGATGGCCGACAATCTAAATTTTGGTTGTATGGCACCTTCTATTCTTTATGGTCTAAATCTTTCTGTAAAATCCGGTGAAGTGTTGTTTGTTGCTTTGCCTTATTTCCAACATAGACGTGGAATCGACAATCTTGGATTTTCAACCATACTTAGACCTACAAAGCAACATTTCCATTTGCTCCTGAGTGAAGCATACGATTTCAGTTCATCACATAACTAACTCGTATCAATAGTTCAAGTTTCTGATTTAAGTTAGAAGTTGCTGGCTGAGAGTAAATTTTACGTTGATCGAGAACCGAGAACTTTTTGAATTGTTTCAGCAAAATTTTGACCATTTTTGGATTTGGATGATTTCGGCACGTAAGGATCAATACCACTGGAAAGTTTTTAGTCTAGTGAAAATCAAGACCAACAAATACTATAGTGTCCACGAAGTAGGATAGTTGTTGGTCATTTGTTGGAAGCACAAGAAATTTCTTTATTCTAAAGCTTGTTTGTAATGGCATTCCAGTTGTCAGATCGTTGGATAAAACCAATATTTGCTCTACACTTCCTAGCAAGTTCCAAGCTTCCGGATTTTGATCGCGTCGAAAATTACATGGAACGAATCCACATTCCTACTCGCAAATAAGTAAGAGTGCTCAAAAATCTCAACATACATATCGGGTTTTGTCAAGTCCCTGGCAACTTTGAATTTAATTTTTGAACGCACTCTTTCACTAATCATCAAACTGTCACTGTCAATTTATTCAGTAAACTCAACATTTTCATCATGGAAGGTACACGAACGAGCAACGTTTGCAAACTATAAAAATTTTCTACCGAAAGTCGGAGTCGATGACTGCAACTTTAAGAGCGTTAATTCCAATTTTCGGTCGTAATTCTCGCCCTAGTAGACAGGCAATAACAAGTTTAGTGCAAAAATTTTAGTCTAGATATTCGTTGTGTGATGTTGCCGTGTCAGTGAGACAACGGGTTGGTCGAAGTGTCGAAAATATCGCTGCCGTTCAGGCGTCCGTAGCAAACGATCCAAATCAGTCAATTCCACGGCGTTCTCAAGAATTGGGCATCGCTCAGACAACATTATGGCGTATTTTGCGTAAGGATCTTGGTTTACACCCATACAAGATCAAGCTGACTCAAGAATTGAAGCCGATGGACCATTTGCAGCGACATACGTTCTCCGATTGGGTTCTGGAGAAGATGCGCCAAGATGGTGAATTTCATCGCAAAATCATCTTCAGTGACGAAGCTCATTTTTGGCTCAATGGGTTCGTCAATAAGCAAAATATGTGTTATTGGTCGGGTGAAAATCCACATGTGCTTCATGAATCACCATTTCATCCACAAAAAATAACTGTTTGGTGCGGTTTGCATGCCGGCGGCATGACTGGGCCATATTTTTTCGTCGACGATAACGATCGTCATGTTACTGTGAATGGTCACCATTATCGTGCCATGACCACCGATTATTTTTGGCCGAATTGGATAATATGGACTTGGACGACATGTGGTTTCAACAGGATGGTGCAACAAGCCACACAGCACACGTTACAATCGATTTATTGAAGAGTAAGTATGGTGAGCGTGTTATCTCAAGAAATGGGCCAGTCGATTGGCCGTCTCGTTCGTGCCGCTTGACTATTTTCTGTGGGGCTAAGTTAAGTCATTGGTTTATGCCAACAAGCTGACGACGTTGGAAGAGCTCAGAGCCAACATTGAACGCGAAATAGCGGCCGTTTCGGCCGAAATGTGTTGCCGAGTCGTTGAAAATTGGGTCCAATCGACCGCTGCAAACGTGCCCGCTGTGGCCATATGAAAGAAGTCGAGTTCCATTCATAAATGTTTGGATTGTACTTCAAGCCGAAAATAAAGTTTTTGAAATATCTCAAATGGTTTGCGTTCTATTTAAAAAAAAAAGTTGTCAAGTCCTTATAGGAAAACCCTTTAATTACGCTGGTCCATTCCTGCTTAAGTGCTGTTCTAACACGCTTGTAAAACCTCTGGTGAATCGTCTTTTTTCTCTTTATGTAGAATTCCTGATAAGCCATTATCTCATGAAATACAGGGTGGGCCAAAAGTATATTTACTGAAATATATTTTTGAATTATTTTTTTTCCAAACATAAGGCTTGGGAGATTTAATAATGGAATACTACGCGATGGCAGAGCGAACAAAAACTGTTCCAATGTTTATGAGAATACGGCAGGCCATTAATTTACGCACAATTGCAGCTGATCCTCAAACAGCGACACGACGACGTCCAACACAGTTGAGTATACGTATACCGCGTACCACAATTCGTAGAATTTTGAAGAAAATTCTTCACCAACAACAGCTAAATCCTGATGACCCACAAAATCATTTAGACCACTGCAGAGCTGTCCTAAATGTTGTCGGAATGACGAAGAATTTTTGGGAACTTTTATGATGACCGACGAGGCACAATTTCATCTAAACGGATTTGTGATTAAGCAAAATTGCAGATCTTGGGGCATACGGAATCCCAAAAATCTCCAGCAACGTACCTTACACTCACTTCGTGTTGCTATTTGGCGTGGCATAACCTCGTGTAAGATTTAGAGGTCATATTTCTTCGAAAATGATGCGGGTGCAAGCGTTACGATCAATGGATATGACTACAGAACAATGCTTCAGGAATGCCTCTTCCGCTCGTGCAAGTAGACAACAATGTCGAGCATATTTAGTTTTAGCAGGAGTGCAATCACTCAAACCACTCGTGGGACTATGAACTTGTTGCGAGAACAATTCTCAAACCAGATAATCTTAAAAATAGGCCGCGATCACCTGTCGGCTCTAGACGTTTTCTTATAAGGTTCCCTAGAGAAGAAGGTTTACATTTCCAAACGATAGACTATAGAGGACCTTAAATGAAACTTCTTCTTCCTAAAGTTCCTCTCCGCTCCGGAGGCTGGAAATCATCACATTTATTGTCCGTTTGTTTTTTACTCCTCTTAAAATTTCTACAGTTGAAAGGTTAAGCCATACCTGCATACTTGACAGCCACGTAAGTCTTTGTCTCCCAATGACTCTTCTCCTATCTATTTTTGCTTGTAGAATAAGTTGCATAAGTTCATATTTACTATTTCTTACGATGTGCCCGAGATATTTCAGTTTTATTTTCCTTATTATGTACATCCATCTTTTTTTCATCCCTATTCCTCGTAGTACTTCTTCGTTTATTATTCTGTCGATCCAGTAGATACGCATTCTACGGTATATCCACATTTCAAAAACCTCTATTTTTCTTATCGCTGCTCTGTGCAACGTCTATGTTTCAATTCCATATAAGGGTACCAACCAAATGTAACACTTAACTAACATTATCTTGAGAGGTACCGATGTACGTTGGTTGTAAATGTTTGAAGGTTGTAATGGCTAGGAAATAAAGAGCTCGGCAGGGCATTCCATGAGCGAGTTGTTCGGCCTAGGAAAGTATCACGATATTTCAGGGTGCATCCGAAAGTGCGAATGAGGGTGTACTGATGAGCATTCATAGCGAGACGGGTGTTACGGTTGGAGGTTTGAAGGGGCGGAATGCTACAGGCAATTTCAAAGGAGCACTGGTGGTGAAAACAGCGATAAAACAGGGTGAGACAGGAGACATTACGTCGGTGTTCGAGGGTGCCAATCGACTGTGTAATATTAGCATCACCTATTAGTATTATTGCACGGGTTAGAATCCTATATAGTAGGCGCAAAGAAGTCTTGGGAGCACCTGACCACATGTGAAAATTATACTCCAGTTTTGAGCGGATGAAAGCCTTATATATTGAAGCCAGATCAGAGGGGGTGAAATATTTCTTACGTCGCTTAAAGAAACCTAGACATTTCGCAGCATTTTTGGCGACTTCGAATATGTGGTCATTCCAACGTAAGTTTTCATTGACACACATACCGAGAATGGAAAGTTTTTCGGTTTCAACGATGCAAGTGCCATTCATGGATAATGGCTGGGTATTTGAATTTCGCTTAAGCGATAGCAAACAGCATTGTGTTTTGGAAGCATTAAATTCCACTCTGTTGATGATTCCTAATTTGTTATGCTGTTTATATCGGAATTTAATGAGCTTAACATACGCTGCCGCCCCCATTCTAATTAAAGTAGCAAAGGAGTAAATTTGATAAGAAGTAGCAGACAAGTGATCATTGATGAAAATTAAAAAGAGTGTCGGAGACAAAACGGAGCCCTGTGGCACACCAGCATTTATTTTGTGAATATCAAACTTGAAACCATCCAAGACAACTTGAATTGAACGTTCCGAAAGGTAATTTCTAATCCATTGAAGAAGAGAGTTGTCGATCCCAAATGCACGCATTTTCGACAAAAGAGCCTGATTTGGCATCAAACTCTGTCAAATGCCTTAGAAATATCAAGTGCAACTATCTTGCTTTCGCCAGATTGATGTAAACTTTGATTCCATTTTTCGGTGAGATATGCCATCAAATCACCAGCGGACCTGTTGCTACGAAAACCGTACTGTCGGTCATTAAGAAGTTTTTATGTTTCGAGATATTTCATGAGCTGACGATTTATCAGTGTTTCCATGACCTTGGAAAGAAAAGACGTAAGTGCAATGGGTCTGTAAGAGGAGAGAGAAGAAGATTTGCCTTCGGCTAGGCAAATGCTGTTTTCCATCTGCTCGGAAAGAGTCCTAAAGAGTAGGATTGATGGAAAAGCTTACGCAGTGGTTTTGCCAGCGTAGAAGGAAACCTCTTCAGAAGAACAGGAGATATACCATCTGGAGCAGCGGATTTGTGAGCATTAAAATCTGTTAGTACTCTTGCTACTACACAAGTGCAAAAGTCGATGAAACGAAAATAAACCGTCTTGGGTCCGATGGTCGCCAATGGAGCTGAAAAAAGCCAGGTGAGACAATCAGCGATCGCCATACCAAACCAACATTAAAATTTAGGGGAGGAAATCTTATGACTTGGAGGTTGGTGAATGCATTAGAGTAGTGGGTCGCATGAATGCCACTCAATACATAACCATCCTAGAGCATGGACTCCTTACACCTTTGGAAAAGTGGCATAAAGATGTGTCGGAAATTATCTTCCAGCAAGATAATGATCCGAAACACACAGCCAAAATTACAAAAGCTTGGCTGGAAAATCAGCAATTTCAAATTGGACATCTTTGAGTTGAGGTTAAACGTGCTACGAAGACAGTTTGTAGCCAACCATCTAGAATCGTGCCATATCTATAAATTGCATTGCATTACTTACTTACACGAAAAAAACCTATTTAATGTAAAGATTTCCTCAAGCGGTGTGGACAATTCTGTTCAACTTTTGATCTGCTCAGAATTGTGCTATAAGACTCATATGTTGTGCTTAAATTGACACCGTTGAATTGTCTTCTTAGTTACCTTGCTTTTTCGCTATTGCCATCACCCATGCTCCATTGAAATCGCTAATAACATTCTCCCTCTTAAAAGTTTCGGCCAAACCCCAGAGCTCGCTGTTAATATCCTCCACATCAATGTTAAAACACTCTGAATTATCGTGAATCCAAGCACTTTGTTTTCTTGTCATTATACGCTGCAAACATTCAAAACCAACTTGCATAGGTATCTGTATTTCTTAACTCCTTTATTTTGCTTCGCCAATGTTTTTTTGAAATTTTGTAAGGGTTCAAATTTTCCATAAGTAAATAAGTAAAAATGAAAAAGGGAATGTTTAGAAAGGTTATCGAAAGTATCTTTAAATTGTCTACGAGGATAGAAGCTTGGAAGACTGACTATCTTCTAAGATAAAATCAATTCGAAATCTTCTCATAAATTTTGGTTAAATACTCTCATCAGCTACTGTTTATCAACATTATGTTTACGAGTTTTTTTTTGATATATCAAAAAATCACACAGTCCTCTGTCTGCCAACGATTACTTCTATGACATTGTCTAATAAACATACAGAATAACATTAAAATTTCTAATTACAGCAAGGCCAACATAATCAGGCCATAATAAATTTATGGTAGATAATTTCCATTCCAAAGAAGTCACCTTACATACCAACTTTCACGTGTATTAAATTTGCGAAAGCATGGGTGGCTTATGACTTGATTTAGATGTACCATTATGGTCTCCTAAATTTAATTGCTTTCCAGATATATAGTATACGGTAATTCATAGGATCTGCAACCTACATCGGACATTAGGGCTTATTCATTTAAAAGCCGTTTGAGCTGATTCTATAATAGTGTTTCCAATTTAATGCGATTTTTCAAGCGTAAAGCCAGATAAGGGAGAGTTTTTGAATGAACGAATGCTACGAACATTTTTGCATATACATTTAAATTGACTGTTGACCTTTGAAAGAGCATTGCAAACAAATTAGCTGGTTTCAATGGTTAAGTGTAGGTGGGAGAAATCCAGGAGTACACGTTTATATTTGGAGTATTGAATAGAATAACGTATGAGTGAGCACTTTCGAGCCGCATTACCTCAGCTATTAGTTTAGTGTAGTGAGCCCTAAAAATAAATTCCTTTACACATAGTGGTTTGGTTCTAATTGTGATAACCTTGTTGAGCGAACATTTCATTCACATGAATTTACCATACCACATATTTTAGAACTAGTTTTTAACTGTAATATTCCCATCAGAATTTGTTTCATCACATGAAAAAGGTATTTGTTCGAGCTCCCAGTGAAATTGTTGTAGTTCTCAGATATTTGCTTGTTAGACCTGACCCCAGTTGTCAGAGCAGTCGCTTCATTTGACGCTTATTCAGAAATGGTTGCACTTGTAGCCCCCTTAAAAAGACAATAAAGTCGACATATCCCGGGAACTCATTTTATGCAATTCGTTTAAGGCTCAAAAAGTATTTTTACATGCCAAAAATTTAATGACAATGCCAAGAAGATTGGAATGTTGTAACAACTCTTCTCACATTTAGCGCCAGAAAAGTTGTCGTTTGATGATATTATCGATTACGCAAACGACATGTGTCTTAGCAACAAAAGAGTTGGTTATGACTCGCCTGGCCTCCTTTGTGGGCCCCCGCCGAATTGTTGAGGCTTCTTCTATCGATGACGTTGTGTAACAAAAAGCGGGGGCAGAAAAAAACTGGACTTATCAATAACATATTTTTTCTTTTACGCCACAAAAATTCGCTACGATTTGTCCAATTACAAGCTGCCGGTCATGGGACTTCTTGAGTGGCAAGACCACCAATAGTCTATACCAGGACTTAAAACACGGTATAGTGCGAGTTAGAAGCCCCCCGGATTTCGGTCAGGGTCTGAAAAATTGAGATAGACCCACTTGTGAGAGCCTTACGGTGGCTGTAGTTTAAACCCAAAATACAAGGAGGGTGCACCTGCTGATCTCACTTGATGTTAAGTTGCAACGAGTACTGGGTGCTGAGACCCTAGAATCATGAATCAAGACAAGGGCGGAACATATACCGTCAACAAGGGTTCCGAATTGGTATTAAAGGAATTCGTGGAGTGCAATGGCAAGGCGTATGGATGCATCCCGTGAAATGAAGTCTTCATAGACAGGTTTTCACATAAACCTAAGACAAATCTGGCAGCTGTTGTGTGGCTACCGCCCATTTACACAGGTACATTGTATAGTCTGATAACAAACGTTGGTAGAACAAAAGCTGGTCTTATGTAAGAGCACATCAGACCTGTGATTAATGTACAATGCTTTTGAGTAGAAACATTTTGAATTCTATTCAGTTGAAAACGAGATTTACGAGTATGAGGGGTTCTTGTATCCTGACCAGAGGTTTAGTCCTGGCCTGGCTTGTGTGTTTTGCTTGGATTTCTGACTTTCGTTAGAAAAAACCTTAAATGAAGCAAATATTACAAGGCACCAAGACTCTAAGATTGACGAAGATATAAGACAGCTCTCACTCTTCACAATAAGGGAAGTTCGTGCCTACACATTTTTTGAATGGGGTCTCCCAAGGATGATGTTAAGATAAAAAATTAGGATTACTTCCCATTTTAGATCAAGGTGGTAATTGGCGCAAAAATTTATCTCATGTGTGATGAAACACCGTGGATCAACCACTGACAATAGTCCAGTGATCTAAAAGAAATAGTAGGTTCCAAAGTCTGAGTCGTAAAGTCAGGGCAATGTAAATCGATGTAATCATTGCGGAGATCTAATCTTATGGTGATCAAAGTGGAGAACGTGTCAGCAACGACATTTATACTCCTTAGTTGGCTAATTGTAATGTTACAAAGATCTAAATGAATTGTAGTACGATATAAATGTGTTCATCTACTATATCCATGTGATCAGAACAATGACGAATAAAATTATTTTATTGGGGCTTGGCAGTTTAACGAAACGACAAAAAATTCTTTTTGCGCCCTTTTCTAGTCATTCAAAATATCTCACAATCTCAGGTAAAGTTGGCACACATACAAGCCTGAGTGAAGACCGATTTGATCCAGTTTAATGCTACAAGCCTAAGTAGAATTTATCCGTATCCAGTACGTTTCAACTTCTATAAATATCTTCTGATTGATTCGGATTATAAACTTATTGTGGCATAGGTACAGCTTAAGACAAACTGCCGTTAAGCCGAAATACTGCAGCTTGACGTCGAAAAGCTACATTCCCAGCAGATTTCTCGAGTCTTTAATAAACTTTGATTTTCCAGAAGTCATTTGTTACCAGCATCAAGTGACATAGGCAAGAGGCAACGATGTCTAAAAGTCATCAGAAATATCGTTCGTTATCTACTCAATTTATCCTGATCACGTTTCGGTCTTTGCTTGGTAATAACTTGCAGCAATGCTAAAAAAGGCAAGAGATGTTCATGCACAATAAACTGCTCTAAGAGCTGAAAATAATGAAGTACACCACCTTATTAGAAAAATTAATAGCCATTCAAACCTGGTTCCGCTGTCAAACTCATTCCATATTTCCATATGAAATATGAGTACATCAAAATCGTTAAGGACTTCACCAAGAGCTTTTATGTTGAAAAAGGTTAAAGATTAGGCAGCGCCCTGTTATGCGATTTTTGCAAACATCGGCCTTGTATAGAGTAACAAGCTGTGCGTCAGATATAATTTTCTTTTGGAAAGAATATTTTATGGCAGTATGGAATATATCTAACGTCATTCGATAGGTATTGCCGATAGGTATCATCCAGTTTGGGCCAGAAGAAGTTGCTTATCATCGATTTTTAGCGCTCGTCCCTGACGGTTATAGCAAAGCCAGTTTAGTTGTCGAAGAAGTACGGACCGATGATTCCGCTGGCTCATAATCCAGAATAAAAACTTTTTGGAATGTAATATCTTTGTTGTGTTCTATTCCAAAATTTGGTTTTATTCAAAAACTAGCCTTTTTTGGCGAAATTTGGGTCACAGGAGTACTGATTTTGAAAAAAGATTTGATAATTTTAAGAAGTTGTCCAAAGATATTATCTTCCCCTTATATTTGCCATACAAATTTCGAGCGTCTCTATTGAAAGACCATATGCACATATTGTAGTATTATAATTCAAAAAAGATATGAAATACACAATCCAGTGCAACTATCTGCTTATGTGGACGATACTGGCCATATTTGCCTGTGAATATCGAATGTGAGGCGACGAATGGATATAGAATGAGGACAAAACATTACACTTATTAGACTTATAGGACAAAACGAGGTTTCCATCGACCGGACATTTTTTCAATTTTTCGAAATTACATGATTACCAAACTTCTGCTTCAATAGATCAATTGTTAGACTACTTGTGTGGCATATGGCGCCGTCTTGTTGGAACCAAATTTTACTGATGTCCAAGTCTGGCAAAAGAAAAGTCTTCCTACATGGCGCGAAGGCGAACTCCAGTGATCTTAACATGGCTATCATTTCATTGAAAAAAAATACGTGAAATCACACCTCTGGCATAAAATCTGCACCACACGGCACTTTTTGTGGTAGCCATGGAGTATCTTCGAGCACATGTGGGTTTGCTGCTGTCGAATTAAGCATATTTTGCAATTGACAAAGCCACATTAAGTCAAATTATTAGCTTCGTTGCAGTGATCAATCGAAGAAGTTTCGGCACGTCAAATTCGGAGGCTTCGGTGCTTGAGTCAATTTGATCTTGTTCGGGTGTATGCCAAGATCTTAATGCAGAATTCTCCACAATGTGAACCGAGGGATTCCTAATTCCTGTGAACGGTGTGGAGTCGACTGATTTGGCTTATTTTTAACTGAAGCACTTTCGGCTGCAATATTTTTGGTACTTCGACTGATGGGTTATCTCACTGGTACAGGAATATTCAATGGTGAATATGTTGAATCGAACTTATCCACTGTAGCAGGCAGTTGTGAAACGCTAATTACGACCGAAAATTGGACTAAGTGCTCTTGAAGTTACGACCACCTACTCAGAATTTTGGTAGTAATTAGTTGTTCAATTGTTATGTCCCTAAAAAAAATCCTTTAATAGATATACCCTATGAGCTTTGATTGCATCTACACTGAAATGCAGCCAGATCGACTTAGTCAGACAAATACGAGTACAATGTGTTCGGTGGTCGGGGCATTTAGAGTGGATTCACATCAATGATCTGGAATTTTGAAAATAACACAAGGGGACAATGATAAAGAGGTAGACCTCTATTGAGGTGGCTCTCACAAGTGTGATAAAATTGGTGTGGGAACTGGAAACGGATGGCCAGACAGTGAGCTGTCTATAGGGGTTTGTTGGTTGACGAGTAGGTCTACCCTGAAATGTAGCATCTAATTTCTATTGTATGATAATCCATTCAATGTTCTAAGTAACACCATCAATTTTTCTGTTTCTTGGCTTGACCGTGATCGAGCAGAGATTTTATTGCGTGTTGTGTGTTGACTGTATGTACGAGTATATGCAAATTAAAACTATTCACCATATCCCTGAGTAAAGAATAGATTTTCTTTCAAATAAGATAAATGGGGTTGAACGGGACTGACAATTAGATAAGCTTGTATGGTAATGGTCACATGGTTGCGTTTAGCGTGGGAAATTTTGTCCATGTTGGAATGAAATCTCCTGGCCCCTTAGGCGTGGTTGAAATTTGGAGGAGAATAACTAACATCGAACTCAACGAATTGAATAGCTCCGTAATCCGTAACCACATCACAAAGTGTCTGAACGAGGAATCCGATTCGAAAGCATCCTGATTGAGGCTTGTTACACTCCAGACCATAGATTCATCTAGCTATGTGTCCATCCATTTTTTAATTCCATCTTATTGCAGATATAACCGTAGTTTATTTGGAAATACCAAAAAGTATCTTCTCTAAGAAAAGTAAAGCCTTTTGAACGTCTGCCAGCGGCATTGATATAGATTATTATTCGCTGCTCAGACAATTACATTATCTAAAGTGGGATAAATTTGATTGACTTTGAGATGATTGCTTGTGCTAGCAGGCAATCAAGTCTTCGAGTAACTAGAAGTTTTGTTTAAGGAGAAAAGAAGACTCATTGCGGAGGATGGAATTTGCATAGTTGAAAGTCAAATGGATCTGCACATCAAATAAAGAACTCGCAAAAGTCAGAAACATTAAAAGTAAGAGTTAATATTTGCGCCAATGCTTACACCAACATCCTAAAGCTCCTTGCCTTCCTCCTTCAAGTGTAGGAATAATTAATTTTCCTCTATGTTCGAGTACATGATCCAGGTCACGTAGGAAGCTAAGTGGGTAATTTCGAGAAGCAAAATGAAACTTTTAATAAGCTTGTGTTGACATTTACAACAAAGTTGACAAACCCTTTTATAGTATTGTAGTTTGTGTCTTCCTTTTTGTAGTGCTGACAAAAAAATATTAATCTTCTACAAAAACAAATTCCACATAATGAAACAGAAAATCCTCCTTTTAATCCACGTGGAGAGAGCCATACATAAATCTTAGTTGCCAAAAAAGTTCACCCACCCATTCAAATGTTCCAGGATATGTCAAGTCGACTACTGAGTAGTGTTGTTCCAAAGTTTATATGAAAGGAATATATGCATGTACACGAGTATCAACTTGTGTTAGAGTATGTTACTTCCTGATTAATTAAGTCACATGAAACTTTTAAGAGTCCTCTTACTTCGTACGTAGGTTTACACCTTCTCTAACATATGCATGACTATACTATATACGAGTATCAACATCACCATCAACAACAGCAACCGAAACAACAGCAACCGAAACAACAGCAACAACATTGTTAAAGTAAACTCAAATTAAGTTCCAACAAGAAGCACTAACAACCTACATTACCAGTTTATTTTAATATCCCAAAGTAATCTACAGTACCGTGCAGACAAAACAGCCCTCAACAAAAAAAGAAAACAAAACAAAGGAAGACAAAAGACAAAAGAAGAAGGGTGAGACTTGGGGGAAACTAAATAGAAATAAAAAAGAACATTTTTTTTTTACTTACAAACACAGCAGAGGCCCTTTTTCCCCAGTCCAACGAGCATATTCAGACAAAGGTTGCAGTATGCCGGCTTGCTGAAGTGTTTCAGCCTCCAGACATGAATACCGTCCTCCTTAAGAGCTGTGTTATCAACTCCTGCAAAGAAAAAAAAAACACACACACGACAAATATTAAAAAATGACAGGATAAAGAGGTTCTTAAAAAAAGTTGAATTGTTAACAGAAAGGAAAATTGAAACAAAAACGAGAAATAAATAGTTGCTGAGTAGCTCCTTAAAATGACAAAAAAGGACGAGAATAATGGAAGCCCCAAATTTGGCGGAGCATAGAGTTGCGTTGTCAACATGCTGAAGTTACAGGATTTTATGTTAATTACAGTCACTCAGTTGATACACGGCCTCATTGAAGATTATCCGACAATACTACTTTTTAGGCATGTGTCAAAAGCTACTCGCATTTACTCAACTGCTGTTGTTCATTTTAAAGTTTTTCTTTTTAAATTAAAACATAGGAGGGTCTTTAACAGAAAATGATCCAACGAAAATATGTACAAAGCCATAATACGATAGATTTGTTCCTTCAGAACTTGGTAAGAAGTTTTAAAAAAGTCGAAAGAGTAGTTTGTTTAGGTAGTGTAGGCGCAATGCCGAAATATCCATCTGATTCCCTTATTGTTACCTAACATCTGTTGTTTATTGACATTATAACTAGAGTTAGGCAGCTGTACGGCAAAAAATCTGCCCAGTCGTTCTTATAGACGTAGTAAGCTCTTGGAGATGCTTTCAAGCGAATTGGTATATTAACCACTCCCTCTGTTAATTTCAGTGGAATAATCTTAGTAAAATTCCCACTTATGGTGGCGTGATAAAAGGCGCAATTCACAGTTTTGTTAAAGCCGCCCTCAGTATTGAAGAAATATGGACCGATGATTCCACCAGCCCATAAACCCTATAAACCAAAGTTTTGTCTGGATGTAATGGCAATCCAAGCCAGAAATAGGAAATAGACCTCATCGCTGAATTAAATTTTGAAACGACTGAAACGGAGACGATCGAGAAGGTCGGCCGGCTTCAGTTCCTGTACGAATTGTATTTCGTATGCTTTCCAATCAAGATTCTCACGTAAATAAAATGAGAAAAGTTATTGGATACGACAAGCCAAGCTGTTGGGAATGACACCGAATTGATTCATCAGCGTCACCGCTTACACACTCCCTTACCGCCGCTAATTTTCTTCATTCTTCGATGACATAGCGAACTGTGCGTTCGGTAGGCCAATTATGTGGCCATAAGTTGTTTTAAGTGCACGAAACATAAAAAGCAGGCTGATTTAAAGATGATTAGAGGCAATCTACAACAACAACAATCTTTAACGATTGCTCAAAAATGAAATGTGGTGTCGGCACAGGACGGAGTGTACGATGTACCTGTGCATGGTCTTGATAGAAGAGCACTTATTTTTTTGGTCAATTGTTATCATTTTGCCTTCAAGTTGTTGGACTGGCCCAATAAGTTAGCATAATATTCATCGTTAACTGCTTTTCGCTTTTAAATGTGGATTATTTCATGACCTTGTTGGTGGATTCGTTCAGAGTTGTTGTGGTGGATACATATTTTGTCCGCTGTAATAAAGCCCCAAACGCTGATTCTTGTTGGTATCCCAAAATGCACTTTTCCAATTACGGCAAGAAATAGCAAAGTAGTCTGCTTTCAAGGGTTGTAACATACATATAAATATGTTACGCAGGTTGCTCAAAACTTGACACACTTCTTTTGACACATGGTAGTTGCCACAAGGGCAAGACCAAGTATATGCTGTCAAGCAAAAAGGACAACCAACACCGACGTCTCGGACAGAACGTCACCCTCGACAGATATAACTTTGAGGTAGTTAAGGACTTTGTCTACCTAGGCTCCGCTATAAATACAGACAACGACACCAGCGCTGAGATCAAGCGAAGAATAACTCTTGCCAACCGCTGTTTCTTTGGGTTAAGAAGGCAATTGAGTAGCAAAGCCCTCTCTCGGACAACAAAAATCACCCCTTATAAGACTTTAATAATCCCTGTCCTGCTCTATGGCGCAGAGGCATGGACATTATCAAAAATGGATGAGGGTGTTCTTGGTTGCTTCGAGAGAAAAATTCTTCGGGCGATCTTCGGTCCCGTCTGCATTGACGGTGAGTGGAGGAGGAGATACAACGACGAACTGTATGGACTGTACAGCGACATGGACCTAGCCAGAAGAGTGAAGATCCTAAGACTGAGATGGCTGGGTCATGTAGAGCGCATGGACACCAATGCTCCGGTCCGAAAAGTCTTCGAATCCGCCCCCGAGGGACAGCGCAGTAGAGGAAGGCCAAGACTCAGGTGGCGCACGCAAGTGGAAGAGGACCTCAGCCAACTTAGCGTGCGAAACTGGAGGCAGCTAGCCAGGGATCGAGCTGGCTGGAGAAGCTTGTTGACTGAGGCCCAGGTCCACCCCGGACTGTAGCGCCACCTAAAGTAAAGTAAGTAAGTTGCCACAATTGTTTTAAAAGTTACAATGAAAGAAATTTAAGCAGTCAATCACTTATTCATCCACTTTCATCCGCTTATGCGTTAAATATTTTGCAAAATGATCTTGGCTTCAACTTATGCTAGCCCGAATTCAAAAAAATCACGTATGAGTTTCCTTTTCTTCAGGAAGCCTTCCAATGTTATCCAGGTACATTCTTTACTGAAATAGAGACGCTCTGTACTGTCATGTGTATTTGAGTCACCACTGCAGGAGATCGTGCAATGTGAGTGATCAGAGCTACCCTAGCCTGTCCTGGAGCAGTCAAAATAGAGAAATACTTCTAGGGAGGATGCAGGCCTAAAATTGTAAACCCTTGTGATTTGTGGTATACGTGTTTAATATAGACAACATATATATATATAATTAACTAATGTAAAAAATAAATCTTTCCTTTTTTTAGGAACTTGTTAAAAAAAATACTTGGGAGACCAAAAATATATTTGTCCAAAGTCTATTTAATTTTACATAAAGAGTTTATCACTATCATTTTTGGGTGCCGAACCGCTATATAAAAATGGTGCGGCCAAAAGTGGCATTATTCCATCAACAGAGTGCTTAATCTGATCTCTGAACTCGCACGTGGTACTTATGCAGACATTTGAGTACAAAAAACAACACTGGTTTTTGTTAACTGATAAGACAGAACTGATTCATCTTGTTTAAAGATGATGCGGCTAATACTGTTACCATAAATGATGGACGATATCGGGTTAAGGTTGAAAATTCATCGCAGCAGGCGACTGCTTACAGTCTTGCGATTTAATTTCAGGAAAATAAAGTTACTGTGCCATTAAGGGGTATTTTTGGCGAAGCAATAATTTCCACGATTCGAAGTCCGAAGCGACGAACAAGTGAAAACCCAGAAGAGTCGCAGTCTGTACTGAGAACTTGGAAAGAGATTTTCCGTAGACTGCATAACAGCGATGAAGAACCAAATATCACTATCAGGCAAAACACACCCTTCAACCTGGGCAAAAAAATTGGCCACCCGACCTGGATAAAATGAAGATAGCAAAATCTTAGTTTAAGTTTAACTAAGCTGCTGAAATGAACGGCCTGAATGTTGAGGTCTCTAAAGCGGCAGGCGATGACTTGTGAGGGAGCATAACCCAATTCATATGTATAATATAGTTGGACGGAAGTATGTCGGACGAAAAAGGCATCAGTCTTTTTAACATCGAATACAAGATCCTATGAACGCCTGTTGTTCGTCGACAACCTGATTGGTCCATATCAGTGGGGCTTCAGGAGAATTTAGTTTCGACCAAATATTAATGCCTCGCAAGTGCTTGGAGAAAACCAATGAGCTTCAGTTCAATACACATCACCTATGCTTTGATTTTTAGGCCGCGTATGACATCGCATATACAGACGAGCTATACAGAGCAAAGCCAAGTATATGACTGTCAACCAAAAAGAATATGCAACGCTGTCAATATCATCGTCTCGAACTGAAGGACATCCTCGACAGATATAACCTTGAGATAGTTAAAGACTTTTTCTACCTAGGCTCCGCTATCAATTCAGACAACGACATCAGCACTGAGAAGAAACTTGATAATCGCTGCTTTTTTCTCGTATTGAAAGGAGAATGTTCTTGATTAAATACATGCTCTAGCACAGATATTTAACAAAATGTCATGGAAAACGGTCTCGTTCTTTAAACCTTAATACTTCTTATGAAAAGTTTAATAAAAAATAATTTCCTTGACCAAATGTTGTTAATTTTAAAGAAAGTGTTAAAAAAAATTAAAAACTGTAAAACCAGTCATTTTTGCGCTACCTTGTAAGTAAAACTTGTTTCGTCAAGGCCATTATTCTTGTAAGTTGTTTTTGTGTTGGATGAATTTGAAATTTGAAATTTGAAATTTGAAGCATAGAAATCAGTGAAAAATTAATCTATTATTTTGTGTAAGCGAAATCTTTTCTATAAGAAGTCCTCTCAATGCCCTAATCGTTTTGTTTTCAATTAACTTGCCCTCATACCCAATTTAAAGCATGAGGTAAATGAGGATTATTTAGCATACTACTTTTATCCTCGCATCCGTTTAGCTGCGGTAAAAAAGTCCCTTTATAACATATGTTGGCAAAATATAAATATTGATCCGGTAATATCCCAAGCCTGGCAAGTGGCTCACCGTATTCAAGTAATTGCAGAGGTCTCCGATTCGCTTGCTTGCTTGTCACCGTATAGAATATCTTGTTCTTTATAATTATTAATGAGATGGTTTTGTACTATGAAAAAATATACAACTGTGTAAGGGAATCAAAAATGTAGGAAGATTCTAGAAAAAAAAAACAATTCATGATACGGGAAAATCCTTTAAGGTTGCCTTTCCGAGTTGCAGCTATTGAGATTAAACTGAAATACTTTTAACAGCCCTCTGATTTTAGTAGTGCACTGGCGTATTGATAATTTCAAATGAATATTGGGGTTGGAATTTTTGTTCCTAACTACAAACTTTTTGTACCATTAGAACATATTTGTTTGTGCAGCCCTCTAGACCTAAGAGTCCTTCAACTTTGAGTATGAGTTGGTTTGCGATCCTAACGCAACTATTTGCACGTTCCAATATCACATTCAGATTATACGAACTGTCGCAGTAAGTACCTTTTTCCTGATCCTGAAATGCGTGAAAAAAGTATGATACATGTATCGACTGGCTAGCCTATGCCTAAGGTCAGGATCCTAGTCGACTTCCTAAATTGGCATTCTTCATCTAAGTGCCACATGAAAAGAGCTTCAGGACATTCTTCTTCTTATCCTTTTATTAACCCTTTCCTCGTTATACGAACTTATGCGTAACGAGTTTCCCATTTTTACTGCATCGCTGCTGCTCCGCTTATGGGGTTGGCTAATGTCGCAGACCGCAGAACGCGTCTACATAATGCTCGGTCCTGGATCGCTTCAGTGGTTAGCCCCAGGCGTTATTGCGCATTTGCCATCTGAGAAATCCAGGAATTCTTTTTCCGACCTCGTTTTCTTACAGTTGGAGTGACCGTGGTTGATAGTGCCTTTTTAACCGGATTTTCCGCAGATCTTCTTTGAACGTGGCAATACCAGCTTATTCTATTCGCCTCAAGCTGTTCGGTTACCGAATTCTTTATATGTAGACTTCCTCTTATACGCGTAGATCTAATGCAATCGCGTTTAGTGACTCCACTAGACATCCTTAACATTTTCACTTCCGCTGCCGTCATTTTGTTTTTAAACGCTTCGTACATTGTCCAGCACTGTGAACCGTATATAAGAGCTGGTCTAACAACCGTGGTGTAGAGTTTCCCCTTTAATTTAAGTGGAAATTTTCGGTTGCAAAAGATTCCCGAATTTTCCCGCCATTTCATCCATCCCACACTCACTCTGTGGTTTACGTCGTCGTCACATTTCGCTTCCATGTAAACGATTGATCCTAAGTACTTAAAGATAGTGCTTTTCGGAAGAACTATTCCGTCTAACATTATATCCGGAACAGGTCACAACGGATGCGCAAATGGGCACGTCAAATGCTCCGTCTTTGAACGACTTATTTTAAACCCGTTTCTCTCTAGCGCATTTCTCCATGAATCTAAGGCGTTCTGTAAATCGTCGACGTTATCGCTAAGTATAACTGCGTCGTCAGCGAAGAGAATTGGCGTTACATTTGCTTCGCGCATGCAGTCTTTTAAAAGAAAGTCGAATACTGCGTTAAAGAGGAAAGGGCTAAGTACGCTTCCTTGATGCACTCCGACATTAACTGGAAATTCTCTCGTTAGTACAGCAGAGCTTTTAACCGCAGTTTTCAAGTTTCGGTACATGTCTTGTATTATTCTAACATACGTTTCCGTTACGTTTTGAGACCTCAGCGCGGCCCATATGAGATCCCTAGGCACTCGATCGAATGCTTTCTCGAGGTCGATAAATTCGAGTACCATGTGTAAATCCTTAGACGAATCTCGGTGCTTTTCCATTATTATTCGTAGGCTTTGGATAGCGTCTACCGTCGATCTTCCTTCAACAAATCCACACTGGCTATTATCGAGCTTTATTATTTGCCGAAAACGTTCGTTTAAGACTCTTTCGACGATTTTCATTGTGTGTGACATAAGCTTGATTGAACGGTAGTTGTTGCATTCTCGAGTGTCGCCTTTTCCTTTGTATAATGGAACCAAGAAGCTACTTCTCCATTGATTCGGCATAGGTTGTCCACATTTTAATTTATTTAAAAGTTTCGATAGCCAAACGCTGCCGATCCCCTCCATCTTCGACCAAAACTCTGATGGAATGCTGTCTGGTCACGCCGCTTTCCCCCGCTTCATTTTTCCAATTGCTATACTTATTTCTTCGATTGAAAAGTCCGAAACTTCCTCCTCAAATAGACCAGCTGTCGGCACGATATCACGTGGAAACTGTTTGCAGTATTCAAGCCACCGGTCACTGAAATAGGCTAATTTTTACTTTGCAAACGATGTGCGACTGATAGGTGCGGAATTGGCAGTTCTGTTCTGCGATTGCAACAGTTTGGCGGTTCTCCGTCCACCATGTGAACAATTTTGTGAAAAGGGTCGCTCTACACGAATATTCGAAAGGTGTTCCAGAAGTAATGATAGTCGGATACTTCCAGTGGTCCTTAAGAATTTCAAATGATTATGGTCGTTGCTTAAATACCATAATCAGTTACGTGTACAAAAATCAGATACAACGTTATCCCTGGAAATTATTATACGTTTATATTTTAACAAACAGTCGGAGCGATAACGCGAAAGTAGAAGAAAACGAAGTGCGAGGCGTCGTAAAGTACTTTTTCCTGAAAAAAAAGTCTATAAAAGACATAAACACCGACTTGGTAAAAATATGATGAACTTCACATGAGCTCTGCTCATCCTGATTCTATAGTTGCACACTGGTTCAAGAAGTTGAAGCTGGGCAGAACATTCACATTCACGAGCATAGTGAGAGACGGCCATCCACGTCCCACACATGAGAAAACATAAACAAAGTGAAGATCTGGTATTCCCTGACCGAAGACATTTGGTTGATGTCACAGGGATCTCATATGGTAACATTCAGAGGATCCTTAAGGAAAAACTTCATAGGAACAAGGTGTCGTCGCGTGGAGTACCCAGAATGTTAATAGCCGAACAAAAGAAGAAACGAGTTGATATCTTAAAAGCAAATTTCGAAAACTGTCAAGCTGATGTTGACAGACTTTTTAATCGATTCATAACTATGGACGAAACCTGGACCCATCACTTTGATCCTGAGACGAATCGACAGTCTATGGCTTGGAAAGGACTGTCTTCAAGTCCTTTCTGTCGCAAGTTTAGTGCAACAAATTATGGCGTCCGTTTTTTGGGATGCCGACGGAATAATATTGATGGATTACCTGAAGAAAAGAGCAAACCAAATCAGGACCAAGCGATCAAGACAAACAGAAAAACTTCGCGCTGGTGTGCTGAACGCCAAGCTGAAGTCGCGATAGCTGCTATGTGAGAAGCAGGTTTCAAATTGCTTGAACACCCATCAAATTCTCAAGATCTGGGCCCCAGCGACTTCTATCTCTTTCCCCGGCTTTAGAAACAGCTCAGGGGTAAGAAATTTGAAGACAATAGCGAAGTGATAGCCGATGTAGAAGCATTTTTTGAAAGTCAAAATGAAGACTTTTTTCAAAAGAAATGTGCGCATTAGGAAATTACTTTTAATCATTAGTTTTGGATCACCCCTCAAATATAAGATCCTGCTAGTATATGCATTGAAGGCACAAGACCATGATTTACGACTGCAACCCATTGATCAGGCAGTTTAAAGTCGGTAGTTATTTTCATCGAATCACTGTGTTTAAATCGAATTTCACTTTGTCTCAATGAAGTGAGGCAAATACAAAAAAGGTCTAAAGATTCAAATTCATTTTCAAAACTGCAGTGTTTGTCGCGGTCTTCACGCCAGGACATCATCCGTCCTTACTTCTTTAAAAACGAGGCCGGAGCTCGTGTTATGGTCAATGGCCAATGTTACTGGACAGCATAATGGCGGTACGTGTCATGTCAGTTATTGAAACGTTAATTTATGGATGACTCGATTCAAGGAAAAAATATATTGCGAAAGGGACCCAAGATCCGCCACCGAGATCCGTTACTACTTGTGTGGCAGGGTTAAGTGTTAGATGATGCTTATGAATGGCAAAACTATTAAGGCCTTAGAATCCAGTATTCGGCGGATTATTGATGAGAGCAAACCCCGAAGGCGCGATTTGCTGGCTTAAAATTGGAGACGGATGAAGCCATATGCCTGAAATCGTATAAAAAATATAGTGCAACGAAATTTTCTTCATAATGAATAAAAATTGTCGATTCAAACTTTTTTTTAAACTCACGTTGTATGAGATTTGTTCATCTTATAAAAAAAAAACAATAGAAACTGTTGAATTCAGAGCTAGTGGCAACACTGCCATTTATCATACACAAAACAGTTTTCCTATTCCTGACACGTGGCAGTCAAAGCAAAGCAAAGCAAAGACAACCAAAAAAGATAACAAAAAAGAAAAATGAAAAAAAAGGCGTTAAAGCATATGAGATTGTGTACTGTACATACCGAGTAGGACCAAAAGTGGTATCGTTGTCAAGCCTCCCCTTTGCCACTCCTCCAAGGATACCGTACCATCAGCATCATAGTCAATTTCCACCATCATCTCGTGCAGTATCTGGAAGGATAATTACGTTTTTGTTGTAATGTTATGTGTGTTTCTGTGGCTGTTGGTTCTAAAATTTATGAGATATCGAATTGAATTTGTCTTCTGTCAATTTTCATTTTCGTTTGGTTCCGTTTTTGTTTTTTTTTTTTTTTCCAATAATTTGACAGATCTAACGTTACGATACGAAATAATGATTTACGAAGAGTCAAGCGTCAACATAATCGAATGATCAAACAGAGAAAATTAGGTGCAAGTATTTTTACTCTCTTAAAAAAGAAAAAGGCACGCACAGGAGACACTTTAAACTGGAGTTGGACTGGGTAGATAGCTCCCTTTTGGGCCGTCTTTTGGTTTTTGGTCTTTTGGAAACCTGATGACATTTGAAAAGTAATTTCACCGCTGATGAAGGATAATTTCCTTCCATTTCCTTGCTTTTCTTGGTAAAAATAAAATAAAGGCCAAACGAAGGAAAAGGACTCTTTGGCTCTTGGGTCGAGGAAATCTTGAAACGTGATTGCGTTTTTTATTACCTTTCAGTTGGGTCCTGTGCGATTTATTTTACAAAAAAAAAAAAAAAAAAAAATGGCATGAGGTAGGCACGTTTCCTGGAGTTGTATGGTTTTTTTTGTCCTTTGTTTTTGTTTTTGTTTTCAAACAGGGCCAAGGAGAGCAGTGCTTTCAGTTTGCATGGGAAGAAAAGTGAAAGAAAACATTGGGGGATTGTATTTTATTTGAAGTGGGCAATTCCATGACTTAATCGGGACATATTTGTTTTACTGTTCACCTTTACTTGACCAGTGTTTGTTTGTTGAAATGAATGGTATAATTCAAGCAAAGGAGTAATGAAGGGTTGTTAAAAATAAGCCAAGAAGGGCCGGAGTTTTGGCACACATTACATTATCGACAACGGGAAGGAGAGCAATTTATTTTGCCATAAGGAAAATGGCTTACGAGTTGGAAATTTTTCTCTGTTCCGACAGCCCACTATCCGATGACGGGAAAATGAGGGAATATTTTATAAAGTTGGCAGGTTACATTAGAAAGGGTGCCCTGCTCAGAGGGCACATGTATTTATCAGAATGAAGAAGTAAACTCTTAAATCACTGGCTCTGACGGACATGATTTTTCTTGCTCTCCCCATGAAAGTGGTCGTTAAGTGTTTTTCAGCCAGAAAACGTCGCAGAAATGAAGGAATATTGTATCGAAACTTAAATGCAGAGAATCTATTTAGTAACAAATCTATGCAAAAGTGATTTGCAATAGCTGAAACTTCCATCATATGAAGATATCGAAAAATTATGATGACAGGGACGTCTTGGTTGATGGCAAGCGAATGAACACCACAGTTCCGGCCCGAATAATCTTCAAATCCGAGCTACGAGGACTATGTAGCAGAGGACGGCCGAATCTACGGTGGTGCGAACAAGTGGAAGAGGACCTCAGCCAACTTGGAATGCAGCACCGATGAAAGCAGCTGGCAAAAGATCGTGTCAACTGGAGAGGCTTATTGGTTAGGGTTCACCCCGAACTGTAGCGCAACTTACAAAGAAGAAGTTAACTTAATATTCCGCATTAGTAAAAGGCAATACTAAGCTAAGTGCATAAAGAAATCGACAAAAAAAAGATCCATTCATTGGATTTCAAAAGCGTTAATTATGTCCATCATACGAACAGGTCATCGGCTATAGTTCAGACCGGTTAAAAATGCTTTCAAACATTAAAGTCTTTTTGAATTCAGACTTTCTTAGCAAGTCAAGAACAAGATATGGGTCGGTTCTCTCGATAACTGTTCTGTACTTCCTTGGCAAACCAGCAGAAGGTTAATTAAGTTCGACATAGGACTTATGCTATACAAGCACCACAAACACCCAGGCTGACCCTAGGATTGAAATCAAAGTAGGATAGCCCACTGTTTTCTTAATAAAAGATTTAATCACCAATGTAGGATTGCGGCCATACCTCTCTCATACACGTAAAAGGTCTACATAGCCTAAATGTTAGTTATTGAAAACATACTAATTGTAGAACGTACTTGTCTGCTTACCTCTGTAGCGTCATCAATTTAGGAACCATAACATCAAAGGATCAATCAACAGGCCTTGAGAGACATCTATTGGTGGCCAGTGGAGATTGATGAAAAATGTTTTTGCCACTGAAAGTCAAAAATCTGTCGCCAAAAAGGCAAAAAAGAAATCATTCAAGATCAGTTAAGCCCTAGAGATGGAGAAATGAGCATATTTCACTTAAGCGCAGTCGTACCAGTATTTCAGCTACAAAGCCCGCTTAGTCAGCAAATCGTTGGGAAAGCGTTGGACTCTTGGAAATAAAAGGATGATAGTCGATTTGTCAGAAACACGCAGAATATAAGTATTCTTCAGGCAGTATATCAGGGTTTACCGAAAATTTAAATGTTTTACGGGTCATTATAGAACAATGCGCAGAAAGATCTTTGCTTGACTCTGGCAATTGACATTGTTAGGGTTGAGTATAATGTATGATATACTGCAAAATCCCGTACTTAATACAAACATGTATCTGGAGATCATAAGCGAATTACATGCAACATTGTCTAAGGGAATTAAAGGAATCCGATGAGCAGGTAATAACATTTTTCTGAAACCGCTTGAAGCTACTCTGATCAGTAAAGTTGTGGTCTAATGTTATTCTTGGAGCTTAAATACGCTCATCGAAAAGTATTTTTCAACTGGTGAATTAAGAGCTTTTATGAGATAAGCCTTATTGCAGTTCTGCTCCGTCTTCTTCACATAACCTGACTGTAGGCAATTCTTGGTTTTCCGGCCAGGAAACTTGACCAAGATAGGAGATTATTTAAGGCCACCTTTAAAGCTATTATCTTTTAAATAACATCACGGAAATTGAGACAATTTTTCTTGAGCCTAAGGAGTGAACAACGGAGGAGACAAGAGTCAGGATAAATTCCAAAAGTTTCTGCTTCTATGGAATGGAACACGCTGCCACCCTGTCAACTCAACATTTTCGATGGTTTCGACCCCTATTTCACGACAGATTGACAGATATTGATCTTACGTGTCTGAATGGTTTCGAGAATATTCGCATAACATCGATCTTTGATCGGACCCAAAAAAAAAGTCCAGCGGCATCAAATCGTAGCTCCGAGTTGGCCCAGCATCATAACCAAAACGACTGATTACACGATTATTCAACTTTGTTCCTTGTAGCTCCATCTTGCTGGAACCATAGCTTGCTCAGATCCAAATCTTCATAAAAATTCAGTAATTTTGCCACGGTGTTGATCTCCATTGACTGTAACAATTCTTTCTAGAAAAATAGGCCAATTATGCCGCCACTCCAAAAATCACACTTAACAGTCACACGTTCATTAAAGATTGACTTCTCTATGACAACGTTGTGGATTATCCGAGCCGCAAACCACTGAAATTTTGATTGTTTAGGTAGGATTTTCCTTAAACTTGTGCAGAGCCTTATCGGAGAAGTTTCGGTGCTTTAAATGATCAAAAAGCTTCAGTCCTTGAGTTAATTTGATCTTACAAGGTTGAAGGCTAAGATTTGCAAACAAAATTCGCCACAATGTGGACTGAGAGAGGCTTCTAATGCCGTCATGGAATCGACAGATTTGCCTCATTTTTAACTGGAGCACTTACGGTGCTTATCGCACTTGGGCAGGAACATTCAATAGTAAATATGTTGACTCGAATTAATCTATTATAGTGGGGCGGTTATTACGACCGAAAATTGGAGTACGCGTACTTAAAGTTCCCACCGAATTTCGGTAGTAATTAATAATAGCTTCCAAACGTTTCACATTCGTGAACACCATGATGAAAATGTAGACATTGACTGATGTGTTGACAGATCATACAAAAAGGCTGCGCTTGTATTAAGAAGTCTATAGTCTTTTGATTCAGGTCTTACAAAACAAGGAGTCTTGTTGCAATGACAGTAAGAAGTCGACCTTCCCTAGACTCAGAATAGTTTTGACTGAACAAGGAATGTAGCTGGAACCTAACGAATGGCGTCAAAGCCGATTTAAAATGCTGTGCTGGTTGTGGAGGATGACAATAAAGTGTAATGTTAAGTATAGATAACAGAGGCAAGGGTTTTACATCTGTATCTGCTCTGCTTCTGTCGTTGCTGAACTCTCGTATCACTTTCAAACTAGTTTGGAAGTGGAAAGCTTCTATGAACGCAGTCCACAGACTCAATTCACACAGTTTTGTTTGAACTAGGAAATGAGATCGCTTATGCCTGAGTCTTAGGTTCCGTGTGAATAATAAGTACAGATAACATAGGTAAATCTTCAGGCTTCCAATATACCAACTCACTGGTAACCCACATCTGTAAGAGATCAGCGACTTTTCTGCTTTCCCTTAGGGGGAAAGATTGTAGACGCTAGTGTGATAGACATAACAGGCATAACATCCTACAACACTTTCTGTAAGAGTGATGATTATACCCAGAGATATTACTTTTGTGAGTGTCCGGCCTATGTTTGTATCAGGACGCAGGTAAACGGGCAAGAAAAAAAAAACGCGGGCTATGAAGGGAGAAAGAAATTCTTGGAAATTAAAATTTTGTGTTCGATTATGTGAAACGCTTGTTAATCGGCAGATTTACACATTGCTTGGTGAATGATAATGCATAGGATTGGTATATAAGACGTATGATGTACATAAATCGTCTAAAAGTACTGCCCGAAAGAAATATTTCGCATAAGGTGATGCGCTCATGGCTTATCAACTAGGAACTAAGCAAAGTTTGCATTTTCTGATTAGGCACGATAGTCCAATATACTCGTAAGTTGGGGCCAAAACCAGGCTATAACGATTCCTAAAGGAAAGTAAAGGCATCTGTTACCATGAATCTTCAGTTTTACCAGACGTTGGCAAGGTTTCTGTCTTAAGCCGCCACAATTGAGAATGGATTTGCATCAAGACGTATTTTAAACAACAAATTCCGATTAATCCAGAAACTAATTTTTGTTTTATCTTATCCGAAGTATGGAAAATGAGAACGATTAGAAAGGAAGTGGATTTCAATTTATTTTTGATTTGGATCGGCAGACTTATACTTATTCTGGCGAAGGGATTAATTTACATGTTCCATTAACTCGAACTCTTCTTAATTATTTCATTAACTTAATTTCGTTCTTTAAGCTTTTGTCACTCACTTCGAAATTATCTGACCTAAGCGATTAAGAAAATCAAACCTCCCGAATGGGGATCAAATTCAATCTCTTGGCCACTAAAACATTCCAAAATGAAATAAACCCTCTCAGTCACGAAATAATTGAAAAAGTTTTCTTAAAATAAAAAGAAATAACAAAAACAAATAAATAAAGACAAAAAAACGGAACAGCCCGACCAAATCAAAACAATTTACCTAAACAGGCCCCACAATGGCAATAAAATAAAAAAGGGTATCTCTTGCAAAAAAAAATGAACAAAATACAAAGAGGGAACATTGCTATGTTGTAATGATGTAACTGCTTTAATTCGGAATGGAAATTATAAATAAGATCTCAGCACTTACCGGTCTTAATTCGCTGACGTCCCAGCCAAGGTATTCCGCCACGGACATCATTTGACTTACAATGGCATCCATTTCCGCCGTATCCAATACTCCATTTCCATCCGTATCGTATAACCGAAACATAACTGGAAAGCAAACAGTGAAAAACAAGAAATCACAAATCAATAACAACGAGTCCCACATCCCCACATTCCCACACCCCCACATTCCCACAACTTTCTTCATTCCTCTTTCTCTTCCTATTTGGCAAGGACGTGCCAAATGGAAAAGTGAGAAAATCCATCAAAACTTTTTCCGGAAAATTTTCACCCCCGAAACGTGTATCTGTTCAGATACATGTGCTTTATTCCTCCCTTAAAAGTGAGAGCGAGAAATGCTAAGAATAAGAGGAATGGAGAAAGAGAACAATTAACTTACATTCCAATTTATCCTCGGGCCGTCCGGCTTCCAGTAGCGACAGATAGCAGACCACATCCTTCAGTGGGACCTTTAGTGACAGCGGATCGAAAATTGACATTTTTCGAGTGAGAAGTTTTATGTCAGCTAAAAGAAAAATGGATGAATAGAGAAAAAAAAAATATATTAATTGAATATAACGGATGTTGAGTTGACGAGCGAATGTCCTTAGCTAGGAAAATATGTCAAAAGTTTCTTCAGAGTCGTTTGCAAGGAAGCTTCAATGTGGAAGCAATGAGGGTCACAAACGAGTAGGTGCTAAGTGTCAAATTTGTGAGTATGTGCATAAGTGTAGAGTGTATAAACCTAGAAAGTCCTGTAGAGTGGAGCTGATCAAATAAATCATCCCTCTCACAGGATTTGATTGAATTTGAAACTGTAGTGTGTAAAAGTTGACAAAAAAAAACACATTCACTTGACTCTTTAAAGTCGTTCCGTAGATTCCGTAAATTTATTTTTTCGCTTATTTCACTATCCGTCAGATTTAAACAGTAATTCATTTGTGATAAAGGTTTGATAGGTATGTTGGCTTAGAAGCGAG
Source organism: Volucella inflata (assembly GCA_928272305.1). Lineage (NCBI taxonomy): Eukaryota > Metazoa > Arthropoda > Insecta > Diptera > Syrphidae > Volucella > Volucella inflata. The sequence continues at coordinate 76,138,465 of OV743717.1, read as the reverse complement.
TTAGTACCAACTCCCGAAGAGCTGTCATTAATTATAACAGGATAAAAGGGGCTGGCAACCTCACGGAGCTAGAACTTCTAGAATTTTGGTCGCTGAATTCCGGATAAAAATTTTCCACGTCACTGGTATACTGTGCTATGACCCTAACAGATTTTATCTGACAATGAGAAGGACATTTCTATGACCATCGGGACGTTGTTTTCAACAAAGCAACAAATATTGACAGCGCTATTGTCCCAGAGGACTTATGTGTTAGTGAAGGTAATGATAAGAATAGACTCTGTCGTGGAAATTCGAAGCATTAGTTCAACAATGACAATTTAGGAAGCGCTCTCTTGGTGATTTACCGAAGAGCTGACAGATAGTCATTGAAATAGCTGATGAAAGGTTTAAATTTGATTGTTTCGGGCAAGAATAAGATGAAAAAGTTTTTAGTTGCGTTTCGACAACGATGTGCACTTCAGTGCAAGTGAGATCGATATGCCTGAAATATCAGGTATTTTAGATTAGACGAGTTGTGGAACGAACGTTTTTGGCGCCCAAACTATGACAGTGTATATCGGCCATATAGGAGAAGCTATTGCTGTCAAATTTGAAGATTATTGTAATTTGAAATAACAGTGTTAAGCAACACGTGCAATCATTACATTTTACTATCAAAATGAGTGTTCAGTTCGAGCTACGTTCCGTCCGCTACTACGATGCAGTCAATACCCTTTCACTCCAAAGAACTTACTAGCCTTTTCACGGACCCTAACTTGGCGAATTTCGTGTCAAGGCTTAGGCCTGCATCCGTAGAATTAACTCAAGGAGCGAAGGTAAGTGACCATAGGCAGCGTCTAGCGTTCTCTGATAAGGCTCTGAAGTGAAGTGGATTAGGATTTCGGACCTTCGCCGACTAAAAATTTAGTTGGATAAATGACTATGTTAACAAGCAAAATTGTCACCATTGAGGAGATAGCAATCCACACAGGAGCCATCAGTTTTAACTGAATCGACTAAAAGCAAGTGTCCAGTGTGGATTTTGGTCCTTAGTTCTGTCTACATTAACTGACACTGTCGAGAGGTACAGGTCGATGACAACCAATGGTTTGTGACCTTAATTGGTATAGTATATGGATCTTAATAGCATATGGTTCCAACAAGATTGCTACAAGACACAGCGCATAAACTAATGGATCTTCCGCACAACAAATTTAATGGCGTGGTTATCTCGCGTTTCCTTGACGTCCATTAACTATGCGAATAAGCTACAGAAGATTGGTACCTTAAAACACAACATGAATTTCGAGCGCCTAGTTGACTTGGTACATCGGAGAGTGTTTTCATGGGCGAAAACAGAGGGAATACTTCGACTTCACATTCGTTGGTTATCACATTTCTAGTATCCCAAATCTATAAAGACGATATACAGATCATTCGAAGCGCAGTGATATTTTCCGATGATTATCCGTAGTAAATCGACCTGTTCTCTATAAATCCTTATTGACTATCATGCAGTTTAATAATGTGACGTTGTTGCTTTTCTAGAACTTTCTCGTATTTTTACATAATATGAAACACTTCCTTCACCGTTTTGAAGTTGTTACAGCTTCTCATGCCGCTTTTGTCTTTAAATAGAATACTGAAACGAGAAAAATCTCCTGACAGGTATACGATAGCCTCTGCACTTTTTATTAAACGAAATCGTAAGCCATGTCAATAATAGCTCGATTGCAAGCCCCCTTATTTACATACTATATGTAGCCCTACTGTCCGGGATGGACCTAGGCCTCAATCAACAAGCGTCTTCAGCCAGAAGGCAAACCTCTACAGCCTCTGCTGTTCCTATATACCCGTGATCAAGGAGGGTATGTTACTTGCTATGAATTTTTCGTAAATAAAGTGATACAATACCTCTTTCATCTTTTAAGGCTTTCGCTGTTCCCCATATGTTTTTTTCTTTGTAGATATACAGTGTGGAAAATATTAATCCGATACGAGCAGCTATAACTAAGCAACCAAGAGCGCCATCTATTTATCTGGACATACGTTTTAAAGTTCGCGTCTCTATTTCTCTACCATCTGGCAAAATTTCATGACATTTGGTTAACATTTAACATTCATAAAAATTATTTTTCCAAAACACCTTTTTATTTGATGTTGAAATTGTAACATGGAACAAAAATGCATCATAAACATTCCGATTGATACATCAAGTGATGAGTGTCTAAGTAGTTGTTTTCAAGTGGCATACACGTTTTTTGGGCGGCAGAGAGACGATGGAGGATGACAAACACACAGAAGTACGTGATTTTGTTGCAAAAGATGCAACGATTCACCGAGAATTAAGGAAGCAGTCCTTAACATTTGTCATCTGTCCCTGTTGCACGATAATCCACCGAGTCACAAAGCACTCATTGTTTGTTAATTTTTGGCTCGAAATCAACTGTGTGTTTTTGAAATTGAAGTTGCAAGGATGATTCAATATTCAAGCAGCTTCGACACGGGCTTGGGGGGTAATCTCGAAAAATGAGCTCGAGGAGGCTTTTGAATCGCTCTAAAAAGAATTTTGAATAGGAGGAATAATATTTCCAATAAAAAAACGGAAAGATAAACAGAAATCGTGTTTTAATTATTTTTTTAAGAGCCAGTCCGCAATATTATTTGCCACACTGTGTAGTCTGTTTTTTTTTTAAACAATCAAGTAAAAGTCATTGCATGCTCTTACATTTTCCTCACAAATTTAGGGCTCAAATATTGTCCTTATATTTTTTAAACAGCAATCAATTCTTGGTTTTAAGGAATATCTCTTGTCCCAAAGGATCTGATTGACCTCATTCTGTCGGTCAACACAATACTTACAATATTCACCGAAAGACACCATTTGATAAGGGTTACTACAGATATTATTGAATATAATCATTCATGTTGTGTCATTTCCACAGTGTTTGGTCTGTAAGCCGTAGAAAGTAACCAGCACTTGAACTTTATCATTTTTGTTAAAAGCCTGGTAGGGTTCATAAGCGGTTATAAAAGCGTCCGACTGAGAAAAATGCCTTAAGGGCAAATACGAGTACATAGTCATTTTTTTTTTAACTAAAGAGAAACTTCTAGAATTTATTATTTAATAAAAAATTTTGTCGTGGAAGTATGATAGTGGTAAGACAAGCAATATGATGCATTATTGGAGACACTTTAAAAGGACCTTTGTGTTTTATGCTTGAACTACTTCGTAATTAAATTTCAATTTATGCTTAGAAAAGTTAGCAAGTAGGGAAGTTGCTCGTAACTAGAGACGTTAAACTTTTCCAAATTGAATTCAACAGAATTTTTGCCAGGACGACTGTCATGGATGTGCATACCTTAATGGACTTTGTATGTAAAGCAACCTTAAAAATATTATTTTTGGGTCGTGTGTAAATTGCTGGAATGGGAAGAAGCAAAGGGAAAGGAAAAGGAATTTCGTAGTGTGTGCTGGACTGATTTAATCTATTTATGTTTAACTAAATATAATTTTTTTAACAGTGTAAGAGTTGCAATTATTTGGATTTGATAAATTTACGTGTAGGTATGGTTATGGAAGATTACTCTTCTTAAAGGTGGCGAATTTTCATCCAAATACGAGTAATCATGACGCCTGTGTTTCACCAGATCGTTGAGTGCTGTAAAAAAACGTTAAGCACTGTGAGGTGTCAACCTTATGATATCCATTGTTGCAAATGTTACTACGCATCAACTGTGCTTATAGTATTTCCACGCGGTAATCCTTGGCTACTGGTCGATGTCCATCCGCACTCGACTTGCTAGACTTATAAGAACGAGTGCCGACTAGTAGACAGACGGGTGAAGTAAAACCCAGAACAAATGAGACCTCAGGCGGGCTACTCCAACATAGAAGTAAGGGTCTTGGTAAAGAGATTGTGGCGGCAGAGCCCTTTATGGAGCAACTGTAGTGCTCACACCCTTGAATAGGTTACTGGTATCAGTCTAACCAACCCTTCGTACTAGGGTTATCAAAAATGGAACTGGCCTTCCCAGTTGGGGTTGCGCAGCCGGGGTAACTGCTCAGCCATGGTACGCGGTTCCCACTTCTCGATATTCATAAAGGGACTTGGAGAACTTATGATCAATCAACCGTCAGCCGGATTGACCACATTGCGATCAAACCTTCCAAGAAACCAACATCGACTCGGAAAATTATCTTGTTGTAGCCAAGGTACGGTTTTGGATATCCCGAACAGTGCGGAATGTGAGGAATTTTAATATCATCATCATTTTATAATTGCAAAAGATACTTTTCCGATCGAACCCCCCTTATGTCTTAACAGATGCTCCGCCGCCAGCATTAAATATCGAAGATCAAAAACAACACTTCCAAAAAGCCGTCACAGATGCCATTACTGATGTGTTGGGTTTCACTCGACCACCACAACGAAACACCTGGTTTGATGACTATTTCCAGCAAGCACATGCAGCTAAGCAAAATGCGTACAAAGCAGCGCTGAATACAAAGACTAGAGGTGCTCACGAGCTCTATGAGGAGAAGTGGAAAGACGAACACTGGCTTCTCAGCAAGTAAGAGAAAGGGCATAAGAAGCACGTGGTCGATGAAATTGACAGATATGCTATTCCAGGAATGAGATTCGGAAGATTTACCAGAAGGTAAAACAAACATGACACCGACACAAAACCCGAACCGAAGCCGGAAATCGGAAAATTGTAGTAGAATCACACTCAATAATGAGGATTTGGAAAGAGTATTTCTGTAGACTATATAACGGCGATGATGATAGAAAAACCGCTCTCGGACAGAACGAACTTTTGAACCTGATCACTGTAGACAATAACTCCTTCCACCTGCCTGGATGACGTAAATATATCAATATCTGTAAAATATGTTCGGACGAAAGTTTAGCGTGGGGCAAAGCAAGTTAGGGGGCTTGCACCTGAAATCGCTCTTAAAGTTTCTCAGGCTAGGTCGTCACATTGATAGTCCCTTTCACATAGAGTTGTGAGCCCTGCAGTTAGCAAGGACAACCACAGGGAGGTAAGGCACGTACTTCGCTATAAACTGGATTGTTACGATGCAAGCCTAGTCCTTTGTCTTTGTTTTTTTTTAAATGCATTTACGAATAGCTGCAATCTTTGTTTATTTCTGAGACCATGATTTCGGTTTGGAATACGAAACAGACTCTTTATTTATGGTAAATTTAAAGCAAAGTGATTAATCGGATGGCAACGATTAGTATAAGGCTTCGTAGAAGTAGCATCTTCCGACAGGTGCTGGTTCCTTAAATGACGAGAATGAGCCTCTGCAGCCGAACATCTTGCAGCTCAGCTAATAAGTCCTACTTCACGCCTCCCCGTGGCCCCATCTGGGAATCTCACTAGAGATTGCGAAGTGAAGGGGGCAAATGGCGAGTTTCCTGCGCCATAAACCAGGTTTAGTGTCGGAGAAACAAAACAAGACCTTATCCGGGCTACTCCAACATATTTGGAGCTCAGGCCGGAAAGGATTTCCAGGACTTAGTCAGGGTCTTGGAAAAGAGATGGTGGTGGACGAGCCCTATAAGGGCCAACGGCAGCGCTCACATCCCGGAACGGGCTACTGGCTTTGGTGTAACCGACCCCTCGTCCTAGGGGTACTTAAAATGGAACTGGTCCTCCAGGTTGGGGGTTGTGCCGCCGGGGTAACTGCCCGGCCATTTAAAAAAAAAATTAAGTTACGAAGCATCAACAAGCCTCGAATATGGACGGATCTACTGTTGACAACCCACGCAAACGATTTAATGACATTGAGCTTCGGATATGCACGTGGAATGCTAATTCCCTTAATAGACCACGTGCAGACGAGCAACTAGCGGAGGCCCTAGACTGCTGCAAAGCAGACATAACCGCCATCCAAGAAATGCGATGGGATGGGCCGGACAAAAAGAAGATGAAAAACTGCGACGTCTACTACGGCAATTGCTATCGACGGCAAAAGCAGCGCTTATTTGGATGCGGATTTGTTGTCGGAGGCAGACTAAGACGAGAAGTCCTCAGCTTCCGGCATGTGAGCGAGCGCCTCGTAGCAATCCGCATCAAGGCTAAATTCGCCAACATTAGCCTCATATGCGCGCATGCCCCCACAGAGGAGAAAGATGAGCTCCTTAACAAGACCTACGAGCAATGCCCTAGCTATGACATTAAAATTGTCCTCGGTGATTTTAATGCAAAGCTAGGAAGAGAGGGTATCTTTGGTGGAACAATCGGAAAATATAGCCTGCACAACACCACCTCCGATAACGGATTCAGGCTAATCGACTTTGCGGCGGGGCGAAACATTGTCGTGGCTAGCACGCGGTTCCCACATCTCGACATACACAAGGGGACTTGGAGAACTCCTGATCAATCAACAGTCAACCAGATTGATCACATTGCGATCGACGCAAGACACTCCTCCAGCATTATGGATGTCCGTACGTTCCGAGGAGCCAACATCGACTCGGACCATTACCTTGTTGTAGCCAAGGTACGGTTGCGGATATCCCAAACTACGCCAGGACAAACTAATGCTGTGAGAAAATTCGACGTCAGACGGCTACAATCGCAAGAGATCGCCAAGTCCTTTTCCGATCGAGTGTCTCTTAATCTCTTAAGAGGTCTAATGCCGCCAGCATCAAGCATCGAAGACCATTGGAAACACTGCCAAAACGCCATCAGAGATGCCGCTTCTGATGTGCTGGGTTTCACTCGTCCACCACAACGAAACCCCTGGTTCGATGATGAATGCCGGCAAGCACATGCAGCTAAGCAAGATGCATATAACGCGGCGCTGCTTAGAAAGACCAGAGCTGCTCATGAGCTCTATGAGCGGAAGAGGAGAGACGAGCACCGGCTTCTCAGGAGGAAGAAGAAAGAGCATGAGAAGCGCGCGATTGAGGAAATTGAGATATGCTACTCCAGGAATGAGGTTCGGAAGTTTTACCAAAAGGTAAAAATAACATGCCGCGGAAACAAACCCCGAACCGAAGCCTGTAGAGATGAACAAGGGAACATCGTAGTAGAATCGCAGTCGATGCTGAGGATTTGGAAAGATCATTTCTGCAGACTGTATAACGGCGATGACGGACCAAATACCGCTGTCAGGGAGAATCAACCTTGGAGCTGCTGGAGCGGATAGCCTGACTGCCGAGCTCTTCAAAGCGGCAGGCGATGACTTGGAAAGGAGCATACACCAACTCATCTGTAAAATATGGTCGGACGAAAGTATGCCCGATGAATGGAACCTCTGCATTGTTTGTCCGATTCTAAAGAAAGGAGACCCTCTGAATTGCGCCAACTACAGAGGCATCAGTCTCCTTAACATCGCATATAAGATCTTATCCGCCGTATTGTGTGAACGCCTGAAGCCGTTCGTCAACAACCTGATAGGTCCATATCAGTGTGGCTTCAGGCCAGGAAAGTCCACCATCGGCCAGATATTCACGTATATGCTGTCAAGCAAAAAGGACAACCAACACCGACGTCTCGGACAGAACGTCACCCTCGACAGATATAACTTTGTCTACCTAGGCTCCGCTATAAATACAGACAACGACACCAGCGCTGAGATCAAGCGAAGAATAACTCTTGCCAACCCGAAGGCAATTGAGTAGCAAAGCCCTCTCTCGGACAACAAAAGTCACCCTTTATAAGACTTTAATAATCCCGGTCCTGCTCTATGGCGCTGAGGCATGGACATTATCAAAAATGGATGAGGGTGTTCTTGGTTGCTTCGAGAGAAAAATTCTTCGGGCGATCTTCGGTCCCGTCTGTATTGACGGTGAGTGGAGGAGGAGATACAACTACGAACTGTATGGACTGTAGAGCGACATGGACCTAGCCAGAAGAGTGAAGATCCAAAGACTGAGATGGCGTGGTCATGTAGAGCGCATGGACACCAATGCTCCGGTCCGAAAAGTCTTCGAATCCGCCCCCGAGGGACAGCGCAGTTGAGGAAGGCCAAGACTCAGGTGGCGCACGCAAGTGGAAGAGGACCTCAGCCAACTTAGCGTGCGAAACTGAGGCCCAGGTCCACTCCGGACTGTAGCGCCACCTAAAGTAAAGTTAGTAAGATTAAGCTGTAGTAAAGTTTTACAAAAGAATTACAATTCTATCTACATCGACTCGACATCAATCTTCTTCTTCTCTCTATCTCGTCTGATAAGGTTACATGGATGGAACGTGATTTATGGTGCACCACTAACCTCACATCAAATAAGGCAAGTCTGTCATTATAATTTTAAGTTAAAGTCAAAAGACTTCTAACCGCTAATTATTTTTGTGTCGAGAAAGACAAAGTCGCACAGCGCTACCTTTTACCTCATTTCCCCTTCAAGAAGCGATTTATTCACAATTCCTTCAAAGACATAAGGGAGACAAAGCATAAGAATGAGACACGAACCCCTTTCAAATGTATTACCAAAATCATGTCCTAATATCCCTTAATCCTCACAAAGCACGTTTCGTCGCCCGCAAGAAACATCTTCTTTTGATTTCATCAATTAAACACGAAAATTGCTTTTAGGAGCCGCCTTTGGAAAAGCTACGGCTCAGGTTTTGGCCTCATTAAAAACCGTCTTCAAATGAAAATCAACCTTCATTCCCAATCCACCCCAGGTACTTTCGACATTTCCCTACCTCGGGCTTTTCGATTTTACTTGATAAATTATCATTTAAATTGAAAAATTACAATCCAACAGCTCTAACGGGATTCACTTGGAGTGAAGTATTACTACGAGAAACACGAATCAACTTTCGCTTCTTGTTTCAGCACTTTGGTATGTCCACAGTAAAAACGTAAACAATTCAATTTTCCACAAGAACTTGCAGAGAGCTACGAATCTCGGTAGCGGACTACCTCAGGACACGAGTTTCCTTGTATCACTGGCACGTTTATCATCGTCCTTGGGTGCGATTCATAAGACGAGACTTATTTCTCAAAGGATCCTCTTGTAATAGTAACTACAGCAGCGTTCTATACCAAAAGGTATGCACGGATGCGAGGAAAACCTTTAGAGTGTTTCGGGATGCGGTGGGGTAATGTGTGTAATTTTAAGATTATTGATGTTAGATCAGAGGATGTCTTTAATGCTTGGCGCAACGATGTTGGGAACGGCAAACACGGATAGTAAAAAATGTTTCTTCTGACAACGCGAAAAATGAGATTGTAATGAGATTTCTGTCTGTTTTTATTGGCTTTTCATTTTTCTTATAAAATGTAGAATAACAAGGAGTAAATACTGAAAGCAAACACGAGTTATATTTCACGTTGAACGGATTCTTGATGCTAGTACGGCATACTCGTACATGTGTTTTGAGTGATGTACTCGTAATATGTATACTTTCAAGCACATAAAGTTGCCAGTAGAAAAGTGAATGATAACAATGAATTTTCGACTCGAACAGATAGATTTTAAAAACAAGCAAAAAAGAAATCTATTTGTAGTAGATTGCGTAGACAATCATTGAATGTACTGAGTTATCTGTGGGAAGGTACAACGAAAACAGAGGACGTTAAAAGATACTCGTAAATTGTATTTTTAGTTAGGAGAGTATTCAAGGTTTTAAGGCCCAACTTCAATAGGCACTGGAAAATCCACAATCTTTTATACTGCTGATAAGATCTCAATCTTATAGATATTCTACAAGTATGTATTTTAAGAGATCGCCTGCCAGGCCTTAGTTATGATCTAAGGGACCATAGTAGTTCTGAGATAAATACGCGTTATCGAGTGACTGGAGTTCCGAGTTCTATGATTGCCTCCTTTAACAGAATCTGATCAGGGTCGGTCCATAATCACCACTCAATGAAACTGCAAGCGAACCGAGTAATAAAGGGTGTTTTTTAAAGAGCTTGAAAACTCTAAATAATAATATTGTACAAGACAGAAATATTGTTGGAATGATTTTTTTATTATTACAATCTGGTAGATAATTTCATGGCATTTATTTTTTAAATGTGATTTCTGGCGGCTACGAGTTACATGGTCCATTCGATCAGTCCAATTTTTCACTAATTTTTCCAATAAATCTGGCCGTGGCTTGAATATTGGCTTCTAATGCTTCAAGAGTTGCTGGTTTGTCGGCATAAACCAATGACTTATCATAGCCCCATGAAAAGTAATCGAGAGGTGTTAAGTCGCACGAACAAGGGGGCCAGTCAACAGGACCACTTTTGGAAATAAAGTTACAATAAATTGATGGTTAAGCGCGCTGTAAGGCATGCTGCGCCGTCTTTTTGGAACCAAATGTCGAAGATTTGTTAATTTTTCGAAAAAAATTAGTCAGCATGGCTCGATAGCGCTCGCCATTCACCGTAACGGCAGTTCCTTCCTCATTTCGAAAGATATAAGGACCGATGATGCCGCTAGCATCATCATCAGCGCTACAGCAGCAATATTTCCTTCGGTACGCACATTTCTTTGTCTTGTTGGTGGTTTTGAATCGAGAACAGTAAAATTAGTGCGAAATCGATCAATAACTGCACGAATTGCTTGCTCACTAGGCCGATTATGATGACTGCAAAATTGACGAAGGGCTCTCTGAACTTCATGAGCAGATTTAGTTCTTTCAAAGTAAACTTCCACAATTTGGAAGTGTTGTTCTGGCATAAAATGATTCATAATTAAGTGTCAAACGTTACTAAATAGAAATGTCAAAACAGTTTGACATTGACAGCTGTCAAACCATAGACATCAACCATCGAAACTTTTCATACAGCTAAAAAAAACACCTTTTACAAGGTGGCGCAAAATTAATCATCTTATAGGAAGATGTTATAATTTTTGCAAATGTCGTCGTGCTTCAATCATGTTTGTCACTTGTGAACTAGACAGCTGCAAAATACAAACAGACAAGCAATCGAGCGCTATACTCAGCTGTCAAGTCATCCGCATTCTTAACAACGGAAAGGACGATTTTGTGTCGAAAATCATCATGAGGACGAGGCGCATTTTTACTTAAGCGGTTACGTCAATAAGCAAAATCTTCGTTCCTGGGGCACTGAAAATCCGCGTGTGATGCATGAAGAGCTATTACATCTCCTCAAAGCCACTGTGTGGTGCGGCGTTCACGCTAGAGTAGTGATTGGGCCGTATTTTTTGAGGACGCCATCGGCGATACGGTCCCTGGTGAATGCTACAGGGCCATTGTAACGACTTCTTACTGCCGGGATTGGATGAGCGGGGCTTGGGGTGCAACCGCACACACAGCACGAGCTATAATGGGTATTGTGAAGGAAGCGTTTCCTGGTCGCGTAATCTCCCGTTTTGGCGATTTGACATGATGATAAAAAGATCGCCCGATTTAACTATCCCAAATGTCTTTTTTTTTGGGCTACTTGAAGTCGAGGGTTTATGCCAACAAGCCTCAGACAATTACAGCCCTTAAGGAGAATATTCGGCAGGAATGCGAACAGTTATCACCGGAAATCTTGCCGAAAGTCATGGAAAATGCGATAAAACTGGCAGCCACTTGACGAATATCGTCTTTCCACTTAACAGAAAGAATTGTAAAGGTCCAAATAAATATTTCCAGCACTCAAAATCTTTTTTTTTTATTCAATAAAAAAGTTATTCAAAAACAAAATTGGATGATTACTTTTGCGCCGCCTTGTACAACTTGCCTTAGTTGCCTAAAAACAAATAGTGTCTGTCAGGCGCGGCTGGGAATTAACACCGAACCGTCCGATTTGGAAAGCAATATACGAGTACTATTACTTGAGCCACGACCACCCATGATGCCGGCAGACTCTATGAATTCTACCCTTAGCACCTATATAAGAGTGACAGGCATAAGTTAGTCAACATTCGACGACGCTTACTGTCACCGTCATGGCGATACAGCAGAGCATTACCACGGGCAGTGTCCATCCTACGCGTACGTTTGACTTCAGCTATCTGTCGCTAATATAGACAATGTTGGCATTTTAAACGCTCTATCACTTAAGCGCTTACTTAGTTAAAGGAGCATAAAACGAGTACAATTGTTGTTGTCCTTTGTCTGAGATTTCTGCTTCGACAGCAAAGACAAAAGTTATATAGAGATAAGGCAGAAGAATTCGACAACTGTTTACCTTCTGGCAGAGCCCTTTCCTGACAACTTATCAGCCGCTTCGTTGCACTCAATGTAATTACAGGTAATTTGCAGTCGTTTTAAATGGTTCGTGATTGTAAAGGGGGATGCTTTTGCATCCAGGGCTTATATTATCATTTGAACACAGTGGGAAAATAACGTTGAAGGCACAACATTCAATGTGAAAGACTAGTTCTCCTTTAAACTGGTTCTACTCCTTTTTGTTGTTATGAAAAGTTATCTTATACTTCGTATAGTAAATAGTTAAAAAACCTTAAGCTGCACTCAACTATATTCGGATTTTTCCTTAGTTCTGAACTAAAAAAGGTTTTTCACATAAATAAACTTCAAAGTTCCTACATCTTATGATATAAATACCAAAGTTGCAGAACTTGACAGCCTTCCAAGGCAACAGCAAGTAAACTGTATCCATAAGAGTAAATAGTCTAGAAATTTGAGTTGTTTTTTGAAAGAGAGTATTAAAAAGTGTGAATTTTAGTGTAGCCTGTCACGACACGTTTCGTTCCAATACTGAATTCATAATGCGGTATGAATATGTTAAGTTTCAGACCTGAAAAATGTTCTCTGCTTTCATAAGAATACAATCTACTCTTAGATACTACGCATCATGTTCAAAAGCGTAAGCAACCCTAATCGATTGGTGCATTAGTCAGTCAATCAGTCAACCTTTTCGATATTGAGGTTGTTCTCTTAACGAGAAGTAGGAAACCGGCTAGTCTGACTCTCCACAGATTAAAACCATCACCTCTTTATTTTAACCGAGAAATCTAAGTATTAAGCACCCAAATCCTGGGTACCAACTTTCTTTGGTTCAAACATGGTAAGTCGAAAACCACCAAAACGCGGTTCTTTTTCTTGTGATCTAAAGGTGATTTCGACAAGTCGTGAGGTTTGGTACCTAGAAGGGCCTTCTTTACGTACTTACTTTAGGTGGGGGGGCGGACCTTTGTCTCAATCAACAAGCGTCTCCAGCTAGTTCAATCTTTTGCTAGCTGCCTCCAGTTTCGCACGCTAAGTTGGCTGAGGTCGCCTTTCACTTGCGTGCGCAACCTGAGTCTTAGTCTTCTTCTACTGCGCTGTCGGGGCGGATTCGAAGACTTTTCGGACCGCTCTACATGACTCATCTATCTCGGTCGTTGGATCTTCACTCTTCTGGCTAGGTCGATGTCGCTATACAGTGCTACAGTTCGTCGTTGTATCTCCTCCTCCACTCACCGTCAATGCAGATGAGACCGAAAATCACTCGAAGAATTTTCCTCTCAAAGCCGTCATTTTTGATAATGTATATGGTATGCCTCTGCGCCATAGAGCAGGACTGGGATTATTAAGGTATTATATACGGTAACTTTAGTTGTTCGAGAGAAGGCTTTACTAGTCAATTGCCTTCTTAGCGCAAAGAAGCAGCGTTTGACAAGAGTTATTCTTCATTTGATCTCAGCGCCAGTGTGGTTGTCTGAATTCATAGCGGAGCCTAGATAGACAAAGTTTTTTACTACCTCAAAGTTACACCTGTCAAAGGTGACGTTCTCTCCCACTTCCTTACGCACATGGCTGTGAAAAGACCACTCATATTCTTTGCTTTGCTTGTCCTTAGAATAAAGCGTTCACGGATATACTTGTATGTCGCTGCTGCTGTAAGAAGACTCCAAGAATTGGTTTTCCTCATAACGCCAAGTACAAAACGTACTGAAGTTTTGATGATTTTAACTTTCGTTGGAAAAACTTGTTCCTGTCTTCAAAATATGGCAATAAGATATATTGTGAAAAATTGCTGCACAAGGCGAAGTATATAAGTCTGTAGCGATAGGCGCGGTCAGAATCTGACTTTGTTGACTGCTTACTCTTAGAGTCAATATCATTTTTCTTTTGCTGAGCACCGAAGCCTATTAGCCAAAAGTGGCCCAACATTCTGCCACGCTTGCAGTAAGAGTAAGAGTAAGAGTAAGAGTAAGAATAAGAGTCCGTAATGCGATCAGACTATCATTTGAATAAGAATTGGACATTTGTTTTTGAAAATCGTACTCCTCTAGTACTAATGACGGAAGAGCGGGTCTATTTAAACTCCCATGAAACAGAACAGTCGAAAAATAATCTAACATTGAGGGAACAGTTGATAAGATATTCCCAGTAACCTTATGTGCAGTTAAATAGAAAAAAATGTAATAATGAACAGAAATTAGGAATATGGCAAACGAAATCTTCAGTCTTTTTAGACATTGTGGCGTCTGCAGGCTCTTTTGCAACACGCAAACGAAAATTTATTTGAATATTCCCTTCGGACTATTTATTTTAAAGTTTCCAAAATTTTTATGGTTTCTTCAATAACTTAATTTACGCTTAAGGATTAAAAATTGTTCGTTTGTACTACACAAGGGGCAGCAAAAAAAATTGAATCAAAAAGATCTTTTGTATCGTGACAGAAATGCAGCTGTCACCTTCCGCACTCAATAAGGGATGATCGATGTGTAGTGTCAGTAGCCTGTATGACGTCACCATACGTCTTTCAACCGGAAATTAAGATTTACGTTGAATGAGTCAAATAGGAATCAGATCCCTACGTTTGATCACCATAAAATTGAAGGCGGCAAATGATTACAGCCATCACTTAACGAGATACACAGAATCAATCTCAATTGGGTTTCGAGACTATCAGACGTCTGGGTAAGCCGCACTGCTGATGAATTCGCCAGACTCTGATCTATAGAAACAAAAATTAGGTATTTTAATAGCGCTAAATAAATGACATAACCCCCAAGCCATTCAAACATGTGATTCGAAATGATTTATTGCAGGAATTGAAGAGGAGGAGAGGAGGAACTTGATAGAATCGTAAAGAAAAAATTGTGGGTAAGTACTTCCAGAAGAAGCCAAGCCATAGTCCTCCAAGCTTCGTACGCGGTATCGTATGGGACCTCAAACTATTCCCGACAACTTTAAGTAATCCCAAGTGTAAACCATTGCGTCTGCTTGACAGAAAAGCAGGTATATATATTTTTGAAATGTTTACTGACCTGAGTTCAGAAAATGTCAGGAAAGATATCTCTCGTTTATCCTTCTAAGTGAAAGTCCATTAATTTGCGGTTCAAACTGCCATTGGTTTCATCCCAATGTCCATAAATAGTTGAGACATGAGACAGTTCTCAGTATTTTAATTTAAATATTTTAAAAGGACTCCATTGAATACCCAAATTCATTTTCCAATTGACAGCAACCTCTCAGAACTGAACTGTGGTTATTACTTTCTACGAAATCTTTTCAAAAATATTTACTCTGTTATGAGTATGACAAATGTCAAAAATGCACTTTTTCACTCCCACCATCAATATTCCAATGAAATGTACACAAATTTCATGAAACCTTTATTACTCGCATATCCTAAAGAACATGCCTAATTAGTACTCCCTCTCACGTTACATTGTTAATTAGTAGTCCTCGTCGTAGTTATTTTCCTGACATTGACCCCATTTTTGATAAATGGCAGAATTCAATCCATTTCCGGCAATCTATAAGCAACCCACACCAGCCTACGCGATGTAGGTTTAATTATGGAAAATTTTAATCCTTTGTTCATTATTATCTTCACTCCAGTATTCAATGGTTTTAATCCTTTGAAAGGTTTTTTCTTTTCGTTTCCTTTATAAAAATTAATCCTTTTCAATTCAACTCAAAGTGTTGATACTTTTTTGTCTCAATTCCAATCAATTTGAGCTGGGAAAATGTTCTTTTAAATCTTTTCTGACCTAACGCAAAGGAAAAAGAACCATTTGACACCCAATTTGTGTGTAAATGTCCTCACCAGCATTTTTCAAAAAAAAAAAACCCTTTTGAATAATAATTGCAAAATGCCGTTGGTTTCAACATTGTGCACCAAATTAACTGGAAAACCATTTGAATCACTTCGCTGGAATCTATATCTAGCATAAACCTCAAAACGGCTACAAGATCCTCCTCCTCCTCCAGCACCAGAACAAGCATGAGAAACAACACCGACATGGGTCCGGGTTCGGGTTCTGTGTAATAAGGTCAAAAACTTTTCATAATTCGAAAAAGTTTTCCAATATTCATTCGCATAATAGACTTGGGGGCAGAGAGCAGTGTGACCAGCATACTTTTAGTCACATTACAATCACCTAATCATGAGATCTCAAGCACTGTGGTTATAATCCGATTTCACTTTGATTAAATGCTGTTCTTTAATGAAAATCGCACACATAAAAACGCTCCACAAAAGCATTACACAAAACATTGTTGAACCCGCATCTAAATTTCAATGAAATGCCCACAATCCAGATGGAACAGAGAGGTACACTGAAAACGCAAGTATTCGTATCTGTGTGAAAGGAAAGAAATTTTTGAGGACTGCTGTGTAGGTAGAGGAGATGGATTCAAAGGACTCAATCGAATTAAGGATAGTGGTAGGTGGTATGGATTAGGAATAAAGGTGATGGCTAGGAATGAAAGTTAGCAGTAGAATGGAACTTACCGTCAATTTTGCAATTAACTGAATTGTTGCTCTTTTTCGATGAGTTACGTGACATTTGCGAATGACTCTGCGTGTGTTGCGAATGTGATGGACTCGAATCGATGGAACGACGGGCGACCGATTGAAATATACTGGGTCCACCCAGGGGGCTTGGTGTTACAGTAACCATTGGATGTACACTTCCTGCGGAGATGGAAATGAAAACAGAAAAGAATAGAAGATGAATAAGCTAAATAAAGTAGAGGAGACACAAATGAAATGGAAATGAATTGTGGGGTAGGAAAAATGGGAAGCAATTAATACGGACAACTGTATTAGTGAATACAGTAGAGGGTGGTCTCGAAATATACTTTTTCTTAAGCCTTGCATTGTGAGGTTGATTTTTATTAAATTGCTCTTTTTTCTATTAAAATAAAAATAATGACAGGATTCTTTTTTATTTTCTCAAAAGCTTAAGTTCTTTTTTTATTGTCCCGAAGAAGAGATACGGTTTCCTTACCAAGAATGGAGTGATTTTCTTTCGAGGAAGGATTCACTTTGTTTTGTTCCCTTTTTTACTCTTTATATGTTAGTCAAGATAAAGTGAAACCAATGACTAAGAACTAGAACTTTTTTTTTTAAGGAAAATGAACAAAGAAGGAGATTTCTTTAGAAAAAAAATAAGAATACTCTGAAAAGGTAAAAAGTCAGCTTTAATCCATGGGATTCAGTGGATTTATGGGAAAAGGGAAAGGTGAGGGAGTAGGTTATTTTCTTGAAAACTTCTTCGCTTAAGTTTACTTTCTTTTAAATGTCAATTTTGAATCTTTAACCCTTCTAGATTTAGTGGAACGGTTGAATTACCACTATGACATGCCTTAAAGTGAACATTAAGTTGTGGCCTGCATTAAAAATGACTAAATCAGTGATTGCCCAAAGCCAATTGGTATTTGTTCTGAAATGCTTATCTTGTGCATGACCTAAAAGTCACGTATTATAAGATTCTGAAAAATGCCCACAGAACAGAAGACTTTGAGCTAAATGCCAAATGAGCCCTGACTCGATTGTAGTGGATGGATTCTTGTACTCCTGTTGGCACTAATAACAGCGGCCGCGGTTAGTTATGAATTATGGAAGCTGTAGGTGACAAACTATTTCAACTCCTCGTCTTGTTAAGACTGTTTTGCTCAGGCTAAGATCACTGAGTAGATAAAGCGACTAGATCCTGAACTTTGAACATCTAAAATTCGAGAAAAGTACGAAACTGCTGCGCATTCATCAACAAGATATCTAGCAAAGTAAAACCACATTTTATTGCGGTCTTGTATACTCGGAACAAAGTAAGCAGCTTGATATCGTCATACCAAAAATTTTCTACGCCAAACAAGTGGCACACATTTATGCGCACTTTTACGCTGCTAATAATTAGACTCATTAAATTAACTTAAAGTCAATTAGACTAATAAAGGACATATTTAGTCCTAAGAGATCTACAGAGGATACAGAATAAAAGTTTCCCCACTACAAGAAGAGTCACATGGCCAGTCGCACTGGAAGAGACCCTCAGCGATTGAGTATGAGTAATCTCAAATGTATGAAGATTTGGTTACAAAAGAAGCTAAAGACACGCTCTTTTGCGCTTTTCGAGTGATACATGCCTCCTGCAACCGTAGAATTTCGCAAAGTAACAGTTTCTTCGATAAAGATAAAGAGGTTTTCCTTAAGAATCAGCGAAAGGATTCATTATTCGAAAGTGTACAACGTGCACATAGATTGTTGAAACTTTGAACAGGCCACGTGCGGCCAAATGACCAGTAGACGATTTTAAGGCCACTGTGAGTTGGAACTAGCTAGTTGAAAGCAAGATTAAAAAAGTGTGATGTAAAACACGAGCACTTCTACAAATCTCAAAAACAGCATCAATTAGGGTGCTGACTTGTTGTAAGTAGTAGAAAATCTGGAGCTTTTGGCGCATAAGCAACTGCCTTTTTTCAATCCGCATCAAGGCTAGATTCGTCATTATCAAGATAAAGTGCACTCGTGCCCCTACAGAAGAAGAAAGTGCTTTTCCTTAGTGGAATTTTAAGGTTGTTTAACCCATTAACGCCGAGGTGATCAGAATTTTTACTAACTTTTCAACGTGTTTATTTATTATGTTATCGGACCAAAAAAATAATGCAATACCTCTATTCCTACGCGAAATTTGATGCTCTTTCAGAATCTGAGCTCAAAATTTCGTATAGACACTGAAAAAAAAGGTCGATTGAAACGTGATTTAGGGTAATTTAGCACTAACCTCTGAGATTGCTTAACTCGACCACATGGCGATCCCATATCGACAGGCATTGGATTTCCAAAAGCCAACATTAAACCTTAGCAAGTGGTATAACGATAGATAGACTCCAGAGGAGAAGCGGGCATCCGTGGCCAATGAAAAAGAGTCCCGTTGTGTTTCAAATTAAGTTTCATGTCATCCAGGAATGAAGCGATGTCATTCTTGGTGCATCCATCCATATATTCACGGACATTTATTCAAGCAGTTTTGAAGGCCCGAAACTCAAATTGTTTTTACACAAAATTGGTGCAACATTGCCTCAATATCTTTTAGGAATTATTAACAAGAAACAAAATCAAGCTCTGGTGGTGCTCGAAGGCATGAAAGGATGCTAAAAAGCCGATAAATTATTTATAAAAGTTTCAAATGATTCAGTAAATGGCGGTTTACCATATTCAGTATTAAATTCAAAAAAACTTGTCAATAAAATGTGTATGTATATCCTTGTCTTTGAAAAGCTAAAAAAGTTTTTGAAAATGGAACGAACGGAATCAAACCTAAAATATCACCTTGATTTTAAAAGAAAGATATTGGAAGACTGATCAATCCTCTGACGGGACAGTACCAGTTTCGATATAAATTACAGAAAGTCAGTATTAGTCAGGAAACTTAATGTCGCTTTGAAACCCCAGAAGACTCACTATGTAACTGCGTGGCTCTATGCACCATAAGGAAGCATAACTTTCTCAGAGATGTAGTTCTAATTGTGGAAACGTAAATGGAAAATTGATCTCCTCCAGAGTAATCTTCAAGTTAATTAACAAAGTTGAGGAATCTCTGGCATCTTTGTGGGATTGTAGAACCCTTAGGTCTCAGCGCCTATTACTCCTATGTTAACATGGTCAATTGGTCTTCACTAACCCATATCTGTTTTGAGTGTGTAGTGTTTGCCAAAAAGGCTTGAAATTTGTGTACTTCTGAGACAATAAGTGGGCATTCTTTATCAAAATCATAGGCAGAAAAGGTTGAAGTAATGGTGATTTGATGCAAGCTCTTAAAAGCCCACATTAATCATACGACACCAGCTTCCTGCCCAAAACGGATTTGGGTGTATTAAGCTGTGCTGGACAATGATGATACTTACGAACATGAGCATATGGTATTGTGAAGAGTTGTAACTACCTATAAAATACTTATGAGAGAAATCGAATTACACTGAGTTACAGTCAAGATGTTACGTTACACATCTATTTTGTTTGATTTTCCTATGAATTTAAGTTAAATAGATAAAATCACAGTAGGACATACCTTAATCAATTAATAAAAATTGCAATTAAACAATTAATTAAAAAAAAAATTGCATCAAATTAATTGCAATTAATTTTATTTGAGATTGATTTTAATGATGTGATTGCAATCTAAAAATTAAATTAATTGCAAGTTAATGGTTAATTCAAACCGAAATCCGTGCGGCATAGATAAAGGATAGTGCCGCAGAGCGTCCCAGCTTGTCGTAAGAGGCGACTTAATGGGACACCAACCATAAACAGGTAACTATGACACTTTAAATGAGCCTGTGACACTTTAACGCCTTTAAGAACTTCCTCACAAGTTTGTATGCAATCAGTGGATTTCCGCGTCTGGAGACGTGGGGTGGGGTAAGAGAACAGTTAATCAATTTTAAATGAGCATACAAGTGTCAAACCACTCAAATCAAGATACACTTCATGGAAATGATTGCAATTAATAGCACTACCCCGCTGGGCACCACGCTTGCAACGCACTCGGGTGATCCAAGAGCAAGAACAATTGCTTGTATCAGAGACCGACGGATTCCGGGGCTGGCCAAAATGAAGTTTCCAAAACATTTTCCTAAACTTCAGTTTGCAAGTTGGAACCTCGGATCGATGACCTCAAAAAATTTGGAATTGGAAGCGATTATGCGTCGCAGAACTCTACAAATCCTGTGCGTTCAGGAAACGAAGTGGTGTAATACCGGAAATAAGCCCGTTTTCTTGATTTACTAAAAACTAAGGCATTAAAGACGTTCTACCATGGAACGGTCAATGGACGAAACGGTGTTGCCATCGTTGTTGCAGCGGATCTTCTTAGCGACCGCTTGATGAGTGTAAAACTCGTCAAACACAATAAAACGTGGAACATTGTTAGCGCGTACGCTCCATAAAATGGATGCGATCAATCGCAAAAAGATAAATTTTGGTCAGAGTTCGATAATTTGTTTGGAAATACTCGTACCTATCGATGAGATGCTCTTTGTAGGCGGATATTTTAACGGCCACGTCGGAGAAACAAATTTTGATTATGAGGACTGCCTCGGATGTAAGGGCTTTGGAACCAGAAATTCAGCTGGCGAAGACATCCTTGTAGCGTGTAGAGCTTACGGCTTAACTGTCTTAAATACAATGTTTATTAAACATCAACAACATCTTATCACCTATAGCAGCGGAGGCCACGAACCGCAAACAGATTACCACCTCTACTAAATGTCGATGAGAAACAGAATGCTCATTACAGAATTTTTCCCAGTGGAACCACCGAAAACAGGGGCATTGTTTGGAAAGCCAAAAACCCGGTGGTATAATCTATCGAAGGAAAGAGGCGCAAGATTTTCCCACTGCCTAAAGATGCAGTATCGTAAAACGGTATCGCAGACTCACTTAGCCCACAAGAAATGTGGAAAAGCATGCACGAGGGATGCATAACACTCGCAAAGTCACTTTTTAGACTACATCGGGATACCATCGCGTCGACAAAGAAATATGGTGATGGAATGACGAAACCAAACGAGCTGTGGCCGACAAGAAGAATGCATTCCAAGCGTGGACAAAATGCGATCTGAGCGACGATATAGAAAAAGCTCGACTGGCTCTTGACTACGAGCGGCAGAAAAGTTATACAAGAAGTTCAAACGTCGTACAATACTAAAGTGCCAAATATTTTTAGGCTCGCTGCAAAGAGGCGAACAAATTCGATTGAAATGACATCGGCAAAACACATCAAAAATGCAGACGGTCGATTACTAACAAATGATAAGGAAATTTGTGACCGGTGGATTCAATACTTCAAGGAGTTGCTTAATAAACAGTTTCCATGTGATATCGTGCTGACAGCTGGTCTATTCGAGGAGGAAGTTTCGGACTTTTCAATCGCAGAAAAAGGTATAGCAATCGGAAAAATGAAGCGGGGGAAAGCGGCGGGACAGGCAGCATTTCATCAGAGTTTTGGTCGAAGATTGAGGGAATCCGTAGCGAATGTCTATAGAAACTTTTAATGGAGAAGTATCTTCTTACTTCCATTATAGAAAGGAAAAAGCGACACTCGAGAATGCAACAACTACCGTTCAATCAAGTTGATGTCACACACGATGAAAATCGTCGATAGAGTCTTAAGCGAACGTCTTCGGCAAATAATAAAGCTCGATAATAGCCAGTATGGATTTGTTGAAGGAAGATCGACGATGGACGCTATCCAAAGCCTTCGAATAATAATGGAAAAGCACCGAGATTCGTATTTATTGAAGCATTCGATCGAGTGCCTAGGGACCTCTTATGTGCCGCTGACGTCTCAAAAGGTACCGGAAACATATATAAGAATAATACACGACATGTACGGGAACGTGAAAACTCCGGTAAAAAGCTCTGCTGGACTAACGAGAGAATTTCCAGTTAATGTCGGAGTGCATCAAGGAAGCGTACTTAGCCCTTTCCTCTTTAACGTAGTATTCGACTATCTTTTAAAAGACTGCATGCGCGAAGCAGATGTAACGCCAATTCTCTTCGCTGACGACGCAGTTATACTTAGCGATAACGTCGAAGATTTACAGAACGCCTTAGATTCATGGAGAAATGCGCTAGAGAGGAACGGGTTTAAAATAAGTCGTTCAAAGACGGAGCATCTGACGTGCCCATTTGCGCATCCGTTGCGACCTGTTCCGGATATAATGTTAGACGGAATAGTTCTTCCGAAAAGCACTATCTTGAAGTACCTAGGAACAAAATGTGATGACGACGTAAACCACAGAATGAGTGTGGGGTGGATTTAATGGCGGGAAAATTCGGGAATCTTTTGCGACCGAAAATTTCCACTTAAATTGAAGGAGAATCTCTACACCACGGTTGTAAGACCAGCTCTTATGTACGGTTCTCACTGCTGGGCAATGTACGAAGCGTTTGAAAACAAAATGACGGCAGCGGAAATGAAAATGTTAAGGATGTCTAGTGGAGTTACTAAACGCGATTGCATTAGATCTACGCGTACCTATATAAGAGGAAGTCTACTGTATAAAGACTTCGGTAACCGAACAGCTTGAGGTGAATATAATAACCTGGTATCGCCACGTTCAAAGAAGATCTGCGGAAAATCTGGTTAAAAAGGCACTATTAACTACGGTCATCCCAACTGTAAGAAAATAAGGTCGGAAAAAGAATTCCTGGATTTCTCAGATGGCAAATGCGCAATAACGCCTGGGGCTAAAATAAAATGGGAAACTCGTCACACATAAGTTCATATAACGAGGAAAGGGTTAATAAAAAGATAAGAACAAGAAGAAGGTTAATTTCAAACCGAATTCGCAATTGAAAATTTGTATACATGTCTTCTCTCTTTTTTAACAATAAAATATTTAGTACTAGCTGGTTTCGGACTGGAAGTAGAAGATGAAGATGTTTCTTGAAATATGTATAATATTCCTGGACCGTCCTCTAGACCTGAAGAAAGAATGTTCTCCTGTGCAACTATGCTCAACTTACTGAAATCAAATTAAAATTTGGAGTGAAACAAAGTGACGGTACTACATTTTGAATATGAAAATATGATTTTACTATTTTTCCCATTTTTTGCTTTTAATTGTTACAGACAATTAACAATTAAATATTTCAATCGCCGAAACCACAATTAACAAATAACTTATTATTAATTCCATAGTTTACAATTAAATTAATTGTTAATTGTCTAAAATTAATTGGAATAAATTTTTGCCCAACGATGGATGAAATCAGCCAAACTTACACAGAATATTGACAGCATATTCACAGAAGTGTCCAGTGGTAGATTATTGTGTTTTTAGAAACCACTTGGCTTACAAAATTACAGCTCTAGTTGTAGCATTCTTAATGCATACCAAGAAGCGGAAGCAGTAGGTTTGGCTACTAGAAAGAATCTCACATGACTTCAGAATTTTCAGTCATTTCGCAAAAATTTTAGGATTTTAAAACATGGAATCAGTAGAAGTCAAGGTTATAAAAGGTTTCAAAATAATAGGTCAGGACAAAATGTTTTAAATCAAAAATAAACGTTTAAAAGAAAAGGAGTAAAAAGGTCATTCGATTATACCTGTTTTACTGGGATCATGACCTAAATGACCTAACGAATGAAGTTTATCCGTAATGCCATGGAATTTCTCCACAAAACTCTGTTTTGTCTCAGTAGTTGTAACAGACGGTTGAATTTCTGCCAGACTATTGATATTTGGTATTGATCCTAAAAAAATCCAAAAAAACAAAAGGGAGAGAGACGATATTGTATAGATATGGTACATATACTCTCAAATCGATCAAAATCAAAAACAGGAAATTCACTCGAAGCACTCTATCAAATAGAGTATCCTCCAAGTTTGGATCTTTCTGTTTAAAACTTACCCTTTGTATGCGAGGTAACTGGAGCACATGCGGCTGTACTACTAATTGCCGCCATTTGGTTAAGTGCCTTTCCGTGTATTTGTGATTGCGTGATACTTGGCTTCAGGAAGGACACGAATAAATGCTTCGATAGCTCTTCGGGCGCCTCGCAGTCCAGGAAGGCATCCAGAAATCGACGAAACCCATCGTAGTCGATTTCCTGCAATTAGAACAAACAAAAAAGACAACAAAATCGTCAATAAAGTTATGACTACGAGTACATCTTCAAGGATAACGACATTCGACAGCTGGGCTATGATACGGCAACAGGAGCCTTGTCATAAGAACCATTCTGAATAAAACAAATTACGTATTTCTAACAAATTGGGAGGAAATTTGTAGCAGTGAACCATGAAATGATAGGTGAACAAGTGGCCAATGAACAGAATACATACCATTGGTAGCTATTTCTATTTTCTTCTTTGTAAAGAAAGTATCTCCAACAGACCGAAGGTCCCCAACCAGTTTATGTTGAAAGGATACGAATTTATGACTGCATCTTATGGTCGCATGAGAGTTAAGCAAGTCGAGATAATAAATTAAGGACAAGGCAACAAATAACACCCATCAGCAGTTAGGTACAGGCACAGACACAGGCACAGAGGCGCATAAAATATGCGCCTACTCATAATTTCTCGGCAGGTCGAGACAAAAAGAAACAGAGTGATCCGTCAGGAGGTGAAAATTTACTTGGGCTGTAGAGGGAAATGTCCCCCAAAGGATACGGATACAGATACACCAGATACAGTAACGTAAAGTGATACATGCCGGAAGAGATATCCGTACAAGTGGATAAATTAAGAAATGACGTGGCATTTTGGCGCTTGTTTTGTGTTCGGGTACTTAAATGTGAGATTCCACGACGAAGGCAGGACGATAAATTTAACAAAAAAAAAAAAACATAATTATGATGGATTGCAGCTATGACTACAACAGGAGCAAAGACTATGAATGGATATATGTAGACTTTTATGCGTGGGTTAATGTCATTTGAGGGGTTATTTTGGGGCTTTATTCACCTTTTTTGGCGTCCATGTAAGGGGGTGATTTGAATAATTTGAGTTGCGGTATTGGCCTATATACTCGTATCTATACACCGATATTGTACTCGTACTTCCGTTTACGTAGGCGAAGCTGGCTTAGTTTTATCGCTCAGGATATAAATAGCAACGTATCCGTACATCACTGACAAATTATGTTTCAGAGTTGGATTTTATTTGCAGCCGTTGTTAAGGTGTGCAATTGGGGCGCAAACATATTTTGTAATTGTTATTACAAATGTTCTTGCGATTGGTAGAATTTGTATTTTTGGCGCAATGGGGAAATCTCTGGAGTGTAAATTATTAAGAAAATGGCTTTAAATCTATGGTTGGAACCAAGTCGGTTAGATACTTACTGTTGATATATGAGCGAGCTTTCGATTTCAAATGTTTCTTCTGAAGCAGGAAGTTTTGATAGAGTATATTTTGGGCAATACATTAAACGTAAGCTTGGCTCACAAATGGAATATATTTTTCTTTTAATGTTGGGGGGCATTGAATGGTACAGAGGAAGAGGAAAATCGGAACTTGTTTCCTAATGTCTTATAGCAAGAAGGAAATGGCAGATTTAGAACAAGGTTAGAACACTTAATAAATCGTGCCATATTCAGGTGGGAGTTCTAGCAGGGAATCCTATAGAGCAAAGCAAAATTCCCGGAGCTTTATATCAGAGACGACGACAATCTTGTGCAAGACCAAGATACGACTAGTATAGGAGAGTGACTGGGTTCAAATCAAAGGTCAGTATCGAGAAACATAGAAAGTCCTTTTTGAGGTCATTATCCTCAATAAATAAAAAATCCCCGAGAGTGAAATCTTCTGATGACCACTTAACAGCTAATTACAATAGCTATTATAAGTTGTCGAGACGTTTGCAGCCAATATTATTTCTCTGTCAGCTTCAAGCCAAATGGCACTCAGTAGCAGAAGGAAATATTGAGCATTTCACCCATGTTGAGGACACTTTTAATATTGCAACTTGTAGACAAATATAAAGTAAAGTGGATTAAGGCAATAATAGAGAACAGACTTTAGTCCATAACCGTAAGATCGTTGACGACCTGCTGATTCAACCAGCTGTCAACTGATACTTACACTAGATCGACACGCAACAGTATCATAAACGCAATTTGTTCGAAAACAAAAACCAGCTTAACTAGTACAAACAATTCTATTCTACAAGATGCGATCCATTAAGTACAATCAGAGTTTAATCGATGACGTTTTGCTACAATATATATTCAATTGTGTATTCGGACTACGGAGACCGTTTCACTGATGGTCCCGCTTGCAGATCTTGAAAAAACCAGCAATTGTAGAGGCAATTGGAGCAAAATAGTTATACAGTACGATCGTAGAATACTCCACCCGTTCCACTTTTTCAGGATGTATGACTGTAGATGTACCGTTGTATGCTGGTTTTGAGTGTTTGCAGGTCGTAGTGAGAAGGAAAAACGGAGCTCGGCAGGGCATACCATAATAAGTTGCTATGGAAAGAATCATAGTATTTTGGGGTCAGAAAGTGGGCTTGAAAGTGTACTGATGAGCATCTTGAGGGAATACGGATGTTGACGGTTTCCAGGGGCGGAGTACCAATGCGATTTCGGCGGAGCACTGGTGGTGAAAATAGTGATAGACAGAAATAGCGATAGGGTGCCCATTAAATATGTACTTTTGGCATCAACTACAAGTCCTACCACAAGGTACAAAGAGGTCTTAGTACTTGACTACATGTGAGCATTACACTCCAATTTTGGTCGGATATGTCTTATATATTGGAGCCGGATCAGAGGGGGTGATATACCTATTTTTAATATCGATTAAGGAAACCTAGAAATTTCCCAGTATATGTGGTCATTTCGACGAAGGTTGTCTTTAACATCCATGCCGGCAATCGGTTATAACAATGCATGTGTCATTCATGGATAATGGCTGAGTTGTCAAATTTCGTTTTAATGATATTTTGGAAGCATTAAATTCCACTCCGTTGATAGTTCCCCAATTGGTTGTTGTTAATATCGGAATTTTATGAGTTTTGTATACGGTGCCGTTCCCGGTCTACAGCCAAAAAGCAGACACGTTAGTCTGGGAACCAATATGAAAAGCAGTGGGTACTATCATCAGCAAAGTGCTATATTTGATTAGAAGAGATAATTAATGAAGATTAAGAAAAGTCAGACAGAGCGGAGCCCTGGGACACATCAGTATTTATTTTGTAAGTAATTTCTAACCCATTGATGCCAAATGATCGGATTTTCGACTAAGGAATCTGATGCCAACGCCTTTGAAATATCAAGTGCAATTATGTTGATTTCATCGGTTTCGTGGAGACTAGGGTTTCGCTTTTCAGTTAGACATGCTATTAAATCACCAGTGGATCTGCTGCTATAAATACTAAGGATTTGCAACTAATTTGTTCATTGTATAAGAAGTTTGAGGTTTTCTCCCTTTAAAATCCAAATATTACAAGATTTAGCTATTAAACGGAATGCAAAGCTTGATTGACGGGCTCCTCCAGGGGGCGACGGCAAAGTGTCGGTTTTCAAATAGATCCTATCCTAACTAAATTGCATTATAGTTAAAAAAAAGAAAAAACGCAGGGCCAAACGATAGATGTGTGCGGGTACAACAGATAACTCATTTTGGGATAAACCTCTAATCCAATCACTCAGTTAGTTTAAAAACCACCTCAAAATCGATGCATCAATCTCAATAATTTTTGATTGATCTGGTACACATCATTTAAAATTAGATAAATTTATTATCCAACTTTTATTTGTACAACAATTACCGTTTCCATTTTTAAAGGATTCAACATCACAACAAGGATAAATGACAGGTGTCGTTATTCAAAAATCTCCCACACTGTATCATCCTACAATTTAAACTACCCATTTACAATATTTTTGTCAAATTAAAATGCAAAACTTGCAGAAATGGTGTAGGGACGAATCTATCATTTTGTGACATCCGAAGCATAGAATGTTATTACGAGTACATACGTATCTAAGAATGCATTACCGTATGTTATTGAAAATATTCATGGTAAATCCGTATTTTCATTGAAATTTCTCTTTTTTCTATAGAAAATTTTCCTTGAATGTTCGATCATCTTCAATAAGAGCATGAATTCCAGAAAATGGAATTTATTTCACGTAGGTAGTTCTCACACATTCAGTGCCTTTCCACCCTGGGTTTGATTTCAACTTTAATTCTTATGAATATATGTATGTGTGTGTATGTATGCACAGTACCTAGTATTCGTATACCTTCCATGGACAATTCTATTCAAAACATTTTCCAGGTCATGAATAAAGTATTGAAATTGAATGAATTGATATTTCTCGTAAAGATAGTTTTAAATAAAAAAAGGAATTAAATTGCGCAGCATGAAACATTTAAAATTTTAAATTCTACGCGGATCAACTGGAGTATGTACTCATTGTAGCTGCTAAATTTGAAGCAATGTACATAGTTGAATGTGATAAACTCAAAAAATAAAAGCATTGTCATCGCGAAGCATTCAACATCGTTCTTTATGTCTTTTTTAAACTTGTCTTTTTATGAAGAAGCTTTACAAGATTCATTTAATAGATATTAGTAAAACTTCTTAATCTCTTGCTTTAGCTGAGCAGCGGAAGAAGACTTTTCCACCACCCTTTGCATCTTATTTTTAAGAATCCTTCCAAGTTAGTGCGGCTTTAGTTATCATACATCGCAGCAGTAGATAATCCTCTGAGTAATCACCAAATAAAAAAAACTGTTGGATACGTCTACCAAGATTAGGTTTTCTTCAGAAAATAACTCCTCAAAACTTTTTACCAATCTAGATTCTATAAAAGCAAACAATATTTCTATTCAAAAATGTTGCTACTCGAAAACATTTTCGTGATTTGCATCTCAAAAACAGTTGGGTTTTTGAAAATTAAACCAAGTCTTATTCGTATCTATTCGTACAGAGCCCTTAAAAGACCACCCTGGCCCTGTATAGTTGAAATGGCCCTAGAGGAAAAAGTTTTGAGATTAAGAGAAAAGATAACAAGGAACTGGAGGCAATAAAATCGTTTCCTTGCTAGCTCTCAATTTCAGGGCTACGAATAGATACTATGAACGCTTGTGTGTGCGAAAGTGATTACTTCATCAAACAATAGCTCTGAGGGTGGAATCAACGAGATGTGTTACGTCAACAAGATGACGTCAGCGTCTGACTACATGACAAACTTTCAAGTTTTCTTCGTCCTTCTTCCTTTCTCTATTTAATGCAAAATCTTTTTTTTTCTGTTCGAATTGCCGAACATGACCTTAATGTGGTTAGCACTAAGTCCGGAGTGCACGCAATCAACATCAAAAGATATGCGAAAAAGTGTTGCCATTGTATTTAGTTTGAAAAAGATATAACGGAGTTTTATAAAATTTATAAATACAAAGTGCATAGTTCCTCTGGGTTTCAGAGTACTCACAAATTTTTCTGTCGAGAACGAACCGAAGCTTTCAACAGAGTAGTCAAACTAAGACCATTTTGTCCAATGTATGTTCCCTTTATAAACATTTTTCAATCTTCAGAATACACATACTTATTTACGGTGCCAGCACTTATGACAGCGTTGGTCTGGTACCTGGGTCCTTGTGCGAACGTAGGATTTAATACTCACAAATATAGTGTTCACATTAAGCGTCCCAGGATATTGTCTCACTTATACCTGTCACACATACATTACTATAGAGCTTAACAGAAGTGTAGCGAAGTATTACGAGTAACTGTTTAAGAGATGCAGAAAATTCGCTTTCCTCTTAGCCGCAGTTAAACTCAGAAACAAGTTTTTCAGTAGATTTTAACTCTGAGTAAGCTCGCTGATAACCCATCAAAACTAACTCGAGACTTAATAAACAGATGTTTTGAAAGATTCGAAAAAGAAAACAAACCATGCAAATCTAGGAAAAGAATAACAATGAACGTTAAGAAGTCCTTACAGTATCTATGGATTTCGAAAGATTTTTGACAGCTGAATCGATAAATCCTGGTGAAAGAGCAGTGATACCAACAAAGTTAAAACCCAACGCATGAAGGCAAAGCTAACTTTGTAATAAAAAATTGTTTCATGAGTTAACTCTAGATTAACTTTAATCCAAAGTTAGTTAACTCTGGTTGAATTCGGATAGACTTTCGATGTCTCTAGAGCTGAAGAAAACAGGGCATGGGGAATCATTAATTTTGTCTGCCAGCACCCTGGAGAATTATGTCAAAATGAAATCCGACGAATAATAGAGGCCCTAACCGGGAACACAGCATACTCCGTTGAGCCTTGACACGTAAATTTTTCGGTGATCTTAATTTTTTTGTTGTGAAATGAGACCCAAACAAGACTCAGTGATTTTTGCCATCCTGTATTCAGAGAAACTTTAAATTCTGTAATAGTAACACAGATAATAGTTTTAATATCGTTGTCGGTTGCCAAAATAATATAATATCAAAGGCGACTCTGCCTTTCGTATTTTGCGCAAGGAGGGTTTCTGGTCAGAAGGTAGTCGACATGCAAAGTCATCAAAACTCATTGCGTGCCACCAAAGAATGTATAACTATCAAGCGGACAGAATTTCTAAAGTACATACGTCTAGAGTAGACCAAGAAGTCTTTGGAAAGGGGCAGTGGCTTGTTTTCGTAATAGCTTGTTTCATTATTTCTAGAAACCGATGCATATGATACTCGTATTATTAGTCTGATTATGGCAGTGTGGATTTAATAAAACAGCAATAAAGCCACCAAAGGAAGAAACAACATGCTTTTTGTTCTCGTCCACACATTCACGATATTATGCGCTTTATATTGTAGTACGTTTACATTGACTCGAAATTCAGCATTTTATGCAAATACAATATTTCAGCCGAAATGCTACATACAATTTCCAGCATGTTGAATGTTGAATTTCAGCGAAATGTTTCATTTCATCTCTGCATTTAGAAGGTTATCAAATCGAACATACCTTTTTGATTATTCCGCACGGCACTGAGCGCACTTCATATCGCTTACAAAAATAACTTTGAAAGAAGTCAGCTGTTCCAATATTTACAATCACTAAGGACCAAAAAAAGTATTAAAAAAGGAGAAAATGGGAGACAGCCCTGTCATATAAATGTTTTTCTTTCAATGTAAAAGGTAAAATGAAATTCCGAGATTTCATTTCGAAATGTAGAATTTTAGGTCAGTGTAAACGTACTATACTTTTGGGTGTCTGAAAATTGCTGATTTTGTGCCAAATAATCGTCATTTGCGAGAAGTGTTCATTTTTTTCGTTCATTCGAAGAAAACGGCGGCTGAAGCGCATCGAGATCTCCCAAAAGTTTACGGAGATGCTGCTCTAAGTGAAACAGCGTGCTGTAATTGGTTTCGTCGCTTCAAAGACGTTGATTTCGATGTTGACGACCGTTTGCGTGAAAGAAGGCCAAGCTCTGACGCTTGGCAAACGCACGCATGTGAACAACTACTTAGCGGCAAAAAAGGGGTTTTCTTCATCGCATCGTGACGGTTTTATGAACAATGGATTCATTACAGCAACTCAAAGAAAAGAAAGTAATGGGATTGCCCGGTTATGCTTCTACGTTGTCGGCTCAGCAGAATATTTACGCCGCGAAGGTTATGCTGTATATTTGGTGGGACTAGGTCGGTGTTATTTATCATGAACTGTTGAAACCCAACGAAACCATCACTGGGCAACGGTATCGACTTCAATTGATGCGATTGTGTCGAGCACTGCGCGAAAAACGGTCACAAACGAGAGACACTAAAAAGTGATTTTACAGCACGACAATGCTCGGCCTCAGGTTGCCAAACCCGTTAGAAGCAAATTGGAAACGCTAAAATGGGAAGTGCTTCTCCACCCGCCATATTCCCCAGATATTGCGCAGTTCATATGAAGACATCAAAAAATGGCTTGATTCGTGGATAGCCTCAAAAAAAGCCTTTTACCGTAATGGTATTCGAGCTCTGCCAGAAAAATGGGAAAAAGTTAATAGCAATGGGCAATACTTTGAATGATTTATTTGTAACCATTTTGCACAATAAACTAACATTTTCATCAAAAAAAATAGCGAGAACTTAGTTGCACACCTAATATGACTTTGACCATGAGCATCAAATCAAGTGAAAAGTTCCATATTTCTGAGTTCGTCGACTGCCATTGGTGGTGAAGGTAGTAGGTAGTAGCAGGAAGGAATTTTTCCATTCTTCTTTCGTTTCGTAGCGTTTGTCCGCAGCAATCTTGCAAACTGTCCACCTGGCATTAATCCGCGTACATATCATTTAATTATACAACATGTATATACGTTGGAATCAATCAAGGTCAAAAACTGATCTTCGATGTGGACATTGCAACAGAGGTTTTTGGTATCCTACTTCATATCTAATATAATAACACTCATACATTTCCGAGCACATAATTGGTAATATTACCACGGAGATGTCCTCTGACTTCAGATAATGGCAATGTCTTTCAAAAGCCCAAAGTCCAAAACAATACAACATTTATTCTGCTCGACTCAACGATTATATTCTCTTACGTTCTTTAAAAAAAAAAAAAATTAGTATACCGCTTAAAACAAAATTGTTCTGGGGATCTTGACACAGTAAATATAAAAATAAGCTGGTTAGATTTAGATTCGCTTTTGGTTAGCAATGTTAAAAATCATATCTCCGCTGAGGCTTGTAATCAATATACTCGTACCTATACAACTCTCGTTGATTTCGTTGTTTACTAGAATTCTGTTCATCATTTCGATAACTGCTGATTCTAATATAATTCATTGCCAAATTTTGAAGATCGAGACCGAGGACGATATTGAATTAATTGAAAAAGGCTGCTCTGGTGATTCATGGTAAAAATCCTTACTCTTGCAGAATAAAACGGTAAGGGAGTGCGCGACCAGTAGCGATATGTTGGCCTGAGCTGCGCCATCATAGGACTTGGAGATTATCATTGTGATAAACCGACTAATGGGCTCGTATTAAATATTGACGATCCTTGCAAAAGTTTAAAGTACAAGCACCTTCGGATCTGTAGGTCGGTGGAATGTTCGGACCCTTAACGGAGTTCGTGCAACCGAGCAATAAGCAAAGTCATCAAGGAAGTGTGATGGGATGGGGTGACGCAAGGAGGATAAAACACTGTGATATATACTATGCTATAGGTAAAAGAAACAGCACTTATTCGGATGCAGATTTGTCATATGCGGCAGACTTGGGTAGAAATCTTTTGACAATTCTCATCAAGGCTTTATCCTAAAGTGAGCTCTACGAGCAAAAGAAACTGGAAAGACATCGGTTTTCCAGAAAAAAAAGGAGCAAGGGAAGCGTAAAAAGAAAAAAAGTCAAAGCAAGAAAACCCGTACAGACAGTACAAGCGCGAAGTAGTCCAACATCCCGCCGTCAGTCAGAAAATACCATTTAACTTTGACGATGATAGCCAAACCCTCCTTAATGAGGTAAGAATGGGATAGCAATTCTAAGGTGAAATCCACCCAAGTACCAAAGTACCTTTCTGCCGGGGTATTCAAAGCTGCTGAGAGCATACACCAACTAGTTTCTCAAAGCTTGTCAGAAAAATGAATGCCCGATGAATGGAATTCCAGTATAGTTTGCCCATATTGTGTGCATTTCTGAAACTCTTTGTCACCAACCAGATTGCCCTCTATCAGACCAAAAAAAACCGCAATTGACCAAAGCTTTACACTTCGGCAGATCCTGCAAAAAACTCAAGAAGTTCAAATCGATAGCTGCCATCGTTTCATAGAGCCATCTCTATTTTTGGCATCCCTGCCAAGCTCCCCTTTCTGTGCAGAAGGTCCATTGGCAACTCTCGCAAAGTCAAAGTCAATAACGGCTTCTTAAACATCATAGTGTACCTGAATGAATTATGCGGAACCCGCCGGCGAACGCCAGTGGCACATTCTTTTAAAAGTTTGTGCAACTAATAGCGTATGTCGATTAGATTGATAAAATTGGAAGAAAAGGCGGGAAGTCACCTGCGCATTCGAGAGTGTTCAAGCAGAGTCAAATAAAGCACATGCTTTCAACAAGAAGCTACGAGTACATACAACTTCGACAAATTGGACAGAACTTAGCAGCTATAATTTCGAGTTGTTAAGCGACTATGTCTATAAATTCTGTCAATAATACCTCAGCAGAAATATAAAAAAAGAATAACTTTTGCCAAATGCTGTTGTTTTGTACTTAGAAGGCAATTAAGTAGTAAGCCCCTTTCCAGAAAAACTAAGGAAACTCTTTTTAAATGGCACTGAAGCATGGACTCATTTAAAAGCGGACGAAGCAGTCCTCAGTCGTCTCGAAAGAAAAATCCTTCGGAATTTGTATATTCGGTACCTTTTGCGTGAACATGTAGATCGAATGGACTCAAATGCTGCAGCTCGTAGTGTCTTCAAATCTAGCTTGGAGGGATAACGCAGCAGAGGAAGACCTCACTTTATTTAACGCGCAGCGGTGTGCTCACTTGAAGTTTGGGATAACTGGAGAGGTCAGTTAGTTCAGGCCAAGATCCACTTTGAACTATAGCACCACATTAGTAAGTAAGTAAAAACTGCAATATTTTTTGATAAGTCTGGACTTCTAACATCTAATTTATCAGCTTACTGAGTTGAATTATTTGCACAAATGAAACTATTCCAGACCCATGCTGTTTTCTTTCCCATAGTTTTCAATCTAACTTACTTGCGAAAAATTACCACAACGGTGGAAACACTGCCTGATACATTTCTGATTTACCATCCTTCCAATTTATTCTCATTTATCTGTACTCGTATATCCTGGCTCCTAGCACCGAATCGTCTCGTGTTGCTTTTGTGAAAGTGGTCTACGTTGACTTTAGATCGAATAAACGTTTCCTAACTAAAGGTAAAGGTAACCCAAAAGGTCAATAAACATTTCGTTTCGCTTCAGAAACATTATCTACTCGTAAATCCAGCTAATGGCCGAAACATTTGTTTACCACTAACACTCGTACCATGCATCGTACCTATAGTCGGTGGTAGCATCCATTTTGTGGCGCGCACATCAAATGATACCCGCTAAAGGGGAAGCCTAACCATTTACAAGTAAATTTATGGACGCGATGAAATTTATGCCGCAAGCAAGCCACTGCGCGTCAGGATATTCATTTTCGTTTAGCTACGAGCTGTGAGCTATCTGATACGAGTATCAGGGAATTATCCGTATCTGGAAATTATGCGCATCGCTGTGCACACAATGAATAAACGATGACGATGACGATGATGCTGATGATGATGGCATGCTGCTGCTTCAAGCTGGAGCTTGGGTATTTGATAACGATAAACCAAATAATGCTGGGATATGAAATTTCATGAAATTCAAGATTTCCCAAACGGAAGAGGCAAAACTGAAAGCGGAATACCGATGAAGACCTTGAAGAATCACTGAACATGAGTTGGAGGCGGAAACTGCCTCATAACCTATAAAGGATGCTTGCGTATGCTTTATGCAGGATTCCGTGCCAGTGCTCAGGATAGAACCCTACGAGGTATGGGTATTTGCGCGTTCATTAATGAACCGCTAACGCCAGAGAACACCGCCATTAAATAAATTCCTCTTTTCCTTACTATTCTATTCGTGTTTTCTATCCAACGTTTGCTTCGTTCGCTGATTTTTGGTAGTTGTATGATTATCTCATTATTCTCTAGTAGAACTTTAGACTGGCCCCTGGTGGTGCCTCCTTCCTCCTTTGGCAAATATCTCCCAAAGGATATTTTTCGAAAGATATCTTTCTATGAGTTACGACTATACATACTTGTATCTCGTGGGATAGATTTCACTTCGTCTAGGGAATCTCTCGTTTATGATGCGGAAGCGAATAAAAACCTCGTAAAAGTGTAGTTTTCAAATTTGCTTTTTTACATTAAGAGCTTCGCCGTTTGAAGGCAGTTTTCTGAAAACGGCAAAGGCAAATGGCGAGATTCGTACGAATATTTGCAAAGGAATCAACTTTTGAAAGTTGGTTTTAGGCTTTCTTTTGTTCAAACTAGTTGGAAAGATGTCTTAGTCGATCGATAGAGGAGTGTGAGACAATGAACAATGCGGGCAAAGGAGTACGTAATGAGTTTTTTTAAACTTTTGCGGAGAAAAAATTCAATTAGACAAGTTTCTTTCATTTGAAATTCTAACGGAAACAAAAACACAAGGACCTTCGAGTAGAGAAATTTTTCAAGGGCCTCTTAGCATTATTCGTACAAAAGTGCTGATGACTCAACATATGGTGTACAGACATTTTGAAGAGGAAATGTAGAGTTTTGACTCTGCTATGATTAATGGTTGACAACTGGAAATTTAATAGCTGTAGCTTTCACTTATAAAGTTTGGAATATTTTAGAGAGAACAAATAAATGAAAAAATACTGCTAACTGGTACTACCAAAAACTTCGTCGTGCAATAAAAGTTACTCGTAAGTTTACAGAAAATAAAAGCAATAGTGCTTGAGTTGATTGCCTCTCGGATGAAGACATCAGTAGATCTATATTCGCTGAATCTTCCAGAACATTCACAAATGTTACGCTGGTTTTTTCCAATTATGTTAGTCCCATCTGCATGTCGGAGAAATTGGACAAATTTTTAAAATAACGTGCCTTTGTTGTTAGCTAGAGAGCTGTATGGAATTTCTCTTGATGCGCTTATGAGGATACCCTTTTTAACATTAAAAGAATTGGTGATGTTTCTTCTGAATTCGATAAGGCAGTGGGAAGTATCCCTTGAATGCGATCTTCAGTAAGCTTATTGTTGTTTGATTGAATAAGTTCGGAGAGGCTCAGGTCAGACTATGATAAGACTACATTTATCAGGTATAAGTTTCCTAACGATAATTGTCTTAAAATTTTGGACTGCAAGGCCGCTAGATCTGCGTATTTGTTGCATTTGAGTTTATACATTGCTTTCCTCAGTTAGTAGTGTGGGCCGAAGTTTTATCATTCTTTTCAGAAGCTGAATCTTCGCCGTTCGACAGTCTACAGAAATAGTTTTTCTTTATTGTCGACTGTGTCTCTACTACAATGTTCCAATGTCGGTATATATTATTTATTTATTTTTTATTTTTATTTATTTGTATTAGGATATATCCAATAATTTACATGTGTATTCCATAAAAACAATATAAGCATTGGCTATAGCCGTCAGCTAGAAAGAGAGCTTAATAAAAACTTTAACTTATATACAATACACTATATGATAAACAAATCTTGAATTTTTTTTTTTTAAATTCAGGAAATTTTATATTTTAAATAATTTTATTCAAAAGACTTCATTTACTATCTGCTGCATATATTTTAAAGCTGATTTTGTGTAGCCAATCAATGCTGTCCAATTTTGAACGCCATTTAATCGTGCAATGACTTCATTTGCCGGTAGAATATTTTTCCCGAAGTGATGTCTTCTTAGCTCCTTTAATACGGGACAGATTCCTATAAAGTGGAGTATATCCTCTCTCGCCCGTAGGTTGCATAACGAGCATTTCACATTGCGCTCTGATCTATGGGGCATGTAGTTAAGATGAAGGAGCTCTACTTTCGTCTTAAATATAGTAGATATTGTATCTAAGCTATGGGAGTCGATAAAGTAGGTTCCTCCTAGGTAATGTTGGAGTATTCGGTATGTGCTTCTGGTTTCACTTTGTTTTGCTTTTTCTATATATTTACGAAGGATTGAACTGTCGATCTTAACCAGCAACGTCTATAGAGCGCTCTTCCAGCAGGAAGTGTTCCTTTCCAGTATTTGGACCTCGTGCTAGCTACCTAACCTCGCCCATTCATTAAAAAATTGAAGTTTTTGATCAAGAAGGTGTGTTAGAATAATTTTGGGAAGCCGATAGTTTGATAACTCGAATACTTTACATATGTAACTGAAATGCATCTTTAACGTAAAACTGTATAGCGGAGATAACCTAGTTTCGGGATGCAACATGTAATTTGGTAAATGGAATATTTTCTTTATGAAATTCATCATGCTGTGAAATTCCCCAGACCTAAGCCGCGTAGCACAAAATCGATCTCATAACAGATTCAAACAGTTAATATTTCACACTAGGAGCAATGTTTTTTTTCCCTAGAATGCCTTTCTTGTTAGAATTGATTGCTTTTTTCGCCTCCTTCAGCTTTTCCTGCAGATGTTTACTAAACGATAGTCTCGGTGTGATGATGACTCCAAGGTATCTATACTCCTTCACCTTCTCAATTTCTTCATTTTCCCAATACCATTTTTCTTCTCGTGCGTATCGCCCACACACGTTTCTGAAAATCATTATTTTGAATTTGGAGGTATTAACTTTTAGGTTCCACAATCTGCAGTACTGATTTAGCTTGTTAGTCATGATTTGCATCATAGTTGGCGTTTCCGCGAGCAGAAGCTTAATATTGACATTATTGAAGACAATCCACCAGGCAAAAAAGTTGTGAGGTCATCTAGGAATATTGAAAAAAGTAGAGGGCTCTAGAGACAACCCTGCTTCACTCCCATTGTTGACTCGAACCAGCTAGATATTTTCTTTCAATCCCGGAATTCCGGAACTACACGGCAGCGTTCACATCCCCGAAAGAGTCACTGACTCCGAGGTACGAGGGCGGGTCAATAAGTCCGTGACTTTTGGATTAAAACACAGATTTTTTGATAAAAAAATAATTTTATTTTTCAACGTAGTCTCCCTTGAGCTCTATACACTTTGTCCAACGCTTCTCCAATTTTTTTTATCCCTTCCAAAAAAAATGATTTGTCGAGGTCCTCAAAATAGGCCTTTGTTTGCGAGATGACTTCATCATTGAAGTCAAATCTTTTTTTACCAAGCCATTTCTTCAGGTTTGGGAACAAGAACAAGAGAATAGGGTGGATGAGGGAGCAATTCATAGCCCAATTCATGGATTTTTGCCATGGTAACTGCACATGTGTGCACCCTTGCATTGTCTTGGTGGAAAAGAACT
Organism: Volucella inflata; assembly: GCA_928272305.1. NCBI lineage: Eukaryota > Metazoa > Arthropoda > Insecta > Diptera > Syrphidae > Volucella > Volucella inflata. The sequence goes on along the minus strand of OV743717.1, from coordinate 76,098,910 downwards.
TTTTTCTTGGCCAAATGAGGTCGTTTTTTTTTCAAATCGTCATTGAATCGGTCCAATAAGTTGGCATAATATTCCCCATTGATTGTTCTTCCCTTTTGAAGGTAGTCAATGTGGATTATCCCGCGTGCATCCCAAAAAACAGTCGCCATAACTTTATTGGCTGACAAACCCACCTTGGCCTTCCTTGGCGCCGATTCATCCTTAGAAACCCACTGTTTTGTCTGTTGTTTGTTCTCTGGTGTGTTGTGATGGATCCATGTTTCGTCCACGATTACAAAACGGCGCAAAAACTCCTCCATATTGCGATTAAACAACGCCAAACCTTCCTGTGAAGTTGTTACACGATTGCGTTTGTGGTCGACTGTGAGCAAACGCGGCACCCATCTTGCGGAAAGCTTTTTCATGCCCAAGTGATCATTCAAAATTGAAACCACTGAGCCATGCGAGATCCCTACGTCTTCCACAATCTCTCGCACTTTCAATCTTCGGTCGGCCAACACCATATCGTGAATTTTTTCGATTGTTTCGGGTGTAGAGACCTCAACTGGGCGTCCAGGACGTTCGGCATCTTCAGTGCTTGTACGGCCACAACGAAATTCAGTAAACCTCTTTTTTACCATTGAAATCGATGGTGCAGAGTCCCCATAGTATTTATCAAGCTTAGCCTTGGTCTCGGTAATGGTTTTTTTTCGCAAGAAATAATGCTTAATAAGCACACGAAATTCACTTTTTTCCATTTTCTCCTCAAATTAGTGAGTAGTCTGATAAAAATAGCTGTCAAACACAAACTAACTGACGCAGCAAGTTTAAATTTTGACAGGAATCAACTGACAGATGCCTGTTGACAGGAGCAGTGTTGCTGTTTCAGTAAAGAGGTCAGAAATTCAAAAAGTCACGGACTTATTGACCCGCCTTCGTATCAACAATTAAACTGGCCTTGCAATTTGAGAATTGTACCGCCAGATTAACTGCTATGCAATGGAAAAAGTACGACAGGGAGGAAGCACAATTTTTGGATATGAACGTGAAATGAGAGGTCCTTTAACAGGCCATGTGCAGCCGAACAACTTGAGGAGGCCATAGGATGCTGCAAAGCAGTATTGCATGCGACATCTACTACCGCTGATTTGATATTGGTGGCAGGCTTAGGCAAGATGTTTTGAGTTATTGGGATGTGAGTGAACACCTCATACATATTAAACCGTATCACGGGTAAATTAAAAGACCAACATTACCATTTAATAACCCCACAGAGCAGAAAGATGACAACAGCAAAATTCTACGACCTTTTGAACAAGACCAACAAGTCCTAATGCCCTAGCATTATCATTAAAATTGTCCTCCACAAAAGCGGCGACGGATATAACTTTGAGGTAGTTAAGGAATTCGTCTACCTTAGCTTTGCTTTCAATTCAGACAACGACACTTGCGGTGAGGTCAAATGAAAAATTACTCTTGCAAATCGCTGCTTCTTTGGGCTAAGAAGGCAATTGACTAGCAAAGCTTTGATTTTATCAAAAATGGATGAGGTTGCTCTTTGGGTGGTTTTCCAGGTTTCATCCGCATGGGCAGCGCAGTAGAGGAAGACCGCGAGGCAGCTGGCGAAAGATCAAGCTAATAAGAGGCTTGGCAGTGGCGAGAGTCCACCCTGGACTGTAACGCCACCTTAAGCATAATAAGTAAGTATTCTACAATTGTAAAAAAAAAAATGAAAAATAAAATTCCCCTAGCGACTCTGAGGATTTAAGAAAAAAAAAAAAACATTTTCACATAAGCGTAGATTACGAGTATTTCAAAAATAATCATACTCGTATTCTCAGCATTAATTTTTTGTTACAATTGTTTAGGTATAAGTATCGTTTCTCAGTTTTTCTTGGGGAAAAGAATTTAATTCACTTCAGTGTTATCGTTCAATTTCACCAAGGTGACTACAATTACACTGGTGTAATTCTGGAGATTTAGCTTCCAATTTGTTTCAGAATATAAAGAATAATCTTAAGAAAAACAAGAAAGAAACATTCACACATTTAAAAAAAAAAGATACAAAAAAATCCCCTTAACGAGATGCCCCCAAGACGGCTTAAAATATTGTACCCCAAATTTACCACAACCCCAAAAGTCAAACAACCTAACTGAACATTATAGTAAAATAATTCCCTTACAAATTTCGTAGATGTAGGCATATTAAGTCTATTATCTTCAATTTATGAATATGATAAATAAAAATAAGGAAACTTGGTCGAGCCCCTCCTCCGTTGGCCCCTTTCTTTAGTTGAACCAAACAAAATGTATCTATGAGTTGTAGTTCTAGTGTTGGAACGTACTTAGGGCTGCCAAGATTCGTTATTAAAAATCATTTTCAAAAATTATATTACTAGACGTTTGCTATAGGAAATACATGAAATTATAAATCTTAGGAATCTACTTCGCCTATAACTCTTGAAATATAAGTATATAGCAATACGCTGTAATGAAAATAAAATGTGAATTTATGTATGGCGTGATTATTTTTTTTTTCAGGTATTTGGTAATATTAATGCGGATTTTTTGTATGCGTTGCTATGTTCTGCAGTACATTAATTGATTATGGCATAGTTATTCAACTCTTACCTCGAATTTTGCCAGAAAATAGTGGAATCACAAATTTCATGAGCAAAAAATACATTGTAGTTCCTTGTAGGGAACACAATGGGTCTTGGTATCCGCTTTATTTTATTCAGCTTTAGTTCGGAGGGGAGGGAAATTAAACAGACGAATTAACCGATTTAATTTTCATTTCACTTTATCTTACTCATTGAGTCTTCGTAAAGAGTGCTTTTCTGTATATAATACTATTCCAGCTCTTATATTTTGCATGGCGACTGGACCCCATCAGGGGAGTTGTATGCATAAGAAACTTTATTTTTAATGTTTTTAATTTTAGTAGAAACCCCAATCGAGAACGAAAGAAGTCGGACTTGAAAAAAGCCCAGTGAATTTGGTCATCTGACTGAGTAAGCCAAAATCTTGTATTGTCAAACAAATTTAAAGTAATCAACAAATATTTTTGTCGACCTGGAGGAAGATTTGGGCTTACGATCTTTATTAATTTTGCAATTCTTCATGAAAATTTTATTAAACTCTATTTCTAGTCCGGGCTGTAACCAAAGCCAGTCTTATAAAGAGAGAAATTCGACAGCATACCCAGTTTTGGTATTATTATATCAGACAGCAGTTTTTTGTATTTATACACATGTCAGGTTTTTGTACGCTCTATGAGATTTTCGTTCGGGTTGCGTTTTTTCCTGCAAGACTGCTTATTGTGCTACAGGAAGCCAGGTTGGGCCAGAATGCGGATGTAGCAGCAAATCGTACCCAAAACAAAAACGTAAGGCTAGCAGTATACAAAAATTGACCACTGTGTGCTATATATATGTATGTACGAGTATATGTTTAAAAAAGATAGAAAATAATACCGCCTTCAGACTAATAGCTCTGCAGAAGCCTTTTGCGACTGTAACGTATGTCATTGCCAACCTTTTTCAGGAGTGTCAAGGATGTGGGATCTTAAAATTGCGGATCGATATCCCAGCTTTTTTGCCAGTAACACTGAAACTGCAACCTGTCCATATTGTAGAACCAGTTTCATTCGAATAGCATCCAGCGTTAAACAGTATGATGGGCAAAAGCGTTTTTCTCTTAACCCTTATACCCAGTTTCACAGTGACAGTTTAAACTTTCGCCGTCGTTTAAAGTTCCGTTTAAGAATTTTTCAGTTTCACAGTGCTCGTTTAAACCAAAAGTTTAGTTTTACTCTTCATTTAAGTTAAACGACTTCACTCTGCCGTTTAAACTTTCGTTTGACGTGTAGAACACTGAGACACGACCATTTTGATTTTGTTGTTAATTGTTATTTCATATGCTGTCAAACAAGTGCGCGATTAACATTCGGCAGCAAAATTTGTAGCATTGTTTCCCATCACATTGCCCTCTTAAAAGATAAATACATAGAATTTCCAACAACAGATGAGGAAAAAGTACAGATTGTGAACGGATTTCATGAATTTGCAAGATTTCCTAGAGTGATTGCTGCATTTTTTTCAAACATAGCTTCAACAACTGCGTTTAGTTAACTGGAGGTTTATTTTGCACTGTGAAACCGAAAGAGTTTAACTATTGGGTCTATTACTTAATTCGTGCAGTTTTCTAAGAGATGGCGTAACTTGTATTATTCCATTGGAACATGAGTTGGAAAGTTACTGTCATTGTACGTCATGTATTTCAGTATGTGTCATTCATTTGAAGCGTAAACAACAATAATTTTTTTTCACTCAAATATGTCGAACTTGTGCCTGAAAAACTGTTTTTGCGGGGAGCTCTTCTTCATTACTTATATATCCAATAAAAATTTAAACTTTTGTTTTGGTTCAGTTAAGCGTCCGTTTAAACAGTCACTGTGAAACTGGGCATTAGAATATCTTTATATTTGAAAAATCTAGTGCAGCTGCGGCCAAGAAAGTAACAGGTGGTGTTTTGAATACCACATATTTCACCTAGGCTACGAGGTCCTAAGGGTCAGACATCGATCTGGCCTAAATTATTTTTAATATACTGAGAGTTTTTGAAACGTGTTTGATGTACTGAAATCAACAATAACAACTTTCAAATGCGATCGTATAGTCCTTTGCTTGTTTAAGTCAGTTCAGTTCAAAGGGGTTTTTTAGAATCAATCAAACCCGCGTCGGTGTAACAAATGACATTGTGACAGCTTGTCTTGCTTAGGAATTTGAAAGTTATTAGGTCGGAAAAACTTTAACAAAATCTTTTAACTGTCTTGACTACTGCGATATCGCCATGCACTGCAAAAATATCTATGTGGAAGAAAGAGGTGCCATTTGTGAGTCGAATTGTTAGAAAGAAAAAAATTACACGACAAATTCTGTTAACTACAGAAAAGTAGTAATAATTACAAAATTCCAAAGAGCCAGCTTAAAAGTGGCACTGACATCCCTTTTCATCATCGCTTGTTGTGAAAAACCATATCAATCTCCAAGTACTAACACAAGAAGATGCGAAAATAACACCACGTGTCATAGGAGGATATTTTTCACCGTAGCTAGCTGGGTAAAAAATGGCTCCAGACGGAAAAGTTCTTCAGTAACTGAAGATTCGGGGGGTTTCTCTTATCCCAATAGAAACCTTCATACCAAAAAGTACCCGGAATTACCACCGTGTGGCGTTCCCATTGTTCCGATTTGAGTTCTGTTTTTTTTTTGTTAAGTTAGTACATTTGTTTTTGATATTCCCTCAGCAAAAGTTAAAGATAAAAATAATGAAAAAATAGGAGAAAAATTTAAACAACGAACTTGTATTAAATTTTGCTTAAAAAACGGATTTTTAATGGTGCGCGAACGTTGGAAATGTTGGAAAAGTGTTTCGGCAACGATTCTCTAAAGAAAATGGTCGTTTACTAGTAGCACGAGCGGTTCAAAAGTGGTCGTGAATCAATCGAAGATGATGAACGCAGTGGCAGACCATCGACATCGAAAACCGACGAAAACATTGATGAAGTAAAAGAAATGTTTGTCAATAACCGGAAATTAACCATCAGAGAGATAGCGGAGGACTTGAAGATTGCCTATGGATCCGTCCAAGACATTTTCGTTTCCGTCGTGTAGCAGCAAATTTGGTGCCAAAGACCTCAATTTCATGCAAAAAAGAGATCGTGTTGACGTCGCAAAAGAGATGATTTTTTTTACGAAAAATGCAACAAATACCATCCAACAGCCACCGAATTCACCTGATTTGGCTCCCTGTGACTTCTTTCTGTTCAATCGAGTTAAAAAGCCACTATTGGGAGCGCGTTTCAACAGCCGAGAGGATGTAATGGAAAAATCGCAGGAAGCACTGATGGACATACCGAAAACCGAATATAAAAAATATTTGGAGGATTGGATCAACTTTTTGATCACGGTAGTATTCTTCAGAGATTGCCGATTCATCTTGTATGTAAGATATGATATTGCGCGCGAATCAATATCTGAAACCAAGTGGAAATAGGCAATACATCCTAAGTGGGCCTATTTGGACATTAACGTAAGAGCGTTTCGAAATATTCGAGCCAGAGACTTCATACTGCGAGGAATAAGAAGTTATTCTGAAAACAGAATCCTTTTCCAATTACAAATAAGAAGTTATGAAATACAAAATAGAAGGAGGTGTCCATAGAAGGAAGTCCTACGAAATAGACAGTATATCTATTTAAATTAAGATATCATTTTACTATTGGAAAGTATTCGTCCGAAAGTCTCATAGCATAGCATAGCACCAATAAGGACAGAGATATGCATAAGAGTATTAAGGTACTTGTGCAACCAAATAAATAATAGTTATTATCTAAAATAAGTCAGATGTCGTTAGCTTAGAGGGCCCGTTTGGAGGGCCAGTAAGTTAGAATAAGTTAATTAAGTTATCTTAACCTAGCATTTAAGTATAGTAAATTTAAGAAGAATTAAATAAATTGCAAAAAATGTACTTGTACAACGACTAAAATGCTGAGGGAATGACCATAAGGGAAGTCATTTAAAACGTAGGCATATAGAATCGGATCCAATATTTAGTAAGAGTAAAAGAGTCTCCATATAGTATTTCATAGCTCCAGTGCATGAAAACGAAAAGCACCATCCTTTACATACCCTCATTCAAGAAATTTAAATAATGCGTCACAATTCACGGCTTTCTGATCTTAATATACACGAGGAGTCACGACGTCTCTGAATCATGAAATGCTTTATCGAATTGGTCACAATGCGATCGATGCATGACATGCTTCCACCATTTCTGGACATTAACTCGTATCACGACCTTGTTACAACCAAGATACGAATGCTGGTTTCCGAGCATTCGAGCCACAAAAAGAACTATTATGAGAAAATACGCGTCGAAAAGTTGAAATCGCGAGAAACCGCCAGAACCTCGTCGAACGCGTTTTCCCAAATCTCTCAACAAAGCCTGTACCACAAGCATCAGTGTGGAAGAACAGTGTCATCTGATTCGCTGCAACTGATGTCCTCTTTTTTTTATGTATAAAAAGAACTTAATACTGAAGTATTACACACTTACCTATAATAACCTGCAAGTGTTACGTTTTTGGGAAAATTGGACAGAGAGAGAAGAAATATTGATCGGGAGACTAATTTATAAGTGAGAGTTGGCTTGCTGTTGTTTTTTTGTCGACTACATATTTTTGTTGATTTTGGTTCACTGAAAAAATTAAGATTTTTTGGGCATGGCTAGGTTCACTACCACTTGAGCCACGGCCACCCGTGCTGGGTGAAACCTGACCGTCAATTAGAAATCCTCAATCCCCCAGAAGGACGTGAGCCACTCGTCAGCTCTACGATCAGAAGAGACGGGTAGAACATCAACTTCTCTAGAAGAAGAAAAAACCCACATCAATTTCGCGATTGAAGATATTGAGGGGTTGTTCTCCCAGAATAACGTTCGAAGGCACGAAGACTAGTAGTAGTAGAAGTCTTGTAGTAGAATCACAGTCAGTGCTGAGAATATAGAAATTTTTTTCTGCAAACTTTATAACAGCGAGAAGTTCAACAGTCCTCTGCTAGGGCGAAGAGACCATTAAACTTTGAAGATAATAACTCTAACTTCAGTCCAAAAAGTCCAAAATGAAGTAAGGGTAGGATAGGCTTTAAGGACTTGGAAATACTTTGTAGAGAGCATACACCAACGCATTTCTCAAATGCCTGATGGATGAAATCTCCGTATCGTTTGATCGGTCCATTAAAAAAAAAAAAAACGACAACGACAATTTAGATATACTATATGTAAGTCACCTCGACATCGCATACAATCTTGTCTTACCTGCAGTATTGTGTGAACGTTTAAAACTTTTCGTCAACAACCTAATTGGCCCTGTTCGATTTCGTAAGAACATGCAACATCAATGAGTTGGGCAGAACATCACAGTTTTCCTTGGTTTTGGTATAAATTCTTTCAACAACAACTCAGCACAAATAAAACGAATGATCACTCTTGCCAATCACTGTTTTGTTTGGCCTAAGAAAGCAATTGAGTAGAAAGGCTTTATCTTGAACAACTAAAGAGACTGTATTTAAGATGTTGACTATCCAAGTCTGATTGGCACTTCGTGAGATAAGTTCTCCGTACAATATTCGCTCCCATTTTCGTTGACGGACCTTAGGGAAAAACATCCAACTATGAACTCTACGAGTATACAGCGACATTGACCTTATAAGAAAATAGTGCACAAGTCGTCTGAGATGGCTTCGGATGCAGAGTCTTCGAATCTACCCAGTAGAGGAGACCTCACCTTAGGTGGCGCGCACAAGTAAATGGGGACCTCAACCGACTTGAAGTCCGCAACTGGAGGCAGTTAGTCAAAGATCAAATTAACTGGAGAGGCTTGTTAGATGAGAGTCAGCGAACACCACTTCCTAAGAAGGTTAGTAGTAATGCAACTAAATGGAACAAAATTCTTTAGTTATTTTTTGGCCGAGCTTCAAGTAGCTGTCCAGAAAGGAATTGTCAAGAACACCGGTATTCCAATGACAGTCTTTTACTGATCTCAGCGAAATCATCATCCCACATAGTGGATATACTTTTAAAATCCAACACCCAGTTGAAGTTAACGATAGATCTGGTCTGCACTCCTAGAGATTTGCATTCCAAGACAAATGTCGTACATTTCTGCTGTGATGACAATCTGGCAATCATGGTCATATGACCCAGCAATGTATTCCCTCATCGAATCAGGGTATTAGAAACAAGAAAATATGAGTAACGTCATGACCTAATGTACTCCTATGTGCCCGAAAATTCTCGAAATTCTATAAATAGATCCCTGTGCTGCTGAAGATTGAGGACAACTTTCATTTTCAAATAGCCCCCTTCACAATCTGGCATGTTGTCTTCCCAGAACGGTTCGCATGGAAACATCATTACAGGGATTTAAGTCAAACAAGCAGCCTATAGATTGAGATTCACATGTATGCATATACCATCATATACTCGTACATGTGTCATTCTATATTAGTGGGTGATGGGTGGCTGTATCCTCACTATGTCGCCGCATCAGGACTATTGAATATTTTCTACAACAAATAGATGGATGAAGATGGATTCTAAGGCGGGCGCCATTGTCCGACAATTCTTAGACTTGTCAGAGTGTGTGTATTTCCCGGTATACTAAATCAAGATATTTGTTGCAAAAAGTAAGTTTTGTATGGCTCCGTCAAGTTTCAGAATTGATGTCCTGTATTCGTATCATCATCTAAATGACTGTGATGACAAATCATAATACAGTTATGTAAGTGTAGTTTAATGTGTCAATTTACGCTACACAAGATACTTGTCATAATATATTTGTAATGCGCTCGGATGGAGACATTATTACAGACATCCAGACATCCTCCTGCAACAAATCCATAGTAAAATGTGAGTTCGCGTTATTGATGTTAAATTTGTATGCGATGTACGAATAATGCAAAGTTTTACAAAGTAGTTTCCTAAGGACATAGTCTATGTGTTATGGTAAATCCTCGGCTCATGGGTGGATATGGAAATAGGACACCAAAGAATTCATTAAGCAGATAGTGGTTTGCAATTAGGCGTTGTGGCGGCACCCAATACGGACGGTCGACCGTAGAATGGTGGTAAACGGTTTAGACTTTAAGTGCAAACATGTGTAGACCAAGGATATGGATATTGGTGCGAGTATCCTTGGAAAGTTTGATTTTGAAAATAGTAAGTATTTAAAGCAAATATTGTGGTTAAGAAAGGATTTAGTTACAACAGTTGCTGCTCCAGCTTGACACATGCTTAGAATTTCTCTGTGCGTTTTTAATGAAGGTCCTTCTGCGAACGTAAGGAAGGCATATATACAGATAGATGTGAGTATATCCACGTACCGATATGAGGATATCCTTTCTGGGTTTTATTTGAGGATACTGTTTGACTTTATGTCATTTGAAGAGTATTGTTTGCCATTTAGAGCGTCCCTGTTGTTCAGTTTGTGTGTTTTTTTTTTTTTTGTTTTGTTCTTTGGGTAAGGACGTTCTGGGCGTTACTGCAGCCCGGGGGTATATAATTTGACATTAATAAGAAAATCGCTACAAAATTTATTAGCCTAATAATTTTTGTATGTATGGGGAAGCATATGCAGGGAAATGTTTGGAAATTCTCTTCTCAGTGGAAATGAGAACCTTTTTTTTATTGCTTGGGACGTCGTTTATCTGAGATGCGAATCTGGATATTTATACATCTGTAAAGTGGGCCCTTTTTTAAGTGTATAATATAGATTGAGATTATGGGATTTATATTGTTTCCGTTGTGCGGTATGAATAATTGAAGAGATATCACTTGGGTGGGTTGGTATGGGTAAGCATATGGAACCATTGACGACAGAAACAAGTTATTGGCCTTCGTTTGTACAGAAGGGATTTTATTAACTGACAAGTGTCACCATTTATATATTTTGTTGCTAAGCCGACGACGATATAAACTTGACAAATCGTCAAATTAAAGTTTGGACTCTGATGAGACTGCTCGGAACTCGATGTTAAACTATTTTATAATTAAAGTAAGAGGTGTTCCTTTGATGATCCTCCTCTTCCCTGCAAAATCAATGAGTTTTATCATCTAAATTATTTTCTAGTATCATGAACATAGGGCCATTGGAAATTAGCACCACTAAACTATTTTAACCATGCACTGGATTGCGGCAAGGGGTATTCTATCAGAGGACTTCTTTATTTATATAAGTGCTGAAGAATATATGCTACTGCGTGAACATGTATTAAACTAAAAAGGAAGTTTTTTAGTGAATCTACACCAACCAACAACGTGTTTTTCTAGTGCTTTTATCAAAAAAGAGCGTGTAACGAGTTTTTCACGGGATGTAAAGGGTCTTTCATTAAGCGCTTCCTATCTTTTAATTTAAATAAAACAAAGTGTGTGTGAGATATCGACGAATTTTTTTAATCGTTCGAAAGGCTTATCGATTATGGATTATAACATTGTTCAAATGTTCACCGCCGATTCTCTAGGTGGCGCGTATCCGAAATGTCCAATTTTCCATGACTCTGGCGCATAAATCAGACTGAATTTGACCGAGGGCAAGGGTTATGCTGGCTTTGAGGGCCGCTGTGGTTTGTGGCTTATCGCATAGGCCTGCGAGAAAAAGTCTAAAGGGGTCAAATCGCCCGATCTCGGTGGCTAGTTCACATCACTTCCATGTGATATGACAATGCCCTCGAATCGCTCGTGCAGAATTTCTAATGTGGCGTGAGCTGTGTGGCATGTAGCGCCGTCCTGTTGAAACCATACGTCGTTGGTGTCTATATCATATAATGCAGGCCAAAAGAAGTTGGTATAGCGCTCGCCGCTGTCGGTGATGGCCTGGCCAACGTCGTTCTCAAGGAAATATGAACTGATGACGCCGCCAGCCAAAAATCTACACCAAACAGTAACTTTTTCGGAATGCAATGGACGCTCTTAGATCTTATGTAGATTGGTATCGTCCCAAATTCGAAAATTTTGTTTATTGACGTACCCATCATGAAGAAATGGGCCTCACCGCTGACGATGATTTATCAATGAAAATTAGGATCGGTTTCCAACTGCTCCTGCGCCCATTCAGCGAACACACGTAGTTTACCTTCACCTCCCGCGTCAGTTGAATTTTGTACGGGTGCAGGCCCAAGTCACGATGCAAAAGTTGTGGTCTGCGAAAAGCCGAGTTCTTGTGAGGGACGCGAAATCGACTACCTCGAATTTTCTTCTGCACACTCTCACGGACAGCGGTGATGTTTTCGGCAGATCTTGCGTTTCGTCGACGTACGGGTGATGGATTATCGTTTACTGAACCATTGGACTCAAATTTATCTACCACACTGCGAATAGTCCTCCCGGTAGGACGGCGCGCGCAATATTGACAAAGACAATTTCATCATTTGCACGTGTTGTTGAATGCTATATCCGTCTATGGTGATTTGGCAAAACAAACCGAATAAATGACAGTCAATTCGACAGATGTAGCTCCAATCGCATGGCCACTATCAACTGTCAAAGTTCGGAAGTCCATATTGGAAGACCTTTTAATATAAAAAAAACAAAAATTCTATAGGTTAACTGCAGACAAGTCCGGAGATTCGAAACAGAAGCGTATCAGGAGACTTCTACGCGAAATATGTAAATTGGGTGGGAAATGTAAACATGGAATGGTAAGGGCGACATACTCGTACAACAAACGTCCACAGTTTAAACCGGCTAAATAGTGGAAGTTGATGAATCTTTGGAAGTTTTTGCTTTGTTATAGTAATAAGGAGGGGTACAGATGCCTAACGAAACCCGATCAAAACTTGTTTTTCTGACTGATAAGTGGACCACATATTTATTGACCTAAAGCAAATATTATCATCATTGTCCCCGAAATGTAGCTAAGAAATAGGAAGCACTATTCTGTCTGATCGAAGTGAACAGTTGTGACGGTAAGACCGTTATTGAGTGGAACGAAGAGGATAAACAAGCTTTTCACAGCTGCTAACAATAATTGGCAAATCTAAGGTTTCTTACTCTTCAGTCCTCTAATACACAGTAATGTCTGATGGTTGACGATGCTGAGAACAATGTTTCAGCAGTACATGAGTACAGAACCTGAGTTTTACCCCAGATATTTGCCTTTGAGATAAGCCAAATACACCAAGAACGACCATTTGCTATTCGCTGCACGCATATCAGTCAATGTTTTTACAATGTGCACCGACTCATATGAAACCCAAGGATTCTTAAACAAATAATTTCTGACGGAAGCCGCCATATTTTGTTTTATTTGCACCGAATTCACAAAAAAAGCATCGCAATGGACTAGGAGTGTAAGCTACCAATATTACATTACTTTAACATTTTTGTATAACACCAATTATTTTCAGTTAAATAAAATAGAATTTGATATCTTATATTTATTGCTGTCGGCTGGACTGCTGCGACAATACTGGTAATTAGCCGTTGTCCTTGGACTTCAAACAAAAATTAAACGAAGCTTGTAGTTTTTAAAGACAATAGAATCTCTTGTTCCAGTTAATGACTGTTATACAAATACGTTTCCTCCATGAGCGTGAATTGATTCACTAGTCGTCATCATCTACTAAGATCAAGAAATGAGCTAGGATTTGATAAAGTTCAAATGGTTCGTTTTAACCTAACCTCTGGCGGTATCTGAACCAAAACTCCCGAACAAGGCACACAACACTGGAATAATATATCAAAATCTGAGTCTCAGTAAACTGATTACTCAGGCATAATTTATTTTTGATGCCTGAATTGCATTCTTATTTGTTCTTAAGCATATGAAGATGCCGCTGGCTACGATAATGGTTTCACGCTTCAAACTTGTATATTCTATTAGAAGGTTGGAAGCAGTGCAAGAAATAAAAAATGAATTACTTTTAAATTGCATTCGAACCATCAATGTGCTCGTGAAATGCTTTGGTTTTAGGTTGGTACATCTGACGCTCAAATATCTGTTTGGGCGCCATTTGTCTGAAGTTTTTGCGTGATGCTCGTAGCATTGTAAAAAAGTCAATGTTTGTTGTGATTTGCGAATTTTGCAATGCCAAATTTAGTTGAGCAAAGAGTTTGCCCGAAATTTTGTGTTTCTAACAAAATATCATGTGCAGAAGCGTTGAGGACTCGACAATGTCGAAAACCCAAGTGTGCGAGTGGTCAAAAGAGTTTAAGTGTGACCGTACTGTTGTTGATGATTTGCCTCGTTCCGGTCGTCCATCTACCAGTATGACTGACGTAAACATCGAAAAAGTTAGGAAAATTGTTCTCGCGGATCGTCGTCTGAGCATCAGGGAGATATCAGCCGATCTTGCTGTCTCATACTGATTGGTACAGAGCATTATGCTCGATGTTTTTGGCATAAGACTAGTTGAATCGGGCCTTGTGCAGAAAGTGCTGAATTTGTTGCAGAAATATCAACGCATTGATGTCGCTAAAGTTTTTGTTTTCGTTTTTGGGCTAAAATCTCATCGATGGCATCGTTACTAGGGACGAGACATGGCTCTATGAATATGACATCTAAAATTCGAAACTAACCAACAATCATCGGAATGGTGCCTCTCAATCGAGCCAAAACCCAAAAAACCACAGCAGAGTCGATCCAAAATCAAAGCTTTGTTGACCGTTTTCTTTGATTGCCGTGATATGTATTAAGTGGGCCTTTTAAGGTGTTTGAAGGAAAATGTTCATCGCAAGAGGCCAGAATTGTGGGAAAACAACTCGTTGTTCCCTCACCATGACAGCGCACTGCCTCACACGTCTCATTTTGTATGCTACTATTTGATCAAAAACAACGTTCATATCGTTCCGCAAGCTTTGTATTCACCTGACATGGCTCCTTGTGACTTTTTTCTATTCCCAGTACTCTGTCTACTACTTGGTGGAGAGCGTTTTGTGACGATTGGGGGGATAAAGGAGAACTCGCAGGAGGAGCTTTGAAGATTGGACGAAGCGTAGGAATATGTGTATTGCTTCCAATAAATGGAATAAAATGAATATCGATAAAAAAAAATTGAACTGTTTTCGTTTTATTGAGCAATTACGGTGATGTTTTGATCAGAAGGTATTTAAATTGAGTTTTCTTTCTGATTTCTGCAAAAATGACGAATAGGTCGCCACTTAACAAATTAACCGATTTTATACGTTGAGAACAAATTCTGTTCTTGTTCTTTGTTTGGTACCGGTGAGCGTGATTGTGGCCTCGTGTGTCCATGATCATCAATTTCATAATTGATTTTCCTATTTTCCCATTGTTTGGATACGTGGTTTCCACGTATTTCGTGGTCTTCTTCTAAGTGTTGGACCGTTTACTCTCATCTCTTGTATGAGGTTGGGTTAATAAGTTCCTCAAAACTAAAACAGACGACGTTATCACTCAAGTCCAACATTTTGCTTGTCAAGAAGCATCTTTTAAAAGAAGGCACCTAAATCTTAAACAGATCTGTCTAATAATTTTGTTATGACAGCCTATTGAAACAGACGCCTACTAGAATTTTCATAAAAAGATTCTCGTGTGCTTAATAAACACTATTTTATGCAAAAAAAAACCACGAAGCAAACCATGCGAAAGCATGAAAAGTATTATGGGGGCTATTCACCATCGATTAGAACCACCCACCCCTGGTTTACTCAATATCAGTGCGGTAGTAAAAGTACGCAGGATGACCAAGTGAGGTCACCCCGACAGTTCGATAAAATACTATATGTTCTATAAATATGTTCGATAAAATCAACAGTATGATATTGGACGATCGGCGGGCGAAGATACGCGAACTTTAAGAGCATATAAGTTTACCACATGGATTACGTACTTATTTTAGTTTTTCAAAAAATATTTGGGATATGACAATCTTATACGCCAGGTGGGTGACGCGTTTGCCCACAATGGATAGCATATCCAAATGTTTAACGACTTCAAAGGAGTGTTTGACCGTGTTTAATCACAATCTGAAAAAGTTTTTGCTCCGTTTTGTAGCCGTAGACGGTGCATGGATTTATCGCAGCACACCAGGGACCAAGGAACAGTGGAGACAGTGGACTTCTCTTGATTAATCGAAGCCGAAAAAACCGGAGGTGCAATCGAAATGAAAGCGATGCCATTCATATTGATAGCCTTAAATATGGTAAAACGACTACGGGCCCTTATTATGACGAGATGCTGGATCACTGCATTTGGCGAGGAAAAAAAATTCTCTTTAACCAAGGCAACGCACCAGCACACAAGTCCAAAGTCGCAATGGCAGGAATTACGTTACGAAATGCTACATTGTCCAACATATTGTCCAGATTCAGCTCCCTGCAATTATGAAACTGGACTATTTTGAGTGCCTCGCGAAATTTTTTTATCTGAAGGGCAACCTTGGAGAAACTTTGGACGAAGTGTATCGAGCTACAAGGAGATAATGTTGGAAAATAAAATTTTTTTATCAAAAATTTATAGGGACTTAGTGACGAACCTCCGTATCAGACTCAGATACTACAAAGGGTTCTATTTTGAAGTTGTTTTTTATACGAAAAATTGATGAGACTGCACGGGAAAGCAGTTCACCTACTATAGTAAGCCTCCAATTTTTTTTCCAAAATCAGTAAGCCGAGAACCAGATTCTTCACTTTGCATTAACTTCAAGAAATCGCTGTTTTACGATACTTCTAACATATTTCGGAGTACGAGAAGAACTAAGACGCAAGCGAATTCTTGGAGTAAGCAAGATAGGCAAGATTTCTCTTTCTTTGAGTAGAAATGAATGATTAAGTAGAAAGGTTAATCCAAGGAATAATATTTGAAAGATAAGACGGTACTAAGCAGAGCATTCCCAGCACAAAGTTCCCGAACAGAAATCTGCTACGGTTGAGAATGAAACCGTAGAAGTGGGGTAAAAGTGTACGCTTGCTTAAAGACTAACAAGCTGTGCGTTATGTAAAAGCAATTCTGTTTATTGGACTAAGAAGGGCTCCTCTTGCATAATTCAAATTTCAAACTAAAGAAGAATTATGGGGTTAGGCCACTCCAGGTTTTTTTGATTGCTTTCAATAGTCCCTTAGTCCGCTATTAGACGGTGATTTTTGAGTCACGACTAATACCAGTACAAAAGAGAAAGAAGATGAGATAGAAAATCAGCAACGCTGTGAGTCATCTAGCGAAATTTCGATGACTCTTTTTGCCGTTTCTTTTCTTCTTGTTCGTTATTTTCCTATTTCGCTCCATATCTATTCGTTCTCCATGAAGGGCGGTTCGTAGAAAAAAGACGGAAGAAATTTTTTAGTCAAAGGGATCAGAGACAAATTCAAAAAGTTTGTTGAGAGCGAAACGTTTGTCTATAAAGTGAAAGGAAAAAATGAAAGAGAGTTGTCAATAAGAGTCGTGGCTCAAAAGTCACCGTGTAATAGTGGACTTAAGACCTCAAAAATGATATCCCAAAGTATACTACAAGGCCGCCGGGTATGCAGTGAGCCTCTTATGACCGAAATAAGGGGCGATAAATATCCGATCGGAGAGGATTCATGGTGCTCATGGCAAAAGGCTAAAGCTACAAATATGTTAGTTAGGTTGAGTACAAACATAAGCCAGCTCTACCATTTGAAGTACATGAAGCTATCAAGCCAGTCTATGAAGAAAAACCTACAATTTTAAACGCGTGCATCTCAAAATTGCATTTTTACAAACATAACTCAGACAACCGATTCACTTGACAAGATATTGAAATTATATCTTGTCTATAGAAGTACGTATGATTATGTTTTAATATTGCGTTGTTCATATAGTATGTATATACTATATATATCATATATCATATATAGTACTTCATAAGCTTATTGTAATTCAAAAATTACAGGAGCTGTTTGTGCGGCCGAGAACCCTAAAAAAACTGAGACGTCATCGCAAAAACGGTGCGCAGCCGCCACTTTGAAATTAATCGCTTCAAAAAATTATTATATTTAGTCACTGACATGTTTTGAGTGTCCCATAATCCACGCAAAATGTAATTTTGACAGAAAATACAGATTTTTAATTAGAAAGCTTAAATTTTTTATTGATTCATAGAGTATACAGATTGGAGTTATGTATGGAATAGCACATCGGATAAATTGCCGTCACGGGTACGTACTATTTTATTGAAAATTTCTATGACCGTTTCGCATAAATGTGGCTGAATTTCATTAATTCACCTTCCAATTTCCTCTTTCAAGGCGTTGGTGGTGGTGGGCTGGTTTGCATAGACCTTTGACTTCAAAAAATCCCAAAGAAAAAAGTCCAATGACGTTAAATCGCAAGTAATGCAGTAATTGAATTGTTTCTTTATCTGTATGGCATGTGGCGCCGTCTTGTTGAAACCACATGTTGGTCACATCCATATCTTATAATTTAGCCACTAAATCTGTCAGCAATACTCTTGCAAACTGCTTCGATGTTTTCTGTTGAACGAGAGTGCTTAAGATCACTAATTGATCCAGTCTTCCTGAATTGTTCAGTTATTCTCTTCACAGTTGATGGTTTTAAATCACTATGATTTATGAAAATTTTTATGAAAAATGCGTACTGTAGCTGACAAACCTTCATTATTTTTAAAATACCATATTTCTACACAATGAAAATGCGTGTTCTTTCGTTGAGAGCTCCATTTTTACTAACCCAGAGATGTCAGCTGTCACATTGTTATCTGTTTTCCATAACATCACTATACTATTAAATGGCGCAAAATTCAAATTTTGCGTGAATTTGGGACACCCCTTATAACAAATACTTTTTTCTGTAATCTCGATTTATTTTGTAGTATTTCTGAAAAAAAAAATTTAAGAAAACCTTTTTTTTCTTTCTCTAGAGTGGCGTAACCCCTTAAGGTGCTGGGCTAGACACTCTTCTTGGAAAGTTTATTTGAAAAAATATTACACCATTTATTTTGCAAAAAATGACAGAAGAAATGTATGCCTGACGTATATAAGTTCAAGACTTTCACATTCCCGAAATGGGTTATTCACATCGGTGTTATCTGTCCCCCATCCTAGTGGTTTCTGTAATGGAACTGGTCCTCAAGGTTGGGGTTTTTTTTACCACACTAGAAACAACTAAAACTAGTTATGGGAACGCCTTCGGATTATTAAACGAGAGTATGCTTGACTATAGAACAAGATAAAATTGCAAACCACCCAAAAATAGACTGGTGTTCATATGACCTACAGAGAACACCTGAGTTACCTACTCTCCGTTCTGAATTAGTTATCCAAAAAAATACGAGGGCGGGTCAATAAGTCCGTGACTTTTTGAATTTCCGACCTCTTTACTGAAACAGCAACATTGCTCTTGTCAACAGGCATCTGTCAGTTGACTTCTGTCAAAATTTAAACTTGCTGCGTCAGTTAGTTTGTGTTTGACAGCTATTTTTATCAGACTACTCACTAATTTGAGGAGAAAATGGAAAAAAGTGAATTTCGTGTGCTTATTAAGCATTATTTCATTACCGAGACCAAGGCTAAGCTTGATAAATACTATGGGGACTCTGCACCATCGATTTCAATGGTAAAAAAGTGGTTTACTGAATTTCGTTGTGGCCGTACAAGCACTGAAGATGCCGAACGTCCTGGACGCCCAGTTGAGGTCTCTACACCCGAAACAATCGAAAAAATTCACGATATGGTGTTGGCCGACCGAAGATTGAAAGTGCGAGAGATTGTGGAAGCCGTAGGGATCTCGCATGGCTCAGTGGTTTCAATTTTGAATGATCACTTGAGCATGAGAAAGCTTTCCGCAAGATGGGTGCCGCGTTTGCTCACAGTCGACCACAAACGCAATCGTGTAACAACTTCACAGGAAGGTTTGGCGTTGTTTAATCGCAATATGGGGGAGTTTTTGCGCCGTTTTGTAACCGTGGACGAAACATGGATCCATCACAACACACCAGAGAACAAACAACAGTCAAAACAGTGGGTTTCTAAGGGTGAATCGGCGCCAAAGAAGGCCAAGGTGGGTTTGTCAGCCAATAAAGTTATGGCGACTGTTTTTTGGGATGCACGCGGGATAATCCACATTGACTACCTTCAAAAGGGAAGAACAATCAATGGGGAATATTATGCCAACTTATTGGACCGATTCAATGACGATTTGAAAAAAAAAACGACCTCATTTGGCCAAGAAAAAAGTTCTTTCCACCAAGACAATGCAAGGGTGCACACATGTGCAGTTGCCATGGCAAAAATCCATGAATTGGGCTATGAATTGCTCCCTCATCCACCCTATTCTCCAGATTTGGCTCCGAGCGACTACTTCTTGTTCCCAAACCTGAAGAAATGGCTTGGTGGAAAAAGATTTGACTCCAATGATGAAGTCATCTCGCAAACAAAGGCCTGTTTTGAGGACCTCGACAAATCATTTTTTTTGGAAGGGATATAAAAATTGGAGAAGCGTTGGACAAAGTGTATAGAGCTCAAGGGAGACTACGTTGAAAAATAAAATTATTTTTTTATCAAAAAATCTGTGTTTTAATCCAAAAGTCACGGACTTATTGACCCGCCCTCGTAACAACAATCTATGAAACCAGTTTCCGTAAAAGATATAGTCAAGGCCACAGTAGGCTATCAGCTATCACCGAACAGAAACGCTTGGTGCAAAGAGTATCAAGCAAAAATATCCAAGGGAGACAAGATCCTGCGGAAAAAGAAAAAGGCAATGCGCACTCTTCCAGCTTAACAATATCAAAGAATCACGAGATGAACAATGTCCACAATAGATATTTTTCAGAAATGCTAATCAAACCGCAGCTGCTTTCAAGCCTGAAATGCAAGCTCTTCAAAACAATAAGAAAAGGGAATATTAGATGTGTTTAAGCAGATCTTCCAGGTTCTACTTAGTGAACAAGAGGTATATGAGAGGTTAAAGTGTGTGCTCTGCTCAGCATTGATCCTGTCAGTGCTGCTATAGAGAGCCGAGAGCTGGACGGTAAGCAGGAAAGCTGAGCAAATACCGAAAACTTTCGAGAGAATATTTGGTTCCATATACATACAAGATGAATAAAAAGAGCAGCAGATCCAACCGCAAACCCTATGAGCAATATTAAGATATGGATGCAGTCCAAAAAGCCAAACTTGCATTGACTTGGTCACTTGGGGAAAGTTGGCAATGGTGCTCCAATAAAAAGTGTCCAAGTTAGAGACGACAAGTCAGACCAAATCTTCTATTTACGCATCAAATAAAGTAAAGCTACATAAACATTGACACCTAGTTAAAAATGTGCAGCTACATCGGCTAAAATGACTAAGCCATATGAAACTCATCGATTATGATAACCACATTCAGAAGAGAGAGATCACAATTGAAATTGTGCCCGCAGTTGGCAGTGAGTTTGAATAATCTTGAGATGAACAATTGGATGCGGATAATATAAGACAGTATTATATCAGGACAGTTTCAAGTCTTATCCTCTATTCTTATGATCAATATGTACAACATTGAAAGTCATATGGAGTATATTTTGAACTGCGATATTCAAAGACCCAACTAAGAAAATGTAAATGGTCGCCGTAAATGTTAGTAATCAGTCCATCCAAGTCTCAGGAAAAATGAAAAAGATTTGAATACTTTTTAACGAGAGATGCAAATTTAAAATATTCATAAAATGTCGTTTTCCTTTTTATGAAATAATCCAAGGTAGGCAAATTTACAGAACACATTCTTTTTATGAGCCAATACAAAGGGGCTTCACAAATTCATTTGTATTCCCGAATACACATGAACACATGCAGAGCCTCATAACGAGTCAAAACCACTAAGAGCTTTAACAAATTTCAGATTCTGTTTTTCTCTTTCATTATCCTGTTCACAACTTTTCATTTGTTGCACTGAATGTTACAACATTTCTAACAAAAGTACTATGAAACCATCAAGCCGATCACAACCCAAAGATAAGAATCCTTTTATCCCTAAAAGGGATAATTTTTGGGTCAATATGAGTATACGTGCACATTCACGCCTAATACACCCATGTAATGAGCCATGTATATACAAGCAGCCTATCAAATATTACATGAATCCTTTCAAATTTACTGGAAAAGGCCAACATCCGTTGTTCACATCTCTTACATACATGCGTACTCTCATGAATTGACTAAAAGGACCAAGGAAAAAAAATTTATTCCGTCAAAAATTTGAGAAGAATCCTTTTTTGTTACCTCTTTGGCATATTGAAGGCACCACGAAATTTAATTTAGACACAAACAAGTTTGTTGCTCACATCACACGCAAAAACAAACTCCATGACACCACCATTAACAAAAGAAAAAATAGGACTTGTAAGCACAAAAAAAAGAACTGAAAGCAAAATCTGAACCTGAACAAAGGATTTGTTCACACAGCATGAGGGAGAATATCCTAAACAACCATTGTTCATATCAACAACGAACTACCAGATGCGAGTGCCAAAAACATCGTTAATCGAGATTTTAATGGAAAATTTACCAACCAATTCACCAAGTTACCAAGTCACCAAGTCACCAAGTCACCTAGTCACCGGATCAAGGGCCGACAACCTACAGACCCTCTATCACATTCAAGGTATGGGTATAGTCTCGGGGGTGTTTTGGAGTTTTTTGACAGTAGTCAACGTCACATGATGCTTTCCACCTGGATACCGATCTGGAGACATGGTCATGATAAAAGGCATGAAATGGCAATAAAATCAATAAAAGCAAATAGGTATCTACACATACTCGTACTATGAAATGTATAGTATATGGATCAGGGACGTATCTACATCTTTGTCATATACCATTTTAAAACACCTTTTTTTTATGGAGCTCTTTAAGTGTACAGGTATGAATGGGCAAACATAAGAACGCTCTTCCATTCACTTTATTGGAGTGTGTTTATTCGTGGTTTGTGCTTCTTATAAAATGAAATTCATTTTCCTTCAAAACCCGAACGTGTTTTAGACTTGCAACCTACCATTTCATCACTTTTGGCACAAATACATGTAGATCCTTAAACACCCACAGGTTATTCAGTACGAGTTCATAGAGTTTATGGAGTGTGTTTTTAATGTACCAGATACATAAAGGTATCTATTTATTTTGAAGCACTCCCAATATCTACTCTAAATGGTATTAAATATTGCTTTATGCGGCATGTGTTTTAGAGCCTTTTAGGCTCAGCATTTCGATTGAAATATTGATATAAACAACTTCTATTGCAACTTGTTGCTAAGAGCTATGTACTTGTGTGGAGGATGTGGTTTTTATGGATCGTAGACTGAAGGGTGAAATGAACTTAAGATAGAATAAGAAAATTTGTTTGCCTATTGACCATTTTCTTCTTGTGATGTAATTAAATCTTCAACTATTTATTCTTATAAACTTTAAGTTCTGACATTTATGTGCTTCTCAATATAAGACCAGTTTGACTGACTAATCTTAGACAACAGGAACTAGAAATACAATATCTGCGTTCACTACCTGCAGCTGGTTAGAATTTTAAATTTAATTCCGTCAACTTGGCAAACATTGACCGATTTCAAATTTTAAACAAATGCAGCAGTTTACCACATTATATTTATTGGAACTTATCATCTTCATATTAGGGGCTGTATTAATTGTTTTAATTTTCATGTGGACAATTAAAAAAAATAGTATAATTAAGGCTATTTTTTGGCAAAAAACTGGGTGGTCAATGTTTTCCTGACCTGACTAACTTTGACCACATAATTTCTTTTATAAAGAATATTTTGAATAACATTACATAACAGTTTTATTTTATTAAGACGTACAAAAATCTTTAACTGAAAAAGGAACACATTCACATTCTTCATAATTTTTAAGAAAAAAAAATAACTTCAGTGGTTATCTGTGTGCGCATAAAATGGCATATATTTGATCCACTGACAGATCGTTCTCGTCCGCATTTGGTCCATTGACATCGTCTTCTTTCTCTTCAGTATCGTCTAAATACTCTACTTTTTTAAATTTGTCTGCTTCGTTGTGAGTTGAATGGGAAGCAGCTTCATCGGCAATAACTTCAACAATTTTACCAGGTTCAACCATTAGGTTTGACCTCTTTTTACGTGGACGAACCTCGTTATTATCACTGTGACGCATTGATTTTAGTACCGACAATACTGCAGATAAAAGTGCTTCCCCAACATTGGCTTCACCACCTTCATCATTCGATGGCAACCTGTTAAAGACTTCTAAAGGGTTGAACGGGAAAATGCCGCATGTTTTGGAGCCAGCAGAAAGATTGTCAAATGTTCCACCCTCATTGGCAAATGAATTAATTAATTGCCTCAATAAATATGGAAAAACCTCTTTCGATAAATTCTGCGCGTTCTTCCTTTGAGAGTTTTTCCAGCTTTCGAAAATGAACCTCCATTTTCGTTTTAAAGGCGCAAAAAATGCCACATCTAAAGGCTGACAAATATGTGTTGAATTTTTCGGTAAACACACATTATTAGATAGCGCTGCTTTCACTACCTCAACAGAAAAATGGCTTGCCAAATTATCGCCTAATATGACAACCTCTTGTCTAATGCTAATTCTTTATTAAAATCGATATTAAGAATAGGTTATTATAAGTTACTTTCCATCATTATTAAACTTACAATTTACAAACAATTTACCTTTCTGCAGACAGCCATTCCGATTTCAAAGTAACTTCTAAGTTACTAAAGTACTTTCTTATGTTTGATTTGGACCTTGGTGGTCTTGATATTTTGTCATTGCCTCATTGTCAGGATTGCTGCATTTTGTATCAGAAATGATCTGACCCAATCAACCTGGCATATTGTTATCACCAAATCGATCAACTTTTCGATTTCCGAAATCAAGGTAGTTTTTTGCTAGTAAACGTATCATTCGGAAATCAAAAGGATACCCCATTTGCTAACCGTTAAAAGGCGGTTAGCTATTGCCTTTTCTTCTTCATTTGTGAAGATCGTTGGCCTACCCTTGCTCATTCTTAAGGCGCTTAATGAGAGTCCCTTTCGCGATTTTGAAATCTTTTGAACATTGATTAATAGACCACTCTTTGTTCTTATAAGATCTAGAGCTATTTGCATGTCTTCTTCCGTGGAGCTTTTGTAACGCCTTTTTGGCTTAACATTGTTTTTTGGCGGCATGGCGAAAGCAGTACGAAATTCTATTAAAAAACGCGTGAGAATGGGTGGTCAATGTTTGGTATATTTCATGTCTAACTTTGACCACCCGGTCAATGTTTAACTGACGTCGGTCAAAGTTAGCCATTTGACTCTAAATATTGGTACAATTTTTTATTTCGATCCAAAAATATTAAAAATTTAGGAAAAAGTGCTCTAAACTAAACTTCTCTAAAAGATAACTGATTCAATTACATAGTCAAGTCTAAAAATTTGGTGGAAATCAGTTCACTAACAGAAAATATTTGAAGTTTGGAACACTCACAAAAAACCGCAAACTAGTACCTCTGACAAATTCGATTTAAGCGCGCTCAAACGAACTTTTATCCCTCTAACTTTTTTTCTGCCATCTACTCGTATTAATGAGTAGCACGGACTGTATATATAGTCAATGTGAGTTTATCTTCCAAAAGGTGGCGATAAAATCTATCAAACATTTCTTTCTAATTTTCGGTCAAAGTTATACCATCGGTCAAAGTTACCCCAGTTGACGGTATTTCAAGGGAAGATTCTCGGTGGGTAAGTTAGCGGTTTCGAGTCTTTTTAGTCGAGAGATAGAAAAATGCACCTGATCTTTTAGATACCATTGTGTGGCGCTTCCATTGTTCCGATTTGAGTTCTGTTTTTTTTTGTTAAGTTGGTACATCTGTTGCTGATATTTCCTCTAAGTCATAGCTTGACATTTGCAAAAGTTACGTAGCCAAGAGTACATCTATCTCTGTGTGTGTTGGCGATTTTTTACAATTTTAGAAATGAATTTAAATTTGCAGCAACGAACTTGTATTAAATTTTGCGTAAAAAACGGATTTAATGGTGCGCGAACGTTGGAAATGTTGGAAAAGTGTTTCGGCAACGATTCTCTAAGGAAAACGGTCGTTTACCAGTGGCTCGAGCGGTTCAAAAGTGCTCGTGAGTCAATCACTGATTTCATGGATTACAACGGTGTAGTGCATCATGAATTTTTGCCAGAAGGCCAGACAGTAAACAAAGAGTATTATTTGGGCGTTATGAGACGTTTGAGTGAAGCAATTCGACGAATGAGACCAGAATTGTGGGCAGAAAACTCGTGGTTTTTGCACCATGATAACTCACCGTCCCACAGTGCCATCATTATTCGTAATTTGATGAAAAATGTAACAAATACCATCCAACAGCCACCGAATTCACCTGATTTGGCTCCCTGTGACTTCTTTCTGTTTAAACGAGTTAAAAAACTACTACGGGGAATGCGTTTCAGTAGCCGAGAGGAAGTAATGGAAAAATCGCAGGAAGCACTGATGGACATACTGAAAACCGAATATAAAAAATGTTTCGAGGATTGGATCAAGCGCTGGCATAAGCGTGTTGCAGTCGATGGGGATTACTTTGAAGGGGACAATATAGATTTAGATGAATAAACTTGCATTTTTAATTTTCTGAATAAATTCCGGGAATTTTTGAATAAGGTGGTATATCACAAAGCCTTTGTATTCAAGAAAACTTAAGCTTTTATAAGCTAAGCAATTCAGGGTCTGCAATTCAAAGGTCTAAAAACTTTCCTGGAAAATAAACTGAACTCGAATTCCAAGATATTTCTTGTTTTTCTCTCGGACATAAAAACTGAGAGATAGAATTAGTCTAATGAACTCCTGTCATGTTTTACAAAATTTTCTCAGTCTTGCGTAGAAAGGCGAGTTAGTACTGAAGTGATAAACGAGCTACAGAACCAGTATTCACCACATAAGCGGTGAGAACCTGCAACAGAGTCCGAGTATCTTGAGAATTTCGTCAGAATTAGCTTCTTTTTTGAGACGATTGGGCTGTGAACTTCTCAAAATGATAAACTCCTTAAGGAATTCGGGTTCCTGTGGCAGGGATGAAATATCCAATTTAGTGCTTAAAAGAACTGCGTTAAATATTGTAGATATTTTAGCTGATCTATTTAACTTAAGTACTTTTTCTGGGATATTCCCTGATGAATTTAAATTTGCAATGGTGATACCTCTATTCAAAAAGGCAATAAGGGTGATAAAACGAATTATAGGCCCATATCATTATTATCTTCTATCTCTAAAGTGTTTCATACCTTAACAACATTTAATTCTTTAACCCAATGCAGTATGGATTCAGAGCAGGCCATTCTACTGATGAGACTTTGTTAAATTACTGCTCCGTAATTCTCGAGGGACTGGATCAGAAAAAGAGTTGTGCTGGGATTTTGGTTGATATTTAAAAAGCTTTCGACATGGTAAACTACAGTAGCCTCCTGGACAATCTTTTTAAAGTGGGTTTTTGCGGTTTCATGTTTAAATGGTTTGAGTCCTATCTAAAGAATAGAACACAAATAGTCAAAATTGGAAACTGTGTAAGTAATTCCAGTGTAACCAACTTAGGTGTGCCTCAAGGATCTGTGCTTGGCCCAATACTGTTCTTTAATTTATGTTAGTTCTTTATTTGCGCAACCGTTTGAGGGTAAAATCACAGCATTTGCAGATGACCTTGGAATTGCTTACACCTCATCCAGCCCATTGAATTTAATTGCAAATATAAACAATGATATCCACTTATTGAGGTACTGGTTTGCTAAACATAAATAAGTGATTAGCAGTAGAACTATGTTAATATACTTTGGCCTAGGTACAGAAGTACCGCCTGACCTGGATGTGATATTTCATGCACCTGATTGCGCTAGGTTTTTGTTAATTAATGATACGTCGTCTGAGCAAAGGTTTTCATATTTTCAAAGTTTTCGAAGTTGACTGCAGAGTTGTGGAATTTAAGCACCTAGGTGTCATTATTGACCAAAATATGAGTTGGCCCATTCACATTATCAATTAAAGACAGTGCCTTCTATCGTCTATTTAAAAAAAATTTTTAAATGTTTTTTTTATTTTATTCAATATAATCCCCTTTTAGCTTGATGCACTTATTCCAGCGATTTTCCAACTTCTTGATCCCGTCTGAAAAGTAATTTTCCGGAAGGTCTGCAAAATACTCCCCGTGGCGTCGATGATTTCCTCGCGTGAGTTGAGGCCATATTTTGAGGTTTGGGAAGAGATAATAGTCCGAGGGAGCCAAATCGGGCGAATACGGTGGATGCGACAGCAATTGGAGCCGTAAGTCATTGATTTTAGCCGTGGTTGGGATGCTCTTTTGCGCCGGCGCATTGTCTTGCAAAAACAATTTTTTTTTCGCTTCATGTGAGGCCGTTATGCAGCGATTTCGGCCTTCAGTCGTTCCAATAATGCACAGTAATACTCGCTGTTGATGGTTTTTCCTTTTTCGAGGTAGTCCACGAAGAGTATGCCATGACAATCCCAGAAAACCGATGCCATTACCTTTCCGACCCATTGAGCCTTCCTCGGCCGCTTCGGAGCACTCGTGCTCTCGAAACCAATAATTGATGGTGTAATCTGACGGTGCATTAGCCCCATAATCTTTATCCAACTTTTCGTTTGTTTCCTTCGCCGTTTTGCCTCTCAAAAAATTATGTTTTATGAGAGAACGAAAATCGTTATTGTCCATACTCAACATGATGCCAAACACGTCAACAACAATTAGCTGTCAAAACAAAACTAAAGACAGTATCGCACTGAAATTTGGCATGTCTGCCTAAATGTGAAAGGACTTCAAGGCACCATAACCTTTTTTGCAGAAGCAGCGCATTTTGGTCATTTTTGGAGGTTACTTTTCACCCCACCTAGTATACTCTCAAGAATTTCGTTTCTATCAGTACATTGAAAATGGTTTTCACTCGAAATTGCAGTATGGCATTGGCTGCTGGGGTGGTGCTTATCGCACCAAACTTCAGCAGTTAGTTGTCCTCCAAAAATGTGCTGTAAGAAACATGTGCAAAGTTAATCGATTAACACAATCTATGGATTTGTTAAAGACCATGAAAATACTACCAGTAACGCAATTATATTATTTCAAAGTCTTAAAAATCTTTTTTATAAATAAAAGGATGACATTCTACCTCTGATATGCATTACTTGCGTAGCCAAAAGAGCCATGTTGTTACTATCCCTACGTTTGGCATTACTTGTTTTAAAAAACTTTTATATGATT
Organism: Volucella inflata; assembly: GCA_928272305.1. Lineage (NCBI taxonomy): Eukaryota > Metazoa > Arthropoda > Insecta > Diptera > Syrphidae > Volucella > Volucella inflata. The sequence continues at coordinate 76,070,150 of OV743717.1, read as the reverse complement.
ATCTCTTGTAAGCTCTTTAATATGCTCCCTGAAGGGATTCGAATCATAAGAAATTTGTTCTCATTTTTAAAAAGTGTTAGGTCAAGGCTTCTTGAATTTTATCACAACGAAATTGAAGTTTTGCTACGCTCTATCATTTAGATCTCTATAATTACCTGAATTCATCGCAGAATGTTGTGTCTTAGATTCGGGTTTTGAAAAATTCTCGTTTGAGGCTTGCCTAACAAGTTCGGCGGCAATTTAAATCCCAGTCAACCAATTGTGACCGAAGATCTAAACAAGATACTGTAAATTCAACCTTTCGACTGCGTTAAGAACAGTCATGCTTTCCCGAAATATCTTGGAAGTGGCAAGAGAGTACAACTAGGATTAAAGCGTTGCTTAGCTCTCACAACAAATTCAATCTGCTTCTCTACTGGTTCATCACATTGTCATTAAGAACAGATTGGAGTTTTTCTACCAAAAAGTGAAGCAAATCCACCAAGAAGCTACCCGACTCTTAATCTACACTAGTTTCAGGGCCATCCGTAAAGACCCATTTATATTTCTAACCTAGCTTATATTCTGACCAAAACCATTACCATTTCGTAAGTCTGTGCAGCAGTTGCTATGATTCTCTGTTGTTCTCGTAAGCTGCTGCTGCTAACGATGTGGTTAGTTTTTGAAGGTGATAAGGGCTGTTACTTCCACCAACTGCCGCTGTTTTCCTGTGATGAATTATTTCACCCGAAAACTGACGTTTGTGGTGTAATTGGCCTTATTAAAGCTCAATAAATCCAGAGGACTGTCCTTGGTGACTAGCTCTATGTTTCCAAAAGGCCGACAGCGATTTGAGAGTTTTCGAGGTGACATGTTTAGTCTAAAAATGTGTGTTATTCGGGATGACACTGAGCCGTTGTAAATCTGGAAAGGAAAAATCCTGGATTTCATTGCCTCCAGTAGAGAGATGAGCGCTCACTACATCCATTAACTCAGACTAGTGTATCAAAACTTTGGAAATTATTCAAATGATTAATTGGTATTTTGAAAACGGTTATTAAAATGTTCCATAAATTCAACACTTCTCTTTATCCTAATCGTAAACGAATTCGAAAGGATTATTAAATAATCATTCCCCTCACTCTACGCTGATGATGGTAAATTGTTCAAAGCAATCTCTTCACCACACTAAACCAGATTTCTTCAAGATGTCGTCGAAAGATATTTCTAATTTGTGTCCCAAAAACTACTAAGAGCTCAACGTCGCTAAATGTCAATCAATAGACTTATGACGTTGTCGCCACGGTTAGCCACTACACCATGTTTAACTCTGAGATTGGTATTTTGTATGAAAGAAAGTTTAATTTTCATTGACATATTGAGAAGTTAGTCCTTAAAGCCATGTCTCTTGGTATATCAAGGAATTTTTCAAGCCTTGGGGTTGAAGTACACCAGTGAGGGGTGGTCCCCTTTTCATCTACAATAGTTCATGTGTCTAGAATTGAGACAATTCAACATCGTTTCTATTGATTTCTCTCCGTGGGCTCGCTTGGGACGGACCACGGACCCTTTGTCTTACCTCCTATCTCAACTGACTAAGACGTTTAATTGAATACCATTCTAGGACATATATAAGTACGCAGCAGACCTTCTCTTCAAATATCGACTCCTCTCAAGGTCTGTCGATTGTACATCTTTAAACAACTCTATTTCCCTTAATTTGAACCCCGTCGCAATTAACGATGCCCGCGTGTTTTTCTTCTACTCATCGAACCAATCCACCTCCCAATATTTCTCCCATATGATGCGAAAGGTTCACTCTTACCTCAACGTTTTTGAATTCAAGTTTGGATTGCAGCTTGAGTGTAATGTTCTAAAACATCAAATATCGAAGTAATCGACAGTGGACAGGTAACTGGTATCTACACTAATGTATGTATGCCTGAACTCTTACTAAAGACAGCATTATACGTATCCTAAAATAGCATTTGCTGACGCAGCAGACCTTCTCTAAAATCCTAAATAGCATTTGCTGACCAACAAAGTGGCTTTATCCTTTACGATAGTCTAAATTCTAACTCTCTGTTTGATGCCTGATGGTTGCTTTAAAAGGCTCGACGACGTTTCTTCTAACTAGCAATTAAACAGTCCTGAAAGCCTACGAATATGCACCTATTCAATCAGCTTTCCATTTAACTGCTTTTGTAAAACGTTTATATCACAGCATGGTTGGCTCTTTAAAAGCTTTGTGACAACAGGTGTGTAACATATCTTCTTTTAGTTAAGCCCTCACCGTGCCATATATGATAATAATCAGAACGGATGCAGACTATTTATATTACATTCCTGGGCTTTCGACCGTTTTAATTAATACACACGTGGTTTTCCCTGTATCTCAGTTCATTTGTAAGGCTATTTGATATTTAGTCAGCCTAAACAGAACTATTTTGATACATTTCATTCAGTTATAATAATCCCCCAAACGCACATATCTATGACCACCGTTTCTACTATCATTCAATCCTAATTGAATAGACAACCGAACAACGATGATATATCCTATTCTATTTACCGCCACACAGAGACAATTCTTAGAATAACTATTGAATGTGGTATCCAATCGAATAATTCTGTCAGATTACTACAGTGAAGCGCAGATTTCAAAACTAAGAGCGTCATATTGAGTCTTCCAAGCTATTCAAAGTCTTCTTAGTAATTGAATTCGGATTAAGTTTCCTAATTAGATTGGGTCGGCAGTAACTTATACATAGATGCAGATTCAAGAGAGAAGGAAAACTTTTTATCTGATTTTTTGTATCTTTGGCTATGATTTACTTAATTTACTTACTCCATCGGGAACGAACTTCGCTGATGATTGCGGCGAACAGAATTCCTGTAAAACGTCCTGAAGTTTCCGCGTCGAATCTGTAAATAAAAATTTTAAATGTTACTTAGTCAACAATAAATTACGGATATAAAGATACTGATATCAATGAGATATTAATTGCATGTGCAGGATGTTTGTATTTGCGAGTATATTCGTATTCGCTTTGTATTCGTATCTGTAACCGTATCCGTAACCATAAACGTATCTATATATGGTGACATGATAATAAATTACATCCTTGCCCACTTAGAGGGAAGTAATTAGCTAATGGATACACGTATCTCAACGGTCAATTCAAACAGAACAAAAAGAAAAAAAAAAAACATCAACTGACCTACGGGAGTATAACAAGGGTAGACAGTGTAAATTGCTTACATGAATGGGACTTGTGTACCACACAGCAGAAGAACTAGAGGGACAAGTTAAATTAGGTCTTGCAACCTTTTTTATAGAGAGTTGCTCCCTTAAGGCAAACCATTTGAACCATTTAGAATGGCTCCCATGCTGAAGGTTGTTTTCGAGAACCAGATGACCACATATGTATAGGACTATTTGCTCACATAGGTACGAGTATGGACAAACTCCAAATAAGGGAGAACATTAAACGTGCCCCTCTCCATGAAAAGCGGTGTAATTTATTGCATAGTTATTGAGCAAACGTGTTTAACCTCACTTGCAGTATCCCTCATTATGGGGGGCGAGTAAAGTGTGTACTCGTTCCATTCATTGCATTAGTCATGAATGGAGGTGAATCCTACAGGGCCATTGTCATTCAGGACATGCTGATAGTATCTGAACTTAATTATGGCATTGGCATTGACAGTACGGTTGAGTTGAGATCTATTATAGTCACTACTCTCCATTGTACGAGAGTGCGGAACCATTGAGAACGCTTTGAGAAGATTTTGAAAATTCTCGGTAGTCGGTGTGTTTTATTAAACTTTGAAAACTTGTCTACGGCGCGGCGTGGTATAATAGAAAAAAGTATTATCGGCTGTTGGAGAATCAATTAAACGGTATCCATAATTCATGTCCTATGGTCAACAAGTTTGTGTGCTGTCATACAGAATACGAGTGTGTTAGAAGTGTCGTCAGTGCTTTAAATGAAAATAGTGTTCCATCTTTCGTTTCAAGTATCACGTTGGTTACTTACAACTAAAAGGTTGATGATAATCATTTAGGGTAGATAAAAAGGCGTACAGAACAGATGTTTATCGCTAAAGAACAATAAAAACAAGATGCGGGTAAGGTGCGGCTTGTCAGTAGGACGTTGAACACCATCCGAGTACTATCGAACCGCAATTTGGCAATTTGAAAAAAATGTAAAGCTTCGGTTGGTTAGGTGTTGTACGGTTAAAGTAGTAATTAAGTGTAATCTGAAGATATTACTACGACCACGCATCATTTGTGCTTCTTTTACTTCTAATTAGCAGCCCCCAAATACTGAAATTGTCGATCGGAACTTGACTTTCTCAACAAAAACGCATAAGTGTTACGTAGGAAATACAGTCTGTTCGATAATATCGTACACGACAAAAATTAAAGAAAAACTTATAATAATAAAAAAAAATATCAATTTTTCTTGTTTATTTTGTTTATTTACTTGAATTCTTTTCAATTAATATGTTGTCCACTCTCCTCCATTATCAATAATTGCTTGGAGTCTTCGAGGCATGCTTTCTACTAATCTTATAGCATAATCTTGAGACAAAGATCTCCATAAAACTAGTATTTTTCGTGATAATTGTTTGACCGTAGAGATCTTCTTTTCTTGGAGCTTTAGCTTCATGAATGCCCAAACATTTTCAAAGGGATTTGCATCCGGCGACTGTGATGGCCAATCTAAAATATCGACGTCATTTTCTTGTTTCCACGCACTGCACAAACGACTGCAATGTTTCGGGTCATTATCTTCTTGCAGTAATCAATTCTCATTCTTTCTTTTAAACCACCTTTGGGCAGATGGTAATAAGGCCTTCTTATAAATTTGACCATGTTGGGTTTGTTTAAGTTATTTGTAAACATGAACAAATTGCCAAATCCTTGTTTTGAGAAGCATTCCCAAACGTGCACCTTTGCCGGGTATTAATGGATTAATTTGTTGGATTGTGTACACCAAATGTGAGTGATAGGAAACCATGCCCAAAATGAAGCTTCATCCGAAAAAATAACGTTGTTCCAATCTCTGTCCAAATTCTCCTTGGCCCAACTGAGTCATTTTTCTACGTGTTTTTTTGACAGTAGTGGTTTCTTTATTGTGCTTCGAAATCTTACATTATTGGCTAGTAAACGTCTTCATATCGTATCACAACACACATTTAGACCCCTTTTACGTAAAATCCCTCGTCCTCCACGTAACGATAAAAGAGGATTTTTTTCAAACACGCGTAGAATCATTTTGCTTTGCATTCCGCCTTTTTTATTGTTTTTGGCGTAGACCCACGATCCGGCAAATCATCCACATTTTTATCTTGGGAATAACGGTGCACCCACTTGCTAACAAATGCTTTTGACTTTTTCATGTATTTAGCAGCTGCTCCGTATGACATTTTCGGTCCTTTTGGATGCGTGCACAAGAATACTGCTTCATAACCTGATGCAAACGCGACACTCATTTTAAAATACTTCCGTCTCTGACAAAAATTGAACACTCTTTAAAATTTTTTTATTCAAAGCATCTTAGAAGAAGTATTTTTTTATCTGCTAATGCAAATGCCACTTCCAAACCGGTTTTCATAAACGTTTCCTATTATCAAACGGACTGTAATAGGATTTTTGCGGTGGATGATGCCTAAATAAATAAACGGAAGCTCTTATATCATCGGGGTGGCCGTGATGTAGTGCTACTAGCCATCGCTTCTCACTTGGACGGTTAAGGTTCGAATCCTACTAATGACAAGTTTTTCATTGTGTACTTGGAACTTAGTCAGAAAAATCTGCGTGTGAAGGCATAACACTGACATGTAGATTTGGCTGTTGTAGAGTTTCAAGCAAAAAACCAACCGTTAAAATTCACAACCTGAATCATTCCGAGTGAAGAAAAACTCTCTGTCCTATTTCTTACTCCCACCTCTGGAGGGTCAATATCGAAACCAAACACACCTGAGTTTCAAACCACTACTACACAACAACTTTCCTTTCTCCTATTTTCTATCTATCCGTCCGCGCCCTGGCGACAGTAAAAGGGTATCATAAGCCCCTTGAGCCGCGCGTAAATTATATATGAAAAAAAGAAGCCAAATGTTAAGTCGTTACCCCTCATGCTGAGGGTTGAGCGTAGGGTAAATTACTTGGAAAATTGAAATCCGCCTAAGAATGAATATACGAGTATGTATGTATTAACTCAAGAGAAGCCTGTAAAACGAAAAAACGACAACCAATTTTCGGACCTTGGACAGGGCTTGTGGAGTCAGTAAGCTGCGGACTGCAGACTGCTATAGCGAATAATAGAGTGTTAGTTTCTTTTAAGGGGTAGACTACGGCATTTTTGACGAAAGAGAAGAGACTTATGGAACAGATTATGGTACGATTCATGTAACTTGTAAATATTTTAAAAGGATAATATATACATAGTTTTAGTTGCAGCCGGTTATGACAAAACGTTGAACAGGTGCAGAAGTGAAAAAAGCAGCAAGAATCTTAATATATTGCCTTTTCCTACAATTTTCGACGAATTCTACAGTGCACCAAGTGCTAACAATAATATGAATCTTTTTGAAGAACAGTGTGTTGGGATTTACTTAACTTTTAGTTTGAGGAGAGACGTCAACTTGGCGATATCTAGTGTTGCAACTATTTTCTACACATCAGTTGCGCTTATTATACCTCTAGATGGTAACAGTCGGGTGCTGGTCAATGTCCATCCCGACTGGAATTGGTAAACTTAGTACAAGCGCGATTGCTGACCAGCAGACAAAAATAGCAGCACTATAAACGGGGCAGCGGATGAATTCCCCAGATGAAGTCAACGGAGTCAGCGGTAGAAACAAAAAAAAAATCAAAAACATAAACAAATCGAATATGGATGGACAACAAATGCAAACGATTTAAGGACAACGAATATAGGATATGCACGTGGAATGTTAGGAACCTTACGTCCAATTACTCGCATACGCTGACGACATTGACATAATCGGAAAAAAGCAGCTTGATGTCAGCGGTCTTTTTTGAGAGTATTGAGACGGATGCGGCAAGAATGGCCTAAGCTGTCAAGAAGGGCAAGACCAAGTACCTATATGCTGTCAAGCAAAAAGGATACTCAACACCGACGTCTCGTACAGAATGTCACGTTCGACAGATATAACTTTGAGGTAGTTAAGGACTTTGTCTACCTTGGCTCCGCTATGAATTCAGACAGTGACACCTGCGCTATGATCAAACGAAGAATAACTCTTGCCAATCGGTGCTTCTTTGGGCTAAGAAGGCAAGCCCTCTCTCGAACAACTAAAGTTACCCTATATAATACCTTAATAGTCCTAATTCTGCTCTATAGCGCAGAGGCATGGACGTTATCGAAAATGGATGGGAGTTCTCTTGGCTGCTTTGAGAAGAAAAAGGAAAACCTATTTTACTGAATCACATGTAGGAATCAGAAGCTTGTGTCAGTAACAGAATAAATTTAATTAATGCGCCATGAAAATTAAAATTTTTGTTTACCCTCTTCTAAAGGGTAACTTCATTTTCGAAGGTATTACCCCTGTTGTTGTATATGATATTGTACATAGATCAGACAGTCTGATAGCCAAGTTATTTAAGAGAACAATAGGTAATTGGTTGGAGAGCATACACTAATTCATTTCCAAGGTTTGATTCTAGGCAAGTATGCTGGGCATCTCTTGATTAAGAGGTTCTTTTTACTGTGTCAAATGCAAATGCTCCGGTCTATGTTTACTAATGGGCTGAATAGTCCTCATAAGTACTGTTTAGGGCATGACAATTCCACCATGAATACATGGTCGTGAGGAAGCTCCTAGAATTGGCAATGTACAGCTCGTAAAGTTCGTCGTAAAACCTTGAAATCTTGTCCTCGTAGCCATATCAGATGTGTACAAAAATCACTCATTGAATTTTGCGTGAAAAACGGCAAAGGATATGCTCGTCCACCTTCGGTAATGTCCATGTTTCTGTACCATAAGCCAGGAATGCGATGCTAAAAATCTTATAAAGGGTGTTCTTAATGATTCCTATTAAGGTCTTATTACTCATTTGCCTTTTTGCGATGAGAAAAAGCGATTGGCTGCTCATCACCATTCCAAAATCATTTTTTTATATTAAATGACCTGGAGAGGTTGCTTCCGATCTTTGCGGAGTAACTAGTATTCTCCATCAATAAGGTTAGAAATGACCCTGTAGGTCGTTTCTGTGGAAGCGGTCTCCAAACTGTATCGATTGTGATCTTTTTTGTTTTCTTCAGGGTACTGTAAACATTTGGTACTGTAAACATTTTACCGGACCTAAAACCACACTGATACGGGTCGATCAAATCTTGATAAATGACTTCTCTCGCTGCCTTAAATATCTAGATAAGTAGACCGCTTAGGTATCCTTGTTTAAGTTAAGCTATGATAATGCTATTCTCACCTCATTTAAGCCGGGTAAATGATTTTCTGAGTTTTCTCTTCCAGGTTTAATGGTTCATTCTCCCTGACAGCGAAACTTGAGGTGTTCTCGTCATACCGGACTGTAATTCTACTACAAATTTTCCTCGCTATTCTGTTCGAACTTTCGGAAACCAACCGCAAGGCACGATTTCTAAAAAGCCTCCGCAACTGCCTGCAAACTCTTTGAGGTGGAAAGATGGGTTTAGCTAGGCAAAAGGGCAAAACCAAGTAAAGATACAACTTGGATCTTCAGAGCATTATTTTGCGAAGTTTAATCAATGGATCTCAATACACTTTAGTCAACGTTTCAAAGCATACTCATTTTATATACAATCAATATACCTATAGAGCTAGAAACAACATTTATGAGCTGTAAACCATATCTGGAGAGAATTGAGTAAGCACTGTGTAACAAAGGGCACCCCGTTGAGTGCAACATCATAACCAAACGATACAAAGCAGTAGTGCCAATTTAAAGATAAGAAATCGGTCATAAACGAAAAGCTGGACACAAGAAGGATGTAATTCGATCAAAACTCTGCCAAACTCTTAATATACGGTTTTCAAGCAAAGACCTTACTATAAAGACAATGTTTTTGCCTTAAGTGTTCTCTGCGTCAGTTTCAGGATAATGCTATTTCTCTATAAGAGAAGACGTGCCAAAATATCTTGCGAAACAAAAACTTTTATTTAGTTTTTATTCCCGTAGCTTGTGAACGACAGAAGTATGAACACTATCGCACTGCTGTGTATCAATAATTGGAACTTCATCGTGTCTCCATGTCCCAACATACAGTTCGCCCAAATAAAGGAGAATCGCTAAAGGACTCCAAGAGACAATTCCAAAGAATAAAATGCGAAACGTTATCAAATTGACAATTCAAATTTCCACCTATGTCTGACGTTGAAAATCAGAAACAAAAAAAATAAAATCCGAATTGAAATTCAAAATAACCTCCCGTCCTAGTTTAGAGCAGAGGAACAAGACAACAAAAAAGACTGCAAAATCAAATATTCGATTGCTTGCCAATATATGCCAAAATGCATTCATGCGATCATTTTAGAATTGGGTAGATATGCAGGAGCGACTAAATTTTTCTGTTTTCTATTTTTATTTTTTTGTACTCACATGACGCAAGCTCCTGCAGGTGTTGGAATTCGCTTGGTGACAATTTTTCCCATTTCTGCGTCATCGAGGTCATCGTTACTGAAACAAAATAAACAAAATAAAAGAAAAGATGCATTAGATACGAGTATGCTTGCACTGAAATACATGAGAATTACGAGTATGAACTAGACCAACATACATAAATAGATACTTTTTGTAGACGAATATTAAGTTTTTATTCTGACGATCTGAATCGCATGATTGATAGAGTACTCATAAATCCACGAGTATATCGATTGATAGTTCCATAAGGATGGATTGCTTTCTTAAGATATTGACGTATGCACGTAAATAAGAAGATAGATGGCTATATACTCAAGTGTAAACATCTTAAAGTGGTTTCTCTTGGATTTTGCAGTTCTGAAATGGAATCATAAATGATAGATGCTCTCAAAATTGTTTTAGCAATCACCCACCGGAAATCCAATCCATCCAATCCACCCAAAAAGTTGATTTCTTAATTTTTTTTTCTGTTCCTTTTCGAACATCCAATAAATTTCATGAATTCAATTTTAGTTACAATTCCAATTTCTAATTTTAATTTCTTCTCTTGATATTCCACTCTTTTCTCAAGAACAATAGAGTTCGGCGGAATCAGTTGTAAAAAGTTGATGGAGAGGTTGATCGGACGATAGATTTGATGCAATTGCATGAAAGGAAATATCTTATTACCAACTGACGTTAATGGATTCGTGTTTAATGTGCAAACAACAGCAATTACAGGCTGTGAAAACAACACCATTTATAAATGACCTTCATAGAATTTCTCTCAGGTAAAGTGCCTGAAAAGTGTTAGGAAGGGGGGTGCTAGCGAGATTCCTAATGGAATCAGGAAGTTACTTTTATAATTCCGATTCAATGGTGCTCAAGTGCAATGGTCAATGAGTTTGTTGTTTAGGCAAAATCAATAAGAGTATCTTTCATCAACTGTACGGTATTCACTGTGCGATTGTAGATACAACCATTAGGGTACATTGTACAAGTCGTTAGCATATAAAACTGCAACAATCGGGCCAGAAATAAATGTAGAAAATTTTCGAAATGTAGATCGCAGCCGTATATAACACCTCATCGCACCCAATGACCAACAGCAAAAATTTGGAGATTTATCATGGAGAACTGGCTAGGGTTGAGTAGTATGTACAGGGGGGCGCAAAATTAATCATCCAGTTTTGTTTTTGAATTACTTTTTTACTCAATAAAAAGAAAAGAGTTTGAGTGATGGAAATATTTATTTTACAATTTTTTCTGTTAAGTGAAAAAAATGATAAGTGGCTGCCGCCAGTGTTGATACACATTTGTGCCCGTTTTATCGCATTTTCCATGACTTTTTCGGTGATAACTGTTCGCATTCCTGTCGATTATTCTCCTGCGATTCTCTGAGGCTTATTGGCATAAGCCCGCGACTTCAAGTAGTCCCAAAGAAAGAAGTCTGGGATGGTTTAATCGGGTGATCTTGCTGGCCATGCCAAATCGCCAAAACGGCAGATTACGCGACCAGGAAACACTTCCTCCACAATATCCATTGTGGCTCGTGCTGTATGTGCGGTTGCATCATCTTGTTGAAACCACATGCTCCCAGAAGCGAAGATTTTGCTTATTGACGTAACCGCTTAAGTGAAAATGCGCTTCGTCGCTCATGATGATTTTCGACACAAAATTGTCCTCTTCGTTGTTGAGATTGAAGATGGCTTGACAGTAATTCACAAGCTTCTGACGGTCAGGAGGTATTTACTGGTGTACTGTTAGAACTTTGTACAGGAACATGGTGATGCCCGACTGCGTGGCCCGTCGTCTGGTTTATGTAATTTCGTTCTCAGCGACATCGGCAGCCGCAGCCGCGATATTCTCGATCGAACAGCCAGTCCGGTGTCAGCCACGCCCTGCATGGTCCAATGGCAACAAAACGTAGCTCGGTGACGGCTAAGCAACATCACCGAAACAACTGATTGAAAGATTGTTGAACTTTGTGTGTTGGACGGCTTGGGCGCCACGTAGCCCTATCTTGCTGGAACGGTAACTCTAAATCCTCAATTTCGGGCCAAAAAAAATTGATTATCATGCCTCGATAGCGTTTTTCATTGGTCGTAATGTCTAAGAAGAAAAATAGACCAATAAGGCCGCCACTCCCAAAGCCTCACTAAACAGTCGCAAGTTCAGGATGCATTGACTTCTCTGTGACCATGTGTGGATTGTTCGAGCCCCAAACACTTTCGGAAAGTTCAGAACTCTTATTAGATGAAACAATTCAAAACCTGAACGGACTAATCAATTATTTTCAAAAGTTTGTTTTTTCAGAAAAAAGTCGGGAAATATATATCTGCAGCCAATAGAAAACTTCAGACGTTGACACTGAAATCTCGACAAATTAACCAAAAGGAATAAATAGATACTACCTACCTTGATCAAAAAGTTCCCGGAATAACCACCGTGTGGCGCTCCCATTGTTCCGATTTGATATTCATTCTAAATCTTAGCATCATAGCTTGATATTTGCAAAAGTTACGTAGCCAAGAGTACTGTGTGTTTGGCGATTTCCTTCCGAAACTAGAAGTTAATTTGTAATACAACTCACTGTAACTGGTACTTACTTGAAATTTTATTGCCAAATGAAGATGTTAAACATGCTGCGTCCTTTAATAACGCCAAGTCACCTGACACTGTTGACCGAAATTCTTCAACAGATAGACTTATTTTCTGCTGAATAGCAAATAGAGATTCGATAGATCCTGTCAGATTGCGCACTAAAATCTGTAGGGTGTACATGAAGCGCTTTCGTTAAGAAAATTTACGTGCCGAACATTCTCATCACTCTCGCTAAATACAAGTACTTAAGGCTGTGATTTTCAAGGCGGTACTAACAATGATTTTGAGAAAAATGCATAAATTTTCATTCTCATATAATTGTGTTCAACCAGAAAATACATTCGGGCATATCCCCACGACTGGATTCTATGAATGTCAGCCAAGAGAAAAGTTTTTTTCATGCATCTGTCCCGCATTTCGTCAAAACATTAATAAAACGGATTTCCAATGCGTCGATCCCCAAAGAAAATAATCAGGAGGAGTCAAATCACATGTTTTTCCGTGAAATTATGGGAATGTTTCCTATAAGTTTGGTGCTCTATGTTTTTCAAAGATCATATCGTACAAAATATATATTGCCCATTTTGTTCGACGACCTCTTGCCATCTTAAGTGCGTTTAACGAACGACCTGTCTTTATCGGCGAAAAACTGAAGAAGGTACTGACTTACAGCCTCATCTGAACTGAACGAAACAAGTGGAAGTTCAATGGCGCAAGATCTGGTGAATATGGTCGTTGTGGCAACACATCCCATCTAAACTGCAACAACTTCTGGCGGGTGGTCAAACTTTTGTGTGGCCTCACATTGTCGTCATGTAACACAATTTCTTTACGATTAACCCATTAACGTCGAGGTGATCAGAACTTTTACTAACTTTTCAACGTGCTTATTTATTATGTTATCGGACCAAAAAAATTATACAATACCTCTATTCCTACGCTCTCTCAGAATCTGAGCACAAAATTTCGATTAGACACCAAGAAAAAAAAAATGGTCGATTAAACGTGAAAAACGTGAAAATTTTCGAAAAAACAATTTTTTCGCATTTTTTTTCACAATGATACCGCAAAGGTCTTAACTTTTTACTACGATCAGAGGTGATCATGGCACTCGAACATTAAGAGGAATTTTTTTCAGAAAATTTCATTCATACACCTCGTCAAATGAACCTAGTTCATGAGGAATTATATTGCAAAATTTACCACAACAAGTTCAAGATTTCCCGCCTTGACCATCCACATTCTTTCCCGTTCGTTCTTCAAAATTCTATCAATGACGGGCGGTCATTGATATCGAAGCACCTTACGCCTAGAGCCACACGGACGGACGGTCTGGAACCTTCTGCGTACAATGAATGGAATGGTCACCCATCGAAATCCCCCTACCAAAAACTAAAACGAAAACAAAAAAAGCAATTTGTACAATAAATATTTTTGTAAAGACTAGACTCTTATCTGCATGCCCCGCACTACCAAAACTCTAAACAAAAAGATTCTCCGGGATGGCGTTTTGGTTGCATTGGATATCGTTCCAGAGGTAGAACTTCTTCCACAAATTCGACAAAGCTTGTCGAATGATTGGTTTTTGTTTCGCCCTCGCTTAACCCCACACGACCATTATTAGAAACAAATAATGATTAGGATGTATGAATTAGAGTAGGCCGTATCAACGTTTAGCATGACTGGGCACATCCGGAGCCTTTCGGACCTGCCCAACCACGGCTATAGAAGCAATAATAGGACTAACACCCTTACACTTGCACATCAGCAAAGTGGCTCTACTCAGCTCAACTAGTCTGGCACAAGCCAAAGAGCTGCATTTCCAATTACACTCGGATTAAAAGATCCTACTCTCTGACGAAGCAGAACTAAACATGATCTGCGCGGTCACAGACCGCCTTCAAAAGACTTTGTGCTTCAACAAAGGTTTCTCCATGGAGATTCCCAGCAAAAAAGCATGCGTTAGTAAACACCCACCAAATAGGCAAAGTGGTATACGGATGGTTCTAAAATGGAAATGGGAGTGGGAGCTGGAATACATGGACCGAACACAAAAATATCAGTTGCCATGGGCAAGAGTCCTAGTGTATTACAAGCTGAAATACAGGCCATAGTCAAATCTAGTATCAAAGGTGCAAACATCCATATATTCACGGACAGTCAAGCAGCTATAAGTGCCCTTACCTCGCACGTTATTGACTCCAAATCAGTCATGGACTGCTTCAATACCCTTCGGAAACTAAGCTCAAGAAACGAGACCAAGATACGGTGGGTTCCTGGGCATGTGGGGATTGACGGAAACGAAAGGGCAGACAAACTGGCCAGGAAAGGTTCCGAAACCCCCTTCAACGGACCTAACCCTTCTGTTGTACATCTAAAACAGCAGTAAATGTAGCCGTCAAGCGCTGGGAGCACTCAAAATGCATCTCATACTGGGAGGAGACTCCAAGCCTAAGGAGGCCAAACGAGCCATCCTACCCTTTAATTAAAATGCTAACAGATGTCTGAATCTAAATCGGCATGATATCAGAGACCTACTAGCATACCTTACAGGACACAACGGTTTAAGATATCACCTCAGCAAAATAGGACTTGCTAACTCCGCAGAATGTCGACTCTGTCTCGAAGACGAAGAAACAGCTGAACACATTTTATTTGAATGTCCAGCCCTCAATGGAATCAGGCAGAACACCTTCCTCAGAGAACAACTCAACATCTCTGAAATAAGGGACTCCCCTGCTGGTCGTGCTGCTTACTTCATTCGGAAGATAGAAACCCTACTAGCCTAATTTTCTTTCTGACTCCTCCAGCACAAAAGATCTTTTTCAAAGTCAAAGTGCTTCTCAATTGCTACTAGCGAGTCAGGTTTTTTTTAAAAAAAAAAAGGCCGAATCGATAACTTAAAAAGTACAATAGGGCCATGTCCACTTTTTACAATTTTAGTCAATCGAAAAACAAGTTTTTGAAGGAAATTTCCCCAGATGTAGGAAATAAGAATGGGACATGCATGAGTGTGTGTGAGAGAGTGAAAACAACGAAAGTCCAAAGGAACGGTTTCCCACTTCAGCAAATATTCGGAGTGTTGCACACAAAAGCAAAATTGGCCCGTTGCCAATAGGTTGACTATTAAAAAGTTTGTACCTATAGTACATTTTTATTAAGACAACATTAATTAAGAAAAAAACAGCGATAAACGAAAAAGTGAGCGGTTTTAAAAAAAAAAAAAAGAAGAAAACTAGAATTTAAAAAAAAAGAAACAGTAAGGAGAAAATAAAGATGACCTCAGGGCTAAAATGGTAAGGCTAGGAGGTGGTTCTATGTCGGGAAAATCAGGTAAGTACCCAATATTTTTTGGTGTCGTGTTACCCGGGTGAATCTTTTTTGTATCGTGTGACAATTCGTGATTTTAGTGTCGGGCCCCGCAGTTAGCAGCTCATGCTAGTTTTGTGGTACCTTGCGTACCTTGTTCAAAAAGAAACATTATGTTGTTGCCGCCTATCGACTTTATATTTTTCGCCTTTTTTTTGGTTGAAAATGAATCCCTTTATAAAGTATTACAAAGAGAAGGATTCTTTCTCTTTGATTTTTTCTTGTGTAGGTTTCCGTCCATTTGTTTTATAGCAGATGGTTTTGCATTTCCAATCGGTAGAAAGTGCGTGGCGCCAAACTTAAATAATTTTTAAATGAAGTTTTATATTTACTGAATTTATTTAATTTCCTGAACCCAGTTAAGCAGCGTTTTTTTCGCCTGATTGATTATATGGAGAACGGTTTTATATCAGATACGAAATTCTTAGATTTAAGTGTTATACCTAAAAAAAAAACAAACACTTTGGTATTCATGTTGTCATTTTTGTCATATCTGAGAGGAGCGTAAGGTTTATCGCCGAATCCGAATGTCCTTAGAAGCTCTTTCATAGGCAATTTTACTTTCGGGAGTTTGCCATTGGCCGCCGAAAGGGTGATGACGATTCGAAAAATTATTGGTGGAGCCGGAGATCGAACCACGGACCCTCTGCGTGTTCGTCCAGTGAGCCAAGCATCGCGACATCGCCACCACCACCACCACCACCACCTATTTGATGATGTTCTTCATGGAATATGGAAACCCATTTGAAAAATCATTAACTGCATCCGCCAAGTGACCTCCCTTGGATAACACAGACTCTACAGTTTTGAAAAGATAATACTTTGGCAGCACCCAATGGACTAGTTTCTATTCTAAAGCACTTCGAAATATCTAAAATATTCCAACATAGTTTTATTTTCAATTAAATTCTTATCATCAACTTTGATCTACTGATTATTGATTGCAGATAAACGATGCCAACAAGGTACGAATAATACTTATCAAATCGTATACTTGTATAACGTGGTAATTGTGGTAAAACTTTCCCGCACCGCCTCTCCCACTCAGGTCCTTGCTATATCAAAAAAAAATTATCTACTTCAAAAGCACCCTCGCCCACCTTCAAGTACAATAATTTACATGAATAAGTGCGCCTTGATTGTGTGAAAGTAAAACAAATCACTGTGCGCTCCATGTTCGACCTCTCACATTTATCTAATCTTATCGGTTGGGGCCAAATAGAAGATTAATTGTTAAACTTGCCATAAATTAGCGTCAGCCGTCAACCCATCAGTCCAATCGTCATTGCACTAGGAAACTCGAAATAAATTACACATGACGAGACACACTACAAACGCACCCCAAGTCCCAAAAATAGCATGCGCTCCAATCAGTTGCGGCAAGCAGCCAAAATTGTAAGAAGATATCGAAATCATAATCGAAATCGAAACATCAGAAATCGGTTATAGGCCTCTGAGTCCAAAACGATAAAAACAAATCTAATTTTGAATTTTTCAATGACCCGGTAAATGGACCAGGGAACGATACGAAGCATCGCCCAAGGGGTGTTGTACCTAGAGATTGATTTTATGTTTTCTTTTTGGCTCACTACTTTAGTCAGTCTAATAAGAGGCACGGTGCTGGCGTCATAGCTCAGAGTTTTGAAAATCTCCTTGGTCCGCACTATGATTTTCAAAAGTCGATGACGAACACAACGACAACAACCAGCAAATCAAATTGATGTAGTAAATTTGGAACAGCCGACACGCGGTACTATGCACAGATGTTTAAAAAATTAGAGACGTGCGAGAGCTTTCTCATGCTGACGTCAAAGTGAATGTTCACTCTTCACATTCGAAACGTTTTCGGTGGTTTTTTTTTGCCAAAAAAAAGGCTGTTTATTATTGTTGTTGTCATTTCTCGTTTCCATGTTTTCATTTCGGTTGCCTTCTCCTAATTTTCTTGTTAGAGATTTCGTAAACAGGGTTAGGTAAACTTGGAGGCAATATACAACTTTTTACGAAAAATGTTGAGACTTGATCTAAATTTAGTCCGAATTCGCTTAAGACGTTTGAAGGGCGTTCAGGATCGATGATGGAATGTTTACTAAAAACCAAAAAAAAAAAAATAAAAATTATAGTGCCCCTGTTGCAGTAAGTGGAGACATCCGTTTTTTGTTCTTGAATTGTTGTTTGATTCTTCTAGGAAACCAACCCACTGAACCACTGATGTAATCGAATGAAACTGAAGGTCGTAGGTGGCAAGTTAAGCAAAGATGAAAAAATGTTGACGTGCATTGTGCAGTGGACTTGTCTGCACATGGATAGTAGGTGCTGAACTGTGCAAAATAAAATAAAAAAAATCAAGACTGTATTTTAAATTTTCATATCTCTGTCAGAGATTTGTTTCTTACTTGACAGAATTGGATCAAATCTCGACACCTAAACATATTTTGGATGAGGAAATTCGATTTATGAACGAAATGTGTCAGAAATTTCAGATAAAAGACTGGATTGAGTGAAATCCCCACCACACTCCAATAAAAAAAAACTGATTCAACCACGATAGGTTTTGATACATTGTAATATAGCCCTTCTTCGACTTAAGACAAAAGGAAAAACAAAGGTCTCTGATTTACCATTGAAGACTTGTTAAACATAAAGGGAATACCATGGAAAAATGCTTAGAGCTCAAATAAGTCACGTGCATTAGTTATCAGAGCTATCCTTACTTATATACTTATGAAGGCGCTACAGCCCGGGGTGGACCTGCGCCTCAATCAACAAACATCTCCAACTAGCTCGATCTTTTGCTAGTTGCATCCAGTTTCGCACGCTAAGTTGGCTGAGGCCCCCTTCCACTTGCGTGCGCCACTTGAATTTTGGGCTTCCTCTAGTGCGCTGTCCCTCGGGGGCGAATTCGAAGACTTTTTGAACCGGAGCATTATTGGTGTCCATCTGATCTATGTGACCCAGCCATTTCAGTCATTGGATCTTCACTCTTCTGGCTAAGTAACTTACCGTCAATGCAGACGGGACCGAAAATCACTCGAAGGATTTTCCTCGTAAAGCAACCAAGAGCGCCTTCATGCTTTTTTTGATAATGTTCCGCCATAAAGCAGGACTTTTTTAAGCTCTTATATAGGGTAAATTTTATTGTTCGGGAGATGGCTTTACTAGTCAATTGCCTTCTTAGCACAAAGAAGCAGCAGTTGCTAGAATTGTTCTTCGTTTGATCTTAGCGCTGGTGTGGTTGTATGAATTGATAGCGGAGTCTAGATAAATAAAGTTCTTGACTATCTCAAAGTTATATCTGTCGACGATGACGTTCTGTCTGAGTCGATAATATTGTCAATGTTTGGTATCTTTTCTGGTTGATCGCTTAACCCATTTTCGCCACATCCGTCTCAATACAAGTAAAGCGCCATTGACATTACGCTGCTTTCTTCCGATTATGTCAATATCATCCGTGTATGCGAGTATATGAAGTAATTTGAAAGATTGCGCCTCTTGTGTTTGCGTGTGAGTTTTGCACCATTCTTTCACGTGTGATGTTGAAGAGGTCGCATGACAGCACATCGCCTTGTCTTAATCCTTTTTCGAAATCAATGGTGTCGGCGAGATCTTTACAGACCTTGATGGAGCAGCGGGCATTCTCCATCGTCATCCTGCACAGACGGACGGGTTTGGCAGGGATGCCAGGGGGAAGAAATTGAAATACCGTCCGCTTTAAGTTTCTTCAGATAAAGATTATCTTCAGAGTGGCATATTCGTTAGCCCGGTACATAACAAGGTACATAACCGGGTACATAACCGGGTCAACGAGTATGCCACTGGTTTTAAATAACCCAACGGCGATTTTAAGGGCCCCACCATAACTAACAAACACCTGCTACGATTAGTTGGCCCCTTGCTTGCCCTTTCAATGCTATGAAATTATTGTTACATATTTGCTTAGGTGGCGCTACAATTCGATGTGGACGAGGGCCTCTCCAATTATCGCAATCTCTGTCTTTCTACGTCCTGTTACTTAGAACAAATTTTTTGAGCAGCTCTAAACCTGTGCACGCCATCTGAGGTGGCGCTGTTCCAAAGGGTTGAAATTGATACGAGTATCTCTTTGGTTGGAATTTGTTGTTCATTCGCACATGTCCCAGCCTTTTTAAGCGACTAATGTGCTTTTTTCCGACCAGCACAGTCTATACTTCTGCTTTTACCTTAAAGTTATACCTGTCTATTGTGACGTTTTGTCCAAATCGTCGATGTTATGTGTCCCTTCCTATTGACTATACTAGTTTGCCCCCATTTACGATTTAATTCAAATTTGCTGTTTCGCTGGTTCTATTTCAATAATATATTTAGTGAGAGCTCGCTGAATTCTGCTTCAACCTCAACAGCGTATGGAAGTCTAAAAACTTTTGGAAAATTGTGCCTCTGGTACTTGGACGAAAGCTTCACACAATTTTCTAAATAATGATGTTTGAAAGCTTACATGACAGAGTACACCTTGCCTTAATCCTTTCTTAACATCGAAGACCTCGGTAATTGGTTTCCTTAAGAGGATCTCATTTCAGTCCTGTGGGTGAGTTATTTCCCACTGTGGGCTTGTCTGTATTCTTCATTCAACTGTTAGTTCCGTAGATGTGATCGAGTGAAATCCAGGAAATAAGTTGTGGTGTTCCTCATGGCTTCTTAGCATCGATGTCATTTCTCTTAAGGCCATGACGAAGGTTGAAGGAAACGCATTCGTCAAAGATGCAAATATTTTGTGACGATTGCAGTCATATAGTGTTGTTGGTCTTTGAGATATCCGTAGACGTACCTTGGCTGCGACGAGGTATTCTTCCGAGACTAAATTCGCAGCTCTGATGCTCCGGAATATCTTACGTCGATCGCAGTGTGATTAATTTTATTAACAATTTTTGAGCAGGTGAACGCCTTGTTGTAGGATAAACCGTGTTTTAGCTATGTCTATGTCTTTCACTACTTTTTTGACTTTAGAATCACCTAACATGATTAAGTGAAGTCGTATTTTGGACGTTTCTTGTCCAAGTAGGAGCAATTCGTACAAATAGTTGATAACGTCTTCTTTTCCCTCTATGGTTCTTATTGTTATAAGCTCAAGACTTCTTGCCTAAGTTTGCCACTGAAAAAAGATCCCCTCTCCCCTTATTCAAGACTGTTGATTTCTTCGTAACAGTAAGCTTTTTTTTGGCCTGGTAGTCGGCTCCAGGAAAGAGCCCCTAACTGCAAGACTAGGCCCTTTGGTAACAAACTTTATGAGTATGAGAGCTGTCGTTGACCCATCTTTGTCTGAAAATCTTTTCTGACATTCTCGTTCTTAGGTTGTCATTTCTTTAAAGTGAGAGTTGGTTCTAAGTCGAATTTTATTAGGTTACTGTGGAAATAAGTCTTGGCTTTTAGCCAAAGGACCTCTGCTTCGATTTAAAGTAAGTGCTATAAAATTTTCTAGAAATTTCCAATTTTGCTGATGTGCCCCATTTAAATTGTGCTCTTGTTTGCCCAAGTGGTTGAATTGTTTGCAAAAATCTTTTTAGAACACAATCTTCGAAATCTGAATTAACATATCTCAAGACGCACTGGTGTAGTGTTCACTGCACCTAACCACTGAGTCACAAATGTCAAGAAGTATGACTGTCAGAAGGCATATCAGTGTCCTGTTGTTATTTGTAGCATGCAAATGACTGCACACGTTTACCAAATGGACATTCACTTGATCTGCCATAGAAGTTGCGCACTTTTTATGACAATAATCCATCTTCCCCGTTAAATTTCAAAAGACCTTCGAAGATATTTTTATAGCAAACTCCACAAATCTTCTGTCAATCATTTTGATTCGAATTAAAAAAAAATAAACAAAACAGATTCTCCTTCACTTTTCGTATAATCATTATTAATCGTTTTCACCGATGACGTACAGCTGTACGTGAATCTGCAAAAACCCAACATGCAGTGATTTATTACGTCGTCCTTGACTGAAATAACTTTTACACACCACTGTTTCGTTAATTTACAAAAACAAAAGCCCAAAATATATTCTCGTCATCTATTGTAAGCAAAACGGATGAACATCGTCTTAATGACCGACCATGTCTGTCAATAGTTCTCCGACAGATTTTCCCATAACACAAACATAGTGTCTCGCGCCAAAAACCATTTTTATTTCGAAATTCGTTATATGGTAGATGTGCGAAACGAAATTACCGGTGTTCCTGTTTCGATTTTTCGATACCAGTTTGGTGTTTCGTTTAAAAGCCTCAGGGACAGAACGGAAGCCCATAAAAACTTGAAACACAACAAAATGGCAAATACAAATATAACTGGCAACACATAAAAACCCTCCCCCGCTAGCACCTCTTGATGTGTGTTTTCAAGTCCATAAAACCAAACATTTGAGTTCGAAAAAAAAAAAAAAAATAAAACGTATACGAATGTACCCAAGCCCGTTCGGCAAGCCTTCCCGAGAGTGATCATCATACGATGTGGAACGATGTGGAACGTGCGTGCGTTAGTTCGGTTACCTCACTTTTCGATCGTTAAAATTGGTGAAAGCCGGCAAGATGGAAAGATGAAAAGTTGGCGTGTTGCCGGAGATGGAGTTGCCAGTTGCCGGTTGCCGACTGCCAGGTACCTCTGGGGGTGTTCATACATTTCCATATGATGGATTCATAAAAACGTAATAAAAGTCAGCGGGGAATATACAATAACATATATCAGTTCACAGCAGTGGCGGCGAAATACTTCCCTAGTCGGCTGGAGGGTATTTCGAACATCATCCAACGTTTGATGTTGGGAAAAGTTTCTTAAAAAAATAAGGAAATTTTTTATTGAATTTTCTGGGAGCGTCTTTTGTATTAATTCGGTTGAAGTCGGCCTGTCGGTGTGTCCACAATAAAAATTGTTTACAAATAATGAGAGATTATGGCATGTTTGATTGTACAATACGTTGGCAGGGATTACACAAAAATAGATTTCGCTTCAAGTCGAACTGTGATGGGTGGGTGGAACGCATGCTGATCTGTCTACTGGTGCTTGGTGGAATCCCTGTGCTTCCAGGTGTTAACTGAGATAAGTGAGCTCGAACTAAGGAAGATGGATTTTTTTAAAATGAGCTATGCTATTTATGGTAATTATTGATTTAAAACACAAAACACAGTGCAAAGCTTGCCTCATTCGGTTCCATGTTCGTGGTAGAAGGCCCTTCCTTTTTCATCATTATCTAGTTCATATCAGTGAACCATTCCATTTCCATTAACGTTGACAATCCCGAAACTAATGAAAGAACAAAACAAGAAAGAACATTTTAAACATTTTTAGGAACTTTGTCTGCATAAACTCTCACAAAACCCACACTTTTGTCGGCGATGAATTTGTGGGTTGTCTCATTACTCAGCAACCTAAATGGCTCTAAAGCTAAAGCTACTTTCACAACTTTCCTAACTTTCTCTTTAGAGAAATGTTAGCTCCTTATAGAAAATGGACAAATACATAAAAGTAAAGGAAGAAAAAAATAAACAAAAAAAACAGAAATAATCCTTATACGCCACCGTACATATGTTGCTCTTCATGGAATCCTTTTAAGTGCAAATATGTTGTAGACATGTGACTCAGCACCGATCCCCTCCATTCTCAACGCAGGAGGAATTGATTTTCAAACAAGTTTATGGTTATCAATTTATATTCCAATTCTCAAGAAAGTATCACAAAGGAATATTGAAGGAGGACACACATAGTGCCTTCGTTTCCATCCTTGGGCTAGCATTCGTACGAATATTTTATTATATTCTGCTGTCGAAGATATGGGTTTAGGTATTTGTTGCGCATTCTATGGCGGTGTCTGTGTTGCCATTTTGAGCGAAAATTTCCCAGTATCGGAGTAATTGTTTGTTATAATTTTTGACAAAAATTAAATATCGGTAAAAAAAACACTTCCGGTTGCAAAATAAACCTGGAACCTGGAGAAAAAAACTCCAAGCAACCCTTGATATGGTGGTTCCCGTGGATTGGAAGTCTAATCAGCCAGAAATTTCGATGAAAATTTCTAGCATTAAGGGGCACTAGACCTGGCATTACTATCCGGATAAAAACTGAGTATCAATCATAAGCGCTCTGTATTTAACGCCACCGCAAGCCGCAAGCAAATGTGCGAAACAAGTAAGTTAATGTACGTTTCCACTTATCCACAGTACTTAAGCTACCAAAGCCAAAGCATGCTTACGCTACTGAAGACGATGTACCATAT
This sequence comes from Volucella inflata, assembly GCA_928272305.1. NCBI lineage: Eukaryota > Metazoa > Arthropoda > Insecta > Diptera > Syrphidae > Volucella > Volucella inflata. The sequence continues at coordinate 76,046,319 of OV743717.1, read as the reverse complement.
TTCGATCAGTATGACAAGTTCAGTGGCGCAGTTTAACTCGTGCAGTTTTTTCCCTGATTCCTGCTTAAATTGTTAAGAAGTGTATTTTTTTTTACCGACATCCTATTCTAATAGGAATAACTTTCAAATCCTGCTATGGGCAAAACATTGTCGTAGCTAGCGAGTGGTTTTCATGCCGCGATATTCACAAGGGGACTCTGAGATATCACGATCAATCAACCGTCCAGATCGACCAAGTTACGTTCGACGAAATTTCTTAAGTGCTATTGACATCGAATCGGATCATAACCTAGATGCGGATATCCCGAATATCACAAAGATAAGCTTAAATTGTGACGATAGCGGATGGCTTTACTCGCAAGAGATCACAAAAATCCTCTTTCTATCGAGACGAACATAGGCATATCAAGAAGAAAAAAAGAATGGAGGATGCATGGAGCTCCATGATGCTCGGCAAATTTCTCCCCGACTTCTGATAACAAAAAATATTTAGACAAGACACTGCTCTGTCATGTGATTTCTTTGACATCATTCTTTGAAGAATAGCGCAAAACTTACGCGCCAATACAACAGGCACAATCTTTCAAAAGTCCATCTAATTCCTCGACATAATCGGAAGAAAGCAGCATGATGTCAGTGGCATTTTTGCGAGTATTGAGACGGAAATTGCAAAAATGGGACAAACAAATACGAGTATAACTTCGAGGTAGTTAAGGACTGTGTCCACCTAGGTTCCGCTATTAATTCAATAACACTCTCCCGTCGGTGCTTTGGCCTCTAACAACAAAAATGACCCTTACTAATCTCAGACATGGTCTTTATCAAAAATCGATGAGGGTGCTATTGGCTGCTTTAAGAGGAAAATTCTTTGAGTGATTTTTGGTCCCTTTGGAGGAGGAGATACAACATCTTTATCGACTAAGCAAGCAAAGTGAAGGTCCAACGACTGAGATGGTTGGGTTATGTAGAATGGATGGACACCAATGTTCCAGTTGGAAAAGTTTTCAAATCCGCTAACGAGGGACAGCGTAGTATAGAACGACCCCGACTCAGGTAGCGCACGCAATTGGAAGGGGATCTTAGCCAACTTTACGTTCGAAAGTGGAGTTAACTACAATATTTAAAGATCATGTTAACTGGAGACTCTTGTTGGTTAAGCCCAATGTTCACCACAGACTGTAACACCACTTAAAGTTAACAAGTAACTTGTTTAAATTATCATTAATACACTTACACTTCCATATCATTCAAACCTATTTTCGATGCATTGCGAAATGTACTCATATACTCGTCTAAGGTAATCTCATTCTTTGATCATTATAAACGACCAACTGCGCTCATTGTTTGTTTGTGGACACCACTCTGCACCTAATACCGCTTGATATACAGATCAAAAAACTTTCTGGCAATAGTGCCATACAACTTACTTATTTGGGTCACTTCAAGAGCAGTATCTTCTCAGAAGACCCAGAAGAGTGTCTATAAGACTACCGCTTACCTAAGGTGGTCAACTCCTGAAGAACGTAGGATATCCAAGGCTCTATGGCCACTTCTTGATGGTAAAAGATCTAGAGAATTAATAAAATAAAACAAGGATACGCTTAGGACAGTAACAGCAATCTCGACAGGACATGGCCTCCTGCTGAAACACGCAAAGAGACTGAAATTTTCAGACGCGGACATTTGTAGATTGTGCGAAGATCTGTAAGTGATTGACACATAATGCGTAAATGCGAGGCAATATCGCGTAGACGAAAGAAATTCATAGGAAAATATGTTTTTGAAAATCCAGAGGAAATAGACGGCACAGAATTCAAATCACTTCTTGACTTTTGAAATGAAATTGAGTGTTTTGCCAGGGAGATTGTTTTGATTTTTGCCCTTTGAAGATAATTTCAAATGGTTCCACAGGGATCGCGATGGCCGATGTGGTGCCTAGTGGTTGTGTGCTGACACACTCCTGTAATAACCAACCGGAATATGTAAGTTTACTTTTACAAAAGTACATCTGTATACTCTCTAACAAGTGCAGGAGCTTAGGTCAGGAAACTATGACTTGCGACAAAAGTTCGCAGATTGAGCTCTTGAGCAGCTTAACATCGATCTTTATGAGGATCGGAACATCAGTTTAAGTCATCGAGTCACTGAATATGTTTTTGAATTAGCAAGATAGGTGTTTCCAAAGATTCATGCGACTAATTTCACAAAAGTGCACTTCCCGCCATTTTTCAAATTTGAGACCAGAGATCGAGTTAAAGTTAATAGCCAAATTTACGTACTTATGAGTCTATGTAAAGTCTTTGAGGCAATTAATTCCGGCCTAAGTTTGCATTAAGCCAAATAAATGGCGGCATTAGGCACATCAAAATAAACTTTATTGAGTCCCAAATGCTACGTTGAGAAAAACCGACTCTACTATATATATTACTCCAAAGGCAACAGAAATCTGGAAAAAAAAACACAATTACATTTTGATTGACCCACAGCGTGCCTCCAGTATTTTTGATGTTCAATCGTTTCCAGGGGCACACTATGACGCATACCACTTCGTTGTTTTTGGGATACTTTTTAATACCGCTAAGAAGTGAAAATACTTGAAAAAGTTTGAAGATAAAAGGCCGCAATTGCTGAAAACTGTCAAGGTTTTTGCCTTACAAGTGTCTCTAATGTAATTAAAACATGTTGACAGAGTGCCCATTAAGGAATGCCGTATCTAAGAGCTCATACCCACGGTTTGACAATGTTGGTCGGCCGAAATAGAAGCATGTAGGGTGGTACGAAGGCGGACTAAACCAACTCGTGATTGCCCAGCTTCCAAGAAGCAAAGTGAGAGATATAACTAGTCTAATAGGAAGTTCGTTCGGAAATTGTACCAGCAGATACAAATACAATGCCAGATCCAGAAAGTACTAATAGACAATAGACACATGCAAAAGTGAACACGAGTACCTAGTGGTTGATTCTCTGTCTATGCTAAGGAATGAGGAATGCAGTTGGGGAGTACTTCGTATGCCCGATCCTAAAGAAAGGAGTCCTTTTAGTCTGCGCAAATCTAAAAAGGGATTAGTATCTTTATCATCACCTACAGGATAATATTGTACGCTCTATATATTGTATTTGCCTAAAGCAACCAACCAACCAAAGGACTTTTCCAGTGCGGTTTTTGTCCAGGTGCCTTTACCAACGAGCAGATCTAAACATTATGGTATATCTTGGAAAAGATCATAACTTTCACACCCAACACCTATGTTTCGATTTTTCCGAGTCAATCGATATCAACAAGGTGACCTGTCGGCGTTTGGATTCCTCAACAGCATACTTCTTAATGTTTGGCGAAATTCTCAAGTCAATACCAGACGCACAGTCTTTTGAATTCCGTGCAAGTACGGAGATCTCTCCCAAACAACCAAATTGCCACCCCATTTGGCATAAGAAGTCTTGGTCTCTCTCTATGGCGCAGACGCATTTTATTTAAAAAAAACATGAGAAGAGTTTAGCCATTTCGAGAAAAAAGAGCTTCAAGACATCAACGGCGCTGTATGGATTGATAGAGACTGGAGAAGCAGGTTCATCTCAAGAACTTATAGTATGGACTAAACATCGATACCGACCTACTTAAAGTGCCAGGATTAACCGGCTTAGATGTCTGGATTATGAAGCGCGAGTGGCCACCAGCGCTCCATTTTGAAAATGAATTCTAATTCATAAAGAAAATTTTGACAAAAGTGGCGCGCAAGTATAGAGTGAGCTTAAACTACTCTGCGTGTGAAATTGGAAACATCAAGCAAAGAGCAGGGCTGGCCTCGTTCTAGAGGCATGTTGATCAACGCTCAGGTCCAACCCAAACTGTACCACCATCTAAGTAAAGAAATCAGACAATGCATGTCATTTAACACACCAAATTTTGTTATGACATTCCCGACTGTCGGACAGGCCGAGTTTGTTTTAACAAGAACGGACCTACGGCGTGCACTTGCACCGGGTTAATACTCTCCGAAATATGACCCAAATTCGAAAATTCTGACAGTACATAGCTCTCGATTGCTCCAAAAGTGATTGGAGAAGATCGGATATCTCATAAGTGGAGAGAGTATAAAGGAAAAAGGAGAGAGTTTTATATAGTCGATAATGCGATATAATCTTAATCCATCGCAGTGTTTGCGACTTTGGCGATGGCGATGGCGATGGCGCGATAGTTAGAGAGTCTGGGTTCGATTCCTGGCTGGGTCACCAACAATTTTTCAAATCGCCTTCACCCTTTCGGCGGGCAATAGCAAACTCCCGAAAGTAAAATTACCTACGAAAAAGCTTCTAAGGAGTGCCGTCGGACTCGACGATAAACCGTAGGCCCCGCTCAGATGTGACACAAATTACAACATGAGCAACACAAATGAGTGTCAAGAAGCTAGGCCATGGCCCATACCGGGCTGACAGCGCCACAGGGTTTTTTTTTGTTTGCGGCTTTGTAGGAAGCTGGGCGACATAGCTATGACGCGATCCAAAGTCTACGTATAATAATCGGGAATACTGCAACGCTGGAAAGGTCTCTGAATTGTTGTCGTCCATTTGGAAAAGGAGTTCGACAAAGTTACCAAAAAAGTTATACTATCGAGTCGTTAAATGTACCTCGAACGTACCTAGTATATAAGACATAGATACATAGTACATCATAGCGATCAGTTAGTTTTTAATATCGTGCAAACTTTATAGTTAAGGGGCATGATAACGAGCAAAGAATGACTTCTTTTCTTTCCGAAAGAGCAATCATAAGTAACTACCTGACAGCATTTTCGGTACTCGTTATAATTGGATAAAGGATTGCAGACGATTCATGGTTGGAAACAACTGTACCCAGACCGAATATCTGTATTATTCCCAGCTTTCACATATGCATCGAAATGTCAGGAAATTTCTGTCACATATCTACTACTATCAGTTTCATGCATTTTTGTCAACTTCTTGGAAAAGTCTACGGGTTTTTTCAAGCTCATAGCATTCCTGGGGAATATTTAGTACCTACTAGTGGGAAATTTCAAATTGAAACCCAGTTAACACTGAACCGCGTTTGTTGATTCCGTGAGAAGTCTTTTTTTTTCGATTTCACTATGTTCGTTGATGTAACACGTGCACGGGTATTATATTAACATACACATACACCAAAAAACAGTGGTACTTTCTCCATTTCTCCCACATTGTCTCCGGAGTGCTCTTCGGATGAAATTACTTTTCCACTTTCCCTTGTGATCGCACATTATGTGCGAACTTTATATCCTGAAACAGGAGTAGTTCTTTTCCCTTATTCTTCGCACTTCAACTCAGAACTTAGTACTCAGAATAGAAAGTGTAGAGAGAAAGAAAATGTCACATAGGCAAATAAATGTGCGAAGAAGGAAATGATTTTCGCCATTTTATTGCGCCAATGTCATTTAGAAGTCTAAGTATTGGAGTAAACATTTATTAAAAGGATAAATCGAAATGAATTAATGGTCATTAATGGATATTTTATGTGTGTGCATGGGTATGTGTGTTTTGTTTTGTTCCTTTTAGAGGTGTCTAAGACTATGAAGGACGTTCCAGATGAATGTGCCATACTAGGGGCATGGTTATTTTAATCCAGAGGGCTAGCTTCTTCTGTAATAGAGTTTTTAATGATGGCTTTGTCATTAAAACTTTTATTAAGGTCAAGCGCTTACAATCGAAATGGAAAATAACGGTTTTTACTGCTTAGTAAATATGTGGTAATTGACAATGATGATGACGCTAATGGTATGGCTAAGAGTTGGGTATTTGTGAGGGTGGATTATGTTTCATACGAGTATTCCTATGAATATTGCCAGACACAGACTTGAGGGTGGTACTTAACTTAGATATCACATATTTATTTCGATGGCAACATTGTGGCAATTTTGCGTAAATCCTCTTTCAATGAATGCAATGAAAAATAATTGAAGAGGGAGTGCACTTGAGTGCTGATGAGTCATTGAAATATTGAAATTATGGCCGCAGATTGACAAGCGCTTAACATTGGTTTGGGTTTCTCATGGCATGCTGCTGATGAATGAAAATAACTTTTCAATGAAACTTACATTACGAATATCAATGTTCCATTAAAGGAATAGCCTTTCCAGATTTCAAAATCAACATTTGTCAACGTTGCGAATTTTTATGTGCTTTGACTTCGTACAGTTCTCAAGAGTTGTGGATCTCCTTAATGTCCCTGCATATTTTCCGAAGGACTTGATTATTCATCCATGTAAAATCATAAAAGATACTAATACTTTGAGTAAATGAGAACGATACCAATTGTCAAATAGCGTGGTTGTTAATCGACTTTTTGAAGGTGGATATCGGGTATTACTAGAAATAGCCCTGTCAATTGGGCGTTGTCTTGTGCGATTTAACATTTTTGGATTCTAATTGATGTAAGGAAAGATGAAGCAAGAAACTTGAGGTGTTTAGGAGAGAAACTTAAGATTTAATTTGTGATTGTGGCTGATTTGTGAGCCTTTTTATTAAAAAAAAAAAACTAATCGTAGAGTTTCTTGTGAAAATCCTGTATAAGCAGAGTCTAAAAGTATCTCTGCGGGCTTGCCAAACCTTGAGAAGAAGTGCCCTTACGATACAACTGCCTTAGGCCCTTTTTGTGACTTAAAGGACACGTTTTGTCGAATGCAGAACTGTCCAATCTTGTCGTTCTAACAAGAAGCTTAGTTTTGAGATAATTGATTGGCAATCTATTAGTCAATGAATCTAAGAAACATGCACACTTTGGAGCGGACAAACTAGGTGTAAGGATTGTAAATTAAGTAAGTAATTACATTGCTTATTGAGTTTCTTTGAAAGTATCGAGTTCCTATGTAGATGCTTATATCGAATGAAGAGTAGGAAAACGAAAAACTTTTGCTATCCTGTATTTATCCAAGAAGCTTCCAGGCCCAAAGTAAAATTTACAAGCCTGAATCAGTGTACTGAGTTAATAACCCAGTCGTGAGACCTACTGTAACGTCTCCAACGGCTGCCCTCCATGCTCCGATTGATTTACCACATATTGATATTTTCGGCACTCAATTGGCCATTAAAAAGATAGCAAATCACCAACATACCTACTAACTTAGTTGAGGCTACAGTTCGAGGTGAACCTCGGCCGAAACTAACTTACTTCTGCAGTTAGTTCGGACTTTAGCTAACTGCTTCCAGTTGCCCACTCCAAGTCGGTTAAGATTCACTTCTACTTTAGCGCGCCACCGCGCCTCTGCTGCATAGTCATTACTGGTTAGACTCCAAGACTCTAAGGGTTGTAGCATAGTTGTTCATTAACTCTACATGCGCAACAACAAAAGCGGTTAAATGTGAGATACATATTTTTGACTCCTAGAATCCATTAACCTTCAAGTAATTAAAATCGCTCTCAGCACAGAATTTAGTCGCAAGAAAGGAACGAATTTCGACACGGGAAAGTCAATCTCGGCATGATTGTTTCTAATTTCATAGGGGTCTCTAAAACAGTGTAAAACGTAGAGACAGAGGTCCTTTTAGGGACCTACCGCTCAGTCTTCCTATTGGCTACATGATCTTTCAAGGAGAAGTATAAGCTACTCATTAGGCCATTGCTCGACTTAGATGAATACAGCACTCTCAACGGAAATTGCAATTTATATAACATAGGCAACGCACAGAATCTCACAAATTCCCTGCTTTAGCACGCATCAGATTGCAATTAACAGGCAGTTACAACTTTCAAATATATAATCAATCTCTGCTCTATAAAGCTAGTCGGGCAGCTAAAATGTCGTCCTGTGGCATACACAGTGTTGCAAATGATATCACGGACTCGCTCTCAAAAGCATGATATTCTCCTCTCAAAATTTGTCACAGTGATTTAATTGTGATTCCTATTTCTTCTCCAGTGCTGTGTCAAAGCTGCTTAAACGGTCAGAATGTCGTCAAAAAACCAACTTTTCAACAAAGAGAAGTTTCAGGATGCCAAATTAGGTGAATGCGGCGGATGTCTTAACTCACACACTTGATTTTGACCTAAAAATTGAACAATACTGACCGCTGTGTGACTACGTGGATTATCGTGCAACAGAGACAGACTTTTTTTTGCCCAAATCCTCCCGAAGAATGGTTCGAATAGTCTTTTTGTTGATGTTTAAGGCTTCTTCCATCATTCTCAGTGAATGTAATAGGTATGAATGTATAATACAAAAAAACCCAAATGTTGGTATATTGCTTTATACAAACACGACTAAGCCTTCCATTCTCATAAGGAAACCAAGCCTTAATTCTGGTTTCATACAGAAGCCAGAAATAAATTCAAGGAAATTGAAATTGGCCGTGCATGCGTTGCCTAACAGCAACATCCATTTAATAAATTTAGAGTTGAATCTAGAGGGGAGTTTACGGGTATTTAGTCTCCTCAAACCTATCGCTCAACGAAGGAAATTTTTCTTCATTTATGCTTATGTTTTTCCCAGGTATGTTCCTAGCCATCCCATATTCGATTCCATAATACTTTTCAATGTATCCTTGACCTTTTATATTTGAAATATCAACCCAAGCTCTTGAGAATTAGAAACATAAAAAGCTGCTACTGTAGGAATGTAGATCTTTAACTCAATTCAAGGACAAATAAAGGCTTGAAGGGCCCACGAAACCGGGAAATGCATATTTTAAAATGGCATGATCTAATGAAGGTGGATAGTTAACTTTAAAATCTGTCTATACACTAATCATCATTAAAACCTCAATACCATCATGTTGGAACGGGGCTCTAATGTGGATGGAACATCTCGACCGACTTTCTAAAAATGAATTTACCACATTTAGCAGTTGAAAACATACTTAGCTTTAAAATATTAATTTTTGTAAGGCATAACGAACAACAAAAGTTGCATCTTTGCACTATAGTGGCTTATAACAGCCGGAATCTGTGACTCACTTCTTCAGACACGTGCCTTTAAGAACTTTATAATTTTTAGTAATACTATATCTTTTCTCATTAATCTCTCCACAATATTAACCGCTTATCAATGAGATGAGTACTGAAGAGTATACGGCTTATTACTAAGCTCTAAAATGTTGCACTTCAATAGAGATATCTTTTACCCACCATGTCCTCAGAAAATTGCATACAATGCACCCCAATGTTCTAGAACTACCAGGAATATTAATCCATCAAACAGCAGTACTGCCTTTGCCTGTCTGCCGCAATTACTGTCAATTTAATAAGGCGCCTCCCTCGGCAATGTGAAAGGATATGGTGGTAACCTGGCTCTGGCTGAACCATTGTACTATGTCACCGTATAATGACGTGACATTGTCAGCTCCTTTATACAAACATTTCGTCCTACAGCAAATTTTCATACATATGTAACATATATTTCTGCCGAAGAGACATGACTAACTTTATAGATAGGTAGTAAAGTGCAAGAACAACATGAAGAAATCCTTCAAAGAGGACGAACAAGAATAACAACTTGTTTCTGTTCATGTAGTCGAGTGTATCATTGTGCAAACACGGATTCTGTCACTTGTCTACGAGTATAATAGTTAGTTTCCATCCATTCCCTCACCCTTATTATATTTAGAAACTACAATCATTATGGTGAGATGTAGGGATATTACTCGTAGAAGTTCGTTTATTTCACTACAACTTTCAGTACGAGTAGGTACATCAATCAATAGCCCCGATGAAATGAATAAATTTCCAACCTCAAGGGACCGAACTAAAAATAGTCAGGACGACCGAATAAATCCTCTTCACATAATTGCAGAACACGAAACTACAGACAAATTCATATACGAGTATACTCGTACATAAACGGATACCAAAAAGGAAGGTCCTCATTAAGCTCTCTGTGTTTGCGGTGTGTTGTTTTGCGTTTTGTGGCAAAAGCAATTGTTTGTCAATTTTGTTTGTGCGTCCTGTCAATCAGGTGACGAAAGGATAACACGTGCATGAACGCTGCTACAGATTAAAAACTTCACCAATAAATATAATATATTGTATCGGTCGCAGGAGATTTTAATAAAACACGTTGTCAGCGCGTGGTCATCGTTGGGATATTGAATAGCCACGAATGAATACAGTGGACATGGAATCCAAAATAGAATACATTATTAAATATTTATTGATGGATTTATTCGATACGTACTCGTAGCACCTACCTACGCATTATATAGACCAATTAGGCGATGTTTTTTCTGTCACTTCATGGAATAGAATCGTTTTATTCGTTCCTGGAAACCTTAACGAAAGTGTGGGATTGATGCAGTGCTTTACTTCAAAAACCTCGAATGTGGGTGTCTGGGGGATTATGCTTAAAACTTTAAGAACCGCTTTCAAATATAACTGGTTCTGAAAATTTCACATTTCTATTGTACCTATAGTATAAAAACGTAAGAGTATGCTTATCTATCAGTATTAACACAGTCTAAAAAGGTCGCCAGTAGAACACAAAGGAGACAAGGAGCTGGTCCATCGTGCTCCATGAATGCTACTTCAACTAGATTTTAAAGGTATTAGTTAAATATACGTAAGGTGTTTTCAATACCACAGGATGGAAGTGTTAGGCGGCTACACTATCACGTCACAGGAAGCCTCACCGGATAATATTTCTTTTATGTCGAACATATTTAAGTGTAGTGTGGTGCTGGTTTGATCATGATAAGCGCGCGGTCGAAGAAATTGAGAGATGCTACTCCAGGAATGAGATTCTAAAGTTTTAACAAAAGGTGAAAACAACATGCCACGGACACAAGCTCCGAACCGAAGCCTGTAGAGACGAACAAGGGACCATTGTAGTAGAGTTGCAATTGATGTTGAGGATCTGAAAAGATCATTTCAATAGACTGTATGACGGCGACGACGAAACAAATACCGCTGTCATGCAGAATGAGCCTTTCAACCTGAACGATGCAAGCCAACAATTCCGTCCACCTGACCTGGATGAAGTGAAGATAGCAATATTTAAGCTGATGTCCAATAAAGCTCCTGGAGCGGACGGGCTGACCGCCAAGCTCTTCAAAACGGCGGGCGATGACTTGGTAAAGAGCATACACCTAACCACAGTCGTCTCTCATCTCGCATTAAGAAACGTCGGCGTTAGGTAGAGCATAGAAAAGCGAAAAGACTATTAAATAATAAAATAAAATAGAACAATAAAATAAGCAAGAAATTTGCAATTAACAGCGTGGTTCAGTGGAACAGTGGTTGACTCGGGACTTGGAAGATCTGGGTTCGAGTCACAGTGGAAATTTGAGTGGTCTTTCTTTAGTTTTCCATATTAAAGCGAAATAACTAAAAATAGTGGTAGTATTGGAACCGATTATAAATGGATACCGGGCAGGCGGAGGTCCCGCAAGTAGAACCGGTATCTACTCGAATAATTACGAGAGCAGCCGAAATGCAGCAGCAGCAAGCAACAACATCTCACGCAGCAGCAGCAATGCAAAGTCACATGATGACGCGAAAGTGGAAAAGAGGCGGAGAAAAAAAAATACGAAATCGAAATTATGCACAAAAAAAAAAATTAAAGAAGATGATGATGTTAAAGCGGACGGGAAGGAGTACTCTTATGAGTCTGAAGGGGGCGAGTGCCGCTACGTTGGAGAGGGGAACTCATTTAGAGAACTGTCAGGAACTGATTTCTCGGAAGATGAGGAAGAAGATGATGAGGCTAAGCTCGACAAGCTTATAAAAGAGCTTCTACAGAAGAGAGATAAGTTGCGACAGCAAAAGCAACTACAAAAACAACAACAACAGCAGCAGGCACAAACTTTGAAAGAGTTGCCGCTACAGCAAAAACAACCTTTAAACCAAAAGCAACAACAACAACAAGAACATCGACCGCAACAGAAAAAGCAACTAGGTAAACGACAAAAACAACAACAACAGCAGCAAGTACTCGTACAGCAGAAATTTCAAATACAACAGCAACCATCACATCAGCAACAACAACAGCAGAAACAACAACAGCAGAAACAACAACATCAGCAACAAAACCAGCAGCTTGAAAATAAGGGGAGGGAAAGAGTACCTCCAATCAATGTGAGTAATCTTGAAATCAATGATAGCATTAAGTTATGTAAGTTAGTCACTAAGAACTTTTATGTTAAGAGATTAAGCGTTAATAAGCACATTATTATGTGTAGCAATATGGAGGAATACAGAAAAGTGCGTACCGCTCTAGGAAAAGCTGATACTGAATACTATACATATACCCCTAAGGGTGAAAAACTTCAGTCGGTGCTGTTAAAAGGCATTGATCCAGCAATAAAAACGGAGGAGCTCGAAGAAGAGCTCAAAAGGTTAGAAAGCGACGACCTTAAGTTCGTGGGGGTCAAGCCGTTTACCACGGCCGCGGCAAGCGATGGTAACCGTAAATTACCATTCTTCTTAGTTCAACTAACACCCAACAGCAAAATCGATAGTCTGCGAAAAATCAAATTCCTGTACTATCATGCTGTAAGTTGGGAAAAATTAAAGAGGGCAGATCGTGTACTGCAATGTATGCGCTGCCAGGTTCGGACACGCCGCAGCTAATTGCAATATGCAATTCAGGTGCGTTAAGTGTGACAAGGACCATCAATATGGGGAATGTCCCTTGGGTAACGATAGAGTAGTAGAAAGGGACCAGCTCTTTTGTGTACTCTGCAGGAACTCAGGGCATCCCGCCAATTTCAGAAGGTGTCCTAGGTTCCAGGAGCTGAAAAAGAAAGTCCAGGCTCGAAAACAGTTGATCGAAGAAGAGAAACGTCAGAAGAGTCGTGCTTTTTCTAATTTCGTGGCACCCAGTGTATCCTTTGCCCAAATGGTATCTGGATCAGGTAAGGCCACAATGACAGCAAAAAATACGCCAAAGGTAGTCGAAAAAGCGCCAGAAGCGGACCTGGATTTGAAAGCGATCCTTCTGTCTCTACACGGAAAGATTGATCACTTCCAGAAACAATTAAATGAACAAGCGGCTCGAATTGACGTCATCTATTCGACGCTGTTTGACAAGTCTGGCACGCCGATATAATGTGTGCTACGTTGAACGAGGTTAACTTAAAGATCCTTGCGTTAAATGTTAACTCATTAATCCGGATCGAAAGAAGGACCAACCTTCAAAATCTGTTGTCGAGTGAAAGCCCAGATGTGCTTTTGGTAAGCGAAACTAAGCTTAATCAGAACGACAAAATTGGCTACAGTGGTTATAATGTATACAGAAGGGACCGGCCGCACTCCTTACGTGGGGGTGGAGTTGGAATCTTATTACGAAAAGGCATACGCCATAAGGTCATATATAGCGGAGATTTACTGAGGTTCCGGGTGTTGGAAGCCTGCGTCATATGCATTCCTCTTCATAGTCGAGGGCGATTGTATGTGGTGTCACTTTACGCACCTGAAGTACTTAATCCCATTCAATTTATAACAGAGCTCGAAATACTTTTCCGTTGCCTGCAGCTTCAATCGGAAGAAAATTTTTACTTTCTGGCCGGAGATCTCAACGCTAGACATGCAGCATGGGGAAATAATCCGCCGAATACTAGGGGCAACCAGTTATACTACTGGTGGTGTCAAAATATGATTGAGTACAAACTTGAGTTGTACGCGACGAATACTCCGTCTCTCCTTTCTGGTTCCTTTCTGGACCTGGCTCTTATAGACAATAGACTAGAACTGGCAGACGTGGATCTAAACACACGGAACTGTTTGCGTGCGTTCGAGTACGATAGTGATCACTACGGACTCGCCGCCGCAATACGGATCCCGAATGAGCAAACGCTGCTAGAGCAGTACGATCAAGTGTACTTATACGACTATCGTAGGGTACGTTGGTCGCGCTTCTCCAGAATCCGAAAGCGGAATTTACGTTTGAATGGAATTGATCCTCCGACTAACAGAAACTTGACCAACGACGAAATCGATTGTGATTTACTGACGCTACAAGACGTTATCAAACAAACAATGGGGCAGACTATTCCTCGGATAGAATGCTCCGACGGAGACCAAATCAAAAAGTACAGAACTCCAACAATAAACGCACTGTACGCATACAAAAGTAGACTGCTCACGAGACTGAAGGAACTGTACAGACAGTTTACTGACAGACAAAACCCGGAAATAAGAACATTGAAGTCAGTGATCAAAAACCTTAAACAATTAATAAAACAAAATTACAGGAAAGCTGTAAGTCTGTACTGGGGCAATAAGATCCGGGCTATAAAATCCAGTAGTCCGAATATGTTCCCGCAGATAAATAAATTGTTCAGGCGGAAGATCACAACAACATTCAATGTGTTCGAATTCCACAGACGACAGAGAACAGACAGACACTACTAACGGTTGGTATAAGTCCAGAAAGAGCCGACTCAGGCGATGGTTTTTTCGTGGTCGAAGACCCACAGGAGAAAGTGGATTTGCTGGGCACTTTTTTCGAAGCCGTGTATACGGTGAACAATCCGGTTCACCGTAATCACGACATTGATAACAGGGCATACGTAAGTCACTATTATTTACGCAACGAATTCCAAAATTGGCGATCTGAGAATCACGGTTTTACCGTATTCAGTGAAGAAAACGCTGCAAATGTCATCGTCGCCAATGAGCGAGCTTCCTCGAATTTGTTCGTGCGAAAAGATAAACTCCTGTGCATCTTCGAGTCTCTAAAAAACAAAGAGTCGTCGGGAGTAGACGGTATTCAAAACGTCGTATTAAGACACCTACCCGTGGAAGCAGTGGATATTTTTACTACGCTATTTAACAATGCGTTGAATAATGCATATTAACCGACGCATTGGAAAATAGCAGTGGTACATCCGGTCCCGAAAAGGGATAAAGTTAGAACCAACCCTGCTAATCTTCGGTCAATCAGTTTACTTCCGAATATAAGCAAGGTATTTGAGAAAGTGGTTAATAGAGCGCTGTTAAGGTGGGTTGAGGAAAATAATATAATTCCGGTTTTAGGGCGAAGCATGACACTATTCATGCTGCGTCAAAGCTGATCTCTGACATACAATGGAATAAGTGTAAGAACCAGTGTACGGGTGCCTGCTTGGTTGACTCTGAAAAGGCTTTCGACACCGTATGGCTAGAGGGGCTTTTCTATAAGTTAACTAGGAGGGGTATGCCGAAACCTCTCCTGTATATGATTAAACAAACCTTTTCTGGGGGTTTAAACCTCTTCTAGTCCTAAGTATTTTCACAATAAAACTGAGCCGGAAGATTTTGGAGTCGGAGTAAATTCGCCTCCGCGTAAAAGGCAGTAGGTTATTAGAGAGATAACAGCCATGGATTCCAAAGCATCTACGAATTGAGATGGAGTCACGCGATAGAAACAATATCCCAAAGTTATGCAGGAAAGTTTAGCGACTGGCGGCTGGCTTCAAGCTCGGAACACAGGCTATACGAATCGTAGAAAAAATTCTAGTCACCTATGTTACGTTGGAATTTCTCAAATATGCCAGTGATGTTTTGATTCAATATACTGTGGAAACGCTTCAAACCTTTCTGCAACTTACTAATTGGCATTTGCCTGTTTAGCTCTTACTTACCAGCTTTCCATTAACTTCGGAATTTCGGGATTCTGTATAACGTGACGGTGCAAAACACGCGGTGCAATATGCAAGTCGGAAGCATTTTCTGTACTAGATTTCGCTCTATTCTGCCCGCCGAAACACATAATAAGCTCTCTATAATATTCAGATTACATCTATACACTGGGCTCTCGGTTTATTGGGGGAGTGGCCTTTAACGTAAAAAACACAGACTTGGGTTCAAGACTTACAAACAAGAAGGGAACAATTCTTCAAAACGTCCTTAATATTAACAATTATCAGTACATAAGCACTGGAGAGCACACTTCTTGGCCTACTGACAGGAACATAAAACTAGACCTCGTTGATTTTTGCATAACCAAGAACATTAACCTTAACCACTTGACGATCAACTCTTGCTTCGACCTTTCATCAGACCTGTGAAACTTGATTACTCCACTGAAGTTAAAAATAGACCATATAATCCACCCTTTACTAAACAGACTGGGAAACATTCCACGAGATAATTGACAGGAAACTTGACCTAAATGTTCCACTCAAATTGCCCCATAATATCGAAAGCGCTATAATATATCTGACTGACTCAGTTTACTCAGCTGTAACGAAATCTACACCTGACATTGAACCTAACCACTTATTATCCTTTACACCGAAATACCTAAGACAAAAAATCAAAGAAAAGCGAAGACTACGAAAAATCTGGCAATGTAGCAGGTCACCTACTGGCAAAGCAAACTATAACAAAGCAGTAAAAGAACTTAAGAACCTACTAAAAGAACATAAGATAAAGGCATTTGTACGTTCTTATCAAATCTAACCGCAATCCAAGCAACAAATTATTCGCTTTGGAAACTCAACAAGAAGCTCAAAACTGCTGAATTCGGATGGAACGCTGATAAGGCAAACACACTTGCAGACTATTTTAAATCAACATTTACTAACGCATACGACAAACAAAATGTTTCACGCCCAGATAAAAATACCAACACCAACGATCAAGGAAATAAGTAAACAGAAAATAAAACAACTCGTAACGAACAAAATAAAGACCAAAAAATCTCCCGGTTTTGACCTGAAAACTGGACAAATCTTCAAACTTACCTGACAAAGCCAATACCTATCTAAGGAACATTTTCAATTCAATTCTTAGGCTTAACTATTTCCCAAAAGTATGGAAAGTCTCGAAGACAATTGCGGTTCTCCAACCAGGGAAAGATGTTACAAAAACATCTTCATACAGACCTATTAGTCTATTACCGATTATTTCCAAGATCTTCGAAAAACTCCTACTGAACCGTATGGACAGGACATTAAACCAAAACCACCTTATCCCAGACCAACAATTTTATTTCAGACAGAAGCATTCAACAATACAACAAGTACACAGAGTATCCAACAAAATACTTAATGATCTGGACAATGATAATGATATTGTTTCGCAGTCTACCTTAACGATGCCAAGGCGTTTTATAGCGCTTGGCACAAAAGGCTATTTCTCAAACTTAAGACAATGCTCTCAGACTACTTTGAACTACTTAAAAGTTACCTAGACGATAGATGCTTTCATGTTCAATGCAGCAACAAACACTCGGACTTATGTGAAATAGATGCAGGTGTCCCACAAGGCATCGTTCTGGGACCTACAATACACTGTACCTCTTGTACACGGCAGACATACCGAATTCCTTAACACAAGACTCGATGCTAGGAACATTTGCAGATGACACCGTAATTCTTTCATCAAATAACTGCCTGCAGACTGCTACTAACCAAGTTAAATATATACTAGACAACGAACGAAGAAAAAACTGGCCAAGTTATATACACAATAAAAAGGAATATTCACCCACAAACTATAATGCTAAATAGCAAGGAAATTAATCTTGACAACTCTGCGAAATACCTAGGTATAGTTCTAGATAATAAACTGACATGGAAACCACACATAATTCAAAAACGTTACCAAATTAAAAACAAATTCAGATTATTCTACTGACTTCTAGGAAGAAAATCAAAACTTTCAACTCAAAACAAAATTTTACTATATAAAACAACAATAAAACCGCCAAAACGAATAATGAACTCATTCAAAGGCTAGAATCAAAAATACTCCGGACGATTCCTGGTATACCACGAGTATATTACGAATTGGTCCTGTATGCAAACGATCAAGAAACCCAGTTGAAGTAGGTTCAAATTTTGAGAATTCATCAGCGATTCCATTGTGACTTGGAACACAAACAAATCATTCATTGAGTCTTGTGAATGCCTTTAGAGAAGCTTTGCATTTATGAACTAACTTGGGAGTTTCCAAAGCGTTCAGCAAGCCCTAAAGCTTGTATATTTCGGCCCCTCAAATTACTCTGCTCCTCCTAAGGCGTGTCGAGTTTGATTTTCTCAAATTTCTTATCTTAAATCAGCTTCAAAAAGATCTCTAGACCTCTCCATAAATGTTCCTACCTAACAATGACAACATTGTTAGCAAACAATCGGAAACAAGCGAAAACTCTGTTTTGACGAAAAATGCCAAAAATAAATCAGCATTGTTTGGGTCGTGACTGAATTATCCTCTTTAGATGTTCCTAGTTGTTTATGCTATAGATATATATAACGATTGCTCCATTTCCGAACCCTTAAGTAGAATCGAAATTAAGTGAGCCTGAAAGCAAAGTTATCACCTAGAGCATGAGTGAAATACTCTTCTAAATACTTTTAGTCATAACATTAGGAAGATTCTTCAACTCAAGTTCTTTCTATGAAGTTCTTACAGATATTTCAGAGACAAATCTTCACAAAATAAACAGCCAACAACAGATGTTTCCAGTGCTTTTAAATTTATCAGTAGAAGTTCAACAAGTTATGGCCAGTATTTGAACCCGAACGAACAATCATCGGCACTTATCTTTTGTTTATTATCATCAGATACTTTCAAACCGGCCACTTCAAAAATAAACAAGTAAAACGTAGACAGCAACAAAACTGATTGGAATCTCCCACAGAAACTACACAATATAGTCCTGACTCAGCTGTATACGAGTTCAAAGAAATGCAATGCAAATCTACTCGTATATACAAATTGATACATAATCATACCTCATCACATTTGTTTTGATTTAAAAAGCTGACACTGTTGAGTTAATTCGCTTAGCTGCTCGATAAGCAGCAGCTACAGTGTGTTATCGGTTCTAAAATTCCAATCAAGGTCGCCAGCTTGATCTTTCCAGAATCGAAAACAAACTTAGAGATACGAAATCAACTAGTCCACCTGATATTCTATTCCCAGCATCAGTACTCGTATGTTTTCAATACTTTCACTTACTACAGACGCACTTAGAGCAAACTAATTCCCGGCAACCATCTGATTAACGATTAAGTCACGTAATCTTTGGGGATTCCCGATACGATCCAACAGTCATGTGGCGAACCTATAAATTGTTTAGACCTTACAACGAAGCACTCAGTTCTCACTCATCATGATTGCAATTTGCATCACTTTATTGGCTGCGTTCAGCTTAGTTACCTCAGATACAGTTGAAGTGTTTACTAGTTTGGGTGAAATTCGTGGAGTAATATTAAAGTCGCGCTTAGGAGAAGATTTTTACGCTTTTCGTGGTATTCGATATGCCCAACCACCAGTAGATGAACTGCGATTTCAACAACCACACCCTGTTGAAGCATGGAAACCAAAAGTATACGATGCCACAGATGATGGACCAATGTGTCCGCAATCAGTTCGTAACTCATCCGAATATTCCGAAGATTGTTTACGTTTAAATGTTTACTCAAAGAACTTGGATGAAAAGGTCTTAAAACCAGTGCTGATCTATCTGCATCCCGGTGGATTCTATGGCTTCTCTGGACAGAGTCAAAATTATGCCGGTCCCCAACTCCTCATGGATCGGGATGTTGTCCTGATAACAATCAATTATCGATTGGGAACTTTGGGTTTTCTAGCGACGGGTACTGCAGATGCTCCCGGTAATGCTGCAATGAAGGATCAAGTAGTTGCATTCAAATGGGTTCGAGATCATATTCATCACTTTGGCGGTGATCCCAAGTCTGTGACCTTGCTCGGATACAGTGCCGGAAGTTGGAGCATAGGACTACATATGGTCTCACCAATGTCGAAAGGACTATTTCATAGAGCAATTGCGATGAGTGGTTCGCCCATCGATCTGAAAAGTTTTCCGACGAATCAGTTAGATTTGGCTAAAAGGCAAGCTCAGCTGGTAAAGTGTCCTACCGAAAACATCAGCGACATGATTAAGTGCTTGAAAAGGGTGAATCTCAGTTGAAGTTTGTAAGTTGATTTATTCATATTTTGATTATTTGCAGATACCAGTCGCAGATTTTGTTAGTACGTTTGATAAAATGTTTGAATTTGGTTATAATCCAATGCTTAACTGGATGCCAGTTCTGGAAGAAAACTTTGGGCAGGAAAGGTTTTTAACTGAACCACCTCTACAATCTTATCTTGGTGGTCGAATAAAAAGGCTCCCACTCATTATTGGAATGACTAAGGACGAGTTTGTTCGTATTCCCTATTGTAAGTACAGTTTGAAATTTCCTAAAAAACACTTTAGGCCCCTTTTAAATCTGCGAAACAGCCGTATCTCTTCAAAAATTGGGTCATATAGAAGTTTGTTTAAATGTGATTTCATTTTATCCACACATCGATACAATACCGTTCTCTTTATATTACCTTTTTCATCACTTATCCGGCTACTTTGGACTCGGTCGTTTTCAAGTCTTTCCATATATTTACCAGATATGTCGACTTAAGCATTGAAGATACGAAATTTGAAAATCGATGCTTAATCAGTGGCTGCAAAATTGTATAATACATAATGTTCCACAGTAGGGGTCCTACGAGCCAGCCTTGAGGTATACCGAAAGTAACCTTGCACTCCATCATTTGAGTAATAGACGAGGCTCTGATATTTTTATCCGTGCCAAGTTAAAATAAAATGGGTTCTATTTTGCACTTCCAATGCTTTCGAAAAATGACTTGGGTTCCTTCTTTCTTGATGTGGAATTAGGGGCTTGGATTTTCCGGTATTTTGTATTTTATGTAAATATTAAGAATTTTCCTTTCTTGTTGTTTGAACTGTTTATCTTTGACGATTTAAGTATTCCAGCAAAAATCCATTTTATTAAGTTTGCTACATCATATGCGCTGTTTAGTCCCGTTGAAGTTTCAATAAGTTATTTGGCAAAACTGGTAGTTGTATCCAGTTGATATTCATGTTTCGCTCTGTTGTTAAGGGATGTATGGCAGCATTTCACTGCCTTAGTCGTCCATGTGGACTATTTGATAGAACAATATAATTTTGCTATACAGCATTTACAGCCAACCGTTAAACGATTTTTCACCCAGAACTGACTCTAGGTGGATCTCGAGGTGTACCGATAATCCTTTGACATGGATTGCTTCCTAAGTTTCCGGTTCCATGGAACTTTAGGTTGCCTACTGCTTTCTTATCGGGGTACTACTATTTAACACCTACAGTGCTAAACCTTTGTGACTGAAACAGTGAACTGATTACCGGTACTAGGAAATGGCATCAAAAGAAACATTTAAGCAACCCTCTTTGTCCAGTATTGAGTGTTTAAAGCACACAAAGAAAATTTGTGAATTTCAGGATGTGAAATGAGGATGAACTTTGCATGTAGCATGACTATTGTGTCCATTGTTGTCGTTTGAAACAACTGATGGGTAGTTTTGAGACTTCTCCCTCTTTTTGAACTCATACAGAGCTGAAATCACAGATGGCTCGTTCACGCAAAATGTAGTCATGTTCAAACCATCGCAAGTTTGGAGACAAAACTTCCACTGAGATTCGTATAGGTTCGGATATTCCACATTTCATCTTTCTCCGACCATATATTTTGTTTTATTTCTAACTAATCTGTAAGGCAATAAGTTATAACAGACAAACAAATAGGCAGTTACCTAACAATTCAGTGAAACTTAGAAATATTTCCTTGAAAATAGGGACCTTAAAGAACGCCAACATGACTCAACAGTTAAATGAAGATTGGGAAAGGGTTGCACCAATCATGCTTCAGTACGATCGAAATACTCCAAGATCAAAGGAGATCAGCGCCGCCCTTAGAAAGGAATACCTTGGCAGTGAGCCATTAAGCGCAACCGGACCTTTTGAACCTTTGGGAAAGGTAAGTTTTTTACGAGTCTATGGGTCTCAAGAAACTTTTTCTAGAAATAACATATTTTTTTAAGCTCTTCAGCGACGCTATTATAGGATTCCCAGTACATAGATTTGCTCATCTAGCTGCTAGATATGTTCCTGTATTTTACTATCGTTTCTCATATAAAGGGCGTTTTAGTGACTTTAAATACCCTGGAGATACCGCTTATGGTTTGTTCAAATTGAAGTGAAAATTTCTCCCAATGTTCTATGAGAATTTTTTCAGGAAGTGTCCATCACGATGACCTATTGTATTTGCTACATATTCCCCGTCAAGCGCCTTTATTTAAGAAAACCGATCCAGAAAATACGATGGTCGAACGACTGACCAGAATGTGGACTAAATTTGCAACAGATGGGTGAGTTTAATCAGTTTTTTAGATTTCTTTTCAATTTATAACATTTGAAATTTTGCCTCAGTAATCCAAACAATCGTAGTGATGAGTACCTTAAGGACTTGGCCTGGCCGCATCTAAATTTAAAAATCGAAAATTTCTTAGATATTGGTCAAGAGTTGGAAGTAAAGAATGGATTGTTCTTAGAGCGCTTTGAGATATGGAAGAAATTGTTTCCAATTGACTGGACTGGATGTCAATTTGAAAATATGGTCAAAGATGTTGATTATCCTGAGCAGCGTTGCTCCTATGATGAAAACGATGAAAATTAGTTTATATCCAGGAAGCTATTTCTAGTTTGTACTTTTTAATCAAAAATTATAGTCCGTTGTTGCTTTCATTTATTTCATTTTTTGTAATCAAAAAATACAATATTTGACCTAAGCCCATTTTTAAGTCATCCAGAAATACGCATCTCACCTGTTCACTTTCAAACACTTTTCATTCGAAGTAGTCTACCAATACAACTGTGACATCATAAGCAGCTTATAAATGATGTTTTGAAAACAAAATGTTTGAAAAAAAATATAAATAAAAAATAAATCTAAATCGAATTTTTATAGCAAGTCACAAAATGTCTGTGCCAGAACGCAAACATTTTACCGCCTACACGGGGATTTCAATCTAATCCTTTGACATTTTGATTTTTTTCTTTAATTACGAGAATTTACGTATCTTTAAGTATTATTTTCTTCTTAGAAGATAAAGTATTTTTGTTTTTTTTTATTAGATATAGGAGCAGAATGAAAAATAAACTTTTGTTTTGCCAGTGAGTAAAAAACGTTGCCTATTGACCTTGATTTGATCCTGTCGGAATTAGTCAATAGTACAAAGTCGAGGATTGTCAAAGAGATGTGAAGGAGAAGGTGATGAGGTATAAGAGTACAACAGATGTTCTTCAAAATATGAGTAAGAAGCAAACGTTTTCGAGAAGTGTAGGCATCAAAGCTTAAATTTCCAGCATGAAACTATTAAAATTCCATAAGCTCATAGTAAATATGCAATATTCAAAACAAGTCTCTTTTTTCTGTGGAAAGCTGAGTATCATCATCAATTTCAAAATAATATCAGAACCCTTAGGTGCTGTGGAAATGCTACAGTCATTATTGCTAAGGGACTCAAGGAAATTTGGTGACCTCTAACATGGGTCAGGATGACGAACCCAGTAACGCTGTCAGACAGATTGAACCTTTCAACCTGGACGATGTAGACTCACGACCTGGATGAAGTGAACAAAGCTATATCTAAGCTTAAGTCCAACAAAGCTGCTGGGGTGAACGGTCTAACTCTTCGAAGTTGCAGGCCCAATGAATGGAAGCTCAGAATTGCTGTTCGATCATCACAAAAGGGGACCCTATGAACTGCGTCAACTACAGAGCCATCAGTCTTTAATGCCGTATTGTGTGAACGGCTGAAACCGATAGTCAGAAATCTGATTAATCCATATCAGTGTTCTTTTGGCCAAGAAAGTCCACCATCGACCATATATTCACACTGCGGCAGATCTCCGAGAAAAACCATCGACAAATCAACACACACGACCTATTTATCGATATTAAGGTCTCGTATGACGGCATCCATAAAGACGAGCTATTCAGAGCAATGTCTTGTTTTGGCATCCCTGCCAAATTCGTCGGTGCAGCATGACTATGGAGAATGCACATGCACGCTGCTCCATCAAAGTCGGTAATGTTCCCACCGAGATAAGACAAGCCGATGCCCTGTAACGCAATTTCTTTAACAAAATAGTGCAAAATACTCACACCCACACAAGAGACACAATCTTTACTCGCACTGACATGATATCAGTGAAGCTTTTGCGAGTATTGAGGCGGAAACTATAAAAATGGGTTTAGCGGTTAGCGAGGCAAGGCCAAGTATATGCAGTCAATTAGAAAGGGCACCCAACACCGACGTCTCGGACAGAATGTCATCTTGACAAATATAACTGTGAGGTAATTAAGGACTTTGTCTTTGCCAGATAATGACACCAGTTCCGAGATCAAACGAAGAATAACTCTTGTCAATCGCTGCTTGTTTGGCCTAAGAAGGTAATTAACTAGCAAACCCTTCTCTCAAAAAACAAAAGTTGTCCTATACAAGATGTAACTAATCACAGCTCTGCTCTATGTCGCAAAGGCATGTAGATTATCAAAAATGAATGAGGGTTCTCTTGGTTGCTTTGAGATGAAAATTCGCCGAGTGATTTTCGGTTCCATTTACATAGAGTCTTAGAGGAACAGGAGATATTACGACGAACTGTATGGACTGTACAGCCACATCGACCTAAACCGAAGAGTGAAAATGCAACGACTGAGATAGTTGAGCCATGTAGCGCGGGTGGACACGAATATTCCGGTTCGAAAGTCTTGGTATTCACCACCGAGGGATAGCACAGTAGAAAAAAATTACTACTCACACGCAAATGAACTCGCAACTGAGTTTGCAAAACTGGAGTCAGCTGGCAAAATATCGAGCTGGCTGGAGACGCTTGTGGGCTCAGAATCAAGTCCATCCCGGACTGTATCGCTACCCGATTCTAAAATCTACTAACTGGCATGGATGTATATGATAGTACTTATTACCCGCTAGCTTCCCTAGTGTTTAGCTTACTTTCATTGTTCGCAACCGCATATAACAAAGAGGTACTCTTATCATAGATTACTTTTGGGATTGTTCAATTCAAGTTGTCTTTGATACTCGTAGTTTCAAGTCCGATATTTACAAAATAAATGCTGGTGTAACCCAGGGTTCCGTTTTGTGTCCGACACTCTTCTTTATCTCTATTTGTGATTTCTTGTCTTCTTCGTTCAATGTAATATACGAGTATTCCTTTGCTGATGACGTTTTCCTCTTTTTTTCATATTTGTTCCATACACTTATTATGTTAGCATACACTTATCAAATTCCAATGTAAATGTTATGCTTCCAATATAAGAAATGTTTCACTGGCTCTGATGTGGCTTCAATACCTCTCTGCACCTTATAAATAAGACCCAAAGCCGTGACACAAAACTCATAGAAAATACTAATATCACCCATAAAATTGACAACCTCGAACAACGACGAAATGTCTACTATCTCACTTTTTTCACCACTCGTGCTCCACCGAAATTGGAATTTCTTTTCACCCCTTAAGATTCGATATTCATATATTTTGTTTGAATTTAAATTATTTTCTTTAATACATTGATTTTTAAAAAATCCACTAAATTACTCATTTCGATTATTATTTCTTCTATCCTTAAAAGTTAATAAATTTTTCTTTTGGCAATAAATAAAAATAAGAGAAGTACGCCAACTAATATTGAAACAAACAGACAATATCATCTGTGCAAATTGGCAGCCGACGGCGGTGTTCGCAATTGATTTTTTCGAACACAGATAAATCTATAAGAATCTAAATATTTAGAAAATGAATTTTCAATTTCAGTACGAAGACTACGGCATTCAAATATTGAAGTGTGTACACTTAGGTAATGCATCCAATAGTGTCAGGCCAGATAAACCAAATTAATTGGCTATCAAGTGGAGTAATGCGTGGGAACTGGAATTTGAAAATCGTTTTCGAATGCAGTTCATTTAAAATTTTGCAAATAATTCATGCTTTGGAAATTTGCGGCATTATTTCGAATTGAAGTTCATTTTGTGAATGATACGAGTAGAATGGAAAATTTAATGGGATTTGGTTACGATTATTTTGGGGTGTAGCGCTTTCAATTTGTGTGGTTTATAAAATGGTCTATTAATTCCTGACAATTTTACTGTTTGACACTTAAGCTAAACTACTGTTCTATGGCGTCAGTTAATGCCATTCTACTAGCAAAAGACCATTTAGAGTTCGGCTTCCTTCTATAAGAATTTAATGTGAAAAACTGAAAATCTCTGTGACTACTGTAATTTCCAAGAAATCGTCTCTGCGGCTTCTCAAACTAACTGACTCAGAGTAGTCCTGTTCTTGAAATCCCTTGCATATCTTGGACGATTATGCATAATGATTTCCTTGTAAACTAATTTGGTAAGTCCAAGAGAGCTTTTACCAGGAAGCAATTAAACCAGTTCTTACGAATTCATTGTCTGGATATAAATTGTTATTGAAGTGTGTGCATGAATTTAATTCCTCATGGCCACTTAAAAATAAATTAAAAAGGCTTAAGGCGGTTCTATAGATGAAAACTTAAAGTAGATGATGGGTTAACCCCCACAAACCCGGGAAATGTGCAACTATTTAACAGACTTATGCTTCTATGCTAAGAAGAACTTTCCATTTGAAAAGGTATACTGGTATCAATTGCGGTAGTCAGGGTAGTCAGGAGGCTCAGGAGGTTTGAATTGATGGCAAGCCTAGAAGCGACTTGTGAGAGTCAAATTGTAGTGTTTTGAGTGGTCCTCACGCTAGTTTGTTTTAGTCAATAACGAGTGATTATTTCTTCGAAAATTGGGGATGACTAGTAAATTGGGAACCGAAAACAAGCAATTTGACCTCTCCCCCACTACTCTTAAGAGTCAATGTAAAGTCGTTGATGTATGATAAAACACAAACTACTTAGGCCTTGGAAGGCAAAATTCAAATAACTGGTGATATAAGCACCCGAATTCCAGAAAGAGTTGCTCGAAATTAGTCCGATTAGATGCGCTTTTTCAAAAACAGCGGAGGAAGCCATAAACATAACGCCATGAAATATTCTCCATAATGGAAAACAGAGTTTTTACACACTATACTGAAGGGTGTTAAACAGGATTTCGTTGGAGAATTACCGCCTTAGTGCTGTTGTACTTGGAACAGTGTGGATTTGTCAAAGTTGAAGAAGCTTGTTGTCCCTACGCTTAAAAAAAAACGAAGCAATGAGAATCGAAAAGGTTACCCATTGTGCTAAGCTAGTTAGTAAACAATGTCAAATAAAAATCCCATCATCTTTGAGCCAACTTTCATTTTTAAGTAGACAGACAAAGAGCTAGAAATGAGGCATTCGGCACCGTTTTCAATTAAACAACTAGAAAACTTTCAAAGTTAAGTGCCGTATGGCACAACACAGAAAGGGGAATTGTGGTCGTCGACGTAAAGTCAAATCTTTTCTGGGCTAAGATACCACAAATCAAACACTAAAACAGCATCATTTGTACATTCATTTGTACGGTTATATTCTCGTAGGTAGCAAAGCGTGTACGTGAAATCGCTTGACTACAAGAACATAGTAAAGATGCGGCTCTTTTAATTCTTTCAACATTATTTTATTTGTAGCTAGGTGTACCGATTTGTCTAAATTAGATAGGATTAACTTCTACAAGGTCGATTTAAGGAATGAAGCGCTTCTTAGTTAGTATTACTTCCTGTTTTATAACAACAGAACAAATATAAGCATCCTTAAACTATCAACAGTTCTAACTTTTACGGTTGGGCGTATGCACATGAAGTAGCAAATGTCTATCGATTGCTTAATCTAAAGTCGAGGCAGCCCAGTTCTTTCAAACTGAGGTTGTTCTCTTTATGAAGGTCTAACTCTTGCATTTTCTTAAAAAGCGTTACCGTATTTCGTTTTTCAATAAAGCAAAGAATCTTGATGAGAAATTTAAATTATTTAGACGATAAGAGAACAATGAAACTGAATGTATGCGAATCCCAGGGACGACAGGAAATAGGTAGACCTTACAGTTGGTTGGTTACTGTACAGAAAGTGTCGACTAAAGTGACAGTATTTTCGTAGTTGAAGATTCACAGCAATGTGTGTATTTCCTGGTAACTTTTTATGAAGCCTTACACCTTACCATGATATCGAAAACATAACTTACTTCAATCACTTCCATCTATACAGCAAGATTCACGATCAGTAATCTGAAAATCATAGTTTTACAGTTTTTAATGAAGAAAGCGCGGCAAACGTCATTCTTGCCGATCACCTGTGGATTAGATATACTACCTTGATCAGAAAGTTTCTGCATTACTTCCTCTCGGCTGCTGAAACGCGTTCCCCATAGTGATTTTTTTTTACCATTAAGAAGTCACAGGGTAATCAGGTAAATTCGGTGATTATTGGATGGTATTTGTTGCATATTTCGTCAAAAATTACGAATAATGATGGCACTGTGCGGCGGTGCGTTATCATGGTGCGAAATCCACGAGTTTTCTGCCCACAATTCTGGTCTCTTTCGGCGAATTACTTCACGCAAACGTCTGATAACGCCCAAATAATACTCTTCGTTTACTGTCTGTTGGTTATTGACCAACATTTATTTTACTTCATCAGTGTTTTCGTCGGTTTTCGATATCGATGGTCTGCCACTGCGTTCAATCAAAATTCTTCGATTGACTCACGACCACTTTTGAACAGCTCGTGCCACTGGTAAACGACCGTTTTCTTTAGAGAATCGTTGCCGAAACACTTTTCCAACATTTCAAATGTTCGCGCACCATTAAATCCGTTTTTTACGCAAAATTTCATACAACTTCGTTGTTGTAAATTGTAAAGAATCGCCAAACACACAGTGATAGATGTACTCTTGGCTACGTAACTTTTGCAAAAGTCAAGCTATGATTTAAAGGGAATATCAACAACAGATGTACCAACTTAACAAAAAAAAAGAACTCAAATCGGAACAATTGGAGCGCCACACG
Source organism: Volucella inflata (assembly GCA_928272305.1). Classification (NCBI taxonomy): domain Eukaryota; kingdom Metazoa; phylum Arthropoda; class Insecta; order Diptera; family Syrphidae; genus Volucella; species Volucella inflata. The sequence continues at coordinate 76,017,559 of OV743717.1, read as the reverse complement.
GTGATTATTAGAGGAACTTTCTGATCAAGGTAGTAGGAGCTCCAAAGTATCATATAGTAGAATCACTAAAGAACAAAAAGTCTTTGGAAGTAATCGGTATTCCACAATAATGCATATTGATTGTAACTGCTGTCATTATATTATGACGATGAAAAGCACTGGACCAATATTTCAAGCAATTGCCTCTGTATGTCCTCAATAAAACGAATAATGTTGGCTTCCAACTCGTCGATTGTTGTTAGTTTGTCAGCGTAGGCTAGCGAATTTACGTGTCTCCAAAGACAATAATGAAGGGGAGTCAAATCACAATATCTTGGAGGCGAACTTAAAAGTCCACAATGCAAAATTATGCGTTTATCGAATGTTTCCTTCAATTAGTTGATTGTTTCGTTTGCCGTATGACATGTAGCGCAATTCTGGTGGATGGATTTCTTTCATATTCATGCCATTCAATCGGGGAACGAAAGGGTCATTAAATATGACTCTTTAGAGAATAAACGTAACACGCTGATTAGCTTCATTTTTGAAAAAATATGGTCCGATGAATCCATCAGCTTACAGACCCCCCAATATGCATTTTTCGGGCTGTGCTGGCGCTTCGCTTCAAAAGTGACACTTTTGCCCATAGGGCCAATCCAATGCAAGCTGATTTTGGACCCGTTCACCGAAATTTCGATACAATTGTCATTCGGCTCCAGTTTTACCATGAACTGGATCTTGTAAGCCTTCAAACCGAATTTGCATAGAATTTTCCAAAGAGTTGACGGACAAAGCCCAAGCTGTTGTGAATGATGTTGAATTGATAAATTTGGATCTTCGTAATATTCTCTTCAGAACGCACTTTTCTTATGAGTCCCGGTGCCACTGCATCTTCTAAAGAATATTTTGTGCAAAGACGATCAACAATACGGCGAACAGTAAACCAGATAGTTGGTTGATTACGTCTGGCGTTATATGATGCAAGGCCTCTGTAAGTTTGATGCACAGAACCATAGTCGTGGAACCAAATTTCTAGGTTGAAGAAAACACCCTTTAGATGCAAATCTGGGAATCTGAAAAGGTCTTATCCACACACATGCACTCGCTAGACCTTATTTTCATCGCCTTTGGTGTACTCACAAAAAAGGGGTCTTAAGTTGTTTAGTGCCACGGACGGGGTGGAATATTGGCTTGGTCATTTCTGGCGATAAGATGATCGGATAATTGAACATCGTTCAATGCGTCAATTATGGATTTTGCTGTTCTGCGAATGGCCTTGTCCTCTTGAAAACACATCTTCAAATTATCAAAGAAAAAATTGTCGAGATGAAACTATAGCAGTCGCCATTGACTGAAGCCTCTGTGTCCTACCTTGTCGCGGAACTAAAACATCAGATTTCCTGCAATTTTAAGTACTTCTGAAGCTTACACGTCTTTGAAAGCCTTAAAGGTCGAAATAATGCAGACAATTTAAAAATGATTCAGGTACTTGGGCACAGTTTTTGGTTATGTTTCCCTGAGATACAATCTCAAACCATTGGGAATGTACTGCAAAATCGCATTGTCAGTCCACTCGAGGCAGCTAAAATACTACGTAAATATTCGCCACAAAATTGTTTCTATCAAAGTGAATGTATACATTTTTAGAAGCTTTAAAAATAAATCAGCGGATGGAAAAACAATAATACTAAAGAGAACGACAACAGAACTTAAGCCGGACTAACACAACTCAAAGTAAGGAGCTTACTATCTACCAATGCCAATATACAAGGTTTCCCAAATGACTTTATTTTTTAACTTTAAAAATGTTATGACAACACGTGTCAATTTAAAGTTTCAACAACAATATCACAATGATTCGCAGAAAAAGTAATCCAAATAGGAAAAACTTTTCTCCAAACTGTCCCCAAGGTATTTACAGAAAAATGTCCAAAACAGTGATTAATTGACAAAGTAAACAAGAAAAAAACACACAAAAGATGTACGAGTATACGTAACGGACACTACATCTTGCAACAAATAGGTCAAGAAAATCTGTTGGACATTCGTACCATATCTATACCCCAATTTCAAACTACAATAATAAAAGTCAAAAATATCTGACACAAAAGAGAAATTAAATAAATTAACCACCTTCATACTTAAACAAATTAACGATAATAAATGTATCCACCATCCTGTCTGATCTAAATATATAATTATTTAACATCTACACCATCACCAATCATCGAGATAAAAGTAAAAAAAAAAACAAATACAAATAAAAAAGACACAGTAATTCCAAAAAAACAACTGAAAAGATACTAAAAAACAATAGCAACAAGGTATGCGAATTTAAAAACAAACAAACAAAATTCTGAACCTCCGCCCCCCTCTCCATAAGTGGGTGTTTTCAGTTATATATGATTTATTACAATTAAATTATTAGTTGTATCTTTTACTCGTATGGTCCTAATCTATTATATTTTTTTTTAATACCGCACAACACGTGGTTGTAAACAAATAAAAAAAAAATATACAAATTATTTATATATAGCAAATTTGCTTTAAGAAAAAACCGCATAAACAAAAAGAAATCTAAAAAATACCAAGAAATATTGGGGAAAATTTGTTTATATCTATAACTTACTTAGAATTGCCGTAAAATTGTTTCTTTTTCACATTCAAATTAGTATCTGTCGCAAAATTAGCTTACTCCAGGTTGTTTTCGCTGCGTGTTTTTTTATTTTTATTTTCTTTTAAATGTTTATTTTTGTTTTGCTTCTAAGTTTTCCACACCGAATATCTGTTTGACTTTTTTGTTGACGCTTCAATTTGATCGAATTCAAATTATTTTACGATTTGGAACATTTTTTTAAGTCTTTGTCTGGTTTCTAATCACTTGTTAGATGAGACATTTGTTAAATCATTATTGAAAATATTCAAAATAAATTACTTTGGAAAAACTATATTTTACACCCAATCATTACCTAAAACAACACTTAGTATATACTATATCTCTTATTTTTTTTTATAGATTTTAAATACAATATAGATTTTTCATTTGTTATAAATCTATCTTTGTTACAAAACTAAGCAAATTGCCAACTCTTAGAGTCAAAGACATGAGACTAATGATTTAAATAAAAAAAATCTTAATTTGAAAAAAAAAGAAAACAAATAACAAAATTTATGTATGAGTATTCCCACGGTATTTAAACAAAGCAACAAGGTATCTCGCCACCGTATGGCAACAAATCTAGACGCGACAAAATTAAAATAACGAAAAAATAAATCAAAAAAGTATCTGCAGAGAGATCACAGGAGTGTGTCTGCACTTATCTGTTTCACTTGTTTACTATCCAGTTTAAGTCACGTTCTTTTGGAAATTGTTTATCTTGTACGGTCTCAGATGTTGAGGCCAATGTTTCACATATTAAACTTTAAAGATACACGACAATTGACCATTTTATATTTGATTATTAATTTATTAAAATGGAAATAAACCAGCTATTGGTTACTTGTTTGTAAAAATTTGCACGGAGTGGGAAAGGATGAAGATAATAACAAACTAACAAACAAACAAACAGTTCAGTTTACTTGTATAGAAAACACCTTTATATGGTAAATTCTCTTTCTCTGACGCTGTCAAATATCATCTACATCGTTCTATACACAAAATAGGGTAAAGTATTACACAAGTGGCGGTTATTTTGTTTTGTTTACATTCAGATAAATTACCCCAGCATTTGCGGAGACACGTAGTGAGTTTAAAATAAGATACTCGTTTTTAAAGATAATTACGATACACGAAATATACAAGTATACACTATATATACTATTATACAAGTATAAACCTTCGAGCACCGAGTTAATTACACAATTAAAAAAAAAAAATCAAGTACTTGTCACACTAATCAATTAAGAGGTTGTGGGGGTGCACCTATTCAAGGCGACAACAAATTCGTCAGATACAACTATGATACACCCACTGCACGAGTGGGTAAAGCGAAAACTAAGTTGAAAATGAATGAATTTTCTTTTAGAGTTTTTTTTTTAATTTTTTTTGAAATTTTTTTAGAGGTATCTAATCATGTGTAAGTATGTATCTTTTAGAGGAAGAATAAGAAAATTGCAAACACACACTACGAACGTTTTCTATTCAACTGACTGGATTTTCATGCTTCACGTTTAACCGGCTGTTCCAAACTGAATGGGAAGCTCCACAGAGAGACGTTTTTATTCGTGGCAAAGATAAAAATGTATCTCATAGGCTTTTCGAAATTGTCCGGTTAAGTTGCCTAACTTCTCTGAGTTGTACTCTCTGAATGAGAGCACTATCGGGTGGTTGGGATAAAATCATTATTATAATTTTTTTTTTGTTTGCCTTGATAGAGGGATGGAGAAGGCGCATTTTTTACCTTATCAGTTGGGAATGTGGAAAAGCAATGACGTCATTCGAGCCTGGAGAAATTTCATGACCAAAGGAGATGAGTACAGTGCGCAAGACTATAGTCCATAGTCCCTAACTCGTTTGTAGTTTTAGGGGGTGTTTTCAGAAATTATTGTGATGATTATGATTGAAAGAGAACAAGAGACGAGTGGGTCGGTGTATCTATCGGTAGTTTGGTATACATTTTGGTGAAATTGCAATAAATTCTCCGTGTCATGGTAGAGAGAAAGGAGCTTTGACCTACATCATTGTCCTTACGGTTGATTTGATATAGAATTTTTTGTATTTTTTTTTTCCATTTGTGATGATGGGTACGAACGGCTAGATATAAAATTGTTGTAGCGGTAAAGATTTGAAAATTTTTGTGGGTGTGATTGATTGGGTAGCACACCTTTAGTCTGAAACACTTGTTGGAAAATTAATTTTAAAGAGTGGAAAATCAATTAGTGAACAAAGGGTGGTGGATTGGGTAAATTGAATGGGAGTTCTTGTCATGTGAATAGTTGTCGTGGACAAGATGATAGTTGACCCAGGATATTTGAAATAACGTCTTCATTGTTCTGCACAGGTTGATGTCGGCTATCATACCCCTGTCTCAAATGGAATGATCCCCCTAAAGAGACAAAAAATGTAAGTTATGGTAGCAATACGGAAAAGCTTAAATTGTAATCCATATTCAGCCGATAACAGGTGAAAATATTTACTCCAAAACTCGGAGGGATATGCGAGCATGTCCTTTATAATGCTTTGTTTCCAAAATTTCGTTCTAGAAAATTCCGACGTTTCACTTTATATGGACAACTTTGCTTCCATTTATATGTTCTCAACTGGCTCCCTATGTAAGAAAGTAGGCTTTGGCTTTAATTTTCTTTTTATCTTAGCCACTATACTTTAAGTAACCATGACTAAGTAACTGGTATGGCATATCCGATAACTTGACGGTTTTTCTTGTTACCTACAAGAAGTCCTGATATACTTACATATGCTTGGGCGGTAATGTCTATTCATTCGATTGGAATGATTCTTCAAGTTTAAGACCACAGTTGTATATCTTCTTACTCTACGCGATGAAAACTTCTCAATTTAAAGTCAAGAGGAAAACTTTATATGTCTGGACTTGAAAAAGTAAATCTCCCAAATTACTTCTTTTTTTGTTTTTGTTTTTACAGTCGAATTGCACATTTATATGAACGAATTAGTTTATGGCATATAGGCTTCCGTACATACATGTATGAAGTACGTTGGATAGGATTTTATATACGACACTCAGGGCAGAATTTCATAAATAGCACCGACGACACATAACCAGAACCGCTACTAATCCCAGAACAATAAATTAATTACGTTGCAAATAGAACAAGGGGAGTAATGTAACAGTTAAGGTCAACATTATTTGAAAACACAGATTTTAAATAAAGCTGATCCTCGTTGATAATGATCATACGGAACGTGATGATAAAGAGGAAGACGTTGTGTGAAATTAAGGCCCAAAACTAAATATCAATTCCTTTTGTCATTGCAAAATTGATTAAAAAAAAGCAACAGAAGACTACACAAGAAATAAAGTGACAGCGCAAAGTTGGACTTCATTCTATCCAATTATAGTACATATATGAGAGTTATACACATAATCATAAAATTTAAGCATACACTGGTTTGACTCTAAAAAGGGTTTTCGACAGGCTAAAGGGGCTTTTGAGCCCTTTCAAAACAAATCAAAATTATTATTAAGAATAAGATTGCTGCTGTTGTTGCTGTTGCTGTTGCTATACACACAGATTCAGGTGTTTCGAGCCGGAGCTTATCTCCTCAAATGGGCATAACCAAACAAATACAGACAGATTCAAATTATAAGCAAATTGAATTCAGTTGACTTGCCGATTAGTGTGGAATTTTTCCAAAAGATAATTCAAACGAAAACTTTATTTTTGCAACGAGCTCAATTTTGATTTGAACGGCAATGTCAGAAAGGAAAATTACCGAGTGTGAAGTGACTCTAACCAGGAGGTACTCCATTGGGACCATCCATTCCCATTTTAACTGAGGCAATTCCGCTGGCAAACCTTCAGGCTTTTATGAACAATTTTATAACAAGATGTAGCACATGTAGTTAATATAATATAAGCCAAAACTGGCTGGATTTGTATTTTGAGTATGCTATCCGTCTTTCGGGCCTATACAATCTGGACAGTTCAAAGTCCGTCCAAGATCCACTGCTATTCCTTTCAATCCCTTTAAATTGGTGGGCGACAAGAGTGTAGTTGTAAAGAGTGTTTTCCTTAACCCAGTACTAACTTCAGACATTTACTATATATCTGTCAAACCGATTGTCAAATTGCAAACTGTCGGTGTCATATTTATTCAGGAGTCTTTGTAATTCTATCATGATGACATTCATTCAACAAAGTTACCAAATTTTTGTAGAAATTCAGTTCCAATATTATGGAGCCATCTGGAACAGCTTATTATTGACGGTTTTACACAATTTTTTTTTTTGAAAATGCAGTGGCACCGAGACATATAATTCTCTCTCTCTCCAGACAGGAGAGTATTAAAGAAAATCCAAATTTATCGGTTCGACGTCGTTCACAATAACTTGATCTATACTTGTCGACTTTATGGAAAATTTTACGCGAAGGTCTTGGTTTGAAGGCTTACAAAATCCACCCCGTGCGAAAACCGAATGACAATCGTTTGCGTCGAAGTTTCGGTGAATATGCCCAAAATAACCCCATAGGCCCAAACCCAATGCCAGTTGATTGGGTCCCCAGTTTTATCGGCCACAAATGGTTGATAAAGTGGTCTTAAATAGCTTGGATGACATGTCCCTTGTGGACATACCGAAGTTGTATTTAAAAATTAATTGCGGAATGTGCTCCGTCGATTTAACACAAATAAATGGATATTTAATTAAAGTTAATGTTTTGCTCAAAATTGAAGTTATTAGTGGCTTAAGAAAATATACATACTTAAGATATATACTTACTTACTTTAAGTGGCGCTACAGTCCGGGGTGGACCTAGGCCTCAATCAAGAAGCGGCTTCAGCCAGCTCGATCCCTGGCTAGCTGCCTCCAGTTTCGCACGCTAAGTTGGCTGAGGTCCCCTTCCATTTGCGTGCGCCACCTGAGTCTGGCCTTCCTCTACTGCGCTGTCCCTCGGGAGCAGATTCGAAGACTTTTCGGACCAGAACATTGGTGTCCATACGCTCTACATGACCCAGCCATCTAAGTCTTTGGATCTTCACTCTTCTGGTTAGGTCGATGTCGCTGTACAGTCCGTAGAGTTCATTGTTGTATCTCCTCCACCATTCTCCTTCAATGCAGACGGGACCGAATATCGTCCGAAGCAACCAAGAACACCCCCATCCATTTTTGATAATGTCCATGCCTCTGTTCCAAAGAGCAGGACCGGGATTATTAGGGTCTTATAAAGGGTGACTTTTGTTGTCCGAGCCAGGGCTTTGCTACTTAATTGCCTTCTTAGCCTAAAGAAACAGCGGTTGGCAAGAGTTATTCTTCGTCTGATATCAGCGCTGGTGTCATTGCCTGTATTTATAGCGGAGCCTAGGTAGACAAAGTCCTTAACTACCTCAAAGTTATGTCTGTCGAGGTTGACGTTCTGCCCGAGGCGTCGATGTTGATTGTTCTTTTTGCTCGACAGCATAAACTTGGTCTTGCCCCCATTGACCGCTTAGCCCATTTTTGCCGCATCCGTCTCAATACTCGCGAAAGCGCCACTGATATCACGCTGCTTTCTCTCATGTCATATCGTCGGCGTATGCGAGTAGTTGAACGGACTTTTGAAAGATAGCGCCTCTTGTGTTTGCTCGTGAGTTTTGCACTATTCTTTCAAGTACGATGTTGAAAAAATCGCATGACAGCGCAGCGCCTTGCTTAAATCTTTCTGGACAAGATCCAAGATCTGCCGTATTGTGAATATTTGGTCGATGGTGGACTTTCCTGGCCTGAAGCCACACTGATATGTACCTATCAGGTTGCTGACGAAGGGCTTCAGGCGTTCACACAAAACAGCAGATAAGATCTTGTATGCGATGTAAAGAAGACTGATGATTCTGTAGTTTGGCGCAGTTCAGGGGATCTCCTTTCTTGAGAATCGGACAAACAATTGGACCTCTTAAAAGATTGAGAGACACTCGATCGGAAAAGGACTTGGCGATCTCTTGTGATTGTAGCCCTCTGACGTCGAATTTCCTCACTGCAATAGCTTGTCTTGGCGTAGTTTGGGATATCCGCAACCGTACCTTGGCTACAACAAGGTTATGGTCCGAGTCGATGTTGGCTTCTCGGAACGTACAGACATCCATAATACTGGAGGAGTGTCTTGCGTCGATCGCAATGTGATCAATCTGGTTGACTGTTGATTGATCAGGGGTTCTCCAAGTCCCCTTGTGTATGTCGAGATGTGGGAACCGCGTGCTAGCCACGACAATGTTTCGCCCCGCCGCAAAGTAGATTAGCCTGAATCCGTTATCGGAGGTGGTGTTGTGCAGGCTATATTTTCCAATTGTTCCACCAAAGATACCCTCTCTTCCTAGCTTTGCATTAAAATCACCGAGGACAATTTTAATGTCTTAGCTAGGGCATTGCTCGTAGGTCTTGTTAAGGAGCTCGTAGAAGGCATCCTTGGTGTGGTCATCTTTCTCCTCTGTGGGGGCATGCGCGCATATAAAGCTTATGTTGGCGAATTTAGCCTTGATGCGGATTGCTACGAGGCGCTCGCTCACATGCCGGAAGCTGAGGACTTCTTGTCTTAGTCTGCCTCCGACAACAAATCCGCATCCAAATAAGCGCTGCTTTTGCCGTCGATAGCAATTGCCGTAGTAGATGTCGCAGTTTTTCATCTTCTTTTTGTCCGGCCCATCCCATCGCATTTCTTGGATGGCGGTTATGTCTGCTTTGCAGCAGTCTAGGGCCTCCGCTAGTTGCTCGGCTGCACGTGGTCTATTAAGGGATCTAACATTCCACGTGCATATCCGAAGCTCATTGTCCTTAAATCGTTTGCGTGGGTTGTCAACAGTAGATCCGTCCATATCCGAGGCTTGTTGATGCTTCGTAACTTCCTTTTTTTAAATGGCCGGGCAGTTACCCCGCGGCACAACCCCCCAATCTGGAGGACCAGTTCCATTTTTAATGCCCCTAGGACGAGGGGTCGGTTACACCGAAGCTAGTAACCCGTTCCGGGATGTGAGCGCTGCCGTTAGCCCATATAGGGCTCGTCCGCCACCATCTCTTTTCCAAGACCCTGACTAAGTCCTGGAAATCCTTACCGGCCTGAGCTCCAAATATGTCGGAGTAGCCCGGATAAGGTCTTGTTTTGTTTCTCCGACACTAACCCTGGTTTATGGTGCAGGAAACGCGCCATTTGCCCCCTTCACTTCGCAATCTCTAATGAGATTCCCAGATAGCGCCACGGGGAGGCGTGAAGTAGGGCTTATTAGCAGAGCTGCAAGATGTTCGGCTGCAGAGGCTTATTCTCGTCATTTAAGGAACCAACACCTGTCGGAAGATGCTACTTCTACGAGGCCTTATACTAATCGTTGCCATAATTTTATAATACACGAATTTATAGCTCTTCGAAACTTATTAAGTGAAATTCGAGTGTCAACTTCACAAAAACGCCATTACTCTCATTACTGTATAAAACAAATTGAAACAATTTCGTTCTTGCAATACTTACAATGTTTTTATCAATGTGGTACAAATTTTAAACCATTGAGACAGTTGTAGAAAATATTTTGAACATGGTTTAAAATTTGTCCCACTTAGTCGCAACGGCTGAAAATATGTGGCTTACATTTTAAACCAGTGAGACGGAAAGAGTTAAGTTCTTGAACTTGAGTTAAGTCCCTGAACTTGACCAAGCCATCCCCAATGGTAGTTTAAAACTACCAAACTCAATGAAATTGCCAAATACTGTAATTAAAAGTGTTAATTTTTTGGGAACATTAACACCGTGATATTCGGCAAGCTTTTCTGAAGTGGCACACCCCTAGATGACTAGGGACATGTTGAATACGATTAAAGACTTAGAAAGTGTCCGTTTATGAATTGATCACAATCTCTTCACAGGGCGCTGCTTAATTGAAAGGCACTTTGGCTGGACAAATGCCTTGTAGATGAAAAGGAGGACAGGGCCCTATTCATGGTCCAGCTGGCCCATTCACGTTACTTAATCTTTGTAAATTTGAAAGCAGCTGAGAACCATCTATTCCCTTTATTTGGCATCGTTGAATATGAATAAAAAAAAATGAACAAAAATTGCAGAAACTCTGCAAGGCCTTAAATACCAGCCTACGACTTTATACCCCTACCAGGAAAAAGTTGCAAAAGTACGTGTATACGACTAATATAGATAAACGAATCTTCTTCAAAATTTTGTCACTTGTTGCTAAGTTAATTTACAAGTTATGTCCTACTGGTTGAATTTGCTTCTTTGAAGAACTAAAATAGACCAAACCTAATCACTCTAATTGAAATCCATAGTCTTCCACGCCTAATCTCGTTTCCGTTCACTTTTAGCAAAAAAAAAAAAGATTCCATTCTCCTCACATCATCTGGGATGATTCAATCTAGAGGAGAAAAAAAATGTTAGAACTTCAAGCACACGCCGCTCACGTGTCATGCTCCAAGCCAATATCGTGCGGCGACATGCGACTTGCGTGAGAAAATTTTATCAAAATACCAAATTCCACAAAAAAAATGAAACCGACAAATTTTACGATGTCGGCGACAGGAGGATCTGAGCCTCACAGACATTGTACTCCACCTTCTTTGTGAGAAATTGCTTATCTGTGTGGGGGTCGGTGTGGCGGAAAAACCTTCTTTCGTCTACCATCGGATTCATTCATAAACTTTCCCCAATTTCGAGCAAAATTTTCGACTGCCTTGGCAAGTTTCTTCATTTTTGTTATTTTTTTTCCTGCTCTTATTCAACATAAGTAAACAAAAAAAAGTGAATTGTAAAATAGATTTATTCTTGGATTATCGAGTAAAATTTATTGCACGTCGACCTTTTAACGAGGGTAGATTTATTCTTGGTGGATTGAGGGGCTTAGTTTAGGCTCAAAGTACACTAATGTGAAGTGAAACGAAACAAAACAAAAAAAAAACAAGTGAACCGATGAAACAGAGCAAACAAACATAAAGCACACAAAGTTTCGGAAAATGTTTACATGGCTAATTTGGGCATAGTACACATACAAAACACGGATACATGAAGTTTATCGAAAAACAGATAAAATAGAACAACGTCTATGGGGGAAAGTACTCTCAAGTAGGTACAGTGACATCGGATGATGAACATCCTTATGCATACAAGTTTGCAAGCATAGTAAACATAATTAAGTACTTGGGTCACATTTCATATTTTGATGTACATATATAAATAATACATACGAGTACACATACATAGATACACATATTTTTGCATTAGATTAAGTTTTTTTCATCCTAAAAATCGTGTGTACATTGATGTATCCGTGATCTTTAGAGTTTGCTAACTATAAGCCAGCTTCGCGGTATATTCATTGTTTTTCAAATTGCAACTATCACGAGGAACCTAAGCTCTATCGAAGATATTTAGGGATTTATTCGAAAATTTTTCCTTATTGACGCACTTAATTTTAAACTTTCAGTAAGGAGGATTCCCTTAATTTTTGTATACATGGAAAGACTCTCTCCATGTTAAGGGTTATGCACCCCGCCAGCACAAAAAAAAAAGATGAAAAGCAGCAACAAGCGGATACGGATGAATCTACTGTTGACAATCCCTGCAAACGAAAAAAGGACAAAGACGTTTTGATGTGCCTGTGGAATGTTACTTCACTTAATAGGCCACCTGCACCCGAATAACTAGTGGAGGCCCTAGACTGCTGCAAGGCAGATATTACGGGATAGATGAGAAGAGATAGCATTTTTTGTTGAAATTGTCTGAAGGCATAACCTACACGACACCACCTCCAATAACGAAGCATTGTGGTAGCTAACACACGGTTTCCACATATCGATATTCACAAGAGGACTTGGAGAGCTCCTGATCAACCTTCAGCCAGACTGAATCCATTGCCAACGATGCAAAACACTCCTTGTGTATTATGGATATCTAAAATTTCAAGGTAGCAACATTTACTCGGACCATTACTTCGCTGTAGCCAGGCAACGGTTACGAATATCCCGAACATCGAAAAGGCAAGCTAAGGCTATAAGAAATTCGGGCGTCGCCAAATCCTTTCCGATCGAGTCTCCCTTAATCTCTTAAAAGATCCTCTGCCACCAGAATCAGATATCGAAAGCTAGTAGCAGCACTCCCAAAAAGCCATCAACTATGCCACTTCTGATGTGCTGGGTTTCACTCGACCACCACAACTGCACCCTTGGTTAGAGGGCGAATGCCAGTAAGCTCATGCAGCTAAGCAGGGTGCATATAAAGCGGCGCTCTATGAGCAGAAGAGGAGTGACGAACACCGGCATCTCAGGAGAAAAAAGAAAGAGCATGACAAGCGCGCGGTTGAGGAAATTGAGAGATGCTACTCAACGAATGAGATTCGGAAACATGCCACGAAAACAAACTTCGAACAAGGGAACATAGTAGTGGAGTCGCAGTCGATGTTGAGGATTTGGAAGAGCATTTCTGTTAACTGTATTAAGGGCCAAGAAAGGAGACCAACTACAGAGCCATACTGTGCATCTCCGGATATGCTCAACTCCAGTTAATGATGTGTAGCTAGACTTAGGCTAAAGTAAGTCTCCCTCCGTCTTCTAAGGGTAGGCAAATTAACAATTTTGTATGGAACAGTTCTTAGTATCTACTCTTTAATCTCCTTAGCATTGAATTGGTTCCATTAAATCTGTCTAAATGTATGACGAACAGAGAAAAGAATTGTAAGCAATCTTTTTACAATTGACGATAATGCTACTCTTGGTATCTTTATCGTATTTTCTTACACCCAGATGGCATGGAAATTTTTTTTTTAAATCCCTTAAATTACGTTATTCTCATCGAGCGAATTTGTGAAAATTTGACACCTTAACAAGCTTTTCCATAATTTCGTCCTAGCACATCCGTCCAATGAGCGTTGTTTCAAAATTCCAAACAGGTGACACAAGCCTGAAGCATTTGCTTTTCAGAATTTCTACGAATCCGAGTGCCTGTGCCATCTAATTTAAATTATTTAGTCGTTGACGAAAAACAAAAAAATGTGCGGCTGCGGAGCATTCCCCATGGCTTCATTTGTATGCACAAAACATCGTGTTTTACCCTCATAAGCAATACCACATTCAAATCCGCAGGCTTATCCAGTAACCCTTGCGCATTTTTTTTCCTTCCAATGGATACCTGACTGCATTGTACTAGGTAGTGCTAATCTGCGGATCTCATCCGGAATTCCAGCTGCCAGCATTTATTGGCGCGTATCACCAAGTTCGCCTGATTAAACATGCAAAGAGACAAACCAGGAAAAAGGATCGACCTTCGATTAAAGATGAATTTTTCCCCGAAATCCGCAACGACAAAAACTTACAGGAAAGCAACCGTGTCATTTCACAGTTGAATGGGCAATAATGATTCTTTTTTTTTATACAGTTTCGCTTCCAATGAAGGTTAGCGACCTTCTTACTTACTACAGGGATGAATACAGATACGAGTATAACAGCCAACAACGTTTATTTTTACTCAAATCATACTGTGTTAGAGGTACAACACCAGTTTAAGCAACTTTACCAATGTGGCCGCCCACAAAACACACACAAAGTCAGCCTCAGCCTCATACCACACGACAAAAATCCAGGGGATCACAGGGCCACAGGGCCATAGGGCTACAGTGCCACAGGGGCCATAGAGATGCCTTTATGTAAATCAAGGAAATGGCAGCCCATCAAGCTTTCCACAACATACGAGTACAACACGCGAGAGGTATGGTGGTTTTACACTGACTCACAATGGGTTGGGTTAAAAAGGGCTTAAAAACGGTAGGAACTCATTCGAAACCTGGAACTGGCAACAACCGACTGGTAACAGAAACAATATCTATACTTAGGTGATGTTGCGAGTATTTTAGAATCCTAAATGGTACCGATTTAGCCACGTGCCTCGGAATATATGCATGCGGATGATCTGTGAAGGGTAGTTATGTATACGAGTATATACAAGTTAACGTTACTGCGTTGGAGTGTAGTGTGTTTCTGTCGTAAATTTCATGAATGGACCATTGGAGGAGGACACCAACTGACAATGAAGGAAATAATGATTATGATGGAAATCAATTTCATTCACGTAGTATTATTTTGACTGGCTGAATGAGTATCTTTGAGTCTTTAGGTTATGCAAAGCTTACAGAAGGATATCACAAAATGGGGTGGAACTTAGGAAGAAGATGAATTCATGTCTGTATCTTCGATTTCTTATCCTGTCAATTTTGTTTCGGACTTTAGAGGAAATTCACCTCCATATCTATGGATAGTTATTGAAAGTTATACTCGTAAGTCTCACGGAAGTTAAATAATTCTAATACAAAATAACTTATTGAGGAGAGGTTTAACGTTCAACCTTAGATCTTATTCAGTGGGTGGTGATTTTGGGTGTTAATCCTTATTTTGGTATTGAATTTTGCTTTCGCCATATCTAACAGGACCAAAGTTGGATATGTATATTTAAAATACAGGAAATAGTTTCTGAGATTGGATTCTGATTCCGAATACATGAATAAATAATGACAGATGAGGCAGGAAGGATAGCAGAGTGATGACAGGCGTGTATATATCAAGCACAGATATGTATATATGCGCTTAATCCTTTTTGTTTTGTACTTATGTAATAGAGGAAGGACTTAAGAAGGAAGATATCTTATGAGAAAATACGAAGATATTGCAATTTTGAAGGGGATTTCAAGCTTCTTACATATATCCAAAGGAAAAGCCTGATAATCCTTGGAACTAAAAGGTCACCAGAATAATCGACAAATAAGAAAGTAACTATGCTTTAAGCTCTATTAGCTCTCTTTCTGTACATATTTGCGCATGCAATCAGTTCCAAATACTTAAGAGTACCTATCTGCAAATTTGCATGGCAAACAAATCCTTATGGAAATCTTTAGCACCTTTGTTGATATCATTGGAATGTCGGTTAAAGTCATGTATTGCCTGTTGTGTCAAAAAGTAGGGCGATAGCCTTTCACAGTATATGTTGTGACTTCTATTCGATCCGAAGTCATTCAGAGTATTGTGTTTGTTAAGGATTCTTGAACAAATCCCTATTAGCTCTCATTCATACCTCATATTTGATTGTTCTCTTCTGTCAATATGTCTTTACTTATTTATCTTTCATGCATCAACACATTGTGTCAATTAATATTGTTTGATTACGCAAATATGTAATAGTAGCAGAGAGTAATTACTGTGCAGGATAATATTTACAGATTAATTAGCAATTTACTAACGATGAACAGTGTCGTCGTTTGAATTCGCTTGCCTCGCCGTTACATTATAGAAATGTCTTCAAACCTAGAGAAGGTGATTGGCAGAGCTAACTCTTTTAACTGGAAGCTTGATGTTAAAACTTACTTGGAGCACGAAGATTTGTGGCAGTGTATAGATGAAAAATACGGCCAGGCCAAATCCAAATTGATTTTGCTTTTGGATCTAGTCAATTATGTGCACGTGCAAGAAGCCAAGACCGCAAAATGGTCAGCCAGTGGCCTACGGACCACGGACCTCGGAAAGTAACCCAAATACGTAATACGGGTGGTTTTCTCCTCAAAAGGGAATGAGGGGGTTCGGTTGGTCAAACCCTAAGGACGATATCTAGAGTCACGATGAAGCATGAGCCAAGGGCGCGACAGGAGGTCCATCAGGAACTCCGTTGGCGTAGCCCCCAGGCGAGACGAGAGAGTCGCAACGAGCAGTATCAGATAAACTGTCTAAAAGTCGTCGAAGAGTACGGGCGGGCGGTCCTTTTAAGCCGGGTTACATCACTAAGATGACGGGTGGGGGAGGACGGCTCCTGGAATCTACACTCCAACACAAGCCAAGTAACAGAAAACTTGAAATATACAACATCCCGCAACCGACGCACTATGGAATATGGTAGAACAAGAGCTGATCAAAAATACTTTTTTCAAGTAATGCAAATAAGACATGATTTTGGTCTTATTTTTAAGGTTAAGAGTCATTCTTTTATATTCATGTCATTTTTCAATGACTTATCATAGAAAATTTTGCGTAAAACATCTTAATTCCTGATACTTTGTGACGGTTTATCAGGGCAAAGAGAGTATAAACCAAAAACTTCCAGAGGAGTCTGAACTTATTTCAGATGAAAACTTGTTTATACTCCTTTTGTTTCCATTAGGTTGATTGATGAAAATTCCGGAACAATTTTTTGGCAAAATCCTGTGCATTCATCTGTAAGGTTTTGTCGCCCTATTTCGATAGAGTTTTACAAAGAAACCCCCGAGAAAGCCAAAGCCGCTGTCGATAATATTCAAAATCAAATTGAGAACTTAAGTCCATGTGCTAGTGGTGCTAGCCATCACTTCTCACTCGGAAGGTCAAGGCAATGTTTTTCATTTGTGTAATTGGAACTGGCGTCCTTTTCGGACTCCCACCCCTGGAGAGTCAATATTGAAACCAAATATACCTGAGTTTCAAACCACTACATCACAACAATGCTCTCCTTTCTCCTCCTTCTATCTTTCGGCCCTCGCCCAGGCAACAGTAAAAGGGATTCATAACCCCCTTGAGGCGCGCGTAAAATTATAAAAAAAAAAAAAACTGATCAGCCAGACCATGTGCCACCGAACGGGACAAGTAATAATCGGACAGCGCAATATCAGGGTAATATAGCGGGTGGGGTAGGACTTCCCATTTGAGCGTTTAGGTTTTAACGGACTTGCCATCGTGAGGCATCATTTTTCATTTTTCATTACGCGTCACGATGTGATGAAGAAGAGCCTTTCTTTTTTGTCGCTGGAGCAGTTGTTCCCAAACGACGCTCAGCGTCCCTTGACTTTAAATCATAAGAAACCCAAGTTCCTTGTTTTTTTATCATTTCCAACGCATGCAATCGGCTGGAAATATTTTGGCGGGTAACTCCTAATGCTGAGGAAGCTTTTCTTGCGTTTGGCACGGATCTTCATCAAACAATGCTCCCAATTCAGCGCCTTCGAAGGATTTTGGCCTTCCTTTAAGCGGACGGTCTTCAACATCTAAATCACCATCTTTGAATCGGCGGAACCAATCACGGCACGTTCTTTCACTAAGAGCGGCATTTCCGTAAACTTTTTGGAGCTCTCGATATGCTTCAGCCGCCGTTTTCTTCGAATATTCTTTGCAAGACTTCATAAATTAGTGGTCCCCTTTAGTCAAGGAAATACCAAGTTTTGAATGAAAGCCTTCGTTTAATTTCTGATGAGGTATCATTATCAAAGAGAACCGCGAGAGCTGGCTGCGTTTTACCAACATCATTGATAGGACCCTATCAAATTTTAAGCAAATTGCCTACACAGTGAAGTGGACAATGCCCTTTAAGCAGATTTATAGCTTTACAATAGGCGCAGGTGATTGTGCATCAGAAAATCGATGCTGAAGTTATATCCATCAAACATAGATGGGTCGTTCACCGCAGGAGCTTTGTTTGATATCTCCGGCATTTAAGAGCCTGATAAGTTGTTTTTATACCCTCTGTGACGGCTACTATCACATTTCCTTGTTCACCTCTAAAGGTCTCTTTTTGTGTCTTTTGTCTGAAACGTTCCTTTGTGGACTAGACCCTGTTTATTTCCTCAATCATGCACCTCTCATGGCCCTTCATTTCCTTTGAGCCAGTGTTTTTTCATCATCGTTTGCTTGCTTGCAAGGAGTTGAAGAATACCTCGCAGTGCTTTTCCTTTGTTGTGTATTATGAGATATGCGTCGTAGACATTCTTAGCTGAAAATGGGTAATGGATTAGCATTAATTTCTGTACAGATTACTCCAATCAGGGTGTGGTTTTTAGAACTGTTTTAAGAAACAGTCTTTAAAACAATCGTATCTTTTCACTTAAGTTGGTAAACGCATAAGGTTTTAGAAAACATGCCTGCACGCACGTTTTTGACAGGTATTCAGACGGATATGAAGATCAAAATGGACTAATGTATTCCGCGGTGCCTCTATTCATTCTTTTCTGGAATCATTCTTTAAATTTCAATTCTTGAAGTTCGGTTAATTTGTGGAGTCTGCGATTGAGCTTAAGAAGACTGGAATGCCCTACATGGCTTTTTCCATTACTGAATGACTCTTAGCTTAATGGCACAGTTAACTGCAGTCTGCAAGCTGATTGAGTCTATATGTAGAAAAGAAAGCAAATTTTAGAAAGTCGCCCTTGGAGAGGGTTTTAACACTCCAGCGATAAGATATTGATGTTAGTTCGTTTCACCAGTGAATCGTCATCAAACTTCTAAATCGGGTCACAATTAAAAAAAAAACTTTTAGAATCACAGACAATGGTTTAAGATTTCAAAAATATGCGGCAAGGACCAACAACTATGACAAAATTCTACTCTAACCCTTAAATATACGAGTACTTCAGTGTCATTGAAAAACTTATATACACAGAAATATACTGATATAAATAACATCCTTCCGAGCTAACTACTTCCTATTGACACCCAAAGCCATTGTTTTTGTTTACAATTACTTCTAGCTAAATTTTGTTTGTCTTTAAGAGCCATTCATATCACCCATACATTGAACAACATACCGAATATTGCCCCATCAGTTCGAAATTTCATTTCATTGTATACTCGTCGATACATTTTAAATTGGCAGACGCACACGAATCCCAACAAGAAGCAGAACTCATACTTTCACTTCATTTAACTCGCTCGACGAAAACCAACATAAGACGACGATAATGATGGAGACGATGACGACGACAACAACGACGACAGTAATGACGATGACGAAGACGATGTCCTTGTGGTTGAGTATATTTTGAGTAAGTAGGATCCTAAGATCCAAACCAAATGGGAAATAGAAACTTTTGTTTTCATTTTATTGCTTTTCTTGTTATTTGCTTCCTCAATCTTTTCCTCAATTTTACGAATCCGAATATTAAGGATGGCTATGTTGGGAGAAGGCAAGCAGGCAAGTAGCAGACGAGACAGATATGATTAGCGAACTATTTGATTTCCTCATTGCCTGAGCATTTGTGTGTATTCTGACTTGATCGAAGTGTTTGTGGATGTGCATGTGTACGAGTATTTAAGTGTAAGGATTTTTCGTATGGCGCCAGGCTTAAGGATAATGGATTAAATCGACCACCCACAATGACCTATGATGTTTGTGACCCTGCTGGAAGTCTAGATAAATCAATGTCATCGACAATAACATTGTTTCCTCATAATCGGCAACTGAAATACTCGCTCTCATATTGAGTTGACGACAGTGTAAGTTCAGTAACTGAATGCGTGTATTCTGGTGAAAATATATGGAATCAAAGTCAGAGTCAGAGTCAGAGTCAGAGTATTTGTACGTGCGATCCTACGAGTGGGAGTATACAAACAACGGATGTGTGTCCTTTATAATAAAAATAAATGAGAATGACGAATAATTTAATATTGCAAATGGCAATGGCAATATTCTTCGAATTAATTAAATCGAACCGAAAAGGATTAAGTAGGCAACATAGCTTTCCTCGACATAATGACATTACAAAGGGATCATCATATGGAAGAAAAGTACATTGTCACACAA
Source organism: Volucella inflata (assembly GCA_928272305.1). Taxonomy (NCBI): domain Eukaryota; kingdom Metazoa; phylum Arthropoda; class Insecta; order Diptera; family Syrphidae; genus Volucella; species Volucella inflata. The sequence continues at coordinate 75,997,399 of OV743717.1, read as the reverse complement.
GCTGTCACAATTAATTTCCAATAAGTCATTAAAAGTATTGAAATAAGGCCATTCCTATTATTAACTTGATCTCATATGCAGATTGTCCTTTTAACTGAGTCGACGATCAGAAAGTATATAGTAATTTTTGTGTACAAAAAATCATGGCTTCGTCAAGGAAAGCCGTTTTTTGGGCGCGTGAGATATGTCGAAAAATCACACTTTTATCGACCCCGGGGTCGTCTCATTTGGTGAAAACTGACAGTTCATTCGTTGTGCCGAAAGAGTGGCTTTCTTAGAAAGCATGCCATACAGAGTTCGTACAAGTATAATTTGTTAACAATTGATCAAAACTTTGCCGTAGAGAGTCGTTTTTCGGACGTGTGAGATACTTCGAAAAATCACACTTTTATCGACCCCGGACTCGTGTTTTTTCTTGAAAAACGACTATTTTTCGGCTGTGCCGAACGAGTGAAATTCTTATAAAGCAAGCCATACAGAGTTTGTACAAGTACAATTTGTTAACAACTGATCAAAACTTTGCGTAGAGAGTAGTTTTTCGGGCGTGTGAGATACTTCGAAAAACCACACTTTTATCGACCCCGGGGTCGTCTTTTTTGTTGAAAAATGACAATTTTTCCGTTGTGCCGAAAGAGTGGCTTTCTTTTAAATGAAGCCATACAGAGTTCGTACAAGCATAATTTGTTAACAATTGACCACAACTTTGCCGTAGAGTGAAGTTTTTTGTGCGCGTGGGATATGTCAAAAAATCACAATATTATCGACCCCGGGGTAACATAAAAAGGAATCTCTACAACATCAGCCTAACTATTCTTATACTATAATTACAAATCTAACAAACTCTACGCATTTCTTTTAATGAGAGAAGAGTAAACAACTTTTCTAAAATGAGCCTAAGCTCGTACACCAAGAGCGTATTAAGACAAAAATATGCAGCATAGATCAATAAGTTAAGCTGTTGGCAAAGCACTGTAAATTGTTCCTACTTTCCTTCAACTCTGGAAAAAACTAAAAGTTCAATTTATATGACAAGGTTGTTGGCGTAACCCAACGGCTGCATCAGTTCATTTTCACTCCATTTTCACTCAAAAAGACACGATTCCATTAAAAAGAACAATCGTTTTTCTTGTTCACGAATTGTTCGATTGAGAAAACACGATATTCGGCAATTGGCCACATTCGTGCAGGTGCCATACCTCTTTTACTCTGATTCAGCTTTGGTACGGTGTTGAACATTTTGGAACTTGTTTGTGCTCATTTTTCAATATCCGCTGCTTGGTAACCTTTGATGTCTTCAGCTCAGCAACTTATTTTCTGCCTCTCCGTCGAAGATTTCGTTCAGTTAAATTCCGAACCAATTCTAACGATTTCTCAATCATCACCATAGCATTTGTATTGCCATTTTGAGAAGAGTTGTATAAAACTGAGATGTTAATGCTTCTGCACACTTGTAAACAATAAAATCAGCTGCCATAACGCGAAACATTGTCGCAAACCACAATTCAGACAATAAATGTCCAGTGCTTCAGCACCATTTCTCTGAAATGCCTTCTCTGATGTGCCAAGTTTCACGAGGCATTCGACAATAAATTAATGGTTCTATGATAAAACCTAGCAGACACCTACAGCAACGGAGGCATATCGTCGAAGAGGATCAGAGCATCTCTAGCAGAGAAGCAAAAATCTGACGGCTTTTAAGATTATTTGAAGAGTATGCGCCAGTTTGTAACATCCGGATCTTGGCATTGTCTGTTAGGTCCTAAAAAAAGGAGACCCTCTTGAGGAACGGTCAGGTTATATATAAACATGCAAAAACCGGTCGTCGGCAATTGGCTGGGTCCATATCAGTGCCGCCTTAAACCAAGCAAATCCACTATCAATCAAACTTGCGCCCTGGCGCAAATCTTTCAAAATACCTTCTATTACCAAATCGATGCTCGTTACAATCACTACCTTAGTCGATTATGATAGCGTCTGTAAAAACGGGCTATATAGAGCCATATCTAAACGAAGGATTCCTGTAGAACTCGTTTGATTTTCCAAGATGTCGATGAGAACTGCCGCCGCGCACCGGTAAAAAGGTTCTCAGACAAGACTTTCGCGCTATTGCGACACCTTTATACCATCGTTTCTGGTTGTTCGAACAGATATTGGGAAGAAGTTACAACGAACAACTATACTACCCTACAGTTACTACAGTAATTAATATATTGAAGCCATGTCTCCAGAAGGACAACGCTGCAAAATAAAACTTTTCCTAGCGCGGTGGTAGGGAACTACAACCAACTCAGTGTATTTATCCAGAGGCAGAAAGGTAAGCATCGACCTAGCTGGCGAGGCGTGTCAGTCAGTACCCAAAATTATCCTGTCTGATGTCAGAAAACTAAATTAGTTCTACTACAATATTTCTCGATATTGTCCGGGATTTGAGTCAACACTTACTGTCAAACACCACTGAGGAATCTAATCACTACAGCACCTAACAAATGAACTGTCATTTAAGTAGCCTGCTAAAGGGTATTGAAAAGAAAAGAAAGAACCAACTTCACCATAATATGGGAAGCCAAATGTAGAAAAATTAACTTTTCTTCTTCAATTCAAATTTTTAAGATTAATTTTCAAATTCATCAGCCACCAACCTACAATGTCTATGATTACACTTCTCCTCCATTTTTGTTACCTGTTGCTTTAGGTTGCTGTTATTTTCGCAAATACTAGCCACAACTACATGGAGTAGACATCCATTTGAATATCGATTTTCTGTCACAAATAAGTACATGTTGTCGTATCCTCTATATTACTCATAGTACCTAATGTACCACAGAGTTTATGTTGATTCTGTCTAAGACACAAGTAAACAGTCGTCCTTTCCGTGCGACAACAGTTTTTTTAATGATCCTCGGATACAATATGACACAAACACCCTTAACCAGAACGCCCTTTCAGAAACAAAACAATTGCAATTGAGTGCTCAGAATATGAAATGCATTCTACCCTCCGTACCTATGCCACCAAGACAATAACCACTTGCCACTTCTCGATAAATAAAATTTAATTGTGCTCCTTAAACATGGTTAGAAATGAACCCTCTTATTCATACATCCTCTCACCTTCTGCCTCAGGCATTACACAAAAGGAAACACCTATAAAGAGGATAAGGTAAATAAAAACGAAGCAGGAAAAAGTCTAACGACACATTTAAAACAGGCTCCCCAGCTTATGCTCTACAATATCCTTATAGAGCGCTTCTACATACATAGCTCGTTACTATGTGTGAATCCACCATTCGCCATTTCTATAACTTTTTTTCGGTTCCTTTTGTGTCGTTCCAGAAAACCATTTCCTTTGCAATTCATTGTACCGTTTGTTTGCATTTATGTCGTGGTGGCTTTCAATTGAATAAGCCCGAATGAGTGCCTCTTGGCATAGAGCTTCGGGCTGGCGAAGGATTAAATTTGCAGGAGACAATCGCCTCAAAGCACTTCCCTTCATTTTGCAACTTGCTCTATTCCTTTTTATTTTTGTTGTTATTGTTGTTGTCGGGTATTATTTTTATATTTTTTCTAAATAAAACAATTGATAGCGCCATTCCGTTTTGCGTTATGCTCGAATAGTACGAGAAGGATATTCCTGAATTTTTAATTGTACCGCAGCAACGGAAGGGATTGCGGGATAGACTCGCTTCACTGGCATGGAATGCGGATGGATTTCGTAACTTGAACTTGACGTCAGCAAAAAGGACCGCGCATGTGTTGGGATTTCTCCTTAAACAATGACGTCATTTGCTTTCTACTAATGTCACTGTCAACCTTTGGAAAAGTGGCGACATTGTGTGAGATTATTTGTTTATCTTTAGAGTACCCTGGGGTTGAAGTTAAATATATGACGCAATTCCAACATTTTATATCCATAATCAAAATTGTTTAGCACAGTAGAACTTAATGTTGTTAAATGCATGTGATGACATTTGCGGAATTAGGTTTGGAGAAACCTAAACAGAGCAACGAAGGCTTTGAACTTTGCAGGCAATGGAGTAAAGGATAGTATACGAGTATGTCAAAGGTTTTTGCCTTTTGTAAAGTTAACCTTTTATTGGTCGGATTAGTGTTGCCCTTCCACGGTTCAACTTTAAGGGTGCTACCTGTACGCCCTTGAAACAAAATAAAAACGGCAGGCGTTCTTTAGACACTACACCTAACTACTTTTTTTTATTGTGTCAATGTTGGAATATTTTCAACGATGAGTACATAGCTAAGTCATGAGCTGAACTCGGGTGACTAAATCACCAAGTCATCAACACTTAGTAAAGTAGATTTTTCACATTTTACGTATTGGGAGGTGAGCTTAATGAGGACTTTCAGGATAAGTCAGTATGGTGGATGAACTCTATAGGTAAATGCCTTAACAACACTTCTTATATGCAAATGTCGATTACCGGTACCGAAAGAACCTGGCTCTCTAGACTTGGGGTTGTAGAACCCTAGTGTTGCAAGGCAATCAAAAGCAAGAACTGGTTTACTGTCGACGTTACTGTAAAAGGGAAAATTACAAGAACTCTCCACGTACATATGTTCTAACAACTACCCGAGCCTGTAGACTGCCAAAAAGCAGACATAAGCGCCATTCAGAAAATGCAGTGAGATGGGCTTGGAAAAAACAAGTAACAAATTCGTAATACATACTAAAATGTCTGTCACGTAGACTAGAAGCAAAATATATTTAGGTGCAGATTTGTTATAAGCAGGAATCTAGGGCAGTAGGTCTGGATTGACGTATTGCAGCTGTCCACATCATGGCTTAATTCTCTATCATCAGCCTGGTTTGCACTCACGCCTCACCCATCATTCCCTAGCCCCTATATTATCAAGGAACCTTAAAGATCATCAGATAGTACAAATCGCCAAAACGTGTTATCAGACGATCAGGAAACGTCTCCTTTAAAATGTCGGTCCTGACAATATACGCTGTTGCTCCGTCGGCAGAAAACCACATGTCATTTAGTCACAATTCACTCAATTGAGGAATTAAAAATTTATTGATCATGTCGATGTCGATGGCGATGGCGCGATAGTTAGCTCATTGGACTATCACGCAGACAGTCTGGGTTCGATTCCTGGCTCAGTCACCAACATTTTTTTAAATCGCCATCACCCTTTCGGCGGGCAATGGCAAAATCCCGAAAGTAAAATTGCCTACGAAAAAGGTTTTAAGGAGTGCCGTTCGGACTCGGCGATAAACCGTAGGCCTCGCTCAGATGTGACAAAAACAACAACATGAGCAACACAAATGAGCGTCAAGAAGCTAGGCCATGGCCCATACCGGGCTGCCAGCGCCATAGTGTTTTTTTTTGTTTTGTTATTGTAGGGCTCACCATCCACAGTGATTGTTCCAAAAAAAAAAAGGCCCAATGACTCCTCCAGCGTAAGTCGCACACAATGCAATGACTATGAGCGGATGTTATAGGTCTTCATGAAATCCTAGCGAATTTTCAGTGGAATTTAGTTGGAAATAAGCCTCGTTACTCACGATAATTTTTGACGCAAATGCACTTCGTTGTTTATATTCAAAAGGTTATGAGCGTAGGTAAGACGGGATTCACGATCAACCTCATCTGGTTTGGGACTGTTTGCACTTTTGAGAAAGCGTTTTCAAGTATAAACCGCATAGACGTGCATAGAATGATTAATTGCGTGGCACGTCCTCTGGCCGATGTTACTGACTTCTATGACATCTTCAGTCATGGCCAAAGGAGGCCTTCCATGGCCAATAAGAGCCGGGCGGCCGGGAAAATGGCAACGAAATGTGACGATTATTCTCCGTTCCTCAGGAGTATAATGTTCCGTTGCTTATTCACACAAATTCTAATTCTGTTGCTTCACAATTGTCATAACCCACTTTCCGAATTTACTATTACTTACTTTAGGTGGCGCTACAGTCCCGGGTGGACTTCGGCCCCAATCAACAAGCGTCTCCAGCTAGTTCTATCTTGTGCGGCTGAGGTCCCCTTCCACTTGCGTGCGCCACCTGTGTCTCGTTCTTCTTCAAATACGTTGTCGCTTTGGGGCGGATTCGAAGACTTTTCGGACTGGAGCATCGGTGTTCCTTCATCGTTGGATCTTCACTCTTCTGGCTAGGTCGATGTTGCTGTACAGTACATATAGTTCGTCGTTGTACATATCTACTTCTCCACTCACCGTCAATGCAGACGGGACCAAAATCACTTCAAGAATTTTCAATGCCAAAATATTTCAAACAGAAAACATGTTGCTGTAGTTGAGATACATCTACGGATGGCTCAGATAAAATAACACTGAGAAAATATTGTGCAGAGATTAAATTTCAATTACAACAAACAGACAAAGCCGTCGAGATGGCTTATCGCTCAATGGCTGGTCACGACTTATGAAACCTTCTTCAGTGTAGGATCAATCTAAAGAAGCTGCCTGAAATATTTAAACTCATCTACTGGATTTCATCTGACCAATGGCATGAAACACATAATTTCATTATGAGTGCAAGCAAGCAGATGTAGTAAAATAATTCTCGTACTAGGCGATGTTGAAGAACGAGCTCTATGAACGCTTATGAGCTCTGTGAACAAAGAAGAATGGAAGAACTTTTGTAATATTAAGATATGTAACATGGGCTGAAAAGTCCGTGCCGTTTCTAAGAGAGAGATTAAATCCATACCATTTTCAGTTAGTACCAACCTTCAAAAGATACGTGTATAAATTTGACAGCTGTCGGACGATTAGTTCTCGAGATATAGGTTTGTGAGTGAAGTAACTTTTGCTATTGTGAAAAAATATAGATTCAAAGCAATTTCGTGTGTTGATTTATCATTGCTTTTTGATGGGAAAAAATGCAGCCGATGCAAAGAAATGACTTGATAAGTGTTACCCGGACTCTGCACCAGCCGAAAGACCTATTCGCAAGTGGATAAAAATATTTAAAAGTGGTCATACAAGCACCGAAGATGATGCACGCAGTGGACGTCCGAAAAACGCTGTTTCAGATGAAAAGATCAAAAAAGTCCACAAAATGATTACGAATGACCGTAAAGTGAAGTTGATCGAGATAGCTGAGGCTCTGAAAATATAAAAAGGGCGTGTTGGATATATCATACACGAATATTTGGACATGCCAAAGCTCTGTTCAAAGTGGGTGCCGCGTTTGCTCACAGTCGACCAAAAACAACAACGTATTGATGATTCAGAGGAGTGTTTAAAGCTGCTCAACCGCAATAAAGCCGAATTTTTGCGTCGGTATGTGACAATGGATGAAACTTGGCTCCATCACTTCACACCAGAGTCAAGTCGGCAGTCAGCTGAGTGGCGAGCAGGCGACGAACCTCGTCCAAAACGACCAAAAACTCAACAGTCGGCTGGCAAGGCTATGGCATCCGTATTTTGGGGTGCACATGGAATAATTTTTATCGACTATCTCCAAAAGGGGCAGACTATCAACAGCGACTATAACATTCCGTTGTTTGAGCGTTTGAAGGACGAAATCGCAGAAAAATGGCCGCATTTGAAGAAAAAGAAAGTGCTGTTTCATCAAAACAATGCACCGTGTCACAAGTTGATGAAAACGATGGCAAAATTGAATGAATTCGGCAACGAATTGCTTCCCCAGCCACCGTATTCTCTATATTTGGCCCCCAGCGACTGTTTCCTGTTCGCAGACCTCAAAAGAATGCTCACCGGAAAGAGACTTAAGACCGATGAAGAAGTAATCGCCGAAACAGAAGCCTATTTTGAGGCTAAACCGAAATCGTACTACAAAACTAGTATCGAAAGATTGAAAAATCGTTTCAATCAGTGTATCGCCCTCGAAGGCAACTATATTGATAAATAAAATTGAATTTTGCAAAAATTTTATGTTTTACTATAAAACGGCACGGACTTTTCAGCCCATGTTAGGTATATCTTAACATTGCACTGTTTTTTCCTCGCTATCCACATCTTTGGTATCTTTTACAAAATATATCTATAAGCGATCCATATAAGCCCAGAAATTCGGTTCAATTCAAGTTTAAGGTAGCTGGCTCGCTTCACTCGCTGACATGTTTTCACCCTTTTCTCCACAGGATTAATAAACTATTCGCATACCCGAGTTGGATATTATATTATATGCATTCGCAAGGTACGTAAAGCTCAACCATGGTCCCCATGCTCATTAACATTAGGTTAGGTTGGAAAAGAGGACAAGGTCAGTTTTATGGCGCTTTATTCCCAATCCACAGCGATCCGCCCAACGGGTTAACTTATTGAGATAAAGCTGCAGGAGCTCTTTAATAGTATAAAGATGCTTTATACCGAGACAGCAGAACCACTCTGCTGCCATCCGCCTTCCGGTATATTGGCAGTTCGTTAAAGGACACCGCCTTGCGGAGTACTTCTGCTGGAACATCTTTTAGTAGAAACCCCACCCAGTTTGTAGTTGATTATCCCGCTCTTAACGCATACGAATCATTAACTTCCCAAACGAATCATCTACCTTCAGATTTGACAGCGCTGTCATTAATATTAGGAAAATCAACTTAAAAGTCTGAGCCTCCATGCGAGTAAACATCTTTCCACCTTTCGGTACAGAGGCTGCTCTAACTTTTACCCAGTTGCTTAGATGGTTAGGGTGAAATTGAGACACAAAACCAAATTCGCGGTCTCTCTGAACTCTCGTCATATATTGGTCTGAGACTCTTTGAACATTCATATGCGTCTTTTTCTCACTTATGGTTTCTGAATGGATATAATGTGAGACTGACTGTTAGTAGAAATACGAAACTTTCTAGATTCAACCATGCCTAAGCCCAAATTCTTTTACTCATTACTCCTCATTTTTACTCAAAAAAAAAAAAAATGTTTCCACGATGAGGACTTAAAATTGTCTCATACTCTTTCTTCCTTGCATTTTTATTCACAACTTTGGAATATTTCGAGGTACTTTACACCAAAATACCAACAGAGAAAGTTAAAATAAATTTCAAATGAATTTCAAAATTCAAACAGTCCACCCTCGTCATTCGTTAATCTCTCATAGATTGTATTGGGAAATAAACGGTAAAAGGGATATAAAAAAAAAAACATAAAATTTAACTTAGTCCGCAGGATTCGATTCACGCATTTTATGGCAATAAAATGTATCTGGCGGATCTTGGGATATGACAAGGCGCTAACAAAAAGAGAAGGAAAGTATGCATCCTTGTTAAGAACTGAAATTAGGATGACACCCAGTGATTAACTCGAAATTTTAATGAGCCACCCCTTCAATTTTCCTCATGACTTGACACTTTGTAAAGTCCTGAGAATCATAAAAAAGGCACCATCGAACAGAGTTTAAAAGGAATGGTGATAGCCTTCGAACTTCATTGGGATTAGTGACTTCCGCATACCATAAAAATGTCAAGAAATCCTTATAATGAAAAATGTTCTCTGAAATTTTATCAATTTTCAGAGCCTGGAGTTAATGAATAGTAAAATGTTAAGTACTGCAATTATTGGGGTTCTTTTCCTGAACTTTGAATTTTATTTTATTGACTATGACTGTGATAATTAAGGAAGGCAATATTTTTGGAGTTTACGTCTTCTTTTTGTCCAGGAAAGGCGGCGATGGTGAATGAGTAGTCTTTATACTCACAAAAAGCCTTCACCGGATTCAATTTATACTCGTATCTCTTTCAAGAAATGCCTTATTGTGTTTCAACAATTCTGTTAAAAAAAAATATTTAGTGTAAATTCTTTGGAATATTGAGAAACAGTTTAATGACAACCAGAACAGGGTCTTGATGCACGACAAACTATGTTTTAAATTTCTGGCATAGATAACTGCCGTATTGAACTTGGGTGAAAACCAGGTCTAATGGATTTCAAAACTTAACAAAAACTGTAGGCTTTTCAAAGAACGTTCTATTTTTGAAGTACATCAAGAATTTCACAAAATTAAAAGACTGGTCGAAATGCTCAGCCGGGATGGAAACACTCAGAAAATTGAATGACACTGACACTCATTCTTATACTCGAAACTTCCCGCGCAGCCATTCAGATCAGAATCACCTACTTTTATCTGAGATAAGTAGTTTCACGCGACGTATTTTTATTTGGCATAAGTTGCGCTGTTAGTGGAATGTATTGCCCAGTAGAGGCTTTTTAGTTGATGACCAGGTTATATAGTACAGGTTGCGTTGCCTTTAAATACGCTTCTATGTCATTTGATGGCTTTGACTCAACTTGCAACAAAGACTTTTTATTGCTATTCAGACACTCGCCTACATATCAAATTCTTTGTGGACATTGCTAGTGACTCTAATACTGAAAATCGGCCTACATACTAGCTAAGAGTTTCACAATTATAGGTTTAGTTTCTTTCTTGCTGAGTCGAATTGAATTGGGATTGTCGCAGGTTATAACCTTGAAAAAAAAAATGCTATGTTAACGAAGAATATTTTTAGGAAAAAATCTGCGAAAATGTGCCAGGATTGGACAATGACCGACTGAATAAAAGTTCAGGGATTGTCTGCGCTCGCCAGATGTACGTAGCAGTGGAAACGAAGCATCTTTGGATGTCTATTATACGAGTATATTAACGAATAGATAGATTCGCCTGGGTGCAAGAAGTGTCAAAGAATAACTTCTTAGGGAAAAGAAATCTAAGGAAATTCTTAAATTTTATTAGACCAACTCATGTAATTTCCTGCAGAAATATTACAAAAGGAACAAACTGTCAGAAACGGTTGCTGAAGGGGTGGTTTTTAATATGAAAAGGGCTTACTCGTAGTGTATTAAATGCTTGTTTTTTAAGTTTATAGTAACTTGGAGTTTGAAGATACACATGACATTTCATTAAGTTGTCATTTATTTGCATTCAATACAACATATTCCCACCATGGCTGGATCTGATGCAGGTCCATTGCTCAAATTATGCGTTCATAGTATGTTTCCACCAATAAATGCATTGTTTGTTTACTGTATGGAAGGTTGCTCATCTTGTTGGAGCCACATCTCTTCCAAATTCATGCCATTCAATCGGGAAATTAAAAAGACATTTATCGTGGCTCGTGGCTCGTGGCTCGTGGCTCGTGGCACATGACCCGTAATCTCATGTGGATTATCTTTCCTCCAAATGCAACAATTTATCTTATTAGAACACCCATTGATCCAATGCCAGTTGATTTTGGATCCATTCAGAAAAATTTCGACGCAAACTATGGTCAATCGGCTTCAATTCTTGCAAGAGCTGGATCTTGTTAGCTTTCAAGCGAAAAATTGTTTATAAAGTGAACGGAAAGAACCAAGCTGTTGTAAATGTTTTCGAATCGATAAATTTGGATCTTCTTCAAGACTCTCCTGAACTGATGTAATAATCGCTTTAGTACGCACTCTTCTTACGCGTCTTGATGCCAATGTATTCTCCAACAAAAATCTTGTGCGAAAACATTGAACTCTACGGCGAAAAGCGGTCTCAGATGGTTGACAATTGGTTCGTCAATAACTACCAAAAGTAAGTACTAGATTAAAAAAAACACTCATTTATTTTGGATCACCTTATTAGTGAAGCTAAAAGTTTGCTGATATCTTTGTATTTGTACATGATCGAAACATTTATTTTAAGTGACTTCAATATTAGTGGAAACCAGCATTTACTGGGAGACTCTGCTTAGCCACTTTAACAGTGTTTAGTAACCCCGTACAAAAATCATGGCCAGTTAAGGGAAGAACAGACTATTTTCAAAAGGATTCATTAAAAATGCAGAGTGAAGATACAGCGCGCATTTGAGTAACTTAAAGGCTGATTTTGACTTCAATCCTCAACTTTATTATTACATCATAAATGCACGACAGACATAATTTGTGTCTACAGAGACGTGATATGTATGGAGAATTTGTCACAGTTGAGGATAATGTAATGTGTAAGCAAAATATCTTTTCATCGATGTTTTTTTACGCTGGCCTTTTACTCTTAATGCTAGGTCTAATTATTCTGAACTCATAGAGTGTGCTCTAAGTATGCTCCGAACAAAAAAAGGAAAACAAATTCGGAGCTCTTATGTGTCTGAGCTAAAAAAGTAGCACGAACAATATTTAACAACTCAAGCTCTTCTCTGAACGAATAAAACGCCTAAGGACTACAATGCACTCACATTATCAATCTGACAACTGGTTTGACAGATATAAATGTCTGAAGTTAGTACTAGATTAAACAAAACACACCCTTTACTTTCCGAACGAGTGGAAGTTCGCAGAAACGAGTGGAATTTGAAAGAAAATATTTTTTTTTATTCAAAGAAGGACCTGTAGGCCGCTACAGCTGATTTTCAAACGGAGGTGTTCTCCAGAGATCATGATATGGCCCTGATTTTGTTACATTGATTCAAAAGGTTGATCTTTGTGCAGTTAGTGCAATCTTGGGCACCAAAACATTATTTTATTTCGTGGTCATGCATTTACAGTGGATAAGTATGATAACGTCAAAGTCAAATTCGCATTTCCAACGACGCCAGCGCCTCCTCAAAGCCCTCACAGCTTCTATATTAAGACTGTAGAGCAGGGACGGTAGTGTTGCCATCAGAGAAGTAACTTCTCTGAGTTGGAGACTATTATTTGCAGGTATTCTACAAAAGTCATTAATTTATTACAACTCCGCTGAATCAAAGGACGAGTTCTGCCTCGCGATGGCTATTACCAGAAAATAAGAGAAGGGCACAGGTTTATCGGAGAGAAAAATAAGAACATGAAACTCTGTCGATTTGGAGGCAATGGAAATATGCTGTTGCAAAATTGACATTCGAGTCTTAGCAGAAAATAAATTTAACATTCTATAGTAATAAAGGAAGAAGAAGAGCTAATAGTTGAGCTAGTCTCGGTACTGAGAATATGGATGACCATTCCAGAAGTACTCCGGCAGATGACTATGGTAAAAAATGACTCCGTCAGAAGGCACAACAAAACATTATGGTGACAATGGTAATAATTCCTCTGTCAGAAGGAATGATCAATTTACCTTTGTTTAAAGACAACAGAAAATTTCGTATACCTCACAAACATGAAGTTAAGGCATCCATATGAAGCTTAAGTCTAATGAAGCTTCTGGGACAGACTGTGTGCCAATTTTTTTTAGTAGCAAAAGGTCACCTATTTTGGAACATCTATAAGATGTGGTAGGCCCAAAGCATGAAATCTGAGAATCCATTAGAAGGAAGAACCTCATTACTGTGTCAACTATAGCGGAATAAGTTTCCAAAACATTTTCTATACAATTTTTTCTGCCGAACTATGTGAGAAATTTGGATGATCCATTCCAGTGCCGTTTTAAGCCAAGATCGATCAAATATTCACAATTCGCCAGATCTTTGAGGAAAACCGGGAATTTCAGATCGACACTTACAGGATGATTACGGAGAATTCGCGCTGGTTTATTGATATCGGTAATAAATGAACCGAGGCCTACAATGTCAGGAATGATTTGAAACAAGACCCTACCATATAAAATTGCACATGTATATATATATTATTATTATAAGATAACATGGTATGTACATTAAGACAAAGGTCTCTTATAGGCTGAACTTAATTTCGTTACATTAGATGCTCAGATTAACAAGATATGTAATATTTCAAAATTAAAAACAATTCATAAGATTACTAAAATAAGCAAGGTTAAAATTTCTAAAAATATAATTTATATAAACGATTAGACAAAAAAAAGAAAAACAAGAATAGAAAATAAAGGAAAGTCAAAGAAAATTAAAAGTAAGAAGTAGGAGGAAGGGGAGTTAAATATACATTAATATTCATTGTTGCTGAATAGAACAATGCCTAAATATTGAAGTTTTAAAGCTTGCGGCATTGCTAATACCCTTGATATTCAAGGGCAGAGAGTTCTATAACCTCACGGCGTGAATGAAAAACAATTTTGATGAGTTGAGATATTTAAATTTTGGTAAGTTTATGTTTTGTGTTCTGCGAGGAGAAAACTCAAGCTTGCAAAACAGATAATTTGGCGTTTCTGTCATTATAAGTTTGTGTAAGAATATACAATTTCTTGCATACATGTATTGAACTAAAGTGCAACCCAATAAACCCCAATAAACGCGACGTATTTTTATTTGGCATAAGTTGCGCTGTTAGTGGAATGTATTGCCCAGTAGAGGCTTTTTAGTTGATGACCAGGTTATATAGTACAGGTTGCGTTGCCTTTAAATACGCTTCTATGTCATTTGATGGCTTTGACTCAACTTGCAACAAAGACTTTTTATTGCTATTCAGACACTCGCCTACATATCAAATTCTTTGTGGACATTGCTAGTGACTCTAATACTGAAAATCGGCCTACATACTAGCTAAGAGTTTCACAATTATAGGTTTAGTTTCTTTCTTGCTGAGTCGAATTGAATTGGGATTGTCGCAGGTTATAACCTTGAAAAAAAAAATGCTATGTTAACGAAGAATATTTTTAGGAAAAAATCTGCGAAAATGTGCCAGGATTGGACAATGACCGACTGAATAAAAGTTCAGGGATTGTCTGCGCTCGCCAGATGTACGTAGCAGTGGAAACGAAGCATCTTTGGATGTCTATTATACGAGTATATTAACGAATAGATAGATTCGCCTGGGTGCAAGAAGTGTCAAAGAATAACTTCTTAGGGAAAAGAAATCTAAGGAAATTCTTAAATTTTATTAGACCAACTCATGTAATTTCCTGCAGAAATATTACAAAAGGAACAAACTGTCAGAAACGGTTGCTGAAGGGGTGGTTTTTAATATGAAAAGGGCTTACTCGTAGTGTATTAAATGCTTGTTTTTTAAGTTTATAGTAACTTGGAGTTTGAAGATACACATGACATTTCATTAAGTTGTCATTTATTTGCATTCAATACAACATATTCCCACCATGGCTGGATCTGATGCAGGTCCATTGCTCAAATTATGCGTTCATAGTATGTTTCCACCAATAAATGCATTGTTTGTTTACTGTATGGAAGGTTGCTCATCTTGTTGGAGCCACATCTCTTCCAAATTCATGCCATTCAATCGGGAAATTAAAAAGACATTTATCGTGGCTCGTGGCTCGTGGCTCGTGGCTCGTGGCACATGACCCGTAATCTCATGTGGATTATCTTTCCTCCAAATGCAACAATTTATCTTATTAGAACACCCATTGATCCAATGCCAGTTGATTTTGGATCCATTCAGAAAAATTTCGACGCAAACTATGGTCAATCGGCTTCAATTCTTGCAAGAGCTGGATCTTGTTAGCTTTCAAGCGAAAAATTGTTTATAAAGTGAACGGAAAGAACCAAGCTGTTGTAAATGTTTTCGAATCGATAAATTTGGATCTTCTTCAAGACTCTCCTGAACTGATGTAATAATCGCTTTAGTACGCACTCTTCTTACGCGTCTTGATGCCAATGTATTCTCCAACAAAAATCTTGTGCGAAAACATTGAACTCTACGGCGAAAAGCGGTCTCAGATGGTTGACAATTGGTTCGTCAATAACTACCAAAAGTAAGTACTAGATTAAAAAAAACACTCATTTATTTTGGATCACCTTATTAGTGAAGCTAAAAGTTTGCTGATATCTTTGTATTTGTACATGATCGAAACATTTATTTTAAGTGACTTCAATGTTAGTGGAAACCAGCATTTACTGGGAGACTCTGCTTAGCCACTTTAACAGTGTTTAGTAACCCCGTACAAAAATCATGGCCAGTTAAGGGAAGAACAGACTATTTTCAAAAGGATTCATTAAAAATGCAGAGTGAAGATACAGCGCGCATTTGAGTAACTTAAAGGCTGATTTTGACTTCAATCCTCAACTTTATTATTACATCATAAATGCACGACAGACATAATTTGTGTCTACAGAGACGTGATATGTATGGAGAATTTGTCACAGTTGAGGATAATGTAATGTGTAAGCAAAATATCTTTTCATCGATGTTTTTTTACGCTGGCCTTTTACTCTTAATGCTAGGTCTAATTATTCTGAACTCATAGAGTGTGCTCTAAGTATGCTCCGAACAAAAAAAGGAAAACAAATTCGGAGCTCTTATGTGTCTGAGCTAAAAAAGTAGCACGAACAATATTTAACAACTCAAGCTCTTCTCTGAACGAATAAAACGCCTAAGGACTACAATGCACTCACATTATCAATCTGACAACTGGTTTGACAGATATAAATGTCTGAAGTTAGTACTAGATTAAACAAAACACACCCTTTACTTTCCGAACGAGTGGAAGTTCGCAGAAACGAGTGGAATTTGAAAGAAAATATTTTTTTTTATTCAAAGAAGGACCTGTAGGCCGCTACAGCTGATTTTCAAACGGAGGTGTTCTCCAGAGATCATGATATGGCCCTGATTTTGTTACATTGATTCAAAAGGTTGATCTTTGTGCAGTTAGTGCAATCTTGGGCACCAAAACATTATTTTATTTCGTGGTCATGCATTTACAGTGGATAAGTATGATAACGTCAAAGTCAAATTCGCATTTCCAACGACGCCAGCGCCTCCTCAAAGCCCTCACAGCTTCTATATTAAGACTGTAGAGCAGGGACGGTAGTGTTGCCATCAGAGAAGTAACTTCTCTGAGTTGGAGACTATTATTTGCAGGTATTCTACAAAAGTCATTAATTTATTACAACTCCGCTGAATCAAAGGACGAGTTCTGCCTCGCGATGGCTATTACCAGAAAATAAGAGAAGGGCACAGGTTTATCGGAGAGAAAAATAAGAACATGAAACTCTGTCGATTTGGAGGCAATGGAAATATGCTGTTGCAAAATTGACATTCGAGTCTTAGCAGAAAATAAATTTAACATTCTATAGTAATAAAGGAAGAAGAAGAGCTAATAGTTGAGCTAGTCTCGGTACTGAGAATATGGATGACCATTCCAGAAGTACTCCGGCAGATGACTATGGTAAAAAATGCCTCCGTCAGAAGGCACAACAAAACATTATGGTGACAATGGTAATAATTCCTCTGTCAGAAGGAATGATCAATTTACCTTTGTTTAAAGACAACAGAAAATTTCGTATACCTCACAAACATGAAGTTAAGGCATCCATATGAAGCTTAAGTCTAATGAAGCTTCTGGGACAGACTGTGTGCCAATTTTTTTTAGTAGCAAAAGGTCACCTATTTTGGAACATCTATAAGATGTGGTAGGCCCAAAGCATGAAATCTGAGAATCCATTAGAAGGAAGAACCTCATTACTGTGTCAACTATAGCGGAATAAGTTTCCAAAACATTTTCTATACAATTTTTTCTGCCGAACTATGTGAGAAATTTGGATGATCCATTCCAGTGCCGTTTTAAGCCAAGATCGATCAAATATTCACAATTCGCCAGATCTTTGAGGAAAACCGGGAATTTCAGATCGACACTTACAGTATGATTACGGAGAATTCGCGCTGGTTTATTGATATCGGTAATAAATGAACCGAGGCCTACAATGTCAGGAATGATTTGAAACAAGACCCTACCATATAAAATTGCACATGTATATATATATTATTATTATAAGATAACATGGTATGTACATTAAGACAAAGGTCTCTTATAGGCTGAACTTAATTTCGTTACATTAGATGCTCAGATTAACAAGATATGTAATATTTCAAAATTAAAAACAATTCATAAGATTACTAAAATAAGCAAGGTTAAAATTTCTAAAAATATAATTTATATAAACGATTAGACAAAAAAAAGAAAAACAAGAATAGAAAATAAAGGAAAGTCAAAGAAAATTAAAAGTAAGAAGTAGGAGGAAGGGGAGTTAAATATACATTAATATTCATTGTTGCTGAATAGAACAATGCCTAAATATTGAAGTTTTAAAGCTTGCGGCATTGCTAATACCCTTGATATTCAAGGGCAGAGAGTTCTATAACCTCACGGCGTGAATGAAAAACAATTTTGATGAGTTGAGATATTTAAATTTTGGTAAGTTTATGTTTTGTGTTCTGCGAGGAGAAAACTCAAGCTTGCAAAACAGATAATTTGGCGTTTCTGTCATTATAAGTTTGTGTAAGAATATACAATTTCTTGCATACATGTATTGAACTAAAGTGCAACCCAATAAACCCTTCACATAGACCGATATCCGATCGTATCTGCGTAGTGCATGAATATATCTAACTGCATCATTGAAGGCTACCTGTAACTTATTACGTAACTTAAACGTGTGAAGTTTGCAGCCAACCACAGTCTACGCAAACAACCATAAATGCGACCAATGACGTAGTTTATGTGGACAGATTGCGGTTTATTACGAACCCAAGGCTAGTAGCCGACTCCACTATCGCCAATTTCGATTCCGATATGCATATATTTGGCACCAGACTCAGTTCGAAATTGCTTTTTGATATGGGTAGCACCTGACACTTAGAAGGATTTAGCAGCAGCCCGTGTTTGTCTGCCCAGTCATTAATCGCTGAAAAATCACTGTTTAAACAAAAAACTAATTCGTCAAATCGATTCATTGGCATAGACTTGTACAATTGAACGTCATCCGCGTACATATGCATACGAGTGTGCACACATACCAATGGCAAATCATTGACAAACATGGAAAATAAAACCGGTCCAAGGATGGAACCTTGAGGAACACCTTGTAATAAGGGCAAAACAGAGGAAATCCTTCCACCAGCAACGACCCATTGAAACCGGTTCGACGAGTAGCTTTGCAAAAGTTTAACAGCTCTTTCGCCAAACCCGAAAAAGTGTTTTAGCTTCCATAAAAGAATTTTGTGATTCACTTTGTCAAAAGCTTTCGAAAAATCGAGAAAGCAAAGTAAAGTCACGAGTCCTTTGTCATAGTCTTGCCTTACATCATCAAAAATCTTCAACATTGCCGACTGACAACTGTGCCCTTCTCGAAAGCCTGACTGAGAAGAAGTCAATAGAGAGTTGAAGGATAAGTGGCATTTGATCTGTCGGGATAAGACTCTCTCAAATACTTTTGATAGGCACGGGATTATGCTTGTTGACCTAAAATCGTTAACAGAACTTGCGTTCGATTTTTTGGCAATCGGAATAACCCGTGCATGTTTCTAAGCCTGGGGAAAGGCTGATGTTATAATACACGAATTAATTATGTGGGTTATATGGCTTACAATACTAGGTAAAATTATTTTAAGAAATATTATTCATCAATTGCATTTGACTTAATGGAGGCAATGATTGAAATTACATCAGTCTCAGTTGTTACCTCGAAATCGACTTGCCTTTGCACTGATGTAAAGGTGTCCGGGTGAAAATCAAACATACCACCAGCCATTGCATTGTCAACAAAATGTGCATTTAGCTCATTTGGATTTAACGAATAGTTATCATTCACTCCCTTGCTAACACCAATTTGCCAAAGTTTCCTCCACAGTTCCTTTGGGGGCAAGGACATACTAAGTTTAGAGGAATAGTAATTTCGTTTCGAATCACACACAATGCTAGTGGCTGTATTACGAGCGTTTTTATAAGCGACCCAATTAAACGAAGAACGATTTCGCTTCCATTTGCTGTAAAGCTTACTCCTGATTTTTAGCGCACTTAAAACTTCCGCAGTAAACCAAGGGAAAGTTTTATTGCTAACAAAAACAGTCTTAACATTCACGAAATCTTCATAGAGCTGGGCAACACATAACTGAAAACGATTAATTTGTTCATTTGGATCTGGACTCTGTCTACAAAGAAACCAGGGAGTCGTTGTTTGTGCTGAAACTTGATTTAAAATCTTTAAATTCAAAGGTCGTAGAATTATTGATATGAGAAAAATTAATATCGTACGTGCAAAGCAACATATCATGGTCAGAAACACCACCCAGGCAAATTTGGTCAAATAGAAGAACTGCTGATCGATCTGAAACAAGACCAACATCAAGAAGACTCGGTGGTGCATCTGAACGAAAAAAAGTTGGATAGGACTTGTTTACAACATAAAGTCCACTCGAAGAGGCATGATCCACCAATTGGCGCGACCGAGAATCATTGTTTAATTTCACCCCAGAAAGGTTCATCAGCAAAGTTTGACTAATCCACACAATTACTTACGTAGGCGGATGATATCAATTAATTAGAAAAGGATCTACGAAACAGCATTAGCGTAATTCAAAGTGGATCCATATCTTTACAGAAAATCTTTATAAACATTGTTTATCCAGAAAGGCAACACCACTTTAGCACTTCTTTAAGACCCTAAAAGTATGTTGCACTTTATTTCATACATTTTCGCTGCTTGTAAATATCATTTCTTACTGTACATGGTCCATTTCAAAACATTTAATATTTTTAAAGAATCTGTAAGATGAAGAATATCAGGAAGAACCAATGAATTCGCGAAGCATTCTCCCACATAAAATCAAGTTTTAATTTGTCATTAATTTTCAATTACTCTTAGTCTGACAGCATTAATGACATCTGACTTCATGATCAAAGGATAAATTACTTGGACACGCATAAAGTAATTTACCCGTTCCAAACTGAATCACACAAGCCATACCATACTAGTGGATATCCTTTGCAGCATTCCCTGGTTCTTTCAATTTCTCAATAAAAGCCAAATGCATTTATCGTCATATTTTTTAATTGTGAGATAGATACATAGGTAGTGGAATATATATAAATTATCTATGAAAGTGTGTACATGAATGAATGTAACCACTTCTTCGTTACAGATTTCAGTTGAAAGTTAAACAACAACCAGACCTCCGATAACGAATTACGGGCGTCAATTCCAAATGAAGTATCCGATTACCTCTCAATATCGACGTAAGTGCCTGTATTCTCTACACTCTATTCCATGCGCGCTCTTCGACAAATTCATCTGGCACTTAACAATTTCAAATTCTCATTGCAAAACGCTTAAGATATACGAGTACATAAGTACTCGTAGATACGGTAATTGGTATTGCCGCTTGTGAAACGATAGTAGTACTGTTTCGTTGCTATTACTATTTATCGAAGAAAATTCGAAATGTATAAACCGTAATTTTTAAGTACATCCTCAACTAGAGATTCAAAAACTTATTTGCAAAAAGATAGAAATTAAATGCCAAGTTTGATTAGCTCTTTAAGTGAAAGCTAATGCAGTTCGTCCAGGAGCCGGAAATTAAGTCTCAAATTTCAAGAAAAATCAATATGATATCTACTTCTGTGAAGACACACAAGACCCACTAAGCACAGTGCAGCACAATTCGATTGAAGTATGTTTTGCTCTTATTCGTACTAACCAGTTTCCCTGCATTTGAATGTTTCAACTTGCAGTGACACCTACATAGCTGCAGCTTATCAATGTTGTTAAGGCAATAAATATTTCTGAAAAGCTGTGCCGTGGTACTCCTACGAGTTCCCATAATTTTGTTAAATAATAACGTGGCAGAAGCGCATCACCTTGTTAATGCACTTTTTTGGCTTCAAAGATCTCGATCAGGTTGCTTCGGATTTACTATGCGTTGAGAATCCTCCATCGTCATTCTGCACAATCTGACGAGTGGCAGGCATACCAGAACAACATATAACACTGTATAGCTGGCTTTTATGAGTCCCTTAAAGCATTTGTGGTAAGAATGACGTTCACACAATACAGCAGACAAAGTTTTGTTATGCTGACCGGTACCTCTGTCATTTTACCTTTCAATCGTAATACAAAGACTAACCATACTCTAATAACTCTCAATACTCGTTCAGGTTGTTTAATCTCAGAATGTAAGGGCATTTATAATACTTGTTGATCTGACAATTATTGCTATAAACAACAAACAAGTCGATAGCATTGTTTTTCCATATTTTGGATAGCACAGCATACGCAGACCTTGCTTTTCCCAATTCCCCTACCGCTTTGAGTTCAGTGTAGCGTTCGTCGGTGCCAAAACTTTTTTAGGCAAAATAATGCCTCTGACCCACCTATCAGAATCAGAATATTTTCACCAAATATATTTAATTAAATAAATAATAATAGCTAATAGCTCTGTTATTTCTGGAGTTTGTGAGGATGTTTCACTTTTTCTCTATTAAGTGGCGAAAATACCTTAAGTACTACTCGTATATCATCTTTAGTCTGTGCCCTGGTATGGTACAACAACTCTGTCTTAGACTGGTAAAACTTTTCAGAATTTTCCAATTCTCCTCTCTACGTAGGATTGATGTAACAACGGTACAAATCATTTCAGTTCCTTCGACTGAACCGTTGGGTAACGATAGGTTATTGTGTTGTATTTATTGACTTATTTTAGGTGGCGCTACAGTCCGGGGTGGACTGGACGTCTCCAGCCAGCTTGATCTTTTGCTAGCTGCTTCCAGTTTCGCACGCTAAATTGACTTTACCACTTTTGATAATGTCCATGCCTCTGCGCCAAAGAGCAGGAATGGGATTATTAAGATCCTATATAGGGTAACTTTTTTTGTTCGAGAGAGGGCTTTTCTAGTCAAATGCGTTCTTAGCCCAAAGAAGCAACGATTAGAAAGAGTTATTTTTCGTTTGATCTGAACGTTGTCTGAAATAATTGCGGAGCCTAGGCTTAACTACTTCAAATTTATACTTCATCTTGCCCTCGTTGGCAGCAAAATCCATTTTCGCCGCTTCTATCTCAATACATGCAAAAGCGCCACTAAGATCACGATGTTTTCTTTCGATTTTTCAATATCATTGTCGTATGCGAGTAATTGATTTTTGAAAGATTGTGCCTCTTGTGTTTGCTCGTGAGTTTTTTACTACTTTGTTGAGGAAATCGCTTGGCAGTGCATCGCCTTTCCCAAATCCTATTTTGACATGAAAGATCTCGGTGAGATATTTACCAACCTTGATGGGGCAGTGTGCATCCCTGCAGCGAGTTTGGCAGGAATGCCAAAACTAGACATAGGTCTGTATAATACGTTTCTATAGATGACGTCGAATGTGGCATTGAAATCGATTAATATGTGGTGTGTAGTGATCTGAAGCCCATGGGATCTGCCATAGTGTGAATATATCGGGTATACTTTCATCCGACCATATTTTAGAGGTAAGTTGGTGTATGCTTACCAAGTCGCCTCCCACTTTGAAGAACTCGGCGGTCAGACCGTTCGCTCCAGCAGCTTTGTTGGACTTCAGCTTAGATATTGTTATCTTCACTTTATACAGGTCGGGTGGACGGAATTGTGGCTGCCTGATAGCGGCGTTATACAATCTACAGAAACGATTTTTCCAAATCCTCAGCATCGACTATGACTCCACTACGGTGATCCCTTGTTCGTCTCTTCAGTAAGAGACTTGTGTCCGTCGCATGTTTTTTTTATCTTTTGATAAAACTTCAGAATCTCATACCTGGTGTAGTATCTCTCAATTTCCTCGACCGCGCGCTTCACACACTCTTTCTTTTTCCTCCTGAGAAGCCTGTGTTCGTCTCTTCTCTTCTGCTCATGGAGCTCGTGAACAGCTATAGTCCTCCGTTTTGGCTGTATTGCCACTGCCCTTCGATGCTTGATGCTGGCGGCATAGGACCTCTCAAGAGATTAAGAGAAATTACTCACAATTGGCCGAGTTCGGATATAATGGTTCAAATCAATGCTGGCTCCTCAGAACGTTCAGACATCCATAATATTGGAGGAGTGTCTTGCGTCGATCACAATGTGGACAATCTAGTTGACGGTTGATTGGCCAGCAGTTATCCAAGTCCCTTTGAGGATATCGAGAACCGGGTGCTAGCTAAGACAATGTTTCGTCCCGCTGCAAAGTCGATCAGCCCGAATCCGTTATTGGGGGTAGTCTCATGCTTCCAACAATACTACCAAAGATTCCCTCCCTTCCCAGCTTTGCATTTAAGTCGCTGAGGATAATTTTAATATCATAGCTAGGGCATTGCTCGGTCTTCTTCGGGAGCTCGTAGAATGTATCTTTGGTTTCGTTATCGCTTATAAGGCTAATGTTGGCAAATTTAGCCTGGAAGCGGATTTTCAATTAGGAGCTCGTTCACATGTCGGAAACTTAAGACAAAAAGATGAATTTAGAAGAATATTTTACTTAATTACCAAATGAAAGCTAACACCTAACACACAACGTGTTAGCTGGTCTAGCAGGGAGTATCGACCCTTCGTTTTATAAGGAAATCTAGTCAATTGACCATGCAATTAGCATATGGATTTCAACAACTCTTTTAAGAGCTGTTAACTGGACAAAATAAAGACGAGCGATTGGTAAAAAACCGTAGATTTCATGTCTAGTCAATAATGAAGCAATTAAGCAAAAACAAAACCATAGAACTATCTGTGTTCTCTAAAGATGACGACGATATTTTGATATCAATACGAGCCAGGTCATAGTCCGCCATTAATTGTACAAAGAAGTTGAACTTACGTCTTGAAGAAAGTATCGAGGCATATACCTGCTGAACTGACGTACCAAACCGGCTGCTATCCAAGGTATAGGAAAACAATTTTATGGTACTCCGCATCTACTTACCGACACGTATCAACGGGGTTTTCCGGGCTGTCAGATATTTGTATAAAATTTCTGCCGAGGAAACAAAAATAGGACTTTGTTCAGAAAATCCATTCAGCTGACAGAGTAAGAGGACAGTATCATCATCACATTAGTCGCTTACGATTTCCAATTCAACTACTAATAAGAAAGGCTACTGTAAGATGACAGAGACCATTATAGGTAAAGATAGAAATAGAATAATTGAAATTAGTAGAAAACCGCTGTTAAATTCTCAAAAGACAATTTTTTATGATGGATCCTTAGAAACCAAAAAGTACTTCAATCGATAAGTACCCCGTTTTAGTGGTTAAGACGGCAACACTACTATGAATAGATACGTGTTTTATCTTAACGCAATCATTATCAATCGTTGGATGGATTGGCGCTTACTTGAAGCCATTAAGCCTGCTTAAATATTACAAATATTTTTGTTTTCTTCTTTATTTTTGGAATCTACGTTTTGCCAATTTCGTTTTCATCGTCTCTATGATCTTTTTTTTCTCCCAAACTGAAGTATCCATTCATACTTTCGCATAATAAAAGATACTCAGGCATGCGATGTGTGTTATACGCGTGGATGAAAACCATATTTGGCATTAAATAAAACCTATGTATCTTATGCCCCTAGGTTACAAGAGAGAGAGTGCGAATTTCATGCCAATAAGTCAAATAAAGTTTGTTTCCAAAAAAAAAACGAAGAAAAAACTCAAATTCAAGTGAAATCAAAAGGGAAGTGGGTATCACATCTAACACCTTCAATGGCAATTCTTATATAATCGCTGATTCGGTTATTTTTTTGGAGCGATTTTTGATCATTCATTGAGTAACCTGTCAGCAGGTAAAATAAGAATGGAATGAGATACAATACTTTTATGTAGATTAAACACATTTGGCAGAGTGTTACTGGTATCTCTGTGCCAGTTATTTGGAATGTCCAAATAACAATTAAAGCGATTGTGAAAAAATCTGATTTATTTAAACGGCTTACGAATGAAATACGAGTATACAAAAGTACGAGTATCTACGAAAATGAGTACTCAACCAATTCCAACAAGTGGTTAATTTGTCGTGCTGAGATAATTAACTTTCCGTACTTAAGCCAAGCGATTTTAGGCCAAAAATTTCAATCTTCAATCGATTACAGATATTTGTGTTCGTATTTGAGGTATTTTATTTTGAGCTATAGCGATCGTTACGAATAACAACCAACAAATGCATTATTTGGCGATGGCTTAGTTGCCGTTCATGGTTGGCAGAACTTGCTAATGAGTTAGTTTCTGGCCTTAAGACATTTTGGGGAAGTTGCACGCATGCCCATAGCTTTCTATTGGTTACCTTCTATTGCAAAAGACTTAAATTAAGTTGATTGGATAAATGAATAGGAAAACAAAAATGATTAACTGCTTTGAAATGGTAATTATGAACAACGATTAGCAGAGCACCTTCGCTTTCAGGGAATTTTGAATGGCTTCGTGGCAAAAAAAAAAAAAAAAAACACTAAATAATGAAAAATAGAAAGATCGTCTAGTGATGACCTCTAAAATCTAAGATAGAATTACTTTCGATGAATTAGAACAAAGAAATGGATTATCTGGTAACTAAACCAAAATGCAATCAATTTCCAAGGCAGTTGTAGTTGAAAATCATTCAAATTGGTCGTTTGAACAAAAAAGACCTCCAAGTGGATTTTACTGATAATTATTTGAAATTATGAGAGTAAAGATTGAAACAATGTTTGGGTCAATGGCGTTAGGATTTATTGCTATTCTCTATGGAAAATCGGCTGTAAAAATTTGATTGTTCCTATTACAATGAAATTAAGGAGAAGAATGCTGGGACTGGTCTTGACCTAGTTTTTAATGTTATTTTAATTCTTTAATGATTCTCGTAATTTTGCCATTGATAGTATGATAGTGGCCGTGCATAGCACAATAGTGATTGATCACTCGAAAATCATGGTTTCAAGAGTAAATCGCTACAAAGACTTTTCTAGTAATTAGTTCCATGAATGGCTTGTAGATTTTTTTGTGGTAAATGGTTGAGTATTGTAGAAATATGGGATAGGTGCTGAAAGGTGTCAATCTGGCGATATCCAAAGTTGCAACTGTTTCTACACGCCATGGCAGGGCATGGTAACCATAGGTGTTTATTCGCGTTAAACTAAACAAGCAGACCCGAAAAGCAGCACTATAAACGGGACAGCGGATGAATTCCTCAGATGGTATCAACGGCGAAATAAAATTTCTGAATAACCCAAAAAAGACCTCATGCGGGCTACTTCGAGGTATTTGGAGCTCACCCTGGTAAGGATTTCCGATACTATGTAAGGGTGTTGGAATTGAGATGGTGGCGGATGAGCCCTCAATAGACCGATGGCAGTGCTCACAATTCCGAACGGGTTACAGGCCTCTGTCTAACCGACCCCTCTTCATAGGGATATGTGCCTGGTAATGGAAAAGGGAAAAAGTTGTAAGGCAGACACAAAGCTCGGATACGGACGGATCTACTGTTGACAACCAATGCAAACAAACCTCGGATAAGAGCGTAGAATGTTAGATTTCTTATTAGGCCACGTGCAGGCGAACAATTAGGGGCCCTAGACTGCTGCAACGCAGACAAAAAGAGGATGAAAAATTGCGACATCTACTACGGCTATTGTTATCGACGGCAAAAGCAACAAATGTATTATAACAATCTGAACCAAGACTAGATTGGCAACATTAGCCTTATATGCGCACTCGCCCCAACAGAGGAGAAAGATGACAACACCAAAGACAGCTTCTACGAGCTCTTGAACAAGACCTACGAGATGGGCCCTAGATACGATTATAAAATTGTCCTCGGTGATTTTCGTTCAAAGCTTAACTGAGAAGGCATACTTGGTAGTATTGTCCGGAGGTATAAGCTTCCACCACCACCCACCCACCATAACGGATTGAGGCAAATCGACTTTGCAGCGGAACAAAATATTGTTGTAGCACGCAAACGGTTCCCATATTTCTACATTCACAAGAGGATTAAGAGAACTCCTGATCAAGTCAGCCGTCAACTAGATTGATCACATTGTGATCGACATAAGACATTCCTCCAGTATTATGGATGTCCGAACGTTTCGAGGAGCTAACATCGATTTGATTTGAACGATTACGTTTGCGTTTTGCGTTTGCGGATATCCCGAACATCGTTGAGGAAAGCTTATACTTTACAAAAGTTTGACGTCGAATGGCTACAATCGCAAGAGAACGCCAAATCCTTTTCCGATCGAGTCTCCCTTAATCTTTTAAGAAGATCCAACGACTGAGATGGCTAGGTCACGTAGAGCGGATGGAAATCAACCCTCCAGTTGTACCCTCGAGGTACACCACAGTAGAGGAACACTGGTACTCAGGTAGTTCCCGCAAGTGCGAAACTGGTGGCAGCCAGCGAAAGGTTAAGCTGGCTGAAAACGCTTGTTTACTGAGGCTAGTATCTACAAATATGATTATATACGACCTTAAGATCGTGCGAAAACTTGGACTGTTGGCATTTTTATTTGCCTGGTGGTAACGTTTGCTTTAGTTTCTTGCTGATACCACTAAGTAGATATGGACACACGAAGGTTCTGGCGATCTCTTATGATCGATATGCTCTCTTGTCTTTAGGATGTTTGCGATGTCTGCCACAGTACGACGAACTAAGTTTAGTCCGGATTGAAGTTTATTCCTCGGCATGTTAAGAATCCATCATTTTTGAAGTTAATCTTCCGCCGTAAGGAATATTTTTAACCTGGTTAAATGTGTTCCAAGTCGCCTGATGGATAGTGAGAAAAATTCCAACCAAGTCAGTATTTGTGTGTCTTCGCCTCCAAGCAGCACATCCAGTGCCTTTAAATTTCTGTGCGATCCCTAATCCAGCTACCGCCTTGTAGAGTTTCACATAATAAAATCTTTTATTCGTGACTTTGAAGTTCATTCAAAAATGTTGAATACCTAATTTATGTTCAAGCATAAGGCAATCAATGCTGGCGATCATGTTGTTTTTCAATCTCTGACAGCCTGACCCACGACGGTGCCAAGTGTTGTCCGTATGCTAAATAATAAGCAATTCGAGCAAATACTGTTTGTGTCTACGACTCTCTGTGGATCGGTTCTATTAGAATCTTAAAGGGACTGCCTTCTGATCTTAAATATCCGAAGACGACTGCTGCCTTCAAACTTAAAGTATTCTAATTCATAATTATAGTCCCCATAAGAGATTTCATTCGTCTTTAAAATGAGCCATAAATATTATTATTATTATTATTATTATTTCCTTTATTTCTGGACTGTACATTAAGAATTACATTCTCATTATTTGTACTTATTCATATAAATTTAACATTAAGGTATTTAGGTTACATAGTTTCAATAAACAAAAAACAGAAAATATATTTTTAAGTTAATGTGAGTCGGCAAAAATCACTATAAATCAAAAATGTGGTTGTTACGATTACTCTTTACAAACGAAACAAGCAAATTTTTTAAAATAAAAAGCGAACTAGATTGACGTATGTATATTGGTATGGAATTCCAAAGTCTTATTGCATGAACAAAAAATAAACGTTGACTAGTTAAAAAGATAAAATAAGGAACATTGATATTTTGGGTACGATTTGAATGAGCCAAACTTAGTTTCTCGAAGAGATATGTCGGTTGTTTAGTGGAGTTTAGTATATTTATATGTTGTCTAAGGGTACATCCGGTAAGCTTAAAGGAAAATCTCGAAATGTGGTCATATTTACGGAGACCATATATGTAGCGAATCGCCGAATTAAATGCTAGTTCTAGTTTTCTAAAGGACATTGCATTCATATTACTATAAACTACTGAGCTATAGTTTATAAGGGGCATAAACAGAGCTCTTACAGGATTAAGCTTTGTTAAAGTCGGGACAAAGGCGGATGAGATATAAAGTTGGCGTAGACCACCATATATTGTTTTGGCTTGATTGATATGGCTTTCACAGGAAAGTTTGTAGTTGATATATATTCCTAAGTTCTTTACTTAATTTTCAATAGTCCCATTGAATGTATTTGTGGCAAGCAGCTGGAATGAATCTTGTCATTACAGATAACAATTGCTTTAGATTTAGCGGGGTTTAATGACAGTTTATTGAGAACAGACCAGTTATAAATTCGTTCCAAGTCCTCATTAAGTCTAACTACACAATCATCCATTAAGCCAATCGGTCTAGCCAGATATACCTGAGCATCGTCAGCATATAAATGCACCGATGCATCAAGACAGACCTTAGGCATGTCGTTTATAAACAATGAGAATAAGAGTGGTCCTAAAATAGATCCTTGTGGGACACCTGAATGCACCGCTAGAAAATTTGAACTTCCCTAGCTAGTTTGCACTTGTTGAAATCTGCCATTTAAATAATCTAATATAAGAGATGCAGCGTTATTACCAAAACTGAATTGACTTTTCAGCTTCTCAATCAAGCGTTGATGGTTTCCACAGTCAAAGGCTTTAGAATAGTCCAATAAGCACAGAATAGATACAATATTCTTATCATACGCCCTT
The DNA here is from genome assembly GCA_928272305.1 of Volucella inflata. Classification (NCBI taxonomy): domain Eukaryota; kingdom Metazoa; phylum Arthropoda; class Insecta; order Diptera; family Syrphidae; genus Volucella; species Volucella inflata. The sequence goes on along the minus strand of OV743717.1, from coordinate 75,967,402 downwards.
CTTAAGTCATCTAGAACTTTTATTACAGCCGTGGTACAACTGTGATTTTCTCTAAAGCCTGATTGAAATGGAGATAACATTTTATTTGAGCTTATGTGCTCATTGATTTGGTTTTTTAATAAAATCTCAAAAATTGTTGATAGGCACGGTAAAATACTAATAGGCCTAAAATCTTTCGGCCGGTTCCTCGTATTATTTTTAGGCACTGGCACAACTTTAGCATATTTCCAAGCTGAAGGAAACTCAGATCCCATGATACATGAGTTAATAATGTGCGTAAGAGGATAATATATCCAGGGCATAATTAATTTTATAAACTTAATAGATATACAATCTACTCCTACCGCGTTTGATCTGATGTTGGATAAGGCTTTAGCCACATCACTCTCTAACACACAGTTAAATTCAAAATAATTAAAGTTTTCTCATGATTTGTTACAGTAAGGTCAGTGTTGCTGTTATTAGCTGTAACTGAACTATCCAAGGTTTTAAGAAAAAATCTGTTTAAGTGGATCTAGATCGCATCCCATTGACGTCTTTTCAACAATTCTTAAGGATGGAAGAACCTCCCAAAGAGTAGAACTAGGCTGGGTAGTATTAAGCTTAGAGGAGTAAAATGCTTTTTTTTCTATTTTTTTTTTCTATTTCTTTGAAGTTTGAAGATATTCCATTTATTTCTACTACGATTTTTCCGCCAACGAGAATACGATCTATCCCTATTTAAAATAAGTTTTTTGATGTTTTCAGAGAACCAGGGAACGCTGTTGTTGATGACTTTCTTAACTATAATTGGTACATGTTTCTCGAAAAGTGACTGGACAAGTGATTGAAAAGTATCAACTTTATCATCGACTGAACAAGTTTCCCAACAGAGATGCCAAGGACAATTCAGAATATCGCGAGTCAAATCGAGCTCGTTAATTTTACTAAAATCACGGAAGGTAAATTGCACGGGATATGGCACTACATGAATCTGTATATCTAAGTTAACAAAGATTAGGTCATGATATGATGGAATACCTGGAGAACTTACTTGTTTGTATTCAGTGACTAGCTCTAAGTTTGACGTTAACACTATATCAAGAAGACTTTCTTTACAATGGGGACGAAAATGAGTAGCTCTGGAAACATTGACAATATCTAGACAATATCTAATATAAATTGTCTGTTCTTTTTCGTTATTTTCAATGTTCCACCACCGGGAATGGCATTCTGCATTCAGAGCGTTATTAGATTCTAGCTTCATAATTTAGGCATATGCATATGATGATGTACTCTCTTATGAAAAGAACCTAGTGACTGTCTGCCCTAAAGCCCAGGTAGCCGTAGACGTAGTCGACGATTGATGCTTTAAATGTAAGTTTTCATTGACTGAAAATCTCAAAATTGAGTTCTCGTAACGAGATGTAGGAAGCTGACATCTAATGCTTAAAGCATCATCATCCGTTTCTTCAACAAAGCCTTCGATTTAAATGTCCTAATGGATGTCAAACTTCCTTGGACTTAATATACCACTTCGCTGTGGGTCTTCTGGCAGTGAAAAAGAGTTTTCGGAAAGACATGCGGCTTGCCACCGCGGAAGGTTTTCTGAATAATAAGGCCAGAAAGTCTTATGACTATCGTGAACACCTATCGTGTAGACTCAATTTCACGGGATGCCCATATATCCATGGGAGCAAGGGTACGCATTGCCATCGCTTATTTGCTACTTAACAATATAATACCAATGCGAAAATGTGTTGAGGGCACAAATCCACCCTTGTCGCGTCGAGGCCCACCTAAAACCTCTTACTGATCTTAGGGTCTCAGTACCCAGCACTTATAGCCACTCCACTTCGGGTATTGAGCCCTAGCAGGGCCACCCTCCATGCGGACCGAAGACCGGGGGTTCCTAACTCCCACGGTGCCGTGTTTTAAGTCCTGGTATGGACTACCGGTGGTCTTGCCACTCAACAAGACCTATGACCGGCAGCTTGTTACTGGACAAATCATAGCAACCATCAGATGGGAAAGGTCTGCTAATGTTTATGATAAGTCCATTATTTACTATACCCCCACTTCTTATAAGACAACGTCATTGATGGACGAAGCCTTGATAATTGGGCGGGGGTCCATAATAATGCAAATCACATTTTATACGTTATTTGTCCGACCATAAGATCCTAGATCACAATGGGATCACGGAAAATGAGATCGCCGACCAACTCGCCAAGTCGACAACACGCTTTTGGTAAACGTCTAGGTGTGTAGATGGGATAAAAGTGATAACGACACAGTGAATTTACGAAATATTATTAATTCCAAAAAAGCAGCATAAAGGATGTGTTTTTTTTTAAAGGAGGAGAACTCTTATTTGAAATAAAAACCGAGAAATTCTCTTATCATCCATTAAATGGGCTTTAATTGACACATATTTTATGGGATGAATATAATTTCGGGCACGTGCCCGCCACAGCTGGCTCGTACATGGCGTAATCTGGAAGTTAAATTTTTACGCGCTCTTCACAGCTAATCAGGCTGTATTTTGGCAATAACGCATTGAATGTTAGCGGAAACATACGGCTTTACAATTCCCCAGAGAAAATAATGTAATGGCGTCACATCGCTCGGCAGTCTCTTTCACTTAATTAACTGTATCGAGCATTATTGACTCCGTCCTGCTGAAACCACATGTCTGCAACATTAAGGCCTTTGGTTTGATTTAAGGCATGAAAAAGTTATGAATCATGTCTCTGTACCGCTCACCATTGGCTATAACGTTCTGACCATTGTCTTTTTTAAAGGGACATGGACCAATAATTACATCGGCCCATAAACCACCCCAAACGCTGACTTCTTTCGGATGTAAAGGTGTTTCGACAATGTCTTGATCATCTTGATGATCATCGCTCCAAATGTGGCAATTCTATGTATTGAAATAGCCATTTCTCCTAAAGTATTTTTCAAATGAAGTTGTGGATCAATAGTAATGTTGGCACTCAAATTCAGCAGACTTCCAATTTCTGTATGGACATAAACGATGTTTAGGTACAGGTGCATGCGACAATATACCCCAACCACCACTTAACCAATACTTAAGCATTTAGTGTCAACAAACAATTTTTTTTTTTAAATCCTTGTAACACATTTAAAAACTCTTTAAAGTGGTTTTCCAAAAAAAATCGATAGGAAAGGCACGACAGTTACCAGTAAGTAACAAGACATTCCATCATCAAACACTTTGCGATAATTTATTGAAACCAGCCTGCGAATAAAACATCGCTTGTTGCTGTGCCTACATGCAAGTCTCACAGGGAATTTTGGAAGGCATATTTTCTTATTTTCTTTTTTAATGTCCAATGGGACAACTACGAACTAGTTAATTACCCTACTTTACCTTGATTAACATCCGATGACCCTTAAGTTAGTAACGGTTACCACTTAAGCTGTTTATGGTACTAAGAGTTTGCACACAAAACCACCTCCTAATCCCTATTCCCACATCATTTGAGGTAATTACTCATGGTGATGTTGGGTTTCATAAACGGGTCAACTACACATTCCATATCTGTGCATTCATTATGTATTCGTACCAAGTGTCATTGTGCTACAAAACAGAAAAGCAAACTGAATTTATAATAAAAGTGGTTAAAGCTGATTATCGCAGTGCAAAACTGTAAGTGCAGAAAGAAATAAAACACAACAACACAACACCTTCACTGCATAGGGGATGAGAGAAGAAAAGGAAAAAATAATTTGAAAAACTGTAGCCAATGTGTGACTAATAGAAGTTCACCCCTTTTCTGATTGATGCCGACCTTTTTCTGACATTGTAGCATTGTTTGCACCAGTACGTTGAGTGGCTTTTGGTTTTCGTTGCTTTTATTCAACAGCGGATGCTGTTTTACCACTGAGAATCTTTGCATTTACAAAATTATACGGTAATACTGTTATTAGTCTGGAACAAGGGTCAAGGATATATTGTTCTCGGCCTTCTACATAGTTAAGGACTATTTTCAAGTAATGCTTCTCCATACTCTTAAAATCAACTGCCCAATCACCTGTTATTGACGATTGTTCTAACCTCAGCGAGTCTCTGCTATTTGTTTATAAAGACACTAAAGATGAAGTGATCAAATACCTTTTGTATCAAATACAGTTGTCCACGAAGTCCTGTACTTCAGTCCATGGTATTTGCCGAACTTTAACAAGGAAGAGTATCCCGTCCGAAAAGTAATTTTCCGGAAGGTCTGCAAAATACTCCTCCGTGGCGTCGATGATTTCCTCGCGTGAGCTGAATTTTTTATTAATGAGCCATCTTTTGGTAAGAGATAATAGTCCGAGAATCGGGCGAATATGGTGGATGCGACTGCAATTGGAGCCGTAAGTCATTGATTTTAGCCGTAGTTGCAATGCTCTTATGCGCCGGCGCATTGTCTTGCAAAAACAAATTTTTTTTTTGCTTCATGTGAGACCGTTTTGCAGCGATTTCGGCCTTCAATCGCTCCAATAATGCACAGTAATACTCGCTGTTGATGATTTTTCTTTTTCGAGGTAGTCCACGAAGAGTATGCCATGACAATCCCAGATAACCGACGCCATAACCTTTCCGACTCAACGAGCTTCCCACGGCCGCTTCGGAGCACTCGTGCCGGCTTCAGTCCTTTGCCGGGCACTCATTTTGTCCTCTGGTGTGTAATAGTGGATCCAGGTTTCATCAACACTTACCAATCGACGCCAAAAGTTCGCCCGATTCCGCATCAGCAAGTCCAAACACTCTTTCGAAGTGCTCTCGCGTTCGTGTTTTTGGTCAGGAGTGAGCATGCGCGGCACCCAGCGGCAGGATAACTTTTTCATATGCAGAATATTGCCCAAAATATGGCGTGTGCGCTCAGTACTAATCTTTGTGGTATCTGCAACACCATTTCATGTATTTTTTGACATTGTCCTCTGTAACCGCATCGGAGGGCCTGCCGCTGCGGACTTGATCGGTAGTGGAGTTGCGGCCACCACTCAACGTACTCAACATGACGCCAAACACGTCAACAACAATCAGCTGTCAAAACAAAACTGAAGGCAGGATCGCACTGAAATTTGGCATGTCTGCCTAAGTATGAACGGACTTCACGGCACCATAACCTTTTTTGCAGTAGCAGCGCATTCTGGCGATCAAGGAGGTTACTTTTCACCCCACCTAGTAATGTGGTGTTGTCGGCATCAGAGGTATATGAGGTATTTGTTACACTCGTATATGCTATTTCTCATGACTTTTAACCGAAATTACCTAAGAGCCCATTTCATCTGTGGTCCAACGACATTGCTGTTGACTACTTCAATCCCCCTCAATACTTTGTGTAAAGATCTTTGTTTTGTACATCCATTGTAGCTCTGGTTATTCTTATCAGGCCATTACTCTTTTGAAAGCACCTTCTTTCTTATCTCACGTCCTGTTAACATTTTACATTTCGTATTTTAATTGACAACTACAATGGCAGAGCACACAAATACCACTCACCCTGCATGTCAAGCTTCTGGATTGGTGCTGGGTGAATTGTCGGAGGGCTCAACGAAAGTTAGGATGACCGCTTATTGTGTGGAAAACATTTCCACTGTGCTGTGGAGCTACGATTCCACGTTTTCAGGGACAATGTAGACCTAGATTAACTCTCCAATTCATTCGCTATTTTTCGAAATTGTATTGTATTTCTCCAGCTCCAGAATTAAGCTTCTAGCCGCAATCTAGTTTTAAGTCTATCTTCCAATCGAACAGATTTAGAGACGTATGTTTCTCGACTGCATTGTTCATGAATGTGAAACCTAAACAGCTAAAGTGTGTTATGCGGTTGGAACTAGAGGATTCTGACGCCTTTGGGGGATAATGAGGACTCCTCTTAGCTAATAATCAGAAAAATAACTAGCCCCATCTCCCCTCCAATTATCAAGAATTCGAATACTATTGGCATAGTCTAACAATAAACGGGGGCAGAGAAAATACTGGTCTTATCGTAAACATCTTCAAAACGACGTCACCGAACGTTGCCAAGTTTTGACCAGTAACAAGATGCCTGTCATGTGACTACTGGAAGTCCAGACAAAGACTTAAAACACGGTTCCGTGGTAATAAGGGCCCTCCGGGTTTCGCTCCGTGCCTGTCTTGGTAGAGGTAAGCCCCTTTTGGGAGCGTCACGATGGCTATGGTTTAAACCTTTTTCGCACACAGGGTTTTCCAGTTGAATTCAAACCGATGTAAGGTTGAGTTAAGTAAAATGGCAGATCACTTAGTCACTGGATGCCGTGACCCTAAGATCGACAAGTGGTCTTAGGTCCGCCTCAACTCATGCCAATGGTGGAACCTACGCCCTCTACATAGGTTCCGAATTGCTATTAAAGAATTGACTGAGAGTGTTGTTCAGGCATATTTTGAACCTAGTTATTCCTTCAACTTAGTTCGAATTCTATAATCAGGTGAAAGGTAGAATTGATGTTCCGGATATACAGGTTGACTTCCTCCTGGTGAAAAGCATGATCTCTGTTTCCACAGAATTTACAAAAAACTAGAATGACAACTGTTAAAGAGGCTTTACACCATTATAAGACATATTATCGGAAATACGGAGAATTCGTCTTTATTTCCAAAATCCACTCTTTTCCAATGACAAATTCGTATTTTCTATAGCCTATTTTCCTTATTACTTAGTATTACCATCACTACCAAAGACAGTCTATAAATTAATTGAGAAGTTAAAGCTTATAAAACATCTTGGAGATATAGCACCTGTAACACTAAATCCCCTGGATTTCAAATTATCATGTTATTTGGCCTTCAAAAAAAGGCCATCAAGCACCTGTTGTTTCGTTCGATGCTTTCGAAATACCTGGCACCGATGATGAGTATCCTATTGTTCTACTGCTTGCAACACCCTTAAGATTTTTTGTACTGGCTTGCCTGACAGTAGCATATATGTATAGCAAACTCAAAAAAAACAGATGCGTGCAACCAATAATGGAGAAAATGGTCCGAGTTAATGTCCGCAAGACTGCTATTAACTCGAAAGATCCAGTGGGACTGTGGCGATGGTAATTCTCATCGATATTGAGTTTTTTTGATAACGTAACTTTATGAAGCTCGGTGGGAAACTCTCTATAACTCGGTAAGAGTCTCTTACTTTACTTACTTTAAGTGGCGCTTCAGTCCGGGGTGGACCTGGGCCTAACTCAACAAGCTTCCCAGCTAAATCCATCTTATGCTACCTGCAGTTTCGCAGGCTAAGTTGGCTGAGATTCCCTTCCACTTGAGTGCCCCAACTGAATCTCGGTCTTCCTTCGAAGACTTTTCGGACCGGAGCATTGATGATCATCCGCTCTACATGACCCAGCCATCTTAGAAGGTGGATCTTCACTATTCTGACTAGGTCGATGTCGCTGTACAGTCCATACAGTTCGTCGTTGTATCTCCTCCTCCACTCACCGTCAATGCAGACAGGACCAAAAATCACTCGAAAAATTTTCCTCTCGAAGAAGCCAAGGGCACCCTCATCCATTTTTGATAGTGTCTATACCTCTGCGCCATAGAGCGGTAAGAGTCACAAATTTTGTGAATAAGAGCAATGCTGATAAACGGAAGGCTGATTTTTGGCTGATGACAACTGCGACCAAAATGTAACAACGGGGATGAACAGGAGTTGCACCCAACGCGGCGTTGCTCTGCGAGTGATTAGAACACCTGAGAGCACTATCCTTATGAGCGTACTGCTGCCACAGAGTGCTACTTCAGTCCCATTAATGCTTGAGCATTTACCTATCTTTTTACGACAGACTAATAAATTCTAGTAAAAGAAATATTTAAGGAGTACAATGTTCTAATGTTCTAATAATACTCTTTTCTAAGAAAAAAAATAGAATGATGATTGAGAATGCTCCCGGTACTTTGATAGTCCGAGTCCTACTTTATAGTCCTGTAGCAAACATTGTGTCGAAAGTGTATAAAGATATTCTCAGGCGTATTAGTAGAAAAATCCTTTTAAGAAATATTCAGCCCCGTTTGCGTTGACGGGCTCAAGATAAAACAAAATATCGACCCAGTCAGAAAATTGCGCATAAGTCCTGTGAGATAACTTGGGCATGTATAGCGATTGAACACCAATGTTTCGAACCGTAGAGGACATCGCAGGAGAGGAAAATACCACCTTAGATGGAGTTATAGTGCGAAAGCAATAAGGCTGCTTGGCCCAAACTGTAGTGTCACCTAAGTAGATAAGTAATTAAAGTTGCAACTTAGTTTGGAAAAGTACGAAATGTATTAACAAATCACTCATTACCCTATAGGTCCAATATCCGCATATGTGCACACACTTTAGATAAAAAAAAAATCACTTCAAAGTATGTACTATACACGCAAAACAAAAGCAAATTCAAAGTAACGCCTGCATAAGGAGTTACTTAACTTCACATTGCCATTACAACTTTATCACGTCGTTTACTGTTAAAGTTCCCCAAAATATAATACAACAAAAAGACAATAACAACTTGACGCTCTCCGACTTTGGCTCTGACGTCTGACGCCCGAGACTATTGTAGTCGCACATACGTACGTACCGTACATGTTACCGACTCATTTGACTGTTGAGTGACTCAAGTAATTGCTATCTGCTCAAACACGGTATTATGTCAAATCTGCATGTAATGATGAATTAGTGCTCGCGTTAAGCTGCTACAAAAATTTCTTGGGGAAAGTCGGTCTAGGTAGATACAAATGCATAAGTTTCGAATGAATACGACTTACGTTGGACTATCTGAAAACCTCTGCAATTGGCTTAAATTATCACCAACTTTGACAGCTTAACATCATGTTAACCATTTACGTTACCCCCCATTCAAAATGGGTCACATTACGTGAAATCGCATCAAGTGGCGCGTAAATGAGTAGAAATGATTTAAAAATTACCGAAAACTACACCGCCTTTGATAAATGTGTCGAACAACACGTAGGTGTTGATTATTACAGACGAGTCCACAATGAATCCGATCATTCGAAATATTAAAGAGTTATTTGAAATTCGTAAGTGTTCCGGGATTTGGCGGCTAGCTTAAATTGGGTGAGAAAATCGCGAGTTGGCGGTTAATACTCGTAGTAACGCCAACACAATCATTAGATACACTCCATCCATTGTTGGCTGTCAATGAGTTAATTTAATTCGTTGATAGGTCATTTCATTTGTTGTCGTAGATACGAACAGGTACTGAGTTACATGTCAAATTCTGTTAATTGATTGTATATTATGTTTTCGTTATGTTTAAATTGGCGTGTTGATGGCAAATCGAAATTGGTGCTGAGTGTTATGTCTGTCGTCTAGGAGATGTACATAAAATTGGAGTCCGTTGTGGGTGGAAAGGTTACTTTAGGACATGAGAATTTGTCAATATTTAGGAATTTGAAAATGGGTCAATGGCTACAAAATATGAGGCATTTTGCGGTTTGGATATGCGATACCTTATCAGCAAACAATTATTTAACAAATTTGTCTTTAATGGCGGAGAGGAAGTTCGAACAAATTTACGAGATATGAAGATTAATCGGATCCTTGTAGACGTAATTTTATAGAGCAGAGTGTTGTGTTCCTATTTTTGTAATCGAATCTAATATTTTCAGGAAATAGATTGGTGGACGGTTGACATTTAAAATATGGAAGTAGGTCAATGTTTTAAAAGATATTCTGTTGCTCATTTAGGTCGATGATGCTTGGCAAATACTACGAACAGATTTCATTTAATAGTACCTAGTTCCATTTCCAGGCCGAGGAATACAAATTTGTCTAACTACGGTTTGTGTTGATGTCAAGCGAAACGGACATTCATTAGTTATCTTCTAAACGTCCACTTAACTTGAAAGCATTTGCATCAGCAGAGCAAGTTCGACGACAAATTTTCGAAAAACTAAAATACAAAAAATACAGTTAATTACATAGTGCTAGTGGATCAGATGTATAATAAAGGAGCCAAGCCTGATTGATATACCAACGGTCATTGCTGGCCAATACTCCCTGTTTGTTTGAAAATCATGACCAAATGATGTGTGGTGGAAGAGAATGTTTCATGATTGTTTCGGGGGTGCTTGCAAAAACAACGACAATATTGTTTATTCCTTCGTCATTAGAAATCAACCTGTTTGCAAAGTTTCTCATAGTACACTCTTACTTTTATTTCTGAGTGCTGTTGAGCGCTTTGGTCAAAACAAGAGTGGATTATCCAAAGTAATAGCAATAGGCCCTTGTGAGGCGTATACCGGAAAAGAGGACGAGCGTCAACTAGATTCATATTGTAACTATTGCAGAGCAGAACGAAAATGAATAACAATTAAACGAGATGAGTAGCGAGAGTAACTCCCTTAAACAAAAACTAAGCGAACGCGGAAATTAAAAAATCCAATTTACCTCCGAAAGAGTAAGATGCTCAATGAACTCATAGATAAAATTAAAAGTTAGTCGAGCTTGGAACATTTATTAGCGTAAAAGTAGCGAATATTGGCAGCCGAATTGAACAAATCCCTTGAATTCGGACACAACATTGGAAGGGTCCTGGCCAGAGCAGTCATTTATTCAGCTGAGGTTAATACGAATAATTAGGACTCGTTAGAGTGCAAAATATGGTGCTGATGGATGGACTCTTGATGAGTACAACAGCTATCATATCCACGAAGTGAGTTACTAGATTTTTATTGAAGGATTTCCAAGAAAATACTTGGTTATACAGACTTGGGTTTGAGAGGGTGGGACTCTAATAAAGACCCTGCTCTTGAAGAGAATAATGTTCATATCTATATGCACATGGAAACCAGCAGAGTCATTTAACTGAAAAATGGGATAAAAATGACAAAATAAGAATAACAAATGTGTTACAGCGACTGCTAAAGCCCACAAAATCACCGTTTTTACAATCTGTATGAAGTCAGAAGCGCCGCAACTGATGTGATGAACTGGGACCAAACCTCGAGGCATCAATCAAACATCGCGAAAACTGACTGACGTAGTAGCGACTCCTGACTTCTATGAGCAAAAAACAAAGTTCTACCACAGGAAGAATGTTCAGAAAGTACAATTTATAGTATTTGTTGTAGAATCACAAGCTTTACTTGAATTATGAAATCTACTTCTGCAGTTTGTATTGAGGTGGGCTGAATCAAATTCGACTGTAAAGCAGAACGAACCATTGCTTAATTTTTCTTTACACTATACTTGAAAAAAATTATTTGAAGCTCTCTAGCCGAAACAAGGGCATATATTTAAAATTTGCATACGTTGACGACGTTCACATTCTTGGAAAGCAGCGCGTTTGAAAAAAGTGCATTTTAATGAGACCATCAAACGAAGTATAGGTTCATCCAATTAGTGGGCCAGATTTGACATCCCGTTTTAAATCACATACGCCGATCCGTACTGTCATCAAAGACTATATACGAGTACGTTTAGTTTAAGCGAAAGTGCTTAAAAAGATCTAGATCTATCGATTTTACGTCGAACACAGCATTTGAGCTTGTTTTACGTCAAATTATGGCGTACTTTGCATTTGAATTTGCATCTTATAAAGTTCGTCTCACTCAAAATTTGAAGCCAGCTGACCACGGAATGATTAGGTGCTTGAACATCAGCGTTTGGATGACCAATTATCACATAACTGTCAAAAGACCATTACATACACAAGTCTCACTGCATGGTGTGCAATTTAGCCTGGTGGTGTCATTAAGGAAAGTGTGACTGTGACCCTCAATTCTTATCGCTATAGCCTTGTGCTAGCCCATTTTTTATGGCCTCAAATCGAAGATATGACTACGAAAGACATGCCATTTCAACAAACGACTCGTTTTCACTTATAGTAATTGCAAGAAAAATTTTCTGGATGAGTTATTTTGCGTTTTTTGTGATACGAACTGGCCATCAAGATCTTGTGATTTATCGAGTTATGCACAGAATTCACAAACGTGTGGCGCTTTGAAAACGAATAATCGTCAAGTTATGGCCGAGTTATTGCTCTATATGTCTCGAATCGTCATAGAAAATTGCCTTGTCAGAATCAAGTCCTGCAAGAACTCCTGATGAAGACATTTGAATGATGTTATATTTCATTCACAATGGCAAGATTCAAACAAAAGTGGCACAAATGTCATCACTCTATCGGAATATGCTATAATTTTTGCAAATGGCGACAAGCGTCAATTCTACTTTAATATTTGTGAAGTAAACAGATACAAAATACAAGTAAACAGAATGCGGAATAATTGTTATGGTCTTTTCGCCGAAAAATTCGTGGGTGGTGAATTTCGGCGTAGATTTCCCTGTCGTGTGACCACAAATGAGCAAACACTAAGACGCTTAGCCGCTCGCCTAGAAGAGCATGGGACAACACGAGATGCTACCAGGACTCGTTAACTAGCCGGCCACGGAAAAGTGGTTCTGCTGAAAATATCGCAGCTGTGGTTGAAGATGACACAGAGGCCCCGGAGTATCGACCAGAAGACGTGCCACGCAATTGGGCATCAATCGGCGGTTTTTACAGAGAATTTTGGTGAATTACTGTAAGATGTTCAACTAAAAAGTGCAGACAGTGCATCAGCTGTTAGCTGTTGACCAACAAACGCGTGTAACCATCGCTCATGTCATCCTAAATCTCAACCACGAGAGAGACAACCTTTCATCCAAAATCATCATGAGCGACGAGGCGCATTTCCTGTGGATGAGCGAATAAGCAAAATTATTGCTTCTGGGCCACCGAAAATGCGTGCTTAACATACGAAGAGCCATTAATGGAATCAAATTCTAGACATCAAATAAACATAATCCAAATGCAGAATCAAAGCTTTTCATTCATAAAAAAAATTACAGCCAAAGAACATCAGGTGACAGCTTTTACGACATTTGTTTGTTCTGTGTTATAGGAAAAGACATAACAGCAAATTGTACCATGTGAGAAACAACAGAAAAGTGGGCAGAACGCAGAACTTATAGTATTTATTGGAGATAAATGAGACAGTAGAGCGAATGCATGTATACTAGTAATTTTTATACAGATTTGTCATGGATCCTCTTTAAGCGTTCGTGCAATTTTGAATTTTGTTTTATTTTTGACGAAGAAAGAATGTCCGGGGTGGACCTGAGCCTCAGTCAACAAACGTCTGCAGCAAGCTCGATCTTTTGCTATCTGCCTCCAGTTTCGCACGATAAGTCGAATAATGTCCCCTTCCACTGGCGTGCGCCACCTGAGTCTCGATCTTCCTCTACTGCGCTGTCCCTCGAGCGCGGATTCGAAGACTTTTCAGACCGGATTGTTCATATCCATTTGCTCTACTTGATCCAGCCTTCTTATTCTTTGGATCTTCACCCTTCTGGCTAGGACGATGTCGCTGTACAGTCCATACAGTTCGTCGTTGTATCTCCACATCCACTCACCGTCAATGCAGACGGGACCGAAAATCACTCGAAGAATTTTCCTCTCGAAGCAGCCAAGAGCACCCAGCCTCTGTGCCATAGAGCAGGACTGGGTCTCATACAAGTTAACTTCTGTTGTTAGAGAGAGGGCCTTACTAGTCAACTGAAGCTAGCCCAAAGAAGTAGCGATTGTCAAGTGTTGTACTTTGTTTGATCTCAGCGCTGGTGTCGCTGTCTGAATTTATAGTGGCGCCTAGGTAGACAAAGTTCTTAACTACCTCAAAGTTATACCTGTTTACGATGAAGTTCTGTTGGCGACATCGGTGTTCAGCGTCTTTTTTAAGAGATGACTTAGTGTAGTCATCGCCTGCCGCTTTGAAGAGCTCGACGGTCAGGCTGTCCGCCCCTGTAGCTTTGTTAGACTTCAGCTTAGATGTTGCTATCTTCAATTCATCCAGCTAAGGTGGACGGTAAATTCTGCCTGACAGCGGTATTTATTTCATCACTGTTATACAGTCTACATAAATAATCTTTCCAGATTCTTAGCATCGTCTGCGACTCTACTACGATGTTCCCTTGTTCGATACAGATTTCGGTTCGGAGCTGGTATCCGTGACGTGTTTTATTTACATTTCAGTAAAACTTTCGAATCTCATTCCTGGAGTAGCATCTCTCAGTTTCCCCGACCGCGCGCTTCTCATGCTCTTTCTTTTTCTTCCTGAGAAGGCGGAGTTCGTCTCTTCCTTTTTCTAATTGAGTTCCTTAGCAGCCCTAGTTTTTCTATGAAGCGCCGCTTTGTATGCATCTTGCTTAACTGCCAGCACATTAGTAGCGGTATTTTTTTTTGCTTTTTGGCAGTGTTGTCAATGGTCTCCGATGCTCGATGCTGCCGGAACTGGACCTCTTAAGAGATTAAGAGAGACTCGATCGGAAAAGAATTTGCCGATCTTTTGCAATCGTAGCCGACTGACGTCGAAATTCCTTATAATATCAGCTAGTCTTTGTGTTGTTCGGGATATCCGCAACCGTACCTTGGCTGCAACAAGGTAATGGTCCTAGTCGATATTGGCTCCTCGGAACGTTCGGACATGTATAATACTGGAGGAGTGTCTTGCGTCGATCGCAATATTGTCAATATGATTGAAATTTGACTGATCAGGAGTTCTCCAAGTCCCTTTGTGAATATCGTGATGGGGAAACCGCGTGCTATCCGTTATCGGAGGTGGTGTCGTGCAGGATATAATTTGAATGTCATAGCTAGGGCATTGCTCGTAAGTCTTGTTCAGGAGCTCATAGAAGGTATCTTTGGTGTCATCATCTTTCTCCTTTAGCTACTACATAGTTTTTATGTTGCATCAGCACATGCTCTGCATTCTTAGGTTCACCTTCACAATGCTGACTGTGGTAAAGTAGGTGCTCCACCAACTTGTCCCGAATTCATCTATTCCCAACAGAAACTATGTACCTAACGTAAATATGTACTTTATCATGATAATTCCTTCATGCTTGCCAACAGTTTGAATGCCCAACGCCCCTTTGCTTAGATGTGCCATCATTTATCCCATTTAATCAGTGCGGTTTCTCTGATAGACACTTTTTGGCGGAGCATACTTGAATTGATAGTCTTCGGTGAACAGAATTTATTTTTTCTATGTCCGTCTCTGGACTTAGTTCTGGCACCTGTATTTCTGAGCACGCTTTAGGATTGCCTTGTTGGTCGGCACAGAATTGTATTTAATAGACTGCTCGGATCCTCTAATGTTTAGCACTAGCTTGAATGGTCTCTTAAATTCAGCCTATGAATCGACCGTGACCTAATCTAGCTCAAGAACATCCCGACGTACTTAATGTGGGCTTTGACTTTATTCAGTGTTCTCCAACTTGTAGGATAAGAAACTCAGCTTCCTTAAGTCCTATTCTGAGAACGGGTTCAGTTCCAGGCCTGATGAGAGAATCCATATCTTTATGTTTTTGTTGATATCGTTGCTGAGTTGCATCACTTTCTTTATAGTTCTAGTACTACTCGTTCTACTGCGATTTCACCTGTATATCCTTTTACTCCTTTTGGATTTTGCTGTATTCTGTTGTATACTGTTAGAAAATACTGCAACCCTACCGGGCAGTACTGCTTTTAGTCGCCTTTCCAACTGGTTTTTAGACATTGGTTGGCCCTTTGTTTCATTCAAAAGCCATACTACTGGAGAGATCATTGTCTTCTTCAGTGCACTGGTCAGTCTTTTGGGGATGATTTTAAATACTTCCACGCTGTACTCTCAATCCGTTAGAATGAACATAATATCCTGTCTTTTACATAGTTAAAAAAAAAACACTGTGGCGCTGGCTGCCCGGTATGGGCCGTGGCTTACCTTCTTGACACTCATTTGTGTTGCTCATGTTGTCATTTTTGTCACTTCTGAGCGGGGCCTACGGCTTATCGCCGAGTCCGAACGGCACTCCTTAAAAACTTTTTCATAGGCAATTTTACTTTCTGGAGTTTGCCATTGCCCGCCGAAAGGGTGATGACGGTTCGAAAATTTATTGGTGATGCCGGGGATCGAACCACGAATCCTCTCCGTGATAGTCTAATGAGCTAACCATGGCGCCATCGCCACCACCCCTTTTACATAGTTATATTGTCAAAAAACATATGGGCCGCGCTGAGATCTCAAAACGTACCGGAAACGTATGTTAGAATAATACAAGACATGTACGGAAACGTGAAAACTGCGGTTAAAAGCTCTGCTGGACTAACGAGAGAATTTCCAGTTAATGTCGGAGTGCATCAAGGAAGCGTACTTAGCCCTTTCCTCTTTAACGTAGTATTCGACTATCTTTTAAAAGACTGCATGCGCGAAGCAAATGTAACGCCAATTCTCTTCGCTGACGACGCAGTTATACTTAGCGATAACGTCGAAGATTTACAGAACGCCTTAGATTCATGGAGAAATGCGCTAGAGAGAAACGGGTTTAAAATAAGTCGTTCAAAGACGGAGCATTTGACATGCCCATTTGCGCATCCGTTGCGACCTGTTCCGGATATAATGTTAGACGGAATAGTTCTTCCGAAAAGCACTATCTTTAAGTACTTAGGATCAATCGTTAACATGGAAGCGAAATGTGACGACGACGTAAACCACAGAGTGAGTGTGGGATGGATGAAATGGCGGGAAAATTTGGGAATCTTTTGCGACCGAAAATTTCCACTTAAATTAAAGGGGAAACTCTACACCACGGTTGTTAGACCAGCTCTTATATACGGTTCACAGTGCTGGACAATGTACGAAGCGTTTAAAAACAAAATGACGGCAGCGGAAATGAAAATGCTAAGGATGTCTAGTGGAGTCACTAAACGCGATTGCATTAGATCTACGCGTATAAGAGGAAGTCTACATATAAAGAATTCGGTAACCGAACAGCTTGAGGCGAATAGAATAAGTTGGTATTGCCACGTTCAAAGAAGATCTGCGGAAAATCCGGTTAAAAAGGCACTATCAACTACGGTCACTCCAACTGTAAGAAAACGAGGTCGGAAAAAGAATTCCTGGATTTCTCAGATGGCAAATGCGCAACAACGTCTGGGGTTAACCACTGAAGCGATCCAGGACCGAGCATTATGTAGACGCGTTCTGCGGTCTGCGACATTAGCCAACCCCATAAGCGGAGCAGCAGCGATGCAGTAAAAATGGGAAACTCGTTACGCATAAGTTCGTATAACGAGGAAAGGGTTAATAAAAGGATAAGAAGAAGAAGAAGATTGTCAAAAAAGAGAGATAGACGAATGCACTCCTAACGATAAGTTTCGTTTGTGTAACAATTTCAGATAAAAATCGACATCCTCGAAATTCGTCATATTGAAAATCATGGTCCTTTTAGCCTGGACTATTATAAGCGGATGCACTGCACCTCAATTGCCACACTATCTCGATTGCTCACTGGTTTAACTGCCATGTCAAATATTCACGTCTCCAAAATATGGCACAGTAATCAATATTTTTCTTTGTTTAACCTTTTAAAGGAATCGTGTGGTATCTCATAAAAAATTCTGCACAAAGTGAACGTTCGTTTTTGTACGAGTGCTTGTAACGAAAAAAAAATGCCAATCAAAAGGCAAAGAGAAAATCCACCTACACTCGGCTCAGTCACTGAGTTCAAGGTTTCCAATCCAATCTGGAACCAGTCCAATTCAATATCTGTGACATCAATTATAAAAAAATAAAATACAAAAACGAAAAACGTAAAAATAAAAATAAAATAAAAAAAAATTAAAATTCCTTAATCGTACTAAACATATTCGTATAGTAGTAATGAATAAATGTACGAATGCATATGCCGCAAGGACTGTTCCATTGTCATCCCACACTGTGTTGTTCCATCAGAGATACGAATACAATATCCAAGTCAAAGTGATTTTTTTCGAAAACAAATTGAAACGGCAAAGTCAACTTGGTAAAACTGGCAGAGTATCTTTATCTCGTTATCTGTTACACGTTACACAACGAAACTCTGCTCTTAAATGCAATTTTAATGCAAAATGCACTTGATCCGTTCGATGCATTCGATGCAATTTCTATGCAAATCTACTCGTCAGACATGTTCCATCAATAAAAATAGCTTCATGCACCAGAGCTGTAAGTATAACCCCTGCATCCTCTGAAATCGCCTTCATAATACACATACTAGCACTATACACATGTTCTCGTTGAAAAATTTGCGACACAAATAATCATCGCACATACGATTAAGTGTCTGACCACACAGTTAATCATCGATGAGCAAATTCCTGAGATAAAACGATGCAATTAAAATTCTAAGATACTAACGCCCGGCCCTAAAACCAGTCGCTACTAAACCTGAGTTCAGAAGTTTAAACGTTCAAGTTTGACTTAAATACTCGTACAAATACAGAGAGCGAATTTTAGATGAATTCGATTGAGATACAATCGCCGGCTTACATCTCCTTAATCGAATTCAGACTGATACAAATTTTTATTTATTTACGTATTATTCATGACGATGATTGTGAAGTTGTCACCAACCAACAACCGGCTGGTGACTACATTCTCAACGAAGATGATGATTCAATTTGCATTTAGTATCTTGAGGAGGGGACATTTGCAAAATATAACTCTAGAGGTCTCCGTATTTATATGATAGAAAGCAGATGATGTGGATATGCCTCTGTTGGGTGTATTGGATTATGATCGTTGTTACATAAATGAGATACCAGACGAGCAAAAGTTTGTCGCATAGTGAGTGGCCCACTTAAATATTGGCGATAATTCGAATTGGAAATTTTTCCCTGAAATATTTAAGACGAGTATATCAATTGAGAAATTAATCTATGGTAAGAGCTTTTACCTTACGAAGATGGTACAGCAGGTATTTGCATAGTTAGGCGAATGTAACCTTCAATTCACAATTCGCCTGTTGTAGCCTTCAATGAACAGAGGTCAATGTTATGGGGGAATAATTGTTCAAGAAAGATTGTATCCAACTAATGTTCCTTGATGACGCAACAGTCGGAGATGGACCAAAACTTCAGCTGACATGCCTTTCCAGCTAACGTGATCTAGCTGCCTTGTGAAAAAGAAGTTACCTAAGGCCACCTTCCACTGATGAAGCCTAAAGTTGAAGTCGAAAACTGTTCAGGTTGGTGTGTATGCGTTCAACCCTAAATGGGTTATCTGACCTTTTCTGGTGAGGAAGGCATCCTTTGTTTTTTCTTCGTTCACTGAGAAACCCATATTCGCCAATAAAGTCGCAAATGCTCCATCACCTGGTTGGAGTGAAAGTCGTAGCATATGCTTACAGCTGACTTGTGATTTTTCAAGAACGATCGTCTTGTTTTATTCTTTTCTTTGCATTGAAGGTGTCGATTTTGCCATTACTGACCCTAACGGAGCAGCATGCATATGTATCGATTTGAAACTCCTGATATGACCGCCCGGACTGTTTACGAATGGTCTTAGGCATTGACATAATACGACAGACAGGATTTTACAAGCGATGTTGAGGAGTCTCATTCCCCTGTAAATGACGAAGTTCAGGAGATCTTCATTCTTTAGGATCAGACAAACAATAAGGTTCTTTCATAGGACAGATTGTTGACCCAGATTTGGAGTCGAGTTGATCATCTTCTGCTTTAAACTGCATAACAGTTAAACCATCGGATTCAGCAGTTTTGTTGGGCTGAGGCTTAAAAATATTTATTCTGAATCTGTCTTAGTTGGGTCGACGGAAATGTTGTCTGACTTCGTCCAGGTCGAATGGTTCAGAATCTTTACATGGTATCTGGGAGTATAGATAACCTTTGCATTTGTAATTCATTTAGGAAACCTATATCCAATCGCTTTTTCGTTTATGAGCCAGCCTTTTCTTTCGAAGAATGTATAAGTGTCTGATAATTTTCTAATTATGACACTTGCGTCTATGCAAGTACCTTTACATTGTGTGCAATAAGTCTTCAGTTATAACTCAGAACGACATCGGCAAAGTTACAATTAAGACAGTCTTATACTATCTAAATAGGTATGAACATATCCGTGCTATTTGGCTTTCATGTAATAAAATAAGCAGCCTGTCCAACCAACGGGGTATATAGTACTTTTAAAGGAACGCTTCAGTCAACCACAACGGCTCCTAGCATCTGCAGTCTAAAGTCGGGCAGTGGTTCCGTAATCACTCTCAGAGCACACATCGCAGAAGATTGATATGTACTATATTAGTCGCCAAGACTTGAAGCCAGCCCTTTTTCAGCCTTGCCCTGACCAACTATCTAAGTAAGTGAGCAGTCTCCGACTATCTTCGGTATGAAAGCCAGTGACATGAAACATTGACAACTGTCAGCCAAACCAACTGTTTGGTACATACGCAGCTGTCAGGCCAGTAAAGATTCTCTTATATACCTATATAGTATACCTTGTAAAACTATTGCGAAATATAGTATACTATACGAGTACTCGTAGTGCCAAATGATTTAAACACGTCAAAGGACGTAGCAGAGTATTTAATCGTCTCATTTGACACCGCAAGTGACGCTTCAATAAATAACATCTACGACGGGTTTTATTAACTAAACTATTGGCAGTTGTAGTGTTAAACATTGCTGCGAGATAGTTCTGATCCATTTACCTGCAGGAAGTTTTGAGTATATGTACGTATATCTACGAGTATTCAGAGTTTAAATGAATCAAATAGGCTTAATTAATTTGCCCCTTTTGAGAACTTCTGTTGCTGTCATTGAGTGTTTCAATCGTTTTGCAAAAGTCGATTTGAAATCCTGGTTTGATCTTTAAGAATCACAGTCTTTTTCACAAGAAATCTGAAGAGGATCACTGAAGATCAAGAAAGTCAAACATCTATGTATGATCTGGCATGGAAACATCTGTGAGTGCTTTCCAGCTGGGAATCTTCTACTATTCTTATTGAATAGAGTCAGATCAAGTAATTGCTGCCTTCTTTCGTAGCTTTTGTTGATGACTAAGTCAGGCGATAGTTGAGAAGATGATTGTCATAAACGTTACACTAACTAATGCCCCAAAAAGAGATATGAGCAATAAAACAAATGATAAGTCGCTTTTTCCTGGAATCATACTCGTAGTGTAAGTGTTGAATAAGCTTACCGTGCATATTCCTTTAATGTTTGGTTATGGCTTTTCGTCTCGGCAGTAGAACTGATTTATAAGGAAAATAAGCTGACGCATCGATAAAGTTCTCACATTTTTCATTCGTTTCTTGGCATATGACTGCAGCAGTCCGTACCTCACAGCGAATCTGTTGAAACTGTGATGTGAATGTGGTTCTATAAAAAGATCCCATGCCATATAGTATGCGGAGTTCTGTATCTTGTACTCATGGGATTTTAAGCTTTTTGTCACTAATTTAGTCTCCCTGCTACAGTCAATGTTCTAACTAAGAAGAACCAGTTGAACGGAAAAGATTACTACGCCCTATCACTACCTTCAATCTATCCGTGAAGATGGATAACGTATTCGCCTGCCATTTGGTTTTTGTCGTATGACACTTTGTTTAGACAATGCAGGAGAACGATACTTTAAAATCATTATTGGAAATCCCCTAGTTCGTAGGGGAGTGTACCAGCAGGTATGATTTCCACCTTTTAAGTTTACTCAATCCTAAAGTCCAGTTTTCAGCCGTTTTAAAGTTCTGAGGTTGTTCTAATCCCACTATATGCTCAAATAAATACAATCTCCTGCATATCTTTCACAGACTTATGATGTCTTAGTCTTAGTTTTAGAAAACAACCATAATTTCGTGAGAAAAGACGAGTCTGGTAATAATCACAGAATAATTTTAAGGCTGCGTTCTTACCTTCTTTTGAGTATACAGCTGTAGGTGTTGTAGACGATTTATGCCTTCTCAGCACGTTCTACTTCGAAGCTCGACTTTGATCTACTATCTAGCACAATACCATGATTTGTTTTACTATTGGATATTTGAAGGGCTATTCTATTTATAGCAAGGGAAATTTTCTATATAGGACAATTAATATTTTTTTCCGAGTTAGTTCCCAGCTCATTTGGCACAGATTCTAAGAGCGCAGTTTAGACTTTGACTAGTGGTAGAGAGTACCCTCCTGTTATCGGGTGGTAATAAGCACCACATCATCTGCATACGGACTTATTCTGAATCCTTCGGTTTTCGTAATCGCAAAAGGTTGTCGCACATCTAAATTCACATATGCCCCTGAGCCTACAGCATCAAGAGGAGGAGGCCAGTGACGACATTACCAGTAAGATACCAGATATGACATATTTAGCTGGGTTTCATCCGATTAATAAAATAATAACGGCCCTGCATAAGGGTAATTGCCATCGATATACTAGAGAAAAAAGATAGATTCAGTAAAGCCTGTTATTTTCGCTGTCAATAGCCGTAGCCTCTGATATAACATTGTTTCAATTTGACAAAAACATTTGGTGACAAACTTTAAATGAACTGAAATGCTCCCACGAGCTGGAAAGATACGCTTAACGAGTTTCTCTCACATCTCGATACATATTTTAGGCAAAAATTCATCTATGAAGGGGAGAGACTAAGACTCGATTTGGGTCCTCTGGATTACTTTACGGATTTCAAAATTTAACAGACAGAATAGCTTATCCTTTCCGAGACTCAGTATCAACTACAACCCTATTTTCACGTTCTCACCCCTTGCCGTACATGTTTTTATTTTATAGCTGAGACCAATTGATCTGACGGACGATATTCTTGCCGTTCTAGTTCCCTTCTGACCTTCCTGATATGAATAAGACAAGTTTCATTTTCTATGTACCGTCTCTTTGAAAAAGAAAACAAAATTTGAAAAGAACTCGTATTTCTAAGATTAAAAAAATTGGGGACCAAAAAGAACAATTTTAAGCATCTCAGTTAGTCACCAGCTGTAACTACATATATCCCACGTACAACTTTAGATGAACTAGTGTCTTCCACATAAGAGTATCGACACCTCTACTTATTAAAAAGTTTGATATGTACCATCCATGACTCAGAAGTCACTTCATTATTATGAAAAGGCTAACAATATTTGTTGGTGGATTTGCAATTAAATGTCTTAAGAAAAATCTTAGTTTCCTACAGCCAGTTAAAAGGTCTAAGCCTTTTACAAAAGATACCGTCTTTTCGCATCGATTTCGCCCTAAATTCATATAAGGTTGTTGCCTCTTTGTTTGCACAAAGCACTATTGTAACGAAAAAGATACAGCGAATCTTTAAACTAAAAAAACAAACTAAGACGAAGCACATCAAAGCAAACGCAAAACCAAGCTAAAACAACACGCAAAGCGTCTGACCTCTTTTTCATCGGAGTCGAATAACAAAAATACAAAGATAGAAAAAATCCCACTCACACAAAGCCAACAGCAGATATAGATGGTAAGATCCAGATGCAGATTCCGAATGCAAAAAAAAGAACAAAAATTAAAAAAAAAAAAAAAATTGAAACAACTTCAAGATTGCCGTCACAGCACCAGGGCCCAGGGCCCAGAGACCATAGCCAGAGTATCGAGAGTATCGAATTCAGCTTTTCCAATTCAGTTGAGGTAGGATCGTTTGGTTCGGTTTGGTTTGGTTTGGTTTTCATGTCTCTCTGCAGTCACCTTTTCGATTCATTCACACATTCCTCTTTCTTGAAGCGGCTTAGCGGCGAATGCCACATGAAAACAAAGAAGCCCAACTCAAAATGAAATGGAAAAGAAAAATTGTCCCCAAAGTCTGGCAACAAGAGCCCCATCTAACTAAGTCTTAAGCATGTTGTCAAAGTTGTAAAGTTGAGGTAACAACTAACAATGATGTGGTAACACTAACAGCGTGTGTCGCTAAGTACAACAACAGTGGCAGCACCAGCAACAGCTCCAGCACCAGCACCAGCACCAGCAGCAGCACCATACTCCAGCTGATCGTGACCGATCACTCGATCGGTAGTTGCAATGCAAGTCCACCTTCCACCGTACACCTCTATCACCTAGCCCAATGGTCGTAGGCGATTTTTCAAGCTTCTCCAAACACTTGTGTCCGAGAGTGTAAACACTTTCGGATTCGGATTATGTGGGGGGCCTCTTTGCAGCGAGCATAATCCCACCCTTACAGTGGTGTTTGTGAGTTGTCTTCCCAATTCAGAGTTTCCACAGCTGGATGGGAAATGCAGATCAAAACAAATGTGAAGAAAACTCCAACAAAAAGGAGAGACAAAGCACAACGAAAAATAAAAACATCGAAAAACAACAAAATAACAAAATTTTTGTCGATCAGGAAAGTCTGTGAGCCATTGGTAGGCGAGTAGTTGTGTCGTACCGCAGTTCTTTTTTGTCGGTGGCGTCGGTTGGACATAATTGGTGCGCGCGCTCGCGATCGGTTATAGTTTACTCGTTTTTGATTTTTTTTTCTTCCTTCTATTCGATTCTCACAAGTACTTGGGACGAGTGTTAGGTTAATAATTTTTTTTTTTGTTGGTTTTTCCAATTTTCTTCTATTTTTAGGATCATTATTCATTTCAATTGTTCTATCTTTCTTTTGGACATTTTCCAGGCATCATTTGTGAAAGATCGGTTTGACGAACGAAAATAGCTGATCGATGTAAACTTACGCTAACCGCTTGATCGTAACGTCTAAAACGTCTGCACACTGTGGAAGATAGTATGCAATAACTTGTTGCAAAAAAAAAGAAAAGAGAAAAACAAAAGCAAAAAAACAAAGTGAAAAGGAGAAAAGTAAACAAGAAAAGTGGAGGATAAAGAAGAAACGGTTCCTTTCGATTTCTTTTGGGCCACCACACAAACAAAAAGTGAAATCTTTGAACTTGAACGGGGGTGAGCGACGGCGTTGAGTGCGTGTGAATTATAACGGTATTGCGATTGTTACGATATTACTACATATGCCATTTTATTTTTGTTGTTTTTTTGTTATTTTCGATTAGATTAAAGTTGAAACTGAAATTGAAATTGAAATTCTCTTTTTCTTTATGAATTAATTCGTGAATTTTTAATCCACACGTTACTTAATACATAATTCGTTCATTAAGTCGAAAATCTAATCGGAAATCTGGCTCGTTTGCTCTTCGATGGAAATGAAAATGAAAATGAAAATGGAAATGAGGTTGCAATGAGTGGCTACTAATTCTATCGATAGAGGCTACGAAGCGCACTTGGCCGTTTGAAGATAATCTTTGATAAAGGATATTTTTTTTAGATAATTTACTGCATCTACGGAGTGTGACGAACAAGCACCAGGAAAGATACTCGTAGTTAATTTGAATTATTGCATAAGAGTGGGTTAAATCAAAATTTTGCAAAATTTTCATAAAACATGTGTGTGAGTAGGTGAAATTAAGATTTGACGGCCAAAACAAAATAGTTTATGTGATCGAAAGAGCCTTAAGGTGTACTCAATTTGACAAGTCTTTAGTGTCGATAGTGCAGCGAAATTTAATTTAACCAGGAAAAGAGCCACACATCGGATTATTTGACACGAACAAGTGATTACAAAAGTGGATCATAGGTGAGTACTCGTATATTTTGAATCATTTCCTTTGTTTATCGATTGATCTGCCATAAAATGTTTCCATTCTCATCAGATCTAAACTCATAAAAACCTTTAAAAGTGGTAAGACTACACCTTTGTCACAGGAAAAGAATTGCTGAAATCGAACACAGTCTGACGTTTCGACAAAGTTGTTCCATTAATTCATGGATTACTTATAGATTCAGTGAGCATTTTCACATTGAATATGAGCCCCTAATAATTCTTATTTTCTCTTTATGTTCACTGTTAAAGGGTATGGCTTCCTTCCTATGGCTCGATTTAACAGGGATAGATGTTACGTCGCATAATCACAGCGGCTAAAATGATCACCGACAGGAATCCTTTCTCGCAAAAAGGCAATAGTTTAGCCACTTCGCCGACATTCATGCCCTTACGTTGGAGGCATAAAACTTCATTGATTATAATTCTATAGTCCCAATGTCCAAGAAACACTCCATAAAATAACACTCTGTAGATAGAGGGGCTTCTTGACTATCATTTTTCGATTTCCTTTGCCTCAAATATGGCAATTATTTTT
Source organism: Volucella inflata (assembly GCA_928272305.1). Classification (NCBI taxonomy): domain Eukaryota; kingdom Metazoa; phylum Arthropoda; class Insecta; order Diptera; family Syrphidae; genus Volucella; species Volucella inflata. The sequence goes on along the minus strand of OV743717.1, from coordinate 75,941,428 downwards.
ATTAAAAAAACTTGATAGAATTTTATCTCATCATTCAAAATGATTCTTCATTGAAATGTATTTCCGCGAAGCTACTGACTTCGCCTAATAGACTTGGTGACTCAATTTTTTTTACGCAAAATTCAGAGAAGTATAAAGTCAATTACTAAGATCAAAGTGGAATAGATATATGAATCTACCTGAGTTTTTGGTCACACTTTGATTTAAATGAGCAATATTCAGAATAGTTTTTAAGCGACAAACTTGATTTTGGTTGTCTACATCCAATAGGTGAATTTTTTTTTAAGTGTGATACAACGATTTTGCCTCCTTTGAAATCCTTTCTTGTATCACGGAATTCCTTTAATTTTTAATTTATTTTTGAAAACAATTCTCTTGAATCCAACCGTGCAAGTAGCATAGTATCAAGCTCATTAGCACTGGTACTAGTTTTTGAGTAGATCCAGATTTTAAAGAACACATTTTCGTGATATCAAAAAAAAAACATTTCTTAATGCCTTTTTGAGGTGATTGAAAAACTTTTTATTTAACAATTCCAAGTAAAATGAGGCCTTTCTAAATCGCGTTGTCTTTCAACAGCATTAGTGTTCACTAGCTGAGTATGTCCTTGCAATAGGGGTAAAGGAATTTTAGACCTTCCACAAATTCTAGGTTACAACTTATTCTCTAAACTGTCCCTTTTTGTCCATTTTAGATGAATACAATGTTTTCAAACCATAAATTCATAGTAGTAGGACTAGGACAATAAGAATCTTTAAAAAGTTGTCTTTGTAGCTCGTTATAGTTGCTTTCTCACTCAAATTATACAGCTTGATCTAAAGGGTGATGCTGTTGTGCCGTCCGGCTATACAAAGTCTTTTAACTTTTCAAAGTTTTAGTTTGCCGTTGTAGATTGCTTTTCAAGCCTATCCGTTTTTACTAGTCCATCTTCTACTTCAATAACTGATTCCTCGCAGATTTCTTTCTATTATGCAAATCTTGTCAGCGCTTACAGTTTTTGAAGTAATTTGCCTATCTACAATATATTAGTCTGCGAGTTCCGTACAACGCTTTCAAATATAATTTCGAAGAAAGCACATCACGAGCATATCAAAATTCTTCTTTGATGTTAAGTTATTCTTATCATTACTGATTTTGTAAAGCAACAAGCATTCTGCTCTTTCATCTTACATAACAGACAGATTTTGACAAAAATGCAAAATCTTGACACGTCTCTTTTTCATTCAACCATATTTTACGGGTAAATTGGTGTATGCTTTTCAACAAGTGAATCTAGTCTGCTTTTAATAATTCGACAGATAGTCGTCTGTTCTTGCAGCTTAATTAGTTTTATTGATTATTGTTCTATACTACAAGCTCTAGAACTCATACCTGAGTTTATCTCTAAAACAAATTCATATTCAAAAAGGAACTGATTCTTTTCTCTTAAGCAATCACCATAGTTAGTTAACAAAATTGTGTATTTTCCTTTTTTTTCCATTCCATCCCACCGAACTTCTTAGAACAGAGACATATCCGCTTTGTAGCGCCTTAGATCCTCTTCTTATTTTTTGTGGTTTGACAATTTTTAACATTCCAGTTGTTTGACCGAAAGTTGTTTTTATTTGTTGGTGTCATCAACAGTCTTGCCTAAGCTACAAGTATGTCCAAGTAATATAATGGCTAGATCTGCCTCCGACGTCGTAATAGACTCCAACTTGGGAGCTTCTTTGCCGAATCTTCTCTATAGTTCTTTGTCTGGAACATGCAATAAATTTTACAAAGCTATACTTGTGCAAGTCAGAGTTTTCATATGCACTTCCTTCCATCGAAGTCATGGAAAGAGATCCTCTTCGTCTTCCTATCAAAAACAGACAGAAGTTCCTTTATTTATCCTAAGATCTGAGCAGGTCAGTTTGTCAGATTGATAGATGTTTTAAATAATTATTGTTGAACTATAAAAAATACGAGTAGCTACAACACTGCTCTCCTCTTCTTTACATACATTCAGATAGGTCAACTGCAAATCCGGGAGAAGGAAGCTGGTATAAGCCTTCATGTACAGCTACTGCTTCATTAACTATGTTACCTTACCTACTATTTATATCTTCAAACACGTGTGTCTATGACATACCATATAGCTGCTGACCAGCAAAATTTAATCAATTAATTTTTTCCCTCGCGCCTAGCTTCTAAACTATTTAGTCAGTAATTCTAGAATATGTGAAAAGCTAGCAAAGTTCATCAGGTTAATGTGTTTTAGTTGTTCATTTTATTCCGAGATTTTCTATTGTCCAGTAGAATATTGTCATGTGTTCGTAAGGCACACTCCTAAAGGGCAATGTTAATACAATAATATAAAGAGCTTGCCGCATTTCCGTCCTTACCTTACCTTTATGATTTCGTCTGATATTTTAGTTTTGATAGGGCACTGTGTACACTGTGTAAAGCTTTAGTGACTGTTATGAGATTCTTAGAAATACCTTCCTTCTCCAAAACATGTTCTCGACAAAAATCAAGTCAATATTGACGAATACCATCTCGAAACATCAAAAATAACGATCAGAATCGTATTTTATACAAAATATGTCGATCGTGAGAATCTATTCTTCGACTTACTTGTTCGACATCGAATTATTTCGGCAAAACCAGATAAGATGCGAACCTCTCCAGATTCTGCATTCCAATAGGTTGCTTTTCTTTACGAAATTGTACAAATTGTGGTGTATTTTGGTGCTATCATATTGCTGTAGTACCTAGAAACTGACAAAGGAGGACACACATAAGTTGCAAGCCTTTGTATATCGATATCTGCCAAACAACAAATTATATGCGAGAACGGATTAAAAAAAAAACAAAAAGCCGATGGATTAATCACATCTTATTGTACATAAAGAAGAAATAGACAGTATGTTTATGCGAGAACCTTAGTGTATCATACAGCCATGTTTTCACGAATAGTCCTCTGAAATTTTGTGTAAATTACCTGACTTATGAAAATTCATTATACAAATTTGGAACCAAGGATCTTAATTCCTTCGAACGTGTCATGGCCAAATAAGATATCTTTTATCGACTAATTTTTCCCCCGTGATGGAATTCTTTTATTATTTTATTTTCGGAATGAACCTGAAATTACTAGTGATTCGGAACTTTTTGTTTTAAATTGATCAGATGGGCGAACTTGAGGGCTTATCGTTCTTTTATTTTGAACTGTTCAAATATGTTACACTCATAATAACATTTATAACTGGAGCATTTTTCTTCCATGTGCTTCTGCTAAATTTGCGGACCTTAGAACATTCTCCAGGTCATTCTATATTGGATCACGTTTTTAAGAGCTTGCTTATGTTTTTTTGCATTCGCGTGCTCCAATTATTTTTTTCTCAGCCTGAAACTTGCACCACTATTGATTTGACCAGACCTTCCAACCACCTGCCTTTAACAGAGGATTCTTCAAGTACCTCTAACTAGGTCAAGATTTGTTACATCCACTGAATTTTGTAGCATTGTCGAACACCCTTAAGTTAACCGGCATTTTTCTGTCACAAAATATCACGTAAATTTCGCGTCGTTCACGTCTCATCACACTAACCCAATTGGCTACATTGTCACTGAGTAATGAGAGAGCTTAAGTATTTAAATTTGTTGCACTATGGCACGACGACTCCTTTCGAATAGATGACAGGAGTTGGGGTTGGAAGCCTAGAAAAACTGAAACACAGATATTTTGTCTTAGTACATCTGACTTGTAATCTCCTAACGTCTTCATTCATTTGTAAAGAGGAGCTCAAAAGGCTGTCATATCGTTGCTTATATTAGGGCTATAACTGCTTCAACATAAGTTTTGTATAGTATTGTATTTATACATTGCCATGGTTCGAAAATATTCTAGCATTGGCTTCAAAATATCCGATTATTTCCACTTTGCATTTAACTATTATTATTAACCCCACCCATTTAATGTCTCTCTCTCTCTCTTTCAAACCAGTAAAGAAGGTACCAAATGCAGATCCTTTGAAATGACCTAACTTTTCCTCGCTACTAACTTTCTTATCTGATTGATTTATTTAGTCCAACATTTTTCTAACTACCAAATAACTTAACTAAACAATGGAAGACACTGCCCTTCTTCTTCTTCTTATCCTTTTATTAACCCTCTCCTCGTTATACGAACTTATGCGTAAAGAGTTTCCCATTTTTACTGCATCGCTGCCGGAGTCGGTTATGGGGTTGCTTATGTCGCAGACCGCAGAATACGTCCTCATACTGCTCGGTCCTGGATCGCTTCAGTGGTTAGCCCCGGGCGTTGTTGCGCATTTTCCATCTGAGAAATCCAGGAATTCTTTTTCCGACCTCATTGTCTTACAGTTGGAGAGACCGTAGTTGATAGTGCCTTTTTAATCGGATTTTTCGCAGATCTTCTTTGAACGTGGCAATACCAGCTTATTCTATTCGCCTCAAGCTGTTCGGTTACCTAATTCTTTATATGAAGACTTCCTCTTATACGCGTTGTCCTAATGCAATCGCGTTTAGTGACTCCACTAGACATCCTAAAGATATTCATTTCCGCTGCCGTCATTTTGTATTTAAAGGCTTCGTACATTGCCCAGCACTGAGAACCGTGGTGTAGAGTTTCTCCTTCAATTTAAGTGGAAATGTTCGGTCGCAAAACATTCCCGAATTTTCCAGCCATTTCATCCACCCCACACTCTCTCTATGGTTTACGTCGTCGTCACATTTCGCTGCCATGTTAACGATTAATCCTAAGTACTTAAAGTTAGTGCTTTTCGGATAAACTATTCTGTCTAACATTATATCCGGAACAGGTTGCAACGGATGCGCAAATGGGTACGTCAAATGCTTCATCTTTAAACGACTTATTTTAACCCGTTTCTCTCTAGCGCCCTATTGTAATTTATTTAATAATTCATCGCCTAATTATTTATACCAGGATTTTCTTACTTTTTTAATTTAGCTTGAACCGGTTAAATCAACATAACGTAAGTGAACCACAAACAATCCAACGTACATACGAGTATGAACCTGACCTATTTGCACGTACCTAGACTCCCACATCAATCTAGATTCGAAATTTGAATCTTACTTTACCTTCTATTCTGGTTAACCAATTTTGATGTTGTATTGTGGTTAACTTACCTTGTTTCATTCACTTGAAAAATCTCGTTTAATACGAGTATACACATAGAGAGGGAGATTGAACTTCTCAAATTTCAAAGCCAAACATGTGTTATGATGTAGGAAACAAATTTGTACCAAGGTTCAATTTTGGTATTAAATATTGGTCGAGATTTAAAGAGCTTAGTGCAGCATTCTTCTGTATTTTCGAAAGTAAGTTACAGTATATGTAGGGCTATGACTCATAAAATTTATTGAACATTTAACAACATAAATGTCCTCCTTTCTTCAATCGTCTAATCAAAAGGAGCTATTTGGCTTATTAAATTGTATACTACGATAACCTAATGCTGTGATCATAGTCCTCCACTGCAGCCCCATTCTTAAACTTCAGCCTCGATTCATTGCGTTCGATCGCGTTTAGTAGCTTTTGTTCACATCTTAAAATGATTATGATGAACAATTTCGATTGTCTCGGTCAACTTATTTAGTTTTAGATGTTCAACGGTTTAAAGATAATTTTTGACAAACTCTTGATTTGATTCACCACAAACAGCTGTCGCTGTATCTTAAAAATGATTTCAAATCTTTACACAATATTTTAGTAGTTTATCTTTTCTGTTTTATTATAAATAATATTAAATCTCGTTTTAGTTGAGATTTAGTAAATTAAAAAAAACTAACTAACAACGTGATGAACCTTATTGTCGCATCATCAAGTTTAATTAAAGCGCAGTACGCCTTTAGCCCAAATTTCTGGCTAAAAAAAGCGCCTCTCCTACGAGCAGAAATTTAAAATTTCCCCTCAAAAAGACCCAACCTATTTGACCTTAGTACTCAACGGATGAGATGGTTTTTGGTGAGCTTTGAGAACCAAAAGACCAATTCGCTATTTCTTTACTAAAATACCATTGCTCGTCAATCAACTTTAAACGAGAGATTAAGGCGTACAGAGTTACTAGCAGTGCCACAAGAAACTGTTCTATGTCCAGTTCTAAAATATTACTTGTCATCAAATTCTTGCCCAACATTTCCTTTGCGGGTGATATCACTATAGTGTTTCCAAAATGTTAGAAGTTAAGCTTCATATGAAGACACCATTAGAACACTAAAAAGTAATTTATTGAGAAATTAACCTTTTTTAGATCTGATTTTCTTGAAAACTTTTTTATTGCTTTGCTAGACATATTGAACCAAGGTGGGCACATGTGTTGTTTTGATGGCATTTAGCTTTAGAATGAAATCACGAGCTGATCATGAAGCGATCGATACATTTTTCTGTTTTAAGTTAAAAAATAAGTGATTCTTCTAGAGGTATTTACAATAAAAAAAATTCAAATTTGTCAGATAATTTATATTACCATACTAAATAACCATTCTTTATATTTAATTTTAGAAGAATATTTTTTTCAAATATTGGCTATAACTGCAGCTAACATGGTTCATTCTGAAGTTCAAATTTTCGGAGACGCATTCCAACACTACTTGAAGGTGGCACAGCGAATTCTGTCCGATTATTTGGACCATGAGTTGTCCCAAGCACACGGAACATTATCAAAATAAATATTCACATCATGGAATGTCAATCAATATTCAACAAAAATACCATATCATTGTGATAAATGAGTGATCTCTTATCAAATACCCACTGAAAAAAGTACTTCAAAAAGATTTAAAAAAATCACCCTCTATTTAGCTTTATCAGAAAATGCCAAAGAAGAACACAAGTTCAATATAAAGTATTTTAAGTCCATTATAGGAGTTCCTTAAAGATATTTGGGTGATTTCCGAAGATGAAATTGATTTGCCACCAAATTTCACTTTTTGGATTTGACAGTGCCTATACGATTTTATAAGAGATAAATACATGTACGACAAAGTTGTTGAAAGCAGAAAGTAGTATGTAGTACGATTAGAGTTTCAAGAGCAATGTTTTGGATTTACTTTTGCAGTAGATCATTGAGCTGAGTATGATTCTTTGTGCGTAGTTGGATAATGATCAGTAGCTGTATAGTTTTAAAGAAGGAATGGTATTAGACTTATAACTTTTTCCAAATTTTGTAACCTTTTTGCCAAATCAAAACATTAGAAGAAGACAGCGATTTATTGAAGGGCAAATCGTTATCCTCGTCTACCAAATCAGGACTATGGACTAATCGAGAAGCCCGGCTGGTGGAATGAATTAAAGATACGAATATAAAATTCCCCTTAGACCAATTCCTTGCCTGATGGATGTCTTTTGTACCTAAATCATTCAATTTATGCAATCGGAGATAACAGTCATGTCTACATCTCGTAGACGACTTTAGGTTATGAATGTGTTCCAACTTAACTTACAAATAAAATATATTCGAGAAAAATCCCGGTTAAACGACTTAAAATTAACAAATAAGTAAATAAATAAACAAATCACAATATAATGTAATTTAATGACAAGACATGTACGGAAACGTGAAAACTGCGGTTAAAAGCCCTGCTGGACTAACGAGAGAATTTCCAGTTAATGTCGGAGTGCATCAAGCAGGAAGCGTACTTAGCCCTTTCCTCTTTAACGTAGTATTCGACTATCTTTTAAAAGACTGCATGCGCGAAGCAAATGTAACGCCAATTCTCTTCGCTGACGACGCAGTTATACTTAGCGATAACGTCGAAGATTTACAGAACGCCTTAGATTCATGGAGAAATGCGCTAGAGAGAAACGGGTTTAAAATAAGTCCTTCAAAGACGGAGCATTTGACGTGCCCATTTGCACATCCGTTGCGACCTGTTCCGGATATAATGTTAGACGGAATAGTTCTTCCGAAAAGCACTATTATTAAGTACTTAGGATCAATCGTTAACATGGAAGCGAAATGTGACGACGACGTAAACCACAGAGTGAGTGTGGGATGGATGAAATGGCGGGAAAATTCGGGAATCTTTTGCGACCGAAAATTTCCACTTAAATTAAAGGGGAAACTCTACACCACGGTTGTTAGACCAGCTCTTATATACGGTTCACAGTGCTGGACAATGTACGAAGCGTTTAAAAACAAAATGACAGCAGCGGAAATGAAAATGTTAAGGATGTCTAGTGGAGTCACTAAACGCGATTGCATTAGATCTACGCGTATAAGAGGAAGTCTACATATAAAGAAATCGGTAACCGAACAGCTTGAGGCGAATAGAATAAGTTGGTATTGCCACGTTCAAAGAAGATCTGCGGAAAATCCGGTTAAAAAGACACTATCAACTACGGTCACTCCAACTGTAAGAAAACGAGGTCGGAGAAAGAATTCCTGGATTTCTCAGATGGCAAATGCGCAACAACGTCTGGGGTTAACCACTGAAGCGTTCCAGGACCGAGCATTATGTAGACGCGTTCTGCGGTCTGCGACATTAGCCAACCCCATAAGCGGAGCAGCAGCGATGCATTAAAAATGGGAAACTCGTTACGCATAAGTTCGTATAACGAGGAAAGGGTTAATAAAAGGATAAGAAAAAGAAGAAGAAGAAGAATGACCCAGTGACCGATATATGTGCTCGAAAGACACATGGCGAAACGAAATTGTAACTGACTCAATTTTTGACACGTCATGACTGTTCAGGCGAATAAACTCATCCTTCACTGTCCGAGTGTAAGTGGTATTAATCGAATAAAAAACTGGAATAACCAAAGTTCAACAAACTATATGCCTTAATCAAAATTGTTATTTTTTGTTTAACATATTACATTTTATTTCGGGGGTCCTTCTTGGCTGACTTTTTAGCTGGGGAAAAATTTCATTCGTTAAAATATTCAGATCTTAAAATAACTAACGGAATATAGGTCATAAATTATTTAGCGCCCTATTTCTTAAGATATTAAAATCATTCACTTTCATCTATAATCTGAGGATGTACACCAAATCCAGACAGTCATTTAGAATGACCTCTAATGATGAGAAAACTACTCATATGTTAGAAATTGTTTAACTTTCGGCAGGACAATTATCGGCGGGTCTTACTTGGTCTGAAATAGACCAAAACTGCCTGTAGCCCAGTTGATTTTGTTTTCCATTGCCCTGCTTGTGTTGATAGAGATGAGATAACTCCAGGTAACTTCTTGTGGCCTTAGAAAATTAAGACTCAAGTTGAAGATAGTTCGTTATTTTACGGACATGAAGTCTCAAGACTTTGAAGTACTTTTCTTAGTTTTTACAAGGCAGCCTTCAGGAATTTGATTGAGCTTTCCTAAATACAATTTAAACTTTGTAGAGGTTTCTTATGAAACTCTCAGTCAGAGGATTCTTTATTATATTCTGAATCATTAGTCCATCAGGTGATTGCACTGAAGACATTTCAATTTAATTTCATATTATACAGAAGCATTAGACGGTTATTCAGCCTATACATTAAAAGAGGTGGAGTCTTGTGAAAAGATGATAGTTTTTTACAAACTTTTGTTAGCTGATAAACAAATGATGAATTCGAGGCAGCCTTGATATCAACCAGTACCTTAATAAGGTAGACTGTATCAGGGCTTTCCTTCAATACCGCAAAGCTGTAGATTCTACCTGACGAGGGCCTTTTTAAAAGGTCTTATATCTCCTGAGAAATTGTTTTTTGTCTTATTTGTTTATAAATCCATATTAGACCCAAGAGTGCTAAAGAAGAATTGGAGCCTTAACAGAAATGTCCGATGAATGGAATCTCAGCATTGTTTGTCTGATCCTCAAGAAAGCCGACCCACTAAACTGCGCCAACCACAGAGGCATCGTCCACAAGATCTTATATGCTGCAATGTGTGAACGCCTAAAGCCGTTCGTCAGCACACATATCAGTGTTGCTTTAGGCCGAGAAATTCCACTATCAACTAAATATTCACACTACAGCTAATAGAGAAAAAACCTATGAGCTTCACATCAACACACACCACCTATTCATTGATTTCATGGTGCCGTATGATGGCATCTGTATTGGCATCCCTGTCAATCTCGTACGTATATGTATGATGACAATGGAGAACGAACTTTCTTCGCCAAAGTCGGCAAAGATCTCACCAAGACCTTCAATGTCAAAAAAGGCGATGCACTGTCATCTCATGAAAGACAATTGCAAAACTCATGCGCCAACATAAAAGGCACAATCTTTCAAAAGTCCGTCCAATTACTCGCATACGCCGATTATATTTACATAATAGGAAGAAAGCAGCTTGATGTCAGTGGTACCTTCGCGAGAATTGAGACAAAAGCGGTGAAAATGGGTTTAACGAAGAAAGAAGATTATTCACCCAACACTGACGTCTTAGACAAAACGTCACTCTCGACAGATATAATTTCGGGGTTATTAGAGACTAGGCTGACAAAGAAGTGGTTAGTTTGTTAGTTTGCTAATTTAACATTGCTTTCATGCAGGTTACGTGGAGGAAATGATGAAACTTTTGCAAGCCCACTAAAAAAAAGCCAAATTAAGTAAAATTGATGGGTAACTATGTACAAAAAACCTCTGCCTCATAACTGACGAAGAAGTGCTTTAAAAAGCATTTTATAATACAAAAAAAAGGAATACTACAAATTGTTGACCTCTTTCGCTACAACTAAATCCAAATCGATATGCTAATTACCTCCTTTATGTTAATCACCTCTATCGAACACATAAGCCCATTCAAAATATAAAAAAGAATTTAAACTGTTAATTTAAACAATCTGCCTTCATAGGAAATACCCCATGGTGTGACGAATATGGCTTTAACAATTTTTTTTAATTTTATTTTCCCATTAAAAATCGTTCGCTATATTAAGAGAAAGAAAAAAATTCAATCAAAATCTAAACATGGGATTAACATATAAAAGGGATATACCTATAGTGATGAGCAGCTTTAAATCATGTAAATTACTCCAGCTGACCTTGTCATGTTTTGGTAATTTTAATAAATTCTCACGATTTACTCCTGACTATGAATGGGTCTGTACAACATAAATCGTTTGTTGAACTCACCAAAAGGTCATTTCAGGCTGAAATGTAGTGTTTAAACCTTGAATGACTACTTCTTTTCTACAGAATTTAATCGCAGCTTCAAGAAGGTTTCTCTAAAACTTTGTTAATTCATCCGGTTTCCAAGAATGTCCAGTACGAGTATCTTAAGATAAATCTATCATGCATGTTATAGTGTTGGTCATAAAATGCTGTTTGTTATCGCAACGAAAGGGTTAATTTAATACTACTGGCTGCTTTATGCATATTTTGCAATGCAACGGTCATAAGAACTTTTATGACATTTTTGCCGAATGAGTAATCTCATGGTGTTAACATATTCGAAGAGCAAGGACAAGGCAATATTCTTTCGTTGTAGATTTGCACTTATCTGATCTGTCAGTTCCAAAAATATGATAGTTCAAAGTGAGTACAAAGTATCTAATTTTTTTAAAATGTTAAACAATTATCAAAATTGTATAATACTGTGGACGTCAATTGCCTGCCATTTTATGTTTCTCATTAAATTGTAAATGTCTCTAGTCCTTTATAAGACAGCTTATATCATTAGATAATTTCATATTGACTTGTTTAAAAAATACAAGTTAATGTCAACTCTTCAGTATTATTATTCGTGTCAAATCAGGATTTAAGAAAAAAAAAAAAAAAAAAAAAAAAAAAAACTATTAAAAATGAAATGATATTCATTTGAATTTTAGAAAACAAATTAAGCGCGGTAGGTACTTAAAGTTATTCGAATTTTCTCATAATTCACGGAACCGTCAGGTGATGAGTTAACTTATCCCGCCTGGAATGGGAAGAAATAAAAACAAGAAGATGTTAAAAGCATAAACTTTAAAGGTAGAAAACTGGTTTCAATTCGGACTTGAAGTCCATTTAAAAATTCCTGTTGACATAAAACCCATTCTACAGATATGTATGAAAGAATTTGCCGCCCACGTCAGCAAAGAGACTTCAAATTAATCTAATTTTAATATAGTTTTCAAGATCCGGCTATTAATGATAAAATGTATCCAAATGTTTGTTGTTTATGTTTTACTATATTCATATCTGATGGAAAGGTTTAAGATGGTAGATTATCTCGAACTTTTTTGAAGAGATTTGAATGACTAGTTTAAGTTGGTTCAGAAGAACTATTTACTTATCTAAGAATTCAGCCTTAAGGTCAATAAAAAAAATTCTTTAAATAAGATCGTTGACAAATCCATATATGTGAGTTAATTTGTAAGCTTAAAAAGGGGCTCCTATTTTAGAAGATACGCTTTAGATTTTTTCTAAAGAGAAAAGTAGAGAGAACCAAATTATACGAGTCGACTACAATGACATGGAAATACCTTTATAGTGGACTGGCATGTTTTTTATTAGAGAAAGGTCACAAGTTCGTTACTTGTATCTTTATGATCAGCGAAAGTCCACCAGGTCGGTACATATGAAATGTTCCCATAGATAGCCCAGATGCCAACTAGTATTGTAGTTACCATCAAACTGCATCATTGGCGCCATTTCCTTTTTTAATCGGACAAAAAAATTCAACTCACAATAATACAACAGAATAGTTTCCAATAGCGTGGAACATGTAATATATCGTGCCTGGTAACTACAATACGATTTGCGGATATCATAGATTTTCTATAACAATTTGAAGAAAACTACTGCAGAATCTTCGAATGCTTTTCCAAGCTTACGGTGGGATTAGTATTGGTAAATCACTATGTTTTGAGTTGCTTAAAAATTTAAAAGTGGCGATTTTGAGAAACGACTACTGAGACAAGACTACTGGAACAATTTGAAGACAGGGAATTGCAAGCGGATTTAAATGAGGATTACGCTGAAATGCAGCAACATTTTGCAAGATCCACTAGATGGGAATCCATTCCACATGAACTGACTGATAGACCTCAGGAAATATATATATTGTGAGCAGTTAAAACCTAGTGAAACTGTTCTTACTGAACCCTACCTACATACGAGTACAATAAATGATCGATTTAAATGAAGTTTTTCGTGAAAAACGGCCTGCATATCAAAACAGCCAAGTGAAAGTTCATTTTTTGGGTCATGATAACATTATACACAACAAATCTGGTCAAAGAAATGATTAAGGCGTTTAGTTAGAAGAAACCTTCGCATACGGCCATTGTGATTCTCTTCTTTTCGGCAGCTGACACTCTTTTTGCCATTAATTTACAAATTCACAAGTGACAATTCGCTGTGTATTTCCAATGTTATCGGTATCATCACGAAATACTTGCAGTTGTATGGACTCTTGGTAAATTATGCATCAAGTGAAGCCTTATGAATTTCATTTATCTTTCTGAAGTATGTTGTAGAACACACACAACATGAAAAATATTGCTGAAAATGCTTCTGACCTCCGTGAGGTAATGAGAGTTTTCTATCACCATTCAGCAGAACCAAACGAATTTGGTAGGGATATCAAAACTTGCCAAAGCTTTGTATAACTCGTCTCAACGATGATATCAAATGAGACCTTAAAATCAATTCAGACCTGAATTTTAAGGAACTGCCGAAGTCTGATTGTTCAATCAATCGTAGCATCTGATTGACCCACTTAAATTGTTGACAAATAGTTTGGACATCTACGAAGTATGACAGATCTTAAACGAGAAACGGGGTTCCTTCTTTATGGATTGGGCAAACGATGTTGAGTTTCCATCATACAGGCATACTTTTCTGCGAGCAAACAATGCAACTGAGTTGGGATAAGCCCTCTACCAAGCCATCTTAATAATTCATGTTAGTTCCGCACTTCAGTCAAGAAATTGTTGTCTCTATTTCATTCTCGTCCCGTGGTGAAAAATCTTAGCTATTTCCCGTTTATGAATAAGAAAAATTCAAGATCGATCGGTCCTCATGGTTTTGATTCTTACACGAACCGTGCCTGCACATCTTTACAGGGCAACTTGTTTGCTACATATTCTTGCATGTTACCTTCATCAAACTAGAGGTTGTGGGGAGTTTTTCAGGTACGTTAGTTGTAACATTCCTGATGACTTTATGGCATCGATGCCACTGATCTTCACTACTTAAGGCAGGTGAAAGGAATATTCAATCAGCAAATGGTTGTTTATCTAAAATTAGTCTGCATCCAATAGCTAAGCGCCGTTCCTAGGCGTTCAGGTGAACATAAGCGATTTTAACGACAGGCTTAGGGGATAATTTTGACATGGAACTAATAGAAATATTATAAGTGTTTGCCCCATTTTTTTCCAAATCACAAGGTAAATCTTGAATCAGTCTAAGACACAATCCTTCAGAAGCAACAGAAACTTTTTGCTTTAAACACTTTCACTTGCACGGAATTGCACCAGGGTTTCTGCAGAAATGGGGTAAAAGTAAAGATATCGAAGTGACCAGTTTCAGCGAAGTTTTTCAGTTATAAAAGATAGGAAAATAGAACCGGCACTTTAGTTGGTTCTTAATCTTATAAGAAGCTCTTACTAACTTGAAATCTGTTGACAGCATAAAAAAGAAAATAATTTTCTTCTGGTCAAATTGTTTTGTACAGTTTGCTATTACTTATAAATTATAATGTCATGATAGTTGTCAAACTTATAAACTAGCAGTAGCAAATAAAAACAAACACTAGGATAAGGAATCCGGTCCCCAACTTATCAGTAACCTTTACCCTCCGATTTGTCGTATTAAAATAATTATTAGAACGTGTTATTTTTTCTTAAGTTCCGAGTCAAGTTAATCTCAAAAGCTGTCTTATTGGCTTATTCCAGTATGGCAGCATGTCCTAAACTCTAAACCGAAATATAAAAAGACAAAAGTAAGTATTGTTTAGTACAGGTACTTGAAATTCTATTTATTTTTATTTAATTTAAAAGTTGTATCTAAACTACTCGTACTTACAACTATTCAGGTATCCAAGTAGTAGCACAATACCCGCTCAACTAGTTTGTTATTTCAGTTAAACAAACACTTTTTTTCAATGTTTGAAAAATAAATCAAAAATTTCCCCCTCCCGTTCATTATCTCAATTGTTTACAAATACTCAATGTATCGATTGCATTTAAATTTAGATTTTCATGGATATTCTATAAAGAAACACATCATTGACCATGAAAACATCAAGAATTTGCTTCATATGTCTATCCACAATCTAAATGATTTCATAGAGGCGCTATACTCGTACATTTACAATGAGAGATAAAAATATCTGAAATCAAATTCAGACAAACATGCAGACATCTAGACATACGATTATGTTGGCAAATAAGTTTAAACATAAATTCTTAAGAATAAAGAAAAAACAAATGTTATCGATAATCTGGTTAGACCGCCCTTTCACTTTTTTTCAAAAAAAAAAAAACCAACAGAACATGCCTACAAAACGGGCGTTGAATCGATCGGAGATACTTAGCAACAAGTTCTCGATTAATCAGACGAGCATAATTTTTTTTTATTTAAATTCAAGATGAAACTGTAGTCTGTTTGCACGTCTTCGGCAAAATAAGTGAATCATTTGACAAAGGTTCTTTAGTCAATTGAAATTCATGGAATACAAGTATTACGAGGAAATGTAAATGCCATGAGACTTACTAATATTTAATTCATACTAAATTGGTTGATTAATAAAAATTCTTATTCAAATTTCTCAATGGTAGACCTTATGTGTCTACTGGGTCAAGGATTGTTAATTTTAATCAATTGCTCACAAACAAATTTGTGATAGATACGTGTTTAAGGAGGACACTGGTTTCTCTTTTAATAAATATTAAATACTTTTGTTTACTTAATCCTGTCTGCATCTATTCTTGTTGAAATGTTATTGTACATACTCTACTCAACCAACTTTAAGACAAAGATTTCTTCTGTGACAACATTAAGTGAAGGAAGCTTAAGCAGGGATAGAGATTCTTAGTGAAGTTCTTCTTCTTATTTCCATCATCTATTTAATACTTGCACTCGCACCTACTTACGAAATTTTTAATATACTAATCCTGTTCATTAGGCAATGTTAATAGTGGAAACAGGTCACTTCCAATATCAAAAGTACCTATATAATGTCTATATGTAACCCACCCTACCATAAAATTTTAAGATGGCATCAAGAAAAAGTTTGTTCACCAAATAGATAAATTTTATTGACAAACAGTAAAGTCCTACTGATTCCACTTTTTGACGTCAATGATCAGCATAGGTCTTCATATCATAAAGCTTGGATAGCACTATCTAATTGTCAAACTTTTCTTTGATAACCAGTCGTGAATTCACATAACATAAAGATAGCTTTGTGGTTTCTATAGCGCCGTCTTTCTGAGCTTACATTTATATTGGTTAATTTAATTCCACGCAAACCTCTTTTGACACAATAACAAGAAGACGTCAACAAATGTGTGTTCTTTCGCTATATATTAAAGTGGTAACGATTACATACGTCATCGGTCGTAACCATTTGCGATGGGAAAAAAACACTTACAACGTAAAAGCAGGCGCGAAAACCACGTAAGATCCAAGTGGTGCAGTCAGAATACACCAATTTAAAAGAATCTTCCAGACAAAGGCTGTAATGACTGCAATTTTCGCGCTGATGCAGATTTGGTAAAAAATGATGACGAAAACCATTGATTTGTTGAAACCACAATTTGGAAATGAGTGATCAAAAATGGACAGGCAGCAGGACTCCCAGTAAAAAAATCACATATTAGCCATACGCCCGTAATAGTTTTCTTTAAGGCACCAGACCGCAGTGCGCATGCGGTACGAGGGTGTATTTTTATATATTTTTTATATATATATAGAAGACACTACAAACATTTTTTTATTCGAATCTTAAGAATAGTTTGCGGTGTATGCCGCTTCCAAAAGTCACTCAGACGAAGTTGCTGTGCTTGGTGGTTGATAGCAGTTAAGCCATACTCATCTGAATACCTAATACAAAAAAATATAATGATAAACTAGACATTTAGGTTTATAGCATCACGTAGGAAAATTTCGAGATCTAAAAAAAAAAAAAAGGGGGTTTAGTGAATTTTATTTTCCATTTTCACAGAAAATTTTCATCGTTTATGAAATAAATAAATAGGATCTACGGATGAACTGAGTAATTATAGACCTATATCACTTTTGCCTTCAATAAGCAAGATCTTCGAAAAAGTTATGAAAAAGAGGATGTTGAGCTTTTTGAATAAAACTTAATTTTTCAGTTCTGTGCAATTTGGTTTTCAGAAGGGTAGATCTACTGAAGAAGCTCTTTTACATTTTTGCTCTGAACTTTTTGCCAACCTGGTGGCTTATTTCTTGACATCACCAAAGCCTTCGATATGGTCAATCACGATATATTGTTAAGTAAAATTGAAAATGCTGGTTTTCGATGCTTTATTTGGGAGTGATTCAAATCTTACTTGAATAATAGGTCTCAAAAAGTGAATATTGATGATACCAGAACCGCAATTAAATTTATTAATCTAGGAGTGCCTCAGGGCTCTATTCTGGGACCAATACTCTTCTTGATTTACATCAATTGCTTATTCAGGCTGCCTTTTAAAGGATTATTGACAGCATTTGCTCATGGTTCAGGCAGTGCTTTAAAACTTATATCAGATATCTATTGGGATCTCCATCTACTAAGAATATGATTTGCGGAGCACAAATTGGTCATGAGCTCAAAAACTAAAATAATCTTTTTCAATTTGGTAGCGCAGAACAGTTTTGATGCCGAAATCTTCTTTCATGCAAGTGACTGCCCATGATTTACCCTAGCACACTGCACTTGCTATACAAGTTTATCATCTTGCACTTTTTATAGTTGTGAAAACTGCAGTGATAATTGTTTCCTTATTGAGACTGTTAAAGAATTCTCATTGACTCAAATATGACTTTTGAAACCCACATAGAAAATTTGAGAAACTATTTCTTGGAACTCTCAGAAACTTATATCTTTCATTCTCGATTACAATATGGTATCACCTGCTGGGGGGGGGGGGGGGGTTTACTTCAATAAAATTCAGCCACTCTTGCTACTTCAAAAACACCTTTTGAAGAAAATTTGCCATAAACCCCGTTTACATGCTAATTTTCCATTGTTCAGGGATCTGAAAATTCTTGCGGTCCGCCATTTATACTGTTATAAAGTGCTAAGAACTTTCTTTAAGGTCAGGAAATCTTAATTTTAGACATGTCTTCAATCATAATTTACGTGGCAATTCTTTAAATCAGACACGTATACGCGCTTTTCGTTCAACCGCATTTCGGACCTTTTATAGTATTGTTTCATGTCGAGTATTCAACAAACTTCCACATTCTTTTAGAACGATTTCACATTATCCGGCGTTTGTGGAACATGTAAAAAATTGCCTTTTTTGCTTTGATCTCAAAAGTATTGAATCCTTGTTTGATATTCTGTTGTATTGCTTCGTTTTCAATTATCATTATCTTTTATTTCCAACTTGTTTAAATTGTCTTAATTCTTGTTTTTAATATGCAAGGTTTATTATTTGGGTCGCCCCTACCAGTTTTTTTCTAGTTTTTTATATCACTATTATTTCTCTTAGAGTTATTGTACTTGAATTTGTAAAACTGAACAATGATGAAGAGAAAATAAGCAGTCGTGCGCTTGGTACAGTTTCACATAAAATGGTGTATTTCCGTCAATTTTATGAATTTCTTTACTAAATTTAGATAAAGTATTCTTAACAAATATATCTTTCAGAAAATGCAAGGATAGTTATTAGTATTATTTAAATACTATTTCCCCGATGGTTAGACATCCAGGACATCAGTTTATTGAGTCTTTTATTATCAAGCATCAACCGCAATTAATCAGTGATGATGCATCTACACTTCTGCTCCAATTCTCCTCCTAAAGTTTAGTACAAAGGAGATGGAGGAGACATTAGCTTCTCCGACAAAGACGGTGTAAAAATATCTCAATGAATATAAAAACCAAAAACTGAAAGGAACATATCACTGATTTAAAACTCAAACCGAAATCTGCAGGAGCATAAGCAAACTCATCCGCAAACTCATTAGCAAGACAAGAGGGAAGTAAGATGCTTTGAATCGACCTAACCTTGTCTACAGTGTTTTCGAACGCCAAATTACTTTTTCAGCAATATGACAGTTACTTAAGGTACTCGTAGATATCAAAAAGGTCACAGGGGCTTCAAATTTATACCCATTACCACATCAATTTTAAAGTCGCATTTATAGTAACCATTTATACAGAGCTACGATTCGCGTCAAGATCTTTGCCAAATTCATCTGTAATAAACATCATGCAAAGAAATTAGCGGAATATCTCTTGTGAATATTCAACAAAAAGTCGTAAAAATATGATCTGTGGTTATCAATAGCAAGAAAAAGATATGCCCGTTGTGGAGCCTACAACATCGAAGTGATGTTGACCCTGTATTTTCAAAGTTTTACTTATCGATAAATTTTTGTGCGGAATATGTATTTCACACAAATATTTCTTTCTGTTTTTGAAAAACTCTCTATAAAACTAAAGCAGGAAAAAACACTCTTTCTAATAGAACCATAAGTCTCTCTCATGAACAAGAACTTCACTTTTTTAACAAGTGTGTGGTGCACAAAGGAAATAATAAAATGTTGGTGGATATGCCTAGGATATCTGAGTCATTACATCATCATCACATATCCTTAGCTCGTATAACGATACCGACTTATAGGGAAACCTGGCAGAAAAGTTAGACAGCCACATATAAAGGGTGAGCCAACAGATGGTGTGGATGTTGGCTGTCATTTGCTGAACTCAATGTGGTTGATCTTTTTAACAGATATCATACAATCTTTGGCAATTTGAGTTATGGAGCCATTCACTACGCAACAATGCATTTTTGTTATTCAATCTTACTATGAAAATGGGCGATCTGTAAAAGTAACATTTCATAAAATTCGTAAATTGTTCGATCCACATAATCGCCAATGGTGAAGCCTTATGAAGAAACTGGTTCGATATAGGGTCAAACTCCATATCACCATGCTCGGCCAGCACGTACACGCCGAAACATCACCACTGTAAACGAAAGAGTTTAAAACTAGTCGATACCTCAATTCATCGCCGAAGTCAACAATTGGGCCTCACCTATGACTCTTTATGGCGAACTTTAAAAGTTTATCTTCTTTTGTATGCCAATAAAATCCAAGTTACACAACGATTGAAGCCTTTGGACCATGTACGACCTCGCCAATTTATTAACTGGATTTGGATCTCCAGGACAATCTGTCATCGAATTTGATTTTTTCCGATGAATTTCATTTTTCGATGGATGCGAACGTCAATAAAGAAAATTGTCATACGAGAAACACAAAAAACCAATGTATCCGAAAAAGTCACTGTATGGTGTGAATTATGGGTTGGCGGCATCGTTGGCCGGTATTTTTTCGAAGATGATATATATGATATATGATATGTATATAACAATAAGTCCGTGACTTTTTGAATTTCTGACCTCTTTACTGAAACAGCAACACTGCTCCTGTCAACAGGCATCTGCCAGTTGACTCCTGTCAAAATTTAAACTTGCTGCGTCAGTTAGTTTGTGTTTGACAGCTATTTTTATCAGACTACTCACTAATTTGAGGAGAAAATGGAAAAAAGTGAATTTCGTGTGCTTATTAAGCATTATTTCTTGCGAAAAAAAACCATTACCGAGACCAAGGCTAAGCTTGATAAATACTATGGGGACTCTGCACCATCGATTTCAATGGTAAAAAAGTGGTTTACTGAATTTCGTTGTGGCCGTACAAGCACTGAAGATGCCGAACGTCCTGGACGTCCAGTTGAGGTCTCTACACCCGAAACAATCGAAAAAATTCACGATATGGTGTTGGCCGACCGAAGATTGAAAGTGCGAGAGATTGTGGAAGCCGTAGGGATCTCGCATGGCTCAGTGGTTTCAATTTTGAATGATCACTTGGGCATGAGAAAGCTTTCCGCAAGATGGGTGCCGCGTTTGCTCACAGTCGACCACAAACGCAATCGTGTAACAACTTCACAGGAAGGTTTGGCGTTGTTTAATCGCAATATGGAGGAGTTTTTGCGCCGTTTTGTAACCGTGGACGAAACATGGATCCATCACAGCACACCAGAGAACCAGAGAACAAATAACAGTCAAAACAGTGGGTTTCTAAGGGTGAATCGGCGCCAAAGAAGGCCAAGGTGGGTTTATCAGCCAATAAAGTTATGGCGACTGTTTTTTGGGATGTACGCGGGATAATCCACATTGACTACCTTCAAAAGGGAAGAACAATCAATGGGGAATATTATGCCAACTTATTGGACCGATTCAATGACGATTTGAAAAAAAAACGAGCTCATTTGGCCAAGAAAAAAGTTATTTTCCACCAAGACAATGCAAGGGTGCACACATGTGCAGTTGCCATGGCAAAAATCCATGAATTGGGCTATGAATTGCTCCCTCATCCACCCTATTCTCCAGATTTGGCTCCGAGCGACTACTTCTTGTTCCCAAACCTGAAGAAATGGCTTGGTGGAAAAAGATTTGACTCCAATGATGAAGTCATCTCGCAAACAAATGCCTATTTTGAGGACCTCGACAAATCATTTTTTTTGGAAGGGATAAAAAAATTGGAGAAGCGTTGGACAAAGTGTATAGAGCTCAAGGGAGACTACGTTGAAAAATAAAATTATTTTTTTATCAAAAAATCTGTGTTTTAATCCAAAAGTCACGGACTTATTGACCCGCCCTCGTATATGATGATATCGATAGTTTTGACCTTGGGATGTTCGCTTGTAACAGAATCCGTGGTGATCGCATGATAACCTCCTCTTACAGAATTTTCTACAGTTTTCTCAAGAATTTCAGGCTATTGTTTATCCATTTCTTGACGGGTATTCTCTTTGAGGCTTGCCAGAGATAGGAGCAATACCAAAACGTGATATCAGACGACCAGGAAATGAATGTCGTGCAGTATACGCCGCGCTGCTATCCCGTCATGCTGGAACCACATGTCCTCCAACCCCAAAAACACACTCTCACAATCCAAAATGACAGTTTGGCCCGCGGCGTTCTAAAAACATTGGCCCGATGGCATCTCCAGCATAAAAAGCACACCATGAAGTGACTTTGAGTGGATGTAAATAATGGCTCTTTGTACAAGACTCGCGGATCTTCGTTTGTTCAAGTATCCAATGGACCCGTCACTCATTTATTTTATTTTTTTGGCGAGATCTACTTCGTTGTTGAAATTTATAAGGGAGCTTATTTGACAGTCATCAGTTAAGGGACTTTGTGAGGAAACATGTTGAATTCTTTGTAAGAAAACGAGTCCTTCCAGGGCATGATCGATCTCTTCTTGTTCCAGCCTCTAAGAGTCATCACTGATTTTTTTTTACAAGTGCAGATTTAAATGACAAACTGAAAACGGTTGAAAAAAATGTCTAAATGCGTACAATTTAATCTTGAAACACGTCACTCTGAAGGTTATTATCAACAAGAAAATATTATCAAAGAATTGCTTACGCGCCATTGCGAAATGGACCACAGCCTCGGCGTTCCACAAGACCAACGCATCGAAGACTTAAGCTTCTTATCTGAAAAATTAAAACTAAATATAATATTTGCAAATATTTGCAAACCTCCTCTTGTAGTCTTTCGTCACCTGAACTTTGTCACAAAGTAAGCGTGTCGTGATGAAGTAGAAAATACTCAACTTGCCATTGCGAAACAGCATAACATTACTCATAGACAATATCCTTTGCATAACCTTGTATCCGATTGACACCATTCATATTGAAAAAATTAACCAAGCCGAGCTTAAGGGTATTCCGCATCGCAAAAATATTTTTCTTTTCTAAATCTTTAATTAATCGGCAGCGGATTAATCTTCGCCATCTTGGGACCCGGAAATCCAATCCAAACTCAAGCTTAAACACTTTGCCAAAATTCATACACGAGAAAAGATCAGAGAATAAACATTCGCTGTTTGCTTGTTCCCTGAGCATACGTTCAATCTCAGATCGGTTGCTTAAGATTGAGACAAGCACCAAATTGCCCAGGGTCAAATCAGTGAAAGTATATTTCAATCTCCAGTAATCTAATTCAAAGCAAAAAGCGTATCTCAGTGCGATAAATACGAATTGGATTGCACTCCTAGTATAAATAAATACATATGTACGAGTAAACACATGTATTTAGCTGTATATGTGTTGTGTATATATCTGGCAATGCGTGATTGATCGCAAAGAGTGAGAACAGCTAACAGGCAAATTGAGATTGATCATTGGTAACCGTTGATATGATTCGCGCAACACTGCTTAACTTGGTCGCTGCGCATGGCTATTATTGCTCTTTTCCAGGAACTGACAGATCTTTGAAAAAACCGCAATCAAAATGTCTACCTGAATTCATACATACACACGAGTAGATGTGAGTACATACGAATATGTTGCGTACTGTTTGGTGAGAGAACTTGTATCCATAAAGGAGTGGACACACGATACATAGATACAAGCAAATGAGCGATTACTTGTTGATTTATGCACAAGCACAATTACTTGCGAAAGGGGAAATGTCATTTTGACAAGTATAAACTTACTTTTAAGGTAAGAAATAATCACCACCCCATCAGAAGTGTCACGATTGCACATAGTAAAGTTAAGATAGGTTACGGGTGATTGTAGATTATTAGGTATGACATAGTAGATACGTAGCCTTGCATGTCTCCTTTTTAAGACGATGTTATCATGAAGCCAACTCGGGGACAGATAGATCTTTTCTTTTAATCTTGACTTGGTTGCATTTGAATTTGGAGGTTGTTGGTCACAGTTCTCAGTTTTATTTGAATCCAACCACTTTCTGGTTGAGATGAGAATTACACAAAAGACTTGTAATTGCTAGTTAGAAATTGTTATTTATTGCCACCAGTCACGAATCAATACTTGCCTTATTTTCGCCTTTAATTACGAGTAAGACTGGGATCTAGAAAGCAGAAACATCTTCAAAAGAAATAAATACTTTCGCGATTGCAAAAGCAAGACAAATGGCCTTAAGCCATAAAATGCCAGACAATTATCATTCATTATTGTGGGGGGAATTTTGTATTGTACTTGACAGTGATTTTATAATTAATGTGCATATTTCAAAAAAAGATTATATTTTCGACATTTCTCAAAATAATTGCGTGGGAAAGAAATCGACGTAGAAACGAGATTTCAGTACACGCACGTGGCATTTCTTGAGAATACACTCCATACTGTTGGCTCTTTATGTGCCAGAAAAGATTTTTAAACCTGCAACCAATCATAGTATTTTTTTTCCAAGATTTTTTTATTTTAATTTGACTTGTAAAAAATCTAACTTCTATTTCTAAGGACCTGCATGCTTGCACTTTCCTAAGAGCGCTTTTGTTCACTAAGGGAAAGCATATAAATCAAGTTATGACACCCGAACTAATGGAAATTGAAGCAACTATTCTGCGAATATGAATTGATAGCTTAGCAGTACGCGCACTTCAATTTGAGGTTTCAGGAATTTTAGCACTATTCAAATGCTTTCCAAATGCATCGGTAGCTCGCTACATTTTGACGGAACTGCCTTATATACGTGTGCTTGCACAGATTCCTTATTTAACTAGCAGTTTCGTAGAGATTGCGAAGTTGCTTGAAATACGCTGATCTTAAAAACTCGAGGCAAATTGTAATGGTCTTGTCGAGAGGCTAAGCGCCGTTCACGATAGGTAAAGTTTCTACCGGATCGTTATAAGATTCACAACGTGGAACAACGCCATAATATTTGTTCGTTTCTGCAGCGTCTGAGATATGCATAGACATACGAGTATCTTGATTTCGTCTAGGTATCGTCCCTCCCGTAATGTTTGCTTATAAAAATTATTGCATACATGAAGAATTTTTTACGTCGACTGCAATATGGAAATATTATTTCTGAGATCTTTCTACATCGCGATCGCAACGTCGTGAATTGTTTCAAAGGTTTTTTGGTTGTTGGAATAGGT
Organism: Volucella inflata; assembly: GCA_928272305.1. Taxonomy (NCBI): domain Eukaryota; kingdom Metazoa; phylum Arthropoda; class Insecta; order Diptera; family Syrphidae; genus Volucella; species Volucella inflata. The sequence goes on along the minus strand of OV743717.1, from coordinate 75,916,387 downwards.
GGGATCTGCACTGCAAAATCGATGGGAAAGGGTCTACGTAATCAATGTACTGCTGTATAATTTTGGCCAAAGTCTAGTTTATTATCTGAAGAAAAAATTCCTTAGTGACAATGTACGATGCAACACTGGCCGCAAAGAAGCTAGCTAACCTCAAACAGATCTCAAGCTAAGATCCCTGCAACCACCGACACTTTCTTATAAGCCCTTTCAGAATATGGGCTTTGCTGTAAGAAATGTATGGCTACGGCCGTCATATTAAGTTTCTTACCGAAAGGATAGAAAGAGTTATTTTTCAAGAGACATCGAGATGCATTCGTTTATTCTGTTTGTAATTTCATATATTAGCTCAAGTTTTGGACATAAACAGGACGATTGAAGGACAAAATATATTTTAAGATAAAATATGGTAAAAAAGCATTGCTACTATCAGAAAAAAAATTTAAAAAAATATCATCCGACCCTTAAAGTAATTTTCACAAAACATGACGGGTTAGTTATATTCTTTCGCACCTTTCCATGCTAGTTATCTTTAACCCAAACCACTTAGATACTAGTGAGAGAAGAATTCTCATATCTGATGACATCATCGATTTTAGCTCTGTAAGTAGCAACAATGGTAAACATTGCAGACAGATTTTAAGGTTTATTTATATAACCTCTCTTAAAACTCTTTTTGAGTGAAAACGGTGATCGAGCTGGTTATCTATTTAGTAAAATCGCTGTATCGGCCCAAACAAACTCACGAGGACAACTTATGAAGTAAAGAGTGTTTGTAAGTAATATCAGACATTAAAATACAGTCCGTTTGATAAGATCGTATACGGCAAAACTCGTTTATGAAAACCGATTTGGAAGAATTTGGACAGAGATTGGAACAACGTTATTTTTTCGGATGAAGCTTCTTTTTGGACATGGTCTCCAATCACTCATACTTGGTGTACACAATCCAATAAATTAATCCAGCGGAAACAAGAAAATGACGTCGATGTTTTAGATTGCCCATCACAGTCTGCAAATCCCATTGAAAATGTTTGGGCATTCATGAAGCTAAATCTCCAAGGAAAGAAGATCTCGACGGTCAAACAATTATCACGAAAAATACGAGTTGTATGGAGATCTTTGTCTCAATATTATGCTATAAGATTAGTAGAGAGCATGCCTCGAAGACTCCAAGCAATTATTGATAATGGAGAAGAGTGGACAACATTTTAATTGAAAAGCATTCAAGTAAATAAACAAAATAAACCAGTACAATTGATTTTTTTTTTATTATTATAAGTTCTTCTTTAATTTTTGCCGTATACGATCTTATCAAACGGACTGTAGGATTCAAATCAGTTGTCACATTGAGCTGCCAAGTATCATTTATTTTGTTTCTTTATCATGGAAAATTGACGCCAAAAACAATGATTTTACAGCGTTTCAATTAATTTCGCGAAACCCGTATAACATTTTATGAAATTTAAGGTAAACATTATTAGCCATTGTGCTATTTATCGAATTACACTCATACTCGCACACCGACAAGAACGTGAACAGTGCTTTCAGAAGAAAATATCGCGAATGTGGCAGCTTGTGATTATGAGGATTCCATTTTATTGATTCATCGTCGTCCGCAACAAACTTGGCATTTATCCATCCACTATCTGTAAATTTCTCCGTTAAAATGTTGGTCTCCAAAGTTTTTTAGGTGCAATTTGTACAGGAACTAAGGTCGCGTGACGAACTCGTGTGTTAAGTTGTTGTTCACTGATTTGGCTCAGTTCTGATTAAGCGGTTACGTAAAAAATCAAGAGAAATCCCCAAGAAGTTCACCAGATGCTAATACATCCAAAAAATAAGCTATATATCCCATTGAATTATTTTCTGTGGGGCTACATCAAGTCTTTATATTATGCTGATAAATCAAAATAAATACACAATATCCCTTCTAATCAAAAAGTTCACGGAATTTCCCATTCAGACAAACCGCGTTTAAGATATTGTCAAGACATTCTTCTTTTTTTTTAAGTTGGTACTCGTACATCTGTCACCTGGCGGTCAAATATCTGTTTGAGCGCCATTTGTCGGGACTTTTTGCGTTTATAGTTTGTAATGTTCTGCGAATTTCGCATAGTCAAATATAGTTAAAGAAAGAGTTTGCATGAAGTTTTGTGCTTCTAACAAAATATCATGTGCGGTAGGCCTCAATATGTACAGGGTAGGTACCCTAGAAGGACTCGACAGTGTCGAAAACATTAGAAAGAATTTAAAGCTTTCAGTACTGTGGTTGTTGATTTGCCTCGTTCCGGTCGTCCATCCACCAGTATGACTGCTGTTAACATCGAAATATTTAAGAAAATTGTCCTCGCAGATCATCGTGGGAGCAACAGTGAGATAGCAGCTGCACTTGGTGTCCCATTTTGATCAGTACAGAGCGTTATGCATGTTGTTTTGGGCATGATACGAGTTGAAGCGGGCTTGTGGCGAGAGTGCTGAATTTGTTGTAGAAACAGCATCGCATTGCTTCCGCCAAGGAAATTCTTTGTTTGAGCCAAAATGTTATCGATGTTTATATTACCTGTAACGAGACATTAGTCTATAAACATGGCATTAAAACTAACCAACAAGCATCCCACAACAGAGTCAATCTAAAATCGAAGCTTTGTTGACCGTTTTCTTTGATTGCCGTGATGTGGTTCACTCTGAATTTCTTCCCCCAGGCCAGACAGTAAATAAAGAGTATCACGTGAGCGTTTTGAAGCGTTTAAAAGAAAATGCTTGTCGCAAGAGGCGAGAATAACAGAATTGTGGAGAAACAACTAGCGGTTTCTTTACCACGAAAACGAACGCACCCGCTCTATTATCTCATCATATACGCGACTATTTGATCAAAAACAAGCTTCATACCGTTCCGCAAGCTTCGTATTCACCTGATATAGATCCTTGTGACTTTTTCCTATTCTCACGACTCAAGTTACTACGAGTACTTCGCCGTTTTGGTTTTATTGAAGAATTCCGGGTACTTTTTGATCAGAAGGTACGTTCAACTTGCTGGAAAAAGGGTCGAAAATTGGTCCACTAGAATGTTCTTTGCACTAGGTAACTACTGTGAAAATATGCCGGAAACTATTTTCACATTTTAAAAGGTATAAAATAATCTTTCAAATAAATTCAACAAAAAATAGTCATTACATTTAATTGTTTGTCTTCTACTTAAACAAACTGTAACACGCCGTTTCTGTGAAGTTTACTCACTAACCTGCTATACATTAAGGCAAATAAAACTTATTTCCAAATCAGCTTATGCTGGCATTTTTAAACTTGCAGATAGCCTAAATATTTTCGATATACTAGAATTAACTATCTGTAAATGTGTTGACAAGTCTCAGTATCTATCGTCTTACTCTCTTGTCACATGGATACGCAAATTTCTTTCAAATGTTGTAAAGGATTTTTTTTAAGAGCTTGACAAATTTAAATAATAATTCAATACGAAAATATTATTGAAATGATTTTTTTATTACTATAATCTGGTAGATAATTTCATGGCATTTATTTTTTAAATATGATTTCTGGCATATGCCTTCCGCGGTTATGAGTTACATTGTCCATTCGATCAGTCCAATTTTTCACTACTTTTTCCAATAAATCTAGCCGTATAGCGTCAATGGTGGCCTAAATATTGGCTTCCAATGCCTCAAGAGTTGCTGGTTTGTCGGCATAAACCAATGACTTATCATAGCCCCATGAAAAGTAATCGAGAGGCGTTAAGTCGCACGAACGAGGGGGCCAGTTAACAGGACCACTTCTGGAAATAAAGTTGACACCAAATTGATTTTGCAATAAATTGATTGATGGTTAAGTGCGCTGTATGGCAAATTGTTAAGCTGATTAATTTTTGTCGAAGGACAAAGGCCAACAATTTGAGAACGGCAACGATTTGACATTTCGGCGTCTTCTTCAACACTTCGCAATACAGCAGCAATATTCTCTTCGGTACGCACATTTTTTGTCTTGTTGATGGTTTTGAAACGAGAAGAGTAAGATTAGTGCGAAAACGAGCAAAAACTTTACGAATTGCTTGCTCACTAGGCCGATTATGTTGACCGAAAAATTGGCGAAGTGCTCTATGAACTTCACGAACAGATTTATTCTTTTCAAAGTTAGTTTCGTTTTCCCTCCTTAAAAAAATAGAAAAAAACATGAACAACAACGAAAATAACCTGGAAGTGGTATGTTCGCCAATATTTTCTAAATTTTCCATTGTTTTCACTACACTCTCGAATTTACAAATCTATTCAGACAAATGTGACAAATGAAAGTACGGAAACACACCTATGATGAATTGTCAAACTTTACTGAACAGAAATGTCAACACAGTTTGACATTGACAGCTGTCAAACCATACACAACAAACATCGAAACTTCTCTTGCAGCAAAAAAAAAAAACACCTTTTATAATAGCGTTCCCGTGATCGGAGCATTTGTAATGACTTTGCTTGGACATTGGAAATTTTTGATAGAAACACTGAAACTGTTTGAAGTTCATCTGGGTGCGAAGCAAGAAAATTGATCAAGTGATAGCTGGTTTTTGCATGTCATATGTTTTTGATATAACATAACATGCCATAGGAAGATCCAAATTTGCTCCAACTTTTATTACTATGGTACTCGTATATTTAAAGAAACCAATTTGGGGTTCGATTTGAAAGACTCTAGAGAATAACAAAATATCGGCGTGTACTATGCCTTAAATGTCATAATCTGACTATAATTATAAATATAGTTAATTTTTCAGAAAACTTCTAAACAAACAGAACAAGGTCTTCCTTGGGTAAATGTAACAAAACACCGAATTGAAAATAAATATGTCCAAATCAACGAAGACAAATTACAAACACGAAATTCCACTAATTAAGTTTCAACCCTAACCCAACCCAACACCAAAACTAAAATTGGAATGCGGAAAACTGCTCAGATATCTAACCAATGATTAAATTAATTCTGCTGATCAAGTATGCATTCAATAAAAAGAATCCGATTACATTCTCTACCAACTGAAGTTAATTAAGTTATTAATTTTTAATTCTGAAATCTTATGCCTTATACCGTACCGGACTTGGCAATAAACAAGCACCCACCAAAAGGCCAAAAACAACATTGTCTCCTTCACAATAATTAATTTCAAATTTATCGCTACGTCTGCAGCAAACACATAGTATCTCTACGAAATGCTTAAGAACTGAGGTAAGTACTTCAATTAAATTGTATCTTAAAATTCTTTATAGAGTTGACGATGTTCCAAGTATTTTGAGAAGTACCCAATATTCAACAGCAAGTCTTGAAAATAAACCCTTGGGTCTTTATTGAACATCTTTATTGGTACGACCTGTCAACACGATTCTTAAGATACTCGAACTATTGTTTTTGCTCATTGTCGTGTAGTCAGAATATCGTTACAAGATTCCGCACAATCGAATAGGGAGTTAAGTTGTCGTTTCTTGTTTTCAGTCCAAAAGCAAACGATTTAACAATCATTCATTTGTACATAAAAAAAAAAAAAAAACGACGCCAATAACAACAGAAAAAAACAGCAAAATAAAGAAGAAACGTCAACAGTATAGCAAAAGTGGATAAATGAGGTTCGTTAACCTCAGGGTCAAACTCATGGGTGTTGACATAAGTTTTCGTATTCAGTGGCCGGCTTTTGAAATTGTGGGAAATTTTGTTACACGTATGGTATACGTATGACAGTAGCGCGACCCTCATTATTTTATGCAACTTGAGAAAATTTGCAATTTTTCATAGGTAACACTATGACACTGATGGAATAATTATATAATAAAAACTGAAGGTTGACGTTCAACTTTAGGTGATGTCAGGTATGAGAAAATGTTGCCATCAATACTTCTACTGTTGCGAATATTTGTTAATTGCAACAGTCAAGAGATTGTTTCTTAAGAGGACACTTTTGGCAAACTACGAGTAATTTGTGTAAAATGGTTTTTCAGATCTAAAATTAAACTTTTGAATCCTTAAACTAGCAATACAATGTCAACAAAAAATGTTTAAGTAGATTTATTTACTTGTACTAAAAGTTACATAATGGAAATGAAGCCCTCTCAAATGTGAGGCTTCTTGTTAGCTAGAATTGAGGCTTTTGTAATGACAAAGTAATACATTTTTTCTCAGTGAGAGCTGAGCTGTTCTTAAAATCAAATCAATGAAGCCATGGTTCCACCGTTTTCGGAAGTCTGCAATGCACTCATGCCATCCCCATTTGAATCTGACTCCACCCCGAATATCCTTTCCCGCATTAGCCCACTTGTGCATCTGACTTAGTTAGCTGATTCCAATTCATGTCATTCTTCGCTGTGAAACCTTCATCCCGTCATAAGGTGTGGGCTGTGTGCCACTGCTACTTTCTCCCTTTTGTTTTGATGCTATCGAGTTTAGTTTGTCCTTCAATATACCCCTTAACGTATTGCAAAGGTATATAGGAACCTACATATCCCTGATACGGAATTGAACACTTCAAGTGGCACTATTGGAATCAAACAGGTTCAGCGAGATTTAAGTATCTAAAATACCATACCGGATGCAACTGTGATGTGCATGTAAATATTCACATCCTATTCGATAGCACCACCTTTTCTGATTATTCTTGTTATGCAAAGCTGCTTTTGTCCACGAAGTGGACTTGCCACCGATGATAATTCTATTGATCCAGATGACAATCCATTAGTTATGCAAAAATTTTAATGTTTAATGACGCCAATGCTTTTAATGTGCTTCAAAAATATTTAACCTTTGCTTTCGGTCGGATTTCATCCAATTTTCTCGAAAGACTACAAAAGAGTCACAGCTGGACTTTTTCAAGTGTCTTCTTAAAAAGTGACAATATCTTGTCATGGATTACAGTCTGAGATCGTAGTCAATTATATCTCAGATTTTATGAGTATACACGTCAGGTCTAAAAGTATCTGAAAAACTTCAATTGTCTTTTCGACCTCCGGAAGAAATGACTTCAGTGACTAATTTTCAAATTTTTATTAATAACATATATTTTCGCAAAGTACAAAACGAAGAAGAATATAAAAAAAACGAAACTAGTCTCCCCACATGTCACTTTAATAAAAGATCTTGTCATTCTTAGAACGAATCTCAATCAATCATCTTGAATCACCCTCTCTATCTTATTCTAAAAATTAGTATCTATCCATTTTTACATAATTATTTTTACGCCTTAGCATCATTCTTAAGTAATTGCTTGTTGAATTGCTCATTTCGCTAATTTGAAGTGTCACACTATATTTCCTAAACAAACAGCTTTTCTAACTAATTGACATCGTCAAGAGATACGTGATCTTACTCACGTAACAAAGCGTCTAACTGCTCCAGCATCCAGTTTAAAAATAAATTTAAATAACGATAATTACAAAACAAGAGAAGGATAAGTGCTGATTCTGTTGACGTAATACTAAACAATATGTTAAACCAACAATCTGGATTTGTATCTTTAACATTTTTGTCACCTTACTGTTGCACATAAATGACTTGTCCTCATTAACATTATATGGATAAAATGAAAGTAAATCCGCTTTTGAAATAGATTTAAACTTTCTCAAAATATCCAATTGTTTTAATCGAGATAGAGACACATGATACTCGTACTTAAGGAAATTGATTGAGCTGTCAAGGGGTTAAATCTGAAACTGGCTTACATCCGGCACTTTGTTCGTTTAATTTAAATTGCGTAGTTTTAATTAGTGTTTGTATCAGGATTTCTTAAAATTTAAAGGGCATAGCAAAATTTGTAAATTCTTGGATGAGAGTTTGCTAAATTCCTCAATACGCGATGGTACTGTGGTTTTTTTTTATACGGAATTATATTATTGATATATGAGTTAATTTTCTGGAAGCTGATTTCTCTTAAAAACAATCGTAGAATAAGAAATAGGGTCAGATACGTCACATCTCTTCCTAGAGCATGAATTTTGGCTGGTTAACTACCCAATGTAATCCAAAACACAAGTACATGCAATCTGGGATTTCATGGCAAAGCCTTCGAATACCTCTTGCAACATAGATACTCGTATGTTGAAAGTGTCCACCATAAAATCTAGTAAGTAACTTTGAAGCCTTGGGTGAGGACGAAGTCTGGGTGGTAATGAAATACCTGATCATTTTCTAGCTTTTAGATGATTGGAAACAAACAACAACATGAGTTAAAAGAAAAGATATTCAAATCCCATCAACAGATAGTTGTTAGACATAGGATATAATGAGAGCATTGATTTAAACTAAACAGAATGCTGCAAGGATGCGTATATTAATTCGTGTGTATGTGGCTAAAGTTCATCGCCGACTGCTTATTTTGCAGAGTGGAGAACTGTTGCATTAATGAGAAAATATATTTTAATCAGAGCTGCGCGTTATTTGAAGGAGGGCTTTCGAAAAAATAAATAACAGACTACAACCACAATAATATCCACAAGAACGACTCTTGACTACAAACATATGTACATAAGTGCACGTCATACCCTGATCTATGCTGGAATAACCCAAAAAGGTAAATATGAAATGCTTTAGTACTATTTGGTGAACCACTATCAGATTTTTCGGAAAGAAACCAAAAGACTTGATGCAAATCAGCATAACTTAAATAAGTTAGAAGGTCAGGTTTGGGCGCTTTGACTTTTAAATGTCATAAATCAAGAGGAAGAGATAAATACGTATGGAAATTAAATCGACAGATAATGTGAAAGCAGAGCAGAAACGTTTGTTCAGTGTTTCAAAAGGCCGGGCGCCCCAACATAAGTAAAGAAACGAGACGAAAATGGCAACAAAAAACAGCGGCAAGCTTTTTAAGCGTATGTTAAAACACGTCTGGAGTTAGACTAAGGATGGTGCAAAAAGACAATTTATGGCTCACACATTAGCAGTAGATGCATAATATCGGAAATGAGAAAGGGTACGCCGCGACCCATAATCAGGGGAAACAGTAGAATAAATTTTATTTCCAAGCACGACTAAACGAAGTAATTAGTTTGTGGCACAATTAAAAAAGACTCGGAAAAGATCCAATCAGCGAAAAATATTAAGTAAAGCAGAAATGACTGCGTAATGCGAACAGCAAAATTTAACTCAGCTGTTGTGGCGATGGCGATGGCGCGATAGTTAGCTCATTGGACTATCACGCAGACAGTCTGTGTTCGATCACCACCAATTTTTCAAATCGCCATCCCCTTTCGGCGGGCAATGGCACACTCCCGAAAGTAACATTGCCTACGAAAAAGCTTCTAAGGAGTGCCGTTCAAACTCGGCGATAAACCGTAGGCCCCGCTCAGAAGTGACAAAAATGACAACATGAGCAACACAAATGAGTGTCAAGAAGCTAGGCCATGGCCCATACCAGGCTGCCCGTACCATAGTGTTTTTTTTTTTTGTTGTGGGAAAAGAGGAAACGCTAGTAAAAAGAGTAAACCGTGTTCGTATCGTACGGTTTCATTACATACCCTCAAAGGATTAAGTAAAAATTAGAAATCTTAGTTTTATATGGCTGAATTTAAATAAAATTGTATACTTATAAAGGCAAAGCGACACGATAAATTTCAACAACTAATGTCACATACTATGAACAAAGAAAGAATTCAAAATATTCGACAAGGTGGTCGATGCGGCTTTGTGGGAGACGAGTCAACATGTGACGCTATGCAAAGTTTAAAGATAGTGATGGAAGAACATCGTAGTGCTATAGACCTGTATTAGTTTCTCCTTTAGCAAAGTTTTGTCGATTAACCCTCATGCTCCATTGTCAGCTCAATCGATACAAATTCGATCAGCCTGAGATGGTTGCCAAAATTACTGAAGCTTAAACAATGTCTTTCAAGAATGCGACCAAAGATGCCTTTCTCTCCTTACTTGGATTGTAATCTTTTGAAATCTAAGCTCCGTATTAAGAAAATTCGACGTAGAAACTAATTTTTAGGAAAAGTCCTTCGTTTTCCTGGTGGGATCAGGAATGTACACAAATATACATGTAAATAATTTTTAATTGAAAAATTTAGTCTTGAGCTGACTACTCACATGCCTTAGTCTTTCTCGAATGATACATCCAAGTTCAAAAAGGTGCTGCGCTTGCTCTCTGTTGCATTTACCACGCAAAATGTTACAAGTTTTCTTCTTTAAATGTTAACTCTACGGCCACAAACCCTGTTTCAAAATTTGTAATTTGAAAAAGAGGGTGGCAGAATGCTGTATATCTGGTTTGTACATTTAAAGTCACAGTTGAGCCCCAAGTGAACAGCAAAAAGCAACGTCACAGTAGTTTTTTTCGTTGTAGTCATTGGCAGTTACGAGTACATAAGTAAATCCTACCATGAAGCTACATCCATCCGAAATGTTCGAACAACAAAGTTTCCAATTTCTTACCAAGTTTCTCCATGGCCTTTTCCGCATAGTCCTTCTAGATAAGTCGCTAACTTCTAGGTATTTGACCCCAGACGACAAAAGCTTAAAGATCAGTACAGAAGATCAATAAACTCTTTGCGAATGGCACTAATCTTCTGTTAAAGAATATTCTGAAATAATTGTTGCTCATGCTCATGGATACCATGTGTAGTTACTGCTGTTACTTTGCCTTCATCCGTTCATCTAATCCACAAAGTTCTTCAATTAAACATCAAATAAATAATGCAAATTTAATATCAAATGAAATTTATCTAACAGATGTCCGTTTCTTTCAAGCCATTCTTGTAGTCATCTCTCTACGCAATTATGCGAGAGCAAACCATAGTCACAGTAGCCGCACCTTTATGATGGATATTTTCCTTTAGGATCTGAATAATTCAAAGATTGTAATTAAAAACCTTCAACTTGAGATATGTATACAAAAAACAGTCCCATGGTTTGGAGTGCAGCGATCGAGAAAGACTGAAAATGTTTTCATAAATTCTACCATTAAAAGTACTCGATAAAACTGCCCTCCACTTCTTCATCATGACTCTGTTTGTAGCTGGATGGCACCATTTTTATTAAATAGCGTTTTTCTTGTTATACCTTGTTATACGATACAGTTGAGGCAACGGAAATACTTCGAATAGTCAGAAATACATTTCACCATTCACTGTTTCAACATGGTTAGCAAAACTATAGCCAATTATTCCTCGCATACCGCACTGGAGTTCTTGAACATGCCATTCTTTTGAGTTGTTGAAACATCAGAATCAAATGTTCAATTTATTCGCATAGCTATTGATCTGAAAATGATTGGCATCCTGTTTGAGTAGAACTTGAATAAATTTTTCAAAATAACGTGCATTGTAGCAGCAATTTTACTTATCGATTTATATTTTTGCCCCGAACTCGAACCACAGGTTCTGGCGTCGATGCAGATATTGACAGTACTTCTGACCACAGTCTCTTCTGCTTTGAACCTTTGCACACACGATCAAATCAGTTACGATCTCAGGCCATCATTTAAATCCAATACGTGAAACATAGGTACGTGAATCAACGCTCTTCGTACTACTCGTATTCTTTTCCCTGTGCTCCATACCCGTGACTCATTATTACTTTTAAATCAAAAGGTAATGCACGTCAGTCGATATATCTTTCGTAAGCCTCACTCTAATAGACATTGATCAGTTTCAACCTTAGCTCAAAATTTGTCTCTCGGGCATCCTTGAGCGCTTAACCTCCTATCATCTGCTCTGCTGGCTTGGTAACATTTAGAAGACTGCATGTATCTCATAGCCGCATTTAAAAAAAATTTCTTCAAAAATACCACTGTTGATTGGGAGAATGTTCGTGGCCGAGATCGTTTCTTTTGACATATAACTTATTTTTTAAGATGCTTGATGTCACACTTAAGTATGACTCATTTTTCTTACTCAAGAATCAGGCTCATAAGAAAATCGTGACAATGATATTTAGAGTGCTATTCCTTATTGTGAAAATTTTATTTTGTAATTTTTTGCTAGTCACAGACTGCATGGTTGCTAGTGAAAATACTTTGGAGATCCTCTATTTTGAAATAAAGTGACACCATACATTAGCTCGAACTTCCTTTAACAAATAGCCTGATCGATAAATTTCTTGGAACCTTTTGTAACTTGATAAACCTAATTAGCTACAATTTCATTCTAGTCCTTGTATTCAGGAACAAGTGACTCACAAATAAAAAGAAAAGCATTTAATAGTCATAGTCATAGTCATCAGAGTACCCATCTCTTCTGGAAACAGTGAAAATTTCAAGTAACACTTCATCGAAACAAAAATTTTCATAACATCTCTATCTTTATGCTATTCATCATCTTCATTGTCGGTATTGCAGCAAAGCACTCCATCTTTTACTTAAAACAAGTCTCACATCTTCCTTGTATGACGAGAAGATACAAAATTGCTAACACCCAAAAAATTAAAAGAAAATATTTATGTTGAGCACCCACCTCCCTACTGAACTTAAGGCCAATTTCGGACAAGCATTATGCAAATTATTTTTTTCTAACAAAAACCTAATCAGCGCGGCCTATTCGCGTGGTTTCACAACTTTCGCTTTCACTTGATTTATCTTCCGGAAGCGACTTGTCTTAGCTTCTTTTTTTGAATTTGGATATTCCAGAGGATGGATACTCCGAGAGGTAAATTCCCTACTATTTCCTCTGATAATGAAATGGCACATCTTCTTAGAATATATGTCAGGAGCAGACATAGAGAACTGCAAAGCTCTTGGTATTCTTTAAATTGGATTGTCTATCTATAGATAGAGATTCACCATATAACCTGACCTGATTTTGTCGATGGAAAACGAATTCGACGTCAATGTGTTTGTTGTTTGTCATAAGTATTCTCTTCGAAATTGATTGCACATTAAAGATACACTACAAATGTAAGGCATTCGTCGTGGGAATACTTAAAGGTGGAAGCCGGTAAATTGTACAAAACCTTTGAACACAAATTTTATCAAAAGAAAGTTTTTATTTGTTTCCCTCAGTCGAAGCTACGAACGACAAGCCACGAGTATCTGTAAGTACTTAGATCCAACCGGTTGGGTACGAATATTTCAATTTTTTGTGTAAGCCAACTTTAAATGGTTAACCACACCTGTAACGTGTAATATGTGGTATCCGTATCTGTGAAATACAACGCATAGCTGTTTACCTGAATTGGCATTGTTTGGTTGAGAAGGAGAGGGTGGTGATGAAGAATTCATCGGTCTGGCTGAGTTGTACGCCAGTAGGGCATCCCAAAATGCAATGAAGAAACACCAATGGAGGTGGTACACGCTACAGCACAAGTCATTATACTGACGCGACTAACTAAAGCGAATCATAAGTATCTACACTGACTACGGTAACTACAGAGCATTATGTTGCAATTTTCTTCTTGTTTTGTTTGTGTTGCTCAGATTTGTATCTTTTCCGATGAGCAAGCAACTTTTGTAGGACACGGATGTTATTATTGTGCACGCGTTACATAACTGGGGTTCACTTTTGTTTAAGACTATTTATTTATTTATTTTTTATTTTGTGAATAAGGAGAAAATGCCACCGATAATGACGGCATTGCTGATGAGAATCAAGTTCATTGTCTACGAGAATAAACAAAATGAATGATGAAATTGCGGAGCAGGTGGAATCGAAAGCAAGTAAGAAGAGAACTCAAAACTTGGGAATCCCCTGCTTGGAGGTATGAATATTCAAGAGCGTTCAACCATTACTGAATTTTTAGAATTACTGAATTCTCTTCTCTCGTAGAATAACGCTCTGAATGACAGTACCCACATTGTGGGTGGTAAACTGGTGGAAGTTGTTATAGATTCGGTTGTTTTTATTTATTTTTATTTTTTTGCAGATATACTCGTAAGTTATTATTCAAGGTGATCCATTGGAAGGTTGGCTTTTGCTGTCACTGCCCTCGAAAAATATTTGAATGTTTAAGGGGGAGAGAATGCAAATAATATTTTCGACATAGGTATTCCATTCAACTAACTAAACACATTAAAGCCATTTGACTGAAAACAACGAGCTCTCTGACATACAAAAGCATTCCATAGCATGCATATGGTTACAAATTTCCAAATTCACAGCCTTAATCAGGTCCCATTCCTCAAAGAAACTTGCAAATTGCGCGTCTCTGATGGCCGTTAACAAAGGGGTCTCCAGATTGATATTTTAAAATAAAGTTAGAATGTATAGAACCAATCTAGAGGTGTTCATGAGTTTAAATCAAGAAAAATGCTACACAAGGCTATTTGCTACCACAACTTATATTTGAAGCAATACAATGCATACAAGGGAGTCTTCTTATCCTTTTATTAACCCTTTCCTCATTATACGAACTTTTGCGTAACGAGTTTCCCATTTTTACTGCATCGCTGCTGCTCCGCTTATGGGGTTGGCTAATGTCGCAGATCGCAGAACGTGTCTACATAATGCTCGGTCCTGGATCGCTTCAGTGGTTAGCCCCAGGCGTTGTTGCGCATTTGCTATCTGAGAAATCCAGGAATTCTTTTCCCGACCTCGTTTTCTTAAAGTTGGAGTGACCGTAGTTGATAGTGCCTTTTTAACCGGATTTTCCGCAGATCTTCTTTGAACGTGGCAATACCAGCTTATTATATTCGCCTCAAGCTGTTCAGTTACCGAACTCTTTATATGTAGACTTCCTCTTATACGCGTGGATCTAATGCAATCGCGTTTAGTGATTCCACTAGACATCCTTAACATTTTCATTTCCGCTGCCGTCATTTTGTTTTTAAACATTGTCCGGCACTGTGAATAAAACATAAGAGCTGGTCGAACAACCGTGGTGTAGAGTTTCCCCTTCAATTTAAGTGGAAATTTTCGGTCGCAAAAGATTCCCGAATTTTCCCGCCATTTCAACCATCCCACACTCAATCTGTACTTTACGTCGTCGTCACATTTCGCTTCCATGTTAACGATTGATCCTAAGTACTAAAAGATAGTGCTTTTCGGAAGAACTATTCCGTCTAACATTATATCCGGAACAGGTCGCAACGGATGCGCAAACAGGCACGTCAAATGCTCCGTCTTTGAACGACTTATTTTAAACCCGTTTCTCTCATTTGCTTCGCGCATGCAGTCTTTTGAAAGATAGTCGAATACTACGTTAAAGAGGAAAGGGCTAAGTACGCTTCCTTGATGCACTCCGACAATAACTGGAAATTCTCTCGTTAGTCCAGCAGAGCTTTTAACCGCAGTTTTCACGTTTCCGTACATGTTTTGTATTATTCTAACATACGTTTCCGGTACGTTTTGAGACCTCAGCGCGGCCCATATGAGATCCATAGGCACTCGATTGAATGCTTTTTCGAGGCCGATAAATACCATGTGTAAATCCTTCCACGAATCTCGGTGCTTTTCCATTATTATTCGTAGGCTTTGGATAGCGTCCACCGTCGATCTTGCTTCAACAAATCCACCGTGGCTATTATCGAGCTTTATTATTTGCCGAAGACGTTCGTTTAAGACTCTTTCGACGATTTTCATTGTGTGTGACATAAGCTTGATTGAACGGTAGATGTTGCATTCTCGTATGTCGCCTTTTCCTTTGTAAAGTGGAACTAAGAAGCTTCTTCTCCATTGATTCGGCATAGGTTGTCCACATTTTAATTTATTTAAAAGTTTCGACAGCCATTCGCTGCCGATTCCCTCCATCTTCAACCAAAACTTTGATCTCTGATGGAATGCTGTCTAGTCCCGCCGATTCCCCCGCTTCATTTTTACTTATTTCTTCGATTGAAAAGTTCGAAACTTCCTCCTCGAATAGACCAGCTGTCGGCACGATATCACGTGGAAACTGTTTGTTAAGCAGCTCCTTGCAGTATTCAAGCCACCGGTCACAAATTTCCTCTTCATTTTTTAGTTAGCGACCCTCTGCATTTTTGATGTATTTCGGCGAGGTTATTTCGATCGAATTTTTTCGCCTCTGTGCAGCGAGATTAAAAATATTTGGCACTTTAGTATTGCACGACGATGGAACTTCTTGAACTTCGATTGACACTGACATATCGGACTCTATATATCGAATCCTGTTAAAAGATGACTACACACCCACTAAGAGCTAAGAGCTTCGGGCTTATCAGTTCGGCTTGGTTCCTGCTGGATGGTTAATAAAGTGAATAGTGGATCTTCAAGGACGCACAGAAGTTTTTCGAATGCTGTTTAAGATCCAACATGTAATTGTGATACTACGGCCCAAATCTTATGAGCAGAACTAAATGTGCTCTCGACGAACTCGTGTTAGGTATTTTCATCGGAATTCAGGAATTCGAAAACTTTTGAAGGAACATGGAACTCGGCCAGACAATCCGGTGATTGTCTTCACTGCTAAGGCGCTCTGAAATATGAAGATGATGAGCTGTATTCTTTGCTTCTGAACATCTCTAAAATGACAGCGATCTTTCGGCTTTTTCTAAGCTGGAAAGGATGCAACTGAATGTATGGACAAAAAATGCTTTTACCACAAAACTTAACTTTAAGTGAATAGCGGCACACCTTTTGAAAAAACAGGTATTCGGATACCACTCTTAGGATATTTTGACTAAGTTGAATCCCCAAACAGAGAACAAATCAATTCAACTGTTTTGCAATTATAATTAAGGCGTTCCTACAAGACAGCAGTTCAAGACACCTGAAAATTGCTTGCAATAGCTGCGAACAGGTGTTTCTACGAGAATTGAGATTCAGAATTAGAGATATGATTTCCTTATGGCTTTAGAAGATTTAAGTACAAGAACCCCATTCAGACTCATCAGCGTCCGCTCTCCTGCAAGTTCATTTGTCACCAATATAATATATTCTGAAATTGAAATGGTATTCTCAGCTATTTTTAAACAGTTAATTTTATCGAATAGTATTAAATTTGTTAATCGTCAAGTTTAAGATTTATCTTAAACATTTGCATTGAAATTGGCTAATAAATACATAAGTACTGCCATCCAGGCCTTTTTTGCATGCCGAATTAGACCAACATTAGCATACAGACTTCTTCATTAGTCTTAAATCTTTGAATTAATTATACTAACGTCAAACCCTGGATGGCTATTAATACGACATCTGCTATATCTATGAATATGAGTTTTTATTTCAAACTGTCGCAAATATTGAAATTCTTTTTCTACAAAATCAATTTTTTTTAATTATTTGACAAATAACGATCTACGCTCTTCTTTGATTTGTATTTTTTTCCCAGATAATTTTCACAAAACATCTTTCATGTACCTGTGTCTCTATGTTGAACTCGAGGCCAATCTTCATATTTAAATGTAAACTAGCGAACTACCTATTCCGAAGATCAATCCGAATTCCTAGAAGTCTTCTTAAAACTTACACCACCTCCTCCTTACACTAAATACCTCTTGTGTAAATTTTCTAAGAAAATCAACAATATACTCATAAATCTGATTTCCATAAACAATATGAAGTAGCAAATTTTTGTTTAGCATTAGCCTTGAAGCCAATCCAAAAACGAAGCAAAAAAAATCAAGTTTTCCAAAAATAGTTGAGAAAAATAACATACGAGTAGTAACCTCAATATAATTTTATGACACTCCCACGGGCAGATAAATCACCGTAAAGTTCTTAATGGATCTAACTGCTCTAAGCTCTATCAAGGCTTTTATCTTGTAGTGAGTTTGTGTCCATTAAACCAAAGTAAGTTGAGTTTGTCTGGGAAGTATATTTCAACAACAAAGAACTTACTACCTGCCACAAACCTTTGTTCTATACAAAGTCTTGTACCGACGTAGCGATATACATGTATACACGAATATCTGCCACTTTAGAGTGAAGTTCTGATGCTGAGACGTGATATGGATGTTTTACTAGTCAGACTACTTTCGAAGTACAACAAGTTCGTCGAGCTTCAGACATTAGCATAACACCTCCTTTTTTGAATGACGTTGAATGGTCGTACGTAAGGTCGTATCTCGTATTTCGTATATTAAGCAATATACATCTTTTAGGGAAATTAAACAAAAGAATTTAAGTGAAGTGAAATGATATCTCGTGGGCTATTCCTATAAGAGTTGCATAATTTCTGTGAGGTGTTTAAATGGGGATTTTAGTTTGAAGACATTTAGAAGTAACCGGATACAATATCGTGACAGGTTTCAGAATAGCGTCGAATTATAGCCAAGGACCTACGTTTTCAAAATGCTAAGAAATTCCTTATACACAGCAGAGAATCAAGCCTAGAGCCCAAACTTCACACTACAACTTGTCAGAACTTCTAATGAAAACTCAGAATTACCTGCAACTGCGCTAAATTCAGACATCACTCGTAAGTTTAGTGACTCTGGAACAAGCAACATAAAATCTTTTCGAGAGATCTAACTTCGTTCACAAATGATAACGTGGTGGTAAAAAAATTTCACAACTCAGCAAGCGCCTCATATTTTTAAAATAATTGGATCAACAATTTCAAAATAGAGTTCTGGACACAAAATTCTCTCAAACTTTGGTTGGTTAATCGTGGGGATCCATAAACTCTTTGTGAAAAGAATGATCTCCGTTTTTTGGGTTTGAGACAAAGTCTTCGACTACTGTTTCAATTGTTTGAGTTTTTGCATAGTGCAGCGAGAAATTTTTCCAAAATTTAAAAGATACTTTCATTGATACATGACTTTACATTGAAGCAATTAGCTTGCTAATGTTTTTAAAATCTCATCCACTACATTTGCCAAATTCACATTGGAAGATATTGATTTTTAGCTATCCTTCTGTTGACTAGTTACCCCAACTCAAGAAGTGAAGTTAGTTACACACGATCTTATCGTTAGACCGATATAATCACACAAGATAGTAAAAATGCATTAATACACAGATTTCTTATGAAGTTACAATTTATTGTCCAGGTCAACACTGATATGCATAGATGTACAGCTGTGGCCAACTAATTAGAAACACAATTGAACTTTTTATTTCAATACAATGAAAGGTTTCCTTTTCACATAACGGTACCTTTTTGGGTTTGATAAGAAATATAAGCATCTTATATCAAAAAACAATTCATTTGTTGTTGTTTTTTTTCCTGTTCGAGTTGCACATATGGAACATTTCTGAACTGTAGTAATTTAGCTTGCCATATAAATTTTAATTTTTTAATGTTAATCAATGATTGAGCAAATGCTTTAAATATTGAGTGACTGAATTTTTTGTCTGTTAGCTTCATTTCATATGAAAAAAGCAAAAAGATGCCCTCCGGCGACCTGGCAGGCAATCGTTGAGATGTGGAAGTTAAAAATGTCACACCGATTCATTGCAACTCAATTAAATTGCTCGGTTAAACAAGTTTGTGCTGCTATTAAGCTGATGAAACCACGAAAAATATACCAACGCGAAACCGGGCACGCAAAACATCTGTATAAACTGATCGAACTGATATACCGGCTTGCAAAATTCGATCTCAAAATAAGTCCAAGAGAAATTCAACGCCAGATTTTGGAAGACACCATTACTCCGATAGAAGACGATGCCTGGTAGAATCAGGATTGAATGGACATAGCGGTGGATTAGTCGACGGTTGGGGTTGTTTTTCTTGATATGGTATCGCTCTAAAACATCAGATAGATGGAAATTTAAAAGCGTATTTTTACGTCCAGATCTTAGAAAAAAAGCTGATACCTTGCGCTGATGAAAACACGTCTGCTATTTGGAAATTCCAGCGGGAGAACGACCTCAAAGATACAGCGAAGATGACAAAAAAGTTTTTAAATAACAATACCGTAAGTGTTATTGAGCGAGCGGCATCAAGCGCAGATCTCAATCCGATAGAGCATTAGTGGGGTGATATCCAAAATGCTATTGCCTTAAAAAATCCACAAACTTACACATTCTGTATGGCAATATCGAAGCCGCGTGGAATGCAATGACAGTAGAGCGCAGCAGGCCACTCGTCCAATCCAATGCAATGTATATGCCAAGAAGTGATTAGACGCAAAGGTTCTGATACAAAGTACTAGCCCAGAAGAACCCCCAGCTACTTAAGACAAAAATTGTTTCCCTTTTCTTTCTTGTTTCTAATTAGTTGTCCAAGAGAATTTTGACACTTAATTTTAATTACAAATATTTGTTTTTTTAATCATATGTATGAATCTCAAATTTTTACTTAAGTTGATCTAGAAAAACTAAATCTTTTGAAAAACTTAAGTATTCCAAACATTGGCTAGCGAAAATTGAAAGTAAACCTCTTTATAAAAACACAGCTGTATGCGGATAGAAAGTCGTCACTAGTCAAGATCCTGACATCAATATAGATTGAAAATTCATTTATTATATCTAGACATCATTATATTGCTTTTTCGCAAAAATTAATTAACTCTGACACGAATATATCTATTCGCCCTGGCATCACTCTTCCACTGTGCGGAAAAGTTTACAGCGGGTATACTTTCACTTGCATGATGCCGTACTTTCGTATGCTTCTGTCTTCATTCATGTGAACCTGAACCTGTGAACTTACATATATCTGACCCTTCAGTTAAACTGGAATCGACCCGATAATGCATGCAGACTTTACTTATAATGTTATTAGTCACATTAAATATTAAGACGCCGGAGGCTGTTCTAAGTATTAAACTGAATACAAATCACTTGTCCTTATTTAGTCACCTCTTACGATAAGAAGGGGAGGCAACTGCGGAAGTAAGCTATAAACCATTGACGCATGGGAGGCAGATCTCCTTTAGTCTTAGAATTACAGTTTCAGGTAACTTTTGGCGTGAAAAAGAGTTAACCGCTTAGTTTATCTTGCTTATGATGTGTGCATTTGTTAGCATATAGTGGTTCTCTTTATAGATGTTGGTTCCGGAAGCATCGGATCCGTTTATAGAGGACATACGAGTTAGCGTTTTATTTAGGACAATTCTTCGCTGAAATCCCTCAGTTGGTGAATGTATAGATTCGCAAAATTTCCTCTACCATATACGAAATGCTTGATATCTTTTCTCTTCAAACTCCACAAACCACTACTAGCTGGACTAAATTTCTGACGTGAGTTCCCCAGTTAGATAGCGCTCAGCTATTTTTTGCGATTAACAGGCAAACGCTAAACTGGATTTCTGGATGTCATTCTGCAAGTAATTTTCAAATACAAATATATCATAGAAGAAAAAGAATACCAACGTTGTTAGAGAGGGACGCCTTGCCGAACACCCTCTAACTTTAGTCTTGTTAAAATATTGTACCAAGTGGATATAATCCCTAAAATCTACGAGTATTTTCTAATCTATTTATCTATAGACGATGAGGAGATTAGATACTGAATGAAAAAGTCGCCGCTTCCCTATATTATGTATGATTTTTCTTACAATTCTTCCATATTTTATTCATCTACAGTGACAAGTCCTGTAGTTTTCTTCTAGTTTACTCATTGGAGTACGCGTTCTTTGCAAAATAAAAATTTTAACATTTCCTTCCTTCTAACCCGATCTCGCTCTGATTGCTTTCGGTTTCATACACAACCCCAGGCCACTGTGAGCGACCTTAGGTATGAATTTAAAATTCAGGAATTTTTTCCTAGATCTAAAATTAGTTGAGTACCTTGCTAATGGCAATTAGGCATTATAATGCCTCAATATAATGCTCTGTTTAGTCCTTATGGTGTTAATATTATATTTTTATCTCCAGGTTAAGCTTGTTAACAATATTTAATCAGTAATAGCTCCCCGTGGAATCGATCAATAGTTTCTTAAGCGTTTACTATTTTTATCAGACAAACTTATGTTCCTCTTGTTTTCTTACCTCGTTGAGGTAATAAGCAACTTTCATCTTGTTCTACAGTACCCCATTTTAAATATTTTTATGTAGCAAATACTTACAAAGCTCTATACGATTGTTGAATTTTCTCACGGAATATGATCTCAGCAGATGATGACTCCCAAAAACGTTGAAACATCCAGAACACTAGAACTGTGGCCTGTATTATGTACTGCTGCTTTCCAGCTTACGGCTTTTTGATAAAGATCCCTTAAATAGTTTTTAGAAAGTGAAAACACATCCTAACCACAATACATTGACATCTTGGCCCGCCGCAAAGCTAATAGCCGGATCAGTTGTCATGTTATGCAATTGATATTGTTCAACTTCTCTTGCTTCTAAATTTCTATACTACAGCTATCGCAGACTCCTTCGAAATAACTGCCATCGAGTTCAACTATTCTAATTAAACCACAATCTAGCCCGGAACAAGGTATCGTTTCCTCTGAAGGCTTCAATAATAGCTCTCTTCTTAGTTACATTTGAGGTTTCTATTCTTCTGTTTAAATATCAAATTAAACATTTGTTTATAGTAAACTCAGATGATTAAGAAATATGCTACACTTTTAGCCATACCTTTTCCACTTATTAAACAGGCGTACAGCCGTGATTAAGAAACTGTAGACAAATTATCTTTTAATGATTTAAAATGTTATTTTGATATCTATCCTTTGTCAATTTTTATCTAGATTAATCAATCACCTTCAAGCAACAGCATTGATATAGAAAACTCCAGACTATCAGTAACTCCCATTCCATGTGAAGAAATAAATTAAATTCCAATTAAAACCAGCGGCATACCATAAACGCACTGTTGCGTGCGCTCATAACTGCAAGACAAACATTTCGGTTCCGCTCAAATCGAATTAAAGACTGTTCATGACCTTGAGACAACCTAGGGACTTAAACTCTCAAAAATAAACCAACAAATCTACCTACACGTCATACCACATACAAAAATTTCGTGTTGTCTAAGGTCAAGCAATCGGCAAGCAATCCATGGCAGAGCTTGAAAACCGTTGCGTAAACAAAAAATTAATGGATTATTAGCCTCTTCATTGGTTTTCAATGTTAAGAGCCAAAGAGGGCGGCAATCATACGTACAATGGCCACCTAAAAATGTTTCCGCAAGAGCCATTCAAAACATAAAAAAATAAAAAATAAAAAAAAAAACAACAACGAATCCCTCCGAAAACAAGCGTATCTGCACGTTTATAAGTAACTTCAACTTGTAACATACCTCAATCACCCTCCCTAAAGCGCTGAATACACCGTTGCATAATAATAATAAATGAGGGCGATGCTTGTCGTGCAGATACTTGTGCTACCTCCATGCTATGCCTCAAGAGTCACCCGTTAGCCCTTAGCCCTTAACTCAAATTCACTCAAATTCAATTGCTATTGTTGATTCTTCGCTTACTAAGCGCCCATTATGTTTGACTTTCAATGTCAAATGGTTTGATAAAGTTACAAAGTTAACGGTAATTAGGCCACGTACACACTTCAAAAAGTCCGATGACCATTTTTGATGGATTTATGATTTGAATTCTCCACTTGATATCAGCTTGAGTTAAGGTCAATAGGTAGCATTCTTTTGGGCAAGCCGGGTGCGTCAATAACTTCAATTAATTCGTCGAGAGTCAAATAGAATGTGTATGATCGTATTGGTATTCGTTTTTGTACAACAACTGATGTTATCCCTGGGTAATTAAAAAATCAAAAACTCTTTGCCGTCTTTATTGCATTTAAATATTTAAAAATTTGTAAAATGAGATTAAATTGAGATGCCTTAGCTAGCTCTTTGAATTGAATATTCAAATGCCCGATTGTTATGCTTATGTAGTGGAATTGTTGCGATAGACTAACTTATAATGTGAGCTGAGGTGAATTTTTTGATTGTGAAGTGGATAGGGCTTATTTGTCATTAGGTTAACTGGCAGCATCTGTTAACCTAATCGTCAAATTGTTGGATATTTAGCAATGTTGCGAAAATTTTCATTTCATAATAACAAACCTCTTGAATGAGTTTTTATGTGACCTGAGTGTCAGATTTAAAAATATTTAAGAATTGAAATTAACGAAATACTATTACAGCGAGTGTTGCTATTTGTTTTGACTTTTGAGAAACTTTCTGGACCTCTAGATCACTGTATACGAATAACCTTTTCGGTTTTAATAGAATTGTTAGCACTTACGAATTATGCAAATACTCGTAATTAAGTAATCCTCTTGAGAATTGAATTTGAATAAAAAAGTTCGACATTGGGATTTCATCCAAAAAATTATTTTATTTGAAAGATAGTTCTTGTATCATATAGTATAACATTTAAGGATGACTTTGAGCTTATAAGCACAGCAAATGCCAATTACATTGGCTTTCCTGTAATTTTTTCGAGCATTCGACATACGAGTATATTGTCTTCTAGCCGGATTCTAGAAAATCTCACAGAAAATAATCGGTGGCAAAGATCTTAGTCGATCTTAGATCTTACGACTTGTAATCTTGAAAGCACACTTTCACCAAATTCTAATTTTAATAAATGATTGAAATTGATCGCAGTAGGACACGCTCCTTCCTTACTATCGTATCTACTTAGGTAGGCCTACAATAAAATCGAGTGCTTAACGTGGGAACCTGTCGTAGTTAGATTTATGGCAAAGATGTAGTGTATTTTAAGTTCATAATAACACTGGGCAACAACGAAAAATACTCTGATATACTGAATACTGTTTCTTATAGTACTCGACCTGTGAACAACGGGAAAAATAATATTTTGCTCAGGTCACGTACAGCAACCTAACGGCACACACTTTTATATCTTTATCGAACGAGAACAGTTCTAAAAGAATCGCACATCGTTTAAAGCGGTTTTTCTGTTAGTAATTTTAAAAAATAAACTGATTTGCGTAAGAAGAATCTTAGAAGTGCATTAAAGTGATAAAATGCCACGATCTTGTGTTAATTGTCCAGATTTAACATATTCTGCTATATTTTTGGAGAATTTACACCAAGTTTCCGAAAAAAGAAAATAACACCATTTATTGAAAAGTGTTAATTTTCTTATTTAAAATTTAAAATAAACCATTAGGATAAACTCTGGATACCACACATTTGCTGCCTTAGGTGTCACCGACAGCTAACTGGTTGGTTTAACAGGTCATTTTCTGCAATACCTTTTGAAATGGATGGATGGATGATCCCGAATTTGAGCTCCCTACATCTTCTGATGCACCACATCTCATCAATCAGATTGAGCTTAATGACCTCGTCAGAGGCTTGAATTTGTCAAAACAAAAGTCTGAAATACTGAGCTCAAGGTTAAAGCAGTGGAATCTGCTCAAGCCTGGGGTAGAAATTACAGAGTACCGTACGCGACAAAGTGAATTTGTTCCTTATTTTTCGAAAGCCGATAACTTAGTGTATTGTAATGATATTAATGGCTTAATGCTGTCACTAGGTTATGAGCACAAAACCGAAGAATGGCGACTATTCATCGACGCATCAAAGGCTAGTTTGAAAGCTGTTTTGCTTCATAATGGTAATAAGTTTCCTTCAATACTCGTACCTCTAGCACATGGTGTGAATTTCAAAGAAACCTACGATGTTATGAAATTTATATTGGAAAAATTGAATATAAAAAATATAACTGGTCGATATGTTCGGATTTAAAAGTTGTTGCTCTACTTCTTGGACTACAAATAGGTTACACCAAATTTTATTGTTTTTTATGTAAGTGGGATAGTAGAGCACGATCGGAGCACTTTGTGAGAGTAGATTGGCCTATAAGAACTAACTTTATTTGTGGAGAAAAACATATAAGGAATCCTTCATTGATCGAAGCACAGCGTGTTATTCTACCACCATTACATATCAAATTGGGTCTTATAAAAAATTTTGTAAGGGCGATGAAGAAGGACCAACCTGGTTTCAATTTTGTGAAACAAAAGTTCCCATCATTAAGCGAAGCAAAAATTAGAGAAGGTATTTTTGTGGGTCCAGACATTTGAAAGCTTAGAAAAGATCCAGCTTTCATTCCTACTCTGGATTCATTAGAAAAACAGGCCTGATGTTCATTTGTGAAAGTAGCAGAAAACTTCCTAGGTAACAATAAGACTCCGGGTTATGCAGATGATGTAAAGAAAATGCTGGATGCTTATCATAAAATGGGATGCAACATGTCTCTAAAACTTCATTTTTTGCATTCTCATCTCAATTTCTGTCCTGAAAATATGGGTGATGAGCACGGCGTAAAATTCCACCAAGGCATTGCTGCAATAGAGCAACGGTACCAAGGAAAATGGGAGCCATCAATGTTGGCATATTACTGCTGGTCGCTTATAAGAGAGACTCCGAGGTGTTCTTATAAACGGAATGCAGATGCTTCCAAAAAAACAACAAAATTTACCAAAAAATAAAATTTTCGGTATCTAATTTATGTGACTTTTAAGAAAATATGTTGGCCTCTGTTGTTGTAGTTAGGTAGTTATTGGTCATTCACCTTAAAACTAGGTTTCTAATACAGGTGGCTAAGCATTCTATATGGTCCACATACGTTTGCTAACCTAAAACAAGAACTGAATCATCAATGATAACGATATTTAACTATTGTGTCGGGACACAACACAATTTACTATTTTGGCCCATCGAGATGGATTCAAAAAACCCTGAGCTGGATCATTGGTATCTACTCGTGTGTCTTATCAACATCATACTCTTATTATCTTCTTCACTGACCCTCCTGACCATTCCATATAAACGCACAGCCAGTATAGTTGTTCTTTATGTCACTCCCTTCGCACTCTGTGAATGCAAATGGGACCAAAGATTATAGTAAGAACCTTCCTCTCAAATTATCCAAACTTTTGTCTTCTCTGGAAAATATCTATCACTTTGCAACATATGGTTGCATCACAACTCAAAATCATCACCTTTTTCAGGAGAGCGGTTTAAAAATGTTCTGCCAATGTATAAGGTCCTAAACAAACGACGCTACTGGTCCTTTACGGCCAGTGAATGCTCTTACACTTGCTACATTTTTCCATAATGTTCTGACAACCATTAGGGCCATTTGTGACCCCATAACTCAAAAACGCGAAATTTTAATTGTAAAACTTTTCTATCAATGCAGCGATAGGTATAAAGGGTAGGCCATCTGTTGGTTTCTTCTTGAATCAGGTGTTATTCTGACACTGACAGCTCTTATGGACTCAAAAAAATTAACACAAATGGATCGACTTACGCTTGAACAACGTTGGGAAATATTGCAAAGCTACTCCTAAAATGGATACTTTGTTGCCGAAACAGCGCGAATTTTTAAAAAGAAAATTCGGTTGAAAAAATGCACCAACTGCAGATGGTGTACGGATATTTGTGACGAAAGTTCGTTAGACTCAAGTTTGGTGGTTGATAACCGAACATATACCCGCAGAATATTGCAACTGTTGCTTAGCCTCGAAAATCGAGGAGAATTTTGCATAACGATTATTTTGCATCTCAGATTATTCGCTTATAAAGACCAATTAACTCAGAAAATGGAGCAAAGTGACCACTCGCTTCGTTATCGCTTCTTTGTTTGAAGTTAAGAGCTGGTCGAAATTGATGACATTATCGGCGGCTACGTTATGATTCACACATATTCACACAGAAGCAAATGCACCCTGAACGTGTGACTGTTTGGTGTGATTTTTAAAGTTGCGGCATTATTGGCCTATTTTTCTTCGAAATGAGCGCATCCGAGACATGTTCACAAATGTATTATGGCCAGAAGTCGAGGATTTGAACATGGGCAAGATATGGTTTCAGGAAGACGAGGCTACGTCCCACACAAGCCATTTAACAATCGGTTTATTGCACACTAAATTCAACAATTGTGTTGTAAGTCGTGCTAGTAAGAGGTTGCCTGCCCGTCACAGAGCTGCGATTTGACGCCGTTGGACTAGATATTATGCGAACCATCCAGAGACGATTCAGGTACTCAAGGACAATGTTGGTCAAGCTGTACCTGAAATATGGGCGGAAATTATTGAAAAACTGAGTTGACAGGATTGCTCAATGCCAAGCAAACCAAGGTAGTCATTTTCCAAATAAGATGGGACATTTATTCTTTGAATAAAACAACAATAGCTGAACAATATTGAGCAGTATTTTTTGTGTTGCCTTTTTAAAATTTGACCACCAGAACTGTTGTCAGAATAGAAATAAGAGGGTATTGTGCATCATCTTTTGCAATGCTCGAACCTACCGCCTTAGCTTAAACAAATGTCGGTTGGAAAGATTTTTTTCTTCGCATTAAATGTCTTAGATCTCTCTTTCACCTCAAAATTATTGCTTTATTCCATATATGTGTGCTATTTTGGATATGGAAAAATAAAGCTGTGGAAAATGTCCTCCCATATCACAACGTAACTTCAAACTGACGTTTTTTGTAGTTCCGATCCGGGACTTAATGAACGGAAAGATCTAATTAAGTATTGTTATTCAAAGCCTCTAGCGATTGTGGGTGACAACATGTTCACTTATTGTCATCGAATGTATTTCAACCCGATAACCCAGAGCCCAAAAAGACTTGTCTGAATAGAAGAGAAATTATGACAGTTAGCCAAAGTCGAAATAAATTACTAAAAACTGTTTAAATGTGGTGAAGGCCCAAGGACTTAAGAAATAGAACGTAAAAAAGAAACAGTTTTGCCATGCATATCAGCCGTTTTCGACTGATCATTTGTATCCGATCTATTTTGGTATAATGATGTTGTCATTATATTCATCCATTCTTGCATATATTTCAAGATAAAACGAGCTCATAGCTCTCTGAAAAAGAAAAATACTCCACTAAGAATCAGATTCAGGATCATAAAGTTCTGAAAATTTCGGAGATCTCCGTACGTCTGCCGAACATTGTCATGGTGAGCACTTGGGTAAAAATTAATGGAACTACGTTTGAATCATAGATGAGACGTTTTTATCCACTTCGAAGCATTGAGTGATAGAAGAGCCAATTAGCATTCATCTAACCCAGTACTTCGTATAACAAAGAAGCGTATTCCACCTCTCAAATGGTAGTCTTCTTTAATTTATGAAACTAAATTCGACAATTTATTTACGAAATTCCCTCTCCCGCATGCGAATAAATGCGCACAAAATGATGACGCTCCACTTCACAATTTCACACTAAATTTCGTCATTTGGCATAAGCTAACAAAAGGCAAACACTTAGATTTATCAAATGAATAATTCATTCTAAGAGGCCTATTGAATAAAATACAAAAAAATACCTCCTAGCCTTGCCCTTGATTTAATGACATTGTTTATGGAAACAAATACAAATACAAGAACCGTCATTGAGTCGTCAAGTCAAGTCTACGAGTAGCTAAGCCGTTCGCTTATTTGAATCTTCCAGGCGCTTACATTCAAATGCAAATATCCGTCATCTCCCCCTCCAAAGCCTAGTTGGCCAGATAAGGCTACCAAACAGCCGATAAAAAACCTCAAAATTAGACATCGAAGAGGTCATCAGTGTTATCGGGCGATGTAATTAACCTTGCGGAACGCGAACTGCGGACCCAACCGAAACCACCATCACAATCATTGAGTCGTCGCGCCATTCACTAACTTGCAACTCAAGTTTTTGTATTTTAAAAAGCGTCGTCGATCTAAACGACTGACGAGATACACTTTTTTGTTTTTTTTTTTGGGAAACTCTCACAATTTGTAGCTCTGACAAATGCGCATATTTGATAGCGACTTAAATTAATAACTGAAAGTGGATTATTTATTGATTCGTATAATCGTAGTTATGTGCAATCATGATCGTGAGCTCCACTATAAATGTACATCTCCGATTGCTCGTGCAAATTTTAAAGTGAAATTCTCCAATTTTATGGAAGATTTCCTAAAGTCGCCCCAATTGATGGGAGTTCCATAGTCGCTGTCACAGATGTTGTCGTCGTCGTTATCATCGATGTGAGCCGTGCCTTCATAATACTTGGACCCCAGACCTGATGATGCACAGTCGAAAGGTTTATTGGGAAATCGTGGCAACGATTAGGAATGCCTTAATGTAGTCTTGTAATTTGATTATTATTACGACTGCCAAGTATGAGTACTCTGAGAAATCCATGCAAGTAGTGCGAATGTAAATACTTGTGAAATCGAAGGCGTGCAAACGAAGCACGTTTCCAAATGCAATCATACGTTCGGTATGAAATTTGAAACATCTGCGATCTGCAATCTGCCTCTACGATTTCCTATCACAGCGATCGTGCTTTCCCTTTTTACAATTTATAAACAAACAATGAAACAAAAGTGAACAGATGAATTTCGGTTTCATTCTTTGAACCTACGACTGTTTATCTTATAGTGAGCTTTACATATTTCTTTTCATAATCACGACTTCTTATCTGTTTGTTCTTTAAAATTTCGGTGTGTGTCATGTGTCGTTGAATTGAATTTTCGAGTCGTACGTTGAAAATTCAGAATGATTTCCTCATTTGACTAAAAACTAGAAAAGAGAAGGTAATGCACTGATTAATTTTGAAAGATCTTTGTTCACACTTATGAGCAGATAAATGTCTGATGTTGAAGAGCAAAAATCGTAGTGATACGAGTATCATCCACTTGCACTTCATGGGTAAATTGTAGGAAGTTCTGAGTCGGAGGGATAATGTATCCAAAATCGTACAAAATAAAATGGATAGGGACTACCTTGTAGGCAGTCGCAACTTTCTTCTGTCAAAATATACTGGGCTTTTTTAGCCTCTGTCATTAGAGCCTTGTTTTCAATGTCAATATCACAGTTATCGCATCTCCCACGCACACGCGAAATACTTCAAAAATAATATGGGATGCGATGCGGCAGAACTTTGCCTGTCAGCAAGTTGCATCTTAAAGAGAAAAAAGTCTGTACAAATGCTATAAAACCAGTATATCTAAACAAGGCATTCCTGTAGATCTTGTTCATTGATACAACCTAGACTTATAGTAAGCTTTCCGGAGAATGATTTTTTGATCTCATTACCCCCAGTACCAGTAAGATTGGGTAGAAACTTTAACATGTAGAACGTCATATCGTAAGATTGGACATCTGTAAGTGACATAAATTTGAATCGAAAATGTCGAGGTTTCAGCCGAATTATTTGCGAGAATTTTTGATTTTCTTGTTAAGAAATCTGCAGCAGCTGCGCTTTGATTGCTTGTGTACAAGCATATGCATAATAAAAGGCCGAAGATGTATAAAGAACCGAAATTGGAAGCATTATTGAAAGAAAGTTCATGCCAAAAGCAAGGAGAGCTTGTACTTGCATTTGGAGTGACAAAAATCAATTTCACACCGCTTAAAATCATTAAGAATGATTTAGAGCAAGAAAATAAGATTCCATATGAACTGAAGCCCTAAGATGTTGCTTGCCGGACATAAAAAAAGGATTTTTTCAGCGTATAGTTACTGGTGATGAGAAATTGGTCCACTTCCCAGAAAAGAGGAAACCGTGGGGACCAAGTGACCATGCTTCAATATCGACAGCCAAGCCATGGTAAAAAAAACTTAAGTCGTGTATTTGGTGGGATCAGCTTGGTTTCGTGTTTAATAACTTGCTCAAACCAAACTAAACTATTGCTGGGACTCTCAACCAAGCACAATTGATGAGATTGAGCCGAGCACTCAAGGCAAAACGCGTCCATTACTACTCCAGACACCATAAAATTAATCTCGTCCACATGTTGCGGCCCGATCAACACTCAACTGGAAAGTCCTACCCTTGTCGCCGTATTCACCAGATATTGCCCCTTCCGATTATCTCTTGTTCAGATCGATGACACATGGCATGTCTGATCAGAACTTCACATCCTATGAAGATACAAGTGGGTCGATTCGTGGGTACCCTCAAAAGATGAAATTTTTTTTCGGACGCAGTACCGGTATGCTGCAAATGTTTCAACCTCGTATATATTACCCCAAGCCAACCACCGAAGATGTAGCAATAAGTGAAGCCACCATATCATGAACCAATATGAATACGAAAGCGTAATGAATATAGGTAGAACCCTTAAACCCATCTACGACAGCAAAAACACCGTTCCATGTCTGACATTATCACTGTACCTTGCCTTGAAGAAAAATGTTGGAAGCAAATTGAAATTCAGATACTGCTGTGCGATTGTCCTTCCTTTGCTGACAGAACAATCAGAACTTTAAGATCCATTTACGAATGCAACGAGCTGGAAGAATGAAGCAAAATGAGCTGAAGAACTTCTAAGATTAACATTTTTATTAAATTTCAAATCACCAGGCACTGTTAGTTGGGGAAACATTGGCCCCAGTGAACGATGGGCTATAATATAGAGGGCGACCTTCTACCTGAGCTGAGGGGCTGATCTGGCTGATATCCGAAACCAAAGTAAGCAGCAAATACTAAACTAACTTTGTAGTGTTTCCACCATACCCACTAAAAAGATATTCTCATTTAAGCCTTGTACATGAAACTGCTTAGCAAAAGCGATTTGAGTAGCTTTCAGACGGCAATAACCATTAAGGGGCCCAAGAATACTGCTGACTTAAGTTCACATCGATTTGTCTGCATCGTAGAGAGTTATGTCATCTTCTTCTTCCTAGGTGGCGCTATAGTCCGGGGTTAACCTGGGCCTCAAGCGACAAGCCTCTCCAGCTGACACTATCTTTATCCAGCTGCTTCCTTCGGTGCTGCACCTGAAGTTGATTTAGGTCCCCTTACACTTATTCTCAGCACCGTCGTCTGCTACGTAGTCCCCAGGGCTCGGGTTTGAAAATTATTCGGGCCCGAGCTGTGGTGACCATTCACTCTACATGGCCCAGCCATCTTAAGCCTTGAATCCGTAGACGCCTGACTTAGCCGATGCCGCTATACAACCCGGACAGTTCGTGGTTAAATCTTCTCCTGAATAACCCGTCAACACAAATGGAATCAAAAGTAACACGTAGTATTTTCCTCTTGAAATGGCCAAGGGTTTCTTTATCATTTTCCATTAAGTTCCATGTCTCTGCGCCATAGAGCAAGACGAGGATGATTAAGATCTTATATAAAGTCAGTTTGGTCTTGCGTGAGAGGGCTCTGATAGTCAATTGCCTTCTGAGCCTGAAGAAACAGCGGTTGGTAACAGTTATTCTACATCTTACTTCTGTGCCGGTATCGTTGCTGCTTGTAACTGCGGAGCTGGCCTCCTGCCAAGTTGCCGATGTTGGGAGTTCTTTTTTTGGGGCGAACATATATCTACTTGGCTTTTGCCTCATTAACCATGAGACCAATCCACGATTCTTTCTGAAGCGATGTTAAAAAAGTCACATGACAGCGGATCGGTTTGTCTTAAACCTTTGTTCACATTGAAGGTCTCGGTTAACCCATTACAGACCTTAATGGAGCAGCGAGTATTCCTCATTGTCATCCTACACAACCTGACGGATTTGGTAGAAATTCCAAAAATGAACATGACATTTTACAGCGCATCCCTTTGCACGCTATTATATGCGACTTTAAAGTCGACAAACAGATGATGAGTGTCAATCTGGAATTTCGAGGTCTTTTCCAAGATCCACCGTAGTGTGAATATTTAATCGATGGTAGGCTTCCCTGGCTTGAAATCACCCTGACCAGGCTGCTCATGATCGGTTTCAATACGGCAGAGAAATTTATTTTTTGCGACTTTCACCTGTTCCTTACGAGAATGTTTATGATCATTAAAATATTTTACGAAATATCAGCAAATATCCAGTCAAATTATGTACTCATTATTCAAAGGAAGGAATATCATAATAGTGAAGAATAGGTGATCAAAACAAGAACCAAACCCTTTGCAGCCAAAACAAACTATTTTTGTCTTGTAAGTCTGATTGAATTTACACTTCTGACTTACTTGCCTTTTTTTCACACTAAAGAAGCACGCATGACACATAGCTGTTACTCCAGCTCTCCGGGTTCAATTCCCAGAAAATATGCCGGAAACAGAAAAATTGATTATCCACCGTTTGTCAGAGTATGACGAATCTATAAAAGTTAAAGCTCCTTGCGGTCTGGAATCTCACTCTGCACAAAATGACAAATCGAATAGAATAGTACTCGTATGTTTAGAGGCTTTATCCTGATCTAGTGGATTGAACGTTCAACTTAAGATGTTTTTAAAGAAACTTTACATGACCATCATCACTACCCCGTTAAAACTGTCAGTAGTCTGCCGTACTGTTACAGTAAACTCATAAATGCCAATCAATTTGCATTTACCCATCTGTTGACATACTCTGAGATATTGTAATATCTGCCTATGTCGTACAACCTGCTTGAGGAATGCTCCACTGAACTCTTCATTTCTCGGCAGTTATAACCTGCAAACCAAGGTGCACTGGTATCTCATTTTCGTTCCTCCCTAAATTATCTAAAATGTTGAACTGAAGATACTAACGTTCCCGAGTAAGATTTTCACAAGGTGCCCAGAAAACCAAGAGTCTATTTTGATAGACTATGTCAGTATAAAATGGATTCAGATTGGATTCAGATGATTTAAGGGCAACATAGTTTGAGAGTGTTGGTGAATTTTAATTTTAACATGTGTAACCTCTCGGTCGTCTGGGCATAAAATGTATCAGTAAGTGTATCAAGATTATATGTAGGCAAGCACTACCAAAAATTCCTCCTAAAACATGCTGCCACTTTGTGAATTTATATTGACATCACTATTCCATTTGCTCATAACAGGTTCATTAGTTGCATTTTGCGGGTTGCAATTGCACGTAATTTTTACCTTGTCTGGTGAAGATGGCTATATATCATATGTTATTCATTACTTTGAAACAATTTTAAAGTCGCCGATATTTTTATCGAAACCTAAGGAATGACATGAATGAATGAGTACTAAAATACTCATATTCTTACGATACAAGCAAATATTCGATTACGTACACCCCAAGACTAATAGATAATTGATTGTTTGTTGTCTCGTGCATCTTTAATGACCCTATGTCGCGTCTTTTCTGTGTTCACATTCAAGTGCAACTTTATTGATTGGCATTTAAATCTGAACGCTGTTCAAAATTTATTGGGTATTATTAATTTCTCAATTTTATGTTTATTGCCACATCACTTGGGATATTGCTAATTTTATAGTTCTCAGTCTCACACATAACGACGAACATAGAACATATAAGTATGAGTGTATGAATATGTGTATATTATCTCCTATGCAACATCTAAAGATTAACTTGTTCTCGTATACCAATATCAATTGGCAATCATTGAAATCAAAAAAAAAAAAAAAATTCAAAGATGGAAAACCGAAGATATTTCTTTCGTATTTTACTGGCAATCTTAATTGAATACAATCATCAATCACTGTCCACCCATCAACTCAATTCATGCTACCCGGATAGTCGATAGAATTGCAATAAATTACGAGACCATTCGTACACCCCCGAACAGCATAGATCCATGTTTAACGAACTTCATCTCAATAACACCACCCTAAGTAATAAAGTCATAAATATTCAAAATAGTTTCATTTTCGTGAGTATCCGCATCTCACATCTGATTCGGGAAATTAATGTGGAAAATATTATATCTAAAGCGGAATACATCCATCCGATAGAGAACGCCTGTGGTACACTTCTCCTCATCATGTCAAACATGGCACTAATTTAATTGGCACTATATGCATTTGGCGTTATTCCTGAATACAACTTTTTAGAAGGGTATCTTACGGATTTAAAGCACTATTCAAGTGTATGCTTGTCTCTTGACGAAAATCTCATGAAACCCACACATGCAATTAGCGCATTGCAATGCATACTCATTGCTCATAGTCTTTGTATCTTTGCATCTCTGTTTACTCAATCCGAAGTGAAACAATTTAAGTGCTCATAATTGTTTGTTTGCATTTTTAATTAGCGCGCTAATTTGTCACACTCATGTTAAGTCAGCGATAGATTTCAATCAACTTAAAAATATTCATTTCAACAGATTTCAACTGATGGATGTTTGTCGATGGAATTTGGGATATGAATACACGTGAAAATTTGAAAATTTTATAAATAATGATGTAGACAATGTTGACAAATTCTCACATAAAGAAACCATTGTCGGTAAAAGTAGGAATGGAATGATGGAAAAAAACACATATATACTTCCCAACGAACTTAATGCCCTTTGGGCCAAACGTTAATTATCTGCAAATAAATTTAATTGCCAAACATAAGATGTATCTTGAGGATTGGTATTTGATTAATAACTCTTAGATATTTTCAGTTGGTTTAGTATCTTGACAGCCGTGGATTGATGTTTAAACGAAATAAATTGTTCACGAGATTACGAATACTTTCGATTTCTAAACCAACCGTATCTGCCACGTGTGGAAGTCTACCTTTTTTAGATGGTTAGTCATGAGTTCATGGTGTTGTCTGTGTTTATGACTGGTTAAAATTAATAGCACTTATTTCTTGAATGGATAGCAAACAGAGGCAGCCTTATTGCTCATATGATTCAAGAGCTTTTATGTAAATTAATTGTTGATTCTTGTGATCAGTAACTTTGTAATCACATTTTTATCCTAGTAATATTCAGTGTGTCTCTCGTACTTATATTGAGGAAAATACCACATTGCTACCTTTCATTATTCTAACTGCATCCTTTATTGCTTCCTTTGTGTTTCCTGAAAAGTGCATTTCTAACAAAACGGCGATGGTTTCTTGCTTTGCAATCTTTTAACTCCATCGGCGGAAGTAGGAACTTCTGTGGTCAATGGTTTCTTAGAAAAGGCATAATGAGATGAGTCTTGTCCTAATACAGCCATCAACACTGCAATAGAAAGCAAATAATAATATTGCGGTTCAAGCGATCACCAGAACCACATTATCGCGTCTATCAATAGATAGTGCATTAAATTGAATCATGATTGCCCTGATCTGATCCCTGCATCTGATAGCTTTTTTTTTATTGGCGCGCGCTCAAGGGGTTAGAAGCACCCTTAAAATTATTGCACACAGCGCGGGCGAATGCTAATGGACCAGTAGAAATACGAATTGCTAAATTTCGAGACGAGAGATACGAGTATTCCTTGGTTAAATATGATCGGAGGTGGATCATCTGTATTTCTGCTCTGGTTTGAGATGCAATACTGTTTCTGTAGAAAGTGCTTAGTCTTATACCCAGCCATTGGCCTTCTACCTACAAGATGGTTTACTAACTAAGGGCTAATCACCTTCGAAAATTCGGCTTAAATCTGCATTGAGCAAGAAATGCTGTTAGACCCCGTCTCATCGGTAGCTAAATGACAAAAAATGAAAAGCACGGAAACAACTGAAGTTTTTTTTTTTATATAATTTACGCGCTCCTCAAGGGGTTTATGATACCTTTTTACTGTTGCCATGGCGCGGGCGGAAAGATAGAAGGAGGAGAAAGGAAAGCATTGTTGTGATGTAGTGGTTTGAAAACTCAGATATATTTGGTTTCGATATTGACTCTCCAGGGGTGGGAGTCCGAATAGGACGGAGATTTTTTCTTCACTCGAAATCATTCAGGTTGTAAATTTTAACGGTTGTATTGTGCTTGAAACTCTACAACAGCCAAATCTACATGCCAGTGTTATGCCTTCACACGCAGATTTTTCTGACTAAGTTCCAATTACACAATTGAAAAACTTGTCATGAGTAGGATTCGAACCTTGACCATCCGAGTGAGAAGCGATGGCTAGTACCACTACATCACGGCCACCCCGTGTTGGTTTTCTTCTTTCATTCGAAGAAAACTGAGCTGTAGCGCATCGAGAGCTCCAAACAGTTTACGGAGATGCTGATCTAAGTGAAAGAATGTGAAATGATTTGTTCCGTCGCTTCAAAATCTTTCTTCAGCATTAGGAGTTACCCGCCAAGCCATTTTCAAAAGATTGCACGCGTTTGGAATGATTCAAAAACAAGAAACTTGGGTTTCTTAAGAATTGAAGCCCAGAGACGTTGGGCGTTGTTTTTTCACCTGTGTAGAACTCTATCGGCAAAAAGGAAGGGTTTTCTTTATCGCACCGTGACGGGGGTTAAAAAATGGTTTCATTACAGCAACTCAAAGAGAAGAATGTCATAGAGACTGCCTGGTCATGCTTCTGCGTCGTCGGCTCGGCTGAATATTCACGCTGGGAAAGTTATGCTTTGTATTTGATGTGACCAGGTCGTTGTTATTTATTTTGAACTATTGAAATCCAACGAAGCCCTCACTGGGGAACGGTATTGACTCCAATTAATGCCATTGTGCCTAAAACTGCGCGAAAA
This sequence comes from Volucella inflata, assembly GCA_928272305.1. Lineage (NCBI taxonomy): Eukaryota > Metazoa > Arthropoda > Insecta > Diptera > Syrphidae > Volucella > Volucella inflata. The sequence continues at coordinate 75,878,352 of OV743717.1, read as the reverse complement.
ATGGCCAAAATACTAGCAGAGACACGAAGAAGTAATTCTACGGCATGACAACGCGCAGCCTCAGATTGCCAAACCCGTTAAAACCTGCCTGGAAACGCTTAAATGGGAACTCCTACCCCACCTGCCATATTCCCCAGATATTGCCCCGCCGATTATTATTTGTTCCGTCGGTGGCTCATGGTCTGGCTGATCAGCAGTTTCGCTCATATGAAGACGTCAAAAAATGGCTTTGTTCGTGGACAGCCTCAAAAGATGCACACTTTTACCATAACGGTATTCGAGCTCTGCCAGAAAGATGGGAAAAAGTTGTAGCTAGCGATGGATAAAACTTTGAATGATTCATTTGTTACCACATCTGAGGGATTGTCCTCGCTCCAAATATACAAATTCTTCTTGCTTAAGTAGTACTCGTAATAACAAAAATTAGCCTAATCATTGAACAAAATATTACGGTAATAAACTGGGGACAGATGATTTTAATCAAAACCACTCAACACTCAGTGAAATAAGTCATCACGCAACCTTAGCGTTTTGGCTTTGGGTTTACAATTGATTAATTATTCAAGAAATAGCGCGTTCAGATGACTCTTGATAAAAAAAAAACAAAAAATACTGTGGCGCTGGCAGCCCGGTATGGGCCATGGCCTAGCTTCTTGGCACTTATTTGTGCTGCTCTTGTTGTCATTTTTGTCACATCTGAGTGGGGCCTACGGTTTATCACCGAGTCCGAACGGCACTCCTTAGAAGCTTTTTCGTAGGCAATTTTTACTTTCGGGAGTTTGCCATTGCCCGCCGAAAGGGTGATGGCGATTTGAAAAATTGTTGGTGACCCATCCAGGAATCGAACCTTGACTCTCTGCGTGATAGTCCAATGAGCTAACTATCGCGCCATCGCCATCGCCAGATATTACTTTATATTTATAAGCAGTATTTTATAAAGTGTCCATAAAAATTGGAAAATTTGACAGAAATTTTTTTTAGCCTATTCCCATATGGAAGTGATATATTCAAGTAATTGACTAAATCATTTGGACGTTCACAAATGAATTGGTTATGAATGTAACATCCTCAAAGTATCTCCTCTTCGGTGGATCAGATTTGAAAATGCAGTGCTTCTATTCATACATACAGATAAGCTCTGATGATTTGGCTTGAGAAGACATGCCATAAATTAAATTTCCTTACTTACTTAGATGGCAGTGCTAATGCATGCTGTTTGTCCCTTAGATGCGCACATCTGAAGGATTGAAATCTTTTCCTACTCGTGCAGCCCACCTTACTGGTCTAAGAATCTGAGAACTGAGGGTTCCGTCGAAGTCACCGGCATAGGCAAGTACAATAGTTGCCCAAGGTTTCAAAAAATAGTTCCTCTTATTTTGATAAGCCAAAATAAGATATTTTGCTGTATATGTGTAAATCAACTCTTAAAGTGTTGTCATATATACTCGTAGCAATTGAATTCATGAAGAACTCGTAATTATTGATTTTGACTTTTTAGGGTTTTTTTTTAGATCTGTCGTATTGCAAATGTAAGGCCAATCTTGCCATGTCTTGCGGCTCTATCTAGCTCAGCTTATAGGCCTTCTGATCCGGAAGTCTTGTTATGCTTAAATTTACTACAGATATTGTTATTCTTTGCTCGACTCATTTCCAAGGTTGAATAGTTTGCTCTACCTGTCAGGAAATTTGGATAGTATCGGCTCTAAAACAGCTCGCAGGAGTGGTTTCCAAGCGTCAGCTGTGACTCAAATTTCCTCCCATATCTTTACGGACTCTTTTCGGGTCTAGTTGGGTTTGCACCGCTTCATAAGAGAGCTGTCATTGCTATCCTTGCTTCAATGTAATCTTCATCAAGTCAGGAGTGACTTAGAACTAGCCTTATTTTTGACAACTTCTTGGTGTTGATGCCACTGATCTTCAGAGGTGTTAAAGACAGGTTCAGGGATACCTCAAGAACAAAGTCTATGGCGATTTTTTGCGATTGTTGTAGGATCAGAGAGATATCAATGGATGATGCTTGTCTGCCATTAAGTCATTAATCAAAGTTCATTTCTTTAAATTCTTATTGCAATTTCTTTTAAGGAAAAACCTAACTCCACAGTGACACAACTGACCCTGAAGTTGGTAGTTTCCTTTTTTGCAAAGAAATCGTCTAATAATAACACGCATAACGACCGGAATAGCATTCGTGTAAGGCCAGTGCGTGGAGTTAATTTGTAAATCCAAATTTAAATGGTCCGATGACATAATTTGCTGCACGTTTCGCCATTTAATTATTTTTTTGGGAAAATATATTAACCTCTCTTTTTTTGTGGAAAAATAACAAGAGCGAGACATATTTTCACAATTTTTAGGTAGAAGGAAGGGCAAGACACAAATTGGTTATTGTATCGTATTTCCCCAATGGCACACGTGATGCGCCTGATAATTATGATAGTACATTTTGTATGCCTACCTCCCTGTCAAAGCTAATCAGTGTAACTTTTAATCATAACGGAATAGATGGATTTGTCAAGAGATATATATAAGTAACAAAGGAAGGTAGGTTACAGTGTAAAGATGTATTTGTAGAAAGATTAACTAAAATAAAGAGATTTATGAAGGCTGTGTTATTTTCTTTGTAACGCTTGCAAGATATGCATAGTATATCAGTAAGGCTCTTTATAATACAGCAGATAATTTTATTTTCACATATACAGTGTGGAGAACTAGAGCTCATTCAAATTTGATTCGCAGCAGGTTTATTTTTGTTTTTTTAAACAACTTAACACTCAAGTGGGTATGACTTCACGTAAAGTGCTTAAGCAGTGTTAAGTTTTTAGTCAGAAGTTCAGTCGAGAAGCCTAGTGGCTTTAATTTTGGCTAATCCTTTAAGATTTTCGAAGAAGAAGTCACTAAGGTACGGTAACCCTCTTATGGCGAGAGCCAGGATTGGTAACAGTAACAAATGAATCCTTAACACATCTACTTATCTAGAGCTGTTATTAAAAGTTCTAATAAATAAACAACGGAAGAAGAATGAATTGTTACCACTTCCAGAAACTACACAACAGCTTGTGATGTTACCTGATGAACTAGCATTACATAGATTCAGATCGAGTTTTAGCCAGCAGCAGATTGTGGCCACTATAATTATTGAGATTGACCGTGAAATAACATGAGGCTGGGGCATCCCTATGTCCCTAACCTATGAGATTGAATGCATTTCTAAGATTGTGCTGCAAATGTCGATTTTCCCATCACTGTTGGAGGCAAAGTGATGGACTTTAGTTACTCTCGACGTTGTCAGTATAGGCATAAAAACTACTCAGACTATACCGCTCTTTACCCCTTGGTTTATTTTTAAGCCATAATTATGGTTGTGGATAGATTCCTTATTCAGCTCCTTCCGCCCCCGCTAGTTGAGATTGACAAACTAAACTTTGGGTCCAGTAAAAATGGCTTTGTATAGAATTTTTTTAAGAATATGGTATACACTTTATGTTACTTTATTAGCCTGTGATATCAAACCTCTGCTTTGCAGAAGTCTATGTAGTTTGTTGAATAGAAATCTCCTTTTTACTGTGTGCCTCATTTGCCGTTAAGACGTTGATATTTCCATACTTCTAGATAACGCAGATCTAGATATCGCGTCTGCTCCGCCTTTAATTTGACATTATTAAAATCACATCAACTTCAAGAAGAGCATATTTCTTGAGATTGGCACATATTTGAGTTAGCCATACTAGTACCTACATACATATGTGTCGGGTAGTTTTGTTTGCAGAATGCTTGCTAAAATCTCAGCTCTTTGGAGTCATGATCTTACGAAGGAAGATATCAATCAGTCTTTTTATGATTTGAATATTATACTGAAAAATATGCAGCAAAATTGACAACTTACTAATCCATTGAAAGCCTAACCCCAATTTACATCACATCACTTTTGGCTGTATTATTAGAAACCGAAGTTGTAAATGCACACCTATACACCTAAGTCTTTCCCGTAAATCCGGAAAAGGAAGAAACAACTTTAATATCATTTTCTTTCATCGAAGCTTATTAATCATTTTAAAACCCCTTGGACAATCTCTTATGGCAGCGTCGTCTAGAGAAAATTGGTTCAAAGAAGAACCAGTTAGTCACAAACTTTTTCAACGAAGACATACCTCACTACGCCTGATGAACCTTGGACTTTACAATTCGTGAAATATGTGCAAATATTCAAAATAAGGCACTTATTCGAGAGCCCAAAAATTTATCAATTACCTCTTTGCAACCCAAATCCCTTTGCCTCTTTGAAACAACCTAACCATCACCACTCAACCACTTCTAATAAAATTCCTTATCTGCCCCTTTTCTGTCTCCCCCTCGCCACTTGCTCTTAAATTTATACAGAGAAACCATTGACAGTGAGTGTACACTCACTATGCTTACAGATAAAAAGGTAGTGAAATATCTTAGCATCTTTTTATTTGGTCTACAAGATAAACCTGGTTCGCTTTGTTGTGAGGGTTTAGACAGGCAAGAACAAGGCAGAACACGGTATACAGTGCTACATGATTTTCAATTCCGTTTCCCCAAAAATATAAAACGATCTTGCTGCTCTCCATGACTAGGTCCACTCCAAAAATCCCTCAAACCTCTAACGCAATCTGGTTGATCACGACAAATCGCTTCATATTCTATCTGTCTTCTTTTCCTATACCTCAACGCCTTAGTCTACGAATACACCTCCCCGCAACTAAATTCTTAATTCTTTTATCCAAAGCATCAGAGGCCTGCGCACAAAATAGTTATGTGACTCAAATCGGATCGTGGTCCTAGACACGAAAACCATGATTCATCCCTTTTACTTGCAATCTTTTTCGAGAAGACGATTAGACCCTTCCCTAAGATGACTTTCTCTGCCGAGGAATCTTAATTCTTCTTCTTTTTAAGTGGTCTCTCCAGCTGGCACCAGCTTTTACCAGCTGAAGTGGATTCCCTCAAATGATCGATCTTCTTTCATCACTTCAATTGCAAGTACGATTAAGGAATGTCTCTGCGTAGTTACTAGGTGGAGTGAAAAGTAATCTCTTTGGCCGCCAGAATGCGCTGCTACTACAAAAAAGGTTATGGTGCCTTGAAGTCCGTTCATATTTATGCAGACATGCCAAATTTCAGTGCGATAATGTCTTTAGTTTTGTTTTGACAGCTGGTTGTTGTTGACGTGTTTGGCATCATGTTGAGTATGGACAAAAACGATTTTCGTTCCCTCATAAAACATTATTTTTTGAGAGACAAAAGGGCGAAGGAGGCAAAAGAAAAGTTGGATAAATATTATGGGGCTAATGCTCCGTCAGATAACACCATCAAATATTGGTTTTGAGAGTATCGTGGTGGCCACAACTGCACTACCGATCAAGTCCGCAGCGGTAGGCCCTCCGATGCGGTTACAGAGGACAATGTCAAAAAAAATACATGAAATGGTGTTGGCTGATCGGAAAGTGAAGGTGCGTGAGGTAGCAGATACCATAAAGATTAGTACTGAGCATATACGCCATATTTTGGGCAATATTCTGCACATGAAGAAGTTATCCTGCCGCTGGGTGCCGCGCATGCTCACTCCTGACCGAAAACACGAACGCGAGAGCACTTCGAAAGAGAGTTTGATTGGTAACTGTTGATGAAACCTGGATCCACTATTACACACTAGAGAACAGAATGAGTGGCCGGCGATGGACTGAAGCCGGCACGAGTGCTCCGAAGCGGCCGAGGGAGGATCAATGGGTCGCAAAGGTTATGGCGTCGGTTTTCTGGGATTGTCCGGATTTATACACAAGTTCCCATACATACAGTTATGTTCCCTATTTTAAGTAACTGTTGATAGTTCTGACTATAGATACTTATCTTCTTTTATTTTTTTCAAAAAGCTCCACTAAGGTCCACTCATTCCTAGATATGCTCTATTTTCCATATAAAATATAAGAACCCAACTAAAGACTTGTCTGAGTCTTTTGTTTTAAGCACGGCCACAGTGCCTCTGCACAGTTGTTGCAGAAGAGATAAGTAATTTTTAAGCTTAGTTCGCTACTCAACTCTTTTATTTTGCTGCTACCAATTTTCGAGATATCTTTTCACATTACAGTTGGTTTTCACATTTATTTAGTTTATTTCGTGGTTAATATTGACGCAGACAATATATAGTAGATACGGAGATCGAATTTAAATACAGTTCTAAAGACTAAGAATCTTGAATGTTTACCCTGTCCATATGCCCGGATGGATAGCACTCATCCAACTGGATGAGTACATGTCAAACACAAAGTTTGTTCACCTCAATTTTTCAAACGTTTTAGTGTCAACTTGTTGTCGATGCCAATCAATCCATTACGGCATTAGTGTATAATTGCAAACAAATGCTTAAAGTAAAGACTCTCCCACAAGCTCTTCATCAAGATTGGACAACCCATTAGTTGCCAAAATCCAATCTTCATCGCATCTCGTACCAAAAGGTGCCATCTTCTGTATTCTGTCTGACGTAACTAATTCAATGAACTTAACAAAATGTTTGACGTCAGACGGATCTTTAAAGAATAAAAAATAAAAAAAATTTATCGTTACCAAAAAAAAAAGTCGGTCTTTATTCAAACAATCTTAACACCTCTTCCACTTGGATCATTAAATGTCTTAGATCATTCCCTTAAAAAGAGAACAAACGTCTAAAAGATACTTTTCTCCACATCCCCTCGATTGAGAGGATACCCACTTTTACTCAAACAATCATTAAATCATTATCATCACCATAAGCATTAGTATTACCCCTCTGGCTGAAAAGACAGCAGAATTTATCTAACGCGAACATCAGATATCAATTTGAAATAACAAGTACACGTACGGGTCTACTCATCGTCGTATCATCAAACACCGAGTTGCTCTTATCCGTTGAGCTGAACATCTGTTGTTTTTTTTTCTCTCTTTGTTCTTGTATTGGTGTTAAATCGATGTTTTGCTTGGTATTTTGTACGAGTACGAGTATCTCATTGTTCAGTCTCATTTATTTTTGAGGTGTTTCGCAATATGTAATTGTGTTGTTATACCACCACATTTTGTGCCATGGCCATTCGTGTCTAGAACTTGGCTATTGAATACATACTCGTACTCGTAATACTGCAACAACTATAAAAATAGAGATACAACAACAAATAGAGAGCTAACGAAACTAATCGTTAGTTGGCAGATGATTAACTTACTTATTTTTATTTGCATCTATTTGTGTTCACTTTGGCGCTGCAGTACGAGTAATTTCCGTTTAAGACAACATAAATTAGCAGTTGCAAGTTGAAACCTTAGAATTGTTTAAGTACTCGAACGGTAGCTGTTATGGCTTGAAATTAAAAATTGAAGACGACTATCGTGCAAAATGTCTTAGGTTTAATGCTCAATTTCTAATGTTTCTGTTTGGCATTGCCCATTGTGTGGCAATCAATCATTATGCAAACAAAAACGTTCTATTGTTTCAAAGGTGCACTCATGCACTTGAGATTTTGAAAAAAATGGTTACAAAATATTGCTGGATAGGATGGCAGAAGTTATTCTTGCAAACGATTATCGATAATGATACGAGTGTACTCACACGTTCAAACAAACGAGTATCGTGATTTTGAAGGCAACAACCAAGCATAACCAATCTGTTTGATATCTTTAGTGACAAAGAGTGTTCTTTGTTGATTCGAATGAATTCAAGTGACAAGTAGGACAAATTGTGCAAATAATTTGGTTTTTAATCAAATTTGAGCTCGCACAATAGCATTTTTAAATTTTTTACAGGTTACAGCATTCTTTCATCATTTATGATCATTGCATAATTGTGAGCCTTCACATCCATATTGTTCATTCGCAGATAGGACTAACAAATCCTTGAAATCTACAGCCGTTTTCTTTAACACAACGTTGTCTTTTCTTCATTAGCATCTTCAGATATCGTCTTGGATACGACATAAGGTTGTTTTTCTAATACATATGTTTTTACAATACATTGGTTTTACCATGCAGATTTTTCATAAGCACCTTTGGCCTTGTATCTGGAGTGTAGAAGATAAGCTTTCAGATGCTAGTGATGTGAATTGCTGTAGGTTTATTTGTTTCAAGAGAGATATGAAACCAATTGTTCTCCTCTCTTGCCCGCATCATCCATTCTATTCGCCTATACAGAGGATAAGACAACTGTCCGTCAAAATTTTAACACGTCACGGTATTGATAACTTAATATTTCAGACTAAAACACACGTCGAAGTGCCATGCAGCGCGAAGAGTTAAGACAGATCTTTGCATATAAATACATACATTATATATCTGCTATCAAGGCATTTGAAACATCTCAAATAGTTTTAAATTGCATCAAGCTTGTTACAAATGCCATACTATGTAACGAAAAAAATAGATAGTTGCCAGAACAGCATCTGAAGCATTTTATAGCTTACTCATCGATGCAGCATTACTGGATCACATACAAGGAAAATCAAACACAACTGCCACAATTAAGTATTAGTATAAGTCTGGATCGTTAAATATACTGTGTCAATATATTGACATCTTATTCAGAAAAACAATGAAACCAAGCAAAATCAGCAAAGCATATACCGACAAGGCCAGAAAATCACTATTAGCCTAAGAACTATCCTAATCTCTACCCAAATTCAGTGATAGACCAATCGACCAAGATCGACAATGGCTATAAATATCCAATGAATTACCCTAAACTGATGTATAGTAGATTGAATGTTGCCGTACTATTACCTTACGCTCTATAAGGTCAACGTTTGTAACTCAACGACTTGCTGGAAGTTCTTGGTAGATCTATGTGTTAGGCCAAGCTATGTTTTTGCAGAATTTACATACGAGGGTTGTCTGAAAAGTTTCCGACCCAACAATGATACAAGACATTTTTTCTCAAATTTTTTTTTATTTTTCTACATAGTCTCCTGTAACTCTACACACTTCTCCCAGCGATGCTGCCATCTCTCTAACCCGTCCAAATAGTGCTTGGCGTTTTTCTCTGCAAAATAATTGTTCACGAAGGTTATTGCCTCCTCATTTGACGAAAATCTCTGTCCTCCGAGCGCAGTTTTTAGATCTGGTGAATAAGGCAGATGTGCAAGCAGTTCAAACCGTAACTCATGGATTTTCGCTATGGTAACCGCTGAGGTGTGAGACGGCGCGTTGTCTTAGTGAAACGAGATTTTCTTTTTCTGCAAATGTGGCCATTTTTCCGCAATTTCTGCCTTCAGCTTGACAAGTAATGATGCGTAGTATGCTCCCGTTAAGGGTTTTTTTCTTTTTGAAGATAATCGATGAAGTTAAGTCCTTACTATCCCAATAAACAATCGCCATCACTTTCCTAGCCGAAAAAACAGTTTTTGCTTTTTTTGGAGCCGGCTCGCCCTTTACAGTCTACTGTTTTGACTGAATTTTTGTTTCGGGCGTATAATGGTGTATCCAAGTTTCATCTACAGTAATTAATCAGCGCCAAAACTCGGATTTATTCCGCCTTAACTGCGCCAACAGAGCATTGGAAATGTTCATTCGAACACGTTCTTGGTCTAACGTAAGAAAACGCGGCACCCAACGAGCGGACAGCTGTTCCATGCCCAAATCTTGATTTAATATGTAACAAACATGTTCTTTGGACGTTTTCTTAACCTCTACTATCTCTCTCACTTTAATGCGGCAGTCGTCTAACACCATTTGGTGAACTTTAGCAATGTTATCATCAGTGGTTGCAGCTTTTGGACGTCCCGAACGTTCATCATCTCCCAAGCTCTTGCAGAATCGACGATCTCGTCTTCCATCTTACAGGCGTAGTTATTGTTTCTTTCATGACATTCCACGCTTGACAGAGCTAACATAAGTATGCTAGTACTAAAGCTGTACTTACCTCATATGATACTCAGTAGATCAATCTTTCATAAGAAACCAACTCTTCCATCCCAAGGAACTACAAGAATTTTCTTGAGAAGATATAACGCAGAAAAGTCGCAATCGCAAAAGACCGCCTCCATCTTCGCTGAATGCGTAGCATCAGAAACACCGCAACTGATGTGCTGGGTTTCCCTTGGCAATCACCAAGAAATTCCCGGTTTAATAAAGAATGCTGGCAAGCGACGTTGCAACAAAGGACGCGAGTCGCTAGTGAGCTCTACGAACAGAAGAGACGAGAAAGCTTTTTTGGCTTCTGCAGAGGAAGCAAAAAGTGAATGGGATGTGCGCGATCGAAAGTATTGAGAAGCTGTCCAGGAATAAAGTACCGAAGTTTTACCAAAAGGTAAAAAGAAGACCGGTGCAAAAATCTGTGGAGAAAGAGAAGGAAACCTTGTGGTTGGATGACAGTCAGAGCTAAGAATATGGGAAAACTTTGCCAATAGACTGTATAACGGCAAAGGAGTCCAACCTTCCGCTGTAAGGCAGAATACACCATTTAATATAACGATCCCTCCCAAGATTATTCATCTGTGCAGAATGACGATTGAGGACGTTTGCGTCTCCCCGAGACCTTTGATATCAAGAAATGCTTTAGACAATGTGACACGCTGCCATGTGCCTTTTTTAACACGACAGTTATAAGAATTGTACAGAATCCGTAAGGAGCACTGTGCAGATACTAGCGTACCCAGATGATATAATTGGGATAATGAGTTCGCTAGTATCGATACGTAAGCTGAAGGGCTAACTGGAGAACTTTAGGCCTATGTTCACCCCGACCTGTAGCGCCACCTAAGTAAATAAGTAAGTATGCAGTGATTTACCGATAAAGCGGCAAGCTAAACACCAATGCGTTTTACTCTTGGTTCTAGATCTGGTCTTAGTACCGAGTGATTTTTTGTTTGGGTTTTTAGTGTTCTATTTTCGACAGCTCACGCATTATTCCTGACATGTGCCAAAGTCAAACATACTGTTTCTCGCGCACTTTGACTATTTCACTAAGCAAGCAACTCAAGCAATATTGACCAAATTTTGCACCTATTTCACGCTATTGGACTATATATTCGTATGCCTAGAGTGCGTACAGAGGAATATATTGCTCCTGTATCCACCAGTGTTAATAAAGGTCGTGATATGTTAATGCGTCACCGTTCGCAGCAATTGAGATTGTGTTATTCGACGATGTGAAAGATTCTAGGCAAGGATCTTGGTGTTAAACCTTAGAAAATACAGCTCCTGCAAGAAGAGAAGCCGAACGACATGCGTCGTGGAAGAAGATCCGCTTTTTATCGAAAAATTGTCTTCAGCGACAAAGCTCATTTCTGGTTGAATTGGTATGTTAAAAAACAAAACTGTCGTATTTAATCCAATGCGCAACCTCAGGCAATACAAGATCGCCAATTCACCCGAAAAATGCACTGCTTGGTGCGGTCTATGGTCCGTCGGAATCGTTGGCCCATATTTTTTCAAATGTGATTGTGAGAATACAACGTTACCGTCAATGGCGCCCACCATCGATTAATGATTTCAAACTTTTTTTACCCAAAATATACGAGCCAAACCCAATCGACATGTGGTCGCAGCAAGACGGCGCTATATGCTACACAGCACGCGAATTGAACACTTAATTATATAAGAAATAAGTTCGGTGAGCAGCTTATGTATCGTTGGACCACTTAAAACGTAGTCATGGTCAATACTTGCATGAAATAATCTTTTAAAAGTGTGTCTATTACTTGTAAGTGGACACTCTTAGCTATTAGTTTCATTTCCACCTACCTCGAATTTATCCAAAATCCTAAGTCAAATAAATTTCGAATACCAAGAAGAGAATACAGGAAACAGAATTCATGAACTCTTCAATGTCGTGATCGAAACCAACTTACAAGCCAACTCCAAAGGCTCATTCTTTTTGAAGACTGTGTTCCTAGTTCCTAGGACATGCAGATGCTGAGAAAGTACTTGTTGCCAATGAAGATTGTTTATCACCTACTTCTCTCTTAAAATAAACAGAAATCATATTTCTATATAAAAAAGTACTAAGTATAGAATTAACCCCCTAAAAAGATACCAAGCACTCCCCCATAGGGGCTCTAATATGATCTCACCAGGCACCTTAATTCAGTAATCATAATGAGAATTACATAAAATTGTTTTCGTAAGTCTACCTCGTCAAGAAGATAATCATATAAACCACTTTAAGCAATTCAGAACCGTAATCTAGCCTTGTCAAGAATATCCTCCTCTTAAACTTGTAAATTTATTTTCACCACCTGAGAGCCAAACGGATCTAACCATACGACGACCTCCTTCAACGAGACTTCATAAGACTATTCATTTGTCTTAATTAAGACATCAGATTTGTGTCACTGACTCCCACAGCTCGTTAGATAATCATTCATGAATTCAAATGAATTTCAAAGTTGCCACAAGCCAAGTCATGCCAGAATAACCTTTTGAGGTTTCTCCCCCTCGTTAGTTGCTGATGTTTACATAACCAAGCAGTGAATCTTATTCTGAAGCATAGCCCCAAGCTCTCTTATACCCACTATCTGACAGAATTCGAGCAATCCATCGCCACAGGTGTACAATTAAAATTCAAACTATTGAGAGTACAACAACTCGACATATATGATTTCTATGCCAGTTTTTGTAGTCGCTCATTCACTTTAATTTTCGAGATACTCGTACATTTAAACCTCACCATAGGTATGATAATCATTTGGTTAATAATTTTCCATTTGTCTTTTTTAGGTATCCAGACGAAACTGATTAGGCCAATGATTGGATTTGACAGTTAATAAGATGCCAACATGCGATAGCAAAACAAAGCCAACTTCTTTAGGTAGTCTCTCTGCGGCTGAACTTGACCAAAATGGTTCCGAGGCGGCCAAGGTCAAACGTACCAAAGATCAAGCCTACTTCAATTCCTACGACTTTGATGCAATAGAAGTTCTACCCTACGAAGAAGACGAGGAGGAATATCATTCCCATTCTTTACAACATCAACATCAACATCACCATCATCATCATGGAAGCCATTCAGGTAATCATATCAAGTATACGGCGGGTGGCTGTAAAACCTGCCATCAGATACCAACATCACATTCTACATCAGTATCACCGGATGTAACTCAGACAACTGTCAGCCACAGCCATAGTCTTAATAATCGACCTCATCATCACCAGCAGCTGCATCAGCAGTTGAAGAAGAAAAAGATTTCTTCAAGTCACAGTAGCAGTCATAGCTCCAGCACCAATAGTAGCCTCCGTCTAGGTACCATCTCTCGTCCCAATAGTGTAGGCGATACAAAGAGAACTTATTTGAAACGAATTGGAGCGTTTTTTACTTCACATTCCATGGGAAAGCAATCTTCTATGGAGTCATTAGCTGATATTGAGAAGCAAGCTCAACAGATGCATAGTTCTACATCGTCAAGTCAAATTTCATTGGATCACATCCGATCGACAAGAAGTGGCAGTGCTGGTAGTGGAGCTATAACCAAGCGAGATCTTGTCATAGATGACTCGGTGAATAGCAATTTCCTTTTGCCAAGGGCGATGCTAAAGTATCAGAGGTAAGTGCCTAGCAAAAGTTAAGTATACATACATATATCTAAATATCTGAAAGCGACAAGTCTTTGAATTGTGTTGGTGGTTTCTGGTGAATTCAGACCCGATTTGGAGCGATTGAATTGAAGAGACTGCCTGGCGGATATTCGAATGAGTAATTTATGTGGGTGAGGTTTAAATGCTTATCCTGTAGCAATTATCTCATTGTTTTTAAGAAACAAAAGGTCTTGGCTAGGATTGTGAATTGTGGGGTCTTGGTTCTTTTGTATGTATGTAACATAATTGCGAGAAAATGGTGTGAAAACATCATTTAATGTGCTTTTTCAATTTTTGTTTTAAATAGAAGACTAGATCTTCCCGAAGCTTCTTTTGCAGTGAACTTGCTAACTTTCTCCTGTCTTCGTAGATAGATATTCTTCTAATAGTAGAAAATCGATCAGTGAATTAGAATCAGGCCATTTCCTTCCGTGTTTCTGTTGTTTAAACGGTTCAGAAAGGTTCAAAAATTTTATAAAATTTTACTAAGAAACAGCTGTTAATTTGAGTTTTTGTATATTTTCTGTTGCACAGCGAATTGCCATTTTTTAGGTGTCCTACTAAGATCTCGGATATTTCTGCTTGCTTCTCAAGAGATTCCTATAAAAATGAAATAGGGGTTGTACTTAATCTTTTCTTAGATCTTTCGCTTTCCATTGCAAATGCACATTTAAGTGGATATCATATATCCAATAAATAATTTTCTACTCTAAACCTACAATTTAACGTATGTTGATCCAGGTTAGTTCAGCGTTTTCACTGCCCTACGGAGTTATCAATGCTTCGATAATTATTTGTCATCATCGGCAACAAATTTATTTTCACTTCTAGTATCAGGGACTTCATCCCCTCATCCAAACGTAGAGTACACCAAGCATTACAAATCAACAAATCTTTAAGCATTGTTCGGCAAATCATACAATCAATAACCTAAGTAAGACACTCAAATTGTTTCCTTACCTTATTATTTTACTACTCCAGTATTATTGATCTTCGACCAATCCGGACTATCGATATAGACCTACATATATATACCGTTGTTGCAGAAAAGATATATCTACGAATTATTTAGGCGTCATTACAATGAAACAAAGCTGTCAAGAGGTAAAGCGTTAAATGACTACAATCGCAACAGACCCTCAGACATTCTGCTCATCACGTCTGTAATAGTTTATCAGAAATGCCGTAGATAATGTGCTAAGTTTCACTTTACCCCCTGCACGAAACCTTAATTGAAAACCTGGTTTGATGAAGAGTGTAGGCACGTAAACGTACCAAAACAATTTGCAAGAAAGTAATCAAAGTAATCCCCATCGACTGCAACACACTTATGCCAGCACATGATCCAATCCTTGAAACATTTTTTATATTCGGTTTTCGGTATTTCCATCAGTGCTTCCTGCGATTTTCCATTACTTCCTCTCGGCTGCTGAAACGCGTTCCCTGTAGTGATTTTTAACTCGATTGAACAGAAAGAAGTCACAGGGAGCCAAATCAGGTGAATTCGGTGGCTGTTGGATGGTATTTGTTGCATTTTTCGTAAAAAAATCATCTCTTTTGCGACGTGTTGACGTCTCTTTTGCATGAAATTGAGGTCTTTGGCACCAACTTTGCTGCTACACAACGGAAACGAAAATGTCTTGGACGGATCGATAGACAATGTTCAAGTCCTCCGCTATCTCTCTGATGGTTAATTTCTGGTTATTGACAAACATTTCTTTTACCTCATCAATGTTTTCGTCGGTTTTCGATGTCGATGGTCTGCCACTGCGTTCATCATCTTCGATTGACTCACGACCACTTTTGAACCGCTCGTGCTACTAGTAAACGACCATTTTGTTTAGAGAATCGTTGCCGAAACACTTTTCCAACATTTCCAACATTCGCGCACCATTAAATCCGTTTTTTACTCAAAATTCAATACAATTTCGTTGTTGCAAATTTAAATTCATTTCTAAAATTGTAAAAAATCCCCAACACGCACAGAGATAGATGTACTCTTGGCTACGTAACTTTTGCAAATGTCAAGCAATGACGCTGAGATTTAGAAGGAATATCAACAACAGATGTACCAACTTAACAAAGAAAAAAAGAACATACAAGGTGGTATGAAGGTAGTTAGATCCGAAAAAAACCCTGTACAGATGAACAAGGAAATTAAGTAACTGCCGAACTACGAAAAACAAAGGAGGTGACTTTGTATGAGCACACACAAACTTATTTCCAATATTTGGTCGGAGGAAAATATGTATGCTTGCTGAATTGGTTCTCAGCATTGAGACCCTCTTAACTGCACCAACTGCAGACGTATCAGTCTCCCAATCATCGGTCACAAAACACAAGGACTTAAACAATTTAGGTACTATTCTTGGTTGCCCCAAGTGCAATATTAAAGATTTCCATCTCTTCAGATTATTACATGGTGTAGGAATGTGTAATGTTGACTTCCAGTCAATTCTTGTTATGGAAAAAGGACAAGTGAATTAAGGCTATTAAAACGTTTGTCCAACAAGCAAAACACTTTCTCTTCTTAACCAAAGGATAGCTGTAAGAGTGAAGCCAATGATATGAATATCAAAAGTTGGGAGAATCATGAGTTCGTTTAAACGAGATAGTCGCTAGGTTTGGGTCCTACTTCTTCTTATCGTTATACGAACTTATGCGTAACGAGTCTACCATTTCTACTGCATCGCTGCTGCTCCACTTATAGGGTTGGCTAATGTCGCAGATCTCGTTTTGTTACAGTTGGAGTGACCGTAGTTGGTAGTGCCTTTTTAATCGGATTTTCCGCAGATCTTCTTTGAAGATCAGCTTATTCTATTCACCTCAAACTGTTCGGTTACCGAAATCTTTATATTTAGACTTCCTCTTATACACGTAGATCTAATGGCTCGTTTAGTGACTCCACTAGACATCCTTAACATTTTCATTTCCGCTGCCGTCATTTTGTTTTTAAACGCTTCGTTCATTTTCCAGCACTGGAAACCGTACATAAGAGCTGGTCGAACAACCGTGGTGTAGAGTCTCCCCCACAATTTAAGTGGAAATTTTCGGTCGCAAAAGATTCCCGAATTTTCCCGCCATTTCATCCATCCCACACTAACTCTGTGGTTTACGTCATCGTCACATTTCGCTTCCATGTTAACGATTAATCCTAAGTACTTAAAGTTAGTGCTTTTCGAATAAACTATTCTGTCTTACATTATATCCGGAACAGGTCGCAACGGAAGCGCAAATGAGTACGTCAATTGCTCCGTCTTTGAACGACTTATTTTAAACCTGCTTCTCTCTAGCACATTTTTCCATCAATCTTAGGCGTTCTGCAAATCTTCGACGTTATCTCCTAGTATAGCTGCGTCGTCAGCGAAGAGAATTGGCGTTACATTTGCTTTGCGGATGCAGTCTCTTAAAAGATAGTCGAAAACTACGAAAAAGAGGAAAGGGCTAAGGACGCTTCCTTGGTGCAGTCCGACATTAACTGGAAATTCTCTTGTTAGTCCAGCAGAGCTTTTAACCGCAGTTTTCACGTTTCCGTTCATGTCTTGTATTATTCTAACATATGTTTCCGGTACGTTTTGAGACCTCAGCGCGGCCCATATGAGATTCCTAGGCACTCGATCGAATGCTTTCTCGAGGTCGATAAATAACATGTGTAAATCCTTAGAGGAATCTCGGTGCTTTTCCATTATTTTTCGTAGGCTTTGGATAGCTTCCACCGTCGATCTTCCTTCAACAAATCCACCCTGGCTATTATCGGGCTTTATTGTTTGCCGAAGAGGTTCGTTTAAGATTCTTTCGCCGATTTTCATCGTGTGTGACATTAGCTTGATTGAACGGTAGCTGTTGCATTCTCGAATGTCGCCTTTCCTTTGTATAATGGAACCATGAAGCTTCTTCTACATTGATGCGGCATAGTTTGTCCACACTTTAATTTATTTGAAAGATTCGATAGCCATTCGCTGCCGACTCCCTTCATCTTCAACCAAAACTTTGATCTCTGATGGAATGCTGTCTAGTCCCGCCGATTCCCCCGCTTCATTTTTACTTATTTCTTCGATTGAAAAGTTCGAAACTTCCTCCTCGAATAGACCAGCTGTCGGCACGATATCACGTGGAAACTGTTTGTTAAGCAACTCCTTGCAGTATTCAAGCCAACGGTCACAAATTTCCTCTTCATTTTTTAGTTAGCGACCCTCTGCATTTTTGATGTATTTCGGCGAGGTTATTTCGATCGAATTTTTTCGCCTCTGTGCAGCGAGCTTGAAAATATTTGGTGCTTTAGTTTTGTACGACGTTTAAAGTTCTTGTACTGCTTGTCTTCTATCTGCCGATCGTGAGGATATTTGTACCAACTCCTGGTACAGGTTTTCCTATGCTCCCGCTCGAGTTCGAGCCAGGACTTTCTTTGCTACGTTTTTAAGACGCTCGTATTCAAGAGCCAGTCGAGCTTTTTCGATATCGTCGCTCCGATCGTATTTTGTCCTACATCTGGTTGAGCACTAAAGCATACGTGTACATTGTTAAGAATGTCATACAGGGAGTATCTAAATCACCTCTCTAACTGCTGGAGGTCCATGCTAGCCTAAAATACTTGGAGGGCTATACTCACCTTTTTATAGCTTTTTACAGATTTGAGGAGGGCTACTTTTTAAGCGCTTTTTTTTCAGCGTCTTCTTCTTTAGAAAAGTCGTAAATTTTCACACGAATGAAAATTCCACGTACTTGTGCATGAAAATTTCCCGTAGGACTTTCCAGCATAGTCTATCTTTAATTCTAAGATAGTTGACATATAAGCTGGCAGGAAATCGGAGCTGTGAAATGAATAGAATCGAATCTGAATCTTTTCACTAATGACATTAATCTTCACTCTACCAAGTGGAGACATGTGCGATCCTAATGGTAGTAATGCATTGTAATGAATCACTGGATAGTCATTGACTGCACCTATGCAAAGCTAAGCTTAAGGCATCGCAACATATTCCTTCCACTTCCAAACCAGTTTGCAAGTCTTCTTCGATTGCAATCAGAATACTGTGTTTTGCACGGATCATCATATGTCTCTGCAATGGTGTTCCATTACTTCTAGCTTACTACGGGCATAACTTCAGATGGCATGAGTGAAGGCGACTTTATACAGTCACCGCCTTTCCTACTCAGCAGTAAGCGGTTGTAAGCTGGTGTTTTAAGGCGTTGGTTTGGTGATGCTCTACTATGCTGGTACTTAATGGTCCATCTTTTTACCCTTCCTATAAAAAGGACTAATTCCTTGCCTAACAGCTTTGCTCCGAAAAGAAGAAATAAATTTAGGATCTATCATATCACCGTGGTATTTCGGTGTTTTAAGCTGTAGTTTCTCAATAAAAACAATCACAAATAAAAAAAAATTTAGGTAGACCTTAAGAAATTCTGAATCTGGAAAAAATAAGCAATGTTTAGGCAATATTCAAAATTGATAAAAACGCCGCCTCTATTAAATTTGAGAGCAAAACCAGATATCCTTCTAAGAAATACTGATTTTAACAGGAACAGCTGAGATTAATTTAGAATGGTGGACAGCTTTCAAAGCAATGTCACCAACGGATCTCGTTTATATACTCCAAAAATCATCCATTACATATGTAATTTCATTAGAACGTTTAAGAAATGCATCACTAAGGTCATTGTCTTGTTCACAACTCTAAACCTACGGCATGCTCAATAGTTTTGGCATGTCTGTCGCGAGGTCACGAAAATGTTCTATTACGAATGTTTATCCAGAGCATTGTATTATATATACTCTTTCTATAGAAACGATTGTTATTTGGTCTCATTTTGTGACTTGAATAAGCAGATACAACATCGCCAAAAACAGACATAGATAAATTACAGATTCAAAGCTGTCAATTTTGTTTAAGTCTTGTATTTTGTTTTGAATTTTAATTTTACTTCCACCTTGGCCTTTTCACTTTTCATGGCAAAGTTGATGGTCAGTCATCGACATAAATCATCTCCTTCATTTAGAGACAATAAAACTTTTATGCCCCAAGTAAATACGACGACTGCATTTTTACGACCATCCCGACAACAACTGCATCTCTATAAGAGTCACGGTATAATCAGAAATTATATTGACGACCCGACTTTAGAAATGGTCAAGGTCGGTTTTATCCCTGTTTTATCGGCTAATTGATCTGTTCTGTATCACAACAACCGAAAAGTAACTTACCAGTGGTCAACTGAAATCTGTGAAAATCAAGATAAATGAGTAAAAACAAACTCAACCTTCGGCCCGAGTCAACTCCGTAGTTAATCGATTGGATAAAGTCCCAAATATTCGGAGGGTATCGCATTTACAAGAAAAAAAAAAAACCCACAACACACATTTTGATTAATTGCCATACGGTCATCATTCAATAGTGACCTTCATGGAGCTTCACTGAAGGCAGCATACGAGTAACAACATCACTATCGAATGATGCTGCATTGGCGAAGAACTATTAACGACCCACCATCCCACGGCACTGATAGCACTTGACGACTAGAGCCAGCATGAATCCCATGACCACAGACCGCATAACCGTGCTTAATGGAATTAAATGTAAACTCTGTAAGCATACTCGTATTTCTACGCAAGTTGATAATATTTTGGTGCTAGGGCCATCATAGTTATAGATTACAAAGACATATCTGAAATATTTTCTCCATCCCCAATGCATACAACAATTAATATCTAAAGAGTTGTCAACAAACGCCTAAGAAACTAACGTCATTTGAAATGAACTATGGACAGGTGCATTACACGAGTATGTAACTCGGCAACCAGGTAACAGTGAGAGTGAAATTTCATTTTAATGTGCCCAGTGCAGTTACAATTTATAGGTACGACGATAACTATCCAATGTACTATTTAGTTACAGAGTGTAAGTCTGCTTCTGCATCTGGAATGGCTACTCACTTGGTCAGTAGTGCGAGGGACAAAAAAATAACGATGAAGGTGTCTCGATATGCTATCTGTTGTTAACACGCTCTCTAAAGGTCACACTCATTAATTTTACACACATTGAATGGGATCATGTCTTGAGGTGACTGAATGAAAGATCACAGCCTGTTTGATCTACTGATAGTGAACGGAGATTGATTTTTTTAATTTGCATTACAAGGTAGTCGTATCTAGTGACAGTTGGGTGAACAAGAAATTTCGAAAATTGAAATAAATCCAGCGAGAGTGTTAATTAGATGTACTTTAGCAATTCTTTTGTTTTTGTAGTTAAATACTTACACTCAGCCGAATCTCTGAGAAGTACGAAACTGGAATTTCGAGTAATGAAACTACAGAGATTGGTAAAGTATATTTCCATCCGGAACTAACGAATATGCTCTGACGTTTCACTATCATATTATAATTTCTTTATGTGGGGTATTTGATGTAGATTTATAAACACATATATGACACCAATCCCCGATTGACTAGTCGAATAGCGACGACCTCAACGAAAAGGACTCTCCAATGTGTTGGAAAATCCAGTAGCTATCCACTAGTTAAGCCTTTTCTATCAGTTGTAGACAGCAAAAAGGAAGGATAGTTCAACACGCTTACAACTGCTTCACTTTTATAATAGCTTTCCATTTGCAATCATAATAAGAGAAAAGAGGTGGAGTGCAGTTTCGAGGCGCGAATCTTATTTGGCATCAGGACCATAATGCATGCTCACTATGGATCTACAGAACGCTCTTCAGGAAATCATACCGCTTTAGCTCTTGGTACAATAGCCAGTTTCTTATGTTTTTCCGAATTAACACAGACCTTTCTTTTTTTAAACCTGTGAGGGCCTCTGAGCGGGGCACACTAAGACATAGTCTCTCTCAATCACGATATACTTCGCCTTTCATCTAATGCACAGCGTGAAGAGGCTGAAGGAAGTATTAAAGACAATTCCATTGGCCCACTGGAAGGGGTGTTAGGTCAGAATGGCTTGTTATCTTTAAAGTTTTTGGTGTCGGAAAAGTTTTGAACCCAAACGATCTTGTATTATTGTCGGCGAACTTACATAGAAGGATATCAGTAACCATGATCGTTAAACCAATTCTTACTTCTGATGCAGCAGTGTCATGCCTTTCTCTAAACATGAGGACATCAACTGGCTCGATAAACACGCAATCAGCTTCGTATGTAAGCCTCATCGGTGCTTTGAAAACCTTTTTTAAGTTGATGTCTAGTACGAATTATCACTATTCTATCCCATAAATAAAAAACACACTTAAAGCGCTCTCTGTAACTTGAAATAGATGGACTTATGAGGGAGACTGTGAAATTTTGAAAACAATATGGCCCATACTATACACTGATATCTCAATGTAACTGTTTAGTATCCGTAATAGCGATTTTCGGACGCAGGGATGAGGGGAATATGGAATCTGTTGTGCATTTTCTGTTCAACTCGCTAAGCTCTCATAAGACTGTAGTCCCTATGCAGGTTACACTTCAGGAATCTAAGTGATACCTTTTTAGATCTCTGACTTATACGGTGATGGATATCCACACATAAGCCGGCCTCCATTTTAGATAAATTCGTATGAGTCATTGCAAACACGTTCTTTACCACAATATTGAGCCTTACTTTGAGTTAGGTTTGGTATTCGTATTTTGTCAGAGTGTTGTTTGCAGTATTGCTTTGTTGAGTTGACTTTTTTAGAATCACACAATCCAATCCTTCTTCTTTCACTAATATATGGTTCTGCCCGTATTTCACCTTAACTTTCCCTCCAGTGATTTTACGGTAATATCGTTGGAGCATACGAAAAAAGTTTCACATCTGCCTCGCGAAGCTGATTCGATATATCAATAACTCTCGCCCCTAACATCCTTGTTTCTTAAGGATTGAGATTTATATCAACAGAAACCACATTTATTCTGACACAAACCATCGGATTGTAATAAGTCCTGTCGACAGTCATATTACTGGATCTATTTAACTTCTGCAGTCGATGGGTTTTAAGTTCTCAGGTCGCATTTGCTTTACATCGGAACATTTTCGCCGAATGCCAAACAATAATCTCTAGAGTACGCTCCTTAAAGTTAACTCGCTGGACAGCTTGTCTAATGTGTCTCCTCTCTAATAGACTGAGTTTGAGGTAAATACATTGCAGCGATGTATTCACAGCAACTGTGGGTACAAGAAGATTCGGCAACATGCTTAACATATCTTAACCCCGAGTATCTGATTTTAAAGGGATAGATAACCTTCTTCCATTTTCATTATAGCATTTGAAAAGGCATAATCAGTCTATCTGAAGACAGAAAGTAAACGAAGTTCTTACCCAGAAATTGATGCATCAAGAGAGGCATCATTCTGTATCATAGTTTCATCGGAAAAGTCACAATTCACTTGCAAAAAAACCAAACAGATTTATACTGGAAGTTGTCTAAAATCCAAAGTTTGCATATTAGTTCAAAATGAGTTATCTTTCACCTATGAAGCCATCTACCTATATGTTGTAGGATCTGAGAGAAACTCAAGAAGTGAAGTCATCGACTCTTGGTTAAAACACAACCCAATTGAGTATACGTAACCTTAACCATATAACCCTATTAATGAAATCCGCGACAAAATAAAACGAGATTGATGCGGGTACTTTCCTTATAGAGAGATAAGATACAACTTTGGATTCATTCTCCTTGTTACCAACAAAGGGTCATTGAAAAGAACTCCTTGAAGGGTACACAGATGTGCTTATCTTGTGATAGAACAGTCTCGAAGAGATGCATCGATTGTCCTGAGTTTATTATCTAACATCTAGCAGACATACATACATACTTGTATGTATTCGAAATTCGAATATTTTAACTCTGATATTGCAAAGTTAATTCCAAAGTCGATGCTGTCATGCCGATTTGTACGCAAATTTGTGATACTGTTTTCCTGTTTGATAATTGAACATATTTCCGTTTCTGAACTGCGCGCTTCTGCAATCTTCTTCGTTTGATTGAAGCTGTTACCAAAAGTATGTTGCTAAATACCAAAACCTCAACACCCCACAGATCTCTGAAACTTAACATCAGTCGCACCAGTGTGAGAAGATTTTTGCATAAGGATTATGCATCGTATTATTCAATTACAAGATCTATTTGATACAAATATTGAAGCACGGATACAAGACGCGTTCTGCGGTCTGCGAAATTAGCCAACCCCATAAGCGGAGCAGCAGCGATGCAGTAAAAATGGGAAACTCGTTACGCATAAGTTCGTATAACGAGGAAAGGGTTAATAAAAGGATAAGAAGATTGAAGCAAATGATCACCCGCCTCGTTATCGCTTCTCTATTTGGGCTTTAGAGCAGCTCGAAAATGACGAAAATTTTGCTCAAAAAAAATATTTTTCAGATGAGGCGTGTTTCCATCTCAGCGGCTACATAAACTAGCAAATTTGCATTTTAAACGTGTGACTGCCTGATGTAGTTTTTGAAGTGGCGGCATTATTAGTACATTTTTCATTCGAAGACGACAAAAAAAGAAACGTTACAGCTAATATAGAGCCCTTCCGTGGCATAAAACCCAATTATTATGGCCAGAATTTGAGGATTTCAACCTAGGCGAGCTTTTATTGCATCGAAATGGAGCTTCGTAGCACACAAGCCGTCCAATTATCGGTTTATTGTACAATGAATTCAATAATCGTGTAATCAGTCGTTTTAGTGATACTGATTGGCCGCCACTCCACGACGCTTTGACGCCGTTACACTTTTTTGGAAGGGGGCCATACAAACAGTCTAGCGATGACTTAGACACGCAAGAACTATTGGTCAACTTATTCGTGGAATAGGGGCCGAAACCGAAAATGTATTGGAAAATTGTGTTGACAGAAAGAACTACTGCTAAGCCAGCCGAGGCAGTCATTTCAATGAAATGTTATTGCGCAAATGCGCTGGTCGATTTTGACATATCCAAAACGTCATGAACCAAGCCTAAATATATGGTAAAAAAGCGTTTTGACACATTAGTGATTTTGTTTTGGCGTTATACACTTTTGGTTGTGTGAAAATACCTGATTTTGTGCCAAATAATCGTCATTTGGGAGATTTTATTCTTTCACTTGAAGAAAACGGTGGCTGTCGAGAGCTCCAAAAAGTTTACGGAGATGCTGCTGAAAGTGAAACAACGTGCCGTGATTGGTTCCGTCGCTTCAAGGACGGTGATTTCGATGTTGACGACCGTCCGCGTGAAGGAAGGCCAAAATCCCTTGAAGACGTTGAGTTAGAGGTATTGCTCAATGAGGATCCGTGCCACATGCATCAAGATCTTGTTTCAGTATTAGGAGTTACCCGCCAAGCCATTTCCAAGAGATTGCATGCGTTGGGAATAGTTCAAAAACAAGGAACTTGGGTTCCTTATGATTTGAAGCCAAGGGACGTTGAGCGTCGTTTTTTCGCCTGTGAACAACTGTTCCAGCAGCAAAAATGGAACGGTTTTCTTCATCTCATCGTGACAGGTGATGAAAAATGGATTCAGCAACTCAAAGAAAGAAAGTCGTGGGGACTGCCCGGTCATCCTGCTACGTCTTCGGCTCAGTCGAATATTCACGCTGCGAAGGATATACTGTGTAGTGGCTGCGACCAGGTCGTTGTTATTTATCATGAACTGTTAAAACCCAACGAAACCATCACTGTTGTTTTGTTCGATGGCATATGGTCTGGCTGATCAGCAGTTCGGCTCATATGAACACATCAAAAAATGGCTTGATTCGTGGATAGCCTCAAAAGATGAACACCTTTACCGTAACGGTATTCGAACTTTTCCAGAAAGAAGGATTGTAGCTAGCGATGGGCAATACTTTAAATGATTCTTTTGTAACCATTTTTTTACAAAAAAAAATTATAGGCACTCTCTACTTCACTTTTACACCGCGAATATTTCATTCAATTGCTCACTTGATTATGGTTAACGTTTGTTTGAAAACAAACAGCTGTATACTCGACTAACTAACTGTTAGTATGTTTCAATAACATCGGCCCCCATGAAAATGTGTCATAGCCTTGTTTACGAATAAATTTTAGAAAAAAATCCACCCAAAGACTGATGCTATTTCTTATGCTGAACCTTGGCTCTTCATTTTTCCCTTCTGTGCTTCCATTTGCCATTTCTTTCCTTTTTGTGGTTTGACGCCCCCCTTCTGATAGAATCTTGTGGCAGAACAACTTGGCAAATATTGCTCAGCAAGAGTGGTTTGGCTTATTCGCCACCATTTGACTATTCCGTCACATTGGCCATGGATGCCTTAAGAGTAACTAACTGGGTCTACGTGGTCTCAAAAACTCAGTTGCAATCTTAAAATGCCTCCCGACAACTCTGTGTTAGTTATCTAACATTACTTTTACTAAGGAGGCACTTTCTCTTGATATGAACATTGTTCGCGTAGTACTTCCCCGATTCATTAAGTCTGGACGCCAATTATGGTTAGACCCTTTCTGGCCCTTAAATCTACATTCTTTCTCCGTATAAAAACCATAATGTTAATGCTAGTATCTTATTCGTAACTATCTCATAACTTAGTTTTTTTCGATTTGCATACAATTACTTGTCAAGGTTTGCATATTTCTGCTGTCATGAGCACTAAAACAGACTTTCTCGATGAATTGCCCCTGGACAAATCTTCGAAAACAATTACCAAAATCTATTCAAAAAATTTTCCCAACACATTTCCACTGAATCTAAGATAAAACATAAACGAAATTCCAGATACCATCTGCGGTTTTCCCACCCAAAGTAGGTCCTAACCCTGAAAATATGAATTCATCTCTAATAGTCACTGAATTTTTCCCATGTAGCAATCAACTGATCAATCTCAAAAGGCAATAAATTGCTTCATAGAAACGTTACTTAAATAAAAAAAAAAAACACTCCATCCAACGATTTGAAGAGAATGTTTGCAAAAAGATGCCCCATTCCAAGCTTACCCAACGCATCTTATAAAACATTCTCAGCTCAACTGTGATCATTTTTCCACATCCTCAGTCTCAATCAACATGTCGATAATGTGATAAATTTGGTCTCAAAAGTGAGCCATTCCAAAATATTTTATTGCACATCGTGTTCCATTAAAACGTAGCATCAGCTAAAACGGATTACCGGTCACTCCACATTTATGACCACAATTGCAGCAGCCAAGCGTAGAGTTTCGCGGAATTGCCTTGCGGCTCCTCGCAGCAATTACAATACTCGGCAAAAGCAATTGAGCCGCTATTTCATCACCCGATAAATAAATTGGACATCCGAGTCCGGATCACCTTTTGGCTGCAGTTCTAATACCCATCAAGGCATCTGGCGCAGCAGTGGCAGTTGTAACGATCATTGGTGCGCAAGCACAGTAGCACCACATGTAACCAGTCCCGCTGCCTGTCTGGTCAACCTTGCATTCTTTGGCAATGCGATGGTGAAATTAATACCACTTCGGATAGTTGTGACCACCGCAAAACTAATCCATTACAGTAAAAGGCAACAGTTCGACTTATTAAATGAAAAGTTACACGAGTCCCAGTCAACCCAAGAGATACTCTTGAGCCACTTTCGTTCAGTTGAAAGTATTTCATCTTCAAATGTCAAACTTACAAGCCATTACACACATAGATGAGGCATGTCCCTTGTCACTTGCCATAGATTTCAATTCCAATTCCGACCCTGTGAATATCATGCAAGCAATGTACACGGTTGCATGGCGGGCGGAGGAGAATGCATTCAATAAAGAGGTTAAGGCTTTAATGGGGCGCCTAACCGGCGTGCATCCATCGAATCGCCCCAGTGTCAGCGATAATGTACACGAGTATGAGTGCAGCTACAAATGCTGCCGGTTGTTGAAGGTGGTTGCGCGTGTTAAGTTAAATTCGACTCGCGTAAAACCGATTGCAGATTTCATGGCAAAATGTCAGAAGGGAGTCAAGTCGTCGACCAGGCAACGTCGTCGTCGCATAGATTGGTCTGTTGATCGGCGGGCTAATCGGAACCAACATGACATTCTTTTGGGACTCTCTACAATGGGGATTGCGCAATCATAGCAAAGCTGAATACCAACTTTTATGATGGCAACAATGCTCTCTGACATTAATTTGTCAATTAACGTAGTCAATATCAATATCAACGTGATGGGTGGTAATGACATGGATTGTGACATTAAGTATTGAACAGAGCAGAGGTGATGTCTTTTATGTTTTTTTTTTTCATTTTTATCGCAGGAACGTAGCAATGGTGTTAATTGGCTGCGATATAGTCATCTTTCTTCGTATCGATCGGTTCTACGGATTTGATATTTGATAGAGTGCAGAGTTCAATCTGAGTCTCACGATCTTACTAGCAATCCCATAGACACATACCAATTTAGGGGTAAGGGGTTAACTGGGAACGATTTTAGGATGTGTCGAAACCTTCTTTTAGTTCGGTAGGTATTCAAAGAAGTGGTTATTGGCTTTCTACTCTTTTGCAGAATTGAATAATGGCTGCACTTTAAAATGCCTCAAAACAGTATGATTTGTACTATTCATTTCATTATGTGGCGTACTGTTGCAGTGCGTTCGTAGGTTCTATTCATCTAAAATTACCACTCCAGACGAATGAGTCAATGGACACATATTTACACAATATCTCTCCCCACTCCTGTCACAGTGGCAACGCAATTAGCAATGCAAGTAGTCCCATTCAACATATGCAACCAATGTAACCAATGCAATGAATGCAGCTCCTAACATTTCCTATTTTATGTCTTCCGATCAGATTGCACTAAGAAACCAACAGACAGAAATCCCAAAAATGTTCCATTCTATGCCGAAACTGAAAACTTTGCAACTACACATGTTTCTTAAAGTGAAGCAGGTTTCTTTGTGCCAGAGTTAGGTGCACATTTCGACATGCACCTTCGTTTCCATATTCCATGGCGCTGTTACAAACACATACTCGTAGATGGTACTTGGTAGCTGGAGCTGCAACAAATCTACAGTGGTTTGTGATTGTGAATGTGACTGGCTTGGAGATAAATTCACTTTGCTCCAAATCAAGTCTCAAATTGCCACACCAACAGTGACAGGCTTCGGTGCATAAGTTGCTGCTCTGTGCCTTTTGGTTTGGTTCCAAAATTGAAAGTCGAGTTCACTTGGAGACATGGTTGAGCTCAGCGAATGGCTTCACAGATAGATGTGAAATACTTTGCGGACGTTTCGAGTTTTTGTTTTTTTTTTTTATTATTATTATTATTAAAATTTGCCTGCAGAATTATTATTGCAAGTTGAATTTAGTTGCAAGACTCAAATGAAACCCAAATGTGGGTGCAGAACCGCAGAACCAGGGAACTTCATGGATTGTGGCTTAAGATCAAATGCGCAATCCCTTGGTGCTTGGTTGAAAGAGAATGGCTCTGACTGGAGTTGTTGCTGCCAGTGATGGTGGCAAGTAGGATTGGTTGAAAAAGTGATTCAATCGTGATGCAGGAGAGTAGAGACAATGATAGATGAAAATTTCGCTTCTTCAAAGAATTCGATGATTCTTCTATGGGGGACGATATCACGGATGTAATGACAAGAAAACATATTTTAGTGGGATGCCGCTTGTTCAAAGTTGGACTCAGAAAAGGTTTGCAACTATTTACAATATTTTTATTGTAAATAGATGTCAAATTCCAAAAGAATGCGCTATATTAAATCAATTTTTTCTTTATGTGACGAACTTTGAATGTAACTTCTTTGCGTTAGATGGCGCTGTAATTAACTTTTAGTTCTAACCTCTGGAACGTAAAAAACTGCAATATTAATATTTAATCGTAATTATGTTAAAGAAGAAAAATATTCTTTACATTTATTTCCTGAAGATTATATCCTCCAAATGTTGTCTGCAACTGCGGCTAACATGGTCCATTCTGAAGTTCCAATTGATGTTAACTCGTCC
The DNA here is from genome assembly GCA_928272305.1 of Volucella inflata. Taxonomy (NCBI): domain Eukaryota; kingdom Metazoa; phylum Arthropoda; class Insecta; order Diptera; family Syrphidae; genus Volucella; species Volucella inflata. The sequence continues at coordinate 75,848,900 of OV743717.1, read as the reverse complement.
GAGCATTATGAGTGTTGTTTGATCAATGTCTTAATTCAATGATCAATTTAGGCTTCCAATCCCTCAATCGTTATTGAGTTTTCTTTGTAGACTTTGAACTTTATGTTGCCGTAAAAGAAAGTCTAGAGATGTGATGTCACATGATCTAGGTGGCCAATTATCCGGTTCAAAGCGTAAAATTAACTATTCACCGAATCCTTCTCCCAATAAAGCCACTATTGTACGGGCTGTGTTGCAAGTGGCGCCGTCTTGTTGGAACCAAATGTCGTCGAGACCACGGACTCAGTTCCAGGCAGGAAATCCTGTAGTTACTTTCCGGCCGGCCGCAGTTTCTATAAAAAAAAAAAGACCAATAATTACACCAGCCCATAAACCACACCGAACCGTTGTTATGTATAGACATAATGGCAGCTCTTAAATAACTTCGGATTGCTCCACACTCCAAGTATGGCAGTTTTGCTTATTGACGTTCCCATTAAGCCTGAAAGGGCCCTCATCGCTGATAAAAAAATGTTGGCGAAAACAGTGGCAGAAACAGAATTGTTTCAGATGATCGACCGTCTTCAGTTCTTGCACGAATTAAATTTGTATGCTTTTAAACCAAGATCGTCATGTAAAAGACGCCAAATTTTTGCATACGGCAGGCCAAGCTCTTGAAAATGGTGCCGAATCCATTCACCACGGTCATCGCGTAGACTCGCTAGTCAGTCAGTGTACAATGATAATAAAAAATTGGTTTTAAATTTTTGGATGGTATAAAGAACATAAGTTGTTTCAAGCGCACGAAACACATTACTTGTACACTGATCTTCAATAGTCGTTTTTTGCATTTTCGCTATCTGCTTGAAAAGTTATTTGCATGTTAAGTACAACAATAACATAGCGATCAACGCTAAGTCAATTTATCATATTTTCTTCGTTTCGGATGAATTTTTCCGATGAATTAGCAAAAATGTCAAACATTCATTTACACGTTTTTTTCAAAACAATTTAAGTTTGTTTACCAACCGACAGATGAGCCACCACTAAACGCCAAAGAGATGTCTGTGCTACGAGTACCAAGTTTTTATGATGAACTCTTAAGCGGGAATGGATCGTTTTTTCATTTGCGAAGAGAGCTAACATGCGTGCAAAAAATCACAGCTATTATACACCTGATTTATTTGCAGGCGATGCGCTAGGCTAAATCTTTCCATGATGTAATGTCTAATAAAACTGATGAAATGTACCATCTCTGTGTGACACAACGAATGCGTGATCTCTCATGATATCTCCACCAGAATAGAATAGTCTTAGGTTGCGTCGAAATGGTTGCTGGAAAAACAAACTCACTTAAACCTGTTGGCCCATTGTGATGCAGCGTGGATCTGCTATCCCCCTACTCAAGAAACCATTTAGAGCGTAGGAGACTTTGCTTCAATCATTTAAGTCATTGTAAAAGAAGGCTCCTAGGTGGATTCTTCTTTGGAAGAGAGCTTGTCATGTACAAAGGAGGTGTAGGATTGTCTCCTCCTCCTTCTCCTCCATGCAGCTTTTACAGAAGCCGTTGGTAAACATGCCAGGCCTTCTTGCATGTTTACCTAGAAAGCGGGTTCCAGTGGTGACACCTATGATGACGCTGAGATGTTTTCTGTTTAGAAGGATTAAACTCTAAGAGCGATTCAGATTCAGTTTTGGTCAAATGTGTTTGGTCGATCCTACCGACCTCCTAAGGTTTGTCCTTCTAATAGCATCCAGCTTTACTTCAAGTTGTCCCGGCACGCGGCAAAGGTGAATGTTGAATTGCTTTTCCATCTCCATGAGAGATTATCGGCAGTCTATAACTGTTTTTGAATTAAAGGAACATGAGTCCAGGCATTTGATGGTTGCCTGACTGTCGGAAAGTAAGCCGTTATCCACTGCAGATATTACGTTTTTCCTCAGCTAGGACAGGGCTTCCTTATATGCCAGAATTTACGCCTGGAACACGCTACAGTGATTGGGAGGGCAAATGGAGAGGCTAGGTTAAGCTTATCATCGAAACAACGCCACCAACTCCACTTTTGGTCTTTGAACCCTCGGTGTAGAAGTGGATTGATCTATCTTCCAGAACTGCACTTTCCTCCCAGATGGATCTAGAAGGAATGCTTACGTGGAAGTTTTTACCAAACCAGTGTTTGGTTATGGTTTAGTCGATATTCTCTGGTAGAATTCTTAATGTGTTAAGAATATTTGTGTGGCCAACAAATTTATTCGTCCACTGAAAAGTTGCCTTGAGGCGAATAGCTGCGTTAGCATAATTGCGTTGTTTCAAATTGACTGGAAAGTTGGTAGTCAACTACTCTGAAAGCGCTCGTCAGGGATTGTATTTTGTAAAGTATACAAAGCACGTTTACACTTGTTTCCGTTTTTGTGCCTATCTTGTGTATTCTGATTGGGGACAAATATAAGCCACTCGCAACTGCCTTAACTAATTTCCCGGCTTTGATGTTTTTTCCGAGCCGGTCGCTTTTGTTGTTACAATCACCTACGTTCATTAGTTTCTATTTTAAGTTTCATCATTGCAGGAAGATGGCCCAATAGTTTCAATACTACAATAGTAGATCATCGTCTTATTCCTTTTAATATTTCTCTTTCAGATTCTTGTCTTTCTTCCTGTCATTGTTTCTTCATCGCTTCTTGAAAGCTTGAGTTGGAATATAATTGATTATAAGGGATGGTAGTATAAGAAATCCCAGATCACTGCCTATTGTGATGTAAGAATAAAGCTACTCTGCGGTTCTCGGCGAGGAAACATCTCGTCACTATTAGCTTGCACTTTGCATTGGGAACAAAACACCTTTTCTGCATTTTATCGAGTCGAGTGTAGCATGAAAGAAGACGTGGAAGCCAATTTAAACTCGGTTTTCTCAAAGTAAAGCTATATATGTTTATTTTTTCTGTTGTCTATTCGATTCTTTTGTTATATACTGACTTTCGGATTCAACTTACTAAAGGTGTTCTGTTTGCAGCATTGGTGTAAAGTAGAATATTGCGGAGAATAGACATCCAGTAAAATTTCTGGATCCATGCATATGGGGTATGGTGATCCTTAAGCCATCCCAATGGCAACTATTGTATTTATCAAACAATTTTCTTTCCATCAGGCATATCCTTGTTATTTTATCTGGTGCATAAGTATACTTTCACAATATGATTTGAAATTCACGGACAATAGCAAAGCTCAGAAATTGAAATCGGTTTTCTTTTTTAAAAAAGCGTTTGCTCTTCCGCCCTTCCAAGATGTGGTCTCATCTTGCTGTTCACGATAAGACAAACGCAACGGAATCTAATGTTTGGTTCAAACCGGACTTTTGCGGACTTTTGTATTTTTATTTACTTATCTGTCTAATCCTAAATTTGAAGTGAACAAGTTCTTCCGACAATGGCAGTTGGATAGAAAGATTGAAAATATTGTTAGCTTTAAATTTCAATCGTTAGCTAACAATTTCAGTAGTTACTCATTAATGACCTTTGGTTATCGACTCCAAACTGTATTCTGGTATGTCAGAACATGAAACAATCAGCAGGTCGGCTTATGAAAATCTGTGATAATATCTACGAAAGTCTGATGTTGATGCATACATCCATGCTGGCAAAAGGTAGAGTATTCACAGTACGTGCCTATTAACAAGAGTCTGGCAGATCGATATTGCTTTCTTAAATTCTGCAATTCTCCACACTTTCCATACACACCATATGTATTCCAAACCAATGGTTCCGTTCTCTCTAATAGTAAACTCTGACGGTAACTTTCGATTGCGGTTCTCCAAGTAAGTGTTTCACAATTTTCTTACACCCAGCGATATCTTCTTTCAGTTTGGGAAGTAACCCATAAAAGCAATCTGTGGCAGTTCTACAATAATTGAACTAACATATTTTGGATATAAAAGCCTCAATGTGCCTGATAATCGAAAATTCACTTGTATGACTGAATTATAAGAATTTTTGCGGCAGAAGCAAGTGCAATAATTTTCTGGATTTCATACCAAACCAAATTTTTTATAGTGTAAAACTGCCCACGAGGCGATCTTAAAGTTACAACCGTACTGCCCTTAAACTCTTTCACCACATCCAGCTAATTGGAGAAAGACTGCATTCTTAACTGAGTCCTACTCCTAGAACTTCTACCTCTTATACGATCATGGGAAATAAGATCACCGATAAACTTGCTAGGCAAAACTCAAAGAATGACTTCAAAATATCTGAACGCCTTGCCCCATTGGGTTGGAGTGGCGGTATCTATGGTGTCAATTAGCTCAAGATGACTTAGCCATCTAAGTCGGGTTATATGAGCTATCCTGCCGGTTTCGGAGTCGTTACATCGACGCAAATGAGACCAAAATTATCCGAAGAACTTTTCTCCCTAAACGCGTGAGAGCATTTTGATCCCTCAGATTACTTCTTTTTTAGAGAAAGGGCTTTACTGCTCAATTGATTTCTTAGCGCAAGTAACACGTGATAAGCAAGAGTATAATTTCCGCGCTAGTGTCGTTGCTAGATTTCATATTGGAACCGGAGTAAATAAAGTCCCTTACAACTTGTTCTTTTTCCTAGATGTCAATGTGTTGTGTCCGTCTTTGTTGACACCATATACTTTGCTTTCCCTTCTATACCTCTTCTGCTTTATTACTCGCAAATGGTCTATTAACAGTTCACTATATCCTTTTCATTATGTCAACGTCGTCTGCACATGCGCATAATTGAACAATCTTTTAATAGATGATAGCTCTTTAATTGACTCGTGATTTTCACACAATACTTTTTTCAAGAACGATGTTACATGACAATTCTTGGCCTTGTTCAAGTCCTTTTCCAACACTGAAGGTCTTATTTTATTGGTGGTCTAAAACCACACGGATTCGGGGCTGTCAGAATGTTGAGGGCCCACAAACTACGGCAGACAGGATTTTAGGAGCACAGTTTTCCTTATTCTTTAAAATCAGACACAAAAAGCTGAGGTTCCATAAGTCAGACATATCTCGTAGATTCCAATTTTAGAGATGAGTTCAGGGATGCTTCGTATACAATGATCACCTGGTTCTTTAAACAGCTGACTACATTTTAGTCGGATTGACGGAAATATTGTTTGACTTTGTCCAGATTCAGTGGTTTATTTTCCATGACGCGACAGTGGGATATTATTCGTCATCACTGTTTTTTCCAGTTCTTCAGCACCGACTTAGGTTCTACAGCTAGATTTCTTTTTCCATGATTGCAGATTTCCATCCGGTCCTTACAGCCTTGGTGTATTCGTTTTATTTTTTTGGGGATTTCTTTGTTGGAGCGGTTTGAAAGCCAGTTCACCAGAAATGGCTTCACTAATTGCTCTTTGGCAGTGATGCACTTGATCTTCTACGTTCGATGATGCGGCATTCGATTCCTCGAGAGGTTAAAGAAAACTTGATTGGAAAAGGCTCTAATGGTCTCTTCCGATTATAGCTGTTTTACGTTGAACTTTCTAATTCGGATATTCTCAGCCATACCTGCACAAGGTTATGGTAAAAATCGATTATAACTGCTTGGAACATTCGAAAATCCAGAAGACTGGAGGAGTGCTTTGCATCGATCTCAATGTGATCAATTTTGTTGACCATTTGTTGATCAGCATACAGCCTGTAACTACATTACTTCTCGCTGCAAAATCAATCCGAGGTCGTGGCATGGAGGCTGATTCGCTTTTTAGCCTCGCATTAGAACGCCGAGAACGTTTTATATGTCATACTTAGGGCGCTGTTCGTAGGTTTTGTCGAGGAGCTTGTAGAAGCAGGCCTTGGTATTTATTTTGATATTTCGTCTTCTGCGAAATGAACTTTATGCACTGAAACTAACATAGCTGCGCTTGTGCAGACCTAAATGCCATTTTGCATGGTCGTATGTGGGAATTGAAATATGCGCGAGGATAAATATTACATTTGACGACTTCCCATCCAACTCTCCGCAAAGCAGTTTCATATTTCTCACTATCTACGTCAATCATCATTGCAATGTAAAACGACACCAGACTAATTACGCGCAAACACCAATCTCAAGACTCACTTTCTACAGGAGCATGTAAATGTATCTGTAGCAGAGTTAATTCTTCACTCTCGCTTTAGTTCACTTACATCTGAAAATCATTGTACAAATAGGACGCTTTCATTCTTACAACACCACTTTCAATGTCTCTCGGACTTTCTCTAATACTTTTCGATCTGATCGTAATAATACAGCAATTTTTCTTTCTTTATTTACAGCGCTGGCTTTGGAAATTCAATGCCACTGGCGGTCATCTCAAATCTAGGTGGCTCATTGGCCAGCACTAGGAGTAATTCTATTAACAGCCAACTAAATCAAGTCACTAGCAATAGTACGAGTACCACAAGTACAAGTAACTCGAAATCGCAACCAAGCACCGTGGAATCTTCAATCAGTGCCACCGATCCAGTCCACATAATCAATAGCAATCTACAGAAACCCCCCAATCACATTGGTGGCATCAAGAGTAAATCAGAGAATTCCGGTTTCATTTCATCATCATCACCATCGTTAGCTTCAGCTTTGGTTTCAACTTTAGCATCGGCTTCAGCTTCAGCATCGGTATCTGCGTCTACGTCTGCATCTGCGTCTGCATCCTCATTATCGTTGGCCAAGTCTTCGATCACTGCAAGCTCCTCATTGTTTGGTGAACCATCGATCATAGACGAAAAGAGTGCAAATGTTGATGTCAATAGAGCTTCAGGTTCAGCTACTGCTGCCCCAGTCGCCTCCATGTCAATCGCAAATCCAAACGTTGTTAGTTCCATTAGCAGTGGTTTCCAACCAAGCTACAACAAAAAATTGCCTTCATCGTCGTCGTCCTCCTCAATGAGTGCACTTGGTGCTGCCGCTGTAGTAAATAGTGGTGGAGCACCAAGTAGCAGTAGTAGCATTGCGACTGCAACAACTGGTGATGCTGTCGTCGCACCTGGTCATAGTAATAGTGGAAGAGCCGCTCGCGACCGAACAAGTTCTCAATCGCATTACTCGACTGATAAAAGTGGTTCATCAGGTTATTACAGCTCGCATGTGTGCTCTACTTATTCGGTGGAAGACCACATTTATTGTGAGCCGGTTGTCGATATCCTCGAAGTGGGTAAATCTGCCACCCTCGCTTCATCGAAATTGACCCAAACTGGTAGCGGTACGGGCTCTCGTCAAATCATGATCGTGCATAACAGTGACGATGATGATGAAGATCAACACCATAACCATCACAATTTGCACAATCACCAACGTCAGCAGAACATGCAGCAGAATCTACGCATTCTCGAGACTAGTATTGAGAATCTGGACAGACATCTGAAGAATTATCCAAAGCAAAACTCGCAAGATCGAATAGCATCATTTGTCCGATCGAATTCCCAGCCGAATGTTACTAGCGGAGTCTACGAAATACTGAAAAATCGTTATGGACACTTGCCGACGATCATGGAAGGCAGCGGCCCTCACGATGGTCAGGGAAATTTACGAAAAACTTGGCAAGAAGAAATCGCTGAAGACTCCTTACTCGACATCGATCTAGATTCATTCCTCTTGGTGAGCGAAAGGAAGAGCAGAATTTCCACAGGCATCGACAACCCAACTTTCGACAATACCGGAGTTTTACATGACGAGGACATGGAAAATCATTACAAGTGCGCAAAATATATAAATTCCTGTCCCGAAGACGCCTACAGGTTGGAAAGTGAAGTTGGCACCAATCTCGATCATTTTCTTAAGAAATACGAAGATCAGATACATTTTCAAAACACCCGTGAACTGCTCGAGGATGTTCGTGATAAAATACGTCTTCTCTCCGAGTCATCTGAAAACAACCCTAATAATCGTGCGACAAACGTTAATAAAAATCTCCCCCAAGAACTGGAAACCATGATCAAAGCCCTCAAATCTGAACTTGAATCCTACCTCGAACGAATGAATCATCACAGTGAAATGGAAATCCGTCAGCTCTGTGCAGGATTAGTGAAAAATCAAAACATAGTCAAAATGAAGAAAGCTTTCGAACGACGAAAATCGAACGCGAGTGAACCGGAATATGATTTTACATACGAAGCCATCCGTGATGGTGGGACGATCGTTACAGTCCAACATACGCGACAACATATCGAAAGGACCTCGATTCGATGTACTAGCGATCCGAATTTCAAAATGAAACGCAAATCGCTTTGTGAAGTGTTTCCGACAATGAACGCGGAGTGTTATAACAGGGATACGTCTGGGGAAGTTGCGATTAATGGTAATAGCGATAATTGTTGTAGCAGTCGTGATATTTCGGGTATTGTGGATAAATCGGGTTCTTTGAGGGAAGCTGGCCAAACATCAATTACAACTAGAACACAATTGCAAAGAAATTTATCGTTTCATAAGCCGATTTTGAATAAATTAGGCGGTGAAACTAATGGTGATGGAGATAAGGACTCAATATTGGATTGGCATCGAAAGAAGCCCAGTATCTGGGAGATGTACTATGGAACGAATCGAATGAATCAAACTCTACTTGGCAAGAGAGGTGTCATTACGAATGGAAACCAAGCAATTATGTCATATGTGAGTATTAGATATTTGTTTCCACACAATATTGTCGTATCTTTCTATTTTCCATTGCCTTTCTATTTGCCTTGAATATTTTTAAGTTTTCCTAACAAAATTCAACCCTAGTGTATTAAGTAATACATGTAAATAGGTGAGGCCTGCTCTAATCTCCCCAGGAATTTCTTAAAACTTTGGTTTTTGTGTTCCAAGTTTAAGGAGGATTTTTTTTAATTGCAAAACTCGATAATTACTTTGCTTAGAGAAGTTTTCTTGCCGGCTTTCCCTGTTTTTTTTTCTTCTGACCCGCCAATTGCGAGATACGGCACTTCGACCTGAAAGATCTTTTGTTTGCCAAAACTGTTATTAAGCTAGTAGGTTATCTACCTTCTGAATGAAGTTAGTTACATCACCAGCAGGGAAATCTGGAGAAGCTTTTCATTCCTATTGGACATCTATTGGCATTTTTAATTGAAGAGCCGGATGACTGGTTTGGCCTGTCTTAGACCTGGAGTATCCTCCCAATATGAGATGCACTTCGACTGCTCCCAGCTACTTATATCTAGATTGACTTTTGGGGATGCCGCAAAAGGGTTCAGGTCCATTAATGGGAGTGCCTGAGCCCTTTCTGGCCAGTTCGTTGGCCTTTTTATTATCATCAATTCCCTCATGCCCAGGAAGCCACTATAGTTTGGTTTTGTTCCTTGAGCTGAGTTTTTGGAGAGTCTTGAAGCAGTACATGACTGATTTGGTGTCGAAGATGTGCGAGCTTAGGTCATTTATAGCTGCCGTATACCACTTTATGCCGTTTTGGCTGTTTGGTGGGTTGTTGCTGTCCTATGTTTCTCAGCTGGGAACCTCAGTGGAGAATTCTTTGTCGAAGCAATATGTTTTTTGAAGGCGGTCTGTTACTGCGCAGATCATGTCAAGTTCTGGTAATTCGGAGAGCAAGATCTTTGATTCCGGATGGTCGCAAAGATAAAGCTCTTTGTTTGGTACCATACTTGTTGAGCTGCGTAAAGCCACTTTGTTGATAAAAAAGTGTAGGGGCGTTAGTCCTATCATTGCTTCTATAGAGCTGTGGAGCAGGTCCGAAAGGCTCTTGAAATGTCCAGACATGCTTGACGCTAAAATCTTTTCAGATTTAAGACGGCGGTCCTTATTCCATCAGGTTATTATATATCTGAGCCTCACAAAAGAACACAAAAGACCTTCATGGCTTTTATTAATCCTACAATCGATTGCACTCGAATCATAACGATGAGTTTCAGTTCCATCCAGCTCCTTCTGCGAGCTGTCGTGTTTCTTCTCCGATTCTTCTACACTACGTCGATGAATCCATATTTGAGAATGAATCCATATTTGCCTTCATTGAGTCATGACTTGTCCGTCAGTAACAAAGTTCACGCGCTACTATTTTACAAGCGGTTCTCTGCTAACTCTTAGATGGCCAATCTGTGGCTTACGAACATTCAATCCTTGATTTCACCGACATTTTACTCAGTTGTTCTCGAAGTCGATGGTCTGCCAAAGCAGTCATCATCGTCCAACGCTTTATAACCACTTCTGAAGCATGCTTGTCATTTTTAAGCCACCGCTCTGTTTAGAGCATTGTTGCCAAAATATTTTTTCAATATTTCCAATGTTTTTGTTCCATTTCATTTCAAAAATTGCCGAGAAGAAAAAAAACTATGTGAACACAACACTGTACCTTTCACAAATGTTGTGTTTTGACGCTAAAATTTGGTGACTTTATCACTGCTGCATCAACTTCAATCCAATCAATCGAGAGCAGAATACTTTGGGTGTTCCTGGAACTGTTTGAACTAGGTAGGCGGTAGTCAAGGTATTGGGGTTATGAAGCAACATTCAATTCCTCTGTTCTGGATATTCTTCAGAAAGTAATGGAAGCAGGAGGCCTACTGCTTATGTCCTCTACTGTAAATGCAGGCCTATTGCCTAGACAGATTCAAACCAAGCAATCAATCAGCCTCTGCATCTTTGTTTAGTTTGAGTGCTTTAATCTTTTTACTGAGAAGCGTTAAGCAAGCTCTAGAAACTCTGGACTTCTTTTTTTTTGTCACAATCAGTTTCTTCTTTAATAGTCTAAACCAGCTTTTAGTATCTGCAGTCTTACAATAGATGTAACTGAGGATAATCGGAAATAAAACCATCTTCTTCTATGATACTTACCATTTTCACAACAAGCTTCACAGCGATGTTACAGAACTTGCAGAAAATTGCAGCTAAAATATCCCTGAAATGTCTTTTTGCTATGCATTCGACATCGAAACCGCTCGTTTTGAAGCCATCAGAGGTACAACATTGTAATTGAAGGCTTCGTATGGCCCCACAACTGCGAAAGGATATCGGCTACGGTACAACTCAATTCAAAGCCTATTGGTAACAGGAGCTTCTTGCCTAGCTGATGTGGTGAAAACTAAAAATCTTCTTTTTATTTCGACTCTACTGTGATAAATTTATGGCCACTTGTACCCATGTTCCTAGACCGAAGACATATTTGGTGTCTACTCATGAATATGTATGCTAGAGTGAGATATTCTTCTTAGGATTGGGAATAGCTGGTAGTTATTCTTATAATTTTCTTCACCAGAAATTCTTTTTTCTTTTTATTGCATGAGCTAGGATAAACTGCAAGCTAGTGCTCAGGCCCAAGTTTTATGTGGTAGTGCTGCAGTAAAAAAATGACCACATATGATGATCACCATCGTATCGCCATTCTTTCACTAACAGGTGCTTGCTTCATTTTTAACCTAAGGCATCTCTTAAACCCAATGTATGTACCTACTCTTAATTGTACTGTACATACTCTTGTACCCACATATTAGACCACCTGTAGAAGTATATTTTTAATTCATTAAGAAGTTAACATCTACCAAATCAGCTTCAATAAATCATCGCCCCCGTCAGTTCCTATAGGTACATGTTAACATCGACCGTTAATATTTTGATCTATTGCGCAAAATCTAATTGATTGCATGATTGCCTTATTGCACTACAAGATTTCTGAATACCATTCTTCATTCACTCCTTCACTTCACACCAAGGTCATCGACATAGTTTTAAGTCTACAAAAAAGAAAATGAGAACGCAAACTACGAATACATCAATTATGCAATCAGTAAGAAGGAAAAAATACCTCGAAGCTATTAAAACAAATCAAAACTAACACCCGTGACCCCTGCTCAGATTGATGGGTCAATTAACATTCAAACTTCTCTTGGCTGCTTTGTCTAAGAACCACATCACATCACATCACACCACACCACACCAAAGCCAACACTATTAGGTGTCTAGGTCAGCATCAATCTTCCTTTCACATTCTATGGGGCTCGATTCGTTCCCATCATCAGTTTGTATCTCAAACCTCCACGCAGATCTTTCTGACCCAAGCTAGTTCTAAATCATTTCCACAGCTAGCCCAAGACTCAGGCTAAATCTAAAAGAGTAATTAAGTACTTGTACACCTGGTGGGCCAACGTATCTGCTGATTGGTGATCTGGGCAGAACTCTTTCGTGCGCCAGCCAATTTTTTACACCATCTATCCATCCAAAGTCGAAATTGTTATTCGGTATGTTAATTGGTTCATTAAAAGCTACGCGCAGCAAGGTGAGCGGTTCTCAAATTGGTCAGTGCTGTCGGAGTCTCGAAATCCAATGTAATCGAAATAATTAGAAACCGACCGAAACAATGTTCTGTTCGATTAAGTTGTTTCACAATTCTCTACATGGGGAGCTTGGAATTATTACTTTTGACCTTAAATTAGGTTGGGAGGTAGATGTAAACGGGATTAAGTATTTCCGGGGCAATGAAACGATTTGAGATTATATGAATCCGCACTTTGATTGTTTTAGTAGACACTCATCGTTAGTTTTGTCTTTAGACCTTGGAAGGTTGAAATTCTTGTCGAGTGAATGAACTATTCGATGAGGATGTGACAAGTCTTGGGAATTTCTCTGATATTTCGTTCTATTTTTGATGACGTGTTTATCTGTTGATTAGCCGCCGGCAATTATTTCTTACCTTCGGCTTAATTGAGTTCCGGAATTAAACATTCTTAGACAATTACTCAAGCTTTTCTTTGTTGATGAAAAAGGCAGATACCCGTATTTGTACAATAATAACAAGGTCGATGTGGCATTTGCTTTCGCAAATAATTTTAAGTGATTTGAGCCTTTGTCTCATCAACTCATCAGAGAATCAACAACATAGTTTCAAGTTCTTTGTTCCTCGTTACACAGTTCCATGTGAACTAAACCTTATTTAACTGGTCTGTTAGTACATACGAATAAATGGAAATTCTTCAATACACTCGGCAAAAATGCAAAAATGCATTGAAGTAACAAGTGAGTCCAGGAATTTGATAGCAACTTTGCCTAGCCTACATTTCAAAGGCAAGGAGAAAACCTTTAGAATTTTTATAGCTTCAGCTGGTTCTCTTTCGAAGAACGACATTGTAAGATTTTACTTGGGTCTAGCCTCCCAAATGGCATTGAACTTTTTTGCAGAGAATTGGTGATATCTTTATTTTGATAATTGTTGGGCAGATCTTTCCAGATGGATGGAGTCAATGTCATTATTCAGCCTATCCTTGAGTTTATTGGCAGAGAGTAGAACATCTGGTAAGGTGCTGTAAAATAACAACACAGAATATGAACCTACATAGCATTTCTCCACGTCCTCGCCCTCAGTAAGAGCGTTCATTGAAAGTTTCTTGGAAATACTCTCCACGATACCGTAAAGCCAAAAAAATGCTTTCAAAGTTTTGGAATTTTTAACTAAAAGCGGCGTGTTTTGGCGGGTTTGGTGGGTTTCCTAAGGGTAGATTCTGAGTGAAATACAGGAGAAAACAGTTTATTTCACGTATTCTGTCACGGACAATTAAATATATTTCTTTAAAAATGATATTTGCTCTGGAATGATTATTACATGTATTTATATATTGGGTCTATAACCTAATTCGTGCGGTTTGCTAAGAGATGGCGTAACTTGTATTATTCCATTGTTATTATTCCATTGGAACATGCGTTGGGAAGCTACTGTCATTGTACGTCATTTCAGTATATGTCATTCATTTGAAGCGTAAACAACAATAATTTTTTTTCACTCAAATATGTCGAACTTTGTGCCTGAAAAAGTGTTTTTGCGGGGAGTTCTTCTTCATTACTTTAATATGAGGAACACTGCTGCCGAAAGTCATCGTATTTTGGTGGAAGTTTATGGTGAATATGCGCTAGCTGAGCGAACGTACCAAAAGTGGTTTGCATGATTTAAAAGTGGTGATTTTGGCTTGGAAGACGATGAACGTCCTGGGCAGCCAAAATAGAGCCAAGAAGAGCTCGCAGAATCTTTGGGTGTCACTCAAGCAGCCATTTCAAAACGTTTAAAAGCAGCTGGATATATTCAAAAGCAAGGAAATTTGGTTCCACATGAAATCAAGCCGAGAGACGTCGACAGGCGGTTTTGCATGTCCGAAATGCTGCTGGAACGCCACAAAAGGAAGTCATTTTTGCATCGGATTGCTACTGGTGATGAAAAATGGATCCATTACGACAACCGCAAGTGCAAAAAATCATATGTGAAACCCGGCCAACCAGCCAAATCAACGGCAAAGCCGAATATCCATGACGCGAAGGTAATGCTCTGTATTTGGTGCGATCAGATGGGTGTTCTGTATTATGAGCTGCTAAAACCGGGTGAAACCATCAATGGACAACGCTACCGAACACAATTAATCCGTTTGAAGAGAGCAGTGGCCGAAAAACGCCCGGAATATGCGACCAGACACGAGGCGATAATTTTCCATTATGACAACGCTCGGCCCCACGTTGCTATTCCGGTTAAGAACTATTTGGAAAGCAGTGGATGGGAAGTCTTACCCAACCCACCTTATAGCCCAGACCTTGCCTCTTCTGACTACCATTTGTCGATGCAGAACGCCCTCACTGAAATACGGTTCACATCAAAGTAGAATATCAAAAATTGGCTTGATTCATTCTTGGCTGCCAAGCCGGCGCAGTTCTTTTGGGATGGGATCCACAAATTGTCAGAAAGATGGGAAAAAGTCATAGCTTCAGATGGGCAATACTTTGAATAATACTATTGTACATGTTTTTCTTGAATAAACGTTCAAATTTTGAAAAAAAAAACCGAACGAATTAAGTTATATACCCAATAATATAAACGGAATTCAATATTCGTCAGACCTATCTGGATTTGGATTCTTATATTGGTTCATCGAAATCGGAATCAGAGTCCATTGTAATTGGATTGACAGCCGGCTGGCAACTGCAGAATTCGCAAACGCTCATACTTCCTCACTGAAGATATCTGTTGGAGAATGTGTGGATGTGATTTTAGTGTTTTATAAAAATCGACACAACTACTGCCGTTATTATATTTTACGTAGAGAACAGATTCGATAGTTCCAACTTCCAGTTAAGTTTTCTCTCGTGACCAAAATTTATTAATTAGAGAAAAAATTCGTTCAACCGTCCTGCTGTTCTTTAAAAGTAGTAAAACAAAGGGCTAAAGAAAATTCTTAAGAGAATTAAAAAATTCAGATTTCTTTCAAAAAGCGGGAAAAAATGGTCGTGGGTGGGTTTTTAGGTGAATAAGTAGGTAAAACCCACCAAAAGGGAGTAAAATGGTCACATTAGGTAGGGCACAGATGTGGTAGGTTTTAGTACAGAAGGCTCTGATACAATAAAAAATAAAAAATAAAAAATATGTAAAAATAAAATACTGTGTTATAAAATTTACTTTCGGACTTTTCAGTTAATTGAAGCAGCTCGTAGATTTTACTACCTGAAAGTGAGTTAAGATTGTTCGGTTTTTGTAGTCCCCATCCACGAAAGCATAGCTTCCAAAAGTCTTACTTCATTCATTCATTATAGTCTTACGCCCTGAGCTGCTTCTTATTAATTACTCATCATTAATAAGAAGCAGCTCATATATATCCCAAAACCTGTGATTTAAGATATACAGTAAATGAAAGGGGTTCCAAATTGGTCGATCTAGCTTCTAGCTTCGATCTAGACGAAACCAATCGGATCTTACATACTTAAGCCAATTTTCACGACCAACTAAGTAGTTTGCTTGCATTATTTAAGAAATCATTCCTTAGTGTCGTATGTCATATTTCCGACTTTGTAAATTCTGTTTTAAAGAACAGGTTTGCAAGCGGCTGCCTTGTCACTAAAAGTCTCCCTTTCGGCTTCAAAATTCCAGAAAGATACTTTTTTTTTTCAAGAATCGCTCAAGACGGTGATTAATGTTAGAATAATCTAGCACTTTGAAGATTTCTTCACTTGAGTCAATGGGACGTGAAAACTTTACGCTCCAGCGTAAAACCGATGGCCAAGAGTTGCAAGCATATCATTAAGCCACAGTCAAATAGACAATAGTTCTCGTTTCTTATGTAAAAAGTTCATTATAAACAGAATAACGAAATCTTGTACTGGAATAAGCCATTCTTGTCATTTATTGAGACTGTATACGAGTGCTTTTTTGAGGCCCTATCTATTATATGTCATTTTAAAAAAGTTTCACATTTTAAGCCACATTTAACTGCTTGAATAAACCAATCTAATTCCTCCTTTGTTTCCAATGTGAAGTCAGAAGAGTAAGTTTGCTATCAAATACATTTTTCGAGGTCTCATTCCTCGTACACAGCTTCTGAATCACTTCAAGTGTCCTTTGCGCTATGTTCAAAAACTTAAGAGTATTCGAATAACTGCCCTAAAGAAGAGATAATGATAGCTACATGTTAATAAAAACCCCAAATCCTCACCAAATAATTTATTTTGCAAGAGTCTATGTACATTGATACGAGTATCAACTTTTTATCTCCGAACTTCAGAAATATCATAGTTGCATCATTGCTTATCAATACCCAATGACTTGGGTCACTCAGAAAGAAAAGATTTCAAGTATTTAATGGGCTGCAGGGCTTTCGTATCCGAAGTCAAAATTGATATCTGTATCACTTACTCTTGTTACAAAGTCTTAATCGAAATCTTAGCCTTTTTACCGGAGCAATGTAACTTTTTAGCCCAAAGTTTATTGTTGTCCTGTGTTCTTTAAATTTTATTTTGTTTAATGACAGCTCCTATCCGCGTTTTAGAAAGTACCTAGTACTACTTAATGGTTTTGACTAATAAAAAATTTTGTTTTGTATTTATTGGGTCCCTTAAGGTCTACAAATTGTGGAAGAACTTATTACAAATGACCCCTATTTGCCTTCCAGGAACGGCAAAGTCGATTTGGTCACTCATCGATTGTAGCATTCTTCATGTAGGGGTCAGTATGTCTCTTTTAGGCGCGTCGTCCCAAATTACGTTTTAAGATACGGGACATGCTGTTCTTGCTGATATCCGTCTCCTAAGACGATTCGGCGATTTCGATTTTACACGGCTTTGATGACTTGTGACACTCACAAAGTGCGCAGATAGCCGCTTATCAAATACTCATTCGTCGACAGTTGACTGATGCCAAATTGATAAGCATGAAACTTCCAAACCCAACGTCAAATCGTAAAGGAAACAAGTGGTAACCACAGAGAAGGTTCAGGTTTTCTTGGACCAAAACAGAACATTGCAAAGCCAGTGCAAACTTCCAGCCCTGCTACGGAGAGTCAATCAGTATTGAAAGCGTTAAGCTCAAATTTGTTTAACTCCAAATTATTCTAATACTGATTCAATGATCTTTAGTATTTATCTTAAAAAATAAAGCAAGGCTTTGACAGTTTCTACGACACATAGTAGTGAAAAAAATTTAAAAAAACGAGGAACTGGCTAGTAAAGGTTCAGCTGATTCGTTAAATGGCTCAGACCTTTTCTACAGTATCTGGAATGAATATTGAAACACAAATTCGGCTTAATACCCACCACGGCAGGATCTGATGATTGTCATCCGAGTAACAAAGTTTTTTATCAGATTTTTGAGCATATGTTGCCGTATGTCGCTAATAACGCGAATAATAACAACTTCAAATGCGTCGATTGCTGTATGTTTATCAGCGTAGAATAGCGATTTTACATATCCCCAATTTAACCAGGAGGCGTCATATCACAAGATCTTGGAGGCCAATTTACAGATGCATTACGCGCAATTATGCGTTCATCGAATATTTCCTCCAATAAGTCGCTTACTGTATGACACGTTTCGCCATCTAATAGGGGAGCAAGCTAATGCCTTCGACCGTAAGAAATACGGTCCACCAACCCCCAGACCGTACCATACTGTGGGTATTCGGGATGTAATCTCATGTGGATTCCCTTTACTCCAAATGTAACAATTTTTCTAATTGACACACCCATTGAGCTTAAAATGTACCTCATAGCTGAACACAATTTTTCTAAGAAACAATGGATGTACCTAATGTCATGATTTTGGGGAAAACTCACAAAAATTTCGACTTAAACAATAGTCATTCGGCTTTAATACTTGCACAAGCTGGATTGTCTTCGGCGATTTTAATGCAAAGCTAGGAAGAGAGGGAACGAAACCCCCTCCGATAACCGATTCAGGCTAATCTACTTTGCGATCGACGCAAGACAGTCCTCCAATAATATGGGTGTCTGAATGTTCCGAGGAGCCAACATCGACTTGGACCATTACCTTGTTGTTGCCAAGATACGGTTGCGGATATTCCGAACAATGCCAAGGCAACCTAATATTGTGAGGAATTTCGACGTCAGTCGGCTACAATCGCAAGAGATCGGCAAATCCCTTTCCGATCGAGTCTCTCTCAATCTCTTAAGAGATCCACTTCCGCCAGCATCAGGCATCGAAGACCAGTGGCAGCACTGCTAAAAACCAAAAGAAATGCCGCTACTGATGTGCTGGGTTTAACTTGACCACCACAACGAAACCCCTCGCTTGATGAGAAATGCCGGCAAGCACATGCAGCCAAACGCACGCAATGCGATACTCCAAAGAGAGACTAGAACTGCTAATGAGCTCTATGATCAAGAGAAAAACATAAAGAAAAGCGCGCGTTCGAGCAAATTGAGAGATGCTTCTCCATGAATGAGATTCGAAAGTTTTACTGAAAGGTAAATAAAGCACGCCACGGACACAAACCCCGAATCGAAGCCTGTAGAGACGAACAAGGCAACGTTGTAGTAGAGTCGATGACGCAACAAATACCGCTGTCAGGCAAAATGAGCCTTTCAAGCTGGACGATGTAAACCAACGATTCCGTCTACCCGACATAGATGAAGTTAAGAATGCTGCTGGAGCGGACGGCCTACCGCCGAGCTCTTCAAAGCGGCAGGTGAAAACTTGGTAAGGAGCATACACCTACTTATCTCTAAAATATGGTCGAAAGAAAGTATGCCCGATGAATGGAATCTCAGCATTGTTTGTCCGATCCTCAAGAAAGGAGAACCTCTGAAATGCGTCAACTACAGAGGCATCAGTCTTCTTAACATCGCATACAAGATCTTATCTGCTGTATAGAGTGAACACCTGAAGCCGTTCGTCAATAGATAGGTCTATATCAGTGTGGCTTCAGGCCAGGATAGTCCACCATCGACCACATATTCACACTACGGCAGATCACATGGGCTTTAAATCAATACACACCACTTATTCATCGATTTTAAGGCCTAATATTGGCATCCCTCCCTAATACGTCCGTCTGTGCAGGATGACGATGGATGTAAGTGGCGCCTTTGCAAGTTTTGAAACGGAAGCGGCGAAAATAGGTTTAGCGGTCAATGAAAGCAAGGACACTGAACACCGACATCTCGGACGGAAAGTCTCCTTTAACAGTGTAACATTGAGCTAGTTAAGGACTTTGTCTACCTAAGCTCCGCTATGAATTCAGACAACGAAATTAGCGCTGAGATCAAACAAAGAATAACTCCTGCTTCTTTGGAAGACGCCACCAACGTTCCGGTCCGAAAACGTTGAATCCACCACCGACGGACAGCACAGTAGGGGAAGACCGAGACTCAGGTAGCGCACGCAAGTGGGTGGGGACCTCAGGCAACTTAGCATGCGAAACTGGTGGCAGCTATATAGTGATCGAGCTATCTATCTGAAGACGCTTGTTTACTGAGACGCAGGTCCACCCTAGACTGTAGCGCCACCTAAAATAAAGTAATGTAAATTGTGAACAACTTCGAATCGTTAAATTTGGATCTTTTTCAACACTTTCCTGAAATAATGTTAAATTCTCTTCAGGGCGCACTCTTATTATGCTCCTGAATACCACTCTATTTGCCAAAGAAAATCTTGTGTAAAAACGGTCATCAATACGCCGAATATCGGGCTCAATACTGCGTTCTTTAAGTCTTATTTCTGTGATTGCAATTAATACTGAATAAAATTGACGCTGACAGTTTGCAGTCTGCCAATTGATTTGACAGATATAGTTGGCTGAAGTTAGTACTGGGTTACAAAATACAACCTTTTTAAGTTCGCTGTACGCACTAATCTTGCTAATCTAGGTCTGTAGTGCAAGAAAGGAGAAATAACGCGTATTAATATTACAGTTTCAACTGACAATAAAAGCACATCTGATTAAGATAGGCTTTAGATGCCATCGAATCATGTATTAATAAACCTTAAGTGATCTCCTCAACTTCAACTAAATGTTTGTCTTAGTGCAAGCTTAAAAGAGATTGATGTTGAAATATCCAAAATTCTAGAAGAATACCTTTTATACATCGCGGTGCGACGATCGGTGCGATGATCAAAGGAGAACAAGATGTTCTTTTCTAGACACCAATTCGTAATATCGATGTACGTCTTCGATGAAATAACGCCTAACGTCGTACTTGAGGCATTGCTCATTAATTGGTATTGTCGATCACTCTATCCGATAAAGCATAAAATTAAGTTTCTTTCATCTTTCGGGTTCAGATATATAAAAGATCAGATTTGCGACAACTAGAGATTGTTACCAATCTCCCTTCATAATACAAGTACCTCATGTAATTTGATACCCGCGGTTAGTTACCATTCACTTTCCACGCCCTGAATGTCTTTAAATTAATCTTGTAATTTCTATGCAATTGAAGTTTATCGGTAATTTTCCCATTCACAAATCCAACAATCACTCGATACTACTCGTA
This sequence comes from Volucella inflata, assembly GCA_928272305.1. NCBI lineage: Eukaryota > Metazoa > Arthropoda > Insecta > Diptera > Syrphidae > Volucella > Volucella inflata. Next base: position 75,828,224 of record OV743717.1, on the reverse strand, counting down.
ATTATCGTGAAACACTTCAAAAAGTGTTTTGTCCTCCAAGTCTCCAATGACCTACATCCTTTGCATTACATCCAAACCTTTACCTCTACCACTGATACGAAAATCTTCAACTGGCAATTGCCTAGCAATTTCCATTTTAATTATTCTACTCGCTCACCAACGTTCCAGATAATCAGCCTAACGATCCGAAAATTATCAATTAAAACAATATTGCACAGATACGAATGCTCGTTGTTCAATGTTTTTATTGACTTCCATTCGAACTATGACTGAGGTCCACTGGGACACTCCTTTACCCCGAGAGTGCAATAAAATTACAATGGCAAAGCTACTGCCATTCCAATTGCATTTCATTAGCAGAAAATTGCGCTCCAAGAACAACAACAACAAAAAAACGCCCAAAAAGGTTTAGGCAATTACGCGCACCAATAAACGTCTCTCAATATATTGGCCAAATTGCCAGTGGGTCATGTAGCCGGCCCAACCCTTTATCAATTTTTCATAAACTAACAACCAATAACGGGACTTGATTTTGAATATAACCAGTACCAGTAGATACGAATAATTGGGCCCAATTCCGCTCCATGTGATTTCATGTGGCTCGATGACTCGATGGCTCCATGGTATATGTACGTATGGTAGCTTGCATTTCATTTTCGTAATCTTGCCGGACAATGATCATAAATATGCCGCCACATTAAATATGAACAACTTTGCCCCCGTCTTGGTGTCTTGTGGTCATGGTTGATAGTCTCCTAAGGCACGAGTTCAGCTCTATCCAGAAATAGTCATAACGAGCAAAACCGGCTGTTGCTGCCACTGCTGTTACTATTGCGGCTGATCTACACTAGATTAAGTGATCTTGTTTCGAGATCTAGTTTCAGCTATTTTAGAGTTTCCCCCGCCTAAGTGATTTCCAGTTTTACTCCGGTGGAGTTTTGTTGTTGTTGTTATTTGGATGGAGTTATGATGGTGCTGATTTAGCCGGTGATGTCAAAAGCCGCCTCGAATGGCCTGCTCACAGCGACAGATTCAGTTGTTAATGTCTTCTCTTGTCCAGATTGATGGTAGAAGAATAAATTTTGCGCAATGTAGTCTTGAGTATGGGTTACCATGAATAAATGTTTGTGGATTTTGTGTACTTTATGGAAATTGAAAAAGGGGCGTTAGGAGGCGGTTCCGTAATTAACCCTTTTCATAAATGGGCAAGAGTTAAAGTTGGCCAAATTGTGAAATATGCCCGCCGATACGAGGTAAATCAGTGGAGGCATTGTGCTTAGAATTCTGTGGCATTTACGGTGAACATTGGATCTTTCATTTTGTTAAAGTTCAATTTTAGATGTAGGACGATATTGAAAGGTCGTAATGCTTTAATGGGCAGTTTTTAGATTTTTGTTATTTGAAAGTTATGAACAATTATGATGTGTATGGTCTTGCTGGACTTTAAGTTAACAAAGTGAAGAGATCTTCGAATGGCAGCAGTTCCATCTAATAATTGTAAAATTCGACGTTCTCGCAGATCCAAGTCAATAATTGCAATTTAAAGATGCCATTTATCAACTCCTTCTAGTTTCACACTACACGCTGGCTGTGGTGTGTGGTCTAGACTAATATGGACAACTTTTTGTGCCGGAGTTTTTATGAATATCTTCTGTTGTCTGTTGTCATTTTGTACTTTACCCTGATGTTTAATTTCAGAAGTAAAATTCTCAGCTTCGAGCAGACCCAAATAACACATCCTCCACAACATTTGTGGCGGTTGCCAGCTCAATCAAAACGATTTCAAAATGTTTTAACTCTCTTACCAATTTAAGCTGTCAGAAGTAGGAATAACTAGACGCGTTCTTATAGGTCAGATAATCGCTGCTAAATAAATATTTTAGCAATGCTGCTTATTTAAAAATTTCAGAGATACAAGAGACTATTAGCTTTGCTCGCTTTGTTTGGTAATTGTACCTTTTTATCCCGGTCTTGCTCGTGTGTACTTTTGCTGACGAAAGTGTCTTTTATATCACTTGAATCAACGATTTTTCCGACTGGTGCTATCATCTCAACTACAAGATCCAGTTTGAATTTTTTGAGACTTCAGCGCCTCGTGTCTTATTGGAGTTTCATATTTCACGTACTTGTACGTTGTTTAAACTTTGGCTTCATACAAGAGAAGGAGCCGCTTGTCCCGAGACACTGCTTGATTTCAGTGGAAGTAAAATCCGCCTATAAGCTTCTTGTCTCGGAGTTTCGGTTAGTCACCTTTCCTTCTATCAGTTTCTCGGCTTATATGACACTAATACAATGCAGATTCAGTTGTTTGGAGAATATCCCAATGCCGTACCCTTTCTTCTTTCCTTTTTCAATACATCCGTGAAGTTTGATCTCGTGTCGAGAAACACTTGGTGTGCGTACTACGGATCTTTCATTGAGAAAGATACTTCAAAGTTATAAATAGCCCGCATGAGTGTGACCCTTAAGCTTTAATTTTCACCCGCTGTCTTAATTTAAAAGCAATATTAACTACAGATTTTTGCACGTAAAAAACTATTAGAACTTTTTTTTCACTTGAAAATTGTCCTGTCATCTTGCGGGTTTTGACGAAAGGAATCTAAACGTCGCCTGCTATGATTACGTCTCGTACCAGTGCAAATTTATCAAATATGTGATGTGTCAATATGAATTGTTCCATCGGAGATATTTTGCTTTTCTATATCGCAACATGGTGACGTGAAATAAGCCCCAATGAAACTAGGCCACAATAGAAAACATTTGGCCTAATTTCGTAAAGTAAGGGCAAATCTGACTTTATTTCACATCCTAAAGAGAAATAAGGCTTTTGTGGCCATTGTTTCTTCGGCATCGTATCCACAAATTTAGCCCGTTTGATCTTACTTACATTTTAAAAGCGAAATAAAGCCAACTTTTATATTTGGTTTTATTTCTTTGGGCCTTAATTCACGTCATCCGGCAACATGCACGACTTTTTAAAATATTCTTCGTTACTTGCATGTTTTCAACTGAATTACTTTTTTACGAGAATAAAGTTACTTACTAGATGGGGTAGAAAGTAACCTCCGTGACCGCCAGAAAACGCTGCTACTGCAGGCTATGGTGCCTTGAAGTCCGTTCATATCTAGGCAGACATGCCAAATTTCAGTGCGATACTGTCTTCAGTTTTGTTTTGACAACTGATTGTTGTTACCGTGTTTGTCATCATGTTGAGTATGGACAAAAACGATTTTCATTCTCTCATAGAACATTATTTTTTGAGAGGCAAAACGGCGAAGGAAACAAAAGAAAAGTTGGATAAATATTATGGGGCTAATGCTCCGTCAGATTACAGCGTCAAATATTGGTTTCGAGAATTTCGTGGTGGCCGCAACTCCACTACCCATCAAGTCCGCAGCGGCAGGCCCTCCGATGCGGTTACAGAGGACAATGTCAAAAAAATACATGAAATGGTGTTGGCTGACCGGAAAGTGAAGGTGCGCGAGCTAGCAGATACCACAAAGATTAGTACTGAGTGCACACGCCATATTTTGGGCATTATTCTGCATATGACAAAGTTATCCTGCCGCTGGGTGCCGCGCATGCTCACTCCTGATCAAAAACACGAACGCGAGAGCACTTCGAAAGAGTGTTTGGACTTGCTGATGCGGAATCGGGTGGACTTTTGGCGTCGATTGGTTACTGTTGATAAAACCTGGATCCACTATTACACACCAGAGAACAGAATGAGTGCCCGGCAATGGACTGAAGAATAAGTGTATCAAGCTAAAAGGGGACTATATTGACTAAAAACAAAAAACCTTTAAAACTTATTTTTTTTATTCCCAAGGAGGTTACTTTTCACCCCACCTAGTACATACTTAGATGACGCCTCAATCCAAGGTGAACCCTTCCACCTGTTTTTGCCACGTTTAGGCTCCCTATTTCATGTTAAATAAAAAGGCGACTTTTATCCTGAGCCGCAACGATTGACAAGGATAATTCTGCGTCTGATATTTGGCCTTATGCATTTTAGTTGCTGCTTGTAACGTGTGAGCCAGGCAAAATCCATAACTGCCTCGGAGTTACATATAACTATTAATGGCGACGTTCTGGCCAAGTCGTCGATGGGATGTGTTCTTTTCTTATGACAGCACATACGCATACATTGTTTTGTCCTTCTTTTGGCTCAAATCCATTTGGGTTGCTTATGTCTCAGTACTCTCGGAAGCTTCACTGGCGGCCCGCTGTGTTCGTACAATCCATTAATGTTATCCGCGATCGCGACTAAAATAATTATACAGTGAGTTTTGCACGATTCTTATTAGAGAGATGCATAAAAGTCGCATGATGCTGCGACGCCTTGTATTTTAACTTTCTAGACGTTCAGGTCTCTGTTGAGCTGTCGACCGTACGACGATCTTACACTAGCTCTAAAGCAGAGAAGCGAACTTAGACACACCACCCGGTTTACGAATTTCCAGACGCTCTCCTATAGAGTCCATGTCGGAAGAATTACCTGGCCAATTCAAAACCTCGATTTTCGTTGCTTTAAAGTGGTCGTTATGCTTTTGGCCTTATAGCACGGAGCTCCCTCATGCATAATAATTGGCGTTTCACCACCAGAAACCATTCTGTGAGTTAAGGTATCAGTTTTATTCCCAGAACCTTCTTGTACTGATCCTGCCTCATCGTTTTTTCTACGACATAAAGTTGTCTAGTGCTTTTACCAGAATATATTGACGGTGGATGTTTATCCGTTGAAATAATTCATTCCGCTTTGTTTTTGACTTTTCAATAATCATCTGGAAAACCAATTTGTAGTTTTGTTTGCGTTTTAGGGTAATTTTCTTTATAGTAAGTAATTAGTTATTACCAAGAATATGTAATATTACCTTTCTCCAGTCATGAACGGTAAAATTGTTGGGTCCATTCAAAGCCTTCTCGTAACTAACCTGATTCTCTTTTATCTGCACCACACCGATCCCTGCAAAACTTGGATGGACTCCTTAGATATTTGCTTAATCAACAAATGCAGTGGCAGTTAAAAAGTTGCTGACGCAATATCCCCTGTTCTACGGGCTGGTCGTAGAGTTGTCTTGCGGGGCCTACCACAGTTACCACGTCTTCTTGGATCCAGTGTAATTTTTAAGTCAATTTTCTTCTTCAAATGTATGTAAGATTTTAGCAGACCACACACTTCACCCAATTTTTTCGACGAAAGGTGGTCCTCCTTCTTTCATCAGTATCTTTGAAATGTAATTATTTGTTAATTTTTGTAATGAGTGACTAGCTCATTCCATGAGAGATACAAGTTTCCGACAAAAGCGCTATGGTCACAACATCGTCAATTGATACATTTGTTAGGGACAGACAACTTCTTGACTTGACACACCTCTGCAAATTACCAGCTTCAATAAGAAAGATTCTATCACCTTTACTGCCCTCGTTTGAATAAAAAAAAAGTCGGAAAGATAGAAAGCAGATAACTTGAAACAGCTTGTGGTATCCAACTCATCAATGTATCTGTTTTAGCCAAATATTCCGCAGTGAAGACCAAAATAAAGCAAATATTTTGATATTTGAATCAACGTCCTCAATAAGTTCCAGCACCAGCTAGCTTATTTAAACACCCCGCTATATCAAAACATCTGTTGCTAAGGTCAACTCAAAGTTCATGGCTTGTAGACCAAAATAACTCCGAATAAAAATAAAATTCTTAAAACTGTCTACACCATTAAAAAAAGTATGCAAAACATCTCTACTGCCTTTTGGCAGTAAAATTCCTGAGATCCGGTAGTAGTTCTTACCAGCTAAACCATAATTGCCGTTTTATTATTGTCATAAATGTTAAACATTGCCCTTGCCTTTGAGTGAAAACCTTAAGTCATTACGGATACGTTTCAGCCTACAGTGTCATAACTAAGAAAAAAAATTTTAACAATTGTTGGGAGATCAGTTAAAGGTGGTCACTGTCAGATGTATAATAAATGATTTTATTCAATAGCTTACCCCAGCAACAAGGGGTAATCACTTAAAAGGCTAATTTCATTCAAATGAACAGTGTCCTCTAAATGGTTATTTGCAACTTATTTTTATGGCCAAGGTTAGACAAGGTTTTTATCCAACACTCTGTGGACAATTAAAAGTGCAAATTTCATTGATTGTTAATTGTTTGCCGTGCCTTTGCTGATCGAGATACTCGTATTTGTAAGACCTAGAGTAACTTGCAATGAGTTACTACTTATGATGCAAGAATTACACAAACAAATTGCAGGTATAATTAGACGAGGCTATGGTTAATCGGTCAAGAGTATAAAATCAGTGTAGGCTCTGGACGTGGACCTCATAACCAGATTAGAAAAGCGTGATATGGCCAGGGGTACTTGCTTTGTTGAGTATGTTGGACTCAAATTCCTATCTGGTGTTGAAGTTTTCCCCAAAGTTAGTGTCGTTTAACTATAATTGTTACATGGCGTTTAATAGCACTGAATTCTCGAGGGCTTATACGCTGAGATATTCATAAAGTAACATTATTTATTTAACTCTGTCCAAAATACATTATTGAGGACTATTAATCGACTACTCGAAGCTTCTTCTTCACAATTTTAGAAAATGATTGTCTGTTACCATATTACCATATGGTTTCCTTTTTCTTAAGTGGTTGGGAGATTTAAGCCAGCATTTCCCAAAAAAGCTTCAACTTAAATCTTGAGTTATGAACATTTTCAGATCAAAGACGCAGGGACAGATTCCTACAGAGTTATCAACTCCTAATTAATTAACTGAGATACAGGTTGACCACATTGCGACCAACGCAAGCCGACACTTTTGGATAATCTAAAGTATTTCCAAATAAAAGAGCTACAATGACAAGGATTACAACAACCTTCTCCGTTTAAATGAAGGCGCCGGTAAGCAGCGAATGATGAGTTAGTGAGGTGCAGGCACCATGTTTGTGGTCGGGAGAAAATAATTAATGGACCATCAGAAATGTTTGGCCTTTCCGCAAAAGAAGAACTGAACATCTCAAATAAGTGCCCAAGTGTCATGGTAAGTAAAAGCCTAAAATTGTAAGCCAATGCAGGCCTTAATCACTGTAGTGTTAGTCCGGGAAAATCCACCACGCATGCGTTTACTTAATTGAGGTTTTCTATGTCAAAAAGGCCTGGGACAGGGCTAATTGCTATCACATGATCCTCTTATAACCTTTTTTGAAAGAACTATTTAGTTATAATAAAGAAATTTGCACCAATGTATCAAAAGACTGTACATCTTCCAGCTAATGCGGACTATATTGACACTAAGGAGAGAACTCAACGTGTGATTACGCATTAAACCGATGTATTGGACAAAATGTCACTAATATATGTCTGGCAGAAATTTCTTCGAGGATGAGCTTGAATTTTTATCCTATTTTCATTGACCTAGTAAGGAAATTTCTTTTAAAAAAAACGAGACCTTATCTCATGCAACCAATGCGAAAGTTGGTTGTGCAGCCTTATGCCGAGACTTGAGTCAAAAGCAAGCGAAGTGGTCACTGATAATTTCGTGTGGAAAATACTTCATTAAAGCTTTGTCCCGTTTACGTTGGTTGTGATTGGATGTGTGGAATCAGTACTGAACATACAACCTGCAGAACGACCCCTTATAAAGTAGAAGAATTCAAATTCAATGGGTTCGACATTTGAGAAATGTAGAGTGAATGGACAACAATGTTTTGCCCCGGCAAATAATGAGATTAACACTTGGGGAACGGAAAATATCAGAGAAAGGCTACACCTTAGGGGGCGTTCACAAGTGAAAGTACCTATAATCAATCGCAACTGGAGAGATACTTTGTCAGAATTCATTTTCCTTTCTAAACTGCTTGATATCGATCTTAACCTTCGCATGATATTTCTACATGATCCTAGTGTAATCTCAACTGTCACATTAGGATTGCTTTAAGCTTGATAGGTGTTCTAAGTTGATAATCATATTTCGTCCATAAACTATTGGGCCGCAATATAAACCCTGTCAATGTACTGCACCATGTAGAATTCATCTAGAAAGAAAAGCTCAATAATCTAGTGCAAGTTCGACAACGTATTATCAACGACACTAGATCATTAAGAATTTATCCGGTTCAATCGCTTTTCAAAATCTTTTACTCGCCTTATATGTAGCTCGACGAGCTCCTAACTAATCAAATCAACTAGATATGCTGAACTTTTATTGACTTGCTGAGTTATTTTTCAACAATCAGCTTACGACCTTTAAATCTATAGTAATAGACACAATATTGACTTCCAAAGGTTGAAAAGATGGGGACTGTCTACATAATTCAGGAAGCCTCAAAGAATTCGAGGCAAGTCGCATGAACTCCAAAGGCAATTGACAAGTCTATTTCACGAAGTCACCAATGATTAGAGTTGAGCCATTCTCTTGGAATCACATCTCGTCTTATTTTCATCGGGGTTGTAGTGGGTAAGTATTGCCCAGTAACGTACGAGTATACATGGATGCCAATTTATTGTTGGCCTATCTATATATCTTGACCTAACGTGACGATTATGATTAGTAATGGAAATCTTTAATTGGAGATTTACAATTTGTTCTGTTAAGTGGAAAAGATGATATCCGTCAAGTGGCTGCCCGTTTTATCGCATTTTCCATGACTTTCCGCAAGATTCCCGATGATAACTGTTCGCATTCGTGTCGTATATTCTCCTTAAGAGCTGCGATTTTCTGGAGCTTATTGGCATAAGCCCGCGACTGCTAGTAGCCGTAAAGAAAGAAGTCTTGGATGGTTAAATCGGGCAATCTTTCTGGCCATGCCAAATCGCCAAAACTGGAGATTAAGCGATCAGGAAATGCTTCCTTCACAATATCCATTGTGACTCGTGCTGTGTTGCACCATCTTGTTGAAACCACATGCTCACCAAACCCCGCCCATACAATTCCGGCTGTAAGAAGTCGTTTATCATGGCCCTGTAGCGTTCGCCAGTAACAGCGACCGTATTACCGATGGCGTCCCAAAAAAAAAATACGGCCCAACCACTGCTCTCGTGTGAACACCACACCACACAGTGGCTTTGAGTGGATGTAATGTAGTGCCTCACAAAGAAAGATTCTGCTTATTGATGATTTTCGACACAAAATCGTTCCCTTTGATGTTGAGATTGAGGATGGCTTGACAGCGGAGTATAGCACTCTATTGCTTATATGCTTGTATTCTGCAGCTCTCTAGTTCACAAATGTCAAATATGATTGACGGACGATGCCATTTGCAAAAATTATAACATCTTCCGATAGGATGATTAATTTTGCGTCACCTTGTATAAAAATTCTTCAGATATTAAGGGCTGACCAGAATGTGAATCCGTCACTTCTGCCTCGAATTTGGGTGCTATTCAACTTCGAGATACAGATCCAAGACACGAGATTCTGATTCGCGCTCTGGTCAGCCCTTAAGTTGTAAGTGTCTTGAATCTGAATCTCTAAGTTGGGTGCTATTCAGCTTCGAGATACAGATTCACACAGATACGCATTGTGTTGGCGCTTACGGCTATACTTGACAGTTCGATATCAGATGCAGATTCAAATTTTAGATTCACATTCTGATCAGCCCTTTACTCCTGAGCTTGATTGAAAAAATATAACCTTAACATCGTTACAGGAAAAGTATTTCAAGTCCTCCTTGATAATTGTGAGAGCATCAGTTCATTTGCGTGGTTGTTAAGATTGATCTCGCGTTCTGTCATTTCTATAGTCACGTTTGAAACTGCGAGTTTTCAATAATATCTTAGTAGCAATTCGAAGATCTTGCTTTTAATCAAAGTGACCAAGAGCATGGAGCCCATATATTTAGGATCCTGCTTATCTTTCTGCCTTAAAATGCATCTACCGTTGATGTTGATCATTATAAATGGTCAAAAAATACTGCGTGTCCATCTCTATATACTTTGAGTGATCCATACAAAGCGTTTTGTAGAAAGGATCACCCCAAAGATGTCAACCGATAAGCGAGAGGTTTCGTGAAAGAAAGACTTATTCCATTGACTTTCAAAACTGTTATTCACACCTGAATGGCTAGCGGATACCAGGTTAAGGTAGACAACTGATTGACATATCCTCCTAAGAAAACAAATGAGTTGTTGAATGCAGACATAGGAAAAGCATCTTGAACTTCCCAATACCTGAGGTCATATACTGGTTTAAACAAATATCTCTACATACAGACATTCCAAGCAATGGCAAATATTTACAGAGTGTTAATTCAGTTTTCAATCACAACTTAGCATAAATGTCTAATCTACCTGTTAAAATGGCCGTTTGTTTTTGACATAAGCTTTTGACTTCAAAAATTTCAAAGGCAATAATTTAGATGATTTGTGTGACCAATTTGATAGTCCAAAAGAGGGATCTAACATCCAGGAAATGCTTTGTGCAAGGGGCGCCGACACATTTAATTTACATACAGAAAACTACGCTTTTACTCATTTCCTTCTCATGAAACATAAATGGGCTTTTGTCAATCCCAATGCTACAATTTACATATATCCGTTGCGAGCAACTTGAACATGGTTCTCATCTCTTGTGATGATTTTATTTGAATCCAGTTGATGAATTATTTTTGCTGTATATTGTCTGAAGGCTTTAGTTTTTAAGTCTGTTAGATTTTGTAGCCATAAAGACGGAAATCTTACGTGAGAAGAACATATTGTCGGAATGATGCTTTCGAACTCTCGGTCACATTTTGGCGAATAGCTGTGATGTTGAGTGCTCAGCAAATTGGACAGACACTTAAGGTCCATTCACAGCCAGCGAACTGCGACCTGCGAATCGATCCAGTTTTCGCTAATTTTGACGTTTCTTTCACAGCCGCATTTTTTTGGTCGTAGAAGTGTGCGACTGTCGATTGCAGCTGATTGCGAAATAAAAAAAGGGTTTGAGGTTAAACAAGCGCGACCTGTTTGGTCGTGCGAACTGTGGATTCAATTCTTGGCATGCGGAATGTGAATAAATCTTGACAGTTCGCACCGAAATTCAACTAGTCGCGGGTAAATTTTAAGAATGTGATTTTCTTAATAAAAATCAGTGAAATCATTTGTGCTTGGTTTTTGAAACCTAGATATATACATTCTACTTCGTTTCCCGTGTTGTAATTTAGATTCTGGATTTATAAAATGTTGTAAAATTGACTTGGTTGCAGTTCGCACGGTCGCAAGTTCGCAAGTTCTCTGGCTGTGAATGGACCTTTATCGATGATCTGACATCAGAACCAGTCTATCTGACTGTTATGATTATTCTGTCACATTTGTGGCACCAATTTTTTAAAAAAATAATGTTTAAAAATAAAATGTCCAGGCTCTCATTTTAGAATTTTCTTTCTGGTTCGGATACCCCAAACACGTTTCTAAGACAGCCAATATTGTCGTAACAAAGCTCTTTTACAATGGGAACAGACGCTATAAGTATAGGTTGAAATTAATCCTATCAAATCGAAGAATTTTTTTCAAAAAACCTACAAGTCATTGTTGACAGCAGATTACAAAACCACATTCGGACTATTCGGACTCAAAAAACTACTGCATGATGCACTTTATTCACAACTGCCAAACTTTGAAAGACCAAATTATATCAGGAGATTTTAATACACAGAGTAGTCAGTTCTAGTTTTAAGATACGATGGCTTACCACTTTTCGGACATGCTATTTTTAGTTGTCTATGTCAAGCCTTGTGCCATATCATTCATCCCTCGGACGAAGGTTTTTCTTTGCTATTCTCAATGTGGGAGCTGTAATTTGCTTCCTTTGTGACCAAGGCAGAGTACTCAAAATTTTTATGGAGTACATTCATCTCTTAATACAGCCAATAGAAATCGTGGTTTGAACAAATATTATAATAACATATATCAGCTCTGCTGTCCTGCAATTGTCTAGCACTCTATTCCATATACCAGAACTGGCATGTTCGATGTCTTGTTTTCCCTTCCTCGACTTTTCACTAGTTTGTCATTTGCAGAGTTGATATTTACTCAATATAAATGAAAAATCTTTTACTACTTCGAAACTGCTTTTGTTTTGACATCTTGTCCTAGGACCTGAACAGAGGTCAACAATCTGCAGACTCATTGGCATCAATACTTTCTGTGCTAGTGAGAAATGTCTTAGAGTCCACAAAGTGCAATTAGTTCTTGTTTTACTTATGTTTTAACTCGAATTCCCAGATCTATCCCTTACAGATAATTCCACTCTATCGGATTTGCAAGATTTCATAACTCCTTTTCTAATTTGTGTGATTGGCTTATAAATAATACAAGAGTTCCATTAGACACATAACTGATTTCGTTGTTACTCAGCCATTTAATGGAGCGGAATCAGCTACAGTTCAACTTCGTAACATATTACATGTTGCCATCTTACAGCACTAGTTTCCAAACTACTTCCCAACTTGCTTTCGTAGATTTATTTTTGTATTTTTCGTCGAGAAGCATAACGAAACTAAAACATTACCATTTAGCACGTCCTTTAATGCATGTCTAAGACAGATATCTACAGCCCACGTTTAAGTAGCAAAAAGTTCAAAAATTAATTAAAACTTACATAAGCCAATTAAAACTTGCAACAAAGGGAACTCTTACTTAACCATTACATCAGGCTGTTGCCCATTCATCACAGACGGAAGTGTCAATCTTTTGGCTTTCATCTTCGAATTCCTTAGGTTAATTGTTTTCTATTTTAAATAACTTGTGGCGAGCCCTGCATACATACCTCTTATGATTTCATTTGGCAAGTACCAGGAACTGCTTTTCCGTTTTTGTTGGAGCTGCCAAAATTATACCTTTTTTTGCGATCACCGCAAGCAATTCACCACCTGGCTATTACCACCGCTGTTACCTTAACAGCCTGCGGCACGGTAACCACTTTTAAGTATCTAAATAGATATTTAGAGCCATAAACTCTCGCATCGACGGAAACACAACATTAGTCAGAGACACGACCACTATATCATGCTCCAAGTCTTAGAGTAGACTGTGCCGTTGAGTCGGCACAAATGTTGCACGGTTTAATCGTGAAAATGTTTACTTCACCAGCAACGTTTAGTCTTGAAAATGTGACTTACCGTGCCGTACATATGAGTACGAGTACCTACATATATGTCTCTATCTACGAGTATTATGGAAGTGCAATATTATTAAGATAAAAATAAAACATCAACAACAACCAGCCACGACAAAGATACGGCTACAATAGATGGTATTCGTATGTTATTTGTACATGTATCTGTGGTTGAAGTGTACACCAATGTTGTGCAACATCTTGATGATCGGTCAAGGAAGTCGTTTGAAGCGATTTTTTTATACCAATGATTACTACCATGTTTGGTTTGATTCTACATAGTTGTGTACTGATGTGAAGGAACATACGTATTTGCAACTCCAAGACTGAAGTTTGGCATTCACGAATGTCTGTCTACATTGACACATGCGATTGTCAGAGTTTAAGTTAAAGTTGAATTTGCCTTCAAAGTGCGATCTGTTTGGTGTGTTGACTTTCTTGACTAGTCATGTGCATGTGCCTGTCATTCAGAGCGAAACATACCGGGTATACATTTAGTAGAGAACTGCTGTCGTAACATCCTTGACCGCATATCTGATGCTTAAGTCTTGTGTCGGTAAAGGTAGTGTCATCTTCACGGTAATTAAGTACATTAACTTGATGGGTTTGTGAATTACAAATGGGGAACGGGGCTACGTTGATGGGATTTTTTTCCATGAGCTTAATCGTAGGCTAATTTGGTGAAGCATAAGTTTTGCATTTGAATAGATAGATACTCGTACATCCCGTTGATGAACTCTGTATGGCAGAAATTTTTATAAGATGGTATAGTCTTCTATCAAGCTTCATTAAATGAATGGGTAGGAATCGATTTGTCATAATACGGATAAAAACCTGAACAGTTTTACTATTTTCAGTTTCTCATAATGACGAAGAGGAAAACTTGAGCTGGTCCACCAGGAAATGGAACGACAAAGGTCTAACTTGTTTGCTTTCTGGATTCTTAATGGGACACAGATTTAAGGAAGCCAATTTTTAAATAACTCACAGATTTGCGCTTTCATAGTTCTCGATGTTGTCATGTTTCTAAAGCCAACTGATTAAAGCATTTTCAAGCTGCCCACTTGACTTATTTCTTCAAACAGCATACTCGCCAAACAGTATTCAATGCTACATAGTTCATTGTAGATATATTTAAAACTAGAAAACTTGAAATATTCCAGCAGGTCTAGGTTTAATCATGATGACTGTTGCAGACCTTATAAAAATCAAGTTGATACCAACTATAACTACGCTATTGTCGTAAGCGGTGCCTTACTTAAACTTAAACCTTCCGAAAGGGGCTTGAACTTTTCACTGCAACCGCACTTCGCTGCATGTAGAATCCCTTCACCGAAATGCAGTCTGGCTGTATTTGTGAGTATGGCTATTAAAACTACGTCTACAATTTATGTTTTCTGAACACACTTCCCAGCTCATTTGGTGTCAGATCCCCCTTGTCGCTTTCTGCATTGTAGCAATCATTAAAAAATCCCACGAATTGGAGTGGAGTGGAGTTGGCAAGGATCGATTTAAGGAAGATTCATTCTCGCATGATCAGTTGTGCGTTATCTACACAGCCTGATTAGACACGAACCCAAGAGTAGGACTATGAATACATTTTACCAAAAGATAATAAGATCGAAGTAGGCAATGGCGATGGCTCGATAGTTAGCTCAATGGACTATCACGCAGAAAGTCTGGATTCGATTCCTGGCTGGTCACCAACAATTTTTCAAATCGCCATCACTCTCGAAAGTAAAATTGCCTACGAAAAAGCTTCTGAGGAGTGCCCTTCGGACTCGGCGATAAACCGTAGGCAAACCGACCGATGTGACAAAAATTACAACATAAGCAACACAAATGAGCGTCAAGATTTTTTCAATAAGATCGAAGTATACTACGCGGGTCTAGGCACAAACAAATAGCAATGCGTAAAATAATCAGCAAATGGAGTAGACTATATTGTGCCCACAATCGGCATGCAAATCTCACCGTCAAAGCAAAGGATATTCTTCATAAGTCTTCTATGGATCTGATATTTGTCGGCGTCTGCTAGAAATATCTATGAAATAAGTTATATTATCTGCTATGAGCGACGCGGGCACGTATGATACGAAAAAATCGCATAAACTATCTTGTGATCAAACCGACCAAAATCATCTTTATCTGCCTTCCTTAACCTCCATGCTAGTTTACCATAGAGCAGAACTTCGATGACTTAGAATGCTTTCTAAGATCAACAAAAAAATGCAAAAAACAAGTGTTTGATTTCTGATAAGTTATTATTAGCAATATTGATAACTGTCTGATTCAATGTTTGCTGGTTTTGTTTCTATTCTTGCAAACTCATTGGTGACAATTCGCAGCGTTCTACTAACGTACAGTCTTTACTTGATCTCTTCAATTGAAATTGGGCTTGAGGATTTTGTACAATTTTCTTAAAAACAATTTTGAGAAAGTTGCACGACAGAAAAACAGAGCTTTCAAACGCTTACCCGTCCCTCATCTTCATTCGCACAATGGGATGAGTTTAGTAGAAACACCCAAAGTACACTTGACTTTGTATAGATATCAAATTCATCCGTAAAATCAATGAAATTCTAGTGAGTATCAATTTGGACTTCATGGGTTTTCTCTAGTTTATTCAATTGTTGCCAAATAGTTAGAACTAATTTTATGTTATTTGGCAGCCAAGATCTTATACACGATGCTTATGGGAGTGGTGCTTCTATGGCACTCCTTTCTTGATAACTACGCCAACGATTTTCTTCTAATTGTGGATATATTATAACATCAGACCGGATCCATTGACTTTACAACTTTGAATGTTTTAGCACCTGTTTCACCAACTTTTATAAACACAGGCTAAACCAACGCTTATTTGTCTTATGAGCTCTTGATCGCGGAGTCTAGGTCCCTTTTATTGAAACCTAGAAGCCTGTTCAATTAATTCAGGATTGACTGCTTTTTCTTAAGTGACCAGGCTTTGTGAGGGCAGCAATGATTTTTTTCTACGATATAATAAGTTTGTTCAATCGTCAAAATACTCGTAGTATTCAAACAAGACGATCGATTATTTCATTCAAACTATTCGTCCACGTATTTAGCAAAAATTTTGTTGTTCGAAAAACCGTGGTAATTGCTCACATTCGGTACTCCACTGCTGAAGACATATGTGCATGTACCTTGGTTACTAACACCTGCCACATACGCTAGTCGAGATCAAAGACGGATATGATGTCGCATCTTCTTGCTAAAAGAGCAATATGAAAATTTCGATAAACTGTTCCCGAATTAAACGTTGGTCTGTAAAAAAATCAGCATCACCGCAACACTGACTTTTAGAGATTTTACTCGTACTCGTATTTGCGACTTGGGAGGCCTTGACAGGGCGGAGGCCAGTGGAAATGCCAATTGGTGCACAACAGAAACATTTTGACAAAATCAGTCTGGCTGATGAGCTCTGCTTGAAATACCTGAGTCGCCATTATAGTGTCTAGATTCCAGGAAACATTTGAATGAGCAAGTCTTATCGATGTACAGAAACAAGCAAGATTAAAATCGGTGCTTCTTTAAAGTCGAGCAGCAATGCTCCGCTTACACGGTCTACCAATTCAATTACTACGACGCTGAGCAATAAAAAATAACTGTCCATCACAGAAAAGTTAGTAATATTCTTCCTAGTACCGTGAGGATTGTGGTTAACCACTCTTTCGAAAACTACAGAGCATAAATCGGTTGCCACAATAAAATGGACCCAGCGAAAGAGTGTTTCAGAGAAGGATCGCGAAACAACTCTTCCTGAAAGATATTCTTTATTTACGGTCGTAAAGCTACATATACTCCCAACATCTTAGAGACAAGATCGGATAAAGTAGATGAAACGATGGCACTCTAAGTGACTATGATTTCTATAAGGTATTCATCAGCAGTATGAAGAAGCTTGGTGTGGTATGAAGCTCAAGGTTGTTGCTAAGCCAAAACATCAAAGCAACTCCTACCCCCTACCTGAATTTTAACCGGAACCTCTTTCATTGATGAAATACTTAGCAATTCATCAGACTTACAACTGAAGCGATGCGTTCTTACCCTAGTTGTAATCAGATTGAGCTTCTTCTTCTTATCCTTTTATTAACCCTTTCCTCGTTATACGAACTTATGCGTAACGAGTTTCTCATTTTTACTGCATCGCTGCTGCTCTGCTTATGGGGTTGGCTAATGTCGCAGACCGCAGAACGCGTCTACATAATGCTCGGTCCTGGATCGCTTCAGTGGTAAGCCCCATGCGTTGTTGCGCATTTGCCATCTGAGAAATCCAGGAATTCTTTTTCCGACCTCGATTTCTTACAGTTGGAGTGACCGTAGTTGATAGTGCCTTTTTAACCGGATTTTCCGCAGATCTTCTTTGAACGTGGCAATACCAGCTTATTCTATTTGCCTCAAGCTGCTCGGTTACCGAATTCTTTATATGTAGACTTCCTCTTATACGCGTAGATCTTATACAATCGCGTTTAGTGACTCCACTAGACATCCTTAACATTTTCATTTCCGCTGCCGTCATTTTGTTTTTAAACGCTTCGTACATTGTCCAGCACTGTGAACCGTATATAAGAGCTGGTCTAACAACCGTGGTGTAGAGTTTCCCCTTTAATTTAAGTGGAAATTTTCGGTCGCAAAAGATTCCCGAATTTCCCCCCCATTTCATCCACCCCACACTCACTCTGTGGTTTACGTCGTCGTCACATTTCGATTCCATGTTAACGATTGATCCTAAGTACTTAAAGATAGTGCTTTTCGGAAGAACTATTCCGTGTAACATTATATCCGGAACAGGTCGCAACGGATGCGCAAATGGGCACGTCAAATGCTCCGTCTTTGAACGACTTATTTTAAACCCGTTTCTCTCTATTTTTCCATGAATCCAAGGCGTTCTGTAAATCTTCGACGTTATCGCTAAGTATAACTGCGTCGTCAGCGAAGAGAATTGGCGTTACATTTACTTCGCGCATGCAGTCTTTAAAAAAATAGACGAATACTACGTTAAAGAGGAAAGGGCTAAGTACGCTTCCTTGATGCACTCCGACATTAACTGGAAATTCTCTCGTTAGTCCAGCAGAGCTTTTAACCGCAGTTTACATGTCCGTACAAGTCTTGTCTTATTCTAACATACGTTTCCGGTACGTTTTGAGACCTCAACGCGGCCCATATGAGATCCCTAGGCACTCGATCGAATGCTTTCTCGAGGTCGATAAATACCATGTGTAAATCCTTAGACGAATCTCGGTGCTTTTCCATTATTATTCGTAGGCTTTGGATAGCGTCCACCGTCGATCTTCCTTCAACACGTCTTCGACGTTCGTTTAAGACTCTTTCGACGATTTTCATTGTGTGTGACATAAGCTTGATTGAACGGTAGTTGTTGCATTCTCGAGTGTCGCCTTTTCCTTTCTATTATGGAACCAAGAAGCTACTTCTCCATTGATTCGGCATAGGTTGTCCACATTTTAATTTATTTAAAAGTAATCAGATTGAGCTTGAAGCCTCTAAAAACGACAAATTGTCAAAGGTTAAACTGTCTCAACTATCATTCAAACTAATCGTCTCAGGAGCAGCGTAATGTCACAGTTTTACTTCTGCAGACAGTTTGAATTCTGCGTTTTGAATTTATCGGCTTGGATAACGCTCCGGCCTGGAATCGGATTGTGCCCTCATGTGAAAAGGGTCTCCAGCCACTTTGATGTCAATACATTGAGGTGCTAAGTGCAGGAGCGCTCATAAGCAAAGTAAAATACGTGCTTCCTCCAGCCACTTATAGAGATTGGGTTCGAAATAGAAAATCTATAGTTAAGGTGTCAGTTTCCATTGTAAGAGTTGCCAGAATATCTTTTTTCTTATTTATTTAATTACCCCAACTCAATGATGGTGTTCAAGTCAGTCAATGAAGTTGATTTCGAAACGCATCATTTTAAATTCAATGAACTCTCAAGTGATAGACTTATGCTGGTGTGCATGACAGTGACGGTGATTGTTTAACTTTGTCACGTAGTTTTGTTACCATTCAACCGCGTATACCGAAGGCAATGACATTTTTACTTTTATTATTATTATTTTTGTTGTTTGGCATCACATTAGAGGTTTTGCAAAGCCTACGGACATTGTTTTAGTACAACAAGAACACAATACCCGTACAACATAGTACAATATTGCACAACACTTGTTAAGTACTGGCAACGAGTACTTGGAGGTCTAGAAGTATCTGTGGGTTGAATGCAATCGAATTTTCATGGAAAACACGTAGGCAGTGTTCATATTTATTGAGCAAACTCTGATTTTCTGATATGGTCGTACGAAGGAGGTTTTTCGTTTTACGAGTTTTCTTTTTCACTAAGGCCAGTCCTCGGAGTTGGTTATTATCTTTAATTTGATTAAATATTCATGCGGGTTGGAAAGAAATAAAAGTGACGTAACATTGTTTTGTGACTTCAGAAGAATACCAGTACCTGTTACATGTTGGTGGTTGTAGTCGTATCTGTGGCTTGGGAACAATTCTGGAAAGTGGGTCTGGTCGCAGAGATTTAACTGTGGGGTTTGGACTTGAGAACGGGCTGATATGTGAGAGAAATAATAAATTCTACTTGTGTTTTGAGAAGATGGAAGTAAAAATAATATTCGTGCGGGAAACTCACGAGTAAGTGGTCGTAAAGATAATAAGTAGGAGTATTATCCATAGTTATTGCAGCTATTTTGTCTTGTCATGAAATATTCTATGACAACTATGAGGAAGACTTGTAAATGATGTGCAGTACAATCCCCATAAAACATTCAATTGAGTGCCAAAACTGTTCTATTCTCAGCTTGTTCTTCTGCCTGGATGATTTAAAGGGCAATGTTTACCAGTTTAGTTTTCTAACACAATGAATCGAGGATTCATCCTAGGCAATCATCTTGCCTGCTATCGATTTTATAAAAGATTGAGGCCATAATTCAAACAAAATTTAATGAGCTCTTATTAATACAATATGTATACATATACACTATGGCAAACAATTATGTTTAACCAGATACAACAAATATCTATAATCTCTAAGAACTGTCTCACAACGGAGAGAAGAGAAAAATCTAAGCTTCAGAGATTTCTATTCCAAAACTAGTAAGGATTAACCGTAATCTTGGTAAGTGTAAATAGCAAGCCTTATATTAAAGGCATGCTTGGGGACTTGACGAGCTTGGTATTTAGGTTAGGCTAGTCATCCTCGTTGAAGTACGAGTACGCTCAGAGCAGTTGTGACTGAGGATTGATGCTCTAACTACTCATGAAACTTTAGGAACTTCTTGATAAACTTGCCAAGATCTGTGATTTTCAAAGAAAATATGCCTTAAAATTCACCATCTCTATAGTAATCGTCGTAAGAAATGCGCAATTTCTACGTACTCGTATTTCGAACGACACAGTATCCTAAGGTTATATTTGTTTATTATTATAATATTATTATATTATTATTTATTATTTGTGAGTTCAAAGATATCTCTTCGCCAGAGGTTCATCAGCTCTCTTGATAGTTTGATCGTGTCCCTCAGTTATGCACAGTTTCATTTTTTTTATCGGGGCACATTGTGGACTTGACGTTGCCTACTATTTGTTCATCGATGCAGTCCCCTAAGTCGTCAAAGTGTCTCAGGACTTAGCAACATGCGATTCCTGTACGACTTTGCCACCTTGTAGAGAGTTACTCGATGGTTTTTACAACACTCGATTATTAAAGTTTGTCTTTTAGGTATTGAATTTAAGACGAGCAACCTATTGGATAGTTGGGACTCCGACCTAGAAGGGAGTACAATTTGTTGGTGGATTGAATCATTGATCACTTCCGATAATACCTTCCACCACCTTAGAGCCCAGCAGATGGGAGTGGACTTTATAGGAATTACTGCACGGTGGGCCTACTAATTCCCTTTATAAACTATTGAAGTCATGAAGTCATCTTCTCAGTCAATACCAGATCGGGTAATTTTTTTTTTTCATTGTTGTGTATCTCCCGGCCTAAGGGCAAAGTAGCAGCAAAGTCTGAAAAGCAGCCGTTGGACAGCCTACGGACAGCCGCGGTTGAAAAAGTTCTTGCTAATCTTTTCTCATACCAAAAATGTTCGAAAGTTTTTTATATGAAGCTCTTAGCTTTCAGTGCACGTCACTTATATCACCCAGTCAGCATGGATTTCCGAAAGGTAGATCAACTTCTACTAGTTAAGTTGAATTCGTTTCCTTTGCGCTTTCAGCCCTAGAAAATGGCAACGAAATCGATATTATTGCTACAGATTTCGCTAAGGCCTTCGATAAAATATCACATCAATTGATGCTTTTCAAATTGTCTTCTCTCGGTTTTCGATCCCGTATTGTTAAAATGGACATCTTCTTATCTGGAGAACCGTTATTATAGCGTTCGCTTTAGGTCGGTCTTCTCAACTAAGTTCTTAGTCACTTTTGGTGTCCCACAAGGCAGCCATCTAGGTCCCCCCTTTTTCATTTTAACTGTAAACGATCTTGACAGGATTATTAAGCACTGCCCTATCCATTTAAGCCGACGACACTAAGTTCTTCAAGACTATTTCTTCAGCCCAAGACTAGATTCTCCTTCAAGAAGACCTCGATAGGTTTTCCACCTGGTGTATAAAAAATTGCTTTGAGCTTAATGTCTCCAAATGTCAATCTATGACTTTGTCTCGTAAGTCCAATCAATCTCCCCCTCGACTTTATTTTCTGCAAAACCAACCTGTACTCCAGGTTTAATCGATATTATATGATAGAGAGTTAAACTTTCGTTTGCATATTGATGAGATGATCCTTAAAGCCAACTCATCGCTTGGTTTTATCAAACGATGGTCTGAGGGATTTTGCAACCCTTATATGACAAGATCACTTTATGTTACCCTTGTCCGACTCCTTCTAGAATATGCCAGCGAAGTGTGCTCCCCCTTTCAGCGACAACATTCAACGTCGTTTCTCTTACATCCTAACATTCAACTGTTGTTAGTTTTTAAGCCCTAGTTTTTTTTAAGTTAGTTTAAACTTTAATAAAGCCAAATTAATGGGGGCCCCTACCAAATTTAATATAAATTTGATGAAACGTTGTTATTCGACCCGCGGATTAATGGCGTACTCGTATCATAAACATCAAAATAAAATCAGCATACTCAGCGCCAGGTCTGTCTTTAAAGAAACTTTCGTTCGCCTGATAATTGATTCAGTCATTGCAGACGACCAATATTTGACGCCTATATGACTTCCCCATCTCATATTTTTGCTGGAACCGAACTGCCTTAAAAGTTATGGTTATAGAATTTGCTGCAATATATATCTCCTGTTCTAAGGCCTGTGAAATCGAACGGTATTAAAAATGAGCCGCAAAATATTGTGCTCAAAGTGCGAATGGATATCTTTATAAGAGTTTACTACTGGCATGCCTATACAAGAGTTTGCTGGCAGAACCTTGTTACTCGATTTCACTGCATTTTTTTGAGGAAATAATGGCGATTTTTAAACAGAATGTACAGGGATAGGGCAAGACGCCTAGCTACCTTAAGCCTGTATCTGTCTATTGATTCTGACCGATTCATCGATATTTTTGGAATTTTATCTTTAACTCATTTTCGTGACTCTGTTTCAATACTTGCAAACGACACAGTGACAACTGACTGAAATCAAAAACATTTATCGTCATTCTTGGGACTTGATAATTGGTAGGTGGGTATATTTCTTCTGTAGGTTCTTGGGCTTATATAAACAAAATGATAATGGTTGGGTAGCAATTCTACGGACAACCCCCAATCTTTAAGGACATGCCCTTTCGTTGACAGCGTGCTTAATTGAGGCCGGATACTTTGGAGCATATCCCTTCCCTCTCTAATAAAGCACTGACTAGTCCTCAAAATCCTTGTTAACTTCATAACAAAACCTTAAAGTAGCATCTTAATACCTTACTTATATGCAAGTACTATAATGTACTATAATGTAAGATCAAGTCAAATTGATATATCATTCCCAGTAAAGAAAAATGCATCTTCAATTTCAAGTCAATTGTCACAAAACATCCCGTAGTCGGCAATGTTTACCATTCCCTCTGCCATAAATATTTTCTTCGTTCACTTTCAAACCTACCCATCAGCATTCCACAGTTCAATTGCTATTTTCCTTAAAAGTCATTTTCGCAACGAGTAAAAAATTTCAAAAATATTCCATTAAGTTGGGCACAAAAAAAAGGAATGTTGACACCTTTTCCCTTCGCCCGCTGCAATTATTTGCAGCAATTGGCGTGGTTCAACGTTGCTCTGTCGGCAGTCCTTATCGACGAGTCATGATGGCTACTTAAAAAAAAAAACAACATTCGACCTTAAAATTCCGTTACAGATAAAGCCACCAAACAAAACTACAAATACCTTGAGAGGAGCAAGACGAAGAAGAACGTATAAAATAAAATAAAAAAAAAAATCAATCAAAAAACTCAACTATAACATGTTGGCCCAATAAATTCCATTCGCAAAAGTTAACCTTATGAAGGCATCGACGCTACTTGTCGTCGTCCATTTCGTACTACGTTACGACTTTACGCGAGCCCACCATGAGTCGCATCTACAATTTTATAGGTATAGCCGTATGCATGAATCGCAAAGGCGCAGGCGTAGCGTCACTAAAATGCTGTTATACCCAAAACCTGACATCTTCAATGTGAACGATTTCGCAATGCGCTGTGGTACGTACAACTGGATAGATACTCGTACACCGTAGCACTACCGCAACAATAATAACAACAATAACAGCAACAACAACAACAACAGCAACAAAAATCGATTAAATGAAACCGGTGTACGTGATGACCTTTAAGGACGTTCAAATTTCATTCGAAGTTGAATGCGAAAAAAAAAATAAATTAAAACCGAAACCGAAACCTAAACAGTTGCCTACATTTTTTTAAAGTTAACAGCCGGTGCGGTGTATCCAGTGGATGCAAGCGATACTAGATCATGTTTTGGCTTTTTTGCAATTTTGTTTGTGTGTTTTTCTTGTGATCGCGACTTGAAATCATTCAAGACGTATGGGCTTGGCAACACTACTGACACTGTAAGCTTGCCAATAGACTCGATGATTTGGGTTTTATGGCAGCGTCGCATAATTTGACGAATTTTATGGTGATTGACTTTGATCGATGGTAAACTCTTTGAAGACGGTCATTCATGTCCGGGGTTTTAATATCAGCTGATGGGTAAGTTAGAGTCGTGATTGGAATACATTTTGAGAAATGTAGTGAATCCGCAAGCGAGGACTGTAGTTGATTGAAATTAGTTATTCAGTGTTTACTGGGAAATTTTTTGAGTTTTTCCCAAAATAATCGACGAATGGGTATGGTTTTACCAATAGAATCGAAGTTGTTGACCAAGGTTGTTGTTTAGATTTTATAGTTTAATCCAAGGTTGACATCTACGTGGTAGGGTGAAATGTTCTTAAATTCGCCCAGAGAGGGCAGTTTTGAATTGCTTTTCTCTTGGTTATGTTGACACATCTTTCATAAAAACACGCACGATCTGTCAGATAGCTTTTTTTGGTGTCCATTCAAGTCGACCAACTGAGTGAGTCCTTTAAAAAATGGAGAAAATCGAGGACCTTAACGTGATCAAATACATGGTTAAAAAAGGGCTATTGCCAACTGACATAACTAGTGTGTTGGATGATGATTGCTCTTCGCGATCCACAATATTTGAATGGGCTGCTCTGAACAAAAACGTATGTTTCCGTCTATCAGAAATCGGACCGGCCGGCTGGAATGCAAACTCATACAGCATCCCTCGGACTTTTATTTGTTCCTTAAATTCAAAACTTTCTTTTCTGGGCACTGACGTCATAGCAGATGTAAACGTCTAATTTGAAGATCTTGAGGAAAACCACTTCTGGGAAGGGATGGCTAAGCTGTAGAAAAGACGTAAAAAGCGCGTTGAGCTCAGGGGAGAATATATTGAAAAATGAACTGCCTTTTGAAATTTAAGAACTTTCACCCTACCCTAGTACTTCAATGAAATGATTAAAAAGTTCTTTCGTTATGACTTCTACAATGAAATTAGACTTCAATGATTATCCCCAGAATAGCAAAGTAATTGTATCCACGCACATACTCGCACACAATATGAACTGAGTTTAAAACTCAGCCCTCATGCGGACACTCTGAGTTAAACATGATTTTTAATCTACGTGTCTTTCGGTATACTCAAGAAAGGAGAGGCATCAGTTTCCTTAACATCGCATATAAGATCTTATCCGCCGTATTGGGTGAACGCTTGAAGCCGTTCGTCAACAACCTGATAGGTCCATATCAGTGTGGCTTCAGGCCAGGAAAGTCCACCATCGACCAGATATTCACACTACGGCAGATCTTGGAGAAGACCCATGCGCTTCAACATCGTATTTGAAAGAATAGTACAAAACTCACGAGCAAACACAAGAGGCACTATCTTTCAAAAGTCCGTACAACTCCTCGCATACGCCGACGATATTGACATAATCGGGAGAAAGCAACGTGAGTGGCGCTTTCGCGAGTATTGAGACGGGACGGGCGAAAATGGGTTTAGCGGTCAATGTGGGCAAGACCAAGTATGTGCTGTCAAGCAAAAAGGACAACCAACACCGACATCTCGGGCAGAACGTCACCATCGACAGATATAACTTTGAGGTAGTTAAGGACTTTGTCTACCTAGGTTCTGCTATAAATACAGACAACGACACCAGCACTGAGATCAAGCGAAGAATAACTCTTGCCAACCGCTGTTTCTTTGGGTTAAGAAGGCAATTGAGTAGCAAAGCCCTCTCTCGGACAACAAAAGTCATCCTTTATAAGACCTTAATAATCCCAGTCCTGCTCTATGGCGCAGAGTCATGGATATCAAAAATAGATGAGGGTGTTCTTGGTTGCTTCGAGAGAAAAATTCTTCGGGCGATCTTCGGTCCCGTCTGCATTGTCGGTGAGTGGAGGAGGAGATACAACGACGAACTATATGGACTGTACAGCGACATGGACCTAGCCAGAAGAGTGAAGATCCAAAGACTCAGATGGCTGGGTCATGTAGAGCGCATGGACACCAATGCTCCGGTCCGAAAAGTCTTCGAATGCGCTTCCGGGGACAGCGCAGTAGAGGAAGGAAGTTGAATAGGACCTCAGCCAACTTAGCGTGCGAAACTGGAGGCAGCTAGAAACTGGATCGAGCTGGCTGGAGAAGCTTGTTGACTGAGGCCCAGGTCCACCCCGGACTGTAGCGCTACCTAAAGTAAGTAGATCTTTCGGCATTCTTTACAGTATTCTTTGAAATTAATTATGTTAAGAAAATTTAGTTTGTGGAATTTTTCAAATCTTATCATTAAACTTACAACCTAAAACTCCAACCCTAGCTGAGAATATGTAAGTCAGAACCACACCAGAAAAAGGATTTAGATTGGCTAAGAATACGATTTAGATACTTCCTTTTCTTCAGCAAGCCACCGAAATTACAGCCCAACTAAACCGGAGACAGCCGTGTGCAACGTCTCTGTCGTAGTTGAGTCGCCTGTCCGCAGCTATTCGAGCAACGTAGGAGATTAACGGCACCGCTAATCTGTCCTGGATCAGACTTTTCTTGTCGATAAAGTCGTCAAAGCGAACTCTCTCGTGATACATATAATTGGGGTAGTAGGCCCTAGAGATCAGATTATTCGACTAGATCATTGCTCTTGCAATATGTTTTTGAATCAACTGAATAACAAAATTGTCCATTCTTATTAAGGTCCCCGTATTGTACATGCCCTCGTTAGGATAAAATTATATGTACTAAGGCTCTGGTGTTCTGTATAGGCTAAAACAAGCCCTAAGGTAAGCCTTCTTAAAAACCCGAATCTTCTACAAAAGACAACCAAATACAAGCATAGGACGGATAAGGGTAATGTAGCAGATCACCTTTATCCTCGCATCGAGTTGCCTGCTATAAAATATTTGATCAAGCCAGTTCTGACTTCATTTCGATAAGTAAGTGGCTGCCCGTGTTGTCCAACTATCTGAAACGTTCGCCGATTCTTTCTGGTATCCGCAGAGGCCCCCAGACAAAGGCGTCCTGAAAAGTATGATTTCCGGCTACTGAAAATTGATATTCAACTTCCAGTCATAGAAATACGAGTATTGTTTAATTTTGTCGAAGTCACGTTGCAAAAAGTATGCTAATGACCTAAGTCCTTAGACCTGATCTGTACACGATTAAGTCGTCTGCGAATGCTATGGCATGGTGAAGTGAACCAATTAGACCACTTGGGTAAATTGTGAATAGGATCGGACCGCACTTTTTGCATACCGTTCTTAGTGTTTTTAGTGTGAAACACGATGAACTGCCTATCTGTGAGCATATTGGAAATAATATACAATAGTGGTTTATTAAAATCTAGCTTGTTCAGCTTGTAGAAGAGTCCCTCTAACCTTCTAACTATAAGGTATCGAAGGCCTTTTCCAAGTTCTTGACTTTGTTTCATTGAATATCAGAAACTAATTTAGACGCGGCATGAATAACATCATGCCCCGCCTTGAAACCGAATAGATTATCGGGAACTATGTATATTTCAGTCCTCAACCCACTTAGCAAGGACTCTATTGATAAATTCTTCGAAAAACCTTACTGATATTTTGAAGGAGACTGATCGACCAAAGATTCGTCGGGGATGAGATGAATCACCGCAGTTTTCTAATGCCCTGGATAATGTGTATTATTCATTGCATTATTTAACAGGGCATCCAAGTACAATATTAGTTTACATACTCGTATTATCTGTGGGCTTTCAGGAATACTGCATGGTTTCCTCTCAAATTCCTATTTCTACCAATTATCAGGCGAATGAAACAAATCATTTGAACCTACGAAAGCACAGCTGAGTGAACTTCTACATATGCATAGGCATGACTCGGGCTTTATGAAAGACTATTTTAGTGATGGAGAAATTTCTCGCAAAGTTTCCCGATATCAGTTTAACCCCAGTAAGCTGTCTAACTGTGTTTAATGCAGTGGATTGTAATTTGAAATCCGACCTCAATTTTGAAGAAATAATGAACGATGATAGAATTAGCGTGAAGACCGTATTAAACGTGCACAAATGTAGGTGGAATTGTAACTCATGAGTCTCTTCTGGATTACTTTTATTCCATTGTCTCTTCCCAAGAGCAATAAACCATATGGAAGCCTCACTAAAAAGGGCAACTTGAAGCTGCTCATAAGCCCAATCGGCGCAATATGCCCTGCAACGCATTGACTCGTGGCCTTAGCACACTCTGTAGCCGGATCTTACACCGCTGTGGGCATATAACTTTTGGCAAATCATTCAACATAGTGGACAAACAAAAAGCAAACTGTTGTTACCTACGCCGAGATTGTACGAAATTTATCCACCAGAGGACGAATAGCAAAATAAGGTGGCGGATTATGAAAACAAAATTTTAACATCATCTTCGAGTTGAAGAGCTTTTTTTTGGCGTTCATAAGAATGACAGCACGGTGTGAATGTTACCCTATGGAA
The DNA here is from genome assembly GCA_928272305.1 of Volucella inflata. Classification (NCBI taxonomy): domain Eukaryota; kingdom Metazoa; phylum Arthropoda; class Insecta; order Diptera; family Syrphidae; genus Volucella; species Volucella inflata. The sequence goes on along the minus strand of OV743717.1, from coordinate 75,799,591 downwards.
AGATCAAATAACGACAGACTTTGATTTGTCGTGAGCTATGATGCAACCAAACATTGACCGAATTTTCGGTATTTTTCTCTTCATGGCTGAAACCCCTTTGATTTGACTAATTTCTGAAACAAGTGAAGCAGGAACTCCGGGCTATGGAATAAATCCATATACCTTTTCGTCATTCGATTGAAGCCCCATTAATCTCTGAATCAAGTTAAAATCCTCTTCCTCTTTCTCTTAGGCTTTCATTGCACATAATGTTTAATTTTCTACAAATGCATTAATTAACTTGATTGCTATGAATAGTGCGTCTTTCAAATTTCATTCGAGATAGGAGTACTCGTACAAGACTTCACCAACCTTACTGACTTACGTAAGACCCCACACAGATGATTATAATCAGATTCGCACACAATTAAGACTACTCGAACTACACATCTCAATTACAGTTCAGGCACAAAACGACTTTACAAGCTTGAAGAAGTGACGAAGATTACCCACATGAAGCACATGCCTCACAAACGCACTTCAAAATAGTTTGAATGTGAGGAAGACCTCCATCTCCAGTATTCATCATTTGCAGTTAAGATACTCATACTCCATTTGGAATGCCTGACCTAAAACTTATTTTCTTGTCAGTATCTCTAAATGCGATTCACTTTCGATGCTGAACAGTCTTTATGACTAAATTGTTTGTAATAACCATGTTGCCTAACAGACAAATGGACAATGTGTGCTTGTCCCGATGACTCTGATCATCAGTTTGTTGTAATTGCCACAAACTTATGAGGTACACAATTGTACACATTTGTAAATTGAATACAATACAAATTTTGAACTCCTCTATGGGTTCGGGGTGGGAAATTGTAAAGGTTTATGGAAGTCAAGGTAACGTGTAACAAGTTTTGAGGTTTGAAGTCTTAAAGTTGTAAAGTGTAAAGTTTTACGATTTTTCAAGATTTAAACTGCATGCTCAGTGTGCATTGCAACATCTTAGATTTGATGCGCCTTTTCAATGATGATGAGCCATTTATAATGACGAGTTAAAACTTAGTGGGTGTTTATGATAGAAGCATAGAGTTTGTCTTTCGAAATATAACACACCCTTTTTGTTTGATACTCGTAGATTGATACGAGTAGATAGAAAGAACAAAGGGCAGTGTCAGTTTAGTTCAAAGTTGATCAATAAGATACTCCAACAAGAGCTACAATCTTTTGTCTTAGGCCTCTTGTAGTAATAGGGTTTCTATAAGCAAAATAAACGATAATGACTTTTTATAAGCACCGACAGTGATCCTCATAGTCTTGCTTTTACTTTCGTTGGCTCTAACATCTACAGTGGACCTGTGCTTCAACCAACATCTCGCTGTAATTACCAAAAAGTATGAGGCGGTGTAATCTCTGAAAAACTCTCAATTAGTATTTGTTAATATTTTCAAAAATGTTAACATTTGGATGCACTCCCTCTTATCTAAAATGGAATGTGGTATTTACAGTCGATCTGCACTTTGGACTGTGAGACCACTGTCTTTTCTGGCCTTTATTAGCCTATTCAAGGGGAACTGCGACCAGCACTCGTAAATGTAGAGTGCACCATTTATTTTTCCCAGCGGGACAAAGGTATAAGACAAACAATTAGTCCATTATATTTCTGCAGATTCTGGCCACAATCATTCTTAAAGTATATTCATACATCCCTAGCAACACGAGTTCCAGTGTCTTGCATCAGACGGCATGTCCGTGATACCAGAGTCAAAAGCAGACAATAACCGGCTCATATGACATAATTGACATAATTTGTGCAGACACAAAGTATCCCCCTCGGTGACAAAGCCACGTCCAGCCTTTACATTGTCGGAAAGCGGGCAATGGTTTAAGGCTATTAGCAAGCACTTAGTCATATTTTGTGATTTTCGATATATGGTTCGCCAGGGGCTCACATATTGAATGCCAGTGCTTGGCTTTCAGGGAACAATTTTATGGGTATTGACAAAAGCTTAACTATAACTTTTAGAATAATTAAATATGGTATATGCCATTTAAGCAAAAGCATGTTTGATGACATCATCCATTACCACAACCGATGAGAGTGCCGTTTGCAATTTGGAAGTAAGTCTCAAGCATAAAGCAGACAATATTTGCCTTCCCTTCAAATCTTTTGAGTGCTGCTAGTCTACCTGATTTCCCTCTTTTCGAGGACTTTTACCAGGCTGCTTTTTTCGCCGAGTTTTTCATTTTTTTTGCAAAATAAAATCTGCTTTAAAATATTTGGGTTTCTTACGTAAATGTTGCAAACCTGCATTCCGAATTGGAGCAAAAGACCCGAATTAATTTTTTTTCTCGCTGGATTAGTCATTTAAAAATATTTATTTAGGGCATCGTTTAGGATCTGAACAGATTCCTCTACCTTCTGATCCGATTTGACTCCGCATTGACAAACTTGCCGAGCTCTTCTCTAAGCGTGTTTAGTTGATTTCCCGTGTACCTTGAACATGGCTACATTCATCCAAAGAAATCGCTTCTAAAGTGGCAAATCCAAAGTCAAACATGTGTTGCGTTGCTATTTTCTTATGTCACTCTAAATAGTCGTTCCGCATTTATGTATGGCTTCATTCAGTAAAAATATCACGTTTATTATGTCATTTCCAGCTGCTTTGAAAAATTCAATCTCAATCGATCGACCTAAATCGTTCCTTGTCGATTTTCATTTCTTCTTACATTTGGGAAGAATATTTTTGGCCACTTTGCAGTTTTCTATACTTCAAATAGCCTCCACTATGTATAACATTAACTTTTGAGTGTTATTCATTGTTATGACTTAAGAATTTACAATTTTTGGGGATCGAAGGCTTATGTCATTTATAAAATTTGACATTTGCTGCCCTTGCTTCGTATTGGATTAACCTTGTTTAAAATTAAAAAAATCTCCCCCAACTAACTGTTAGTTTAAACTTGACACAGTTTTTGTCAAAACTTGTCACTATGCGTGCCCCTTAGAGCCCCTTAAAATTGTGATTTTTATGATCTACCACATTTCAAACAAGCCTTGTCCGACGTAATTTTTGGACGTACTTGTATACGCAGCCATCTTTTTGTTTTGTTTTTTGCCAAAAACAAAATTTTATTGTCTACTAAAGTGGAAAATAAACTCACGTCTCGACATTGAACTAATTTTTCAAACCACTAATCGAAAAACAGAAGCGTTCACTGAGGCTAAACGCTCGCACCGCAATTAATTATAAATTCGAAAAACGTCCGCTTGGCGCGAACCACCTTCAACGTGTCACAAACGCTTTGTATGCGTTATTTAAAGCATGCTGAGCAATTGACATTAACCAGATGCCAGCGCACTACAAATAAGCGCCTCCACTTAATATTAATCGAATTCCAAAACAACAGAATATCATTTGTGTAAATTATCGCAATTAATGTACTCGTTTGTATCTAAACGATAAATTACATGGGCTTAGAACTGATTATGAAATAAAATGTCACAAATTATCATTGCTGACAAGACATCTGTCAGTTGGATGTCATAATTGTCATTAGTTTTAATTTTAAAGCTGTCAGAAGTTTTATACTGTCATAAATGTGTGAGTGCTTTAAGGATGGCCATTATAATATACCCTAATTGTAATCATTCCTGTAATACACGTATGCTGCCTTTAAAGCCGGAAGACAGCTACTTTGAACGTACGAAACGTCAAGTGGGACACGTAGAGTAAAGTACATACTGGTTGGTGTGGCTTAAGAGTACGAGCATGTAGTTAAAGTGCCAATATTTAATGAACTTTCTCCCAAAGTGCGTAAGTTCGTAGGTTAAGAGTGCTACAAATATCTGTCTGTTTGTGCTTGTTCAACAGAACCTCAAGCGTTTCGAGATTGAGAAAACCAATATACACTTGGAAAGCGTGACTCACGTGCAAAGTTTGTGTGTTTCTTTTGAATGCGTGAAGGCCATAAAATCCTCATTGTGGAATACCTCTTACAATACATTGGGGAATCTTGTTATGAGCGACGCTACCGCCAACGACGAAGATGACGACGACTGATTATCAAATTGGAGCGAATATTTATGTACATACATAGATACAGTTGTACGTTTGTCTTCTGACGGAACTGGTCAAAAATTAGATAATTACTATTTTTGGCCATAAACCAATAAATTTGCTGTGGTGGAGATTTTTGGCGCGTGAAATTAGGCAGCGTGGGGGATATTTTTCACGTAGTATCCGGACGAGTATGAGTTTATATCTATTTGATGGGTAAACATTACCAAAGTATCTGCGTCAACTTTGTGTAACATTTTTTTTTTAACCATTTTCAGAATGTGTTACATTTGAGGAGCTGAAAGAGGGACTGTAGAAGTCGATGTTATTGCGATGAAGTCATATATTGAGCAATTCATTATGAGGCAAGTACTGGAATACTAATCATAGAGAAATATGATGTACTCGTAAATTTTATTGCTCTGGGATTTCTAACAATTTCTAGGTTTGGTAATAGGCCATAAATGTCATGCCACAAAGTTGTAGACTTGCTTTTCTATAGCATATAAAGATTGGACTGTTTGAAAAGATTGAAGATATTAAATCTTTTATTTTCATTATAAATTGAAGACTGGTGGTCTTATGATTTATATGATACTTAAAAACATTTAATTCTAAGCACGCGATTAGACGACAAGATTACAAAAGTTGATAGAGTTTGCGAGGAACAATTTACTCTATTAAATACTTAACTTTAGCAAAACATCTCAATTGACCTGCCAATGCTTACGGTTACTTGATTCTATCATAAGAAACTGAATCATTTCCAGGCCTGTCTTAGGCCCTAATAAAATAAATGTCCCTCTTTAGCTTATAAGTGCTAATACGAGTAAAAACAATATTAGGCGTTACACTAAAAAAGCACCAGCAGTCGTGGAAAGATTCATAAACGCAGAAGAGCATACGAGCTTCTCATATTACTGCTTTCAGAAGCTGAAGCGTGCAAATTGGGGATAAATCAGGTTGTACAACTAAGAAAAGTGGAAGGGAGTGAATTGTTACATCACAAACAAATGTGATTATCTGAGTACCCTTATATCCTCTTATTCTTATACCAGTAGCGTTGCTTGTCAAAATGAAACGAGGATTTGCAGAAAACAGAAAAGACTATTACTTTGCTTTGCAACATACAGGTGATGATACCACTCTGTGGTCGGCAGACAAACTTATTGAATGCGCCCAAATTTCTAAAGGAAAACAGACTCCCCGTTACTAGTCACAGTTAAGAAGGCTAGTCACTTTTGCAACGCTCTAGATGTGCTGTATGTTGTGGAACGACAAACTATAGTTGCTTTGTTTGTCTTTTTCTCAAACTTAAAGATTCCTTTTACGTACGACCGCTTGATATTTTGAAACTTCAACGGTTGATTCACCAGGAAGCTCAAATTTTTAGTTTGTTCAATGACCATTTCACCTTTCAACCCTCGTTTTCTTTATACTCAAAACTATCAAAAATTACTCAAAACTTTCAACTATCTAATGCTTTACAATTAGATGCAATAGTAAGTCACAGAGGAAGTGTTCTACAATGAAATCATCATTCTCGTATTCCACCTACGGTTTTGCTCATAAGAACCCAAAGAGTATACGTTAGCCCTTACCAATAAAGCAAAGAGTTTCAACGATATGGAGATAAACATGCATTTTTTGAGAAAGTGCTAAGAAAGATGATAAAGTTTTGAGCGCAACTTGGTGCCGCTATGGACGCATCCATATACTCTTCATAATGTATTATAATTCAATTGGAAGGCAGTCACAAGTTCATCTAACGAGGAGAGGAATCTTAGACTATCATCCTACACAAAAAAAGCAAATGTCTGTTTCTTAACGGATTTTAAAGTCATCCGTGTAGATTCATGGCCTCAGAAGTCTCAAAAAAGTTGCTAGGCATGATGCGATAGCGAAGCTACATCATTTGTATATTCTCGACAAAAGTTTTAGAAATTTGCAGTGATTTCACCGATTTACAAATGAAGTTGGGCACCCTTATTGTCAAACACGTACTGCTTCTTTCCGAAAGTTGATGCATAAATGGTCAACTTGTCTTAAACGGCTCTCAACGTTTGCTTAGGTCAACATACGAGGGTTGTCTGAAAAGTTTCCGACCGCAACATAAAGATAGCGGCACTCGTCAATAAAAGCTAGTGAATGCTAGTTGTGCATCTTTTGACAGTTACTTACCGAAGTTTCAGTCATTTTGGAAGCGCAGTTTTTAGTTGACAGTCGTTTGAGTGAGTCGATGTGAGTGTTTTTTGTGAAAATGGAAAAAAATTGAGTATCGAGCTGTTATTAAATTCTCGTTTTTGAAAGGCAATACGCCTACGCAAATCAAAAATGAGTTGGACTCTGTGTATGGGGACCCTGCACCATCATTTACCACAGTGAAATTTTGGGCAGCTGAATTTAAACGTGTCCATAAGAGCTTGGGAGATGTTGAACGTTCGGGACGTCCAAGAACTGCAACCACTGACGATAACATTGCTAAAGTTCACCAAATGCTGTTAGACGAACGACCGCCAAATTAAAGTGAGAGAGCTAGTAGAGGTTATGAAAATGTCCAAAGAACGTGTTTGTTACATATTAAATCAAGATTTAGGCATAAAAAAGCTGTCCGCGCGTTGGGTGCCGCGTTTGCTTACGTTAGACCAAAAACGTGTTCGAATGAACATTTCTAACGCTCTGTTGGATCAGTTTAGGCGCAATAAATCCGAGTTTTTGCGCCGATTAATTACTGTGGATGAAACTTGGATACCCCATTATACGCCCGAAACAAAAATTCAGTCAAAACAGTGGACTGCAAAGGGCGAGCCGGCTCCAAAAAAAAAAGCAAAAACTGTTTTTTCGGCTAGGAAAGTGATGGCGATTGTTTATTGGGATAGTAAAGGAGTTATCTTAATCTATTATCTTCAAAAAGGAAAAACCATTACAGGAGCATACTATGCATCATTACTTGCCAAGCTGAAGGCAGAAATTGCGGAAAAACGGCCACATTTGTAGAAATAGAAAATCCTGTTTCACTAAGACAACGCGCCGTCTCACACCTCAGCGGTTGCCATGGCGAAAATCCATGAATTACGGTTTGAACTGCTTGACAAGCCGCCTTATTCACCAGATCTAGCCCCAAGCGACTTCTTTTTGTTCCTTCAGCTAAAAACTGCGCTCGGAGGACAGAGATCTTCGTCAAATGAGGAGGCAATCACCTTCGTGAACAATTATTTTGCAGAGAAAAACGCCAAGTACTATTTGGACGGGTTAGAGAGATAGGAGCATCGCTGGGAGAAGTGTGTAGGGTTACAAAAAGACTATGTTGAAAATTTAAAAAAAAAAATTGAGAAAAAATGTCTTGTATCATTGTTCGGTCGCAAACTTTTTAGACAACCCTCGTATATATAGCACCCAACGAGAAAGCAGCGGCAACAATAACAGATACCATCTACCTTTTGCAACTCAACTCATTGCAGTTTCAATGAAAGAAACTAGTTGTGAGCAGAAAGGAAACTACTTCTTACTCAATTTAGGTGTCATAAGGTTTTCTATGTATTTTTAGTAGTCTGAGTGATTTATCTTTTTTTATATATTCCTTTTGGTTTGTTACTGTCTTCTTTTTGTCTATATATTAAGGCAAAAATATATATACATTCGAAAACTTCTCACATTTTACTAGCTACTGACCACGAAACTAATCTAAGGATTGACACTAATAAGTCTCTTCATTCTGGAATCACAATTTTATAAAAATCGGCCTTTGTCTTTCTGGTGACTTACACATTTATTAGAAATGATAAGCTAACTTAGCGACAACGTATGCTTATAACTCTTCTTATTGCCTAAAATATAAACTGCCCGGAGCTTGAATTTTTTGCTAATGGTACCTAGTCGCTGACACCCTCCAACACTGATGTAATGTCTGTTACCTCGTTTTTCTCAATCAGTGTTTTCACCACCTGTGCTCCACTAAGTGTGCTAATAGTATTCCATCTGCAAAAAATATTGTTTTTATCAATTTTCGCATTTCAATCCAAATTAGACTATTCTATCTCTAGTTTAATCAAAATTTGATTGCTACAGACTTCAGAAAAGTACAGAACGCTACTATCTAAACTAATTAAAGCCAATTCGAGTGTTCCACATGGCAGTTTCTAGGTTGACTATAAACGATGTTGTAACTATTATAAGAAACTTGCATATATCTATTTATACCGATGTTACGTAAATCTAACAACAACTTTTCAATTTTTCTTAATCTCAACCTTAACAAGATGATTTTCAAAGGTTCTCAATATGATGTAGAGTAAATCACTTCCTAACCGAACCTGCCTCAAATATATCAACTCCAACTATAGCTTCAGTCACCTCAATCCGGCTTAGGGTGTTATTTCTGATGCAGAGCTCAATTTCCGCACGACTATGATCATCATACGATTCGTGCTGCGCGGTCTCCATTACATAGACTATTCAGTTTTTTTTTAATTCTAACCCATGCAATTAAATGTCTGTCCCTCTTTTGCAATGCAATAACTACCGAACGAGGTATAGTTGAATCCATTGTGTTTTATGCTAGGTGAAGCTAATATAATACGATACCCATTGTTAAAATATTCGCAGAATCGCCATAACCTCTACGAACTCTGAACTTTCCCGGCATTAAGCTTTTAGTTCTAGTTTTAGATTGCAATCAATTTGTTATAGGTACCTTGTTGTTCGAATTTAAATTTACAGTCCTTCACGCAATTTAAGAGTTTAAATTCGTTCAAACTCCCTTGGAATTCCTGCTATGCCACCATAGACATTTACAAGAATTAAACAAACCCACAAAACATCAAAAACATTCATATTCTTCAAGGCGAGTATCTACTACTATAACTGTAGTTAACCCTAAATTTGAAAACCTCATCGTGACAGTGATAGATCCAAATACTTTTTATCCTTAAAATTCGCAATCATAAATCAACTTAAAGGCCTGTACTGTTCTTAGAACCTATCAAACGTACCAACTTTGACCTTAAATGAACCTAAATCCTCTTTAAATCACTCTTCTATTGCCGACATTAATCGAAAAAAGTTATGTGAGCCTTTGGTACTAACTTAAGATACCACATACTCGCACTTTTTACAATTTCCCTAAGTACAATTCGATGTCAATACAACTCCAAATATTCATATGTTGCAGCCCTCGATCATTCATACACCCAGATAAATCTAAAAATTAACCAATTTCTTATGTAAATACTATCCACTCCTCAGTTTGTAAAAACTAAGAGTATCAAGTTTTGTGAAAGATCTCCTGTATCTCACATGCATACGTCTGGCCTGTCATCAGTTTCTGTGTAGCTTATCGTTGACGATCTCTTAATGGGCATGAATAACTCACTAAATACTTTAATATCGTCAAGTACTCGTAGTTATCAGTGTTCATTATAAAGAAACGTAAAAACTATGACCATTGTTGAAGCAATTATTAAACTTGCATATGCAATAGATACACTTCCAGGTCATACTGCCAAAAGATCTTGCAAAACAAGTTCATTGAAATAGAGAAAAAAAATTGTAACAAATGTGAAATATAACACGATTTCATTTTAACCAACATTATGTCGTTATAAGTTTGTATATGTGTTAACAAATTCAGTTCAAGTCCCAATAACGGTCGTTGGACTGGACTGGCATTCAAAAATTTGTGCACCATTATATTCGTTCGAGTATCTAGCACTAAAGTGATAATTAGCAGCAAATAGTTGGCAGCAAACTTCAACTCGAACTACAATCGGTTTAAGTCCAATTATGATGATTTGCGTAATGAAACGGAGGTTTTACCTTTTCGTAGTTTCCTATGATGTATGCGATTTTTGGAATTTTTTTTTGTCTCTTTAAGTTTTTGATTACTTAATAATCGCGCGTCTCATAACACCACTATTTGAATGGAGCGACCCAAACTCAGGCGACAATATTGTTTCCTAATACTAGTTAGTGATTAGTAAGTTTTACCACTAGTAATCTTTTTATGAATTACTTTATTTTATCTTTTTATTTCGGAAGACTAATTTTGATAATTTATTTTTGTATCTAACAAATTAATGAGATCTAGAAAAAATGTAGATAAGGTCGAGATCAGATATGAAAAAAAATTTGACATTAATGGGCTGACAACTAATTTATTATGCTAAGCTGAGTTAGGCGAAATGGTGAGTCGCATATGAAAGTGTTAATTTGACTGCTTCTCTTTTGTTTAGAAAAATAGATCATCGGTAATGGCACCTTAATCAAAGTGACAATCAAAAGCCGTGTTTTTGTGTGACTTGGAATTTAACGATGGGTAATTTGACTTATTTTCTAGGGTAGTTATATAACAGGCATTGATTTTTTGATTTTTTCGATTAGCTCCAACCCTCTGAGGCATAGAGCATAAAAGTCTTATATAAAGCCAGTTTGGTCTTAACAGAGAAGATTTTGCTACTTAAGTACTTCCTGTGCCCAAGGAAACAGCGATTGGCAAGAGTAGTTTTGAGTCTCAGTTTTACGCTGATGTCAATACTGCTTGTAACTGCGGAGCCAAGTTATGCAGTCTTAAGCAACTTCGAAAAATTAAGTGCCAATGGTGACGGTGTGATCAAGCAATCGGTGGTGTGGGTACTTTTCAGATGATAGCTTGTACTTTTTCGCCCTCATTTGCCATCAGACCCTTTTAAGCTTCTACCCCCTCAATATTGACAAAAGCTTCACTCAGTGTTCGCTATATTTGTCCAATCATTTCAATATCATCCACTTTTGCGACTAATTCTGCGGACTAGAAAAGATCATGTGGCTTTGTAATCCAACTGCCTACTTCGTTAGTCAACGCAGTCAACAGGGCATCGTTTCTTGTGAATCGGACAAAAGGAGACGTATACCAGAACAACTCGTCACTATAATTAAGGCTACCTTTGAAAATGGTAAGTGTTACGTCTTATGTAACGATAAGCTGTCTGATAAATTCAAAGTCTACAACTTAGTGCAACTTGGCCTAGATCTAGAAAAGCAATACTCTCAACACTAAAAAAAAAGCTCCGTACTACTCCACTATATGGTTGTAGTATGTGGAAGGTGACTTAATCTGTCACAAGAAATCTAAAGGGTCGTCCAACCGAACCGTAATTCGAACGGCTAGGAACCGATAGACATCCAAGCACAAAGAAAAAAATGACTGTGGATCGGTCAAAACTCACAGCCGTCGCGAATTTTAATCAATATGTAATTCAGGAAAAAAAAAATTATCACTCTAGACTAAATTGGGAGCAATAATAAAAGACGACTTTTATCGATACCATTCCATGATTTAAGTGCAGCGTTTAATTTTTTTAACTACACAAAGCAACTAGAAAAATTTGAGTGTATTGATATTCGTGAAGCAATGGCTGAATGACCTAAGAACTAGTTACGGAGTTTCTCATGGTTCATTATTTGGTCCTATTCTCTTCATTTTATGTATTAATGAGCTTCTATGTATTTTTTTTTTTAAAGACGACGACATATTTTTGATTTGTTCATACTCGTTTACTTAGATATGCTGGAAATTTTGTCAGTTAGCATGGCAAAATGCACAAAACAGAGCAGCAAATACAAATGATGCATGTGATATATGTGCTTCGATGCCAATTCCACTTACAAAAGTTATAGAAACCTGCAAATATATTAGTCATTTATTTGCTGTCCTTTTATTTGGGAAACAGTTAATTAACAATATTTATTGAACTTGCTTTTCCAGATCACGGCACATCGAAGCAAGTTTTTTATGCTGTAATCGAATCTAAGCAAAATATACATATTTAGATCGTAATCCCATATCATAGAATCTGAGAAACACAACAGACATTTTTCTGTTAAAAGATAAAGTGATACCGGATCATGGTATTTGGATATGATATGGTATTTGTTAAAAAGCCCTCAAAGCTACAATGACCCAATTCGTAGAAGATAGCAGCAGCAATAGCAGGAGAGCTCCTATCCTCGTCGTTAAGTAGACTTTCGTCATATTAAATTCTGCAAATATTAAAGTTTGATATACATGTTCCCTGCTAAAATATCTCCACAAGTTTTGAAAATTCTATCTTAATCTATTAATGTTATATTTATTTATTTTCTGACAGATGGATTTCTTCCGAATCAGATCACAGGAATAGTAATCGAATCGATTAACCTCACATCTTATTCTATTTTTTTTTCGTATCCTTAGCGCAGCAATGCAATATACTCCTTTAACATGTCCTTAGTGTTTTACTTAAGATTTAAATACTCGTATTGTTTAGTTTGGTACTTTCATTGATAATGATTCACGTATGACATTTTTGCAAATCTCAACAACAGAAATGTTTGCTCCCAAGAAAAAGCTATGGCTTTTCTTAAACAAGATTAAAGTGTAATTTAGCTAACGCTTAAGCGCTAAACATGTCAAGTTTGTATGAACGAGACTAACATTCAGTTGTTAGTCAGACAGTTAGTCACAGTAATAGCACGGAGCATAGCCAAGTTGACGCTATCTCCAACTCAAGAACGAATAAATTTTTTATTTTATTTAACAGTTTTATGAATAAGATACGATAATCAGTTGTCCATATTCATAAAAACTAGCTGTTGTTGGAAGAAAAAATTAATGCAACTCGCATTAAAGCATGCTCTGGCCATTTGTAGATAGAACCACGCACTAAATGTATGAACAAGTTGTCGAGGGGACAGTTTAAAGACTTGTTGCCATGCGAGTTAATCAGCAAACTAAATTCGTCGACATATAAGAGCCATACAGTGACAAATAAAAGCTGCTCTCAGGATGCTTTAGGAATATCGACCACTGCAATACAAACAGGAAATAGACCGATTGAGGCTGTAAAATGATGCGACTGTTCAAATGATGTTCTGACATTTTACCAGAAATAATAAAAGCGTAAATTAAACCTACAGTGATAAGAATGGGTACTTATAGATGCTGGTAATCCGATTAAATCCGACATTTCGTGGACGTGGCCGCTTTTTATATAGCGGTATTAAAACTTAAGACCAGTTATACTTCTTTAGGTGCCTACCGAGCTATTTTAAGCAACGATAATCTTTTAATTATGGACAGGCCAACGAATGAGTAGAAATCGGCAAAATTAACTCTGCTTCTATGAAGGACGACCCTTTAAACAAGGTCAACTATAAAAACACCATTTTCCTGAAAGAGAATAGGTATTTCCAGCTCATATTTCGAATTAAGCATTTAAGACAATAAGTGAAATCATTTAATTTATCATTTTCAAAGAGTTTCGTTTCGATTTTTTATATTCTATGGGGCATTAAGTTGAAGCTTTTTAATTCACATGACAAGACAATATGTAGATGCGCGATACAAGATTTTGCAGTATGAATGAGCTTGCTTGCACTTAACACCCAGACGACTTAATATGTAAGTGTTATTAAAACTTCAACTGACCACGACTTGAGTATTTAATTGCTTCAATCAAAAAAATTTGTTAAACCGCAATGTCTAATGAACTGAGTCATTGACAGTAAAAGTGTCTCAAGGCAAAACGCAACCTTACAAACTTGACAGCAATAAAGACATTTGTTATACAATATACTCATATACAATACAATAATTCGAAACTTCCATGGAATTTACGGAAGGAGTGAGAAATTGATAGCTCCCTCCAGCAATCAATTCTAAAATCTGTCTTAATTCTGGAAGTCTGGTAAAAACATTTTAAAAGCTTTTTTTTTCTTGGTCATATTTTTAGAATGTACCACGCCCTCTAAAACTCACCAATTTAGGAAATGATACTGGTCATTCCAGTTTTGAAAAATGTTTCTGTATATCCATTGACGCATCAGCACTAATTGTTACAGACTAACTCACTGGTCAAAAAGATTTGGCCAAAGTATTGCTCTCTGAGGCAATGGTTTTTATTTTTAAAATTAAAAGTAACCAAAAACCGGCGCAATCTAGGTCCATATTGACAAACTCTTTATTCATCTTAGCACTATGTATTAGCGCTGCTTAGCACATTTTAATGCGAAATTAAAGACGTGTGGGGTAAGCCGTAAACCGTAAGCTGTAATCTTCTTTATTTTATTTTCTACCCACAGAGCGATTCAATTTCTAAATACTCGTATCTAGGCGCGAAATGTGTGGGCTTCCCGAACCAACCGAATTATGGCAACCGTTTATAAGTTTGTATGTCTAGGTCATATTAAAAGTGCACGACGTATTATAATATGTAATTCGTTTTTGTTTCTTTTTGGGAATCCCAAAATTAGAATTGACTTTTCCATATGAGCAACTACCAGTCATTTTTAGCTGTTCGAAGTTCAATTGTGTATATTATCAGTTGCCGCCAGCTAATGCTACAAACTTGAGCTTAAATTTCACACCTCTCTTGTGACAATTCCAGTTTTGCACATTTTTTTTTTTTTTTTAAAACCAACTGGGGACTCGCTAAAAAATTTTTGAACGACAATAATATTTTTTATGTTTTTCCTAAACAACTAGACAAGGTAATATTCGTAGACTATACTCCTCTACTCGCGGTGTAGTTTGGTTTGGTTAGGTGCGGTATTTGTGCGATACGGTATTAGTGTGATCGGTGCCTTACGAACAATTGGATTGCTGCAATGAACAAAGTAACAGTGAGTGACATAAGTGTTTTTTTTTTTTGTTTAAATAAATAAATGGCAACATACATTTAATTTTTGTGTGATCCAAGCAGGGTAAAGTTTGCTAAGAGGTGTGTTTCGGGTGGTACCCACGACGATATCAATTATTAAGTAAAAAAATGAATTCTGTCATTTTGTTCAATATTTTTATCTTTATCTAAAAACCAAACTTAGCTACTTTGTGCATGAATATGATTTGAAAATGAAGTTGCACTCTATATTAGAGTTTTCTGCATTTTCGCACTCGATATTGTGAGAATTTAGTAGATCTGTGAAGATCGCCCTCCGAATTAGAAGCGTTGAACCCATTTCTTTTGTCAACCATCGAATTTTTACCAAGTTAATCCATTAAGTTTAAGTTTATTCCGAATTTGCCCATCCTAAAATCCTTTTGCTTTGGCCATTTGCGGTTTTGAATATGATTACTATGAAGACATGGAATTGATGATGTAAACTTCTACTTTTTGGAAACCGTAGTAATTCCAAACGCTCAAGGGCCTTTGCCGTTCAAGTGTCCCTCAACGTAGCTCGACGTCCTCCGCTGCCAGCATCTTATCATAGAAATGCAATGACAAGGCTGCTTGTGATATACCGACTCAGATACTGAGTGTCGCCTGACGATTACTCTAAAACCCTCAATTCGATAATGGCCATATAGATACTTGCTTCAAATAAGAAGCAGAGCGGCTCTTAAAATTTTTGAAACAAAAAGTAAGACATTAGAGGACGAGAAACTCGAGATCGAGGAAATAGAGAATATCTTAGTGGATACGAAATTCAGAAATTTTACCAGGAGTTCAATACACAAAGTACTAAAGAAAACAGGAAAATGCGCAAGTTGTTCCCAGTCACCACTGAGGAATATGGAAAGACTATTTCCGCAGTTTATTTAAAGGCGATAATGATCAACATTCCCCTGTTGGGTCAAACAAATGATTTTGCCCAAACGATATATGTACGGATAACTTTGTAAAGAGTATGTACCAAATCACAACCAAAATATGGTCGGAAGCCATACCAGATGAACGAGCCGTCAACATCGATGACTAATTTCGATATAAGACGACGCTGTAATCTGCACCAATTTTAATGATATCAGTTTCCAGATTTGGCTGAAATCGTTGATATCAAAAAAGACGCCAAACGAGGCGACCCACTGTCATGCGACATCGTTCTTAAGAGTTTTGGGCGAAATTTGGAAACTAGTGCACTAGACAAAATCTTCCTAAGGCGTGTACAACTAGTTGCCTATGCGAATGATAAAGACTTCATCGTCAGAACACAGGGAGCTGTTTCTGAGGCATTTGCAAATATTGAAGCAGGAGCGAAAAATATGGGTCTAGCCGTAAATGAAACTTTATTTAACTTTAAGGAAGGATAAACAACGTCGCCGAGTCTGGCAAAACATTACAGTAGTCTTAGTCCAACTCCAGGGTAATCAACAACTTTGTCTACCAAGGGTCTGTAGTTAAAATAAACTATGGCATAACCTTAGAGATTATTGGACCCTCTCGCAAATAAATATTTTGTTGGACTCAATTGAGTAGCGGACTTCTTTTTTGTACATTTATAGCGTCCTATAAATTATTAAACAGTAACTAAGTGGTGTAGAGGAAGAAACATAATCGGTACAAGTGGGCGCTTATTCGTTTTTAAAGGAAAGTGCTTTAGTCTAAAAAGATTACAGAACGTTCTGACTTAAAATTGTGGTCCCAAGTATTTTCACAAGATTTGTTCCAATCTTTGGCACCTTTTGAAGTTGCGGCCAGATTAAAAACCTTTCTACCAATCTCTAAGTAATGATTATATTCCTGCGTATTTCTGCTTATAACGTAGGCCTTATTTCAAAATCTTTCCAGAACAGCACTTACTTCGTCCTCAGTGGGTTCCTACTTACATTGATGTAAGGCTGGTTTGCAATCAGTTCGATTTTATCGTCAAAGTATTGGGTACATAACTTAATTCGTGCGTTTTTTTTTCAAAATTTGAACGTTTATTTAAGAAAAACATGTACAATAGTATTATTTAAAGTATTGCCCATCTGAAGCTATGGCTTTTTCCCATCTTTCTGGCAATTGGTGGATCCCATCCCAAAAGAACTGCGCCGGCTTGGCAGCCAAGAATGAATCAAGGCAATTTTTGGTATTCTGCCCTGATGTGAACCGTATTTCAGTGAGGGCGTTCTGCATCGACCGGAACAAATGGTAGTCAGAAGGGGCAAGGTCTGGGCTATAAGGCGGGTGGGGTAAGACTTCCAAATAGTTCTTAACCGGAATAGCAACGTGGGGCCGAGCGTTGTCATGATGGAAAATTATTGCCTCGTGTGTGGTCGCATATTCCGGGGGTTTTTCGGCTACTGCTCTCTTCAAACGGATTAATTGTGTTCGATAGCGTTGACCATTGATGGATTCACCCGGTTTTAGCAGCTCATAATACAGCACACCCATCTGATCCCACCAAATATAGAGCATTACCTTCGCGCCATGGATATTCGGCTTTGCCGTTGATTTGGCTAGTTGGCCAGGTTTCACATATGATTTTTTGCACTTGCGGTTGTCGTAATGGATCCATTTTTCATCACCAGTAACAATCAGATGCAAAACCGCCTATCGACGTCTCTAGGCTTGATTTCATGTGGAACCAAATTTCCTTGCTTTTGAATATATCCAGCTGCTTTTAAACGTTTTGAAATGGCTGCTTGAGTGACACCCAAGGATTCTGCGAGCTCTCCTTGTGTTTGGCAACAATCTTCATAGAGTAATGCTTCCAGATCTTCATCTTAAAACTTTTTTGGCTGTCCAGGACGTTCATCGTCTTCCAAGCCAAAATCACCACTTTTAAATCGTGCAAACCACTTTTTGCACGTTCGCCCAGCTAGCGCATGTTCACCATAAACTTCCACCAAAATACGATGACTTTCGGCAGCAGTTTTCTTCATATTAAAGTAATGAAGAAGAACTCCCCGCAAAAACACTTTTTCAGGCACA
Source organism: Volucella inflata (assembly GCA_928272305.1). Classification (NCBI taxonomy): domain Eukaryota; kingdom Metazoa; phylum Arthropoda; class Insecta; order Diptera; family Syrphidae; genus Volucella; species Volucella inflata. The sequence continues at coordinate 75,781,902 of OV743717.1, read as the reverse complement.
AAGTTCGACATATTTGAGTGAAAAAAAATTATTGTTGTTTACGCTTCAAATGAATGACATATACTGAAAAGACGTACAAAAACAGCAGCTTTTCAACGTATGTTCTAATGGAATAATAACAATAGAATAATACAAGTTACGCCATCTTTTAGCAAACCGCATGAATTAAGTTATAGACCGCATACTAAAGAGAATATCGCTGCTGTAAAGGAAAGTGGGGAAGTATGGGAGTTATCTCGAAGTCATTATAATATGGTCTATCGCAAATGGCCTCACTGATGTGCTTTCAGTCCCACTTTCTTTTTACATATAATATCATATATAATAAAGCAAAAACTTTTTATGGCACATCCTTTATCACCACGTGAGTCAACTGATATACTTAAAGAACCCTCGGTATTGAGTTAAATGTACAAATTACTCCTCCCAATGTTTTGTCAATTAATGAGATCTCTAGACAACATGAGTTATGACCACTACAACGTGTTAAAAGAACGGAAAAAAGTTAATTTTTACCCTAAAGACCCTGTGGCAGTAAAGACCGACATCCTTTCCTCTTTTATTCATTTTTATTATTTTACTCGAAATATAAATATAAAAATACCCCAGGCCTGAAAAACATCTTTCTACTTTAAGCGCCACTTAATAGTATGATACCTTAATTATTTCTACCACATTTTCTAAATTCCTATTCTCGTTGATGCAACTAACAGATTACGTAAATAATAGATGCTAAGCTTTGTCTTTAATAAATTTATTCGCAAATATTTTTCATACGACACCAAGAAAAGTGCTAATTCAAAATCGTTAATTAACGCTTAAACACTTCTGAGTCATTATGGTTCTAACATTAGCTGTCAACAGAATTCAATACATTTAGTTGCAAAATATCTATGCTGAAGTGTTTGAGTAATAACAACTGAAGTTTGATTAATGACACATGATTCTTCTAAGTTATACGTGATTATCTCGTGTAATTTGCGAATTGTTTTGAGCTTCCCTCTGCCAGATGCTTTTACTTTATAAGCTTTTGACCTTTTTTTTTGGGGACATGATTTATTAGATTTGGTTAACAAAAGTGGCGATACCCGTGATCGAATACAGGTCCACATGTTTTACACAGCTCTTTGAATGCCCTTCAGATAAAAATGTCCAATGCAGTAGGACTAATTGATGACTGAAAAGTCATTATTTTGAGAGTTCGGCAATGCAGATAGACGACGGTTGTCAAAGTTTACCAAAAGCGTAATTGCCTTTGGCCTTATCCTGCTTATTTTTTCTCATCATGAGTTAACTAACCCTCATGAGCTTATTTCACATCGTAGTAATGTCAGCTACTAGAATTATTCTCTACCTTTTCTTACTTGTTGTTGCTACGATCTTTTGTAAAATTTGATGGGTCTTTTCACTATCTTCGAGCTGGGTGGTCCCCTCTTGTTGTCGCTGTTGAATCTTTTAATCCAAAGCTCGTAAATGCGAAAAGTTCAAAGTTCTATCAGGGCTTCCCAGAATATTTTTGTCCTTTCTTGAGGACTGCGATGATTAATGCCTTATACGCATTCTTGTTAAATGTTATGAGTTTTTAATTCAAAATATTATAAATTACGATTACTACTTAAACCTTGGACTTGCACGATTCCAACAAATAGGCCGTTGACTTTTGGTTGACAGAATAAACATTTAGAGGGGCGTACGGGTTATCGCCGAATCCGAACGGCACTCCTTAGAAGCTTTTTCATAGGCAATTTTACTTTCGGGAGGAGTTTGCCATTGCCCGCCGAAAGGGTGATGATGATTCGAAAAATTATTGGTAATGCCGGGGATCGAACCACGGACCCTCTGCGGGGTAGTCCAATGAGTTAACCATAGTGCCATCGCCACCACCAAAGATTACAGCACTTTTTAAATTGTAAACTTATTTCATAAATTTAACCAAACGTGTGCATTTTTCTCTTCAAAAGTGATTTTTTCCAACATTGGTAAGTAAAACAAAACTAAGTCACCTCTCGTGCCACCTCCTTGTAAGATAACAATCCTTAAGTCTGTTTAGTAATACAACAGCTCCTGACAGAACTACCCTCAGACAATCAGTTTGTTGGGACTATATAAACAGAGGTAAAAGCTTCCACTTCATTTAACCCGCTCGAGGGAGCCATTTCTTCCTTCTCACACTGAATGCCGAACAGCACATTTAAGCCTTAAAACAACAACATGCCACTGCACTACAAGCACCAATGCATTTCCTTTATCATTTTGCTCTGCATCAATGCATCAACAACAGGAGGGCGGCTACAATATAATCATTACCGGTCTCCATTAAAAGTCCGTCCTTTTTATTTGTTGCATAATGACCCAACAGCCTGTCACTCGACTTTTTGTATTTTTGTATTGTACGAGTATGTCGCCGCAAAATATTTGCGCGTTCTCCCAAACAAAAAGCGGTTATCAGCTGGTCTACTGGTGATAGTAATAGTGACTGTGCCGCTCCGCCAGTGGCGCAACCGCATAAATCCGTGAAAAGCTACAGAAATTGATTTTATTGTCGTGCCTCGTGTCTGTGCTGAGAAGGCGGCAGTAAAACAGGCAGCAACAGCAATGGCAGCGGCATTGTTGCACTGGTTTTTCAGCGGTTCTGCACATTGATTTCTGGAATTACCTTGCTGATTGGATTATGCAACCCCACTGCCAGTCCAGACAAGTGGGCACCTATCCGTACCACCAGCTAAACTATGAGTAAACACTACAATGTTAAGTCGCATAGAATTGTTTATCTACTCCGTGTTGGTGAAACAATAGCGCATCTAATTAAAGCTTAGAAAGACTATGCCAGGTACATACACGTCATTATGGATATTAATTAGTGAATTAAGTACCTTGTGGAGGTAGACCTGTTGAGTGTAGTTTGTTCACACTTAAGAGGATACAAGTGCTGGTTTTGTTTATGAGAAATCTGGCTTTTGTTGCATGGAGGTTGCTTCTAGGGTTTTGTAGGAGTATCAAGGTTAGAGAGTTAATACCCAGCTAAATGTGAGATGGAACAATGATTTGCTGGAAATAATGGAAATCAACTCCTGAAGACTATGTTTATTCATTCAAAACTGCCAATGTTGCAGCAATGTTAGAGCTAAGTTTGCAATTTAATTTTTAAAATGGACAGGCCATATGTAAAATGGACAGAATGTGACTTCCTCATTACACTTTGCATCCGAAGAAAAAAAAACCAAAATGTAAATGCCCTTACCAGTGGCAAGCAACTCTTAAATTATGGTCACTCAGAAACGAACCAGTTTATGTAGTTGTCCAACTACAGTATAATTTCAATATTTATTCTACCGGATGTAGACTACATAATTTCTGCAGTCACTCCATGATTGCAAAGCTCGTTAGAGAGTTAGAATTTAAAAGCGGTTCTGGTGTTAAGAATTTTAATTTAACCACGCCAAACAACATCTGATGTCGACACGTGAATTTGTCTTAGAAAGTTCTTTTAGTCCCATGGCACTAGTTCCCACGACATTGGTTCTTGATTAAAATTAATGTAAATCAGATAAACTGAATCATACAGTGGGCTCACAGACCTACGAGTATAGACAAAAGAGCTGTTAATATCTCAAAGCGGATCTAGTTAAGGATATCTTAAGTCAAAGAATTTACCAACACCTTAACTAACAAAGCAATCTGGAATGACAGGCAATGGGAACTTGAATTAGTCAATAATGTTATTCTGATGCAACATATGTAGAAGAGTAAGATACTCATATCTGGGCTTGGCAAACCTGAAGTGACTTGGAAATATTTGGCATTCTCGAACTCAGAAACGAAAGGCAGCAACAAAATCACTGCCAACTTCATCTCTAAGTACTAACTCGGATAGTGGATAAGTTAAGAGTTACAAGAATTGTTTGTCATGTCACAAGTTTATTTTTCTTTTGTTCCCACAAGTGCATTCCAAAACAAACCGTAGCGCAAATAATATTTGAACGAAACTTGAACGAAAAACTGCTTCTGCTGCTTTGGATTAAGATCTTAAGTCGAAGGTCAAATTTCTGGCTGTATAGACCAAAGCGCATGATTTAACAATACTAGAAAACATTTAAAAAAAATATTTTTTGGTTGATCAGTGAAGGAGACGAAATATGGATAAGAAGAGGCACCTGAAGATAATACGCACTGTACAAACATGAATCAGAGAAGCAAGAACCCACGAGGATTTTTAATCCCATGCACCTGAGCCTCAGCTAACCAGCTTCTTCAGCCAGCTCAATCTTTCACTAACTGCCTCCAGTTTTGTACTGTAAGTTGGCAGTACCCCCGCCCTATTATCAAAATTGTTTCCATCAATCACGTTGTCTAATAAAAAGCGGGCGTAGAACAAAACTGGACTTATCTATAACATCATCAGACTTTTGTCCCGATGGTTGCTATTAATACAGTTACAAGCTGCCGGTCATAGGTCTTGTTGAGTGGTTGTAGCCGGCTTATCCATGAAAACTTTTTACTTTACGTATCCCCTCTAGAGGTGTGATTTCATATGGTATAGGCGGCGAATTCACCGATCCAAAGCGTTTATTTAACTGCTCACCGAATCGTTACCATCGTTTCACGGACTTTATGTCCATGTGGCTCCATCTTGTGGGAAACAACAGTAACGTATCGGCCGACCTCATTTTCAAGAAATATGCACCAATGATTCCACCAGCCCATAAATCACATAAAGAGGGTTGTGCCTGTCTGGATGTAACTGCAGCTCTTGAACTTGTTCAGGTTGCTCCGCACGACAAATAGGGCTGTTTTGTTTGTTGCGCTTATTGACGTAGCCATTAAGACGGAAATGTGACTCATTGCTAATCAAAATTTTATTGTAAGTTTTTTTTTTTTTTTTTTATAATTTGCGCACGCACAAGGGATTATGTACCCTTAAAATGTTTGCACATAGCGCGGGCAAAGGAAATTTAGGGAGGGAGAAAAGAGAGGTACCGATGTACGTTGGTTTTAAGTGTTTGAAGGTTGTAATTGCTAGGAAATAAAGGGCTCGGCAGGGCATTCCATGAGCGAGTTGTTCGGCTTAGGAAAGTAGCACAATATTTCAGGGTGCGTCCGAAAGTGGGCTTGAGGGTGTACTGATGAGCATTCATAGTGAGACGGTAGTTACGGTTGGAGATTTGAAGGGGCGGAATGCTACTGGCAATTTCAGAGGAGCACTGGTGGTGAAAATAGCTAAAGAACAGGGTGAGACAGGAGACATTACGTCGGTGGTCGAGGGTGTCAATCGACTGTGTAATATTAGCATCACCTATTAGTTTTATTGCACGGTTTTGAATCCTATCTAGTAGGCGCAAAGAAGTCTTGGCAGCACCTGTCCAGATGTGAGCATTGTTCTCCAGTTTTGGGCGGATGAAAGCCTTATATATTGAAGCCAGATCAGAGGGGGTAAAATATTTCTTACATCGCTTAAGCAAACCTAGACATTTCGCAGCATTTTTGGTCACTTCGACTATGTGGTCATTCCAACGTAAGTTGTCATTGACACACATACTGAGAATGGAAAGTTTTTCAGTTTCAACGATGCAAGTGCCATTCGTTGATAATCGCTGGGTCTTTGAATTTCGCTTCGCTTGACAGCAGACATCATTATGTTTTGGAAGCATTAAATTCCACTCTGTTGGTAGTTCCTCAATTGGTTATGCTGTTTATATCGGAATTTAATGAGCTTAACATATGCTGCCGTTCCCGTTCTACAGCCGAAGGGCAGGGACTTGGTTTCGGGAACGAATATGAAAAGCAGAGAGTACTGTCGTCAGCAAAGGAGTAAATTGGATTAGAAATAGCAGACAAGAGATCATTGATGAAAATTAAAAAGAGTGTCGGAGACAGAACGGAGCCCTGGGGCACACAAGCATTTGTTTTGTGAATATCAGACTTGAAACCATCCAAGACAACTTGAATTGAACGTTCCGAAAGGTAATTTCTAATCCATTGAAGAACAGAGTCATCGATCCCAAATGCACGCATTTTCGACAAAAGAGCCTGATGCCAAACTCTGTCAAATGCCTTAGAAATATCAAGTGCAACTATCTTGCTTTCGCTAGATTGATGTAAACTTTGATTCCATTTTTCGGGGAGACATGCCATCAAATCACCAGTGGACCTGTTCCTACGAAAACCGTACTGCCGGTCATTAAGAAGTTTTCGTGTTTCGAGATATTTCATGAGCTGACGATATATCAGCGTTTCCAAGACCTTGGAAAGAATGGACGTAAGTGCAATGGGTCTGTAAGAGGGGAGAGAAGAAGTTTCGCCTTTTTTAGGGACGGGCTGGACAAATGCTGTTTTCTCATCTGCTCGGAAAGAGTCCTGAAGAGTACGATTGATAGAAAAGCTTACGCAGTGGTTTTGCCAGCGTAGAAGAACAGAACAGAAGTGGCCATCGACTGAAACAGAAATTAAGACGGTTGGCCAGCTTCACTTTAAGCCAAGATCCTCATGTAAAATATGGCAAATAGTTGCATATAACAAGCCCAGCCGTTGAGAACAATTCATCATGGTTATCGCTTACACTTTTCGCTACTGCCGCTTTATTTTACTTTGGATTTTAAACTATTCGATTGTATAGCGAACGTTGCGCTTAAAAGTCCAATTATGTGTACCATAAGTTGCTCTAACACATTTCCCATATAATGCTGATTTTCGTAATAAAGCTGAATAATTTATAAACTCTGTGCCGGACTTAGTCTTTCTCTCTGAAATTCGCGCTGTATTGAGTACCTCTAAGAGAATCACCCGGTATTATTTAAATGCCTTCGTTATACTGTGCACATTGCTTTTATTTGCTATTTGTATTTTTATCAGATTTATTGGTTAAGCAATTAAAAAACCTTAGCTAAGATAAATATTTCAACCAATCCACTCCATAGCGGCAGGAATCTGGACAATAAAAACCATTGTTATAAAGTTCAATACTTCGTCGTTTACTTCGGATATTTGGCCACAGGTGTGGCAAGAGGAACTCCTACAGATGTACTGCAGTGACAAAGTGTCCTGAAGATTCGACTTCACTTTATTGACTAAATTAATTCTGAAAGTATGGGAGCCTGCGTTGTCCAAGATTTCTTAGATTTTCTAAAATGGCATTTTGCAGGCTGGTGAAGTCCTGGGCCTCAGCCAACATACCACTCTAGCCAAGTAGATCCATAGCTGTATCCAGTTATGCAAATCCAGGTGGTTGAGATCCCATTGCAGCTGCGTGCACTACCCTGGATAAAGTCTTCATATACTGCATTATCCAACTAAGATGCATTTGAAGATCCACCAGTAATGGCTTCTATGCCTTTAGCCCATCGTTGTCATTATTCATGCTCACACAAAGCTCGTCTCTATAAGCGCTATCATAGGCAACTCTAAAATCGATGACGAGGCATTATGTTTTTATAACCGTTTAAGCTGCCGCCGATTAGTTTCAGACGTTCACCCAATACAGCATCGAGGTTCGAGTGACAGCTTTCAGTAGTTTTCTTCACAAAATTCAGAAGAACTTATTGCTTGTATCTTAGCCTATCGTGTTGGAAAATTTAATAAACTGTGTATGTATGTCGCTAGTGTTTTTTATAACTGCGAAAATGTACGACTTATTTTCTAACCCATTTTTCATTCTGAAAACCTTTCATTATGATCTATTCATAGAATATTCGAATACGATTCGTATGACGTAACATAAGTAATCACAGTAAATCTGTTTGTTGTCCCTAAATATCTTTTACTCCCTTGCGTGATTACTAGTTGGTATTTCCTTGTTTTTTTTTTACGCACATTAACGAATCAATTAAATTTTGTTTTATTTACATCTACTGTGTAGATACTCATATTCTGTATGTTAGAACTGCCAGCAGATTATAGATTTTAATGAAATTTAAGGCGGAAATTACTCATAGCAGATGAACTACGGAAGCAAAAGATCAAGTGTTGTTTTTTTTTTACAATGCCCCAAACGGTTAGGTTAGTTTAGACCTTGAAACTTTGTGAATTCATCACTCTAATCCATTTTTTTTTTTGACTCAATTTCTGGCTCTCAACTCAACATACGTCAAGACAACTCCTTGATTACGACACATGGGCATAACAAGCAGCTGGAACGTTAATTTTGGCTCTGAGACCGGCTGTGGCGACCTTGAAACATTTTACCACCCAACTAAGCTTTCTTTCTCACGATTTTTTTGTTATTGTTGGTTGTGTTGACTTCTTTTTTTTCTGCCAAACGACATGACACACAAATGCGTTCGTTCATCTAATACTCCTGAGGTAACCGGCTTTTGGTCTGAAAACAAAGTCACAACTCCCTACCCAATCTACAAGAGTTGCAGCTAACGTTTAAATTCGGTGTGCGTCCCGTCGTTGTTGGCTGTTTGAAAAGTGTTACTTCACGGTTAAGTCACTGATCATGTTTACATGATAGTACTCGTATGTTTTCTTGGCATTTTGTATCTTTGGGTATGTACTCGTACGAGTAGATACTGGTATCTTGTATCTTTTATCGTACAGTATTCGGCTAAGTTGGGTAGTAATGTGTGGGCAGTAGTTGATATGCATGTTCTTTTTTTTTTTGGTGAAATATCACAGACCCATAGTTCCAGTCTCAAGATCGATACAAGTTCGAGAAATATGACTATTGGCAAAATACGAGTATGTAAACGACTATCGACTTGGTTAAGTGCAATATTTGGTTTTTAAATTATCACTCGGGTGTTGAACTTATTTTCGAAAAAAAAACCGTCTGTTGCATTGCATTGCAGAAGTAATAAGGAAGGAGTTGTGTCGATAGATTTATTATTGACTTTTAGTTGTTTGTTTTGTTTCTTATTTTCTCTCTCCTCTTTACCATATGTTAATTTATTATCTTCTCTGAGCTTTGACTCTTATTTTTTGTTTACTCTGCTTTTCTTTTATTGATTTCTTTCGTTGTATTATTGTTGTAGCGCGTGTTTTTATGATGAATGGAGGTAGGGTGAAATTGTTTATGTAATTTTTTGTGAATAATGCAAATTGGTCATAGTGGGGCCACTTAAATATTTATTAATTTGTATGAGTACTTTTGACTGAATTCAATAAAAGGTATATGTAAGTGGGCCTTTTCCATGTCTTGAGATTTTTTATTGAAATTAAGTTATGGAGAAGAAGCCGAGTCGTAATACAGAAAATTTGAAATCTAAATGATTCAACATAGAAGAAAGTAGTGGTATTATTTTTGATATATTGCAAACATAGAAACACATATATTCCCTAGTCTTTTGAAGTAAATTTTCTTGTTTTTTTAATTATAATTTCCAATTTTGTTTAAAATTATGGCTCTATGCGCCAAACTTATATAACTTTTGCACCGTATTACACCCGTCAAAATTGACCATCAAAGGCCGCTATTCTACGTATTGTTGACCGTCTCCAACACACCGTTTTTTTGGAAGATGCAGTAGCACCGAGGCGCATAGGAAGAATGCATAATGAAGAGAATATTGATTACGTTCAGTAGAGTATTAAAGAAGATTCACATTTATCAATTTGAAGTTGTTTGTCTTTGTCCGTTCATTTTATGGAAAATTGTTCGCAAAGATCTTAGTTTGAAGGCTTACAAAGCCAGCTTGTGCAAGAATTGAAGCTGAACGGCAATAAGACGCATTTTGGCTCAATAGATATGTCAATAAGCAAAATTGTCCCACTGGGAGAGAAGACTTATAGACATAAAATTATCGAAACGCGGTTACAAACCTGTACGGTCTATGGACTGATGGATTCATCGGACCATATTTTTTCAAAAATTAAGCTAATCAGCGTGTTACGGTCAAGGGAATTCGCCATAGTAAATGACTTTTCCTTTCTCAAATTGAATGGCATGAATGTTAAAGAGATGCGATTCTATCAGGATAGCACAACATGCCACATACCAAACCAAACAATTGACATATTAAAGGAAGACAAACGGCAACAAATGCTTGAAAACTTTGTCTCTGGAATGAAATGTGCTTCACTTCAGCAACGTTGGCAAAACGCTTTTATTTCATGTCTCCTTTCATTCGGAGAAATAAAAAAACGTCTCAGGGGCAAGGCCAGGCGAATAGAGGGAATACGGCAGCGTAGTCATGCCATTTTCAGTCAAAACTTCTCGCACGGACAGGTGCATTATCATGGTAAAAAAAACCAGTCAATATAGTTGCAATCGATATTTCTAAGGCATTTGACAGGGTTAAGCATCAGGCTCTTTTGTCGATAATGCGTACATTTGGGAGTCTGATATCTACAAAATAAACGCTGATATACCCTAAGACTCCGTTCTGTCTTCGACGCTCTTCCTAATCCTCATTAAAGTTCCTTACTCCCTAACTTCCTTTAGTCCGCCCAGTGTGCAAGGATTTTAAATGCTCGGAAAACCCCTTAAGCTGTTCGCTCGCTCATAAAAAACAATATTGCTTCGTTTTAGGGTCGTAACCATAGCATCATGATTTGTTGCCTGTGTTTTTTTTTTTGAAAACGTTTAGATCATTTCGGGCCTCTTCTTTCAAAACCCAGCATGCTTCCACCTGACCTTGTTTTTTGTTCTTTTAGTAGTCCACCGTCGATCTTGCAGGGTGTTTTCACTTATTCCTCTATTGAAACTTTCCCATCTTTACTCGTATAAGCCGTTCTTAAATTTCAATAGTTTTTATGTTAGTTTTTCCTAGCAAAAAGCCGCGCTCTTTCTACGGAAGGTAACCAATTGAAAAACGACGAACACATAATACCAGGGCTGTTTGAACAGTTCTTTGCCCTACCAGTGCTTCAATACCTCTTTTATAAGCCGATTTCCCCAACTCCTCAAAAAAACAGCTCCGTCTCAGCTATCACCTTGTTATCGTTGGTTGAAAATGTTCGTTCAGCCAAGTGGTTTTTATTACCTGTGTGAAGGAACATATAATAGTGGAGCTTAGCAATGGCAACAACTGACTTGTGCGCCGGTGCATTATCCTGGTGAGAAAGAATTTTCTTTTTGGCCAAACCCTGTAGTTTTTTCGTGAATTTGTTAAGCTAATTTATCTAACAGATTAACATACTCGTAGTATTGACCTGTAACAGTTTGGAGGTAATCAATAAAAAAATAATTCCCTTGCAATTCCATAACGTTGACGCCATCACTTCTCCGGAACATAGTGGTGAATCCAGGTTTCATTAGTGGTTAGCAATCTTCTCAAAAAATCGCTAGTATTCCTTCGAAATAACGTCAGATTCTCAGTTAACAAAGGCATCGCCTATCTTGCTGAAATTTTTTTCAATTCCAATTCATTAGTTAAAATATAGAACACCCACTCAGTTGAAATCTCAATGGTATCATTTTTTCCCTACACCTATAATCTTCGAACTTCTAAAACCATTTTATGGATTTTATCGATGTTTTCTGAAATGGTGGATGTCGACAGACTATTGCGCCTCGGATCATCGCTTTTTTACCGTGGAATACGAAGGCGCAGATCAAAGTCTTCCCTCATTTGAGTTGGCTCTGATTTTAGTTTTGTCCATTTTTTTAGGTATGTAGAAGCAGATTCGTTTGAACAAAAATCCTAGAAAAATTATTATGCGACTGTAACAAAACTTGACACACAACTGACTTAAATGTTATGAAATTGGACGAATATAAATTTATTTACTATCACCCAATCTAGGTTAGACCGAGAACATTTCAAACAGCCATCTTACAACCCCACATTAGCCGAACAGAACCTTCTTTAGCAACGACGCTTGGCTTACTGACTCGAGAAAGATAGCTCAATACGAGTATGCATACTTTTTGAAAACAAAGAAATCGCCTACATAACTTCTAATAACAATAATCTCTTCCATGTTAACTGTCATCTGGGATGTTTGTCCATCACAAATTTAAATTACAAGCACAAAACTCAACTGAATCGCGCCAACTTTTTTTTTTGGCTTTAAGTTAAGTCTTAACACCAAGATGTGTGCAAACATTTGACGCGGGCAAATCGATTTATTGCGAAAAAAAATAGCAATAACTTATTGACCAAACCAATAGTTCTATTGGTGAGAATCTCTAGGTAGCTGAAAGAAGACCCTTACGTATAAAAAGACTACTTGCTCATTTAATGGACTACCAATGTTTTTCGAACTAAATCCCTTCAGTTTTGTTACAAGGGCTAAGACAGTACCTGCCAACCCAAGCGAAACTTCACTGGTCATTCTAATGTACTAATATGTATAGGTATTATCTTGAAAAAAAACTTTCAGCAAAACTTCACACATAAATAGACAATTTAAAAACCATAAACAAAAATCTCTGAAAAGGTCGAATTTTTTAATAAACAATTTTTTTTTTAACTGTCAAAAATTAAATGGATACTCTTATAAAAATTATTATAATATTGTATTATTTTCTTATTCCCAACAACCTGAATAATCATAAATTAAATCATAAATTAAATAGTTATAAACTTCCGTTAGATAAGGTCGGAGATACAAGCTACCCATGACCTGACTTAAGTTATTATAGACACCCTATTATCACTTCGAATCATTGACTTTTATTGACATACCCATAGGTTTCCGAATAAAAAGATTCCGTCTGACTTTAAGGTGTGACTAAGTTACTATTAGTCGACTCGTTGAATTGTGTTTTTTTCTAAATTAATCTCTTTCGCTCATTTGAAATGTTGTTTTTCTTCAAAGTTTTTTAGTGTAAAAAACTAATATTTACTTTCTTGAAAATGAGAATCAAGGGTTATTCCAGGCTCATTCTATGACCTTGACGGGTTTGATGCACATCTAAGCCACAAAACTTGTTTGGAAAATTTGTTTCAATTAAAGGTATAAATGCTAACAGTGCTTAAAGTCTTGTACAATGTGATCTCCATATTCAGACAATTACTACCAGTTAAGGTGTAAAGGAGCCTCTCATTTAACAAGCCTTTGGCAGAAATTCTATAATATTTAACTAAGGCTCAACCACATCTCAAATTTTTCAGGAATCATCTCACACAATTTCTAATCATACGCATTACTGAGTATCTTTAACCACCGTGGACAGTGAACTTAAATAAACGCAATTGTCAATGATCAATAAATCAGTACCCTAATCACTTTTGCCCGATTGAACTTTGTCCAGCTCTAGTCTTATTCTCTCTGCATTTAGAGACCTTTTGCACTTACTTTCCTTCTTCTCGAGGTCATTGAAAAGCTGATAAAACGTCAGCATATAGAATGTTTCGAACCACAAACACTTCTGACCGGCAGTAAGGTTTCCATATCAACAGGTCTTGTGGTTGTTTGATGGCAAATCTGATCAAAAAGTGGACTATGTACACCACTCGCAATATTGCTTAAGACAATGTAAAGATCGCTATTGAGGCGATTGATTTAGTTTGTTTTGGTTAGTGGAATTTGTTAAGCGACCCATAGAGCACGAAATCCACTATAAACATAGCTAATGACAGAATTAATATATATTTCCCAAAAAACAATTGAATTAAAAATCACACCAAGCCCACTCTATGGACATTTCAATTATAATGAATGGACTGAAGACCTGAGAGATCAGGAACTCTTCTGTGTATTAGTTTGCCTATAGAGTGGTGGTCATTTATATTTTTCAAAATTTGCTGGCTTGTCTGCCTAAGGACGCAATGGCTTTCTTCATAAAAAAGGTTACAGAACACCAAAATGTGATAATCTCAGTGCTCTTGGCTCGTGAAAGCCATGTTCGTAGCTTAAACTTAGTAACCACCCAACGTACGAGTGTCCATCCTCAGCACCAGTGTAAAGGTGTATTCGAAGATTAAAAAGTTCAACACTCCAAAGTAGGCTACTCAGGCTAGACTGGTTGTCTTCTATTGCATTTTAGTATGTTTTTATCAGTCACGCGTACAAAAGCAGCCCATCCGCTTATACGCATGTTCGTCGCACGTTTTCAAAACTCAAACATTTTATCAGTGGCACAATCTTCCAAAAAAAAAGTTGACTTAAACTAGCTTAAGATAACAAACCCAACAACTTCCGGAATAACCCAGTTCGGTAGCCGTTTTTTTTTTCAAATATGTTACTTCATTAAAAATAAAAAATTTTAACGACTTGGACAAGATTCATTGAACATAGGGATAGAGATTTTACTTGACTCCCAGGTAACTGACCTAGAGAATATGTATGTGTCATAATGACATAATCAAGATTCACCTAATCATCTTTCAAAACAAGCCCATTCATCATACGAAAATACACATAAATACTCGTATACTCCTATACTTGTATGCGACTACCAGTACCTAGACCTACTCATAGTCCGAGAACTTGATTCCTAAAGCCATCATCCAAACCCAGACCCATTGGTCTGTCTCTCTGTATGGACTCGTATCTGTACGTTTCTGTTCATCCATTGCGGTAGTAACTGTGTGACTGAAGTGAAAGTAGTTTTTTTACAACCAAATACCTGACCGTGCAGATCGATCACAACACCGGTCTTTGGTCTGGTGAAGAGATGGTGGCTCGTGCATGAATCCATGACCTTGAATCTTGGTATGGAAATACAAATTTTTGTGATCATCGTCGTGAGGGCAATGGATGTTGTACACACGGTCGTAGTAATGTTTTGCGTAGGTAGGCGCACTAAAAACAAAACAGATACAAAGCACATTCCATTCGAAATAAGATAGGAGAAAATAAATTACTGCGATGATACTCGTAGCGATAGTGTACTAAAGAAGAAGAAGAAATCAAGCCAAGTAAGGTTTATTTGGCAATATGTATTGAGACTAGCACTGGTACATGCGGCAGGTTGTTAAGTACACAGGTGAGATAAGCTGCAATTTGAAGTTGACGTTTACAGTAGACGCTGACGCATATTGAAGATTGTACTCGTACTCGTATATCTTTTTGTCTGTGAAGAAGGATCAACCATTTGTTTATTTGTTTGTTTGAAATCTTGAAGTTTGCATACCATTTGTGTATGGTAGCGATTTGTGTGATTGATACAACGTCTAAGTGATCGATTGATGGACGTGATATCCGACGTTGTTGCGCAAGGAATTATGAAATATACAAGTGTTAGTCTTATACTCAGTTAAAATAAAAAAAAAATTGAATATACTTTAAATCTTGTTTTATTTGGTATCGTATATGGCGGAATATTATGTTAAAAATGCCATGGTAGGAAAACCTAACCCCGATACAAATACGTGAAGTCGCAAAGCATCTGAAAAGTTTGCCTCCCACCAACCAAAGAATAATTTGTCTGTAAACTATTTCTCCAATCCGAGAAACCTTTAGATTAAAAAAATGTTTTTGTTGAAATGGGTGAGATTTTTTAACTTTTTTACTAGAAGAGATCGAAGATGTGTCATGTATCCTTATTTACTATAGAGTGCCATTCGTCCACCTAATGGTGGTGATGATGTTACAACTGTAACCGTTAATTAACTTACCTCCTTTTAAACTGTTTTAATTGTTTTAAAGAAGATGTGTCCTAAAAGAGACTGAAATCTTTATGAAGTTTTCCTAAATTGAATGTATCGCAGCTGCCACTTAATGCCTGTCCTGCAACTTATCTGATCTCGCATGCGAAAGAGTACTGTAGCCTTTATTCTCTTCCTGTACTTTATACAGCGCCTAAACGAGTTTTATGCGCTGCCAATTAAGCTCTTTCCAAAAATTTCATTTCAAGTATTTACCATTCTCTATATTGTGACTAAATTTTACTCAGCTTGCCAAGTTTAAAGCTAACTTTTATTCGCTAACTTACTTGAGAAATTGTATTCCCGAACTGGTGTCTGCCCTTATTTTCTACCTTAGGATAAGTTTAATGCTGTCTTATAAATTAGATTGGCCATGCAGCGCAACAATCAAACTGACTACTTAGAATTAGGAACAACTATTTTTGCAGACAATGAAGAGACCCATCATCCCACCGTCAAGCAGAATAGACCATTCAACCAAGACGATGATGGCAAAAACTTCGGTGCACCTTACCAAAATGAAGTAAGGATAGCAATACCTTATCTAAAATCAAACAAAGCAGCGAGACTTGAACGGCTTTCCGACGGAGCTATTCATATCTGCTGGAAATGACATTGTAGAGATACACCAACCCATTTCTCAAATCTGTTCAGATGAGTGTATGACTGATGAATGGAATCTCAGTATTGTTTTCCTCATCCAAAAAAAAAAAGTAAATCCTCTAAACTCCGCAAACTATAGAGATAGAAGTCTTCTCCACACCACGCATACAACAAAACTCCACACACCGCTTAATTGTTTGAAAATGTAAAACCATTCCTCAACAACCTTATAGGCTGCTATCAGTGCTGTTTCAGGCTAGGAAAGCTCACTATGGACCAAATCTTTGAACTTTGAGTCCAAATCGATCATCTTCTTATCGATATTAATACCGCATTTGATAGCATTTATAGAGATGAGCTATGAGTATAAAGAGTCATGTCTAGGTTTTCCATCCCCTTCAAGCTCATTCTTATGTGCAGAGTGACAATTTAAAATGCTTCGTCAAAGTCAATAACGACTAACCGAAGAAAGGTTTTAGACATGGCGTGCTTTTATGTAATTAGCAGAAGAAGATTCAACGACGAACTATACGAGCTATACAGTGACATCGACTTAGTCAGAAAACTGCGTATCAGGCGCCTGAAATTGCAAGGACATATGAGCGAATAGATTCCAGTGCACCGGGCCAAGGTATTTACAAATCTAACCTGAAAGGACAATGCAATAGAGGAAAAACCCACATATGGTGGTGTGCACAAATAAAAGGGAACTTAAACCTACTTGGAATACGCAACTGGAGGCGTTTAGCTAATGGCTGAGCTAACTGGAGAGGCTTAGTATTTGAGGCCCAGGTTCGTCCCGAACTGTAGCGCATTAGTAAGTAACTAAGTAAGTAAGATTTCGGTAATGAATATCCTTTATACAGGGATCTAACCGTTAGGTGGTTACCAGACTTTGATTGTCTTGTTTTAATAGCTATTCTGTAGTAATATGCCTGCCGCTTTGGTCTTAACTTCGTGATTTATTCGCGATCTTTTCTGGTATTCTTCGATGGCTCTCAAAAGGCTCTCAAAAAGCACTACCGGAGTTTAAACATTCTTTCATGAATTTATTACAAATTTATTCGACTTACATGAGTCGGTTAAAAGTTAGCTCCATTTATATTACAAATGAGCCGGGTTTTTCAATAACTCTAAAACTTTCCTTTTTTTTTGCATTGCAGCCATCATCACGCCCTGAGTCGGACTTCACCTTAGATCTACCCAGAGCCGAACAGCTGCGTATTAAAATGGAAAAGGAAAAGAAGTTTCGACGTAGATGTCGCTACTTAACAACATTTCTGAGCTTGGTATTCTTCCTGCTAACAGTGATGGTTGTTAGTCTGGTACTAACACGAGGGAAGCGAATGTTTGGAAGTATGATCTAAAATACATTCTAGCATAACTATATTCAACTAATGAAAATTTAATATTTAATAAAACAAAATAATATGTTAAACCTAGGTATAGAAATAAATCCCATACGAACAGATATCCATTTACGGATGACAATATTCTAGAAAGTACGAGTAATGTCAATTGTCTTAGTTACTCGTAGCAATTAAAATATGAAAGAAACAAAACAAAAACCACACTCAACTAGTTAAATTATATTATGTACAACGAATCAGTGCCGTAAAACAAACCTTACTACAATAAGATACACACCAAAATTCAATTAACCATCAAGATATAAATTCAACAAAAAATAAAAATAATAACTTCAGTAAACATCTTCTCTTTTTAAGAAAGGACTGTTTTCTCATAAAGAAGGATTTCTAAATTAAAACAAAAAATACCCCCAGCCGACTATAGCAAAAAGGATAAAAAAAAATTAATAACGAAATTGTAATTTTTGATTTGTTTTAGTTTTTATTAGTTTTTTTTTTTTTTGTTTCAGTTACATATACCTACACACATTATACATATTGTGAATATATTAAAAGCAGTATTGTTAATTAAATTATTTTTGTGATGCTAGTTTTTAAGTGTACATTTCTTATTATTGACTGTAGGAGAAAATTATAATCTAATTATGGAAAGATGATTTTAAAAATTGTATTAAAAATTGACAATAAAAAATTAAATAAAACTCTATATTATATTGGAGTGGTACTGACTTTTTATTTAAAAATATAATAGTAAGATGAATGCAAAAATTAACGGTGCTTAAGGTCTTTTTAACTATTCAACTGATGTAAAATTGAGTTTTTAAGATTATACCATATAGATATATCTTATATATCTTATATTTCCTGCATGAGTTACAAAACAAAAAATAAGGCTGATCCAATTACAATGTCTGGGTTAAACAAAAAACAGACAGGACTAAACAAACTAACTATCGACATTTAGAATTGTCATAAAATATTTTATTATACATATAACAGCGCCGATTCGGCTCAATTCAGCGGAGTATTATTTTTGAGAATTTCGTATGAGAGGCTAATTATTTTAAAAATGAATTTAATGTGTGCACGGGGAGCGTGTATTAACGAAGCTTAGTTTGCAACAAGTAAAGGGTCTAAGAAGCAGTATGGTATTTTTATATAGTACTGTTTCACATCTCATCGTAGTAAGACTTAACATTTCACAGCGTTTACAAATTATTTGACTTTATTACGAAAATCAGCGTTTTAATACATGATGTGTTTCGTGTGCTTGGAGCACCAGTAGGTCCATATAAACGGCATACTGAACACACAATTCGCTATGCAGCCGAAAGTTTTGAAACCTAATTTTCATTATTGGATAAGATGTTAGCAAATAGATCACATCTAGCACGTAATGAAGAATATAGCGGCGGTAACGGAGAATAAACGCAACAACCGTGATAAATCGAGTCGGCGTCGTTCCCAACAGTTTGGCTTGTCGTTCGCAACAATAATGAATGATTTAAAAGCATACAAAATTCAATTAGTGGAAGAACTGAAGTCAGCCAACCTTCCAAATCGTCTTCGTTTCAATCGTTTCGGGTTTTGAAAAGTTATACTGTTTTCGACCAAAATTTCGTTACGTCAATAAACAAAACAGAGGTATATGGGTGGCGAAGCTGCCAACACATCCAGACAGAACAACGGTTTGATTTTGAACTGGTAGAATTATCAGTCTTCAAAACTGGTGCCGACCGGAACACAACCGTGAATTACGCCTGTTATCGAACAATGATAATGGACAGTTTGCTGCTGAATTTGAAGCCCATGGTCCTGACGACATTTGATTCCAATAAGACGGCACCACTTTCAACACAGACCGTGAAACCATGCATTTATTGTGAGAACGATTCAGTGAACCGCATAAGTCACGTGACATCACACATCTAGACTCTTTTCTTTGGCGCTACATGAAGTCGAAGTCTAAATGAATAAGCCGGCTACAAATGAAAAATTGGAGGCCAACATTACTCGAGTTATTGGTCACCACTAATAAAACTCGAAAGCGACATCAAAGCGTCAGAATGGGTCATGTTAGCAGCAGTTCTAATTTTTGAAAGAAATAATTTTTGAGGAAATAAATATAAAGCATGTTTCTGATGTACGATAATAAAGATTACCCGATGAAATTGAATTTTTTGATTATAAATAAAAATATAAAAGAATCACCATTTATGACTTCCACATAACTTCTAACTGTGGCGGGATTCCCCAAATAACCTACGCCAAAAGGGCTACAGGAAGCACCTACACTACCTTAAGTATTAAAGCTTCTTAGCCCACAGCGGCTCAAACAGCAGTAGCCTTATCTGATAAGATTTGAAGAAGGAGCAGCACTGTTTAAGCTGCTCAAAAAAGGAGCACCAACATGCTTTTGGTTAGCGAAACTAAGCTTACTAAAGACATAAAATGGAGTACAAAAACATAAATATTTGTAAGAAGATACCAACCCAACTCCACACAATTTTTTTAAGAAACATTGTCGGAGTGTACAGAGTGTACAGCCTTTTTTCAGGTGCTGGAAGCATGCACCGTGTTTCTTTCCGCAATGAAAAACAGTTGGACAAGGTTTCTGTCTGTGCATTTGATGCTACTCAATCTTTTTTCGTATATCTATCTTTGATTCGTTAAACTAGAATCGAATGAGAATATGATAATAATCGGCGCAAATTTTAAACGCAGACTTGGTCTAGAAGCGATTTTTTATCGTTTCACTGATATTCCCTCTTATCAACTTACTATGCTACGAGGGTGGGTCAATAAGTCCGTGACTTTTGGATTAAAACACAGATTTTTTGATAAGAAAATAATTTTATTTTTCAACGTAGTCTCCCTTGAGCTCTATACACTTTGTCCAACGCTTCTCCAATTTTTTTATTCCTACCAAAAAAAATGATTTGTCGAGGTCCTCAAAATAGGCATTTGTTTGCGAGATGACTTCATCATTGGAGTCAAATCTTTTTCCACCAAGCCATTTCTTCAGGTTTGGGAACAAGAAGTAGTCGCTCGGAGCCAAATCTGGAGAATGAGGGAGCAATTCATAGCCCAATTCATGGATTTTTGCCATGGCAACTGCACATGCGTTTGTGGTCGACTGTGAGCAAACGCCGCACCCATCTTGGGGAAAGCTTTCTCAACTCAAGTGATCATTCAAAATTGAAACCACTGAGCCATGCGAGATCCCTACGGCTTCCACAATCTCTCGCACTTTCAATCTTCGGTCGGCCAACACCATATCGTGAATTTTTTCGATTGTTTCCGGTGTAGAGACCTCAACTGGGCGTCCAGGACGTTCGGCATCTTCAGTGCTTGTACGGCCACAACGAAATTCAGTAAACCACTTTTTTACCATTGAAATCGATGGTGCAGAGTCCCCATAGTATTTATCAAGCTTAGCCTTGGTCTCGGTAATGGTTTTTTTTCGGAAGAAATAATGCTTAATAAGAACACGAAATTCACTTTTTTCCATTTTCCCCTCAAATTAGTGAGTAGTCTGATAAAAATAGCTGTCAAAGACAAACTAACTGACGCAGCAAGTTTAAATTTTGACAGGAGTCAACTGACAGATGCCTGTTGACAGGAGCAGTGTTGCTGTTTCAGTAAAGAGGTCAGAAATTCAAAAAGTCACGGACTTATTGACCCGCCCTCGTATAAACAGTCTACGTTCCTGTATGATGGTGTCCATTGGGACCTTAGTACCAAAAACAAAATTCCAGACACAATTTTACATTTTTAGTATATAAGGTTGGACAAGAGATGTACGGAAACGTGAAAACTGCGGTTAAAAGCTCTGCTGGACTGACGAGAGAATTTCCAGTTAATGTCGGAGTGCATCAAGGAAGCGTAATTAGCCCTTTCCTCTTTAACGTAGTATTCGTCTATTTTTTTAAAGACTGCATGCGCGAAGTAAATGTAACGCCAATTCTCTTCGCTGACGACGCAGTTATACTTAGCGATAACGCCGAAGACTTACAGAACGCCTTAGATTCATTGAAAAATGCCCTAGAGAGAAACGGGTTTAAAATAAGTCGTTCAAAGACGGAGCATTTGACGTGTCCATTTGCGCATCCGTTGCGACCTGTTCCGGATATAATGTTAGACGGAATAGTTCTTCCGAAAAGCACTATCTTTAAATACTTAGGATCAATCGTTAACATGGAAGCGAGATGTGACCACGACGTAAACCATAGAGTTAGTGTGGGATGGATGAAATGGCGGGAAAATTCGGGAATATTTTGCGACCGAAAATTTCCACTTAAATTAAAGGGGAACTCTACACCACGGTTGTTCACAGTGCTGGACAATGTACGAAGCGTTTAAAAACAAAATGACGGCAGCAGAAATGAAAATGTTAAGGATGTCTAGTGGAGTCACTAAACGCGATTGCATTAGATCTACGCGTATAAGAGGAAGTCTACATATAAAGAATTCGGTAACCGAACAGCTTGAGGCGAATAGAATAAGCTGGTATTGCCACGTTCAAAGAAGATCTGCGGAAAATCCGGTTAAAAAGGCACTACCAACTACGGTCACTCCATCTGTAAGAAAACGAGGTCGGAAAAAGAATTCCTGGATTTCTCAGATGGCAAATGCGCAACAACGCCTGGGGCTAACCACTGAAGCGATCCATGACCGAGCATTATGTAGCCGCGTTCTGCGGTCTGCGACATTAGCCAACCCCATAAGCGGAGCAGCAGCGATGCAGTAAAAATGGGAAACTCGTTACGCATAAGTTCGTATAACGAGGAAAGGGTTAATAAAAGGATAAGAAGAAGAAGGTTAGAAGGTTCTCCAGAAAATTGACGACGGCACTAGAACACACTCAAATTTTACACCCAAAACAAGCAATTGGGATATTTTAATGATTGATAAGCAGTGTCATATCCCAGTATCAATACATTTCGCAACGCAACTTTTGATTCACTACATCAACACAAAAGTAGACTGCTGTTGAGAATAAAAATTTTGTACAGTCTACTAACAAACATAATTCGAAGCTAAGGTCACTGAAGTAAAAAGAGCGTTGCACGGGTGCTGATTCTATTCAAAATCTACACAATCGATGAACACATTGCAATATCATCGCGTACGCATAGGTCTTCAGCATAGGTCAGTTTCAAAGATTGAAGACATAAATATTATCTTGAAAAGTAATAAAATTGATAAGAATATTGCGATGACTGAACGACATCTTCCAACTTTTAGAAGTCGAAAAACATTTTTTTCAGCAGGCCTTATTTCACGGCACCTCTCAATTCTGCCACTTTATCGGGTATAAGTTAACACCACAAAAGTTACCATCATATTTTCCCACAAACATTTTACTGACAGTAAATGACTATGGAAAAAAAAGAGCAGCTACTTACTAATTCTACTTACCTCTCGAAATGTAGTCAGATATTTTAGAATCCAGTTAGATAAATATCTGTGCCTTAACATGACGTTGCTTCAACCAGAACAAAATGTGTTTTTCCCTTTACATAGAGACTTTTCTTTAGAATCAACTCTATGCCTATGTTATAAAACACCTGTTGCTGCGAAAATACAAAATCGACTTTTACTGCACACAGAATTGTTTCGGTCAGAACCTAAGCCATGAAATAATTGTTGTCGGTTATTCACCGATGGCCTCAAAACATATCTAGGATGCGGAGCTGCTGTCGAAATTTATGCTTCCCAACATTTCTAAGATGTCTGCAATTTTCTTCTATCTCACATAAGGAAATACTGTAGACTGTTTACTGGCGATATATTGTAACATCGTGCTACACTTTTGCTAAGCACCTAAGCATGCTAGGCATAAGCATCTTCCTACAAAGGACTGAGCAATTTCAGTGAAAAGAGAAAGAGTACAATAGTATGGTTCTTCAATTCTATGTATTGTAACAAGAAAAGACGAAAGGTCTTAGCGGTGATGTATGTACCTGAAAATGTGAAATCAAGGCAAGTATTTCTTATGCTAGTCGAGACGAGATGAAATTTAGGGCCAAGCGCCGTTTGCAATTTCTGATTTCTGTCTGATTTCTTATGCTTGACACGATAGTAAGTTGGATTGATTTCTCGTAAACTCCTGATCGTGTTCTAGGTGCCCCAACTTTCAAAAATGTTCTTGGAAATTTCTTTAGCTATGGTAGCGAGATCAATGACACACTCCAATCTTAAGTTGTTTTTAAACAAAAGATAACATTTAAATAGCTCTTCTCGTAGATCATAGACCAAGTGATCCCAAAACACTCCGTCCGATACAGGTCTAAAGATACAGTCAATATCCAATTTGTATCAAATTATCAATTATCAGACAATTTTCTAATTAGGATGTTGAAGAGGTGTTTCTGAGATGCCAATCAGGAGATCATATGGTCGAGCCAAAGCAAATGTCAAAAACAAAACCTTTTGACAAACATCTGCCATTTTTCAACTAGTCGGCTTAGTTGTTAGGCTTTGCTGAAAATAAGGTTTCTCTAAAAAAATTTGTTTAAAGTGATTTATATAGATTATATGGTCCACTGATAAAAATGAAATGCATTTTGTAAGTTATTAAGACCCTAGCGCTTTTCGTAGAAAAACTGTTCCATTTCTTAATGCTTTTCATGTACTGTGAACCAAACCCATGATAGAAGCTTTTTTGGAATAGAAGTCGATAGAAGTAATCACTGCATCATACTACCGCCAACTATGTTTTGTTTTAAATTGCATCAGATATAATGTTCCTCTGATGAATGAATTTCGGTATCGCTTGCCAGATTAATAACAAAGGGATGCACTCCTATCTACTAACAGAAGCACCAGTCTTATCAGTTCAGCCACATGCATAGATCTCATCTGTCAATATGAATGGGTGCTTCAAATCTTCGCTGACAATCTGATCAATATCAGTTCGATCGAATACATATATTCTACCTTGCAAAACAAATAAGGTTCTATACTAGATGCTCAGTATAAGAAATCTGAACGAATTTTGAGAAAAATTGGTTGATATAGCATTTCATAGCAAAGCTTTTCATCATCCCGCTACTAATAAACATCCTTTTTTTGTAATAAATTAGTTTGTGGTAAGAAATAAGTTACCGTTAAGACCAAACCATGCGTAATTGAAGAGATTAATCATTTTGGACATAAAAAAATTCCAATATATATGAACTTGGTTGCAATTGACGAGTTCTGGTAGATAAATCCAATTATATGTCTCTAATGACCAGGAGATGTATTGCAGATAAAAATGATCGCCATTGACAAAACATCGAACCGAATAGTTTTGACAGATTCAAGTCATTAAAGCTTTTTCACCTTTTTCTTGATTGACCTTATATCTGTTGAAGAAAAATAATTACGTAAGGACATTCTTTCACAACACAATGTAATATTACATATCAGTTCTGCTAGCTGCAATCATCTCTCTGAAAATTGCTGACCATCTGACAAGGTGATTGACCTGTAGTCTTTAAATCTAATGTAACGCTGTGTAAATACGATCCCCACCAGCAGCAGTAGTCAGTTAGCAGTATATCATTATTCGTAAATAATTTTCTTTTTCTCCTCCCACATACCGTTACTTAAAATGATTTACTGCGATTTGGTTATTAAGTTCATCGCTCTCTTATCAGACGTTTTAGTAAATTTCAGCTTATTTCTCTTTATTTCGCCTTTTAAACTGTAATTTTTCTTAATGATACGGAATGCGCTTCAGAATTTGCTTTACACTTTTTCATTTACCTAAATTTTTAGAAGCTATTTAGAATAGCTCTAGTTGGACCATAGATTTTTAAATTTAGCTCATTAGATAAATTTCCTCCGACTCATCACACATTTTGTGTCAACGTTAACTGCCAACTGTCGACTAAAAGGATTAGCTACAAAATACAGCTCTTATGTTTTCTTTATAGCCTAAGGCCTCTTGATGCTCTGGCTACTAAGTTACTCTGTAATTTTAATTATTCTCTAGCTATTCAATTAATAAATAAATAAATAAGTAAATGTTTTCTTTAAAACCGCTACTCCCGTCTTAACAAAGCCCAACATCCCTGGTTAAAGTGAAAATCACAACCATCCTCCATAGTTTTTACTCTTACCCGCTAGTGGAAATAAAAGCGCTACAACAATTTTTTTTTGACATTTACCAGTTGTCAAAATCTCTGTCGAGGAAAAAAGTATTTTTCGTCAGAAGTTGGTTTGTGATAGAAGAAAGCAAAAATATAAATTTCCAAAAAAATGTCTGCAGCTCTTTTGCATTCAATTCGTCGCCAGATTGCTTCATCTGTAGCTAGGAAATATGGAACAGCAGCCACCGCTGGAGATCATTCAGGTAATTCCATAAAATTTCCGTGAAAATTCTGCGTCTTAACTTAGGTTAAGAGGTTATGTAATTGAAACTTGGTGTCGCATTAAAACACTTTTTTTCTTTCATTTTGTAGGTGGTTACTTGCTATGGAAGCGTCTTACCTTTTTCGTTGCCTTTCCATCAATTGGTTTGTGCATGTTAAATGCTTACTTAAAACATCAGGAACACGCCCATCACCCACGACCAGAATTCGTCAAGTACGAGTACTTGGCCGTCCGTACCAAGCGTTTCCCATGGGGTGATGGTACCAAGAGCCTTTTCCACAACCCAAAAGTCAACGCTTTACCCGATGGTTATGAAGCTTAAATCGCTTTAGTACGACTTAATTAACAATATAATAAAACATTCATTGTCTACCTAGCAATCGAACAGAAAGTCAAATACATTTTCGGTATTCAATTTATATTTTGTGTATTACTTTGACTTTGATTTGGAATGTTTGGCGTAAAGTTATGGGTACATACTGTACAATGTTCTCAGAACAGAACAGAGAACTGCTATGTATAAAATATAAGAGATTACATAGCTTTTCTTTTTTCTTTTTGCAAGACAAGTGTGTATTTGGCGACAGTATAATGTGATATAATGCTTCAAATGAAAACCCGACCGAATCAGAAGTACGCTACTACGTACACTTTGAATAAGGATACTCGGATAACATCTGCTCTCTTCTCAACTTAGCTCATCAATATGTCTATTTGCGTTGTTGCTTTTATAAAAAGCAGTTTTTTTTGGACTGAGACCATTTTGGTCAGCACAGTTGATTATAAGCTAAATTTTCCTTCACAAGCGTTATGTCTAAAGCACTCAGTGATCACAAACGCACTAATCTATATTTTGCGCCAAGCCTATAGTACACAATTCTGAATGACTTGAAATGAAAAATTGTGCCTTTTAGGTTTGCTTGTGAGCCTTGCATAATTCTTTGAGTAATTATGTTAAATAAAACCACCTTGCGTTGGTTGGTCTCAATTTTTTTTTGAAGTCAAGCTTGGAATCGATAAATTAAAGTGGTTTGTATTTTTCCCATGGCCGGGGAGTTAACCCGGCGGCACAACCCCCAACCTGGAGGATCAGTGCCATTTTTGTTACCCCTAGGACGAGGGGTCAGTTGGACCCAAAGCCAGTAACCAGTAGCTTCTTGGGGCTAAGAAGGCAATTGACTAAGAAAACCCCTTTCTCGAAAAACCAAAGTAACCCTATATAAGACACTAATAATCCCAGTCCTGCTCTATCACGCAGAGGCATGGATAAAGGTAATCTTGGCTACTTCGAGAAGAAGATTCTTCTACTGATTTTCGGTTCGTCTGCATTGACGGTGATTGGAGGAGGAGATACAACGACGAACTGTATGGACTGTACAGCGACATCGACCTAGCCAGACGGGTTAAGATCCAACGACTAAGATGGCTGGGTCATGTAGAGTGGATGACCACCAATGCTCCGGTCCGAAGTCTTGGAATGAAAAAAAAAAAATTTTTAAATGTTTTTTTTATTTTATTCAATATAGTCCCCTTTTAGCTTGATACACTTATTCCAGCGATTTTTCAACTTCTTGATCTCGTCCGAAAAGTAATTTTCCGTAAGGTCTGTAAAATAAGATAATAGTCAGAGAGAGCCAAATCGGGCGAATAGGGTGGATGCGACTGCAATTGGAGCCGTAAATCATTGATTTTAGCCGTGGTTGCGATGCTCTTATGCGCCGGCGCATTGTCTTGCAAAAACTAAATTTTTTTTCGCTTCATGTGAGGCCGTATTGCAGCGATTTCGGCCTTCAATCGCTCCAATACTGCACAGTAATACTCGCTGTTGATGGTTTTTCCTTTTTCGAGGTAGTCCACGAAGAGTATGCCATGACAATCCCAGAAAACCGACGCCACAACCTCTCCGACCCATTGAGCCTCCCTCGGCCGCTTCGGAGCACTCGTGCCGGCTTCAGTCCATTGCCGGGCACTCATTCTGTTCTCTGGTGCGTAAAAGTGGATCTAGGTTTCATTAACAGTTACCAATCAGCAAGTCCAAACACTCTTTCGAAGTGCTCTCGCGTTCGTGTTTTTGGTCAGGAGTGAGCATGCACGGCACCTATCGACAGGATAACTTTTTCATATGCAGAATAATGCCCAAAATATGGCGTGTGCGCTCAGTACTAATCTTTGTGGTATCTGCTAGCTCGCGCACCTTCAATTTCCGGTCAGCCAACACCATTTCATGTATTTTTTGACATTGTCCTCTGTAACCGCATCGGAGGGACTGCCGCTGCGGACTTGATCGGTAGTGGAGTTGCGGCCACCACGAAACTCTCGAAATCTCTCGATTTGACGGTGTAATCTGACGGAATATTAGCCCCATAATATTTATCCAACTTTTCTTTTGTTTCCTTCGCCGTTTTGCCTCTTAAAAAATAATGTTTTATGAGAGAACGAAAATCGTTTTTGTCCATAATCAACATGATGCCAAACATGTCAACAACAATCAGCTGTCAAAACAAAACTAAAGACAGTATCGCACTGAAATTTGGCATGTCTGCCTAAATATAAACGGACTTCAAGACACCATAACCTTTTCTGCAGTAACATCGCATTCTGGCGGTCAATGAGGTTACTTTTCACCCACCTAGTAAAGTAAAGCAAGTAAGTAAATCAAATTGACCATATTGCATGCCCTGCGTATTCTGGATGTCTGGACGTTCCGGACAGCCTACGTTGAAACGGTTGCAGCCAAGGACCAGATTTCCGAAGCGGCATAGCAAGTAGAACAACCGTGAGAAGGTACAATGGCAGGAAAAAGGACTGCAACTGGTGTACCAGGTTTTGCTCGACCTTCACCTTGAATTCTCCAGTTTGATAAAGAATGCCGGCAAGCTATGAAACTGGACAAGAAGCATATGAAACGAGGCTGTAAAGAATAAAACGAGCCGTCGTCGAAGACGAAATAGAGAACAAGAAGACTTGTAAAGATGATAAAGGTTTTGTAATTTTAGAAATATAACATACGCAAACCTTAATGAATTGTAAAGCGAACACGTTATCTTTATTTGAAAAAAGGAACTGTAAAAAGAAAAAGAAGGACATAATTTGAAAAAAGAGACAACAATGGCTGCGAACTTTAACAGTCAGTTAGATGCGTAACAGTGCTGCCATAGAATGATCTTCAACAAAAGGAAACCCTGTAATAGAACTACAATCGGTACTGGGAACATAGAAAAACTACTACACTGAATAACGGTGAAGAAGCCCAACATCCCACCTTTAGCAGAATAGACCATTTAACCTTAGCAAAGATAGCCAAAACTTCTGTTCACCTGACCACAGTAAGGATTAAAATATCTAAACTGAAATCAAACAAAGCAGAGACCTGATTGGCTTGCCGGCTGAGGTATTCAACAATTATGAAAATGACGTTGTACAGGGCATACACCAACCCATTTTTCTAATCTGGTCAGAAGGGTATATGCCCAATGAATGGAGTCTAAGTATCGTTTACCCGGTTCACTGGAGGCACAATCATTTAAAAGTCTGTGCAACTCCTAGAGTATGCTGATGATATCGACATAATTGGGAGAGTACATTGGGTTGTCACCCGCGCGTTCGCTAGAATTGACACGGAAGCTACCGAAATGGGTTTAACGGTAAATGAGAGCAAAAGCATTATACACTTGTCACACAAGATCAAGAAATTGAATAAAAAGTCACATTTATAATTTCGAGGTAGAAACGAACTCTCCCAACCTTTGCTTTGCTATAAATTCTGCTGAAAACACCTCGGCAGAAACAAAACGAAGTACCACTCTTGCCAGTCGCTGTTTGTTTGGGTTAAGAAGGCTTTTGAGTAGTAAAGTCTTATCCCGAAAAACTAAGAAGACCCTTCCAGTCCTACTTTATGACGCTCTTCAATCGTTTTAAGGGGAAAATCCTTTTTGCTTTGACGGCTTTGAACGAAAATTGTTAACGACTGTATAACAACATCATCTTAGTCAGAAAACTGCGCACTAGTCGCCTTACGACATGTAGAGCGAATGAACACCAATGCTTTGGCACACATAGCCTTCTAATCTTACCCTGAGGAGCAACGCCATAAAAGATCTCACCTTAGCTATCGCGCACAAATAGAAGTAGACCTGAACCGACTTGGAGTGTACAACTGGGTGCAGTTAGCTAGAGACTGCGCTAACTGGAGAGGCACATAAGCTTAGACCCAAGCTCACCCTAGACGAA
The DNA here is from genome assembly GCA_928272305.1 of Volucella inflata. Classification (NCBI taxonomy): domain Eukaryota; kingdom Metazoa; phylum Arthropoda; class Insecta; order Diptera; family Syrphidae; genus Volucella; species Volucella inflata. The sequence continues at coordinate 75,751,862 of OV743717.1, read as the reverse complement.
GCGTAATATCTAAAATAAACCCTAATAAAGCTTCAGCGGAGTCGGATTCCCTGCGTATTTATTAAAACAACAGTGATCAATTTGGTTAAGACCATAGAGCAATTTATTTGGCCTGATAAATGAAATCTCAGCACAAACTGCGTTAACTATAGAGAAATCAGTCGGTTGGTCTATTATAAGACAGAATATCCCCAAAGTCTTTATAATTTCTATCGAACGCTGAAAACATTGACGTTATAAGATGAAATTAATTAATTTTCTATTGCAATGGTAAAAACTTTGACTGCATAGACTTGCTGCAAGTTCAATGAGCGACAAGGCCAACAACAAAGATATAAATCTCTCTCACCAATATGACAAACGAAAATGCCTTTCAATTCTTCGAGACAAACATCCAATGACTGGGATATATTGAACGAATGAACACAACTGTTTCGGCTCGAAACGTTTTCGAATCCCTTCTGAAGGCAGAATACTGTAAACTAAGACATATTCTTAGATTGCGCCTTCAAATGTTTTAGCATGTTATAAAAACCGATTCTATTTGATTGTATATCGCTGAAGAACTACAACCGTAGTAAGATGCTCTTTCCGTCTCTTGAATTAGTCATCATCCGCAATCAAAATAGAACCATATTATGATCCTACTGCGTATTGAATGGACCTTACTTCACTTGTCAGCTGGTTAAAGCTGTTTTGGCTTCCGTAGGCATCGTATGTGGGAGTTGCGCTTGGAGCCTGCCACGATATATGGCTTCCACCACATTTCTCGTGGATTCGTGCACCAATTATTCAAAAGTTTTCTTGTGCCGGTTAGAAAAAAACATTTCCCTGAATATATTCAAAGGATCGAAAGTCAAATGATGATTATTGAACTCCAGCGCAAAAGAATGTTAAGGAGTCGTTTGGTCTGCCGATGTTGGACCAGAGTATCTTTGTATAATCATGAAACTTGTAAAGAGCAGCAGTGGGAAGTCAAAATAACTATAACACCCAATCCACTTAGCACCTTGTAATATATTTTGTGTTCAAGCATGGTGACTTCTAAAACTAGGCGATGAACGCCAGAAATCATAAAACCGTTCGTCAAAGCCAAGTTTCGGGATTTTGTTGCATTTGCATATCACAATATTGAAAAAGAAGCCTCCTTCCCCTGTGGAATGCAATGCAACGATGCACCCAAATCTGTTATCTGGATTTTGGAACAGTGCAAGACGATGTTACTTGCTAGAAAATAGTAATTGGCCGCTTATAAGTATCCTGATTCCTTTAGGAACAAAATATTCAACCCATTTCACAGACTTTATTCAAGCTGGAAGAATCTAGTGTTTTTCGACCTTTCTCTTCGAGAACAGAGGAATGTCTCTATATTTCAGAACCAATCTTACTCCGGGCACAGCAGCCAAGAATCATCAAAGCGCAGATCACTTTTATGTCAAAGTTTTGCGTAAACTAAAATCTATGAAATAAGTCTTAAGCGGCGTATATATTGGTAAAATTCTCATCAAGCACGTGACAGTGTATTAGTGAAAATGAGACACGTATACGTTGTGTGGCTGCTTGCAGCAAAATCAAAATGTATAGATTTTTCGTCAATCAGGTTGACATGCTTGATATAGTGTATATGCGTGATTGACTGATTGGTCATGCATTTACTCATTTTCGCCTGGACAGCGGCGAGACATCAGCGAACGATTTTTTTAAAGGGTTTAGTGTGTTCGAAGATGGATACAAATTTTGTTTTGGAATTTCTAAAAGTTTATTGTTCGCTACCTGCGTTGTGGAACGTAAAAGCACAACAATACAGCGACGGTTATTTTAAAATTTGTATAATTTTGGGTGTTATCAGAAGAAGAATATGCATCCTCCTCCATGCGAAGGAAATTTATAAAATCAATCGGTGAACTTAATTTCAGCTTATTCGGGAGATTTGCGTGTGAAAAATCGTTTCGTTTTTTCAGCGATTCTTTCATCCACACCCGTTTCTTACGAATATTTTCACTTTTCTTCTTCAAAGCTAGCGCTAGTACCAAAGCGATGCAGCAATCGTCCGTGTCACTCACATTTTCTTTAAGAAAGAAACCGATTGGGCCAACGCACACTGGACTAACTTTAGCCCGGGGTTGAATCTTTTATCTTTTCATTCAATCGCACACGGAATGAACAAATTGTGTATACACATTAATCGATTTTGTTTGTAGTAGTATTTCTGATAATTTTCTTACACTTAAAATTGACAACTTATGTGTGTATTGGTTTTACCCCGGGGTGATTAGTGCAGTATGCGGTGGCACATTTAAGTTGAAATCGCACAAGAAACCGCCCGTGCTTGCACTTCAAAATTTGAAGTAAAAATAAATGATTGAAAACTCATGCATGATGTATGTATATGCGTCAAACGTCAAACGTCAAACAGAATTAACTTATACACTCTCACAAGCTTGATGAGAATTTGACCAATGTATAATCCGGCTAAGGGTGAAAACTTTGGAATTCTCAGTGCAGGATGGATTTTGCTGTGCATTTAGGGTTTTTTTTGTTCAATTAAAAGCGTCTACACAGGCCAATTTACCAGCTTCAATCTAGGATTTCGTACGAGTAGGTAGTTATGTCGCTGCTATCGAAAAACAAAAATGTGAACTACATGCATTCAAATTTTCTTTTCATTTTCAAACATTCTACCTGTAAACTCATCCATCTGCGCAGGATGACGGTGGAGAATTCACGCTGCTCCATCAAGATCGGTAAAGAACTCAACGAGACCTTTGATGTCCAGAAAAGATTTAGAGAAGGCGATGCGCTGTCATGCGATTTTTTCAACATCGTACTTGAAAGAATAGTGCAAAACTCACGAGCAAGCACAAGATGCACTACCTTTCAAAAGTCCGTCCAACTACTCGCATACGCCGACGATATTGACATAATCGGGAGAAAGCAGCGTGATGTCAGTGACGCTTTCGCAAGTATTTAGACGGAAGCGGCGAAAATGGGTTTAGCGGTCAATGAGGGCAAGATAAAGTATATGCTGTCAAGCAAAAAGGACAACCAACACCGACGTCTCGGGCAGAACGTCACCCTCGGCAAATATAACTTTGAGGTAGTTAGGAACTTTGTCTACCTAGGCTCCGCTATAAGTACAAACGAAGCATTACCCTTGCCAACCGCTGTTTCTCTGGGCTAAGAAGGCACTTGTGTAGCAAACCCTCTCTCGGACAACAAGTCACCCTTTATAAGACCTTAATAATCCCGGTCCTGCTCAATGGCGCAGAGGTATGGACATTATCAAAAATGGATGAGGGTGTTCTTGGTTGCTTCAATAGAAAAATTCTTCGGGCGATCTTCGATCTCGTCTGCATTGACGGTGAGCGGAGGATGAGATACAACAATGAACTCTGCGGACTGTACAGCGACATCGACCTTACCAGAAGAGTGAAAATGCAAAGACTGAGATGGCTGGGTCATGTCCGAAAGGTCAGAAAAGTCTTTGAATCCGTTCCCGATGGACAGCACAGTAGATGAAGGCCAAGTTAGGTGGCGCACGCGAGTGGAAGGGGATCTCAGCCAACTTAGCGTGCGAAAAAGTGCTAGCGAAAAAATGTCGATCAACGATCCACAACCGCAATACGGGCTTATATGTCATTTTCTTTTGTCTGTTTGCTCTCTCAGCATCTATTCATGATTTTTTCCGTCACTGATGACGTTCAATTACAGAATGAACCGTCTTACAACACACACATTGAAAATAAAACTAACACACTGATAAATCCTGCAAGTCGAAATGTCGTATGTAACCCCTAGGTTACAGTACTATAGAACAGATCATTTAATTACACATTCCGCGTGTTGACAAAGTAGAAACCAGTTGCTTTAGTTTTCATTTATTAGTAAAAGAAAGCAAAAATATTTTTTGTGTATCCTACATACTACACAGTTTGTGTTAAAATTCCTAAAAACTACAATACATTCATTTCGACTTCCTTACAACCTTTGTTGCCTGATTTGAGTCCCGTTTCAGAATCATGGTTCCCTCTTTCATTTGAATGCGACCCTCGCGTGCCATTGCCGCTGCTTGTGCCTTTGACATTGTAATCTTCTGAACCTTTACCCGCTTATCACCGATCATCATTTCAATGATTTTTTTATCCCCAACTAGGCTTTCAGACACGGTCTTCTTCACCGCTGTGACTGGAACTTTTGGTGGAGGTTTTTTTGTATCTGCTGTAACTGGCAGACTCTTTGTCGGAGGTTTGCTATTGGGAGAAATTTCGGAACGCTGACGTAGAGGTCTTGCATTTGTTGGCTGTGGTGATTGCTTAGTTGACGATGCAGATGCTGGTATGGTTGCTGCTTTAGGATCTGGTTTCTTTCCAATTGTTAACGCTGGTGTTGTTTTCGTGACTGGCGCTGTGGGGGTAACAGTTTTACTGGGTTGCGGTGCTTTGGATTCAATTGTCTGTGTTTTGGATGAAGGAACAAATTTTTTTACGGACACAGACTTTGGCAGCCCTTGTAAGGCAGCTTGAATAGTTGGCTGACGAGTCTTTGGGGTAGCCGGATTCGAACTGGGACTTACTTCGACTTTAATTTTGGTTAATTGCGTTTGCTTTAGTACTGGCTTTTTGTTTTCTTTAGGAGATGACGAATTGGAATGAGTCGCAGTTTGTGGTTGTTTTGTTGGAGCTTTATGACGAAGTGGAGTTGGTGGAGCTGGTGTACTTTTTTTCTGAATTTTTTGAAGCCTTTCACTGATTTTGGTTATTTTAACTGGAGGTTCTTGTATAGTCTCTGCTTCCTCTATGATATTTATGTAATCGATTTCTTGATCATTACCGATTTCCTCCTCCGGTTCTAGTGTTTCAAGGGTTTCTTGTTCTGAAAATTAAAACAAATTATTAGTTGTTTTTCTTGACAAAGAATGAATATTATAAATTTGAACTCACGCCAATCGATCTCCTCCTTAACAATAATGTTCGATTTCTTATCATTTTCTCCTCCATCTGAATATTCATCATATAGAAGTTCTTCAATCACTTCATCAAATTCTGGATTGGTGCTGCTATTGCTATTATTCAAATCGTTATCCTTGGCATTTTCTTTCGCTTTCTTTTCCGCGGCAGCATTGGCCTGATCGTCTTTATTGTAAGCGACCATTTCTTCGGTATGATCAACGTCGGTGTGCTCTTGCAATCGGTCTGCAGTCATGAATATCAAATCGCAAAATTCGCATGCATAGGCCTCACCTTCAGCGTGTTGTTTCACGTGGTCGGTTACAGTTTCAATATCCTCAAATGCATCCTTACACAAAGGACAAACCAAAGTTTGTGTGGCATGAACTGCCGAGTGATAGATCAGATCATCGCGACAGGTAAATGTCTTATCGCAATCGTTGCATTTGTACGGTCCGGTGCCGTTTCTATGCGAACGCATGTGCCTTGTCAAATGATGACTCAACAAATAAGCTTTGGGGCACAATTTGCACGGATATGGCCGAGCACCTGCATGAGCTGTTAAATGTCTAGATAACTTACTAGGAGTTGAGAAACTACGATCACAATATTGACATTGGAATGGTTGCTGGCGAGAGTGGACCACCTCGTGCCTCTCCAAACCTTGCTTAAAAGCAAACGATTTGTTGCATATCTTGCAAGTGAATGGACGATTTTTACGATGACGTGCGGTGTGCTTCTCCATTTCCTGTTCAGAAAGGAATGGTTTTTCACAGAACACACAAATAAACTTCGGCATATCTGTGTGAGTTTTTTCGTGCCTATGCAAGAGCGTTGAACGAGTAAAACCTTTTCCACAAATGACGCATTTATACGGCCTTTCGCCGGTATGCACCAACATGTGTTTTTGTAGATCATACTTGCTGAAGAAACTTTTTTCGCATTCCGAACAGTTATAGCCCCTTTCACGGTTGTGATTGACCATATGAATATCTAGCAATTGACGCAGTGGAAATGAACGTTCGCAATGCGGACAAGGAAACACATTTGTTTCTATCACCGCTGCCGTTTCTTTTGGATCTTCTGGAGCTTCAATGTCGTTCAAGTCTAAGATCTCTGTAACGATTGCCATGTTTCCATCACTGTCACGTTTAAGTACGGGCTTTGACATTATCGGTTCAATGGTAACCTGTGCTTCTTTATTCAAAATACGAATAGCAGATTTGTTTAAGAGTTTCTGATTCGGTTTTTCGACTACATTTTGTTGGAATTTTTGTTGTTTTTGCTTCGGTTGGAACTTAAGTTCTGGTTCTGGTTCTGGTTCTATCTCTAGTTCTTGTTCAGATTCAATTTCTTCGATTCGCTCTATTTTTTCTATTTGATTTTCTTCTGGTTCCATTATCATAGCCATCATGACATCAACTTCTTGTTTGGCAGGAATTTTCTCCCTTTTCGGCTTTACTTTTGGAATTATCGTTGCGTTTAGGTTTTTCTGCGGTCTTGGAAAAATACGGTTTCTAAGCAAAACTTCTGGATACTTTGGCCTCTCCAGTGCGGCTGACCATACACCAGTAAGTGGGTAATATCGAAGACTTGTGTCAGCTTTCTTGCACATTTGTTTAAATCGATAGAAATAGGAAAACATCGCACGACAATGATCGCACACATAGGTGGGCATACCATCATTGGAGACAACCTGAAAAGTAACAAGAGTTATTTTAATTCTATTTGATACACGATAGAGTAAAAAAACAATGGATTGGATGAGTGAAGACACAAACCAATTCATAAGAGTATCTTTGGTGGCATAGGATTTTATCGAAGACGCCGAAAAACTGAAATTGCTGACAACCAATTATTTACTCGGAGCACATCATTTACTCGTAGACACATGTTGGTTTACACCTGTAATAAAGCGAAGGGTGTCGATGCAGCAAGACACAGCCCCAAAAACAATGTAGGTCTATTACCACGTTACAATTTATATAAGGAAAAGGTTTGTTTTGGCAAAGTTAATCGGCCCCATGCACCTGCAACTTTTCCGACTCTTCTATCGATAAAGGGTAAGAAAAACTCCCACTATATTGTGTCTACCGCATTTAGAATTACTTGTGCAACAACTAATTTTGTGATCGATGTTCACAAATGATGCGACATAATATCGCTGATAGAAAATTGTGAGAGCATATCGCCGTCTTGCGCCCCTTAAATCGAACAACTGGCGCCTTATCAGATAATGAAAGATTGTCGTCTTTTTTCGCCGGATCTTTCACAAGCTAGATGGCATATTTACCATCTACCAACATTGTTAGCACATTTAGCTAAAACAACGCACAACGGGGCTAGAATGATACATTAACAGACGACTGTAGACGTCCAGAATTCAATTAATCTCCTCGGTTACGCTTATATGACCATTGTTACCACCAACAACAACAGAGACCTTGGGAAAATTTAGTTTACTGAAACCTTCACTGCTTTGAAACTAACATAACAATGATGATAAGAGAGAGATGCCTAATTTGACCTCGACACATTCATAGCTGACGATTTTTAATATTTTGTCGCCATTCACTCATGATATTAAAATGTATCATAGATGGAGAGGAGGAAAGAGCTTAGAAGAAAAAACCCATTCAGTGACAATTTTCCGTGGTGGGCTATTGAAACTAACCTTTGAATGATTTGGTTATTCAGCTGAGAATTAGTGCTGTGGAGTTAACTCTGCGCTTTCAATTTCTTCTTGTAGTGTGTGCCACAAAACAATCTTGATATCATTAATCCTAGCCATTTTAACTTGCAAACATTTAAAACCAACGTACATCGGTACCTTTCTTTCTACTCTACCCATTCTACCAACATTTATGAAAATATTTTAAAGGCACGAAAAATTCCTTAAGCGCGCGCCGATTATAAAAAACAACAAAAAGCTCGCTTCTACCAACTTATTCACAAAATATTGTGGTGGCAGAAGTCACCTCCGAAAACGGACTCCGACTAATCGACACTATCAATAATCATTATAAAGGGTGAACGAACCGTGGTGTCGTTTACCGCGCCACAACATATTTTTGCTATTCAATCTTCTTACGTAAATGGGAGATCTGTTAAAGTAACATTTTGTTAAATTCGTGAATTTTTGGGTCAACATAATCGGCCTAGTGAGTTCGGAATTCGTGCAATGGATGTTGGACCCACAGGACAATTTGTTATCGAGTTTGATCTTCGATGAAGCACATTTTTTTATGGATGGGTACGTAAATAAACAAAATGTTCGTTTCTATATATGGTGCCGATTATGGGTTGGCGGCATCAATGTCTCGTACTTTTTCGAAGAGCAGGCTGACGAGACAGTTACAATGAATGAAAATCGCCACAGTAAGTCGACTGGCTATTTTTTCCAAAATTTAATGAATTGGGTCTATACGATCTCTGGTTTTAACAGGTTGGTGCTGGCAGACACACAAGCGAACAACCAATCAAGGAGACACCTTTAGACTTCTTTCTGTGGTGTTATTTGAAGAGTAAGGTCTATGCTAATAACCCAACGACAATTCAAGATCTCAAACAAAACATCCAAACTGAAATAGCGGCCATTGACCCACTCATTCTTTAAAAAGTCATCGATAACGCATGGACGATGTTGCCATAGACCGAACTTAATTAATCAATAAAATTCTACATTAATTTCACAATAAATGTGTATTTAATTTAATGAAAACCTCCACTCTAGCTGTTGGCTTTAGATTGAACAATTTGACCACACAAACAATCGTTAAGGCCCCTCTACAAGTTTGGGCCAAAGTATCTGACGACACAAACAATCAATTATTTTCTTTTAATTTAGGATTATTATTTTTTTTTATGCTGTACAAGTTTCGGAGTTTATACAGTTATAATTGTTGGGTGGTCTTCTAATTCAAATTATGCTTTCCTGGGTTGGCGTTCAAATGGGGTTTTCAAGGGCAAATTATGGCGGGACGCGTCTACACGTGGCACACTACTTCTTGAATTAATTGAATAAATTCATTGTCGCAGCGGCAATAGCTTCACCCTCCATCCCCTGCAACAAAATCAAACCTGAACGTCGGTAACTTGTGGATGCGACACAACCATCGCATAGCCAACTCATCGGCCACTAGATGGGCCATCATTGGCCCATCGTGTAGGGGTCCCTTTTGATAACATTGCGATCAACGCAATCACGGGCACCAGTATTAACCGAAATCCTTCTACCACAATTTAAGGAGACTGCTGAAGCGTTTTCTCAATTGCTCAAGTACTTTACTGTCAGTAGCAAGCAAAAGCCAACAAGTTGGCTCTGCAGCAAAAAGTGAACGCTGCTCACCACTTCTATGAACGTAGGAGACGGGAGACAAGTGTATGACCTATGAAAGGAATTCTTTAATACGTAAGAAATAGAATGAGGAATAAAGGCCAGACAACAGCAATGTATAAAACAGAACGCCACGACATGCAGCTAAAACTTCACGTGTCAAAGGGCTTTGCCTTCCTTGCTCGGGAGTAAAATAAGAATAATCGTGGAAATTAAACAAAGAATTGTCTGTTTGTTTGTTGCTGTTGTTTGAATTAATAAAATAGCTAAAATTAAATTTGCACAAACAAGGCGAAAAGACAGAACAAGGCACAGTAGAGGCTTTGCAAGATCACACACGCTTGAATGAATAGTAGCACCAACTAACCTGCTGTGTGCAACTGGAGACGATTAGTGCAAGACTAGAGAGAAAACCGCACTAAACCAAAATCATCGGTATCCGGAAAAGAGTGTTTTCACATCTGAAATTGCTGTAAAAGTATCGAGTGTAAATTCAAGCATAGAATTCGGTTTATTTCAATCACACTTATACCTTGCAAATCATTACCGTGTAGAGCATCAAAAAAGTTAAAATGAGAAACGTCTTTTGTAGTGCTGGCGATAAATGAAGCATCATCGACTACCAATATGGAGAGAATTTCCATTATCTTTGAAGTATTGGCTATAGTCGCAACTGGTTTTGAAATCGCAAAGCCCGCGTTTATTTTGCTAAAATTATGTTTTGGGAAGCCGGGCGACCGTAAGGAAAAAAAAAGATATTTCCTAAAATCATACACGAAAAAGGCATGCAAACAATGCAAAAAATATTAAGTAAGCGAAGTAAAATGTTTAAAAGATTTTAAAAATTATTATAGACCAGCTACTCTTTTTTTTCGTCTTTCAAGTCAACAAATTTTTCTTCCAATTACAACTTTTAGGCATTAGTATGCATTCTGGGAACCATATTTTACAATGGCAATCGGTTTTGTGTAGATAAAAAGAGTTACAGATAAGAAGAGTGATTTCTACGTTATCCATTTTGAAACCTTGAAGTAGCACTGCATCTACCTCTGATTTAGTAACAAAACAGATGATCTCTAGAAAAACGAATCCTATTTATACCCATGAAAAATATGGCTAGTGTAGAACAGAGGTGATTGCTATTGAACATTTTTTCTAACAAAGTCCTAGTTTTGAGAATGTGTTAAAAATATAAGTTCTTAGTGCAGATGTGATCTAAATTACTTATCTCAATAATCACAAAATGCTTCTTGGAACACTTCTGCTCTAAACTAGCCAAATTGTATTTTTTAAATTTACGACCCTCAGCTTGTATTAACTAAAAATAAACCAAAGTTCTTTCATAATCTTGCATTCGAACCACCAAGAACAAACCTAGCCGCAGCACATAATCGGTCATCGCTTGTACTAAAAACAATTTTAATGGAACTTTAGCGCGGGTACTTTTGCCCCCGTCGTCATTTTCCAATGCAACAAAATTATTCGGAGACAAACCATTTTCTGTTTTCGGCGGAATGAGTAGTATCTACTTATAACAAATAACAATAAAAATTTACTTTTGTTGTGTAATTTGTTTTTATTTACCTCTAAGGATGCACATGCCATCACCTGCATTGCCAAAGGAGACATCGATCCTTCATCTGGATCTGGTTCTGCATAAATGTTGGTCAACTTTGGGACTTCTTGGGACAGACAGAAGCGGCAAATTTCCTTCGCTTTCAGTTCATTTTGACGGGTCTCTACTAAATCGCTCATTTTGATGGTGCTATATTTGTTCCTTTGTTACACCGAATATATCTATTGCTAGGGATTCACTTTTTGTTTGTTTTATGGTTCATTTAATTGCGATGATTATTAAGTATTTTCACAGATATACACGAAGAAATAGAAGTTAAAATTACTCGAACGCAAAGAAATGACAAATGAAAGTGTAGAAGAAAAATAATGTCTCTGACTACGGACAAGATGGTGGATCTGGGCTTGGGTGTTGAAACTTGGCGCTGAATGGGAATGTATGGCTGAATGGTTGCCTGGTATTGATTTAAAAGTTGTTTGGTAAATGTGACAACTAGATGGCTATTTGAAATCATTTAAGAAGTTTTTTTTTGTTTTCTTTTTAATTTATAATGTGACAAAGTAAATATTAATAAAACGATGTAAATTTTAGAAGAGAAATAGTAGATTTATAACAAGTTCATGAAGTTAAAGTCGGGGAATTAATCTGTTGTTATTTTGTTTGTACAATGCACTTTGATATCTAGGTGGCAGGCAGATTAGTAAAGGGAATATTACAGAAAGCCACGTGAACAACCAAAATTTGTTTATCTTCACACCGCACTTTTCTATCGATATTTTTTACATTTTATTAACGAAAAGTTAGGAATTTGATTTCGCAAGAAACGCGTTGGCAACGTTAGTAAACTGGAAGAATAGGACTCATGATGAAAACGTTTTAATACAGATTTGCATTTACAGCTAATACGACTTTGCAGGACGGTCTGACGAAGCCTCAGAAACTTTAAGTAGTGACATACAAGTATATGTACAGGGAAATACGAGGGCGGGTCAATAAGTCCGTGACTTTTTGAATTTCTGACCTCTTTACTGAAACAGCAACACTGCTCCTGCCAACAGGCATCTGTCAGTTGACTCCTGTCAAAATTTAAACTTGCTGCGTCAGTTAGTTTGTGTTTGACAGCTATTTTTATCAGACTACTCACTAATTTGAGGAGAAAATGGAAAAAGTGAATTTCGTGTGCTTATTAAGCATTATTTCTTGCGAAAAAAAACCATTACCGAGACCAAGGCTAAGCTTGATAAATACTATGGGGACTCTGCACCATCGATTTCAAGATGCCGAACGTCCTGGACGCCCAGTTGAGGTCTCTACACCCGAAACAATCGAAAAAATTCACGATATGGTGTTGGCCGACCGAAGATTGAAAGTGCGAGAGATTGTGGAAGCCGTAGGGATCTCGCATGGCTCAGTGGTTTCAATTTTGAATGATCACTTGGGCATGAGAAAGCTTTCCGCAAGATGGGTGCCGCGTTTGCTCACAGTCGACCACAAACACATGTGCAGTTGCCATGGCAAAAATCCATGAATTGGGCTATGAATTGCTCCCTCATCCACCCTATTCTCCAGATTTGGCTCCGAGGGACTACTTCTTGTTCCCAAACCTGAAGAAATGGCTTGGTGGAAAAAGATTTGACTCCATTGATGAAGTCATCTCGCAAACAAAGGCCTATTTTGAGGACCTCGACAAATCATTTTTTTTGGAAGGGATAAAAAAATTGGAGAAGCGTTGGACAAAGTGTATAGAGCTCAAGGGAGACTACGTTGAAAAATAAAATTATTTTTTTATCAAAAAATCTGTGTTTTAATCCAAAAGTCACGGACTTATTGACCCGCCCTCGTATGTTGAATGTCAAAAAATTATTAGTAAGAGAAAAACAACTTTTTATAATTTGAAAGTCCTTATTTCTTTCATTTTATGATCTTTTTATATAAATATTGAAACAACTTATTACTATATAAACATGTTGTTCGGCTTTATTTAAAAAAATTAATTCATTTTATATTTTTGAAATTATTACAAAAATTCTAAAATTATTGTCTTAACTCCATAGCATAAACAGTTAATTTTTAATAACTTATAAGCTAATTGGGAAGAGAATTAAAATAAATTTTAACTTCATGGGAACAAAACTGTTTTAAAACTTGAAGATCGCAATAATTTTCTCTTGTGATTTCCAGTGGTCCTGCAAAAAATAACAAATGTTAATAATGATATATTACTCAAATGAAAAAAAAAAACCCAGTAGGCTCTAAGAAATAACAAACCTTGGTAAACCGAAGTAGGTAGAAAAAATCATTTTCCTGACTTTTGAAATTAGATGGGTCTTCGTTTTTGTCTGTGTTCTAATGCTTTTTGTAGAATAGGAATTTCCTCAACACAGCTGTCTGCTTGTAGTTACCATTCGATGGAAAATCAACCCAGCTGCAAACTATCTCCGGTTCTTGGTCTACGTTTACAACGATGAAAGGTTCAGGTTAAGATCGAGCACTTTTAACCAAATTATAGAAATCTTTTGGCAGCTCCATCCTTGTCTTCAGCTTAACTTCACAAAAATTTTTGTCACATTCCATATAGGAATGTCCTCTCACAGGAAATGTGAAATACACACTGTCTAGCAATTTGCTCTCGTGAGTGAGGAAATACGCAAATTTAGAAACGTTATAATTTTTATTTTGACCTCCTGCAGAGCCACAAAAAATTGATAAGTTCCTCACACTCTTGTCTAAGCAATGTACAATAAAGTAATGCAGAAATGACATTACTTCCGTCGAGCCTTTCTTTGATGTGGTTTTAGGGTAGCAGAAAAAATAAGATCTACCTGTAGCCAAGACATGGATATTGAATGTGTACAATAAAAGTTGGCGTCTTTAGTACACATCATTCGTGGTTATATGGGATTTGGCAGTGATACGTTTTTTTGATAGTTCATTGCTGACATTGGTGACATAACTTTTGTCTTTATGACCTTCCAACTTGGCTTTCTTTTTTCGATCATTAAAAACACTTGCTTTTACAATATGCAATTTCTTCTGTTTCTGTCATGAATTTTTCTTTCTAATTCTAAGGTTTTTTCTATAGTTTTTTTTAAGGAACTTAATTCAGCTTCAATTACATTGTATTTTTTAAATTCCTTTCTGTATTTATTTCATGTCTGGATATATTTCTATAAATAGTTCATAAACTTTATTTATATTAAATTCTTCAGGGAGATAGATTTTTGATGACTTTTTATTGCTGTTGTGACGTCCCTTGAAAGATTTTAGGTGTTCTTTAGATGAGTTTGTACGGATATATATTGAAATTTACTTTTAATTATACCAAATATTGAACAAAAAGCTTTAAAACAAATTTGAACCTCGTTGCAAACATCCTTTCTGACAAATTTTACAATATAATTTATTTATTTATTGCAATGTAAAATTACAAATGTTTTTTTTCGGGTATGAGTCTCAATCTTATAATTGCTCTAGATTCTGGCTTAGTAAGTATATACTGCACGTACACTGGAGAGCGTGAAGAGTTAATTAAGTTGGAGTAGTAGTTGTTTATTTTTTCGAAATTACTTAAAGACTTTTCTATCTACGAGTTTTTGATTATGTTTAGTAAATCGTACAAGTTGGTGACGTCGGAACAGTATATAGGTGATCTGGTTGCAGCTAATTTGGCTGCAGCATCTGCTACTTCGTTTCCTCGGATGTTGACATGTCCTGGCACCCAGACAAGTTTAATTTTCGAGTCATATTGGCAAATTTTGCTGCGTATTTTAACAATGGGTAAAAGTCTGCTGTTAAGATTTTGTACGGCGTTGAGAACGGAAAGGCTATCAGAAAAAATGCAGAATTTGCCTCTTTTTTGTACAGCGTATTCGATTGCACCTATAATTGCAGCTGCTTCGGCTGAAAACATGGTACTATAGGGATTCATGCATCGGGCTTGTACGGTATTGAAACCGTACATATAGAAAGTTAAAATTGAGCTTGGAGGGGTGGTCGTACTTTTCGTTAAACATTTGTCTAAAATGGCTGTGGTGAAGTTTTGTTTTTTTTAAATGATGAGAGTTCGGTATCAACGCAGCTGTTCTTAAATGACCACGGAGGAAAACGGCCTTGCTTTGTCTCTAAAATTTTGGACGGAATGTTGAGTTCCTTTGCAATTTGAGCAGCTTTGTAGATGGTATGTTCCAACTTACGTTTTTTCTTATGTTTTATCGTTGTATAGAAAGTTGTATGGGTGAACCATGTGAAGTGAGCGGTTTTGGAATGAGTTCAGCAGTAAGAAGGTCTCTACGTTCCTCTAGCGGCAAGATTCCAACTTCGGCAAGTAGATTGGGTATGGGCGTAGTTCGAAAAGTACCAAGCGCGATTCTAATTGAGGCGTTTAGAGGAGTTTTGATTTTGTTTAGTTCACTCTTTGCACAGTATCCGAAAATTGGGAGACCGTAGTAGATTTTAGATAGAATTGTTGAACGTATCACATTTAGAATTGAATTGATGTGCACTTTACTCCTTTTGCTACAAAAGTACTTTACGATGTTAAGGCGCGTTTAAGGCCTTTTTTCAATTGTTCGATGTGAGAGGACCATCTATAGGTTTTGTCTGTACAAATGTCTAACATTTTGATTGTGGTAACGCATTTTGGTGTTAATGAACTAAGGTCTAAAAAAAAGTTTTTACAGCTTGTTTTACGGCAAATATGCAATTGTTGGCTTTTTTTGGTTGATATTTTCGCGCCCGATGTTTCAGCCCAAATAATTAGTTTCTTAAGAATTTTAATCAACGCTTCCTGTATTAGGTTGATATTGGTGATTTTTGCAATGATGATGAGATCGTCCACATAGATTCTGTGATCTATCATTTTTTCGCTGTCAACTATAGTATGTTACTAACAGTATTGAATGCTATTATGAAGAGTATTACCGATAGAAGCGATCCCTGTGGGATTCCGTTATCTAGAGGCCAAACGCTTGAATACTCATTATAAACTTTGGCTCTGAACTTACGATAGGAAATAAAGTTTTTAATGTAACTGATGATTTTAGGACCAAGTTTCCATTTTATAATTTGTTTAAGGATGTTGTGCGCTCCAATTCTTTCGAATGTTCTTTCGAAGTCTAGTGAGATTATTGTGCAATGATTTCTGGATGATAAAATGTTGGAAACGGCGTAGTCTACGTGCAATAAAGCATCCATTTTGCCCTAATTAGGTCTAAAAGTGACTTGGGCTCTATTAATGAGGTTGTTTTGCTCCCTTAACCATAATAATCGCTTTGATATAATTTTTTCAAGTACCTTGCTGAGATATGGCAACAAAGATATTGAACGGTAACTTTCTAATTGATTGTTGTTATTTTGTGGTTTAAGGATTGGTTTTACTGTTGCTGTTTTCCATTGCTGCGGGTGGATACTGTTCAAGAATATGTTGTTATAAAGGTTGCATAATCGAATTTTTGCGGTTTTTTGAGAGGTGAGAGATTATTGGGTGTGATATTCGGTCATGGGAAGGAGTAGAACCTTTCAGAGTCTTTAGTGTGAACTCAAACTCTTCGAGTGTTATTGGAGTTTCAATTTTCTTAGCGCAGCTACAAGTATGTGGAAGATTTCGAATGTAAGTTTTAATTTCAACTTTTTGATGCAGAAATCGTTGGTTATAATATGAATCTATTGAGTAGTTAGACCAGGATTGCCCAAATAGTTCAACCATTGTTTTTGAGAAATAGGTCCCGCGCTTGTTACTATAGTGGCCATCGTGTTGTTTTCTTTCTTCTATGCGTTTTTTTCTACAGAGTTCAAATAAGATTCACCGTTATCATGGATGCTGGAAAGCTATTTTGTTTGTAATTGATTAAAATGGCGAAATAACAGCTTTCTTTTTGCCTGGCACACATTTTTAAATCACTCTAATCGTTTGCAAAAACAATCTTCTCCAGGCTCATGACTTTGTACACGAATTTTTTATATTACATCTTTTATTAGTCCTTAACATAGTTTTTTCCACTCAGGCTATTTAACGTGCGTTTTTTCATCACTGCTCGACATAGTTTTACTTATTCAATTAAAAATATTAAAATAAATACCTACAATACGAATGGAAAATATTGCACTCACAGATTGCTAAAGTTAGTAAAAAAAAAACCGGCAGCACGTACCTACGCAACTGTCAAATTGACAACAATGGTTTTTGACTTTCGGCGCGCGGACATTCCTGTTTTTTGCGATGGATGAACACATACAAGTTAAACTATTATAGCTACTACGATGATATACCCAATTTTGATTATTGTATAAAAATAATATGCCAAAAAGCTAACATATGACATTGAAAGGTCTGTTTCACAAAAAAAAGTGGCATTCATTGTTTTTCCCGTGGAGTCTTTAAATGTGTCTGCGATGCTTTTATTTCAAAATCGGCTTAAACGCCCGACCCATAGAATCCGTTGCAACAGTTGCTCGGTCGGTTTTAACTGACAGCTACATAAAATACACACATCTTGTACCAACGGATACAAGAATGTCGACGGTTAGAGTGAGTTTACTTTCTACTTTTTCAATCCGTTGATCCGTTGGCAGTTGGCACATTGAAGACTACACATTCACATATTTATGTTTTCACATTCACAAATCGAGAGTAAATACTTTCACTGGCGGAGGCATTGAAGCAATGAAGAGAAATTGACAAAGCTTGAAAACGATACAATCTCAGCAATAGCAAAATGTAATCGGCTGTGATTTGGCCGAGCCTTTATATTCATGTACTAGGAGGGGTGAAAAGTAATCTCCTTGGGAATGAAAAAAAAAATTTTTTTTAATGTTTTTTTATTTTATTCAATATAGTCCCCTTTTAGCTTGATACATTTATTCCAGCGATTTTCCAACTTCTTGATCTCGAAAAGTAATTTTCCGGAAGGTCTGTAAAATAAGATAAAAGTCAGAGAGAGCCAAATCGGGCGAATACGGTGGATGTGACAGCTATTGGAGCCGTAAATCATTGATTTTAGCCGTGGTTGCGATGCTCTTATGCGCCGGCGCATTGTCTTGCAAAAACAACATTTTTTTTCGCTTCATGTGAGGCCGTTTAGCAGCGATTTCGGCCTTCAATCGCTCCAATACTGCACAGTAATACTCGCTGTTGATGGTTTTTCCTTTTTCGAGGTAGTCCACGAAGAGTATGCCATGACAATCCCAGAAAACCGACGCCACAACCTCTCCGACCCATTGAGCCTCCCTCGGCCGCTTCGGAGCACTCGTGCTGGCTTCAGTCCATTGCCGGGCACTCATTCTGTTCTCTGGAGCGTAAAAGTGGATCCAGGTTTAATTAAAAATTACCAATCAGCAAGTCCAAACACTCTTTCGAAGTGCTCTCGCGTTCGTGTTTTTGGTCAGGAGTGAGCATGCACGGCACCTATCGACAGGATAACTTTTTCATATGCAGAATATTGCCCAAAATATGGCGTATGCGCTCAGTACTAATCTTTGTGGTATCTGCTAGCTCGCGCACCTTCACTTTCCGGTCAGCCAACACCATTTCTTGTATTTTTTTGACATTGTCAAAAAAGAAAAGACCCAGAGCGGTGAGTTGAATCGCACTGTTGCCAGCAAGTTTTTTTAATCTGTAAACCAAGCGATGTTAGGTGTAGGACGTTGTCCAATGCTGCCGTAGGGGTGGTACGGAGCGCTCCTGTAATGGCTATGGTAGCCGTTCTCTGAACCGCCGCTAATTTTCCGTAGGTCGTTTTCTTAGTTGTTGCTTTCCACCATGCTAGTGCGCCATATGTCTGTATGGGTCTCACCACTACCGTATATAGCCAGTACACCATAGCAGGTTTAAGGCCCCACATTTTTCCCACAGTTCTTTTACACAGAAAACATATGCCTTTTTAATTCTTTCCGCTACATTCAGATTCCAATTCAGTTTCTTATCCAGAATCACGCCAAGATACTTCGCACTATCCGAAAGGGACAGATCCATTCCGCCGAGTTTTGGCAGTGTGAATTGCGGTATCCTGTACTTTCTGGTAAGAAGAACCAGTTCCGTTTTAGAGGGATTGACATTAAGACCACAGCTGCATGCCCAAGTTCTGATCGTCTTCAAGGCAAGCTCCAAGATCTCACTTAAAATGTTTAAGTATTTTCTCTGCACTATTATCACCACGTCATATATAGAGATATAACTCCCCCTTGAGGGATTCCCCTGGTCACTGACATTCTAGCCGAGCTTTGTCCAATGGAACATTTTATTACCCTACCTGCAAGCATATTGCAGATCCAATTTGTTATCCCTTGTTCTGTGTTTGCGTCTACTAAAGCACCTTTGATGGCGCTCAGCTGTACGTTAATGAAGGCCCCTTCTATATCTAGGAAGGCCGCCATCGCAAACTCACCGTAGTGTAGATTTCTTTCGATTTTCCCCACCACCTCATGCAGGGCGGTTTCCACATATTTGCTCTTCATGTAGGCATGCTGTGACCCGGTCAAAAAACTGTTACTGCATCTGTTCCTGATGTGAATTTCCAGTAAACGCTCCAGTTTTAAGCATAACAGATGACAGACTTATTGGTCCGAAGTCTTTTGCTTTTATGTGCCCTTGCTTGCCGGCCTTAGGTATAAAAACTAACTTAACTTCTCTACATGCTCTTGGAATATAGCCTGTTTTTAAACTGTGTCTCAGAATTTCCATAATATTTTGGATAACTACCTTCGGCGCTTTCTGCAGCATAATAGGTAGAATGCCATCCGGGCCGGGGGATTTATACGGTTTAAATGACTGAATTGTCCACCGTATTTTTTCCTTGTTATTAAGAACACCAATCTCCCCTTCGGAGAGGAAAAAATTGATGTCATCAGTGTGCCGTGGCAGGCCGGAGTCAGCTGATAATATGGATCCAGGGAAATGGGTCTCCACCAACGTTACCAGGACTTCCTCGCTGCTTGTTCCGTCATTTTTCCTGAGGAAGCTAGGGACGCTCGCTTCTTTTGAAAGCATTTTGCGTAACCTCGAAACTTCGTCTGTTGCCATAATATATTCGCAGTACCTCTGCCATGACGCCCTTTTCGATTTCCTATCTAGGTACTTGAATTGCCTCTTGCAATCGTAGTACTCATTCCACGTAGTGTCACATTTAAAAAGCTTCGCTCTATTTTGCCTTACCTCTTTCCTTTTAAGACTTATTTCCCTATTTCCCTGTGCCCTTTTAGGTGCTCGGTTAGCTGGACAAGCTATCTCGAACGCCATTTTTAGTGCCCTATTTAGATTTCCTACCGCCCTGTCTAAGTTGTCAATGTTATCGCAGGTGGTTGACTGGGTCTCCAGATGTGTGTCTACCACTTCTGTATTCTTGACTCAATCAGTTTTCCTGGGATTCATTTGAAAACTACATGCCCTATTCTGGAAGTTCACCTTGAAGCTTATCCATCTGTGATCAGACATTGACGCTTCGTCGACTGCTCTCCAATCGAATCGAATACAACAAATGAGAAAACATTAAAACGAAAACCAGTGAGGACATAAATTTCTAAAAATGATTTTCTAAATCAACTACCAACGATAAGAGGGCAGCACCTTTTTAAAAAAAATAAAAATTGGCGCTGTTTACAAAACCCTCCAAAAGAGCACATGGTCGGATCTCTATTCGGCATTTTTATTTGTTATTGTTTCGCCTTAGTTTGTTTGTTGACTTTTTCGTGAAATGGAATCAAAACAGGTGTGTTGTCTTAACATCTTAATACATTAATTAGTTTATATTTCTCTTAACTTTATTTGGGAACGTCCAAAGTGCTAACATTATACATATTTCCACTGACCGGTGGTATATTTCAAGGTGTATCAAAACAAAGCAAAACAAAAGCTTAGTTTTTGTAGCGCAACTGTCAACTTTAAACTGTTGACTTCTGTAAGAATTTGTCGCCAAATTTGTTGAATTTTATTTATGTTGCCATTTATCATCGTTAAGTTATCAGTAAAACCTTTCCTTTTTAAAAGGTGCTCTTCACCGCCACATGTCTAAAATATTTTACGTTTGCGTTTAGTTTGTTTCATCGCAGGTTCTTTTGCCTCGAGAAGCTGGTAAATTCATTGTCCAAAATGCGAAACACATTAAAATTCACCAATCGGGAATCGACAAGCTGTCCGAGGAGGTAGTAAAGGGTATCTTATCGGGAAAAATTGACGTGAACAACTTCTCGCAACATGAACTGCATCCTAGACCAACCGATGCACATGCTGTGGAATGGATCTTCATCATTGACACCTTGAACTTTTGCTTTTGGACTCCGAGTAACTGATATCCACTTACCTACCATTCCAGTCTATTCAAAACCATTTGTTTCAGGTAACTACACCAAGTACAAGGTGAACGGATACACCGGTTACTTTGCACTCTGTGCTGCTATCAATCGTGCAATGGAAGAGAAGATTCCCATAACCGATGCGAATTACTATTCAAACATAGACGAGGACACTTTGGATAAAATTCTTCGTTCAGACGATGGTAACACCAAGATACCTCTGCTCAAAGAGCGAGTTGATTGCCTTCACCAAGTAGGAAAGATCCTCCTTACAGAGTATAATGGGAAATTCGAAAACATGGTCAAGCAATCGAACAAATCCGCAGAGAAGCTCCTCACAATGATTGTCGAAAAATTTGCCTGCTTTAGGGACACAGCTGTGTACGATGGAAAGGAGGTGGCCATCTACAAGAGGGCACAGATCTTAGTGGGAGATGTCTGGGCCTGTTTCCGCGGAAATGGACTAGGGGAATTCACCGATGTGGGGAAGATTACTATGTTTGCTGACTACCGGGTTCCACAAGTTCTTGTTCACTACGGATCTCTTGAATACGCAGAGGAGCTACTAGAAATACTGAAGAAAGACACCATCATGAAAAACGGCGACCGAATGGAGGTGGAAATCCGGGGAGCTTCAATCTACATTGTGGAACAAGTAAAAGATGCGGTTGTACTCGAACTAACAAAGAATCATACAGACGTATCCAAGGACAAGGTAAACTCAATCCTCATCGATCACTTCCTCTGGGACTATAGACGCCAGCATGCTGACGAACTTGAACGCATTCCGTTTCACAAAGTTTTAAGCATTTACTACTAACTAACGAAGGCCAGCAAGACTGCCCGAATAAAGTAATTATTTTTAAAAGAAAAAATGATTCCCTTGTCTACTTCATTATAACACGCGCACCACTTATAGTTTCAAAAGTTTTGGTCTGCCAGCAGCCAACCAAGCAGCAATACGTTGCTCGTATAGCTTTTTAGCCTCGGCGTCGGAAAAGTTTCCATTGCGACAGAACGTCTGGTTGGTCAAGAACTTTTGGTCCATCTTAAACAAAAGAAACTCAGTGTGTGAGGCCTTCTTAGCCCAAAGAAGAAGCGATTGGCAAGGGCTATTCTTGCTCTCGTTGAACGCTTAACCCATTTTCGCCGCTTACGTCTTAATGCTTGAAAAAGTGCCACTGACATCATCACGCTGCTTTCTTCTGATTGTGTCAATATCATGGGCGTATGCGAGTAATTGAACGGACGTTCGAGGACGATTGCATTGCTCGTAGGTCTTGTTCAAGAGCTCATAGAAGATATCTTTGGTGTCGTCATCTTTCTCCTCTGTAGGGGCGTGCGCGCATATCGGGCTAATGTTTGTAAATTTAGCCTTGATGCGGATTGCTACGAGGCGCTCGTTCACATGCCGGAAACTCAAGACTTCTTGCCTAAGTCTGCGTCCAACAACAAATCCGCATCCAAATAGCCGCTGGTTTTGTCGTCGATAACAATCGCTGTAGTTGATATCGCTTTTTTTTCATCCTCTGTGCGGTCCATCCCATCGTATTTCTTGGTTGGCGGTTATGCCTGCTTTGCAGCAGTCTAGGACCTCAGCTAGTTGTTCGGCTGCACGTGGCTTGTTAAGGTACCTAACATTCCACGTGCATATCTGAAGTTTGTTGTCCTTAAACCGTTTGCATGGGTTGTCAATAGTAGGTCTATCCGTATCCGAGGCTTGTTTATGTTTCTGAACTTTTGTATTTTTTCCTATGGCACCATCCCCAACCTGGAGAGCCAGTTCCATTTTTAATACCCCTAGGACCAAAGGTCGGTAAGATCGAAACCAGTAACCCGTTCTGGCATGTGAGTGGTGCCTTCGATCCATTCAGTGCCCTTTAGCCACTTTTCCAAGACCCTGACTTAACCTCGCAAGTCCCTACCGTCCTGACTTCCAAATATGTCGAGTAGCCCGGATAAGGTCTCATTTGTTCTGGTTTTTTTTTGCCACCGTTGATTACATCTGAAGAATTCATCTGCTGTCTTGTTTACGGTGCTGCTATTTTTATTTGCTGGTCAGCACTCGCGCTTATAAGTTTAGCAAGTCCAGTCCGGATGGACGGCGACCAATACACGACGGTTACCACGTGGAGGTATAATAAGCACAATTGATGTGTAGAAAATAGTTGCAACACTAGATACCACCAGGTTGGCATCTCTCAGTGCCTACCCTATTTCTACAGCACCCAGCCGTCCATCAAATGTATCATTGCAGCTAAAAATGGCAAAAAAGCGGGCCAAAGAAACAGATGAATAAAGGAAAGAGGTAGAGTTTAAAAGAGAAGATCGAATTGATGGAGAATGTTCGATACACATGCTGTGGAATGGATCTTCATCACTGATACCATGAACTTTTGCTTTTGAACACAGAGTAACTGATACCCACTAACCTACCAATCCAGTCTATACAAAACTATTCCTTTCAGCTAGCCACACCAAATACAAGGTGAATAGATACACTGGTTACTTTGCCCTCTGTGCTGCCATTAATCGTGTATTCCAAGACAAAATTCCGATAACTGATGCGAATTACTATGCAAAGACGAGGAGACTTTGGCTAAAATTATTCGTTCAGACGATGGCAAGGCCAGGGTGCCTTTGCTTAAAGAGCGAGTTGATTGCCTTCAACAAAAAGGAAAGATCCTCCTCACACAGTACAATGGACAATCTGACAACATGGTCAAGCAATCAAATAAATCCGTAGAGAAGCTTCTCACAATGTTTGTTCCACAAGTTTCAGTTCACTACGGATATCTTGAATACACAGAGGAGCTGCTAGAAATACATCATCATGAAAAACGACGACCGGACAGAAGTCGGAATTCGAGAAACTTCAATGTACATCGTGAAACCAGTAAAAGATGCGGTTGTACTCGAACTACCAAGGAATCTCACAGACGTATCCAAGCGAAAGGTAAACTCTATCTTCATCTTCCTCCGGGACTACAGACGCCAGCATCACAACAAACTTGAACGAATTCCGTTTCACAAGTTTTAAAAGCATTTACTACTAATATTAACGAAAACCAGTAAGACGGCCCAAATAAAGTAAATTTGTTTTTTTTTTTTTTTCTAAAAAATGATTCTCTTGTCTACTTTATTACAACACGCACGCCGCTTATAGTTTTACAGGTTTTGGTTTGCCAGCACGGGCTGCGATACGTTCCTCGTAACGATTTTTAGCCTCGGCGCCGGACAAGTTTCCATTGCGGCAGAACTTCTGGTTGGTCAAGAACTTTTGGTCCATCTAAAAAAAAAAAAGAAACTCAGTGTGTGAAAACTAGTTTATTTTGGTAGCGCGGGAAAGAAATACTTACGCCCAAGGTAGATTCATGACGGAAACGAGTAGGCCTCTTGATACCGTTACGGTGAGCCTTACGGTTTTGGTTGTGGTTTGTATGATTCTTGGACTTGGCCATTTTTCTAGTCTATCAAAATCTGAAATGAAGAATACGAAATGTGAGAAAACGTTACTACAAATGTATACTTTAGATGTTAAAGACTGGTTTTTTGGATTCCAATTTGGAAAAACTTTGGTGATTTATTTAGAATTTATGGATTTAACAAGAAACTAGAGGGAAACATCAACCTACGTTTTGACAGTTTAGCGGAAAAAGGAGGAAAATATTTCGAAAATGTCAAACTCCTTAGTTTGGCAATTCGAAGTTCGAAGAGACTCGATGCAAATACGCGGGATGTGTTCATCTGTACAGACATAAAATAGAAAAATAACTTTTACTAATTCTTTAAATATATCCGTTAAATGGTATTGTGTGTCAAACTGCATTTTTGTTTAGCAATCAACTGTGTTTGGCCATTTTGTCTTAAATCTTCAAATTGATTCGCCAACACAACACCTATAAAAAGAACAGGATATAGAAGCATAAAAGAATAATATATTGGATTCTGGCATACCATCAAACAAAGAAATTGCTAAATAGAATTTGGCATTCCGCTAATGCATGCAAAAATATGAAGGTCAGTGTGTTCCAGTGTTACATTAGAGTCAAAATGGACCAACATCCGGAGAGAAAACAAATGGAAAGGGCGCACTATCATATAATGTGATTGAGACTAAGGCAACCACAAATGCTGATTCCATTGTTAGAAATTAAAGAAGATTTTAGAATACTTTTAACTTAGACGGAGAAAATATGCGAGTAGGTTAAATCACTAATTCAAGCAACGATTTACTTTCCAATCTTAAGAAGCCATGCAGTGTTTTATTTCTGTTACCTTCTAGACTAAACAAAAATTGTTTTTTTACTATAAAAATAAAAATAAATGTTGTTGCGCTACTTTGAGGAGGTATGTTTAACTTATATATACTTGACTTACTGCTTCCGCCTTGTTTAGTGCTTTTGGGGAAGGCTTGTATTTTTTCCTCCAAAAAAAAACATTTGTCTTCGAAGTTGTTCCACATTTGTACAGGTTCACTTCCCGTCAATTTCTCTATTTAATGGAAATTCATAACAATCAGCAATTAAAATCTATACTAACGTTGTCCTTCTCATTAGGGTCTCATTCATTATCTTGATTTGATTTTCCAAATTCTTAGAACTGAACTTTTCGCATAAGCCCTGGTCAGATGTTTATTTTTGTTTCATTTCATCAACATTTATGATCTACGTTCAGCAAGTCGGAGTGCAAAATTCAAACCGATCGAGTATCGATATTTAACTTGCTAAAGTTGACATTTACCGTACCGTAGACAACAAAAGCAACAACATTAACCGAAACAGCATAGTACACTGGCGGCACCACAAAAATTAGTTTATCTTGTTTTTCAATTGTTTCTATTTATTTTCATTTCTTAAAGAGTGGGATATGCTAAACCTTAACTGTGTTATTTGTGCTGAATTGTTCACACAAACTGATGATGTTCATGTCACTAAGTGTGGTCACTTGTTTCACTATGCATGCCTCTGCCAATGGCTGGAGCGGTAAGATCACACATTCTAACAACTGGTCAAAATTGAATTGAACGAACGATTTTTTTAGTTCAAAAACATGTCCTCAATGTCGCAACAGATGTACCGATGCAAATGTGCATCGCGTATACTTTAATTTAGCCAACCTGGACATGAGTGCAATTGATGTAGGATCCCTTCAGGAACAGCTGGACAATGCTAACTTGAAGGCTAAAGTCAGCGAGAAGAACGCCCGACAAGCTGAGGAACAAATTAAGAATCTCAAACTTACACAGAAGAAGTGCATGTAGGTTTTGTTAGTTTATAAAAGCAAATTGTGTTAATTAAATAAGTAATGGCTTGCAGGA
Source organism: Volucella inflata (assembly GCA_928272305.1). Lineage (NCBI taxonomy): Eukaryota > Metazoa > Arthropoda > Insecta > Diptera > Syrphidae > Volucella > Volucella inflata. The sequence goes on along the minus strand of OV743717.1, from coordinate 75,725,400 downwards.
AGACGATCTCTGCTCTTGAACAGAAGTTGCAGAAGAATGATTTCATTATATTGTCATACACGGAACAGGTATAATAAAGTGTGATCTCGCATGGCAAGTACTTTTAAAATCAAATGTATCATTGTAGCTAAAAATGGCAAAAGAACAGGCCAAAGAAGCTGATGAATTAAGAAAAGAGGTAAAGCGTCTAAAAGAGAAGATCGAAATGTTGGAGAATGTCTCATCGATTCTCTCGTCTACCACTCAAGATGCCGAGAAGCTATTAAAAGGAGAATGCAATCCCACGACATTAGCTGTTTGGGTAACAGCATTGAAAAGGTAAACACTTGTTTATTTCAGATTCATATGGAAACTTTAAGACTTCCGTTTTTAGGGAACTCCGAACTTGTGAGAGCAAAAGGACTGACTTACGGAATGTTTTAAAAGTTGTGCAAAGTGATTTGAGGAAAGAAACCGAGCTGAGAAAGTAAGTTTGGAAAGACATCATACAATATCCATTTGACTATAATTAGTTTCTTTTTTTCGTAACAAAGGAAACGTGAGGAGCATATTTCACAATTAGAAAGTGATAATTACAATCTTACGCAGAAGGTAAATGTTTTTAAAATATCGCAGACTCATCCAGTTTAAAAAGAATTCTTTTTTTTTTTTCAGTTAACTCAGTTAAAGCAGGAAAAGGAAAAAGAGAAATTGAACAATGCCTGCGTGTTCGATTCTCCATCAACTTCGCTCAATGACACCAGTAGGGTGACGATGCTAAACCAAGAAGCCAAACAGCTAACCCTTTCGCCAAATACTGTAAGAAATTTGCTCTTAACTCCAAACAATAACATTACTATCACTCTTCTATATCTTTAGGTAAAGCAAGTAAGAAAAATTGAAGAATCGAACTCTCCGTACTTTAACATTAAGGCGAGTGGTGTTCCCTTTAATATGTTTAAAATGGCTACCTTACGTTCACAAGACGCTGAAAATAAAGAGCAATCTGCTCAAAACGAATTATCAGAAAGGGTATGTATGCGTATATGAGATTAATTTCTCGTCTTGACAATATTTAAAGTTTGATTTAAATTATTCTAAGTCACTGTAGAACCAGCAAGAGCCAGAGCTATTTGTTTAGTTTATAAGGCTCATTAATTATCCACATTTTGTGATAAGAAGTTGAAAAAATACATCAAAGTGTTTGAATAACTAAGTTGACAGTCACGCTGAAACCCGAAATTCTCTTTTATGGCCTTGTTTGATTCGTTATTAAACATTAAACAATAAGGCTAAGGACTGAGCAATGTTCAGTTTTTTTTGTTTGTTTATTGTAGTCACCGGATACTTGTCCAGTCTAGCCTTGATTTGCCAAACTTTAAGCACGAGTGTTGAACAGATAAAAAATTGCAACTCTTGTTTCCCAGGCCACAATTTGGTTATGGGAAATGAAATCCCCGATGAACTTGTTAGGCCCCGAACCCATTTTAGGTCTACCTGCTTCCTCGGCTAAGGTTTCCATTGACCGTTGGGTGCCATATAAGTACAACTACAGATTGCAACCAAGTCAAACGCATGTTTCTCGACGTCTCTAAGAACTTCCAGCTGTCTCTCCGTGGGGAAAACTGCAGGTTAATTACTGCCGTCGTAATTAGGCACAACGCTTTTGCGAAGTGATAAAACTTTATATATGTGAATGTCCGACTTGTACTCGCATCAGGCTGCAGGTACTCAACGTTGACGTGATGGGTGCTAATACTGTAGGCATTTTATTACTGAAGCGCTTACTCTTCTAATTTTACAAGACTAAAAGATTCATTTAAAAAAAAGTTAAAAAGAGTGCAATGGACTGGTTCTTTGGCTGAGTTCTCTGTTTTGAAAAAAACAAAGATGGGAACACCAAGCTGTAGAAATGGGCGAAAATCCCGAAGGAAACCTTGTGAACTGCGTCACATATAAAACCTTTTTTACATCGCGTACAAGACCTAATAAGTAAACAGTTGATTAAATTTTCCTAATCCTAAAAAGACTCCAAGGAGTCCAGATCGATACTTATAACTTCTTTATAGATTTTAAGGGCGCATATGACAGCATAGAAATTTTATCCACCTCGGCTTTGCTATTACGATATCTCATCAGATATAAAATCAATAGTTACAGTTATCAATTGTTTGTTTCTTTGGGCTAAGAAGACATTGAGTAATAAGGCTTTGTCAAAAAAAACATCGCCTCAATACCGCCCAATTAGGCAGAAATAAGTTCGCTAGTAAAAGCAGATGAAGATATCATTGGTCAGTTTAAGCCCACAATTCTTCGAGTAATTATTAATCTTGTTTGGCTTGACTGACTTTTCAAAGAAATGATTAGCCTTAAAGTGCGCATTCAACACCTGAGATAACTAAGATATGAAGAGAAATAAAATATCATGGTTCGCCGCGAAAAGTCTTCTTAACTTCTACCCAAAGGGACACCGTTGTATTTAAAGAGATAGCCGTTGATGCGGTGGCATCGTTTGGGGTCGGGCCGTTATGACATAATACTAGCGTACTTCAGTTGTTACCTTACAAATTCCAAACGTTTCTTTTAGGTAAGTATACTGAAATGGTAACGACTCGATTCCCATAAAACAAAACCGTGAACTCTAGCCAATTACGATATGTTATTGAACCCCAAGTAGTTAAAATTAATTTTATAACTTATCTTAATTTTTTACTCATCTTGTATTAAATCTTTTCAGTTTTCAATATTCAAGAAATCCCGTCTTTCGTTAAATCCCGCTACAATGACTACAACCCTTAAACCGGGCTTTATTTACGATAGTTTCGGTGGAACAATGAGAGCACCAATAGAAATAGATGATGATAATCGCGACCGAGGGAAAACCGTTACGAAAAAAAGCTCAACCCACAGTTTAAGCAGCCGCTTGAAAGCTGGAAAATTACGTAAATTTCCATCAGCTGGCACTGAAAGCATGGAAAAGTTCTTAACCAAAAGTTAAACGCGAAATTCTATCACACGATTGCACACTCGTACATTACGCCACGTTTTTGTTGTTATGGTAAATTAATGAAGTCAACTCATTTTTGTTTGCAAATTTTTCAATATTATTTAATTGCATATAAAAATATTACAATAGTATATAAATGTTCCGTAAAGTTCTAGTGTTAATAAAGTATTAATTAAGTAGAGTAAAATTTTGCTCAATTAGTCTCTGTTGTCTTGGATATTAAGTGCGTTGCGTTTATTTATTTATTCGCTATGCGATGTTAAATGTTTAATGGTTAATGCAAGAAATTAAACAAAGGAAAAAAATCAAAATAAAACACAAGCGAGAATACTTTAATTAGTTTTTAAAATGCGTTTTTCTGCTACACCGGTAAACTCCTCTTTGAGGTCAACTTTACAGCCTAAGTCGCGGAGAGCTGCTTTAAGGTCTTCACGAACAGTTGGATTTTCAGACATTGCCGCATTAAGGAGGTCCTCAGCTCCATAAGAGAGGAAACTATCACATTGTTCACGAGATCTTGATACCATGTTACGTATTGCCCACGCACCGTTTCTCTAATATAATGAGTTTTAAATCATTCAATATTGATTGTTGCTTCAGGAAATAACTAACCTGTACAAGTTTACTTTTAGGATGCAGTCGAATAGTTTCTACAATTGTTTCAGCAATACCAGTCTCGAAGAATGCAATACTATTTTCTTTAACTCTTAGTGTAAGCGTTGAAACGCAAGCTAAAGCGGCGGTGGCGATTGGTTCTTTGTTCTAAAAAACAAAGTGTAACACAAATTTGGGTAACGGCCGATGTTTCTCTTGACTTACCATATTGCTATGGAGGAGTTCCTTTATTATTGGTGCGGCACCTTGTTGAATAATATGAACCTTTGTTGTATCGTTTCCAGCTAATGCACGAATGAGTTTTAAAGCTTCTCTATTTAGTTTTATGGCATTCGGATTTTTATTCTGCAAAATATAGAAAAAAAACATGTTAAAAAATCTCAAATGTAACAAGTTCAATTTTCTCTGCGTATATCTAAAGTAGTTTCAGTTTCAAAAATTAACAATATTAAAGTCGACATCTTCCTGCCTTATTAGCATTGAAATAAATCACACAAGCATTCATGATACTAAGCCATACAACACGTAAGCTAACTTGAAGTCCCGAACAACTTTTACAATGCCCAAAGACTTTCTATGTTTTAAAGCCAAAACCTACGATTTTTATTTTAAAATACCGTCAGATACAGAACATCAACAAAGACGTTTTAAAAAAATTTTGTGTGAAGAACAGTTTGTCATTTTACTACTCTTTCTTCAAACGTTCTTACTTCTCACATTTCTTTGTATTCTGGAGTTTTCCTATTGGTTATCCTCAGTGTATAGCCTAATGTACTCCAGTTATCAAGGATTATCCGGAGCGCAATTTGGCCATGGTCATTCTTGTTTTTAATACCTTTGCATACATCTTTCTGATCAAATTTAGGTCAGATTCGTATTGTGTAAAATTGTTTACATATTCCGTACCTTTGATATCGTATTTTATTGTATACATTTTCTATTAAATATTTATTAAACTTGTTTAAGATTTCATTATTGTCTGTACAGTTGGTATCTTTGAGTATTATTTTGCTTATTTGTGGTTTATTTTGTATTAACACGAAATTCTTTACAGTTTTCTAAGTTTCCTTAGACCCATTTGCTGTACTGATTCTTTTAAATTTATAAATTGGCATTTTGCTTCACCAATTTCAGCCTTAAAATTGTAAATTTAATTTAATCATTGAGGTCGGCTACTACTATTGACTATGCTAATGGCCAAAAATAGTGAAAGTAAGTAGATGCAATCCATTGCGTATCTTATCACCGCAGCATCAAAATTTAACATCAAACCTTTTCAAGTTAAAGTGGCTGATGTAAGGATAACATTACGTTCTTTCATATTACTACCATAAGTGAATTATTTAACTACTAAAACCAGGACCACCGTTCGCAGTCATTTTCCAATTTTTCAGTACTGTGTAAATCGACTGAATACTTTTTTATTTATTCCTGCCGAAGTCCCATTAGGGAGAGCCCACTCATTTCTCATTAGCAATTTATTATTTTTTCTGTAATATTGTCCCTCTGTGAATTTGGCACACTCGAATATGTTGGAAGTAGCGCATACATTGCCGAGATTTTCTCTTGAATCTTAATCTTTGTGGAAGAGTGTTCATTTATATTATCATTTCGCACAAGCGGAGGTGCTTGCGGGCATGGCAAAATCGGAATGGGAATTGAACAGTTTTCAGTCTCTTCGTCTCATTTACTTGAAGAATTTGAGAGCAACTTACACTTTGTGTCAATGTTGATTCTTTAAAATGCCCGTAAATCCAGAATAATAGAGCTGGAGTGGCTGGTACTCGTAGATGTTAAGGTATGAATAAAGTGTGTGATCATATTCGATTCAATCGAAAGTGAATGCCCCCTTTACATCGTTAGCTCTCAAATCATCATTGATCGGACTTAGCACAGCGTCCATAAAAGAATTCGTAAAAGCACTTTTTCAAAATCATCCTTCTTTATATAGACATAACCATATATTCGGCTTTGGGTGCCTGATATATGGATATAACCATCTGACATACCTACGAAGCTTAAGAAAGGGATATTGATTACCCGTTTAAAGGATTAAACGATTAAAAAAGTCAGACATATTTGTCTTTCCGACCAGCTGGCGAATATCATATAGGATGAGTTGCACAAGACCAGAATTCGTTTCTTTTTGATCTAAACAAATATATCACAAGCCTAATATATCACCATCAACTTACCATAATATCTAAAACTAATTTTAGCCCACCCGCATCTTCAATTGCTACACAAAACTCAGTTCGTACTGCCAACGTTCCAATGGTCAATATAATCTCAGCTAAAACAGTCGTATCTTCAAATTCTGCAAAGAATAATGAAATTGATTTAAAAATGACTCTTCAAATGGTCTAATGTTTACCTGCTAAACGTTTAGTTAAATCCACCAACACCTCTGAAGAAATAATACGTGCGTGTTCATGTGCTTTTCCAAATTCAACACGAATATCATCATCTAAAACCAAATACCTAAGCACCGCACACACATCCTTCAGTACAGTAGGGTTATTCACATACACCAGTGGCTTTAATTGCTTCATAATATCGCTACTCATCACATTCTGGCGATTGTTTTCATGCATAAGACACGCTTTACATAGCCACTGTAGAGTAGCACATAACAGTTCATCATTTGGTTTTATGTCTAGTAGTTTTATCACTATTGCTAAAGCCTCTGCATTAAAAATATCTGGTTGCTTATTGGTAAGGGAAATAGCTGCCTGCACACATTTCTTTAAAACTTCCTGATTGGGACTAGTTGATGTAAGTTCTTGTTCGAGAACTGTAAGTATAATATCGTGGGCTCCATTTTTACCAGCCAACACTCGATGTGCAATTGACTGCAAAAAGTGAAAAATGCAATAGTACTCCCACACAAAGAAAACGAAGCAAAGCAATACCTACCTTCTGGCATTCTTCGTCGAGGATTGTTAAGTATTCATTCAAATGCTTAGTGTCAGTGGCCTTTTCGCCAATGTGAGCTTTTAGCTGGTCGATGACTTCATTTAAGACAGGAACACCTGTTTCTTTGTTGATTGATAAATCCTTTATTATGTTTGCCAAGTTTATTCCCTGGTAGAAAATGTTAAATAACGCAAACAGAAATATAAACAAATTACTAAAGACCACTTACTTGAGCTTCTAATTGTTTAATTGTCTCCTCCTTTGCCTCATCAGGGCTCATTGAAAAGTCCACAATATTCTCCTTGACCACCTCATCAAAAGTGTCTTGCGAAATTACCTTGGCCATCGTCTACCGTGTTTTGCACCAAAAACTAAATCAAAATTTTCTGAAACGTCGTAATCGCCTCGTCTCATTTGCTTGACTCACCTTATATGGAAACTTGACTCTGTCTGACTATCGAAAACTCCGAAAGTTAATCGTTTCTGTGTTTTTATTATTTCTGATTTTTACTGAACAAAGATATTCAATCGGGTGAGGGAAAAATTCAATATTATCATTAAAAGACTTTGTTTTCACCGAAGAAATTGTATAAAGTTGATGCAGTGTTTTATTGGGACTTGTTTTTTTAAGAATTTTCCTTTCACTTCATTTATTTCCAATTAGAATTTGTGCGAAACTTTTCCGAAATTGAAAACTATCATGACGAATGACCTAATTTGTTGAAGTGCAGCAAAAACAAAATAAGAAAATTTCAAAATAATGAATGTGACATTTGAGTGGATTTTTATCGATGGCTAGTGTTCACAAATTAATCATTACTACTTTGTTGATAAAAGCTGCGTTTTTTTGCACGCATGTTAGCTAAGTTCGCAAAAAAACGATCCATCCCCGCTTAAGAGTTCATCACAAAAACTTGGTAGCACAGACATCTATATGGCATTAAGTGGTGGCTCATTTGTCGGTTGGTGAACAAATTAAATTGTTTTGAAAAAAAATTTTAGGCGAATGGTTGACATTTTTGGTATTTGCTGAGTACCGACCATAATTGCCTTAAAGTTTCACAGGTTGGGAGGTTATTGCAACTTTTATTAACTTGGATGGATTTTTAGAGTTCTGAGCGAAGGTTTGAAATATTGAGCCTGCTCAATGGAATGAACTTTGAACTTTTCACGACGGAGCCTTACAATCTATGATTTTGAGCTTTTAGTTGACCGATAATCATAAAATTTATGGAAGCCCTACCCCTGCATAAATAGCATCAGGTTAGGTATCAAAGAGAATTCGAAGCACACTATTGGTGACAAAGTACAATAATTTTGCGCACATAAAATTTGATGCCGTCAGAAAAGAGTCAGAATTTGTATCAAAGTTTTTGAAGATGTTGAAGTATTTTTTTTTAATATTCAGCTTAAAAGTGTACCTTTCAGTATACGCCAGTTACCTGTTATATAGACCATAGTAAAACTAATTGTAAAAGTCCACTTCAGATACCCACTGCAGTGTTTTAATTTACTTAAATTTCATAAAAGTGTTAGGAAGGACAAGTGTTTGGAATATTTTCGTAGAGATAGTCATTTTGGAAAGTTTTGTGTAGAAATGTCAAACATCATTTAAGTGTTATGATATTTTCTACTTATACCTTATCGTCAGTAATTGAATTCATTATTTATTCTTGTCGCACCAATAGCAATGTATATGACGTGTCGAATAGGTGAGAGACCAAGGGCTTTTGATCTCACTTATTCAAAACAGCTGTCGTTATTAAGGGTAGGTGCCAAATGGGTGGCTATTCGCACAAAAAAAATATATTTCCACTCATTCCTTCCTCAGTCATGCCTGTTCAAAACAAAGTCCACTCAATGAAAACATCAAAACAAGTCTATAAAAAAAGAAAACCTGTCAAATAGCACGGAGCCGCAACTTTGTTTTTTCACAGCTCTGTAGAAAAGTCAATTGTAGAAACGAAAACAATAAATTTTGGATAAAAAATTATCATATAATTAGTGTCAATCAAATAATAATTCTCATATTGCCATCGTAAACTGGGCTGTGTAGTGTGAAAAAAACAAAAATATTTTAATGCCATTTAGAAGCACACATCAACTGCGACACAATTTTTTTTTCGACTTGCCCTAGTTACATTCACCTAGGTATTGTTGAAGTGCATTAATCCCAGTTTGTTACTCCAGTTAAAGGGTAAAAAAATCAATTCCTCAAGAGTAAACTTAAATGTATGGGTTGCCGTTTAACAAAAGATGAACCAAATTTTGCATCAAACATACAAGAGACCCCTGATCCAAATTCTAACATGCAATCAAAAAGTGAATATAAAGCTCGCTTGGAGCGCAAAATGTGCCTGGTAAGTGCCTTAGGGGGTTGTTTTATTAAATTAAATGCGACAACTAGGTTTACTTATCCTTTGTATTAGTCATTGTATCATTAATTATTAATTTTAATTATAATGAAAACGTTGATAATGGGTTTTTTCTTATTTTTCATCACTCGGTGTAGGCAAAAGAAACCCCGGAGACGGATTTTGATTTGTCCGATTGTAATCTGAAAGAAATTCCTGCGGGGGTATTCATCTATTGTCGTGTTCTACGTAAGGAGATTCTAAATTTAAGTAAAAACCAATTAACAACTATAATCAGCTGCAATAACAATAACAGCATTGGCCTGTTAAGTGACCTACAATTGCTGCGTATACTCGATCTAAAAAATAATCGAATCAAACAACTGCCACAGGAAATTTACAAATTAGAAAATCTCAGGGTAAATACAATGATTTTGTGTGTGTGTGTTTATGTTCATTCAAATGCTTAATGGTGATAATTTTTCTTTTTGTTTTGTTTTTAGGAACTTTTAGTATCAAACAATCAGCTTGTCAAACTACCGCACACGATAAATCAGCTCAGATATCTTGAGCATCTCGATGTGTCCAACAATAACTTACAATCAATAAGTGAATTAAGCTGTATGCCTAATTTGCGAATACTGAATATAAGTGGGAATACTAATTTACGTCAACTACCGACCACATTGGCAACTTGTGATACTCTTTGTGATTTGATATTGGATCCCGAAATTGTGGAGTGGCCTACGTTGGAGATTCTGAATGGTGGTACGGCTAATGTAATGCGGTTTTTGGCAACGTGGGAAAAGTTAAATGAAGAGGGAATTGATGGGATTCCTAACCAACAACATAAAGATCCAGAAGATGTAAGTTAATTTCAATCCCGCTGTGTTCTGCCAACGTGTTCAATAACATAACCATTTGTGCCTGCAGAGACTTGTGTAAAATTCTGCTTCTGGTATCAGTTGACAATTACCTCAATTACAAAATCAAAAGACAGGCGACCAGCTCGTTTAAACAACTTTTTGCGAGATTGCTTTCAGAAGTAATGGATCAGCGAGAGTTGTCTGGTGAGAGTGGCATGGATAAAAAGGAATCCATGGCTTTGGATTGTTCGTTTATGTAGATGCTGTCATGTGCGACCTTTGAATGGATATACCAACCGGAGCCTAGGTAGACAAAGTCCTTAACTCCCTCATAGTTGTATCTGTCAAAGGTGACGTTCTGTCCAAGACGTCGGTGTTGAGTTTCCTTTTTGCTTGACAGCATATACTTGGTCTTGTCCTCGTTGATCGCTAAACCCATTTTCGCCGCTTTCGTCTCAATACTGCCGAGGACGATTTTAATGTCATAGCTAGGCCATTGCTCGTAGATCTTGTTCAAGAGCTCAAAGAAGGCGATAACAATCGCCGTAGTAGATGTCGAAATTTTTCATACTCTTTTTGTCTGTCCCATTCCATCGCATTTCTTGGATGGCGGTAATGTCTGCTTTGCAGCAGTTTAGGGCTTCCGGTAGTTGTCCGCCTACTCGTATCCTGTTAAGAGACCTAACATTCCACGTGGATATCCGAAACTCGTTGTCAGTAATTCGTTTGCATGGGTTGTCAACAGTGGATCCGTCCGTATTCGAGGTTTGTTGCTGCTTCGTATCTTTTATATTTTTTTCCATGGCCGGGCAGTTACCCCGGCAAAACATCACCAAACTTCGAAGGTCAGTTTCATTTTTGGTACCCCTAGGACGAGCGGTCGGACTGGACCGAAAGCCAGTAACCCGTTCTGGGATGTGAGTGCTACCGTTGGCTCATTAAGGGCTCTTCCGCCAACATCTCTTTTCCAAGACCCTGACTTGGTCTCGGAAATCCTTACCGGCTTGGGCTCCAAATATCCCGGATAAGGTCTCATTTGTTCCGGGATTTTTTTTCCACCGTCGATTCCATCTGGGGAATTCATCTGCTGTCCCGTTTATAGTGGGCCCCCGCCCCATTATCAAGGCTTCGCCCATCAATGACGTTGTCTAATATAAAGCGGGGGCCGAGTAAATACTGGACTTATCATAAACATTATCAGACCCTTCCCCTCTGATGGTTGCTATGATTTGTCCAGTAACAAGCTGCCGGTCATAGGTCTTGTTGAGTGGCAAGACCACCGGTAGTCCATACCAGGACTTAAAACACGGTACCGTGGGAGTTAGGAGCCCCCCGGACTTCGGTCCGGGCCTAACTTGTTGAGGTAGGCCCCCTTGTGGGAGCGTCACGGTGGCTGTAGTTTAAACCTAAATCGCAGGGAGGGTGGCCCTGCTAGGGCTCAATACCCGGAGTGGAGTGGCTATAAGTGCTGGGTGCTGAGACCCTAAGATCAGTAAGAGGTTTTAGGTGGGCCTCGACTCATACCAAGGGTGGATTTGTGCCCTCAACACATTTCCGCATTGGAATTAATTATTAATGTAGCAAATAAGCGATGGCAAGGCGTACCCTTGCTCCCATGGATGTATGGGCATCCCGTGAGGTTAAGTCTCCATGACAGGTATTCACGTTAAACCCTAGTGACATCTGTCCCGTTTATAGTGCTGCTATTTTTGTCTGATGATTAGCACTCCCGCTTATAAGTTTTACAATTTCAGTCCGGATGGAAATTGACCAGTACCCGACGGTTACCACGTGGAGGTATTATAAGGACAATTGATGTGTAGAAGATAATCGCAACACTGGATATCGCCAGGTTGACATCTCTCAGTGCCTACCCTATTTCTACAACACCCAACCATACCACAGAAATTAAAAAAATTAATTCCCTTGTTAAATATGGCAACAATGGATTTCCTAATATGGAAGAAGTGTGAAATTTAATAAGGGGAGATTCATTGAGATTACAGAAACGTACTCGACAGGTGCTTATACGTTGTTGTTGACGGCCTACACACCTCGGGGATAAAAGAGTAATTTAGTCACTAATGCGTGTATTGAATCACATTTTTTTCTGACTGTCTATATTATAGTACTTAAATCCGATTTCGTCAACTGCCGTCAGCTACCGATTTTGGATAAAACTGTATTAATAGTTTTATACATGTTCATCGAAAATTGGCTTGTGTTCCCAGGCATGTCTTTCCTAAACTGAGACAAGTCATAATTTTGTAAACAAAAAACAAAGAAAAACAAGCTGCTTGGTTATAATATCATTAAACATCCACTTTATTTTCCAACACACGATGCTATAATTTTGAATAATGCAAGCTTACCTACTTACACAACCCATCGCAATCATAATTGCTATGATTTTTTATTTCATTGAGAGTCATATAGGAAGTTAAAAGCTTAGCAAATAAAGAAATGATGTCGGAAGCTGTTTTCTTCAAAGACTTTTAGAAGCCAACATAACAGATTACCAATTCAGTTTCAATTTCCTGTTTCTTTACCAGGCCTTAATTCGTCAAATTCAAGAACATAACCGCAATGAAAACAATCGAGCCAACCAACTTAAGTACCAACCCATTGATGAAAGTGGTTATGGAAATGAAAATGTAAGTACATATTGTAATTACCAAATATTTTACGAACAACAAAGTTTTCATTTTGTAGGCACTATTGGAGCAGCTTCAAAGAAGACAACAAGAGCAAAAGCAAGAGGTTAGATGTATTTATCGCAGAGAATAATTGTTCTTAAATTTTGTTAATTTTTTAAGCTCTTGAAAGCGGTTTTATTACAACAAAACGAAACTGAAAACTTAGTTAATAAGTTACAGCAACAAAAAGACAACGAACGCAATCAACTCATAAAAGACATATTATATGGTAAGACAGTAAATTAACGTATAAAATGTTCTCCCTAAAATTCGTATTGTATTGCAGCTGAAGAAAATGCTAATTTAGTCATAGATAATTTCTTAGCTGCAAAAACCAAAACAGATAGTGCTTTACTCGAGAAAGAGCTCATCGAAGAGCAGCGAATTCTTGAAAATGTATGTAGATCAACGTCTATTTGTGTATTTTAAATAACTTTGCATTGTCTCTTTGCTAAGCTTCATCTTGAACATTCCGAGTTGCGTAAACAAGAAATACTTGCTACAATGATGGAATCTCTGCGTGAGGAGGAGACGAAGATCCAATCTTATCAACAAGAACGTGATGCCACATCTGTGAATATTTTGGAACAAGAAAATGTCAATTCTGCACAGCTTAGTGCTTTTTATCGTAATTATGAGAAAAATCGTAATGAAATCGTTGCTAGAATCTATGAAGACGAAGAGCTTCAAAAGCAGGCAGTTGTTGCTCTTATGGCCCAAAATGATGCGAGATCTTGGGGATTAGTTGAACAGCTGCGCATAGTAGAAATCCAATTGGCTAATATGACCCAATTTGAAATTGAACGGAAAAAATACTTCAACACGGAACAAATCAACGAATTGGCAGATAAACGAATGCGTTTGACATATATTTTAACAGATTTGCTAGATCAACAGGAGATTCGTCGTGCAAAATTGTGCGATACACTTAAATCGATGGAAGCACAAAAGTCAAATGAACAACTGGACTATTGGCTGTTGCAGTATCAAAGGTTGTTAGATTCGCGTCCAGTCGAATGTTCATCGAAATCAGCCAATATTGATCCAATGCTTGGGTATAATTTGCTGGTCAATGGTGTTATACATTGTTTGCCGTTTATGCAAAAGCTGCTGCTAAACTACGATGTGTTCTTGGAGAAAATCTCGGATGAGGATCTCCGTAAAGCTGGTATTCGCGAAGAGCGAGATCGTCGATTGATTTTACAATCAATTGAAGATTATATTCGTGAAAGTTACGTAGCTGAGTGTAGTGGTGATCGTCAGCCATCTGCACCGCCAGCAGAAGAAGCACAAGAAGCAGAGGAAGATGAAGCTTGTGCGTCTACTTCAAAAGCCTTTGCAAAGGTTCGTGAATCTTCAACCGAATCTGATCCATTAACAAATGCATCGGAATGTGTCATTTGCATGGAGGAATATGTAAGTTTGATATTTATTAACGTCCGTAGTTCTTTTTTTTACAATTTTTAAACTAATTTCTGTTTTGTTATGATTTTATTATTCTCAATGAATATATAGATTTCATTTAAGATAATACATATATTAAGGATATTGCTGTCGCTGTTTTGTAAAACCTCTGCTGCTTTAAATTCCCTTTCCACTGGGGAGTTACTACTCTGCTGTTGCCCATTTCGTCAAATTTGTGCTGGCATCCGCAAATAAGTATTCCCAATTATATTAAGTAAGGTTCCCACCTTGATTATTTTTTTCTGAATTTCTTTTTGCGTAGAGGTAATATTTCAAAAGGGAGCCAGTTTCATCCGTTTTAAACTTTTCTTTTTGTATAATGGCAGTAACAGAGTGTTTCTTAAACAAACCAGAACCGAACAGTATCTATCGAGGCAGCAGTGAACACTCGAAATAAATAAATATTGCAAAAAAAAACGAATTTCGTACAAAATTTGGCGGGTACGAAACGGATAAGAAAATGATTTCCTAAAATCAGAATTGCAATGGTTTGTAAAAATTGACGCCGAATAGCCTCCGTCAGAAGTGAATGCATTTTAATATTTGAGGGTGAATGGAATTCAATTGCGTACAAATACAGGGTCATTCATTCCGTTGTTTCAAGTTGGTAGCGCTGCCATTTAACACCTGCCAAACTCTGGTGTCATTTGAAGTGTCATAATATTAGTTGAATGTTTGCGATTTACAATAATGGATCGCTTACAAATCGAACAACGCGTTAAAATTATTAAAACTTACTACAAAAGTGGTGATTCAAACATAGTCACTTCTCGCGCATTACGCAAAGATTATGCTCGTCATAATCGACCGACTACGCAAGCAATCGGTAAAATTGTGAAGAAATTTGAAGAGAGTGGAAATGTTACTGATGTCGTAAGGCCTGTGCAATCATCGTAATGCACGCTCATTCGAAAATATTGCTGCTGTAAGTGAAAGTGTTGCTGATGATCCGAATTTATCGATTTCCCGCAGCAATTGAACGCGTCGTACACTTTGGCGTATTTTGCATTTGGATCTGCATCTCCATCCTTACAAAGTTCAACTCACGCAACAATTGAAGCCTGCTGACCATTCACAACGCCGTAGATACGCTTCTTGGGTGTTGAAACAACAGACAATAAGCATCGATGTTTCGAACAACATTTTCTTCAGTGATGAGGCACTTGCATCCAGACAAAGTGACTGTTTGGTGTGCTCTATGGTCGAAAAGTGTCATTGGTCCGTATTTCTTCGAACATGCCAATGGGCGGACGGTTACAGTCAATTCGGAGCGATATGCTCGAATGATAACCGATTTTTTTTGGCCGGCGATTGAAGATCATGTTTTGGACGATATGTGGTTCCAACAAGACGGGGCAACAAGCCACACAACACGACCAATTATGGCTTTATTGCGTAAGAAGTTTCCTGGTTACGTAATTTCACGTTTCGACGACGTCAATTGGCCACCAGGATCATGCGATTTGACACCGTTAAATTTTTTTCTGTGGGGCTACGCAAAAGACCGTGTTTACGCGAATAATCCCCGAACTCTAGACGCATTAAAAACCAACATTACTCAAGTTATGGCCGAGATACCGCCCGCAATGTGCGAAAAAGTGGTTAAAAATTACCTCACACTTAATGGCAAAGTCCAAACTCTATAATGAATATATGTATCGCTGTGTGTGTTTTATTTAGCTTTACTTTCGAAATCGTAAAATGAATGACCCTTTATATAGCTAGAATCATGTCATTTGTACTTGCCAGCAAAGCCTCATAGACAGTGTAATATATTTTCATAGTATGCAGCATAAGCTCACTTTGCACCGATTAGTTATTCGGGATCTTCTCATCATTTAATTGAACAAAATCGCGACCCACTAAACCCAAGATACGGCATGGCAACACTTACACTCGTTCTTCGAACGTGTACGCCTCGGTTCATTATTCTTACTGCTTCACTTTTAATGTTTCCTCTTCGGTCATGGGAACAGATGATTTGGTCCTGCTCTGGAATTAATCATTTAGTAACGCTTTAATTACTCTGTTGCAAAACTCGCTGATCTTCCTACTACTTTCACTGTTTTTTTGCCTGCTTTTGGTCAGAGCGGCTACATCTTGTAATTCCCAAACCAATGTCCCTAATGCTATTATATGTGCAGTTACTGTTTTTTTTTCTTTGCAACGTCCGTTGACTAACACAAGGAGCATATCGATTTCGCTATTTCAGCTGTAGTTACATGGTCTACGCTTGTGGTCACGGACATAATATAAGAAATAGTCCAATAAGAAATATGCATTTGAAAAGATTTTTATATATAAAACTAATATTTGTGTTTTTTATTTCCTTTCAGGTTCGCGTTATATTCTTACCATGCGGCCATATGTGTTGTTGCCTTAATTGTCAACTAAAAGTTGACATATGCCCCATGTGTCGGGCTGAAATCGAGCGCAAAGTCAAAGTGGTCCAACCATAACAATAATAATAATTTCAAACAATAGTCATAAATAGAAACAAAATCAAAAATCATTTACTCTAAGGTTCTCTTCCGCTCTCAATCAATCAAATAAGCATTTCTTCTTCTCTTTTTTTTTATAATCGTATAAAGCATCTCTTGTTCTATCACGTTCTCTTGCTATCAACAACATCTCATAGAAAAAGAAAATCATAATAATAATATTTACTCAAAGCAAATAATGAGATTCGAGATTGAAATTACAAATTTTTATCTAAAAAAGTATATTATTTGTATACGGTTTATAAAACATACAATACCAACGCAATAATTAAAATTTACAGTTAATTACATTTATTATTAATAAGCACATTATTTTGTTTTATTTTTTAACATACTCGTATGTAGTTAGTACTAATCGCAACAAAATTAAATCGATAAAAACAAAAAAAAAATTAAAAACAAAACCCAATGGTGTGCTACTAAAGTTTTATATATTGAATAACTAAAATTTATATCTAAGCAAATATTTATCTATTACTAAAAGTTGTTAGAAATTGATTTTTTTTTTAATTCTTGTGATTCAAATGCCAAAAAATATGAAAAAGAAAAATATAATAATGTAAAAACATAAGAAAAAAAACCTAACGAATATACTCTATATGTTTTTATTTTTGAACTTTTGTTAAACAGTAACAGTGTTAATTAATGGTCTTGCATTTTTGTTTTGATTTGCTTTAACTATTAATCTTGAGCTTTAATACTAATGGAACTGTAACCATTGCACTGGCAGCTTTAACTAATTGTAAACCAGTTTTTACGTACACAGAGATTTTATAATTCGAATACACTATTGTCTATCCAGTTAATAAACATACAAACAAGTCTAATAGAAATATTTACTTAAATTATACAACAAGACTTTAGTTGACGACAAAGGTTTTGATGGGTTGATTCACGTTGCAAACTGAGATGATTGCCTCGGTTGACCATTTTATATGATCCCCAAGCAACCATGGCTTTCAATTTTGAAAGGTTTGGTGTTCGAACCCCAATCGCGCCCGAAAGCCATTCATTTTTTCAGTCAACAAAAATCAAGTAATATGTGTAATTGACTTAAAAAAAAATGTAAGTGTCATAAGTCATTTTAAGAAGTGTATGTCCATTTGCTTTACTTATTCTATGATATATTTATGTGTGTTTCGTACATGTTGAGCTACATAAAGAAGTGCCCATTTCCTTCAGCATAACTATAAATAGGTTTATTCTGTAGTCCCTTCACATAAACAAATCTCCTTTTGCTCCCCAGTTGAACTTTTTCTTTTTAGTATTCGTTTCAGTCGCTATAAATCATAGATGTTTTTTTTTCTGATAGGCCTTGGAAATACATATCCTAAATATTAATGTTTAGTATCGGTGAACAAATCATCACAAAAATGCTTGCATACGAATAACGCTTTAGGAGATTACGTGAACATTTTGGTGCTCGTAAACGACCAACTAAACGGGCTTTATGGTGTTACGCATAAATCCCGTCCACGAGGAAAATTTTACAAAAAAATCTCACCCTACAGCCGTATAAGATTCAGCCTAACCCTTAAGCCTTATTTTTATCGAAGAATCATGTCTAGTGAGAAGGCTTATTTTTGCTTAATGGATTTGGAACAAACAAAATTGAGATTTCTGAAGCAGGGCAAATTCAGAAGAAAGAAGGTTTGGTGTGCTGTTTAGGCCGAAGCTCACATTGCAACTGATTACTGATTTTTCGTCGAAAATATAGAACATTGGTGTCACCGATCGGTAAGTGAAGGAGTTTTTCGTTTCCTCTTTGAGAAATATGAAAGCCCTAGATCATAAATTTTAATAAAATTGCGAGTCATTCGAAATTAACCTTACCTTACTAATTTGTATTTGTAATTCCCAATTATGCGATTGAAACTGTTTTGCTTTTCTGTCGAAAATAGTACCTTGGTCATGAGTTTTCTTTTGAAAAAGAGATGTATTAACCTTTGAAAAAAGAAAACTAATGATTTAATTATTTGTTGAAAGAGCTTCATTGGAATATTAGTTTAATTTTGTGTTTCCTTTTAACTTTCCAAGTTATAAGTCTTTATCTTAAAATTAACCAGATCCGACTTCGAATGATAGTTTCCTATCTGAATAATATGGGACTTTCATCATTGAATAATCAATTTTTTATCCTCAAAACTGTTTGAAAAATGTTTAACTTGGCAAACTTCATTCTTATAAAATTTTACCGAATTTTAACAATTACAATTTTAAATGGATACAACGTTTCTTTTTATATAGGTATATGTTCAAAAATGAACTATAAATTAATTATTTACTAATTAAAAATATTTTTAAACCAATCTGTTGTAATATTCTTATTAAACAAGAACAATTATCTTTCGTAAGATGTGTTTATGTACACGAGTTTAAGGAAGCTTGTCCTCCAATAGTTTAATAAACAACCATTCGTTCTTAGCAATTTGTCGTCAACTTCAGTCTCCTAAACTATTTAACTCAAAGCGTAAGGCTTCTATAAAAAGGTTTCATACAAGTAAATACGGTTAGTTAAAATCATAGTAACTTTAGTTAATTCGCAAAGCGCATAACTTCGCACAATTATCTGCTTATTAAAATGACAAAATCTTTTATCCCAATCCTAATAACTCATTTGGCAATAGCCCACCGAGAAAATATAATTGTTTGCATTCCATTTTACTGTCTGTTGGTGTCCTAGTGGTTTCATGATGGATCAGCCAGAAGATTCAATTCGGTATTTTGTGTTCTTTTTTTTACTCTTTTTTTGTACTGCTTATCCGATTTATTATTGTATTGCATTATTCTATTCTTATATGTATGTTTTACTGCTCGTTGTTCCTGATAGTTCTTTATTATAGTGATTTGTCAATTTATGATTGCATTATATGCGTATATATTTACCTTCATACATACATTTATTTATATGTACGTTTTTAATCATTATATTTAACTGTCTTATGACAATTATTCTTTAAGATTCATATTTTTAAAAAAATATATATAAATTTATTTTTAAAAATTCGTATTAATTATACTTGAATTTTATTTATGAAAAATAAATAAACGTTTTAAAGGTTAAATGTGGTTTTATTATGAATGCTATTCAGCCGTACACATGTTTTGCAACAGAATGTATTTAATTGGTGTCTTTTTAAAGAATATATAAAGACTGATAGATCTTAAAAATTGTTTTTCAAATGAGGAAATACAGATGAGAATTTTATGAGACTCAACTACATCCACAGAAGTACGCAGTTGAATGTGGTGTTCACGCTGCTGGAATCATCAATTCTTACAGAGGCCTGACCTATATATACAGGACTATGATCAAGGATTATTTCTTTAAAAATATTGGCAATATTAATCCGGACGATATGTAGTTCCATCAGATTAGACCTACATGTCATCATGGTGTACGATTATAAATCGCAAATCATTCAGGCGTTGGAAGTCAGTATTCAATAACTAATTGTTGAGATAGAGCACTAAATGCACGAAAATATGGCACAAACGTGGACCAACAGAGTGCGCTTCTTGAAAAACAGTCGATGAGCCATACGCTTAAACTTGTTTTCAAAGCATAATATCATAAATCAATCTTCATAACAAATAAAGGTTTGCGATTGAAACTCGAATTCTGTCGATTTTAAGGCCTCTTACAACAGCATCTATAGAGAAGAGCTATATATAACAATGTCAAGTTATGGCACGATCCTCAATCAAGGTCTTACAGAGACTATTGATGCCACCAAAGGAATTGGGTAATTGCCAATCGCTGCTTCTTAGGGCTAAAAGCAATTGATTAGCGAAGCCACCTCTCGGACAACAAAAGTGAACCTAGATAAAACATTTTTAATCCCAGTCTTGATCTATGGCGCACAGGCATGGACTTTATCATAAATGAATGAGATTGCTCTTGCTGCTTTGAGAAGAAAATTCGCAATTTTCGGTCCCGTCTACATAGACAGTGAGTGGAGAATAAGATACAACGATGAACTGTACGAACTGTATAGCGACATCAACCTAGCCAGAAGAGTGAAGGTCTAACGACTGAGATGGATGGGTTATGTAGACATCAACGCTCCGTTCCAAAAAATCTTCAATCCACCTCCTGGGAACAGCGCAGAGAAAGATCGCGACTCAGGTTTCGCACGCAAGTGCAAAGGGATCTCGGTCAACTTAGCGTGGTAAACTGGAGGTAGCCAACGAAAGAGCCCCAGTAAGAAAGTAAGTATCTTACTTACGTGGTTATGGAAGAGGGACCAGGCTCAGAAATAGACCCCACAGATATTAAATCAAGACATGGGATATGAATATGTATATATATGAAACAATGCGCCATTTAAGGCAAAGCATAACATGGGTGACACAAAAATAATGCGTCATGCCACTATCGAACCTTCTTACGCTTTCGTAAGAGCCAGGGCTATGTTTTCGTTATCGATTGTTTCCATAAGGACTGCGTCAGAGTCAAAGCACAATAACCGGTCAGATCATCGGAATTTCATGCATTGGGGTACCAATTCTTTATAATCGGAAAATAGCATTGTGACAAGTGACTGAAGTTCATGAGCATACTTAGATCCACGCTTTATAGTGTTTTGGAATCTAATAAAATCATCAGTTCAGTTACAAAAATTTCACAAAAATCGATGGTAGAGACGGAAAGTACAATACGAGTATAAAGTATCTTACATTGCTTGAAGCAACCTATGGACACACTTCGCAAAATTGTTGGCGACATCGAATGTGTTGTCATTCCAACGAAGGTTGTTGTTGGCAAATATACTGATAATGGATAGTTTTTCGGTTTAGGCGAAACAAGTGCGAATCATGGATAATGGATGGATGTTTAAATTTCGTTTTAACGACATCAGTCAGTATTGTGTTTTGAAAATGACTTTTTGATACATATAAAGCATCAAAAGTTTGCAGGTTGTGTGCATAAATACAATCTTTGCATAGCCCCGCAAAAATCCATCGGTGACAATGTCACATCACCAAAACGCGAAATAACCTGTCTTGTTGAAACCAAATGTGTTCGGTTTAAGGTAAAAAAAAAAATGGTTAAGATTTGGCTATCCCGAGGAAAATTGACTTTAATAGTTATCCTCATTTTCGAGGAAGTATGGACGAATGACACCACCGGACCAAATTGTATACTATACAATGACTTTTTGTGAATGCAATGGTCTTTCGACAGTAACACGGACTTTCACTTCTCTATATGCGACATTTGTTTGTTCTGCATGGTAAGGAGAAAAACATGTGTAAGTTCCTGTTTTTTTTTGCTAAAAATAACTAAATTGCTCTTTGTGCTTATAGTTTCTGCTATTAAGGAAAACCTTTTCCGAAACGCATACTCTATCGGAATTATAAATTATGTGCTAGGTATCTGCTTCGGAAAGTAGTAAATAAAGCGTAACAATGCATGAGTTTGACACTTGAAATCATTTAAATTTCAAATAAAGAATTTTTAAAAAAAATGGATGGTCTGGCTTTATTTTTGGAGACTGAAGCTAGAGAATTAAGGACATGCAATCAGGCAAAGAGAATAATGTTAAGGAACAGTTAACTAGAATTAACTTTCCTAAAAAAATTGCAGTCGTACAATGCTCCGCGATAAATTCTTTGCGGAGAGTATCGGACAAATTTGACGTTTGGCTGATACGAATGTTTGTCAAAAAACGACATTGAACGCGTAGCAACGCAGCATACAGAGCTGCGTTACATTTTGGCGGAAAAATGTTCCGATCAGCTGTTCGGAATGTTACTTCGAAGCAAAAATCCTCCGATTCGTGGGAAATCAGAAAAGTTTCCGTTCCGAACAGTGTATATATGTAAGTCGGGTTGGGGATCATAAGAAATAGGCTATAAGCTTAAAGGGACTAAGGTGGTTGAAACAAAACGTTGTTAGCACTTCAAAGGAGAACATTGCTTGTTTACTTTACGCCGAATTCGTCGTTAATACAAAAGTTAAATCGTTTAAAATTGTACACAACCAAAAAAATAATTCCATCCATATCAAACATCTTTAGATGAAGGAGAGCTACACGAGTACTTTTTTGTCTAGCGGACTTGTGAATATTGAGGCTCTTGGGAAAGCATGCACAATCTGGAAGCGTTAAACTGGGGGGAAGCGTTGAACTGGGGGGAAGCGTTAAACTGGGGGGAAGCGTTAAACTGGGGGGAAGCGTTAAACTGGGGGGAAGCGTTAAACTGGGGGAAGCGTTAAACTGGGGGGAAGCGTTAAACTGGGGGGGGAGCGTTAAACTGGGGGGAAGCGTGACTTAACCCAAAAGCTGACACCTGGACTTTAATTACGAATATTAATGAACAGAAGGAGCATAAGACAGTTTCTACTGTTTGTATTAGGCGGTTAAAAACGCTTTCCCGGAGTTATCTCGTCGTCTTTAATAAGCACCGACCTGTTAATTCCATAAGAAACGGTGTAGTTCGCTTCATTGGCTTTCTCGTGTTACCACATGGTTTTCTGTTTTTAATTTTGTTGTCAGTGTTTGAAAAATTAGCTTTTATTTTATTTCTAAAGGCCAAACGTAGATGACATTAAAAGTTTCGTATAGGACCTGAAAGGAACCATTGTTTGAGGAAAAAAAAACAACAAAAAATCCTTTTTTTGTGTAGTGTATATTTTTTTTTTTGTTTTCATTTCTTCAAATTAACATTTACAATATAGTATTTCTATTAAATATAATTGTCACTCATATCCGTTTACAAATGTTTTATTCATTTAGTTTTTCTTTACCTCAAAAAAATAAATGGATTAATTTAATTAGCAAAAAAACAAAAAACAAAACGAAAACCTAGACAATTCAATCAATTGTAACAAGAATTCTAAGCAAAATACAATATTTAACTGCATAAACACTAAAATCTATGTATGTAGCTTTTCAATTGTTTCCAAAAAAATACCTCACTTGCAATTTTGCAAATTAAAAAAACCAACTCTGCCTATATACAAAATCTCTAACTTATTA
The DNA here is from genome assembly GCA_928272305.1 of Volucella inflata. Classification (NCBI taxonomy): domain Eukaryota; kingdom Metazoa; phylum Arthropoda; class Insecta; order Diptera; family Syrphidae; genus Volucella; species Volucella inflata. The sequence continues at coordinate 75,702,019 of OV743717.1, read as the reverse complement.
TACGATATTACAAATTAAACAAATTTTTGGGAAGAGAAAATAATAAGAAATTTTAAAAATAAAAGTAGTGATTTGTGTTTTTATTCTGTGCTGTATGAATGTGTTGAACATCGTAATGCGAGTTGCAGAGAATACAAATGGAATAAAATGGATGAAAAAGAGGAAGCAGATATGTAATTAACCTAAAATATAAACTCTTAGCTAACAAAAATTGAATGGTAATCTTTAATTTTTATTTAGATGTCCATTTAATCGGGCAATGATTTACAATTATTATTTTTATGTACCCCAATTAAGTTTTAGTCGATTCAAGGTCTACAATTAATCAAAATCAGAGAAAGAAATGTAACTAATTTAAGCAGTAAACTAACTTCTTCTGATGTATCTACAAAATGAATTTCGTTACGATACTGGGTTTATATGATGGTAAATGATGACCTGGATGGAGATGATGGAACGGGAGGTCGTGAATAACTATTAATTGTATCAATTTTTGTTTTCAGATTTTCTTTCTGTATCCCACGGTCGTCAGTAATTGGGTGTTAATCACTTTTTTTTTTGCATAGTGATTTATTTATTTTTTAATTTATTTATTATCAACGGCAGAAATATGATCGGGCTCTTCGCCAATTGAAAAACGTTCCCACATCCGTGTGAAGAGCATCTCTAAACCATTCGCGTATTGCGAGCAATCGAACAACGGACTCTCCACACGCGCCTTCCACACTTTGGCACGCATCGTCTTAAGATATTCACGATCGGTACCAAGACGAACTGCTATTTCTTGATATTCCTGTCGTGTGCGAGCTATTAATTCGGGACAACCGAGGGTTGCTAATTGTGAAGCTGCCACTCTAAAAAAAAAATAAAATAAAATATATGAAGTTAACATTGTGATAGCGATTTCTTTTAAATGCGTATACCTTGAAGCCAGTGTCTCCCCTGGTAGTGTCACGACCGGTGTTCCCGTCCAAAGAACATCCATAGATGTAGTATGTCCATTGCAAAGTGGTGTGTCAAGACAAACATCAGCCAATTGGCCACGTCGTACGTGTTCTTCCTTACATGCAACATTTGAAAAGATAACTCGTTCAGATGATACTCCTATACAAAAAAAAAAAAAAAAAGTGGTTTAATATATGCCTTGTATATTTGCAAATAATTGCATTTACTTACCTAGATCTTCGACGGTCTTCTTGATATTTTGCTCTCCAACAGCTGGGAATCGCAAAAGCCATAGCACTGAATTTGGCACATGTTTTAAAACGTAAACCCACGATTGCAATGTTAGTGGATCTATCTTGTACAACTGATTGAAATTACAATAAACAATAGCTTCGTCGGGCAAAAAATATTGTCGCCTAGTTGTGATGACAATATTCTGTGGTACTTCCTCACCAGTTGCTGCTTTATTATTTGTCTGTGTAGTAGCGAGTCCATTTTGTACAACAACCCCATTTAGTGAAGTTTGTACTTGTCCTTGAGCAATCATCGATACAATTTGCGTGGTATTAGGCAGTTCAGCTACCTTTAGTGAAATTTCCACTGGTTTCTGTGAGTTGATTACTTCACGAATTTCTTTGATATCAGTATTCTCTACTAAAGGTGATAAATCAGTTGCATTAATAACTGCAACATTGTCAGCTACACCAGCTCCAGAACCTCCTTGTTTATCACTTACAATTAAACGTTCCTTAAGATGTGGGAACATTTGTTTATGATCACCAATGAAATATGTATACGGCATGTAGGCCAATTTTTCACTATATTGACCAGCTAACTTCATTGGGCTGGTTACTGAGTCTGTGATTATATAATCCATAAATGTTGCACCACTTGTTCCAGGATACCCCAACCACATTACCTGAACTGGAGCTGGTCGTAGGGCGAAGATTTCATTGCGTGCACCCTTAGTGTAACCATTCATATTGACCAAAATGTGAATACCATCGGCATGGATGCGATCTGCAGCTACTCCATTGCATGGAGTTTTTGACAAATCAATAAAATGCTCGGATTCATGTTCAATTTTCTCTCGGAATGTTGTTCCGTCATCTGGACTAAGAGCATAGCAAAAGATTTCAACTCGTGTCCGATCATGGAGACCAGGAACTGATTGCATTAAATGCGATGTTGGATGATTGCCAAAGTCACTGCTCACATAGCCAACCTTTAGGCGACCACGTGTCTCTCTGGCGAATTTATAAGGTGGCTTATGTAGCACATGAACCTTTTCAAGGCACAAATTAGCATGTCTAGCCGCAATAGCTCGGCGGAATTCATGTGTCAATGGGTATAACATCGAATGATGAGGATGAACCGATGGTAGACGATTTTTTTCCAATTGTTCCGCTACAATACTAACCAATTTTTTCATGCGTGCCTCATAGTCAGTCCAATCACAAACAATTTGTAGGCAATGTGCCAAATTGCAATATGCATCAGGAAAGTCTGGTTTCAATTTCAATGCCGTACGATACGATTGAATGGCGTCCGGGATATTGCCAGAGTCCTTATGAATGCTCGCCAAGTTACTGTGTGCATCAGCGAAAGCCGGATTTATTTGTATAGCCCGGGTATAGCATTGAAGTGCCCCGGCGACATCCTGTAACTCCTTCAAGGTATTGCCCATGTTCGAGTAGGCATCGGCAAAAGTTGGTTGTATACGAATTGCTTCTTTGTAATGCATTAGAGCTTCGTTTAATTTTCCTTGTTGCTGTAGAACAGATGCTAAATTTGAATGTGCAGCTGCGAATTCTGGGAAAACTTCTAGTGCCTTTAGATAAAGGCGTGTAGCTTCTTCGATGTAACCTTGTTCGCGTTTGATGTTTGCCAGATTGTTAAGAGAGTCCGCATGACTTGGACAAAGACGAAGGGCTGTGTTGTAGCATTCTTCTGCTTCTTTAACCTGAAAAAAAAAAACAAAATACGTAAAGATTAATAAATTATTGTTGAGTGATAATAAAAAGTAACGGAATAAAAACTAGTATAAGAGGAGGTGGAAAAATGATCTAAAAAGCTGAAATGGTCGCAATTGGGTGCCACTAAACTGGCAGATGATAACCTGGCAGCGTCTTATCTCAAAAGTCCTCCGAAAACGTAATGCTATAAGTGCATAAAGTGAAATGGCATTAACCGAAAAAGCAGCGAAGATAGTTAAACCTTGAAACCACAACTACTTGAACTTTTTTACAATTTTGGACTGAGAGTGAAACACACTCTACAAACTGGGAGGGGAGGAGTGAGGGACAACAAGATAAATTTCAATAGTGCAGGAGTTACTAGGTCTCAGTCAATATGGAAAATTTAGAGAATTTCAATACGAACTAATCGGAAATGGAGTAGGTGTTTGACACAGTTTTTCTGCTTTCTAAAAAAAGTCCAAGAGGAGAGAGAATATTCAGGACATATGTACATAGCGTGATCTATGAGTATATGAATATCACGACTACCTTTAAGTGCTTTAAAGAGGTTTCATAAAACATATTAGGCCAATGTATAAAACATGTATAAACAGTTAGTTGTACAAAAAAAAAACTAGCACTCAAAAGGCCGTTGAGTTCGGGTTTTTACTTATTTTTTAATCGATATTGTCAGCAATTTTATTTAAATTCCCACTGCCGGGAGCGAGGGAACTTTTACTATTTAATTGCCAATTCAAACTTCTCTGTCCGTCGCCGAAACACAATTAGTGACGGTGGCGTCTCTCACAAGGACCCTCTAAAATTGCTTTTCTCACATTAAGGACGAAATTTCGTGGTAAATTCGTTTTTTTCATGTTTTCGTGTGCCAGAAAACCCTCCAAAAAATAATTATTATTCCCTTTTTTTTGCATTTATTTTTCTAATGAATATGATTTGGTTTACAAAACACAAAAAATAAAAAGGACACCTTGCCAAAAATGTGATTGCGTGCAAAAATTGAACAATCAACTTCACTTTGCGTACATACCCCCCCGTACAACCCCGTACAAAAATTGAGATAAATTGCGTTTCCACTTAAATTTTCAGTAGGAATGAAGCAATTAGTTGTCAGGACGGTTGTTAAAGCTGTGTGGAAGAGGGGCAGACCAGAGGCAGGCCGTAAAATTCGTTTTGTTTTTAATTAAATCTGTCTTCGGATTGATTGAATCCCTCTACGTAAAGTTTATCTTATTCTAGGGAATGCTACCCCAAATATTTATTCAACTAATCACAGTAAATAATGAAAAAGAGAAAATACATACACACTCGTAAATACACACACAGGTCACAAAAAATCAGAGAAGGTAAGATGAGTATCGAGACAAAGACAAGCACCGCAAGGATATTATTTAACAGCATAGATTTTACAGTTTATGGTAGTGTACTAGTTTGCAGGTGTTCTCTGGAAGTTGATTATAGGCGAATGCAATTTGCTGAAGCGAATAGTTAGCCATTTAGTATGTCGTAAGAGTGGATTTTATCCCATTTCCTACTCCTTGTCAAGTGGAATGAGTGCACTGAAGGATCCTCTTGAAAGTGACTTAATTACTGTAATGGTTTTGATTTAATATTTTTTATTTTTAAAGAGAAAACAGCAAGTAAGATGAAATTTAATGGGAGTTAAATTACCTCTCATGGTGGACTTTGATTGAATAATATTAAGTCACGATGGTCTGGCACACATGAATGAACAGCAAACGAATAAAATGCGCGAAAGCATAGACCAAGTGGGGAATATACATATATGTATGTATTTCAGAACAAACAATTTTGCCCAAATTTATTGTATAATTATGGTGTTCAATATGAAGACTACAGTCCTTAACTGAACAATAAGAATTAATTATCATAGGTCAGCTCAGAGTGTCGTTAACATGCTGGTATAAAGAGCGTGGACCATCAGCCACACAAAAACCACCGCCTTACCTTCCATATTTTCTTCCTTTATAAAGTTGGTAGACTTGATGAAACTGTTTCAAAAGTCAATTAGGATTCTGTATATCTTTTCCAGCGATAGTTACACCAAATTTTTGAGTGAGTGGATAATAAATAGTCGAAGGCAATTAATATTTCAATGTATTTTGAAGAATTGGTAAAGTCTACTTTTAGCTAAGCTTTCAACCAACATCTAAAGCGAGGAGACCTGAAAAATACAATAAAATAGGAATAAGCCTAAAACGCACTTTAACGCAATAAGGTAGTGCGCGCAACTAGAATGACGTAGTCATACCGAAATCAGATTGCTAGAAGTACTTTTTACATCATGCCAAACCTCCCGCTGAAGAAGGGTACTGAAATCCATCAATCAAATAATATTATCCAATCCCAACCCAAATAATAATTGTTTGACGCAAAAGGTTTAATTTATCACGATTAATTCTGAGACATATTTTGTTTCAAAATGAGCAACGATTTTTGACTTTTGTTTGCTCCTCTAGTGATATCAATATCATGCTCGAGAATGTAGTATGTACGCCTTTTTTATATCCATGTTCACTGTGAGGATAATGATTTGCTAAAGATCCTATTTAATTCCTACTTCTGCGAATTTGGAATCCTTGTTTTGTCCTCCCAAACCATGCGGTGTAAGATTCTATAGCGAAAAAATACATTTCAGAAACCAAAGTAACAAAATCTGGAATAATAAGGCAGACAGTTCTGTTTGATGATAGACTCGTCGCATACTTAAGGATGAGAGAAATAGTCAGAACCAGATCAAAACTATCTAAATGAACAGGCCACTCTTTGGTAAATAAAGTGTGGTATGACGTTGTTGCACTCCTTGATAGTTTTGTTCAGTCCACAACTTGTCGATTATTCAAAGTCACTGATATTGAGATGTTAAGCTGGTCGCTTAAAGGTCATGACCATAACAAAAAGAAAGCTATGAGATAAGAGAAGATGTGCTTGAGAACATTTGCGTAGTCTAAGCACAAACACTTTTTTTATAATGAAATGTCTGCACACTGCCCTTGAAGAAGAAAGACCTTGAAGTCCCTCAAATCCTTTCTTATGATTATCATATTGTATTTCATTTATCTTTTAAAAATGTTATCATACTGCTGGTATGGAGCTTGGAAGAATTTGTTTGGAACCAAAGAAAAAAGTTACTCGAAGCATGCGACAGAGTCTTTGGCAACAGTAGCAGAGTCATTTATACACCAGAGCCTGACAAGATTGAATTCTGAAACTTCAAATTCTTTATTTGTCGTTTTCTTACCATTTCTCCTCCAATCACTTCAGTCAGATTGATTTATTCACTTTCTCTTATGTCATTTCAAACGCTTTAACAACAATCTCAACCACTATACCTCGTTCGTATAAACAATTTCACCACATATTTTGCGCTTTTACGACTTCTACTAAACCATTCCCTTTTCCTTTGTTTGTTTAATATGCGATTTTGTGGCTTATTTTTCACGTTATAACGGCGAACTGCCACAATTCACACGATTCAAGCAAACAAACGATTTTTTCACACGCAAAAGGATGATACACCGATAGCAATTCCGATTTTCGATAACTCGCACCTCTTATAGGGTGGTAGTGGGTGTAAATTAATGAGATACTCGTACTATAACAAACATAAATAAAAATGACATCCTAGGAGTAGCAAAGCGAAGGACGATGGTGTGGATTATTACAAAGGAAAGAATAAACAAGTAGGAAGAAGCAAATAAAAAAAGAAAAACGGTGCGATTATGCGTTTAGGGGCTTGAGGACACACTTTGTGAGGCTTTTGTGTCTTGACTCTTTAATTCTCAGCTCGATGGTCATCCTTTATTAGGGAAGTCCCCCTCAGGGACGGGTTTTTTTATTTTATATTTATTTTAATGAAATGACTGGGGCAGGATGAAAAGGATGATGAAATTTATTAATAAGGGTTCAAATAAAAAACCACGAGGGAATCCGACGAAAAGAGGTGAAGACTCGGGTAGGAGGTCTAGGAAAATATGGTCAGACATTTATTGAAGTTTTTTTCCACGGATAATTAAGAGTTTGATTGGCTATAATTTTATGGCCTAGAGAAGAGTTGTTTTCCAAATTGGAAGTGTTATCTTATTTACTGTTCTGGCTCTCTGTGAGAATTAGGTTGATGGGATGGTAACCATGTAATGTTGGAAGTGAAATGTAAGCAGTAATTGACTAAAGTTTTTATGACTTCTTGTAGATTCAATTTGGTTTGTTTATTGATTGTTGTTTAAATGTTTTCGTTTGAAGAAAATGTTGTTTATTTATGTATTATTTGTACAGCTTTCGGAATAGACTTTTTATTGAAAAAATTGCCAGAAAAGATAATTTTTTATAACAATTATAAGTAAAGTTTTGAAAATTATGAGATTTCAGCTCTTCTGGTGTTTTGAAGATCAAACTCTTCTTGATTTGTTTCGAAGTTGGGTGTTTTATTAAAAAAAATTTCTGGCAAAGAAAGGTATGTTGTCAGAATATTAATAACGATTTTTCTAACCGATACTTCTTCCTAATCAGAAAAATTGTATTAAACGATTCAGAAGCATTCTGTGACTTGCATAAATTATAAAATAAAGTACGGCTTGAAGCTTTATTGAAACTGATGACAGTTTTGCACAAAATTCTTTCATTATTATTTTACAAAGTTCGATTGACTTAACAATTGAAAGCAGACGACCGTCGAAGTTGGCTCAAAAATAGTTTTTTTTTTCTGATTAAGCGCATTTTCTACCGGCGGCTATATGAACAGAAAAAACTGCCTCATTTGGATCGGAAAAACCTGCATGTGATTATAAAGCCAATACAATCGCAGAGAGTGATACGAGGGCGGGTCAATAAGTCCGTGACTTTTGGATTAAAACACAGATTTTTTGATAAAAAAATAATTTTACTTTTCAACGTAGTCTCCCTTGAGCTCTATACACTTTGTCCAACGCTTCTCCAATTTTTTTATCCCTTCCAAAAAAAATGATTTGTCGAGGTCCTCAAAATAGGCCTTTGTTTGCGAGATGACTTCATCATTGGAGTCAAATCTTTTTCCACCAAGCCATTTCTTCAGGTTTGGGAACAAGAAGTAGTCTCTCGGAGCCAAATCTGGAGAATAGGGTGGATGAGGGAGCAATTCATAGCCCAATTCATGGATTTTTGCCATGGCAACTGCACATGCGTTTTTGGTCGACTGTGAGCAAACGCGGCACCCATCTTGCGGAAAGCTTTCTCATGCCCAAGTGATCATTCAAAATTGAAACCACTGAGCCATGCGAGATCCCTACGGCTTCCACAATCTCTCGCACTTTCAATCTTCGGTCGGCCAACACCATATCGTGAATTTTTTCGATTGTTTCGGGTGTAGAGACCTCAACTGGGCGTCCAGGACGTTCGGCATCTTCATTGCTTGTACGGCCACAACGAAATTCAGTAAACCACTTTTTTACCATTGAAATCGATGGTGCAGAGTCCCCATAGTATTTATCAAGCTTAGCCTTGGTCTCGGTAATGGTTTTTTTTCGCAAGAAATAATGCTTAATAAGCACACGAAATTCACTTTTTTCCATTTTCTCCTCAAATTAGTGAGTAGTCTGATAAAAATAGCTGTCAAACACAAACTAACTGACGCAGCAAGTTTAAATTTTGACAGGAGTCAACTGACAGATGCCTGTTGACAGGAGCAGTGTTGCTGTTTCAGTAAAGAGGTCAGAAATTCAAAAAGTCACGGACTTATTGACCCGCCCTCGTAGTTTTGTGCGGATTTTAAAGTTGTGTCGTCATTGGCCCATTTTAAGCTCTATAGAGCAACAATTACCGAATTTGTGTGGTCTGAAATTAAAAACATGGACTTGGACGATCTTTGGTTTCAGCATGATGTCGCGCAAATGGCACACAGCCCATCAAACAATTAATATTTTGCGCGCTAAGCTCGGTAATCGTGTTATCAGATACCTTGGCGATCTTAATTGGCCGCCTCAAATTTGCGATTTGACACCTATACAGTTCGATGCTATGCGGACAATCCAGAAATCATTCAAGCTCTAAAAGCGAATATCGTTCAATAATAAAGCCAGAAACAGTCAATAAGATTTTGGGAAATGTACTTATGAATAAAAAGTTCAGTTCTGTAAAGTAAAAGGTGCACAGAGGACTTCCATTTCGCCAATCATTATGACTTTTTCTTTTAACTAATGAAAACCGTAGGTACCCAATGCTAATTTTTATTTCGAAGCTTTCATTTCCTCCTTCAAGCTTTAAAAACCAGAACTAATCAGCGCGATAAGCTACACATGATAAGCGTTTTTGATTCACAGAGACGAGTTACCTGCTGCCAAAGAGCCACTCTGGAAACATTCAAATTATTATTTACTAGGCTCTCCCGTCGCCGAAATTCGACGATTCCCAAAAGCAACCGTTGTCATCTACACAACAAAAGTGTCGTCACTCGTAACTATGTTTCTCTTTTTTCATGTTGTTTAGTCTGTATCCCACTTAGAGTAGCGAAACTCTTTTGCAATCGTAGTAGTGACTTTCACAGTCACAAGCTTACATAAAAAAAAACAATACATTTCATAAGTCAAGGCAGTCAAACAAATTCCTTATGTAGAACCACATGCACAAAAACGAATCGAATATACGTTTATCCCTAGCATCTTTCCTTTTCTTTACTATTGACTTTCAAAGTCAATCAGACTTTAAAATGCTTTTTTTTTCTCTCAGTAAAGCTGGCCACACAAAATGAACATGTTGGGGCGATCTGTTCGTGTTCATGGTCTTTTACGACGTTTGTGGTGCTTTTGACGAACCGATCCAATGTTTATGAAAAATTGCAAAATTTGTGGATTTATTCGCGAGCATATTCGCCGTTTGTGGCGTTGTTCGAAAACATTTTCTTTTTTTAATAAATTTTTTTGCATGCATTCTTTTGGAACTTATCGAAATTCTTAGAAATATTAAAACTTTAGTTCCTCGAAACTTTGTCCAGTTGCGAGGAATCTTAAAGTTGCTGACAGTCATTCGTTTGCTGTAGTTACTTCTCGCATTCCTGTGTTTTGTTTTCCAATAACTGGACTGACCAAATTCAACAATTCAATATAAGTTTCTGAATCCATTCTAAGAAATTTTTTTAAAATCTTCTGGTGCAGACATTTCTAATTTTCTCAACAATTTAGTATGAGTGCGATCGTTTCTACCATACATCCAATCTTTCAACCCCTCTCGCTTTCTTGCTTTCGCTTTCTGCATATATACATTGTTAATAATGCAATTGCATCATCCGCCTGTGCGTTCTCCATATTTTCTTGTTGAAAGTTACAGCAAAAGTGATGTTCCGCAAATCGGTTCGTCATGTGTGGCCAAATGTCAACGAACTAATCGCACGAACATATTCGTTGTGTATGGCCAACTTAAGCTACGTAAAATTGTAAATATTGTAAAATTTCGGCTAGGGTTCGAAATTATAAAACGTTATTCCATTTCAAAACACTCAGTTTACTATTATTTAAAATAACTTCCAATTAATTCACAACCGATTTTACTATCTCACAATTCAAATCTCTTAAGACTTAAGGGCTGAACAGAATGTGGATATGTATTTGTATCTCGAAGTTGGGTGTTATTCAACTTCGAGATACAGATTATCCATGGATTGAACTTTTGAAAGTTCGATGTCAGATACAGATTCAAGTTTCAGATTCACATTCCGTTCAGCCCTTAAGCTCCTTTTCTAATAAAAAATAAAATACTGTAAGAAACGTCGAAAGGCATAGATTAAGTATTATGTTTAACCTAGAGTGCCCGAATGGGGCCAGTAAGTTACAATAAGATAGTTTTAAGTTACTTAAGCTAATTTTTAAGCGTTTTTTTGTCTAGCTTGTAAGAATTCCGGATTTGAATTAAATAAAAATGCATTAAAAATGAAAAATGAATTAAGCTCCTTTTCTGTCGCTTTCCAAAAATCAACTTAACTCACACTGTCTCTCATCCTGTATTTATACCACATTTGTAGGGTTCTAGTTCTTTCTCGTATCTTCTGGTTTGAACTCACCAGAGAGAGAGAGAGAGTTTATTAATGAAGTATGATCCTAAGGTTATGCAACACTGGATTCCTGATTTTACAACATCTATATCTATAGATATATGTAAAATAACCTAATCTTTTAGATGTTTTACCAGGGTTTGGTAGGACCGTTTGGCAAAAAAAAAAAAACACATTGTGCACATCTACGCGAAATTACCTTTCCAATGGTGTAAGTATCATGCCATTCGGTTCAGTAGAACGGTGTAAAAGTGTACGACAAAAATAGGCAGCACGTATTTATATATAGATTATATAAAGCAAATATCTGAATACTAAATCTACCTTCTTTTCTTTCTTTCTTTTACTCCATGTAAAAAATCGCCAACACACACACTCATACGTACTCGTGGCTACGTAACTTTTGCATATGTCGAGCTATGACGCTAAGTTTAAGAGGGAATATCAACTGCAGATGTACCAACTTAACAAAAAAAAAAACAGAAAAACTCCTCAGATAATATTGAACAAATGGATTAAGTTGGTAATAGTAGTACTTTAAGAATTATAAATTGTGATAAATGTAAGGACTATTGAACTACATGCATTGCTTAAAATGGTATAAAAACTTCGCAGTTTTTGGTAATTCAAATATAAATCTAAAATATAAATGAAAAATGACAACGTACGAATACGAATAGAATGCGCGCTAGCCTCCGTGGTTAAAACAAATTGAAGAACAGCCTTAAACAAAGCTGGGATTCAAAAACATCACCAAACTATTGGCCTTACTGACGATGTCATCTAAATAAGGCGAAATAAAGGTTGGTCACACTTACCCAATTCCGCAAGCAGTGGAGTAAGAAAGCATAAACATAAAAGGAATATGTTTTATATGATTTTCTAGTAAGATTTTTATATTACATCGGTTCATAAAGCATTAAGAACTGTTGCCGGATCTTGTACTAATCCATACATTTTCACTGCTCAACTGATAACAAAAAATTTAACGAAGCTTCTAAGTTGGCAAAAACAAAATGAAAAACCTTAAAACATCTTTTCTTGGATCCGTGATTCGATTTTAGACCTTTGACCCATGTTTGAGTCGGATTGTACCGATTTTGAATTTTTCAATAAGCACTTTATCGGGAAAATATGAAGAATAAGTAAAAAAAACTATTAAGTTGTTGCCATTTTTGCAGACAATGGTAACATTTTAATTGGTAAAATAAAAACTTGAAGTGAGAACCTTGAAAAAAACTGATATTTCATTAATTAAATGTCAGCGTTTTTGAAACCAGAAATGATAAAAAAATGTGCCACATACAATAGACGATCACTATCTAAATTTATTTTGCATTTGACAAAAAAATTGTGAACTTGAAATGCTGCATAGCTAGGTACCATACAGAATTAACGAAACCGAATAAGTTAAAGTTTGCTCTACACTGCTTGTTCGAAAGGGAATAGATTAGTTTTGCATAGAATAATTATATAAAATGTGGGTCCTCTATTATAACCGTCGACGATCTGCACTGAAGCTAAAGCATTAAAACTCAGTCCTTTTTCAAAAAAGGATATGATTTGGTAGTTTGTAACAGGAGTTATACCTTCATAAAATTAAGTAAAACAAAAAATTAGAGAAATACAGGGTCATAACGGTGGAAAACTTCAACTTCAACTGCAACAAGAAACCCTATCTTACTCAACATATTGCCGAGACCTTTCCCTAATGGATTAACATTTGTTTAATCAAAGGGGGAAGTGGGAAAAAACATATATAGACAAAACTGTTGTCAAAAACGCATTCAATGTCTTCAGGAATCCTATTTTTACAAAAAAGGCATCAATGAAATAATGTAAAAGCGAAATGATTCATAGTTGATGGAGAATACATAGAATAATAAAGTTAATTCTTTCAAAAGCAAGGCGACCATTTCTTTTGCCAAATAGAATTAAAGATCTAACATAATAATAATAAAAAGAAACACCACTTACCTGTCCCTTTTCTTTAAGGGCATTGGCCAAATTGCAGTAGGCGTCTGGGAAGTTTGGCTGCAATTCGATTGCTCGCCGATAAGTGTCAATGGCCAAATCGATAAGACCTTGCTCGTAATAAACACACGCAAGATTACCATGGACAACAGCATTGTTAGGCGATAGGTTTAGGGCACGGAGGTAGGCGGCAACAGCTCTGCAAAAAAAAAAAAAAAAATAGAAATAGAAAATTACTTTCACACTTTTTCAGGATGAAAAACAAAAGTTATAAATAAAGCTGAGAAACAAAAAAAGGAAAATGTTCACAGCAAGATAGGTCAAATGGGTGACAGAGTTTGACTTTTTCTTTATTGAAGCCAATTAATCAAAACAAGTGTCAACTTTGCCAGAAAAGACAAATATGTAGTACGATACCCACAAAGACAAGAGACTCAGAACATTAAAAAAAAAAAAAAACATGAGAGAAGAAAAATTGTCCACGTAATTGAGAACAAAAGACTCCAACAAGTTCAACTGGAAAATTAATTCAATAGAAAATTTAACGAACGAATACTTCATGACTGCAAGGACTTTTGACAGAGTCAGAGTATCAGTACGAATTAAATTTAATATTTCATTTATTGATTTAATAGCTACAAAGGGACTGTACGCTACAGCGACCAACATCCATCGGAATCAATCAATTATAGTTCGCCTAGGCATCCATATAAAGCGTTCCCGACGTTTGCCAAACGATTCAATGAATCCACCAACAAATACCCTTTCAGTAATGGTTTAAGCTCTTTGAACCCTTCTGTCACCTCACAATTTCATTTCAATTACTCGTAAAGCCCCTCCACATATGTATAGATATGTACATACGTACCAACCTAGACGAGCTAGTGTAAGTTTGCCCTTAGAGGTAATTGAAAATGCTGTGGTTTCCCCTTGCAAACAGTAATTAAATAACTAAATAAGTAAACAGAAATGTGAAATTGCAATTTGAAATGTCCTGTTCACCGGAGATGGCCTGAAATTGGTCAAGTTTCGTTACTTCCAGGAGGTGGCTGGCACGTCTACATAACTTTTATAATATCAATTTCTAACGCTCCTCCTGGAACTTACCAAGAACATAGAAATTAATTATTTAGTTTGTTGTTAAAGTTTGTGTCACACCACAGGGATAGGGATACGAATAACTCTATTAAAATGCCCTTCCCTGCGTGTTATTGCCTCATTTTTCTTCCTTACGCCTTTTAAAAGGTATCCTTCTACTCTTGCTGTATAGAGACTAATAGGAATGAATGTGCCTGTGACGACTACAACTACGACTACAAATCACAATTGAGTTTCCAAGTTATTAACAGAACAATGTGCAAAGGGAATGTGGAAAAGCTCATGACTAATTCAAGTTCCTGTGTACATTCCACTTGCATACTCGTAGGTACAACCAACAAGGCAAAGCTAACTTGACCTTACCTATTTCATATGAGATTAAATTTTGTTCACCAAGAATTCCTCTTTCTAAACAGTCTGGAAAAATATTTAAGATGCCATCCGCTTAAAAATTCGATTTACGATTTTCCCATGCTTCATTCACCTTTTATGATTCTTCTGAGACAAACATAAATTCCATGGAGTCGTTAGAAGGCTGCAGCTGTTAAATGCCGACACATACTTTAAAATAGAAGAGATAACTTTTTAAACACCCATGGGCACCAAGTTCGATAGCGATTACCGTTTAGCTTTACGTTTTTTAATTTTAATTTTAAGCACTTTATGATGCAGATGCAAAAATGTCGTTAAATTAAAAACACTTTTGGCTGAGAGCTTGTAAAGATGTCGATTAAGTGATAACCAGGGCGAGTATCATTCGTCGCCCACGACGCAAATGGATGTGTCATCATACCCCCAACTGACTTTCCCTGATGATGAGCTAAGCTTCTTATAATCCCTGACGAAAAACGCCGTTCAATGAGGTTGTTTGGACTTTAATTTAAATTTAAATGGCAACCTACCATCCCTTAAGTTATGGATAGAGGGGTAAATAAAATATCTTCTGAAAATAATTTTACGATTACATTTTAACTTATGTAATATAACGACCCAAATTCCACTGTTCGACAAAACGAACTATTTAACCTGAGCGATGAAAGCTCTATCCAAGTGGCTAAAGCATGGTCAAAACTGTAATCTATAAACATAAGTAGGCTGCGCCAGATCACTTATTAGAAAGCTACTACCAACTATTATTTGGGCGGAGGGTAGTATGTACGCCAAATGAACCTAAGCATCATTTGTCACAACATCACATATGATCTTGTCTGAAGTATTGTGTGAATGGCCACGTTCTCTGGGGTTTTGATGAATTTGCGCGCCGATAGCCTTTTAACTTTATGGACATCCTGTCTGATCCATTGACATCAAATTTGCTGTTGGTGCGAAATTATAAATCGACTTTGTTTTGTCCAGAAATTGTTTCGGCCCAAATCTGGTCCAAGAAAGAAATGTAGACGGGATGCGGCGCCTGTGACTTTTTACACTTGCGACTGTGTTTCAAACGAAGATATATGCATATATACATATATGTAATCTTGGTAGGAATGAACTACCTAGTCCAGCCATAAGTTCTGTTACATTTTAAAAGTGCAATGAAAAGAAATCTAATAAATCTTTTACCATGAAATTTATTTTTTACATTAGTTCGCAATATATAAATTTGAAGAAAAAAAGTTTTACTCGAAATGGCCGCCTTTAGCTTTGACGCAGGCTTTCCACGTTGTGGCCTTTGTTCTATAGCGGCACGCACTGTCTCGATGGGAATCTTACAGGTTATGCTCTCCAGCTTTGACCACAAACTGTAGTCCAGCGGATTTAATCTGGACTTCCTGATGGCCAATCTGCAGCAGCGATAAAATCCGGAATATTGCATCTAAGCAACTCTTGCGTCGTCTTGGCTTTGTGTGCCGGAGTAGAGTCTTGTTGGATGACCCATCTTTCCCCGTTGAAAAGAGTATTTGTTAAGCCCGTGACAACACCTTCGTTGCTTTCATATGGATATCATCTCGAATAAGCCTTGACATGTATCTAACGGATATATCAAATTACTCGTATCTGGAAATTATCTTTTGTTTCCGAAGAGGATTTCTGCGAATTCGTTCATTTTATTGTAACTTTCGCACTCGTTCGAGCGACGTGTGGACGACCAATTCTTGGTCTGTCCGCTACTTCTGAAAGTTTATTAAAACGTTTTATAGCCCGCTAAACAAACATTTTCATTAAAACCACTTGGTAGTTTGAGAAGTTCGAAAATTTGGTTCGAATTTTTTCCATACTTATGCAAAGCGATTACCGTGATACGATTTTCTTTGATGCACCAATCTATATTATTTGATCGAAAGCTTAAACCAAACTAGCTTCCATACTTTACTTATAAGTACACGACACACGTGTTAGGAAAAAAAATAGTTAACGGCATTATTCCTTTTGAAAACTATGAGCCAGGGGTACTTGAAATCTTGTACCAGAATTTATGGCTGGACTAGGTATATCTGTATTTGAAGCGAACGCTTTTGAGCCATCTCACCATTTCCAAGATAAGAAGTTTCTTGGTCAGGGCTTCCATTGATAATTGAGTTTCCTGTAATTTGCCTAAGTCTAAGTAAGATGCTGATAGATCAAACCAATGTTTCAAGTCTCTCAGGGCGTCAGACCGGGGCACAATGTTTTTGCCAAGCGCCAAATTATGCTAAACAGGCTTGACACAACATCCTGCGGCAATACTGAGAAGCACGATTTCTGTGAGTGACCAGCTTAAGCTAGCATAGGACTGCTGATATACAGCCGGTGACATACGTATTTTATCTTCAATATTAGCCCGCATGCTGAGGGTGCGTATAGTTTTCAGAGCAAGCAACTCTTCCCCAATTTGTATATAACTTACCCTAATGGTAAGAAAATGAAAAGTTCATAGCTACCTGATCGAATGAAATGCAGGAGTTGATCTAAAATATTGTTTCATCTTTGGAATTAGTCTATTAGATGGTGTATCCAAAACAAAAACATCTCATTTCTAAAAAACTTTTTTCTATGACATTTTTTTGAATTTTAAGCTTTCGCAAAAACTTTTTCCTTATATACCCTACAAGTGGTCTACCAAGGACGATACGAAGAGCTTAAGAAGACCAATATATTAGAACTCCTTTTTCTATTTAAAAATAATATTTAAATTTTTTGAAGCGATAATCCTTGCATATCATATACCCAATGTGGTACTAATCCTTTTTAGAAAAGTGATTACCACTTCCTCGAAATCCGATTTCCCATATGGCATCGCCCAACACATCCCACAATAAAAACCTTAACACCATTATCAACTTTCTCAATGAATTGTCTCATGAATATCACCGAGGATTTTATGATAATTTAAAAGCAATAAAAACTCCTCTCTCAAAGACTATGTCATAATGTGGTTTTTGGTTTACATCCAGGGCGGCAAGGTATTAAAAAATCCCCTAAGGATGGTAAGAACCACCAGCACCTCTGCATTTTATTGAGGTTGTGTTTGGTTTTTTGCTTTTCTGTTTTTATTTAACTGACAACAAATTAACGTGTTCAGTCAAGCGATGTGGCGGCTTGTAACCCTCGTAAATTGTGAGAACCGCCTGCCAGAGAGACTTGTGTGTTTTTTTTTTATGAAAACAAAACAATTTTTTCCACTTCACCTGCAAAATATTTTACACTTGAATGTGCGATTCAGATTATTACCGCAATTGTGAAATCAGTTCCCGTCTTTCTTGATTGTTCTCAACAATATTGGTTTCATTCAACTTTTCGATATTTCTGCTTTGTGATAAATAAACCAATATCATTGCAACTTCAACGAATTAAAGTTTATACCTAGTCAAGTCATAAATACTGGTACACAACTGAACTCACTCATTACGGATGCAACACTGGGCGCATCCATTTCGTGTTGATTGAGATTTGACAGTTGATATTTATACTTCATTGTGACGTTAAAAGTTTTTGACATTAATTGCTTACAATCATGGAATGGGGCGACATCGAAAATCATATTGTTGTGGTAGGCCTACTTAAATGCAACATGGAAAAAGGCGATATCTTTAGGACGTTGCGACCGCTTGGAACCACTCGCAATTTAGTGTATCGTGCTGTGCAGTTGTTTGAGAATACTGTTGGAGTACGAGACCGTCAAAGATCCGGCCGTCCGCGCACTGTGAGAACTCCAAAATCGATCAAAGCCTTGAAGAAACGAATCGACCGAAACCCGCTGCGAAAACAGAAAATCTTGTCGCGGGAAATGCAAATTTCACAAAAACCCATGTCTCGCATTATCAAAGAAGATTTAGGAATCAGCGCGTACAAGCGACACCCTGGACACCTGCTCACGGCCGCACTGAAGGTACGCGAAGAACGCTCATAGACAAATTCTGTTTACTGACGAGAAAATCTTCACCGTAGAAGAATCGTTCAATAAGCAGAACGATGGTGTGTATGCTCGGTTATCCAGAGAAGCATCCAAACTCATCCCGAGGGTTCAAAGAGGCCACCATCCCGTGTCTGTAATGGTATGGTGGGGAGTGTGCTACGATGGCGTTACCAAGCTCCATTTTTGCGAGAAGAAGAAGTGAAAACATCGGCCAAAGTATATCAATCGACCGTCTTGGAACCCATTGTGAAGTCCCTCAACCAATCAATAGTCAACAACGAGCTATGGACTTTCCAGCAAGACTCTGTTTCATCTCACAAAGCACAAACCACTCAACTGTGGCTCAAAAACAACATTCCGGACTTCATATCAACGGATGATTGGCCAGATGGTAGCCCAGACCTCAACCCGTTGGATTACAAGTTTTGATCCGTATTAGAGGGCATGGCTTGCTCTACTCGACACTCAAATATTGAGTCGTTGAAGCGAGCCCTTGTCCGTGCAGTGGACAATTTCCCCATGCATGAAGTGCGTCTCCCAATCGATGACGGGCCACATCGTCTTGAGTCGTGCTGGAAGGCAAATGGAAGTCATTTCGAATAAGTTGTTCTAAGATTTGTAGCCATTCATTTGGCGCTGATTTTTCTGTGTATCAGTATTAATGACTTGACTATTTATGTATTAGTTTCAAAATAGATTAAAAAATAAAAAAAACTAATGAGACTAATTGTACTCATACTCGTATTTATAAATTTAGCTGCAAATCTGTTGACGTGCAGACAAAAAAGTGTTAAAAGCTCGTAAAAGCAACGAACCAACTTTAAGTGGATTATTAAATTTTCAAACTTTTAAGACCATTTTAATCGCAAAATGCAATAATAGAAAACGTAGAAGCATTTTGTTTGCTCACTGTTGCATGAAGAATAAAAACAAAAGTTAAATAAAACTTTTCCAATCATCATGAAATGATTTTTTTTCTTTTCAAACTATTATCGAAAAGTTTTCTTTAACGAATGAAATCGATTGATTATAGTATATTTCAACTCTTATGAAGAGAAAAACTTTTTACAAAATAATAAAAACGAGTAAATATTTCTATCTTATCTAGAAATATCAGATTTTTTTTATTGGGAAAGCGGATAATCGGGACAGCCGCCTAACTGGGACAAATGATAAAGAACGGAAACGAAATACATGTGTAGCTAAATTTCTTAAGATATTGTGGACAGCAGCTGCTTATTCGGGAGATATTCATCACACATCTTACACATATTTTGTCTTGAAAAATGTACAACTGCAGAAGCAACAATAGCGATGACAGTTATAAAGACGACGAAGACGAGGAAACAAATTGAGCCTATTTGAGCTATTGAGCTATTCAAGTAACGGTATTTTCTCGTGGTGTTACGCACCGTTTTGCCTTTGTGCAGTTTCAAAAGTGTGTGTAAAATGGTTTGTTGTTGTTTTGTTATTTTTTTATTTTCTTTCGTTGCGTTACGACGTGGCTTGCATTGGTTTCGTTTCAGTTAGTGCCAAGAAAAAATCAGAATTCGTTGCAGTCTGTCAAGATGTCAATAAAAGATTTAACGTTAGTTGATAAAATTGCTTTGCTTGCCAAATTAAAAAATCAAGCACCGAACACTTGTGTTCCTAAGACTACAATAGCAAGCGTTAAAAGTCAAGAAATTAAACTGCGAAACGAATGGGGAAAATAGCAAGGAAAATGAAGAAAACGGAAAAGAGGAAGAAAGGACGCAGATGTTGATGAGGCACTGAACCAATGGTTTTATATTGTAACTGGAAAAGGTATTCGTGTTAGAACTCAATGTTGAAAGCCAAATCAGAGGAGCTTGCAACAAAGTTGTGTCATGTCAATTTCAATGTTGGCTATCGCGATGGAAAACCAGACACGAGGTTAAATTTAAGAAAGCACGTGGCTAGTGCAGATTCTTCAAGCGTAGATCAGTGGAAATTGTGTAGGCTCCCTAACTACTACAAATGTGGAGTCCCAATGACACTTACAATGCCGATGAAACAGAGCTATTTTACCGTGCCACGCCAGATGTTTCTTTGAGCTATAATGAACATGAACTCTCAGGTTTGAAAAAAGCAATGGATCGTGTTACTGTGTTGTGCTGCTGTTATACTATGTGTCGGCAAGTGATAAACGGAAGCTCTTAGTTATTGGAAAAGCTGCTAAGCCTATGTGCTTTAAAAGTCTTAGAATTGGAAGTTTGCCAGTTCTGTATTACGCCAATAAGAATACGTGGATGACGGCCAACATTTTAACCAAATGGTTTTTGGTATTGGGATGCGGAGTTGCAAAAAACTCCAAAGAGAATTCTGCTATTTATTGACAATTCGACTGCATATCCTCCTTGAGTCAGTTTACAAAATATGCCAATATAATTTTTTCCCCCAAACACCACATCTTTAATACAACCACTAGACATGGAAATCATAAAAAATGTAAAGACCTTTTATCGAGGAAGATTGGTGCAGTTCATCCTTGAAGTGTTGAAGAAAATCTCTTGACAACATCTAGAGAAGTAAATGTTCTATACAGGCTGTACAATTTGTTGCGAAAATTGAG
Organism: Volucella inflata; assembly: GCA_928272305.1. NCBI lineage: Eukaryota > Metazoa > Arthropoda > Insecta > Diptera > Syrphidae > Volucella > Volucella inflata. The sequence goes on along the minus strand of OV743717.1, from coordinate 75,681,059 downwards.
AAATCATACCGGGTCTAACGGATATTGAAAACACCTATCTAAACAATCTAGCCCGATGTATCCTTTCTGCATTAGTTAGAAAAGGTAGCCGGGGATCCGAGTCTTTTCCCGAAGAGTGGACAGGTTAATTTGATAATAGTTTCATAGAAGGATAGTCTCATGGAGTTCGAAAACTGGAGTATGTTTTCCCCAGTGGGCAAAACACTAACCAATTGTTATGAATATTACTTAATTTAAAAAAAAAAAGTGTTCGATAATATAAACAATTTTGTCAGCACGTGTAAAATTGTACCTGTAAAAAGAGTAACTTGGAAGAGATGTTAATGCTATGTTCTATATAAAAACAATCTGTTGGACGAATTAGAAATCCAGAGTATCCTGGTACATATAATTGTCCCAATATTGTTTCTATTTATCATAGGCGATATGCTCCGTGCTGTTCTATCAAGGGACAACGACAGAATTTGACCGTCTCGTGAATAATCTGACCATTCCGCGATGGTTTCTTTGCTTCTCATAGAATTATGATAACTGACATGGAGAGGAAAACCATCTTCGTCGGGATTAGGAGCATCAGCCTTTCCCTCCCAACTTCACAAGTTGGTACATATTGCAGGACAACCAGTAGACAAGAAGTGTTTTCAGACAACAGAAATCCATCCTTAATGAGGGTGCGACTAAACTAGATATAGCTAACCGAATAGTTAAACAACACAGAATTTACATTCTTTATTTTTTCGAATATATGAAGTAGTAATACCAGCAGCTGCGCGTGTTGTTTCGAATGTTGAATACGTTATGCTGAACTGCCGTAGTATTTGAAAACTGTCCACTATTCGAAAAAGAACGGTGAAAACACTCTCAAATGGGTGTCTAACATTTATTTCGGATCGCAGTGCAATGGAATCCGCTAACCCCTGTCGGAAGACTAGTGGCTCGACTTAACGCAAAACCGACGAAAGAGAACATTCTTTAGCAAACGCTAGGAAGTCACATCTTCTGTAACCTTATGTGCTCTTAAAAGAAGGTAAAGTGGGTGCCCTTCGACCTAAAACAGGATATATAGGACAATAATAAGCATCACCAATCGGTACTGCTATAGGCCAAGTATGCTGTGCTTTAAGGCACAGATTCTACTGAAGGGAGCACATTTGGTTCACTTCGTGTATCGTATTTGAAGGAGAATGGTCAGGCATGAATTACTAATCGTAGATATATCTACCAATGGATGGCAACGATTAGTATAAGGCCTCGTAGAAGTAGCATCTTCCGACAGGTGCTGGTTCCTTAAATGACGAGAATGAGCCTCTGCAGCCGAACATCTTGCAGCTCTGCTAATAAGCCCTACTCCACGCCTCCCCGTGGCGCCATCTGGGAATCTCACTAGAGATTGCGAAGTGAAGGGAGCAAATGGCGAGTTTCCTGCGCCATAAACCAGGGTTAGTGACGGAGAAATAAAACAAGACCTTATCCGGGCTACTCCGACATATCTTGGAAAAGAGATGGTGGCGGACGAGCCCTATATGGGCCAACGGCAGCGCTCACATCCCGGAACGGGTTACTGGCTTCAGTGTAACCGACCCCTCGTCCTAGGGGCATTACAAATGGAACTGGTCCTCCAGGTTGGGGGTTGTGCCGCCGGGGTAACTGCCCGGCCATTTAAAAAAGCATAAGTTACGAAGCATCAACAAGCCTCGGATATGGACGGATCTACTGTTGACAACCCACGCAAACGATTTAAGGACAATGAGCTTCGGATATGCACGTGGAATGTTAGATCCCTTAATAGACCACGTGCAGCCGAGCAACTAGCGGAGGCCCTAGACTGCTGCAAAGCAGACATAACCGCCATCCAAGAAATGCGATGGGATGGGCCGGACAAAAAGAAGATGAAAAACTGCGATATCTATTACGGCAATTGCTATCGACGGCAAAAGCAGCGCTTATTTGGATGCGGATTTGTTGTCGGAGGCAGACTAAGACAAGAAGTCCTCAGCTTCCGGCATGTGAGCGAGCGCCTCGTAGCAATCCGCATCAAAGCTAAATTCGCCAACATTAGCCTTATATGCGCGCATGCCCCAAGGATGCCTTCTACGAGCTCCTTAACAAGACCTACGAGCAATACCCTAGCTATGACATTAAAATTGTCATCGGTGATTTTAATGCAAAGCTAGGAAGAGAGGGTATCTTTGGTGGAACAATCGGAAAATATAGCCTGCACAACACAACCTCCGATAACAGATTCAAGCTAATCGACCTTGCGGCGCGGCGAAACATTGTCGTAGCTAGCACGCGGTTCCCACATGTCAACATACACAAGGGGACTTGGAGAACTCCTGATCAATCAAAAGTCAACCAGATTGATCACATTGCGATCGACGCAAGACACTCCTCCAGTATTATGGATGTCCGTACGTTCCGAGGAGCCAACATCGACTCGGACCATTACCTTGTTGTAGCCAAGGTACGGTTGCGGATATCCCAAACAACGCCAAGACAAGCTAATGCTGTGAGAAAATTCGACGTCAGACGGCTACAATCGCAAGAGATCGCCAAGTCCTTTTCCGATCGAGTGTCTCTTAATCTCTTAAGAGGCCCAATGCCGCCAGCATCAAGCATCGAAGACCATTGGAAACACTGCCAAAACGCCATCAGAGATGCCGCTTCTGATGTGCTGGGTTTCACTCGTCCACCACAACGAAACCCCTGGTTCGATGATGAATGCCGGCAAGCACATGCAGCTAAGCAAAAAGCACGCAATGCGGCACTGCAAAAAAAGACCAGAGCTGCTCATGAGCTCTATGAGCGGAAGAGGAGAGACGAACACCGGCTTCTCAGGAGGAAGAAGAAAGAGCATGAGAAGCGCGCGATCGAGGAAATTGAGAGATGCTACTCCAGGAATGAGCTTCGGAAGTTTTACCAAAAGGTAAAAATAACATGCCATGGAAACAAACCCCGAACCGAAGCCTGTAGAGATGAACAAGGGAGTATCGTAATGGAATCGCAGTCGATGCTGAGAATTTGGAAGAACCAAAGGAAGAAAAGGAACGACTGAAGCCGTTCGTCAACAACTGTATAGGCCCATATCAGTGTGGCTTCAGGCCAGGAAAGTCCACCATCGACCAGATATTCATACTACGGCAGATCTTGGAGAAGATCCATGAGCTCCAGATCGATACACACCACCTATTCATCGTATTAAGGCCGCGTATGACAGCATCTATAGAGACGAGCTATACAGAGCAATGTCTAGTTTTGGCATCCCTGCCAAACTCGTCCGTCTGTGCAGGATGACGATGGAGAATGCACGCTGCTACCTCAAGGTCGGTAAAGATCTCACCGAGACCTTTGATGTCCAGAAAGGATTTAGACAAGACGATGCGCTGTCGTGCGATTTTTTCAACATCGTACTTGAAAGAATAGTGCAAAACCCACGAGCAAACACAAGAGGCACTATCTTTCAAAAGTCCGTCCAACTACTCGCATACGCCGACGATATTGACATAATCGGGAGAAAGTAGCGTGATGTCAGTGGCGCTTTCGCGAGTATTGAGACGGAAGCGGCGAAAATGGGTTAAGCGGTCAATGAGGGCAAGACCAAGTATATGCTGTCAACCAAAAAGGACAACCAACACCGACGTCTCGGACAGAACGTCACCTTAGACAGATATAACTTTGAGGTAGTTAAGGACTTTGTCTACCTAGGCTCCGCTATAAATACAGACAACGACACCAGCGCTGAGATCAAGCGAAGAATAACTCTTGCCAACCGCTGTTTCTTTGGGCTAAGAAGGCAATTGACTAGCAAAGCCCTCTCTCGGACAACAAAAGTCACCCTTTATAAGACCTTAATAATCCCGGACCTGCTCTATGGCGCAGAGGCATGGACATTATCAAAAATGGATGAGGGTGTTCTTGGTTGCTTCGAGATAAAAATTCTTCGGGCGATCTTCGGTCCCGTCTGCATTGGCGGTGAGTGGAGGAGGAGATACAACGACGAACTGTATGGGCTGTACAGCTACATGGACCTATTCAGAAGAGTGAAGATCCAAAGACTGAGATGGCTGGGTCATGTAGAGCGCATGGACACCAATGCTCCGGTCCGAAAAGTCTTCGAATCCGCCCCCGAGGGACAGCGCAGTAGAGGAAAGCCAAGACTCAGGTGGCGCACGCAAGTGAAAGAGGACCTCAGCCAACTTAGCGTGCGAAACTGGAGACAGCTAGCCAGGGATCGAGCTGGCTGGAGAAGTTTGTACACTGAGGCCCAGGTCCACCCCGGACTGTAGCGCCACCTAAAGTAAGTAAGTAAGATGGAACTGACAAGATAAATAAGCGTAGAAGTAGTACGAGAAAGGTTACAAAATATAAGTAGATATAGATTTAATACTAATCCAAATGATAACGAAAGAAAGCGTTTTCATCTGTAACGATAGATTTACGCTTACAAACTTACAAAGTATCATTATGTTTAATATCATCTATGAGTTTGTATCTAAGTATTCACATTTCCAATTAAGTCCGAGACAATCGCTTAAAGGGTATACGAGTAGAAGTGTCTACTTCGAAATCACTACCATCCCAAAGTAAAAAGTCGTGTTTATAGAAAAGTTCGTTGCCTATTTTAGGAGGAGATCTTCTACTTTTACCACATTCCGACTTTATTCGTGGCCCACATACTCGTAACATAGCAAATTTATTTCATCTGTATGTACTTAATCCCAATCACGTTTTCCAATTCAAGAGGATAACAGTCTAATGCGCTGTGATATCTTTACTAAAAATAACAAAAGACGCACGAAGCCAGAAAATTCAAAAAAATCCTTCCAACCCAATGCATTATGTTATTCAAATTGAGAAAAAGAAACGAAAAAAAGGATGAGAAAAAAAAAATAAGAAAAAGCTAATTTCTCCTGCTCTTTTTTTTTTTTGTTCTTTATCACCATCATCATCTGTCGTTATTTTAAAAGCAATGGAAACCCATGAAAGCAGAAAATTCAAATTTCAAATCTTTTTTCAATGGAACGCGAACATATCATAGAAAGGGAAATCCCGAATCATTTACATAATCTTGACTTCACAAGCACTTTAAAAAAAATATATACGAGTAGATAAAAATATCTGTATTTCAATGAAATATCCCTGCCAAACTCGTATGTAAGAAATCACGAAGCAAATAATTGTTAGAGAGCAAACAAAATGTGTCAACCCATCTTAAGAAGTTGAATTCAATCCAAAAAAAAAGTGACAATTTACCTTTTGTCTTATATTTTCTTTAAGTGACTTTGTGACCACAGAATTTTACTGAAAATGTGTGAAAAGTTTTTAATGGGAAAAATCACTTTCAATAAATCTTAACGGAATGTTATTTACTGCTCTTTGTAGAAAAAGTTTACGCGATTGTTACGCTTTTTTACTTATTCTACGACTTGAAAATGTACGAGTTCGTTCTTTCTGTTTTTACCTAGTCAAAGCTTATTATTATTTTTGACTGTCGTCTTTGAAAATGTGCCAACTGGTTCGTGACAAATGCAATTAAAAACATATCGGTCTTTAATGCTAATAATACCAGACTGTTTAATATTTCTTTCATGCTTCAACAACGCATTGAAATAATGTAAATGTAAAATGAAAATTGTAAAAATTTTAAAGAGTTTAAAGCTACCTCGGTCGGCTTCTTTTCGCCCAGCAATTATTAAATCTGTTAAAAGTATTGGGACAATTTAGTAACATGAAGAACCGAAATCATGGCTGAGATACAAAAAGTACTCGAAATGTGACTTCGGTATCTCGAACCCAGGCTTTTCGATTTCAGAACTTGGGCATACAATCGTATCGTATCACAAGGAATACTCCTTCGAATTACGCATAAAGGCTTGAGTCATAAAGCGTGAAAGGTTTAATTTACGCAGTTTCAACTGAAGCCTGTCAAACTTAAGCAAAATTGTAGCTTTGGTTATTTGAAATGCAATAAATTGATCAAGAATGTATTTGAAAAATAATTATATGCTGTGGGGTACAGTTCAATCCTCCCAGCAAATTGTCGCATTTTGGGCTTAGAAAATCCAAAAATGATTGTCGAGAAGCCAATTATGTTACTGTTTGGTGCATGGGGCGCCACGTGGCTGTACATTTTTTCTGGTGAAGAGCGTTCAGGCCGGCTTGCAGATGTGACCCCAGACCCCAACCGTAACAGCCGTCTCGTACACCCTCAAGCCCACTTCAAACGTACCATGAAATATCGTGATTCTTTGCTGAGCCAAACAACTCGCTCATGGAATGCCCTGCCGAGCTCTTTATTTCCTAGTCATTATAACCTCCAAACATTCAAAACCAACGTACATCGGTACGTCTCTTTCTTTCCTCCCTAACTTTCCACCGCCCAAGCTGTGTGCAATCATTTTAAGCGCGAGCTAGTTATAAAAAAAACTGTCCGTAACATGATTCTTGCTAATCGCCGAACAAAAGTGGGCGAGAAAAGCCAATGCAATATGCGGATCATATACAACAGCAATCAACATTACGAGTATTCATAAAAAAAACAACAGTGGACAATAACCAGTGTTTGGAGCTCTTTAGTAAAATTCGGAAGGACTTTTCCGTCGAGTCGACAACGTTAATGAAACCTGGATCCATCTACTAGATGGAACAGTAGAAACGTATTATATATGGGTACATGGATACGAGTTTTTGAAGTTTGAAGGAACACTCTGGGACTTTTTAAAGAAAGGAAGCCATAATCACAAGAAAATACTTCAATGAATCATTCGACAGATTTGTCAAAAAATCGACGGAGACACGGCCTAGTGTCTCGACAAGGAAAAGAGTCCTCTTCCGTCACGACAACACACCAGCTCAGTTCACTCATTTTGAATCGCGGTGGCCAAATTGCATAAATTACGCCTGACCTGGGAATTTTAATGATTCGCAATATGAAAATCTGGCGCACGGGGTAAAAAACAGCTCGGGCGAGGTTATTGTGATGCATACTTGAATTTCCAACATCCCCTTGTGGAGTTTTTATCGTTTGTGTCTCGAGTATGCTTATAGGAAATTTTAGGTTAGTGACAAGCGATCGAGTGGACGGTAGGCTTTCTTGTTACACTATAGGCAAAGGTGATACGAGATACCGTAAAAACTACCGATTATTGAATCAAAAGTAATGAGGCATACTAAAAAAATATACAAGAGGATTCTAGTCAGTCGACATGGCAATATATTACGAGTATTATACTGGAAGGCAATCTGATTTTTTGGGAGCAGGTCTATTCGATATAAAGTTAAGAGATAGCGCGATGCTCGCTAACAGGTGCATAATGTCTTCATCGATTTGGAAAAGGTTTTCGATAAAGTTCGCAAGACGGTAAGATCCCTAAATGCAGCATATAAAACGAAAGTTGTATGCACATTAAGAAATCAGATGGTTTTGCAGTTTTTAACGTAACGCTTAATTCTGATAGACTTACAAAAAGGGACGTCAAACCTTTGTATGGTATTTTCTGCTTGAAGCTATTCCGTCTAGAAAAACCATCAAACACAGATAAAAGTAAATATCGATATATAACCAAAAGATCGGCAGTACTATTGTGAACCTAAGTAAATGAGTCTTAACTGTCGTGCAGCTTTATGGTAGAAGTAATTTATCGATGAAGTTTATTTTAAATCAGAAACCCCTTCTGAATAATTCACATTCAAATAGGCATGGGTATTATTGATGGTGGAGGCTATAAAAGTTTTTGCCCGATTTAAAAATGAAACGCAAGCGATTACACTTTAAAGGAAATAATTTCATTAATCTGTGTGGTTTTCGTCAAAAAAACGTCGTAAGCAGTTTTCAACAGCTTCAGCGAAACCAAATATTTCCCTCCAAACCGTTCTGAAGGGACCGAAAAATCTGAAGAAGCAACATCTTGGGAATACTGTGTGTTTTTGCAGCCTTCATTAGGCGAGTTGCTGACAGTACTTATTCGCCGTGATTGTCTCGCCAGGAAAAAAGAATCTCGAAAGAAATTATGCCCCTGGAATCTCACAAAACACAACAGTGCCTTCATTGAATGCAAGTCACCTTTTGCTATGGATTCTGCACTTCCCGTCACTTGTTACTACTCTATACCAAAAAGGTTCGTTTTTATGGCGTCAAAGCAGAGATATGGCCACAGAGACGCGGTTTTTGTGAGTTTACCAGTTAAATGTTTGTGCGGTTAGATTTTTAAACTGTGTACGGAAATCTTTAACTAACTTGTGTTACGATTTAACTATAATTTAACTTTAAATAAAAACGTCATGCTTACTTTCGTGCAAGTAATTCTTAATGATGGCTTGGCGCAGTGGTTGAATTCGTTGATAACTATGCAACCAGACAATACACCATAAATAACAGCAAATTATTTTATATGTCATTACTCCTATCAAAAGATGATTGCATATATAGTATATTGAAGTATTGCAATATTCTGAGCCAATTTGCATTATAATACTCGTAAATCATAAACCGACAAAGTTTTGAAATCTTGTCCCGCTAACAATTTTTACTTTCGTTATTAGATACTCGTTCAACCAATCTGAAGTCAGCATAAATAAAACAATAAACAGGGCAATTCTCTCTACCAATCTGCCCCTATAGTGCTCTATATTAATAAAAGGACATTGTTAAGGAGCTCAGCAATATATTTAAAATAAGTGCCAAAGACCAGACTGACCATTTTCAGACAAAATTTATATTCAAAACATGTTATTAACGTCGAAGGAAGGACATGCGTCCGCAAGTCGTAATCGTCTGTTTTAACTGCTTTTAAATGCCTTCGTGTTATAGCAGATTTTTATCCACAAAATCTGGCTTTGTGGCATAGTCTCTGAAATTCATAAAACGGGTAATAATCGTACAAAGTTAACCGGCTTTAATTACCACCACCATTCGTTCAACTTCTACTGCTTCGTCATCAACACTCGACCGGCCAACTCAAGGACTTTTTACGAATTAATATGCAGTGCTGCTGGTTTTAATTCCCTGGATAGTATTAAAAATTAAAATTAAGCAACAGAATTGGAAAATAAAATAAAAAATAATCCAATTGAAACTAATTGAAGTCTCATGTAAATTTTCCATTTGCTTGATGGGGTTATTAAGCAATTTCGAAAGCCAATAACAGCGACAACTCTGAATCCGACGACCATTGACTGGGTCATGATATTTAAATTCGCCCACAACATGGATTTGTGGAAATACGGATTTTTATAGCATACCCTTACCCGGATATAGGTATGAGTACTCGTACTCGAACTTGTACTATGGGGAAGCATTTACCTTTCGCATTAATTTTTTATTGATTCGTAATGGCCGTTCCTGTTTTCTGCTACCCATTGGCGTGGAATGTGCTTACATGCATGCGAGTACTTCGTAGTATATTTAATGAAATAATTGCTTGAAATCTTTGATGGCTGTTGATAAATGCAATTTATACGGATACAAAAATAATTAGCAATGGACAGTTGAGTCGATTGAGTTGAAGCAACTTTAAAGTTGTCCGAAAATGCAGAAATTCTAAAATTGTTTAAAAACATTGTTCCGAAGGCGAAGGAAGTTTTATTATAATTTATGTTTTAGCAGACAGGGCTTCACTTTTCACCGAAATTCTTTGTACAGATACGAATACAGACAGGGTCATCCGTTGGGAATATACACGTATATATGACTTGTCGAAAGGTTGTCCTTTGTTTGGGCTCTATTAGGCTATAATGAGTATTTATCATGACCTGTTAAATAATCCCAGCCTGTGGATAACGTAGAAGACAAATTTGTGATTCTTTCATCACCTACAACCGAAAAAAAAAGAAAAAAAAATGAAGTCAATTTTCCCGCCCGTTAGGTGCCAGATAAAAGGAATATAATCTTCATAGCGTGACAATGAAAAATGGTCACATTTGTCAGTTCATTAATCTAAGGACGTGTCTAGTGTTAGGGGGCTGTAATCTTTGGTGTTTTCATTTGGACGTGAGATATGCTACTTAATATATATTTATGTCTGCATGACTTTTGGTAACCTTTCAAAGACAGTCATATAAAAACACCCATGACAAACTGTTGGGTTTGCGGATAAATTTTTGGTATAGAAAAAATTTCAGCCTTTTAAATGTTGGATCTGTTATTCTAAATTGTGTATTTAAAAACTTATCTGATAAGACCTCTCTCTCGACTCAGATGACGACAATTTACTGTTGTTGCAATAAATTAATCTACGAATGGTATGAAGGAGGCATCCTGATCAATTGAATCCATCACTATTCAACGACTATATGCTGATAGCAAGACTTATAATGAGGATGAGAAGAGTGACTTCTACTCGTATATTGAACTGAATGGTATATTACTTGAAGAACTTAAAAGGAATATCACAACTTTGTTGGATTACCTGGATTAATGAAAAATGGGCAGCGTCAAAACAACGCTGTTGTACTTGTAACAATACGAGTGTACAAAACTGAGACCTTATGCCCCAGAATCGTTCGAATTTACTAATGAATTTTAAGTGATCTCTACGTTAGAACCTAAAGGCTTTGTTTTTGTTCTGGGAGGTCACATTGCCATAACACAGTGTGTATTCTAAGGTTCTCAACAACATCAGGGGAAATGTAGCCTACAAGACGACCCAGGGTTTGTCCCGGATGATGAATTGATCGAGAATGGATGTTTTGTTTAAAGGCGGAGCCGACTTCATAGTTCTCTGTTGTTTTGTAGGTTAATTTGACAATTCATTATGAACAGACTCACACTGAAGCCACGTTTGCTTATAATCGTCCATCGATTATTTCGAGAAACTATGGATGGTTTTTGATAATACGCATCCCATAAGATGTCTTACAGTGCACACACAAGAAGAGATTGATATTGTGCAGCATAGCGTTGATGATGATCCAAATGTGTCAACTCGTTATCGTTGTCAACGATTAAACTTGTGTCCACTTTATCGAAAATCTTGCGTGAAGATCTTGGCTTAAGTGCTTACAAGATTCAGCTTGTGCAAGAATTGAAGCCACACGATCATGATTCGCACCGTACATTTAGTAAATGGAACGAAGGAGGCATTGCTATTGATCCTTATTTTCATTTGAAAATTTTTTTCGGTGTAAGTAAATGGCTATGTCAATGAACAGAATTGCCATTGTCGAAACACCATTACATTCAGAATAAGTCAACGGTTGGTGGGCTTTATGGGACAGTGAGAATATTGGTCTATATGTCTTGAAAAATAATTATGTTCAGAACGTTACTGTCAACGGTGAGCGGTACAGAGACGTGATTACAAACTTTTGCATGCCTCAATTGGAAGGCATTAATGTTGCAGACATGTGTTTGATGAAAGATTAATTTCTATTTCGTGCGATTTGACGCCATTCGATTATTTTATTTGAGCATATGTAAAGTCGCATGTCTACGCCGATAAATCAGAAACAATTGAGCACTTCGAAGCCAACATTAGACGCGTTATTGCCATAATACTCGTACAACGATGATTTACTACGAAGAGTATTTGAAAATTGCACTTCCAGATTATGATATGCACAAGCCAGCATGTCATGTGTTTTATTCCAATTTAAAGTTCTTTGCCTCTAAAAAAAAGCGCCCTTTACTTGTTTGAACAGCTTTATCATCGACCTCATACAAAGAATTTAGAGATTATCTTGACGAATGAATCTCACAGAACATTGGTACAAACTGACACCTGAAGATAAATCGAAGAATAAGTAAAACTTAAAGTTCAAAAGGAACTTATTAAAAAAGAACTCAGTTACAAATCAAGCCGAAGAATCATTCAGAAGGTGTGCAATTAATGATGAGCATTACTCTGATATTACCAACTGTCTTGCAGTGGGTTACACCTCAGATCAACTTATTCGCCTAGCTCATCACACTCACAAAAAAAAAGGGAATATAATAATGTGAAAGGTGTTCCCAAAATTGCTGTCGAGTCAAAATAATCAGAAAACATTTCGATTCAACTTTCGAAAACGAAGTGGCAAGTTTATGGTTGCCTCTTTGGATTATTGTAAGGAAGCAAAAGCATTTTCATCTATCCTTTTCTTTAACATTTTTTCCAAGTAATTGTAAAAAAGGGGTCACAGAGGTTTGAGTATTTTCTCCTACCCCCTCTCTCAGAGACAAAAAAAAAAACTTGGGCTTTCATTTCATCATTTCCAAGATCATGATCAAGGATCAAACACTACTTAGGTAAATTTTAAGTGTATGCACAAAAAACCGTAAAACCGTAAAGTAAAGTACCCTTGGTATTTCAAAGCCACTTGACGAAATCTGACTGACCTTTTGTCACAAATTATGCATTTGAAATGCTGGTGTCCCTCAGGGGTTCCGTCCTGTCTCCGATGTTTTTTGTTTTCTTTAATTTTCGTCAAAATTCTCTTGTTGTTGATTGCAATTAAAACAAAGTGTATGCAACATATCCTATCGCGAGGAGAATATCAGACAATTCTACTTTTTTTTCTTGATTAAACCATAGTAGCAGGTATTGGGTTGTTCGAAAAGTGATTTCATTCTTTTGCAACAGATGACTTAATTGATTTTCTTCATAGCCAATTTCTCCTTAAGCCGGATAGTCATTATATATTTTGACAGAAAGGTTTGCTTGTGATTGATTCTACGCAGTAGTTTTTAGTTGGTGCCCTTTCAAATACGGAATGTGAAAATCAGCATTTTCGGCAAATATGTATTGACAAAACGCCAGTGCTGAAAATGGTTTTTGATCCGGCGATTTTGATGTTGAATATGCATTACGTCTGCGGATTTAGGCCAATTAAAGCTGATAAAGACGCAATAAAGGTACTTATTGATGCAAACCGGTGAATAACAACTCGTGAGATCGCTGAGAGATTAAATTTATCAATTTCGATCGTTCATGACCTTTTGAAACGCCTAGGTTTAATTTCAAAGTTTAACATACGGGTTCGTCATGTTCTTACGGAAAGTAACTTTTGCCGTCACGTTGGTGTCTGTGATTTGCTTTTCAAACGTCAAGAAAATGATCCGTTTTCGAAACGCATCATCACTGGGGACGAGAAATGAGTTGTCTACTACAATGTTAAAAACAAGAGATCATGGATTAAAAAAGATGAACTGGCTCAAAGCACTTGGTAAGTGGACATTTATCAATAAAAAAAAAGATGTGAATTTAAAGGAATCATTTTTTAGCTTCTACCTACGAAAACGACGATCAATTCTGAAGGTGTTGTCATTAGCTGGGCGAATTGAATAATTCTCTTAAACTAAAAAGGCCAGAATTGATCAGTAGAAAAGTTGTAGTGTTATATCAAGATATTGCGAAACCTTATACAGTTTGGTAAGTCGCCAATAGCTTGTATAGCTTGGATGGGATCTACTGTCATATTTTAGAGATCTGGCACCTTCTGATTATTATTTGTTCCGGTCTCTAAAAAAATTTTTAGACGGTAAGACTTTAACTTTAACTTAACTTAAAATCATTTCAATCAGTTTTTTGCGAGCAAATAACAACAATTTTATGAGGTGGGTATCATGCTACTGCCAGAAAGATGGCAAAAGGTATTGCACCAGAATGAACAATATATAGTTCAATAAAATATTCATTTAATATAAGAAAATCATCTTTCATTACCATAAAAAAATGAAATTACTTTCCGAATAACCAAAGTTTGCACCTCTCTTTCAAGCTCAAAATCAAATGTATGCATCATAAAGCTGCCAGATTGCTGAATGTATATATGATATGCATTGCGTATATTTTGCAAAGATATATTATTTTAGTATTTGAGACACCAAATTAATTACCTGCGGCTAAGGATCTTTTGTAAAATTATTCGAGCTGTTGAAACATCCCCTCACATTTCCTTCATCTGCGTTGTACCTAGTCGAGTCATAAATATTAGTACACAACTGAACTCACTCATAACGAATGCAATACTGGGCGCATCCATTTCGTATTGATTGCGATTTGACAATTGATCTTTATGCTTCATTGTGACGTAAAAAGTTTTTGACATTAATTGTTTACAATCATGGAATGGGGCGACATAGATAGATAGATAGATAGTTTTATTAGTTAGAAATAACTTTAAGTAACTGAACAATTAACAATTTTATTTTTTTTTTTTTTAATTTACAAAAAAGTTAAAAAATTACGTTTCTGAAATCGTGTCTTTTATAAATTTACAAATTTACAAATTTTCCTTTTAAACCCTAGTAATCTTATTTCGTTTTTTATATTAATATGCAAGTTGTTGAAAAATATAATCCCTCGATAAAAAATTGATTGCTGCGTACTTGTCAATCTGCATCTTGATGTTCTTATGTTTTCGTTACTTCTCAAGTTATACGGCTGGACATCAGAAACTTGTCAGTCACATATTCGGGTAACAATCCGTTCTTCATTCTAAATATGAAAACCATTGCATTGTATGTCAATCTTTGTCTGATATTCATCCATTTTAAGCATACAACCATATGCATACTTGAAGTATAAATGCCAAGCTTTAGAATTGTCTGCATCGCCTTGTTTTGTAGTTTCTGGAGTAGATTTTTAGTTTCCTGGTTGCACATGTACAAAATTGTTGAGCAGTAATTAAAGTGGGGCAATACGATTGCATTATAAATTAGTATCGCTGTTTCGATAGACAATGAGTTTCTAATTCGTTTCAGGAAACTTATTTTCTTTGAAATATTACTACATGCGTAATTAGCATGATCTTTAAAATTTAGTTTTTCGTCAATTATTACACCAAGATATTTAATGCTTTTCACACACTCAATTATTTCGTCGTTAATATTTACATTAATTGGACTATTTACGCGAAACTTCATATACTTAATCTTGTTTACATTTAGCCTTAGCTTGTTCATCTTTAGCCAGTTATTAATAGATTTTAAATCTTTGTCTAATTGCTCACACATAAGTTCAACATTTTTACCACAAATATACGAGGGCGGGTCAATAAGTCCGTGACTTTTGGATTAAAACACAGATTTTTTGATAAAAAAATAATTTTATTTTTCAACGTAGTCTCCCTTGAGCTCTATACACTTTGTCCAACGCTTCTCCAATTTTTTTATCCCTTCCAAAAAAAAATGATTTGTCGAGGTCCTCAAAATAGGCCTTTGTTTGCGTGATGACTTCATCATTGGAGTCAAATCTTTTTCCACCAAGCCATTTCTTCAGGTTTGGGAACAAGTAGTCGCTCGGAGCCAAATCTGGAGAATAGGGTGGATGAGGGAGCAATTCATAGCCCAATTCATGGATTTTTGTCATGGCAACTGCACATGTGTTTGTGGTCGACTGTGAGCAAATGCGGCACCCATCTTGCGGAAAGCTTTCTCATGCCCAAGTCATCATTCAAAATTGAAACCACTGAGCCATGCGAGATCCCTACGGCTTCCACAATCTCTCGCACTTTCAATCTTCGGTCGGCCAACACCATATCGTGAATTTTTTCGATTGTTTCGGGTGTAGAGACCTCAACTGGGCGTCCAGGACGTTCGGCATCTTCAGTGCTTGTACGGCCACAACGAAATTCAGTAAACCACTTTTTTACCATTGAAATCGATGGTGCAGAGTCCCCATAGTATTTATCAAGCTTAGCCTTGGTCTCGGTAATGGTTTTTTTTCGCAAGAAATAATGCTTAATAAGCACACGAAATTCACTTTTTTCCATTTTCTCCTCAAATTAGTGAGTAGTCTGATAAAAATAACTGTCAAACACAAACTTACTGACGCAGCAAGTTTAAATTTTGACAGGAGTCAACTGACAGATGCCTGTTGACAAGAGCAGTGTTGCTGTTTCAGTAAAGAGGTTAGAAATTCAAAAAGTCACGGACTTATTGACCCGCCCTCGTATACTAACGTATCATCCGCGAACAAAATAACTTTACAATACATTAAGCACATTATTATATCATTTATATATAACAAAAAAAAGTATTACTCCCAATAGTGATCCTTGAGGTACTTCTAAATCTGATTTCACTGCATAAGAGAGATGGTCATTAACTTTCGTCCGTTGTGTTCTCCCTGTTAAATAAGACTTGAACCATTTATTTTCTTCCCCCGTCACACCATATATCTTAAGCTTTGTTAGAAGTATTGATCGGTCTATTGTCTCAAAAGCGCGTTGTAAATCCAAGAAAACAGCTATAACCGAGTTTCCGTCGTCCATCTGTTTTTTCCATTCCCACACTATATAATTTAGTGCAGTTTCACACGAATGCCCGTTTCTAAATCCAGACTGTTCTTTAATAAGTATTTTATTTTTCTCTAAATAGTTCGTCAACTGGTCAGCTACAAACTTTTCAAACAGCTTTTCGCAAGTAGGAAGAGTATTTACTGGACGAAACTCCTCACATTTTTTTGTATTATTTACTTTTTCTACTGGCACTACTATCGTTTCTTTCCACACATTTGGGAATATACCAGAACTTAAGGATTGGCTTATTATTTTCAATAATTCTGGACCTATAATTTCAATAGATTGATAAATAATGTCTCTATTGATACCAGCAGCATCCCTCTTATTATTGCAATTTCTAATTATATCACAGATTGTTCTTATATCACAGAATTGAAATATAAATCTAGTAGTCACATGTATATCTGGTAAAATAAAGTGAACAAATGGAATTGACGCATTAATTTCACAGACACTCTCCACAAAATATACATTTAATTTATTTGCAACTTCCCCTTTATCACTTAGAATCTCGTTCCCGAATTGCACGCTTGATGTATCTTTGGCTTTATAGTTTTTTATTTCCGATTTATACAAGTTACGGATTAGCCTATATCTCTCCCAGTTTTCACTCCTGTTTCCGAAAACTGCACTTTTATATAGTTGCATTTTTTCACATTTCAAGCGTCTTAAATTGGAATCAAACCATTTTACATCGTCGTTTCTGTATTTCATAGTTGTCGTTGTGGTTAGACTCTTACAACTCTGATTAATTTTTGCATGAAATTGAGACACAAGATTGTCCAAGTCCTCGATAAAATAAAGGTCTGTGAAATTTGATTTATTTAAAAGATTGTCAAATTTTTCTTTGGTATGGCTGATAATTTTTATTAATTGTAAATCATTATATTTGTGCTCACTTACAGTTATTAGTAATTTAAATGTCTCATGGTCAGAAATTTTATGTTGTTCGTCAATTTTAACTAATACATTTTTGTCTAAACTCTATATTCGTCATTACATAATCTATTAAAGTTGCCAAACTGCTTGTTATTCTAGTGGGTTGATCTACTAGCTGCGTAAGACCATGATCGACCATAAGATTTAACATTCTTTCGCGATTACTATTTCTGGTTAAGAGATCTATGTTAATATCACCAGCTATAATTATATTACTTTCATTTTCTAGGGACTGATCACAACAATTTGAAAAACTTAACAAAAATTCTGAAGCTGTGCTACTGGGAGATCTGTATAATAAAACAAATGCCAACTTTTCTTCACCACACCATACGTAAACTTTGACTAACCACGCAATGTTTTCAAAGTTCAAAATGTCTGCTACTTGAAATCGCAGCCCTCTTTTTATATAAATAATAACCCCACCTATATGTCTTGAGTGTGATGGATAAGAAGCATGTTCGTAATTTGCTAAATTTATTTCTGATTTTAATATGCCATCAGTAACATGCGTCTCGGTGAGCAACAACAGATCCGGTTTAAAGTCTTTGACTAAAAGCTCCATTTCATTTTCGTTTGATAATAATCCTTATATATTTAAATTATTGCATTTTGTTCTTAGTTGCTACATATATTTATTTCTAACTACATTAAGTCTTCGTTTATACACTTCACATTCACGATCAAACGCATTATGATTGACATTCAGACTTAAGTTCAATTCCTTATTAATCTTCACACAATTCACACATTTAAAACATTCAACTTGGCATTCAGATCCAATATGACATCCCGCACATTTCGAACAAACTTTATTGTCAACCTTGCAATCTTTACTTGAATGATTAAATCCCAAACATTTGAAGCATCTTCTCACATCAAACGCTTCCTCTACTGGACATTTATCCCATCCCACACTCAGTTTTCCAGCCTTTATTACCTCATTATATGTCTTGTTATCTAGTTCTATTACACTTGTAAAGGTTCCCGTTTTGTTTTTCCATTTGTTTTGTATATAATATTTACATTTTTTAGTATCTCATTTTGTTTTTTTAAACTATTTATAAAATTCGACTCTGACATTTCTTCAGAATAGAAACAAACTTTTAATCTTGGGTTACCTTTTTTTACAATGTCGACATGATAGTTTTGTCTCAGGTTTTCTACTACTTTTTCTTTAATTGTTTCCATTGATTTTATGTTGTCACATGAAACAAATATTGCCCCCTTATTAAGTTTTTTTTATACCTGCCACTTGGATACCAGAATCGCTAGGGTTAACACTCAATTTCACTTCATTTTTAGTTTTATCGAAACTTGGTTTACCTTTCGGTTTAATAACTAACGCACTTTTTTTGCATAGTTTTTCCGAATTTGTCGGAATTTCTTTTATACTCTCTTCAATACTTTGAAGAGAAAGCAATTTCTCTTTGCATTTTTCACATAATATCACTAAGTAAGATTTGCTAGCCACAGCTTTGACATCGTAGTCCGTTAAACCAATACATTTAGGATGAAACACACTACCACATCCACCTTTACACAGTACTGTCTCTCCAGAACGGCTAGATTTCGCACACACACTACAACACGTACTCATGATCACTCTTTATGAGTTAGTACGGCTGTCGAATGAATTTACTTTTTTTTTATTATTGTTTTTGCCGCCAGCATCAAGCATCGAAGACCATTGGAAACACTGCCAAAACGACATCAGAGATGCCGCTTCTGATGTGCTGGGTTTCACTCGTCCACCACAACGAAACCCCTGGTTCGATGATGAATGCCGGCGAGCACATGCAGCTAAGCAAGATGCATATAACGCAGCGCTGCTTAGAAAGACCAGAGCTGTTCATGAGCTCTATGAGCGAAAGAGGAGAGACGAGCACCGGCTTCTCAGGAGGAAGAAGAAAGAGCATGAGAAGCGCGCGATCGAGGAAATTGAGAGATGCTACTCCAGGAATGAGGTTCGGAAGTTTTACCAAAAGGTAAAAATAATATGCCGCGGAAACAAACCCCGAACCGAAGCCTGTAGGGATGAACAAGGGAACACTGTAGTAGAATCGCAGTCGATGCTGAGGATTTGGAAAGATCATTTCTGCAGACTGTATAACGGCGATGACGGACCAAATACCGCTGCCAGGCAGAATCAACCTTTCAACCTGGACGATGATGACCAACAATTCCGTCCACCCGACCTGGATGAAGTGAAGATAGCCATATCGAAGCTTAAGTCCAACAAAGCTGCTGGAGCGGATGGCCTGACTGCCGAGCTCTTCAAAGCGGCGGGCGATGACTTGGTAAGGAGCATACACCAACTCATCTGTAAAATATGGTCGGACGAAAGTATGCCCGATGAATGGAACCTCAGCATTGTTTGTCCAATTCTCAAGAAAGGAGACCCTCTGAACTGCGCCAACTACAGAGGCATCAGTCTCCTTAACATCGCATATAAGCTCTTATCTGCCGTATTGTGTGAACGCCTGAAGCCGTTCGTCAACAACCTGATAGGTCCATATCAGTGTGGCTTCAGGCCAGGAAAGTCCACCATCGACCAGATATTCATACTCGTACTACGGCAGATCTTGGAGAAGACCCATGAGCTTCAGATCAATACCCACCATCTATTCATCGATTTTAAGGCCGCGTATGACAGCATCTATAGAGACGAGCTATATAGAGCAATGTCTAGTTTTGGCATCCCTGCCAAACTCGTCCGTCTGTGCAGGATGACGATGGAGAATGCACGCTGCTCCATCAAGGTCGGTAAAGATCTCACCGAGACCTTTGATGTCCAGAAAGGATTTAGACAAGGCGATGTGCTGTCACGCGATTTTTTCAACATCGTACTTGAAAGAATATAGCAAAACTCACGAGCAAACACAAGAGGCACTATCTTTCAAAAGTCCGTCCAACTACTCGTATACGCCGACGATATTGACATAATCGGGAGAAAGCAGTGTGATGTCAGTGGCGCTTTCGCGAGTATTGAGACGGAAGCGGCAAAAATGGGTTTAGCGGTCAATGAGGGCAAGGCCAAGTATATGCTGTCAACCAAAAAGGACAACCAACACCGACGTCTCGGACAGAACGTCACCCTCGACAGATATAACTTTGAGGTAGTTAAGGACTTTGTCTACCTAGGCTCCGCTATAAATACAGACAACGACACCAGCGCTGAGATCAAGCGAAGAATAACTCTTGCCAACCGCTGTTTCTTTGGGTTAAGAAGGCAATTGAGTAGCAAAGCCCTCTCTCGGACAACAAAAGTCAACCTTTATTAGACTTTAATAATCCCGATCCTGCTCTATGGCGCAGAGGCATGGACATTATCAAAAATGGATGAGGGTGTTCTTGGTTGCTTCGAGAGAAAAATTCTTCGGGCGATCTTCGGTCCCGTCTGCATTGACGGTGAGTGGAGGAGGAGATACAACGACGAACTGTATGGATTGTACAGCGACATGGACCTAGCCAGAAGAGTGAAGATCCAAAGACTGAGATGGCTGGGTCATGTAGAGCGCATGGACACCAATGCTCCGGTCCGAAAAGTCTTCGAATCCGCCCCCGAGGGACAGCGCAGTAGAGGAAGGCCAAGACTCAGGTGGCGCACGCAAGTGGAAGAGGACCTCAGCCAACTTAGCGTGCGAAACTGGATGCAGCTAGCCAGGGATCGAGCTGGCTGGAGAAGCTTGTTGACTGAGGCCCAGGTCCACCCCGGACTGTAGCGCCACCTAAAGTAAGTAAGTTTTTTTTGTTTTTAAATAGAATAGAAATAAATTCAGATTGCAAATGTTTTTTGTGTCCAATTTGTCTATTTTTTCTTATTTGAAATGTACACAGATTATTCTGGTGCAATATAATAAGAAAAAACTTAAATTTTACACTAGATTCACCACCGATTTATAAACACGTCTGTCATAAAAATGCTTTGTTTTCGGGAGTACCGTATGATCATAAGTTTATGCTTATTCTAAATATTGATTTCATAATACAAAAAAAAAAATTAGCATAATTTTTTTTGTGATATCGTCGAATGAAAACACCAGCCAAAAAAATTTTTAAAACAAAAATGCATATATATAGTCGAATTATAAACAAAATAGAACTTTTCTTGTTGATAATAGCAGACAAATGAATCGTAAATAAATCTGAAATCCATTTGTTCATCGAAAATCGTATTGTTGTAGTTGGCCTACTTAAATGCAACATGGAAAAAGGCGATATCTTTAGGACGTTGCGACCGCTTGGAATCACTCGCAATTTTGTGTATCGATATGTGAAGTTGTTTGAGGATACTAGTGGAGTACGACACCGTCAAAAATCCGAGTGTCCGCGCACTGTGAGAATTCCGAAAGCGATCAAAGCCGTAAATAAACGAATCGACCGAAAACCGCAGCGAAAACAGAAAATCTTGTCGAGAATCTGTCCGGACTTCATATCAACGGATGATTGGCCAGATGGTAGCCCAGATCTCAACCCGTTGGATTACAAGTTTTAGTCCGTATTAGAGGGCATGGCTTGCTCTACTCGACACTCAAATATTGAGTCGTTGAAGCGAGCCCTTGTCCGTGCAGTGGACAATTTCCGCATGCATGAAGTGCGTCTCGCAATCGATGAGTGGCCACATCGTCTCAAGTCGTGCTCGAAGACAAATGGAAGTCATTTCGAATAAGTTGTTCTAAGATTTGTAGCCATTGAATAACCCAATAAAAACAAAAAAAAATTGTTTAAATATTAATCCGTTTTCATTTGACGCTGATTTCTCTGTGTACCAGTATTTATGACTTGACTAGGTATGTACATATGTAACATTTAAAAGAGATTCCAAATTCTGTCTATTGAGTCATTGAGCTTAAATTATCAAAATTCACCCAAGGGTGTTATTCTAATTTGTATTAGTAATCCATGAAGACAAACAGAGTTGATTTAATTCCCATATTTCATGTATTACATATTTGGATCTTTGCCCAAAAAGCTGTAAAAGAAGGTTATTGATGATCTGGGCCTGTTAGAGCTGGCATGGTGCCAATGGAAAAATAATGAAGACTCTCTCCCACCAGAGTCTACAAAGGAGTTCTAATTAATTGTCTTGTTGCTGATAGGAATATCATAACGCCATATCATAGCTTCATTAGCACTTCTTTGGAAAAAAGGCTCTCAAAGTTTGGTTACTGATGGCATATTGATTAGAAAATCACCTCTTCTTTGCCATTTCCCCATCATTGGACATGGAATTTATAAAAATGTTTACGTCAGTACACTAATAAATCAGAGTATGAGTAGGATGATGAGCATATACGCTTCTATCACCGATATGCCTAATCAACGAGAAATTATATTCCACACTCGCCTTTCATTGTAAGCTCTTTTAATTATAATTTATTCTGAAATGTGGTTGGCTTGGCCATCCCGAAATATCTAATTTGTAACTAATGATACTATAACAAGGGCTGAAATCAAAGTTGCAAATTATACTACGACTTTTGATCGCAAGTACCTCAAACCAAACAAAATCCAGACGTCAAGATGATATAAAAAGAAATCAAACAATCGAATGCAGGATATGTATGGATGAATGAGTGTTTGATGGTATGAACGGGCGTGATTTGCTGTTAGCTAATATCAAATTCACCGTCTACTCCATTCATTCAGCCTCATTCAGTTCTCTTTTCTGTTATGAATACCTCTCAACACCATTGGCGCCATAAATTACGACGTATGAAGGTGCCTACACATTATGTGAGTTGATGTCGGGATGTACCACCCTTGATGGGTGGAAGAAAATTCTGATTGAACGCTCCCCTGGATTAATAGGATATTCGATCTGAGGGATCCCTACATTAATCGTCAGGCCGAATATTCGTAAGATGGAGGAGGCGACACCATTCTGTGTTTGGATGTTGTGGATGTTACCCGTAGTTGGCTTACCCGATGACACGGGATGAGATGAGATGAAATCGTATTTTCTCAATAATTACGTGACTAGTTGAGATTTGGGGAGGGAAGAATGGTTGGCTTTTGAGTCTTTATTTGCTATGACAGGCACCAAGATCCGCCAAAGAAGAATCTTTGGCAGCTTCAGCTCCTTGTATGTGGTTAGAATTTATTATTAATTTAATGAGATGATTTATCCTATAGGGGTACAAATATGTGCATGAGGGGATGGAGGTTAGGGTTTTGTTTTTTGTTGTCATCGAAAGGTTTTTATTGTATTGATGTGCGATTATAGTGAGGCACGTTTGTTAATAAAACGAATGTGGTAAGTCGAATGAAAGCCTGGATCTTGAAAATATCCATTTTTATTGGTTTTCAGTTAACGATGGAATTTTATTTCATTTCGATTGGACCTTTTCAGAGGCTTACATTCAATAAAGGGATACTTGGATAAGGTTATGTCAATTGTTTGTGAATAAAATTGCAGATTGCTATCATTGTGGTGTTTCGTATTAAGTACGTAGCAGTATAAATTCCCTGAGGTTGTCTTTTTTGTGGCGATGAAATAAATTAAAAGATTTATTCATAAATCGTAGTCAGTCTAGGAGGCAAATCGAAGAAAAGCTCGCCGGTATATTGAGGACTATGAGGATTTCTTTCGTCCAATCATTATAAATGAGTTTGTCGTAAAAAACGAAAGGATATTTCCAACAGAGGCCTTTCAAACTGATCTATGACATCGTGCTAACCATGTCGCCCAACTAAATGAAAATGACTGACAAAACCCCACTCGAAAAAAATCTCTTGATAGATAAGGTAAAATGCGAGAAAACATCCCAAAAAAGAAAGTAAAAAGGTGCTCTTTCAACAACACAACGCACCGTGCCACAATGATGGCAAAACTACATTAATTGAACTTCGAATTGCTTCTGCGTCCACCGCATTCTCTAGATTTGGTCGTCGGAACTAATATACGAGGGCGGGTCAATAAGTTCGTGACTTTTTGAATTTCTGCCCTCTTTACTGAAACAGCAACACTGCTCCTGTCAACAGGCATCTGTCAGTTGACTCCTGTCAAAATTTAAACTTGCTGCGTCAGTTAGTTTGTGTTTGACAGCTATTTTTATCAGACTACTCACTAATTTGAGGAGAAAATGGAAAAAAGTGAATTTCGTGTGCTTATTAAGCATTATTTCTTGCGAAAAAAAACCATTACCGAGACCAAGGCTAAGCTTGATAAATACTATGGGGACTCTGCACCATCGATTTCAATGGTAAAAAAGTGGTTTACTGAATTTCGTTGTGGCCGTACAAGCACTGAAGATGCCGAACGTCCTGGACGCCCAGTTGAAGTCTCTACACCCGAAACAATCGAAAAAATTCACGATATGGTGTTGGCCGACCGAAGATTGAAAGTGCGTGAGATTGTGGAAGCCGTAGGATCTCGCATGGCTCAGTGGTTTCAATTTTGAATGATCACTTGGGCATGAGAAAGCTTTCCGCAAGATGGGTGCCGCGTTTGCTCACAGTCGACCACAAACACATGTGCAGTTGCCATGGCAAAAATCCATGAATTGGGCTATGAATTGCTCCCTCATCCACCCTATTCTCCAGATTTGGCTCCGAGCGACTACTTCTTGTTCCCAAACCTGAAGAAATGGCTTGGTGGAAAAAGATTTGACTCCAATGATGAAGTCATCTCGCAAACAAAGGCCTATTTTGAGGACCTCGACAAATCATTTTTTTTGGAAGGGATAAAAAAATTGGAGAAGCGTTGGACAAAGTGTATAGAGCTCAAGGGAGACTACGTTGAAATATAAAATTATTTTTTTATCAAAAAATCTGTGTTTTAATCCAAAAGTCACGGACTTATTGACCCGCCCTCGTAACCTGTTCGCGAACCACAAAAAAATGCTTGCTGGAAAGACATATGGCTCCAGTGATTGCTGAAATGGAAGGGTTGGACAACTCATTCTTTAATCAAGGCAAAGAAATGTTAGAGTGGCGCTCGAGCTTTTGTATCACTCTAGAGGGAAACTAATGTCTTTTTATATGTTAGTTTCGGGATTTTTTAAACCACCTGTGTATGGAAAAAAAAACGTCAAGAAATCTTCTTTGCACAACCCTTAGGTGATTACTGAATATGCTGAGGTACTGGCTGAAATAATGTTTATGGATGGTCACTAATGGAAGTGCTCAGAACTAATGGGCAGCTTATGTCCCAAAATCGATCTAAAAATGACATCAAGAAATAGACTAGATCCATTTTCTTAGTACCTTATTGACTGGGTTAACCAATTAGGAAAGGGATAGGACCATGGTCCTGAATTGTGCATTGTTTGAGATCTATCAAGTCGGTTTGTGCATCCCTGCAAGTGAGAATTTTTGATCGTTCTTGTCAGGCCATTATTGTAATGGTTGACAGGTGGGCCACAAAAGCACCTTCATGCCTCGATTTCCAGATATCCATGTTAAGTCTGATTTTATTGTTAGGAGATTTCTGTAAGAGCAAAGCTAGAAAGAAGAGACATCTTTGGTGGCACTGTAGCCTGTTTATCGTCAATTAATAGTCCATCACACGTCTATTTTCCACACTACGGCGTATATTGCAGAAAAAACACGAATTTTATGTCAATTTCAAGCCCTTGTATTCTAGCATTTATAGAGACGAGATATACAAAGAAATATTAACCCGTTCAAAATGAGACCTCACCGAAACCTATGATATCAAAAAAAGGTTATGGACAAGGCGACTCATTGTCATGGAATTATTTTTAATGTCGTTTTTGAAAATGTTCATAAGTTACAGGTCAACAATCTCACAAAAGTTCACTCGAGAACAAAGCGTGATATTAGTAATGAATATGTGAGTATCGTTTTGCAGCGCCGAAGATGTGTCAAGTCTAGTAATCCATGAGGGAGAGACAAAGATAACACAGTTTCAGACAAATTAAGGGACTTTTACTCCATAGTTTCCGCTTTTAAATCGAATGTCAAGCGAGGCAAATCTCTTTTCAATCCTTGCTTCTTCTGGCAAATAAAGCAATTGAATAGTAAAGTCTTAGGATGGATAAAGACGTCCCTTCAGCCATTTTCTTAGAAAAAAAAATTATGTCAAATTTTTTAAAGTTTTTCATTAATTTTATTTCATTTTTCATAAATTTATAAGCTAGAAACATTTTCTCTTCAAAGGATAGGCGCCTTAAATTAGTGGTAGACTAGACAGATGGGTTAAGGAGTTGCCTAGATAACGAAAGACAGGCGCCAGTTATTTGAACAACCAATTAAACACGTGTGATTTGTAACAATTTTATTTTAAACTTAAATCAATAAGTTAATTTTACTAATTGCTGTGAATTGAACTGCATTTGAAACGAAAGGAGAACGACTATGGCGATGCTGCGACTACCGAACTCATTATTTGAATTACCACAAAAAAATTAACTAAACATTTCGATGCTGACAAATCAGAAACAGTCGTCAGACTGGTGCCAGAATCCCAAGTATCAAGGTTAAACGTTCAAAAGTTCTGTGACAGCCCATGTGAACATAGAACATAGAAGTCATGTCTTTTCACTCAATAAAGTCACATTATTCCTCTCCGAGTGGCCACATTAAAATGCAAATTGTCAATCCCCCTAAGCTACTATTTATCTTATATATATATCTGTATGTACACATCTCTTATTCAAAAATTAATTCATCGCAAAACTGTGATGAAAAAAAACCTCAAGCTAACAAAATTATCCCCTCGATACCAATGCGTCAAGTGACTCCCTCAATTAGCATTTTTCATCATTAATTCCACTCAGCGACTCAGAGTTGTCACTTTTACTACAATAGGAGTATATTTTCACTTTGCCGGCCGGCTGCGTTTAAAAAATAATGAAGGACTTCGTTGTTCGTCGTTCATAATGGTTTACGAATATCTAAATCGAAAAGTACTAGGCAGAGTTACTTATGCAAGGAAAAGGGAAGTACTCCTATCTTATACTTTTAATGGACGACGAAGAGCGGTATATCAGAGAAATGGGTTTGATTCCTATGACATATACCTAAAAACAGAAAAACTAATTCCTAATGTCACCATTCTTTCGGATGACATTGGAGAATTTCTCAAAGAGAAAATGTCGATAAAAACAAAAGGCAATGCCTGAAGGGTGGTAGTACATTAGGAGGGACAAATTACTTCGATCGAGTTAGATTCGACGCAAGATACTCTTCCAGTATTACATAAAAGACGTCCAGACATTCTGTACTGCCAATATAGATTCGGGCTCTCTATTGTACGTTTACGAACATTTCAGCCACCATCGAAACTGAGAATCACCCTCAAACGACTGCAACAACAATTCAATAACATGCAGCAAGTGATGACGATCGGTAGCATGATCCATGCCACCATGAATCTCGCGATAAAGGGTACAGACAAGTATGTTTTACAAGATTATTGTTGATAAAATGGTTCTGCAAATAATAGGCTTCTTTCGAGACAAAAATGAGGGAATGAATCGCAAGATTCCTGATCGGTTTAAAGTAAAGGAAACTTAACAAGCATCCCGAGTTGGATAGCCTACCTGCCGTGGTATTCAATGATTTAATAGCAAGTTAACACAAAGCCCTTTCTAAGATTAGGTGGGAAAAAAGTATGCCTGATAAATCGTTTCATTATCGCTCTTCCGATCCAGGAATGTTGTTTTACATCTCATTAATACAGTCCTGTTCTATGGCGTGGCATAATAGAATGCGAATGAAGACATCCTTACTTCTTTTAAAATAAATTTGCGAGTGATTTTCGGCCCGACCAACAATAGCAAAACCCACACCTTGGTCAAGAAAATGTATGTTATACGCTTAAGATGGCTAGAGCGAATGAGTATTAATGCTTCAGCCAGAAGAGTTTATAATTTTTTGGCCGGAAAAGTGGACACTGTACAGCAAATCGAGATTATAAATTTAAATGTCCTGATGCATGCTCAGACCGTAAGAGATCCTCCTCTAAGAACATTTTTTTCGGTTTCCTTTTCAAGTACGTTTGGACAGAATTCTCTCTCTTCTTAGCTACATAACTTGGATACGATTATACTCCTAACCTACGTCACCTAAATGGCAATACTATTCTGTTCCAGATTTCATCTGTAGTTGATGGTGAAATTCATTTCAAATTAAAATTCAAAGCCTAAATCACACTTCCGTTCGAGCAATTCTTATGTAAATTCCGGCAAGTGGCATTACCCTACTCTATCTCTGTCTCCCGGGCATACTCTGGTTCAGTCGTATCCTTGTGTTTATTCAAAGTAGCACTACATAAGACCTGGGGGCAGAGATGAAAAATACTATATCCTGACCAATAATAAGCACAAATGTCTACAGCATTCGGGCGGAAACAAATAGCATATACAACTTATGAATGTTTTAAATGTGTCTACAAGGAAAAGAAAATTCACACGCCATTGGTTAGTGCATAGCGCTACGCACGTATACCATTGAGAACGAGAATGGAAGTGAGAACATATCCTATTTTTCACAAGAGGGAAGAAAGGTTATGCAAAATAGGAGTAACAAAGTCTTTTAACCAAGATCGATTGGTGTAAATGATTGTTGTGCGCTTCTTGGCGCAACTTTTTGTAACTTCTTTGTTTCACATTTAAATTCTGGACGCGAATTAGTCGTATGAGTCGTGATGCCGTCATTTGGCGCTCCGTCTATGGCATTTGCATGTAAATTTATCTCCCGTAGACAGAGTAGGATTATTTTTATTCGTATTTGTATACGAGTAAAACAAGCCCTTAATGCTAAAGATCATTTTATAGTCGAGCATTCTCTTCATGTTTGAACCGAATAGGCTTGAGCTTTTTGTAACATGATTTATTCAAAGGACTAAGTTGTTGCAAAGAATTTCGGCATAACCAGCCTTTGAAGAGTTAATTTAATTTCAATATCAAGAACCTTGAGTACAAGTTACAAGTTTGTGCCTGTGCAATGGAAGGCTACGTCATGTATGATTAAAAAGTTTTCCATTTGATTTCAGAAGATGTCAAACAAAAGTTAAACTTGATCAAGATTAAATGCAGAATAATTGGTGCGACGTACGATACAATAGTTGGGAGACACAAAAACTTACTCGTATATCCAAAAGTTTGTCATGTATGACATTGTAAAGGACTTTGAAAAAGCGATTATAGGAATTCAAATGGTTACACGAAAAAGTTTCAAACAGATAAAGATATGAAAGGAAAAAAAATCCTTATCTCTGTATCTATAAAAAAAAAAATCATTTTCCTTACTCATAGCCTATTGTACAACAGATATTTCATAGAGAAAATTAAGTAAGTCTTCCAGAAGCCACATGTTCATATTGTCAAGCAATCACAGTACATAGACATGTGATTAAAGAGCTTACATAAGCACCCATTTGCAAACATTGATTGGATAAAGGCATGACATGAATGAATTTCTTCGGGGTATAGAACCCCTGCTCAGATACAAATACTCTCTAATAACATACATATGTACGAGTACGCTCGTTATTGAAATTATTATGATACGCTTCACTTTCAATCTTCTCTTGTGACTAAAAAGTAATAAATTATTACTTTGTCACAGTTTTACATTAATTTTTTTCCGGCCCATCCCGACTAAAGCTGATAAAGGTTACAGCTACGATGATCACAAAACGCCGGCAATGCCATATATCAAGAAAAATAAGTTAACATGTAAATTTTGTGGACCAACTTTAAAGAAAACTAGAAAAAAGTACAAGTTCTGCCAAAACTCTGCTGGGTGTTTGCCAAGGCTTGCACTGAACTGATACTCACAAAATAAAACATGATGAACAAAGAGCGTTATTTTAAGAGAGGTTCAATGAAAAAAAAGAGTAAAAGCTCAAAAGGAATACTTATTGTCGAAGATCAGTTTAAAATATTGTATAAGCTTCTGAAGGCAGCATATTCCAAAGTTTTAGCTTTCAGTTTAAGCACAATGATATATTTTCCTGTTTTATTGATGAGGTGATAAACACTTGTAAGTGCTAAGAACCTGAGAACTATCTGAACCAAGGTACAACGCGATGATTCTTTACCTTTTTATCTGTGTGATCATGTCACTATCAAAGGTAATTGTGTGACCTATCGATCAATGCTGTGCGTCCGTTTTAAATGACAACGTATAGTAAAATCCGTTTTTACTCCACTTCGACGTAACTTGTTTTGCAAAAGGATCTGCGACGTGCTTACGCGTCAATTTATTCCTTCAAAGATCTACGAGATTGCTACAACGTCTTAGCGAAAGAGTCTTTGCACCACTTGCTAAAAATTCAAGCAAAAATGATGGCGAATGCTCAAGTGTTCATCGACACATGAAAGATTTGAAAATTATTTACATCGACTTGGGGTTTCATTCAGCCTATGTTACGAGATTTATAACTTCTCAAAGAACTTTATTTTGGGTTTTTTTGTGACATTGACTTGCTCTCACCCAAAGTTACATTTCGTAGGTCACAACTCTGTTGATTGCATCGAATAGACCGAATTTAGCTGCTGCAAGAAACTATTCCTCCATGAAAACCACCAAAAGTCAAAAGGGGTGAGATCGGCTTACCTATAACGATGCCGCTGTCTAAATGACGTTGAAGATAATCACTGCAAAGATAAACTTTCAGAGCTTTCAGTTCTATCATCAATTAAGACCATCAAATACGCTGCCGCTTTCCTTAAAGTGCCTTTGTACCGATGGGACATTTCAGTTATGCTACAAAAAGTTGTAAGTCAGCTGCTGGCAACTCTGAAAAAGTCTTTATTGAAAGCCTGCAAATTGCCACTTAATGGATCATGTCTGCTTTTTAAGAGCTTGGAGCCTTAGACATGATCGACGATTGGTCCTCTCTCTGAGATTGCGGAAGCTGACTGCTCTGACTTACATATTTAGTGCCAAAAAGTATCACCATTCGTTTTTCTGACGAAGCTACTTGGTTGTTATTTTGGATACAAAAAGTCTTTTGACAAAATCTATCACGTCGAAAACATCCAAGGCGCCGTCGGCTTTTGTCAAGGTAAAGAAGATGATTGATTTCAGATGCTCTGCTTGATCTGGTGGATGCTAATACTTTATCACTGAAGCCTTTACTCATCATTTTACGATTAATTAATTCTATTGTAGTAAGAGGAACATATGAGGATTAGTTCCTTGTTTGATTGCTCTGTTTTCACAGACCATAGGAGCCATCGTTGCTTTAGTGATAGATACTAAGTTAGATGGCGTAGCCCGACTTTCAATAGTCTTGTTCCCAAGCATGCGTACAAAAATAGTTGTTTCTTCAATTACTTTTTTTTTTATAAAAGAATCACTTTTGATTTTTGAGTATTTGTTTATTTATTACTTAAAAATTCTTTAGTGCAATTTAAAGGATGACTTACCTAAAAAAAAAAAAGAAACAAACAAATAATGTTAGAAAAATTTATAAAGTTTTTTAATTGAGTATATAGTTACATTTCATATTTATTGTAAAGTTAAGATAAATTTGATAAAAAAAAAATATATATATCTAGGGCCAACTTTGTAATAATATTTTTAATCCTAACTATATAGATAGCATATTATTTTTTCGTCTTCGGAAAACCCTTTATTCAATATTGAAACCACTGAAAGGACACATATAACACGCAAAGCTCATATAAAAAAGTACTCGTACACGTGTATTGACATAGAATTTATGAACTTTTTTACCGCCTTACTTAAGCAAAGAACATGGTAATATTGTAATGACATTGATACCACCTAAGCGCGAACTATAAAGCCTATTTTTATAGACCCTTTTTGGTATCTTTGATGTACGGTGCCATTTTGTTACCACATAGTAGGTACTTCCAACTTACTTTTATGGCGTGTACTTCCGGCGAAATGATCGTTTATTTTTAGGAGTGTTACAGGTGAGATATTGTACTTAGGTGCTATCTAAGCACGAAGGAACGGCCGCGATTTTAGCTTTTATTTTATTGAAACAATCATAAATCGAAAGACTTATTAGAGAAGGAATAACATAGATTTGTGTGAGGTCAAGCCAAGGTGAAAAAAGAACTATGCAAGTACTCGTGCCACAAAAGAAAAAAAAATTAAAAACAAACATTTCATGAACTAGATCCAATTAGAGGCAAAGGCTTTCCCTTTATCAGTGAAGCTACATAAGTATACTCGAATTATCATAGTTAATAAAAGAAATCATTTCGAAATTGTAAAAACGACCAATGTGTTCAATGGTGAGCTCTCAGAAATGTTTGTGGAGCCATTTGCGGTGTGTGTAGTGGTATTGAAAGGGAATAGTACATATGGTGAAATAAGTTGTTCTCAGCCCTCCTTTGAACACCTTTGGTGAACACGTCAGGCAAATAAAATAAATCGCCCAAGTGAACCAATTGGAAAAGTGTTGTCTTCCATCATGACAACGTCCGACCACATACTTCTTCAATGGCCCGTCATAAATTGCACACGCTCGGTTGGGTCCATTGTTAGTTCTGGACTCTGATTTAGTTTATATTTTAACCAAAAACTGCATAAGTACTACACCAATGGCACTATGACTTTACTCATTGATACCATTGATATGTAATTAAATACCCCAGTATAGTTTCAATGGAGCAGCTCTCAAACGATCGGGTAAATGGCAATTTCGCCATTTAATTAGAATGTCCAACAAAATTACCTCTGAAACCAGGCTCAGGCTAATCGGGATTGCTGTAGTACCACATGTCACTGAAATCCTCATTTTCCAATTTAGCCAAAAAAAAACCTCGCCGATAACAGTGTTGGCAATGACAACTTCATTTTAAAATGGGCCAATGACCCCGCCGGACCGAATCCATAGCAAACAGTGATTTTTTCAGTAAGCATTTGCAACTTATAAGTTTCATGTGGATTATTATTGACAAAGCATTTCACCTAAAAATGGGCCTGTTCGCTAAAAAGATTTTTCCCTCCGAAACCGAGATCCATTTACAACAGTTTCAAAGGAATTTTACAGTCAGCGAATGCTTAAGGGGGAAGGATCCGAAAGAAGGTACATTTTTAAGGATTTTTCTGTCAGTAAAAAATCTATTTTTTTATTAAAAAATGTTAAATTTCTTTTTTTTCAAGATGGCTGCGCCGCACGGAGTCAAAATCGAGCGTTTTTGAAAATGGCATGGCGAGCTGGAGACTTTATTTTTCACCTGTTACAAGAAATCAAAACAGTATTTGATTATTTCTCCTGCTCCTTTAAAACCCAAAATATAATTTAATTTTGCAAAAATTATTGGGATCAGAAAAAAGTCACTTTACCTAAACAATTTATTTAATTTGCATAGAAAATCATGTTTTAAAGGATAAGAGTACAGTTAAAAAAAAACGCCAATTTTTCGATCAACGGTTTTTTCGTGCTTAGAGACGTTTGGAAGCATCTATCTAACCTTGCCTCCTTCTTCTTGAACAAAACTATACCTATACAAATGAGAAAGATTAAAAAAGAAGGAAGCGTAGCGTCCCCTGTCCATGCGGTATGCTCTAAGATCGAGCGTGCACCTGCGTCCGAAAATAGGCTGCCAATTCGAAACAAATAAGGATGTTGCTTTGAAATTTGAAATAGAAGAATTTTCAAAAAATAAAAATAAACAAAAATTTTGGGACCTTTCCCTCTTAAGGCTGACAAGTTTAAGGTCTGCAAAAAGAAAAGTTCTTAGGCGCAACGAAATATCAATTGCCTCAGGTTATCCTGCACACTCTTGCTCAATACGGTAATATTTTTTGCAGACCTTACGTTTCGACAACGTACGACTGGTTGTTTGATTGTTTACTGAACCAGTTGGTTAAATTTTGTCGAACAAACGAATAGTAGACTCAGCAGGACGATTGTGTTCAACTTAACTGAGCACTAATTTTTAAAGTACAGTTCAAAATTTCTACGCGTTGCTCAACACTGTAACTTTCCACGATAATTTGGAAAAAATTATCTAATTACCTTAACCTCCAACTTTGACAGCTCTAACAGGCCCGCCATATATTGTCAAAGTTCGTGTTAGATGACTCGCTTGCTGCCGTGTACGGTTTTCTCGCAACATTCCAAAGATTTCTCAAATTCAATAGCAATTGCCTTGCTTTCGCCGTTCAATGGTCGTGTTTTTGTCGTTCATTCACCAAGCTATTCATAAGGGATACTGTTGGACTTGACATATCCTTAGGATATTTCGAAGGATCTTTTAGTGAATGCTTGAAAGTTTCTTTGACCTGTAGTGGTAGCTCTTGATAGATTGGATCCATTTAGCAGAATGTAGTGAAAACCGCAAAGCAACTGATGTAGTTGGATTTGTAAGCTGCTTGAAAGTAAATTTCCCACAAAACAGATCGAAGCTAAGTGCCGACTATTCTTACACAAGAACCGTTTGCTAAGTTATAACATCCATTTTGTTCCTCTCGGAATCTGAGGATAAACTGCTGACAACTAATTCCACACAACGCGGGATGGTTTACGGTTCTATAGCCGTCCTCCGCCTTAGTACTAATCTCGCAGAACGTTGCTTTATTTTGCCGGTAGAATGAAACTATACTTTAAACTATTGCCTCAACAATGATGAAGCTTTGCAATGTTTTGATGTTCTTCTTCCAAGTTACAATTTCCAAAAACCTACATCGATGTTTATATTCGGGAGATCTTACCTATTCAACCGAAATAAACAACTTTCTCCAAAATTCATGATATATGAGATGGGTTAAGGCACCTTTAAATAAAGGTTGACACAGATCTTTGACTGTTTTCCAATTGTGTACAGAAAAAAATTAAACCAAAGCCATTTTTATAAATAAAGTTCAGCAGAGTGATCTTTAAAAATTACATTCTCCTCTGAATTAGGGTCTAGAAAATTCTAAGAAATTAAACAAATCTCCACAAAGCATTAAATGAATTCCCTTAACTTTTGCGAGCTTCCTGCCACCCAACAGTATAGTATACTTCAACACATTCTTAACGCCCACAAGGTCGTTTGTAATTTTCTTTTACACGTTTAAGTTACAACGAAAAAATTCTTTACTGGACTAATTTCTATGTAATATTCGTATCCCTCACTACTCTGGCTCCTTGAAGATTAAAATAAATCTTACGTTAAACTTAAAATTTATCATGGCATCATTTAAATAAAAAAAAAAAACGACTTATCTTCCCTAAATAGCGCAACGAAATTATTCCTAAACTCCTAAACTGAGACTCAAACAACAATGCCTCTGGGGCCCTTCATCAATTCAGAAAACGTACTTTTTGTTTTACTATATTTTTAAATTTTTTATTTACGTCACAACAATTAAGGACCATTGGCCCGCTGGCATGTTTGTAAGATCGCCAACAAAAGAACAAACAAAAAGGAGAATGTTTTTTCTTAAAATAAAATAAAATACCAGTCAAAAGGAAACAACAATAAACAGAAGAAAGTCCTTTATCCGAGTTTCAACTTTCTCTGACGCAACATATATAACATATACTATATATAACGCAGAAAAAAATAACATTTCAAGCGAGAGAATCTCTGGTGAGGAGACAGAGAACTGAACTAGACCTGCTGTGGTGCAAACCATAGGGTATCTTGGTTTTATTTTAATAAGAGAAGTAAAAAAAAAAATGTAATCCATGAAAGGAAGTAACTTTATTTCGGTTTTTCTATTAACCATGTCCATGGTACACTTGCTCCTGGTATCTGGCTCTTCTTTCTTGTTTTGATATACAACTTATCTTTGGTAAATCTTCGCGGTTAATTAAATTGAAAGCAATGAATAAAAGGAACTTGGCTGTACCGTCTTTGGCAATACTTTGTGGCTTGTTAAAATGCAATAAAAGTCGCCAAGAATGGAGATGTGGCAGCAGCAGAATAGACCATAAAACTTTATTCATTTTAAGACTGGTGCACGTAGAAACAGGATGTGGACGCCAGCTTCTGTCACATACGAGTACATATGCCATTATGTAACAAGTTCGTTCTCTCCAATAAAAGATTTAATTTAAGAATATCACGGATTTTAATCAAATACAGCTACTGTGAATAATAGAATGAGAGAGGGCAGGATGGGATTAATAAATCACTTTTAATGAAGAATTTAGAACTCTATATTGCAAAAAGCATTGGTAACAGAATTGAATAAGAGATATTTCTACAGGGTTGGCGTAAGAATGCCGTCTCGCTAAAGGATGAATTGCGATAAATGTTAGGCCTCGGCTCGATTAATTTTACTCTACATGAAGTTCTCGTTTAGTTTATTTTATACACATAATGTGTTTAGTCCTGACGCAAAGTGTCTCGAGGTTTCCTTTCTAGATCTACCTGCTCTTATTCAGTTACCATAGTAGACAAGGCAGTTTTGTTATCACTCATTTGGATGTCATTTGCCTATAGAACATAGCCCTTTGCAATAGCTTTTATCCCAAGAGATTGAGGGTTTAACTGCACATTCTCGTATATATAAAGAGAACCACTGCATTTGTTGACTACCATTTGAGCTCTTTCTCTGGCATTCTCAGGGTTTTCTGCAGAACTTCGGGCGATATGTTCTACATTTCTTGACTGGCTTTCTCTTTCTGTGCTGCTAGAGCTTTTGGCTTCTACATATAAAGCCGTGAGTTTAAATAATCCTATAGAAAGAAATCTGGAACAATCCAATTTGTTGATTTTGCGGGTCAGTGCAAATGGCAAGAGAGAAACGCAATATCAGACAACGGATAAACGCCTGCTTTAGAATGTCATTGGGCTCGGGCAGCAAGCGCACTGAATTAAAAATTCTTGGCTCTGTTACACTCAGCATTCACAGTAAACCTTTTGCCCGCGCAACGACTCCTCAAGCGTAAACAGCAAAACAGCACAGCACAGCACAGTAGTGACTTTGAGTGGGTATAATAGCTCTTCGTGCAGTAATCGTCATGTTTCCCCATGGCGTTGTTGAAATTCAGGAGGGCATTGGGTTAGGTAAGAAGCGATTCATAGTCAACGACTATTTGCTGATCTTCAAGTCTTTCACCAAAATGCGCCGGAAAGACCTGCGTTGAATGGCCAATTGCGTGACACTCCGTTACATCATTTACCACATTCTCAGCCATGGCAGTGTTATTCTCAGCCGAACTAGAGCTACGAGGCCTTCTAGAATTTGCTCGGTCCCGAGATGTGCGGCTAAGAGTCCCATTGAACAACCAGTGGGATAGTATAATAATTTATGATTTAGCCATTTACGCGTCTTCGTCGCCGCACTAAGGCTATGTTTATAATTACAGTTGAACTTGGGGAAGTGGGACTTGGTTAAGTGGAATACCTCTATTAGTGGGCCAAATTGTGGCGCATCTGCATTTCGCTTTGAAAAAGCTGCGTAAGTGAAACTTTTTCCACCTTTGTAAGTGAAAATGAAATTTTACTAATCAACCTTGTAAGTAAGTGAAAATTTTCCATTCAAACCTCTAAAAGTGAGGGGTTGCAAGGGGTTGTTTTTGCCATGACTGTTTTTTTTAGTTAAACCCACATTTTCCTATGTAATAATGAATGTTTTTTGTTAGTTTGTTGCCAAATTATTCGAAGACCTTCTTATGTGGAACATGTATTTGCTCCACCTTGTTAAGTGAGAAACTGGAATACCTCTATAAGCGAGACTGGGTCAAATGGCCCAATGGATTCCACTTAGCCAGGTTCGACTGTATCAGGTATCCATGTTTTTTTGATTTGGACCTATTTCACTTTTTATTCAGAATTCGTTTGGCCTCGTTTCATGGAACCCTGCGTTGTATTGCTTATTCACACAAGTTCTAATTCTGTTTGCTTTAAAGGTGTTGAACTCGAATTGACACACTATCAGGTATGACCATATATTATGGCCCACCCTGTGCTTTTAATATTTAAACAAATATAAAATATTTCAATTTTCTATCACAATATCACTCAACTTTAGGCGGCACTTAGATAACACAGTGAATATAAATGTATATACATATTGCCGTATGATGGACGTGTCATATTCATTGCTGCTAATTTACAACTTATCAAAAGAATCTTTAGGAAGCGTAACAAACCTCTAAATGAAAATTAAAGGAAGCAAAATCAAATTTTGAAAATATCCTTCTTCAATATTCCTTAGCTTTCTACTTTAGGTTCATTGTTATTTTATTAAATCCATAATACGTACTCATATTGAAACGGATCTTTCTAATAAAAACCATCGATTGCTGTAAGTACCGCACATGTCCATAAATCGTTTATAATGTTTCTGAGCTTATTTCATTAGTCCTTACGGTATTGTTTAATGAAAAGATACACAAACGAATATAGTCATGTTCTAGCTTTATAGCACATTCAAACAATGTTGTCATTGACAGACTACTTAAGAATGTATTCCTTTTGTTGCGTTATCTTTACATCAAGTATTAACATTTCCCAATAACCATAACAACCACAAAAGGATATCCTCGGCTTTGTCTCCTTGAGAAGAATTTTGTAACAAAGCCACGTCCTTCCGGGTAATGCTATAACATTCACTTATGAGTTAACCGGAAGTACATACAATTAATTCATTTCGCATTAACCATGTGTAAAAAGGCGGCTCAAATCGACAAACCACAACACCACAATCTAGTGCTCCACTGCGTTAGTGTCTTTAATTTTCATCCCCAAAATGTTTTGAGTTTTTGTTACCTACATTCTCCTTACTAAAGTACATCCCAACACACAAGAACCGAGAACACCTTCAAATTCGTAAGAGCAAGAAGATGCTTTTAAATTTCTCAATGGAACACGTTGAATTTATCTTTCCTCTTTCACGTGACAAAGTGCTGAATAAATCATAAAGAACTCTCTATTTAGGAGTATATATCACTTGTATTGTCGATAAAGATTCATCCATCTTGTTGTTGTTATTGTTTGGACTGTCGGCTAACGTTGAAAAGTTTTCCTCAAGTGGCAGGCTCTTAAACTTGATGCTACCTTTTGAAAAATTCAAAAGTTTTCTCGCTCACTTAAAACTGTGTTGAGTAGAATAACAATTACAAGTACATCTCCGGTTTATTATCTTGTTGCTACAGATACAGAAGGCCCGCGTAATTTTTAAGCACTCTCGGGCCCACATAAACTATGTTATGGATCGTCGCCTTAACATTTTATGGGTTCGAGTTTCTTTTTAAATGTGAATGTGATACGAGCGGGTACTCGTTTATTTTGAAAATTGAATCCTGTGTGTTTGTGCTTTGTGTTAACGATCCAATAACATCTCGTTGGTACATTAAAACTCTCATAAAAGAATCCTTTTTATGTTTGCTTATCTCTTGTGTCCTGGAATTATCAATTATTCAGTGACCGCGCAAAGGAACTGTCTTTTCATTTGTTGACTTCTTTTTTCTCTTTCTATCTAATAACCTGTGAACTTACAGAATGAATACAAAAAAAGACACTTTTTGGTGGGGAAGTCCTTGCAATTGAGGTGGGGTTACCTGGAGCCGGTGTGTCTTAGCGGGATTTTATTGCCCCAATACTTAATGGTCGATACTTGTTGTGGTTATGTTGGTGTATTTGCAGCCACTGTTATTTGATCGCATGTAGCAATGAGGAGTCTATTGAGATTTGAGGACTTTTAAATGCCGTCTATTGAAGCGTAACTTTATCTTTTTTTATTGATACAAAAAATTGTTCATTTAGATGACTATGTGAGGATAGATTGAATTACCAAAATAGGAGGATAGCTACCTTACCTAACCTACGGGCGATTGAAACGACGAAAGGCATTGCTAATTCTAAGGAGTATTTAGGTTAAAAGGATAACATCTCACGGTACAACACCTCGATACTTCGAATTCGTAATGGGCTCTGTATAATGTGATATTTTTTTTCCATTCCTAAAATATTTTCTTTGATGATTTCCATTGGCCATTGTGACTAACATTATACCCATATCTATTGGAATCATCTGATGTGGATAGCTGCGAAGTATGAAGCCATTTGCAATGGTTTCTTTGGATTCTTTTTGAAAAAAAACGTGATCCTATTCTTGAGTACATATAGAACGCATTTTGAATCCCCATTACGAAAAGCCTACGTTCAAGGAACATGTACATATTGTTCAATGATGTGGTACTATTCATCGATTATACTTACTTCCCATCAAATTTTAAAATAAAAATTAAAAACTGAAATACCCTCGCCTCTGTTTTTGACTTGCAAATGGAAAATTTCCCGCCGTCTGTGAGGCTTTGTATGGTTGTAGGCTGTTCATAGATATTTTGGAAATGCCAGGACAACATCTTTGCGATCCAGTAAGAAGAAAAAAAAACGTTAATTTTGATTTCTGGGTCTTTTGCAGGTAATAATTAAGAGTTAAGACTTTTTTCTCCTTTGGCAACAATAAGTCGTCCTTAGGCTATGCAGGCCTCCTTACTTCAGATAGTGCAATACTTTTATTCTAAACTGCCAAAGTTAAGCCCAAGAGAACTAGGGGTTTTATTAGCAGAGATCGTCATAGTTGAATTCTTTCA
This sequence comes from Volucella inflata, assembly GCA_928272305.1. NCBI lineage: Eukaryota > Metazoa > Arthropoda > Insecta > Diptera > Syrphidae > Volucella > Volucella inflata. The sequence goes on along the minus strand of OV743717.1, from coordinate 75,640,459 downwards.
TAACAAGTTTTAGCGACACCGAGACTTGTGGAACATTTGTCATTAATTTGTCCTTGCTCTTGGAAAATAAGTAGGAATGCAGGTTTTAGTACTACTTACATCTGCGCTTAGCACTTGAAAACTTTTAGGAGGATATTGACACTTACTTCCAACACATCAGGTGCAGATTTTCATATCGAGCGCCAGGAAAAGCTAATTAACCGTATGCAATCATCAAATAAAAGAAGAGGCTCAGAACTTTACCATTATACTCGTATGTGTGTCGGTTGGTAAGTGAAACCTTTCGTTTGATTTCTGACGAGTACAATCCCTAACATCTGTTGATCGCTCAACGCTCAACGTTTCTTCTTACTCACAGCATTTGTTTTTGAATGCTAAAAGTATTTTCGCCTATTTTTGTTATAGGAACTGCCGTAGTGTGCGCACGATGTTCATATTACATTCAACAGGCATACGTTTCCTGACAAAATATTTAAAACGCGTAGCTTTAGCAGTAATGTTCCCGACAGATGGGTGCTTGCATTTCCTAAGCATGTTACACCGAAGAAAATGAAGGTCTCAGTCACAGAAGCCTGTCGAATTACCTGCATTTCTACCAAGAAAGATAATCGGTTGAAAATACTTCCTGTGAGCACCTGTATTACCTTGCTGATTGATATTCTATTGCGCGATGCATATTCTATGAAAGAGGAATCGAAAACCTCTTCCAATTCTTAAGGAGAGTTTTGAAATAAGTTTTCCAATTCCAATGAAATCAAGTTAAAATTAATTTTAAACAAAACAAAATCAAATTCAGTTATTCTCTGTTAACAGTCCCAAAATGACATCATATTTACGAAGGCGGGTCAATAAGTCCGTGACTTTTTGAATTTCTGACCTCTTTACTGAAACAGCAACACTGCTCCTGTCAACAGGCATATGTCAGTTGACTCCTTTCAAAATTTAAACTTGCTGCGTCAGTTAGTTTGTGTTAGACAGCTATTTTTATCAGACTACTCACTAATTTGAGGAGAAAATGGAAAAAAGTGAATTTCGTGTGCTTATTAAGCATTATTTCTTGCGAAAAAAAACCATTACCGAGACCAAGGCTAAGCTTGATAAATACTATGGGGACTCTGCACCATCGATTTCAATGGTAAAAAAGTGGTTTACTGAATTTCGTTGTGGCCGTACAAGCACTGAAGATGCCGAACGTCCTGGACGCCCAGTTGAGGTCTCTACACCCGAAACAATCGAACAAATTCACGATATGGTGTTGGCCGACCGCAGATTGAAAGTGCGAGAGATTGTGGAAGCCGTAGGGATCTCGCATGGCTCAGTGGTTTCAATTTTGAATGATCACTTGGGCATGAGAAAGCTTTCCGCAAGATGGGTGCCGCGTTTGCTCACAGTCGACCACAAACGCATGTGCAGTTGCCATGGCAAAAATCCATGAATTGGGCTATGAATTGCTCCCTCATCCACCCTATTCTCCAGATTTGGCTCCGAGTGACTACTTCTTGTTCCCAAACCTGAAGAAATGGCTTGGTGGAAAAAGATTTGACTCCAATGATGAAGTCATCTCGCAAACAAAGGCCTATTTTGAGGACCTCGACAAATCATTTTTTTTGGAAGGGATAAAAAAATTGGAGAAGCGTTGGACAAAGTGTATAGAGCTCAAGGGAGACTACGTTGAAAAATAAAATTATTTTTTTATCAAAAAATCTGTGTTTTAATCCAAAAGTCACGGACTTATTGACCCGCCCTCGTATATCAATACCGTTCGTCTAACAGCTGAAATCCTTTTCATCAAAGTCAAAACAAACCGAATCAACAGAAAGTTTCTAATATTTTTTTTTTTTTAAATCTCTGTCCAAAACAAACCACAATCATTGGAACCAAATGGAATTTCATAGAATCAGCAAAAATCCTTAAAAGCAATTTCAGGTTTCGCATGACCAAAGAGTAATCAGATTTTCAACCTTCTCATCTCATAACCAGAACAATAATAGTTACATAAATTTGTCTACAAAGTTGCCGACACCGACATCCACTCACCATCCCTATGCTCTACTCGTATATACGAGTATCTCAATCTATTGCCGACTCGACTTTGATTTAAAATAAGTGAAATTACAAATTGGCGCCAACAATAAAACCGTACCCCACTCCTACAAAAATCCTGAATGAATGTCTGGCTAGAGAGGAGTCCACTTCCATTGAAAAATAGGAGAAAAGGTAAAAAAAAAATGAAAAAATATCAACATCGCCTGAGTAATTTCCTGCGTGTAAAAATTTCAACTATGAATTCGATTTGATTCTAAGAAATTGTCTTCAATATTTCGCAATCCCTCTTTTGCTCACTCCTCCTAACGATGCGTCGACAAGGACAATGTTCTGAAAAGTATAAATTAATTTCCCCCCACGGGCGCTAAAGTACGAGTAGTATTCTTCCACTTGAATTGAATTCCATCGAATCGTTAAGCCAATGGAAGCATAAAACTGTTCAGATACTTTTCGAATACTAGTAGCTACGCAAACAAAAGGATCACGGGACAAAGTACATATAATGTTGAAAAGAAATTGTAGATAAACAGACTGAGAAAAGAAATACTAAGATGTGCAAAAGAACTTTTCCAAGAATCGATTACAAAATGAAAGTGTTTTACTTAACACTCCCGCCGCAGATGGGTTACTTCTTAGCTTTTTAGGAAATGAATTCTGGAAAACGTGGGTGTTGCAAAAACTCTTTAGACTTGAAATGGACTAAAAATAGCTCTATGAGCCACGAAGGGCACCACTTGGAGTCTTTGACTAGTCTCTATAAATCTTTTGTGACAATCCATGAAAGCACAGACCCAGATGTGGAAAGAGATTTGTTGTAAAGTAATTAGTACTACGACGTAATAATGGAGATTGGAAGTTGTTTTGTAAGGGGGGGAAACTTCCTATACCAGATTTTAATTAATTTACTTTATTGGCTTCCTTTCGAAAATATTAAAACGTTTTAATTACACAAAACTCAAACCACATGTGTGATGTTTACATGTTTTCCAAAGTCAGTGATGAATTTTGAGACTATGTCGAAAAGCCTCTGACGGCATTCCTTGATAAATAGACTCATTAATCGTCCCCACATCAACAAAAAAAAAAAATCCTGATACATAATCCTAAATTGGACGTAAAAAAGAAAAAAAAAGAAAGAAAAGATGACTTCATGACTTCACGTATTTAAAATTCAAAAAGTGGGCGACAAACTTGCAAATAAATTGTTTCACTCTATGTCAGACTAGGTACTAATATTATTAGTAAATAATTTTGAAAATACCTTGATCAAAAAGTTCCCGGAATAACCGTGTGGTGCTCCCATTGTTCCGATTTGAGTTCTGTTTCTTTTGTTTAGTTGGTACATCGGCTGTTGATATTCCCTCTAAATCTTAGCGTCATAGCTTGATATTTGCAAAAGTTACGTTGTCAAGAGTACATCTATTTCTGTGTGTGTTGGAAATGTTGGAAAAGTGTTTCGGCAACGATTCTCTAAAGAAAACGGTCGTTTACCAGTGGCACGAGCGGTTCAAAAGTGGTCGTGAGTCAATCGAAGATGATGAACGCAGTGGCAGACTATCGACATCGAAAACCGACGAAAAAATTGATGAAGTAAAAGAAATGTTGGTCAATAACGGCAAATTAACCATCAGAGAGATAGCGGAGGACTTAAACATTGCCTATGGATCCGTCCAAGACATTTTGGTTAATGATTTGGGTTTCCGTCGTGTAGCAGCAAAGTTTCTGTCAAAAGACCTCAATTTCATGCAAAAAAGAGACCGTGTTGACGTCACAAAAGAGATGATTTGCGAGGCTGAATCCGATCCCACTTTCATCATTACTGGGAAAGAGATGTGTGTTTATGAGTACGACCCGCAATCCAGACATTAGGTAAGCGAATGACGTTCATCAAATGAGCCGAGACCAAAAAAAACCACGTCGTTTTCAGTCAAAAAAGAAGGCAATGATCACGGTTTTCATGGATTACAACGGTGAAGTGCATCATGAATTTTTGCCAGAAGGCCAGGCAGTAAACAAAGAGCATTATGAGACGTTTGCGTGAAGCAATTCGCCGAAAGAGACCAGAATTGTGAGCAGAAAACTCGTAGATTTTGCACCATGATAACGCACCGTCGCACAGTGCAACAAATACCATCCAACAGTCACCGAATCCATCTGATTTGGCTCCCTGTGACTTCTTTCTGTTCAATCGAGTTAAAAAACCACTACGGGCAACGCGTTTCAGCAGCCGAGAGGAAGTAATGGAAAAATCGGCAACACACACAGAGATAGATGTACTCTTGGTTACGTAACTTTTGCAAATTTCAAGCTATGACGCTAAGATTTAGAGGGAATATCAACAACAGATGTACCGCCACACGGTGGTTATTCCGGGAACTTTTTGATCAAGGTAGTAGTCTGGGTGAAGAAATTAACGTCCCTTTGTCGATCTAAAAAAAATTTAGCGCCTGTGTGCCAGGGAAATGGTATACCACCTTCGGATTGGTCATTTCTGGATATGTTTTCGGAAATGACGCAATAAATGGTTTATTGAGTCATTGTTCTTACCAAACAAAAATAATCTGCATTCCAGTCCATGAGAATCTATCTTCATATCCTTACGATATCAGCTATCTCACGCACTTTCACTTAAGGGTTTTTCAAAACAATTTTGTGGGTTCTTATGTTTTCCGGCGTAACAGCCTCATTATAGCGCTCAAAGCGTTCAGCATCGTGTGTGTCTATACGACCGCTTTTGAATTCAGCCAAATAGCGACAAATAGACGGATCAGATTCCTTATAACATTTTTTAAGCCATTTTTAAGGTAAGTGGTATTTATTTATATGAAAAAAAAGTTTTACCAACATAGAAAACTCGTTTTGTCCACGGTTACGAGTATTGATGACTCGTGGTCGAAATGTTATCAAACGTTGACACGTATCGCTCAAACAAAAAATCGTATGGATATGTTATAAGAGCAGCCATCTATCTGCCAGTCTCGGGATCTTAAAAAGGAAGTCTATTAAGACATGTATACAACCAACACAGTCACTATCCACATAGGTTGGTGCAAAATCGTCCAATGTTACAGAGTTTGTTATAGAAGTTCTCGACGAATACAGCGTCTTTACGAGAAAAATACATAGATAGGCAGCAACGTTGAATCGTAGTAAAATAATCCGACCCTTGTTTTTATTGGGCGATCTTGTTTAGTCACCGAGATCACTTTTGACTCAATGGGTTTGTGAACAAGCATGAGACTCAATTACATTAGTGTCCTCTTCACGCCCATGGCTTCATCGGTCCTTTAGTGATCAGTGATTTTTTTCTTCGAAAATATGGACGACATTGATTGAAGTGCCACAGAATGTCGACTTGTACTCTCAACAGCATTAGATCAACATATTGTGTACCTAGAACGTGCAATTTGACGTTACTTAATTATTTTTCTAAATAGATAGCCTTAGAAGCCAATATTCATCGCCATCGACATAGAGTCCCAAAAACTCTAAGGATTAACTTAAAATTTCCCCGACAGCATGCCCCTTCATCAGAAAGGGTACATGAAGTCATGTACAAAATATAAAATTATTCATGAAACTTTCTTCAAAATTAATACAGATTTCTGTCAAAAACACAATTCTTGTCACAATTATTACTTCCTTTTTTTTAAACTCTATAAAGTTAGGAATGGTTGCTTATATTTGTCTTGAATCATTCTTGCTTATCTTTTAGATTGAGAAATCCATGGATTTTTGGGCTACTCGAAACTTTCCAAAGAAAATGTGTCCGCAACACTCTGAGAATTTTTTTTTTGCCAAACTGGAGTCTTAGCCGATCTGTCTCACTAAAACAATGCCAAGAACTGACGAATATGTGCATTACCACACGAAGATCAGTGGATTCATCACACCTTTAAAAGCGAAGATATCTTCAAAATTAAATATACCAATCCCCATCGGAATCCATTCCCAATTTTCTCAGAAACTTGAGTTGTGCGCGCAGAGCAAAAGAAGAGGCGTTAAAACTTATTGATGAATATTGTCAGTGATGATGCGTACGCATTTGAATGCACATATATTCGGTGATATCAAATTATTACCTATCGTTAGCTTGGTAAAACACCGTTTAATCGTCTGACAAAACATCAACATGTTTAGAGTAGAATTTATTAATTCGATGAGTGACAACACATAACGAGCAACAACTTTCGACAAAAAATCGCTAAAACTTATGGCTCGAAGGACCAAAATCATGCTTACTCTTTATTTGATGGACTGAATTGTGGATAAACGACAAGCAAATGAAGCATTTCCGGTTCCTCTACACATTCGAAAGGATAGTCTGACATAAGCGGAGCAGCAGCGATGCAGTAAAAATGGGAAACTCGTTACGCATAAGTTCGTATAACGAGGAAAGGGTTAATAAAAGAATAAGAAGAAGTCTGACAAATAGCTGTTCTTGCCATCGAGAACACTAAACCACGTGGAACACAAAACCAAAAACGCAGGTTTTAAACCCAGCCGCTTAGTTGAAAGACCAAATAATTGGGCCCATCAGAAAGCTTCGACTATTTCAAAAAAAAAAAAGTCCACAGACTAGAAAAATGTAACAGACAATACTATAAAGCTAAGCGTTAGGCTCTTCATGAGCTTTTGATATAATAACGCTAAAGTGATCGAAGTGAAAAAGGCAGTAAGAACAGAACTGAACAGACATTTGTGCAGATGAGAAAAGAATTTTTTTAGTAGTCGCGTCACCTTCTATGCAGAATGAAAATAAGAAATGATCGCTACTTGACCATTGATGTCCAAACCGACATTGATGATGTATGAGATCAATTAAGTCGTAAAGGTTAGGGCAAAGTAATGCACTGTCGAGTGAGTTTTTTGCACTTCATACTTGTGAAAAATGTGCAACCTCCACAACTCAACACTAGTCGTGCAATTTTTTAAAGATTTCTTTGCATAGACTGATAATATCAGCAAAAATTGATTTAACGATATGGTAGCTAAGGGTTCTATCTCGGTTCCGCTTTTAACTTTCATAATGACACCTCATCAGAAACCAAACAAAGAAGAGGTGTTTCTACACCTTAAGACTTTCACTCATTCCTCTATACAAAGTCGACATAATTGTTTTCGTAATACAACATTCTCAACCCATGGAGCCATGTCACATCTAAATTGAACTGTCATCTGGACAGCACAACTCACATCGATCACAATTTTGATGAAAGCATTCTTCAACCTGTCCATTTTTTGGTTAAAGCAAATTTAATATATTTTTTTGACAATAACCCAGACGGTTTGTTCACTCATCGAAACATGTTTTTGTCGTCTTTCCAAAATACTTCTGAAGATTGTCATGCCATTTGTATAACAGAAACGACATCGACATGATGAGGTAAATTTCAAAATCCCACTTTCAAAAGCACACTTTCAAACCCGTGTGAGTTTTGTTAAAAATAAAGTAAAAATTAAATAAATCTTTTCTTCATAAGAGGAAATAAATAATTTGACGAGAAAAACTCACAACGTAACAAATGTGTATTTTTAGAAAATTCAATCAAATTTGTCATCATTTGATCCACCGAAACGACACAGTCTTCCCATTTTTCTCTCGAGGGTCGACTTAATGAAGTGAAAATGTTAAGTGAAGCATATCGCTGATAGATGTCATCATGTATTCATTTTCTTCACCTTCGCCTGTAAGGATTTTCTATACAAAGATCCATATATATCCCTACAAGGATACTTTTACATTGGATAGATACATTTTAGATGGGTTTTCGATTCTTGAAAATGATCCAAAATCATCCGGCTTCTCGAGGGAAATTGGGATGTCAATCTCTTTTAACAAATATGACATCTATTGCTTACAACTTGAACTGTAATCAGTTAACCTTCTTAAGCCCTAGATACTAGTATTTCAAATGTGAATGAACTTGAACGTGACGAGAATCGATTGACAAGAAAATGTTGTTTCTGCCATGGGCTCAAAGTATGACATAGAGAAATGGAATTGATAGTTTGCTTAATTGACAATAGATTCAAGGGCTAAAACAAAAGTAAATTCATGTTTCCACTAAGAATACCTCTCATGGGATATGGTACGTCACAATCGTGACATATACAAACATATGGTATGTCAACAACAGACTTTCAGTTTCTGTGACGCACGAGGAAGCAGTTGTAGAGAAAGTTTACGAGTATGTTATTATAAGAAGAAACCAACAAACCATGCAAATATTACGATTGTAATTTTAGAATTGTTTATCTCGAAAATTCGATAATCACGACAGAAAGATAAACGAACTGTTTAAACCGTTTAGACGTGGTGATTTCAATTTAGATGACATACATTGAAAACATCTTCATTTATTGAACTAAGTGAGAGTACATTGTAATCGATCTAACCGGGGAAGGACTCAATATTGGCAAACTTCTATCGGGTTTTTCAATAGGGACTTGACAATTTTGAATTTAATTTGTGAACACACTCTTTCACTAATCATCAAACTGTCACTGTCAATTTATTCAGTAAATTCAACATTTTCATCTTAGTAAAGTATACGAACGAGCAACGTCTGCAAATTATAAAAATTTTCTACCGAAATTCGGAGTCGGTGACTGCAATTTTAAGAACGTTAATTCAAATTTTCGGTCGTAATTCTCGCCCTAGTAGACAGGCAATAACAAGTTTAGTGCAAAAATTTGAGTCTACATATTCGTTGTGTGATGTTGCCGTATCAGTGAGACAAAGGGTTGGTCGAAGTGTCGAAAATATCGCTGCCGTTCAGGCGTCCTTTGCAAACAATCCAAATCCACGGCGTTCTCAAGAATGGGGCATCGCTCAGACCTCATTATGGCGTATTTTGCGTAATGATCTTGGTTTACACCCATACAGGATCAATCTGACTCCAGAATTGAAGCCGACGGACCATTTGAAGCGACTTACAATCGATTTACTGAAGAGTAAGTATGGTGAGCGTGTTATCTCAGGAAATGGGTCAGTCGATTGGCCGCCTCGTTTGTGCGATTTAATGCCGCTTGACTATTTTCTGTGGGGCTACGTTTAGTCATTGGCTTATGCTAACAAGCCGATGATGTTGGAAGAGCTCAGAGCCAACATTGAACGCGAAATAGCGGCCGTTTCGGGCGAAATAGCGGCCGTTTCGGGCGAAATGTGAGACCGAGTCGTTGAAAATTGGGTCCAACGAATAGAACGCTGCAAACATAAATGTTTTGATTGCACTTCAAGCCGATAGTAAAGTTTTTAAAATATCTCAAATGGTTTACGTTTTATTTTTAAAAAAAAGTTGTCAAGTCCTTATTGGAAAACCCTGTACTATTGACTACGAACAATATTGAAGAGGTTGCCCAGACGAAAGTTTTTTCAACTTCCAAATCATGACACTGAATTCCAAACAAAAACACAGAGGCATATTGTTCGGTTTTTAAAAGATTCCGGGTGGTTTTCGAGATTCCTCCGATATGAAACTTTTTGCCGTTTTGTCTAGCTGTGTTTTATAAGTATTGAATTAATGAAAACGTAAAACCTTGTACCTTAGAAAAGAAATTATTTTAACATATTTAGGAGGCAGAGTAAAACGCAGAAAATATCAGCCACCAATTCAACATTGAGTACATTACTTGCGGGACATTGTGAGAACGCTTAACAGGTTTCCATGAGTCTGGTTTTAACAGAAGTGGTACCTCTGATGTGGAAAGTTTTACAAGTCCATCATAAATAAGAACCCAATTGTTCGGTGATAAATGCCAGTGAGCAATTTAACTAGAACAGTATTATACATTCTACTGTTTGCAGAGCAACGGCTAAGTCAATAGCTGATGTACCAGAAGAGGAGAGAATCCAACCCGAAACTCTCCTAAGGAAAAAGTTGAAGATCAGAGATTTTACCAGACGGATAACAACGGAACATCGCACGCAGTGCTAAAAAGCTAAATTTTGTAAAAGACTCCTTTTATAAAGCCTTTAAGGGCAAAAATCTTGAGAATACTGCTGTCAAGAAGGATATATTTCATTGAACTTGAACGAGAACCCGGAACATTTTAGTCCATATGATCAAAACCAAGTGAGAACAATATCCAACAAAACCGAAGGAGCCAACTGCCTAGCCGCCGGTGGTAATGATCTAGTAAGTAGCAGGCACAAGCATCACGAATGGAATCTTGATTGTTATCAACTCTCAAGCCAACACCGGGGATACAATATTTTAAGAATCTGCCCAACTTCTTGGATTTGTTGACATTGCAATGGTTGAGAGAAATCAATCAAGCGCTTGTGAGTATCCAATATTGAAATATGCTAGACGATTAAGCATAGAGAATACGTTTTGCTGACCGCTGTTTATATACCCATAGAAGGCAACTGAGCACAGCATTCCATTTTGTGCCACAAGGTAGACGCTACCTCGTCATTAATTGCGCAGATGCATGTACTTATTCAATAAAAAATTAAAGCTCTCTTAGCTGCCATGAGAAAAACATTCTGCGAGTTGTTTTTGGTCCTGTCTGCATTAAAGAATAGTGGAGAATGTTAAGAAAAGAGCTACAAAGGCTGTACTGCGACATGAACTTGGTCAGGCAGCGACTTAGATAGCTAAATCATATATAGTAGAGTATAAAAGAACTGGTCTGAAGGATATTGGAATCCACTCCAATTTGAGAGCGATGGCATATGCAATTGGAAGGAATCCTCAACAAACTAGGTGAAAATTAAAGCAGCTGATTTATGAATTGAATACACATACATGGCCAAGCTTGATTGAAATCAAAAATGTCATAACAGCCATATGTTATAACAGTTGCGAAGACGCTCGATATCAAATTACACTCTGGTAAGCGATGGATATGTTACATTTTTTTACAGAACTATTGAGCACTAACTTCAAAAATAAGAAAGAGCAAAATAAGGGTGCCTGTGGAATATGGGCGCTAAAAGAATTCACAGAATACGCTTGTTAAGACCTTCAGATAGGGAGGGGTTTCACTTAAGCCATGCTACATAATTACAGTGTGTGACAAAACTAAAGCAACTTTTAATAATCTACCTCCTACGATTGCTTAATAAAAGAAATATGATGAAAAGTCATTTCTGTACACAACTTTTCGTCTTTATAAAACTTTAAATATTATTTATTAAAAAAATATCAAATTTCTATTTGTTTTAAAATGTTTTACATATCAAAAATAGTAAATAAACCAATGCATACGTAAAATGCGACATTGACAAAACTAAAGCAACTCCCATTGAACCTGAGCATCAAAAGTACATAAACATTTGGGTACCGTTAGGTCATGTTCCGTTAAACAATACTTGCTGTTGTCTGTTCATTGTATTCATTACCCATTGTTAAGTGTTAGGAAAAAGAAGTAAATTTTATATTTGGAGATTTTTTTTAAGGATAATGGCCAGAAACAAATTTGGAAATGAACTTAAAAATAAGATTGTTGAAGATTTCCTTAGTGGAATGAAACAAAAAGATATTTGTTCTAAGTATTCCATGGAAAAATCAGTTGTTTATAATTTAATTAAGCGATTTCAACAGAGAGGGACAGTATAAACAATTCATCTTGGCCGTAGACCCCGGAAAAGAACTGCAAGGCAGGATCAACGCACGTACGGGAGTTCAAAAAAGATCCAAGAACATCTTCACGGGAAGTTGTCAATGACTTGAGACTCCGCGTTCATCCAAGAACCGCAAGCAGAAGGTGTGACGAGGTGGGTATTAAGTGTTATAGGCCTGCAAAGAGACCATTTGTGTCAAAAAAAAAAACAGGATAGCGCGCATAAAGTTTGCAAAAGAACACATTAACTGGACGATACAGAAATGGAGAACAGTGATATGGTTAGATGAATCCAAATATAACATCAAGGGATCAGATGGAAGTGCGCACGTTAGACGACCAAAAGGAAAACGCTTAGACCCAAAATATTGCCAAATATTAAACACGGTGGGAGCAATGTCATGGTGTAGGGTGGTTTCTCCGGCCAGGGAATGGGGCCTATCCACCAAATTACGGACATTTTAAACGCTCAAGGGTACAAAAATATAATGGAGGAGATTTTGTACCCATACGCGGATGACAACATGCCCTTGCGCTAGATATTCCAACATGACAATGACCCCAAACACAAGTTTAAGCTCGTGGCTGAATGGTTAACTGTCGCCGGAGTGCGTGTTCTGGAATGGCCAGCGCAATCACCTGATCTCAATCCCATAGAAAATCTATGGGAAATTGTAGATCGCAAAATTCGGACTCAAGATTACTCTTCCAAGGCCTCTCTTTTTGCAGCTATAAAAGAAGAATGGGGGAAAATCCCCATGGGTACAATAAACAATTTAATTGAATCCATGCCCCGTCGATGTTATGCAGTCCTTCAAAATAACGGATATCCAACGAAATATTAATTAAAAGTCAATACTCGTAATTAAGATTAGTTGATAAGTTGCTTTAGTTTTGCAACGCCTTACGAAAAGATGATTTTGTTCTCCGTTGAATTTCTTGCTATATGTTACTTTAAAATAAATAAAAAATAATGTTTTTGAAGAAAGAATATTTGAAGTATCTTTATGTTTTGAAGTTTTAGCTTCCATCGTTTTACATATCCTTTTGTTCTCGTGCCAAGTAGAAAGACAAGTAGATTTTTAAAAGTTGCTTTAGTTCTGTCACATACTGTATATAGTCTAATGCAAATGTTCTTTACGTAGGGGAAAGAATGACATTTCGACATTAAGGTGCTATTGAGTGCGTCTCCATTCCTTCTATATTAAGACAAGAAGAAGATTGATGAAGATAATTTGTTAAAATTAACTGAAACAACACTCGTCCTAAATCACTGACATTCACTTTTTCTTCTTGTCCTTTTTACAAGCTGTGCGACGCAAAATAAATTTCTCCTCGAACTTATTGTTTGCATCCGTCTTGGAACTCTGACACAATATCCTGTCCTTGCTTTGAAATCAACTTGATTGTCTATCCAATCAAGGATATCTCTGACGTTGTTTTCCCAGATTTACTAGTCTATTCAAACGATTTTAGAGCATGTATCCGTACTAGTTCAGCACTATTCCACTACTCTCGATAGTAGGGAGGTGGTTTCGTTTGTGGAAAGTGTAAAATAAGTGTTTTAATATTGATTTGTGCAATTAATAATTGGGAGTGAACAATGAACCGTGGAACGAGCTATGTACACACATGGAAATAGATATCACATTCAAGCGGTATTGTATAAAGTTCTTTGACACTATCTAGTGAAGTGCGCCACCACTTATGTACGCCCTCGGGTGGATTTGTTTTGGTACAAAATGATGACAATACATTGACACCAACATGAGTACGAGCAATGAATTATACTCCTAGGGGTGTAAGATAAGGGGTTTGAGATTTATTGATGTTTTCAATAGTATCTTGTTGATATTGACATAGCGCAGCAATGATAATGCTTTTATGTTTTGAACATTGATGGGGGGTTAAAGTGTCACATCAAGTGTGGAGGAGATTGAGTTGTTTTAAATTTAAAAGTTCCGGAATTAAAGGATCAAATGTGAAATGAAATTTAAAAAAGTACGTAAAATATCTCAAATTTTTTATAAGAAGATTTTTTATAGAAGAGGAGATGTCTAAAGAATAAATGCATTAATTAAAATCAGAAACCTGTGAAGGTACTTCGATTGTTCCATCATTGCATTTTTATTTTTTTTTAATGTTCAAAACATATACCTAACCAATTTAATAATAAAATAAGTATTTTAGAAATAATAGTCATTCGACCCATGAATTTTGTTTTGTTTCGAAAGAACACAACATCCCAAAGATGTATATCACTCCCTCAGGGTGTTACTGTCTGCATGATGCAATGTTGAGGAGATTCATCTCCAATATTTTGAGTTGATGCCTACTAACCAAACTATCATCGCAGAATAATGTCGGCAGTAGAGCAGAACCGGTCAGGTCTGGATAATCAATGAGTTTTTTCAGAAAAATTGTGCATTTCCCTTATTCCCCAGATTAAGCACATTTCCTATCCTCTTGTTCCAAAGTCCGAAAAACTTCGGGATGATGTCCAAGAGGTGGCTCCGGTGGATTTTTTTTTTTTTTTTTTGTCAAAGCCAAACAATTTTTATATTTTTTTTGAAGAAATTGGTTCTCAGGTGGCAAAGATGTCCTCTGTCTAATGAAGGAAATTACATTGGCGAATAAATTTTTGAATTTGTTGGAAAATAATTAGCATTAAACCAACATGTATGTTACTACTTATAGTATTGCTCACATAAAAAACTGTGCTTATTAAGAGTTCTCATAACATTATATCCAAAAAGCCATCTACATTTTTTAAGCTTAAGTCATTTTCTAAAATAATTCGATATTATATGAGGCTATCAGCGCAAAAGTGGTGTAACCGCCAAACTATTTAATTAGGAGAGAATGGGGATTATAAATTTGGTAAATATTTTTTTAATTTAATTTCTTTTGTGAACATTGTTTTAATTGTTTTTTGAATACCAAAAAGTGGCTTACATCACTTTTGTATTGATAGTTAGTAATGTAAGGAATGTATGTAACACCAGAACAGCAACCAAAAAAATTGTGGGTTACACCACTTTTGCGCTGATGGCCGGCCTCATATAATCTTGATATATTTTATTTTTATTCAAACTTACTACTTTTACGTGATTAGTATTTAGGGACACTTACCTGAAAGAAAAAAGTGAAAATGTTATAAATAAAGTTATTATAAATTGTATGTTTTTAAGTCCCTATTTGAAAACAAGCGTAAAATCTGTCTCACATTTTAAACATCAAAATAAACACGTTGATTTGTTGTCATTAAAGAAGTGTTTTTTTTTTTTGCAAAACATTATTGTACCAATCTATGTATTTTTGCTGCAATAGATTTTGTCTTATCCCAGGAAGTACGAGGGCGGGTCAATAAGTCCGTGACTTTTGGGTTAAAACACAGATTTTTTGATAAAAAAATAATTTTATTTTTCAACGTAGTCTCCCTTGAGCTCTATACACTTTGTCCAACGCTTCTCCAATTTTTTTATCCCTTCCAAAAAAAATGATTTGTCGAGGTCCTCAAAATAGGCCTTTGTTTGCGAGATGACTTCATCATTGGAGTCAAATCTTTTTCCACCAAGCCATTTCTTCAGGTTTGGGAACAAGAAGTAGTCGCTCGGAGCCAAATCTGGAGAATAGGGTGGATGAGGGAGCAATTCATAGCCCAATTCATGGATTTTTGCCATGGCAACTGCACATGTGTTTGTGGTCGACTGTGAGCAAACGCGGCACCCATCTTGCGGAAAGCTTTCTCATGCCCAAGTGATCATTCAAAATTGAAACCACTGAGCCATGCGAGATCCCTACGGCTTCCACAATCTCTCGCACTTTCAATCTTCGGTCGGCCAACACCATATCGTGCATTTTTTCGATTGTTTCGGGTGTAGAGACCTCAACTGGGCGTCCAGGACGTTCGGCATCTTCAGTGCTTGTACGGCCACAACGAAATTCAGTAAACCACTTTTTTACCATTGAAATCGATGGTGCAGAGTCCCTATAGTATTTATCAAGCTTAGCCTTGGTCTCGGTAATGGTTTTTTTTCGCAAGAAATAATGCTTAATAAGCACACGAAATTCACTTTTTTCCATTTTCTCCTCAAATTAGTGAGTAGTCTGATAAAAATAGCTGTCAAACACAAACTAACTGACGCAGCAAGTTTAAATTTTGACAGAAGTCAACTGACAGATGCCTGTTGACAGGAGCAATGTTGCTGTTTCAGTAAAGAGGTCAGAAATTCAAAAAGTCACGGACTTATTGACCCGCCCTCGTATAACACTGTTCTATCTTACGAGTATCTTAAAAAATCTATCAGCCATTTCGTAAAATATTCAATTGAGTTTGGTTGCGGCCACGAAGTCGATGCTTGCAACGAAAGCGACATTTAGATTATACGGAATGAAGAAGCCATCAATGAGAATGCTTCAATTGCTTCTGTATGTAAAGTCATGGCCTTGTTTTCATCACTTCACAATTTCAGTCAATTTCTTGACTGTTTCTATACCAAAACGAGAACAAAAAATTAATATTTTTATCATCACCATAAAGTATAGACTGTGAGACAACAAAATTGAAAACTAGTTAATAAGAAAGAAAGTCAGCAAATGCTCTTCACGTTGTAAATCATGTTATTGGACAAACATGTCCAAGGATCATAAAGTTGAACTCCGACACAATGATCCCGACAAGTTGTAATTGATTTATATCCGAAGTTTATAAACTATCAACTGTGACTATAAGCGTCAGAAATAAACATTTTCCTGGTGTTTGATTTTAACTTGTGTTTTGAACTAAGACCTTCCTATACGGTATTTTGACGAATTTAACCATTTCATTATCACTGATAAACATAGTATGGTATTGTCAACAACTGCATGAGGAATGGAGATAAGGGGCGATGAAAATATATATGTATATTCAACGATTAACTTCTAAGTAAACTTAGCACTAGAAGAAACTAAAACAAAGTTGGACAAGCATTACTCTGCACTATTGCTTGATATGTCTTAAAATTGGTTGTATGAAGTGCAATGTGCGTTCAGTCCAGAAAACTGACCCTGGTGACCACACTGAAAAACTGTTTGTACAATTTCCTCGCCATTTCGTAACTGTTGATAAAATTTAATAATAATTCTACTGGCGAACGTGCAGAAAAGAAAACATAAGCAGTTCCATTTCACTAAAAGATCATTGTCACTGGAAACTGAATATCCATTCCATACCTTCAAGTTCTGTCCATAAAAATTTGATCACTGAGCAGGATTCGACGGTGCAATTAATTCACGATAACAGCTGAACACAGCAAACAGAGACATATTGTGAAGAGACTCAAAATCGTCATTAACAAAGCCCTGAAGATGGCAGTTGGCTCAATCGCCCAAAATATTTTTCGATTAAACTCTCAAATAATTTATCGGCAACCCTGGAATTACGATCACACTTTGAGTTACAAAAAGGATAATCTCAGTTATTTTTGCAAAAAACAAGCACGGTTTCGGTTTTTTTCTACATCACTAACATTACAAATAGCTCTTAAATCTGAAACAATTTAATAATATCTGGGAGAAAATGTTCTTTGCGTCGACTAAGAAATCTTTTAGTTACAGCAGTTTCACTGACATTTTTAAAAATTTTTCAATGCGTTTTTAAGAAAACGGCCACCTACCAAAAAATTACATACAATTTTCTTAGTGACAAAATCGCAGACTGTTTAAAACTAAACCGTTTTTCAGAAAACTATGTACTTATATTCGTACTAAGCCTGATTGGTTTGGCATATGTTTGTCCACTAGACGTTAACTTTAAGCCGCTACTAGTCATATGAATTCTTGCTGCTATAAAATCTAAGCAAGTATGTGCTTTTCCTAAATCAAAATTCTAGTGTCTGACAAGAATAAATAAACCGAATTATTTCCCAATCACTTGATTATTATTACGAAAAGTCTTTCATTTACACAAATGACCTCGAAAAACATTGAAACTTCTCTAAAGATATGAGAAAAAAAACGTAATAAAAATATATTCCAAAACAAGTGCGAAATCCTTACAAATAAAAAAGCACACATGTACATGAATATATAATAAAACCAAAACCAAATCAAAGACCTTAAAAGCAACAAAAATTCAAAAGGTGTCCCTGCCGAACCCTAAACTAATAAACCTACAACTAAAGTCAAAGCTCTTCAAACTAAGAATGCCCATAAACGAAGGAAAACAAGAAAGAAAGAAATACCTTTCAAACACCATAACAATCAAAGGAGTGAATAAAATCTCGAAACTCATTTTAACACCCTTTATCAACAACAGTACAACAGAACACGTTCGCTCCTCTTTTCCAAAAATAACCCAACGATTACACCAAACAGAAAGGATAAAAGGCGTAAGAATTCCAAAAAAAAGGGGGGGAAAAAGAAAAAAGGATAAGACAAAGTCACCATCATGTTCCTTCGTTCTATTTGTGCCCCCTTAATTTGTCCTTTTTCTCTCCCCCTTGTGTTTTAAATACAAATGAAAACAAAAATAGAGAGCAACACTTAGCGTACCTTTTAATTTGTCCTTTTACCCAATCCAAGCATCCTTTCTGCCTTCCAGGCGTTGTAAAAAAATCACTATCTGCTGTCACTGCTGGATAAAAAGGACTTATCCGAACGATGGTATACACAACAATACACTGATAGTCCATAACGGTTATTTTAATTAATAATTAACTACGATGACGACGAAGACGATTATAACGAATATCACAACGATTATAAGTAAAAAAAATTTTTACCAATTTTACAAATATATAAAGTACGTTGATAACGACGACGACTATGATGGAGAATGTTACTAGACGATGATGAGCGTTAAGGTTATCAGATTCCGACTGCATTAGATGTAGAAATAATGGACGTTGATGTAGACGTTACACTTAACACATGTACATATACGGGTGGGTGGAAAGGAGGAGGATAACTTTTATAAAAATGTTTTCTATTCTTTTTTTTTATAAAATGTTGTATAAAAAATTTCAACACATTTTTAATTAATTATTTTTTAATTTAATTTACACAACCAACAGCACAGCGAATAATATAAATTTTTGTTTTTAATTAATTTTTATATTGTAAATAAATTCTCTGATTTTTATTTTTATTTTATTTCTTGTTTTATTTCACCCTTAATTTATTTATTTATTTATTTGGTAAGTGTAAAATATTTTTGGACGGTGTTAACTACTTTATTTTTTACTTTTTAGTAATCTATTTGGCCACGAGTGTGATTTCTTTTGATGATGAGATTCCACAAATGCAACACCATTGTGAGGAATTTATTCAATAAATATTTTCTGTTTCTTATTGTTTATGGAAACTTTTGAATTGATTGTATAAAAACTATATAAACAAACAAATTCTTTTAATTAAATTTTCGAAAAATAGGAAATTGTAAATTGTGTGTAAATAAACAGAAAGAAATCTTTCAGTGAAGAAGAGGAGGAGAAATCTCATTTTACATACTCGTATACACCCTGACTGACTCGAACTGCAACCAATTTCAGACTGCTGTAATTTCCAAACTGTTCATGAGACTGAGCTCAAATTTTGACACATGACAGATATATTTATTATTTACAAGCCGTTTAAACGATTTGCGTTTCAGTTGTGTTGAAAATTTTTATCCGCGATAGAATTCAAATTGTTAGTGTGATTGCCTTATATTTGGCTGAAAAACCACAAGTAGCTATCGTTAGAGCCCTCTAGCACCTCAACTTGAATAAATCATTTGTGTCTCGAAAAATAAAAAAACACCAACATCGGCAGAAATGGTTCGGAAAGTGAAGGTTCGAATTGAGCGAAATCCGCGTCGAAGTGGAAGAAAAATGTCTCGTGAGCTCAACATATCATTGGAACGGATACAACATATACTGAAAAATTAGCTTGGGCTCAAGCCATTGAAGTTCCAAAAAGCACACGATCTTACACCGCAACAGAAAAAAGTTAGAGTCGAAAGAGCGAAGGAGTTGCTACGCTTGCACGAAAGTGGTGAGTTGCCGAATTTGGTTTTTTCCGATGAGTCGCCATTTGTTATCGAGAAATATGTCAACAAACAAAATGACCGAGTTTACTTGCCAGAGAGGTCCTTCGAAAATTTACACCTTCGGACGGCCACCAGAAAGCAGGCAGCACCGATGGTGATGGTTAAGGCCGACATAACCGCCGATGGTCGCTCTGCGCTCGTATTTTTGGACCGTGGCGTCAAAATTAATGCGATCGTATACCGTGAAACTGTCTTAGAGGCAGTATTGAAGCCTTGGGCAAACAATCATTTCGGTCGGAAACCCTGGACATTTCAACAAGACTCGGCACCGTTTCACAAAGCGCGCGTCAACCAAGCTTGGTTAAAAAACAATGTTCCACACTTCATTTCTTCGACACAATGGATTGCAAATTCTTCGGATGCAAATCCGTTCGATTTTTCTGTCTGGCATATTTTGAACGTGAAGGTTGGCACTAAAAAATACCAGAGTTTGGACCACATCAAACAAGCATTTCGCCGGGAATGGGCCAACATACCGCAGAGCCACTTGCGGGGAGCGTTCCATGCTTTCTTCGGCCGTCTCAAGGCCATTTTTCGCGCTAAAAGTGAACATATTGGAAACTACTGATACAATTTGAAAATTGATGTATTTTCCAACATTTTTTGCATTGCCACAATAAAATTGATCAAAAAATAAAATTTTTTTAGCATTTTAAAAAGTTGGAGTTCGAGTTAGCCACTCTGTATAAAAAGTAAAGTTAGTCTGTTTGAAATAGTGTTGGTTTACTGATGAGTCTAGTAGAAGCGGAATTGGGAATTCAATGCTGTTTCGCTAAAAAATCGAATAATGCCGCTGAATATAAACACCAATAGCACTATAAGTCAGTTGGCGAGTTTCCTCTGTCGCTTTAAAACGGGACCAGTATTCTTTGGTCTGTGGAGAAACGCGTGACGCAATTGTGAAACATTTCATTGCTCAGAAACTGCATTGGATTCCCTAACGTCAACATCCTACTTGATGATGGCAAATAAGGTCCCCAAAGTTCCAGACACTAACAACTGCAGCAAGAATGCATGCGAACAATCCGGATACAATAGGAATACTCGGGAGCTCGGAAACATGGCATCTAATCATGCAAAATCGCCAAAGCTTCTTAGTCTACTCTGGGAAACCAATAAACACCATTCGCGAGAATTGGGAGTGGCATTTACCAAACCCTAAAGCTACAAAGGTCTTATGTCCTATTCACCCTTTGATGATAGAATACTGACGTCGGGGTTCAAGGGTAAGGTTAAGAACAAGACCATTGTCAAGTGCTACGCTCTACAAATTACACGAAAGAGAATGACGATGAGTATATATTGTATAATATTTATTTTTTATAAAAATTTAACACTTAAGTGGGTAGGATTACTTTAAAGTGCCCGAGCTCGTGTTAGGATTTAAGGACAATATGACAGAGGAAAGAGAGAAGAAAGATGTTTGGATGAGCATAATATGGTCCCAGCAGGATGGCGCTATGTGGCAAAACTATGCCGCTCTAAGATACGAGTATGTCAATATATTTTGGTTGATCGTAGCTTTGTCTAGACGGATGCAGATCAATACAGGACTTGTTTTTCGATCACTGTGGGTAACCCTCAATTAGGTATGTGTGCTACCAAAAATTCAGTTTACATATATCGAGACTCTGAAGCAAACTTGACCTTCTTCTATACAATAATAGATCGAGGAGCAAACTTTAACTGGAACCATCCCTCCTAAAAAAAAAGTAAAAAAAAAACTGTGAAGGTTCCGATGGGGATTAAAAAAGAAAGACCTAATGGGATGGGCTTTCCATGATTCAGATTTACATGATGCGCTTATTTGTTGGGGTACAGAACCAAGCCTCAACTTGTAGAAGCAGATTCTTACGATATGGAATTCTTGAAATCAGTTCATTGGAAGTCAAATCTTCATTCATGGTATTTTTCATCTTTCCTCCAAAAATCTTTTCAAAACAATCAGTACAACTAAGTTTTTAAACACTAATCTTGCTCTAGAATGTTGTAAAATTCCTACATTGAAAGAGTTTATCCAGGTGTAAGCAGGATAATCTTTAAAGTTTAAATTCCAGTAGGGTTGAATTAACCATCACCTTATACTAAGATGAATACACCTCGCACTTAGAGAGACCACCAAGCTTATACGAGTATATTATTATAAAAAAAAAAACATAGTATCAGGTGTTGAAAATTCTCACTAGTCAAAGAATCGATATGACGAAGCTTCAGAACGCACGTTTATCCGTCCCTTCCGAGTTAGAATCACAGTTTAACAATGTAAATTTGAAAACTAGATATGTAGAGAGCAGAATTTGATGGTAGCTGGCCTAAGTAAGTTCCCATTTGGAAAGTGTGATAGTAAGATTGGTTGACGTTAAAAATATTCCACATACGCCACCGAATGTGCTTTTTTAATTCTTTTAAACATTTAAACAAATTTAAAACTTTCCTAAAAGAAATGAAATGACTGTTTTCCTTTGGTGTTAGTTTAATATCCAGTATCAGAACGGATACTCAACCTGATTTGTCTTTAAAAGTTCATAGAGCCAACACTTCATTGACGGGATATTGAAATAATCTGTTGGCATATCACCAATGTGTATCTTAATGTGACAAATAGGGCAAAATACTTGAAATCTAATCGAACCGTCATTTACGTGTCACTGCTAAAGTTGTACATGGCTTGAACAATTGTTACTTGTGTCAGAAGGAGAAAAACAAATTAGAAACCCAGAACAACAATAGATGTGAAATGTTTTATTTCATTCGAATCCGCTGCTTAGCAATTTCTATTCAATTTAATGATTGACAGACAAGACAAGGACATTGTAAATGATTTTTATATCCCACGCAAAATTCTTCCACAGTCACATCTAGATACGTGTGTGTACCATGTCAATAAAAGTATTTGCTATTGCTTTCACTTGGCAAAAAGTTCAATGGTTGATTGAAGTAACCACGAGCTAAGAACATGTGATGTATGGTGAACAAAAGGATTGGGCTTTTCTTCTTCCCCACATACGAGTACACATGCACAAGAAAATATCTCTCTCTCTCATGTAAAAGGACTTAAGCTCTTGTTAAACTGCAAAAAAAAAAAAAACCAAATGTAGAATAAAAGACTAGACCTTTAAGGATGGCTGCAGACAATGGTTATGATGAATCCTCGCAAATTGTATGGCATAACACACAAATAAATACAAACAGAATAACGTTTGATGAAGTACGAGTGCTCCATACTCTGTTACCATGAAATTAGAGTAAAAGGGTGATTCCCAGAAGAGCATAATATACAAAAGGCTGTACGAGTGTAAAAAAAAAAAACTTGATCTTGAAAACATTTTTAAAGGCTTGTCTGATGTTACCCTTTTCTGTTATAAAAATTACTTTTCATTATCTTGACGAATTCGAGGGGAATTTCTTATTTCTTATTATACTCGTATCCAATTAGTGATCTTCATAAAGCAGAAATCATTGAGGCAGGGCATTCCATAAGTTTAGGAATAAATCACTATATTTCAGAGGACGCCCGAAAAGGAGCTTTATGTGAGACGGGTGATAAAGTTCAAAGTTTGAAAGAGCGGTATGCGGGCAATATTGGGGTCACCCATGAGTTTTATCCCAGGCTTCTGAATCTTATGCTACAATGCCATAAGGGGGCACCTAATTATAGAGGATTTGTGTACTTGTACGCGCAATTATCAAGGCTTCTTCCATCAATGCCGTTGCCTTATAAAAAGCGGGGTTGAGCAAAACTGGACTTATCTATAACATCATCCGACCTTTACGCCACTGGTAGTTGCTATCATTTGTCCAGTTACAAGCTGCCGGTCAGAGGTCTTGTTGAGTGGCAAGACCACCGGTCTTCCATACCAGGGCTTAATATACGGTACTGTTTGAGCCCCCCATACTTCGGTCCAGGCCTAGCTTGTGGCGTAGGCCCCCTTGTGGGAGCGACATAGTGACTCTGATTTAAACCTTAAACGCAGGGAAAAGAACGCTGCTGGTCTCACCCGGTGTGGAGTGGCTATAAGTGCTGGGTACTGAGACCCTAAGATCAGCAAGAGATTTTAGGTAGGCCTCGACTCTTACCAAGGGTGGAGCTGTGCCCTCAATACAGTTCCGCATTGGTATTAATCGAATGTAGGTTCGCGATGGCAAGGCGTATTCTTGCCTACATTGATGTATGGGCATCCCGTGAACTCAAGTCTCCACGACAGGTGTTCACGTAAATCACAAGACGTTCTGTACTTTGAGATTTTTAAGAAATCATGCTACCGCATAAGTGGCGAAAGTCGACTGATCCATTGAAGATACGACGAACAAATTTAAGGTGGAGACAAGGCACAAATATTGTGCTGGCGGCAAAGTGTGCAGCGAGAATGAGACAGACATTTTTTTTTTTACAAAAGACCAAAAATCATCTCCAACACTTGAAGCCACCATTGGTGTTTTGGAACAAAACATTGTTCGAGTGATACGCAATATACGCTCGGGTCGAAAATAGGGCTTCTACAATGCGCTTTGTACGGTGCAGTCGTAGCCCGAAACTTTTTTCAAATGAATTCGGACTTCCAAGTCAATTAGTCAATGGTACTTTTCGAGAGATTTTAATACCTTTTACACAGAAGAACTGCTTATAATCAACAATTTTGATTGAAGATTATGTTATTGGTTATCCCAAACAGCAATAAGAATTTTCAATTGCCAAACAGTTAGTTTAAAGAGCGAATGCCTTGTTAATCAAACTCCTGATACTTCTATAAAGGTGAATAAATTAATGTAAACAAAATATTCAATAAAAAACCGCAAACTGTTAGTGTTTTGAATCTCTTTTCAATATTGTTAAACGACAAAAAGGATCAATGCCTTCCGATAGACATTAACAATCAAATGCTACAACGCATAATCAAATATATTAACATCAAATTCTTGAGCTATAAAACAAGACTACAAATCTCGTTTCGAAAATCTTTCACTTTTATGCCTTTTGACCCCTGCCAACTTCCCAAAACCCATTTTGAGCTTAATACCCGTCCTCTTCTCCCAAACAAGTAATAAAAAAAATTATTTTTTTTATTTAAAATTTTCAATAAAAAATGGATATAACATGGCAATTCTGTTTTATTGCGACATGACAGCACTTGCTGCTCATCCTTATCCATTCAACTCATCCCATTTGTTGTGATTGTGCGAATGATGGAGACACATGTAGACCAAAATGAGGATAACATCATTAGGGTGTGTCACAACTGCTACTAAAAGAATATACGAGTAAAAATATAAAAAAAAATTTTACATTATAGACATAAAACCCTTCAAGCTTCCTACCCCAATGCTAAGCGTGTACACCATATAAAATGTAAAAGTAACGCATTTCTATGTTAATTCTCAGTCAGTCGCATTTAGCCACAGTTAGATACAGCCAGTCATAATCGACCATTTCCACCTTGTGCGACTCAAGAAATTATGATAATTTTTTTTATGTTTTCTAATAACTTTTATAGACATTCTCAGCTCTACCTCGTTTTAGAGTACACAGACAACACGATTCATCCATCCTTTAAAACAGACAAATTTTAACTAACAACTTTTAAAACTGTTACTGAAAATGGGAAGCGACGTAATTAATTAAGGTTTTAACGAAATATACCATAAATACATAAACCGGCATTTTTAAAACATAGAGCATCCTCAAAACGAGGATTCAAATATTATGTAGTACTTAATCGTATATGCGGAGCCCACACAAATATCAACGTAAACATCAGAGATAGATAAAATTAGAAAATCAATATGCGTAGAAATTCCATAATTAGAATTAGGGTTAAAAATAGCACCCAAATGCCAAGTTTGATGGTGGGTGAGCCTTCACTAAAAGGAGTTGGAATTTTGATAACTTGTAAGTGTGGCACTTTTTTTTTGTTTTTTCTACCTACCTATAGAATGGTAAGATTTTATTTTTAGATAAATAATTTTGGTTTTGGAATTCATCGAGAGAGTTTCTTTTTATTCCCTGAATATCTCCAAAGAAACACACACTTTTTAATAAAGATTTGTGATGAAAACATTATGCTGAACTTTTGAAAAATAGGAGAAGAAAATTACAATTGGTATGCAAGGAAAGAAATTCTTTTGTCATCACATCATCATCACATCGCATTTTTTTCAAAGTGGCGTTCATGTATGTGAATAAATACGATTAGCTAAAGTGTCGCTAGACACATGATTTCTAGCTCAATTTGCTCTTCAGAATCCTTCTCAAGGTTATAGAGTGAGTAAAGATGGGACATTTCTACAAGCCACACTTCTGAATCTAGTTGGAGTGTCTCTTTATGGCTCTTTGTATTAGACCGCTTAGAATATGTAGATATTTACAAGTAGTACCCATAGCAATGTCCGCATAAACGTATACCGTTCAACTATCATTCTCCATAGACGGAGGTAAAGAACATTACCATGCGGTGTTCCTCAATCTTGATTTTTACAAGGTAAGGAGTTCCAGTTGTTGTGCTTATCATTCTTAAGAAAAGTTGGTTTAGTAAAACACGCTAAAAGTATCCTCAACACGCAGACCTTTTACTACTGCTCTACTTTGACATTGTTTAAGGCACGCTAAGTGTCAAGGAAGGCTATACTAGCGCATTTCCTTAGACTAGAACTTCTTTCAGAGGGCGGTTTCTACCGATTTATCTTTCCTGTAGCCATATTGAGAAGTTGACACCAAAGTTGGGTATAAGTATCATAAATAAGATAGGTGAAATTATTCGCATTGAATCCGAAATCTTTACGAAGGATCGAAGCTTTGGAGGATTCTTATATTGTGTCATAAAAGAGCCAGAAGGTTTCCATGGTTAATTTAGAATTCATTTTGTAATTTAAAAAAAAAAAATCATATAGATCTCTGATATTCTTATACGAGTAGAGTACTTAATATTAACATTTGTCTATTATCTACAGATGGAGGAAAAGCAGCATTTAGGATTCGAAATTCACTTTAATCTTTCAGGAAGAAGTCCACACAATAAAGTTTGAATGGATGAATATTTATGAACGGGATTGCGCTAAGCTCCTTCGAATGGCTTCGTTTTTTTAAGTTCGCCACAAACGTGCAAAAATCAAAACATACAAGAAAAATTAAAAAAAATATCGATAGAGCATCTGCTCGTCGTAAAGCAGCTATAAAGTAAATCCGTCGGGCGACTAATTACAGTAGGTTTCCTTTCAGAAAACAGACTAAAGCATGTTCCAACGAAAAAATTCCAAAACACCATTCCAAAGAGGTAATTCTGAGAAAGAGATCCGTTTTTAAGGATAAATTGATCCACTTTTACCCCGACAGATTAAGGGCTAATGACAGGATTGGTAAACGTATTTTCTTAGACTAGCAATATCCTATGTCATTATCCGTCTTCATGGGCAATATAGTGTGCTCGAGACGAAAATTAATGACATTATAAAAGTCGAATCCGGGTTAAATGAAAACGTGATATCTACATATACGTTAGTTGTTCCATTTTCTCGTTTAGCGATGCTGCAACCGAATCCTTGGAATCAGTGCTTACAATCTCTAAAGTAACCATTAGTTTTTGAGGATATGGCTGAGCAGTAGAACATGATTTAACCAAAGCTGGATATAAGGCATCCTTACTCGATAGTAGCAAGCGTAAAACAAAACTTGACTCAAAATTTTCTGCTAAATTTAAAATAGGGAAAGAAAACTTCATCACATAGCACTCTACCAAAATCTTCTTAATAATTTAACTACGACATATATAAGTATTGGAGACCAAGGAGAATTTGTCTTTTTGATGTAGTATCACAAGGGTTCTTACATTGCTCTTAATGAGAACCAATCTGTAACAGAAGTTGAGGCTACAGTTTTTTTGTTCACTTAAAGTGGCGTATGTTTTCGTCAAAAATTATGTTTCAGTTAGTTTATATATGGCCCAGGAATCGAGCTTCTGGGTAGAAGCCGACGAACTCAGTTCGGCTACGTCACACCCATCACAGGCTGGTACATATATGTACATACAATACTCGACGCTTGAATGCTCCTATTTTAAATGTATTTATCTTACTACGAGAATTTCTGTACAGAACAGAGAAGGCAATTAAAAATCTCGTCTTCTTGCATTTTCCTAGCCAAAAACATTCCAGTCGATGTTGTCGAACCAGGACTAGAGTTCTGGTGTTATTCCATTAGGCGGAATTTCATTAAAACTCCAGTGCACAACAGACGACTTATTGTCGATTGAGAGTGCAGACTTGATATTCATCAGTGTGCCTAAAG
This sequence comes from Volucella inflata, assembly GCA_928272305.1. NCBI lineage: Eukaryota > Metazoa > Arthropoda > Insecta > Diptera > Syrphidae > Volucella > Volucella inflata. Next base: position 75,612,488 of record OV743717.1, on the reverse strand, counting down.
ATATCCCAGGGGAAGCTCAATGGAACCAAATTAAGTCATTTTGTCTGGTTAAATGTAAATCTAAAGTACACTCTTTGGTAGGAAGCTCAATGTCCTATTATAGATGTTTTCGAAGCGACATATTTAGACAAAACCTTCAAAAAGAAGAAAAGAAATAATTAAAATGCTTCGGCCATAAACTGGATCCCTGCGGTATTCTAACTTTTACTTCTACATACTATATGTTATAGATATTGGGTTGTTCAATAAGTTTTGTGGTTCTTCACTTGGGAGCAGTATTTATCGGAAGATTTTCAACCTGTATCGGGATTCAGCTATAAAGGCTGACACTTGTCACCGTTAGTTTATACGCTTTCGTTCAGGAAATACCAACCCTGATAATGCTGTTCGCTCTGGACGTCCACCCACCACAGACGACTATCAAATTTTCACTCCAGTTGACAGGCATATGACGACGCGGAAGATTGCTCAGCGGTTTAACGTCGCCTATCTAACAGTTTCGCAGAGACTGAAAACCCTTGGAATATCGAAAAAGGTGGACGTTTGGGTTCCTTATGAGCTCAGTGTAAGAAACATTATGAATCGCATAATGGTCCGTGAGTCTTTACTGAGATAGAACTCGCTTGAGGCTTTCCTGAAAAGTGTGGTTTCGGGAGATGAAAAATTGGTCAATTACAACATCATTCGGCGTAAGAAGTCATGGTGCGCTCCTGGTGAAACACCGCAATCGGTCTGTAAAAAAGATTTGCATCCCAAAAAGGTCATATTGAGCAATTGGTGGGGTTGAGGAGGAGTCCTTTACTTCGAGGACGCGCAATCATACAATAAATGCCATTAAATATTGTTTTCAACTTGATTCTTTGGAGCAGGCAGTGGAAGAAAAACGATCAGAATTGGCAGATTGGAAAGTGTTGTTTTCCATCATGACAACGCCAGACCTCACACAGTTTTAATGACAAAGAAAAAAGTTGAACCTTGGGCCTTCTGACCGTTCTTCTCTCTCCAAAACAATTTGAACAGAAGGCAATTCAATTCGGAAGATGAGATTAAAACGTACCAGGAAAACTTTTTTACCCATTCTGATTTGTACCAAAAAAGGCATTGTGCCTCTTCCACTTTGGAAGAAAGTAAAAGACCATGATGGACAAAATCTGATGCATAGGCTTTTATTCCAAAAATCTGTGTTTAACTTTAACCCTAAAAAAAACTGTTGAATTTATTAAACAACCTAATGTCATGTATAAATACATATATACATGGAAAACAAGAGTCGCAGTAAAATAATTTACGTACTGCTGGTTTAAAGTTAAATCGATTAAATTTTATCTAACAGAGAAAACTGTGAATCCATTAGAATTAAATAAACTACGAAAATTGAGCAGACGAAACAAATTGTCAAACTGATTAAAAAGACAAACAAAACCTACCAAATCCTAACCCAGAAAAAACATATCCTTCACATCAAAAATACAAAAAAAAAACTGAAAACAGGAAACTTGTTTAATCCCCCGACATGCCATCTAAATCACAAGGGATAAACCCTATGTTAAGACGAACTCTAAAGTATCTTCAAATCCCAATTCCCATAGAAAGACAAATTGCCTGTTTTTGCATATCAAAAAAGGAAGGCTACAGGTCTGCTTTCTGTTTCAAGTTTTCTCCCAAGTTCAAGTTTATATTGGACATATTTTTCTTCCTCTGAATGAATCCAAGAGAATCAGGATACACTCCAGAACGAAAAATTTAAAAATAAATAAATGAAAAAACATAAATCTGGGTAGATCCACTAGAAGATATGCAGAATGAATTGTGTATTTTGAATCACAGTAGAGGCGGCAAAGGTGTAAACCTTGCATTGGCAAACGAAATGCATTTTTCATGTTTAAATGAAACTCATGAAACATGTCATCGTGCGAGTTTATGAAATGAAATACGAGTCGTTTCTCCACAATCAACAGATCCAGCAGATTGTAATTATTGTCACAGTGAAAAGTAAAAAGAAAAAAAAGAGCACACGCAAAAAATATACCCGTACGTACGTGTGCTTTGCATGTTTAAACAACATGACATTTTTAAATTATGAATACTCAACTTCACTATTTACAGTTAGATACTCGTATCTTGCCGCAAAGGTGAAGGCTAAATCATAACGATCATATTTTATTTAAAATTCATTTCATTTCCAAAATGTTCAGTCACATGTTTTGAAAGAAAATTGCTCCCTTTGTGTAGCCACTTAGTCTGTGTATTCAAAAAATTCCTAAAGATTCTCTTTCCTCTTCGACCAAAGGAAACATTTCTGAAGAAATCAATCACCAAACAGTAACCGTTTGTGTAGCTGTAATAGGACAGATATTCAAAGTTGTATTTGTGTTGCTTTTAAAAGTTTTTTGAATTTATTTTCATTTGAAAAATATTATTTTTGCATCATAAATGAGGTCAAAAACGGGTGTTTTGAAAGTTTTTCTTCTTTTTTGTTTTCGTCCGAATCATGAATGACGATAAACTTTGGGAATAACGTAGATCTATGTGTGAGTCGATATGGTTTTTTTTTTTCTTGTTTGAAAACCACATGCACATCAGCCCCGAGACAGGCATTTTAATTTTGTTAATGGTTTTGAAAACTGTTTCCATTGTTTCAATGGGTTTTCTCTCAGAGAATTATGGCGTGTCTACAGTTGGATGATTTTTGTCTGCGCCGCTTATTTTAAGTGTTTTTTTTTTAATTATGCTCAAGACCTTTGAAAAAAATAATGAAATTAAAAAAACGTAACAAAGTCCATTATGAAAAGTGTAATGAGTGTATTGGTCTTCGTTGGTACTGGCACGTTATTTCATTTTAAATATATATAGTATGTACAAGAACATTTTGGATAAAAAGTTAAACTTTTTGAAAATTTGAAAAAAGTTTTCCTTAAAAATCAGTCGACACTAATACCTCTGCAAAAAAAAGCTTCAACTTTGTAGTACCTCACAACAACTTTTAAATTCTAATTCAGGATTCTTCTATCCTTGGGCTTGCGTAAAACCATAACAAATTCAACTGCTCCCCCAGTTCCAGGCTACTTTGTTAAAGTTATGTAAATCTCACAAAAGTAAACTCTGTAGAACACTCTTCCCTTCATATCATTTAATTTTGCCCGAACGAACAGAGCGATTATAAATCGATAAGTGACATCACTGGAGTATGGTTATTCGACATAGCATACCATGTGAACATGTAAACATATTGCAATGAAAATAAAAAAATGAGTTTGACGAAATTATGGGAATTACTTCTCTTAACAAGGACACCCACATAGGAGTATCCAGTCAAACTAAGTAAAATTTCACATGAGAATGCCAGTCTCTCGGATTTCCAAAAAGTTTCCGAAATTTCGAAATTCAAACGTATTGTAATTTGCTCTGAAGTAAATACGTTTCCAAAGATTATAAAAAAAATCATACTCAGTTGAAATCATTTACCAAACAATCAATTTCCAGATACCGACAACAACGGACTTGTGAATGAAACCTAAAATCAACACAGATAACGGGCAACTAGAGTGTGGCTACAGGTCAAATTTGAGAAAATCTCCTGAAAAAATGTTTTACAATTGGATCTATGGTAGGCTTGGCTTACATGATCGTGAAACTATACTAATTTCTGAATAAATTCGTCCATGGACGACAGGTCAAAGTGAACTAGAAAACTGCAACTTCGATGATAGACCTACGATTCAGCAATTTAGGATTCACAATCATCAAGATATTTTTATGACCTTGTAATCATAGTTACTGCTTAATACGAAATCAAATAATACAGTCTTATTGCCTTTTAATATAAGAAGTTAATCCAAAACCTTATTTCCCTCAATTATACACCTATATCTAAGAGTTCCCCCAGATAAGTTTCAAAACTTGAAAACCACCCGAACGCGTTCTGCGGTCTGCGACATTAGCCAACCCCATAAGCGGAGCAGCAGCGATACAGTAAAAATGGGAAACTCGTTACGCATAAGTTCGTATAACGAGGAAAGGGTTAATAAAAGGATAAGAAGAAGAAGAAGAAGGTTTTTTTTGTTTGTAGATACCAAGTTACAAAACCATAGGGGCACTTATCAGTAAGAAAACGCAACTGCGATATCCTAATCTCTAAGGAGCAACACCTAATATGCTGGAGAAATGTTCAAAGAATTATTCAAATAATCATTTTATTGACACCATCTGAAATGCAACTTACAATATCTTCAACTATGACACGAATCATAGCTGGACATTCTCGAACTCGACATCAACATAGACTCAACTCTTTCATAAGGAAAGTTGTTGAGTTTGAGTCTAATCGGCTTTCAACATAACCGATTTGGGAGGTTGTAGTGCCTGTTTGATGTCAGGGCAAATATATTGGGTCTAAGAGATGGCGTAACTTGTATTATTCCATTGGAACATGCGTTGTTAAGCTACTGTCATTGTACGCCATTTCAGTATATGTCATTCATTTGAAGCGTAAACAACAATAATTTTTTTCACTCAAATATGTCGGACTTTGTGCCTGAAAAAGTGTTTTTGCTGGGAGTTCTTCTTCATTACTTTAATATGAAGAACACTGCTGCCGAAAGTCATCGTATTATGATGGAAGTTTATGGTGAACATGCGCTAGCTGAGCGAACGTGCCAAAAGTGGTTTGCACGATTGAAAAGTGGTGATTTTGGCTAGGAAGATGATGAACGTCCTGGGCAGCCAAAAAAGTTTGAAGATGAAGAACTGGAAGCATTACTCCATGAAGATTGTTGGCAAACACAAGAAGAGCTCGCAGAATCTTTGGGTGTCACTCAAGCAGGCATTTCAAAACGTCTAAAAGCAGCTGGATATATTCAAAAGCAAGGAAATTGGGTTCCACATGAACTCAAGCTGAGAGACGTCGAAAGGCGGTTTCGCATCTCCGAAATGCTGCTGGAACGCCACAAAAGGAAGTCGTTTTTGAACCGGATTGTTACTGGTGATGAAAAATGGATCCATTACGACAACCCCAAGCGCAAAAAATCATATGTGAAACCCGGCCAACCAGCCAAATCAACGGCAAAGCCGAATATCCATGGCGCGAAGGTAATGCTCTGTTTTTGGTGGGATCAGATGGGTGTGCTGTATTATGAGCTGCTAAAACCGGGTGAAACCATCAATGGACAACCCTACCGAACACAATTAATCCGTTTGAAGAGAGCAGTAGCCGAAAAACGCCCGGAATATGCGACCAGACACGAGGCAATAATTTTCCATCGTGACAAAGCTCGGCACCATGTTGCTATTCCGGTTAAGAACTATTTGGAAAACAGTGGATCGGAAGTCTTACCCCACCCGCCTTATAGCCCAGAAATTGCCCCTTCTGACTACCATTTGTTCCGGTCGATGCAGAACGCCCTCACTGAAATACGGTTCACATCAGAGCAGAATATCAAAAATTGGCTTGATTCATTCTTGGCTGCCAAGCCGGCGCAGTTCTTTTGGGATGGGATCCACAAATTGCCAGAAAGATGGGAAAAAGTCATAGCTTCAGATGGGCAATACTTTGAATAATACTATTGCACATGTTTTTCTTAAATAAACGTTCAAATTTTGAAACGAAAAAAGTTATATACCCAATAAAAATGTTGGAAACCCCAAGTGGCCAATAGTAACTAGGACTATAATTCTGTTGCAGTGGAAAAACAACAAAGATTCAAAAGATTGGTTAGATCTGAACTCTTAGTAACGTTTCCCTGATACACAAGAGATCAGGTTTTTCAATAGCGCCAACCAGATAAACATATGCATAAATAGTAGAATCTATCTATCATATAGTGAAATTGCCTTCAATTTCTCGTCAATAATCTGATGGGGCTTTGTGCCAACAGCATCTAGACTTGATTAGACTCGATCAATAAAAATGTTCAATATTTTATCAGGATCAGGAATGTTCAAATAAAAGCATCACCGTGATTTCTTGTTTTGGCCTGGCTCTGATGGTTATTGACATATCTAAATCATAATTCAGGGATTCTTTCGATCGTAGGTATAATATTGTCTTAGGCTTGCCAAACAAGAAGTAGAATACCTCAATCAACAACATATAATTGACAGCTGACATCAACTTGACATGTTAGGCTTTAAGCTTTAGAATTTTTAAGATTACTTTAATTTATGATTATCATATTCAGATAGGAATACTCTCATTAGTTGAATTTATACCAAAAATTCTAAAAATTATCTCTCTCAAGATCAGAGATATTTGTTGCATATCGTCAAAAGTTGCACCAACTAATTTGGATACTTTCTGATTATTGCGTGTTGTAGAATTGAAGATTTGGTTATAACAGGTTAGTAGACCAATAAAAAATTTAGTATTCATTAGGTCCTGTGACCGATCAACTCGTAATTAACAGATCAGCCACAGCTTTACTTAGAACACGGATTGATTTCATCAAAAAGGAACCGCTGCCCAGCTAATCTTACCAGCTACATAATTTCTAAATTCTAAAATATTCACAAGTTCCTTCTAACCTCAACACGCGGGATTGTACTCGATTCCGTTCAGGCATTCCTCCGTCGAATTACCAACAGCGCTGAAAACTGCTCAATTTCGGTGACCGAGTAAAAATCGATGCAGCTTCGTGACGAGGCTGTTAGCTTTGAAGTTGGTATATCAAAAAATTTATGATTCCATTGCGCATTCGCCATTTGGCAACTTACATTTTTCGCAAAACCGTTGATTAGAAGCTTGTAGCTCTTAATGATTTGAATGATTATAATGTCAACAGATAAACCCTGGCCAAATCGCACCAACCCAATTAAACCTGTCTATTGTCCTTAAGTCTCTGACGATATGCTGACAAGCTGCATGATCCATATACTCGTATATATAAGCAATTTGTTGCCACAACCTTCATAAAAGAATGAACAATTTGGTACCGCTCATAAAGCATGAAATGAGTTTATCCTTAAGGTCAATCTGATATCTGCGCCACCGATTTATCTCCAATTAAAAACTAAATTTAATTAACGTGTACAACGTTTTCCCTCAGCCATAAACGAAAAGCATAACATTCACTCTCCAGATATATTCTGAGCGAAACATAATAAAAGACTTAAAATGATATGCATAGATACCCAAATGGCACTATATTTTTTATTAGATTCACAAGATACAATTAAAATTCTTCACTACTTCTGACTCCAAATAGCACTTTAGTTGAATGTTAGGTACACAACCCCTGTCCATATGATGACCGAAAATGTCAAGAGAACAATGTCGAAACGAAAGAAACATGCTTTTTTTGTCTCGTTTCCTGCCTTTTAGAAACATGTGGTCTTTACAGTATCCTATTAGTTGTAGAAGTATTGAACTACAAGTACATGTTTCAGTCCTCTGGAAATATTATCACCAAAAGGGGAGCGGGGAAAGATAGAGAAAAAAATGTGTAATGTACAGCAGTTTGCCACTTGATAGAAAAGATGTTGAAAGACGGGAAAGAAGTAGTCGGTAAGAGTTTTCTATTCCATGTATAATACTCGTACTTTGAATAGTACTGGACTAGACATCTCGTAGTTTCGATCCCACATACATTATAGCTACAACTTATTATTAGGAATTTAACAGCTTTATGTCTTGAGATATGGATATTGTTTGATAAATGTCGGATTAAGAAACACTTGGCTGTTTCAACAATAAGACACTGTGTGTAAACAGCGAATGGAGCAGGAAATTCAACCACGAACTGTATGGGCGACATCGGTCTAGGATACGTTGCCTCCGCTAGACGTACATATAGAATTTGTGGCCATGTTCGCCATGTTCGATGGCAGAATCGAAGTTAATGTTGACTTTGGAATAGAATAAATTACCGAAATTCCTTAAAGCAGGACCGACACACAGCTATGAGTACATATACCAATAAAGTTGAGTCTTCCTCTTAAAGCATAGGCTATTTCCATGTGCTTTGAAGACGCTTTACATTATCCATGTATAGTATAATGACAAGCGCAGGTACTTAAGTCCCTCATCATCACACTTCTACTTCAAAGTAAAGCAAAATGCTTTATGCATTGCGACTATAGAAAAAAAAACCTTTAGCCACAAGTGTTCTTTGGCAAGACATTCAGCGTAACTAGTGAAATATGTATAAAATGAATTAAATGCCGAGCAATGATTTGCCTCAAGTTGGAAGGCTGGTGGATCATCACCGCTTCCAAATAAATTCCCTCTTTATTGATTTTTTTCTGAAGTTGAAGTTTACTTAGATGCTTAGAATGCTCAGGTTTAATATCATATATCTCAGATTCAATATCCACGAACCTCTGTTGTGACTGTTGTGACATTTATCACGTTGGTTTGTATTTTTTTTCGCGTAGATATTCAGGGTAATAAAAGAGGCCAAATCCGATTTTCAAATATCTATTGGGGAGTTTGTAGAGTAATTTTTCGAACTACAATTTTTACACAAAATTTAGAAAAATTGAATGGAAAAGAAAAGAATGATATTGAGTTTCATGTAAACCATTTACTGGGAGACAAAGCTATTAGTATCATTTGCCTTGTTGTTCTATTCTCAACAGCTTCTCATCTTCAATTATTGAATTCTTAAAAAAAAATTCCTAATCGGAAATCTAACATCAGAACGTATATTTCGACAAATTGATCCTTGTCCAACCATGTATCTGAAGAGCTAGCAAGGTAAGAACTCCGCCACAACACCTTGTGCTGTTAAAGAAATTATAGATCTCGTGTTTAATTGGTGTTTACACTATTTACACTAAATACTGCCTGGTGCTCATAGATCAGGCCCCTTTTCAAATTGTATTTGTGGAAACTGTAAGCACGGAAGAAGACGTGATAACCATTACGCACCCCTATGGTCTTATCTTAAATAAATCTGATTAAGATTAGGTTAAGTAGTTTCTGCGTCGGTAAAATATAGAAATAAATCCTTGCTACACACGTTGCTACTTAAACTAATTAAGTTTTAAGAAAAAAAAAGTTCAACAAATGTGGCTTTAATACTCTTCGTTAGCGGTGTTCACACTCTACGATTTGTCTTTATATAATGCCTAGCGTTCACACCATACAACTTCAACTTGCTTGATAGACTTCATTTGCGATAGAAATTTCAAAGTATAAACATGAAATACTCGAAAATGAAGAAAAAGAGCAAGTAAAAAAAGGAAAAAAGCGAATATGTGTTAAGCCACATGGAAAATTGCCGGTACACCTCAAGAAAATCAACCCAAAATTCTTTTTCTTTCATTGACGTCATAACTTTCATTCCGCTCAAAATTTGTGTTCACTCTCTGAAGTCACAAGCAAAAGTAAAAAAATGCTCCAAAGTTGTACGACAACTATTCACGCCTTACGATTAGTCGATCAAGCAAGTCAAAAAGTTGAAAAAAAAAAAAGAACATTCGTGAACATGACAAATCTGACGACATCTTGTAAGAGCGTTCACACTCTACGATTTGGCCCATCAAGCAAATCGTATAGACAAATAGACAAATAGACAAATCCTATAGACAAATTGTAGATTTGAACAAGTTTCCACTCCGGAATATGTAACCCCAAAACATGCGTTTTAAACACATCAACCGCTTTTTTAGGCGAACTTGGCTCGTCGTAAAAGAGCCATAAAATCGACTTCTGTTAAGTTTTAGGCTCATATGCATAGATCCATGATTCACCGCCGTTCATGTCTGTAGACGTTTTTTGAAGCGATCCGATCGAATTTTCATGGTATTCACCACAAATAAATCACGAAAATAATCACTTATTGCCTGAGATGAATTTTTCAAGTTTCTGTAAAAAAAAACGCAAATAGCACTAGTGAGAGACAACATCCTGAGCGCGTGTACCATTAAAAACGTCAAACTTTGCGATGCTGATGTCAGATTCGACGTATCTACACCAGTACTGCCACATCTCAACCCTGATCATACTGGTTTTGACTGTGACTTGCAGACAGGTTTCCTAACTTAAGTTATGTGAATGCTTAGAACACCAGAAGCAAAAATGCTGGTAATATTTTTCTTGCGAAAACTTAACGAGTAGTTTCTGACAATATTTCAAAACTTTCTCAAAACACTTCACTATTGAATGACATTCAAAAAATTAAATCTAAAAATCGAAACGTCCTCAAGAACACAATTAAATAAAATCTTCACAATTAACTCAAAGCACATTTTTTAAAAATATTTTCCACATTAACTTTTAAACTTAGGTCATTAAAATTTCTCTTAAGAAAAAGACACTTCAAATTTCAATTCAAACTACATCCTTTCAACAGCCGCAATTCGAAGCACACCAATTGTTGCATGTACAAAAAAAAACAATTTACAATTAATGAGTAATCCGCAATACGAACTCAAAACTATAAACTATACAAGTAACTTGAGCGAATTTTCAGCTTTCGAAATCAGTTCTACTTGTGCAGTCGTCTCTGGATCCAAAAACTTTCGTGTAAGGACACTTCTAGATACACGAAAACGGATGCCAACAACTTATGAATGCAACAGCAAATTGTCTTAGTAATTATTGAGAGCAAATTTTGAATCAACAGCAAAAGAAGCATTTGAGGTGGTGGCCCTTAAATTTTCTGAGAGGCACACTTTATGGCGTTTTCTTGAAGAAATTAACAAAAGACCATCTAAAACATAAAACACGAAGGACTTGAGTACTCGTAATGCACAACAATGCAAGGAGAAACAAGAAAATTAATATACTCGTCGTCGTCCGTACAGTACGAAAGATTCTCGAAATGGAATTCAAAAGAGAAAATAAAAATTATCTACGCTCGTGCTTTTGGCACGACACAAGTGCTAACACATACTGATTACGAGTAGATGTGTTTTCGTAATTTTCAGTCGCCGCGCCATGTTTTGAGAACATACAATTCCTGCCCGACATACAAAGTTTTTCTATCCCTTTCTGTCTGGTTGTATGTTCTCAAGTATTTTCGGCCGTTTTCAAGGCAATGCAAAAAATAAACAAAAAATTGGGGGAGCTACTTCGTATAAAGGACATGTAGGATATGGAGGTATGGATAGTTTTGGAAAGATAATTCTTTTGTTCACCTCACAGTCAATTAGATAGCAACACTTTAATTGCTTGATAAATTCATTCTATCTAATACCATCGGTACATTTTTGAACAAGAGATATGACTGGTGTTTGTTATTGTGGAAGTAAAGTTGTCTGTTGGAGTGGAAACAGTAGTCATTGCCTGGGAAATTGCCATTAATGCAATGAGCATGGATATTCACCATTAAAATTAATAGACAAAAATTACTTGCCTCATTTTTGGATGTGGCTTGGCCTTGTATTTATATGTGGGTACAGATACACCCACTGGGAGTTGGAGAGCCTTATGCTTACGCACTTTAGGAAATCATTAATCACAATGTGGCAGCAATCAATTTTAGCGGAAATTCGGCACATCTTTGCCTGGAGTTGGATGTTATGTTGGAAAATTCGAAAATGTTCAAGTGTAATGGAATTTTTTGAAATCTAATTTCGTTATTCTACCTTTCAATACGGTGGTTGGTGAAGGAGATACTTTTTCTTTCATTAATTTTAAATGTTTATCTATACAATTGACAGCAATTTGTTTTCCCTTACCTTCGAAGACATATCATGTTGAGATAGGACAATTCTGTAAGAACGACAGACAGAGCTACCCAAGCTGTATGGGTTATGAGAGAAGCAACGACGTCTGTGGAAATGTGACCGTAATAATAAGCTGAACCCAAGCACACCAAACTGGGAGATAAGTTCAAAATTTTAAGGAGATAATCCCCACCTGTGGTGTTAGTGGACATCAACATTATTTAAACATTAATCTGGGGAGAAAACATCAATAAACCATAAATAGAGGAAGAAATGCTACCTCTTTAAAAGACCTTGTTACTGTGACTAGACTAAGGGCCATCTGCTCTTATTATAGAGTAACGATGAGAGCAGGACACACCAAGTCCATGCCAGACAATATTCAAGTCCAGTAACCTGGAACAGAGAAAAAACACGAAAAGGACTCTTTAATTGGAGACTGCCTGAAAACTTCAATGTCGGCAGAGTGAGTATCAGGTTTTAAGCTTACTGAATCTTCCACAGAAGTTTGGGTTCAATTGGCAGAAAACATGCCGAAAATTATAAAAAATAATTGCTGGCGTCACACAGTGTCTGATTTTGCACATCTTAATTCAAAAATCAAAGTCGTTCGAATGATAATGTTTTTGTATGAGATGGCAATTAGCACCCCAGACAGTAGCATGCTAACAAATCAAAACAGTGACATATTGTGAATCAAATTGGTCATTGTTGTTGAAAGTGTTAAGCATAGCTAGTCTACAAAATAATTTTTTTTTTATTGTTTTAATATAATCTACTGATTTTGAAGGTTAGTCAAAATTATTCATCACATATGAAAATGGACAAAATTTATGTTTTCTGAGAAGGTTTGTTGGTTTTTTGTGTTTTGTGAATTTGTGAAGACTTTCAAAACTGGATGTGGTGTTTAATTTATCGAAATCCATTTATACGTTTTGCTCACCCCATACAACTCGTATTTCTTATTTTTTTGTTAGGCATATAGTAAAACGAAAATACAAGTAACTTTTGAGGTATGGAATAACTCTAACAAAGAGAACCGGAATAGGCAAATACAGGCTCACACAATGGAAAGCTTTGGCATTGCGGAGACTAATTACGTCCCCAGAGTGCTGCAAACATATGTGAGTTCTATGAATTATAAAAATAATGAAAGGTAGCAACGAAGTATGCGAGATATTAAACGTTTTCAGAGGAATAATCCGAAATGGTTGGATGAGGACATTCAATTGCCAGTAGAATTTGTTGGTAGTCTTTCCACATCAAGCTTTAAATCGAATCCTGTTCAACCTTTGAAAGCATTTGAAGAATGTGCATCAAAAGTGAAAAAAAGAGAAATTAAAGAACTCGTGTGCAGTAAAAAACACAGTGCTGTAGGAGTGAATTTACAATCAATTGTTAAAAGTGGTGGTGCAGATCTAGTAAAGGCGCTTGTAAATAGTTCCCCTGCAAGGGCTACCAATTTTAAAATGGCTGAATCCAGTCAAGGAAAGCCAATTTTAAAAAATAGCCCAGAGGAAACGCTTTTGCTCATGGTGAACATTAAATTTAGTACTTTCAGCAGTATACCCATAAAATAAATGGCCAGCAGCTTAAAGATATAAATTCAAACATGTACCCGGCTTACTACTCAATTCAAGAGGCACAGAAACACTGTTTCCTCAAGAAACAGATTTGAATGTCACTGATGTGAAATTGCATGCTTTACTGGATATCACAACAAAACGCATCATCAAGACACAAATCAATTTAGTTGAACATTTAGCAAATTCAGGTGGGCATGAAGCTCGGCAGAAAGTCGATATAAGCAAAAAATGGATGAATGTAGTGACGAGAATTTATTCACAATAATAAAAATCTGACAATAGTCCGAACAGATATTTACTTTCGTCAGAGTCGTAGTACAGTGCTTCATAAAAAAAGAAACCCATTTCCTCAGGAAAGTATTGGCCTGTTAAAGGCTCCCCAAGAAAATCCAGCTAGTACCAGCTCTGATAAAGATGATGAAATAAATTGAATTTAAAAATAAATTTTAGAACTGAAATTGAGGATTTTTAAATATTTAATTCGTGTGAAGAACGTTTCGCTTCTGGTAAAACAAATATTCAAGCGCAACAAAGGTTCATGGTCGATTGTTTTTGAAGAAAATTTTCAGACCTTTTTCTGTTTACTTACTTGGTATAATGATCAATTTTATTGGGAGTGGTACTTTGCATGAACATTTATTTGAAATCAAAAATGAGTAGAACTTCTGAGAAAATTCGATATATTTTGTCATTTTAACTACGACAAAAAGGAAGAATGAAAAACAAAGATTTGAGCTATTTATGGCGAAATTACTATATCAAAATCTACTGCCATGAGATGGTTCGCTTTGAAAATTTTGTATCTCTGGTCGACTATCATTGTAAAATCATGGTGAAGTAGAGCAAGACCAGCACTTAACTTACATAGATAGCAGACATTTCATTAAGGACACAAATCTAATTTTATATTAAGTTATTCATTGCACAAAAATAAAAAGTAACTAGAGAAGAAGGAAAATGAATTACGATGCGCAATGTCTCATTTTCATCTCGAATTTATGTGCCCTCACCCGACCAATCTATCCTGCTGGCACATGATACAACCATCACTTGAAAGTGTTTGAAGTTGCGGCGAAATGTAACTCTTTCCACTTTCAGTTGCATTTTTTTTCTACATGGAAAAAGTATCTGAGGTAGAAAATATTTAATGATATTAGGTCACATCTTCAGTCGGTGGCCACATACAGAAATATGTTAATGTGAAAATGCAGATTCACAAGCCAATGTGAAATTGAATTGAAAACATCTGTTTAAGAGAAAAAAACATTTGCGGTTCGTTGGTTGCCAGAATAAATGACCAAATTTTGTTTTATGAAGTTAATTTACTTTAATAGGATTTTGCCAATAAATTCAACTGTTAACATTCAACTTAAATTCTCCTTACAATTCGGCAAAGTTGGATTGCTTGCGTCCGGCAAGCTTGGCAACTGACTGTTTGAAAACCACCCCAACGCAACATTTCATTTCTTCGAAAAAGACTGCTTTCCGTAGACTTCATGCTAACTACCAATACAACAGTTTTCGAATGTGTCTCCACAAATAAGTTTTCGTAATATCATCGTTTGTTGGCAATACTTGTGTTCAATTAGATGATAGAGTAAACATTTGTTGCTGTCTGTCAGTTCTGCATGTATTCCCCATCTGCCCATCAGGTTCTGCACATACTTGACTCTGAATAAACTGCATTTTGGAATGAGGGTGCATTTAACCCAAGAGAGGAAAATGTGATTTTGGCATAGGTCAACGAGCATTCATTCAGTGTTCTTTTATTCGAAGAAAAATATCGTTGCATCTGTTCTCTGGTGAATATTGGCAAACCTCCAAATAAAATCCTATATAATTACGACTAAATTCTGCAGTTATGACTAATGATTCTCCGCCGAAATTAATTTATGTTTTTTTTTTGCACTAAATTAAATAATATTTAATTATAATTTATTTTATTATTAATTATTCTTTTTATTTAAAAAAGTTGTATTTGTAAAAAATAAACTAACAACTAATTCCGGTCCATTTGCAAGACAACCTTATATTACGGCCACAACTAACTAAAACCGACGGAACAGAACGCTAGATTCGAGAGCAAAAGTTAATCTTAAGTTACAACTGGACAAGAGGTAGAACAATTATGGGAGATATTTGGCTCCTTGCGGGGCAAATATTCTGTGATCCCTGTACAATGGACATGCTTCTCGTCTTAACGGTACCGTTAGTATTAATCTAGTCTCTTCACTAGAAGTACAGTAGGTCTAGTCAGACTCTGAGCAATAAAATGTCACCTAGGCAGCGTTTGTTTTTCAAACGAAAATTTATCTTTTCTGGCATTTCATTATAGGTAAAAGCAAAAAAATGTATGCGCTGTTGCGTTACCCTTCTAAAATTTATTATTCAAATTCTTGGGTTCTGTCATGGTCCCAGGATAGATCTTCCTCCGACCGTTTGGTAAAAAAATTGGCAAGGAAAGAAAAACAGAGCGACAGTAAAGTCAAAACAGAACAATGATATACATTTTTTTAATCCGACTTTTGCCTACCAAAGATGGGTTGGAGACGGCGAGTTAGGATTGTAATGGATCAAAGTTCATCGGAACACTTTTTACTTGCAGTTTTCATGAAAAATGATAGAGTGCGACGGCATTTCTGGAGAAAAGTTAAGGCCGGTAAATTCAAAAGATGGTTTAAAATTTAGGTTGACATATAAACATATATTGTATCTACCTATAGCTCAACATGCTTTTTTTTAAAAAGGTTAATCCGAAAAACTGCTACTTCCGGCTGATTGTCCGGCGAATTGCTTTACATAAAATGAGGAATCGTGACAAGCCAACCAAAGTTCAGTGATTACCTTGTTTGTGATGCCAACGTCAAATTTAATGTCTTTCTTACCAATCCCTACTTTAAAAAGATATCTTGGCAAATTGAATATGAATACCTTGTTAGTCAATGGTTATTAGTCAAGCTACAAGTCAAACAGGTCATTGCAACTATCAAATATCCAAAGTACATACCTATCAATCTACTGCGCGTTCCTATCTTTGGAAGAAATGTGGTAGAGACTTTAAAATTCGATGATACCAAGATCAGAAGTTTCATACTCGTACTTTTCTTTTTTCGGGGGATCTACAGATCGATCATCTTCTATCATGTTTCTCGAGAGCGCACATTGGTCATCACCCTTCCAAGAGAAATAACGTGGGCATTCTGCACATTTGCCAAATTTGAAAAAAAAAAAATGCTATACGTAAGTCACCGAAATAAATTCGTTCTGATTGCGGCAATTGATTAAAGATTTATGACTGATTACTGTTGACAAAAGTGCACTGAAAATCAAAACATTTTCGGATACCATTGCCAACAAATACGTCAACGAGATCTTATTCATAACATTAGCTAATTGCTACACCAAAACCGTGTTCTTTTTTCTTTTTTTTTAAGAAACATCAGAATTAGGTAAAACCAAAAAAATTTGTTCGTCATTTCTTTCTTCACCTATTTCAAAGAAATTCTAAAAAATATTTCCCACAAGTTAAAAACATTTATTTAAGCAACTATTATAAATTGATGCACCATTAAGAAGTCATACCGCGCGTAACAATAAAATTCCCTCGCGAGAATGTGAATTCAGAAGTTCTTGATCTTGAACCTATGCTCACCTTGCGGATAATTAAAACTGAATTAAAAGAGAAAATTTGTTCAAGATGCAACCGCCATGAAACATCCTTAATATTTCCGCCGTACATTTGGCAATGTTTTTTGCCAAGTATTCACTTCGCAAGGTAGAAATTACAAAAAAAAAAACAATTGGCCAATTAGTCATTAAGTGAATTGTAACTACTATATATTACGGGAAAAAAATCTCAATTAATTATTTAAATATATTTTCTACATACAAAAACAAAACACCAATCAATTCGTTTGTTTTATTTATTTATTTTGGCATCGGATATATGAGGTGCCAATGGGTTTAATTGTTTTGAATCGAATCCAAGGAAACAATACGGATTTTTTATTTGGCGGTCAGTGTAAACAATCAGAGAAGAATCTAAATAGCCAGACGAAAAAAATTTACAACTCGCAATGAAACCTTTTGTTTTTTTTTTTTTTTTTTTTTGAACTTTGAAATCAGGACATATACGTCATTTGGTTTTGCGTCACGAATACAAAGAATTTTTCAATTAAATAAGGAAAAAGTCCGCGACTTGTGACTTTGAATAAGCATGCGTGGGTGGATGGTTATTTGCTTGATTAATGGTGTCTGCGAAAATGGGGCCACACAGGTGATGCAATTCATTGTATAACATAAAACTTGAAAATGGAAATATGTTTTCTCGAAAACCTGCGGGTAATCGGAACAACTTGTCCATGACGCACCGATGGCTTTTTCACTTATGTTGCAGAACAAGGATTATATGTTGGGTATCATCCTTTGGTATCCTTTGAGTACTTTCTCTTCAAACTTCCACAGTTATTTCTGTATTTTCCCAGCATTTCCAGTTTAAAAAAAAATTTAATTTCGGGGATTTCGTTATAACGCTACATCAAAATCCGGAATAATTGCATCACATAGATCTTCTAGTTTGGTCATGGCTCAGATAAGAAATAATTCTTTGTTTATTATTTTTTGTTTTCTCTGTCGGAACAGAACGCATTGTGCTGGTTTCTTTTGTTAAAATTTCAGAAAAAAAATCGATTCCTTGCTTTGACTCTGCCCAAAATCATTTCCGAGCACAATCATTTCGATTTCGTTTAAACAGAAGAACAAATATGGAGTAAAAGCGTAAGGATTTATGAACTCCAGGTGGCGGCAATCAAAACATTGCTGCAAAACACTGATTCCCATGATACTTTAGACCAAAAGGTCGAAATTTGTATTATTGAGACAAAGTTTCTACTATTATCTTAATTAATTGGCCATGACGAGCAGCGAGAATATCTTTTCCACTAAAATCGAAAGAGAATCAATCAAGAGATCAATCAGTCTGAAATGGAAGCCATTCCATCTAAAGACCATGGGGCGAAGCTTTATGTACCCAAATGTGTCTCATTTGTCTTGACTTTAGACTAGACACATCGCGCCTTAATCTTATAATGTACAGGGCGCTTTCTGCAAGTTTAAGAGCGCTTTTGGCAAAACATGAAAAGATGTTGGATCTACCAATATCACCAGATACATAAGCCCAATTCCTTCTTTTATGCCAGATGTTTGGTGGAACGATCGCAATGTGATCAATCTTGTTGACTGTTGATTGATCAGGAGTTCTCCTCCAGTATTATGGATGCCCGTACATTCCTTGTTGTAGCCAAGGTACGGTTGCGGATATCCCAAACTACGCCAAGACAAACTAATGCTGTGAGAAAATTCAACGTCAGACGGCTACAATCGCAAGAGATCGCCAAGTCTTTTTCCGATCGAGTGTCTCTTAATCTCTTAAGGGGTCCGATTCTCAAGAAAGGAGACCCTCTTAACTGCGCCAACTACAGAGGCATCAGTCTCCTTAACATCGCATATAAGATCTTAGCCGCCGTATTGTGTGAACGCCTGAAGCCGTTCGTCAACAACCTGATAGGTCCATATCAGTGTGGCTTCAGGCCAGGATAGTCCACCATCGACCAGATATTCACACTACGGCAGATCTTGGAGAAGACCCATGAGCTTCAGATCGATACACACCACCTATTCATCGATTTTAAGGCCGCGTATGACAGCATCTATAGAGACGAGCTATATAGAACAATGTCTAGTGTCAATGTCGTCCGTCTGTGCAGGATGACGATGGAGAATGCACGCTGGTCACGTCACCGAGACCTTTGATGCCCAGAAAGGATTTAGACAAGGCGAAGCGCTGTCATGCGATTTTTTCGACATCGTACTTGAAAGAATAGTGGAAAACTCACGAGCAAACACAAGAGGCACTATCTTTCAAAAGTCCGTCCAACTACTCGCATACGCCGACGATATTGACATAATCGGGAGAAAGTAGCGTGATGTCAGTGGCGCTTTCGTGAGTATTGAGACGGAAGCAGCCAAAATGGGTTTAGCGGTCAATGAGGGCAAGACTAAGTTAATGCTGTCAAGCAAAAAGGACAACCAACACCGACGTCTCGTGCAGAAAGTCACCCTCGACAGATATAATTTTCAGATAGTTAAGGACTTTGTCTACCTAGGCAGACAACGACACAAGCGCTGAGATCAAGCGAAGAATAACTCTTGCCAACCGCTGTTTCTTTGGGCTAAGAAGGAAATTGACTAGTAAAGCCCTCTCTCGGACAACAAAAGTCACCCTTTATAAGACCTTAATAATCCCGGTCCTGCTCTATGGCGCAGAGGCATGGACATTATCAAAAATGGTGTTCTTGGTTGCTTCGAGAGAAAAATTCTTCGAGCGATCTTCGGTCCCGTCTGCATTGACGGTGAGTGGAGGAGGAGATACAACGACGAACTGTATGGACTGTACAGCGACATGGACCTAGCCAGAAGAGTGAAGATCCAAAGACTGAGATGGCTGGGTCATGTAC
Source organism: Volucella inflata (assembly GCA_928272305.1). Lineage (NCBI taxonomy): Eukaryota > Metazoa > Arthropoda > Insecta > Diptera > Syrphidae > Volucella > Volucella inflata. The sequence continues at coordinate 75,592,780 of OV743717.1, read as the reverse complement.
AGCGCATGGACACCAATGCTCCGGTCCGAAAAGTCTTCGAATCCGCCCCCGAGGGACAGCGCAGTAGAGGAAGGCCAAGACTCGGTGGCGCACGCAAGTGGAAGAGGACTTTAGCCAACTTAGCGTGCGAAACTGGAGGCAGCTAGCCAGGGATCGAGCTGGCTGGAGAAGCTTGTTGACTGAGGCCCAGGTCCACCCCGGACTGTAGCGCCACCTAAAGAAGAAGAAGTTTGATGGAACGAACTCTCACCCATAATCGTCGCAGATATTTTTAACAGACTCCAAAGAACGGTTTGTCTTGGTTAGATAAGTGGCTTTCTATAGCACGCCTGGTGCTCTGAAAATGCACTGACGAATATAACTCCCTTCACAAATCATAGTAGCATTTGTTTCAAGATGGTTACAAGATGGACATGCCATCAGAAGCAACGACAGCAGTGTTCAACATGAGCCTGAATTGAGGCACCAGTTTGTATCATTTCTTCCATGCAAGAGCTCTCGGGTCCCTAAGGACGAAGGTGAGCTTCAACAGAGAAACAAGTGATTAGAGATTCTGTCAAATTATCTCTAAGTTCAATTATAAGCACTGGTATGTCAAAATAGCAGCTATGCATTAACCAAGAACAGATCTTTACCTTGATGGATGAAACGATGAAGACAACCTTAAAGAAAGAAGGCAAACGTAGAAAAGGACGTTACCCAATCAAATTTAAAATAAAATACCATTCAAGTCAAAATAGGAGTAGAACATAATTTTTTTTATCAAAGTCACTCCGTCAATAGTGGAGATATTTAAATAATTGACAAAATTTGCAGTACATAAATAAACACTTCACGAACAGATAGAATCGTCATACAAAACAGAGACAGAAAAACTGCTTTACGGACATACATATCTCGACTGATGGTATCGATCGTATATAGCAGCGTTTATCGTAAATATTACCTCGTAAGTGCTTTACAACGATTTTAATATTATAACTCATAACCTGCAATTATCCAATTGAATTTTAATCAGAACTGGTTCGACGTTTCGACGTAGTCCTCGTTGACGTCAATATTATCATAATCATCAGCACAGTCGTTGCCGTTGCCGTTGTCGTTGACATAGTACCTATAATATCGCAGTCGTCTGCCTCATCCCCATCATTGTCGGAGTCTGCTGGTAATAAGCAATACTTGTATACTCGAAAACTCAAAAGGAATTTAGCACCCTCATAGAAGAAGGTACGCAACGTATAGACTTCCTAAGGCAAAACAAACGTCGACACATATTAATATCGTCAAGATAATATAGAGAACGTTGCAGAAGGAAGGAAAAAACAAGAAGAAATAAATTGATATATGTTTATCGCACACGGTGTAAGGAGAGACCGAATAACTCCTTTAAGCCTCTTCCTTATTTCCAACTCGACAAAGGGGGTTGTCTTTGAAGGAAGGAAGGAAAATGATTTCTTCTTATTACTCCTCTTCTCCTCTTTCACAAGCATTAAAGCAACGATAAAGTGAATATTTTATTGAAGAGAAAAATGATTTTAAAAGAAAACTCAGGGAAATGGTTTCACTGAAGCTGATGGAATGGGCGGTATGTCAGGCACTCCTACTTTAATAGAAAATGCATTTCAAAATTCAATGACAGATATAAATATTATATGTTAACAGAGGAGAACTTGAAAAAGGAAAGACTCTTTAGAAGCAACCCATATAAACTAGTAATAGAACAAACGATATTCTCGCATTCTTCAAAGATTTTTAAGATTGTTTTTAAATGTTAAGAACGTGAACTTTATCTTAACATTACCGCTTTGGAGACGTACGAATAGTTCGACTAATGGTATGATTTTTAGTCTTGTCTTAATATCGATTAAAAGATCGTGTTAATGACAGACCTAATGTTTAAACTCGAAAAAAAACTGACATTGAAAATCTTGACTGAAAACATCCCGAGAAAACTTATGAGTTTTCTGTTCTCAAACTGATCAAAATTGTCAATAGGATACAGCCTGGTTGCCTGTCTGTGGCATCGACTTTCGGCAAGAAAAAATGCAATCACAACTAACAAACGTTTTCGGAAAACAAGCGGCGACAGACACCACAATATATTGAGAATCCAAACATTCCAAGTCGTTAGTTTATGACAATTGAAGTAAAAGTGCAGATTTAACTTTAAGTTAGCAAAGATATATGGATGCTCCGTTGTTGGCTGGATTAATTAAAATTCTCAAAAGACATCGCATAATTTAGAAATTCAACTGTAAGGGGCCCTTTCAGACACATCTAAGAAAATTCTCTTTAATTCAACTGTCGCTCAAACATACGCTTTATCAAAAATGATTTTTTGAGTGGTTTTCCGAGTAACGCAAGTGGTGGTCTTAAACGTAATTTAGAGAAGAAATTATAAAAAAAAAAACTACAATCTATACAGGGATAACAAACTGATTTGAATGCGTAGAAATCATCGTTTGAATTGCTGGCACATCTGCTTAAGCGAGTTAGCATAAAAAAAAATAATCCGGCTTAATAGACTACATGAAAACATTGTGCGAAAAAAAATCGCTATCAGGATAGCTTACAAATTCATTAAATATTATATAATTAGATAAAGCATTCCCCCAGAAACGCTAACGAAAATACGTAAGCAACCCAGTTTGTATTTTATTTTACGACTATCACCAAACATCTTGCATTCAACAAAGACCGTACGAAACATGTAGCAATTGTAGTACCTACATAGTAACAAGTAGTTCATAAGGACTGACTATTTAAAATTAAATAAGAATATTATGCAAATTAACACCCTAGGCAGAACATGCCAAATAACCTCCCTCCCTGCAATGTCATTACTTAGTTTCATTGTAAGTCTTCACCTTAAGGTCTTCGTGTATTCCCAAAGCAATTGACGAATTGCAATTTCATCTCATCTCATCTCACGGATACAATTTCCGTCAAAGGAAAATGTTTTCCAACAGGAAATTGAAGATATATGGGATTTTGCTACTCAAAATGCATAGACAGAAATCAAATGATCTGCATAGCATAGCATATGTCATGTCATGGAAGGAATTTTGAAGTGGATGGATGAGGATGAGTGTTGAACTATTTAATAACGAACATAGTGAGGTAATCGATATCAAAAGTTAAGTATATCCAAGACACTTCTTCGCCCAATGTAAGTTTAAAGGCAGGACTGTCACTACTGAAGGGATAACTACAAAATAAATATTGTATCCAAGACATCAGCAGTCTACTAAAAATGAGTCAATGCAACACTTCTTCAGGAATTTCTTCTATTTATGAGGATGAAAGAGGCAACATTTATAAATAATGACAATTGATTTGCTAACCTTTGGTAAAGGTTGCTTATTTCTAGAGTTCAATGTTCTGAACTATGCAAATACCCACATCTCACCCGAAAAAGTTTAAGCAAAAATTAGATTAAAGAATGTCTCCTGCAGTACTCTTTATATGGGAGTTGAACTATGATCCTTTACATACTCGTATAATCTTAGCCAATGCCATCTTTATGATTCAATAATGCGACTTCAAAGTTGTAGATTGAGAATTGCAACACCATTGTGTCATAACAGATTACCTTTCCGGAGCTCAACTAGGCTCTGTTGACTCATTTACAGACTTCAAACGAACACACTAAAACGGAACATGTTTTCAATGCTGTCAAAAAAAAAATTCAAGGATTTATAATTATTATAGCATGTTGAAACGATCCCCGATCTAGAGTTTAAAACATCTAAATAAAAAGCGCCAATTACAGAGGCATCAGTCTCCTTAACATCGCATATAAGATCTTATCTGCGAACGCCTGAAGCCGTTCGTCAACAACCTGATAGGTCCATATCAGTGTGGCTTCAGGCCAGGAAAGTCCACCATCGACCCACCACCTATTCATCGATTTTAAGGCCGCGTATGACAGCATCTATAGAGACGAGCTATACAGAGCAATGTCTAGTTTTGGCATCCATGCCAAACTCGTCCGTCTGTGCAGGAAGACGATGGAGAATGCACGCTGCTCCATCTAGGTCGGTAAATATCTCACCGAGACCTTTGATGTCCAGAAAGGATTTAGACAAGGCGATGCGCTGTCGTGCGATTTTTTCAACATCGTACTTGAAAGAATAGTGCAAAACTCACGAGCAAACACAAGAGGCACTATCTTTCAAAAGTCCGTCCAGCTACTCGCATACGCCGACGATATTGACATAATCGGGAGAAAGCAGCGTGATGTCAGTGGCGCTTTCGCGAGTATTGAGACGGAAGCGGCGAAAATGGGTTTAGCGGTCAATGAGGGCAAGACCAAGTATATGCTGTCAAGCAAAAAGGACAACCAACACCGACGTCTCGGGCAGAAAGTCACCCTCGACAGATATAATTTTGAGATAGTTGAGGACTTTGTCTACCTAGGCTCCGCTATAAACACAGACAACGACACCAGCGCTGGGATCAAGCGAAGAATAACTCTTGCCAACTGCTGTTTCTTTGGGCTAAGAAGGCAGTTGACTAGCAAAGCCCTCTCTCGGACAACAAAAGTAACCCTTTATAAGACCTTAATAATCCCGGACCTGCTCATGGACATTGTCAAAAATGGATGAGGGTGTTCTTGGTTGCTTCGAGAGAAAAATTCTTCGGGCGATCTTCGGTCCCGTCTGCATTGACGGTGAGTGGAGGAGGAGATACAACGACGAACTGTATGGACTGTACAGCGACATGGACCTAGCCAGAAGAGTGAAGATCCAAAGACTGAGATGGCTGGGTCATGTACAGCGCATGGACACCAATGCTCCGGTCCGAAAAGTCTTCGAATCCGCCCCCGAGGGACAGCGCAGTAGAGGAAGGCCAAGACTCAGGTGGCGCACGCAAGTGGAAGAGGACCTCAACCAACTTAGCGTGCGAAACTGAAGACAGCTAGCCAGGAATCGAGCTGGCTGGAGAAGCTTGTTGGCTGAGGCCCAGGTCCACCCCGGACTGTAGCGCCACCTAAAGTAAGTAAGTAAATAAACAGAGTCTACTCAAGTGTTGCTGGTAACGACCCAAAAGGTAGCCGGCTTAGCATAGTAAAAAAAACAACGTAAAACAGAGATATTTTCATGGTGATAGGAGCTGTGAATGATCATCAACAATTTCGGACGCCTCTCTGATCATTTTAAATGAATACCAACTAGGTAGAGGAGGAAGTATTTCAGCGACAAACTTAATCAAAACGCGCTGTCTAAAGAAGCTCGAATTCTGTAAAAAGTATCGTAAATTTAAAAATAACAAAAGAGAACGAATTATTGGCCATTAAGCGCCGATAACACATACAGAGTTTCTGGGTACTAACGGAGCGGTTTTTTTAACTTTAGCCTTCAGCGATTACAACCATTCATTCATTTTTTTTACGGACGTATTTCGGGATCGCAGATAATTTTATTTTATATCGAAAGATGGAAAAAGTCAGAGGGTACCATAACTTAATAATAGGGTGCTTGCTCGATCATATTGGTAGCGTTTTTGGTCAAAAAATCTCTCAAAAGGATGGATTTGTGAGATGGTGCATTATAGTAGTGTAAAGAAAGAGTTGGTCTGCCACAATTTCAGTCTTTTTCAGCGAGTAATCTTACTCACCAGAAGAAATTCCGAGTATATAATACTGCGAATATCGAAAAAAACAACAGTGCGCAAAACCATATCGGATGAAGGAAGTTTTTTAAACTTTACGGTCCTTTTTGAATGCTCTGTACTACTCAAACGCTCTTGTTTCTGATATTACTGAGTCCCCGTTTACTTTCTCCAACATTTTCAACGCGTCCAAAAAAAAAATTCAGATCGCAACACAAAATTTCAAACAAACGATGCTTTCTTCAATAGCAAAAAGCGACAATAGCTCATGTCTTTAGCTACTGACAACAAACTGCAATAGTTGACAGACGGCGCTCAAAGTCAGGGTCAAAATTTTGTAGATGGCAGTTGTACCAACATAGGAACTTTTTTTTTAAGGAACCTTTTACGTTTGAATGACACAGTCCGGGCTAAATTTTAATAGAATGTTCTATCACATAGTATAATGGACTTTTGGGAAACGAGAAACAACCTCCGTCACCATTAAGATGAAACTGCTCAAACCAAAATCGTTTGCTATGGAACTATCCTAGTTTCTCACGTCGTAAGACACTTGATAGAGAAAATACTAAATCAGCCAGATTTTGTTAACCAAATGAGCAATTTGAATCCTACCTTTGGTATATTGGACAAACCGTTCTAATACATATAAGCTTAAGGGCCATGCTACGGCTGTTTCAATTTTATGTTGAATACGTGCTGTAAAAAAAATCAAATTCCCGACAATTGGTTTCCAAACACAGTTTGATTGACCAAGCCGCAATTGCCAGAAGATTTGTTCATTTTAGCGGGGCAGTTGTTAAAGTTAATATAATTTGCGGATCCTTTTGTGTACCAAATACTTGGAATTTGACTCTATGAATACAACCAAGTAGGCCAAGATGATGAACTTGACAAAGCATAAATACCTTGCAGGATATGAAGTGCATTACCTCCCTATCTACCCCTAAAAAAAGGTAAGGTATTCAGCCCTATCATGAGTAAATGTTCCCAGGAATTTTTACCTTTTCCGAAAACTAGGTATCATGAACGAATTTCGAACGGGGCACAAAAAATTCCGCCGGAAGAATAGCTATTGCGAATGCCATTTCGGGGGAAAAAATTTGTTGATTTCCCCTGAATTATTCCGCTGTCCTTTTACTCGGGAACAGCGTAAAAGAATAAAGATTTAACTAATGTTTACCAATAAATGTTGAAATTTAAGTACTTCTTTCATCACAGGTCAAATCTTTCAAATCAAAAACAGTTGGATATACTGATAGATCTGATGGAAAAGTACCCAGATATCGCTGCTGAATAGACAAAAAGACTGAAAGAAAATGTACGAGAAATTTGGATAGTATAGAAAACGAGCTTAATGCTGCTGGGCCACCTAAGAAGTTCTCATTCGAATGGAAGAAGGTAAATAATGTTAATAAATTCTTTTGCGATGTTGTACCTAATAAAATACATATGTACCTTCGGCGAAGAAACGCAAGCGCAGTTAGCTTTGCCATTGGAGAAAGTGCGAAGGATTTTTGTGTTTGTGGCAATGAATGTGAAAGCAGCTCCAACAGGTATTTAAACATTGGCTTGTTTATACGGTAATATCAATGAAACCTTTAAAATTAGAAATATTTATACATATTTCAAAATTGTTTCGATTCATTTTATCTAACAGACCTTGTGGTAGTTCCAAAGGATTTGATCTATCTCTTGAAACCCTTCTGATGGATGTTTGTTCAGTTGTCTGCATTTCCTTGTTTTCTTCAATCGCCAATATTAATGCAACACTCTTTAACATTTTAATCAATTTAAAAATCACACTAGACTGTGTTTTTGTAAAAAAAAAAAAAAAAAAAAAAAAAAACATTCAAGAAAAAGAACTTCCACTAATATACGAGGGCGGGTCAATAAGTCCGTGACTTTTTGAATTTCTGACCTCTTTACTGAAACAGCAACACTGCTCCTGTCAACAGGCATCTGTCAGTTGACTCCTGTCAAAATTTAAACTTGCTGCGTCAGTTAGTTTGTGTTTGACAGCTATTTTTATCAGACTACTCACTAATTTGAGGAGAAAATGGAAAAAAGTCAATTTCGTGTGCTTATTAAGCATTATTTCTTGCGAAAAAAACCATTACCGAGACCAAGGCTAAGCTTGATAAATACTATGGGGACTCTGCACCATCGATTTCAATGGTAAAAAAGTGGTTTACTGAATTTCGTTGTGGCTGTACAAGCACTGAAGATGCCGAACGTCCTGGACGCCCAGTTGAGGTCTCTACACCCGAAACAATCGAAAAAATTCACGATATGGTGTTGGCCGACCGAAGATTGAAAGTGCGAGAGATTGTGGAAGCCGTAGGGATCTCGCATGGCTCAGTGGTTTAAATTTTGAATGATCACTTGGGCATGAGAAAGCTTTCCGCAAGATGGGTGCCGCGTTTGCTCACAGTCGACCACAAACACATGTGCAGTTGCCATGGCAAAAATCCATGAATTGGGCTATGAATTGCTCCCTCATCCACCCTATTCTCCAGATTTGGCTCCGAGCGACTACTTCTTGTTCCCAAACCTGAAGAAATGGCTTGGTGGAAAAAGATTTGACTCCAATGATGAAGTCATCTCGCAAACAAAGGCCTATTTTGAGGACCTCGACAAACCATTTTTTTTGGAAGGGATAAAAAAAATTGGAGAAGCGTTGGACAAAGTGTATAGAGCTCAAGGGAGACTACGTTGAAAAATAAAATTATTTTTTTATCAAAAAATCTGTGTTTTAATCCAAAAGTCACGGACTTATTGACCCGCCCTCGTAGTTTATCTTTTATAAATTGATCTGTCAGATCAATCGATCGAATATAACTTCAAATACGCTTTTTTAACGTCCTTATTATGGCAGTACTGATTCCGACGGAATGGTATTCCGATGGAGATTCACAATGGCGGGATTTTTTTCCCCGGGAATAAAATCATTCGGGGGAATTAAAATTCCCCCGGAATTTATGATAGGTTATGATTAAGTGTGTACTAATATGTAAGCTCAACGGGTATGCAAACCATCCTTGCCCAAACGCATATTTCTTTCAACATGGCGTCACTTCAACGGATCATTTCCGCCAATCTAATTTTTATGAGATCCACCTCTTAAACATTTCCCTTTCTCCAATTTTTAAACAATTTACAGTAAAATTTCCACAAATATTTTTATTTCTTCCTCATCCTACCGTTCATATCAAACAAATTGCCCCCACAACAAGAACTCGATAAAAGCACTTGAATACAATCGACTCAAATGATTATTACACATCCTTTTCGACGGAAACACAGTCATTCCTTTGCAAGTCTTTTTTTCCCCCTCTTTTTGTGCGTGGGTGTGTGAGTGTTCGACTCCATCGATTTAAGAGAAAAAGTCATTGTAAGGGGCGGGGGGCTAACCCTCCGTATCATCGAAAGAAAATAAAATGAAAATTTTGAATAGATGAAACGAATAAAATTTATGGAACGTTGTGTTATCATTTTCCTCCCTACGAGTATCTCAAGTGGCACACAATTGTAACACTACCCTCCAATACCCTGTATCCCATTTCGAATAAAATATCGCAGACCCTTAAACTAAGAGCACAAATTTCTCCCTTCAACAACAAACACTCTCCACTCATTTTGAACAATGCAGTAGGAACTTAAATGGCTAGTTGACAACATTATTTCTATTTTTTTTTTTTTTTTTTTTTTTGACAAAACGTTATAAAAGTGAATAACGTATAGTGATTGTGGACATACATACAATGTCGAGGGGGTTAGTCACGCTTCATCAGTCCTAAATATGTAGATAAATCGGGTTTTTTAACGGTACATTATATTCTCTGATCAATTTCGATTTTCAATCCTTCCGTTAGCTGATAAAATATCGTTTGGGAGGAGAGAACATTTGTCATAACTTTATTTGGAGCTAAAATTTATTGAGGTAAAGGTTATCCTAAATCACCAACAACGTTCATGAACTTACATTTATTTGTTATGAAATATTACGTGAAGGGCTAAATATGCAACCCCAAAACAGAAGGTAGGAACGGTATCCGTACATCGTTATGTTGTTATTACAAAATGAAAGGTGGATTTTTCGGCATAATGAGGTATTTATTGAAAAAGAAGGTTTCTTGGACTACCGTCGGTAAATGTTTAATTCGTTTTTAATGAACGTACGGAAATTTGTTGGATTATAGACGGCAGATGATGAAATCATTGATTCAGAAAAGATTGTGGTCGCGCAATGTACCTATATAAAATTACGATGATGGATATGGACAGCAAGAAAAACCACGGATTACGATTTCGAAATCGATTTCTGTTGACAAACGATGGTGATGGATTTCATTTGACCAATTAATTGAATTAATGAGCTCCATTGAACTGCTACATCGAAATGGGTTTGAGCATTGCTTTATAGAACAAAACTTAACAAAGATTTTAATTCAAAAACAAAGCAATTAGTATTGATGTAATTAGAAAATAAAGGGTTTTCCAATAAGGATTTGAAATTTTTTTTTTTTATATAAAACGCAAACCATTTGAGATATTTCGAAACCTTTATTATCGGCTTGAAGTACAATCAAAACATTTATGAATGGAACTCAACTTCGTTCATATGGCCACCGCGGGCACGTTTGCAGCGGTCGATTCGTTGGACTCAATTTTCAACGACTCGGCCACACATTTCGGCCGAAACGGCTGCTATTTCGCGTTCAATGTTGGCTCTGAGTTCTTCCAACGTCGTCGGCTTGTTGGCATTAACCAATGACTTAACGTAGCCCCACAGAAAATAGTCAAGCGGCGTTAAATCGCACGAACGAGGCGGCCAATCGACTGGCCCATTTCTTGAGATAACACGCTCACCATACTTACTCTTCAATAAATCGATTGTAACGTGTGCTGTGTGGCTTGTGGCACCATCCTGTTGAAACCACATGTAGTCCAAGTCCATATCTTCCAATTCGGCCCAAAAATAATCGGTGATCATGGCGCGATAACGCTGACCATTCACAGTAACGTGACGATCGTTATCGTCGACGAAAAAATATGGCCCAATAACGCCGCCGGCATGCATACCGCACCGAACAGTTATTTTTTGTGGATGAAGTGGTGATTCATGAAGCACGTGTGGATTTTCACCCGACCAATAACGCAATTCTTGTGTCAGCTTGATCTTGTATGGGTGTAAACCAAGATCCTTATGCAAAATACGCCTTAATGTTGTCTGAGCGATGCCCAATTCTTAAGAACGCCGTGTAATTGACTGATTTGGATCGTTTGCTACAAACGCCTGAACGGCAGCGATATTTTCAACACTTCGACCAACTCGTTGTCTCACTGACACGGCAACATTACACAACGAAGATGAAGACTCAATTTTCTGCGCTAAACTTGTTATTGCCTGTCTACTAGGGTGAGAATTACGGCCGAAAATTGCAGTCACCGACTCCGAATTTCGGTAGAAAATTTGTATAATTTTCAGACGTTGCTCGTTTGTGTACTTTACCATGATGAAAATGTTGAGTTTACTGAATAAATTGACAGTGACAGTTTGATGATTAGTGAAAGAGTCCGTTCACAAATTAAATTCAAAGTTGTCAAGTCCCTATTGGAAAACCCGATATTTGAATATCAGTAATCCGCAATAAAATGCGGTGATCAGCATTAAATAATCACATATGATGAATCAATCAATTTGATCAACAATATAAAATATTTCCATACGAGTATACTCGATTTAAATTGTAGTAAATTGTTATAATATTCAAAAAGCTTACATTTTGTAACGCTATAATAAAATCTGAAACCAAAGAGCGTACGACAAATCCTGGATATTGGTATTTTCAGGAGATAGCCTTGAATCCACAATGAACCCGCCTGCTTTGCGACAAAATGAAAATGACAACAAGAAAAAATACCTTCATCAAAAACATATGCTACTCAGCTAAATCCGAACAAAATCTACAAAAAAATATCACTGTCAAATGATTCGTCCCAGAGCGACTATCAAGTCGGAAGATAAACCACAAGAACAAAGCGTTGAGTTGCTTATATTCAAAAAATAAAATGAAGCATTCGAGGTTTGAATTTAGTGTGTATTGTTGTATAAATGCAAAAGAGGTGGACATCGTAGCAACGACAGAGAAACCATTGCCCTGGTCTATAGTCACAAGGTCTTCAAAGTTCTAAAATGAGTGAACTCAAGACTCCTAACTACAAATTATCCGGTGGTCGAAAGTGGAAGAGGTAAACCAAAACGATGATTCCACGCATAGACCTACATACATCCTCGTACATATGTATGTATATACTTACGATCTCTCTACCGATCAACAATTTGAAAATTATAATTTTTATTTCCACTTAATAAAAAAGAGAATCTTCACATTTCTATTTTATCGATAACAGGAGAGATGTTGTTTTGAAGTATTTTAACGAACTGGGGAGCAAGCTATTGCTCCCTAACGGCTCCAAAGAAATACAATACATACTTTGAAGTTCCGGCTATATAAATTCTTTGACAATTGTTGGACACCGCAATCCACTCATGGTGTAGTGTTCTCATTCAATATCGCCTACATCTGTTTGCTGTAACGAATCCGCAACATTGCGTATACTCGTATTACACATGTGCAAAAACTCTCCAAGTGTCCAAATCTCGGCAATACATGTCATAGCCATACACCGAGGATATTAAAACTGAAAAGTAAGTTGATCTTCATCCTTGAAATTTGTGTGCGGTAGCGCCCTATCGCTATTGTTGTTAATTTAGTATAAGAAGCAGTCAAAAGTGTGATCTAATCAATCAATGCGCCCCCGCATAGCATATTTGATGCCACTACATACAAAACGTAACAACCACACACGATTCGTTTTTGAAAGTTTTTCAATAAAATGGCGAACGAAACCTCCTAAGCAGTGACATATTTTCGATAGAAAGTCTTCCCGACATTCATTCTTATCCTTCAATACGAAAATGGTACTTCCTAATAAAGCCTTGAAGATTAAAATGTTCCTCATAGTTCGAAACATTGATCAATTTCATGCACTATCAACACCCAATAGGCAAAGTGACGAGACTGTTGTCATGAGTAGGATTCGAACCTTGACCCTCCGAGTGAGAAGTGATGGCTAGTACCAACTACACCACGACCAGAGGGTCGTTCGCAGGTTAACCAGTAATGAAACATAAGTTAGAGTCTGCACGAATATTTTATCCATATGTATTCGTAAGAATATTGAGTATAAAGTAAAAAATAGTAGAAGCTGCCAAGGAATTCGAACAAAATTCATTACCTACAAGCCATCTGATGTTTTAGATGGGGAGTAGACCATTTTAATTAAGCAAATTAGTGCTGCATTTAGATAATAGTAGTTAGCAGTTGCTTAAGTGTACCATACGATTCTAATTCGAAATGTTAAATTATATGTATCACCCTTTTCATTTCATACCACCCGGTCATGTTGGGCATGACATAAATGCATCTGAAATTCAACAGACTTCGCATTTTAACCATAAACGAAGCCAATATAAAAGTGCTTTTGAAATATTTTTTTGCATTTATATCACTAGACCTAGAAATTGATGAAAAGTGATCTGGATTGCAATAATGCACGAATTTCGATAGATTCTATAACAAATAGAAAGCGGATCTTTTATATACAAGTTCTATTAACAAATTTCTAACTGACATCGCCAAAAATGTCAGAACCATTAAATATTTTCAGAGCACGTGCATTGATCAATAAAGTTTGCGTCCCAGTTTGCTTTCTATAAACATGGAATGATATGATAAAGAGCATCAAATCGCAGATTTAACGTTGCTGAAGTGCAAAATGAGTGCCGCCAAAATTTTTAGGTTGGCAGAGTCACTAGCTTTTTCGAAAGTTTATACTCATCAAACTATATAGCGCTTCGGGAATTAGCCGAAAAAAAGAACAGACAAACAAGTGAGTGGCAAGTGGCAAGTGGCACATTGTCGTACCAGAGCTGTACTTAAAGCACTGCGTGAACGAAATCAACGATGTCCATGGAAACATCTTGTGGCGCTAAAACCTTGATGGCCGCAACGTGTAAAAACAAAATCCACGGATTTCGAGTGAAACCAAACTTATAGCAAGGCTACGGTCAAAGTTATCACACGTGCCATAGGCTAACTTAAATTGTATCTTCAGTATAAACTTAATCTTTGAAACATTTCTCCCCATGTAACGTGTATTACTCATCAATGAAAAGAATTTCTTAACAAGCAATAACCAAAAAGCTTCACTGAAGAAATTATTTCTTAATACAACATCTGCGAGTACAAACACATAAATATGCAATTCCATCCACAGCATGTACATAGAACATACTCGTAGGAGTTTCTATTGTTATTGAAATTTATCATGCAAACAATCTTCACCTAACCTATTAGATAAGAACAATAGCTGCATGATGTTGTCAAGTATGCGATAATATGTAATATTCAATTTGTGCAGATGGCATTAGGTTATGACACCAGAATTTTCCAACCTCCGCAAAATTGGAATTGAATTGGCGACAACTCTGTCGTGTTTTAGACATGCAGACATACGAGTAACTACTACACAAATTTGCATTTGTATTTCGCTAAAACTATTTCATCCCACTTTCGCAGCAATAATTGTACATATTTTTTTTTAAGTATTTTAAGATCCTTTGCTCATTTCCCTCTATTTGTGTATGTAGTTGCCTTCATTCATCTCATAATGATGGACAGGAGAAGAACCTGAAAACAATAGAAAATATCTTTATCCCGACCCCGAAAAGTATGAAAAGGAAAAAATGGCTACGCCTGCAAATAAACAGCAATTGTTTGGAGCATAAATTGCAGAAGACTTTTCTTCATTAAAAATGTACTTCGTCCCAAGTTTTTTGGTCGTTTTTTTTTCCTCCTTTTTAGTGGTGGAAATTTTATGAAATTTTAAAACTGTACGCAAGGAGTTTTGAGAAAACAAAAGAATGTGTTTTGAGGTAGTCATAAAGTAGTCATGTTCTCGTACGTAAGTGGTCAAAAGTGTCAGAATAGAATGACCAGTTCAAACAACATACATATTCGAAATTTTGTAAAAAAAGGAAAGTGCGATTTGTGACAGAAAAATGCCGCTTAAACCGATAGAGATGATAGATATTAGCCATATAGTCGTTAGTCGGCTTTAAGGTATAGTGACTCAACTTTTTGATCACATGTTCGGAGAAAAGTATAATTTTTAGTTGTAACTCTTCAAGCTTAACCGTTAGAGCAACTAAATTTTCATTCAAAATAAATGAAGTGATTATGAATTAGCACAGCAAAAGCAAACGAAAATGAACTGTTATTTTGTGAGAATTTACAAAAGTTCTTAGGCAACGCATATAATCAATTTGTTGACACTGTCGCAGTTGCATATTGTGAGTACAAAGTTTGGCAAAATGTGAAGTTTTCTCTGTGTTTTTTGTAAAAAATAAAAATAAAAATCCTACCAAAGGTAAATTTAAATTTCAGTTTAAACAGGCATTTTCATTGTTTTAAATTTGGTGGTAGATGAAAGAACTTGGTATCTCCAAAATTAAAGAAGTAGAAAGGCTTATTGTTTTCAAGACAACCCATCTAGAAATTTCTCGAAAACTCGAGTTTCAGTGGGAGTTGTATCCAAAATACGCAAAAATTTGAAGTCTGACGCTGAAAAGAATAAATCTGGAAGGAAACCAATTTTAAACACAAATATACAAAGGCGTATTGTGCGGGAGATTAAACATAACTGTAACAACTGGGGCTGTACGAAAATTTTGCTCAGAAATGGTTTTCATGGACGCGCTTAAATTAAAAAGCCCCTATTGACTGACCGCCATAAGAAATTAAGGCTACAATTTCGGATGAAACGAAAATAAACCGTCTTCGGTGCGATGGTCGCCAATGGATCTGAAAAAAGCCAGGTGAGTCAATCAGCGATCGCCATATCAGACCAACATTACGAGTACAATTTGGAGGAGGAAATCTTATGATTGGGGATGCATGTGCATGGAAGAGGTTGGTGAATGCATTAGAGTGGTGGGTCGCATGAATGCCATCCTGGAACACAGACTCCTTACAAGTTTGGTAAAGTGGCCTAAAAATGTGTCGGAAATTTTCTTCCAGCAAGATAATGATCCGAAACACACATCCAAAATTACAAAAGCGTGGCTGCAAAATCAGCAATTTCAAATACTTGATTGGCCACCACAATCTCCAGACCTCAATCCGATTGAACATCTTTGGGTTGAGGTTAAACGTGCTATTTCGTATTTGCCTGAAGATTGTCCGGATTTGCATGAATTATGGTACCGCACTCAAATTGCTTGGCAAAATATCACCGCAAATCAATGTAAAAAGTTAATAGAATCCATGGCAAGACGAATAAAAGCGGTCCTCAAGCCAAAAGTCAACAAATCAATCAAATGCCCTATTTTTACTTTTGTTGTATTTAATTATGTTAAAAGATGAAGTTGGTTCTCATTATTTTTTATGCTGAATTATAATATTATTTTATTTTTTCGTTAAAAATTTCGTTGAATTATAAACAAAAATAAAAAAGATATGAACAAAAGTCTTTTATTCTGCTAATCATATGATCAAAAAGTTGAGTCACTGTATCTGTTGGACGATATGTACGAGATATAAAATAAAAGTGTTAGGAACGAAATTGTAAATGCTACGAGGGGGTCAGCAGGTAAGACAAAAATATAATCTTATAAAAAGTACGCGCATTTTCCATTGTAATCCTTAAACAACAGAGTACGCGACTAAACACACGGCATTTGGTTCATTTCGAAGTATTATAAAATTTTTAAAAAATTGAATCACCTGTTTGTTTTTACCTTAAACTAAGTAATTAAACATTATGTCTCATAAGTTTTGTTAAATCGCGTTTAGAGGCATAAATCTGCCACCGGACAGGACAGGTCCAGCTGGGGTGCAGCTTAATTATTCAAGTACTTGGACTGTCTAAAGCAATTTAAATTTATGGACCTGCGTCTTAAATATGTTTAGTAATTTTGAACACATAAACCATCTTTATTTTATATTTTCATTTCCGCCGGCGTTTCCATAGAATACAAATTTACACAACAGTGTCAGGTATTTTTGATTTATGCAACACGATGTGGAGTCTAATAATAGGGAAGTGCTGTTGACACGACACTTACATGAATTGCAACTAAGAAAATCTAATTGCTTTTTGAAAAAAAAAAATCTTTAAATTTCTTAGAAATAAAAAGTAAACCCGCATCTTAGCGTTCACATGACAGTAATTGTACCAAAACATGACAAACCAGACTGATCACATTGCGACACACGAAGGTAGTCCTGTATTCTTAAATCTGTACGTAGTTTAATAGTACGTAATTTACGTGTACTGATACCGGTGATAATAAAGCACAAGAAAATTCAGTAAGAAGTTTGTCTTCGGCCAGAGCCTTTATCAACCCCGTTTCCCTCAACTACTCTCTAATTAAGACGTACAATTCAACCCGTAAAATCTATCGTCACTTCTACCGGAATAAAGTGAAGGCAAGAATATGTGAAATCCAATAAATTTGAAAAAGTCACAGCATTGTCTGTCCGGAATTGAAGAAAGGAGATTCCAATAGCTTTGCAGTCTAATTCCAGCGGCATTAGCCTACTAAATACCAACAAGATATGAAGGTATAAAACAGGATAAATACATATCAATGTGCTATCGTATTCGAAAGCAAGAGCAGCGTCGATAAAAAACTTCAACGGCTTTATTATAGCCTGATGCAGCAATTAAAATGGTTCTGACAACGACTCAAACTTTGATAATGATATTGCGCGCAGTTGGAAGTAAACTTAAACCGATTCGACATGTACTATACTTCACTGTGAAAAGAAGTGAACGGAGTGATATGTTGGTTTAAGCGCAGAACCCTACCTTAACTAAATAAAGTCTCAAACGGATGAGATTTTGAATAATTTATTTCAAGAATTCTTGGAAAAAGCGTGTTCAGAGAACAACATGGAAATAATTCTGCTGATTTTCAGTGCCATAATCGGTAGAGAAATGTCCTCACAACTCTAGACCGATGATTGGCCTCAAATAATTGGCAGCCGTAATGATTACATATATGAAGTTGTTTAAAATTAGCCCTACGTTTACGTTTGTAGTCTATGTCTAACCGCGTGTTCAGCGGGCAAAATTTCGTCACGTATTAATGTGGTTTCATGTTCAACAAATCAAAACCAGTGAGTTTTGTATCGAGATTTAACCTCTACAATAATAATTGCGGAGAGCATCCATGGATTTTCATATGCTTCATTAAAAGAAACCGCAAGCAGCCTTTTATTTATTGCCCTTAGATACCTCAGCGAACTGTTCAAAGTCCTGCCTAGAGGTTTGAACAAAGAATTGTGCATAAACTCCTTCTCCATTTCGGGTTGACCTAAATTTACAGGCTTGTTTAGGCCATAAATTGAAAATCTTTACGAGTCTGGTGTACCGTGATGGATCAATTTATTTAACAGTCACTTGTGTGAGTAAATTGTTAAACATCTGAATTCATCAGATTTGATTATCTATTAAATATTCTTGGTATTTCCATTTACATTTGATTAAATTTGAGTCTGGAAAAAAGGTTAAATGGTGAATAAAAGCGACGTTACACAATACACTGTACAGTTTAAGGCATCATTTCTGATTTCTTTAGACTTCAATCGAAATGTTGAGGATATAAGAACAATGTTAGCAAAATTACCAGTTCCTATGGTGGTGGTGCAAAAGTTTCGACCAAAAATAACAACTCTGACGAGCTAATGTTAAAAACAACAAAACATTACCATAAATACGAAAGGCATTGTGAAACAATTGAAAAAAAATCGAGCTATACGCTATACCTAAATTTCTTACAAAACAAAGAAAAAGGCAAACTATTTTCAAAATTAGATAGTTTAGTAGGAACATGGAAAAGTACCTTCGCTCTGTTACTGACTCTATAGAAGAAAATATTAAACAACTTTTACTCGAAGATAACCAAATAAAGATCAAGATTTTAACAAAAATACGTAACCTATCCGTCGGTATTATACCCTCTATCACTCATGATCATCTTAACAAGCGTGAGTCGATTTTCGTTGACAGTTCTGTGATGAATATTTGTTGGACATTTCTGGTCAAACTATAGCTATTTTGAAAGCAAGTAATAACATCAGAAGAGACCCTTTAATGACATTTTATGTCACGATATCACGTTGCATAAATGTCACGCCATTACTCTACGCAATTCGAGGGAAGGAAATAGAAGAAAAAAGTTGATTGCCTGAATCCAAAAATTCGAAAAACTAATTCACCGACGGATATTTGTTAATATTTTCGAATGGAGAAAAGAGTATCACCTTCAACTGCATAAAGTCTACAGAATGAATTTGCAGAGCATAGATCTAATGATTGTAGTGTACTGAGATCTGAGATGACAGGGTTTGTTAGCTATTCTTGCAATCGCTTTTAAGGACCATAATCTTTATCCCTTCGATATTGTTATTCTTAACCTTTGCATGAACATACGGCGATTGTATAATATTCAGAACAAAAGCAATGCAATCAGTTATAAGCATTATTAGCTCCTTCCCATATTCGAAGAATCTCTCGCTTTTTCCAACTAGATTCGATTCTTGCCACCATTCTTAATAGACTCATAAACAACTTGGACAGAAAACGTGTAAAATCGAAAAAGAACCAGTCGTAAAAATATTTTTTTCTTTTATTCTAAACGAAAATTGTTCCACATACGCCACCGACTACTAGATATAATTTATTTAATATTTACTTTGCCTCTATAAACTTTTACAAACAGAACCTACAAAAGGATTTCGCTGTAACTTTACAACTTTACAACTTTCTGATGTTGTCAACAAACATTGAATGAACAAATGTTAGTTCTTTATCGGGGGTAGGGAAATCAAGGAACACCAATACGGCCTAAAACATTACCATCGTTAAAATATGGAACATATAAAGAACAACCTTTGCCTTGCCTTCTGGCTTGCTTTTAAGTGTTTGTGACATTTTGAATAAAGAAAAAAAAACTTCTAAGCATGCCCTCATTCATCACCCACATCTATCCTACAATTTGACAAATTTCTTAAAACTGAACACTGTTAACCCCAAGCCCTGTATACACAACACAGCTCTAAAGCCACAAACTGCTTCTACAAGTTCTCTTCCTTCACACGCATTTTTTCTCTATTTGCCTTTTTCCCGTATTTTTTCTGCTTTTCATTACATTTCGGTAGGCAACTCACTAGGATTGCCATAAATTATTATGCTATACATCGCTCTAGGACTGACTACAACTACAACTGTTCTCAATGGAAAAAGGCAAGTAACGTTCTGGCCAAAAATCTTCCAAAAGATGAGACGAGAAAAAAAAAAAAAAAAAAGGAATTTCGGAACACATGTCTGCGAAATTAGGCGCCGAAAGAGAGCCAACATAAATACTGTGTCTGTGTGATTTCTGATGACTCTAAAAGGATTTCCTTCTGTTTATTTTCATTGGGCAATGGTACTAAACGAAATAGAATGGATAAGGGAACAGATATATATTTTACATATATAAAATCTCATATACATATTACTGTCGTAAATTATTTACCACACAGAAAATGCTCACACGTTTTTAAAAAAAACACAAAAAACGAGGTTTAAAAAATGTGGAACTTAAATTTTTTGCTTCTTACGATAATTTTTTGGCGGTTTCACTTCGACACAAATTGACACAAAATTTTGTTATTTAAAATTTAGATATATATGCATATATATAAGGACACACATAAAGACAAATACAAACACCTACACAATGATAACACACGCGATAAACACAACAAACACGATAAACAACAATTTACAGGATAAGGTCTAGTAGCAAAAAAGTAGAGCAGAGTAGATAATAATTTTGGTTTTATCTTTTCGAATGGAAGGATTCTTTTGTTTAGTTTATCTCTTGTGCCTGCGAATATGTATTGACTTTCTTCTAAAGATTTTATATATTTTTTTGTTTCTGTTTAAATTTTATTCACGGAAGAGTGAGGAATACGAAAGCGAAACTATAAAGTCACATCGAGTATGAAATTTTGTTTAAACAAAAAAAAGTGAATCCTTCAAAACAATAGGGAAAGCGAGTTAAAGTTTAATGTTGCAGCAAAATGTAGAAATCAAATGAGAGACACAACAAAAATGTATAATTATTCAAAAAAGTGAAAGATGAACAAAAATTATAGTTTGTCTTTTGAAGTCTCGCGACGTTATCCTTTTCGCGTTTTTGCTGCTTAACGCCTGCAAGACAACTATTGAGATAGAAGTGGTAGAACAAATTGAATAGGTCTTCTGTCAGAAAACATGGAACAAAAAGGACAAAAAAAGGATAAAGAAGAGCAATAGATACGATACCAGTAGAGAGCATGGACAAGAATTATTTTATTGAGGGAGTCGGTCGCATGTGCTAGGATTTTTGCTCTCTCATTCTGTTACTCTCTTCAGTCCAGATTGTTTTTTTTTTTTAAATTTCTATCCCAAAGCGAATAATACTTTGGAAGTGACAGTTGGTGACGCTTCTACATAAGGGAATACATAAAAAAAAAACACGCCCTTCGGTGGGGTGGTGGAGTTTTGCCACTATAGATTCCGAGAGAGCATGAACAGAAACGTGTAAATCTACTTGGTTAAATTTTCTCACTCTTTCTCTCTCTCTCTCTCTCTTTATGTGCCCTGTTATCACGATATGTTGCGGATTGATACCTGGAGCCGGAAAGATGTTAGATAAAAGAGAAACAGAGAGCCATTTTCATCAGCTGTTTTTGATAAGAGTTAAAATTCTATCTGAATCAAAGCTAAGGAGCTTTTCACCTCTAAATAATGGTAAAGCTACAAAGTGTTGAAAATTCGTCGTATTAGAATGGAATGGAGAAATTTATGGACCAGAAAGAATGAATAACTTTGCGAAATTGTATAATTATCTATTGGGAAACTTTGATAGTAATGTTTCAATGTAATGTTGATTAAGTTGTTTATCTATGAAATGGTTTAAATTAATAACTCGGAAAAGTTTTGGAAATATACCAGACAAAAACTTAATTGAAATTGTAGACAAAATAGAGTGAGTTATACGCGTTGTATTGATACACATTGATCTACCATCTTGTATGTAGTTCTTCGCAAACGACGATGTCACTCTATAGAAGCACTTGTAAGCCTGAACCACCAGATATGTATATTGATTTTGAAGGGATTTTTGCTATATTTGGTAGCACCTAGGACAGAGCAACAGATTAAATAAGAAACACAGCACACGACACTTCGAGAAATATTCCGACAGCTTTAAAAATCTAGAATTCAACAAGACAAATTTTGAAACATAAACGAAACCATAAAAGATATAGTGTTTCTTTTGCCAGAAAGTACGTTTGAATACTGTAACAGTTTACTATGTTAAATCTAAAAAAAATCCATTGGTTAACATGACTTAGGATAGCAAAGAAAACTAGATTTGATATAGATAAGTAAATTCAACAAAATTAATGTTAATTGTCGACTGCAAAAATGCATACAGTCAACCTTAAATAAATGCCCTGAATCAGTGCCATTAAACACTACCAGTAGAACAAAAATATCACAAAACCGTGCCGTTATTTTTTAGAAAAGCATTAAACAAATGGTAAGCTTAAATTGCACTCAACTGCACATAGCCGCCAAAATTGATGCAGCTTGATATGCTGATAGAGAAGAGGAAAAAGATTTATGTTGTCGGTAGTCAGAGAAGTCTTTCAAGAGTCATTGAAATAGATAGAAGGCGAGTCGAGTGTAAACACAAAGCATCAAATTTTCCGCATGACGAAGTAATCAAAGGAATAAAAAAAAACAGTAATAATTTTGGTTCAAAAATAAACGTTAAGATGAATCTAGTATTTAACTTTTCTTAAAAAAGTTAAAGGTTCCTTAACCGTCTTGCTTTTAGATTTGCATTACATGAAGAGTGTACGAAAAATATAAAGCAAAAAATTATACTAAAGTCAGCGGGTGTATTTGAATGTGACTTAATAAAATGCAGGTATTTGCTTTAAAAAAACTGTAGAAAAAAACTAAGCGCTTGAATTCTTTAAAATGTCAACAGAAAAGCATTTACAGCTTAACCTCTCCGAGGGAGGTTCAATGACGCCAAAAAAATTTCCAAAAACATAAGTAAACGGTCAGTCTACACCGACTAAATATTCATTCTGGTCCTAAGCAAATTTTCCTTCGTTCTAAGTAGGAGATCAATCATGCTGAATGACTAGTGAGATATTGAGGTGGTATGCCAATTCTTCGAAGAAGGGAGTTCTTATTTTCAATAGCAAAAGATCAACCTCTGCCTTTCAACCCTTTGAGACTGGGTGACTTGGTCCATAGTAATTCGGCAAGCAAAATGGTTTTTAGGCTACAAATGAACATCCTAAAGCAAACGGCCATGTTTTTATACCCTCTGCAAACTTGTCAAAAACTTACCACATGATTTCAAGGCTGATCTTCTACAAGAAATTTTTCACCAAAATTCCTGTCGGGAATGAGTAGACAAATAAACCAACAACCAGCATGGCGCAAATGGCTTTTCACACCAACAGTTTTAAAATGGAGTAACCCATTCGATCAAAATAAAAAGGTGCATCAAATACCTTTGAGTTTGAAGTAACTATCAAGTGCTTAGACACTAGATAATCGCTATAATCAGATTAAGGGCACATAAATATACCAGGCAACGTGAGAGTTGAAGATTTGACAAGAAATTAGTCGTCATTGGATAATTTGCAGCCCAAGTTGAAGGAACAAGTTTGTCTGTCAAATGCTGTAAGTGAGCAGTGAATCCTCAACGCAATGTATCCTCTGACCGTGACATACCTACCTAACTACTCGTACTTGTCCTCACATATGATGATATAAATAAAGATCAGATCAGAAATCATTTTCAGCGATGACTTGAAAAATAGTTTGAGAAGAAAAGCAATATGCCGCATTTGGAGTGACGAAGACCTACGTTGTGATTCACGAGAAGCATCATTGGACGGTGCAGAGATTGAACAAGCAGTCAATGTTGATACAATTTTTGAGTCTCAAGTTGATCGTATGAATCTTGAAACAGGACAGTATCACACGAAACTTATGCATTATTGCACGACTAGAATTGGTCGCCTTCTCTTTGATTTTTGAAGTCTACAGTTTAAATCAACAAGCCCTCGGTCACTGGAGAAGGAGATTTACAGTCCGTTTGATAAGATCGTATCTGGCAAAACTCGTTTATGAAAACTGGTTTGGAAGTGGCATTTGCATTGGCAGATAAAAAAATACTTCTGCTAAAATGCTTCCAATAAAAAAATGTAAAGAGTGTTCAATTTTTGTCAGAGACGGAAGTATTTTAAAATGAGTGTCGCGTTTGCATCACGTTATGAAGCAGTATTCTTGTGCACGCATCCAAAAGGACCGAAAATGTCATACAAAAACATTTGTTAGCAAGTGGGTGCACCGTTATTCCCAAGTTAAAAATGTGGATGATTTGCCGGATCGTGGGTCTGCGCCAAAAACAACAAAAAAGCAGGACAAAATGATTCTACGCGTGTTTGAAAAAAAATCCTCTTCTATCGTTACGTGGAGGACAAGGGATTTTACGTAAAAGGGGTCTTAATGTGTGTTGTGATACGATACGAAGATGTTTACTAGCCAATAATGTGAAATTTCGAAGCACAATAAAGAAACCACTACTGTCAAAAAAACACGTAGAAAAACGACTCAGAGATCGTTTTGGACAGAGATTGGGACAACGTTATTTTTTCGGATGAAGCTTCTTTTTGGGCATGGTCTCCTATCACTCATACCTGGTGTACACAATACAATTAATTGATCCAGCGGACCGTTAAACACCCGGCAAAGGTGCACGTTTGGGGACGCTTCTCAAAACAAGGATTTGGCGTTTTGTTCATGTTTACAAATAACTTAAACGCACCCAACATGGTCAAAATTTATAAGAAGGTTTTATTACCATCTGCCGAAAGGTGGTTTAAAAGAAGGAATGAGAATTGGTTACTGCAAGAAGATAATGACCCGAAGCATCGCAGTCGTTTGTGCAGGGCGTGGAAACAAGAAAATGACGTCGATGTTTTAGATTGACCATCACAGTCGCCGGATGCAAATCCCATTAAAAATGTTTGGGCATTCATGAAGCTAAAGCTTCAAGGAAAGAAGATCTCGACGGTCAAACAATTATCACGAAAAATACGAGTTTTATGGAGATCTTTGTCTCAAGATTATGCTATAAGATTAGTAGGAAGCATGCCTCGAAGACTCCAAGCAATTATTGATAATGGAGGAGAGTGGACAACATATTAATTGAAAAGCATTCAAGTAAATAAACAAAATAAACCAGTACGATTGATTTTTTTTTATTATTATAAGTTCTTCTTTAATTTTTGTCGTGTACGATGTTATCAAACAGACTGTAAAAAAGTTTAATCATATTTATGCTAGCAGTTGATTAAAAATTTTATTAAAAAAACACAAATGTGACAGCAAAGCTAAGGAAGGCATTTATTGCTGCATTGTTTCAAATGTAATTTCCGCATCTCTATTTTATTAAATCAAAATCGAAGTATTTCCTCCAAAAACTGTATTTCATTTAAATTAAAAATTTAAAGTTTTATTGGCACTCCATTTGTTTGTTATAAATAAAAATAACTTCCAATATAAATGGTATCAAATACTCCTTAAATCCAACACTTAGAGTACGTGTTCAAAAAAAAAAAAAAAACTACTTTTAATAACCAGAGTTTTTGACAGATTTTAACTTGTTTTAAATGGAATAAAGACTATACAAGTACATATATGTATTAAAAAAAAGGCATTTACTTACCGATCAAAAATTCTCGCCTCCTTCAGAACATTTCCTAAATTAATGTAGGCATCCAAAAAATTTGGATCAAGTGTGACAGCTTTTTCAAAATGATGTATAGCCAGCCAGATTTCTCCTTGTGCGTTAAAGACACATCCAAGATTACTCCATGCGACAGCAAATCCTGGACAGGTCTCAATTGCTTTCAGATAACAGGCCTAGATTTTTTTTTGTTTTTTTTTTTTACGATTATATCGAATGAGTAATTCGAATTTGTTTGATTTTTTTTTTTACACAAAAATCGATATTTCAATTTTGTTTTTGTTTTTTTTTATTTTTTCAAACGAAATAAAAAATAAAAATGAAATTTAAGATTAGATACAATTTTTCTATGATAAAATTGCTTATAAACGGAAATTAAATTTAATAAAACAGAATTCTTTTCATTTTATGTTAAATATCTTTTGTGCGGAGAAAATGATGAGAAAAATTACAAAATAACGGTTTTGTTTTCCAAAAACCAGAAATAGATTTTTATTTGTTTTATTTATTTTTTCAAGCCAAATTATACAAATTAATTGCAATTTTTCCATCGACGTTTCTCATCTGAATCCTTGTTTTATTTTATTTTTTATATATATTTTTTTTTTAGAATAAAGAAAATATAATTAAAGTGTAATTGGCAAATTACTCCAAATTGTTGAGGACTTCCCAAAACAAAAAAAAAAACAAAAAATAAGAAACATAGCGCATAGTTGTGGTTTTATTTTAGCTGCTATGTTCTATAAATTGTTAGAAACGTTTATTTTTGTTTGGGTTCACGTTTGTTTTTGCAAAGACACGAATTCTACGCCGAACCTACAGTTGTTATTCGCAAAAAAAAAATAAATAATAAATCTTTCCTACGCACAATAGTTATTTGTATGCTTATACAAATAAATAAAAAAAAACATTGATGATATACGCATATCCGGAAAATAGCTTGAAGTTTCTTTTCGAGCATTTACGCCAAAGGAATGCACTACGCTTTACGCTACATTCACATCTTGCATATTATATTTTAAAAATGTTATATATAGAAAGTTTCGAAAGACTATAGTTTGAAAGTTGTATTAGAAAACTTGTATCCAGATAAAAATCAATAATGCTAGTATCAATCACACGCGTACTTGTACTTATATATATGTATATAATAATGTAAGCATGTATAGTAATAAAATTATGCATTCAGCAAATGAAGATCCGATAATCCTTTGTGGGTGTTTCCTTGGAATCGAAAACATTTATGTACAAACCGTCTGATATGAAATATTTTATTGCATTTCATTCGCTCAAGTTACTGAACCAAAGTTTAAAAACCTAACCTGCACATGCGACGCAAGTTTCTGTAACAGACCCCACGCAAGCAAACAAGTAATAAAGGCCCTGTATGGTCCTACAAAGTATAATAGATTAGGTTAGAGTGGCTGTTAGAGAAACACCAACCCACTTAAGCCTATTGGTCCGTTGTGATACCACGTGGATCTTTGATCCTCCTACTCTAGAAAACAATTTAAGCTTTTGACAAAGTGTAGGAGACTTTTAACGTCTATATTGTTTAGACATTCTAGAAAAAGGCTTCTAAGTGGAGTTTTTTTTTTTTTTTTTGGAGAGAGTGTTCAAAGAAAGTGTACATAGATAGTAGATATATAAAAACATCTACGCAATTTTGAAAAAGGGATGGAGATCGAAGACCGAAATCACTCACTGCCTTGCAAGTGAGAAAGGAACCATCAAAGGCATAAGATATTAGCAGAGCTCTTCGCATGATCAATTTCTGTTGCCTTAACACAGACTCAAACAGAAGACCAAAATTTGTAATATGATTAACTGAAAATCGTTAATTATGTACTTAAGAATGAAGTGCAACATTCAACATTGATTATCGTTACCGTTACCGTCGGGGAATTATCACTTGGGAAACCGGAAAGCTGGAAAACAAATGGACTACCTTTTCCACAGTCTGAAGTTATTTTGCTGGAGCTGCCGTGATAGAATAAAACAGCTAACAGCCTGAGTCTTGATTTTTGTGAATTTAATCAAGTGGCTTCGAGTTTTAAACCTTTCAGACAGTGAAAATTTAAATGTCCAACAGTAAAGCTGATGAAGCGCTTTAGCCCGACATTCACATTTAAACTGAATAAGGAAGCAAAATCAGCTAGCAACGACTAAACGAAAGACTTAAAAGATCTCAAAAGTTAAAATACTTTATTCTGCGGCTGATTTGGATTCGTAAATAAAAAGGGTTTAACCGCGTTTGTGCCTTTAACCTATCAAAATGTTGCTTTTTTCTTTTGACCAAATTTCATAATATTATTGTCTGAATTTTTACGAAGTGGATTGTTTTTCTTTGAGTCTATGAAACCATGTTCATATCTGCAGAGGAAATAGACGAAATAATTAAATTTCGACGGTAGTAGTCGGTTTGTGATGTCAACAATACCACACCGACATTGTTCGGAATAATTAGACTTATGTTACGGCTCTAAATGATGTTTAATGGATAAAATTTGACACAAGAACCTTAAACAAGAGGCCACAGAAAATATGGAACAGTCACATTTATAGTGGTAAAGGAGGTAGTGAAATAAAACTGATTTACCTGGATATGAACAACAAGCTCAGGAAAAAAAATATAGAAATAAGGATGAGAATCAAAAAAAGTTTGATCCTTCAATATTTCAGAACTTTGAAACTGTTTAGTCTGTTGAAACTACATCATTAATAGCAGTTTGTAACACTTGTATTGCTATATTTTGTTTTATGTAAATCTAATCAATTACAAGATGTGAATGTGTGATAATATAACAAGATTAGTAGTAAAAATATGATAAACAAATTCAGGTGTTGGATACATTAAAGTCGGAAATCAAATTACCAAAAAGGAAATATTAAAAAAAGCAGTGTACAGTGTTATATTTTGTTTAAATACTCATTTTTAATAATTTGATTTACAACAGTATTTACGCAAAATGATAACCAACGCCAAAGCACGAGTACCCAATTTATGTTTTTAAATATATTTGATAAACGATGGAATATTCTGTTGTGTGGGCAACGGTGACATCAGAGAGACAAAGCAGAAGCAAGGGAGTAAACTTGAAATAGTGCAAGTGTTCATCTGTAAAACTGAGACCCTCAACAAATAAGAAGATTTATCTCTTAGTATCCTTAAATCTCTCTCTCTCTGTTCTTATTTTTCTGTTTTTCTTTTATGAGTTTTTTTTAATGAAATGAGTTCAATGGGAATATATTTTTTTCGAAGGAATTTATTATGGGAAAGGATCGTGAGTTTGGGATTTGTTTTTTTTTTTACTTTTCTTCTTTTTGATTTTTTTTTTTTTATTACGTGTCGTCACCATTAGGCACTGTACTTTACCTGTTTGTTGAATCAATCAGGCTTTTGGTAATTCAATAACTGTATACCACACTGTATTGACAGCCAGGAAGTGTGTGAAGGAGAACCCATTACGTAGAATATTTAAATTTTTATTTTCTCTCTATTCTATTTACTTTTTGCAAAGGTCCATTTATGAAATTAATTGTTCTCTTCCAGTTTGAAAAATAAAAAAAAAAATCAATAAAAATACACAACAAAATGGCAAATTAAAATTAAGAAACCAAAAGCAATGTCTTTGTTTCCAAACTATTCAATCAACAATGATTTTTACTTTTTTTTTATTTTACACCAGGAAGAGAATTAATATTCATTTGTCGCCTGCGAAATACTATCGTTAAGGCGACATGTCTATAATACACAACGGTAACCTTTCAACTTGTTCCTGTTTTCATTATTTTTTATAATTTTTTTTTCTTTACATCTTTGCTATTTGAACACTGAATTCTGTGTGTGAACTATTTTTTATATGACGAAATCGAGAGTTACACTGAAATCGATTAGGTGAGAAATAAAAAAATGTAAATTAGAAATGAACTTCTTGATAAAATGGCATTTATATGTTTAATTTTTTTTTTTTGCGTGTTCGTGTGTTATCATACTATATAAACAATATATACGTTTTTTCATGCATTCAAAAACCTACAGCAACAAGCACTAATTAACTCAAAAAGCAAAGGGAAATATTTTTATGATTTTAACAATTTTTTTAATAATTTTTTTTTATCCAACAGGTAGGGTCAGGTAAACTAACTTTAGTTACAAAATAATTTAGATATTGAAATCCAGTGATCTCTATATTATATATTAAAGCTCATAAAACTGTGGAAGTATTGTATTTATTCAGAGGTACTAAATGGGTTTAACATCGAGAATTCTTTTGACACTTTTAGGGATCGTTGCAACTACAATAATTTTTTTCTAGGAATAGTTTATCGGCTCAAACTCGGATTCTGTTCCATTATGAATTTAAACTAAAACATAATGCATCCCTGGCAGCCAAAAATATTAATAACGCATTTAGGGATGAAGCGATAAACGAACGCAATATTCGAGGTTGGTTTGCTAAGTTCCGTTCGGGAGATCTTATCCTCGAAAAAGAACCACGTGAAAAAACAGAAACAGTTGTTGACGATAATGTTTTAAAAGCAACGGTAGATGAAGACTTAATAAAACCGGTGCAGCACATTGCACAGAACATGTGAGTATTTCCCATGAAACCTATCGACACTTTTCTCTAATAGGAAAAGTAAAAAAAAAGTGGCACTAGGAAATCTGTGCATAACTGAGAAAAGGTTATGTTGACAATCTTGTGGACATCGAAAGGAACAATTCACTTTTCATTTCTTTAACCAGATGAAACGATAAATGCAGTCAAATGTTTGCAGGAAATCGACATAGTGCATGCGAAATTAGCTGAAAAGCTACTTGCGATCCTATCTTCACTAAATTGAAAATTATAAAAAAGAGATATGGACTTTTGAATTTTCACTTTAAAATCGGACATTTCATGTGGTACCTAATATTTCTGTTCAAACCACGTATCAACTTTCAGTAAACATAAATTGCAGCGTAGTCCGGATTCAAATTAAAGGAAAAACCACAAATTAATTAGAGTTAATTTATTTTACAAAACTTGTTTTCACAATGAAATTGAATTTCGAATGATCCGTGGATTTTTGTTTTTATTTTATGTGTGGGGACTTATTTTTGCGGCTAACGGCATTTTATTGAGGATTTTAAAAATGTTCCCTATTTTCCATGAAGAAAAACACGGGACTCTACACATTTGTTAAAAATCCAT
Source organism: Volucella inflata (assembly GCA_928272305.1). NCBI lineage: Eukaryota > Metazoa > Arthropoda > Insecta > Diptera > Syrphidae > Volucella > Volucella inflata. The sequence goes on along the minus strand of OV743717.1, from coordinate 75,562,018 downwards.
AATTTAGCCTCCACGATAGAAGATACTGCTCACAATTGGCTCAAGAAGATATATATACACATGATGGTATTTTCCCAGTCTCCTAATCGCAGATCGAACTAAGTCGATCATAAAAAAATATTTGGATGAGAATTGAATTGCCTTTAAGGTTTGCTTTGCCAGGACATTAAAAAGACTAAAACATCCATGTCTATTAAGGAAATCAAGTATGATAAACAAAGACGAAGTTCACCTTTTTGGTTAAAGATTTCGATTGGCTCACAAATACGGGTAAACAAATTGCGATTATGGTAGAATGAAAGAAAATCTGTGCAAATGGAAATTTATCACATTTGAACATATTTAAACAAATCTGAAATTATGCTTTTTACCACCAACACCATAAAAGCAATTCTCAGACTTCTCCGTTTAAATAAACAACACTCTAGATCATTAACGTAACTAAACAGAATAGAACACGAGTTTGAAAAGCAAGAATAGTTTTCTACACTTATAGCAAAACTTTTGACAACCAAGATGGTTCACTAAGTGTCCATGACCTGTAGGAATATTCCTATTCTTACATACAGCTCCCAGTACTGTGACTTGTCGCGCAAAGTCTTCAATATCAAAAAATGAGTCAGAGTTAGAGGATCGCTCGTAAAAAGACCGCAGTCTAGCTTAACGAATTTAGCGAATCATACTATCACTGGCGCACATAACCAGCCAGAATACAAAACCTCACAAATAGAACAACTACTGACATCAATAGACTATAAGCCTTTAGAAGAAACCATTGGTAAATACATAAGCATTCACACTCTCATAATACCCACTGCCAAAACGAAAAAGAAGTATTTTTAAATTTTCTTTGTGAGTATCCAACATTAGATAGAGCTTTTTACATCGAGCTTTAGGCAAAGAATTCTACAGCATTAGCAGTGTTTTTTCCACATCCAATATTCGCTAAAAAAAAATTTGTGTATAAAAAACAGTTACATAGCGATGAACGCTAAGTCAATTTATATACGTATATATATCGACTTAGCAGATATAAAACTGCCCATGACAAGCAAATAAAGTTTCTTCATCAACTGACAGGTGAACTGTCTTTAAACTTCACAGACATATATGTGCTACCAAGTTTTTATTATGAACTTTAAAGCTATCATTAGTTTTTGACAGGATTTATTCCAACCCTTTTTAAAGCTGTATACAAAGGTCTCTTGAATAATGGTCTGATTGAGGGATTTTTCCAAAATTCTGCACGACCGCTGCGCTGTTAAAAAAGAATTAGCTTAGTATTTAACCGAAGTTATTACTAATTATTATTACAAAAAATAAAAAGTTTTCGATACAAAGCGGAAGAAGTCTGTAATATACTAAACAGCTACTAGCACGAGAGGAACATATCAATATGTTGAATAAGACCGGTAACCTTCTGTATTTAATGTCACTATCATAATAAAACCAACCTGTTGAATTTTTTTAAAAAATAATTTTCAAACTTTCCCACCTTCAAAGAGTACTTTGAATTCATTTATTATTAATGAATGATATATGTTTTGAGTTTTATTTAACAATACAAACTAATCGGTTAATTTTTGCTCTTTTAATTGGATAAAAACCTTTAACTTTAATAATTCAAAAAAACCATAGTTAATATTCTTAAATAAACTCCGCCATTTAAAAAGTTATTCACAGAAAGACAAAGACAACAACAACAAAAAAAATATGTTTTTAATTGAACGCTTAACCTACCGACAGAGGCCATTTTTCTTTTGAATTTACGCATACAAAATTGCTAAATTAATTCGAATATAACAAACGAAAAAAAAATACAAATTACGCAACAATTACGCCAAGGGTTATGCGCAAACAACACCATCGCATGGGCCTAGAGATGAGGTTAAATCCAGCTCCTTTCCATGCTCTCTCTCTCTCTCTTTCTCCCCTATCTCCTACTAATGGAGAGGAATAATAAAAGGCAAACAAACTCAAAGCCTAATTGAAAAATAGAAACCATGGAGAAATTATGAAAATAGAAATAAAATAAATAAAAATGCCAATTTAATTGAAGTTTAAAATGATTTTCATTTTTGTGGATAGGGAGATCTAACTGAAAAGAAATTATTGAAAGTATGAGTTTCCATTAAAGAGGTTTTTAGTTCCTCCTTAAAATAGAAACAAAGAAATATAATACATACGGTAAAGTTGTATGCATATTTTTATATCACCTTAAAACGCTAAAACAAAATATTTATATAATAGTATTTTGATTTAAATGAATTCAAAGTTGATTGTTTTCTATTTTTTTATATTAACAACTACCGCGAAATTAATTCTTATACATATAAATGTAAACGTTCTGTTTTTTTTTTTACGAAAAATTTATGGGAAATTTTGTTGTCGTCTATCCCTGTGCTTTTTGAGTTTTGTAAAAATCAAATTTGTTTATATATTTTTTATAATATGCAAAAGCTTTAAAACATTCACTCTGAAAAGTAATCATACAAATATAATATCTCGCGCGATCGTGTGTTTATACTTTTTTATCACATTTTTATACTTTAATTTTTTTGTCGATAAATTAATTCATACCTTTGCCTCTTCTAGTCTACCAAGTGCTTTTAATAGATTTCCTAAATCACTGCGAACACAATACAAATCCTGAAAAAAAGTTATATAGTGTTATTTCGAAAAGTTCTTTTTAAGTTTAAGAAAACCAAGTGCAGTAGAAAAGGATTTATTATTATAGCGGTTATGAGAAGAGACTGAATCGCTGAGATAACCTACTCCTACTGACTTCGAACGAAATTTAATTGAACACTTGAACCTACGCAAGCACAACTGGATGAATTCCAATGTAAAATTAGCGGTCCATATCAAAAAAAAAAAAAAAAACACTGTAGCGCTATCCCGGTATGGGCCATGGCCTAGCTTCTTGACACTCATTTGTGTTGCTCATGTTTTCATTTTTGTCACATCTGAGCGGGGCCTACGGTTTATCGCCAAGTCCGAAAGGCACTCCTTAGAAGCTTTTTCGTAGGCAATTTTACTTTCGGGAGTTTGCCATTGCCCGCCGAAAGGGTGATGGCGATTTGAAAAACTGTTGGTGACGCAGCCTGGAATCGAACCCACACTGTCTGCGTGATAGTCCAATGAGCTTACTATCGCGCCATCGCCACTCTGAGGCATAAGTGAAAGGATATATTATAAAAGATATGAAAGTACGAAAAATTAAGAAGATATTAAGTGAAAATATTATTTCATGTCTTTCCCTCGAAACAGGCTTAGCATCACTTTTTACAAGAACACTGAAACTTCATGTGAATTATGTCCTTAATGTTCTTAAAATGATGGATGGCGCCTACTTAAAACACCAGCTGCACAACCAATACAAAATAAGAAGCTGGATGGTTAAATGAGTGGCTGAAATTAAGTGTAGTATTGAAACTAATTACGAGGATTTATATTTTGTTGAAGAAACAGCTTTATCTGTTCATCAAACGAATTGACGCAGATAAAATGTCAATGTATTTAGAGGTAGTTATGGGATTTTTACAACCGTTTGAACCACCATGAATACATTATCAATTATCTTGAGACTACGGGCCGAACTCCTTAAAGTTGATTAAGTAGAGAGACCCTTCCATTTTATAGAAAAATGTCCAGTTCTGCGGAAAACAAGATTAGATATCTTGAAAAGTGATGCCCAAGAATAATGCCATAACATTTTTCAAAGATATCAATATTCCTATTTTATTTCGATATTGCAAAATTAAATTGCCAGAGAATTTTTGGCTGGAAATCTTTTGATAAAGACTAATCTTTTTAAGATATTGCATTTGGTAAAACAACTATTGATATTCAGAGTTCTGGGAAATTCTAAAGGAAATGAAATTCCCATCTCCTATCTATCTCCTATCTTGCATTTTTATCGGAATTTATTTCCCCGGAATTTAAAAATGTTTTCCAAAAATGAGTTTGAATATTATATCAGTCATCTAAATCCATTTACTTTTGTGATCACTGTAGACAGGTACGTATAAATTACTTATATTTGCTAAGTGGTTTCGTACCTTAAAAAAAAAATAATAAAACATGCACAGCATAGCATAAACTTGCCTTGCCGACGGAATACAACCAGCAAGCAAAAAATAAAATACGATTACTAAGACGAAATTTATGGATTCGTTCGAAAATTGCAAAACAATATTATAATCTATTATATTAGAAGTTTAACAGATATCGTATCAATAAAAGTATATTTAAATATTTACTAGATTTGTTCTTGGCCAATTTTTAAAAAAAGAAAAAGGCATTTCCCGTTATGCATTTGTATCTTTGGAGAAAGTGAATCTCAGACAGGAGTGAGAAACTTCCATGAGAATTTTCGGAGGCACTTTTATATTCTATCAATCCATCAATTCGAATCAAACATTTGTTGATATTATCTTTACTTTTTTTTTAAAACCATTTTCGATACACGGCAAAATTTTGAGCGCTCATCAAAAGATGCCCCTAAACCTATTTGGTATTTATCTGAAGATGTCAAGAAGCAGTATTAAAATGCCTTTCATCTGCTCGTTTACTATGATCTTAAAACGGAAGTCTATTTGAAAAAAACAAAAAACATTGCACAAGGTTCTCTTCTCTTCACTTTTAATTTTAATTCGTGATGCATTCCACTGCACTTGATATTTCTTTTTTACCTCTTGTCTACTTACTGGATTGTATTGCAACGCAGTCACATACGCTTGAACCGCTGATTCCATGTCACGTGCGGCAACTAATGCTGCGGCTAAATTAATATAACCATCAATAAAGTCGGGCTTCAAACGTACTGCACGCCGATAATTGTCGAGAGCTTCTTGAAGCTGCCCACGTTCTTTATATACGTTTCCAAGATTACTAAAATAACAAAAAAAACACACACACAAATTAATTTGTTTTACTATAGACTAAAGCAATCGTTCCAATCTCTTCTGTATGAAAATGAAAAATTGCGTATTTTTGGTTTACCTATAAGCCTCAGCTAATAGAGGATTTTGCTTGATAGCCATTGTTGAAAATTGAGCTGACTTATCCAATCGTCGACATTGAAAATGAATCGATGAAAGAAGTAATAGAACTCCAGTGTTGCCACTATCTTGTCGCCAAAGTTGCATACAATGTTTTTCTGCATTCTCATAATCCACCGCTTGGTACTCCCGATGGGCCAATTCAAGTAGACCTGGTAGAGGGGTTGATACTATTTAAAAAAGTGTTAAAAAATATGATTTCATAGCAGTAAGCAAAAAATATATTTATATAGCTAGCTTCGGTCGTTTGTTGTGTGGAGAAGTTTTTCTTTTTTCAATATTTTACCTTTTCAGTCAACCCAAAAGTACCCCTAAAACCATTTTAAAAATCTGAAATTTTGTATTATTTGGCTACATATAATATATATGTATATTATATATATATTCGAGGAATAAACTTTATTTCTGATGTTTATTCTTAGTTCTCATTTAAATGCAACTAGCAGTCAATATATTGTTTCTTGCAAAGTGTCGCAGGAACCAAATAAAAATAAAAACAGAAATAAACATTATAAGGTTTGTATTTATTTTTTAATATTTAATTACATTTTTACAACAAAGTTTAATTTTTTAAATTACTTAACTTATAGCTCCCTGTAATGATAACATACTTTTTACTGATATTGATGTTAGATGTCCTTTATTTAGAATTATTAAGGCTAGAAGTATTCCAATTAGAAACAAATACATTTGTGTATATAAAATTTTAATATTAGGACATAAGTTTGTTCTATTTCCAGGCACGTTATAAAAAAAAATAGATAAAATAAATTAAAAATGAAGTTACGCCAAAAAGCAAAAAGTCCGTGCCAGCACAGTTAGAAATGCAGCTGTAAATCCACAGCCAGTACTGGTGGTATGGAAAAACCAATTCTGCAGACTATTGCACACGGTGACAATCCAAGATTTGTTCGGAGGAAAAAATGTCTAACGAATAGTATTCCGGCATCGTCTTCCCGATTCATATGAAAGGAGATCCTTTAGCCTGCGCTTACTATTAAACGACAAGTCTCATTAACAAGATCTTTTTCACCGCACTGTGTAAATGCCTAAACTAAACTATTTGTCAACGTTACTGATTGACCTTTTCCAGTTTAGTCAAAGGCCAAATAATTTTTCTATCAACCAAATATTTATTATACACTACGGCATATTTTAGAGAGAACGAAATCGAGGTTGAGTTTTGGCATCCCTAACAATCCCGGAAACAATCATATTAAGTTTAACAACAGCGATGCGCTCTCATGTGAATTCTTCAAGATCGTACTTTCTCCCAAAATTCGTGCAACTACTTATGATGATGATATAAATATTATTGGCATAAAAAAGTCAGCTATCGCTGTTAAGTTTGCAAGTATTCAGAGATTTGAATGTGAGCAAGACCAAGTATATGCTGTCAACAATAACTTACGAACGACATCGTCGAATCGAACATAACCTGAGAATAGACAGCACTTGTGAAGTATTTGATGATTTTATCTACCTCATCTTCGATACTAAAAAAACAAATCTTTGAACGATTTTTAATTCCGTTTGCAGACTTTTGAGTAGATGATCAATACAAACTGGAAAATACTTATATTTGAACTAATAAAAAGGTATCTTAAGGTAAATACTTATATCTATCTTATTTCTGCATTTCTAGTAAAGGTAAAGGTAAATTCGAATTCTTTATAGTTCAGAGTTTAGTTTGAACGATGCTACTTTATCAGTATGATCAGAAGTAGACTGGTTAATAAAAAAGTAAGCTCGCATGAGAGGAGGGTAAATGGAGAAGAAAATATATAAGCGAACTTCGAAAAATCGATTTTTTTTTAAATTGTCCCCTAAGAGCTCAAAAATTATGTTCAGAAAAAATCTCTAAGTTTTTAAATTTTCGTATAAGGCCGCCTGGTCTTCTTTCGTGAGCGAAAGGGGGAAGGTACGTTAGGGGATTAAAGCAGGTATTTTGGCTGAGTCTATATCAAACCAGTCTATGAAAAACTGACCAGTGAAAAACTTCTAACTCGATGCACTGGCGGTTACACAGAAAATAGTAACGAAAGCTTTAACTCGACTGCTTGGGCATTGGCCCCGAAATCCATTTCGAGTGGTAAAACAGTCTTGGATGTGGCTACGGATATTGCAGTTTGTGTGTACAATGAAGGGTTTTCTTTGCACATAATAGAGGCAATGGACTTGGAAATCGGCCCGAACCGCTGGAGTCTGAAGATCGACAAAGAGCGATCTTGTGTATTGCAAAATTATTCATGATTTTCTATAACTCAAAACTTCAAATATGTGTATCTCAAAATTGCATTTTTTTTTTAGTTGGCCGGAATCATAACTCAGACAATTTTCAACCGATTCACTTAAAATATTAAATATATATTGAAAAATACTCGTACATTGTTTATGGAAGTACGTAGGATTTTTTTTATATTGCATAATTCACTTGTTCTTAACAATTATCTGATGATTTTTATGCAAATTTTTCACTTTCCACTTCGAAAGTACGCCATTTGGCCAAAAATTAACATGTTGAAAAAACCTACGTACTTTTATAGCAGTTATTACAAGAAATCAAAAAAAATTCATTGGCTTATTGAAATTCAAAAATGACAGGAGCTGTTTATCCGGCCGTGGACCCTGAAAAAACGGAGATGTTATCGCAAAACCGCTGCACAGCCGCCACTTTGAAATTAATCGCTTCAATAAAATTATTGTATAGTCACTGATATGTATTCTATAATAAATACTATTTATTGTAATGTCGATTAATTTTGTTGTATTTATGAAGAAAAAAATCCTAAAAAAGCCTATTTTTTCAGCCTCTGGCTCGCTCACATTCAACGAATAAATAATAATACTCACGATCGAAAATGACGACTGTCTTATTTTAGGCAAAAACACTTCATGTTCTTGGAGCGTTTAACTAAGAGAGTATACTTGGTTCTCTGTTGTTCTTTTGACATTTTTACATGAGACGTTAGCATTTTACCTTAAGAGTGCGGGTACATATGACTCACGAGAGTTCCATTGAGAATGGATTTCTTTATCTTATTCTTGAATAAAACTTCTTTTCCTAGTTCCTTGTTTTTTATAGGCACAGTTCACTTTAAAGTGTTTAATAAACGGTTCATTAATCTCAAGTTACATGATAAATGCGCTTAGGATGATTCCCATTAATTACAATTGTGATTCATTAGTCAAGTAAAGCTTTGTGTAAACTTAACGACATAGAGAAACGAAACGAATCTATTACAAAACAGCACATGAAATAATCTTTTTTATCTGGAAGAATAACAAAAATTTATTCATATTAGTAGTTAGATTTTGTGGAAAAATCTTCGTTAAAAGATTTCAAAATCTTGCAATATACCCCTTACATTTATTTGTTTACAAACATGATCATTGCACCAAACAATGTTTTGATATAATGAAATATATGTGATATACGGGTTTTCATTGAAAAGCACTACTAAAAATCAAGAAATAACAAAGGTATCATTGGATTCCAAAACTTATCATCGAATTCCAAGACTTTCTTTCAGTTTTAAGGAAAAAGACATGTAAAGTTACTTTTGCTTAGTAACAAAATAACAAAAAAAAAAAACTTCATTGAAAAAAACTTTTTTGCCACATGTCTAGGCATTTAATGTCGTAGACCTGTTAACTACAGTCCTAATAAATGTTAAGGAACTATGACCTTAAAGATCAAGGTCAGTTTTGCATGCCAGATAAGCCCCAACGTTAAGTAATAAATCTGCAGCTGTTTTCACGTGCGCACTTTCAACTAGTCAGCAACTCTCAATCTTCCAATTGAAACTTTATAACTGAATAAAAAGATTTTTCTAATTTAGAATATGTTTTCATGAGCATAGTGAAAAAAAAATGTAAACTACAAGTATCAACCTCTTGAAATTATTGAATTATTACTTATCTGTAAATGTTGTCAATTTGCGTGCTCTCGAAAATGTTGCAGAGTTTGCACTTAGATGCCATAATTGACATGAATAGAGCCCATAACTATTAAGTTGTCAGAGTCAAGAAAGAGTAATTACAGGACTCTATTGATGAGCCATCCCTGTGATATCTACAAAACTGCTGTCATTGGTGACAGCATCTGTATTAGCAAGAAATTAAGAATCTTATCAGTTTGGACGGGGAACGGTTAGCTGACAAATTCGAATACCACAACTTAACTGTTTCGTTATTGAATTAGATTCTGGCTTATCATAAAAGCAATTATATCACACATAAACTTAAAACCGCAGCGCGTTGTATAGTGTTTTTCCATTTGTTTGGAAAATACTAAAAGAATTTAAAGTGATGAATCAAATCGGAAATTTATTCCCTTGCCTTATCTACGTATAGATTCGTATAGCACCAATTTTGAAAAACAAAGGTTGTTGTTTAAATAATTACGAGTATTATACAATTGCGTCCTTAACCCCATGGCTCTGAGATTCTTTAGCTCACAAGGTCATGTACTATAATATTCTTATTCAAAAGTTGCTTATCATTTAATGGAGTATTTATTTTAAAAGATAACCAGCTTTCCTATTAAAAGGGTATATATATTTGATGATTAGAAGATAGGCGGTTAATTGCACCTTATCAAGTAGGCACTCTTTGTACTGCAAATTGTGTGTAAACACTTTTATTGTAGCTTTTGCTCAATAATTAAAAAAACATAAATAGTCTCTTAAAGAAGTCATAACTTTTTAAATCGTTCATATGTGATACTGTTAAAATTAAATAGTAAAGAATATTTACAATGCATGAGATACGAATAAATCTTTGCTCAGGATAATCATAGACAGAAGAAAAATGGATAGCTCAGTAAGATCTTAACCCATTAACGCCGAGGTGATCAGAATTTTTACTAACTTTTAACGTATTTATTTATTATGTTATCGGACCAAAAAAATAATGCAATACTTCTATACCTACGCGAAATTTGATTCTCTTTCAGAATCTGAGCTCAAAATTTTGATTAAAAACCGAGAAAATGGTCGATTGAAACGTGAAAATTTTCGAAAAAAAAATTCGCATTTTTTTCACAATGATACCGCATAGGTATCAACTTTTTACTATGAGGTGATCATGGCACTCGAACATTAAGAGGAATTTTTTTCAGAAAATTTCATCGACGCGTTTTTATAGAGGTATTGCATTATTTTTTTGGTCCGATAACATAATAAATAAACACGTTGAAAAGTTAGTAAAAATCCTGATCACCTCGGCGTTAATGGGTTAATGTACCTCTTAGTGATTAAAAAAAAATGTTTATGAAACAATTTCAACCAAGTCCTTGTTATGAAATAAGAAACTCCGTAGATTTAACAAAATACTCGTACAAGTATGCAGCTGAATACAGGATACCATTGCAGTACCAATTAACATATCTCTTTGAAATATATTCGTTGTAATGCTTAATAACTCCCTGAATCAATTTCTTCTACAGTCCATTTAATGGAGCTACATAAATGCCTTTTGTATTATTCCTTTAACAGCATAGATAAAGATCTATTTTCTGCATGAAGTATTTTCATCAAATTCCTCGTAGTTGTTGACGACTAATTCTTCATTCTTCATAGTGTTGAGTCTAATCGAGAAGCAAAATGCTTTGCAGAGATAGAAGTAAGTAAAACAAAAGAAGTAAATGTTTAATTCCACAGAAGTTCATTGGTAGACATTACCTATTGTTTAAAACCATGGCATAAGCTCTCTATTACAATATTGGAGTTCTGTAAGCAATATGCTTTTCGCAAACCAGAGTTTTAAATTACTTGGCTGGTTTAGTGATCAGATATGTTATGTTATCATCAGATTGATTTGGTTTAATATTCATGAAAAAAACTAAAGTTCTTGACTTCAAACGTGTTTCTAATTACACGTGTATTCGTATCACGTGTAGTAACAAAATGTGTACACGTTCACCCGAGTAGGACCCAAATACACGTGCAGGTAAAAAAAACAAGTGTAGCCACATCCATTACTTATTTTCAAATATATTTTGAAGAGTTATAATTCATTAGTAAAAATAAATACGTTTTTATAATATCCATGAATTTCTTGTTGCCGATGTATGTAAAAGGCAAAAAAAGGGTTGGAAAACCCCACGAAGTATATATACAGTTGATCAGCATCGAAAGGAGAGACGAAATATAGATCGAAAAAAAAACATTATTTATTTCATGGGATATCGTCTTAAAAATTCGCATTTTAGAATGTTAGATAATGCTTTATAACATAACACTTAAAACGTTTATAATTGCAGCGCTTTACGAGGGCGGGTCAATAAGTCCGTGACTTTTGGATTAAAACACAGATTTTTTGATAAAAAAATAATTTTATTTTTCAACGTAGTCTCCCTTGAGCTCTATACACTTTGTCCAACGCTTCTCCAATTTTTTTATCCCTTCCAAAAAAAATGATTTGTCGAGGTCCTCAAAATAGGCCTTTGTTTGCGAGATGACTTCATCATTGGAGTCAAATCTTTTTCCACCAAGCCATTTCTTCAGGTTTAGGAACAAGAAGTAGTCGCTCGGAGCCAAATCTGGAGAATAGGGTGGATGAGGGAGCAATTCATAGCCCAATTCATGGATTTTTGCCATGGCAACTGCACATGTGTTTGTGGTCGACTGTGAGCAAACGCGGCACCCATCTTGCGGAAAGCTTTCTCATGCCCAAGTGATCATTTAAAATTGAAACCACTGAGCCATGCGAGATCCCTACGGCTTCCACAATCTCTCGCACTTTCAATCTTCGGTCGGCCAACATCATATCGTGAATTTTTTCGATTGTTTCGGGTGTAGGGACCTCAACTGGGCGTCCAGGACGTTCGGCATCTTCAGTGCTTGTACGGCCACAACGAAATTCAGTAAACCACTTTTTTACCATTGAAATCGATGGTGCAGAGTCCCCATAGTATTTATCAAGCTTAGCCTTGGTCTCGGTAATGGTTTTTTTTCGCAAGAAATAATGCTTAATAAGCACACGAAATTCACTTTTTTCCATTTTCTCCTCAAATTAGTGAGTAGTCTGATAAAAATAGCTGTCAAACACAAACTAACTGACGCAGCAAGTTTAAATTTTGACAGGAGTCAACTGACAGATGCCTGTTGACAGGAGCAGTGTTGCTGTTTCAGTAAAGAGGTCAGAAATTCAAAAAGTCACGGACTTATTGACCCGCCCTCGTATAAATGGAATAGTAGAAGTCCTTGGCAAAAGACAACTTTTTTGAACGATTTAAACTAAAATTGAATTTATTTTTTAACGTCTAATAGTGCATCAAATATGATAAAAACGATTTGCAAGTAATAGCACGTGTATTGATAAATACACGTATAAAAATAAATATACGTGGAAATATGAATACACAATATGTGTATATGAATACAAGGTGTCAAAAAAAAAGGAAAGTCCATAAGCCTGGATAGTTATCCAAAATAAGTAATTCTATACAATCTCAATTATTGTTTTATTTAACATGTGTTTTTTTTCTAAGGCTATTAAGAATAGCAGAAAAACACGTATGTATGTATGTATTAAGATTGTTAAATTGTACTCGACTAAAAGATTTAAATCGACTATTAGAAATTAACAATTTAATCAAAACACAAATAAAAATGTATTGAATTGATAGGCAGATTGATTATCAGGCTTTTTTAATGTTTTTTCACTTCTTATTTAATCTAACAAATTATTCCAGAAATAAACCAATGTGTAGGTCTTTAGCTAAAAATAGCAAGAGAATAAGAGAAGCATGATGACTGAAAAGAACATCTTGAATTCAAGCACACCACGGCTATCCGAAACACCAGTTTTTTTTTGCGGGAATTTGAAATAAATAATAAGGACAACGATGTTTTCATATTTATATAACCGTCATAGTTAAGAAAAATGAAACAAATTTCATCAATATAACATTACTTGAAAAATTTTTAGATCAAAAAGTGTCATACTTCATCTTTCTACGACTTCTAGCCCCCTTAAAGAAGAGCAGACGATCAATCAAAATTTCAAATATTCACGATACTATTAGAAGTATTCCAATAAGGATAACTATGAGTAACACATTGCCGCATGACTTCTCAATACAAATCAACATCACAAAATAGAAGCATTCAAGTCTATAAAATTATTTCTCTGACGATATCGTTATAATCAATCAATACAAGTACTAGCACCAAAGTACCAGCACATATACTAGGATCGGAGAGGAAGCGGACAAAACCGGTTACTGGATTAAAGAGTGGAAAAGGATATAAAAAGTACCCACCATCCTTACAAATTAGACATAATGCCACTATCACTGCTACAACTCTTATAGTATTGAACTTTGCCTTATTCGGTGCCGTTAGTAATTTTTAAAATATTACGTGATTTGCGTGTTCGCGGCTGCGCAGTATTTAATGTGCGGTGAATAGTTGGTTCATGTGCGTCGCACGTTTTGTACTAACTTCAATATTGGACAACCAAGTGATGGGCAGATCACGCGATTTACATGGCCGTTGGTTCTAAAGGACAACACATAAAAACGTTGCTTAAGTTGGACAGGAAATTATGCGCAATCCGCGTAAATCGATAAGCAAGATTGCGGCCTGTATTATAAAATAAAAAAACAGTGCACGTTGTATGCAATCTCGGCACGAGAGATCATTGCCCCTTTATTTTTTAACCCGAAAGTGACAGGCACAACTGACATGAATTGCCGAATGATTGACGAGTTTTTGGTACCGCAACTGCAGCTATTTCCTAACACCCAACAGGTCACAATTTAAGAAATACTGCACAACCAGATAGATATTCAACTGACAAACCTTAGATAATTTTTCAAAATAAACGGTCACCAAAGGGGATACCTAAGTCAAAGATTTATAATAACAATTCCCAAACTATTCACGCCCTATAAAAAAATATGAAGTTGTTGCCATTGAACCTTAACTTCAACCGTTTTGTAAACTGAATTAATTTTTATTATATTTTCAATGGATAATTGGATAATGACATGACCAATTTTGAAAATCAAAGTTGCACACGCCTCAACAACGCTCTATAAGTTCCGCATAAACAAATTACGATCTCTTTCTATGCGTACGGAAGAAAAAAAAAAATCCGGTTTACATACTGCTGTCATAATCAGTCCGAATTTGTTCAATGAAAATCGAAGAACCGTACTCATCAAAAATATTTTTTAAAACATGAATAATAGGTGTTTTTTTGCACGCATGTTAGCTAAGTTCGCAAAAAAAACGATCGATCCCTGCTTAAGAGTTCATCATAAAAACTTGGTAGCACAAACATCTCTATGGCATTTAGTAGTGGCTCATTTGTAGGTTGTTGACGAACTCAAATTGTTTTGAAAAAAAAATTGCAGGCGAATGGTTGTTTGCTAATTCATCCGAAACGAAGAAAATATAATTTGGAAGCACTCTTTTATATCCGCTCAATAGATAGCGGGGATAAATTGACTTAGCGTTGATCGCTATATTATTGTTGTAATTAACATCCAAATTACTTTTTAAGCGGATAGGGGATTCGCAAAAAAACACAACTATTGTGACGGCTATTCGCTGTGCAGTGATTGTTCAAAATTGAAGGGACCATCTACTATCAAGGCATGAGGCAAGGCAAGGCAAAAGCAAATGCTGGTCTTTTTTACACATCTTCAGAATAAAGTCACCGAAGATTGATACGATTTTATCAGTAATAAGCTGCCATTATAGGTCCTGTTATTATAAGTGGCAATCCACATCAGAACTTAAAACAGGAATTCAATTCATTCCCAACTTAATAGCGGTAGACCCCTAGAGGGTGCACCACGTTGGCTGTGGCTTAAACCTTAAGTCGCAGGAAGTTTCTTCTAGTTGGTTTTGACCCTATATAGAGTTGTGTGCCATGACCATAATATCGGCTAGAAGTTTAAGGTAGACTTCGACTCTTACCTGTGTCCACGACACAAGTTCCGAATTAGTATCAAACGAAAGGCGGAGAGCGCTGGTTAGGTGAATTTTTGGCCCCCATGTATGGGCATCTCTCGAAATTAAGTCTTACAGACAGGTGTTCACATAAAGCGATTGAGACATCTGCCCAAAATTGGGCTTACAGGATGGCCTTTGTAAAACGTAGTCGAGATGGTCATGCGCTCAAAATTGTATTTGAACATTAAAAACCAAATATG
The DNA here is from genome assembly GCA_928272305.1 of Volucella inflata. NCBI lineage: Eukaryota > Metazoa > Arthropoda > Insecta > Diptera > Syrphidae > Volucella > Volucella inflata. The sequence continues at coordinate 75,546,784 of OV743717.1, read as the reverse complement.
TTTCAAACAAATAAAAAACAAAATTACAGCCACATAATTGGTTTTGTTTTCTGTATTTTATTTCAATTTAAATTCTTGCGCACCCACAAAAAAACATTTTATCAGTAATATATCAGTCGATATTATTGTACAGTTATTGTTTTCTGATTTCTGAGACCAAGTTAGTTGAACCAAATGCCGCCTTTATCTATTCTATCTGTTACTTTCTGTATACGAATGTTAATTCCCGTTGTACTTGATACATATAGCACTTTTTATGTACCACTTGTGACAGTATAAACAAACTCTTTGCCACGTGAATTTATATTTAAGTATATCACAGACGATTTTGATCAGGTGACCACCCACCTTAGCAGCAGATTATATGCTTTATCAGATAATTATTTATTGTACAAAATATGGATTATATAGTAAATGCAATCCCATTGGTCATTACCCATTTTAAATATCATTCAGAATAATTGTCACAAACAAATTATTTCGACTTTTATTCTGTTTTGTAAGATACTAAAAAATATTTGCACAACTGAATCGGTTTTGAAAACTCTTTATCCCTTACTAGGAAGGAACATACACAACTTAAACATATTATCACATTCACATTTAATAAAAAAAAAAAAAAATCACGTTTGTTTACTTAAAGCGAACCGGCAACTTATCAACATCGTATCAACACCGCAAATAAACTCACCCTACACCAAACGATATACTTGTACATTTGTACTTTCTATTGTGAAATACAATAAATACAATTTGTGATTAAAAAAAAAATGCATTGATTAACGTTGATTAACACCCAATAGGGATTCATACTGAAAAAAAAGAACAGAAAACATTAAATGCAGATATAAGGTGAAGAAAAAACCTTACACACGAATAGGTGGTGGTAGCAAATGTTATACTTACGTGGTTGAAAATATCGTTTGGCCAAAACTGAAAGTAATACAAAATAGAAGAATCGTATATCAACAACTCGGTTCAAAGCCAATAAATGATTGAATGCTAATACAGAATACGGATAATAACAACAAGGCATATACATATGTAAAAAAAATTTAATAAATAAAAATAAAACTTACGAAAAATATCGGCGATTTTTTGTTTTAATTTTTTGTAGGCATAATCTAAAGAAAAACTAGAAATTCGAAGATTGCCAAATACGATATACCGTCGTATACGAGCATGTATTACGCGGTATATCATTTGGTGTACGAAGGATTAGTGAGGAAGTTATTGAATATATTTTCGAATTACAAGTGATGAATTCAATTCAATTAAGACTTACCAAAAGTACGCTGAAATATTATTTCTTATAAAAATCATTGAATAACAAACAAATGTTTATATTGTTGATACTGTACCGCAGTAATTAAACACTTAAAATTCATTATAACTCAAATGCTGCTATTAATTGATTACAATGACACAAATACGACTATTAAAAGATAAGAAAAACATGTGACTTTATACATACATGAACCTGAAATACTACCTGTTTGCTGCAAAACATTATTATAACTTTTATCTTCTGGAATTTAATAAATATTAGAAGCTATTAGTCATTAACCTTTTTGTTTTACAATACTTACATTTTCTGGTAAGGATGAAAAACTATAAAAAAAAAATATTTTCTTTGTAACTGGCGACTAGATCGGCTTCGCTTTAGCTCAAAAACAAACAAAAATTAAAATCTTACGCCACGTAACAGCTAAATGATGAGTTAGAAACTGCAATTGAGTTTTTGTTCAATAAGGAAATGTATTATGCGTATGTAGATACAAATGTATAACTGTTTAATACTCAAACTCAATGTTAAACATTCCAATAATTCAAATCAAATACGAGTATGTAATCCTCAGCTGAAAAACAAAAAACGATAACCCCTACGAAACACGATCAGAATATTATTTTTTCATGCCTGGATATATAATATATTTAGTTTAAGCCTCTTTCATATAAGTTCTGTACAAATTTTGTTAATCTTTTAAAGAAGAATATAAAAAGCAAACGTTTGAACGCCGGCTTTAAGGTTAACGTAATTATTAACGTTATAAACATAACGTCTATGTAAGTTACAAGCATTTTATTAATAAATTAAAGACAACATTCATAGCAGAGGATTAGGAGCAACCATTTGTTTATGTTTAAACAAATCATGCACAGAATTTTAAAAAATAAGAATTAAAATGAATAAACAAAGAAACTGATTTGGCAACAACCCATATTTTATTTGTTCGGGTTTTGATACAATCCATTAAAATGGGATTACAAAAATAACTACAGATTGTTAAAGAACAAATATCAAGAGATAGACTCTTAAGAGATGGTGATGAGATCAGCAACCATATTTGTCATTATATATAATTGAAGGATAATCCAGTGTGTACTTAATCCCCAAAAACGTAAAGAAACTGATGAATATATACGATGTAAGCTATCCAAGTCTATTATAATTGAATTCTTAATGTCTGGGGTAACACCGTGCCTAATTCCGGAAATTGCCGGCTAAAATTAGAATATTATTAAAACAAATGCTGTGTAATAACACCTTTCGGCCAAAGAGAATAACTCAATAAGAAACTTTCAAATCTGGACAACCCATTTTCTCCTACTGTCGCCAATTTCTTTATGTACTCGTATGTTTCGTAATATTGAGGCAAAAGTGAAGCAAAAATATCGGCTAACTGCTCAAATAATATTGAACACTTAATCTATAAATTTCTAGGTAACATCAAAGCCACATAAAACAAAATTCGAACTCAAGATCATATTAGCCAAAAAAGGAGAGAAATTTCTGTCGTTTTGCAGTGTATGTATACTGTACTGTTGAAAATTTAAGAGTCTTAAGCATATTCATAGATTTGTGATGTCTTTGAAATAATTTAATGATCTTTCATTCAACTTCAGTCTACATATCTTGCTAAGAATATGAACACACCACTTCTGCAGGGATTTTCGCCTATCAGATAAAAAACATACCAATTAACTTGGGCGAATGGCCATAATGTTGGTCTTCAAAGGGAGCTGGCGACAACTCGCTAGAGGGCATCATTTCTAAAAATTCGCCAATAAAAAGTATGCTTGATGAATCGTACTTTAGCAGCTTTGTCTCACACTTTGGCAATTCCAAGAATTCAACTTATCACGGTGTCGTGGTATATGAGTGCTTGCGAATGGAAAAAAGATTCTTCAAACAATTTTTTATGTACAACGACCTGGTCAGAAAAGTGATCATCAATCGATTAAAATGACTAGGCCATTAGGTGTTAAGTAAAGGCAAGTAGAGAGGCTTTTGGTGGAAGAACTAGTTTACCCCGCTTTTAGGCGCCATCTCCTTAACCAATATTCAAAAGCGTTTCCTTTTATCCAGAAACGGACTAATAAACTATCAAAAATAATACCAACTTCAAATATTTTTGAATCAGTTATGTAGAATCTACAACTATCCAACTTTCAATCGACAATATTCGACAAATTCTAAATATTTTTTAATAAATTAATTGCAAGTTGTAAGGGCAACAGTTTTTCAAAACTTAAAAACATTAAGGCAACGCTCTATCGTTGAGCGCTTTAAGACCAAAATCTGACATCGCCTCCGAACACCATGCTCTGTCTGTGAAAACGAGTGTCTTTTTAGAATTTTAAAACCAAAGCAAGCTATTTCTTTATAAATCGCATAAGGAATACTCGTATCATATCGTAGAACACAAAATGTAAAATCGGTCTTAATTATGCAGACCACAAAGATCTAGGAAGATATATCCATAATTATTCTTATACCTTTAAAAAACAAAAAACACTGTGGCGCTGGCAGCCCGGTATGGGCCATGGCCTAGCTTCTTGACACTAATTTGTGTTGCTCATGTTGTCATTTTTGTCACATCTGAGAGGTTTATCGCCGAGTCTGAACGGCACTCCTTAGAAGCTTAGAAAGGACGATGGCGATTTGAAAAATTGTTGGTGACCCAGCCAGGAATCGAACCTAGGCTGTCTGCGTGATAGTCCAATGAGCTAACTATCGCGCCTTTATACCTTTATCTGACTGAAAAAAAATTGAATAAAGTCTATTTTATTTATGAATTGAACTACAATTAACTGTATATTAATTGCATTCAGACTTTTAAAGGAAAAAAGAAAAGTGCAATCCATCTAGTTTTCAGGTTTTAGATGAAAAATATTTATATCGTATTAGTTTTTAATAACTCTTATGTAAGAATAAATAAATCATTTAGTACAGTGTTCCCAGCAAACAGAGATATCACTAGCCTGGACAATCGTCTTAAGTTCAAAGACGATTCGAAAACCTTGTGATTTCCAAAAGTGTAATTTAATTTAGGTCAGCACATTCTAAAGAGTCATTGTAAAGAGGCAAAAAACTCTAGCACACTGCGTGATGATGATTTTGTTTTATGAAAAAGGCAAAATCTAGCTTAGAGTCGAGCAAAATTCAAGGTCATTCAAGGATTTAAACCAGTATTGATTGTTTTATATCCTTTCCCTTAAATTTCTCTTTCACGGTAAGCGATGTTTCGTCCGGGAAATCAATATTTTTTTTTGACAAATAAATCTTCTAAATATGCAGTATAGAAATCATCTGTTAATAAACAGACAAAGAAGTTATGAGTACATCGAAAGAAATACTTAAAAAATAACTAAATACACAACGATTATCAAATGATCGCAAAAGTAAACCTTTTTTTCTCATAACAGCTAGTATTAAACGAGTTTTTATCCAATAGCCGTTCTATTTCTGTGTTCGATTGCTCATTAGGAAAATAATTTTGATACATGTGGTTTAAGAACTGATGATATATTTTTCAAAACATACATACATATGTACATGTATCAGCACTTCAAAGCCGAATGTAGATTTTCAGGTTTCATGCCTCTATTAAATCAAACAATCTTTGAAAACCAACAAACAATTCTTAAGTGATAATTATTGCTAAATGATTTGAATAATAATGACATTCAACAACAAATGACATGGTGCTGTACAGCTTATATGACTATCCATCGCTTCCCTCTAAATTTATTTTTGGTATCGGAAATGGTAATGAAAAATTTAAGTACCCAAATAGGGCTTAAAATTGGACATACATAGGAGTTTTCTTTACTATTCAAAAAAAATTAAAATGTGAGGGCAAATTACCGCACGAGTGGGAAGATTGTAGCTTTGGGATGATGGCACCTACCTCAAATCATTTTGTACGTCAGCTCAGTAGATGCCGTACATGAATGGCACTCAATCACGGATGAAAAAATGTTAAATTACGATACTGTCATAAAAACTCGATAACGTGTGTTTCTAAGTGACGAGATTCTCAATCACGTGTGCGGTAATATGCCGCCTGATCTGATCAGTGGCTCTTAAAATGGGAAGTAGAGATCACCAAAATTCACAAAATATAATGTAAATGTTTCCATTTATTTTGTTTTAAAGTTTGCTTTTTTTGAAAAATAACCGTTTTCTTATCAAATTATCTCAGCAACACTTTGATATTTGAAATTTCGGCAGCATATTCCCTTACTCCGTCCAAGGCCAAATTCGTATTTCCCTACCATATTTTTAGAGCAAGCGCAAAAATTGTGGAGAATAACGTCCTTGAAGAAGATCATTTTGTCTGCACACTTTTTCATTATTCTCGAAGGTAGACGGATGACACAAACAATGGTGACAATGCTGCAGAAGGCAATGATCTTAATTAGATCATGGTTTATAAATTGTAAGCAAGTGTCTACGTGGACTAGAATATTGACTTCCAAATCGGACATTCTTTTTTTCGAGAAACTAAAATAACGTAAAATAAGTGATTGCCTAAAAATCTTAAGAGCAGTCGTATCCTGAAGCAAAGAAAATAAAAACAAATTTTCGCTCTGGAATTTACTGCATTGAGTACATACATTTTTTTTCTAATTTTTATTGACTTAAAGTATTCGTTAATACGCGTTATGAAGAAGAGGGTTGTTATATTCTACAGATTGTATAGTCGCTAAACGGGTTTTAAGCCCAAGTACAATAGGAAAAATTAATGAGTTACTATCTCGACAGAAGAGATATTTAGGTTAAACATAAGTTTAATGAACACTAACATATTGAATAAAACTCCTGGGCTGTATTGACATTTTCCGCCTTCTGTTGGTGATCCAGAACTAAGAATCCAAGCAAAAAAAGTAGGACTTAGGATACATGTGTGCAAAACAACCGTCCTTAGTCTCGGAACGGCAAAAGCTGCGTTCAGTATACTATCCCACCATAAACGGCAAGTCCTTATAAATATACACGTATACATGTATCGATGTAAAATGTTGACGAGTTGGAGACGAATTTTCTTCTTTATACCGATGATAGCACTTTTATAAGTAAAAACGTGACAGCCCTTCAAGCAACTCTTTATAATAAAGGGTAACGAATCAGACGTACTAAAATTGCAAAGGCGATAAAAAGATGGCTTCAATGTCGTGTAAAGACTTTAGTATTTTATCCAAAGATTGGGCAAATTATTGTATTCCCAAAGCCTTAATGAGTATAAATGCATACTGAAGGTAGAGTTCTTTTGTTTCTTCTATCACTTATCAATCTATCTTTGTTTCAGCATTTGTAATATTCCGAAAGTAAAGCATCTTTTTTCAGGAGCTATGAAATTTTTGATCTTTAAACAACAACGACAACAACAACAAATTTCAGTTTATCTTATTCTTTACTACCTGTCGGTATACTTTTTGGAAAACTTTCGAGCATTGAGGATCTAACTCACTGATAACTAGTTTATTGACTTGCAATGCGATTTTTCAGCATACACTAGACCTCGATGATCAGTCTACTGGTCCATTTTGCTGTCTAATATATCATTAAATCGAGTATTCAGTGTGTAAACAATTTCTGGAGCATTCTCCTGCTAGAACCACATATTCAAATATTGATATCAAAATGTCCATATTTTCGTAGAAATAATTACTGATGGTTTTTTGATTTTTCTGATTGCAACGACAGTTCTGGACTTATTTACAAAACAATGACGCCAGTTCCTGAAATGGTTAAGTCTTATGAGTCTCTTCTGAATTGCTGTCTCTATAAATGGCAATTTTGCAATTATGATCGAAATGAAACTGACGAAGAACTGAATCCGCAAACGTCCTAAGCAAAAGTCTCGGGCTTTTGATTTTTACATCACCTGGACTTCTACATACAATACATTTCGCAAGATTTATCACATAGTGAACGAACTGTTGCGATCGACGCCAAATCAGGCAACCCAGATCCTTCAATATACTTTCAATTTCAAAGGCAAGTTTCTTCTGTGCACATGCACGCTTTGATCGATTTGGGTCATAAAAAATATATGTAGCAAGCTCAGTTGATCTATTATGAGGGCCAAAAAAACGGTTTGAATGATTCGAAGGCGTTTTTGTGGCTTAAATATTGAAGTGATGGATTCTCAACCAATGCAGATCAGGAATATCAAACAATTAGATATCCTTTACGAAAGATCTGTGAGTGAAAAAATAAAACACCATTTATTAACACGTGATCCACTCTGATACTGACTCTGTTTCCTTTCTCGTTAGCATTTCAAATTTGTGCGTATGTCAGCACAGCTATGAGAAAAGCTTTGTTAAACTACAAACTAAATAAAAAGAAATGCTCCTTTTGCGCAGAGTGTTTAAAAGATTGCCACGGCCACTTAGAATAAATAACCACATGTGTAGATAAGATTAGAAAAAGTATATTGTTAACTTCGATATAAGAATGAAAAAAAAAAGATTTAAACAAACTATCAAATGAACCGGTTGTCAAAATTCACTTGGTAATTCAACCCCAGTCATGACCATACGTACATGCATGACATTGTGGCGAACAATAGAACTTTTCATTGATAGCTTCAAGGCAGCTGTTTTATATACGATTTATTCGCTTTAGTTCAAACTATTTATGAAGAGAATATTTGTAGTGCAAATTTTAATAAAAAAAAAAAATTTACATTTCCGCCTAGTTTATCGATATTTTAGTGACGAAAAAAGCACATGTGCTGTGCATATTTTCGTCATTTCCCCACTTGACTTGCATCCATGTACCTTTATAAATTTTATTTTTAACGTCAAGCATAATTGGGCACAGTGCTCATGTGCATGTGCAGAAGTAGAGAAAAACAGGAACCCCCGGTTGATCTCTTCTAGAATCAAAGAAAAAAAAAGCAAAGCATTCCCTTGTTTCTGTTTTCGGACATAAAAGGGCTATGAACACTACCTTCAAACGTTTCCTACTTGTAGTGTATACCACCCATTTGTGTATGACACACCATAGAACTTGTAAAACTTAATTAGCTAAAAACATTTTAATCAACGCAGCGCTATTAATACATTATTGTTCACGTAACTCGAAATGAATGCGTAATTATTTTTTTTTTCATTTTTTTTTTTAGGTTTTAGTCAAACGACCTTGAACTTCTCCACACAACATTTAACCGACCTTTTCCTCTTCCCGTATTGGGGTTTTTCTTTCTAATACTATATTATATTAAACACACATTTGTGACCAATTCAATGTCCCATCGAATTAGTGATTAAGATAATCGAAGAGAAAATAGTTTTTAACTAAAGAACTTACCCACGGAGGACAATGGCTGATTGTCGCTCATTTTGACTGAATTTGCACTATTTGCAACTGCTACAGCGGCGGCTTGCTGCTGCTGCTGCTGTTGTAAGAGTTGTTGCTGCGCTTGAGATTGCTGCTGCTGCTGCTGTTGTTGTTGCTGATTGAGGCTTTGCTGTTGAGACTGCATCACAGGAGATGTTTCGAAGTTAATTCCGTTTTTGGTTTAAATTTTGATTAAAATGCTTTTTCTTATATGAATGCTGTTGGCAACCTTTTTGCTAGTTAAAAATCGATTTTGATCGAAAATTTGCAAATAGCTTTGTATCTTTTCGAACGAATAGATGGAAAGTAGAGGAAAAGTTGGAAAAAAAATCAATGAGGGAATCCAACCAACGCGTCAAGTTTGCTGATACTTTTGTATTTTTGTTGGTAGTAGTGTTGGTTGTTTTTTTTTTTCTCACTTTATTATTCTGTTTCTTCTTTCGTGTCACTGTACATTAAAAAAGACGATGAATGGAAAATTACGAAACACATCCATCCACCATTCGATGAACTACTGCGATTTTTCTTTTTTTTTTGTGAGGAATTTTCCTTTCTAGACTTTTTTTTGTTTTTGTTTTCTAATTACTTTTCGGCGATTGTTGTGCTGTTGTATTTTTCTTTTCACAATTCCTATTTTTGTCAAGTTGAATATTGTTTTATAGGCTTTCCCCGGTACAAATGGTGTGCATGTATTTTTTGGAATTTTCCTTAAACTCGGCTGAAATGACTGCGCGATAAATATCCGTCACACTAGCAAACAATAAGATTGTTAATATTTTTGTGCAAATATGTTTAAGGATAAAAATTTGATAGAATTCACTGCGTAATATGCGCTGCTGGTGCGCCTTTGTATGCGGATCGAGTTAAATTTAATTTTCACTGCATAAATTAGAGGTAAAGGAATATTTTTACCGAAAATTTAGGGAACTCACACCAACTCCGTCCGTAAGAAAAATTTCAGTAAAACAAACGTCTGAAAGGTGGTTGACAGTTGTTGTCTCACTTTATCGCCAGTGTTGTTGTGGTAGTGTTGGGTTATTTAATTTCTCTATGTAGAAAAGTACCCCTAATACTTTTTTTTAAAAAGGGTTCCAGAGAATTTTTTGTGAAAATCAATAATACTTTACTTTTTTTAGCTGTTGTAACGCGTGTAGCTACCTCCTATACTTCACATTTCTCCAAGGTATCTGCATTGCTGTGAAGTTGGCTACAATTGCGGACCTAACATTCAGTCACATGACTGATGCCAAGAGTTTTTGTTATACTCTTCCTTTTTTAGTGATCCAAATGTTTTGCTTTTACCCTGTTTCTCCAACCTTACCTTGAACTTGGGTACCCTTTTTTAAATTGGATTTTCAGACGGCTTATATCGAACACGACAAAAATCAGTTGCCTATTTAAAGTTACTTAGATGGCGCTGCAATCCTGCGTAACTTACATACCTCTTCAGTTTACGTAGTCTTTTGTCAGCACCCCCAGTTGCTCGCTCGAAGTTGGCTGAGGTAACCGTCCTTTTGTGTGCGCCACGTAATATGATGTCGTCGTCTATTGCGTTGTCTCTCTTGTAGTTGGAGTGCGGTGTTAATAGCGGTGCCCTATTAACTCAAATTTGTAGTTCCATATAAAATTTTGTAACAACTATCCAGGGGACGCAGCATGGCGAGGCCTCAAAAGAATGATGTCCCATGGCAGACAGTTAATCTCAGGATTGGTAAATGTGAAACAAAAAAAAAAACAAACGGCATCTTCAAGAGAAAAATCCCTTACGTGACAATTCACCACAATTTTCAAAAAAAAAAATAAAAATTGTTTATGTTCGAAAAACAACCCTGTTTTTCACTATTCTCTGCTAAAAAAAAATGTTATAATTTATTTATTTTGCAAAATGCAATGAATTGGCATACAAAACGAAAGAATAAAATGCGAAAGAATAAAATCGTTTTTTTTAAATTTATAAGATGGTCAAGTACCTTAAGAAGTTCGGCAGTTAAGCCTTCGAGTCCAACAGCTTTATTTACTTAAGCTTGATTTTATTTTGGTAAATCTTTCAAATTTCAATCTCTTGGCAGCACTTCTCCAAAGTTCTCGGTTGAGCACTTCTCATGCTCTTTAATTTTTCTTCCGCGGAGCCTATGTTCCTCTGCTCATTCGTTGTTTTCCCAGGGTGAACTCTCTGCATTCGGCATCAAAGTAGAAGTTTCCTTGTTGTGGCGTCTTTAAACCCATTACATCAGATATGACCTCCGATTTCTCTTTGGCAGTGATGCCACTACTTTTATACGTTCAACGCTGTCGGCGTCGGGTTTCTCGATAATTTAACGGTCCCTTGATCGTCTGAATAAGATCGCGACTACCGCCTTGTCGGCCCCGTCTTTCTGCTAATCTCATCACTCTTCTTGGATGTAGGTTATGTCTGCTTTGTAACAGTAGAGGGTCTTTTCTAGTTGTTCGGCTGTAGGTGGTATGTTAAATATTCCACACGTAGATCCGAAGATTTTTATCTCATTGCCCAGGTTTGAAAAGGTAGCTTTGGTAAGTTTATACTGAGGCTGAAGGCTCTAACACTGAGTAATTGGTTTAACAAATAGAAAACGAAGAGGTTGAATGAGAGAATAATTTTTCATATGACTCCACTGATATCCATCACTAATATATAGTTACTTAAAGACCTCTCGATGAGGAAGAGCTATTTAAAAGGCCTGAATTGTAGACACTGACATTAAAATCTTGCCATTTACAGGACTCCTAGACAAGTACAAAGCTTCCCGCAAGTGGTTATTGAGTCATCGTATTTCTTAAGCGTATATGGAAACGCATCACCAGACTAGTGTCAAGAAATGCTGTCCATTGAAGGGTGCCTTCGTCCAACAACAAACTTGAAATACTTCGAAAAATGTCTACTCGTAATAAGGAATTCAGTAAAACAAATAAACAAATAAATAAAAGAAACAAACCTAGGAAAACTATTATATATTCTCTTAGAAAGCATGAAAAAGATCGGAGGAAATACAAGAGGAAATTTAAAGGGAATTCCTCCTGCGTATCCATTTCCATGATTGCGGGGTTCCAACCTCTGGATCAAGTGGCAAAGGTTGTTGTGTGATTTCATTATAAAAAGTAACTTGAATTAAAGTAGCAACGTTATTACCAGTGAATGAATAGAATAGACAGGGAACTAATTTATAAACCTACTTCCTAACCTAACCTAAGACCGAACTGTATCTGTTCGCACTTCTGTCAAGAGGTACCAGCAAACTTACTTCGAATCTTCAAAGACAGTCTCACATTGGAATTTAATCTTAAGAAAGACAAATCTATGTCATTAGTAATTTAATGTCACTACTTTACAGGGTGGGGTACTACCGCCATATTTGTGGTCCGTATTATTTATTATAAGTATTAGTTAATGACCTCATGCAAACCCTTCTCACTAGATCCATGTCATATTACAGCTTTACTTTACCTTATCCCCCACACTTCTTTAACACAAACGGTTTAAATATCACATAGAAAATTTGTCGCTTGTATTGACCACCAAACCCCTTTTTGCGGCTTTTGCTTTAAAACCCACTGAAGCCCAATGGTTTTTCGTTAGTTTCTCAGGATTATGTCAATGTCATCTAGATATGCGAAAAGTTTTGACAGATTTTTCAAATATTGTGTCTCTGGTGCTGACTTGAGATTTTTGCACAATACTTTCAAATACGATCTTAAAGAAGTCACATGAAAGTGTGTACTCTTATGTAAACAAATTTTTAACATCAAATTATTTGATGATGCTTCTTTCGACATCGACATCCTGCAAAAGCGACCGAACTCGTTTTTATAAACGCTACCGTATAAAACCTTAAAACCCATGTTGGCTTATCGATTTGGTGTTTGCGGGTCAATTGTTAGTTTATTAGGTTTACAACCACATGAGTGTGGACTTAACGTGTTGTTGAAAGCCGGCTTAAGATGTTCACAAAAAACGACAGCAAGGATCTTGTAAGCGATGGTTAATAGACCTATATCCGTATAGTTCGCGTAGTTCAGGGGGTCTCCTTTGCAAAACTGGAAAGAAGATGACGATTCCTTAGCACGGGCTTATGTTCCTTCGACTAAATTGTAGAAATAACTTTGCTTGCCTCACCTTGTGAACTTTAGCATATCATAGGTCATATTTTTGATGAAACAACAACAAATCATACTGTTAAAGCATCGGTCCCAGCCTTTCTTCCTAAAAGATATTGTTTGCCTTAAGCTCCTGTATATATTGATATATGTATGTATGCACAGAATAAGAACATAGATCTCCGGGCTAATGCACTAAGTTTCAAGGTCTCTAAACATGTGATTGAAAAAGTGGATTCTTGACAAAAATGGAAAAACAGATTACATAAATCAGAATAGGACACGTGATTTTTATTCAAAAGTTGCACCATTTAATACTCTAATTTGTTTCGAGAGCGCTTATTTTCTTTCTGTACCTTTGTTTATTAAATCATTTTGTTTCAGAACGCATGAAAGTCACATTTCGAACACATCCCTGTTGTAGATTTTTAATTCGCTTGACATTTAACATTTTCTTATATCGCTCTCCCATTATTTATCGATTTTGACCTTGCATCCATCTACCGGTTTCAATCTACGGCAACACTTAATCCAATTACTTGTTCCTTTCTTTCTTTCACACATAGGAAAAGCCATTGAAACTTTTCCACAACCACGCCGTTCTAAATGACGTTTTCTGAACAGCACAGCAACTGCCAACAGCAACGTCGCTCCGTCATCAACGTCTCCGGCATTTTGATGATCGCCTCAATTTTGGCATTCTTCTCGTTGTTCTCATCAGCAATGGCAGCAAACAAGGAGCGCACTTTTATCATGGTCAAGCCTGATGGCGTCCAGCGTGGACTCGTTGGTAAGATCATCGAACGTTTCGAGCAGAAGGGCTTCAAATTGGTCGCCATGAAATTCGTATGGGTATGTATTCCGAAATCTCCTAAAATCAATTATTTCCCACCACAACCATCACGCCACACTTGTCACCATTTGTACTCTGCTCTCTCCCCATAACCTTAAAAGTGATTTTTTTTTTTCGAATAACGGGGAGAAGAAAAAAGTACCGATAATTCTAGTGTCACATTGGAAACAAAGTTGAAAATTGTATAATCACGTGCAGCCATAAAGTGCTATATGGTTCACAAGTGTGATGCATTGGAAATTGGTTAAAAACCGCATGTGAGCATAACCCCACATGTACATCCTGTGAATTTTTAACTACGTCATCATTTTCACTTTCTCTTTTTGTTTGTCCTCTTTTCAACAGGCTTCCAAGGACTTGCTCGAAAAACACTACTCTGACCTGTCTAGCCGTCCATTCTTCCCAGGTTTGGTTAATTACATGAACTCTGGACCAGTAGTTCCAATGGTATGGGAAGGTTTGAATGTCGTCAAGACCGGTCGCCAGATGTTGGGTGCCACCAATCCAGCTGACTCTCTGCCCGGAACCATTCGTGGAGATTTTTGCATCCAAGTTGGACGCAATATCATCCATGGTTCCGATGCTGTCGAATCGGCCAACAAGGAAATCGCTCTGTGGTTCACCGAAAATGAACTAGTTTCATGGGCTCCAGCTGCCGAAAACTGGGTATACGAATAAAGATACTCTTGGAGTCGTACATATTCGTCATTCTTAGTATTAAGCTGATAAAACTGTCGAAGCATTTCCAACAAACTTTATAATACAACAAAAACAACGGGAAAAAATCAAGAAAACAATAAAACGTTATTCAAAAAATAAGTCTTGGCCTTTTGCGTTGATGCGATTACTTGTATCTATCGTTATTGTTAATGATTGGTGTGTGGTGTAAGAGGCGTCAATGCTTATCATGGAATGTGTAAGGTGCAATTGCATAGCTTTTCCTAACTCGCCATAGGTCACCATTAAATGTGAACCATCTTATTTAGTGTCTGCTATGGAGTGACTAATGCTTTTTAATAACTTACGACACAGATTGTTGGTTGTCGAGTGAATTTCTTTTCAAGGGTGTGTTTATTTTTGGATGGCTTCCAAACTAAAGGAGGAAGAGGAAAGAGTGAAACGAAAGAATGATTCACATCCAAGAGGACAACCAGCTGACTGGGAAACATGTCAATAAATAATTAGAAGTTCAATTCGTGACAAAAAGTAGATAATAACGATGGTCGTAACCTGAACCAATTGTGGGAATTTGTTTATCGCATTTGGACATCAAGGACGCGTTTTTGTTGAAGGTCATTGTAGTCATAAGATTCAATTTGTAAAGTTTAAACTTAGAAACGTCCAACTCTGTACGTATGCATTTGTCATAATTGGGTAGTCTCTGACTCCTATTGTCGATTCTTCTCGATCGATTGATATGTCCGTTGTGAGTCAGTTTAGGACTGCTGAGGTGTAGTTTTTGTTTGTGTTGGGAGTTAGTCAATACTTTTCACATCCATCTCCAAATACTTGTTTGGATGTATTACATTAGGCAACAATTTTTCCTGGCAGTAAGAAAGCTTGAGAATCTTTTTTTTTTCGTTTATCCTGTATGATGGCTGAAATCAGGAAAAATGATGTTTAGCGCTAAACCAAGTTAAGTCTGTTTCGATCCAACTTGAAAAAGTGCAACTATGAAGGTGAAGTACGTGAAGCGTGAGCATTGTGATCATGGTATTGCCCAGTGGTGCAACTATAAAAACACGTGAATTGTGGCTATTTTACCTTCTTGTGGAAGCCACAGGATATTGGTTGAAACTTATAGCCTCGGGTTTATGATTTTGTGAGAGTCAGAAATCAGGCTTTATAGAACTGCTAAGGAGAGCTCATTTAAGACCCTCGTCATCTCAGTCCTGTTTTATGGTGCAGAATTGTGGTTAACGAAGATATCTTTGGCCGTTTCGAACGAAACCCCTTTGGTTTAGAGGGGGATATTTGACGATAAGTTCTACGAGCTGTAAAGTGACATTTAATTGGTCAGAAAAGTGCATATTACGCGCTTAGTCACCTAGGATGACTAGAACATGTAGAGCGAATAAATATCAACGCTCCAGCTTGAAGAATCTTTGGTTTCATATGGCGCATGATGTTTTGAGCACCACAGTAGAAAAATCGTAAGGCACAGCCTACAAGCCACCACAGTTGAAAATAGACTTATGCTCACTATAGGTAGCACAAAATATCAACAAAGAAACATTGCCAATTGACGCATTGCACTTCTCAAGTGTTATTGATATCTACAAATTCGTTACGGCTTGTGTTACTCGGGGCACTATTAAGTTGAAGCCAAGATGCATCTATATCTAGCTAAGGCGATGCAAGTGAAATACAGTGAGGAGATAAAACGTTCGGGACTGAATTTGCAGCAAACCGATCGTTAACCTCTGTTTAATCGATTTGCCACGAACATCAAGTCCTGAACATCTATTCCATCGATGCCAAGGAGTCGCTAGAAACCGCAACTGATGTTCTCGAACCTAGAATTTTTCGAAAAAGATGGAGCATGATTACGGAACAGAGACCTGTAAAGATAATAAAGGTCTTTAACAGCGATACAAATATGGGAGAACCACTTCTATAGACTGTTTAACGGCGGATAGAATCCGAACTCAGAAATCAGGTGGATTGAACCATTCAACTTCGGTAATTGGACATAATTTTTCAGAGGGCATGCACCAACTCCTTTCCAGGAGTCGCTTTATCATTGCGTGAAAGATCGCATGCAAACACGTGCTACAATTGATTAACACTGCTAACAATACGGTTTTACGTCGGGTAAGTCCATAATTGCACAAATGCACGCTGCTCCATCAAGGTCGGTAAAGATCACCGAGACCTTTGTTGTCAGAAAAACGATTTAGACATGGCGATGCGCTGTCATGCGATTTTTTGAACATCATACTTGAGAGAATAATGCGAGCAATCACAAGAGGCAAAATCTTTCAAAAGTCCGTCCAACTACTCGCAGAATTTCACCTTTGGCAGATATAACTTTGAGGTAGTTAATGGCTTTATCTACCTAGGCTCCGCTATAAATACAGACAATGATACCAGCGCTGAAATCAAACGAAGAATAACTCTTGCCAACCGATTTTTCTTTGGGCTAAGAAGGCAATTGACTAGTAAAGCCCTCTCTCGAACAACTAGAGTTACGCTATATAAGACCTTCATAATCGCCGTCCTGCTCTAGGGCGTAGAGGCATGGACATTATCAAAAATGGCTGCTTCGCGAGGAAAATTCTTAGAGCGATTTTTGGTCCCGTCTGCATTGACGGTGAGTGGAGGAGGAGATACAACGACGAACTGTATCGACTGTATAGCGACATCGACCTAGCCAGAAGAATGAATATCCAACAACTGAAATGGCTGGGTCATGTAGAGGGGATGAACCCCAATGCTCCGGTCTGAAAAGTATTCGAATCCGCCCCCGAGGGACAGCGCAGTAGAGGAATAGTGAGACTCAGGTGGCGCACACAAGTGAAAGGCGACCTCAGTCAACTTAGCGTGCGAATCTGGGGGCAGCTAGCAAAATATCGAGCTAGCTGGAGACGCTTGTTGATTGAGGCCCAGGTCCACCCCGGACTGTAGCGCCACCTAAAGTAAGTGAGTAAGTAAGTCTACAATTGGTCAAATATGCAAACTAGATCCTACATCGATTTCTAGGCTGCATATGACAGCATTTATAGAGACAAGCGCAGTTCTAGTTTTCGGTTACCGGTCAAACTAGTCAGATTGTGAGAGCGCAAACGTTGTGTATGAGAACGACTCTTACAGAGGAGTTGGTATATCTTTCTTATATCAAATGCTGTTTTAGTGTTTTCTTAGTTTTAAGATAGCATTATTATTTTAGTTATTGTAAAAGGTGTTCCTTAACCCGATACTAACTTCAAACATTGATATCTGTCAAACCGGCTATCAGATTGCAAACTGTAGTGCCATTTTATGCAGTAGTTTTTGCATTTTATCGTAATGACATTCACGCTTCAATAACGTTATTAAATTTTAGAAATTTAGTTCCAAATATAGTATAATGTTTCGTGAGCCAAACTTAAAGAGCAACTCTATTTGTTTTTTTTTTGCACAACGTTTTCTTTAAAAGATGCAGGTGCACCGAGAAGCATAAGAAGAGTACGTATTGAAGAGAATGTCGCATTCGTTTAGGAGAGGATTGAAGCCGATCCAAATTTATCGCATCGGCATGGTTTACAACAACTCTTGCGTCCATTTTATGAAACATGTTATGCAATGATTTTAGTTTGAAGGCTTACTAGATCTGGCTTGCACAAGAATTGCATGACCATCACTTGCGTCGAAATTTCAATGAATGATCCGCATTTGTTGCATTTGTTGTTTCATTTAAAAATTGTGTTGCGCGATTAGGGTCACTTTTGGCTCAATAGGTATGTCAATAAGTCATGTCTCCCATTTGGAGCGAAGATAATCGAAAAGCTGTCACATCCCCAAAAATGCACGGAATAGTGCGGTCTGTAATCGGACCATATTTTTTTCAAAAGTATGTTCAAGAGTATGCGCTATAATGGCATGTATGCTCGGATGACATGTATTAGTGGCGATTTAATGAAATTTTACGTGTTTTGTTTAAAATCAAAGTTGGAGATCAGTTTTTGATGGATGGACGGAAATGATGGCTGACAGTAAAATTTTATTAAATTCTGCAAAAGTTAACTTTGCAGATTTTCAGTAATCTTTTATTCTGGTCTTACATGATATTGTATCTCTTGGAAATTCTTTCGAAGACAATTTCTGCAGTACATAACGTATTTAAATAGTATATATTTAGTTCTTTTACTTTACGAACAGCTCAATTCTTGAGATTAGGTTGATTAACAGCTGACATTTGTTGCTTACATCGTATAAATATGTTCCACATGTTATCGATAACATGTACATCATTAGCAAAATGTCAAACACAAATTTTGACACAGCTTCATCGGTCGTCTGTCCGCCAAAAACATTAAGTTCGGCAATTTTTCTTAAAAAATACAAAATAACAAAAGTTTCTGCTCAAAAATGGTTGAAAGGATAGAAGATTTGAATCTACCAACGTCTGTTGTTGCTCGCCTCATCAAAGAAGCCCTTCCAGATGGTGCTATCGTTAGTAAAGAAGCTCGAGCTGCTATCGCACGAGCGGCATCTGTTTTCGTTATATTCCTCACGTCGTCTTCTACAGCATTAGCCAAAAAACAAAATCATAAAACCATCACCGCCAACAACATCTTAGCGGCGTTAGAAGAGTTAGATTTTAATGATTTTATCAGTCCGCTCAAAGAAGATCTCGAATCATATCGAAAAATGATAAAAGAGAAAAAGGATTCCAAGGCGAAGAGCGCGAAAGAAGATGCTGCAGCCGATGTTGAAGAAATAGTTGACGACGATTAGTCAACTATGTAGCTATAACGATTTTTTTTTTAATTCTAACTTAATAAAATAAACAAAACATTTCTATTTTCTGGTTTTTATTTTGCCAACTGATAAACGCCACCGCTAAATATAAGTTTGTGCTCCCGTACCTTACGCTGTAGAAAGTTTTTCAACTCTTCTTGGGAGAATTCTATGCCGGGTCCGTGAGATGCAAACATTTTTAGCATTTGATGTATCCTCTCGATTGGTAGAGAATCCAGATTTGTTAACATTCCAACAATGTAGGACCAAAAGACCTATATAGATAATCCAGATTCCATTTAGCAATACGTAAAACAAAAGAACTGCCATACTACCTGGAGCTCTTCCTCGCGTTGGTCACTTGCTGACGCCATCGCACTTTCGCCTTCGTCATCCTCAGCAATGTCGGTGGTTTGCATTTCCTCAATCTCATTACCGGCGCTTTCATCAACCAGAACGTAAACATCTGGCTGAGTTTCCCGGAGAAGACCCTGTGTTTGCCAGAACCCGATTCGACGTCGCAGTACTGATGGGGGTATTTTCATTATCGCACTCAGTTCATCCAATGACCATTGACCTAAAGATCAAATGTATCGAATTACTCTCTAAAATAAATCAAACCTTTGCTTACTTTTCGTTTGGAAATGATAAATTATAATAGCCTGTGTGGGAGCTGCAGTGATTTCCAACGTTCGACCTCCTAATTCAATCTCAAGTTCTACTCGTCCAGTTACATTGCGCCAGCACAGTGTTCTATTGCCTTTGTAAGCTTCGTAGGATTTGGTGAACTTCTTAAACTCTTCTTCGATCTCCTCAGGTAGCTCCAAAGTTTCCTTATTGAAAGCTGGCCAGAATTGCGATGAGATTATAAGTGACTTCAGATCAAATTTCCTATCTAAAATGGGAGTACATAAATTTTCTAGAACATTAATTTTTTTTTTAACAGAACCTACTCTCATTATAGCCAATATCTCCTTGAATATGTCCATTGATTCGTTTAGAATCACTTATATCCTTTAGCATTACTTCACAACTATGCAAGAGAGTCTCTCCAAACCTCAGCTTGAGCAACTCTAAATTTCTAATTTCTCTATCAGGATTGAAGTCGAGATTCGAAAGCAATCTATCAGCCAGTAAGTTACGATACTCATTTACGAAGAGCTCCTTGCTGCCGTAGATATCTACTACCATTGAAATGATGTCCGCAGAACGATTACTTCTTGGGTTTTGAGTGAACGCAGCTGAAAACCAAATATTTCGTTGTAAATGACAACGATAGAACAACCCATTAAACTCACCTGGTGTAGCATCCACTGGATCTGGTTGCCAATTTTCCCAATTTGCCATTTCGTCTTTTCCAGCTGCATCTATATTCTCCTTTAATGCCTCACTCTTAGCCAACTCTTCGGCTAGATCAGTGGGACCTTCTTCAGTCAAACCTGTAACAACTCTTCGGACTGTATCACTGCGTTTCCTTAAGTACTCTTTTATCGGTTCAGTGACAGTTTCTAAAATCACCCCACTACTATCCAAGTGTCGGATAGTTTTTATGGCTGCAACATATCCAGTGAGAATATCCATTGTATTGACACCTGGATGAAGAATTCTCGCTTCTAGTGATTCTTTGAGAGATTTAATAAGATGCTTCCGCAGGTCGATCTTTTCCAGACATATTTTGAGATCATCAATTGCAGGAATTGAATCAGGATAGTCTGTGCATATAACACATAGCATAATATGAAAGAAATGTGTTTATCTAAATGACTCACCAATGATAATACTAAAAAATTGTTCAATGATGATGTTTGCGTACGTTTCGTACAGGAAGTATGTGAGTTTCACTTTGAAGTCTTGTATTACTGTCTGTGTTTTGGTGTCATCTGGACTGATTTTTAAGTGTCCGCGGTTAAAGATTCTTGTAAGCCAATTTAGAACGATCATGTCCAGCCACTAAAAAGGAATTGAAAATAGTTGATTAATTACTTTCCAAGATCTTAAAGAGTTCCGTACAATAATGCTACAAAGGATGAAGGATATCTAGTTTTAGAATCATAATTTAAATTATTCGCCTTAAGAGTCGGTGCTCCGTCGAGTCGCATGAAACAGCCTTTTAATATACCAGGGGTTCAATATACCTATTTCTCATAAACTGACACTAAAATCAAAAAAGAAAGCAAACGAAGCTGAATCAGGTCTGTAACGGCTAAGACATCAAAGAGGCACTATTAGGAATGCGATAACAAAATGAACTTTAGCTCAGAACATATATGTCAAAACCTTTGAAAATATACATTATGTTCATCATAAATCTTAGGATAATTACACACTGATTAATATAGTAACGAAGATTAGTACTCAATTCTGCCTATTCTTTGACTGTTTCCTTTCAATTACGCTGGCAAAGTAAACAGATCCGTTCATGACAAATGCCCTTTAACTAACTTGAAGAACGGAATTGGAATCAAACGGTAAAGGATTCTTAAGTTAACCATGAAAAAATGTGACACACATTACAAGAAACATTTTCTGGTTAATTCGGCGCAGGTACAATTATGCAGGCCTAAGAAATATCTTAGAATTCAAAATTTAATCAACCCATATCAATGGCATCTATCATGAAAACGAAGAAAAACAAACGCCGAAACTATAGTAGCGTAAGTCAAGGCGCCATACACAAATGATTTGCAGGCAATTGATTTTTTAAGAACCCTACAGTATTTGAAACTATTAAGATAAAAGCAGTATAACTTCATTCCGAGTGGATTTGCCTATTTCTTTCAAAGTATGATGTTGATAACTTCAAGCTATGTAAGCTGCATACTTATTACAAGACCATTGATACTTACCTTCTCCAATTCCTTTAAATGACACTTGTCGAAGATCCCCAAACATGTGTCTCTAACATGCGTTGCAATTCGTTGCTGAATAAGGGTAGTAAGCGTATGTCCAGCAATCCGATCTAACAGCCCAAGATTAGTCAAATGCTCATTAGTTTTGTGAAAAGAGCAAACAAGATTCTGACATCGACACATATCCGTTTCACGATCACATCCATTGCATTTCACTTCATCTATATCAGCCATATCGTCATCTAAAAGGTTATCTATCTTTAGAAGGAGAATATCAATAGATTTGACATCAAACTTACCTTCACTTGTCTGATGACTATTGGCAAATACTTTAAATGAAACATTATAGAAAGCATACACCACCGAGTTGAAATTCGCAGGCAACTGAGACAAAAGCACACTCCTTAGCATATTATTGATTTCGTTACCATCATTTCTAGTTTGATTTTCAGAATTCTCAAGTGGACACATCTTCTTTAGCACTTCTACTCTTCGAACCAATTCCTGAATATTCCGATAATCTTCTTCTAACTTAATTATTGCCATTTGGAATTTCACAAACAGCAAATATGGATTATCTGCTTCCTCTTGGGTCATGTTGAATTGGGACCAGAATTCTGGAACAATTTTACTACGGAGAAACGCATCTATTTCGATAAGAATTGATTCGTAAACACAGTCGGTAATTTGGAGTTGGTTCAGTTTTTCAATAACATATTCAAAATCCTCGTTTGCTACAGACGTGCACTGTATCTAGAATTTGAAAAGACATTGAGATATGTTTTCCTAAGTGATTGTCAGACTTTTTTACTTACGGATTTATTTAAAATTGGAAATATCTCGTAAGTTTTTGTCCAAATTGCTTCGATCTCACCCATTTCGATCGGCTTTTTAAAAAATTTTGACTGGTAAATGACAACAAGGTTGGGCTTGTTTACTTGAAAATTATTAATCAGGTGGTTATTGTACTAGATGACCCATTAATCACATACTTAACGATATATCAGCAACAAACGTCCTACTAGAGAGAACTTGCTCACTACAAGCTGGTTGAGGTCTTCTTTTACAACGTTGTCCTCTGGTTATGAATCGAATACCATTCTATTGAGAACGTTAGCTGATGTGCAATTTAATGTTCAGCTCGATGTCGGTTTATAGAGTGCAACGCAAACAGGGCAATATTTGATACTTATCCTGATATCGGTCAGTCCGGTATTACACGGTGACTTTTGAGACACGACTCACACAAGTGCAAAAGAGAAAAAAGATGAGATAAAAAATCACCAACCTTGTGAGTCGTCGGGCAAAATTTCAATGACTCTTTTTAAGTTTTCTTCTCTCCTTGTTCGTTA
This sequence comes from Volucella inflata, assembly GCA_928272305.1. Lineage (NCBI taxonomy): Eukaryota > Metazoa > Arthropoda > Insecta > Diptera > Syrphidae > Volucella > Volucella inflata. The sequence continues at coordinate 75,523,537 of OV743717.1, read as the reverse complement.
TTTTTCTAAATTGCTTTATTTCTATTCGTTCTTCATGAAGGGTGGTTCGCAAAAAAAACGGAAGAAATTTTTTGGTCAAAGGAATCAGGAAAAAATTCAAAAATTTTTTTAAGAGAGCGAATCGTTTGTGTTTAAGGCGAAAGAAGAAATAAAGGAGAGTTGTCAAAAAGCGTCGTGTACTCAAAAGTCACCGTGTAATAGCACTGCCAAAAAGAGGCATGACTCAAAAGTCACCGTGTAATACCGGACTAAGGACCTAATTGCATTATATGATATACATGCGTATATCTCGAATTCTCGAAATCTGCCTTATTAATTTCTTAAATTTCTGGAAGCAACTATACGGATAAATGTTTTTCCGCCCAATCATATAGAATGACCAAAAACAACGAAACTTCGTTTGGTTTCCCCTTTACTTGGCGTTTCCAGGATTTAAAACTTAAGTGAGGAGACATGCATCAATGGTTCGTATTTTAAAATTCTGTAACGTATTTTTTAAATTGCGCCTGGACTAACAAGATTTATATTTTCAAGTAATTCAGTTAATAAGGGTTATGACACCCAATTTAGTTATATAATGCAGGAACTTCTAAGAGCTTATTTTGTGAGGTGTTATCGATTGGCAACATCTTAAATACTTCTGAAGAGAAAAGGTGGACCTAAAGCTTATACACGTCAAAATTTTGCCAACAACATTTCAGTTCTGGTCTTATTGGGTCTTTATATAAGGATATATGCTAAAGTATATTCGAAAATTTACACGTTTCTGTGTTATGAGTTCTCCAGAGTTTCAACTCTAAAAACCACCATTTTATCTTTATCCATTTTACTATTGTTTGTATTGTATATGCGCACTGAATATGAGTTCACGATTAGGTAGTCTCGGAGATAAGGTATTTTATTGAGAGGCATATCACACGTTTATAAAAAACTTTAAAATTTCTCATATGTGGCGTTTGGTATATTTACTATAATGAATGAAAGTCGACGTGTTCTCAATGATGCTTCGAGAAAAGTTAATGACTTAGCCGAGTATTTAACTATTGACGACAAGGTCATGTCTATTTCGATGGATAAACCAAGGCTTGTCAGTTTATGGCGGGACTGCCTGAGCAATCCCTGAACATGGTACGACTACACAACAAGAAACAGTTTTTAAGAAATATAAAGCATCTGTTCTTGTAAGACACATTATTGTAGTGATTTGTAGCGTTCTGTTACAATTTCGCGTCCAGCTGATCTAGTTGACAAGCAAACAAACTGTCAAAAATGCGTCATCCTCTCTAAAACGAAAATTAATTGCTAAAGTGATTTTTGTAATTCTTTTCTTTACTTGAAACAAAGAATAGTTTTTCCGTGTTTTCTATAGAATGCAAGAAAATCCCGAGGTATACGAAGAAGTGAAAATATTCCGCAATGCACGAGAGCGTGAAAAATACGATAACATGGCTGATTTATATGCCATCATAAATACACTCCAAAATCTAGAAAAGGCCTATATAAGAGATTGCATTACACCTCAGGAGTATACAGCAGCATGTTCCAAATTTCTGGTGCAGTATAAAGTCGCATTTAAACAGGTGCAGGGCGATGAATTTCCAACAGTCGATACATTTGTTAAGAAATTCCGATTGGATTGTCCTGCTGCCTTGGAACGCATAAAGGAAGATCGTCCGATTACTATCAAGGATGACAAAGGAAATACAAGTAAATGCATTGCCGATATTGTATCACTGTTTATCACTATAATGGATAAGCTTCGACTGAAAATTAAAACCATGGATGAATTACATTTCGAGCTTAAGGATTTAGTTGATACCATGAATCGTTTGTCGTTGATTCCTGCCGATTTTGAAGCAAAAACCAAGGTTGAAGGATGGTTAGCTACACTCAATGATATGCAAGCGTCCGATGAATTGAGCGATGGACAAGTTCGTCAGTTTCTCTTCGATTTAGAATCGGCATATACAGATTTCACAAAACTTCTTCATAATCAATAAGTCGGTCTGTTTTTTGGGAAACCATACATAATAGTTTTGCGCAACGTGATAGGATTTGTTATTATCGTATTCTCATCAATTTTTTTTTTTTAAATGTATTCACAAAAATTCTCGTTATTTGAATAAACTTTGCTAGACGAATTGGTATTTGTCATTGTTTATATTGTGCTCTGTAGTTTCAAAAGTTTTCACATAGATGAGAAACGCTGCTTGGCCTAAACACCAATTTGATAAGTTTAGCTATAACTAGGCATGACTTTTTATAGTTTGTCTCTTCAAATATAATAGTATAGAGGTGGTGAGTATTGATCTATCCTGCTGGGGTTTTCTCCATTATTCGCCGTCAAGTAACCGAACTGCATATATGTATGTATGTTCACACCATATGACAGATAAGTTATGGTACACGACGTTAAGGAGACTGATGAATCTTCATTTCGATCGTGCAGACGATGCTAACGTTGCATTAATCCTGATTATATACTGGAAGTGACTAGCCTTAGGCATAGTCCTTCCTTGGACACATAGCAGTGGCATTTATGTATGTTCGGCAAAAATGCAGCCGGAAAAATCATCCATCTAATAATACCATCTTATGCAGAGGAAAATAATCTTTTTGGATGAACTCGGGACAGGAAAAATCTACATGTAGTCATAGAGAAACCAGTGCATTACGAACAATGCCTATTTGATGTGGTTTTTGGAGTGGCGGCATTATTAACCTATTTTTCTTTAAAGACGACAATGAAAAAAACGTTAGAATCAATGGGGAGTGCTACCAAGGCATAATAACTGATTTTTTGTGGCCAGAAATTGGTGATTTGGACTTGGGCGAGCTATAGTTGCAGCAAGATGGAGCTACGAGCCACAGATCCCGTCCAACAATCGATTTATTGTCTGCATTGACGGTGAGTGGAGGAGGAGACAATGATCTCTACGGAATGTACAGCGACATCGACCTAACCAAAAGAGTGCAGATCCAAAGACTGATGTAGAGCATATGGACACCAATTCTTCGGTCCGAAAAGTCTTCGAATCCGCTCCCGAGTGGGATTGCGCACGCAAGTGGAAGGGGACCTTTGCCAAGCGTGCGAAACTGGAGCTAGCCAGGGATCGAGCTGGCTAGCAACGCTTGTTGACTGAAGCCCAGGTCCACCCCGGATTGTAGCGCCACTTAAAGAAGAAGCTCAATAATTGTGTAATCAGTCGTTTTGGTGATGTTGCTTGGTCGCCATCGTTAAAGTTCGCTGTTATGCGAAAAATCCAGAGACGATTCTGGCACTAATGAACAATATTGTTCAAGCTTTTCGTGAAATGGGAGGCGAAACCATTGAAAATGTATTGAAAAATTGAGTTAAAACGTTGTCCTTTTGCCAAGCTAGTTGCGGCATTCATTTGAATGAAATAATATTCCATAATTACGGAAGATTTACTCTTTTCATGCAAGTAACAATCCCTAAAAAAAATATTAAAGTGTTTTTTTATAACTTTTTTAAAAGGATACCTCAATTTCCGCCCACAAAAAAACCGGCCATCATTCCTCAATAGTGCTCAATCAATCCATTTCGTACACCAAAAATCGAATACTGAGTTTCTGTCTATATTTTGATTGTATAATGCGTCCTACCCTTTATAACAAGAATAGATGGATATTTTAGTGAATGCCTAACTATTTCAATCGATGTTCCACATATTTATAAACTCAATTTTCCGTCAAGTTTTAAAAGAGACTAAAACTGGATTTATTGATGATACAGCTTGCTCTTATTTTTGTACATTAGGACTCAACTTAATGGCTGAAGTTAATTCTCCTAATTTTATAATTCATAATGCAGGCTATATACACATCATTGTTAGGACTCATAATTCTGGTGCGAACAATACTATTGATAACGTTCCTGCATTCAAATATCAGCATAAATATTGATAATAAAATGGACTAGACAATTTTACTCCCTTAAACCTATAGAAACAATATTAATTATGGCTTGGTGGACTCCAAGCTGCATGTTGGATGCGGCAGGGAAACTACTAGAGAAACTACTGAAACCGCGGCTCACCAATGCAATCCAAATTCCTATCCGAAAGACAACATGGATTTAGAAAAGGATACTCAACAATTGGAGTAATCGAGAAAGTGGCCAAAACAATAAATGCCGCTCATCGGGGAAGCCATTGCTCGAAGAAGATTGCCGTTCTGGCTACCCTAGATGTGAGAAACGCCTTTAGCGCAGCTAAATGGATAGAGATGCTGAAATCGCTCGAGGAGACTAACAGGATACCGCAGTACCTACTCCGTATAATCCAAGACTGCCACAGCGAACGAAAATTAATTTACGCCACTAAAGAAGGGCTACGTGTTGAACAAATCACAGCAGGAGGAGCGCAGGGCTCAGTCCTGGGACCCGACCTCTGGAACATATTCTATGATGGGATCATCCGCACCGAAAAGCCTAACGACACCTACTTGATAGGGTACGCAGACGACATTGGCGCGGTGATAACTGCATGGGATACAGAGGAAGCACGAAGGAAGCTGAACCAAGTTATGAGACGTGTCTACGTCTGGATGAAAACCCATGGTCTCAGTCTTGCATCGGAAAAGACCGAGATTGTCCTACTGACCAGGAAACGTATTCCGACGCAAGTTGAATTCTGTACAGACGGAAACCACTGAAGCAAAAGAGCTCATCAAACATCTATGGCAACTAAGATGGGACTCTGAAACAAGAGGTAGATGGACCGCCAGGCTAATCAGAGACATTACTGAATGGACAGAGCGAAAACACGGCGAGATAAATTATTACACCACGCAGTTCCTAACCGGACATGGATATTTTAATGCATACCTACACAGGATGCGGAAAGTAGACAATGCGAAGTGGCAGTACGGCGACTTACTCGTAGACCACGCTTTTTATACCTTCTTTACGTGCAGCAGATGGACAGCGGAAAGACCTGGAATCGGAAATAGGTTATACGAGGGCGGGTCAATAAGTCCGTGACTTTTTGAATTTCTGACCTCTTTACTGAAACAGCAACACTGCTCCTGTCAACAGGCATCTGTCAGTTGACTCCTTTCAAAATTTAAACTTGCTGCGTCAGTTAGTTTGTGTTTGACAGCTATTTTTATCAGACTACTCACTAATTTGAGGAGAAAATGGAAAAAAGTGAATTTCGTGTGCTTATTAAGCATTATTTCTTGCGAAAAAAAACCATTACCGAGACCAAGGCTAAGCTTGATAAATACTATGGGGACTCTGCACCATCGATTTCAATGGTAAAAAAGTGGTTTACTGAATTTCGTTGTGGCCGTACAAGCACTGAAGATGCCGAACGTCCTGGACGCCCAGTTGAGGTCTCTACACCCGAAACAATCGAACAAATTCACGATATGGTGTTGGCCGACCGAAGATTGAAAGTGTGAGAGATTGTGGAAGCCGTAGGGATCTCGCATGGCTCAGTGGTTTCAATTTTGAATGATCACTTGGGCATGAGAAAGCTTTCCGCAAGATGGGTGCCGCGTTTGCTCACAGTCGACCACAAACGCAATCGCGTAACAACTTCACAGGAAGGTTTGGCGTTGTTTAATCGCAATATGGAGGAGTTTTTGCGCCGTTTTGCAACCGTGGACGAAACATGCATCCATCACAACACACCAGAGAACAAACCACATTCAAAACAGTGGGTTTCTAAGGGTGAATCGGCGCCAAGAAAGGCCAAGGTGGGTTTGTCAGCCAATAAAGTAATGGCGACTGTTTTTTGGGATGCACGCGGGATAATCCACATTGACTACCTTCAAAAGGGAAGAACAATCAATGGGGAATATTATGCCAACTTATTGGACCGATTCAATGACGATTTGAAAAAAAAAACGACCTCATTTGGCCAAGAAAAAAGTTCTTTTCCACCAAGACAATGCAAGGGTGCACACATGTGCAGTTGCCATGGCAAAAATCCATGAATTGGGCTATGAATTGCTCCCTCATCCACCCTATTCTCCAGATTTGGCTCCGAGCGACTACTTCTTGTTCCCAAACCTGAAGAAATGGCTTGGTGGAAAAAGATTTGACTCCAATGATGAAGTCATCTCGCAAACAAAGGCCTATTTTGAGGACCTCGACAAATCATTTTTTTTGGAAGGGATAAAAAAAATTGGAGAAGCGTTGGACAAAGTGTATAGAGCTCAAGGGAGACTACGTTGAAAAATAAAATTATTTTTTTATCAAAAAATCTGTGTTTTAATCCAAAAGTCACGGACTTATTGACCCGCCCTCGCATCTCCCCCGAAAATATTGATGTCCAGTGAATATAGATGGAATCGAGTATCATCCTTCATCGAAACCTTGCTAACAACCAAGAAAAGAGAAGAAAGTCAGAGCACACCCGCATAGAAAAACAAGAAAATTCATATCGCCAAAAGATATATCTTAAAGGATTACAAGCAGGATAAAAACATGTATCGGAACTTCTAAGCTCAAACGAGGAAGGGGGATGTACAAAGGGGGTTCCGGGTTTAATAGGCTGCTTGATAAGGGCCACTTGATGGACAGACAGCGCACCAACGTCCTAACACTTATTTAGAATTATTTGGAGGAAACGACGTTTGGAAATATCCTAGAAATATCTGTCACTGACAAAACAATAAAACACTGTGGCGCTGGCAGCCCGGTATGGGCCATGGCCTAGCTTCTTGACACTCATTTGTGTTGCTCATGTTGTCATTTTTGTCACATCTGAGCGGGCCTACGGTTTATCGCCGAGTCTTAACGGCACTCCTTAGAAGCTTTTTCGTAGGCAATTTTACTTTCGGGAGTTTGCTATTGCCCGCCGAAAGGGTGATGGCGATTTTGAAAAATTGTTGGTGACCCAGCCTGGAATCGAACCCAGACTGCGTGATAGTCCAATGTGTTAACTATCACGCCATCGCCATCCGTCACTGACACATCATCATAATTTTAAAGTCTTACAAATATTTTATTTTAGAATCAAAAATTTACTCTATCAGAATCTAACTGCTTACAAAGCAATGAAAGATCTGTGGCTGATATTCTATACCCCAACACTCACACATTTTTCAGTTTCCTCCTGTGACCTTTTGTAGTAAGGAGTATAAGGGAGTATGAGGAGTCGTGTAGATAATGAAAAATGGTAAAGTTTGATAGAGTAAACAAACTCTTGCGCTTCGACGAACGTGGCCAGTTGCAGAACATTTTTTCTCTCCTGAGAAAAATTTCCCAATTTTTCGTGAACTCGTGAACAAATAAAACGATTGTGTTTATTTAACAATACAAAAATGTTGGCCTTCGTTTGGCGCTACCGTTTATGATTATGTGAGTGCCAATGGACTTCCACTTCTTGCGTCAAGGTGAATGTGAAAGTTTACCGCGAAAGTATTTTTAAAGTTCGTTGAAACCTAGGGCAACTAAACACAAACATTTTGCTAAGAGAGCGAAGCATGCGTCAGCCAAGAATGGGTAAAAAATAACGTCGCTTGCTTCATTTCATCGACACAGATGAAAACTCACTTGACTTTTCTGTATGCGGCATTTTATATAGCCAAGGTCTGCACAAAAAAAATAGCAGATGGGCTTAAAAGTCATTCTTCTCCTTTCTGGAAGGAGGTTTGCAGGGTCATGTTCGTGCAGCGTGTAACTAGTTTGTCAACCGACAAAGTTCACCTCAAAGCAGGACATATCAAAAATTGAAAAAAATTGCTTTCCAACATTTTTTGCTTGTACAAAAAAAACACCTTTTTTAAAAGTTGCAGCTAAATCGCGCCACACAATATGATAATGATTTAAACATAAAATAAAATAATCTCATCCAACACATCGTGTGTACGTTTAAAGCCTTTCTAGAACACACCACCCGCACCTACCAATGTGGCAAAGCAAAACACAGATCCTGCCAGTTTTGCTAGTAATCTCGAGTACTGGATGATAAGCAAAAAAACAGGGCGGATGATATTGAGAAAAAATTCTTCATCGAATATTTACCCAGTATGCGAGTAGGGTAAATGTCTTCAAACAAACGTCAACTCTATGAAGTGTTTCCAGATGTTGATGTGATCCAGAAGGCCAACACATACGTGAACTACACTTATTCGGCCACATTGGGCGAATAGACAATAATGCTTCAACAAAGACGATCTTCGAATCCCATTTCCCCACATCCGTTTAAAGGATCGAGCTGTCGTGGACGCCGCCGTTGCGTTTGAAAACAGCATAACGTGAATCAAAGAAAGTTAAAAAAAACTCTTCAAAGTTCGGAAGTCTGTATAGTATGTTAGAATTCCTTTAAAGAATAAAAAAAAAAACGAATACAATTGTTTCATTTTATGCCATTAAATGTTCTTTTTTTTATTTTTCATTCTGTGTCCATTATAAATATACTCTAAGTAATTTGTTTTATTTTTCAATTTTTCTTTAAATTTTCTTCTGGTTTGTTGTGTTGTGTCATGTCTTTGAAAAGTAACTCTCACTTTTTTTGTTTTGTTTTAATTCTTATACTGAAAAAAATTTCATTAAAAAAAGAAGAAAATACTAACAAATTTGTTTTGTTTTTTTCGTATGCATTCAAAAAAGTACAAACTGCGCTATCCCCACTTTGTTTTTAATTAAATTTTCTTAAATCAATTTTAATTCAAGTTAAGTGTTTGTTTTATTTTCTATATAAACAATTTTTTTTTTTCTTTTAACTAAGCAACTCTCTTATAAGAGTTCTTTTATTTATTTTATTTTTATTATTTTTCACGTAATTGTACGTTTCCTTTAGTTTACGTTTATTTAAAAAAAAAAAAACAAAGAATTGGTTTTGTTATGTTTTACGATAAAGCTATAAATATATATTTCGTGTATATATAAAGATGTGAATATATTAAAAAAGAAAAAAAAAAAAAAGAAAAAGAAATGAGTGTTTTTCTTTATTCGATCTTAATTAAATATATAAATATATATTTTTTCATTTCATTTTACTCTTTGTAATCATAATTAAAAGTGTTTTCTTCCTTTTTTTGTTTGTTTTGTTATTTTATATAAATTTTAGTATTATATTCATTTGTAAAAAATTAAAAGGTTTCTTTATATTATTATTTTAAAACATTAAAATACATAATGAGATACTAGTTAAATGAAAAAAAATGTGTAAACTTTTTTTTTTTATTTAATTTTCATTGTTCTTTCTATAATAAGTCTAAAACTGAAACGCATTGTTCTCGATCATTTTGTTTGTTTCTCTTCTTTTTTTTTTAAATTAATATATATAAATATATATATATTCGTTTGATTTTTTATCGACAAGTATAATGGTGTGGTGGTGTTTTGGAGTTGTTTTGTATTAATTATTTAATAAAAAAAAAAAAATATATTAATAAGGAAGAAGATTAATAAACAAGTATTTGTTTATTACAACTAAACACAAATATAGTATATGCTGGTATTCAATTGGTAATTGTGTTTTATATATTTATTATCTAATACATTTAAAATAAAACAATAAAAAAAAAAATATTTGTATATATTATTGGTAACAAAGAAAATTTACATTACCACTATCAATCGATTTATTTACTTAGAAAAAAGAAAAAGAAAAAATAAAACAAAACAACAATTCGCTTTATAGAAAAGACAAGAACAGAAAAATATTCTTATGTGGCCTGTTTTTATTAAATGTGTATGTATAGTATTAAAAAAATGTTTACAACATCTAAAAAATATACATTTACTTATGTATGGTTCGTCGATTACATTTTTCGCAATAAAAATAAAAAAAATTCTTTCGTAAACACTCTCGCATACAATTCAATTTGTAATTTACATAACGCAACAATAAATCGGTCGGTCAACTTTTAAACAGTTGAAAATGACTTTTTAAATTTAACGTGAATTGTTACAAACAACACCAAGAAAAAAAAGTCAAGTCGAAAATAGTAAAAAGCGAGAGAGAAAGACAGAGAGATTTGAAAAGTTTAAAAAAGAACGCAGCAGTAGTTTAGACACTTAGGGGTTTTGTATTGATGCGAATTCAAGCAACTTAACCATAAATCAGTTACTTGCAAGCATAAAATTGAAAATGTTCAACTGACAACAAAGTCAGTGTTGAAGTCAAATTGAAATCAAAACGGCTAACTTTATCCGATTCAATTTATCTATTGCTTTGATTTGACGATGTTGTTCTGTTTTGAGGGAGTTACTCATTGTGTCTAGAGAAATGCTTCGTTCTTTGTTTATTTTTTTTTGTATTTTTTTGCATTCTGAAGTAGTTAGATACATATTACTTAATATATATATATATATATTTATATATTTCATATATACTAGCATTAAAAGACGTGTTACTAATTTTATTTAATAATTATTTTATTTATGTATTAATTTATATTTATTTTCTTTTTATTTATATATATATATGTATATTAAAAAGTTAAACATTTAAAAAGAAACAATATCCAGTTTATATATATATATATTTTTGTTGTTGTTGTTGCTGTTTGGGTGTAATGTGTGTCTGGTATTTATATATATATATATATATGTATATATATGTATAGATTTATCGAATTAAGATGCTTTCTTTTATTTTATTTGAATTGTTTACTTTTTTTTTAATTTCTTTTTCTTTTCTAGCAAGAGCCGCACATCGATAAATTGATGTACAAAGAGAACGCGTTTTGTTTTTTGTTTGTTTTTGTTTTGTTTTATTTTTAATTATATTTTAATTTTGCTGTTACTTGAGGAACAGCAATTGCTAATTACTAAAAAAAATCTGTCTGTTGGTTAATTTGTTTAAAAAGTATATTTGTTGAAATATGTTTCTTTTTTTTTTCATTTGTATTTGTATTTTTTTTTTGTATTTTAAATAGATAAATTATAATAATCGGATTTGTAGTGTATTTTGTTTTGTTGTTAATGCAAACTTTTTTCATTTTGTTTTTGTTGTTGGTTTCTGGACTTTGTGGTCATATGGGTGTGAGTGAAAACATTTTCGACTTTCGATGACGACATTAATTCAGCTGTAAATTTAAAAAGCTGGAATTTAGTTTTGTCCTGCCCAATAAGATGGTGAATAGCCCTGTTTGGTAGCTGATTTTGTTTGGTTACTTGACTGTTGACGTTGTCCAGTACTGTTTGAATCCTGTGAAATATTTTTTTTTTGTTTTTGTTTATTTTCGTTAAATATTTTTGTAGTTAAACTGAAAAAGATTACACATTGTTTAAATTGATTATTCTTTTAGTTGCATGGTTTATGTGTACTAGATATCTAATTGTGTTAGAGCATAATTGGTTTGAAGGAAGAGGGTTATACAAAAATTAAAGCTGTTGTTAAATGGCATGAATATTTATTTTAAAGTGGAAAAAAAAAGTATCTAATGAATATTAGCGATCATAAAAATTATTTTGGGTAATTTGAATTTCTGCAAAATTAGAATGTATTAAAAGGTTATTATACTAAGCCGAAGGAAATTATAAGTAGGCGGAAGTGTAGATCCTCATTTTATTTATCTGATCATAATTGAACAATTTAAAATTTCTAAAACACCATCGGCAATTTACAACGCACATAGCTCAAGCTTTTTGGCTAGAAGAATGAAAAACCTAAGGTTAGCTTTAAACTTTTACATTTATTGCCATCAATTTTAAAATGCTCGCAAACAAACATTGTTTAAAAGAACGATTTACGGTTGTTGTTGATATCTTGGTTATTCTCAAATGGCAGCTATACATATGTATATGTATTTATATAAAAAAAGAAAAATCCCTTTTAGCGGACTCAACACTTATATCGTAATTTGAGAGAATTTTCCATCCTGTTTTACCAGGAACTACTCAATCAATTTGAATGATTTTTTTTCAGTTTGTTAGTTTTAGTTAGTTCTTTAAATAGACGGGGGTGTTTTTGGTTTGGTCCAAATTTCAACTTTTATGACGTGACAAAAAAAATGCATTTTTTTAAATTTCTGACTTCACATAGAAAATGTTGGAAAAAGCTCTCGTCCATTTGTATGTAGGTATATTAATTTCTATGGAAACGGGAAAAAGGGAAAAATGTGTGGAATTTTGTGGTTTTGAGAAAATCACAAGCACCAGGAGAAGGCACGTACGGATTTTGGTATAACTAACAACTTCAAATCCAAATTAAGAAGCATTCTGTATCTACTCCAAAAGTATTAATGTAGTTTTAGGGAAAAAAACAAACAAATTTGATATTTTTGAAAATTTTCATGAGTTGAGTACCCCTTGAACTTAAAGAATATATCTTAAACATTACTTGCTTTATAATTAACAAAACCTTCACATAAGATTCAATAACCAACACATTTCATCTTACAGACAGGTTATAAAATAAAGCAATGCAGAGGAAAACTATCCCCGTTGGACGTAATGTAATTTCAGTGTTATCTTAGAATTTAAACAACTAATCAATCTTTTAAATCAAATACTAAGATGGGCATATGTACATAATTGTACCCCTTAAGTCATTTAGATTATTATTACCGCTCGCGTTATAAAGCTCAATTTCAGCATAACTACTACCGAAATACGGGGTGGGCCATAATGTACGAGTACGACCCTATCGGAATATGGCATGGATTTTGCAAACGGTGTCGAATGTTAAGTTGATATGTGAATAAACAAAGTTTGCAGTTTTGAAACATGAAGAGATATTAAATTCACTAAAAGTCACTGCATAGTGTGATGTTTACGCTAGATGAAAATAGGGAGATACATTATAGCCCACATTGTAATTTCGGTGAAATGTGCCTATTCTTGTTAAGGTTTATGTACTCGTAGCTTATATGTAGTGCCTTGAATAACGACCACAAGAAAACTTTCCCAAGAAATGGCAACGGAAAAATTTGGTAAAAAATTATGTGTATAAGTTGTGAACAATAATACTTTCTTCCAAGTTGAATCACCTTCAAATACAAGGACCTAAAGAATACTCAGTTTCTTGTTTTAATGGTGAAGAGAATAAAAGTATGCTTAAAGAGTTCTATAAATTGGAACTCCCCGAATTTTATAGTTTGATTTAGGCCATGTGCCTTATGGCTCTATATTTGTGTCCTCTGCTTAATTTGTGTAGTAACCTACACCATTTTTCTGATTGCGAATAGATATAAATTCGATATTTCCTGTCGAGAGACTAGAAACGTCATAATTAATTTTTCTCATTACTCGATGTTTTATTTGGAATTGAATCGAGTTTTTACGGCGCACTAAGAACCCTGATAACTATTAAAAATGTTGGTAGTGTTATCAAAAACGTGATACTATCTAAGAACTGCATAAGTTATATTATTAGTTATAATGCCGATTTTGTGCCCCTAAAGTCCAACATATCGTCATACTTTTGAAGAATAGTTAGATAATTAAATTCTGGCTCTAGAAAGAATAAGACGATTTTTAATGTTGAATAGTTTTATGAATTTTAAAGTGGAAAGATAAAAGAACGATTAAAATAATATTTGGTAAGGCAAATTTAAAATTTGGATGATTATTTTTTTTTCCGCTGACATGATGTCTTTTACGTAAAACAAATGACTATTGTACTAAGATTCGGTGTATGGTGTTTGGTTTTGCTTGTTATTAGACTGTATTAGAAGAAGATAAAAAGTTAAAAAGAAATACCAGAGCGAATGATACAATCATTTGTTATTCCCATAACTTAAAAAATGTCCTGAAGCAAGATATTTTACAATGAAGCACCTTTAAGGTAACAGACATATATCGATAAACAGAGTTTTTTCCGAAACCAATGAAAAAATCGTTTGTTAGTATAAATGTTGCTCTTTTTAAAAATGTCGACAAAAAGGAGAAAAATTAAATACAGGGTACAGTTTTTCATCATCAACATTATCATGGCAGTCAATGTGCATTCTGGAAGGAATGCAGAACCTACCGATAGATGAAATGATTTAAACCTTAAGTATGATTACCACAAACCCAGATTTGCATATCAGTTCAACGAATGCTCTACAAGATATAAACTAACCGATTCGAATAGTCCGAAAAATGTTATGTGTCAACTGGGAAAAACGACCTGCATTGAAAGAACATCACGAAACTTATGTCAGACAAGTATTTAAAAAAGTTTTTGTATGCGTTGCTGTAGACTCAGGTTACAGACAATTCAGTCTGTGAAATTGTGCGGAAAACAGTCAGAGTTGTTCAATATGTTGGACCAAACTCACTCCAAGACAACACTCGACCTCAATTATCATTCATTTTATTCATTTCAACTTAATTCACACATTTTCGGATTTTGTTCTAAAAAAAGTTAAAAGCCGAGAATGAATAATTCCGGATTGAACAGTTTTTAATTGGGAAATTTTGAAACATGAAGAGATATTAAATTCACTAAAAGTCACTGCATAGTGTGATGTTTACGCTAGATGAAAATAGGGAGATACATTATAGCCCACATTGTAATTTCGGTGAAATGTGCCTATTCTTGTTAAGGTTTATGTACTCGTAGCTTATATGTAGTGCCTTGAATAACGACCACAAGAAAACTTTCCCAAGAAATGGCAACGGAAAAATTTGGTAAAAAATTATGTGTATAAGTTGTGAACAATAATACTTTCTTCCAAGTTGAATCACCTTCAAATACAAGGACCTAAAGAATACTCAGTTTCTTGTTTTAATGGTGAAGAGAATAAAAGTATGCTTAAAGAGTTCTATAAATTGGAACTCCCCGAATTTTATAGTTTGATTTAGGCCATGTGCCTTATGGCTCTATATTTGTGTCCTCTGCTTAATTTGTGTAGTAACCTACACCATTTTTCTGATTGCGAATAGATATAAATTCGATATTTCCTGTCGAGAGACTAGAAACGTCATAATTAATTTTTCTCATTACTCGATGTTTTATTTGGAATTGAATCGAGTTTTTACGGCGCACTAAGAACCCTGATAACTATTAAAAATGTTGGTAGTGTTATCAAAAACGTGATACTATCTAAGAACTGCATAAGTTATATTATTAGTTATAATGCCGATTTTGTGCCCCTAAAGTCCAACATATCGTCATACTTTTGAAGAATAGTTAGATAATTAAATTCTGGCTCTAGAAAGAATAAGACGATTTTTAATGTTGAATAGTTTTATGAATTTTAAAGTGGAAAGATAAAAGAACGATTAAAATAATATTTGGTAAGGCAAATTTAAAATTTGGATGATTATTTTTTTTTCCGCTGACATGATGTCTTTTACGTAAAACAAATGACTATTGTACTAAGATTCGGTGTATGGTGTTTGGTTTTGCTTGTTATTAGACTGTATTAGAAGAAGATAAAAAGTTAAAAAGAAATACCAGAGCGAATGATACAATCATTTGTTATTCCCATAACTTAAAAAATGTCCTGAAGCAAGATATTTTACAATGAACCACCTTTAAGGTAACAGACATATATCGATAAACAGAGTTTTTTCCGAAACCAATGAAAAAATCGTTTGTTAGTATAAATGTTGCTCTTTTTAAAAATGTCGACAAAAAGGAGAAAAATTAAATACAGGGTACAGTTTTTCATCATCAACATTATCATGGCAGTCAATGTGCATTCTGGAAGGAATGCAGAACCTACCGATAGATGAAATGATTTAAACCTTAAGTATGATTACCACAAACCCAGATTTGCATATCAGTTCAACGAATGCTCTACAAGATATAAACTAACCGATTCGAATAGTCCGAAAAATGTTATGTGTCAACTGGGAAAAACGACCTGCATTGAAAGAACATCACGAAACTTATGTCAGACAAGTATTTAAAAAAGTTTTTGTATGCGTTGCTGTAGACTCAGGTTACAGACAATTCAGTCTGTGAAATTGTGCGGAAAACAGTCAGAGTTGTTCAATATGTTGGACCAAACTCACTCCAAGACAACACTCGACCTCAATTATCATTCATTTTATTCATTTCAACTTAATTCACACATTTTCGGATTTTGTTCTAAAAAAAGTTAAAAGCCGAGAATGAATAATTCCGGATTGAACAGTTTTTAATTGGGAAATTTTGAAACATGAAGAGATATTAAATTCACTAAAAGTCACTGCATAGTGTGATGTTTACGCTAGATGAAAATAGGGAGATACATTATAGCCCACATTGTAATTTCGGTGAAATGTGCCTATTCTTGTTAAGGTTTATGTACTCGTAGCTTATATGTAGTGCCTTGAATAACGACCACAAGAAAACTTTCCCAAGAAATGGCAACGGAAAAATTTGGTAAAAAATTATGTGTATAAGTTGTGAACAATAATACTTTCTTCCAAGTTGAATCACCTTCAAATACAAGGACCTAAAGAATACTCAGTTTCTTGTTTTAATGGTGAAGAGAATAAAAGTATGCTTAAAGAGTTCTATAAATTGGAACTCCCCGAATTTTATAGTTTGATTTAGGCCATGTGCCTTATGGCTCTATATTTGTGTCCTCTGCTTAATTTGTGTAGTAACCTACACCATTTTTCTGATTGCGAATAGATATAAATTCGATATTTCCTGTCGAGAGACTAGAAACGTCATAATTAATTTTTCTCATTACTCGATGTTTTATTTGGAATTGAATCGAGTTTTTACGGCGCACTAAGAACCCTGATAACTATTAAAAATGTTGGTAGTGTTATCAAAAACGTGATACTATCTAAGAACTGCATAAGTTATATTATTAGTTATAATGCCGATTTTGTGCCCCTAAAGTCCAACATATCGTCATACTTTTGAAGAATAGTTAGATAATTAAATTCTGGCTCTAGAAAGAATAAGACGATTTTTAATGTTGAATAGTTTTATGAATTTTAAAGTGGAAAGATAAAAGAACGATTAAAATAATATTTGGTAAGGCAAATTTAAAATTTGGATGATTATTTTTTTTTCCGCTGACATGATGTCTTTTACGTAAAACAAATGACTATTGTACTAAGATTCGGTGTATGGTGTTTGGTTTTGCTTGTTATTAGACTGTATTAGAAGAAGATAAAAAGTTAAAAAGAAATACCAGAGCGAATGATACAATCATTTGTTATTCCCATAACTTAAAAAATGTCCTGAAGCAAGATATTTTACAATGAACCACCTTTAAGGTAACAGACATATATCGATAAACAGAGTTTTTTCCGAAACCAATGAAAAAATCGTTTGTTAGTATAAATGTTGCTCTTTTTAAAAATGTCGACAAAAAGGAGAAAAATTAAATACAGGGTACAGTTTTTCATCATCAACATTATCATGGCAGTCAATGTGCATTCTGGAAGGAATGCAGAACCTACCGATAGATGAAATGATTTAAACCTTAAGTATGATTACCACAAACCCAGATTTGCATATCAGTTCAACGAATGCTCTACAAGATATAAACTAACCGATTCGAATAGTCCGAAAAATGTTATGTGTCAACTGGGAAAAACGACCTGCATTGAAAGAACATCACGAAACTTATGTCAGACAAGTATTTAAAAAAGTTTTTGTATGCGTTGCTGTAGACTCAGGTTACAGACAATTCAGTCTGTGAAATTGTGCGGAAAACAGTCAGAGTTGTTCAATATGTTGGACCAAACTCACTCCAAGACAACACTCGACCTCAATTATCATTCATTTTATTCATTTCAACTTAATTCACACATTTTCGGATTTTGTTCTAAAAAAAGTTAAAAGCCGAGAATGAATAATTCCGGATTGAACAGTTTTTAATTGGGAAATTTTGAAACATGAAGAGATATTAAATTCACTAAAAGTCACTGCATAGTGTGATGTTTACGCTAGATGAAAATAGGGAGATACATTATAGCCCACATTGTAATTTCGGTGAAATGTGCCTATTCTTGTTAAGGTTTATGTACTCGTAGCTTATATGTAGTGCCTTGAATAACGACCACAAGAAAACTTTCCCAAGAAATGGCAACGGAAAAATTTGGTAAAAAATTATGTGTATAAGTTGTGAACAATAATACTTTCTTCCAAGTTGAATCACCTTCAAATACAAGGACCTAAAGAATACTCAGTTTCTTGTTTTAATGGTGAAGAGAATAAAAGTATGCTTAAAGAGTTCTATAAATTGGAACTCCCCGAATTTTATAGTTTGATTTAGGCCATGTGCCTTATGGCTCTATATTTGTGTCCTCTGCTTAATTTGTGTAGTAACCTACACCATTTTTCTGATTGCGAATAGATATAAATTCGATATTTCCTGTCGAGAGACTAGAAACGTCATAATTAATTTTTCTCATTACTCGATGTTTTATTTGGAATTGAATCGAGTTTTTACGGCGCACTAAGAACCCTGATAACTATTAAAAATGTTGGTAGTGTTATCAAAAACGTGATACTATCTAAGAACTGCATAAGTTATATTATTAGTTATAATGCCGATTTTGTGCCCCTAAAGTCCAACATATCGTCATACTTTTGAAGAATAGTTAGATAATTAAATTCTGGCTCTAGAAAGAATAAGACGATTTTTAATGTTGAATAGTTTTATGAATTTTAAAGTGGAAAGATAAAAGAACGATTAAAATAATATTTGGTAAGGCAAATTTAAAATTTGGATGATTATTTTTTTTTCCGCTGACATGATGTCTTTTACGTAAAACAAATGACTATTGTACTAAGATTCGGTGTATGGTGTTTGGTTTTGCTTGTTATTAGACTGTATTAGAAGAAGATAAAAAGTTAAAAAGAAATACCAGAGCGAATGATACAATCATTTGTTATTCCCATAACTTAAAAAATGTCCTGAAGCAAGATATTTTACAATGAACCACCTTTAAGGTAACAGACATATATCGATAAACAGAGTTTTTTCCAAAACCAATGAAAAAATCGTTTGTTAGTATAAATGTTGCTCTTTTTAAAAATGTCGACAAAAAGGAGAAAAATTAAATACAGGGTACAGTTTTTCATCATCAACATTATCATGGCAGTCAATGTGCATTCTGGAAGGAATGCAGAACCTACCGATAGATGAAATGATTTAAACCTTAAGTATGATTACCACAAACCCAGATTTGCATATCAGTTCAACGAATGCTCTACAAGATATAAACTAACCGATTCGAATAGTCCGAAAAATGTTATGTGTCAACTGGGAAAAACGACCTGCATTGAAAGAACATCACGAAACTTATGTCAGACAAGTATTTAAAAAAGTTTTTGTATGCGTTGCTGTAGACTCAGGTTACAGACAATTCAGTCTGTGAAATTGTGCGGAAAACAGTCAGAGTTGTTCAATATGTTGGACCAAACTCACTCCAAAACAACACTCGACCTCAATTATCATTCATTTTATTCATTTCAACTTAATTCACACATTTTCGGATTTTGTTCTAAAAAAAGTTAAAAGCCGAGAATGAATAATTCCGGATTGAACAGTTTTTAATTGGGAAAAAACAAGAATGTTGTAGCAAACCAAATAAATAAATGAATCATTGTTTGTTTAAAAGAAAAAAGATATGCAATTGCAATTACGTACCATAAATTCGGAAATCAAATATTAGTTGCCATCACGAACAAATCATTTTTTTATTCTATCATCATCGGATTATATAAATCAAAAATGTACCAACTTAACTCAAATCGGAGCAATGGGAACGCCACACGGTGGTTATTTTTGATCAAGATAAGTATTGCGAAGAAATCTGTTAACAGACAGGTGGTTGTACTGCCCAATGGAAACCCCAGGACGCATGTATTAAATACAATCACGCAACTTCAATACGATATACTTTTTCAACCATCTTCTCGTCGAACGTTCCCCTAATAGATTATCAACCGCTGTCGGAAAAATTTCGAAGAATGCATTACCCCCAGAAAATATAGCATATCGAAATCAATGGCTAATAGTACTTTGATTAATTCAGTAAAATCTTTCAAAATGAACAATTGTTTAAAGTGTCATTTCGAATACATTAGTATTTTGTTTTCGGTTAAAAAAGGATTTGCCTTTTAACAAGACAGAAGGAGCGGTCAATGTATTATCGGGGCGATTACTCTTCTATTAATTATGTTACACTGTTCAAGAATATAAACACATTTTCATATAATCCCAAGTAAAAGAACACCAAGTTGGTCACCGCTTCGACATTTAATTTGAAAAAAGTTGAAAAATTTGTAACAGAAAGTGGTCATATAAAGATCAGGATATTAGCAAACATAAATAATCTATTCATCGGTACAACAACAAATTGTGGTTTCTTTAAAACAATATATCAGTTCACACGGCGAATGTCTTCGTGGGTGAAAAGGAATAGTTAATTACTCACTCTATGGGCCAGTGCACACTGGACTAATATTACCCCGGGGTTAAACCGGGGTATCTTTTACTTCAATCGCACACGAGCGATACGATATACAGCGTGTATATGTTTTACCCCGATGTTCAACCGCTTCATCTCTGGATGAAAATTCTACCCCGTTTTCTCTTCACACTTCTTCTCCCTCTTCTATGAAACCAGTTTTACCCCGGGCTAATTAGTCCAGTGTGCGCTGGCCCTATAGGTACGAGTATAGTCGATAAATGGAAGTCGGTTTTCCGTCGATAGGATAAGTTCACATTTTGTTGCATAGGGCTGAAGAGGTTGAAATTCAATTGTTATACAAAAAATGATTTCAAATTGTTATGATTTTCCTTTCCAAGTTAAACGAAAATAAATTCCCTTTAAGGTTTACCCCTTCTTCTTTACCATATATCTGGTGATCTTAAACTTATGAACGGTAGGGCATGCAAACATTATAATGCATTCTTTTTATTTATTATAGTATTATAACTCTTTTTATTTTATGTTTATATAAATTTTATTTTCAATAACCATGTACCTATGCATTAAAATAGCTGATTATGTTTTTTTTTTTTTTTTAATTATTACAAATAGTTATCATATTTAATTTAATGAATTGTAAAAAAACAAGTAAGCAAATGGCAAGAACGTAAAGAAAAAAAAACAACACAAAAAAGTTGCTAACTTACCCGACGGGATGAGTTATGAATTCTGCCGTCCATCTAATGACGAACCATAAAAAACCAAAAAATAATAATAAAAATAATAAATCATGCAAGAAATCTTTGTTTGTTTTTTCAATACTTAAGTACTTAAAGTATGATTTTTTTTGTTTTTGTGTGAAATGAAAAAAAAGAACACTTTTGTTATTTGAAATTATTAAGCCACTCAGAGAAGTAGTAGAATTGATAAGGTCGGACGGAATATATACCAGGAGAAATTCAATAAAACTATGCTTATTAACGGATGAATTGTTAATTATATTTACAAATTAGAAAATAAAAAAATATAAATGATTTAAGCCAATAAAATTAATACAATTGAATACAAATATGTAATACTGACTGAACCACGTCAACAATTTTATTTAAACTGTCAAATATTGGCTTGGAAAATCCATCGTAAAAAAAATAGAATTTTCACTTATTCGTCTGTTTTTTTTTTTTTGGTTTGCTGATATTTATACATGAAATCTTAAAGCATACCTCAGCTGCGCAAGTCTGAAGACATGCTTTGACTTTTGCTTTACAGCATTATATATTTTTAATCGAGCAATGTCGATATTGACTTTCCGATCCTTACAATTCATATAGACTTTCTTGGTCTAGGTTTGTGTTTATATTCAACCTGTCATAAGGTGGCCTGGCCTGGAAGCTTTTCGTAGTCATAATCAGTGAAAAAATGTAATCATCACATTTCATTTGTTATTTTGTTGGCAAATAAGCAAAAATTGAACTCCGAGTTACAGAACATACGCAAAAAGTAAAGAATTATGTGGGTTTTGTTTTAAATGTGTTAGTGACTAATAAAAATACTTAAGAAAAAAGTTTTCCAGTAAAAAGAAAAATCAAGTAACACATGTAACGGCCCAAAAACTGTAGAGCCTGGGGGTATATTTTGCGGGTTCTACAGTCATTATGAGTCACTTTTTTGCAGCACACCACACGTTCATTTTTCACTAATAGTTCTTATATTTAGTAATTGGTCCCTTTAAATGCCTTCGTTTGCACTCACTTCAATATTCGAGGACTAAGTTATGCGGACGCCCATGCAACTGAACAATTCATGGGTGATACGTTCAGAAAAGTAGGCAATAGAAGTGCTGCGGAACCATTAACATCTGAACCGGCGTCAGAATATGTCGGAATTCTGAAGTATGAGACGGAATTCGCGTAAATCGATAAAAAAAAACCCCCTAAATTAGTTTTACATTTATAAGATGCAAATAGTGCAGAGTCTTAACGAAAGTGACTACTCAAGGTAATGCTGGAATATTTACGAACATCAAAAACTTTGGAATCATTGTGTTTATTGACAAAGAACATTTTTATATCGATGATGATGTGAATCAACAGACCATGTGTCTGTTACTGGTGCCACAACAAATTTAAAGAAATCCATCGACAACGTTTAAATTTTATAAAACCAAAGTGTGTTGTACGATTTCTTGGCTTGAAATATTTGGCCTCTATTTTTTTTTTAACCAGCGTGAAACAGTAACTAATAAGGAGCATTGTTATATGATCTACGAGTTTCTATTGCCCCATTGGCAACTGTTTTCCGGTTTGAAAATAGATCACTATTTTAGCAAGATAGTGGTATTCCACACACCGCTAGTGACCAATTTTCCCGAGTTAATTAACTAGCAAGTATTGGGGCATTGCCAAACCTTCTTGATTCACGGGCCTTTCGAAATCGAAGTTTTATAACAACAATCCATAAATGATCCAAGACCTGGAGGAAAATATCCGTTGTAAAATGTCGCCTTAAATGAATATAAAGCAGACAATATTTGCTTGAAATACTAAACAATGTAGTTGTTTTTTTTGTTAGCTATTCTACAACCTTGAGAGAAAAGCCTGGTTTAGACGTATACACATATATGATTAAAAAGTCTTTATAACTTAGGTGATTGCCTAATTGTGATTCTAAGGAAACTTTGTTAAGTGTGTTCATTTTTCTACATTTTTTTTTAGATTTTACGTACATACACGAAAAACATCGCCAGCTTTGTCAAACATTAACTGTGATATCGAATGAGTCCGTTATGGAAGAAAACGTCTACTTTTCGGTAGACAAATAGAATCTGATTTCCTAATCTGAAGAACAATGACAATGTTCTACACATTAAACATTTCTTAGTTATAGCCGAATTTTTTAACAGCGTTCCGTTAGTGGCAGAAGAAGGTTAAATACCGCTTGTCAACATTACATTTTTGAACGAATTTTTTTCCTTTAAATCTCACACATCAGGATTTGGCCTTAGACGGGGACGTTAAACTTAAATTCTAAGTCCACGTAAATTCCGAACAAAAAGCTGTACCAAAACAAAAAAAAACACATTTAATGTCTTGCCAGTTGATCTAAACAAAAATTTAACAGCAAAGGCATTTTTTCGTTTAAAATCCTAGAGGATTTTATTATATTGTAAATAGACATTTTAAAAAGGGAGAGGATTTAATTTTCAGAAGTTCGACATTGCTTATTGAAAGTTTGGTGAGAAGTGCTTTGAACCCAGACTGTGGCGCACTAATCAACGAAACTTACTACTCCGCCTGCAGATTGTAAAAGAGCATAAGCCGACATACACAGGGCGTAGAAACTGAAACATAACTTCAGTCAAAAACACCGATATAAAATGTCAAAAGCACTATCACAAACTTAAACATTGGCTTTGAAGTACGAGGGCGGGTCAATAAGTCCGTGACTTTTGGATTAAAACACAGATTTTTTGATAAAAAAATAATTTTATTTTTCAACGTAGTCTCCCTTGATCTCTATACACTTTGTCCAACGCTTCTCCAATTTTTTTATCCCTTCCAAAAAAAATGATTTGTCGAGGTCCTCAAAATAGGCCTTTGGAGTCAAATCTTTTTCCACCAAGCCATTTCTTAAGGTTTGGGAACAAGAAGTAGTCGCTCGGAGCCAAATCTGGAGAATAGGGTGGATGAGGGAGCAATTCATAGCCCAATTCATGGATTTTTGCCATGACAACTGCACATGTGTTTGTAGTCGACTGTGAGCAAACGCGGCACCCATCTTGCGGAAAGCTTTCTCATGCCCAAGTGATCATTCAAAATTGAAACCACTGAGCCATGCGAGATCCCTACGGCTTCCACAATCTCTCGCACTTTCAATCTTCGGTCGGCCAACACCATATCGTGAATTTTTTCGATTGTTTCGGGTGTAGAGACCTCAACTGGGCGTCCAGGACGTTCGGCATCTTCAGTGCTTGTACGGCCACAACGAAATTCAGTAAACCACTTTTTTTACCATTGAAATCGATGGTGCAGAGTCCCCATAGTATTTATCAACTTAGCCTTGGCCTCGGTTATGGTTTTTTTTCGCAAGAAATAATGCTTAATAAGCACACGAAATTCACTTTTTTCCATTTTCTCCTCAAATTAGTGAGTAGTCTGATAAAAATAGCTGTCAAACACAAACTAACTGACGCAGCAAGTTTAAATTTTGACAGGAGTCAACTGACAGATGCCTGTTGACAGGAGCAGTGTTGCTGTTTCAGTAAAGAGGTCAGAAATTCAAAAAGTCACGGACTTATTGACCCGCCCTCGTAGATAAATTGTAACATATCGTACACATGTCTTAATAAGACAACTGAAATCAAATGCAAAAGGTTTAAAAAATATACAAAAGCACCGCTCACGTAGTTTTTAGACTAATTATCATTATAAAAACTGTCCAATAAAATTGTAAAAATGTAAAATTTATTAA
This sequence comes from Volucella inflata, assembly GCA_928272305.1. Classification (NCBI taxonomy): domain Eukaryota; kingdom Metazoa; phylum Arthropoda; class Insecta; order Diptera; family Syrphidae; genus Volucella; species Volucella inflata. The sequence continues at coordinate 75,498,813 of OV743717.1, read as the reverse complement.
GAAGCAAGCGAACGAATTTTGACCAATTTTGTACAAACGAATGTCAACAGTCTTTATTTCGATATCAATAGCTTTTTCTTTTCTCCAAAAGAGTTCGGAAAACACGTTTTAATAAAATGTTGAAGGTTCCGGACGAAGATTATTTAACTCTAGACAAATATGAAAGAGTTCTAATGTTCCGATTACTTCTCTTTGTATTGTCCTTCTAAATGCCATTTGTAGGTGTTTGCAGAGCATTTTTATTTTAAAATTTTGTATTATTACATAACATTTAGATAACTTCCGCGAAAGAGCACGAAAATTATGGGAACGCAAATGGATTTTGTACTGTTTTTCGTAGATTTTCGACAATTCGCGAACAGACCTAATGTGTATATAGGAACATACGACCAGATCGATACAAAAATTGTTTAACACAACCTGTCAAACAACGTGTTATTTTAGCAGGTATTCATACATTACTACAAATATGCTGATACATTGACATAAGACAGTCATACCGTAGGGTAGGAAGGAAGAAAGCTAGTTAAAAGTGCAATCTAAACAAACGTGGCACGAAACATTAGAAGGGGACGTAGTCTTTTGACGAAGATTATAATATTTCTTCCGCAGTTATCATTTTCGAATTAATACGATTTAATAATCAAAAGGATAATGCTAATTCCTTTCTTTAATTCTATGGTAACTACAACTACAAAATACTCCAACATTTGCGAATGTACGAGTAGTAGATGTATTACACGTATTTGTTCTGTCTGTTGTTTTTGATAAACATATTTAAATAATATAAACAATTTAAAAAATAATTTACCATTAGTGGTTGAAAATGTGTATCTATTTACAAATGTTTTTAATTTAAATTGATGATTAGCAACAAGAGGATTATTTGCTTTGAAACTAAAATGAAATTATCACGATACAACACATGCAACTAGCAGATTTAATCGTCATAATGGGTTATTTTTCTTTTTTGTTTTACTGACTTGTGATAAAACTATATTGATTATATGGAAAGTATTAACACTATTTGTTGAATTTGTTAGATTATGAAAACTTACCTGGTGAATAGGTTGATGAATTATATTGTGATGACCTGTTGGCATCGGCTGCAGGTACATTCCATAGGGTTGAGCTGATGTTCCACCAGCAGTCTGTGTGTTTGCCATATTAAATGGCGGTGGAGTACCGGAGTGAAAATTTTGCTTTTCATATGACTAAAGAGATAAACACATACACTTAATTAAGAGAGATACCTAATTTGATATAGAATATTTTAAATTACATTGACTTTGTTTAATGCTACATGACCCTTTCCATACATCGATGAAGTAATGTCGGAACCAGTTCCAGCTTGTGGTGGATTCGTAACATTTTGTGATTTTGTTTGCTGAGTCACACTGGATGGGTAAGCTCCCTTAGTGTAGTCCTGTGTGGCCTGTGTTAGGGCATCATAACTGGTTGAACCATATCCAGTATTGTAGGACGGCTTAGGGAATTGACCACCAGATGCTGTGTTAGCAGCTGGAATTTGCTGCTACATTCAAATAATTAGTATGAGAATCTTAACTTCAATAAATTGAATACAAACCGGATATATAGCTGGTGTGCCATATTGGAAACCGCCGGGCATCATGTTACCTCCATAAAAATATGCATAAGGAACGTTAAGCATTGGACCGCTAGATCCCGCTTGTTGCGACATCGTACTAGACACCTATTCAAAACACATAGAACAATTATATTTTACAAGTTCACAGATTTTAACTCACATTATTTACGGGGCTAGAATTATTGTCAGTTCTGGTAAAGCGACCATCAGTCATTGTTGAATATGCGACCGAACCTAAATTATCACGCACACCGGCAGCTCCTAAACTTGTCGGTGTATAATTCAGATCATAGTACCCCTGCTAATACAAAACAAGCAAATAAAGAACAATTAATCTGTTGTCAATTCGAAGAGAGTAGAATGAAAATGAGAAATGTATTTGTCGAAATGTCTATGTGAATGATAGCATGACATTTTAACAAACACAACAATGGGCCAAATGTTAGGATACAAAGCGAATGATAAAAATTTGATTTGTCGAAACATATGTTAGGAGGATCGTGGGTTGTTATTAATGATTTTCTGCTGATGAAAAAGAGGTTTAGTTACATGACTTTTTTTTCGTTTTAATTCGGATTCGTATAAGCATAAAATTTTGAATCGAAAATGAATGAAATACTAAAACGTGCGTTATGTGCAATTTGAGTGTTTTTTTTTTTGCTTTTTTTTTTTTAAATGTGTGTGTTGTCATTTGCATTTTAGCAGCAGGAACTCACCACATGTGGCACTCTCTGTTGCATCATTTGTAAATCCTCGTAAGAATATACTGGTTGCTGATAGTAGGGCAATCCAGTCTGAATATATTGACTAACCATTTGGATGTTGGGCACCATTCCACCACTGTTTTTGTTGGCGTTTGTCACTGAGTTTGTTACTTTCGTGTTTGTCAAGCCCAACGACGGTGAGCTCATACTGTTTGTAGTCGCTGTCGAACTGGGAACTGAACTTACGGTGCTACTAACAGCGCTGCTCGATGTAACACTTGAAACACTAAAAATAAATATTTATTTGCTCTTGAGTTATTCAAATTTTATATTATTTAAACGATAATTGTTGCCGTTTTTCCTGTTGGCAGATAAACATTTGAGAAAATGTACTTTAAGAAATAGCTCTATATACCACAAGAAAAATAAAAAAAAAACAAGTGACAAATGATACATAAACCAGAAGACAAAATTTTACAAATACAAACAGAACGATGTGTAAATAAAAGAAACAGAATACATAGACGTACTAATAAAAACCTATTCGTGTTCTACTCACCTCCTCTGCTTAAAAAAAATTGAGTTTTCAACCAAACCACTTCATTACAGTTTGTATTATGGAATTATAAAAATTTAGAAGAGACTAGCAATTATAATCTCTGAATCTTAGAGAACTCGTGATTCAAACACTTATGAAAGGACAAATCATAGCCAGATAATTTCTCTTATAGCCGATTTTGGGGAAAAAGAACAAAAACTTCTAAACGTTTTCATTAGCGAAGATGGAAAAACAAACGACATCTTGTACCAAGGCCTGAACATAATGCCATAATTGTTAGATAAGACTTCGATAAAGGACCCGTAAGCTTGAATAAGTATATAAACGTAAGATTCAATCACGATTGAATAAGTTATTTCAGAAACAATTAGGAAGTCTCTTAATCACGAATATCGTTCTAGCTTTACGTATGGTGCAGGCATAAGAAATTTTTTAAGAAACAAAGAAAAAAACATTGGCAGGATGCATGGAAACTTGCAGCAGAATATACAATAGGTGTTTTTTTTTTTGCATTGGTATCAGCACTTATTTACACTCTTCGTGTTAAGTACACTTAACCTACGTATGCCCACTAATTTAGGCTGAGTTTATAAAAGCAAACCAGTTTGCAGTAAATTTTCCGCAACAGTTTCGCTAATCCTTTTTAAACGCGAAACTTACTGCATTGTTGCAGCAACCATGCAGTGGTGAAATCGTCGTTCATAAATGTATGCAACGCATTCGACAGAGAAGTGACAAATGACGTTAGAATGTGTTTAACATTTTTTGTGATTTCAAAACATTTGAGAGACAATGTCGCAGAATTTTAAATTTTATACGTTCAGTAAGTAACGCAACGAAAATTGCAAAAAATGCAAAAAAGGAAAAGAGTTTTGCTGGCAATTACCAATTGCAAAAAGGTGCAAAGAAGTATTTAGTTTCTTCATAGTATAAACGAATACCCTGACGATATTTTTAGAAGTAAGTTACGCAGGAAAAGGTCAATTTTTTACGTATAAATTTTGTTAGGCAACTTTCTACAACAAAATGAAATCTGTCAGTTGACTTTTATGAACGAAAGTGATATTTATTTAGATATTTATCGGAGTTAACGCGAACAACAACAATGCTGCTCGACCTATTTTTGTACAGTGAAACGTATGGAAACGTTAAAACATATGTGGCTTTTAGTTGATAATTTGATAGTTAGCCGAATATTGATAGTTAACTCCGATAGTTGTTCTTTAGGCTCTGAATATATAAGCGCTAATACCGATGCCAAATAAACATACCGAAAATGACCTATCGCAGGCCTTCGATTGCATCGGCTTAGTCGTTGATCGAGTGAAGATTAACGCTCTTGGACGGAATTTATTCGAATTCACCTCGGAATCATTAATTTGCGGTCTCAAAACCAAAACCACCCAGACTCAATTTCGTACTTTATGGCGGTGCTTCTAGCTTCAATAGTCACAGGCGAGGTCTCAGAATGAAAAAAACGTCGTTGCAACTAGGAATGAGAAACTAGTACCTCGGATGATGAAAGAGTCGGGAATGCATATGTAGTCTTCTGTTTGCTGACTTTAAAAACATTGTAAATTATTCATCTTTTTTTTTTGGCTTTAAAAAGTTGAGAAATTTAAGCTTAAGAAAGTGCAATCAGAGACATATTTTTTTGAAGGAAATGTTTGCAAAATGTCTTTTCTAAAAATTAATTATTTTCAATTTTAAGCGTTAGATGAAAAAATTAAATAAATAAAATAAAATAAAATATGAAAATACGCAACTAATATGAAAAGATTGTTCATTCGATTTATTAATATATAATTATTACAAACACAAATGTACAATAATTATATATATTTACATAGGATTATTATTTTTTATTAAATAAAAGTGAAACTACATGCAACAGATCAGAATTTTCAATTAACAAGTCTTACCTTTCATAATGAGAGCTAGACGATGTAGTGGAAGTTTCCTTTAGTTTAGCACTACTAAAGTTACTGTACTGAGATGATGAAGTGCTTGTGCTACCAGTGAACCTATATGTGATGCGAGTTGAGTTTTTTTGTTTTTTAGTAAGTTAATTGGGTAACACAATAAAGAGAGAAAACAATATTCGAATCAAATGTGTAGGATACGAAATAAAAATAAAAGAAATTCAAACAGTATTGCATATGTGTTTTAAGGAGAAAAACAAGTATTGTAGAAATGGCTCACTAGAAATGACAAGATAAAATATGTAACAAAAAAAAAATAAATAAATAAATAAACCAGAAAATACTTGTGTGACGAGTTTTTTTTTTTTTTTTCTTTTGAAAATATGCAAAAGGACAATGGATGAATGAACGATGACTAGAAAAATAAAGATTGGAATATTTCAATTGATAAAAGATGTGATAAGGTTAATATAATTCGAGGCTATAATTGGGAGTGGAAGGGACCGACAACATAATTACGAGGGCGGGTCAATAAGTCCGTGACTTTTTGAATTTCTGACCTCTTTACTGAAACAGCAACTCTGCTCCTGCCAACAGGCATCTGTCAGTTGACTCCTGTCAAAATTTAAACTTGCTGCGTCAGTTAGTTTGTGTTTGACAGCTATTTTTATCAGACTACTCACTAATTTGAGGAGAAAATGGAAAAAAGTGAATTTCGTGTGCTTATTAAGCATTATTTCTTGCGAAAAAAAACCATTACCGAGACCAAGGCTAAGTTGATAAATACTATGGGGACTCTGCACCATCGATTTCAATGGTAAAAAAGTGGTTTACTGAATTTCGTTGTGGCCGTACAAGCACTGAAGATGCCGAACGTCCTGGACGCCCAGTTGAGGTCTCTACACCGGAAACAATCGAAAAAATTCACGATATGGTGTTGGCCGACCGAAGATTGAAAGTGCGAGAGATTGTGGAAGCCGTAGGGATCTCGCATGGCTCAGTGGTTTCAATTTTGAATGATCACTTGGGCATGAGAAAGCTTTCCGCAAGATGGGTGCCGCGTTTGCTCACAGTCGACCACAAACACATGTGCAGTTGCCATGGCAAAAATCCATGAATTGGGCTGTGAATTGCTCCCTCATCCACCCTATTCTCCAGATTTGGCTCCGAGCGACTACTTCTTGTTCCCAAACCTGAAGAAATGGCTTGGTGGAAAAAGATTTGACTCCAATGATGAAGTCATCTCGCAAACAAAGGCCTATTCATCATTTTTTTTGGAAGGGATAAAAAAATTGGAGAAGCGTTGAACAAAGTGTATAGAGCTCAAGGGAGACTACGTTGAAAAATAAAATTATTTTTTTATCAAAAAATCTGTGTTTTAATCCAAAAGTCACGGACTTATTGACCCGCCCTCGTATAAAGCAGTTTAAAGAAATTTTAACAGCCTTTCAAATAAATTATTAATTAACCAATTGTAAAGCTCATTTTCACTTTTGTGGAACATGAGCAAACAAAATTTGGAGTTCTGAAGCACTGAAAATCTGCGAGTAATTCGCGAGAGACATTATATCCTCTCAAAGTTTTATTTTTATTTTATAGAACGGCGTCACTGTGAATGGCGAGCCATGACTAATGAATTTTTTAATCCTCAATTAGATGAATTAGGACTGCAGGACGTTGGAACCACATGAACAAACCAACGGCGATATCTGCCACCAGCTGACATTCTAAAACAGGCGTTTTCCGGACGTTTTGTCTATTTGCACTATATAATATATAAAAAGTGGGAAACAAGGCCGAAGTTTTGAGAAAAAAAAAAAAAAAAAAAAAAAAAAAAAAAAAAAAAAAAAACCATAAGAGCCCAATTGGTAATCAACAATGGCGACGGTCAAAAAATGTATCCCTAAGAAAAGATATATGTACGAGTAGCCTAGGAAAATAGGGTTATTTACCTCGTATTGTATATTTACGAGTACTTTAATCGTTCATAAAAAAAATATTTTCCGAAATGATCATGAAACTCTAAAGAAAATAACAGTCAGAAGGCGCAAAACAAAAATGATTAGAAGGGTTTTCATCGTGCACTAAATAACGCCGCGGATTTTTTTTTGAATCGAAGTGAGCGGCAATGCGATTACAGGTTCCTTTTTAATTTGCTTATGTTGTCTCAACAGGAGTGTGTACTTTGCAATGTTTTCTATATATCACTGGCGAAAAAAACTGATAAATTAAATAAACAATGAGCTAACAATTATACAAATAATATGAATAAAATTTTTAGTCAACAAGTAACAAATCAACAACTGCTACTCGGTATATACAGCTGTGGTAACGGGAATAGCACATGTGTGCTTCCTTATTTTTGATGGGAATTGTACAATTTTGCTTCGGCTGGCATAACCTATACTGATACTGGTATGAGGTCATTCTGTTTTGTCTTACTCTTTTATTCACTGCGTAGCTGACTGAGTAGATTTATTTCCTTCATAATTTTTCAATGAAAAATTGCAGATATAAACAATAAGCATTATATAAATATATGTATATATTTTTGTCTCAAATTCTTTACTTGGATTGAAGTCGCTGGTTAGAATTAATAAATAAAATGGATTACTCTTGAATATTTTCATGGGAAACCATGACACCATAAAATCAAAAATTCCTACGAACTTTTGGAGGGAATCGAGCTACGGTGGTACTCCATGACACAGAATTAAGAAAGAGCTTGCAGGGAAGTTGGTAAGCGACTCACAAAAATCATGATTAGTAAGTAAGTATTTAGTTCTGTTTATAACTAATTCCATGATTTTTTGAATTTTCGCATTCCAACTCGAAAAACAGCACCTAGGAACAGTAAGATTTAGACGAGTCCATACAGAAAATAGGATGGCTAAGGTAATAACAAAAGTCTTTTACGATATAGAGAAAAATTCTACATACATTACTTAATTTAACGACGAATTGAAGCAAAAAAGATAGCATTTGTTCAAGAAGAAAGTGCTCTTCCACCAAGACAATGCACGGGTGTAGACCTCTTTAGTCGCCATTGGCGAATTTATTTAGGCATCCTCACAAGAATATTTTGTCAAAGATATACAAAATAAACTATGCTTTTATAACTCTGCTCATAAGTATGCCTTTGTGCATTAAAAAGCATATACTAGGTGGGGTGAAAAGTAACCTCCTTGACCGCCAGAATGCGCTACTACTGCAAAAAGGGTTATGGTGCCTTGAAGTCCGTTCATATTTAGGCAGACATGCCAAATTTCAGTGCAATACTGTCTTTAGTTTTGTTTGGACAGTTGATTGTTGTTAACGTGTTTGGCATCATGTTGAGTATGGACAAAAACGATTTTCGTTCTCTCATAAAACATTATTTTTTGAGAGGCAAAACGGCGAAGGAAACAAAAGAAAAGTTGAATAAATATTATGGGGCTACTGCTCCTCCAGATTACACCGTCAAATATTGGTTTCGTGGTGGCCGCAACTCCACTACCGATCAAGTCCGCAGCGGCAGGCCCTCCGATACAGTTACAGAGGACAATGTCAAAAAAAACATGAAATGGTGTTGGCTGACCGGAAAGTGAAGGTGCGCCATATTTTGGGCAACATTCTGCATATGAAAAAGTTATCCTGCCGCTGGGTGCCGCGCATGCTTACTCCTGACGAAAAACACGAACGCGCGAGCACTTCGAAAGAGTGTTTGGACTTGCTGATGCGGAATCGGGCGGACTTTTGGCGTCGATTGGTAACTGTTGATGAAACCTGGATCCACTATTACACACCAGAGAACAGAATGAGTGCCCGGCAATGGACTGAAGCCGGCAAGAGTGCTCCGAAGCGGCCGAGGGAAGCTCAATGGGTCGGAAAGGTTATGGCGTCGGGTCTCTGGGATTGTCATGGCATACACTTCGTGGACTACCTCGAAAAAGGAAAAACCATCAACAGAGAGTATTGCTGTGCATTATTGGAGCGATTGAAGGCCGCAAAACGGCCTCACATGAAGCGAAAAAAAATTTAGTTTTTGCAAGATAATGCGCCGGCGCATAAGAGCATCGCAACCACGGCTAAAATCAATGACTTACGGCTCCAATTGCTGTTGCAATCCACCGTATTCGCCCGATTTGGCTCCCTCGGACTATTATCTCTTCCCAAACTATATTGAATAAAATAAAAAAACATTTAAAAAAAATTTGTTTTCATACCCAAGAAGGTTACTTTTCACTTCACCTAGTACAAAAAATATTTGGATGCGGGAAAACATAAGCTGCATTCGGAATGTGGTGAAAAGTTTAGAAAAGTAATTTTTACAAAATACTAACATTTAAGAAATATTGGTATAGGTGAAGTGATGATCAATCAAAATCTGATCATGACACGATAAAGCATAAATTCAAGGAATGCAAGTTCAAAAAAGCTTTATCAACTGCGCTAAATTTAAGGACCACTATTTGTCAATACAAATGCAAGAGATACATTTTCTCTGTGAGTTGGATATTTATGATATGTATACGAGGACTAACTGCATGGCTTTATTAGCTGAATGTGATGGCCATCACATTGTGTATATCCAGTATGAAGAAAATATTTGTGGTTTGGTTATAAATATTGTAATGGCAAATTTAAATAAGTACGTAGTCTCGTGCTTTACGGATGGACGCAAAGTCAATAATAGAGTCAGCAAATATATTAGTTTATTTAAAAGGAAACCCAATTTTTCGGGCATTCTGCTATAAAGTGGCGCCAAAAATTATATACGACATAGTATATATAATAGAAGAAGTACTCGTCAGCACTCAATTACGACTGAGTATTCTGAGCGAGAATATAATTCATTTTGTAACGAAAGTCGACGGGAAGGCACTAAAGAAATTGGGGAAGTTAAGTTTGTTGCTCCAAACAAATGAGGACATTTGATAAATAAAAAAAAATACTGATTTTACTAGTTTTTACATTACATTAGACAAACAACTGACGTACATACATACATATGTATGTTTACGAAAGGCAACATCCAAAAAATATCAGAGATCAGCTCTTTAACCCCTATTTATGGCAAATTAGTATTTTGAATGAGTGCTGAATTGTAGGATATTGCATTTTTGTTTGGCAAATTTTTAAAGGTTTTCATTGTAATCAGAAATGTAATGCAGTAATATTATATAACCTATAGTAATATTAGTTGAAGGATTACCCTTATTTTTATCTTTTAAAGAAATTGTACTTAATTCTGCAGCTTATTGGTTCATCGTCTTCTTGGAAGTCTACAAAGTATTAAATTTGAGCCGGCTGCTCCTAGTTTTTTTTTTTTTGACAAACTGACTAGGATATTTTAGAAAAAAAGTTCTATATAAGCGAAAGAAGAACGCGCAAATCTTTACCAAAATGCTAATGACAATTGATTTCCTATGATTGATTTCTTATTGGCTATAATCTACTTCTTTTCCATCGTTTGATTTTGTTACTTTAACATTTTTCAACATTTCAGTTCAGCTTTTTATATAATTTATATAATCGTAGTTTTACAATTTTTAAAATGAACGAACATTTCAGACATTCGACAGGGCGATTTCTACTCCTTAGTTACATATGTACATAAAACAAAAAAAATGTTAATAATTCAGTTAATTGGTGTTATGATGATGATACATATGAATATGTAAGCATTGAATATAATAAAACTTACGTTTAAACTAAAGTCCGCACATAGAAATTAAAAATATTTTTTTTTTACACAACCAATGAAACTCAATTAATGGCACACTTTTGGGCAACTAATTAATTTTAGTAAGCAGTCTTGTTTTGGCTTTTGTTTTGTTTTAATAAAATTGTTAAGCAAATAAATATATACACACACATATATATTTATACTTACACATATACAGACAGATAAAAGCAAACAAGGATCGTGTAGTTGGTAGTGGTGGTGGTAAACAAAAAAATAAATACAAACTCATAAATTCAATCAAACATCATAGATAAACAATTAGTAGACAATATTTGAAGTTAGCTATTGAATACATACCCTGTATTATTTGAAAGACCAGTACCTCCGTAAACACTTTGGCTATTTTGGTACGCGCTTTGTTGTGATGGATAAGCCGATGTTGTCTGATTGCTTTGGTACTGGCTGGATAAATATCCGGCATTGGAATTTGCACTGTTATTGTATGTAATCAAGTTTTTTTTTTTTAGGGAAGAAAAACAAATTTTTTGTTTGGGATATTCCAGTTAACTTGTTAATAAAATATGAAAAAGTTATGGGAAGGAAAAAAGAAAACAAAAAATAAACAAAAAAAAAAAGAAAAACACGCACTAACTCAAATTAGCATAAGTTAATCAAATATTAATATCTTGTAAAATAAAATCTAAAGACTGCTTATGCATTTAAACAAAAGTAGTAGCTGATCGAATTATGGTTGAATGATGAAATTTAAATGTATGTAGATGAACAGTTCTATTTCGTAGGTTAGTTAAATACACACCCCCTTAATTCAAAGTGAATCAGTAGTAAATGATTTGAATTCAACGAGTTCAAGCAGTAAAATAAACATGGCTAAGATGTACGTGGTTTAAAAAAATATTCTGATCGTAGCTACCGCGGGAGTTCACACGAGTTAGCGGAAATTAAGCAAAGATTGCCGTCGGAGGAAAGCTTACAAGTGATCATTTGTCCTCAAATACATTTCGAATAAGATGGGCAACAATATGATAAAATTAAAGCTGAAACATTTAACGACAAATTACCCAAAACAAAAAGACACGACAGCTACATGTTATTATTACTATTAGGACACTACTGTATTGATAGCTTGAAAGAAGATTCGCTTTTAATTTTAGATGACACACAAAGAAAAATCCCTACCTATACGATGTTCAATAGCAAGCGTTCTAAAGTCAAAATTAAAATATATGTTAGATTCCCTTTACTTGTAAGTCCATTAAAACTCCTACGATCTCACGCATCTGTGTACAAATTAATATTTAATAAAAACAACGAGTGAAAATGGGCATTAACATTTACTTTCATAAGATTTTGTCAAGTTGGATTACAAAATGACCTTTTATCTTGTGGAGTCACTTGAATTTGAATACTGATCGAATCTTCAAACAATAAAATCAGTTTTCTTTCCTTTGCATAAATATGACATGAGATATTGAGAGATATTGGCAAGTTATAATTTATTTTAGTAGACTGCAGTATAAGAGAAAATGTCAGAGGCCAAACATTTTGACAATTGGATGAAATCTGTTACAAAATATACTCAGGTTTTCCCTATTGCTCGATTATCTAAATGCGGCAAGGAAGTATTTTTGAAATGTATCTAGATTATTAAAGAAAAGTTAGAGCAAGTTGTTACTTCCTAACTCAATGGCTGGCTCTTGTTTTTACTTATTTTCGAAACCGTTTCACTCAATTCATCCTTTCAAATGTTTGCAACCATTTAATCCTAATTTCAACGAATGTTGAACCTTTCAGTAATCTCAAACAATGTATCACAATCAAAATAAGACTGTGATTATACATACATATAGGTAATGTAGGCACAGCTTCAAGAATCTTTTCTACACACTTATACCTAATCTATATACTTATATCTACTCTTAATATATAAATGTTTACCGCTTTCATGAATTCTTTTTAAGTTATAAGTTATTACCAGCTGAATAGCCAAGTTGTGAAGACAACTAAAAGTTGTTCTTCAAAATCTAATTTTGGTTTCCTTTTTTATCAAAATAAAAACCCAAACGATTTATGAATTCCATGAGGTATCTTGTTTTATTTGTTTGATCTAATATATATGACGCAGATTTAGTGTCTAACATATTATAAATCAAATTAAATCGTTTTAACATCCAACAACGTGGCCTCAACCATGACACAATGATACATAGTATGTTAGGAAACCGAAATGGAAATCTATGTTCGTCGTATTCGATTCCCGATTGGTATTGAAAACATTTAAAATATTGGACTAATGTACAACATACTCGTATAGCCCTGGATTCATATAAATGTCTTTAGATACATAGTTGGTTGATGTAAATATTAGGCTTAGCGCTGGATTTAAATAACTCCACCCTTTCGGAAGGCAAACCAGCCGCTATATTATTCCCTTGATGGTTGGATATTGTAATGTTGTGGTCAGTTTTTATTGAATCCTGGGAGGTTACCCTTCGTCGAATCGACGAACACTTTTATTTTCTATGATTTCTCTTTAACTATTCAACCCTTACAACTCTCTCTTTTTACAACACCAACTGGTGGTGGTTTCTAAAAATGAACGAATGTTCATCGAAACAGCGAAGGGTATCTTTTTTGTGATTTTCTCTTTCTATTTATATTAGTTATAATATTAATATATATAATAATAAAATAAGCTCCGGTTAGCAAATAGGTGTTGATGAAATTGAAAAATTACTTGCGATTTGCGAAGACGATCAGTTGGATTCAGAAGACGATGACATTCAAGAGGATTTTGGAGGTAGCGTAAAGGATGAACATTTTGAGATAGAGGATGCCGATGAACTTGATAACCTGTCTCATATCGTGGAGTTTCGTAATCAAACAAAGGGACATATGACATATGACATATAACATATTCGATCAGATGTGCATGAGTTGCTCTCGAAAAACAAACTGATGGCCTGTGTGCCAGTTTTATGGCATTCATTAACGGTTAATAATCTCCACCGATATTGTTTGACAGCAAACGGAAAACGTTAAACCGGCAAAAATTAATGAAAAAATTATATGGGGACCTTTTTGAGCAGTATATGGCACGAAGTCTGGAGTCGCCTACTCTCAGCACTCCAACTAGAAGGAAAATTGATAAATATTTTAGCTGAGGCTCAAGGGATAGGTCAGAAAAAACACCGAAGAACAGATAGAAGAGAAAAAAAGAGAAAAATTATGGAGTTTGTTCATGTTCAAAGGGAAAAGAATCATCTGTGGTGAACACAAAATTGCATTTAAAATGATTTTTTTCATTATGTACGAAAAAAGAATTCCTCGATTTCTCAGATGGCAAATGGGAAACAACGTCTGGAGCTAACCACTGAAGCAATCCAGGATGTAGACGCGTTCTTTAGCCAACCCCATTAGCGGAGCAGCAGCGATGCAGTTAAAATGGGAAACTCGTTACGCATAAGTTCGTATAACGAGGAAAGGGTTAATAAAAGGATAAGAAGATATATATTTATATTTTCATTAATTTATATTGCATTAATTTTGTAAGGTGTTTTTATTTTTTTATTTTTTGTTTAAACCAATTGTTATTCGTGTAACAAAACAAACTCATAAATTTAATTTTTTTTCAAGTGGAGAAGAAATGTCGTTACATTTAATAAATCAAGTTATATCTAAAAATGTAACTTCAAAATTTCTGTCGACTCGACGTAGCATAACTTTAGTGTGCGTTAAATATTCATAACCATCCAGGGTTAATCAGCACTTGGCTAAACTTGCAAAGCAGGATATTCGCAAACGCACAGCAGAAATTTACTGCAAAGCAAACAGTTTTAAAACGTAGTAGAGCATCTGCGCAACTGTCAAAGGAATGTTACACTTGCAATGCAAACATATACTTTTGACGTTTCAACTGCTCTATTATATGTGCTTTGCAGATAATTTGTTTTGCAAGTCGTGCGCTTACGGATTCTTTCTATAAGATCGAGTGTTCTGCAATACGCTTTTTCTAAAGAGTAAAATTCAAACAGAATGTTCGGCGGACAATTTTACGCAATTGAATCAACGGTGGCGTCAATATGACATCACTCCTCATATGAGCTACTTAAATGTATTTAGATTTGCAGCCGAACAAATGCGACAATACTTGAGTTGACTCAAAGTATATACATAAGTCGGTCATGGTTTTGACACATTACCATTCAAAATCTTAACCTCACACAAATCAAACAAAAACCACTTCATAAATGTAATTGAAATGCTTTGCGAATGGTGACTTTAAATTGAAGGTTGGCGAAACCGGAGAAATGCTTATAAATTAAAATTAAATGAACTGTGAAAGAACACACATCATCGAGGGTTGGAATATAGAAATTCGTAAGTCCTTCTCATTACAGTACGATTTCTAAATGCAATTTAGGATGAGTTTTAGTAGATCTTTCGCTCCCATTTACATTAGTTTCACAACTAACATTTACCATAGTCAATTTGTAATCCAAATTGGGAGTACCTTACCTTTACCTAATTCTAAATCGATATCTTTTATTATCACTATCTTACTGTCGAGTAGTATATGAAAAATAAATAAATAAATAACTGATAGCCATATTAAATGGTTGTGCTGGCAGAACACGACAAATTCTTTCTTACTTCTTCTGTTTTAATTCATTAGCAGTCTCTCCCACCGATTATCATATCGTTTATTAAAAAAAACAAAATCCAAAGGAAAAAAAAAATGGCAAACAAAAACACGTGAAAAAAAAAAATTATAGAAAAAAAAAAAAACGGTATAAATAGAACCTACCTTGCATTATTCACGGTACTGCTACTGCTTCCGCCCACGGGAATGTTTTGCGTTGATCCACTACTATTCACAGCGCTTCCAGCAACAGAATTCGATGAACTATTTACAGAAGATACATTAGCTTGCTGCTGATACGAATTTACAGAATTCTGATTATATGAATTGTAATTGTTTGACGGTGGTTGGTATGTACTAGCCGACGAAGCCTAAAAATTTTTTTATTAAAAATAAAGTGAATGAAGTGGGTACTAATGGAAGAGGGGCAATTAAATTGCAACTTACTTGCACATTAGTATAACTTGCACTATTATAGCCCTGACCAGTTGCTGTTGGCTGGTATGATGATGATTTATTACCTGTTGAACTTGGATTGTACGAGCTTTGGTAACCAGTTGCACTTGATGTATTCGACTGATTGTATGGATCATTCTTCGATAACTGATCCAACGAGCTATTGGTTTGGGCATTTATTGACCCTACCCCACTTGCATTCTGTTGCTGCTGCACATTCGATGAACTGCGTTGAGAGTAGCCCGATGTCAGGCTATCCGACTGCAAACAAACAAAAAATATTAGGTCTTAAGACAAACACGATGTGTAAGAAAAGTTCTTACGATTTGCGAATTCTGCAATCCAGATGAAAGTACGGCCTGTTGCTGTGAACTTGACTTTGATTGGTAATCATTGGAAACATCCTGCGATTGAACAATCTGCTGATTTTCAATTGTTGCTGAAGAGTTAAACTTCTCAGGCAATGCATCAAATGAGTCTTCTGTACCAAAGTCCAGGGCACCGAATTGCACATCTAAGTAACCAATGTTATTTAGTGTGTCACCAGGCATTTCCACGGCAGTCGCTGGAATCTATACCAAAATAAGAAAAATTATTTTAAACAATTAAAATAACAAACCTTCGATGGTGGAGGCACTTTAGCTCTCGCCCTACGAACAGACGGCTGCGACGAAGCATTCTGATCCCCAAATACTGTTGCATACGACGTAGGATATTGCACAGAAGAGTTTTGGTACGAATTAACATTGACTGCTTGTTGAGAAGCAGCAGCAGCTGCCGCCGCCGCAACAGCTACAGCTGCAGCAGCCGCTGCATTCTGTGATGTTAACGAATTGAAATACTGAGATTGTTCCGCCGACAGAGTTGATGAACCCTTAATTTGTTGTGAATCCAAGCCACTCAATCGTATATTATGACCAGCATTCGACGAATGAATATCTGGGAATTGAGCTGGATTCAGAGTTCCAGCTCCAGACACGGCTGCACTTGAGTTGTTATTCACCACAGCACTACTATACTGCTGAGCTAAATCCTCATTATTCAGATGAGCTGATTGCTGCTGCTGCGGCGGCGGTTGTTGTTGCTGCTGCTGCTGCTGACTACCAGTAAGATGGAGTTCTAGGCCTGGTGGCGCTGATAACTCAGCACTTCCACCGCCTCCAACACCACCAGCAACTGGTTGTTGATTTTGCTGTAAATTACTTGGTGTAAATACTTTGCTATCTTTCAGCGAACCGACATATTCCTCATTATCCCAATCGCCCCAAGCATCATCTTGCTGCTGCTGTTGTTGTTGTTGTTTTTCAGCATTTGTGGCGATCGTATTATCCCACAGTTCAACCTCTTGATGGTCTTGATCTTGGTGTCGTGAATAATTACTGCGACCACCTTGATCTCTTCCCATTCCGCGTTGACCTAAACGTCCACCACGACCACCTCGCCCAACGTAACCGCCGCCACGACTGGATCCTCGCCCGCGTCCGCCGCTTCGATAACCACCTTCAACGCCTCCACGACCTGAAGAGTCTGCAAGATTTCTCTCGTTTTCCCGAGCCTCTCTACCGCGCCCTATAAAAAAAAAAACAAAACAGTTGCATGTATTTGTTTGGTTTTTTTTTTTTTTGAAAAAACATTTTCACTTACAGCCGCGACTGTCGTTTCCACCACGTCCTCCACGTGTGTTACTCCTATTACGAGACTTTTCTCGTTTATCCACATTAGCATTTGCATCAGTCCATTCACCATCACCTGCGTTCTCACCTGATGAATTTGCGGGGCGACTCTTTTTCTTTTTTAAGGTTTCAAATGCGCCCTACATATATTACATGTATTAAATCCCTTAGTGTTCTTTTATACATAATTAGATGAAATTAGATCTTACCACTGGAAGTGTTTCTAATAAGAATACAACAGCTCGTTCCAAATTATAATCGCACTCATACAATGCACAACACACTTCTTCTTCAGACCTCTGAGTCATTTCGATCAATGTTGCAACTTTCTCAGGCATTTTTGGATCCTCTGCGACAGGATTGACCTCTGCGGCCTGAGCGATACGAATCTGATCTAATGTGGGCTAAAAAAAATTAATAAATTATTCAAAGCTATTCATAGGGTTTAAGTCGATTTTTTTGTATTAACCTTTAGTACCTTTGGTTGTGATTTCTCTTTTTCTGTTTTGCCTACATCACTTTTTTTATTCGATGTATCGCCGCCACCAGCATTTGATTTTTTTTGATTGCGACCGCCGCCGCTGGATCGATTTTGTGTGCTCATGTCTATGTACACTGTATTTACAAATTAGCTGTAAATGGATTTCAAAAACATAATAATTGAAAAAAAGACATGCCAAAGGGATGATAACGCTCCTTTGTCATAGAAACTTTATTTTCGTGTTTCATACGAAGTGCTTTTGTTTCTTATGAAAGAAGTGCTGTGATAAGATAAAGGTTTAAGTGAAAAATCAAAAAATCTGCAAATTGACGAGTTTACTGGCAACATTAGAAAATACCCCTCGAGTTCTGTCAATATTCCAAAATTGAAGAGAAGCTTTCGAGACCTTTTATCAAGGAATAACATTATTTACTAAATTGTAAAGACTTTATACAAATAACCTATGCTTGCATAGCTTAGGCTAGACATGCAAAAAATCTTTGTTATCGAATTTATTAAAATTCTAAAAATAGATCTAATAATAAATAGGTGTGCGCCTCTGACAATATTATCGAGTTTTCTCAATTAAAGATAAACATAAAGGTCGAAAGTCAGCTGCAAACTATTTAAAAAAAAAAAAAAAAAACAAAAAAAAAAAACCCAACCTGAGTCAACAACCAGTAGCTTGAATATGCAAAACAAAATGTCGATAAGAGTGTACGCACCAATAGTCCAAACTGATTACTACAAAATGACTAATCAATGAGGAATAGCAATTTAATGATACTCTTACTCATTATGCAGTTTGAAAACGTTGTTTTGTTTATTGTTTGTTTGTTTACCACTGGCGTCCAAATAAAATAGCGAAACAGATTGGCATCACGGCATAGGCGTTATCGTACAGATCGTTTTAAAATTGAATTGATAGATCATGTGTAATAGACGGGATATAAGTGCATAGTAGTATGAGATTCATATTTGTTCATGGAATCCTAATCTCGCGGACTTCATTGAAGAAGTGCACTGGTACATGTCAAGAGAATGTCCACTGTCAATCGCCTGTATAATGAGCTCACTCAAAACTGCGATGGAAATCTTGTTGCACCTGATTTTTCCTTAGTAGACATGAGGGAAATTCTCAAAAATAAGGCGACATTAAGGCTGAAGGAATCATTGCAGTGTGTAGCTAAAAGCACTCACTGAAGTATAGTTCTTCTATCACTTCTGATCTGACCTGAAATAAAATGAAAAGTGATCGAAAATCCACTAAAATCCATATTTATGATCTGAGAAATCAGATTTAAATCTAAATATGAACAACAAAAAAAAAACATGAAAATCTACTAAGGCAGCCGGCTATTGAGAGTAAAGAAGAGGATCAGACTACTATAAAACGCATACATATCACGATTCGACATTTATTTTGTTAAAAACTTATTTGAGAAATAAAGTTTACGGCAGCACTCTTGAGTTTTCGACGAATAACTCACGGCTATTATCATTAATTTTAATACGCTAGCACTAACCCAATACTTGGAAACACAACAGAGAAACATAAGCCATTTTCTGCAATGGATTTTAAGTGCGTACTGATCAGGCTTCAGTATGTAAGGCATCTCCCACAAAATTGGAAATAAATAATAACATCTGATCAAGTTACCCTTAGGAGTCTTTGCGATTAAAATTATATGTAAGGTGATGTCAATATTACTGTCAATTGACACCCCCGTACACCGTTCTATTGCTATTTTCACCACTAGTGCTTCACCGAAGTTGCCAGTAGCGGTAGCTTATATGTACACAATCAAACCCACTTTCGGACGTACTATTAATTATCGTGATTGTTTTCGAAGCCCTTCAAATCACTTATGTTATCAGCTGCCAATCCTTTTATTTCCTAGTCATTTTTAACTTGCAAACTTTTAAGACCAACGCAAATTAATATTCCTCCCTTTCTCTCTCTTTTTAGTGCTGTGTGCCAAAATTCTAGGGGTACGCAAAAACCAGCTGTCTGAAAAAATAAGAGCAAACTTAATTCTCCAGCGAATTAAAAATTATTTTAAAGACGCAGAAAAGGTAACATAGCGCTGATTGACTTGAAAAATGCGGTCAACAGTGTGAATAAGGAATTTTTTTGTTGGCTTTCGTTATGCAAAGGTATACCAGAAAGAATTATAGTTTCGTGCTATTATTGCATCTATAAGAGGAAGCTGTCTGAAGATTTGAAGATCTTGAGTCATGAGCATTGGAACGCTTTTTATAAGTAACCATACCAATATAATCAGTAGAGAAAGTAAAGCCTTGGCCGAAGCTAAAACTTAAGATAATACAATAAACAAAGCGAAGACTGCATTTGCATGTTGTCTATGATATCGAATGATAATTCTAAATCCGATGCATTAAAAAAACAATATTCGTACGATAACCGAAGAAATTCGCTAAGCAATATAGATAAAATAGGGTCTGTAAAAAGACACATGCCTTAAGTTTTGTTTTACAAACAATTGTATTGAAAATATATGTTAATCTTTATCTTTTAGACAAACTTGTTTAAATTCATTATGTACGCCAATGCCGACGCCAGGTTTCATAAGAAAACAGGTTAGGATCCTACAGCAATGAAAAATTAAAGGAAGAAATAAAAGGTAGAACGTATGTTTGCTTCGATGAGTCTGACACAGCTGAAATCAAAATTCTTCTTAAAGCTAAATCACTTCTGCATAGGCGTTGGTTAGTAAAAATAAATATTGAAAATATCCGCAAACCGGTGGCTCAGTCTTGAACAGAGTTCTTCGAATATAAAGTAAACTTTTAACTCTACGAAACAGAGCGCATACACCTACTCAGAGGAACACCAGTCTTGATCAACAACGAATGTTGAGGGGTAGGTCTCAAGAAAGAGGCCGAAGAATTTCGAGAAATTTTGATTTTTTTTCTTTCTATCGAACTATATAAATTGGAACATTGAACATAACGGACGATAACGCTTCACCTTATCGTCCCCTGCATTGCGACGAATAGGGAAACCGAACTTCCGTCCAGTTCAAAAATATAAACATAATGAATTTAAGAAAGCTTGGTGTAGCAAACTTAAATTGTGTGCAAAAGATCCAGAAGGCTCGGTGCGGGAAATTTTCAAAAGTTTTGTAATAGAGCATTTATTTTTGCCGAGTTCAAATATAAAACAAATATTGTGAATGAAGCTGAAGCTATATAATACGAAATAAGTATTATAAAACTATTTTTCAGAATTTAAAAGCAATGTTTAGTCACAGCGAAGGCAAAACGAAAATGACTTTGATTGAAGATTTCAGTTTAACGACAGAAAACATTGTGCTTTCGTAGAATTAAAACGACTGTTGGTAAGTCGTTCGTTGACTACTAGTTAAGGGTGTATGTAATCCAACGCCAAAACCAGAAAAACTAATATACATATGTATTTCTGGGATGTCATTATTCTTTTGCCCTACAATCGCAAATATATGAAAGTAAAATCTTTCGCAAAAAGAAAAGTGTTGGAGAATTAATGAACACCTGGGATACACTAACACTATAAACTTTTTAAACCGCAGCAACTTGGTTCCGAAATGTAATTTTTATTCAATCGGAAAAGACATCCATCAAACTTAATCCCTGATGCCAAATTCTGTCACAATAGTACTGAGACCCATGTCCACCCCGGACTGTAGCGCCTCCTTAAGAAGAAGAAGAAGTTTACAATAATAGGTTGGCAGTATCATAACTTTGAAACAATTGATTTTGTTCGAAAGCTGACAGATCAGCTGACCATTGACGATTATTATTTTTGAAATCGCTGAAATTTATGAAAAAGGGAAAAAGGCGGCATAAACTTGTTGTCACGAGTTGTGTGATATTTATGGGGAAGGTACGCTATCGAAAACTATCACCAAGAGATGATTCGGATCGCTTTCGTTCTAGGAAAATTATATTTGAGAGATTCAATCGTCAAATGATTGATTCTGTCACTAATTAATGCGGTTGAAGTAAACAATTGAAAGCGGGGGCCATAATTGATTTAAAGGAAAGATGTGTTTCATCATGACAACGTCAGACTACGTAGGTATATACCTAAATATCTAATGACTCGGCAAAAATAAAAATAAATCGGTTGAGATATTCTGATGCCGGATATTCCTGAAATTGCACCGTCATTTCTTCCAATCTCTGTAAACAGTCTGTTGTTGTGCTTAAATTGGCTTCAGAAAGCATGTAAAAACCATTTGACTCAGTTTACAGTCTACAGTCTACACTGATATAATAATGGTTCGAGTACAAAAATTGGCAAAATAGACAATATGAATTTGGTTCAATAATAAAGGAAAAAAAATTTTGAATTTTTACTACAAAAACCCCAATACGATGCAATACCTAAAGCTGATGATTGTTTTGAAATTGAGTGGGTTTTAACAGACATCCTTTAAAAGGAATATGCAACTGATTGTTTGACATCCGTGAATGTCCAACTACATTCTGTACGAAGACAAGTTTGATACTGAAACATTAAACCCTAATTTCATAAAAAACTAAGAAGACTATAACCCAAAATCAGAAGATGATTTGTATCAATGGTTACAAAAGTGAAAATAGAATAACTTTAACATTACGGGAAAGAATAAGAAGAAATAATAGGGAAGAAAGCCAAAATAATAATAAAAATTAAAATTTTAATCCAAAAGCAACAGCTCTTATTCAAGACCATGGAAAAGTAGGTCGATCGTAACTGGCATAGTACTTCTGAGCATGTAAAGATGGCGTGATACTTCAAAAAATAAAAAGTAAGACTCAACTACCTCAAGTCGAGTGTGCTATATTACTCGGTTGCATACCAACCGATGATGATGACAAGAATCAATAACAAAGAAATCAGTCCAAGAGCCCACTGTCAATACCGAAAACGAAAAAAATAATAAAACAAAATTGATAGGCACTTCTTATCGGAATACCACAAGACAAAATAATAATAATAAGAAACGAGAAAAAGGCCGACACGCCACATACCTATTAAACGGCCGACCTACTATATACTCGTAACAAAAAAGAAATGAATTTTGTTAAACATAATCGCATCAAAAATGGTCTTCTTCTCAAAGTTTTTAACACAAAACAAAAAATGACATCAGAACTTAAAAGGAACACACGTATCCAAAGTACAACACAAGTTGTATGTACACAATCGCGTTGGTTGGTCATTTCCTTATTTCAATACTGCTGCTCCCACTGCACTGTAAAGAAAGCAAAACAAAACAAATGCGGGGTACATATGTACACATTCGATAAGATGTGACATGCACTGCTGTATTGATTTTATGCATTTTCATTTCAATTAGCATTTAATTTTCCATTTTCAGTTTCTGATTTTGAATTTTGTTTTTGACATATTCTCTTAATATGCAGACTGATTATGCAATGTAAAGAAAAGAGGAGTCATCTTGACCAAAATATAAATAAGGAAATTTCAATTTATGATAACTTCTTGCTTATTGCGTGTAAAGTCTGGAAGAATAACATTTCAACCGGTTGTCATTTTGTTAGCTCTAAAGGAGGTGTGAACTTCGAACATGAACCATCAACACAACACGAAAACGACCACAACCACGACCACGATATCGACGACAAAGCCGACGATGAATCAGCTAGTGTAGATTTCCCGATAAAATGCTCTGCAAAATTTTAAATAAATCGCAGGCTGAACAATAACAAATCAACAATTTAAAAAAAAAAAAATCAGCAATAAGGAAAAACACACAGCCCCAAAATGTATAGTTAGAAACAGAAACCACCATTTCCATTTTCTTTTGTTGTGGGACGAAAACCGAAAAAGTTTTTTCTCCTTTTTTTTTTTTAAATTCTTTCCTTCAATTTTTGTGTGGTTCACTCATTCGATTGTTCTGGGAAAAATAAAATTGCTCACTCCTCTCTAAAATGTTCAGGCACACTTTCGTAAATTTTCACTTCCTCGTCTGAGAAAGGTATTCAGAAAGCCGATTTATATAACTTTTCTACAAATAAATGGAAATTATCAATTGAAAAATATTTAAAAACTTGCATACACAAAAAAAGCCAACGGATTTACGAAAAGAAAATACTTTTTTTTTTTCTTTATCCAAATCGCGTTCGTACACCTCTTTAGTTGTCTTTTTTTTCTGTCCTTCTATTCGTTTACTCGCTCTTTCGCAGTTGGGCGCTTTTGATAGTACTACTTTAACTGCTGGCAGTCGTTGTGTTCTTCTTTTCAAGTTGCGCTGTTTTGTATGGTTCAATGATGGAACTGGTGCGGTGCGGTGCGGTACGGTACGGTGTGGTATATAGACGACGACGACGACTATACGGTTCCTTTTTGGGCCCGTCAATTTGGCAAACCTGTCGGTTGTCGGCATTTCATTGAAAAAAAAAATCTATTGCACTCGCTTTAGCCAATGGCACTTGTCCAACTTGACTCGACACTTGAATGAGAGGGCAGATACACATTTCATTTGAAATGGAATATGAAAAAAAAAAAAAAAAAAAAAAAAAACGCACAGAAAAGGAACGAAAGCGAAGGCCGAAGATAGAGACAAAATGGGGGTAAATCTGTGTACGAAGAATATAGAAAAAAAAAATTGTTCAATTCTCGGGCTCTCATTTTTTTTCGCTGCCAACAATCTCCCAATTATCGGCGAAATTTCCACTTCCATTTTCCACACGGGAATCTAGCATTTCCTTTGTTTTCTATGCGGAATTGGGGGTTTGTCCGAATTAAATTTTAATTATGGCCATGTGCCCACCAAAGTATACACAGAGACGCCATTGCTTCGGAGAATTAGATATGGTCCTCTTTTTTTGCTTTTTCGTTTTTTTTTTTTTTTTTGGGACAATTAGCGGAACATAATGGCCAAGTTTCGACACCACACTAGCGGCTCGAACGAGTAGTCCGGTGTTCTTAGGTTTGATCATTTTCGAATTTTTCTTGACCAAATTTCACTTATTGGGTTACATTGAATTGAATAAATTTAACACAAATTTATGGTGAATAATTAAAACAGTAAATTACCACAATTGCTTGATTATTTTCGAGTTATTTATACAAAAACTAAGTAAAATTGTGAGAGCGACACAAACCGTACCTGCAAATGCGCCGAGAAAACGCACTTCAATATGGAGGTCACGTGACCTCAAGGGATATGTTCAGCAATATGTTTTCGTCTAAACTGTTTCTTATATTTTGCTTTTACCGAACAATTGGTATAAATTTTAATTAAAATAAAATTTTTTCTCATTGAAAAGGTTGAGATATATAATGAAATCTATTAAACATGGATTCAATGTTTGCTTTAATGACATTTATTGCTTTTAGGATAAGTGAACAAAGCTTCAGTAAACATTTATAAGTTCTAAATTTATACAAATAATACAAATTCATACCACGAACTGGTTATTTATATGCGTGCTGAAGTATTCGATAGCCTACTTCTTTACTGTGTGCAAATATGTAATGTAAACGAAAACCCAAGATTATTTAGGCTCCTAGGATTCTGAGAAAAAAGAGTTAATGTCATTTCCGCCGATCTCCCAATTATGTTGTATAAGGTTATGATAGTATTTTAACAGTGTCGTGAACGTTCCCACGAAGCTACAGTACGTATATTATTTGTAAAGTAAACAAATTAGAACTTGTGTAAATAAGCAATGTATGTATGTATGTATATTGTATTTTTTACCGTACTTGATTTCGTACACAAACTCTTAGCGACAGAATAATGTATGTGCACATAATACAGTTCACTATGATAATGTTTACGATCCTTACATTGCTCAAGTAACGTACGGAATTTTGTTTTTGTTTCAATACACAAACATAATAAACAAATATAGTGTTTGCGTTATTTAGGTTATGTATGCGTTTTCGTACTGTTGGAATGTAAATACAAAACAGAACACTAAAGTACTGTATGTTAGAGTTTTTTTTCAATCTCTGCTCCCACCTATAATAAGGCTCGGCGTTCAGCCGTACGACTAATGGAGACTGTCACGACATGGCTTGAGCCGTACGACTAATGGATACTGTCACGACATGGCTTGAGAAAGCCATGGAAGGCCTCATACCTATCGTTAGTTGCCAGCGCTTACTTCCACCTGAATAAACAAAATTTACAGCTCTGAGGCATTCAAAATCCGTGAGTAGTGCGTGAAAAGCTACTACATCCACTCAAAGTCACTGCCGCTGGAGGTTTCATTGGACCATTTTTATTTGAGTACAGCGCGGCCAAACGGGCACTGTGGATGGTGAGCGTTACAGAGCCATTATCAATGAATTTTTCATTACCCAATTGGAGAAATCTGGGATTGGAGGACATGTAATACAAGTAGGATGGAGAAACGATGAATACTGCACTAGCTACAGCCGACATTTTAAAGCAGACATTTCCCGTTCGTCGGATATCGATTTGTGAAGATTTGCACTGGCTTGCGAGATCACTCGTTTTCCGTCGCGAATTCTGGTAGCATTCAAGGAGAACATCCTTCATGCCTTTTATGTCAACCGTTTCGTTTTTGTATATTCTCATTGTACCATCGCGATGGTGATGGCGTGATAGTAAGCTCATTGGACTATCACGCCGAGAGTTTGGGTCCGATTCTAGGCTGGGTCACCAACAATTTTTCAGAATCGCCATCACCCTTTCGGCGGGCAATGCTAAACTCTCGAAAGTAAAATTGCCTACGAAAAAGCTTCTAAGGAGTGCCGTTCGGACTCGGCGATAAACCGCAGGCCCCGCTCAGATGTGACAAAAATGACAACATGAGCAACACAAATGAGTGTCAAGAAGCTAGGCCATGGCCCATACCGGGCTGCCAGCGCCACAGTCCTTTTTTTTTTGTTTTTTTAATTGTACCACTAGTTTTTCTCACGAGTAGTTGTATTATCTACTTTTCGTCTGATTTTATGAATTTGGATCCAGTGTTTGCTGTCATATACATATAAATATTTGCATACGTCGAAGTGTTAAATGTGTTCGCCTTCACTTCAACCGTGCTAAAAGGTCCGACGTAAAATATTTAATTTTATTAATATCGCAGCGTCTTCCATTGAACAGTCGGGCGATGACCAAAAAATGATTAGTCAAGTCGGTAGGGGGTTGACTTTATTGACGTCTCAAACTTTCGAAGCCCCTCGGATCACTTAATGGAATTAATATTTGTGAAAGAAACATCGTCAAAGCAGAAGTACTTCGTAAGTACAATAGTATATCTTACCAGATACTAAGGGGGTATGAGTTTGATCTTATCCTTACAATGAGTTCGCTTCCAAACCTTCACAGTACAGTCCATATTATCTGATGGACCGATTCCTATAAAGTCCATGTATTGTCCATTTGGGCATCCAAAAATGGCAACAGTAGAAATTTTATTTTCGTGAAAAGAAAAAATCAGCCGCGACTAAGCATTTCAACTCCAGTAATCGTATAACGAAAGGTATAAAATTACATAACAGTTATAAGAATAAATAACAAATCCAGATATAAGTACTAAACAACAATTTTTGAACATGTTACCAGTACTAAAGACCAAAAATAATGAACAAGCTCTTCAGCATCTGTCAAATAGTGACATCCCTCATGAGTTGACCTGTCATTTCTTTTCTGTGAGAACCAGTCGCGAATTCGTTTTTATATTTTAAATTGTTAATAATAAATAAGAATAATGTCACTTTCACCGGCTAGTGGAATTGGACGTTTCTACAAACGTTCTGCCAAAATAATCCGTTGCGTGCGTTGGGGATGCACGAATAGACCTTTCTATCACATAGTTGTTATGGAGGTACTGCCCATGCTGATAAAACTCCACTTCCTACCAATAATCCTTTTTAACAATTTTTTTTTCATCTGTAGAGAAGAAAAAACCAACATCAACCTGTTATCGAACAAGTAGGCTCCTACGATCCGCTGGTCAATGAGCACAACGAACGGTTGGTCTCGTTTAACTTTGAAAGAGTTCGCCACTGGTTAGGTAATGGTGCGCATCTTTCAAAGCCCGCTGCAGAGCTCCTCGGCATAGCTGGTTTTACTCCAATCCATCCGAAAACTTACATGACTGCATGGAGGAACAGACAAAGTAACGCAGAAAAAGCTGCCCAAGCAGAAGTCGAAGGAAAGTCAAAAGAGGAATAAACTGCTGTACAGAGTACACGTTTAAATAAATCTAAGACTTGATTCAGTTGTCTTTATTTTTTATTTTTTGTTAAAACTATAGGCTAACTCTTGGATTTTGTTTTACAATATTCGTATTACATATTCTCATGTGGAAAAAGCGTGATAACAATTTTTAATCGAAAGGCATATTCCAATAATCACTGGGAATTGGTTTACTTCGTTTTTGTTTTTCTTCTGTTACCGTTTTTATTTATTAAAAATTTCACACAAAAATATATTCAATTTATTTTATAAAGAAAACAAAAGATAAAAATTAAATGATTAGACAAGTCCATGCACAATTTGACTGAGATGTCGTGTAGAGTGTCTGATTGGAGAGATTTAAAAGAGACAGAGATGAAGGCATCACGAAACCGGAGAAGAAATAATTGTGTCAATAAAAATGCACTCCTAAAATACTAGACAGTAAAATAGTTTCAATTTAGCTTCTTTTTTGTATAAAATGTGAAAATTTTCGAGATTTAATCGCTCTTGTAGACACCCTCAACGGATTTCTTCGCTTTATCCATCATGTCGCTTAGTAATTTGTCAGCAGCTGTAAAGAGAAATAGTCGTTACTTGGTTGAAGAACCGGAAATACATATATATAAATAACTTACCTTCGTGATGTTTTAAGA
The DNA here is from genome assembly GCA_928272305.1 of Volucella inflata. Taxonomy (NCBI): domain Eukaryota; kingdom Metazoa; phylum Arthropoda; class Insecta; order Diptera; family Syrphidae; genus Volucella; species Volucella inflata. The sequence goes on along the minus strand of OV743717.1, from coordinate 75,470,256 downwards.
AGTATGGACGGACAACGCGCTGATAGATGACCGATGCGCCATTGTTCTCAATGGGCAGCATGCACCAAATAAGGAAAATGCACTGAAAGTATAGAAAAACAGAAACAACATCAATATGGTCCTATTATGTCTTCTTAAATTTCACTCCTGTAATTATAGGAATGTTGAGGCTAGTCATGTTGAGTGCGCACTGCCGGTTATGCCTATAGTAACAAAATGACAACAATAGGTTGTGCTTGAACAACAAGGGGTTCAACAAAGGAACAATTTTTGTGAATAAGTTAAGTTGGTTGGGTTCTAGTGAGGGAGGTTCTTAGGGGCCAGAGATGGATAAAACACGTCGAGAGTTTCATTGGTGGTGTATAGAAGAACGAGAGCTCTTCACGTGCTTTACAAGTTAAAGAGGACTTTTATGCGGAGAAAAAAGATCGAACGATCGAAGAAATGAAGTGAAACTACCCAAAGAAGATTTTTCGAAAAAGTTAAGACCTTACTGAAACCTGGTACTGATGATGTGTAGAAATCACTTTTTTTTTTAACTTTACAGAATGAAGCATTTAATATGGGCTATGAAAGCCCATAATTTCGTCCACATGGACACCTCAGCATAGGTTTTCTAAGAGTTCTTTGCTTCTTCCAATCTTCATTGTTGAAATTGGCACCAACAATTACCCCAAGAACATTTTACTTGATGTGTCTGAAAGCATTTTCATCCGCTTTCGCCAATGTCCAAGCTATTGCACCGTGAACCAGGACTGGGAGTATGTGTCTTGTTCGATGTCTTTTGATTATACAAGAGAGTGCTTTATTACTCCATTCCCTTCTAACCCCAATGAAACAGCTTGGAAAGAGTTATTTTTCGTATGATTTCAGCGATTGTGTCGTTGTCTTAGTTTATAGCTGAGCCGAAAAGCCAGGAGAAAAGCCCAAAATTTCCAGGGACCAAAAAGTTACCACACATGTTGTCGAGTGAGTAGAATTAATTTGAGATCTAGTGACTGTAATGATGGCATCTTTGCTGAACTCATCTGTTGGTGCGTTTAGTTAAACTGAGGAGCACAATTTCCGTTATTTCAAACAGTATTTTAAGTGGTTTTAAGAACAAATCAACGACATGAATTTTGTTCTTTTTAGTAAGGCAGGGGACTATTTCTATTAAAATACTAAATGGTTTCAAAATTGACAGCATAGATGGTCAGGGGAAAAAGGGTGAAAGTATGTCTTGTGCTCAAACTTTAATCGGGGTTTTCTCAAAACTTTGTCGGTAGTCAAAATTTCTCGAAAACCTTTGAACCGATTTCGCAATAGATTTGTACATCTCTTTTACATACTAAATACTCGGTTCTAAACGAAAGATTTTTTTCTTCCAATTACAACTTATTTTTTAATTAAACAAAAAGAGTAATTGTGGCCAAAATCAGAGTTTTTTTGATTGCACCTTTACCAAAAATTTGAAAATAAATATTTTGTCAATTCCTTCGTTCAAATCCAAGGTAACCTCATGTATAAAAGAAATCTTTTTGTTTTTTTTGTTTTTGCCACGAATATTCGGATGCTATTCGGCCACTTATTCCAATATTCGGTATTCGGCCGAATACAGAATATCAATTTATGAACAAAAAGACGCATGTGTAACTCAAAAATATATCCATTATATTCATAAAAATTGTTACGAGTATTTTAATACTTAAAATCTATCAACGGTAAATTGTGGTGAATGAGAACAACTTTTTCAGCATTTGTTGGTAGCAAACGATTGCGGTTCTCCTCATAAATAATGTCAGCTTCCGAAAACAGCTTCTCACTGTATTAATGAATAATGAGTCACTCGCAAATGAAACAAAAGCCTGTCGAATTTTCGGCACGCATGAGCAGCAATGAGACAGGTTGCAACTTGTAACGTAGCACGTACATACATTGTCGTATGTCTTATAAAATTTTTTTTCCCGAACATTCGGCGCTTCCTCTTAGAGCGTCGCCTAATTCTGCTAAATCAGCATTCGTGCCATCTCTAATCCTGACTACCGCATGAAAACTACCACTGGCTTAGTTTTCAACATTTTTTTTATGAAAATATTCCGAATATTCTTAGAATAATGCATAATAATGTACAAAAATTATAAATATATTAATTTTGAAAAGAAAGAAATCACAAAAATATGCTTTTCTCTTGTATCTCAGATTTTTCCTCAAGAGAGTTTTGCAGGGACCGGAATAAATTAAAAAAACGTCGCATCCCAGTTACTTCTGTCAAGTCGCAAAAAGGCATGCGATCTAGGTTTGTGTTGATGGAACACGACACTCCTTTCTCTGATTAACTAGTTCTGGGCGTTTTTCGCTGACTGGATCCATATAATTAGAAAAAGTTCTTATCGGAATCAATGGTTTGGTTATGCGGAACAAGCTCATAACACACAATACAGAGCGCATAATATTCTTATAGTGAAAACCATCTTTTAGAATGGCTAAAGAGTACTCATACTTTTGCTAAAGGATCTTTTTCGTTCCACGTTGTTGTAAAGAATCCATTTTTCATCGTCCTATATCATCCGTTTTAAAAATAGTTTACTACTTAAGTTTCATTTCTGCAGGGAATCGCATATAGAGACACGATCAAATTTATTTTTTCACTCAAATTGCATTATCTTCAATTATTAGAACTTTAACTTGGTCTTCTTCAATGTCAACCGTTCATCTAACACGGGGGAAGTCAGAGGTGTGAAATCACCATAACAAAAACGCCAGAAACCTTACGAAAGTCCAGGCCGTTATAGAATTATCCCAGCGCACAGTGCAATATTTTCTGTTTTTAGGTGGACGTTGGGAAAGGGTTTAAAGAAATGACAGAGCGTCTTTTTCATCTGATTATCAAAGTCTATACGAGAATAAAGAATCATTCATTCATTCATTCTACAATCAGTTAAAACTTTTAACCCTGACAGGTACCGAAAAGACGTTAAGTACACGAAGTTGAAGGAACAACAACCAGCGTTAGTCAAACAACACCACCTAATCTTATCGCATAATAGTGTTTGCCATGACAGTGCATGCCAGATATGGCAATGCGACAATTTATTAGGATGGGCTACGACATCTTTGTACTTTTATAATGATTTGGATGCGTATTGTGCGGAGCCAACAAGTGATATTGCTTTTTCAGAAGCTAATCCAGTCATAAATATTGGTGCACGATTAAACGCATGCGCTGTGAATGAGGTTTTGAATGAGTACCTTTTATGTTGACCGTTGTTTGATATATGTCATTTTCTAGATTTCGGTCGTTTGGAATCATGAAATGCTTAGACGATCGTATTGTAATAGTTAGCCTTCACAATATCTTATGACTTCTTGAAATTTTGTGTTCAGAACATCCTGAAGCATCCGAAATATGAAAATTTCCGAAAAATAGTCGTCCGGCATTATCAGAGAAGTTTTGGCAAACGGGTGGACAGGCTCACTATCGAAAAGAAGTAAAAATGTAAAAAGGTTTACGGAGACGTGAAGAGAAGCGTCAGAACTTATTCCGAAGAGTCTACGTGGGCATTATCCATAAGGGATGAAAGTATGACGCGGATTGAAAGATGCGAAAATGGCCAAAACTAAGCCGAAAGAATTATTATTAAAGACGGTGTACGGCCTTTTAACTTACAAGCTAAGGACATCCCAACAGGATTTTGCTCCAGTTAAGAGAGCAAAAATCACTCAACAACAACATTTTGCTCTTTATATTACAGGTAGTATAGCACTGGCATTTTTATAAGGAAGTCCGACCTTCTGCTGTTGATATTTTGATGCCTCTCAACTAACTAGCCCTGGATATTGCTGCGAGATTCTGCTTCAGTTTACAAAGCAAAAACTATGTTTTGTGGTAAACGATATGGTCTGCTCTGTTTGACACCGAAAAATTGAGTCTTCTACACTTTCAAGAGAATAACTCGTTTTAAGCAACTTCTTCGTTGAGACCGTTTAATCTGTTTTTTTAAATCTTTCCGTTTATCTGCAAAAATTTACATTCAGATTGGTACTTGGGGACTGAAATGACCAATCCAACAAAACAACGTAATTTTCCCCTTTGAAGACTTGACAAAAATGACTTCACGTTTCAATTCGTTGTCCTCTTGTAAGAGCAAATGATCATTTGTAGCATATTTGGGCTTTTTTTTAAACATTGGAATGCTCAGGGAATGTCACCATTTTTTTTTAATGTGTCGGTAAGCAGATTATTGATTTCGGGAGGAGGCCAAGTCTCAAGCAGTGCAATCGAGTAAAGCCCTATAAATAGGGATGACTACAGTTATTGTGATTAATTGCAAATAGTTAAGCACCGCAGATTTAAAAACTAAAAGTTAAATCTTGTTTGGGTCCCAAGTGGGATTAAGGAAAATAAAATCGCCAATGAACTTGCTAGGCATGGCTTAGACAGTTTTTCAGGACCCAAACTTATATTAGGATTGAGAGTCGGGTTACATATGAGAATATGCTTCCCGACGTCTTTCTCCGTTCCTCAACAGGAATTACAGTGTACTGCTTACTGGCGTCGTAACGGAGCACCATAATTTTGTGAGAATGATGACGACACCGGACCGTAACACTATCTTTGTGAGGGCTCGGTGAAATGATGCTTGTTGATACTGAGACAGTTTTTTTAATAAAGCGTTTACATCGCCTTTACAGGAAAGTTAAAGAAATTCTAATAAAGACAATACAAAGAGTACAAATCGTTGTTCTGGTGGTTTTATTCTTACCGTTCATCGTGGTAAAAGGATCAAGCAAGTAACCTTTCGCACATCAAAAAATGTCGGTGACTTGTATGGGCTGTTCGCAAAACAGGAATCCCGTAATCCAAACATTCAAGATGTGGGTTTTATTAGTATGTACTTTAAAACAAGCCAATTTGTTTTCTGTTTCTATTTCACACATAAAACATGCGTTTATCCAAACGAAATGTGATGTGAAATATTAACTTCTTCCATGTTATTATATGAAGCTATGGCCAGTTTTTGTTTTTAAGTAACCTTTCGTAGAATTTCCTAGGAAAGACGTGGCAAGACATGCAGGTTATTGAGGTTTAAAAAAGGACATTTTCCAAATTTCATGTATTTAGCACCATCGGGTTAAGAGTTTTCGTATAAGGGTGTAAGCGAGTTCGGGCAATAAATAATTTTTTATGCGTTTCCTGGGTCTTGTGATTGATTTCTGTCCAAAGCGTCTCTGGTGTTGATAGAAGCCGAATTGTGGCAATATCAAACAATGTTTTCTAAGATTTTTAGATTTTCAGCAACCCAATACATAATATAAAAATTTGTTGTCCTTGTATCAGTTATTATGACTATTTAAGCTTAGTAGGGAAATTACGTTCAACCCTTTCGTACTGTACTGCACGCTTTTAATTAATCCTGTGTTGTTTCAGCCAATTATTATTAACAATACCAATATAAATAGGACTTAGCAAGTCTAATGGAGGATTAAAAAGGACTTTTGGAAATAATAAAATGTGATAATGTAATAAAATGTTTAAAATGAAAACAAAAGAATTGTAACAAAAGTCATAATTTCTTACCTTTAACAACCAATAGAGTGGAATAACCGATGTCAAAATCACGGAGAAATATTCAATTATCGACAGGATGCCGTATGTTACCCAATACGTCAACCATTTGGTATCATCCAATTTTGTACTCGATTCAATTGCATGAATTGAAATATAAGCCGGGTAAACAACGCCAATTATATTACACAATAATTGTGCACCATAACCGAAGATCAAATAAATGGCGCATAGACCAGCAACACCTGAAAATTTATAAAAAAAAAAACAAATTTAAGAATTTTCCATTTCAAAGACAATTAATTAAAGTTTATCTCGATCAAACAGTGACTGTAACTTCCTTACAAATCTGAATAATGAAACCATTTTCACCAGTCAATAACTCATATAATTTATCGGTTAACTTCTCAAACATTTTCCTTTCCTTTGCACACAAGATAAAATATTCACTATCTCCGATATGGTTAAACAATGCCAACACCTCAACCGCTCATTAGAAAGATCACTTCTTCTTTTTTTTTCTGTGCACAAACACATAATTCACCACTTTTAAAAATAAGGGACATCAGTCGAACACAAGAAATTGCTTTGAGCCTATGCTATTTCTATAAATGTTCTCTAGCTGTTGTCAAAGAATTCAGAATATATGCACGTTTCATGTTATTTGGCGTATGAGTATTCCGGCCAAATGAATTGCAATGTTAAGTTAGTGGCATAAAACAGAAACAAGCAAATCCAACCACAGAAGAGGCAACAATGCAAGCGTTTGACTACATCTTTAATCAAATGCACGCGTGTATTTTTAGAAAAGGCATTCATTTATGTTCACGGAAATTTCATTTCATATTTATTTTCGATATTTATTTTTATTTGAATCGGTTGCGCATTATTGCCAATTAAACAGGACAATTACGAGTGTATCAGTACTATGGGATCTGAACGCACGCATCGTTTACTGTACGCCCAGATAAAACAAAACAAAAAACAAACCAATAAGTAGTAGTGAGATTTATATACGGAATTACCATCAGACGTTGGCTATAATCTTTAAATTATCCTCATCTCAGTTTTTAAATTAAATAGTATTCAGATTGAATTCAGAAATTGGTAGTGAAGTGTTTTAAAAATTTAAAGATGAGGAGTGATAAAACATTAGAGTGTATTTCGGTGAGGGATTTATCGGCGATTTGCGAAGATGATAATTTTCTTTTGTTTTTAGCTTGTTCTTTTTGCAGGCTATATTCTCTGGTACATATAAGGTACAACATAGAGCTGTGGTTGTGAAATATACCAGGTTAAGTCTGATTAAAAACATTATGCATTGGTTGTTCGGAAAATTTTTCAGGTAGTTACTTTATTAACCGCAGCTTGTTCAGTTCTGCTATTTTATGTACCCGATATTCATTTTATTTTCTTCAAAGTAATCTCCATTGCAAGCAATACACATATTCCAACGCTTCCTCTAATCTTCAAAACACTTTTCATAGGGCGGTTTTGGAATCGCCTTCAGCTCATTCTGCGAACTCTTCTTTATCGCCTCAATCGGCTCAAAACGCTTTCCGCGAAGTGGTAACTTAAGTCGTGGGAATTAAAAAAAAGTCACAAGAAGGTGGCTTTTTCAGGTGAATACGGAGCTTGCGGAACGGTACGAACGTCGCGTACAAGGTGAGATGTGTGAGCCGATGCGTTGTCATGTTGAAGAAACGACGATTTGTTTCTCCACTATTCTGGCCTCTTGCGACAAACATTTGCCCTCACGCAATAGTCCTTATTTACTGTCTGTCCTGGCAGAAGAAATCCGAAGTGGACCACACCACGGCAATCAAAGAAAACGGTCAGCAAAGCCTTGATTTTGAATTTACTCTGTCGTGGGTTTTTTGGAATTTGGCTTATCTGAGAAGCGCCATTCCGATGATTGTTGGTTAGTTTCCATGTCATATTCATAGTCATGTCTCGTCAATATTGGCGGAAAGAAAGAAAATCTTTAGTGACATCAATTAAGAACTCTCGGCACACGCCAAGACATCGTTCATAACGCTCTGTACCGATCCGAACGAGAAACCAAGATCGGCTGGTATCTTCCTGATGTTTACAGGACGATCTGCGAGAGCAATTTTCTTAACTTTTTTGATGTTTAATTCAGTCATACTGGTGGATAGACGACCGAAACGAGGCAAATTATCAACCACAGTACGGCCCGCTTTAAACTCTTTGAACCATTCGTACGCTCGTGTTATCGACGCATGATATTTTGTTAGAAACACAAAATTTCGGGCAAACTCTTTGCTCAATAAAATTTGACATTGCGAAATTTGCAGACATAACAAACACTGACTTGTTAACAAAGCTATCATGCAAAAACAATCGACTAATGGCGCTCAAAATGGATGCACCAAACTAAAAAAAAAGTTTTGACAATATCTCAAGTGCGGTTTGTTTGAATTGGAAATTCCTGGTACTTTTTGATCAGAAGGCATACGAGTATTATCTTCAGCCATTTAAGTTCTTCTCGGATTCGGCCTACAAATTTATCTTTTTCGCATTTAACTTCACTGGTGTTTGTTTACGGTTTGCTTTGCCATCTTTATGGGAACTACCTCGCCACAAGTTGTACTATAATTTGTGGACTTAAAATTGTGAGACGCGAACTGATTACAAGATCACGAGTAAGACTCAAGAAAATCGAATAATCTGCGAAGTGATAATAAGAAATTGATCGTGCTCATTTGCCCAAGTAAGCGCAAGAAAGAGTTACTTACTGAGCTTTGCAGTCCTAAGTGTACATATGTATTTTCCAAAGACCCAGAGATTTTGCGCCACTTTGTGTTTTTAGTAAATAAACATAGATAAAACTATTGCAAGTTCTGTAAATTAAATGATATTACCAGCAGATCAACCAGCTATCAACATTAACTATTCACCCAAAAGCTATACCTTGGTTCTTTCATTCACTAGAAGGGAGAATCTGGAAACAGGATTCTGACCTCCTTAAGAATTGGTTTAACCTTCTACACCTTGTACCGAACAGAAATGGAAAGTTTTGTTGTTTCTTTCAGAGAGTACTTTGTTTGTCAATTATCTCTTAGAACATATAAGCACTAATTTTCAAGTTGAAGGCGATCGATATTAGACATTCACATATAACGATATACAAATCGGTGTTCATCTTGATGGAAAAATGGGTCCTGCCTGATTATAGTATATACAAATGTCGGTCTTCTTTCTCCTCTGCACAAGTCGTTCCTAAAAATTCACAACACAGACTGCGTCTCTACTAAATTGTTCTCGTGGTCGCGCTTGTAAGCTCGGCGCTGAATTTTGTTACCCTGAAACGTTATGCTAAAATTTCTAACAGTCTTTTTTAAATGTATCAGAAGACCATAATCCATCCATTTTATTATTATTGTTTCAGAAAAATCAGAAGCGAGGTAATGCCATTAGAAAAATCCAAATTGTGCATGGGAAGGCTGTTCTCAGTGAGTTTAAGTTGGCAATTTTGGCATAAAAAACCATCCTTGGGATAAGCAGAAGGATTAGATGATGAGCTGCCGTAATTTACCATCGAAATAAATACTCGCAAAAGAAAAAAAAGGTAAAACATTTAATTACCCATTAAACTTACAAAATTAGAATAATGTTGTGAGATCAAAAGTAGCGGCTATTTGGGTTCGCATGCAGTAATATTTAGGCAAAAAGTCTGATGTTTTCGTACGTGAAAAGTCGTATTAAAACCACCCGCTAATATCTGCTTGATATGGAATAACGCCTTACAGAAAAAATTCTTCTACGTGTTCCTCGAAAAAACCAACGAGCCATAAGTATGACGTTAAGAACGTTTAAGATAATTTTAACGACTCCCAAATCTCATAATCTGTTATGCAAATTGGCTCAAGTGTCGATGTGTCAAGTCACTTTTGCAGAACTTCAAACGCCAGGGATAACACAAACTTCGCCGAAAGGAGACAATGTAAACTGCGAGCACTATGGAGGTACCACACTCCATAAATCTTTTTTGTCATCTACCTCGGCTCCGCTTTTACTTCTTACTAGGCTCGCCCGTCGCCGAAATTCGACGATTCACAAAAGCAACAGTTGTCGTGTACACAACAAAAGTGTCGTCACTCGTCACTATGTTTCTCTTTTTTTCATTTCGTTTAGTCCCTATCCCACTTAGAGTAGGGAAACTCTTTTGCAATCGTAGTAGTGACTTCCACAGTCACAAACTTACATAAAAAAACAAAACAATACATTACATAAGTCAAAGCAGTCAAACAAACTCCTTATGTATCTCTAGCACCTTTCCTTTTCTTTACTATTGACTTTCAAAGGCAAGCAGACTTGAAAATGTTTTTTTTTCTCTCAGTAAAGCAGCCCATACACGACGAACATGTTCGTTTTCATGGTCTTGTTCGACGTTTGTTGTGCTCTTGACGAACCGATCCAATGTTTATGAAAAATTGTAAAATTTGTGGATTTGTTCGCGAGCATATTCGCCGTTTGTGGCGTTGTTCGAAAACATTTTCTTTTTTTAATAAATTTGTTTGCATGCATATCAGCGGAAGATAGAAAATGGCAAGTTTTAGCAAAACGTTTCTTTTGGAACTTATCGAAATTCTTAGAAATATTAAAACTTTAGTTCCTCTAAACTTTGTCCAGTTGCGAGGAATCTTAAAGTTGCTGACAGTCATTTGTTTGCTGTAGTTACTTCTCGCATTCCTGAGTTTTGTTTTCCAATAACTGGACCGACCAAACTCAGCAATTCAATATTGGTTTCTGAATCCATTCTAAGTAATTTTTAAAAATCTTCTGGTGTACCATTTCTCGATCGTTTCTACCATACAGCCATTCGTTTCATCCCCTCTCGCCTTTTTTGTTTATTATTTTTTTCTTACTTTCGCTTTTTGCATATATACATTGTTAATAATGCAGTTGCATCATCCGCGTGTCCGTTCTCCATATTTTCTTATTGAAAGTTACAGCAAAAGTGATGTTCCGCCAATCATTTCGTCATGTGTGGGCAAATGTCAACGAACAAATCGCACGAACATATTCGTCGTGTATGGCCAACTTAAGCTACGTAAAATTGTAAATATTGTAAAATTTCGGCTAGGGTTCGAAATTATTAAACGTTATTCTATTTCAAAACACTTAATTTACGATTATTTAAAATAACTTCCAAGTAATTCACAACCGATTTTAATATCTCACAATTCAAATCTCTTATCGTTCACTATTAAGACTTAAGGGCTGAACAGAATGTGAATCTGTATCTGTATCTCGAAGTTGAATACCACCCAACTTCGAGATACAGATTATCCATGTATTGAATTTTTGAAAGTTCGATATCAGATACAGATTCAAGTTTCAGATTCACATTCTGTTCAGCCCTTAAGCTCTTTTTCTGTCGCTTTCCAAAAATCAACTTAACTCACGCTGTTTCTCTTCCTGTATTTATACCACATTTGTCGGGTTCTAGTTTTTTCTCGTATCTTTTGGATTGAAACTGGGGTAATAAATGAACTCATCAGAGAGAGAGAGAGAGTTTATTAATGATGTATGATCCTAAGGTCATGCAACACTGGATTCCTGATTTTACAACATCTATATCTATAGATCTATGTAAAATAATCTAATCTTTTAGATGTTTAACCAAGGTTTGGTAAGATTTAGATGTTTAACCAAGGTTTGGTAAGACCGTTCGGCAAAAACATCTACGCGAAATTACCTTTCTAATGGTGTAAGTATCACGCCATTCGGTTCAGTAGAACGGTGTAAAAGTGTACGACAAATATAGGCAGCACGTATTTATATATAGATAATGACACCTCGTCAGAAATCAATGCTGTTCCAAACTTCATGATTTGTGCAAGACATCAAATTGGCCAGAACGATACTCATGACTCGGTTGAAATGGATAGGACATGGAAAGCAAATGAACATACAAGGTTCAGGTGAAAGTGCGAGAACACTTAACTTGGTGGCGCTCACTAGTGGATGGCTCCTCAATTATCCTTGAGTACGCAAATGAAAGCGTATGATAGGATTATGGACGTTCACATCCACATTAGACTGTAGGACACAAAATTAATTAAGTGTATGATTAGAAGAACTCGTTAAAATTATGTATTTAAGGCAACCATGAGAATAGAAGAACCGAAAATATTCCAAGTCAGAGCTGTAATCAGACCTTGGACTTTATTTAAGATTATGATCACATTCTTCTTAAGCAGAATACAATCGGATTTTGTTCATAACAGCTTTAAAGAGCTAGCAGGATGCGGACAGTGCCAACTTAGAGAACATATGCAAGCTTCGAGAGTCAAATGAAGAAAAAAGGTAGAAATTATGACTAGAAACGTTTGCAGCTCTGGGAGCTGATAGTTGTCGCAGTTTTTCAGTTCATCTTGCGTTAGGACTGCTATTAAAAGTCAACTAATCAGATTAAGTCTAGACGCAATATAGCATAATCTAGCCCGTAGTAAATATTCCTTTTATTGTATTTGCGTGTTTGTTGTCCAATTAAATATGATGATAATTAACTTTAAAACAAACAAAAAGATCATATCTAGAGAAAAAGAATTTTAATTCGAGTGGACGAGTTAATTGAATTAATTTTTATTTCGTTACTACGTTAAAGTTTGTGTGAAAATCTTCGAAAATAATATCCCAAATGCTAGTGATCGTCACTATATTCAAATAGTTTACCTCAGATCTATTCCACTTACACAATAGAAGGAGATCCATTACGAAACTCTTTACAACTGATTGACAGTTAATCGCTGGTGAAACAAAACACCAAACTGGTTCTCAAAGTCACTTACTGCATCATTAGACTCATGCATTAATTCTAGCTACATCAGAGATTCAAAACGTTAATCATACATTGAAAGCGTGAGATTGCCAATTTCGCAATACCTAATAGCAGTGTAAGCATCAGTCTATTTGAGTATCTTTTAATTGGATTAAGTTTTCATAATACACGTAGTCGTGGTAAAAAAAAAAATGATTCACTCATTTCCTCAGCAATCATACTCGTAATGACAAAGTTTAGTATGTAAAGGTAAACGATACTTCAACACGCATAAAGTTTCCAGAATTTGACACTATCCACCTCAAAAAGATTTGCTTTGTTGCGTCCTTTGTTAAAAGCAACTTCGCAATTAGCAATTAGAGTAATCTCCCAAGACCTTGACACAACAAAACCAAATTTATTGCATCTAATTACTTAGTAGAAATTTTAAATTCGCACTCAACATGCGTGTCAAGGGTTACACAAAGTGACAAAAAGCTACTTAATATGACTGAGTCAAAGCCTTGATCTTTATTGGTTTCAAATTCACAGAGGCACTTAAAAAATAAAAAAAATAAAACGAACTACCTTTGATTAACTTTAAAACAATTTTAGAGTTCGAATCTTCAGACGGCGACGGCTGTGGCAGTGGACGTGTGCGTGCCATGTTGTCGGACGTGGTAACTAGCCGATGCGAAGGTATAAGAAGCGCGGATATATCAAATGAAAACAGAACCTCCACGCGGATATATTTCGTTTTTTTTTGTTGTTTTTTTTTTTTAGAAACAACTTTCAACCAGACTACGTGTCACTTTACTGGCATTGAAAATAGTATTCAAAATGTGCGTCTAGACAGCGGGGCACAGTATTTTGTCACAAAGTGTCCCAGTTTACTGGAAGTTTGATAAAAAAAAAAAAAAAAAAAATCAAGATAACGTCAGGGGTATCTGTGCTTCAAAACGTTTTATCAACATTCGAAAGTACAAATACTCCAAAATGAACAAAAATTAAAAAAAGAAAAAAAAAATGTTAAAAAGGGCGGCAACAACAAAACCACAAAATAACAATTACCGTGTCATTGAATATGGACAATTTCTTTTCTTTATTTAGACTACTTACTGGGCTAAATTAGCCCAAGCTAATTTGAGGCTAAAAATTACTCACCGCCGAATAAATAGAGTCGGGGTACACCTGATTTAGACTCCAAGAAATCGAATCCCTTCGTCCAGGGGTTGGTTTTGTCGTGGAGACCTTTGTCGATGGACGTTTTTAGTTTATCAATTTGTGCAGTAGCCATTGCCATTTTTATTTGAAAATGTCTTTTTATTGGATTAGTTAATTAATTTATTAATTTTTTTTCAACTAGAAAGAAGTTAAAACGAGGAATCTAGTTCTTTTAAGGGTGACCAAGGTTGACAGAATGAATGATTTTTCGAAATTCGACTGTCAGTTGTTATAAATAATTCAGAGGATTGTGAAGTTAGAAGTGGTTGTCTATAGGTATTGCCAGTGGTCTTTAGTTTTGCGATTGCTGCACTTAAGTTTCTTTTTAAATTTTGCTTACAAAAATTTAGAAATATACTCGTATGATAAAATAATTGCACTGAGTAAAGTGAAGCGCATGCGGTCTTGCATTATCATGAAGTCGGTTAAGACCATATTTCCTTACTAGTTGAGATAACAATACTTATATTTGTTACAATATGACATGTGTTTAGTTGATTTATTTGCAGTGTGATTGCACTGTGATTATTTCTTCTATACTCTGTCCAATATAAATTGGCAGTACACGTCTTATGGGGAAGATTTGTCAAAATCAGTAGCGTGTCATACTTTTGCACCATACTGAATTGAAAGAACCCCCCCATAAAAAGTGTTTACCCGCCAGTGAATTTCCAATTTCATCTGACTTAAATCCAAGACGACTTATTCAGTGCCAATCTTTGTGTGCACTGTGCACTGAATGGCTGTGGCCTATTAAATTGATGTGCATTCAGAGTTACCAGTGTCCGTTTGGTAACTCGTTCTGTTTTTTTTCTTGCATTTCTGTTGAGGAGCTTTTTGTTTTAGAGTTTTGAAAAAAGTTCTTAATGATTATTGTTATCGTGGAATCTTGTTCTGATCTTTTGCATTTTTGCAAAATGTTGAGAATTATCGAGAGTTTGAAATATCAAATGGTTCGAAATTTTCGAGCAACACAAACTTTTAATCTGTAACCAACGAAACCTGAAGCTAAACACCAAACGGAAGTGTGTGTCAAACTTCATAATCATTTCAATAACAAATGCTCGTGCAACCTCCATGCAATCCGACAACTTTGAATTGTTGAGTGTTTGACGCCTATGAGTTCGAATTAACGCGTCGTCTTGTTACGTAGCGATGATTTTTTTCTTCGAATTACCAAGTGCTTATAAATGTATAGATTTTTTTCGAAATGTAAAGAGATTTTCTAGGGAACTCGTGATAACTTTGAATTATGGAGAGCTTCGAATTATCACTGTTTTGAATTAACGTGAGGCGATTGTATTTGCGTAGGTTTTCGTAGCGCACGGTCAGTTTTTTGACATGACGTGTATTTTTCTAACTTTTTTTATGAATAAAATAAATTATATAAATGAAGATTTCAATCTAAAATAAAGGACGGTAACCCTACATTTGAAATGTAATGAAATGCTGAGGTGCTTACTACGGAAACCGTATAAGAACTTTTGTTGGAATAGCACCTTACGGAAAACAAAAGAGTGCGAATGAGAGACAATCATCCCTATTTTCCCTGGACTGCCGATTTATGTTAAACAGAGTATAGTATTTGCATTCATCTCTATCTCGAATTTCTAAGTTTTTTAAGGAGTTTCCAAGATGAGTACCTCCAACATCAGCACCGACTTTCTGAAGTCTGACGCAATCTTCGGGTACACACTCATGGCGAAATAGTCAGCAATATCACTATAAGAAAGCGTTGTAGGATGATGTCTCTTACACCTAGCACGTCTAGATGCTAAAAATAAGATTAAATTGCAGTGTTCACAGTCCTTCCCATTGAAGGACAATAGAAAAGTCACTGAGAGAGTCGCTTATAGACGTCGGAAAGAATTCATTTGGTCTGCTGGCAATCAGAAGAGTCTGTTTGCACAAATGAAACTCAATAGTCAATACCAGGGCTAACAGGTGACACAGGTAGTGCTATCGCAGGTATGGGTCCTGAAAAGCTGTAACTTAGGTCTTGCCTAGAAAGTTCCTCGGCTATTTCATTTTCCATTGCGACTTGTCTCAATGAATTTAGCTTTCCGAGTGCGTTCAGCAATGCATTGCACTTTTCATTGTTATCAAGATTGCATTTATCTCTAGTCCGAACAAGATTAATAAGTGGAGGAGTACAATAAAATTCCTGTCTTTTAGCACAAAATGAGTGAGACAATGGCCATGCATCATCTGCATATACAATACGTATACGTTAGAAGTAAGTCGACTCACATCCACCATAGCGGTGGGCAGGACGTCGCCTTGGAGGTAGACTGTGCTTGCCACCGCTTTCACAAATTGGCTGCAATCAGCTGCATAACTTGATATATGCTATCAATGGGAGGCGGCTTGAAGTGCAGAAATAGTATTCTACGAACACTTTACTTCTTAATGCGACATATTCCTTACCATGCAAATCAGGAGTCCCTGAGTTTCAGTTATGGCCTGATTTTAAGAGGCAGGTTCCTTGTGGTGGCTATGGTTAATAGCTATAATAGTAGGGAGCATTTTCGTACCATTGCAGCATAATTTAAGCCTACGTTGTCATAGAGCTCTTGAAAATATTTGATGAGTATACGCCTAACCAACAAAGCTACTGGACTTGACGGTCTACCGGACAAAACACAATCTGATCTGATATCTGTTGTCATTAAAACAAAATTCAAAAACTCACTCAATGGATTGCTCACGTGAAATGGCTAGGTTTTCTCAATAGATACTCACGAAGTATTAGAGATACTTTATCTTGTCTGTTAATACCTTAAATTGCAAGAACAATACTAAAGCTGCACAATACGCTTATTACGTGCCCTGCTCAACACTGATATCTCATAGACCTGTGCCTTTATTTTAAGTATTATCTCACGATCATAAAATGCATGCATACTAGGGAGCAACGGCTGTAACAGTGTCTGAACTTTTTAATTAGGTGGTGCAAAATTAATCATCCTATCGGAAGATGTTATAATTTTTGTAAATGGCGTCGTACGTCAATCATATTTGACATTTGTGAACTAGACAGCTGCAGTATACAAACAGACAAACAATGGAGCACTACACTCCTCAAGAGCGTGGAATATTTGCGTCGATTTTTTTGACCAATAATCGGTCGGTGGTGTAAGAGCAGCGTGAATTTCGACGTCGATTTCCTAATCGTGTAGCGCCAACTGGACAAACATTCAGGCGCTTAGCTACTCGACTCGAACGACTGGAACCACAGGAGACCATGCAGGGCGTGGCAGCCACCGAACCGGTCGTTCGACCGAGAATATCGCGGCTGTGGCTGCCGATGTCGCTGAGAACGAAGAAACATTTTCCAATACAAAGTGCAAACAGAGCATCAGTTAATGCCTCCTAACCGTCAGTCGCGTGTGAATTACTGTCAAGCCATGCTCAAACTCAACAAAAAAGAGGACGATTATGTGTCGAAAATCACCATGACTGCGGTGCGGCGTTCATGCGGGAGGAGTGATTGGGCCGGAAATTTTGGGGACGCCATTGGCAATACGGTCACTATTACTGGCGAACGCTACAGGGCCATGATAAACGACTTACTGCCGAAATTGGATGAGCGGGGCTTGGTGAACGAGTGGTTTCAACAAGACGGTGCAACCGCACATACAGCGCGAGCCACAATGGATATTGTGAAGCGTTTCCTGGTCGCGCCATCCCCGTTTGGCGATTTGGCATGGACACCAAGATCGCCCGATTTAACCATCCCAGACTTCTTGCTTTTCGGCTACTTGAATTCGCGGGGTTATGCCAACAAGCCTCAGACAATCACAGCCCTTAAGGAAAATATTCGACAGGAATGCGACAATTATTACTGGAAATCTTGAAGAAAGTCATGGAAAATGCAATAAAACGGGCACAAATGTGTATCAACACAGGCGGCAGCCATTTGGCGGATATCACCTTTTCCATTTAACAGAAAAAATTGTAAAGGTCCAAATAAAGATTTCCATCACTCAAAATCATTTTTTTTTATTTAGTAAAAAATGTAAGTCAAAAACAAAATTGGATGATTTATTTTGCCCCACCTGGTACTAAAATATATGACGAGTATCCAAACAGCAATTTACTTAAATTTTTGTTTATTTCGAGTGAAATTTTAGCCAAAATTTCATGACTTTGTTTTCATTGTCATCTCTTCTTTGGTCCCATTGCATGCTTGAGGTTTATTAGCAACTTTTTCAGTCCTCTCTGTTAAAGAAAAAGATAAGAATAATTATTGAAAATAATAATGATAAAGGCAGTATTCATACCACTTGATTTGATAACGGCGTTAACAAGATTCGTCAACGGTAGTTCAACCAGCATGTACAAGAAAAAGCCGGCAACAAGGGATATCACTATGCCCCCTATGATATACATAACCTTTAATGTGTATAAAAAGCGAATTTTTTATAAACACTTTTATTTTGTTTCTAAAAAGTTCCTACCAGAACTAAGGTATTAGCATACTCCGGTTGACGCACATATCCAATAAGACATCTTATGACTGTTAAATGAATTAAGTAAACCGGGTATGATAGTCTACCCAATGGTCCGAATATTTTTAACGACGAAAACTTATAAAAAATCACTAAAAAAAGAAATTTTGAAATTTAATTCAAATTTAAATGAAATTCTTAAAACTTACATCCAACTTTAAAACTCATAAGAAGCAACATAATGCAACATATAATCGCCCAGATATTGCGGAAAAAGGCTGCATAAATAGCAATTGCAATTGAGGGCTTGGTTAACCCAAATCGGTAAAACAAATCACCAGAAAGTAATAGTAAAAAGGAAAAGGGGAACAATGAAATAACCACAAGATTAAATTTTGTTTTCTTTCCTTTTAGGTTAAGTCCTTGTTCTTTAAGTTTAAGATATATGAACGCTGTAATTGAGCCGAAAACAAATCCGCCAAAGTTCATGTAAAAAGGAATATAGCCGTAGTACATGGTATCGCCATTAATCCAAAATAAATAGCGATAGGATCTAAAATGAAATATAACAAAATCACTTGAAAAACAAACAAAAAAGTTTTTACTATAATAGTTACTTACTCTGGCGATTCTTGATGGGAATGATCTAGTTTTAGAAAATATGTAACTAAGCCTGTAACTACAAACGACATTGTAATCCCAATTCCTATTAAGTATTTCTTTGTTTTAGGAAATCTATGAACAGAAAAAAAAAAATATATATCACAAAACGAGTACGATATTATTTAAGAAAAATTAAATTTAAACTAAAAAAGAATTATCTGCGCAAAGATTTTAGCGCCCCATAGCTTTGTTGCTAGGTTGTTAAGCACAAGTTGTATCCACATGTATATGGAATGTATACACCTGATTAAGCAAGCACGTAGATTACATATAAAAGGAATAAAATAGATAACTCTTGAGCCAAATCGGTTGAAATTTGCCGAAGGAAAACTTGTGATGAATTAATTCCGCCCAAGGGACTAACAGAAAACTGTTGCCCGAAAGCTGAGATCTCATAGGTTTTTAAGAGCTTCCTCCAGAAAAGGTGGTGCCAAATGAGATCTTAATGAACTAAAGTAACGCGCACATTTCCTCGGTAAGATAATCAATCATCACTGGGTTCTTTGGTTAAAATTGTTTGATAATACGACTTATTTCCAGGTACTCTTAGGTAATAGCACTGTCGGAGTTATTTTCCAAGTAAAAATCCTTGGTTTGCAATAAGGAAAATCTTTTGTCTTTGATAAGAATGCACAAAATATTTACAATCCCAACAATTGTAAAAATGAATGTCCATCCGCGTGCAGTCGAACATTTGGTGCCGTGAAATAAGCGCATGCGAAATAAGGCCATATCTGAAAATATGATCTTACGAGTATTTCACA
This sequence comes from Volucella inflata, assembly GCA_928272305.1. Lineage (NCBI taxonomy): Eukaryota > Metazoa > Arthropoda > Insecta > Diptera > Syrphidae > Volucella > Volucella inflata. The sequence continues at coordinate 75,450,816 of OV743717.1, read as the reverse complement.
TTCGCAGAGTGAAACAAAGTCATATGGTATTATTTCGCATGGCCTTATTTCACGGCACCTGAACATTCACCAAAATGATGGCACTTAGCATTATAAGCATAGCAACACAAAATTCCGCCCACAAACATCGACAACACTCAAACCAGTTCTAATTTTAGTGAAACCAAATTGTGATGTTGGTGAGACAAAAATATTGGTACGCGTACCAGCCCCCAGACGATCAACATCAGCTAAAACTTGGTTTGTTTGACATGTATACTAGTACCATGTCATCTACAGATCAATCTTACACCAACCAGATTGATGATATAGCGATCAAGACAGGGCATGCGTTTTCTATACTTCAATAATATCAGGTCTTCAAATCTTCTTTAATCTCGCTTGGCGTCAAGGGTCGCAGACTTCTCGTTTCGAAACCCAATGACAAATTTGCCAAGGAGCCGCCTCATGGTTCGGTGAGAAATGTGAGCAAAGAAACAAAAATCACTTAGAGCACCGGATCGGTTGGTGAGCTCTACGAAATAAGAAAAGGTAGGACAAGCACCGGTCACTTAGTAGAAAGAAAGCAGCACGAAAGGAGCGTTTCTGTCAACTGCAAATGCATAAGTACCTTCTACATTACAAAAAAAAAAATCTTCTCTGTATGTGTAATTACGTAAAACCATTGTTTCTTATTAGTGAAGTTTCAGGCCTAAAAAATTCTTTAACGACTAGATTTTAGCATTTTGACAGATCTTCGAAATCTATCGAGGCGGGTCGCTGACTTTGAAATATCTGTCACATTTGTCCTAGCAGATGCCTTCCTCGATGCGAGCACGAGACTACTCAACCATTTTGAACCCTGCTATTGCGAAGCAACCAAGAAGTTTGGATAAGGACAAAATAAGTGTTGACAAATGAAAACAGCTTTGGGATCTGCAAATGGAATGTTCGGACAATGAATAAGGCACGTGAAGCGGAAGAACTAGCGGATACCTACATACTCATAGATTGCTATAAAGTAGATGTTATATACCTATTCCCTTTTGTTGGAGTGGCAGAATTTTCGGTACGTATAACTGACGAACTAATTTTAAGATTTAGAAGATGCATTGATAGTTTTCTTTAGTACATACCTATTGCGAAATCATCATTGAAAGGCTCACGCTATAACAATTTTTGCGCGCGCTGTAAATGGATTCTTAAAATGCGCATTCTGTTTGTCAAATTTATAAAGCGTTTTACCTGTTTTATTGCGTATCCTTCTGAAAAAGATATTCTTCGAATAGACGGCATGAATCTCAACAAGATGCATCTTTAATAGTAGCGTGTTGGGTGCCAAGAGCAACAGCATAAAATCGATTCATTGAAAATTAAATTTGGCGGAGAGGTGATTTTGCGAAAACGACCTGTTAATTACGAGTAGCTTTATACGAGTAACTCCGATAACGAATTTCGGCTAGTAACCTTTCAGCTAGGAGAAACATCGTTTCTCGCACTTCAATATTATTCCTTAAAATATTCAAGAAAACTCGCGATCAATCAAACTTAACTAGATTGATTGCAATGCACTTCTCAAGTATAAAGGATGTGTGAACATTCAGAAATTGAACAAATATGACAAAGAAATTGATAGAATGGGGCTGTACAGAAGGATCACTGATTTTTGCAGTTTCTACAAGAAAAAGTAAGGAGCTGTGTCTGAGTCTGTGCTCAGCATACGGACTATTTTTGAAGACAGCATAATCATCGGTGGCGATGGCGAAAGTGGTGGTGCCGGGCAGAATGAAGCATTCTACTTGCACTATAATTATGAGTAAATTCTTCAACATGAACGGCACAGTAGTACTTTTATTAATGGCTGTTTTTTTTAGGATAAGACAACAGTTGAATTACTTCATAAAAGGCACTTATCATTTCAGCCCTGCGCAATAGTTTAAACTGCATAAAGCATGAAAAAGGCTGCCAAAGGCTCTCCTTATGAAAGAATTTTTTTAAGTAATCTTCGGTTCGATCCGCATAGATGAAGATAAAGCAATGGATACTATGATGTAGTGTACGGGATGCAGAGCGGATAAGTCAGTGCTAGGATCTTGCAGACTTTTTTTTGGAAGAATGGCGCCTTAGCAAAAAGCCACGACTTAGGTGGTCCGCGAGCAATTGGAAGAATAGATTTTGTTGCTTGAGGTCCGGATCCTCCCTGATATCTGAAATAAAAAGAAAACTTTATGTATCTTAAATGAAATATTAGCTCTGCAAATGACACTCAATAGACGATATTCTTAGGTAATTCATCCAAGCAATAGCGGACATTAAAAAGCTGGAAGCTCAAGACCGCAAAGGTAAATATGCGATGTTAGACTTGAATTTAAATAATAAAGGTAATAGTGTTTTTCTTAAAAGATTTCATTCCGGAAATGTTATGGGTATATACAGCGAATAGAAAAAAAATATTTTCAACTGTATGTTTTTGATGGAGAACTGTATCTTTTGAAAGATGAGCAACGTGTAAAAGGACAAAATTGAACGATTATGCCAAGAAATTACGAGTTTGAACATAAATAACCCAATCAGCTTTACTATCATCAACACTGCAAATAAAAACCAGGAAAACTTACCTTGCATGAAGAATGAGAGCAGCAACTAAGATAATGTATAGTTGAAAATCGGCCGCCACATACCAGGATTGATGAAGACACTATTCCCAAAAAGAAAAGTTACTGTAATTGATTCTAAGGTTTTCATAAGCTATACAAACACTTCTTTTCATTTTAAAGTTATTGATAAACAAAAGATTTCTCCACCAAGTCTCTCTGCATAGAATGTGCTCAGCTCCACTGAAATGCCTCCAGAATGGACCATCTTGAAGTCGTGGTAGAATGGAGGCACTTATCAGAATCACAAAGGCTATTGAAGGAATTAACCTAAATAAATATTTCCCATTAGTTGAATTTAAGAAATCCACTCCGCCTCAGTCAATATTTTACCTTAAGTATCGATACAAAATAAGCCTTCCCCAATCATTAAATCCGGGCTTTTTCATTGCAATTTTGCTTTGAAATGCAATGGTCAGTAGAAAACTGCTCATAACCAGATATACTTGTATTATCGCAGTTCCGTTTATTAAAATACTTGATCCAACTTGGTAGAATACTTGCTCTATGAAAGCCGTGTTTTTGATCGGGATCGACTTTAAAAACAAAAGCACATGAGCAAAAACAACTAAAATTGTGGAAAAAAATCGAAAAGCTTCAAAAAATCGAAAGTCCTTGCTAAGTTCACCAGTTGATGGCATGCTGAATCGGAAGTAGTTTCGGCACAATGAGAAGGATGTCAGAATTTTATCCTCTGAAATTAAAACATTACCATTACGGCCGAATTTTGTTTATTTAAAACCTACTTTTAGCATGTAAAAGTGTTTTATAAAAATCATCTCCCGTCATACTTAGATGCTGTTTGTGCTTCAATTGTCGATCATAGCTAGAAGAAAGAACAACCAAGAGCAGCAGTGTTCCAATAACAATGAATAGGATGATCTCCAAATAATCTTGAAGAACATCAATGAGAATAAATGTGTTTGTGTTTGATTGACAATGAGACTTACCAAGACCCTTAGGGTTATCATTAGAAACGCAATACTCAATGAAGGATCGAACTGCTAAATCGTACTTTTTTCTGAAATCATGATTCAGGCAAGTGTTTATGACCTTGTCATCAAGAATCCGATTGTCCGAAACCTCCGTGAATATGTCAGTAAAAAATTCGACCAACTGAAAAGAAGGATTATATGGACGTTTTAAAATCCGGCAAAACGCACCTTACCTCGATATTTTTAATATTTCCGGCATAAAGTTGTTCCTTTTGAAAAGAGCTAAGAGGGTTCATTAGTTGCTTACAACGATTTAAACAAACTCCAAAGTACAGGTTGTCATGACGAAAGTGTCGCCTGGTGACAGATGAGAATTCCTGAAATAAAGGACAATTTAAAGATAAACATAAAGACTAGGCGAATTTAAAAGATTTTTTGCAGCTAACTTGTCAATGTGTTAGTTTCGTTTGGTGTTTAAATGTTTTCTAACGCCTTTGACGTTAAATAAGATTGAAGAGATGTTGTTTCCCAACACAGTTATGCATTTCCTGTCAGCAACGAAATTGAAGGCATTCACAATTGCATGGTGCCACAATTCTAAAGAACCAATCCTGAGCAAAGCCTTAGTTTGCAGAGCAGAAACAAGGTGAACAACATCATTAACCAAACACGTTGTTGTTAATTTATAAGTTAAGAGCCCTCAGATTTCAGACCTCACTGTCTTAGCTAATATAGGTATCTCTTAGCAACAAGGTTTTCATAAAAAATTACGAGACCTTCCGGCAACAGTAGATCACGTTCATTCTCTTGATATGGTACGTGTGAGAGAAACGAGACAGAGCCAACTGGAGTGCTATTTGATCCCCTCAATCGAAAATTTGACACAGCATTACCAACTTCGACTGGTAGCTGATTAGGATTTCAAGAAATGGCCATTATGACACAGGTTGTTTGTTTTTAAATTTTTGGATTGCCTTTCGCAATATCAAACAATTTTCCAGAGGCATATGTACAGCCTTAAGTGAGCATTCGAATATGCTAATTAGTGACAGCATTTGGAGATCTTGACAGTAAATTAGGAATTCCAATTGTGTTTCAAGAAACCCCGCATCACTTAGGTTAGGTTAAAACAGGGGTTTGTCATCACAGAAACATTAGGGACCGAAATGGGCCCAACGCGATCTCTCTTTAACCAGTTCAAAGAGCAAAAAACCTAAACAATCTCCTTGGTAAAACATCCTATTTATTTGCAAAACTCAAGAAGGCCTTTGAAATCCGTGTCGTCTATTTCCTGTAGGTTTTCAAAAAAGTATTTTCCTTAGACTTTTCTTCGACTACGCGATATTGCCTCGCACACACAGAGTATGTGTGTTATGTCCTCAACCGCTCGCAGATCACCGCAGAATCTGCAAATGTTCATATCTGACAATTTGAGTCTCTTTGTGTGTTTCAGCAGGAGACAGTGTCTTCTCAGGATTCCTATTATTGTTCTAAGCTTAGCCCTGTTATTTTTGTTTTGTTTGTGTTTATTAACTCCATAGATCTTTTAGGTTTACAGGCTTTATGGTTTTCTCCTTGATATTGCCCCTAACTATGGAGAGTGGTTGATGTTGGCAACTTCGCTACTAACTTCAAGTAGCCCTCCTCTTTTGGCACCCAGCACGGTGAGACCGTGTTCTGATTGGATAATACATTGAATATTGTGCGACAGCCCCCGACTATATCAGGGTTGATGTTGGTCGATTACATTACCTTGAGTGCGGCCTGGCTGTTGATATCGATATCTGTATCTATCGATATCTCTTCCCGATTACTTAACTAGGTAAGAAGTGGTTTCAGAACGATCAGAGAAGATTCGACTACAATTCTTTCTTAGCTTAGATTCGGGGCGACATTATTTCTGAGAACAGGAAAAATCGATTTCCTACTTTTGCAGCAACCGCAGTTCTGGTGTTATGACATCAGGCAGTATGGCAGCATATAGGAGTAAATTAAAACAAACGCACATGGGTATCAAAACTTCGTATAATACCAAAGAACCCTCCTTTTTTGTAAAAATTGGTTTTTAAAGTGCAGCTTTTTGGAAGTGTTGCCACCGGTTTTCAATACTTGATACTGGCAGCAGACGATCTCTTAAGAGATTGAGGCATGTACGATGTCAAAATTTCTCACAGTATTTGATTGCCTTTGTGTACTTTGGCTAAGGCAAGATAATGACCCGAGTCAGTGTTGGCCCTCGGAATGGTCAGACATCTATAATTCTGGAGGAGTGCTTTTCGTCGATCGCCACTAAAGATTGATGCTATAAAAATAATCCAGAGGCGGTTGAAGCACACAAGAACAATATTGGTAAAACTGGTCGTAAAATAGCGATGGCATCGAAAATGTATTGAAAAGTTAAATTTACGGTCATTCAAATGAAATAAAAGTAAAAAAATTTCGGTAGGAAGGCTACTCTTATGTTCACCAGGAGTTGATGATTCTCTATAAAGTTTTCAGCAGCTGGTCTATACCCTTTTATATCATAGTCTGTGAAGTTTCAAGTCCTTCTAAAAAAATTAACTTTAAGTGACAGAAGATTTTGAGTTTCATTGCGTAGTTGCAACAGATGATCTGCGATTGTTTTTTTTTGGTAGGACATATCCTTTTAAAGCATTTGGCAAGGACATCGTTCTAAAGGACTCGAATGAATAGCTCTGTAAGCATACGACAAGATTTATGTGTTTCTTGAAAATTTCTTATTATCCACTTACCGGGTATTGGCTGTATATACAAGAGAAAGCATTTCTTTCTTACTGACGGTTGAAGCGCATATGTACTCGTTTGTTGTTCTTGAAAGTAGTCGGGTGTTATTGTAGGATTGAAAAGAAGTCTTTCATAATATGATACAATTCTTAGATGCAGGCAAACGCAAGTTCAAAGACATGCCCTTCCAATTTTAATTTGATTAAGACCCCAGGTTACATCACTTATATTCAGTTTTTATTTCATTGATGTCTCCATGAGTACGAATATAAGTATATGTATAATTGCAAACTACAGACAGTTAACTACCTTGTTGAACCTTAAATTGATTCATGCCAGGTTTAATGCATAATTGACTCAAGCCAAAGACCGGTTAATTAAATTGTTTTCCTTCATTGAGTATTATCATTAAATGAACATATGGAAGATGCTGTTAGACTTGATCTGTTTTAGTTTATATTTATACAGCAATCAGAGACTTGTAAGCCGTGAGAATTAATAAGCACAGATCAATATTTATTTTTTAAAGGAAGGGGCATTTACACAATTTTTATTGACGATTTCGTATTTTAAGAGACAAGACCTTGAGACAATTCTCTTGGTTTCAATCATATCAAGTTTAAACAATTTAAACATACTATCCAAGTATGTTATTATTTTTATTACACATGTTCAAATGTATTGTTAAAAAATATGTACATTAAAAAATCATGATAATCCAATAACATTTAAGAAACCAAAACCATACCATTTAAGTTGCAAATTCATTTGATTTTACTATATATTAAAGTCTAAGCTGAAAGTACACATTTCACGTTAATCACGATAATTAACAACCGGTAAGTGCAATATGAGGTCTTAAATCTTAATGGAACATATTGGAGTACCAAAAGTTAAGAATAAAGCTCAGTATCGCAGATATCTGATGAGCGAACTATCTCGTTGTTTTAACTATTAATTATCAATACATTTTCTCATTCATTTAAAACGAGTCTCTTAACATCTATTTTACTAAACCAAAACAGGCTATCGGAGAACAGCAGCACTGATGAATGCTGTTTATTAGATCCCAAGAACTTCCTTACTTTTTTCTTGTAAGGCATCAAAGATTTGCGAAATTGCTCTGTATGTACTAGGTGGGGTGAAAAGTAACCTCCTTGGGAATGGAGTCCCCTTCTAGCTTGATGCACTTATTTCAGAGATTTTCCAACTTCTTGATCCCATCCGAAATGTAATTTTCCGGAAGGTCTGCAAAATACTCCTCCGTGACGTCGATGATTTCCTCGCGTGAGTTCTTGTTTTTGAGGTTCGGGAAGGTATAATAGTCCGAGGGAGCAAAATTGGACGAATATGGTGGATGCAACAGCTATTGGAGCCGTAAGTCATTGATTTTAGCCTTGGTTGCGATGCTCTTATGTGCCGGCGCATTGTCTTGCAAAAACAAATTTTTTTTTCGCTTCATGTGAGGCCGTTATGCAGCGATTTCGGCCTTCAATCGCTCCAATAATGCACAGTAATACTCGCTGTTGATAGTTTTTCCTTTTTCGAGGTAGTCCACGAAGAGTATGCCATGACAATTCCAGAAAACCAACGCAATAACCTATTCGACCCATTGAGCCTCCCTTGACATTTCATGTATTTTTTTGACATTGTCCTCTGTAACCGCATCGGAGGGTCTGGCGCTGCGGACTTGATCGGTAGTGGAGTTGCGGCCACCACGAAACTCTCGAAACCAATATTTGACGGTGTAATCTGACGAAGCATTAGCCCCATAATATTTATCCAACTTTTCTTTTGTTTCCTTCGCCGTTTTGCCTCTCAAAAAATAAAGTTTTATGAGAGAACGAAAATCGTTTCTGTCCATACTCAACGTGATGCCAAACACGTCAACAACAATCAGCTGTCAAAATAAAACTAAACACAGTGTCGCACTGAAATTTGGCAAATTTGGCATGTCAGGAGGTTACTTTTCACCCCACCTAGTAAGGCAAAATCAGGCACTTGCAGATTCTACGGTGGCCTGCAAGCTAAGGAAAGCAACGATGTACTATACCACTCAAGAATAAGAATAAAAATAACTAGAAGAAATGTTTTTAAGAAAAATATTTCTTTGAGCACTGGGAGCAAGAATACTTACGCGATTAAACGGTTTTTATTTAAGAGGCGCTTTATTTCCAATAGGTTTTATTCTAATCGTCTTCAGGTAAGTTTAGCAATTTATCATGGATAAATTTATACAGCAAAAACGATACCAAATAATCGCGCTATCTGAACGAGCTATTCGCCCTGTTTTAAACGGATTTCGAACTTATTAAATAACACGAGACTCTTATTTGAAATGCTGTAAAATAAAAATGATCAAAATATACTAAAATAGAATTTGCGGATACTGAAACCTCAAAATTTGTTCACTATAATAGATGAAACGACTGATTGGAATACTGCTAAATGTTTAATATTTTTGATAATATATTGGGGGATATCATCGCTAGATTCTCCGATGTAATGCAATTAAAAAATAAAGACCAAAAAGTTTTCGAGGTTTTTTTAAAATATTAATGAAGAAGAATTTATTGCATCCAGGAGTGTTTTTGAAGCATAGTATGATCATAAGAGTATATGAGATACTTCCAAAAAGTCGACAAAATAACATTTTTAAACTCATAATCATCAAAATTTTTTCTGACAAACATAGCGACGCTTCAAAAGATCTTCATATTTCTCCATAGATTTTAAAAAAGCATCCGATAGAGTACGAGGTGATCTTATATGGGAAAAGTTAGGATCTTGTAATGTATCTGAGACGTACTTAGGTGGCGCTATAGTTCAGAGTGAACCTGTTCTCAATTAACAAGTCTCTTCAGTTAGCCCGGTTTTTAGCTAATTGCCTCCACTTGCGCATTTCAACCCCACCTGAGGTCCTCTTGTGCTGTATTACCCTCCTATTTTAAGACTCTGCGGGCCGAAGCATGTCTCCTTGTGTATATTGAGGTGACAAGTCCGTGTGCTTGCTATATTGATATTTTGTCTCTCCGTTAAGGCAATAAGCCTAAGTACGTTGCCAGACATAGTTACAAACTTAATTTTGACCAAATTAGTCATTTTGCCAATACATGCTCAAGATCTAGTCCAAGTTCACTGAAAGTCCTAAATGTAAAAAATAAGTAAATTTTGGGAAGAAGAAGAAGAATGCGTCATGAGGGAAAAAAAATATTGAAACGATTTATTTATTTTGAGATGTACTCGTAGATGCCACATACTTTCATCTACAGCTTTAAAAAATCGAACAATAGTGAAGAAATACAGATTACAAACTTACATCATGATTTCAAGACCATTTTAACGTAAAGGCCCCAGAAATACTGGGAGAGACAAAAAGGATTTTACCACGATATTGGTAAATATACTCGTAAAATGATTGCATCGAGATGATTGTGATTTTTCTAAAGAGCTACCAATGCTTATTGATGAAAAACAATATCGGGAAAATTTTCACCACGGCTTCAGCGATATACTATATATCAAATTGAAGAAGATGATACGAGTATTCTGACATAATTGCTGCTCTACCCATTAATATATTTTCTTACTTTTTCCCTTTAACAATTTTAATAATTTGAAACATGAAATTACAAAGTTAAATTGCAGTAACTGGGTGAATAACTGAGATTATTACAGAGAGCTATTCAAAATCTCATAAAAACGCTGCATATATCTGACTTTCTTAGAAGTGTAGCCTTCGAATTTGTTGTAAAATAGGACAAACGGCAAAAAAGTGGTAGATATCTTCGTTTTCCCTTCTGTTGCATAGCCCACATATTTTTTGCAGATCGTCACGGTGAGGTATAGTGTTTGGCTTATAGGCTTAGACCGTATTTTTAAGTGAGACAGCCCCAAGGATTCTTATATCGCTTTTTCGCGATATAATGCCTCCCAGCATTGCTTTGGCTGTGTGGCAAGGAGCACCGTCCTGGTTGAAACAGTTATCGTCCACATCCATATCATCTAATCTGGGCCACACCGACCGACCCAGTTTCTTGGAATTTTTAACTTCATTCAAAGTTGTGTGTCGATTATTAAAAAAGAAAGAAAAAAAATTTCCAGAGTATCTCGACAGTTACAAGCCAGAAATCACCTCCATCTAGAAAGTGAGTTAGGATAGACCGCACAGAAGAAGAATTTGAACGGCAATATATGCTATACTTTAGTTACAGCTGCAGGGAACAAATTAAGCGTCTGTTTGTAAGCAGATTCATCTTAATTGGCAGACTAGGATAAGAAGATTTGGCTTAGGGCATGTACTTTTTACGATACACGATGTATATACAAAAAAACCGTAGGAAAGCCTACGAGCAGTGTCTTAATTATTACGTTATAATTGTATCAATTTACATCATTCATTTATTCACCCCATTATTCACAAACGAATCATTTTCGTAAGGCACTCCTCCGGTATTATAAATACCTGAAAATTCAAACTGAGATTGCAGCCAAGGTGCCTCTTAAGGTACGATGAATGGCTGCAATTGCAACAAATCGCTAGAACTATTTGCAATCTTGTATATCTACACTTCCCTTTCTTGCCTATACCGGGTTTCATCTGACAGAGTAGCACATGTACTAAAACAATCGCCTATGAAGAAGGGCTCCATATGAGAATGGTTGTGACTCTCTATTAGGAAGGAAACAGAGAAGAAAATAACCGAACATGGGAACTGAAATAACCGAAGAGAGGTACTGAACTAGGAAGAGTCACAGCTGAGCTGAGGATATGGGCAAAGACTTCTGGGGCATCGTAGATAATCCAAACTCCGGTCCTTTCAACATGGACGTCGTAAGCCAAGATTCCCACCCTCCGACCAAAATAAAGTTAAGAAATCTTATTTAAACAAGAATGTCCAATCTAACATACTTCTTACATTGTAAACACCAACTTATTTGTATGACCTGATTGCTGGAAAAATACTGTATAAACTACGAGGCATAAGTCTCTATAGTCCAAGATCTTGTTCACCGTATTGCGTGAGCACCTGAGTGGGGTTTTAGATCAAATAAGTCCACAATTGATTAAATTTGCAAACAACGGAAAATCCTAGGGGAAGCCAAACAAACGCCGTATCGTATTCAATACGCATATAACATTATCTATAGAAAAGAGCTTGACAAAGCCGTTTTTATTTTTGGCAGCTGTGCCGAACTCATCAGCTTGTACAGATCCAAAGTAAAACCCAATGTTATACAATCAACAAGAGGGAACGCACGACATCGACGACACAAAAGGCAGTTCTAACTTAATGGTTGTTACAGATTAAGCCTAGTCCGGGTTTATTATTGTCTCTGATAGTGAAACCTTTTTAGCACTTGTCGATCATAGTTTCTTTGACTTAGAAGTTCAGTAACAAGGCCTTGTAATGAAAAACTATGAAAACTTCATAAAAGAACTTAACTACCACATTCGAAGGCAAATGAAGGTATTCCTGGCCATTTTGGACGAAAAATTCCTTGACCTAATTTTGGTCTTCCTTGCGATGGCGGACTTTGAAGGAGGAGATATAACAGAGAATTGTAGAATGATAACAAGATAAATAGGAAGATCAGTTGTGGTTTAAAATTGCTAGGGAACGAGACGAAAGCCTTGCTTAAGGTGGCACACACAATTGGAGAGGGACGTCAATGGCCATGTTGATTGAGGCTCAGGTCTACTCAGAACTGTAAGGAAGTCACATCCAGGTTATAATCCCTATCTTTTATTTACAGATAAATGCTGAAAAGAATGAGAAGTTATTTTTCCTATCCATTTATTATGTCAGTATAACTTGTTAATTTGAATTAAATAGTTGTTAGATAAACATTTAAAAAACACACGAATTTTCTTATAAAACAGATAAAATTATTAGTTAATGGTAAAGAACATCAATAAGTCGTTTTTTTAAAAAAGTCAATTTCCTCATTTCTCTGGGTCTGGTTCTTGTTTCTTTTTATCTACTACATCAATTGCGGTTAGAAAAAAATGGTATGAACAGCTAAAACAGTTTAGATATTATGTCCAAAATTTCTGAATTCAAATTGGGTACGGAAAAAAAATCTAAGATTTGTCATATATCTAGCAGAACATTTACAGGAAGTTTAGTCATTCACGATATACAAATAAAAAAAAAATCGTGTCAATCAGTGAAGCAGAGATATTAACAACTATATAAGCTAGACAACCTATTTTCCTTTATCTGCATTAAGATTTATAGTAAAAAGGTTTGTGTTTTAGGCTGCTAAGTTGTTCTTAGATACCCATTTTATTGTTCTACTTCTCATGATTTACTTACAGCAATTTGATTCCATAACGCTGAAGTATCGTTTGGGACAATTTCTGCAATCACCAAACAGTAAGACGATGGTTTCGGACTATCCAAACATTCATCGTAGTCATCTAAGTTATATAACGGTGGCATTTGCCTATAAGCCGTCACTAAACGGATAAATTTTACTCAGAACTTTATTTCCAATAGAACACGAAGAACTTACTATTGAACCTGCACATTATGCCCAAAGGACACGCAACCAACACTAATATATTAAACAAATTCATTTTAAATAAACACTCTCTTAATTATAAAAAAAATAGTATTTATATAAAAAAAATCCCCGTAGTATATTTTTTTATTTAAAAAAAATTAGAGTACCCGTTGGTACTGTTAAAAAAAAAATACGAGTAATTACAAAAGCGAGTCTCTAAAGATTATAAGATAGTCGTACCAATTGCAAAGCATTCGATCTTGCTTAAGACAATTTATCAACTGAAATTGAGAATTGAATTGAAATTTGAACATTGACTAAAACGCTTGATATGACTTGGTCGCTGTCTTTAATGTCCGCCCTTGACAGTCTATGATTATTGTTACGTGTTAAATAAAAAAAAAATAAAAAATCTGCTCCATGCATACAAGTTATTTGTTATGAGCACGCATTTCAGGTATAGGTTACGTGTTCTTTGATCTTACGGATGAATGAGTGCATATTTTGCGCGAACGTTATCATATTTTGTTGGCGGACATTCTACATGATGTATCCCAGCACGCGTCGATATGTTGGGAAAACATATTTGTACAATTAAAAGTCTAATGTGTGCCTTAAGTGTTTCTTACTCATTATAAGAGGTTAATCATATAAATCATTTTAACATTTACAAATTCAATAAATTTGAAATGAAAGGATCATAAATTAATATATTTGCAAGTGATAATGTGGCTGAAATAAAATAGGACATACGACCTGATATACGAGTATGTTATTACTGAAATTTTGTGGTAAGTTAAAAGGTTTATTGTTATGTAATAAAATCACAAAATCATACTAAAAAAGTTGTAATTTTGTACCCCATCTTACGTAAAGCAACAGCAATCAAACGCATACCAATTATATATTTAGTTACGAAACGGTAATATTGGCCTATTGCATGTCAGAAAAGTGTAAACTTTTGATTGCTTACTGCCCTATTCAAAATATGTACACTTGATTCTCGAGTTATGGTATATCAATAAATATTATTTCATTTTTTTCAGAACATATAATTTTTTTTTATTTTTCAAAGAAAATACTTTTGAATGAGTATCTGGGTTGAACCCAAACGAGTTTCAAATTGACGTACGTATTCAAATCCAAACACTTTGGCAAATTAAGTCAACGTTAATGTTCAAAATTCCTTGCAAGGGATTAACTTTCTTTACATATGATGATCTAGCGTGTCATTTTTCAAGGTTTTCTTTTACTTCAGTGATAAATTCAAGTCAGATTTTAAGACCTTCCAGGAGAGAGGGCTGGTGGTAATACCCTCCACACGTATGTTTGGACTCATCTGACTACGTCAATGTCGTTATATAGGCCTCGCAATTCGTTATTGAATGGGGTCATCCATTCACCACCTATGTAACCTCGACCCTAGGTGATTGAGAAAGATTCGCTTTGCATACGGTATTTGTACTGAGTTAATGAAAATGGGTAAGTTGTTAATTTTTTTGTAAGTAAAATTAACATGGGTTGAGAACAATATGCCAAATCATTGTCTACTCGCAAATTTTGCTTTACAGTTGCTAACTCGACTGATTTATCTGTTGGTAATATAGCCGTATCGTCCGCTAACGTAGCTACAAAAGCATCTTCTTGTGGTGTATCTTGAGTGTAAAGTAAGAATAAGACCGGACCAAAAACCCTTCCTTGTGGTACTCCGGCAGCATTTTCCTTAAATTCAGAATATTCCAATCCGTGTTTAACATGGAAAAGTTTTTTCGCAATGTTTGATTCTAAAATCTCATATAATTGTTTGGAGGCCTTCATCCCATACCTTGTCGAAGGCCTTAGAGACATCCAGAAAAGCGTCAGAACATACCTTTATCTCCTCTAATATTTTCTCTGTTTCATTTCTCATTCTTTAGCTCTGGTCAATTGTGGAATGCTTTGTTTTGAAGTCGAATTGGTAATCAGAAATCAAAAGTCTTTCCACAATGACCGATATCGGTCAGTACGATTTGGAGGTTTTCCTGGTTTCGGAACCATTATAATATCGGCGATTGTTTGTTTACTTGAGCTCATTACACAGGTGGTTTAAAAAAGTTTTGTGTTGCGGAGCTCGGGGTTGTTGTCATCTTTTGCGTGCTCTCCTCTTTTGCCGTAGCAGTTCCTTTATTTCCGGCGGATATTTAGTTTCGCTATATACAATTTTTTTTCTCCTGACGGGAGTGTTGTTCCACGCGACTTTCTGTATGATTGCGATAAATCTGCCGACTTCATCTTCTATTTCATACGGTGTTTTAAGCGACACATTCAGAGCAATATTTTATATACAATATTTTTTAAAGCCTCCTAGTTACTTTGATTGGTAGTTAATCTAGGGGCTCCTTTTTCTTATTAGACGCTCGCTTATTGTCAGGATTACTGGTGAATGATCTTTTTCAACGTTCGTAAAGACTTTAGCTACGACTCTTGCAATGAAGAAGTCTACGACGTCTGCAGTTTTTGCTCTGTAGGTGGGCTAGTATGTCGGTTTTCCCGTCGAAAGGAAGTCAACATTAATTTGCATGCTGGCTTCGTAAAGTATTCTGTCTTTGGTTGAATCGAATCTTAAACCCCAAAAGGTGTGTTTTGAGTTAAAATCACTACCAACAATAAAATTGGGTCCAAGTGAGTATAAAAGATTTATAAAATCGGTTTTTTCTAGTTTTGTATCGCGGAGGGTAATAAATGGA
The DNA here is from genome assembly GCA_928272305.1 of Volucella inflata. Taxonomy (NCBI): domain Eukaryota; kingdom Metazoa; phylum Arthropoda; class Insecta; order Diptera; family Syrphidae; genus Volucella; species Volucella inflata. Next base: position 75,435,267 of record OV743717.1, on the reverse strand, counting down.
AGCAATATTGTAGTACGAGTGCTTATTTCTTACGCGAACTGTACTTACGAGTACTTCCATCGCATCTGTCTCTATAATTGTACCTATTCAAGTCATAAATACTGGTACACAACTGAATTCACTCATTGCGAATGCAACAGTGGGCGCATGCATTTCGTATTGATTGCGATTTGACAGTTGATATTTATGCTTCATTGTGACGTAAAAAGTTTTTGACATTAATTGCTTACAATTATGGAATAGGGCAACATCGAAAATCGTATTGTAGTTGGCCTACTTAAATGTAATATGGAAAAAGGCGATATCTTTAGGACGTTGCGACCGCTTGGAATCACTCGCAATTTTGTGTATCGTGTATTATAAATGTTCTATACAATCTTTGATGAATAGGGAAGTTCAGCCCCTAGACGGTAAGCATGGTAAGCGCAGTATCCTTTTATTTTTTCACTAGATTCCTTTTCTTTGTTGTCTTTCTTTTTCAAGTGAGTTTCGGAAATCAAGCATATGTCAATGTTGTTATTACTCGGTTATAGTCCGCCTGCGTTCCATATTAATATTTTGAGGAACGGTTTCATATTCATACCTGAGTTCCTGTTTTGCGCGTTTTATGCTCGATATTGCTCAGTTTTTCAAATATGAGTATATTTGTTTTGCCTTGCTTCTCAAGTTTCGCGAGAATTACAGAAAAAAATGTGAGATTGGATATGGAGCAAAACTACTTTGTTTATTTTCTTGCAACACGACTTGTGCATAAGTTTGCCCCTCCGGAGCTGCCGGCTTTTCTTTCCGAGGTTTTTCTGTAACAACGTTCGCCTTCTTCGTGACAAGTTTTCTTTCTGTCACTTTGGATTTTTTCTGTGAATTCGGGTTCGGGCGTAGATTTTTCTGGATTGCGTCTCGCCTTTTTTGGAGCTCTTTGGCTAGCTTGCACCCTCTATAGTTCGCTGGGTGCTTCTCTTTGCAGTTTATACAAGTCGGTGGAGCCTTATTATCTAAACTACACTTTCCCGAAAGATGTTTATCGGCGCATTTTACACATCGCGGCTCCTTTTGACAGTAAGTCTATGTATGGCTGAAACCTTGACAACGCTTTCACTGCGGGATCGATCTTGTGTTCTTGTGCTCCTTTTTTGGATCGATTTTGATTATCGTTTTTATTCTGGTTCTCGTCAACACTAAGCATGAACAGCGGAAGTAACCCTGATTTTTTTTCTGTTGTTCCGTCTGCTGCTTTATCTTCTTGATGGTATTTACAGCGTCAAGAATTTAGAAGCCTTTAGCTTGAAGATCATTCGTAATATCTTCTTTGGAACACGAAGGGTGAAGACCTCTTGCTACAACACGCAATGGCCTTTTTAGCTTGTTTTCATATGTGTACCATTGGACCTTCTCAGTATTGAATTTTTGCGATACTGCTCGGTAACCGTCGAAATCATAAACGTTAATTTTCCAAACGTTATTGCGCAGTGACGTAACTTTGAATGTCGGTGTTAATGTTCCATTAAGAAGGCTGTGCAATTTACTATAATCCGAAATTTCGATAACGTCAATTGGGGGCGAAGTAATTTTATTGCTTTTTGTTTCGTTCGCTTGTCTTCCCTTTGTGGCTCGCCTTCGGGTGAAGAATCGGCTCTTCGTTTTTTACTTGGTCTTTTCTTCGACTCCGTTTCTCGTGTTAGCTCATCTTCGTCCGTGTGATATTCATGACTTGCTGAGCGGTATGTGCTATCTTTGGGTTCTTTTTGGAAATGGAAGTTCCTTAGAGCCGTAGTGATATTACACTTAAATACAACAACAATACCAGCAAAAATGTAACCAATATCAATTAATCACCATGCATACATTAAACCTCGGCGTCCCGACTGAACATGGTAAAGCTGAAGATGAAGAAAGAAGAGGAGGTTAATGCTCAATCCAAATGGTATATGGGAATCTCTCAAAGATGAAAGAAAACTACGAGAATATTGATTTCAAATGTAGGTTCTGGAGAATAGGCCTAACTGAAAGCATAAGCAATAAGAGCAGAAGAGGTGGCACTGTCGACTTTCAATGGAGGCAACAAAAAGAGTGCGATTTATATAACTGATGCATTTACGAACTTGATACAGGCTGTTTTAATGCATGACAAAAAAGAGAAAAAGAAACAAGGTTTCAAATATTGGTGGTTTAAAAACAACCAAACACTTTTGAGAAATGTGGAGGGTAGAAAGGTCATTTCAATTAGATCTTTAGGTGAACTTGAACTTTCTGTTTGCTTCAATTCATTTGTTTTAAAAAATATTTTGAAAATAAAAATGATATTATGACCTTTCTATATTTGATCTTAGTAGTATTAACTTTGTTTTTTTTTTTGTAAACTGTACTTTGGCTGGCTTAATTAAATTTTGCTATAACGAAAAATCTGTTTAAATATTTTAGGACACAGTGAATCTCTTTTAATATATAAAGTTTCCTTTTTAGCTTCCCATGGCTTAGCTTGCATTAACAAAAAGCCAACAGGAATAATTTCAGATGGTTACTTAGACCTTTTTTAGGGGCGTTTCTCTAAGTTCTTCCACACTTGTAAAAATGGCATATTCCTTAGGAAAAAATAAAACAAATTAAAATTAATTTTACAAAAGGTAAAATCTGGAAATCATGATATTATTCGTTACATTTGACGGGCTATTTGAGCTGTGATTTCAGGTTGTTGAAAACACAATTCGATTTGTTCCACCTCTGAAATTAAGAAAAAAATACAATCATTGCTCGGGATCGAGTGCTATGCACATAAACTCCAACTTCTTCTACGTTTTCGAAAAAGTATGGTCCAATGACCATTTCTGAGGTTACCCTACATCATTCTTTGCAAAAACTGGGTGCATTTGATATTTTTGTATTTTATATGCTCCATATTCTGCAGTTTTGTTAATTCACATGACCATTGAGGTGAAAATTGGGCTCATTACTCATTATGAGGTTTCGAATGAACACGTTATTTTCTCAGAACAATTCTTCGACATGCCGAGTGTTTCGACAGAGGTGTAGCTGCCTTAAGATTGTTTGCAAGGACAGCGTAGACATCACCATCTGCTGAGAATGTCGGGATCTTCCTTAATACTTGTTCGCATCCGAAAAATGTTTAATTCATTTCGAACTGCACGAAGATCACAGACAGCATCTTATTGCTAAACCAATCAATAAATTGTTGGAGCACTACGCATATTTTGAGTATTATATGATAGAACTAACGACATGATCTTTGTGACTAAATAATCGAATACCGACGCTCAAAATAAAATTGAACAACCTCTGTTCTTCGTTCTGTGCTGAATTTCTGCGTTATAAGTTTTCCAGGTTGTTTACAGCTTATTTTGAAAAGAAATGCATACATACTAAAATAAAAATATTCAATACTTAAACAAAAGCCATAATTCATCCAATCTTAACATCAAGGAAAAATACACTAAATGTGCTTTGAGTTCATAAAAAAATTCTTGTTTGTCGAATTATAGTAGCTGAACATCACCGTACGCAACCAAATGTAGCGAAGGAAAATTTGAAAGTATAAAAGAAATTTGCAAGTTGAAAGTAAGACTAAATCCTCGACTTCAACATCCCGTATTGTCATTGGTCCACTGTTGATAATTGTAAAGTTTCTGACATTTTGATGATTTCAGACGTCATGGGATATTGGGCTTCACAGCCGGTTACTGTATAGTCTCAGCACCGTCTGTGACTCTACTACGAGGTACCCTTCTTTCATTGCAGCACGGCGTTGCATTCTTCTTGTTGTGGGGTATGGGAAATCCGCATTCGCATCTTGGCGACAAAGTGGAGATCCAAGCCCATACTGGCTGCCCGGAAGATTAGATTTGCAGAATACTCATCGATCGATCACGTGATCTACTGATTTAGCGATTTAAACGTCATGCTTAGGACATTGCTTATATGTCTTATTGAGGAGCTTGTTGAAATATTCGTTGGTGGTGTTATATTAGGTTTATGCTGTGAACTTAGCCGTAATACAGATTACCATAAGACGCATGCTACCGTGTTGGAAGTTCAAGACTATTGCCTCGTTTGAATGTGGCATGTTAAAGGTCGGACCGTTCCGCGTGCAGATTCGAAGATCATTGTGCTTTAAACGTTTGCACGTCCTCAACAATGAACCCGTTTTATTCCATGGCAATTAATTGATTCGTCACATGTTTTTAATCTCTTCTGTTAGTGAGACAGCGTAGACCAGTATTATAATTCTGGCCATACCATTTAGGATTGCATGAGTAAAGAGGACCACCACTGGAGGGTAAGGAAAGCACTACTTTACGGAGTTGGTTGTTGCGCTGCTGCCTCAATCCAAATAATAATGCAATGCGCAGCTCCCTATCAATAGCAATGCACGACTCCATTATACGTTAAAGTCGGAAGACATCTAGAGAAGAGATGGGAAATAATGACTATGGGAGCTATCTACATCGAGATTGCCTACAATCATTCCGATGACTCATGCATATTAGGCGTTCAGAGACTTGATTCAAGAAACGGAGAATACGCCGTAGCTGAAGAGTCTGAAATGGTGTTAAAGTGGGTGAAAGGAATGCGTTGTGCGATCCGTCAAACAAATATTCAGAGAAATAACACCAACTCGCGATACTAGCGATGCACTTGTATTGAGCATGATGACGGAAATAAAGAATATCATGAATCGACGGCGACCCTTTACATACGTGCCAATCAATTGTGAGCTTAGTGAAGCTTTAACCCATAGTCATCTGCCAATCTAATCTAAAGTGCTATAGTGTTTCTCTACTTTCGCTTTTAAGTTAAGCCAGTCAAGTCCTGATATGGTACCGTAATTCGACGAGGTGTATTTATTACCTAGAATGGGAAGTTAAAAACATGTCCAGGTATAAGTACCCATATCGAATAAATGCGTTGGCACTGTTCGGCTTCCTTTTTTTTTCTTGGAGTTTACGTAAATATTATACATTTAGGAATTTTTCTATGAGAATAGCAGTTATGGACATTCTACCATCGCACAGTGTGACAATTTTATTTAAAATCGACTTGCACAGTGTAAACAAAAACCGGTTTTTCTTGCAGCCTACATCTCCCACTTAATGATTGTGAACAGATTTTTATGTTAGAAGCATGTGCAAAAAAACAAAAAATTATCTCAAAGTTCAAGTTGTGTACAATTATTCATAAGAAGGTCAGAGCAAATGTCTGAATTTTTTTTTCAAGTGATTCGCGTGATTTTAATTGAAAGTTTTATTTTATTTTATTTTAATAGATATAATTTTACTAGCGGATACCTGGCGTCTGCTACTACGCTAGATAAAGAAATACATTTGTTCGAAAAAAACGTTTTTGTTGATTTATTAACTTTTTTTATCTAAATGATAGCGGATAAACAATATTTGAAGTTTTTTCTGTAGATGTGTAAACATTAAGATTTTTCGGCGTTCCAACTCTGAAGCAAACAACATATAATTGCCCGTGCGAAAAATAGGAACTCTCTAAGTTCAAGCCAGTAACACTTAGCGATTGGGCTAACTATGTTGATGCTGGAAACTGTAATCGCTTGAAATCGAAGACAAAACCGGTTGCAATCATTGGAATTCGTGGTATCAGCACATCTTCTCCTTTACATTTGCCACTGATGATTGTGGCTTCAATTACATGTCTCCAAAGATATGACGCTTTCAAATATGCATTTAGTTCATCGGCTGGCGTGGACCGACCAGCAACCATTGGTCGGACATTTTCTCTCAAATCTTTGAGAGTACGGTCAAGAGCTTCAAGAGATTTCTTGTGCCACTATGGCCATTTATCCCATACAATATAAGTGAGCTTGTTTTTAATACTGCAGCCATGGCAGAATTTCTACCGATGTTACCTGTTGATGTTTCGGTATGGTTTACATTTAACGGAAGCTTAAGAGCTGAATGCGTTGTACGCCCACCATCAAGTAACCAAATGCCGTTAACGAACCAAATCTCTGTCTTGAACATTGTTTGGATCACGTGTCTGTGCTGGTAGTTCAAGCAGACAAAGAATTTTCTTGTTGATCGAAATACATCTATCCTCAAGTAGTATGAGTGCTTCATTGAATATATCATCCGAAAATTGATTTACACATTCGATAACATGATTTTCTGTACGTTTGAACCTTTGACTGTGTGAAGCAACATTCGCAAATAGTAACATTCAGCGTTATTTGGATGTACACTATATACTCGACCCAATGCATCAGATGCAAGAACACCTGCAAAATCTGTAACAACAGCACTTCGCTTTCTCCTATAAAACAGTTTCCTTGTCGTGTTCCAAGTGTAATAATTTGGAACTTCATGATACAGCAATGTTTTCGCAAAATTATCACATTGACAGAATTGAAAAAAGGTGTTTAAGCGTACTTCACGTTGTTCGGATATTTCGGCTGCTCTCTCGGTGGCATTTTTGATAACTAATATTTTCTATATGTGGACGGATAATTTTTTTTATTGTTAGTGCAGTTTTCCTTTAAAAAGCGTGAATTTTTTTTTTTTTTTTTTTTTTTTTTTTTCCGGCGAGGGCAGGTGAAAATCTTCCATCAGACACTATGAGGATCAGAAGCGCGTGCTCATAGTAGTGTGAGATTCTTACTCACTAAAAACACCTCCCTTCATTGTTGATTTTAATACCGCAACTAAGTAGAACTTATCAAGCAGTTTTTATTTCATAAGTTAGTCACGATTGGTAGGATACTTTCCAATGGAAGACCCTACATATTCCGCTTTCTTAATGCGGTTTCAATTTATCGCGCAAGGTCCAACGGTTTAGTTCGTTGAAGACGGCGTAGTATGTTTCGTTCGTCCAAGACTTCTAGGACTGTATTGTTGATATGGCCGCTTAACCGGACTTTATGTTTTCGTGCGCAGTTCCTGACTTCATCTTCCACGAAAGGAACTCCGAGGTCTCGATGCAGGTCATTATTTCTTATAAACCATGGGGCACGCACAGATTGTCGTAGCACTTTATTTTCAAAAGTTTGTATTATATTTACATTTGATTTCTTAGTACAACCCCAGAGTTGTATACCATAGGTCCACACCGGCTTTAGCACTTGCTTATAAAGAAGCAGCTTGTTTTCTAAGCTTAGCTTGGAATGTTTACCAAGTAGCCAGTACATTTCTCTGTATTTGGCCTCTAGTTCTTTTCGTTTCTTTCTAACATGCGTTTTCCATTTAAGCTTCGCGTCAAGTGTCATTCCCAAATACTTAGCCTCGTTTGCAAAGGGGATACACACCGAGTTTATAGAAATGGGCAAGTGATTTATCTTTCTGTAGATGAAGTCAACATGTACAGATTTTGTCTCATTAAGGGTAATTCGCCAGATCTTTGTCCACTCGTAGACTTTATTTAAAGCAGTCTGGAGTTTCGCCGTTGAGTCTTCTATTGATTCTCCAACCGCTAAGATAGCGGTGTCGTCAGCAAAAGTAGCGAGAACAGTATCCTCGACGTGTGGTATATCTCTTGTATATAAAAGGTACAAAAGTGGGCCCAGTACGCTTCCCTGCGGTACTCCGGCTAGGATATCTTTAAATTTCGAAACATCATTTCCGTATCGAACGCGAAAAATTCTATTTTCAAAATAGCTTGTCAATATATTATAAAGCTTTAATGGCAAAATTCGTCGCAGTTTGAACTTCAAACCTTCATGCCATACTTTGTCAAAAGCTTGTGAGACGTCAAGAAATACGCTCGAACAAATCTTTTTTTCTTCCAGGGATCTTTCAATTACATCAGTAATTCTATGCACCTGATCAATTGTTGAATGCTTAGTCCGAAATCCAAATTGATAGCTGGGAATAAGATTTTGGTTTTCGATAATTGGGAGAAGACGTTTTAGCAAAATCCTCTCAAAGATTTTCGACAGGATCGGTAGAAGAGAAATGGGTCTGTATGATTTTTTATCGTTTGGAGGTTTTCCTGGTTTTAGTACCATAATGACTTCTGCAACTTTCCACTGGCTTGGCACGTATTCAAGCCTCAGAGCCGCGTTAATAATGTGTAAGAGCTTTATAAGTGCTTTTTGGGGTAGCATTTTCAGAACTTCTCCGGTAATAAGGTCATACCCCGGAGCCTTCTTTGGTTTTAATTTCCTTATTACAGTTTTGATTTCAGCAAGAGTAGCATTTGTCATTACAAAATTACTATATGCAATTTCTAAAGAATTGGTGCCGGGTGCCAGTGTCGGGCCGTCGGAGGGCTTGAAAATTTCTTCAAGATAGTCGGCAAAAACCTCCGCTTTTTCCTTATCCCCCTTAGCCCATTCGTTATTGCCGACCTTGATTGGTGGCGCGGGGATTTTGGGCCTTTTTAAGCATTTTAAAGCTTTCCAAAGCGAGTAATTTGTTTCTTTTCCTGCCGTCAGGTTTTGAACATATGTATTTACTTCGGAATTTCTGTAACTTTTAAGAGTCTCCTTGAGCAGATTACAGAGCCTGTTTAAGCGTGTTTTATCCTGCGGCGCTCGAGTTGTTTGCCATCTTTTGCGAGCTTTTCTTTTTTCTCTTATCATATCTTTTACCTCAGGCGGGTAGTTTAAGTTACGTTTAGCCGTGTTTTTTCGTTGACAAGGTGTATCGTTCCACGCAGCACATTGGACTATTTCAACGAAAGAATCCACTTCGATTTCGAGTTCAAGTGCTGCTTTAAGTGAAACGTCTAGTTCTAGGTTATTATTAATCTCATTTCTGAATCCTTCCCAATTAGTATTTCGTCCAGTTAGTCTTAATGGTCCTTGTTTTTTAGTAAACGTGTCGTTCATTGTCAGTATGACTGGAGAATGATCGGAGGAAAGATCGAAGCTTTCATCAACGTTTATATCCGAGTTACGAATTCCTTTAACAACGAAGAAATCGACAAGATCGGGTATTTTCGTTGTGTCTGTTGGCCAATAAGTCGGCTTGCCCGTTGAATAGAAGTCACAATTGTGTTCCATACATGCTTTATAGAGTATTTTACCCTTTTGGGAGACACATCTTGATCCCCAAAAAGTGTGTTTGGCATTGAAATCACCGCCAATCATAAAAGCCGATCCAAGAGAATTGAATATATTTTTAAATATATGTTTTGAAGGCGTAAATCGTGGAGGACAGTAGATGGCTGAAATAGTAAAGGAGTTCCGTACCAATTTTACGCGCACCGCAATTAGTTGTACAGACTCGAGCTCTACTTTTATATCTTCGTTGTGCTCAAGAGACTCTTTAATGTATACAGAGGATCCGCCTCTCGCGTTTCCCGAAGGGTGATACGCGTAGTAGTCTTTAAAACCTCTAATTTTTGCAGATGACCCATTTTTCAAGTGGGTTTCGGAAACCAAACAAACGTCAATGTCGTTTTTCCTTAGGAATAACTCAAGTTCATAAAGTTTTTCTAAGATTCCGTTTGCATTCCAGGTGAGTACGTTTAATTTTTCCCTTTTCATTTTTTAGGCGAAGGACGTTTTTTATTGAACCTATTTTCAAACTTCTTTAGCTTATCTAAAATAAGTTCATTGATTTTGTTTTGCTGCTCAAGCTGCGCGAGAATAACGGAAAATACTTGGGAAGCAGGATCTCCGGAATCTTTTGCCTTTAGCTTGGTAGCTTCAGCGTATGTTAGTTTTTCCGATGCTTTCTTTTCAACACTGGAATCAATCACTTTCGCTTTGGCGTTTTTAACGATATTTTGAGCAGATCCCGATGTTTTTTCTTTAGTTTTGGGATTCTCTTTTTGTGGCTTAAACAACTTGTCACGTCTGTTTTGCAACTCCATTGCTACTTCACAGCCACGGAAATTTGCTACGTGTTTACCCCTGCAGTTGACACAAGTCGGAGGGGTTTGTTTGCTTACGTTGCATTCTTTGGACAGGTGTTTACCTGCGCAAAGCGTGAATAACAAATATTTTTTACTATTTATTATATTTTCAATATTTTTTAATTTTGTTATTCGACAGTCTTTATTATTCGCCAACTTCACTAATTTATTTGCGAGTAACGCCATCCTTTGATAAGGCTGAAATGTTTGTATGGCAAAAGTCGAAAATTGACTTATGAATGGACCGAATGTGCCGAATTTATTGTTTTGGCTATCTAAAACTCTCTTCGCATTATTGCCTTTCAAATGAAACCGGTTTCGGATACCGAAACATTTTTTGTTTTTTATATATAGATAGACAGATTGAATAGTAAGGTAAGTTGATTTAAGATATTGGGTGCTTTTAGCTATCCATTGTGACTCGTGCTGTGTGTGGGGTTGCACCGTCTTCTTGAAACCACATGTTCATCCAATTCCGGCAGTAAGAAGTCGTTAATCATGACACTGTAGCGTTCGCCAGCAACAGTGACCATATTGCCGATGCATCCTCAAAAAAAGTACGGCCCAATCACTCCTCCCGCGTGAACCTCGCACCACACAGTGGCTTTACATCCACAACGGATTTTCGTGCATCACACGCGAATTTTCAGTGCCCCAGAAGTGAAGATTTTGCTTAATGACGTAACCGCTTAAGTGAAAATGCGCCTCGTCGCCCATGATGATTTTCGACACAAAATCGTCCTCTTTGTTGTTGGGATTGAGGATGGCTTGACACCGGAGTACAGCGCTCCATTGCTTGTCTGTTTGTTATCTGCAGCTATCTAGTTCACAAATGTCAAATATGATTGACATACGATGCCTTTTGCAAAAATTATAACATTTTCCGATAGGATGATTAATTTTGCACCACCTTGTATATTAGTAACGAGAAAGTGTTTTGTCTTTTTGCGCACAGGTGCGACACCTATACTACATTTTTAATTTTTTAGAATGCCTACCGAAATTACGAAAAAACGAATTTATGATAGGTATTTGGATTTCTAAGAAAAATTAAGCGTTTTGATTCTGTTTTTTATTCTGTTATGGGCAGCTTTAATAATATTACGTTTTCTGAGGACTTAATTAAGTCCATTAAGACAACGTTTAGAAACTTATGCTTGAGTTTTAACGAAAATATGACCAAAAGTGGTCGCCATGGCGAAAAAGCAAGTATAGAAAAGTACAAACCCTTTTAGATTTTTTAAGCGTTAAAGAAATTGCAACTGTGAATGAACTAAACTTTAGAAAACTAGGAAAAAGAAATACTATTGTCGCAATAAAGCAATTGTCAATATTCTCTCCAAAAAGAGTTTTGTTTTTTTTTATCGTTAAAGTGGTTAAATTGTAAGGAAAACACTGGAAACTACTACTTCTGGCTTTTTGTCAATGTCTGCAGATAAAGCATTAGCGATAATAATAGACCCACGGGTATCTTCTCATCAATACGAGATAATACCCCAGAAAACAAATAAAACTTTTCCCAATTAACTGCTTTTGTATCTGTGAGCGAATCCTCTGCTGAATATGGTTAGTAACTCATAGCGTTAAGGGTTTATGTTTAGCTCAAAAAGACGAGTTTAAATGAAATATAAAAATAAATGGGGTTGTGATGGTGCTTTTAAAAAGGCATTAAAAACAAAATTTTCATCTGGTGATCATTTCGACGAAAATCGTTTCAGTATCTCGATGGTGCCCATCCAGATGTTTTTCTTACTTTGGCGAAACCCAGCCCCATCATCGACAAGATACTACAGGCCTATTAAATTTTGCAAAAGAATTAACCAAATTGATCAAACACGAAGTAGATTCAATTCAACAGAAAATTAACACCTTATTACCTGTTGATATGATTCATAACAGTTTTCATGGCTTAGTCAAACTAATGTTTTCTTACCTACCATGCTCGACGGCAAAATATTTGGTGGTTGGGTGTTGTAGAAATATCTAGTGTTTCAACTATCTTCTATACATCAATTGTGCCTATAATACCTCCACGTGGTAACCGCCGGGTTCTGGTCAATATCCATCCAGACTGGACCTGCTAAACTTATAAGTGCGAGTGCAACATTAATAGCAGCACTATTAACGAATGAGACCTTTTTCGGGATATTCCGATGTATTTGGATCTCAAGCTGGTAGGGATTTCCGAGACTAAGTCAGGGTCTTAGAAAAGAGATGGTGGCGGAAGAGCCATTAATGGGCCAACGGCAGCACTCACATCCCAGAACGGCTTTCTGGCTTTCGATGCAACCTACCCCTTAGGGGTTTCAAAAAATGGAACTGCCCGGCCATCGCAAAAAACAAGAGTTACGAAGCAACAACAAGCCTCGAATACGGATGGATCTACTCTTAATAACCCATGCGAACGATTTAAGGACAACGCGCTTCGGATATGCACATGGAACGTTAGGTCCCTTAACAGACCACGAGCAGCCGAACAACTAGCGGAACCCCAAGACTGCTGCAAAGCAGACATAACCGCCATATATTGTAAGAAATGCGATGAAATGGGCCGAAAAAAAGTCTATGAAAAACTGCGACATCTTAACGGCGATTGTTATCGGCGGCAAAAGCAGCGCCTATTTTGGTGCGGATTTGTTGTTGGAGGCAGACTTAGGCAAGAAGTCTTGAGTATCCGGAATGTGAACGAGCGCATCGTAGCAATTCGCATAGGGGCTAAATCTGCCAACATTAGCGTGATAAGCACGAATGCCGAGCTCTTTAAAGCGGCAGGCGATGACTTGGTAAGTAGCATACACAAACTCATGTCTAAAATATGGTCGGACGAAAGTATGCCCGATGAATGGAACCTCAGCATTGTTTTTTTTCTTTCAAGAAGGGAGACCCTCTGAACTGCAGAGGCAACAGCCTTCTTAACATCGCATAAAAGATTGGCATCCGTACCAAACTGGACCGCCTATGCAGGATGACGATGGAGAATGCACGCAGATCTCGCCGAGACCTTTGATGTCAAAAAAGGATTTAAACAAGGCGATACGCTGATATGTGATTTTTTCAACATCATACTTGAAAGAAAAGTGCAAAACTCACACAACACAATAGGTACACTCTTTCAAAAGTCCGTCCAATTACTCGCATACGCCGATGATATTGACATAATCGGAAGAAAGCAGTGTGATGTCAGTGGAGCTTTCGCGAATATTGAGACGGAAGCGGCGAATAAGGTTTTAGCGGTCAACGACGGCAAGACCAAGTATATGCTGTGAAGCAAATAGGATACTGAACACCGACGTCTCGGACAGAATGTTATGTTCGACAGATATAAATTTGAGGTGGTTAAGGTCTTTGTCTACCTAGCCTCCGCTATGAATTCAGACAATGACACCAGCGCTGAGATTAAACGAATAATAACTCTTACCAATCGCTGCTTCTTTGGGCGAAGGAGGCAATTGACTAGTAAAGCCCTCTCTCGAACAACAAAAGTTACGCTATATAAGACCTTAATAATCCCAGTCCTGCTTTATGGCGCAGAGGAATGGACATTATCAAAAACGGATGAGGGTGCTCTTGGTTGCTTTGAGAGACAAATACTTTGACTGATCTTCAGTCTCGCCTGGATTAACAGTGGGTAAAAGAGGAGATACAATGACGAACTGTACGGACTGTACAGCGACATTGACCTAACCAGAAAAGTGAAGATTCAAAGACTGAGATGGCTGGGTCATGTAGAGCGTATGGACACCAATGCTCCGGTCCAAAAATTCTTCGAACCCGCTCCCGAGGGACAGCGCAGTTGGGGAAGACCGATACCCAGGTGGCGCGCGCAAGTGGAAGGGGACCTCAGCCAACTTAGCGTGTGAAATTGGAGGCAACCGGCAAAAGATCGAACTAGCTGGAGACGCTTGTTGACTGAAGCCACTTGAGGTAAGTAAGTAAGCCTATTTACATTGTTTCGCTATCTGTCAAAAAAGAAAGAAATAGATGCTTGAAAACAAAATAAATTTGACAGATTCTTTGGGATTTATAGTATTGATCCAATAATTACTCGTAAGTACTTATTCAGTGTCTTGATATACGGTATCGAGCCTTAGGAAATATATCACTGAGCCAGTAGTTATAATGGATATTGTTATAATTGCTCCCATTATATAATATTTTGAGATTCCCTATCTACAAAAAGAGAAATGAATAAAGATGGTGAGGAAATATAAGTGTTAGGTGTAAGTTTAAGTTGATACTAAACAAAACAAAAAGAAATAAAACAATAACAAATAAAACGAAAACTCCTGATAGTAACCCACACCAAGTAAAGAAACACTAAAACAGTCTTTATGCTTACTTAATTTGATGTGGGTTATTAGGGGTCATGCTTTATTACTTTTGCGTGGACAGTATTGTTGGTAGCGAATTCCAGTTGTGTTTAAGATGGATTCAGATTCGGACGATGATATAGCTGTTTTGACAACATATGTTGAATTAGTGAAAAAGTTAAGCAATTGTGGGTGCATCTTCTAATCCAAAGAAGGACAAGGTAAAATTTGATTATCAATTTAATAAATGAAGTTCGCCAGGATGAAGTAAATTCAAAAACTATACAAGAATGAATTTGAATGCATTCGATGAACTGAAATTGGTTAAATCAATTATAAGAAATACGAAATCAATTAATGATACGAAATTCCGAAGAAGAATTACCCCTGCGGAAAAACTCTTTGTTGCAATTAGGTAAGAATTTATTGAAAATATATTGAAAAATTTTTGTAAATTTTAGATTTCACTTAATGTAATAATTGTTGAATCCTCTGTTTGTTGCTCATTCAAGAATTTATTCCAATTGAATAAAATATCTTGCTTAATTTAAGGCACGTTGGGTTTTCTTAGACAACTTTTTCATGTCTGCAAAACATTTTTGAAAAACAAAAAGTTAGGATCTTCTTTAATGCTGGTGAGTTTTGCTTTAAAATATTAAGCCATAAGGTCTGCTATCTTTTCAATTGCTGTAAACTTTCTTTTCTTGCTAGTAGAGGAGGAATTGATTCACCGAAATCTGAATTCTAATGATGGCTGCTGTCGGAGGTACATTGCATGAGTTGCGTGAGATTGTATACCTTGTCCTGCACTCCGTAGCTAAAAATAATTATTGAAATTAATTAATATATATTCACTATCAATTTCGTTTGGCCGGTCAACCGTCGAAAAATTTATCACAGACTTGTGCTCAGCCATATGGAATACACTAGTTCGCATCTATACGAAGGAACTAAATATGCAGCAATGGGTGGGTATTGCAAGGAATTTTGAAAAAAAATGTGTCAGTTTCTGTGTTGCTAAGGATGCTGGATTGGAAACATATCCGTATATAGTGCCCACCAAATGCAGGCTCAGAATATTTCAACTATAAGCAATATCAATCCAGCTGTAGTAGATGCAAAAGAAAATTTTATTGCAATTGCTGTTGGCGGCTGTGTAAGAACGGGCGATAGTGGATTATTCAGAGAAAGTGTTTTTGGAAGAAAGTTCCTAACAGGTCGTCAAATTCCTGAAAATATTAACTTCAATTAACCATACGTTTTGATCGGAGATGAAGATTTTCCATTATGTAAGCATATAGTATAATGAAACCATCTGACCGCAGAAATTTAACTCAAGAGACCTGAATTTTTAATTATCGTTTATCAAAGGCACAAAGATTAGTAGAGTGCGCATTTGGTATGATGACAAAGAGATTTAAGGTTCAAACAAAGCAGAAATTATACCAAGAATAGCATGCGTACTTCACAATTTTATGAGAATGAAAGATGGACAAATTACAGATATTCACAACGAATAACCTAAAGTTTTCATTCAACTCGTCGAGCTGAAGATAGGGAGTTCTCAAATCGCCCAACAAACATTGCACTTGAAGGGCGAAAAGAATTTGTGAACTACTTTGATCCCACAGAAGGATCCATTCCATGGCAAATTAAATATTGTTAGCGATACAACATCTGCCTGCATAACAAAACAGTTAAATAAATTATCATAAGAAACTTACTTGTAATTTGTAATGTAGTCAGCAATTTTCGACCAAAATTTATCTAGAAACTCATGTTTTTGGGAAAGGGGCATGTTAAGGCTTTCATTAATCCTCTGTATCTCGGAAGGGATGCGTTTCCGACATCTCGCGTCCAACTATTCGATTATATTCTAAATATATGTTAAGGGATCCTTAAAGTTTCCGACACATTATCTGAAACTCCCAGTTTATACTTGGTTGATGATTTGTTTCATGAAATTCACTATAACGTTACCTTAAATTTTAAGATCTCGCCTTATAAGACACATCGCTACCAAGTTTTACATAAAGTAAAAAAAAAATCAGCTTATGGCTGCGTCGACAATATTGTTAATACCACCACCATTCTTCAATCACTCATGCACCAATCATCTGATTAAACAAAAGCAAACTTAGAAGTGCTTTTAGATTTAAGTCAAATGTCGTAGATAGAAGTCATAAAAAATATATATTCGTTTGTAATGTTTTATATATTTAATAACTTTTAATGAGTATATCCGTTACAAGGGTAACTAGCGTTTTAAGAAGTTACTGTCGAAGAAGGCGCCGCATTCGTCTCAGTCGCCTCTTTCTTGACTCCATTGCTTGGTAGACTTGAGTTTTGTAATTTCTCAATTTTGTTCACTAAAATAAATAGAAGTTATGATTATCTTGATAAAATTTAACGAATTTAGAATCGAGAATTGCGTACCACTTGTTTTAAGAGCTGCATTAATAATAATCGTCAATGGCAGCTCAATAAATATATATAAGAAGAATGCCGCGCCAAAACACAGTACTATGCTGGTCAAAATAAACATTGTCTTTTGAGTAGAAAAACAAAAGTAGTTTTTAATCACTTAACGGATTAGTATATTCTTGATTATCAACAAATTCTTACCAAAATAATGATGTTAGTATACTCCGGTTGACGGAATGAGCCTATAAGGCACCGAATAACTAAGGTATGAATCAAGTAAACCTGAAATGATAGTCGTCCTAAAGGCGCAAATATTTTCATTGAAGAAAACTTGTAGAAAATCACTAAAAATAAACACAAAATATATACATATAGATTATTAAGAAATATAGATTCAACAAAAATTAAAAATCATTGAATTTACGTCCAGCTTTGAAGCTCATCATGGAGATCAATATAGCACATATTAGCGCCCATACGTTTCGGAACAATGCTGCATAAATTGCGATCCAAATTGAGGGCTTTGTTAATCCAAGCCGATTGAATAAGTCACCAGAGAGTAAGAGCAGAAACGCAAGTGGAAATAATGAAATACCCAGTATATTGAGTTTGAATTTTTTCCCTTTTAGATTAAGATCTTGATCTTTGTATTTAAGATATATAAATGCTGCTAACGATCCGAATACAAATCCGCCAAAATTCATATAGAAGGGTGCATAACCTTTGTACATATTGTCACCATTTGTCCAGAATAGAAAGCGATAACTCCTTTAAAAGAAGAAAACGAGTAAAATTGTGGGATCGGGATATCATCCAAGTACTTTACTTACTCTGGTGCTTCTTGATAGATGTGATCAAGCTCTAGAAAATATGATACTAAGCCTGTAGTAAGAATAGATGTTGCTATGCCTCCTACAAGAATGTAGAGCTTTGTCCAGGGAAATCTTAAAATAGAAAGTACACGTATAATATAGATATGTATTTTAATCCAGTTTACGGGTATGTATTCGGTACAAGCATTAAATATTCAAGGAATGAGTTTATATAAAAATTACATCGCTCACGAGAATCTCTTCCTTCAACAAAGGATACCTAGATATTAATACGATGACAACGAAGACTTATTCCGCAATACAACTATATACGCATTGCACCGACATCAAGGCTAAAAACCTTGTACAGACAGTTTACCGATAGACACAACTCGGCGATCATGGCATTGAAGTCGTCGATCAAAAACCTCCAAATATTAATAAAAGAAAATTACGGGGCTTCTGTAAGTTTGTATTGGAACAATAAAATTCTGGCTGTAATCACCAGCAACCTGCAAATAAATAAAACATTTCGGAGAAAAGATCATAACAACCTTTCATGTCTAAAAATCGCCCTAACGACGGACAACAAAAATATACTGATAACAGCAGGCATAGATCCAAATGTGGTTGTTTATGATGACAACTTCTTTATGATTGAAGATCCGCAGGATAAGGTAGAGGCTATAGGAGCAACTTTCTAGGAAGTATACAAGGCGAAAACCATTATTGGCCCGAAACACGACCTGGAAAATCGTCGAAATTAAATAACGAACTGGCGAATAGAGAACTCGGGCTTCACCCAGTTCAGAGAATATGGCAAATAATTTCATCGCCAATGAGAGGGAGCAGCCCCCATTCATTTCGAAGGAAGAGCTTCAAATGATCTTGGACACAATTAGAGGTAAGAAATCAGTGGGAACCAATGGAATACCGAACACTCTGCCTCGACATCTCCTACTAGAAGCGGTGGTCATTTATACCACTCTGTTTAACAATGCAATGAATAATGCACATTATCCAGCGTCTTAAAAAGATCGCAAAGAAAGTCCTGGCTCGAACTCGAGCGGCAGAAGCGGAAAATCTGTACCAGGAGTTGGAACAAATATCGTCACGATCGGCGGATAGAAGACAAGCTATCCAAGAAGTTCAAACGTCGTACAGTACTAAAATGCCAAATATTTTTAAGCTCGCTGCACAGAGGAGAAAAAATTCAATGGAAATAACCTCGCCGAAATACATGAAAAACGCAGACGGTCGCTTATTAACAAATGAAAAGGAAATTTGTGACCGGTGGCTTGATTACTGCAAGGAGTTGCTTAACAAACAGTTTCCACGTGATATCGTGCCGACAGCTGGTCTATTCGAGGAGGAAGTTTCGGACTTTTCAATCGAAGAAATAAGTATAGCAATTGGAAAATGAAGCGGGGGAAAGCGGCGGGACCAGACAGCATTCCATCAGAGTTTTGGTCGAAGATGGAGGGGATCGGCAGCGTTTGGCTATCGAAACTTTTAAATAAATTAAAATATGGACAACCTATGCCAAATCAATGGAGTAGCTTCTTGGTTCCATTATACAAAGGAAAAGGCGACACTCGAGAATGCAACAACTACCGTTCAATCAAGCTTATGTCACACACAATGAAAATCGTCGAAAGAGTCTTAAACGAACGTCTTCGACAAATAATAAAGGTCGATAATAGCCAGTGTGGATTTGTTGAAGGAAGATCGACGGTGGACGCTATCCAAAGCCTACGAGTAATAATGGAAAAGCACCGAGATTCGTCTAAAGATTTACACATGGTATTTATCGACCTCGAGAAAGCATTCGATCGAGTGCCTAGGGATCTCATATGGGCCGCGCTGAGGTCTCAAAACGTACCGGAAACGTATGTTAGAATAATACAAGACATGTACGGAAACGTGAAAACTGCGGTTAAAAGCTCTGCTGGACTAACGAGAGAATTTCCAGTTAATGTCGGAGTGCATCAAGGAAGCGTACTTAGCCCTTTCCTCTTTAACGTAGTATTCGACTATCTTTTAAAAGACTGCATGCGCGAACCAAATGCAACACCAATTCTCTTCGCTGACGACGCAGTTATACTTAGCGATAACGTCGAAGATTTACAGAACGCCTTAGATTCATGGAGAAATGCGCTGTGCGTCGTTCAAAGACGGAGCATTTGACGTGCCCATTCGCGCATCCGTTGCGACCTGTTCCGGATATAATGTTAGACGGAATAGTTCTTCCGAAAAGCACTATCTTTAAGAACTTAGGATCAATTGTTAACATGGAAGCGAAATGTGACGACGACGTAAACCACAGAGTGAGTGTGGGATGGATGAAATGGCGGGAAAATTCGGGAATCTTTTGCGACCGAAAATTTCCACTTAAATTAAAGGGGAAACTCTACACCACGGTTGTTAGACCAGCTCTTATATACGGTTCACAGTGCTGGACAATGTACGAAGCGTTTAAAAACAAAATGACGGCAGCAGAAATGAAAATGCTAAGATTGTCTAGTGGAGTCACTAAACGCGATTGCATTAGATCTACGCGTATAAGAGGAAGTCTACATGTAAAGAATTCGGTAACCGAACAGCTTGAGGCGAATAGAATAAGTTGGTATTGCCACGTTCAAAGAAGATCTGCGGAAAATCCGGTTAAAAAGGCACTATGAACTACGGTCACTCCAACTGTAAGAAAACGAGGTCGGAAAAAGAATTCCTGGATTTCTCAGATGGCAAATGCACAACAACGCCTGGGGCTAACCACTGAAGCGATCCAGGACCGAGCATTATGTAGAAGCGTTCTGCGGTCTGCGACATTAGCCAACCCCATAAGCGGAGCAGCAGCGATGCAGTAAAAATGGGAAACTCGTTACGCATAAGTTCGTATAACGAGGAAAGGGTTAATAAAAGGATAAGAAGAAGAAGAATGCACATTATCCAGCGCATTGGAAAACTGCGGTGGTATATCCAATCCCCAAAAGAGATAAAGACACCTCCAATCCGGCGAATCTCCGGTCGATCAGTCTCCTTCCAAACATCAGTAAGATTTTCGAAATAGTTATCAATAGAGTCCTGACTAAGTGGGTTGAGGACATAAATACAATTCCGGATAAACAATTCGGTTTCATGGCGGGGCATAATGTTATTCATGCCGCGCCTAAACTGGTTCCAGATATCCAATGGAATAAGGCCAAGAAACAGTGACTTGCAGAAGGCCTTCGATACAGTATGGCTAGAGGGACTCTTCTACTACTAGGTAAACAGGCTGGGTATTAGTAAACCACTAAAAAAAATATATATATATATTCCACATTAAAAATGGTTTGCGGTTAATTCGCCGATCCTATTGAACATTTACATAAGTGATCTGATAGGTTCACTTCACCATGCCACAGCGTACGCATACGACTTAATCGCGTACAGATCAGGTCCAATGATCGAAGTCATAAACATTCTTTTGCAACGTGACTTCGATCAAATTAAACGATATTGGGACGACTGGAAACTGAAGATCAACTTTCAGAAGTCGGAAACCATTCTGTTTAGGACGCCATTGGCTGGGGCCACGAGAAAGAACTGACAAACGTTTTTGATCGTGGGAGAACACGGGCAGCCACTAGCTTGTCGAAATGTAGTCAGAAACCCTGGGATCTGGCTAGATCAATATCTATATTTTAACAAACATATAGATGTTGCTCTGGTCAGAGCCAAAGGTGCTTTTGCCCTTACAAAGAGACTGTTTTATACATTCAACTCAATACGTGGGTAAATGTCATCTGCTACATGGCTTTTAGCCGACCTGTGCTTGTATTTAGTTGCCCCGTGTGGTTCAATGTGAGAGCAAGTCTTTTGGAAAAGATTCGGGTGTTTGAGAGGGCCTGCCTTAGGGCTTGTCTTCGCTTATACAGAACACCAGAGTCTGAGTACATAAAATACTATCCTAATGAGGTCTTATACAATAGGCCGAACCTAATAAGAGTGGACAATTTTGTTCTTAAGTTGACTCGAAGGCACATTGCTAGAGTAGTGATCTCGTCGAACAACTTGATCTCCGGCGAATGTACATGTATCATGAGTCATGAGAGAGTTCGCTTCGACGGCTTTATTCCTACAGAAGCGTTCCTCTATCTTGATATGAAACGTCTGATCTAGGAGAGATAAGCGGTGCCGTTAATCTTCCACGTTGCTCGAACAGCTGCGCACAGGCAACTCAACTACGACGGAGACGTGGCCGTGACCGGCTTGCATAGGTTTAGGTAAGGCCACCAAAAGGTTATAAGTGAGAATTGCTGTAAATTCGGTGCATGATTTAAAGTACAGACCTTTTTTAAGTGCAGCCCTCTTGCTCGAGTAAAAGTCAACTAGAACTTCAGTCTGTTCTCCAAAATAAGGCCTAGATACTTGAATTTTGATTTGTTTTAGGAACATTTTTTGAACACTCCGACTAATACAATTTCGCTCACTGTATGAGCACATGACGACTAACTGAGGTTGACATGGTAACAAAGTTCAGGTGATTTTTAAGGTTATTGATATCCCAATTGATTGGGTGCACTATACATTTAAAAAATTATTTGGATATGAGAAACTACCAGGGAAGTGGTATCCACGATTGCTCAAAAACAACTTGATAACAACTTCGGAGTGTTTGGACATATTCAAGCGCTATCAAGAGTTTGTTCCTCACTTCGTAACTGTTAAATCAATTAAAATCCAACACTATAAGCCAGAAATGAAAGAACAGTCGGAATGATGTATTTCTGCTGACATATCTGCACTAAGACAAAAAATAATTGCTATTACGTACGTTCTAAGTAGAGTTATCCAGCAAATTTATTTTATTTTACAAAAAATGTTCCGACTCACATCTCTGATGTCGCAACTGTGAAATTGTATATTTTTAAAATTGAGAATCTGTGACTATTTTTCGTTTAAAGAATATATTGATTATCAAACGATCCATGTATGAATATATTATTATGTACTATCCTTTTTCATATTGAATCTGTAAGTAAGCTAAAGAAAAAAGATAACAAATTCCTCCAACAGGTTATGTCTTCTTTTTAGAAGTATCGTCCAACCCACTTGAAGGTACTTCCCAGATGACCGTTCATCCTACAAAAAATGTAGAGCAAACGGTTTCGGAATGCGAAACTCATCGGGGGAGGACATACTTTAGTAAACGTAGGCAAATTACTTGTTCTAACTTACATAAATGCGATTTTTATGAAGCAAGAGCTGCGGTTAATTACAAGGCGCTTAAAACAATAATATGTTATGGAGATATTCAGTAGGCATGAGGTGAGAAGAATGATGGGATATGAAAAAACCGGGATCTAGTCAACAACTTAATAAATGCAGGGGCTTTCAACCTTGCTGTGAAGGGAGCAGACAATAATTAAGAACAATTTATATTATATAATATTAGCTCAATATGTTTTATACACATATACAAAAGTGTTTCTATGTCTTATAAAAGCTACCGACGGAACCAATGGAAAGCTTTTTTTTTCATAGAAATCGACCGAAAAGTATTTTTTTCCCAATTGCTCATTATCTAACTTAAATTACCAGTCTTTTGACCACGTTTAGCATCATTTCGCTCGAAAGTTAAGATAGGGGCCTATATTCTCTGGTTAGGAAATTTCACCCTTCATTGTGTCGATGTTCCACCTTACGATTTATGATTTATTTCTTGAAATCATCATATTGGTCAGTCGCTGAAAACCTTCGGTAAGGTAATGAATAGCAGCACTTCTGTTAAGGGTTACCTAATAAATAAAATAATAATTTTATATTCACCTTGCAATTATTATAAGAACTGCAGCTAATATAACGTATAACTGAAAGTCGGCTGCCAGATACCAAGTTTGATGTAGGCACTATTTTAAAAAAACAAGAACATTTAACAAGCAACAACAAAAGATACAATTTATACAAACACTTTTCAGCATCGTTAAATTATTGATAAGCAATAGATTTTTCCACCAAGTCTCTCTGCAAAGTTTGTTCTCAGCCCCACTTATATGCCTCCAAAATGGCCCATCTTGAAGTCGTGGTAAAATTGAAGCGTTCAAAAGAATTACAAAGGCTAGCGAAGGAGCTAATCTAAAAATAAAATATTTATACAGATTTTTAATAAGAATTAATATTTTTTGGGACTCCAAACCTACCTCATGTAACGATAAAAAATAAGGTTTCCCCATTCCAATAATCCTGGTTTCTTCAAAGCCAGCGTACGTTGGAATCCTATAGTCAGCAAAAAACTGCTCATAACTAGGAATACTTGAATGACTACGGGACCGTTTATCAAAATATTCGATTCGTATTTGTGAAAGGATTTCTCAATCAATTCTGTATTCCTAATTGGTAAGGACATTAAAACTAAAAGAACATGAGCAAATATCACCAATACAGTAGCACAAAATCGAAAAGCTTCGAAAAATCGTAAATCACGGCCCAATTCGCTTGTTGATGGCATTTTCAAACGGAAGTAGTTACGGCATAGTGAGAAAGATGTTAACATTGAATCCTCTAAAAAGCAAAAACCGTAATAACTTGATTTTAACTTAAACTTATAGCCTACTCTTAG
The DNA here is from genome assembly GCA_928272305.1 of Volucella inflata. Lineage (NCBI taxonomy): Eukaryota > Metazoa > Arthropoda > Insecta > Diptera > Syrphidae > Volucella > Volucella inflata. The sequence goes on along the minus strand of OV743717.1, from coordinate 75,411,289 downwards.
TGTGAAGGCGCTGTTTATAGAATTCATGTCCTGCCAATGTAGTAGGTTGCTTAAACTTTAATATTCGATCATAGTTTGACGAAAGGCAAACCAAGAGCAGCACTGTTCCGATAAGAATAAACAGAATAATCTCTAAATAGTCTGAAATTATAAGAGAAGCCCAATAGAAAAGCTGCCAAAGTTATATTTGTCAATCTTAAGAAATCATACCGAAACTCTTAGGACCGTCATTTGTAACACAATATTCAACAAAAGATCGAAGTTTCAGGTTATATTCTTTTTCAAAATTGTAGTTCAAGCAAATGTTTATAACTTTATCGTAGCGGATTCGATTGTCAGAGTCCTCTGTGAAGATATCTGTTAGGAATTCTGATACCTGTAAAAAAAAGTTTGTTATGAAATAACACTTTAGCTAGTTACAGAGTTATTCATTAGATGCGCCCCAATTTGTTTTTGAAATGAAATGAAATTTCATATCCATTCTCTGAACCCAACTTTCCATGACTTCCGGCTGATAGTCGGGCGATTTCACGTCAGTTGTTGACATGGAAATATCTGACGAAAAGACTGTCACCGCATTTCATTTTTTTTTTTCAAATTTTGACATGCGCTATGTGACAAGTGCCATCATTCTGTTAAAGTTTTATATCTCCAGCCTTCCAGTTTTGTTTCATCCATAAGAAAACTCTTAAACTGACTCGATGGCATCATCTCGGAAGAAGCAGCTCCAGCTGTTCGCTTAACAAGAACATTAAGCCAAAAATGTTAGTTCGACTTGCACAATGGACCTATATGACCTTAGACATATGTATGTACGTGTAGCAACAAACGTAATCCTTTGGTACAGGGACATGATAAACGGCGCCAGATCTAAGCGCACCGACTCGCATAAGGCCACAATATTCTCTTCTCTTTTGGCATTTCGCTGTATCACTCGGAAGACAACATTTCGATAAAAAAAAGTGTGTGGTTTTTAACTGTTAACAACAACTTATGCGTCAAAATTAAATGGTAGGCTTTCTGAAAATTCAGACATATGTCAAAAGATGGCGCATCTGTTGAAAAACCCTTTGTATAGTGGTATGTACCACCGTGTTTTGTATGTTTCCGGCATAAAGTTGGTCTTTTTGAGAAGTGCTGAGGGGGCTAACCAAATCCGTGCAGCGATTTAAACAGACTCCAAAAAATAAGCTATCATGACGGAAGTGTCGCCTCCTATCGGATGAAAATTCCTAAAAGAGAATGTTTTATGAAATTAAGTAGCCGTATTTACTATACATATTGTACAGGTGTCTGCAAATAAAAATATGAAAATAACAGTAATTCTAAAATAACTATTGATGCAAATCAAAGTGATAGGTTATAAGTTTTCATAATCATCAGGTCGGAAGATTTTAGTGGACACAATAATAAATGAAAAAGGGCCTTGGCCTTTCTATCATTGATCGAGTTTTATTATGTGGTCATCAGTTGAATAGCTCTTTACAGCTAGAGGAGGCATAGTGTTTTTCTAATTTTTCTCGAAACTCCGGTCTGCGGTTATATTGGGCATTAAATACAACGGAGGAAGGCCGCTACACTCTGCCACTGTCTTCGCATTTAAATGCGTGAAAAATAAACTGGTGGTCATTACGAAAGCATGTTATGATGTTCGATTCTAGTACGCTTAGGATTCTGCTAGACTTATTAATTATGATGAAATAATTGGAAAACGGGATTTACCGTTTGTGCTGTCATTTTAGCTAAGCCGATATTTTTTTTTGCGTAGAAATGTGGTTATGTCTTAATTAAATCCGTACTAACTGAAAAGAAGTTGATAACTCATTGTGTTCCATTTTTCAAGCCAACGATTTTTAAATTCACGATTATCTAACTGAACACAAATTTTTAACTTGTCAACAAATGCACATCTCCTTGTCCATAAACTCGTTAGTGCAATTAAGTTGCCGATTTCTTTTAAATAAACGATGGACTCTAAGCTACCTTACGGTAAAAAAACTAATTTCATGATAACTCGACTTATCAAATTCTTCACGGTTGGTACAGAAATATGTTCTATTTCTTCTGTCTGTTAGTTAATAAGCAAAACTTTTCCCTTTTCAGGGCGCATAGAGCAGAACGGAGCAAAGAAGTTATAAGGCTTCATAACTATCTAAAGACCAACGTTATCTAACTTATTTATCATACACATATATGTACGTGTGTATGGTCTTAGGGGAAATGTTAGAGTCATTATTTATTTTTAAACTTTAATATTGGAGACTAATTATAATAATTAAACTTTAATAATAATAATGATTATAATGTTATACTTGAAACTTATTAATAAAACGTATTTTAATATTCGAACTACTAACCTATTTTATTTAACTCAATATAAATCGAATAATGAGCACTCTTTGTTAATACTGCGCACAACGCCACCGACAATTAACCGTGACCGTGAGACATCGTTTATCTCTTAAAAGCATCGCTTCATATTGACAAACTCGGCCTTACCTCAAAATTTCGACAAATAAACTTGACTCAACTTATATCTTAGTTCCATTACCTTAGGTGGCACAACAGTCCGAGGTGGACCTGGGCCTCAGTCAACAAGCGTATGCAGCTTGCTCAATCTTTTGCTAGTTGCTTACAGTTTTGCATGCTCGGTTTACTGAGGTCCCCTTTCACTTGCGTGCGCCACCTGAGTTTCGGTCTTTCTCTACTGCACTGTCCCTCGGGGGCAGATTCGACGACTTTTCGGATCGGAGCATTGGTGCTCATCCGCTCCACATGACCCAGCCATCTTAGTCGTTGGATCTTCACTCGTCTAGCTAGGTCGATGTTGCTGTACAGCCCATACAGTTCGTCATTATATCTCTTCCTCCACTCAACGTCAATGCAGACGGGACCGAAAATGACTCGAAGAATTTTCCTCTCGAAGGAGCCAGGAGCCCCCTAATCCATTTTTGATAATGTCCATGTTTCTGCGTCATAGAGCAGAACTGGGATTATTAAGGTCATATATAGAGTAACTTTCGTTACTTTGCTAGTCAACTGCCTTCTTAGCCCAAAGAAGCAGCGATTGGCAAGAGTTATTCTTCGTTTGAACTCAGCGCTTATGTCGTTGTCTGAATGAATGGAAGAGCCTAGGTAGACAAAGTCCTCAACTACCTCAAAGTTGTATCTGTCGAAGGTGACATTCTGTCCGAGACGTCGGTGTCGAGTGTCCGTTTTGCTTGACAGCATATACTTAGTCTTGCCCTCGTTGACCGCTAAACCCATTTACTCCGTTTCCGTCTCAATACTCGCGAAAGCGCCACTGACTTTGCGCAGCTTTCTTCCGAAGATGTGAATATCACCAGTGTATGCGAATAATTGGACAGACTTCATCCAAGTCGGGTGAACATCGTCCAGGTTGAAAAGTTCTTTCTGCCTTCGACTCTACTACGATGTTCCATTGTTCATCTCTACAGGCCTCGCTTTGGGGTTTGTGTCCGTGGCATGTTTTTTTACCTTTTGGTAAAACTTCCAAATCTCAATCCTGAAGAAGCATCTCTCAATTTTCTCGACCCCGCGCTTCTCATGCTCTTGTTTTTCCTCCCGAGAAGCCGGTGTTCGTCTCTCCTCTTCTGCTCAAAGAGCTCGTGAGCATCTTTAGTCCTCCTATGTAGCGCCGCTTTGTATGCATCTTGCTAAGCTGTATGTGGTTTCCGGTATTCGTCATCAAACCAGGGGTTTCGTTGCGGTGGTCGAGTGAAATCCAATACATCATTAGCGTCTTCTCTGATGGCTTTTTGGTAGTGTTGCCACTGGTCTTCGATGCTTGATGCTGGCGGCAAGGGACTTCTTAAGAGATTAAGGGAGATTCGATGGGATATCGTTGTTCGGAATATCCGCAACCGTACCTTGGCTACAACAAGGTAATGGTCCGAGGTATGTTGGCGTTCGGACACCCATAATACTGGGGGAGTGTCTTTCGTCGATCACAATGTAGTCAGTCTGGTTGACGGTTGATTGATTAGGAGTTCTCCAAGTACCGTTGTGAATATCGAGATGGGGGAACCGCTATGACAATGTTTTGTCCCGCCGCAAAGTCGATTAGCCTGAACCCGTTATCGGAGGTGGTGTCGTGCGGGCTATATCTTCCGACAGTGCTACCATCGCCGAGGACAATTTTAATGTCATGGCTAGGGCATTGGTCGAACGTCTTGTTCAAGAGCTCATAGAAGGCATCTTTGGTGTCGTCATCTTTCTCTTCTGTGGGGGCGTTCGCGCATATCAGGCTAATGTTGGTAAATTTGGCTATGATGCGGATTACTGCGAGGCGCTCGTTCACATACCGGAAACTCAAGATTTCTTGCCTAAGTCTGCCTCCAACAATAAATCCGCATCCAAATAGGTGCTGATTTTGCCCTCGATAACAGTCGCCGTAGTAGATGTGGCAGTTTTTATCCTCATTTCGTCTTTGGCTTACTCCAGGCTTATTGTTTACAAATGAGGATTCGAACTAAAAGTTAATCATCGTCATCCTCACAAAAATATTCACTTTTCGTCGCCTATCTATGTTACAACAAAAATATCAAACTTGTCTGGAAAATTAAGTGACAAAAAGAATCTATTTAATAAATCGCTTTCGAATAACAGTTATTCGTATAATTCTCAAACTTTTCAAGCAGCACGTCGATTCAAATAATCACTGACAGTTGACAAAAATGTAAAAACGGGGTAACAATCCGTCAGTAGCAGGGAATATAGGTATTAAAAGAAACATCCGAAAAACACACATCAAAATAAATGCCGTCAAAGACCTTACGTCGTTTAAATTATTATGGAATACAAACTGCTTTAAAAATATCCACATATAATTAGGTTGTGTATAAACTTGGGTACTAATTCACAGCTGATTGCATCCAAGTTTGCCAACTAGATTACAATTGAACTACAACAATAAGACTCCCAAAAAGTGCTCTATTACTGGAACAAAAAAAAAACTGAGTATGGAACAAAAGACATCCCAGCAAAAAGGCTAAGATTGTCACTGACTTTCTGATTAGTCATTCCTTGCATTAGTACCATCTAAAGGAAGTGAACATTCCTCAATCTGCAATATGAGGACCGTTTCTTGTAGTTACGGGACTAGGTAATGTTTTTCCATCAAAGACAATTTTAGGTTTTCTTAAATGTACTCGATTTTAGTTAGTTGACATCAAAATCCAACATACGCATAAGGGGACAGCATAAAGGCTCTTTGAGGTTAAAGTACTCCTTGTACCCTTTGTACCTCGTTCCCAAAAATTGGGAGCTTCTTTGGTTGATATGGAATCTGAGATATCCGGAAACTGGGCCGAATGTTATATTATTTATCTTGTTGTCGCTGTGATATTGTCAATTTCCGAAAGGTCAAGGCTTTTACTTAAGTCTGTCGCTTAAATAGACTACAACTAAATAGACATTACTTTTGTAGAAAGCGCTGTAGTGTGATATATGGCTCAGATTTTAATCCTCCTTTTGTCCGGTCTATCCCATCGCACTTCCTGCATAAAATCTGCTTTTAAGCAGTTCAGAGTTTCCGTAGTCTGTTCGATAGAAAGCGTTTTTTTTATAAGTCAGGATAAAAAGATCGCCAGCTCGATCTTTCGCCTGTTGCCTCTAGTGTGCGCGCTAAGTTGACTATGGTCCCCTTCCACTTGAATCGCGGGCTTCCTCTTCTGTGTGGCCCCACGGGTGCGGTTTGAATACTTTTCGGACTGCAGCGTTGGTGTTTACCCACGCTTGATGACCCAGCCACTTCAGTCGTTGAAATTTTACTGCACTTTTCTGGCTAAGTCGATGTCGCTGTATAGTCCCACCGTTAACGTAGACGGGACCGAAAATCACTCGAAGAATTGATCTCTCAGAGCAGCCTAGAGCACCCTCATCCATGATTGACAAAGTTAATGCCTCTGCAAAGCACACAGTTCAAGCCTCTGCACAGCTCACAACAGGCCTGGGATTATTAAGGTCTTATACAGCATCACTTCTGTTGTTCGATAGAGGGTCTTGCTAGTCCTTTCTTAGCCAAAAGAAGCCCTTAACTACCTTAAAGGTGTACTTTCTGTCCAAGACGTCAGTGTTAGGTGTGGCAGAGTCATGTAGCGTTGCTTTTTTTCTTGCTCAAAATTTTAGAAAGTTAAGTGGAGATGTACGAATATCAGGTTTATGTACTAGTAGGAGTAAAAAACCATAGTTCCAAATCCTGATTTATTTCAAGATTGATAAGCGGGAATGAGGGATGCAGCTGCATCTTGCATTGGAATCCATCTTAGAATTCAAATATGGGGTAAACAAGGAAACTTCAAACTTGAAATCAGCAAAGACTTACACAAATTTACAAACAATAATATACAATTATTAAACTTAAAAAATTACTTACAGCAATTTGATTCCAGAGAGCTAAAGTATCATTTGGAACGATTTCAGCAATTACCAAGCAGTATGAAGATGGTTTCGGTTCATCCAGACATGCGTCGTAATCTTCTAACGTATGCAGCGGTGGCATTTGCCTATAAGCCGTCACTATTCGGATGAACTTTATTTAGAATTTTTTCTACAAGGAATATAAGTTTTCTCTAAAACTTACTGTTAAATTGACACAGTGTGTCTATGGGACACATTACAAGCACCAACACAATAAATAATTTCATTTTGAAATAACACTCAATTAATACGAGTACTTAAAACAATAGTTAAAATAAAGCTTTGACTGCTGTTTAGAAAGGACATACGAGCATGTAATTGCAAATGTCTGATGAAGTTAAATCTATGACTTAAACATATAATTAGGAAAAGTGTACTTATCCGATGTTAGACAATTGATCTTACTTGAGGCAAATTACCAACTAAAGCAGAACGACATATGTAAGTATTAATATTAACTAAACACGACTAACAAATACTGCGGCTTTTAATGCCTAATCTATGAGGGCCTATTGTAATATTCGTACGATTGTTGTTTCATGTCAAAAAAACTTATCATTATAGGTACCTATATGTAATTATATATCTAAAAAAGGTATGGGTTACACGTTCTTTGATCTTACAGATGAATGAATGCATACCTTGCACGATTTCTATTATTGTTAATTTGAGACAACTATTTGTCGTCGACAATCTATTGTCGTTTAAATTACAAAAAAAAAAAAGCGTTTATGTTTTTTCTCCAGTATTTATGGGCTGTAAAGAGCAGTTTATTGCGTGCTCACATTGAAGTGCGTTTAACAAGTAATTGCCGAAATCATCATAATGTAGACATTAACAGTTGACACCATTTGTGGTATAACCCTTCAATGTTTTCTAAGATTTTGAAAATACTCGTAACAGATGTGGACTGTTGAACTGTTGAGTGTTTTTTATTTTACGGAAGCTGGGTGACGAGAAACACATCCGGAAATAATGTACTCGTACGATGACTTTGGACCGTAATGGTGTTTTACTAAAACAACATAAACAATTTGATTCCAAGGTATTGCAATGTACGTGCAGCATTATTTCATGTTTTTGCTAAGCCAGATAAGTGATTCATGGAGTGATTAGGAAATGCATTAAGTTTAGTTAGTAGAAGCTTGCATTAGGTCAGGCGTTCAATGTCTTCATTCCTAAAGTAAACGCTACCTGTTTTCTTTCACTGCCTGGGAGCACTTGAAATACATTTCATATTTCAGTGACACTCCAAATCTAAGCCAGGCCAAACAAGACATCCTGCCCATCAACAAAAATGCCAATAGATGTTTAAATCTAAGTCGGCACGATATCAGAAACCTAGTTGCCTTACAGGACATCTCTGTTTAAGATATCACCTTATCAATATAGCACTAGTCGACTCTCCGGAGTGCCGACTTTGTCTTAATAAGACGAAACAGCTGAACCTTTTGTGACTTTTTTATGTGACTGTCCACCCCAGAATGAAATACTTCCATCAGAGGAGAACTCGACGCGACTGAAGTAAGGATTCCCCTGCTGGTAGAATTACTAACTTTATTCGGAAGGTAGAAAACCTACTAGCCTAACCGCAGTTCGGACATACTGGTACAAAAGATCTTTTAGGCCAAAGTGCCTCATCTTGCAATTGGCGAGTGACCAATTTCTTTTTAAAAAAAAAGATATGGAATTGTTAAACATATGGAACTGAGCCGAACAGATTTATTTAGATTTCGACAGAAACGTTCTAGAAACCTGCTGTCGATTTAAGTATTGGCGTAGGGGTTGTTAGATTTTTCAACTGCCATGACGTTTGAGAATAGTATCTACGACAATTCGTTAAATTGAAGTGGAACGATTAAGACAATCTTAGTGAAGCTCAGCCTGTAATACGCAATACATCAGAATAGATAGGTGATTGATAAAATCGTTGTTTTCGATGAATTGCCTCAGGAAATCAAAAAGGTTCCAGAAAAGGTACGATACAAGTTCATCGTTATGTCAGTTTATTTTCGTGTACTACCAGCACCAATGGCAGTAACTGCACATATAATATGCTACGTTAACAATGCTGAGAATACTATTGTCTGATCCGATAATCAGCAATGTTGTCTATCAGGAAAGTATCGGACAACTTAAAAAGGAGCTCGGCAAAAGGAACCTGTGAATTCTTTGCCTAAACTCATAATAAAACAGCGACTGTGTAAGAAAACCTGCAAATTTCTAAACAGGCTACTAAAGACAAAAAAGAATATACAAAACTAAGCCAGATTTGGAAGAGTGCCAATCCTGATATCAATGAACTATGTAGTGAAGGATGAAGCACAATATCTATGTTTGTAGAAACCTCAAGTCCTTATTAAACTACTTTCCAGCTGGGTCAAGAACTTTTTGATCTGATCGCAGTTAGAGGGCTGAATGAGTCTTGATTGGGTCTCAGACTGGAAGTGCCTTCATTTACAGTTGATTTTCTGTTGGCTTAAGGCTTCGCGAAGCCTGTTAAAAGTCAGGGAATTCCTGCTGTCGCTCAGGAGGAAACACTAGAGACTACTTATGCGTGTCTTCGTGTATTTGCTAAGTAATTTATTGAGTCAGGTATGAGTGACACAACATTTTGGTTTCTATGACAGTGATCATCTAAACATTTAGTCGTCCTTCTACGTGAGACTGAGAAGCTCCGGTAAAAAAAAATTGTTAAAGTGTGGACCATCTGTAGGTTTTTTTTTGAATCATATGTTAATTTGGCACTGACGACTCCTTGCGTTCAATATTTACAGAATCTCAGTATGATGTTTTCGCGGTAGAAAATGTATTGATTTATGCCTGAAAGAGTTTGGAAAATATTGCATATTCGAAATGAAATTTTTGTCGAAATAATGCATCAACTGCAGCTGGTGTACGCAAGGTTGTGAAACAAGTTCATGAGATTGGTTTGCTGATTGATAACCGACCATATTTCCGTCATCATGTGCGCTCAACGGAGAAAATTGCAGCTGAATGTGTCCATCTAAATATGAAAACCTCAAAGATCTTAGCAATTAAAGATCATTCGCATTGGCTAGAGGATAGTTTTGAATAGAGGTTTTGGATTATACGCCTACAAGGTCTAATTGACTCAAGAATGAAATCAATCTGACTAGCCGCTTCATTATCGCTTCTCTGTGCTTTAGAACATCTCGGAATTGACGACAATTTTGAATCAAGCTGCCCTATTTGGGACTCAAAAAATCTACACGCTGTCATAGACAAGCCAATGCATCCTGAACGTGTACGGTGTAGTTTTAGGAGTGGCGGCATTATTGGCCTATATTTCTTCCAAGACGACAATAGGAGAAACGTTATAGTCTATGAAAACCATAGTCGAGGCATGATAACCGATTTTTTATAGATAGCAATTAAGGATTTGGACTTGGGCGAGCTATAGTTTCAATAAAATGGAATTACAAACCACAAAAGCCCTCCAAAAATCGATATATTGCACATCAAGTTGAGTAATTATATAATCAGTGGTTTTGGGGATGTTGCTTGAACGCCACGAAGCTGCAATTTGACGCTGTTTGACTTTTTTGTGGGAAACCAGTAAATCAAACAATTCAGAGAGGATTCAGCGCTCAAGAATGATATTCTTTACGCCTTTCATGTAATGGGAGCCGAAACCGACGAAAATTGGGTGACAGGATGGCCTACTGCCAAGTCAGTTAAGGCAGTCATTTGAATAAAACAATATTCCATAATTAGTCGGAAGATTTACTATCTTCAATAAAGCAACAATCATTGAGAAATATTGAACAGTGCTTTTTTATAGCCGTTTTGAAAAGATACCCAGGGATGATCCACCTTTTACAAGGAGGATAGTTCCCTGTTTGAGAAAAAGTCCAAAAGTCGAGATGAACTCACAGAATCATAATGGATCACTCACAACGTAGAGATAGTTATTACAAAACAAGTAAAAATCACAAACATTATTTATTTTTTAGATTTTTTTTATTCTTTTTTATTTACAAATTCAACTATTTTGGAATACAGGAAGTTTATTTACAAAAGTCCTTAAGTAAAAAAAAAATATTGTAAGGATCTAAACAACTTGTGTGATGTTAAACAAAAATTATAATTAAAAAAAACCTACGGCAAACGAAGAAAATGCATTAAGTACATTTTATAAAAAAATAATCAAACTCTAATTCTGGAATAGACTTATTCTACAACTTGTTTGTAACTACTTTCAACTTTGAATTATTTTATATAAATATTTTCATTTCTGTTTTTTTTATATTCTCATTCAAAATATTACAAAAAACTTCACAATATATATTTTTATAATTTTGTTTTGTTTTATACTCAATTTTAATAATTCTCATTTTATACTGCTTCTGTTTGTTTTTGTTTTTGTTTTTTTTTTTTTTTGAAAAGTTCTATAAACAATTTTTAAACCTATCTATCTAACGTTGGATTTGTAATATCAAATGGGCATTTGTTTTTCTTGTATTTTGTTGCTTTACACTCTTTGTTTTGCTTTGTTTTTCTTTAGTTTTTACACTCTCATTAAATAACCATCTTACTTTACAATATTACTTTAAGGTCACATGGTATCACTCAAAAATTCATATATATGTATACGTATATATATTTAAACTAAATATATATAGATTTAGATTTATAAAATATTTTGTATGCACACTTATGTAGTGTCATTTTTAGAGGGAAAACAAAAAACCAGATGAAAACAAACATTCATACACAAAGATTTACATTTATTTTGTTTGTTCTCTTTTTTTATTTAATGTTGTTTTTATTTTGTTTATTTATTATTTAAACATCTCTAAGACTACCTAAAAGTCGCATGGTTTTTGCTAGATTCCTTTTTTTTCTTTCTTTTTGAATTTTAAAAATGGTAACATTAAACAGTAAATTTTATAAATGTGCGCGTTTTAAATGTTAAGAATTATGCAAGAAATTTTTATTTGTTGTTGCTACACTTGATTATAAATAAAAATATTACTGTAAAATAGGTTTTAATTATTTGTTTAAACAAATTCTATTTTATAGGTAAACTTATTTTTGCAAAGTAATTTTCAAAGGAGCATTGGGTCATGGTTATGGTTAAAGCAATTTTATATTTTTTTATTGAGTAATAGAATTCACTGGACCTGCGCAATGATTGATCGGAAACTATTCCCTGTCCTATAGCTGGAATTGGACTGACTACCAGCGCAACAATCAAGTTCGTAGCGAACTGCTTGCCTTACTTCTCCGTGGTCGTCCCGGGTTACTGCAAAAGTAAACCCTTACTCAAAGCCGTACTAGGGCAGTAGTAATATCCTGGCTTACGTAGAAAATTGTTAATTTCGAACCAACTTATAACCTCGAAGATAACTGGATTCACTGTTGACAACGACTGCAGATCCGATAGTGAAATATTCGGATCTTTACGAGGACACGTACAGCGAGCAATTTACAAGGGCCCTTGAATGCAAGAAGGATGAGAAACTCTGATATTTACTATAGTGATTATTATGGGGCAAAGAAATAGAACATATTCGGATGCAGATTTGCCATACACGGGAGATTTAGTTAAGAAGCCTTGAGCTTTCGACACGTGAGCAAGGGTCTTATGACAATCTGCATTTCGACTACATTTGCCAACATTAGCGATGATTATACCAGTCCTACTTTATGGCGCTGAAGCGTTAACCTCTATCGAAAGCGGATGAAAATATCCTCAGTCGTTTCGGGGAAAAAAATGCTTCCAAAAATTGACGGACTTTGGAGAAGATTCAACAACGACCGACATCGACACAGTCAGACAACTGCGCATCAGTTGCCTGAGATATCTAGGAAAACTAGAGCGAATAGACATCGATGCAAATGAAGGCAGTTAGCTGAAGAACAGCCTAATAGGGGAGACTTGTTACTTGAGGCCATGGTTCACCCCGAACTGTAGCGCCACCTAAGAAAGTAAGTCTTTCTTCATACCACATCCCCTAAATAAATCTGATAAGAACGTTTTAGGCGCTATTAATCTACGAGGGATCCAAATAATAACACACTACCTTCATTCGGCGATAAAAACTACATGGAAAATCTTAAAGAATAGCTTCATACTCATGGAAATCTGATCCGCTTATCTTATTGATAAATGGACAGTTAAATCAATGAAACTTTTTGCAAAAAGAAAACTCAATGACTTAGCCAGTTTAATGCGTTGCGTTAGTCTGCGATACCTTGTTTCGGATAACCCAACGAGTATGTACTATTAAGATAAAAAAAAGAAGTGTGGTATTTGTCAGCGATTATATTAACTGATTTTATTACTGAGTCATACAAATAAGTTAAATTAGTTTCTATATACTTTCAAAAACAAAAATTAACTGCTCAATTCTGTATGCCCTTATTTTCATGCTGTAGCATGCAAATAAGATGTTCAAGTAACAGTAAAATGCTACAAAAAGAGATTCAAGATTGTTTTTTTCCAAATTGTCTGTTAATTTGCTGGTCAAATTGTTGAAAGTAAACATTTTTCCGGGTATTTTTGTAATTTTATTCCTAAGCTTTTGTTTCGAATCACTTTGCGATAATTTAGATCCTTTTCTTTCTATTTTAGCTTTTAATGATACAAACGAGTCAGAAATAGTAGAAAATGATTACTTTATATTTCCAGAAAGAAAAACCGCCCGGAATATGCAAAACCAACCTACAACCTATACAAATATAAATGAAAAACAATTTATTAGAAAAACCCACACAAAGGAGGACACACACGGTTAGAGCAAAACGCTACAACAGGCAGATACAACTTCGAGGTAGTAAGGGACTTTATTTACTTCGCTATCAACTCACATAAACTTACCAGCGCAAAAATCAATCGAAGAACCACTCTTCCTTAATGTAGCTTAATTGTCTTCAGAAGACAATTGAAAAGTAGAGGCTTCCTTGGATTAGCCAAAAAGCCTTGATAAAAGGCACTGATCATCCGTTTTAGCAAGAAGGAGCGGGCGTTGCGAACGCTTCATTGGAAAGTTTGGGATTAAAACCGAGAGAGAGAGAGAGAGAGAGAGTGTACAGTAGAGGATGACCTCATTTTGGGTGGCGCATTCATCTATAGGGGGCCTCTGGCTTATTTCAGGAGCCGTGGTACTGGTACAGTATATTCGGTGAAGGACGTGTAAGTTTAAGCCGACTTTAGTTTTTTTTTTTCGGTATTCAGGGATAAGGATAGGTCTTCCACAATTATCATTCATGGGATTTTAGTTTAGCTCTCTTGTTAGTTTGCCAGCAAGAGCCACTTAGAATGGAAAAATTGGTAATCCTGACACATTCGGCTTACCACAAAACTAATCATATAGCAGGAAACATATTTTCCTGAACTATGCTTTGATAATTTAAACAAATATCATATTTCTTTATTTCTAATTAATCTTTTGAACTTTGATGTTAGAATTTTGTTTGTTTGAATAGAATATAAGCAGAAAGTTTCCAGTATTACTTTTCAGAAAGTTGAATTTTGAATAACCAATGAACTTGGGTGTTTCTTGTGTTTAGACATACTCGTACCCCGACCTTAGAAAGAAGTATAAATACTAAATACACTCCTCTAGTTGTGAAACCGTAAGAAAATGACTGTTATAAATATGTATAATGCTATCTAGAAAGTACAGACGTGTTTTAACTAAAATAGTTTTACAATAAAGTTACTGCGAAAAAATTGAGACTTTAACCATGTTTCCATCATAGCCAAATAGCCAAGTGTGCGCAATAATAAAGTTTTGAAGCAAATAACAAGCTAATTAAATTTAAAAGCTTAGTAAACGAATCGTATCAGTTGTGGAAGACTTAAGAAATTAACAAGTTCCTTTCACAAATTTGATTTATACTCACATTAAAACAGTAAATTCACCTTTCGACATGAAGATTAAGAAAACTGTTAGTTATAATAAAATAAATAAAGAAAACTTGGAAGATATACAACGCATTTTAGTTCAAACAATAAATAACAAGCCTTGAACTTGTATTGTAGCAACATCATTTCTTCTTAAATCAAACAATTACACTTACAGATTAAATTCTAAAATTTGAGTATAAAATTATAAATTCCAGAGGTCAGTGAATAATTAAACTTAAATAAAGTACAAAATAGATAAAATAAAAAATAACAAAACTATTATCTTTTGATCATTACTTAGACGATATACATATATATATAAAAAAAAAACAAATTTGTCATAGACCTAATTGCACATAGTACATACATGTGTAGATATAAAAATTTTTGTTTGTAAAAAAAAAACAGTACAGTGTTGCCAGTAAAAATAAGTTATAATTTAAATTCGAAAGAAGAAAAAAGAATAATTAAATAGATTTGGTACCACAAGAGCTGTTCAAATTTTGCGATATGGAAAATATTCAGAGAAAGAAAAACAAAAACTTAAGGCTCATCTCCTTACCCTCAGTCATATCCAAATTTTTTTAAGCATAAAATTCAAAAATTTCTTATTTACGTTCACTCCATTTCAGTCATGACACCACCAGTGTCAAAGGCAATCAAAACTCGCGCCTTTAAGATGCTATGTTAACAAGGCGTTCCATTTATCCAAGAAAGAAGAAGGTTCGACGATAAATGCCGGTAATCTTAGGCAAACAAGAGATGTATCGTACAATACAACATGCGAAGACGAGAGCCGAGATCAGTTCAGAAGCTGTTTACTACAATAGTATCATCGAAAGAATGAAATAGAGTCATTACTGAGGTTCAGAAATATAACCAGAATGTACTCAAGATGTGTCAGAACAGCAATGTAATTATGCAAGAAACATACCTCTAACACTACCACTACCTACATTGGAAGGTGATTTTGTTGAGGTTTACATAAGTTACGTTTTTAAAACATATTGAGCTCAAGAAGGGTTACATTAAAATTAGAAAACAAAAGTAGTTACATTGTTACCCGAATCTTTGGGCTTTTTCTTGCAATTTATTTTTTATTCTTTTAATTCGAGCACAACAATTGCTAACCTCCACAAATTTGCTGAGTGTGTTACATCAAGCTAAGACGAATGTTTTTCGATCCAGGCGAGTCTATGTTCTAGTATAAAGACTACTCAAACTCAGTTTTGAAGGGTGTGACTGATAGATAAAGGGCCACAAAACCCTATTTAGTAGAATCAAAATTATTTTAACTAGGGAGACTACTTTAACAATCCTGCCGTTTTAATTTCACAAAATTTATGCAAACGATAGCCATAACCAATTGAATAGTAGAACCATAGCAAACTACAAACCAGCTTTTCAAATATATTTGCAAAATTGGCAACACTGCAACGTAGTGAAATTGAAAAAATGAATGAAAATTAAAAATATAAAAGTAAGAAGAAAATTTGTAATAAGTTAGTTACGTACAATATCTAGGGAAACCGGCGAATAATAGGTTCAGTTCAAAAGTTACATCTACTTCTTATTTTACAATTAAAATTACATACATACTTTTTGTTTTTTGTTCAATTTAAACAATATAAGGTCACTGAAAAAAAAAACTGTTTACGAAAATAAATTTTAATTTTACTATTTTTTGTTTTGCGTTCCTTTTGTTGTTCTTGCATCGTTCTTTTTAATAGAATGTTATTTTCTCTATTTTGTTCAATAATTTTTATTTCTTTCGAAGTTAATTTAAAAAAAAGGTTCTCTTAATAAGGTCACAGACATTCGCCTGGATTTTGTGCACAATATTTCGGGAATATTGGTTCGGCTTTGATGCCTAATTCAACTAAGCGATTACGAAAAACAGACATTCTACCAAATACTTCCCTTGGCACGGCATCCATGTCATGTTCGTCATCCGGATCACTCCAAAGTCTGCAATTAAACAAATTAAATTGAAGAATAAGAAAAAGCAAAAAAAAAAAAAACATATAATATGATGAAGTATAGGTTAACGACTTTTTTCCACGACTTAATTAAAAATATCAAGTAGGAGGAGTGAGTGGAAAATGTTTGAGTTAAAATTTTAGATGTTTAAAAACTAGTAAAGGAGATAACGTTCGACGGACATGCTCTTCGTTTTCAACAGTCGCTATGAGTCACAGGTCGTGTGGTGTTCGAGTAATATTTCAAGAGCGGTGAATCAATGGTGCTTGTACGAGGGCGGGTCAATAAGTCCGTGACTTTTGGATTAAAACACAGATTTTTTGATAAAAAAATAATTTCATTTTTCAACGTAGTCTCCCTTGAGCTCTATACACTTTGTCCAACGCTTCTCCAATTTTTTTATCCCTTCCAAAAAAAATGATTTGTCGAGGTCCTCAAAATAGGCCTTTGTTTGCGAGATGACTTCATCATTGGAGTCAAATCTTTTTCCACCAAGCCATTTCTTCAGGTTTGGGAACAAGAAGTAGTCGCTCGGAGCCAAATCTGGAGAATAGGGTGGATGAGGGAGCAATTCATAGCCCAATTCATGGATTTTTGCCATTGCAACTGCACATGTGTGCACCCTTGCATTGTCTTGGTGGAAAAGAACTTTTTTCTTGGCCAAATGAGGTCGTTTTTTTTTCAAATCGTCATTGAATCGGTCCAATAAGTTGGCATAATATTCCCCATTGATTGTTCTTCCCTTTTGAAGGTAGTCAATGTGGATTATCCCGCGTGCATCCCAAAAAACAGTCGCCATAACTTTATTGGCTGACAAACCCACCTTGGCCTTCTTTGGCGCCGATTCACCCTTAGAAACCCACTGTTTTGACTGTTGTTTGTTCTCTGGTGTGTTGTGATGGATCCATGTTTCGTCCACGGTTACAAAACGGCGCAAAAACTCCTCCATATTGCGATTTAACAACGCCAAACCTTCCTGTGAAGTTGTTACACGATTGCGTTTGTGGTCGACTGTGAGCAAACGCGGCACCCATCTTGCGGAAAGCTTTCTCATGCCCAAGTGATCATTCAAAATTGAAACCACTGAGCCATGCGAGATCCCTACGGCTTCCACAATCTCTCGCACTTTCAATCTTCGGTCGGCCAACACCATATCGTGAATTTTTTCGATTGTTTCGGGTGTAGAGACCTCAACTGGGCGTCCAGGACGTTCGGCATCTTCAGTGCTTGTACGGCCACAACGAAATTCAATAAACCACTTTTTTGCCATTGAAATCGATGGTGCAGAGTCCCCATAGTATTTATCAAGCTTAGCCTTGGTCTCGGTAATGGTTTTTTTTCGCAAGAAATAATGCTTAATAAGCACACGAAATTCACTTTTTTCCATTTTCTCCTCAAATTAGTGAGTAGTCTGATAAAAATAGCTGTCAAACACAAACTAACTGACGCAGCAAGTTTGAATTTTGACAGGAGTCAACTGAAAGATGCCTGTTGACAGGAGCAGTGTTGCTGTTTCAGTAAAGAGGTCAGAAATTCAAAAAGTCACGGACTTATTGACCCGCCCTCGTACGTTGTGCTTTTTAACACTCACTTCAACGGTTAACCACTTAAACGAAAGCAGACACCATTGTGTTTTGAAAATTATGAATTTCGCTCGGTTGGTGGTTGTCCAATTACAATAGTTATGCTGAGAGTATTAGCTGAACGTGTATGTTGACGTTCCTATTCAACAGAAATAGGAAAACCAGCGATGTGGCTTATTTTGAATATATAGCTTCACCCAACGCTCTACAGTGTTAGGTTTCAAATAATAGCTACGCCAAATTTAGCATGCTCGACATTTTGTATTTATGTAATCGATATGATGAATAGGAGTTGAGGCAAATTATACAAGAGAAGTTGAGTAAAATAAATATATGAAAAATCGAGGATGCACAATATTTTGGAGTATAATAGATAAAATTAAGGACATTCATTTCAATTTTCTGCCCTAAGATGGGCTACGCTTCTAAGTTGTTTTGTCTTTGTTAGACGGACGACCAGGTTGAATTTTAGACTAAGTCTTTCCTATTTCTCTGTCTTAAAATCTGCCGTACTAAGGACCTGTTGCGAGGGATTGGTCTCCTTAAATTTTTTTTCCTGTGTACTACACTGGGCAGCCATCATAATAAAATCATTATTCGGTTATTGTTCGAAACTCATATAAACATCGAAATTTTCACTTATTGTTTCTCATGACGTGTTGAAATTCTCACCAGTGACATTCTATCATGGACAGGCAACCGAGAAGAATTGGGAAATATAACTCGAAACTTGTATTCAAATGTGTTTGGAACCAATCTCACAGTCGCCAACGGCTACGTGTTTAAGCTTACACACTGTATTCATAAACATTAATTTTGGAAATATTTTTAATATTTTGACAACTAGACAAAAATATTGCGTATTTTGAATCCTAAGTTTTTCGAGTGTTTGCGTAAGAAAATAATTTTCAAAAATGAATGCGATAAAATTTAGTCAGGCTGTAGCAGGTAAAACCTTGCAGTCTTAAAGAATTTTTATATATAGAGTGCCTCCGGTATGCTGTTCGCGTTATTTTCGCGAGTAAGTAAATCGTTATTATAAAAATGACATACCATTTAAGCCATCGCTCTCATATATATAATTCAGATGACTTAACATAACTGGTATTTTCTTAACACACCCGTCACCTGTTAACTCATCGTATAGTTTAAGTTCTTGTTCTGGATCGGTCATAAAAATAACATTACGAAATCGTATCATGATTGAATATCTTTGCATTATCTCAGCCTTGTGATCTGCAATATAAAGCCAACGGCAAAAGGCTTGGTAGACCTTGAACGGTGATAACAGTAGTCGAGTTTTCAAGTCATTAAGTTCTGCATTATAATTATCTGTTATACCAAATTGTTATTCTAAATTATTCTTCTCTGCTCCGTTCCTTAAAAGCGGATATTGTTTTAGCAGTATTAAGAAGTCTTTGTTTTTTAAATTCTTAATGGAACTTTCACAATTTTGGCGAGATTGCATTCGTTATGCCCAAAACACAAGAGTAGCATTTTGTGTGCAGTGAAATTAGAATACACATGTTTTAATTCACGAAGCTACATATAAATGCTGCACGCAGCGCTGTTCCGCAATACAACTCTATTTCTAAATTCGCTGCAATCGACAGTGTCACACATAAGGGACAGTTGCCGTAAAATGATAGCAACCGATGCTATTGACTTCAAAAAATATCTGCACATCTGTTTCACGGGCAGAGCTGCCAGCAGTACTGCAAGTAGATTTTCTGCCCATCTGTTTTGGGCATTACGATCACAATATTTTACAGAACTCTATTAATTGTACATATAGTACAAGTGGTTTTCAAAGAGATTTATCCGAGAATTCGAAAGCGTCTCTAGTCCGTTCACATCACTATTTTAAAATGAGCCATATAAGTTCAGTTGGTTGTAATTTTTATTTGCACAAGGTGTTTTCACTATATAAATTTTTTTTTTTAAGTTTGTTTGGTTTTTTGGCTGCTGATCAATTGCAACATTCTAACATTACGCGAAAAATTAATTTTGTGTAGTGATAGTAGAGCTCGATATTTCATCAATTCGGCGATTGACAAACCTACAATCTGATGGGAGTAGAAAGAGATATGTTCATATCTTCCTATGCCGAATTTGTATCTCGCACAGCTATTATAGGCAACATTCAGTTTTCGCCAATGTCGGAGCATATTTCACACCCATTAAATAGAATAGGCAGGATGTATGATTTTACAAGCTTTAACTTAACTTTGGTGGGAAGATAGTTGGAGGTTGGACTCAGTCCTCTAAGCGCTCCGTATACTTTCGATGCAGTTTTTGTAATATGAGTCCTCCAGGTAAATTTTTGGCTCATGTAAACCCCAAGATTTTTGAATGTTTCAACATATTCAATTGGAGTTCGATTAATATAAAGAAGAGGAATGTCTACTTTAACTCGGCTAGCATGATCATTGCTTTTGTCTCTGTTGGATTAAGACTGAGTTTATTTTCAAATTGTTGATAATTGGTCGCTTAGATTTTTTATCGCTTGCTTAATTTGGGATTTGGGAAAAACAGAATAAATCTGCACATCATCTGCAGTTCACAAGACGCACGGCTAAGTCGTTTATATAACATATAAAGAGTAGGGGTCCTAAAACTGATCCTTGGGGAACACCTGATGAAACAAAAAGACAAGATGAGCGCTTTTTCCCATGACACACATATTGTGACCGATTACTTAAATATGACGACACCAAATTACATAGAGACCGGTCGGAAACCCGACTGACAGTTTGTAATAAGCTGTTTATCGCTTAAATAATGTTTGACTTGTTTACTAACAATAGTCTCAATGACTTTGCTAAGAAATTGAAGTATGGCAATGGGTCGATATTCAGTTGCTGGGCGCGATGGAGATTTCGGAATTGGCACCACTATAGCAATTTTCCAACTTTCAGGGAAGGTTAAAGTTGTGAGTATTGAATTAAAAAATATGGGTTATATGAGTGAGAATGACTGGAAGTAGGATTTTTATGAACTTAAGAACGATATTATCCCATCCAACTGCGTTAGATGTAATGGCAAGGATCGTTTTACCAAAACTGATTTCGTCGGTACATTGTAAGGAGAAAGTGTCGTCGCTACTTCATTGCGGTTCATATAAATTAGTCGGATTATGTATATCATATGCAGAAACAAATTTAGCATTAAGTTCGTCTAAATTGATGAGGCTTGGAAGCGCTGGCTTTTCAGCAGTCGAACCGAGTGAGCGCACAGTCTTCCAAAAGTCGGTGTTTGAGCCAACGGCATTGAACTCGTTTGTTCAAAATCTATGACTAACCCTCCGAATATGTTGTTCCGAATAGTGGCTATTTGTTGATTTTTCGTGTTGTTGTATTTTTTGATTACGACGCCTAGGACAGTTTTGTCCACGACGGGTTTGGCCTTTACACTTTTCTTATTGAAGAAAGAATAAAGTTACTTTCGAACTCATCAATTAAACTAGCCTATCTTTCATGTTTTTCATGTTGATCGGCTTTCAGTCAAAATCGAGTACTTTTCATCAGATTCAACATTCCGATTCTCGACAAGTCCGTAGCGTTCAATTGGAAGACACTCTAAACTGGTTTTATCCATCTTTACAACAACTTTTTATGTAACAAAAACTATATAGTCGCATGTAAACTTAATATTTCAGATTCCTCAGCTGCTCCGTAAAGAAAAGAACATAATATTTGTAAGAGTTGACAAAAACACCATTACCAACACCATTCCACCATGCCCAATACGTCTAGGGTTGACTGCGCCTAAAAGTATCTACCTTACTTGCAAATTCGTATGCCTGAGCTTAGATATTGGAACTGTTAGCACCATTGGACAAAGATTTGGTCAGTATCAACCAAAACGGTCTAGGCAGAATGTTTCGCTGGCGAGATAGGTGCAAGTCGGAGCTAAATTTCAATCAATAGGGAAAGGAAAATAGTAGTGAAAAAAACTGATTTTTATAATTAGTACTTACAATTTGTAGATGGTTCAGGGAACAAGTACATGCTATTATATTAGTGGGTTAGAAAGTCTTGGGAAGAGGAGAATTTGGCTTTATAGTTGTCATATGTTATACATAGAACATTTTATCTTTAATACTCTAATCTAAGAGTGCAAATGATTCTCAAACGTTCGCTTTGAAATCCAAGCAATTATCGATCTGAAGTACTTTGATCTTATGAAATGGGAGTCTGTGGGTCAAAAAAATTAATGACAGCAGAAAGACAAACAGAGAACCTTTAAGAATGGAAATTAAATAAGGAATTGAGTGTGTTTTTCACAATTTAACGATCCGAATTTTCGAACCATTTCTGTAGTAGATTTTGAAAATTTCTATGTGGTGTGGGTCAATGTAATAGTCCACGACTTAACCTTACTGTTCACACATGACAGCTGTAAAACAACAATGCTGAACGACCGATACAAAAAATGGCGCAAAATTCAAAATAGACCACCTTTATTTCGAAATGAGCAGCACTAGAACTTATGACTTTATCAAATGTTAAAACATTTATTAATCTCGAGTGATATAAATAGACAAAAAATATTGTATAAATTTGTATCAAATAATTGGCGTAAGTGTACATACCTTTCTCCTAATGCTGCTGCTCTTGGCCATAATCTATTGTCAAGCTGTTCTTCATCGACTTGTTCTGTCCAAAGACATACCTCCCCCCCAAGCACCTGCAATTTATTAATGTCTTCATGAACAAAAATCCATACGGCAACATTCAATTATATCCATACCTGTTTTATTCTGTACTTATCCAAACGCATTCTTTCCCATGGTCTGTGCTTGTATACATTCTGCCACGTTCGATATGGTGAACAGGCTGCATCACCTAAACGACAACGAAAGACAACCCAATATGAATCACTTGTTCCAGTTTGCCTTTTGTTAAACAACATCAACACCACTACAGCCATTCAATTTACCTGTTGCTCTCCAACTGCCAAAGCCACAGTCTAAGTACCAAGCATCCACATGCGAGAATATCAAGCTAAAACCATTGTCGATGAGATCGTAGTTCTCCTGCCACGTACTTCCACCCCAAACTTGTACGGCAAATTGATTTTTAGAGAGACATTTGGAGTTAGTCAGTCCACTGGACCAAACCGATACCCACTTCGGTAGAGAGTTATTGTTTGCTATTTTCAGACTGCAACAAGCAAAAGCAAAACAAATACAAAAGTATCAGTGATGGGGATGGTTTACTGTCGAGTGGATGATAAGTGCAACTTACCGCCCCAAAGCTTGAAGCATGAAATCACACCACATTTCTCGTAAATCGGTGTCGTTAAAATATTGCCCCCAGCATTCTAGGTTTACTTCATCTCCACCCAAATGAAAATAGTCAGTTGGACCTGTTAAATTTAGTAGCTCTTCGTATAGCCTTTGTAGGATGAGGTATGTATTGTTGTTTTTTGGATTCAATTGACCGCATGGTGGTTCACCTAGAGATGAAAAAAAAAAAATTAAAAAAATAAACAACAAAACAAGTCTCATATCGTCAGTGATTTGGTGCTTTGTGTGTTGTGTATTTATTTGATGAATGACATACCACAATAGAAACTCCATGGCTGTTGATTTATGCAGAGGCTTAGTTCACCTAGACCTCGTTTTGGTCCCCAGTCCCAGCCATTGCCTGCATGTGCAGGTGCGTCAATTTCAGGAATAACCTATAACAAATGGTTTGCAATTTACCAAGTGTATCTTTTTCATAGGTTGAAAGTTAATCAATAAATTTGCTGTGAGAAATAAAAAAAATAAAGTTGTTCATGTTCCTGCTTATTGAATGGGAGAAGGATGAAATTGCAAGTTTCCCTTGTTGTTTATCACAGATAGTGTGGTATGATTTTGTCAAAATAAGAACAATCAAAACTCGATCATCATGTTTTTGCAAAATGAAAACTTCCGTGGAATGCATAGTTAATGAGAGGATTGCAAAGGTGTTAGAATATTAACTAGGATTTAAGGACTGGAATTGAGCAACAAGGACTTTATATATTCCCAAATTATATTTTCTATTAATTATTAGCGTTTCATGTTCGAATAACCTTTTGCAAAGCTCTAAAATTAAAATCGATTCATTTTCATAGAGACTAATTCGTCGCCAAATGCTCTTTAGCTCTCTTGGCTTTTCTGTGAGATTATTTTTAGACCAGAATCTTAAAACCAACATTTTTGCTTAAGCTGTGACTAAGTATTTTCTGGAAAAACTATTAATATTAGTACATACAATGTTTATGGGTTTAACAGTGCTGCCTTGGTTAAACAGTGCTACCTGGACTGCTTGGAAAAGGGAAGTTCTCAAACGTCACACTTTAAAAAAAAAACTGGGCACGTCAGATGAAGGCCAATGTAAAAGTAGGTAAATATAAGCGAAGTCTGTCGTAACCTTTTGTCAATGAAGCACGGATCACATCGCTTAGAACAACAGCGACGAAAGTTTGCATGTCTGGATTACTTCTGTTTGGATTTCAAAATCCTACCTTACTTTCTTCGATTGAAGCCTTGATAATAGCTATAAGTTTTTTTCTGGTTTACCTTTTCCACGCAAGATTGAACAGATCGCCGTATCAGCGACATTTCATTGTCGCACCGTTCTATTACGATCAGGAAGGTATTTTTTAGTCCATTCCAATACGATTTTTAAATACTATATACATATCTGGGATATAGTCCGAAGAACACATATTTATCGAAAAACCTCCAGTTTGTACAATCCGCCAAAATGGTATTTTTTGTAAAATACATAACCTAGACTAAACTTCCTCAGGTGCGTAGACTGCCATAGGTTTCCACTTTAAAGTGGAATATACGGGATGCATGTTTTCCACGCCTTAAGACCTACACTCTCGTTATACAACTTTTGGCTTGTCATACGGTGTTCCCTGGCCAGCCGGAATTTTATCACCCCACCATAGAAGGCAGATGTGTGTATGAGGCCTGCTTCTTCCGAGCTAGGTTTACTGCTTTAATGTATTTGGATAAACGGCAACCCTGATAGTTTGTGACTTATTCCGAGTTGCTCCATAAAACGCACGAGAGCTGACATTTGTTTTATAGACTGTTGTTCTGTCCGCAGAATTTTTGATTGTTCAATTGAAATATTATTACCTGTATGCCTCTAAGTTTTGCATATGATGTGATCTCTTTCACATCTTCATCTGTGTATGTTTCACGTTCTGAATACGCTCCATGTGCGGCTAACTCAGGATAGAATCTTGAAACAAAAGGAAAACTCTGGGAGTCGGTAATGTGCCAATGGAATCGATTAAGCTTTGCGTGTGACATTGCTGCTAGTGTACGTTTGATCGATTCTACTGAAAAGTAATGTCTTGATGTATCCAACATCACTCCACGATACCTTAAATGAATCAAAAACAAATTAAAGTATAACGTTGATTCTATAGTGAACCAATTTCTTACCTAAATTTCGGTGCATCAGTCACTATCGTTTTGGAAAGTATCCGTAGCACATTGTCTTCGTCATCGAACCAAATCATTTGTTGAAGACTTGAAAGTCCATGTCGTGCTCCGAAAAATGTATTCGCGCTAATATTGGCCGTCATTTTTCGTTGATTATCTATTTTAAATAGTAAAGGGGGTTATATTTAGATAACGATTGAGTATCAAGGTTAGCTTACATGAGGTCGTTATGTTATAACTTTCATCGGTGTCAAAACTCAATGAAGTTTCGCTTGATTTCTTTATAACTACTTCCACGATAAAACTATCAATATCACAGTTTCTACGTTGCAGTTTTGAAAGAAAACTATTACGATGCTCATGGGTTGTTTGTTCTTTACTAGCACCATTCGTGTTACTATTACTACTGCTGCTACTAACTACACTACTGCCAGTGGTATCTTGATAGTCTAACTTCTGAATATGCCTCAAATCTTTGAGGAAGAGATCAAACGAGCCATGAAATAATGTATTGACATTATGATACGGTGTATCCAACGAGAGTGTTACATCTTCGGAGGTGAATTTCAAAGACCTCGGACTAACTGTAGCCTTGACAGTTGGATGTGGCCAAATATTTATATCACCACAGGTCATAGCGCAATTTAGAAAGGGTACTCGTTTTTCGGTTGGATTTTCGGTGAGATAATGATATCGAACACACTTGTCACCTTCGCATTTATATGTCCAAGTCTTTTCGGATGGTCTAAAATGAAAACAAACAACTTAGTCATTAAGTCTTAAAATGGTGAATGTTTAACTTACATGGTGTACATATTCAGGTCGGCACGGTTCTTAATCGATTTTTCGAATGTGCTTATGAAAGACTGGTGTTTCATTGCACCTTGATTCCAGTATAAAACTACCAAAATGAACACTGTGGCAGTGAGCAGCACAAACAGCGCTCTACGCAGAGATACTGCGAGTGCCATTTTCAATGCAAACCGTATCCTTAAAAGAAAGAAATAACATTTAATAAAATTTTTAACTAAGCAGCAAAAATAAAAAAAAATAAAAGTAAAAAGGTCTGCTGGTTGATTGTCTACGACATGTTCTATCATGAAGGAAACGCTTCTTGACAACACCTCATGAATTTCGGTAATGCAACAGGTTTGAAAAATTTGGCAAATTAAATTTAAAATAAACGAACTTGTACTTTGGAACGCCGTCGGGTAGATAGCACTTCCGCTTTTTCCAAAATTGGTAACAGATTGAAAGCTAAGGTGTGGATCCAAAAAACTTAAAGGGGTAAGATAGGAATTTCTAATAAATATTCAAATTACAAATAATAAAAGTGCAACATTACCTATGTAATTACTTGTGAAGACATTTTAATGGGACATTAGTGGCAATGCAACACATGCAGAGGCAGCACTTAGCTAATTATGAGAAAGATAAAAAACAGAATTAATACAGCACTGCGGTTGTTGGAACTATCACAGTGAAAAAGTAATGACGAAAAGCATGGTTGAATTCCGAACAGCGTACAAAAAGAAGTCACAGATTGTTTAGCTCAGGTCCGTGACTTCTATATTAAGTACAACATTTGTGAAGTTGTTATTCATTACATTATGACATGGAATGCTCAATGCACTGTCCACATAAAAAAAAAGATTAACGATTACTGACATACCACAGTAAAAATATAGGCTCCTAATTGCTTCACCTTTATTTCTAATATTTCAAGAGTAAGACTCATTTGAAAGCATTTAGTTGATTTAGTTTAATAAAACACTTAATTAAAGTATTTTAGCAATTTCTTACCAGAAATTTAATAAGAATTTCTGGATAATAGACCTTGGGAAATTTATATTAATTTAAAGATAAGCTTGTTATAATTGTCGAACTTATTAAGGCGATGCTACTACTAGGTTAGCCTTAATTCAACATCATAATCGTAGTCGCGGCATTTTAATTCGACAACATGAGCTATTTTCTTATTATTTATATGAGGCTTGTGAACAATTGAGGCTCTTGTCTGGATTTTTGAGTAATAAGTATTCTCCATTGTCGTTCTATAACGAATGATTTTGACAGGGATACCATGGCTTCGTTAAGGCGATTTGTAGAAATATATTCAGCAATTCTTGAAAAAACTCTTCAAATGCACTCACAGTTCCCTCCGCATCAGTGACAAGGATTTCTCCCTTGGGCTGCGAAATTGCGTATTTCTTTTCTTTTGGCTCGATGTGCTCGTCTCGTCTTACGCTTTACCATCTTAAGGTGTCCGCCTTTTCAGTATTTTCAAACATCAAACCTTGGACATTCTTTCCCATGTCGCTGGTAACCTAAGGAATATGTTATTGTGAACAAATTAGGTATTTCCGTCTTTTGATGATGAGTGCATAGGTTTAAGCCGTTCAATTAGCTTCAAATCATATCCATTATATCCCATAGGTTGACGACAGCTTCAAGTTTTTGAATAGCCTGTAAAGTGTTCGAGAAAACCATGGTTTGATATCCTTATGTATCGAAGTTGTCAAAATAATGCCTTAAAGTTGAGGACGTTTCTTATCAGCACTGACTCTATCCAGGAAATATCTTCACTACATCAACTGCTCGGAACAATGATGTCCATCCGCTCTACATGAACCAGCCATCTTATAAGCTAAGTCGATGTCGTGTATCTCCCCTCCACTCACAGTCTATTCAGATGGGACCGACAATTTTTCTTTCAAATCAGCCCAGAGCACCCTCATCCATTTTTGATAATGTTCATACCTCTTCTCCATAGAGCAGGACAGAGATAATGAGGGCTTTATACAGGGTCAATTCGGGAGAGGGTTCTACTAGCTAATTGTCTTCTTATGTAGTCCAAGAAGCAGCGATTGCAAGATTTATTCTTCTTATCTCATGAATGTTATGATTGGCTTTGGATTGAAAACAAAAAGAGGCTAACTAGTTAGTATCTATATCAACAAAAAACAAGCTTTAAAGTAAAGAAAATGATATTCTTATCTTAAATGTCCTAACAGGGTATTCACGAATGAAGATTGATTGATCATAAATACACAAAACGAAAAACAAAACAATTTTCGGAAAACAGAAGTGTCAAAATAGAAGAGCGCAGCAGCATATCGCGCGGCAAAATATCGCGGAGCAATAAAATAGCTTAAAAATATCAAAGAAGCCGTCTATGATAACATTGGCACTAAGGAGGCGATTTATGATCGTATGAAAATTGGCGCCTCATCACGGTCGTATATACAGTTCAAAAAATGATCAGCAGCCAATCTGAAAAATTTATTAAAAAAAACAATAGTTTCAGCGAAAACCACTCGGCGTTTACTATTGAATGTTTGTTTTTTTTTATAATTTATTGTAAGTACGCTGACAATTTCAACCGCTTCATAAAGTATAATACAAAGGTAAAACATCTGTGCGAAAGGGTTGTATTTTATAACTAGTTATGTTATTGCTCGTATAAGTGTAAAAGTCTCGATTATTCTTACGATCTCTGACAAAACTGTAGAAACTCTTCTCAGAAAATGCGTTCAAAAGAATGCATGAGTAAATTTTGACATGAAATGTAGACAGGGATTTTATTGATGTAAAACTGACAGCGGCCGGGTTTTGATGCAAAATATAG
Organism: Volucella inflata; assembly: GCA_928272305.1. Taxonomy (NCBI): domain Eukaryota; kingdom Metazoa; phylum Arthropoda; class Insecta; order Diptera; family Syrphidae; genus Volucella; species Volucella inflata. Next base: position 75,382,340 of record OV743717.1, on the reverse strand, counting down.
AACTTAAATAAAAGGCAAAACAAAAAATTAAATTTCTATAATAGAAACGGTCTATCGAAATTTTATTATCTTGGGGACATTAATAACAAAATACGCAGTATATTATGGACATATGTGAAGTTTGCTTTGTAATGACAATGTTGAACCTTTTATTTATGGTCAAACGTCTTCTCATAGTCGTCATTATTTTTTTAAAACAAAAGCTATTAAAGGGGTTTTGACTGATAAGAGCCCATAGCTGTCTTCTTAGAAATTGTCAATAACATCTCAAAAACAAGCTTAATCGACATCAAAATCGCAGGACCTAAACCTTTCGATGGACGATGTCCGTCTTCGAACTACAACTGTCCGTATTAGCAAAACTTTCGTCGGAGCTATCTAACAGAGCGAAAATCTTATCTGATAAATGGAGAAGAAGACACCTTGATGTATAGTTTTTCCTTTCAGCAATTACTATGATAGTAGATAAAATCACTCGCGAACGCATAACCTGGAGAGCACTCTTGACAATGGACAAGTAATCTTTCGATTTGGATCATCATCATCGTAGAATAGAGGGTCTTGCATTAAGTGCTCCTGATCTTTAAATTTAAATAAATGCCATTATGTATGGGATATAACATCGTTCAAATGTCCGCTGCGGACTCGGTGGCCAGTTCACATCACCTCCACGTGAGATGACCATGCCCTCGAATAGCTCGTGCAGAATTTCCAATGAGGCGTGAGCTGTGTGGCACGTAGCTTCGTCCTGTGGAAACCACATGTCGTTGGAAGTTGGTAATCATCGACTTATAGCGCTCGCCGTTGACGGTGATGCCCTGGCCAACGTCGTTCTCAATGAAATATGGACCGATAACGCCGCCAGCCCAAAATCCACACCAAACTGTGACTTTTTTTTGGATGCATTGGACGCTCTTGGATCTCATGTGGATTGGTATTCGAAAATTTTGTTTGCTGACGTACCCATTTATGATGAGGCCCCTCATCGCTGAAGGTTAATTTTCGATGAAAATAAGAGTCAGTTTCCAACTGCTCCACACCTTTTGGCGAATACACGTCGTTGTCTTTAGTCGTTTACCTTGTCGTTGAATTTTGTACGGGTGCAGGCCCAAGTCACGACGCAAAATTCACCAAATTGTGGTTTGCGAAAGTGCTTCGGATTCTCCTGCACACTCTCACGAACAGCGGCGATGTTTACGGCAAATCCTGCGTTTCGTCGACGTACGGGTGTTGGTTTATCCTTTACTGAACGAATGGACTCAAATTAATTCACCATACTGCGAATAGTTCTCTCGGTAGGACGATTGTGGCTACCGTAAAGTAGGCAAAGAACGCGGAACGTTGGCCGAAGAGAACAGCCATTTTGATAAAATAATTTCATCATTTGCACGTGTTGTTGAACGTTATATCCATCCATGGTGATTTGGCAGAACAGACTGAATAAATGACAACCAATTTGACAGATGTAGCTTCAGCAATATGGCATAGGTCTCTCTTACACCTGCTCTTCAAGGAGTGCTCAATTTTGGAAAGTATATTTGAAAAGCTCGTTGATATAAGGAAATTATTTCTTATATGGTGCTTCATAGTGATATGTGGTTTGACAAATTTTACGTTTAAATCAGCATCGAACAACGCTATAAACTTTCAATATTAATATTTCTGGTAACCATCCCTGACTTTCTCGATAATACTTTATCACAAAGCGGCATTCAACAAATATAATAAGATACCTTAAACATCGTGGTCCGATACGCGGATGACATTTGCCTTCTACCGCATTGTACAATACGAGTATTATATAGTAGACCTACACATCAGTATTGCAGTACAGAAGTTGGAAAGCTTTGGATCTGAAGAAACAATGCTATTAGCTTGAATCCGAATATGAGTCTTTTCTGACCAAAAGCACGCGACTTACAAACAGCCTAATGAAGAAAGGACCAAAAACATAAGGATGTAAGAAATGGATCTGTATGTCTATGAAGGATATGAATTAGAATTCCAGGAAGAATATGTCGTATCTACTTAACGAAATATGGTGCAAAAGGCGGACGGACGTTGGTGAATAGCCAGCCAAGCGTGTTCATTCGCCGCTAGAAATTGGACGACGAGGTACGGTAGATGTCCAGACATCAGCCACGCGGCGCTAGGTAAAAGTAATTAATTACATACACCATCCCCAGATGATCTCTTACAACCCTTAACCAATTTTAAATGCAATGGCAACTGTAAAATTTAGTCTGAAAACCACAAGGCGCAGCAAATGTACACTATACCATGATTTAATAAATGAAAAAAAAAACTTCTTGGCACTGCCACTGGGGTACAAAACAGTCACGTACACGTATACGACCCGCGGGACAAAAGTTGTAGTGTCATTATGCGTTCATACAAATTCTGGTTGACACAAACTTTTTATAGAATTTGATGATTATGGTACGAGCTAATCAGCTAAATGAACATCGCATAAATCAAAATCGACAGCAAACCAATGATACATAATTTCACGATGAATTTTCAAAAGAATCAACTTTCGTCTTCATGTAGAATATATAGCTTCAACAAGACAAGTATTCGTACTTTATCAAGTGAAGGATTCTTGGCAGTATCATCCGAAACAGACGCCAAATAGACCTTCTTAAATTCTCTGTTTTTAAAGTACTCGTACATCCTTTAGAGAAGTAAATTTATCATTTTCTGACAGCTTGATTGCCAATTGATTGCACAATATAAGGTGGGCTAATGTCAACACCCTAAATTGTTCAAAAGTACTTCACCGAATCACTATTATATGAGCAATACCCACAGCAACGAGGAAAAAAAAAAAAAAAAATAAAAATAAAACCGGAAGTTCCCAAAAATTAAAGTCCTGGCACTTTGAAACTCTACAGCACTTGAAAGGGAAGTATTTTTCGCCCCCAGTGATTAGGTCGGAAACGAAAGAGATACGAAAATGTTCGATTTCAATCGTTATCATCCACTCTCAAGGTTTTGCGTTTATGAATACCATATCCGCATTAAAACATATTTCCCATTCATTTTGTAGGGAGATGATGGCTGGGGGGTAGACGAAAAAGTTAACAACTGAAGGATTTTGTGGCTAACAATACCGTTGCTTGTACCGCACAAATCTTAATGTCCCTCATTTAATCTGCATAACTTGGTGAAACGCGAACAATGACATACATTAAGCTGTTGTGCCTTCATATGTGTTTTTGTAAACCTATTCGTATTCGTACGCCATTAAGTACAAAAGCCATAGGATTTTATGAATGTGGAATTTTCAGATTGTCCTTGGATGATGACTAAATAAAAAGGCAGAGAGAAGAGATAATTTACTTAGCGTTAAGTCTATGGTTGACCTAGAATACAAACATGGTACTTTGGTATTTTGAGTAGAATACGCAAGTATGAATGGTTATTTAAAGTATGGCTGTATGTAGGTGCTCCTGATTTTGCTTTTGGTCATTCTATATCCATTTTCAGTTGCTATTGCCATATTATATTTGAATGATGACGTACTTTTTCCAAATTAAAATAGATTTCCGTATGAAATACGCGCGTAAATGCTTACGTACGAGTACCTACCAATACGATGACGACATCATAGAGCTTACGGATTTATTTGGGTGAAGAGACGGGATGACAACTAAATGGAAAACTACCTAATTTTTAGTGCGTGAATACAAAAGTTATTTGGAAATTTTCCAGACACGCCAGATTGTCACTACAAGCCATTATAGGAATTCTCATGAAACCATAGAACATTATTACTGATAACAAGTCGGATTGGTTCGGTAGAATACTCATAGCTTTGCTGCAATGTACATATGTTCACTGGAAACTTGAAGAAAAAAACCTACATATTACTAATTGGAAAACTATAGGTTTAATTTGGCCAAGTTACTACTTACGAGCGTAAGCTGAACATTTACAGGAAAAATTATCCGCATTATCATACAACAATGACCAAATTTGAGACACTCTCTAACTAAGAGGTAACAGAAATGACGTATGAAACATTCGTTTGGTTTGGTTTATGTAAAAGATTCATTTTGCGCTCAGAAGAGTTCCTATTATTGATGGAAACTCTACCTAGTAATGCAGATGTTCTTAGTGAGCTGGTACCCAGACAAGATTCAGTGAATTCAGCTTTCTGACTGCTTTGAGAGAAATTATACATTCTCGACATATGTAGAAAGTGGTTAGACGGTTAAACAGGAGTTTAGGCGTAACTGTAGCTATCGCTAGAGAAGCAGAGAAAATCCTCATATAGCCGAGATAAACCGTTTATTTAAAGTACAAGAGGCGTTTGTGTGAAGGATTATTTTACAAAACGATTGACACGTGGGATACAATTGGTCTTTTGCAGACCTGTAGGGAACCCATGTAGACAACAAGTCCCATGGTGACAAAAGTCTTCGTACTTTGACAAGAAACCTTCAGCGCCTATTAAGATTTTAAAGCAACATGTGTAATTTAAAGAGGAATCTCAAGAATCAGATCGTGGGGGTTTAACCATTCAAAGAGGAGAATCGGAATTTTAGAAGATTAGAGCCAGCCCCAACATTAATAATAACGTATTCAGGACAAACTCAATACGTACGCATAAAGTGGAGACTAGGCACAGTGCGAGTAACCTCCCTTCCGAACCACTATCATAAGGCCTGCAGTCAGTACCCGTACCCAATGCTCAGTAGCAATTTCTTTAATTCATAAAAATAAGTAAAGCCTATGCAGTATTGAAGGCACCTTCAGTGTAGCATTAATGTAGAAACGATATATCTAAGAAATGACCTTCTCCAAATTGATGGTACGTTTGACTCCTGACAGGACAGGATAAGGGTCTTATACAGTCCATTTGATAAGATCGTATACGGCAAAACTCGTTTATGAAAACCGGTTTGGAAGTGGCATTTGCATTAGCAGATAAAAAATACTTCTGCTAAGATGCTTTGAATAAAAACATTTAAAGAGTGTTCCATTTTTGTCATTGACGGAAGTATTTTAAAATGATTGTCGCGTTTGCATCACGTTATGAAGCAGTATTCTTGTGCACGCATCCAAAAGGACCGAAAATGTCATACGGAGCAGCTGCTAAATACATGAAAAAGTCAAAAGCATTTGTTAGCAAGTGGGTGCACCGTTATTCCCAAGTTGAATGATGATGATTTGCCGGATCGTGGGTCTACCCCAAAAACAACAAAAAAGCAGGACAAAATGATTCTACGCGTGTTTGAAAAAATCCTCTTCTGTCGTTACGTGGAGGACAAGGGATTTTACGTAAAAGGGGACTAAATGTGTGTTGTGATACGATACGAAGACGTTTTCTAGCCAATAATATAAAATTTCGAAGCACAATAAAGAAACCACTACTGTCAAAAAAACACGTAGAAAAACGACTCAGTTGGGCCAAGGAGAATTTGGACAGAGATTGGAACGACGTTATTTTTTCGGATGAAGCTTCTTTTTGGGCATGGTCTCCTATCACTCATACCTGGTGTACACAATCCAATAAATTAATCCAGCGGACCGTCAAACACCCGGCAAAGGTGTACGTTTGGGGACGCTTCTCAAAACAAGGATTTGGCAATTTGTTCATGTTTAGAAATAACTTAAACGCATCCAACACGGTCAAAATTTATAAGAAGGCTTTATTACCATCTGCCCAAAGTGGTTTAACAGAAGGAATGAGAATTGGTTACTGCAAGAAGATAATGACCCGAAACATTGCAGTCGTTTGTGCAGTGCGTGGAAACAAGAAAATGACGTCGATATTTTAGATTGGCCATCACAGTCGCCGGATGCAAATCCCTTTGAAAATGTTTGGGCATTCATGAAGCTAAAGCTAAAGCTAAAGCTCCAAGAAAAGAAGATCTCGACGGTCAAACAATTATCACGAAAAATACGAGTTTTATGGAGATCTTTGTCTCAAGATTATGCTATAAGATTAGTAGCCTCGAAGACTACAAGCAATTATTGATAATGGAGGAGAGTGGACAACATATTAATTGAAAAGCATTCAAGTAAATAAACAAAATAAACCAGTACAATTGATTTTTTTTATTATTATAAGTTCTTCTTTAATTTTTGTCGTGTACGATGTTATCAAACAGACTGTATATAGTTTCCCTAGTTTTTTTTGGTATAGGGCCTTACTACTCAATTGTCTTCTTAGCCTAAAGAAACAGCGATTGGCAAAAGTAATTCTTCGCTTAATTTCTGATAAAGTGTTGTTGACAGAATAACGACCTTCTTATTGCCGGAATTTACCGCTAAACTCCCTTTTTTTCAAAATCATTTATGTTGATATTATCGGCGTGCATTTGTTTTATATTTAAGTTGCATTGCGCCTCCAGTGTTCGTTTGTGAGTTCGCACACTTCTTTCAAATATGAAGTTAAAGAAGTCACATGACAGCGGGTCTCCTTGTCTAAAACCTTTTTTGAAAATAGTGATCTCGGTTATGTCTTTAGCGACTTTGACGGAGCAACAACCGTTCTCAATTCTTATTCTGCAGAGGTGGATGAGCTTGGCAGGGATAGCTAAACTAGACAAGGGTCTTAGCTCTTCTCTATAAATGCTGTCATATGCGGTGAGTATCGATTTGGACTTTGGATTCTTTCCCAAGATTTCTCGGAATGCGAAGATTTGGCCGATTGTGGCCTCTCTTGGACTGCAGGGGCACGGATCGGGACCAATCAGGTTGTTGCCGAAGAGTTTTAGACGAAGCTTCCCGCATATGCAAAATCCGGATCCGAATAAGCGCTGTTTATTTCCATATAGCAGTCACCATATCACTGCAAGGGTCGTCAACAGTGAATTCATTTATATCCGTGGCCATTAGTTGGATCGTCACATCAATAATATCTTCCGTATAGGGTTGTGGTTGTAGGACAGCGTATTCTGTATAAATTATGTATTTTCTACTGGAAAACTTGCAGACATTACGTTGGATATTTGCTGCTTGCCTTTCGTAGCTAGAAATCAGTTTCGGCGTATGATGGTGATTGTCCCTTACGTGTCATTTATAAGTGTTTTAAAAATTATTCTGAGCATAAGCATTGCAGCATACGAGTATTTTTGAAATCAATGAATTCGATAGTATAATGGTGAATCAAAAAGAAAACAAGCTGCCCCAACAAAGAACTTATGTTAGGCTTCGATCGTTCTGTAGATAAAAGCTGCAGCAGCCATTCTGTATAAGCAAAACGGTTCGAAACATTGCTAATATAATTTTTCATTTCAGCCTCTAGTTGGAGATATTCTTTACTATCTTGGAACGATCTTTCAAAATAATATTCCCCGTCGCTATCTGGAGCTATACTGCTCGCAAGGAATTCAAATAAAATTAATAGCAATAGCATAATCATATGTTCAGTAATCACCAATTAATTAACAAGTGCACTATCGATTTAACATTCACAAAATCCACTTTAAAATCGGCAACATACATATAGGCTGGTTTGATGTGTGAAAAGGCGCCGGGAAAGCTGTCGTGCGATAAGCATGATATGTGGTTGTTATTTATTGGTTTATTTTTATTTGAATCGATCAAGACGAACAACCGAGAAACAATCGAAGGCGATATCAAGTAGCTTATCAATTGCTACCATTCTACATAATAACGTCAAAAATAAAAATAGGTGCTTTGTGAAATTGTCTGAAAAAGATTGTCAGACTGGAGAATGATTTATCCATTACATTATTAGATATATTTGAATTAAAAATAGATCCAGGAGTCGTATTTCAGGGTATCGTTATTATAAAATAATTTTTGCAATTTGCAAGGTTACCTTGTTAATTAATAACCACTGGACGAGAACCGCACTTTATTCATTAGTCATACAATTTCCAAAATTCTGAATCACCGCCTTATCGTTTGTTGTAGAGCAGAAGGCGTGAAGTAAGAGTTCGGCCCTAAAAACACTACCTTCGCTGTGACAGTGAATAAAGAGATCGGCAGAGGTCCTTCTGCTGAAACAAATCAACCTGTAATAGACATAGCCAACTGCTTTTATTCTGTTTCGAAAAGGTCAAAGTAAAGAAACTATCTCTGTATAAACCCTTACTGCATTTTCATAGTTCTAGTGGATTATGTGTGCGCCGTTGATCTGCATAGCGACGATGCTGAAGCCAGTTACAGGTAGAAGGACATTTTCTTAAATTTCAACCACCACTCTACTCCTGGGATGATCTTCGTTTAAGCTTTGCAGTCTATTACCACCATTTTAAAGAAGATAGGTGCCGAATCGTTCAAAGAAATCTATTTATATCAACACCTTGCGCATAGAGATGATACTTCCTTTCATCATCTGAAAGGTTGCAGTTGTAGAACAGGATCAGATGCAAAACCGAACTTCCATAATCTTGTTGTTCTTTAAATACAGGATCGTACACAACTCCACAGATGAACCATCGGTGTTTACCTCATGCTCACACTCGGAGCCAGAGAGCATCAACACTTTGTGTTGCCAATACCGATTCTTAAAGAGTACATTAACAACCTTAAGCGTACCAAAGTTCCTGTGAAGTGCTCTCTGCCAAAGAAGTTGATGTGTCACAATTACACCCAATTTTAGGTCTGATCACCACAAAGTTTCGCTACTCAAACTAAACGCTCTTGCCTTTCAATCTGATTTTATTGCGAATATGTAATAATTCGTATTTAAAAAAAGCCATTATACGGTTTTCTTTGGCTTACGAAATTAAAATTTATAAACGCTATCTTTGGTGGTCCGCAGGGAAGGCACCTCAGTCCTTTCCTATTATTTCTGACAATTAATGAAGCCAACGAAGCTTTCTACACACGTATACAGATGAAATTAAGATTTTTCGACACATCTATGCAACCTCTGACTGTTTTCCGCAGTAAGCAGACATTTAGGGCTTTTCCACTAAGTGCAGGAAAAAATTCCACAAGCTAAACGTCAACATCTAACATGTTTTTAGGGCGTCAGATATCACCTTGATTGTTTTGATCGATTTACTAATCATAAGTTACAATTGTCACTTAAGGTTGTGGGTTATTGACAAGAAAGTTATATTTTTAAAGGCAGTTAAGCCTTTTTAACGGAACATACATATGTGCTAGGAGCACAAATAAGTTTCCACCGTTTGACAAAAGATTGGTTCAGCAGTTAGTTATGGTTGAAATTTCCAGATGTAAAACGTCATATCGTAAGGTCGGACATCTGTTAACACCATAACCTTAGAGTATTAGCGATTTTGCATCAGCAACACATAACTTTTTTCCGTCGAGTTCTAAGCCAAATAAGCGTAATTTGCATGAACTTTTGATTTACTTGTTAAATGTGAAGAAATCTCCAGCTGATGTGCATTGATTGCTTGTAAAAATATATGGTGGGGCTGCTTTAATTAAGTGAAGTTATCGTGAATGTTAAGAACGGTGAGTTGACATCAAACACAAAGAACCTTGCGAAAGGACAAAACTGTATGAAGACGCGGAATAGAAAACATTAATGAAGGATAATAATGCATAATAATTTTGCATCATATATAGTCATATATATATATATAATGAAAAATTGATCCCCTACGATAACCCAAAGAAAAAGAGATCATAAGGACCACGTGAGCATGTTTCAATATCGACAGCTTAACCAAAAATTCTTGGAAAATAACTCATGTTGTGCATTTGGTGGGATCAGCTTGGTGTCGTGTATTATGAGTTGTACAGACCGACCGAAACTCTCTATCGAATACAATTGATGAGATTGAAGCGAGCATTCAAGGAAAAACGCGCCCAATAAATCTCTAGACACGAGAAACTTATGCTCCTGCTGAATAATAATCGTCCATATGTTTCGCGCCGGTCAAAACCAACTTGGAAACGCTCAGAATGGAAGTCCAATCCCACCGGCCGTAATCACCAAACATAGTCCCTTTTGATTATCACTCGTGCCGATCAATGACACATGGCATGTCTGTACAGCACTTCACATCATATGAAGATACCGAAAATTGGGTCAGTTTGTGGATAGTCTCAAAAGATGAAGCGTTCTTCCGATGCGGTATCCGTATACTGTCAGAAAGATCAAAACAAATACAGCCTAACGATGGACAATACTTCCATAATGAACCGTTCTTTCACAATAAATACGAGTACTAATGTATTTCCTTGAAAAAAAATCTGAGCAAGTGACTATAATATCTTATATGGGTCCACTCTCATAAGCTTGCCTTGGCACAAGTTGGGGCTGTTTTACTCGTACATGCAGTATGTTAATAAATTGCCCTTCCTTCAGTATTCATTCAAGTACGGAACCTCAAATTTGTCTTTCGAGTAACAAAAACTGTCCATATGTACCACTCTCACTGAAGTTTCGATAGCTTTTTGCACAGGAGATTTTTATGAAACTTAGGTAAAATTTTTACTTTTTATTTACCACAATTAGCCAAATAATGTTTTTAGAGGGAAAAGTTACGCACATTTCTTATAGAACCCTGTTTTTTGTTTAGGTTTCCTCCGAATGAAACGAGAAAGGACTAAAGGAAGGGCGATTATATGGGGAATACTATGCACTCAAATAAATATTATAAAATAGAAGAGTAGTTCAATACAATAAGTTCCAAGCACTCTTGTTTCTTTTTACATCCAAAATATTGGCAAAAAAATTTATATATTTAACAAAGAAAAAATACATATTAACTTTTAGTTGCTTATTTGAAAAAATCAATCAATACATACTTTCTTTGATTTATAAAATTTGCATAGCACAAATAATTCTTCATATTTATTTTTCTTTTTTATTAATTAATTTAACGCTGAGATAAACAATTTTGTTTTTTGTTTAAAAAACAAATTCTAAACAACCACACTAATCAAGGTACACTGGTATAACTGACACATGCTTTTATGATTGCTTATAAATTAGGTGGCACACGATGGCATCAAGTTACTAGAATACCAGAAACATTTTCACATGGAACTTTGAACATTAGCAATGTCTACTAAAAATTCTAATTTATTTAAACACTGCTGTTTATTCTCATGCAATCTGGAACAATGGACATCTGCTAATATCGCAAGAACACAATTGGCTTCAACTGGCAATAATGATGGGGATTGGTTTTGATTTGAGTCAAATAACAAATTGCATTAAATGTAAATATTTTCTTTTGGTTTTATTTAATTTGTCACTAATTATTGTAGAAATTAAGGCTGGAATTTAATTTTTTAGGTTGTAATTTAAATTCCTAACTTGACTTTCATTTACAATGTTGTCAGGTGGACAGAGTTTTTATTAGATGCACGCCAAATGCAGTTGATAACATCAATTATGAAATACAATATCGGTCAATGTTTTCCATGGAGCTGCTGGTGGCAGGACCATTTTAGGCTAAAGGATGAACAGTGCACTTTGTCTTTAATATGTCGGTGGCGGTACCCGTAACTTTTTGTTCCAATCTACCAAAAACCAATTGCTTTACATGGAGCAATATCGGCCACTTGCGGCATTAGAATCACACCAAGTGGCTTGTCCAAATGCGGCGATTTGCTTATTAGCTAACCGGGTCATTGAAGATGATTTTTCAGTAAAAATACTTCCATCTTCAATATAGCCCATTCAATTGGGTCAGTACGATCTTTTGCGGGCGTATAGCCCGCTTTTCGCAAAATACACGGCGAGGACTTTGGATATATAGCAAGCTTTTGAGAGCTGAGCCGAATCGACAGATGGAGGTCTTGATTTACCGACCCGTGTATTCTTGATGGATTTGATTTTTTTCGATTCCGACGATTATAAGGGTCAAACTGGAACTGCCTCGAATGACCTCCAATTTTAACAACAAATTTAGACGATTTAGAAAAGTTGTTTAACATCTGCCCAACAATGACTTCAGAGAATTTCTGGTGAAAAATGGCTCACATTCAAAAACTCTTAATATAAAGTAACTTTTTTACTTAAATCATAACTCAGAAACATAATATCCTCGCCGTGCCTCCTGGATAGCTATTTAAAAAAACAAATCAGCATATACTGAATCTGGTATTATTCTTAACATTGAGGTCTAAATTTGAGTGAATGTTGCATGTAATAATGAGTAGGAAATAGAGAGCTAGAGAGTATGTCCAAAAGTGGGCTTGAGAGATGAGCATTTATACCATTACGGATGAAGGTTTGAAGGGGCAGAATGATACTGAAAGTTTCAATGGAGAACTGGTGGCAAAAATACCGATAGAACAAGGTGAGACAGGTGACATTACATTTCTATTAGTGGTTCCTCAATTAATAGTTATGCTGTTAGTATTGGAATTTAATGAGCTAAACATTCGCTGCTTTTCCCGTTCTACAGCCGAAGCACTGTGATGTGAGTCCAGGGACGAATATAAAGAGCAGAAAATACTGTCGTCAGCAAAGGAATATATTGGATTAGAAGTAAAAGACAAGGGATCAATAATGACAATTAAAGAGGGTGTACGAGACAAAACGAAACCTTGGGGTACACCAACATTTATTTTGTGTATATATTAGACTTAAAACCATCCACGACAACTTGAATTGAGCGTTACGAAAAGAATAATATTGATGAATTGAAATGATCATCGATCCCTAATGCACGCATTTTTGACAGTAGAGCCTGGTGCCAAACTTTGTCAAATGCCTTAGAAATATCAAGTGCAACTATCTTGCTTTCTTCCAGATTGATGTACGCTTTGCTTCCACTTTTCCGTAAAACATGCCATAAAATCACCAGGGGACCTTTCGCTACGAAAAAAGTAATTACCAGTCATTGAGAAGGTTCTGTGTTTCGAGATTTCATTAGCTGACAGTTTTCATGACCTTGGAAAGCGGTAGCTGCATGGGTCTGCAGGAGAGGGACGAGGATTTGCCTTTTTCGTCTGCTTGAAAAGAGTCTTAAAGAGTAATATTGATGAAACAGCTGACGTAGTGATTTTGTGACCGTGAAAGAATATTTCTTCCGAAAAAGGGGTGATATATCATCAGCGGATTTGTGAATGTTATACGAGTATATGCGTTTAGTCCCAAACAGGAAAGAGACGACAACACCGAAGACAGGACAAAACTTTAAGACATGTAGTACTGCAAAAAGTGTAGCTTTCATGAATTGGCCTTTAATGAATGATAAGGCGAAACATTGCCATAACTAGCACACTTCTTCAGCCAATCTTAGGTAGCGCACAAGTAGAGAGGGGTCGTAAACAATTTAGCGTGCATGATCGATGTGGATAGAGAAACGTCATCAAAATTTATATTTTATTGAATGTTCAACACTTTTGGATATTTCAACATATCGACTGCTGACTGTGCTTTTTCATAGCCATTGAATAGTTAAACACGAAATCATTTACTCCTGCATTGACCCACATATCGTACAATACTCATAACTTGCAACCTCTGCGATTCCGTGACCTAAAATACAACCAAGTTTTTCGACGTCAAAGAAAAACACAAAACAAAAAAAAAACATTTACCTCATAACCATACATATGTTGCGTCGTCTATTGAGGAACAACCATCCGCCTATCGTCTCATCCCCTAGCTTCAATTTTTATTATCAACTCCATCTACCTCCAATCGATAATTTCCTCCACATTTCAACTCTCTCAACCTGTGGCAAAGTTTTATTAACACAACACGAGTAAAATCATCGCAACCTCAACTTTTATGAATTTCCCGCTAGCCATAACTCAAGTCATAACCCGACCAATCGCTTGTCCATTACCTTGCAGCAATGGAATACTTGTACGTCTCGGACACTCTGTACCTACCTACAGTGGAGAGTATACAAACGCTCCCCCCAATCAGTATGTTGGCTGGATTACCTTGGACATTATTGCACCACACGCAATAAAAATCACTCGAAGTTGCAAATTCACAGAGTTGACTTTGACTTCGTGTAGGCGAAGAAAAACCATTGGGTTAAAATCACACACAACACGTGAGGGGTATGCAACATCCACGTGCCTTATGTTCATTGGCCAATTACAATGCAACAGTTTAATATGACTTGCCTTGCTTTCGACCATCTTACCAAATGCATTTTTAAATCTTAAAATATTCAAAGCTCATTATGGAAAAGTGCTTTCCCTTTGAGGTAACATCATAGACTCTCGTTAGAATAATAAAAAAAAAAACGAACTTTTTGGCCAAAAAAAAAGCAAATCACTGCCCTCAGCATGAATAGGGGTATCCCTCCCTCATCACCACATACAATTGAAAACTTTAACAAACTCGGCATTTCCATTTGCTGTTTTATTTAAGGGCTTCTCTTTTAATTTACGTAACAATCATCGTTGCCATCGTAGTCAGGAAGAATAGAGTAAATAAAACAAATGACAAACTAGCAAGGATTTTGCAGGCAATTGCCGTAATATGTTTGGTAAGTTTAAACAACAAAAAGGGCACTGTTTCAATATAACATATTACGTATAGTTGGGTTAGAGAGGCGCCTCCGGCTATCTAGGTCCTTCTGCAATGGGCAAAGTAGTACATACGAATAGAAGTTGTACAAGTAGACGGTTGCTTGTTAATTTTCCATTATTCTAAAGGAAAGTGTTAAGCGCTCCACTTTGATTAGCTTTGTTAAGAGTGTAAGGGTTTTAAATGACAGTTGACAGACTGACGGAGGCTTACGGGATGACGAGTTGATGCGCGCATTTTGTGTGATTTTTTTTAGGGTTTGTATTTGTGTTGTGGGGTAAAATATCCATTATAGTAGTAAGCGCGAGACGGTAGTTGTGGAAAATCGAAACATGTTGCCATGTTAACTAGAAAATACAAAACTGTTTCAAGTCACGCAGGCCATCCGCTTTTTAACTTCACTTGTCGGATTAATGTGATAGAAAATGAGTTGGCCTTCAGCAATGCGGGCGGTTCTTAGCTAAGGTGGTTTCTTTGCCTTTTGTTTTTTTTTTTTTACAAATATTCAAGGTTTTTGCATTGGAAAAAATAAATACTTCTAAGCGATGCCTGTTAAAAGTCGACAAAGAAGATGAGAGGGGTACCGGATGAAGGATTTCATGTTTTCTACTCATGTGATCTACAAAATACTGTATGCTCAAGTAGAGAAGACTCGAAGACGTTGGGCCAACAGAGCCCTTTTCCATACAAATTTTTCTCAAGTCAAGTGGCAGCATAGCGTAAAAGAAATGTGCATAAAGTCTGACAGACCAAAATGATTTTACAAGGAAACATATCTGGTTCCGGACGACTGCCTGCTTCGGAGAAAAAGTTGCGAAAGGTGTCAGCGAGTTAAATGAAGTCAGAAGAAACTCGTTAAATGAGCTCCAAAAATATTTAAGTGCGCATTATTAATTTAATTTAATTGCCACTACTCAAACATAATCTGTTTGGTGCAACTGAATCGCAAATTTGTTCAGCAACTTGACGCGTTTAGTTATGTGTTGTTGGTTGAGGTCCTCTTCCATTTGAGCTGTACAAACTCTAAAATTGTTCGAGCAAATAGTTTTTTTTTTCACTTACTTCAAGAATTAAATAAATGTTTCTTTGGTTGGGATACCTTTCCACTACTAAGTTGAATTCTTACACTTTGGTGTATAGCGATTGGCGATGATAATATCAGATATCAATAAGAGCGGTTGACTGCATAGCAAAGCAAGAAAATGGAAAAATAGCCGTGTGCTCCCAATGATGTCAATCTCTTATAAAAATTACAAATTTGTCTCTGATTCAGAAGAAAGTTAACAGAAAGTGATTGGCACCACATTTGTTTAAAATTACTGCAATACTTTCAAAACCATAAAAGAAGAAGGAATCTCACTTTACAAACATTATCGGAGTTTTGTGAGGAAGCTCTAGAGCCCAGTTTGCAGTTACTACGAGTAGTTCGTTTTATTATATTGAAAAAAAACGAGAGAGCTACGTTGAAATGTACGTTAAGCATAACTAGCAAAATGTTTAAAATTACCAAAGACTGAACCCCTGATCAAAATTTTAATTAAGCCCATAGACAACTCGTTGTCCATTTCGTATACGAAATAACCAAATAAAATCGCAATCACAGTAGCCACTGTTCGTTTTTGCACCTTCAATTCTCAGGAAATATAAACTCATTTGCTGGATTGGGGGCACTTAAAAATCACATAATTTTAACATTCTCAAGGGGTTTTTCAAAACAACACGAATAAGATTAAGAGATCACACAAATTTAGATGTAAAAAGGACCTTTAAAACCCGAATAATGAACAAATCTAATCAAAGACCACTTTTGAAGGGTGCCCTGGGGCAGGCTATTTAATGTCGATCGCCATTTTGCCTGCTCTTCGTTGACTTTCAAAAGTTATAATAGTTCTAAAAGAAACTTTTTTTGAATGACTCTAGTACAGGAGAAAAGTGGGACTGACAGAAATAAGTCAAACGAATTAATTAAAGGAAGTCTCATTATGAAAAAATACAACCTTCAACCAATTCATTGCAGAAAAGTCGAATAGAAGTCAAAGCATTTAGGGAACACAGAGAAAGCAAGTGTTACGGTGTTTCTTCAAAGCAGTGGTTTTTTTTCGGTTTCATAAATTCTTGCAATCGTAGTCATTGTATTATGAGTCTTCTAATCTTCTACTACGTGGGTAGGGGGAAAAGTTTTTAGATTCGCCCAGAGAAGGCAGTTTACAAATCAATTCTTCATCAATACACAAACAAAGTTTCGAGTCGATTTGTCAGATAATTTTTTTCGGCGTCCATTCCAGTTGACCAACTCGTAAGTTCCTTGAAAAATGGAACATGGTTAAAAAAGGGCTATCGCCCATTGAGGTTTTTGCAGATATGACTAGTGTGTTGTGTGATATTTGCCCCCGTTCGCGATTCACAATATTTATATTGACTACAGAATTCAAACGTAGTAGAAGAAGTGTAAAAGATAACCCCCTCTCAGGACGGCCAACAACGGCAGTTTTTTGAATATGGTAATGAAAGATCGCCGATTAAAAGTGTCGGAGATAGCTGAGGCCATATGCATTTCAACTGTATGGGTACACAAAAATGTGTATGAAGAATTTGATATGAGAAAGCTCTCCGCAAGATGGATGCTGCGCTTGCTCAATTTTGAATAAAAACATGTGTTTTGGTCCAACAGAAATTGGACCAGCTGAAGTTCCAACTCCCTTGAACTTTTATCTGTTCTCAAGACTCAAAATTTTCCTGGCTGGGCAGCGTTATTCAATTAATGACATCATAACAGCTGTAAGCGACTACTTTAAAGACCTTGAGGAAAAACACTTCCAGAAAGGGATAGCTAAATTAAAGAAAAGATGTGTAAAGCGCTTTTGGAATTAAAAACTAAAAATTTCATTGCGAATCTGAGAACTTTTCACACTACCCTAGTAGATCAATATCACTGGCCTTCTGTTACATTAACCCTCTATGCAAACAGGACCGATGATTTTTTTTCCCTCAAAACAGTCTAGGACGGCCTCATCCATTCTTCTGAGCCATAGAGCTCGTAGCAACATATTCCTCTGTGTGCAGCTGTTCACTTACTTTAACTTGTTTGTACGAAAGCTTTCAAGGTATCGGAGGATAGAGGGTTCAGGGAACTAATAAGTTAAAGACTTTGATCCCCCTTCATCATTACCACTCCATGGATCTGGTCACAACTCTACTTGTTCTCTATAGAAAAAGCCTTTGGTTGTGTTAATTCTGGATTTACGAGTATTTTGATTGCTCTGCGAAGGCTAAATTCCACACATTGCATAATGGTTCGTTGTCTGAAAAAATTGTTGTCCATACCTATTTCTAGTTTCCGATCTTTCCCGTGTAAATTTGACAGAGCGTAGCCGGAATGCTAAAATGGAAATGACAAGGATTCCGTAATTAAGTCAATGACCTTTATTATCCTTTACACAGAATCATATAGTGGGTCTATAACTTAATTCGTGCGGTTTGCTAAGAGATGGCGTAACTTGTATGATTCCATTGTTATTATTCCATTGGAACATCCGTTGGAAAGCTACTGTCATTGTCCGTCATTTCAGTATATGTCATTCATTTGAAGCGTAAACAACAATAATTCTTGGCTGCCAAGCCGGCGCAGTTCTTTTGGGATGGGATCCACAAATTGCCAGAAAGATGGGAAAAAGTCATAGCTTCAGATGGGCAATACTTTGAATAATACTACTGTACATGTTTTTCTTAAATAAACGTTCAAATTTTGAAAAAAAAAAACCGCACGAATTAAGTTATGTACCCAATACTACGAGGGCGGGTCAATAAGTCCGTGGCTTTTGGATTAAAACACAGATTTTTTGATAAAACGTAGTCTCCCTTGAGCTCTATACACTTTGTCCAACGCTTCTCCAATTTTTTTATCCCTTCCAAAAAAAATGATTTGTCGAGGTCCTCAAAATAGGCCTTTGTTTGCGAGATGACTTCATCATTGGAGTCAAATCTTTTTCCACCAAGCCATTTCTTCAGGTTTGGGAACAAGAAGTAGTCGCTCGGAGCCAAATCTGGAGAATAGGGTGGATGAGGGAGCAATTCATAGCCCAATTCATGGATTTTTGCCATTTTTGCCACGATTGCGTTTGTGGTCGACTGTGAGCAAACGCGGCACCCATCTTGCGGAAAGCTTTCTCATGCCCAAGTGATCATTCAAAATTGAAACCACTGAGCCATGCGAGATCCCTACGGCTTCCACAATCTCTCGCACTTTCAATCTTCGGTCGGCCAACACCATATCGTGAATTTTTTCGATTGTTTCGGGTGTAGAGACCTCAACTGGGCGTCCAGGACGTTCGGCGTCTTCAGTGCTTGTACGGCCACAACGAAATTCAGTAAACCACTTTTTTACCATTGAAATCGATGGTGCAGAGTCCCCATAGTATTTATCAAGCTTAGCCTTGGTCTCGGTAATGGTTTTTTTTCGCAAGAAATAATGCTTAATAAGCACACGAAATTCACTTTTTTCCATTTTCTCCTCAAATTAGTGAGTAGTCTGATAAAAATAGCTGTCAAACACAAACTAACTGACGCAGCAAGTTTAAATTTTGACAGGAGTCAACTGACAGATGTCTGTTGACAGGAGCAGTGTTGCTGTTTCAGTAAAGAGGTCAGAAATTCAAAAATTCACGGACTTATTGACCCGCCCTCGTATGATGTCTGGAGGCTTAAGCACACGAAATACGATTCTAAGTCTTTTTATTGTAAACCCATTATAACACCTTACAATGCTGCATAGCAGGTGAACAAAATGTTAATAAATGACTGCGCCTAGCTTGTTTTGTCCTTGCTTAAGGTAGCACTGAGTTAGATCAAGACTGCGCATGAGACCGAAACTTACTTGCAACACATTATGAGGGGTTGAGAAGTTTTTAATGAGACAATATGAAATTGGTGAAGCTTGAACATGTTGAATAAAATAAAACACCATGGCGAGTATCAATAGGTGATGATAGTTGCTCATCGATCTCGGGTTTAACCGCCTTAAATCCAGCAATTATCTCTGTAACAAGTAGAAAGTTGGTAACAACTAGAAAACAAGAGACTTAATAACACTTCATAGTTCTAAAAGTAAAAAATTACATACAACTGCAGGCAAATAACACTTGACTCGAAGGACATGTACAGCTTTTTGGACATGACGACTTACAGTAAACATTGCTCCTTTTTTCACAATTTTTGTTCTTTTGAAAAATGTTTAATCGTTCTCGATTTTTGTACAAACATTTCAGTATATCTATTACCACATTTTGACAAAAAAAAAAAAATAAATAAATAAATAAGACAAATCTCTGCATCTTTTAGTGGAAAGCAAAAATAATAAAAGAACCATCACAACACTTCTCATTTCGGCGATGACTTTTCATTTCGTAAAGCACTAAGCCCTCATTCGGAAGTCAAACATTTTTCACAGCCAACGGTTTCAAATTAATTTTCCCGTCAACATCGAAGAAGACGCAAAATCCTCCCGCGCTCTATGCCACAGCATACGCCACACACACCATCGGCACATAGTGCCACTATGGTCGCCGTTGAGAAATCTTTCAATTTCGATTTTATTGTGTAAACATCGTTGCGTTATATCATCATCAACATCGTCATCATCAATAGGCGCGCAAGAGATTCATTTTAAAAGAAAAAAGTTTAGAACAATAATACAGCTTTGTCTAAAGGGGGCTATAAAAGGCTAAGGGGTTAAGGGGCGCAGCACTACACTGTTACAATTGCACTGTGTATACTTCAAGCACACTTTTAACGAAACGATAGTAGTACTGCACGATACTAACAACACATCACTCCTACCTATCACTAGCACCTTCTTTACTATTCGTATACAAGGACTCCTTCACGAACCATACCCTGTCTGCTCCATTAGGATTGTCCTGTTTCAGCTCAGAGAACAGTGCCTTTGCTACTAACACTCAACTCAACAGTGACGGCGAGAATAAAATATCCTTTCACACACAGCACCAACAACAACAGCAACAGCAACACGACGAGGACGACGTGGTGTTTGTATTTTGGATTGCTACTTCTTGCTATTCAACTGTGTACTGTCAGTTGAGCGTTTCTTCGTTCATTTTTTCGTTTTTTTTTCGCTGTTCACCATCGTTGTTTCCTGCATTTGCCGCCAACAGTTCTGACTATATTGCGAGTGAAAGTGGAAACATACCCTAAAAACCCGTCTCAACCCCTAAATCAACCGCCACCAACCAGCCACCCACTCGCCCGCCGCCCAGACCATCCCTAGAAAACGACAAACGGCAAACGGTACCACACACAGGATAAAAAAAAAAAAAAACGAAAAAGAAGAGAAATGAACACACAAAACGAACCCGAGAAAGGAAACCTCCTAGTCTACTACCTTTTCGAGTCGATTCAGTCCAACTAGAGTAACCAGGTTGGAAGGTCGAATTAGACGAAAGGAAATTCTCCTCTCGGATGACACAAGGCAAACGCGACGCGAACGCACCACTTAAACGTTAGACGTTTCGTGGCGAGTAAAAAAAAACGAAAAAAAAAAACCAAAACGAAATCACAAAAATAAAAATAAATATTCGTTAACTTGAGCTTAAGGGGTGTCATGGATTTGAAATTCATGATTACGCAAGGATACGGATACGGTAAAAAAGTCAAAAAATGTTCTCATCACAAGTGACCCCCGCGTGTCCGCGTACATTATTACCGTATTACTGTGTGTACTAGTGAAGTATGTGCTTATTTTAAGTGATAAGGATTTAAGCAAACACACACCACAACAACGACAACGACGTTATTCTTGTGCAAAAAAAAAGAAAGAAAATAAATAAATTAATTACAGTCCCTATGTGTATGTGTGAGCAAGCTTCGTGTCTAGTATAAGACAAGCATGAGCCTCAAGGAGTACTCGTTTAAACCTCTATGACAAAGAGATGTTATCTAGCCCCCAAGAACGAGAAAATCTAGGACCGAATTAAAACTTAAACAATTGTCAAAAATTCTGCTCTGTCGTCGATTTTGAATAGAAGAAGAAGGAGTACGTGTGTTCATTTTCTAAGGCCTCTCAAGTCTCAGCATTTATAACGGCCGCTAATATAATGTCTATGAAGCGTTTGGCGGTTATTGCGGCAGTCAGCCACTTTAACGGCCACAACAAAAATCATCATTCCACAACGATGACGACGACAACGACAATGACAATGCCAGCGACAACTATAATGTCCTTTTCCTCCTCGTCGTACTCCTTTTTGGGAGCAAATCCTCCTTATAATCAAAATAATGGTGCTGGAACTGGAACTAGTGCCAGTGGTGGCAGCATTAGTAACAGCCCACAAATTGGCGGTCTTGGATTACTTCATCAGCAAAATTTAAGAAGTGGTGCTAGCTCTACAATTGGAGGTTTCACTGTGGGTGGCATTGTTGGAGGAGCACCTGTTAAGGGTGGCAGTGCCAGCACTGGTTCCAATAATATAAATGGCAATGTTAACGTCTTACTCGGCGGGTGTGTATTTATTAAAATTTCAAAAAAAATGTTCTCTTGTTTTTTCTCGAACCTAATTGAAATTTTTACTTTACTAATAATCATAGCCGTAAAGAATGCTAACTATTGTTGGAAATTGAGAAAAAATTCTCTGCACCGCTTGATTGGTTTTACAATTCTGCAAACACGAAAATTCTCCATTCAAGACGGCACTAACCACGCAGGGGGTCGTTTTTGAATTCCTTTTCAGATTTACGATTATCATTTGAAAAAAAAAAATAGAAAAAATATTTCACAGTGGGGTCGGCAAGGAGAGTAGTTTGGAGACTAAGGGATATAACTTTTGTTTTTGTTGTACTTATTTAAGTACTGGTTGTGGTTCCAGGCTCTATGGTTTCATGGTTCTTTGGGGTTATGATCGAAGCACCATTATGTGCGCGTTTAGCTGAAATGATAGGAAGGAAAGATAGTAGAAATAAAAGTTGCACGAACCCTAGATAAATATGGAAGTTATCGATTCGGTGGTGTATTTTAAAAGGCACTTTGGGGAGTTTGTTACGTAAAAAAAAAAACAAGAAACACTTTGAATATACATACGGATACCCTTACAATGTGATTTTAATATTTACAATGTTGTAGAATAAATAGGATTTCTGTGTTAGCCATGTAAGGCATAAAGACTTTGAAAGAGTTAGGTTTTTAACCACGGGCACTATGGTATCGTACTATGAAAGATACTAAAATGTTCTAAATGGGTTTGCTGTGGGTACTGGTGACATGTTATAGACAGGACTGTTGCAAACTTTTCGAAAAATTATTTGTTTTTGTGTGCAATAAAACTGCCCAGCCAGTTTTGTGCACTGACAAGGTTAAATCGTTCTTATGCATGCCTCAAAAAGTCTATAAAAAATGTACGCTTAATCGGCGCAGTTTTAGTCTAGGTCATGCTTTGAAAAAAATGCTCCTTCAATGGAAAGTTTTAAAGAACACTTCGAAGCCCGCTTGTGCAGCATTTATCATATCAAATATTATTCTTACAAATCTTTCTGGTACTTTCTGAGATCATTAAATATCTTTTCGAACATTGTCGATCAATGAAAATAATCTGCAAATTATTCGTGGGTCTCTTCATCATCAATTTTGATTATTTTGCGCTATCTACTACTTAGAACTCCTCCATTGTATAAATTAACTTCTGTGATCGATAATTGTTACAGTTTTTCGTGATGAATTTGCCTTTATACAGAGGAAGAAGAGCATCCTTTTCTTAAACGAATCATTTCGGTAGACGCCTCCTTTCTCTGCAACAAAATCTTATTTGCACTCATTTATTTACTTCGCTGTCTTGCGGTACCCCAGGTTAGTTTTAGGTAATTTTCCCCTGCAAGTTCTACTTCAAAAAAATCATCGGGATCGCTTTAATAATATATTTCTAAAATCGATTGCTCACTACCTACTTGCAGTGAGCGGACAATAAGCATTTTGAACGTTTTGGATGGCATCATAATATAAAGATTTTTTTATGATCAAATACGTCATCTAAGTTGAAACTTTCACACGTTATTGTCACTGCGTTTTATTTGACAATTCGAAGTTATTTCTGTGAAAGCGTTATATTGCTTACCCGTAGAAGTCGTTGACCTCTTATCTTTAATTTCTGCTAGGACCACTCCTGCGATTTGCAGAAGAGTCTAGTCGACGCATATAAAGCGTCAACTGTCAGACTGTGCTGATCATAAATGTCAAAAATTGCAGACGGAATGACAACTCGGTGTGTAAATCTTATCAAAAGTTGTATTTAAGCTAAAAACAAAAAACACATTTATCATTAAAGCGTTTACAAAAAATTGTTTATCAGATGTTTTTGATTGATAGAAGGCCTGTTTGATTATTAAAAATGTAACATTATAAAGTTCAGTAACTATGTAAATGAAATGCCGTTCTCTGTTGTTTGAATTCAGATGTAACAGAGCTATGTAACATATAAGAGCGAAATGTAACACATAAATTGTGCCAGAACATGCTTATTAGAAAGATTTTTGTTTACTTGCACCAGAACACACCTGCTACGGTTTGTCTGGAGGTAGTTTTTTGTTTTATATCGCGCAACAACACGCAACATCGATCGGCTTGTTAATTTTAAAAGATGTTAAAATATGTTGCGGTTCTTGCGTAGTGTTTAAATCACGCAACATCGCCTGATGTAGTTTAATGTAAAATGAATTCATTTCTATTCATTTCATTAGGCAATTTTCACTTAGTTTGGTCAGTTCAGGTCAGCGTTGTGTACAGTATGAATATAGTGAATTTATTTTTTAAGTGAAGTGCAATAGCAGCGTGCATTATGGATCGTGAGGGTCAAGAATTTCAGTAATATTTGTTTTCGGAATAATAAATTTTGTAAAGTTATTATCCCATCAGAAAAGTTAAATCTGGAGAACAAGCAGTCAACAACAAAATTTCTGAATTTATAGCTATATTTCAGTTTGGACTGAAAAATATCGAAAGAAATTTTTAGAAAATAGTGAATTACTTATTTTACTCGTAAATCATTATTTTTCCAAGTTTAAGGACTGAACTTTTGAGTTAGTATAAAATTCTCGATTGATTGTTCATTTCTGAAGTGTATTGTAGGGCAGGGCGAAAGCCCATGTTGATTCATTATGAAGAGTTACAGCTTAAAATGTGTTGAGATAATCTATTCCTTTCAGGTCAATCATTATTTCTAAAATTATTACCTGGCATTTACGATCTGTTGGTTGAAAAGCTCAAAGTTATGAAACGTTGTTAAAAGCAACTGTTGGCTTCTGTCACCGACTCCAAAATTTATATTAGAATTATACAAAACTCGTAAACTATTGTGTGTAGTTAAACCAACTACAAAATAATTTATGTTTAAGTTCGGATACAAACTTAGTTTTTTGACCTCAAAAAAATGGATATTGCTCTTTGTCTAAATCAGAATTAATATTATCTGCACATCATTAGCAAAACAGATCAATAATAAACATACTCAAC
The DNA here is from genome assembly GCA_928272305.1 of Volucella inflata. Classification (NCBI taxonomy): domain Eukaryota; kingdom Metazoa; phylum Arthropoda; class Insecta; order Diptera; family Syrphidae; genus Volucella; species Volucella inflata. The sequence continues at coordinate 75,357,417 of OV743717.1, read as the reverse complement.
AAAAGTGGGTCAATAACACAGCCTTGTGGTTTTCCTGTCAAAAACCATACACCGAAATATCGGAACAAATAACTTCTAATGTCATTATGTTTTCGGCAGTTTAACCTCCGAAAGTGAAAATTTCAGAGTTCGGAGCCGGAAAAAAACCCCCACAGTGAGTGGAGAGTGTAGACCTTGATTTACGAAATCTGTTATGGTACCAACTTATTTATTTATAACAAGGATAAGCATTGCATAAGAAGGCTTTCAAGATGACATATATCCCATTCTCATGAGCAATAAGTATAAACGTCGGGTCTTTTGATAGGTTTCTTGGATAATTAGTATTCTTTATACTCAAATCAAACATACTGCAAAACGTTGATAAAGAGTGGGAGTAGTTCTAATGATAACTATTTAGTAGTCCGACACCTTTCTTCCTCTCTGTAAAAGATCATGAAACAAAATTGGTGAACTTCTTATGTACCAAACTACCTCAGAATTACATCCTTTCTCTTGGATTTGAAATGAGTACCAAAGTGCAAGAACTTACGAGACTGCGCTTAAAAATACGCTAATAAAACTAAATGAGCACTCCCTTAGCAATAAGATAATCCACGTTAGGTATTATCTTGTAAATTAGTTTGCTTACGACAATGAAGAATACGTATTCGTCATTGCTGCCCCTTGTTTTGTTACTAAAATCTAAAATAAAGTTTGAAGGACAGGACGAATGAAACTACTCTAGACGCACTGACCCTCTCAATGACTGGCTTCCTGTTTTTTTTTTACCTTTGACTGCTATAAATATATGGGGTCGACCTGACTGTTATTGGCTGTAAAAGAATGGCTCCGCCCAGTGAGAACCAAAACAGTTCTTGCGTTTTTTTTTTAACAACAAGGACCACGAACTAGAGTGGAAAATGGCGAGCTAAACTTTATTCGTCGTAGCTACACTCATGTATTGAGAGAGTCCCTGGTAGAAATTCAGTTCTTTTTTTGCATAGCATAATACGATTCATACCGTCTAGATCTTCCATTACCTTTAGTGAGTGCCTTAACCTTATGCGGCGCTTATGCTGATAATACTCTTCAAAGCATTAGTCAGGTACTTTAGGTTGTTTCAAAGCGATTCATCAGCGTCGTATGTACATTCTGAAGGAAAGAATTAGTAAAATATCAACAAGGTCGCCAGCATTCGATGCTGATGTTTATATGCACCGCCATCAGTTGTTATTTACTATAAGCAAATCGTCATTTAAAACTATTCGAGTGAATGTGTTCCAGAAGTGTTGGTATCTTTCATATAGTCAAGCAGCTCTCACATCCATAAAATTCTACGATTTATGTTTGTTTAAATTTAATTTTTAAACTGCTTCTCCTCCCTAAAATCCAATTCCAGATTAGAAGATTAAATTAATGGAATAAATCAGTCCTTATACTATCAAAATGTCTCCTTTAATTCGTAGGGCAGCAATAACCTAAAACTTTTAAGCACCACTGTTGAGAGAAATGATTTAAAAGATACACTTCGTTCTTGTTATAAGCCATCCGGACAATTTACAATTTATTAGTTTTATTTTATTTTACTTTTTTTTTTGCTCTCGTTACATTTCGCATTCGCTTGGATTATGAAAATTTCCGATAATTTATCCTTTTACGCTCGATGGGGTAGGCTGGAGTAGGATAAGGATAAGAGCGGAAGCCGATGGATGGTTGGGATTTGTCATGGGGTAGGATAGGTGGACAACTAGGAAAATATGCCAAAGCAACCAAAATCACCATAAGCACGATGTGCCTTAAATTTTATTTTGCCTAAATTCAATTTAAAAGTCATTCTTCTTTTTCTTTATCATCTCAGTCTCCACCACCAGCTACTGGATAAATGATATTAAATTTTTGTTTGTTGTTTTTTCTTATTCGGTTTTACTCGGTTTGAGTGTGTTGTTATTTGAATATCCTGTCGTTGACTATGCAAAGAATGATGACTATGACGATGATGATGATAGGGCCAGGCCTGTACTTAAAGAGCATACAAAAAAAAAAAAAGGAGATAAAGAAAAATTCCAATTGAAACGCAGTGGCCAAATTATGATGATCTATTATATTACACATTTTCCGCTATTGTCTCCGCCTGGTTTATGGCAACATACGCAGCTAAAGCAACAGCGCCAACACCAAGTACTAGGGCGTTTCTACAAGAATATGGAGGGTAGGTAATTTGCATAAACATCCCTTGTAATGCGGATGTGTAAATTTATTCATTCGTGCAACTAAAACTACCATTTGGTAAACAGCACACCATATCGTAACGTACCGCACCGCACGTAATCGGCAGTCGTAGGATGGCTTTCATTTGGGATATAAATGTCCCTTAAAATAGGATGCTTTATGTTTAGATTTTATGTAGCGTAGCTAGCAAGAAGGGGTATACTATAGCACCTTAACAGCGTAACAGTGTAACAGCGTAACGCCGTAAAATGCTAAGTGCACAGCACATAGAGCTGGTAAAATTTCTCAAGAGGAAAACCATCGTTAGCTTGAATTATTCTTCGAATTATTGCAACGCGAGCGTGAAGCGTTACAAGTGCTAGAACAAAAACCATATTAAGTTTTTGGGGCCGGTGAACATTGTTGCAGCAAACTACAATTATATAGTATACATATATATGCGTATACCCAGGTTGGACGGGACAATCCTTGTTATACGTCTATGATACATTTGCCTAGTCTCGGAGGGGACATTTCATAATCGCATGCAAATTGCTGTTAGCACAAGTAAGAATGTGGAACAATGAACCAATTAAATATAAAGCGTGATGTGTTTATTAAAAGTATATAATGAAGACTTTTGTTTTGTAATACATTTATGGTTGAGAGACTCATACCATACAAGTAAAGGCTCAGGGAAGTTTGATTAACTATTACCTGCGAAAATAATCATGCCATTTAATGTAATCTAGTACTATCTTATTTCCCACAACTGTTTTTTTTAACAAATCAACTGTCGACAGATAAGTCAACAAATTTTAAAATCACTGGCAAGCCGAGTTGAACCGCGATCAAAAACATTTGGCAGTTAATTCAAAACACACAATGTTGTTAAGAGCTGTTTTCCCTTTGACTGATTACTTTTTCAAATCGTGCTGTCATTTGTAATAGTTCTTTGACATTTACGCTCATTATTGTTTAAAAAATCATCATGAGTAGACTTCGTTATACAAATGCTTCTGTATCATTCGAATTTATTTTAAAAATTGACTTTCAATGTCACATTATGTGATTTGTTGGCCCTCATAATCAACCAACTGATTTTGTTATGCATCGTTTTGTGGATAAGTTACACTCCACATACAGGCAACAACACGCAAAGCCAGCAACGCATCAACGTAGCCTTTATGAGTGAAAGTATGGTGAAAAATTCGAAATGATCAATTAGGCGTCGACCCCAACAGTTTGCCCTTTGTCCGTCCACTATGTGGAAAGTTTTAGAAAAATATTTCAGCCTTCAATAGAACTAGCTGACGAGGAAAATAAGACCACAAATTCAAAGAAAATAGTACTAGGTTCCATAATCGAAGTTCTTCTTTTTTATTGTACTCGTATGTTGAACTGTCTTTGGGGCTCACTACCAAATGTGTAGCAGGAAGGCCAATTCATATTTTTTAGTGTTCGGAAACACCTAATGATACTTATACTTCATCGATATGAATTGGGTCTCTAACAGGAATGGAAGAAATGCATCCTCAGGCCATTATTAAATCATTGAAATGCTTGGTTATTGGGACTAGACACCAAGGCGGCTTATTTTCGACAGTGGTTCCATGGAATGTAAACTTTTCTTCTTCCTTCAAATTTGTACTAGTCTGTCTATAAATCTATTAGTCCATAAGACATCTGACTAGTCGATTGATATCCAGTGCTGGTGGTCTCTTCACCAATTTAGCCGTTTGACTTTGTTCTGAGGTCGTAACAAAAGATTGCTATTTTATCATTAAAGTCTGGCAACATACTTTTTTGTCGGTGTTAATTTCATGTGCTTAAAGAGCGAACGGTTGAATTTTACGCAGATTTCTAGAGATTTTAACCCGTGATTGCTCTTAGTTATATATTTTATAGTCTGGTTCTCCTGTTTTTATTTATTCCATTTTTACATTGAGCCTTTCGCTTCTCTTCGATGTCGGAAGAGTCGATAATTCCTTAAAATTACGTTTGGTATCGTGAAAGATGCCTATTAAACTATACGCCGTATGTGTCAATTGACCACTTAATTTTGTGACTTTACGTTAAATTGAACTTTAAAAGCACGTGGTTAAAGGTTTTACGCTTGGCGGAACCCAATGACGGGTTGCCTTTTGGCAGCTGACTGGTTATTTTAAAGAATAATTTCAATAAGCCAAGGCTATTGTATATGAAGCTGGTACTGATTCCTTTACCATAAAACAAGTACTGGAATAATCCAGGAAGGGAAAATACTCAGAGATCCCCTGTTCAATCAAGATAGTTAGTCCAACCTCGCGCTAGACTGAATACAAAAATATTGTTCGATATAAAAGGAAGGCCTCTAAATTTCGCTCCTGAAAAACAACACTCTATTGTACATAATAGTGTACCGCATTTATTATTGTTTGTTTTTAAAAGAGCAATTACTGGTGAGGTATTTAATGAATCTCTAGACGCACCTCTACGTAGACTTCTGGTAGATTCTTGACACTTAAAATTCGCTATAGTTTTTACCATTTGACTTAGTCGAGTGCTTATTTCGTGCACTTTAGTGCCTCGGGCAGAATTTTGATAAGCTAATGGTTCAATCAAAAGGTTTCTACAAAAACCTTTAAGTTAAGTTCTTAAATAGAGGTCGCCACTTAAGTGCACCGCTATTATACAAATTTAGGAAATTTTTATATATCCTTTCATGAAGGACTATTATAAATAACACTAAAAAAAACCTATCTGGTTTTTGTTTTTTAAATTGCTTTCCTAGCACAACCGTCATGGAAAGCTTTTGGTTCGTCAAATCTAATGAACCGTGAACTGAAATGCTTAAATCCCTTACATTCGCTGACAATAGGGTGGTATTTCTTACATTTTCCAATAATTTTTGGCCAGCAAAATATCCCTCATCGTCCTCTTTGGGGGATAATTAATAATACTAATCCATCTGGTATCCGATGAAACAATTTTGTTCTATCGAAATGACGAGTCAATGAATATACAAGTAGTTCCGTTGTTTTAATTGGTTTTCCACATAGATGACGGCTTATTTAATGCTTCTTAAAATGGATGTATATGTTTATGTTCATACTCGTATTTATATATAAGTATTTTGCAAATAAAAACACAATTCCTGGTTGTTTAGCTTAAATTATATGTGAAGTCGAATTAGATATTTTATTTGCTCAGACTGTTCGCAACTCCTTCTCAAAACATAATACTATGCAATCATTATGAAAAGGAATTTAAATCTTCAACATTGGAATAATTCCTTCCTGATAAGAAAGCACACTAAATCTATTTCATCGATACCCATTATTTGGCAAAAGTAATTTTTTTACTTGAACAAGACAATGCCTACATTTTTAATAACATAATTCAATTATGATTGATGTAGTTGGATATACTTTTTGAATTGTAGTTTTAAGTAAAGACAACCATCAGCCAATAACTTGAGTATCTATTAAATTAACAACTTAGCATGCTGACTTGTTTGACTCTTTATATATTTTCCTGGCTCTACTTTTCTCCTTATATTTTTTTCCATAAAAAATAAAATATAATTAATTAATATTTCTTATTTAAATTAACTCTGCTTTGCTTCTTATCGATTCAATGGCTCCATCTTTTATTTGTAAAGGGTGTTGTTTAGCCAGTACTAATATTGATTTTGAACAAAATACCAAAAATTCTTAATCAATAGCCATTTACTTGTCTTTAATTGAGAGAATACATTACTCAATTAATTTTTAAACATAACTTCAAGTACATGACCACCATGGTTGGATTAGATAAATGTCACCCGAGAGAGAAAGTTTTCGGCTACTTTTCAACTATTTTTGGCCGTATGTCCTCAAATGTTGGATTCTTATGCGCCGATTGTTATTGATTTGTCAGCATAGACTAGTTACTTTACGTGTGCCCAAGAAAATAATCAAGACCTTGGAGGCCGATTTACAAGTCTATTACGTTTCTTTTAATAGGTTGATTGGTTCGTCTACTGTATGGCACGTAGCTTCATCCTGCTGGAACCACATCTCTTTTACATTAATGCCATTCAATAGGGGAACGAAAGAGTCATTAATCATGGCTCTACAACGAATACTCTTGAACGTAACACGATGATTAGCTTAATTTAAAAACAAAAAAAACATGCTTCGATGAATCGATCAGCCCACAGAATGCACCAAACTGTGCATTTTTCAAGATGCAGCGGCTTATCGATAATCTCATGTGGATTATCTTCGCTCCAAATGCGACAATTTTGCATTGAACCAAAAATGAGTCTCTTTGCTGAACACAATTTTTCGATAAAACACCGGATAAATTGCCATCTCTGAAATTTCGACGCAAATGATGGTGATGCGGTTTCAATTCTTGCAGGAGCTAGATCTTGTAAGTCTTTAAACCAAGATGTAAAATTTTTAACAGAGTGAGTGAACAAAGATCAAGCTGTTGTGAACGATGTCAAGTCGATAAATTTAGATCTTCTTCAACCATCTCTTCATGACGCACTCGTCTTATGAGTCTCAGTGCAACTGTATCTTCCAAAGTAAATGTTGTGCTAAAGAGCAAATATTTTGTTTCCTCAAAGCCGCCAGGAGGTCGGTTAAAATTTTATTTGAGTCATTTAAAAGTTCTCGTCATTCATTTTAAAAAAAAACATGCATTTCCACATATTTTGTGGACAATAATTATATCGATGCGATACATATAGCCCAAGATAAGATTATTATTTGAGACTGCTGCCACCACTGAAACTAATTGCTCTTTTGGAAAAATGTTCGAGGTTACTTATCAACATCGCTAAACAAGTTTAGAATTGAGAAAAAGAAATTTCCCAGAATAGCTATCTGATGTTTTTAATTGCAGAATTCATACTCAGGAAGCACAAGATATAGTGGAATTGGAATCCCTCAGATATTGTCCATCATGGTCTATTACTTTTTCCCAACGTTCTGGAAGAGACATAATGCCTCTTCTGTAAAAGTCACCAGACTTTTATGACCTATGTGCAAGGTCTGCATAGGTGCTGCATAATTTCGCATCTAAATGAATTTAACCTTTGTTGTGTCACTAAATGGTATGTTCTGGCGTATTTTACCAATGCTGACAAGTGTCAGCGCTTATAGCCAAATTCTCGTAACAATGTAAAGGATAACCCTCTCTGTTGGATTAAACAACAAAAATTTCATAACGGTATACACAGAGATTTTTTGAAATGATAAACACTACTTTCAAAAAAAACCTGTGATTTTAAATTATAACTAGATCTTAAGTTTTTCCCCTCTAAGGCAGTAATTTAAAAAGTCTTTCATGTCAAATCGATGTTACTATCGAGGTGTATAGCCAGTAGTATATGGCAGATTGAAGGCATCATAAAAGGGCACCTTATGGAAAGAAATAGTTGATCCTTTGTCGAATGACCGACTTGTAGTAGTTTGTACAGATAAATAACTTCTTTAATGCAAATCGCATGATGTACGAGTATTCTTACTGATATAAAAAGGAAGCAAGCCATCCGCATCAGCAAATATTCCTGCATCCGGTTATCCTATTTCCTGAATCAGTTCGTTTAAAATAAGATTTTACAGCGAAAAAGAGGACATTCATGTGACAGATTTACTTTTTGGTGTAAATGTGTGTACCTTATATATTCAAACATGGTAAGCCGGCGTAGGGCACTTATAAACAGATTGATTTCAAAGTTTTTGAAGGGTTATCCTTGTATCATAAAAGCTGGCAGGGTGAATTTGTAAATACTCGCTGATATAGTTTTTGATGGGATATATATTTAGATGTAGAGATTTCTCGGCAGATTTATCTTTTTTGGTGGATGTGTTGTTCTTGGATAATAGGGTACTATCAATCGAGTTTTCATTGAAGGAATTGCCCTAAACCTACCTAATCTAACTTCATCAAAAACTCTCTTGGGTTTTTATTAACAAAAAGGTCTAAAACATAAAACTGGCCAACGATCTCTAAAATACAGAAATGATACATCTAAACAATTTTCCCTACCTTTTAATTGATATACTAACACCATTTGCTACGCAACATAATCTGCCTCAATATCGAGTAGTAAAACTGTGTAAGTTGCATGTTTGGAGGACTTTAAGTTCCCAAACCAATAAGATAACCTTAAATGGTTTCTCCTCATCTATAGTAAAACACTACATCTAGGTCGTTCGATAAATACCCATATATCCGGGTATAGAAAATCTCCCAGGACACAATTTAATCATCTTTAATTAATGTAATTTCAATTTGAATTCCCTTTCATGAGGTTATAAAGAAAAAATGTAAACATTTAGAAAAATTTGAACAGAAATTTTGTGTTCCACAAACAAGCAAGATATTTCCAATTAGAGCAGTTGTTAGGTAACTTATTTGCCAGTTGCACACCATCTTACCAACTAGCAATCGTACAATCTACAGTTGCCTTCAACTATCGGTGCCTTCATTATATTTTATTTTATAAGAAAACCTGCAAACACATATCCACAGATACCAAAGTAGCTTGTTCAATGAGTACTATTTTGATGCCAATCGATACGAAATGTTTTGGATGTTCTTTAAATATATTCTTATACGATGTAGATAAGTACTATATATTCGTTCGTAGATAGCGCACTCCATGTATAACTATAAGTCGTACCCATCCTTCGTCGAGTAAATCACCTTGTGTGGATAATTTGAATTTCGAAATAGACACGAAGCCCGTTGTGACTTTAACACGCGAGCTTTCTTTCTACTCTCCCTTTTCCTTAGACCACAATTTATTGATTATTTTCACTAAACCAGTATTACCTATATATTGTTGGTATATAGAATGAAAAAGGAACAAAAAAAAATAGAAATAGACTTGTAACCTCAAATCTACAATAGACGAGTATATTGAGTACTTTTCTTGGCAACATGTCTATGCTCGACTCTAACCTCCCACCAAGGTTGGCACAGAAAGATGACTAGGTGTAATCCGCTTTTAATGGGAGTCATGATTTCAGTTTCGGTTTCGAATTTCATCGTAATTGCCATTCATTGATACCAACATTGATTTCGACTTTGACAATGGCAAATTGTCACACTGAGAATTTAATTAAATGTTAATCCTTGAAGGGAAAAATTAACACCACCTGAGGTTGCTCTTATGGGATATTTTTGCTTTGGATTCTGTACCAGCCCCACCTTTTACCCAATTCAATTGCTAATGAAGCAGATGTGATAAATATTTGCATAAGAAAAGGTTAATCGGAGAGTATAAAAAGGAAATTCCAAAGCAAGCTACATCAATAAGTTCATGAAATAAATTGGCCTGCCGTTGGGCGCCACATAAAAAAAAAGAAAGAAATCTGCAAAAAAAAAAAAAACTGAGGGACTAACATGTCTATCCTTTTTTCATTATCTTCCCTTGACTCTTTCAATTCAGAATGTGAACTAAGCACCTGGGCTGTATTGTTCGACAGTAGATTCGAATACTTTAACGAAACTAATACATCAGGAGATGGGTGTGATGAGTGGTAAACGAGGATAATACGTTAAAGTGGAACACGTCCGTATGGTCATTAGTTTAATGGATCAGGCAGGCAGGGATATGCTTAGATAAAGTGAATTATAGATTCCTTTTGTTCCTTTAGTTATTAGCTAAAAATGGAAATTTATTTTTTGTCCTACTTTTTTAATTCTGTTCTTGTAAATATTTTATAATTAAAAAAAAAATCTTTTCTCTATTGTATTTGTAGTGCTATGCTCTCTGTAGTGACAACCATTTTATGTGTCGTTTGCTACTGCTGTCATCGTAATATTAAGAAACGAACTGAGGCCGCATACCGACAAAGGTGGATGGATAATGACGCCAATATGGAAATTTACAGTGTGGAACAGGTGAGTGAATTATTTGAACAAAATACGCGGTTTCCATATGCATGCGCTCTACTTATTGGTGGAAAAGGTGGATGTCTGTTGCTTTCTGAAGGGACTTTATGTTTAGGTCCGGTGAATTGTGTCTGGCTTTTGACCATTTAATCAGAAATGTGCCATTGTTTGCAGGTCTAAATAAAGCAGAACGTATTTCTATTTACCAGCTTTATGACAGTTTCCTTCAATGCAAACAATCGTAAGATTGTCATAGTTTAGAAGTTATGTGCTTTAGTTATCCTTTGTTAGTATGAATTGTTGTCTGTCGTTAACTGTCTGTTGGAGATTTTAAGTAGAAAATAAAGAACGTGGTCACGGAATGCTGACCTTGATATAGAATCAAAAGACAAAATTGTCTGTTTTCGCAAATAGCCTCTAAAAGAGCATATCTATAAACACAAATGTTTTTGTCCTACTTACATTACTGCAGTTGGAGCTCTAACCTTAATCATGATTTTGCAGAACCCAAGCCTTGGCGAAGAAAGCCGGCCGTTGTGCCACTAGATATGGAAATGAACTCCTTAATCAAAAGCAATCGTTCACAAATTCGTAGCTTTTCTTAGGTCCATAGAGGTCATTGGAAAAACGCAAACATCATTGTGATAATGTAGGAGTTAATTGAAACTGTTATGCAGCTAATGTTTGACTGCACTTCACTTGCTGACAAACGATAAAAAACTTCTTCGGCGAGCTGGAGCACTTAAGGAAAGAACATTCTCCATGGTTAAAAGTTAGTGGCCCCTCTATGAGGTCCCGGCTAAAATCAGAAATTGGCCAAATGGACCCAAACTTTAGTCAAAGTGAGCAGTGATTTGTTAATCATAGGCCTTCTATTTAATATAGCTTATGGGAAGTTTTAAAAACCTCATACTTAAATAAGTCTAGAGCACTCAAATCGAATGATCTTTCAATTCATCTATTTAAGGAATAACAAATTCATTGATTTGTAGCGCTGAGCATCGCGCTCGACCATTTGGCTCGCGTCGTTCTAAAAAAAAATGGATAAAAGACTCCTACAGCGTAAACAACACATTTGCAGTGACTTTAAATGGATGTAATGGCATTTCGTGCATTATTAGCGGATGTTCAATGCCCCAGAACCGCGAAATGGGCCGTCAGGCGTAGATTAGTCGCGATTTACGGTCAACACCCATAACCTGATGGACCGTCTGCACTTTGTCAGAAACATTTTCATGTCTTTCACCAAAATACGCGGCAGAGACGTGAATGGAATAGGCAATTACATGCACGTCACCTGGTCGATGTCGACAGGACCTCTATGACATCATCAGTAGTGATATTCTCCGCTAAACGAGAGATGCGAGGCCTTACAGGGCTTGCTCAGTCACGTGTTGTTTTAGTTTCAATAGTCAAGCGGCTAAACGCCGCACTGACCAACGATTGGAAATCGGCCGACTAGAAAAACGGGTAAAATTCCCCAAGTCAGTCAATTCTAGCTTTGATTCAAAAAAATTACTTCACGTTGGACAACATTTTAACAGAAATAAGCAACTATGCCCGTGCTTCCCGGAATTAGAGCATAATTTAACACATGTTACAAAAATGCTAATAATGCTAACTAGGATTCCTATAAGTCAAGAATTTTTCGAAAGCATTTTTGACACCTTCTTCGCCTGATCAAAATACTTAAACAAATAATCATCCGTTAAGGAGAACTATGTGGCCTCGCGTTATTTTGCAACAGTTCAACTTCAATGCAAGCTCATTTAAAACAATTATTCATGCAGGTGTTCCAGAACCAATCAGTACTTCTCTTCATTTATTGCTTCATCCTAAAATAGAATAAAATAATAACGCACACATGCTGCAATTTACCAAATTTCCTTTCGGTGAACACTTTGTTTTCCCAATGTCAAGCCACTGTGTAGATCATTACCGATTGCAACAGACCCACTTCTCATAACACTTCTGTGCGGAAATGGATTTCTTTTGTCTTGACAAAGAAAAACCATATTACCCAGTTTGCATCTCATCTGTCAGATCTGTTCGAGCTCTTCAGCTTCACCAGTTGTACGCAAATTCCTGGGTCACTACTGAATCATTTTGCCAAAACCCTAGGATCGTCGTTGTCTCTGGCCAGCACCTGACCAAATTTATCAACCAACAAATAGTTCTATTTATCCGCTCGCTAGATTTTATTTCTCCAAATGCCATATCGATGTTTTGGGTCGCTGCTACCGCACCTTGTCCAATTTTAAACTCGTTAAAAAAAATTTACTGCAGTTGGCTCTTATCAATTATTCCATGCTAGTTTACATATTCAGGGAAAGGGAGTCAAGGTTAGGAATCATAATTATAGCACAATCAATAATACGCATCAGCAAAGTTGTGTGTTTTTTGGGGGAAAACTATCGAATTAGTCAATTTTTCCACGAGTAGGTTTCCCATGTAAAATTTATACGAGTATTGCTGACAGCGGAAAGCAATTCGTTTATCTAAAGCCGGATTCAGTCACGATATGACAGTATCACGAATTGGAATTAATTGTGATCAGTATTTTTTAGAAAACAAGTTAGGTTTGTATGAGATTCAGAGTGAGACAATTGTAAACAATTGTGCCGTTGAGATTGCAATATACCTCTGCACTCAAGCCAATGTCCAATCAATTTGTGAGTCAACGGCGAAAATTGAACAAAGCTCAATAAAATAAGATCCTAAGACAGAACCATGCCGTACTCTAGCTATTAAGTTTTTTAAAATAAAAAATCTGCTCTTATCACAACTCTTTGACTCTGATTTTGATTGTAGTTAAAGACCACGTACAAATATAAAGCTATATACTTATTACTCGCATCGATTTTACCTTAAATCCGAACCATACGCTTAGTATGTCATGTTCTATACTATTAAATGATTTTGAGAAATCGAGCAGGCAGGCAGTCGATTGACTCGACAGGTGTGATAAAGAAAATGGTGCAAGATTGGAGCAAGACAACTCAAATTAGTCTGCTTTAATTGTGTCAAGTAAGGCAAAATAATTATGAGAAATCGAATTGGAGCTCTTGAGAAAAAAAAACAGCATCTATTGGTTTGGAAAAAAATTGAACGTAGCATTTTAAAAACGGAAACAACTGGCGTACTTTAGAATTCACCGAAGATTAATCCAAAGTTGTAGAGAAGATTGATGGGCAAAACGAAATCAAAACAAACAAAATAGCTCCAAACTCTTGAATTAAGACAACTTCTAAGCAAAAACCAAAAAAAAAATCCTTATCAAAATGAATTCTCTCGTTTACTTAATTCTCCAGTGTTGCATGTCAACAGATAAGATATCTCTATCTGATTGCAACTTAAAAAAAAAAAAAACAATCTTAATCTAAAATAATTAAACAGTTTATAATTATTGACAATAATAATCGTGAGAATACACACATGTCGATAACTTTATGACGAACATAATCGCGTGGCTTTATTCCCTCTAATTTTAGTTGTATCTTTTTCCTTCAAGTTATAAATATAGAAAATAAGAAACACATGCATCCGTTTATACAACAAATGTTCCGTATGTCACAAAACAATTTGTACAATTTTAACAAGAAAACGTGATAAAATAAACTGATAAAAAATAGCCTCTAAAAGAGCATATCTATAAACACAAATGTTTTTGTCCTACTTACATTACTGCAGTTGGAGCTCTAACCTTAATCATGATTTTGCAGAACCCAAGCCTTGGCGAAGAAAGCCGGCCGTTGTGCCACTAGATATGGAAATGAACTCCTTAATCAAAAGCAATCGTTCACAAATTCGTAGCTTTTCTTAGGTCCATAGAGGTCATTGGAAAAACGCAAACATCATTGTGATAATGTAGGAGTTAATTGAAACTGTTATGCAGCTAATGTTTGACTGCACTTCACTTGCTGACAAACGATAAAAAACTTCTTCGGCGAGCTGGAGCACTTAAGGAAAGAACATTCTCCATGGTTAAAAGTTAGTGGCCCCTCTATGAGGTCCCGGCTAAAATCAGAAATTGGCCAAATGGACCCAAACTTTAGTCAAAGTGAGCAGTGATTTGTTAATCATAGGCCTTCTATTTAATATAGCTTATGGGAAGTTTTAAAAACCTCATACTTAAATAAGTCTAGAGCACTCAAATCGAATGATCTTTCAATTCATCTATTTAAGGAATAACAAATTCATTGATTTGTAGCGCTGAGCATCGCGCTCGACCATTTGGCTCGCGTCGTTCTAAAAAAAAATGGATAAAAGACTCCTACAGCGTAAACAACACATTTGCAGTGACTTTAAATGGATGTAATGGCATTTCGTGCATTATTAGCGGATGTTCAATGCCCCAGAACCGCGAAATGGGCCGTCAGGCGTAGATTAGTCGCGATTTACGGTCAACACCCATAACCTGATGGACCGTCTGCACTTTGTCAGAAACATTTTCATGTCTTTCACCAAAATACGCGGCAGAGACGTGAATGGAATAGGCAATTACATGCACGTCACCTGGTCGATGTCGACAGGACCTCTATGACATCATCAGTAGTGATATTCTCCGCTAAACGAGAGATGCGAGGCCTTACAGGGCTTGCTCAGTCACGTGTTGTTTTAGTTTCAATAGTCAAGCGGCTAAACGCCGCACTGACCAACGATTGGAAATCGGCCGACTAGAAAAACGGGTAAAATTCCCCAAGTCAGTCAATTCTAGCTTTGATTCAAAAAAATTACTTCACGTTGGACAACATTTTAACAGAAATAAGCAACTATGCCCGTGCTTCCCGGAATTAGAGCATAATTTAACACATGTTACAAAAATGCTAATAATGCTAACTAGGATTCCTATAAGTCAAGAATTTTTCGAAAGCATTTTTGACACCTTCTTCGCCTGATCAAAATACTTAAACAAATAATCATCCGTTAAGGAGAACTATGTGGCCTCGCGTTATTTTGCAACAGTTCAACTTCAATGCAAGCTCATTTAAAACAATTATTCATGCAGGTGTTCCAGAACCAATCAGTACTTCTCTTCATTTATTGCTTCATCCTAAAATAGAATAAAATAATAACGCACACATGCTGCAATTTACCAAATTTCCTTTCGGTGAACACTTTGTTTTCCCAATGTCAAGCCACTGTGTAGATCATTACCGATTGCAACAGACCCACTTCTCATAACACTTCTGTGCGGAAATGGATTTCTTTTGTCTTGACAAAGAAAAACCATATTACCCAGTTTGCATCTCATCTGTCAGATCTGTTCGAGCTCTTCAGCTTCACCAGTTGTACGCAAATTCCTGGGTCACTACTGAATCATTTTGCCAAAACCCTAGGATCGTCGTTGTCTCTGGCCAGCACCTGACCAAATTTATCAACCAACAAATAGTTCTATTTATCCGCTCGCTAGATTTTATTTCTCCAAATGCCATATCGATGTTTTGGGTCGCTGCTACCGCACCTTGTCCAATTTTAAACTCGTTAAAAAAAATTTACTGCAGTTGGCTCTTATCAATTATTCCATGCTAGTTTACATATTCAGGGAAAGGGAGTCAAGGTTAGGAATCATAATTATAGCACAATCAATAATACGCATCAGCAAAGTTGTGTGTTTTTTGGGGGAAAACTATCGAATTAGTCAATTTTTCTACGAGTAGGTTTCCCATGTAAAATTTATACGAGTATTGCTGACAGCGGAAAGCAATTCGTTTATCTAAAGCCGGATTCAGTCACGATATGACAGTATCACGAATTGGAATTAATTGTGATCAGTATTTTTTAGAAAACAAGTTAGGTTTGTATGAGATTCAGAGTGAGACAATTGTAAACAATTGTGCCGTTGAGATTGCAATATACCTCTGCACTCAAGCCAATGTCCAATCAATTTGTGAGTCAACGGCGAAAATTGAACAAAGCTCAATAAAATAAGATCCTAAGACAGAACCATGCCGTACTCTAGCTATTAAGTTTTTTAAAATAAAAAATCTGCTCTTATCACAACTCTTTGACTCTGATTTTGATTGTAGTTAAAGACCACGTACAAATATAAAGCTATATACTTATTACTCGCATCGATTTTACCTTAAATCCGAACCATACGCTTAGTATGTCATGTTCTATACTATTAAATGATTTTGAGAAATCGAGCAGGCAGGCAGTCGATTGACTCGACAGGTGTGATAAAGAAAATGGTGCAAGATTGGAGCAAGACAACTCAAATTAGTCTGCTTTAATTGTGTCAAGTAAGGCAAAATAATTATGAGAAATCGAATTGGAGCTCTTGAGAAAAAAAAACAGCATCTATTGGTTTGGAAAAAAATTGAACGTAGCATTTTAAAAACGGAAACAACTGGCGTACTTTAGAATTCACCGAAGATTAATCCAAAGTTGTAGAGAAGATTGATGGGCAAAACGAAATCAAAACAAACAAAATAGCTCCAAACTCTTGAATTAAGACAACTTCTAAGCAAAAACCAAAAAAAAAATCCTTATCAAAATGAATTCTCTCGTTTACTTAATTCTCCAGTGTTGCATGTCAACAGATAAGATATCTCTATCTGATTGCAACTTAAAAAAAAAAAAAACAATCTTAATCTAAAATAATTAAACAGTTTATAATTATTGACAATAATAATCGTGAGAATACACACATGTCGATAACTTTATGACGAACATAATCGCGTGGCTTTATTCCCTCTAATTTTAGTTGTATCTTTTTCCTTCAAGTTATAAATATAGAAAATAAGAAACACATGCATCCGTTTATACAACAAATGTTCCGTATGTCACAAAACAATTTGTACAATTTTAACAAGAAAACGTGATAAAATAAACTGATAAAAATCTAGTACGCGAGCTAACACTTGATTTAACGTGTCGTTTAAAATAGTGAAACACAAGTGCTTGTTCGTTATTAGATGGAAAACAAATGCTGCACCGGAAAAGCATGTATAAAATATAGATAAGGCATAAAAGAATTATTCTAGGAAAAAAAAGGTTCTCTGTAAAAACATTTTATTTGAGATGTGTTGTACCTCTATGATCTGAAATTTTTTTAAGGTAGTTTCTTAAAAAAGATTCTGTACAGAATTCTTGTTAAATCTAAAAAAAAAACATCCTTATATCCTGATCTTAGGTTTACTTGACATGCTCACATCTATTGACTGACTTCCTTTATCATGTGGTTTTCATTGACGTCTTCAAGGATTGATGTGCTTTTGTCGAGTTTGCCTTGTAAACACTTGTGATTTATTTTGCTGCATCTTACTCTTCTCTCCTAAGAAATTTTTTCTTTGGAAGGTCGAAAATTATCAGCATCGTATCCGAATCCAAATCCTCTGTTCTAATACACTGAAGATTCACTGTTCGAACCAAAGTTGATGTTATATATTGATGAGTGGAAGATGAGGTTCGAAGTCGACGTTGCCATTATCCCTGTCACAAACCCAATTTTCATTCATGTCGAATTATTATACGCACAACTTGAGATAAACTTGCAGACGTAGCACCATCAACTTGCTTTCTGATTGATAATCAGCGATTACGGCGCTAGATTCTGATTTAACGAGTAATAACTAAAAACCTGTCAACTGTTTTTATTTCAAAATCTAAATAAGCGAAACAAAGTTTGCCTGAAGTGGGTAATATTAGCATTGATGAAGATGACGTTGGGTTAACGATGTAGCAAGAAAACTCTGTTTCGAAAGGTACATAGATGTTGAACATGTCAGCAGCATCCCCAACTATAGGCTCAACAGCATTCTGAACTTCTAACAACTAAGGTAATTCTCAAGGATTTAGACAGGCAGATAACAGGTATAAACTTAGGGAAAACTTATGAAAACCATTCATTAGCAATTATAATTTAATTCAATGAACCTGTCGCCCTTAAGAGTGTTATGACTCATGGAGAAGGCGCCATCCACAAATTCATAACAAAAGTTTAATAGTTTTTAGTTGATTAGAAAAAATTCTTTTCTTGACTCCAAACAGCCCTAACTCTCTCATATTATCGTTTTGAATGAGAACAAAAATAGAATTAATTTCATTCACAAAATATGTTGCGTGAGTTTTGTCAGCTCTTGGGTGATCCTGAATGGACCTAAGTAAACGGAGCTTTGGAAGACAAATTTTTTGCAGGCTCATTATAACTGTTAAAAACTAAAACCTATTTCTGCCATAAAATTGTAGATACCCTACCGATTTCCTCAAAGGAATGAAAGGGTTTTGATAAGCAACTTTACGTTTTTTCAGGGCAGCTCAATGAATCGAACAACGTTCAGTTAAACAAAGGATGTGTCTCACAGGAGAATATTTTCATTAAAGTCCGTTGCAATCATTAAGGTATTTGAATTTTAAATTTAAAAAAATTTGCTGTGTGTTAAAATAACAAATAACAGAACTGTGTTGGCGATTCATTGCCAAGAGACTTGGTTTAAAAGTTGGATTAAAGGTTTAAAAAAAACAACACGTCTAGACAACACGATATCTATCTCAAACACGATTGTCTCTGCCTAAATAGAATAGAATTTACTTAATAAATATTGATATCATGTGCTGCGGTTTTAGAGGATGTTAAAAGAAAGTAATTTTTGATACAGCAAAGGCGATATAACATCACTTACATGAACCTTTATCAAGGTTACCTTTATTCTCAAATTTTTTTTTTATGAAAATGCAACTTTATTGTGCTATAATGATGTAGAATTACTTTTTCGTGCCTTTGCTCATATTGTGGCCGTTTTTCGCGCAGTGCTCGGCTAAATCGCATCAATGGAAGCCGATACCGTTCCCCAGTAATGGTTTCGTTGGGTTTCAACAGTCCATAATAAATAACACGGACCTGGTTCCACCAAATAATACACAGCATAACCTTCGCAGCGAAAATATTTGGCCGAACCGACGACGTAGAAGCATAACCGCGCAGTCCTCATGACATTCTTTTCTTTGAGTTGCTGTAATACAATCCATTTTTCATCATCGGTCACGATGCGATGAAGAAATCCCTTCCTTTTTTGCCGCTGGAGCAGTTGTTCACAGGCAACGTCTCTTGGCTTCAAATCATATGTAACCCAAGCTCCTTGTTTTTGACTCATTCCCAACGCATGCAATCGCTTGGAAATGACTTGGCAGGTAACTCCTAATGGTGAAGCAAGCACTTTTTGCATTTGGCACGAACCGAACCGAGCAATGCCTTCAATTCAGCGTCTTCGAAGGATTTTGGCCTTCCTTCAAGCGGGCGGTCGTCAACATCGAAATCACCGTCTTTGAAGCGACTAACCAATTTTTGGGCTCTCGATGCGCTTCAGCCGCCGTCTCCTTCGAATGATAGAAGAAAATCAACAGTTCCCTCAAATTATTATTATTTGGCACAAAACCAGACATTTTCACACAACCAAAAGTATATGAAGCTAAAACAAAATCACTAATGTGTTAAAACAGTTTGTTTAACATAAACTTGGTTCATGATGTTTTGGAAATGTCAAAATCGACCAGCACTTACTGCTGGAGCCATCTATTGACAAACAGCGAGAACTTAGTTGCGCACCTTACTTTTGCGTCATATTTGATTTTGGTCTCCTGTCTTGAAGTTCGGTTTTTTGATCATTGTTTGCTGATGAGCGGATGATTCTTATTAAGATATCTCTTACGCTTCGAATAATTGTTGGTAATTATCCTCCGGATTAAGTTTTGCGTTCTGAAAGAAACTGAAATTGTAATCAATTTCGGGATCATATAGTCTCCAGAAATGGAACTTCTACATCATCGACAGCGACTGCGGTTCCACTATTTTGTTTTCTATTCTATTTTCAAGACATCGACCTAGTCTTTGTACTATTGCCCTTTGGTACATATTTTGAGCCTTATTCTTATAGTTTCACCCTATTTCATTGACTTCGTCGTTTCCAATATCTTTCTTTTTCCTTCCTTTTCAAGGCATCCTATTTGTGGATATTTCGTATGCAAAACGACCATTTAAAACTGAAGCCAGTATCTGAAGTCTATGCTCCTTGTACACGTTAAATTATTGGCTTCAGTTCCCCAGTTTCTTGCCCCTGACAGTTGTACATCATATCAGATAAGATATGTAAATTCTTGCGAACATATTCAATTGGCAATTACTGTGAATGTAATATTGACTGATTAACGAATTTAATTAAAATTGCCAATTCTTCGATCTCATCAAAGATAATTTATTGTATCTACAACAACACTTGTCAATAATTATTATTTCATTTGAATGATTCACATTTTTCCTATTCGATGTTAGTTTGCTGTGCATAGCTACACCATCTGGTGATTCAGTGAACAAACTAAAAAGTACACATTGAATAATTTGAGTAAATATGCATAGTAACTCTTTAAATATTTGCTTTGTGTTTTAGCTGTGTACAAAAGATACAAAGGCAATAGACAGACCAACTTTTTTGTTGATATACATTTGACGTTCAGGGCTTTTAGACGTGAGATTTTAGATAAGTTAAGAGAATTACGCTGTAAAATAATGGCCCAACTATTTTTTGCTTTTATTTTATGAAAACTGTGATTAACGTGAATGATTGTTAATAAGCATGCGAAAGTCGCATAAATCTGACCTTCAAATATGCACTTGTATTCATTTTTCTCTGTCATATTTATCTGTAGATTTGTGAGAAACAAACGAACTAATTGGAAAGATTCGATACATTCATAATTTTCAGATATTACAACAGGCTTAATGAAAAACAAAGTACACGAAAAGATAAAATGAGGTACCCTACCCAGGCACACACAGGGGACAAATTAGTACTCGTATTCATTCATTTAAGTTTTTTCTCCCCAACCAATCTTTCCGGAAAGGAAACTATGGAGTCTGAATGCAAGATATTAGGTATGAAAACAGCCGTAAAATTGTTTAAGGTGCTGACTTTAACACCAAAATTTGAAAGAAGAAGATCTTCGATAGTCTACAATTTTTACCTATCTGCCGACCTATTTGAAGAAACTGAAAATGATGGCTTGGTAGAAGGCACACCTCTATTCATTTAGTCAGGAGCGCATTTGTAAAACATAAACCGTGCCAACTTTAGTCTAGTCTAGAGGCACCTAAATATCGCGTACCTGACCTTGGCACTGTGAAACAATTTGACAATTATCTGATTGTCTACTACTATTTCTTAGCAAAGGAAGATTAAGATATTTTGTCGTCAGTATAAATAGGTTACTCCAAAATTATTTGAATTACTAAATTTGCTAACCGGCCACTAAAAGAACTGAAACAAATCAAGTCTTGCTGTCGTCCATAAAGCTGTTTACGAACTCTGTTTAGAAGGGGTTTATAGTATTCAAAGGGATCTGTAATCCTTTCTTCAATAAAGCAAAAGCTCCAAGTATCATCGATCAATTAAAGAACTTTCTGTTTCAAAAGTTTCATGGAATCAGCTCTCCGATAGATGGGTTTTAGGGTTCTTAAGGCACAGATATCTCTCGTGTTTTGCGTGAACGCCTGTCACGTTGACTTAAGTTCACGGAATGCCTATACATTCATGGAAGCAAGGATACGCCTTGCCATCGCTCTCCGTCAATTCCTTTGATACCAATGTGGAACTGTGTTGAGGGTACAGTTCCACCCTTGGTATGAGTCGAGGCCTACCCAAAACCTCTTACTGATTTTAGGATCTCAGCACCCAAGGCTTACACCTACTCCACTCCTGATGAGACCCAGCAGAGTCACCCTCCCTGTGTTTAAGGTTTAAACCACATCCACCGTGACGCTCCCACAAGGGGGCCTACCTCAACAACCAAGGCCAGGACTGAAGTCTGGGGGGCTCCAAGCTCCCATAGTACCGTGTTTTAAGTCATGGTATGGACTACCGGTGGTCTTGCCACTCAACAAGACATATGACCGGCAGCTTGTAACTGGACAAATGATTACAACCATTAGTGGCGTAAAGGTCTGATGATGTTTATGATAAATCCAGTTTTGTTCTATCCTCGCTTTTTTATTGATGGAAGAAACCTTGATAGATGGGCGGGGGCCCTCTTAAGGCACAGTAATTGTTTGAGTATCAAACGTTTGCTAAATGCAAATAGAACGGAATTTGATAATTCTAACAATACCCCTTTTTTCTGGTATCCGCCGTAGGTTTAATTTTTAAATTAATCTTGAAGGCTTTTGCAGTAGTATTAGAGTTATTCGGCCTATCGAATATGATGTCAAGAACAAAGTTGCTGAAATTTCTGACAAATGCCTGACAGATGTTTTGAGTTTGCATAATACTTTGAAAGTTAAAGGTTTGTCCCGCACTAACACATTTATTAAAATCAATTCTCCGTGTAGCATATAGAATCTCATGTCGAAGCATAATATTATTGGTCTGAAATTATTTTCCGTGAAATATTTTAAATAAGAATAATGGGCACTACAAGATTCATCTCTCCGTTTATATCATCATTATATTATTAATGTGCAAATGACGAAGAGCCTTATTATTGTTGAAAAGTCTGTTTATTAGCTAATAAGTCTGCGTTTAGACATCTTGCAAAAGAAGATACTCTATTTAACAACCATCTTATTCAAAATTCTACCCTGGATACTTCCACAGTTCTTAGCTCCGTATGATTTCATATATAAATGGTAATAAAGCGATTTTCTGCTTTACACAAGAAAAATCTTATATCAGCTATTCCATGACCTTCTGATATACTTACTTCATAAGGTGGTTAGGTGAACCTGGGCTTTAACTAACAAACCTCTTTTAACTGTTTGCGCATTCCATGTCGGTTTAGGTTCCCATCATCTTGTGTGCGACACTAAAGATAAGGGTTCTCCTGCTGCTTTGTCGGTCCGGGTCAACGCAAATGGGATCGAATATTTTCCAAACGATATTTCCCTCGAAACACTGAGGATATCTTTATTCGCTTTTGATAGAGTTCATGCTTTAGCGCTATGAAGTAGGACTGCGATGATCAAAATCTTATATGGAGCCTCCTTAGTTTTTCGGGATAAGGCTTAACCACTCAATTGCCTTCTTCGTCTTGTTGGCAGAAATTATAGCAAAACCAAGGTTATATAAGTCCTCAAAATTATAGCAGTCAACTGTGTCGTTTTTATCAAATTCGTTGATGTTTGGATTCTTCGCCGTTATACTATACATTCTGTAGAAAAAGTATGTCCTCAGCACCGACTTTACTACAAGGTCTCCTTCTTCATCTCTACAGGATTCTGTAAGGGTCTTCATGGCTTGATACGTCGATTTTATCTGTTGGAGTATAACCTCGCGCCTCCAATGTTATTTTTTTTCTTCTGAAGAAGCCTATGTTATTTCCGTCTCTTCTCCTCATAGAGCTCACGAAAGGCAATTGTCCTTCGCTGCAGCCCGCCTTATACGCTTTTTTTTTGACTGCATGTGCTTGCCCGCAATTATTACTAAACCAGGGATTTCTCGGTAGTAATCGGACGAAAAACAGCCCATAAGATGCGCCTAATGAAATTGTTGGCGTGTTAATTCTAGGCGGTACACTAATGCCACTCCCCAAAATCAATATGTCTATTTTTGATGTAGTCTCTATTTCTTTCGAGGTGCATAGTCGACAAAAAACCACAGGTTACTCTATTCTATGGACAAAATGTTATGAAAAAAAAACACAATGATTGAAGATATTATAATGTGGTCAAGCATCGAACACTCACTTTAACCACTGTGCTCTCTAGTTCAAAACTTTAAACTTAAGCTCCGACACCCGACGTATATAGCATGACCAGTTGACCGAGCTCTTTCTTCCATGGTCGGATTTTCGCTACTCAGTTATATATGTAGCTTGTAAACTGACGATCGCAAAACCCTCTTCGTCTTTAAGTCATGACTGGATCAATTCAAGCAAACAAACTCGGAAAACGTTTGTAATCTTGACTGAAATGAATGAAAATGACTGTACCACTCTCAGCTTTAAAACCTAACCTGTTTCTGTATGTTCGTTGATGCTCACTTTTTTCTTCTGAGATGTCACTTGAAACTCACCTTAGCACCTGCTACAACAAATATGAAATTCCATTGCGGAGATTTTCCACTCACAGATGACCAACGTTTTGGCAGACCAATCTCAAAGCGATAATTAAATCATTTCACCATATGACTGTGCTAAAGATTGCAGAGAAATTAATTACAGCACACACACGGATTGAAAACCAATCCAAACATCTTAGTGTCGTAATAAAAGCTCGTATCCCAAAATAAGTAAATTGACCATTGATTCACTACTGATGAAAAATAGATCATCGATTGTACAACAATATCTAAGCTTGAAGAACCAGCACAAACCACATCGAAAGTTGAAATGTATTAAACAAGACCATATTGTCTATTTGATGGCATTATAAAGGTGTTATGTATTTTGAACTACTTCCAAGGAACCATACAACTAATTCATATGTTTGCTGTCAACAACTAATGAACCTAGAGGGTGCAATCAAACAGAAGGACTTTTCCTTAACGTTTATCAACTAGACAAGGCAAGCGTATGTGGTCTACGCCTTTTGTAACTCGTGAAAATTTTATGGGGTTTAGTACGAATAATTGCTGTCATATTCACCATACATCCCCAACCTTGCACAATCAGACTTTCGTTTGTTCCTAACTTTGCAAAACTCTTTGAATGGCAAAACTTTCACCAATTATGATGAACTGAAATCGCTTATGCTCCACTTGTGTACTAATAGGAGTCAGACATTGTATAAGCACGGAATCATGAAGCCAAGTGGAGAATATACCTAGTCAAGTCATAAATACTGGTACACAACTGAACTCACTCATTACGAATGCAACACTGGGCGCATCCATTTCGTATTGTTTGCGATTTGACAGTTGATATTTATGCTTCATTGTGACATAAAAAGTTTTTGACATTAATTGCTTACAATCATGGAATGGGGCGTTGTCCTACTTACAGTCTGTTTGATAAGATCATATACTGCAAAAATTAAAGAAGAACTTATAATAATAAAAAAAATCAATTGTACTGGTTTATTTTGTTTATTTACTTGAATGCTTTTCAATTAATATGTTGTCCACTCTCCTCCATTATCAATAATTGCTTGGAGTATTCGAGGCATGCTTTATACTAATCTTATAGCATAATCTTGAGACAAAGATCTTCATAAAACTCGTATTTTTCGTGATAATTGTTTGACCGTCGAGATCTTCTTTCCTTGGAGCTTTAGCTTCATGAATGCCCAAACATTTTCAATGGAATTTGCATCCGGCGACTGTGATGTCCCAACTAAAACATCGACGTCATTTTCTTGTTTCCACGCACTGCACAAACGACTGCGATGTTTCGGGTCATTATCTTCTTGCAGTAACCAATTCTCATTCCTTCTTTAAAACCACCTTTGGGCAGATGATAATAAAGGCTTCTTATAAATCTTGACCATGTTGGGTGCGTTTAAGTTATTTGTAAACATGAACAAATTGCCAAATCCTTTTTTTGAGAAGCATCCCCAAACGTGCACCTTTGCCGGGTGTTTGACGGTCCGCTAGATTAATTTATTGGATTATGTACACCAGGTATGAGTGATAGGAGACCATGCCCAAAAAGAAGCTTCATCCGAAAAAATAACGTTGTTCCAATCTCTGTCCAAATTCTCCTTGGCCCAACTGAGTCGTTTTTCTAAGTGTTTTTTTTGACAGTAGTGGTTTCTTTATTGTGCTTCGAAATTTTACATTATTGACTAGTAAACGTCTTCTTATCGTATCACAACACACATTTAGACCCCTTTTACGTAAAATCCATTGTCCTCCACGTAGCGATAGAAGATAATTTTTTTCAAACACGCGTAGAATCATTTTGTCCTGCTTTTTTGCTGTTTTTGGCGTAGACCCACGATCCGGCAAATCAACCACATTTTTAACTTGGGAATAACGGTGCACCCACTTGCTAACAAATGCTTTTGACTTTTTCATGTATTTAGCAGCTGCTCTGTATGACATTTTCGGTCCTTTTGGATGCGTGCACAAGAATACTGCTTCATAACGTGATGCAAACGCGGCACTCATTTTAAAATACTTCCGTCTCTGACAAAAATTGAACACTATTTAAATTTTTTTTATTCAAAGCATCTTAGCAGAAGTATTTTTTTATCTGCTAATGCAAATGCCACTTCCAAACCGGTTTTCATAAACGAGTTTTGCCGCATACGATCTTATCAAACGGACTGTAAATGCAACATGGAAAAAGGCGATATCTTAAGGTCGTTGCGACCGCTTGGAATCACTCGCAATTTTGTGTATCGTGCTGTGAAGTTGTTTGAAGATACTGGTGGAGTACGAGACCGTCAAAGATCCGGCCGTCCGCCCACTGTGAGAACTCCGAAAGCGATCAAAGCCAAGAAGAAACAAATCGACCGAAAACCGCTGCGAAAACAGAAAATCTTGTCGCGGAAAATGCAAATTTCCCAAAAATCCATGTCTCGCATTATTAAAGAAGATTTAGGACTCAGCGCGTACAAGCGACACAATGGACATCTATTCACGGCCGCATTGAAGGAAAAACGCAAGAGAAGATCGGTACCCGAAGAACGCTCACAGACAAATTCTGTTTACTGACGAGAAAATCATCACCATAGAAGAATCGTTCAATAAGCAGAACGATCGTGTGTATGCTCGGTCATCCAGAGAAGCATCCCAACTCATCCCGAGGGTTCAAAGAGGCCACCATCCCGCGTCTGTAATGGTATAGTGGGGAGTGTGCTACGGTAGCGTTACCAAGCTCCATTTTTGCGAGAAATGAGTGAAAACATCAGCCAAAGTATGTCAGTCGATCGTCTTGGAACCCATTGTAAAGTCTCTCAACCAATCAATATTCAACAACAAGCCATGAATTTTCCAGCAAGACTTTGCTCCAGCTCACAAAGCAAAAATGACTCAACTGTGGCTCAAAAACAACGTACCGGACTTCATATCAACGGATGATTGGCCAGCTGGTAGTCCAGACCTCAACCCGTTGGATTACAAGTTTTGGTCGGTATTAGAGGGCATGGCTTGTTCTACTCGACACTCAAATATTGAGCCGTTGAAGCGAGCCCTTGTCCGTGCAGTGGCCACATCGTCTTAAGTCGTGCTGGAAGACAAATGGAAGTGATTTCGAATAAGTTGTTCTAAGATTTGTAGCCATTGAATAACCCAATAAAAACAAAAAAAATTGTTTAAATATTAATTCGTTTTCATTTGGCGCTGATATTTCTGTGTACCAGTATTTATGACTTGACTAGGTATCATTGATTAAAATTAACTTTTTGTATAGATAAAAAAAATTTTATTCCACTCTTTACAACTCAAATAACTCAATAAGTTTAAATTAGAATTCAAACTTTTGTTGTACCTTTCGATGCACCTTATCACAATTCTGCTCGAATTTCAATAAAAACAAAACTATTGAAAGTAAAGTTAAATCCAAAAATTATAGCATCAGGCAACAATTTCACAATTTGATTATTTCAATTAAAATCAGCAGTTACCAGGTCTGTAAATATGAAACCGGAATTTGCTTATAGATGGCCCTAGTTGTCAATGTATATTTGTTACCATCAAACTGTGTATTTGGCGCCATTTCCTTGTTGACATCTGCCAAAGATTTTTAACTCAGTTTGTAATACGATTGAACATATCGAAATTCGTGCCTGGTAACTCCGATTTGATTTTCTGTTACCATTTGAAAAAAACTGCTGCAGAATCGCACCGAATGCTTGTCAACGTTTATAGTAAGCATGCATGTAAATCACAATTAACACAAAAAATTCAAAAGTGGCGATTTTAACAAAGGAACATCGAACAATTTTGAAGATAGCGAACTGCAAGCATTGTTGGATGAGTATGATGCGACTGGATTGGAAAGATACAAAACAAAAAAAAAAACAAAACACTGTGGCGCTGGCAGCCCAGTATGGGCCATGGTCTAGCTTCTTGACACTCATTAATTTTGCTCATGTTGTCGAAATGGTACTCGCCAGATACAAAAGAATGTCTTTTCTCCAATTTGTGAGTCCTAACCGTACAAGATCAGTTGTTTCAGCGACATTGATTGCAATGCTAAATCGCCTTGAATAGAAGACAATGCACTATGTTTAGTGAGATCAGAAGTGATCTATTAAGAGCTGTTAAAACCCGACGAAACCGCTAATACTGAACACTACTGAACAACAAATGATCGATTTAAATCAATCTTTCCGTGAAAAATTACCAAAATATTAAAAGAAAAAAAAGGCAACACGAAGTGACGATAGACCATCCCACTTTGCAAAACTGATAAAGGTATTATTAAAGGTGTTAAGTTGTGAAATACTTTCGCAAGCGGCTTACACACTAAACCTGGCTTTGTCCGACTAATACTTATTTACGTCGATGGGACACGCATTTGTTGATTAGAACTCCAGTTCATACGAAAATATGCGAAAATGTCGCGATGACTGGTTTGCTTCAAAAGGGTAACAGTTTTTTTTTGACATCAACAAATTATCAGACAGGTGGGAAAAATATATAGCTAGCGATGGGCAACACTGGTATAATACCTAAAGCCTCAGAAAGAGCCAAAAATAGAACTAATACAGAGAGAATCAGATGTTGCTTCGACTAAATATACAGAGCCGGTATCCAATACATGTATTTGTATGTTTCATCACAAAAGAAAAAATCGATCTCGGAGGCATCTGTTTAAACAATAAGTAGAGTCAAACTCAATTTTGGTGTAGAAAAATATTTTTCGTATTATAAAAGTAGAAATAAAATGCATTTCGATCTTTAAAATGTTAAAATATTGGGCATATAACTTAATTCGTGCGTTTTTTTTTTCAAAATTTAAACGTTTTTTTAAGAACAACATGTACAATAGTATTATTCAAAGTATTGCCCATCTGAAGCTATGACTTTTTCCCATTTTTCTGGCAATTTGTGGATCCCATCCCAAAAGAACTGCGCCGGCTTGGCAGCCAATAATGAATCAAGCCAATTTTTGATATTCTGCTCTGATGTGAACCGTATTTCAGTGAGGGCGTTCTGCATGACCGGAGCAAATGGTAGTCAGAAGGGGCAAGGTCTGGGCTATAAGGCGGGTGGGGTAAGACTTCCCATCCACTATTTTCCAAATAGTTGTTAACCGAAATAGCAACGTGGGGCCGAGCGTTGTCATGATGGAAAATTGCCTCGTGTCTGGTCACATATTCCGGGCGTTTTTCGGCTACTGCTCTCTTCAAACGGATTAATTGTGTTCGGTAGCATTGTCCATTGATGGTTTCACCCGGTTTTAGCAGCTCATAATACAGCACACCCATCTGATCCCACCAAATACAGAGCATTACCTTCGCGCCATGGATATTCGGCTTTGCCGTTGATTTGGCTGGTTGGCCGGGTTTCATATATGATTTTTTGCGCTTGGGGTTGTCGTAATGGATCCATTTTTCATCACCAGTAACAATCCGATGCAAAAATGACTTCCTTTTGTGGCGTTCCAGCAGCATTTCGGACATGCAAAACCGCCTTTCGACGTCTCTCGGCTTGAGTTCATAGGGAACCCAATTTCCTTGCTTTTGAATGTATTCAGCTGCTTTTAAACGTTTTAAAATGGCTGCTTGAGTGACACCCAAAGATTCTGTGAGCTCTTTTCGTGTTTGGCAACAATCTTGATAGAGTAATGCTTCCAGTTCTTCATCTTCAAACTTTTTTGGCTGCCCAGGACGTGCATCGTCTTCCAAGCCAAAATCACCACTTTTAAATCGTGCAAACCACTTTTGGCACGTTCGCTCAGCTTGCGCATGTTCACGATAAGCTTCCACCAAAACACGATGACTTTCGGCAGCAGTTTTCTTCATATTAAAGTAATGAAAAAGAACTCCCCGGAAAATCACTTTTTCAGGCACAAAGTTCGACATATTTGAGTTAAAAAAAATTATTGTTGTTTACGCTTCAAATGATTGGCATATACTGAAATGACGTACAATGACAGTAGCTTTCCAACGCATGTTCCAATGGAATTATAACAATGGAATAATACAAGTTACTCCATCTCTTAGCACACCGCACGAATTAAGATATAGACCCAATACATTTTCATTAACGTTAGAAAGCTTGTTTAAGATATCTAGCCATTCTGACTTTTATATTTCCTCACAATTCAAAAATCAACTTTGTGAGGGAGTCGGAAAAAAAATGTTTACTTTGATCTACTTTACAAATATATTTTTGGGTCGACGTAACGATGCCTGACTATTGTTAAAAAATTATATTTTAACGTAGTTTCTGTACGTAAAATAGCGCCTTCGTCATTTCAAAAATTGTGCTTCTTTTATTTTTGAATTGATTATGTAGTCGTGGACACTTTGGTCTTAGGTCAAAATGATGCAATTGATGTGACGTTATTATATTATACCTTTTATATTAAAATCCAAACTAACAGTTGTTACAAAGTCAATTGAAAATTCTTTTTATAGTATCGATTCAAAATATATACGAGTATTCCTATTTCATTTCAAGTACTTTCTAGTCAGTTAATTCTCTCTATAAACAAAGTTCATAATCATATTGTGATTTAATAAATAAAGAGGAAAATCTTCCCTCATCGAAACCAGTCGTGCAGCGCATCAATCAACCCAACAACCCGTAATGCATGGTTAGTCAACATTTACTTAAGTAAATGAACCTCACAACCAAGTTCATAAAAAAAAAATCAATAATCAGAAAACAAAATAAGAATGAACCACCC
The DNA here is from genome assembly GCA_928272305.1 of Volucella inflata. NCBI lineage: Eukaryota > Metazoa > Arthropoda > Insecta > Diptera > Syrphidae > Volucella > Volucella inflata. The sequence goes on along the minus strand of OV743717.1, from coordinate 75,326,616 downwards.
ACAGGGGTAACGACGATAAATCTGTAGCAACCCTTTTCTACCTTGTACCAGCTTGACTTTTTGTACTCAGTATACAGGTACCCACCCTTTCTCCCCACCGCCAGTGGCAATCATAAAATAAGGACTTACTCAGGTGTGGAAAATCTCGTAAACTTGTCTTATTTCCTCGCTCCACTTGGCTGGCAATTAATTTTGAAAGCCATTTCTCTCACAGGGATAAACATAGAGACAATCTACCCTGTAGGTGAATTGTGACTTTCGCCACCTAAACTCAATTTCAACATTAAGTTGACCTCTCTTCAGCATAAGGCACTGTCACTGCCATCCACGCTTTATTCGTAACTGTATACGTACTCGTATAATTAAAAAGAATGTCGCCTCTTTACTAATTAGTTGATTTATAGACTAAAGGGGGGAGTATTCACTACCATAAACCACAAAGCACCAACACAATATACTACAAGTTGATTCCTTAATGTCTCAATTTAAGTCTTTATCTTTTGACGATTCATTACAGTGTTACGAAACATCTGGTCTCTTCATGGAATCGTCTGAGGGGTTAGCAGTTCCGGCATTGAGTCATGAGCCACCACCGTCCTATGATGCAGTCGTTGCTATGCAGGAGGAAAGTCAAGTGACCAGAATATCTCCGCCACCGGATTATCGGTCGATGAATGATGTATCTGGGTCGTCGAACGTCAATGAAATACCCAAGTTCATTAGGGGTAGCAATCTCTTGGGCATGAAAAAAGTTCTCAGTGCCCAATCGTGTTGTTCATTACAAAGAGCTGAAGCTGAGAATCTATTTCAACTTGGGGTAGCTGCTGTTGCTGCCACATCGGGACGTTTTGGTGCAAGTGCCTTAGGGAGGAAATCCTTACCATATACTGCACGTGATCCAGTTGCCATCAATGGGGATAGAGTCACCAATCAGCCATATTATCGAGGATGCCCACTATGTGGTAAGTTTCGCTATGATGATTCCATGTCTCTGTCAAGTGATAGTGGCCTGGATCAGGTGGTTGTAGCAGTTGACGTCAGTAACGGAAATGCTACTTCCACCGTGGGAGTTGATAAAGACGCATGCTATTGTACACCACTACAAAGCCCTACAATTGATGAACGTAACAATAACATCGATCGCAGAGGGAGTGTTCCACATGCACATGCAATTGATGATCGTAGGAGTATCTCAACATCAAATGCAGTCGACACAAATTACGAAAATGCAATTAACAACAATGCTAGTGGTGTTGATAATACGCCTAATATCGCCACTGCATTTGCATCGACATCGACATCAGCAACAGCAACAGCATTAGCAACAACATCATCACCATCGTTGGCGCCAACAACATCGGCGAACTTAAATGACGATGCCTCTGCGGACACGATACCAGATCTAGATTCCATCAACGACAATGGAATTATACGTTTGGATATGAGCAAAATCATTGATAAAACTGGACTACCTACTTACGAAGCGGCCTTAAAACTAGAATCTAGTGGTTATGTGTAACTTTAGCTTTTAGAATGTGTCTTCGGTATTTTTCACAGCGCTACTCACATGTTTAGTTTAACAGAGAAAAAAAATAAGAAAAAAGTTTGTTTGTGCTAAGTTGTTTGTGTTGCAAATGGAATTTAATTTCATTTTTTTTTTATCTTTTTGACTAAACATATCTGTCGAGAGATCTAATTGTTTCTCTTGTTGCATTTTCAAACGAATATCTACGGAATCCAAAAGCCTAAATATAGTATATACATACTATGTATATCTAGCACTTGCTACACTGAGATATTAAGATTGTACTCGTAATTGTAAGTACAAGTTTTGAAATAAAGAAAATTATACACACGTGTTTTAAACGAAAACGAACAAAACATATTTCTATCTTAAACTTTGTTTCAGGGAAACTGCATCTTTTACTGGATCATGGAACGGTAAGTCAAATTGATAATTTTGTCCAATATTTTGGATATCTGAACCTCCTAGTCAGCGAAGGTACAGATAGGGATCTACCAAGCATCATCACAAAAACGAACTACTTTAAGAAGATATAACGTAGAAAAGCTGTAATCGCAATATACAGAAAGCTAAACGAAGAACGAGAGCTTCTACGAGCAAAAGAAGAAATAAAAGCACGAACGCGCGTCCAAAGTATCAAAAATATTGACTGTTCGTGCTCCAGGAACAGCGAACGGTTACCTGTTACCAACAGAAAAAAAGAACGTGTCAAGATAACAAAATCCGTGAATATGTAGAAGGAAACCTCATCGGTCTCTAAAATATGAAAAAACTTCTTCTGCAGATTGTACGTATACAACGTCTAGCCCTCAGGCAGAATCGATTATTTAATTATGAAAGTACCCAAACCTGTCCAAAATAAAGTAAAAAAATCAATATCTAAGTTTGAATCCTACAAAACAGCTGGACTAAGCAGCTTTTCGGACTTTGTGGAGCACATACACTAACTCGTTTCTCAAATCTGGTCATAGGAGTGTATGATGAATAGAATTTAGGCACGATTTACAATAAAATGTGACCCCCTAAACTGAACCGACTGTAGAGGTATTATTTGCGAATAAGGTCTTATCTACCATATAGTCCGAGACCGTTCATAAATCGTTGATCATCTGGTTGGTCAGTAGTCAAAATTGATGTCCATCTTCTTTTCATCGATTTTAAGACCGTATATGAAGGCATTTATAGAGACGAACTATTTAGAACTATGCCTAGTATTGCAGAATGACTTTAAAGCACAAAGACAAGATGACTTCTTTAACCCATTATTGAAAAAAATAGCAAATGCCCAAGGCATAATCTTTCAGAAGTCTATGCAACTATTATACTAGCGAATGCTGGTGATATTGACATGATTGGTATGGTACAATATAACTCAACAGGCTTTCATAGGCACTTTTGCTAGTACTGAAACGGAAGCTGTCAAAATGAGTTGAGCGGTAAGTAAGGGCAAAACCAAGTGGATGCTTGGTTAAATAATTAAACTCATTTGAAGAAAACTCCCAATCGGTCAGAATATTACTGAACGGTTATATGGACACGTTAAAACAATGCAATCCATAATTTAAGTCTGTATCTCCATGTCAAAACTTTCAACATCTGAAATTGCCTGATTGTATGTTAAATTGGCGCCGGAACACGTAATTATCTAGACACAGTCGTTAAGCACGCTCCACTTATGGCTTTTTGTTTTGCTAATTTTTAAGCGTTTTGACTGTAAGTTAATGAAAATACGCGTATATAGGGACACTACTTGATATTAATAAAGCCTTTTACAGTATCAATAGCTTGCAGATAAGACAAAGAAGTGCTATAAAAATATTCGGTATCTCGATTATAGACAAAAACATGAATCCGCTTCTACAGATTGTGAAGTATGCGAATTGCATAACCCTTTACAAAGGAAAGTTAAGATGGCTACATTGATAGCAAATTGGAGAGATGCCACCCAATGTGCTTGTGTCTCAATCAACCACTACAATGTAACAGCTGGTTTAATAGACAGCAGGTAAGAAATAAAAACTTGTCAGTTATTTAAACGAATGTTAAACAGAAACGTCGGCTTTTCAGAATGCAAAAAAAGATGTGGAGAAGTGTTGTTCGAAAGTTCAACTAAAAAAGAAAATAACGACAAAAAAACCAGCATGAAGCCCATGAAAATTGTGTAAACTATGGAAAGTGCGGAAAGCACGGTTGGGTAAAAGGGTGTCCATGAAAGGACCTTTTTAGGCTTTAAATGATGACCATCGATTTTGGGAAAAAAACTTGAAGAGGACACAGAAACTCATAATCGATTATTAACAGCGACGGTATTCTTCTGAGATGTATCTGAGAAAATTATAAAGCATAGTATACTCGTAGATAGTTGTTTCATACTATCCGGATGTCATTTGCATCTTTACACCCTACAAAAGCCTTCTGGAATAACTTTTTTCAAACACGGATACCTATCGCTCCAAATGACAAAAAATTGGCAATGTAGAGCGACTGATTTATTGTACATTGAAATTGTTGTTGTAACTTCTACAATCAGATTTAGTTAAACAATATAGACCAGATACTAACGAATCGCCTTAATCAAGATCAATTATAAATGTTTTTTCGTGTGGTTAGAGCGAAAGGATTATACACACGACCAATGTTTAGCAGAATGCATGCGCACTGTGTGACTCCTTCTACGCGTTAATCACTCAGTGAATGATCAATGCGCTAAGCACAAAACAGGCAGAGTTGTATAGATACTTTTCTTTCTCTCGTCCCAAATGAAATACTTTTTCGATGTTCTCTAAGTTTTCTTACAAAAAAAAACAAAGCAACATGTATATTTTTTAAAACTTGGAAAGTATGGTTTCTAAGTTAATCAATTCACAAATTATCAAAACAGGGCTGACTACATGTACATAAAGAGCTTGAGTAAGTCAGAAAGACATTGGAAAATACGCACCCCATGCATAACAAAAACTTAAAAACACAAACATATAAAGCACATGAAAGTTAGATAACATTAATGAAATTTCTTTGAAATCATAATTTAATAACCGACATTCGACCGCTGACTACCTACTTAAAATAGTCAAATCGATGAAATACCGAGTGCCCCCGTGCACTGCAACTGACTTCAGAAGGCTGTAACTTCCAAAAAAGTTGATAAAACTATCGTCAATGTTTATGACAGGTGGTTTAATTATTTACAAGCATACGTAACGTTTATGATTCACCAATCGTAACAATGTGACATATTTGAGTAGAAAGTCACAAGCGGCTATCGTTAGAGCCTGTCAATGAATCCTTCGTGCCTCGATGATTGAAGATATCAAAAACAACCATGTCACGTATGTGTATTGAAAGATTAGCTCAAATTAAAGTTTTATAAGTTCCAAAAAGGATAAACTCTCACCGATGGATGCTTAAAAAAAGCGGAGTTCGATAAAGCAAAGCAGCTCTTGCGCTTACATGAGTGAGGGAAAATGAACATTCCAACAAGACTTTGCACCAGTACACCACGTACGCGTCAACCAAAACAAAACAAAGTTCCTTGCTTCATTTCATCGACACAATGGCTTTCAGTCACCAGATGCATATCCTCTTAACAGGGCAAGCTCAGCAATAAAAGTTTTCGCAGGTTTATGTTCGTTCAGCGTTCAACTCTTTTGACAGATGCGAGGCAATAGTTCGCGCTAAAGGTGGCCATATCGAAAATTATTATATAATTAAATTAAAATAATTAAAATAAACTTTTAAAGACTAATTGTTTTCCAGCCTCATTTTTTGTTGAACTTCGATAAAATTCGATTTCAAAAAAACAAAAATACATCGTTTTAAAAAGTTGCAGTTCAATTTGGCACCCCTGTATACAAACATACGAGTATACGATAAGTTGCATTTTCATTAAACAATCATAGGGTGGTTTTACCATCGAATATCTACATGTCATATAAAGAAGAAGGCAAAGAAATATGTTCTAAACATGAAATGAAACTAAGTGAAGAGCACAAAAGAAATGAACAGACCCAGCGATCACAACACCACTACATGGATTTAATGCAGGATTATTAACTGGACTCAAGTCACATCGGAAGTTTGCGAGAGTATTCGTCTAGTAAAAACTTTTAAGCTTTGCTTCCAGCAAAATTGACGAATTTGGAGGATATTAATGCCTCAATATGAAAATGTTTTGAAACAACATTAACAAAGAAAAACAAGGCGGCTTCATCTCCCAACAGAAGAAATCAAAATGTGGATTACAGAAAATATAATAGCATAGCTTTCGAGGAAAACATGGTGAAATCTGAGTTGTTAGATGTTATCAAACGCCACAAAGACAAACTTGAGATACTCATCGTAGATAAACTTGTTGAAAAGGCAGAACAAAACAGAACTTACAACGCAGAGTAGAAAACGATAAAGTTAGTGACAATTCAATATAGCCGCCGCTTCAAGAGGGCGGATTACATTTTGTTTCCAACCCCCTTAATATAGGTATCAAATAAAAGGCCTTGAAGAGTAAAAAACGATAAAGTTATTGACATCACACAATTTGGAGCCACATCTCCAAGACAGCGGATTAATTTTTTTGGTTCTTGATGGCTCCTGCACTCAGGGTTAGCTCCCACCGAGGTCCCACATTGTTAAGGAGTTGATATCTAAGAAATTACATCGAAACGGTTTAAAGAAGAGTTTGGCTAATTCATTAAATCCCTACCAAACAGCAAAACATGATGAAAGAAAGAAAAAGCTGCTTAGAATGTGAATGTTGCCATGTCTTGCTATAAAAAAAATTATCTGCAAGCCGCCCGTTTCATGGTGAAACCCATATCTGCAGCGATTGCAAAAAACAAAATATGAAAGACTTATTTTAGTTTCAAAATGTTTCTTCTATAAATATCGGAACACTTAACCGACAGCTACTATAACTGGAACTGCAAATGGTGACGTTATTGCGATCTTTGATTTAATCAGAAGATCTTGTCAGACAGAGCATTTCAAATCTAGAGTGTCTTTTGACCAGACAACATTCGACCAATTGCTTTAGACCAATGATTGCTGTATTATAAATGGGCTTTCATTCCATTTCCTCTAAACTAAAGTTTCTCCCTTGACGAGAAGGATGAAATTGACTTGTTTCCTTCACTCAACAAAGGTAAGTATTTAAAAGTTTTCCCAGATATAGATATGTAACAAAGTGTTCTTTGTTATACTCGTAGCTCGCACTGGAAGTTCAATGACTTTGTGCGCGAACTATTTTTCATTCTGGACCTTTGATGCAATAATACTTGGCATTCGCTTTATTCAGGAATGCTTTCAGTCGCAATTTAAATTACGTAGTTAAATCTTCACGAATGACTCCAAAACAAATTAATCGCCTAGATCCTCGTTTTAAAAGGTGAGTATCTTAAAAAATAATGAACAGTGCTGAGGGACGTTTACTTCATTTAAGCGCTGGTTTGTATGGATACAAAGGCTCATCCAAAGTTTCTTCATGGTTATTCAGCCTCAGCGACTGCTTTGGGACACTTCAAAACTATAGCTCATGGAATACTAGAGACAGACGAAAATGACTTAGATTTATGCAAAAACCTTTATGAAACAATGTCGGAGACTAATTTGGACTAATTTTATTCAAATGCCTTGGCAGTAGACCATCCATTTCAAACCAATTTTCTTATACATTTTCGAGGGTTTCGGCCTATAGTTCGCGACAAGCTTAATCAATATTGTACTTGAGTGCCTGAGTCGTCCTTGAACTGTTCACATAGTATAAATATTTAATGCTACCGCATAAAATTGACAAGCAACATCACCAAAACGACTGATTACACGATTATTGGACTTTGTGTGGAATGAATCGACGTCCCGTGTGTGGCGCGTAGCGTCATCTTGCTGGAACAGTAAAAAGTCGGTTATCATGCCTCGGTAGCCCTCTTTTGACTGTAATATTTCTTCCATTTTCATTTTGAAAGAATAATGGGCCAATTATGTCGCCACTCCAAAAACTGCACCAAACATTCATACGTGCAGGATTCATTGGCCCCTCGATGACTAGCTACTTATGAATTTTTCAAACTTTAAATTCGGTATTTTTGCTTGTTTCCGTAGCCGCCGATATGGAAATGCGCTTCATCTGAAAATATGATTTTTGAAGGAAAATTATCGACAATTTCGAGCTGCTCAAACAAAGACTAAAACAGAGAAGCGATAGAGAAGCAGGTGGTTACTTTACTTTAATTCCTGAGTCAATTGGAACTTGTAAGCGAATAATCCCAGATCTTTATGCAAAATTGTCCTCAGGCTAGTGCGACTGATCTTCAGTCGCTGAAGTCTTTGGCGTCTTGAATTTCTAAGTTTTAGGCTCACACTTTATTCATAAACTTGCGTACATCAGCTGCAGTTGGTGCATTAATTCGACCAAAATTTATTTTCAAAATTTGCACTGTTTCTGCAACGTTGCATTTGCAATATTCGCAAACGTTGTTCCAGCGTAAATCGATCCATTTCGTACCGCAAAAACAGAACATGAAATTCTTTCAATTCAACGTATAAGAACAGTTAAGAGCAAAATAACATGTGATTCAAAGATACCAACAGATGGCCCACCCTTTACGTGCATACGCCACAAGCAACAGGGCAGACAATGATAACAAAAACGATCTAGCCACCCGATGCAAAAGTCGGCAAAAAAAATCGGTCCCAACAAGTACTCCTATCACTGACAACATCGCAATTATAATACAACACTTTTTCTTGCAGAATCGGCTTTCACCCTAAAACGTAACAGGATAGGAAATCGAGTCAGAGAAGCACATCGAAAAGAGTTGATAACAGCACAGTCATAAGCTTCTAAAGAAAGCGATACGACAAGAAGGTATCTCAGGACAGGGCAACAAGCTGCATTAAGTTACACTCAGTATAAGGTCGACTCAACTTTCTAAAACCTGAAGAGAATCAATGTCACAGGCTGCAATAGTTTGTCAGTCTGTCAGTCATGCAACAAAAATATAAGGGACATGTTTTGGCAGGATGTTAGCCCCGAACCAAAGCCGGGTGAAGCTGTGTAAGAAGACTAGACTTTCAACTCTATATACAAGAAAAGTAATGGTTTATCTTGTAATTGAGGCGTACCTGCGCACAAGATTTTATTCAGAATATCATATGGTCGTGTTCCTTTTTTCGGGAGAAGACCAACATATTTCAAAATGCGACTAACTTCATTTTGTCGATTTTAAACACACGGTAGTATACATAACCACAATCTTCTATATTGCGTCTTTAAGTCGAAGATTTAAAAAAAATATTTTCTTAAAATTGTTTAAATTTCCGCAAAGACAATTTAATATTTTGTCTCTTGCTGGAACAAATGTAGATTTAACACAGATTTGTCAAAGTAAATAAGTAAGTCCAGAGTTGTAAGGCTAAAACCAATCCCTACAAAAATGCCTGATTGTTTTATAAAAATACCTAATTACTAATAAAAACCGTCAAAGTGTGTTTGCTATGACTTGACACTTCCACAGAAGGTAAGTTATATCCTCACAGTCACAGATACTGTCGCTACATCTGGCAAAATAGTGTTTGTTATGGTAATTTTCTTTGTACTTTAATATAATTTCAAATTTATCCGGTTTCTATCGCCCAAAGGTTACATGGGCACGTGTGGATGGTAAGCAAATACTCGAGTTCTTGATTGATGCCTGATCAGAATTGCTACATAATTGCAGTGGTAAGAGTATCTACAGAGCTTGAGAACAATGGTAATAGTTTGTGACCACATTTCTAGTCTTATTACAACACAAATGCAAAGTTGAATCGGCCCTATTGAATATTCTACGATCTCAATCAAATTTAGGTGGAGACATGGCACTAGTAAGAAATTCTACATAAAAGTGCAAAGTCAAGTATTTGACTTAGGTGATGATGGCGAATCTTTTTTTTCTTTATACAAGACACTTTGCACTGATGATAATGCAAGGGGTATGTCGTTATCAAATTTCCCTGAACACATAAAGGATGTTAACTTTTAAAAGTGTCACAACATGACAAAGAAAAGGTTTTAAAAGACCCATTTTCCATGGAAAGACTGTAACTTTTTAAAATATTTTAAAATATCAATATCATGACCTTAAATGCCACTATGTCACGGGATGGGATTGAGAACCAAAAGTACGTTACAACAAATATCCATCAGATTGTTTTGGAAGCTCTCAATTGTTTCATACAGCTTTCCGGAGTACATGTACACATTCGCAAAGTAACACATGCTACGAATACATAGAATATTTCAATTTTTACCGGGAAATAGCAAAATGACAACTATAAATAAGACAAAAGGTATTAGGGACTGACAGGCGAATATGTACACAGAGAAAATCGTGAAAAATATAAAAACAAACAAGGCACACGACAAGTAACAATAATCCAAAATCAATAGAGAAGAGTCTAGCACTCGATAAATATAGGTCATTGGCAGTCTTATTTTTCGTCTTTTTTAAAAAAAAAGACAACTAAATACGAATACAAATATGTATGTAATGTGTCTGTTTGGAGGGGCAACAAATTTGCGTAAAGGTGAAATGTTTGACGGACACTTAATGGGGTTCATTGTCAGGTGTTTTCTGTTTTCTTTTACTTTTTTTTTCAAGGTTGCGATGTGTCACTATGAACACGAATAGAGGGTAGAACGCATTGCTATTTGGGATAGCACATATCGAAAAGTGTTACATACATTCGAAGAACGTAAAGCAAACTTGATACTTTATACCGCTAACAATTTCGACATAGCGTTTTAATGAGTCCGCGTTCGACTGTGTAAAATTATAAATTGATGGACTACAGTCAGTTCGGTCAAGGAAGACACACGTAATTAAATTGTGAGCTCTTCAAAGGCTTCTTAAGCCAGACAACAAAGACACAATAATATTAGATCATTTACAGCAAAAAAGTATATTTAACTTGGAGATAAATATAATGACCTAGTTCTGATTAGTATGTATAAGTAACAAATCATGTTTTGCTTTACTGTGTAAGTAACATTGTAGTTTTATCAAGGGACTAAGGCTTCAGGGTCGTTTATAAAGCGGAAAATGCAAAAATAAAGTCAAATTGCTGCGAAACTACAGTTTGCGGACTTTCTATGGTCTGATGGGGAGTTTTTATTTGCCACAATCGATTTTTGAACAACAATTTCAAAACGACCGACAGATCTAAAGCAATTACTAACAATACACTGAAATGAATCATAAGGGGTTCGTGAAAGATTTACCTATAAAAAACACAGTCTTGCTCTGCTAATGGAAGGATCCTCGTTAAATTTATTCTCTTTTTTTTGGAAGTGTGATGAACTGTGTTCCCTGCTTTCTCCTTCGAAAAAAAGAGATTTTTAATACCCTTATTTAGAAAAAAATATAGCTCAGAATATTAGATTATTGAAAAGAATCATGGTTTTACGGAGTTCATCCGAAGATAAGCTAAAGCATGAACTAATGAGCATTAATGTCGACACATAAGGTGCAGACAATTCTTGGGACCATCTCACCAGAAAAAAATAAGCAATGTACTTTAATTTTGGACGATTAAAAACCAGGCGACACTTCAAAAAAAAGCCTGAATTCGACAACATTCCATGCCCTCTAAAAACGGACACAGGCTTATAGATTTTTCGCCGGGACGTAATGAAACTATAGCCAGCACACGGTTTCCTTCCCTTGATATTCATAAAGGCAACCAGCTGACTCCCGATCAATAAATCATCAACCAAATTTAACCGTTCGCTGTCGACACATGGCTCTCTTCCAGTATTTTGGATGTCCGAACGGTTTGAGTAGCCAACAATGGCTTACCTTGTTATAGCCAAGGTAAGGATGCCAATATCCGCAAATATTCAAAGCCACCGACATTGCAAAAAAGTTCAATCGCAAGAGATCGCCGCCGGGAGCTCCACAAGTTGCCTTCAACTCTCGAGGGGTCCGATGTCATTTGCATCGAACGTAACAGCCCAGATTGGCACCCCTCTGTGTTTCAAGATTCCCCTTACAGAGAAACCTCTGGTTTGATGACAGAAGGCAAATTAAGAACAGAGGATGTAAAGAGCGGCATTTCAGAAAACATTATAGAAGCAGTAAAGAAGGGAAAAACATTGGCTACTTAGAAGCAAGAGATGCGTTTTCTTTAGAGGGATGCTAATAAGAGAATGAAGCTCGGAAGTTTTACTAAAAAAAATAAAACTGTAAGGCTGAACAGAAATCTACAAGGATGAATAGGGAAACCTCATAGCAAAACCACAGTCGGTGATAAGAATATAGAAAGATTATTTATGCAGAATGTTAAACGGTGATGACAAACAACATTTCACCGCCACGAAGATCGAACCATACAACCTAGACGAAGATAGACAATGTTTCCGTTCACCTGATAAAGATAAAATCAGGCAAGCAGTTTTAAAGCTAAAGTCTGACAAAGCTATTAGACTCAATGACTTAACTGCCGACGTATTTAAAGCAGGTGATCATCATTGGAGACAACATACACCAACGCATCTATAAAATCCAGGTCGACAAAAGTATGGCCGACGAATGGAACTTCAGAATTGCTTGTCCGATCCTACAACGGGAGCGAGAACGATATCCGCTGGACTCCATGACAATATACATATGTCTCTTTAACATTGCATACGAGTATAAAATCATGTCTGGCGTATTATGTCTGCGCCATCGCAAATGTGCGACGTGCCGCTATCAATGTGGTTTTAGACCAGGAAAGTATACCATAGATCAACAAAACGGCGAGTCTTAGAAACAAAAGAGTTCCAAATATATAACGCCACCATTTCATAGTTCTTAAAGCAGCATGTGACAACATCTATAGAAATGAATTCTACATAAGAGAATTATCATCAGTACCTACTCAATATTAAATGACACAAGACACTGATGACCTCAGTCTCGCTTTACGGGGCGGAATCTTGGACACTGATGAAAGCTGATGCAAATGCATTCGGGCGCTTTGAGGGGAAAGTGTTTGTGATAATTTTCTGTTCCATTTGCATCAATAGAAAATGGAGGAGACGTTTCAATAAGGAAGTGTATTAGCCGTACAGAGGTGACGATTAGTATCAGCTCGGTCGCCGCATGGGTACGGAAAGTTTTTGACTCCAACACAAAACAACAGGGCAGTAGAGGACGACCTCATATAAGTTGGTGTACACAAGTGGAAGGGAATTTCAGCCAATTTTAACTGTAAGGCAGCTAACAAAAGGCTGCCTTACCTAAATAGCGCTGCTAGCTTAGGCCCAGTAGTAAGTTGGCTGTAGTAAGTTGCCCAGTCAGGGGGCAACTCCCACGAAGTAGACATCGACTTTAAATGCGCAAAAGAGAGAAAGTGTGAAACTCGAGACAGTTGGTTAACAATCGTGACTACTGGGAAGGTTTATTAATTGAAAATAAGTTTTAAAGTCAGATCAGAGGGATTTCAATTATTGGTGCTGCTGATAGTGGTGAGGCAACGCCTAGTCTCGTCCACTTATTCTGTTCTTTTCCATAGTCAGCGAGGAACTACATACCATTGAAAATGGTTAACTTTTAAGACGGAATCTTTTACTTTCACTTTGCCCTTTAAAAGGGTGAACAATTCTTGCGCAGTAGTCCACGAACTTAACCACTGCGACACACTACGTCATATGCTAGCGTCATTTAGACCTTAAAAATGATACCGCATGATTAGGACAGAAGATGAACAATTCGAAGATGTAGCAGATCGATGGGACTCACGTACATGTCGCAGTGAAAGTCTCCGAGAACTGATATTTTTTCCAATGTCTGTCAAACTGTATAGGTAACAAACAAAGTAAGTAAACAAACAAAAAGGAAAATAATGATAACTTAAGGGACTTATATTACACAATACGTTTTATGATCAAAAGCATTGCATGACGTGAGATATTATATATACAACAAAGACCTCCATTCATACTTTGCACTTGCAAAGTCGATAAAACAATGGTGTATATTTACTTGCAATGTAAACACTTCATCAAAGGCTATTCACCAAGTACAAAAATTATCTGATAGTAGAATTTAAGTGATATAAATGCTTTTAGCTGCATTCGAGAATAGATAGAACAGAGGAAATACAGCAGAATCATGAACAAGTGAATTTTCGAAATTCCCAGACTCAAGAAATTCATTGTTTTCATTACTTTTTCAACCGATAAACAGAAATACGTCACACCCCAAAAGCTTCTCATCAGTAGGGTATTGAAACGTTCAGTGTTTCTATTTACATCATTTGAGTTTCCAAATTTATCGCTTCAGTGTCAAAACCTTTGTTGCTATTTAAAAATACACAAAACTGAGTGGATGGTCATCATAACATCAAGCAAATTAAAAAAAGTGATTAATTGAAAAATAAACATTGCACAATCTGCAGATTAAAAATTGGATAATTCTTGTCCACTTACTAAAGCTTCCAGAAAAGTGAAAAGCCTCACAATTTAATTTAAGTTGCCATACACTTTCGATCATTAAAAAATAGTTTCAATTTAATGGAATACCTGACCGACGTAAATCCATAATTCGAAACCCACCTTCTGGCTAATACCATTTCAGAAGTTGCAGCTAATTGATCACGATGGTTTTGTGTGCAGCCAACTGTAATCTCTCCTTTATACTCGTAATGCGATTGCAATTCTATGGAGATGAATGCATGTCTTTCACACTCGATTACGCTTTCACATCGAAATTAAATTCCATTATCAAGGTCACATATTGTATTCAACGGATCGACAACAACATCAACATCAACATCAACAATCAACAAATGAAAATAAATTAAAAAAAAAACACAATACTACACACTGTAACTATCACTGTCACTATCACAGAGCTTTGCGGTTGCTTAGCTATTAAAGAAAACTCTCTTATTTAACCTCAAATTGAACGATTACTCGTGTAATCGTAATCGTTATCGAAATTGACAATTGCCAATTGCCAATCGACTGCATTCGGCCGCATTGATGACGAAAGAACCCAACGCGACGACGACGCACAACGGATCGTTATTATCCACAAAAAGCGTTCTGCTCAAAACCAGCCAAAAGAAATGTTCTCAGTAGACTGGTTATATGTATGTATCTATAGAACTGACTATAGTACTGTTCGTATCTACGACACTGTCTGTGGCTATGTATGTTATATGGCACACCTTGAGCATTTGTCGTGGGTAGGTATAATTGCTCTTTATCTTGAGACTAATTATTTATTACAACGGTATACTAGCTTCTTTATTAGAAATTGATGAGCAAATGAGAAATTTGCTAGGCGTACGAGTAAATACGAATATTTGAATTAGCTTCCAATGCTATTCTACTCGTAATAGCTTCTACTGCCACCTCCTATGACGGAAAGACGGCACCTTAAATTGGCTCATCTATTGCTTTTGCTACACTGCTACTTGTACTGAGACTGATACTGGGCAGCAAAATGCTGCTCTACGAGTATCATGTGGTGCTGGGCAAGTATCGACTAAGTAGGGGACGGAAGCCTTTGTAGTGACGATTTGTTTATAGAACTTTGAGGGTTGATTAGATTGCTCATATTTTATGCTTTTATTTTTACACGTTTGTTTGTTTTTATTTTTACAAGAGAGAAAACAGCGAGACAAGAAACACATTGAATCGCACCTCCAACGTTCGAAATAGTTTTCTTTATTTTATTCGTACAGATAGACTCTACTTACAGGCTAGACTCATTCGAATTTATTAAAAATAGCCTCGTGTTTTAATTAGATTGTCATTCCCCGACACCTGCTAGTGCATATTTCGCACGCGCCATGGTTGGTTTATTCTATTGGCTAAAGGTAAATATTAAGAAGCAGAAAATATTCGCTTTGCTCGTTTTCGGTCCATTATCTGAATGTTGTTGGGTCTGCAATTGCTAAGATGTTGGAAGGCTTTTCGATTTGAATCTATTCGTTAATGCACACATACATTCTATGTACGAGTATGTACATTTTTAAGAAGTATTCGTTTAACGGATTTTGCATAAATGTTTCATCGCTTAGACACAGTTGAGTAAGTCTGATCTATTCGCACTTGACATCTATTGAAAAACAAAACAGAACGTATCTGTGACCATTAAACAGAGGAAATTCTCACTTGGCACGGGAGCAAAATGCGTCATTATGCACATGATTTTGAGATTCATATATTTACTCAATATTGCTTAAATGAAACATTCGCACCTTTTTATTTTTTTGTGAAAACGTATTTGTAGATCATCGAAAATCAAGGAAAATATGCTTAACAACATCCTTGGTTTACATTTTAGTGTTTCTTAAAGTTTTGATTTGGGCAACATCTCAACAAAAACATGCTGAAAAACAACAACCATATGTTAGGCAGGGCGATCAAATATACTGAATACCGCAGGGGACAGTGGTAGTATACCATACTGTCTTTTATTCGTGGTTTATAAAACACTTCATATAATAAATTCTAAAGGCATATTATTTAGTTGAGCACTTATATTTGCATTCAATAGCTACAAACTCACAAAAGATCTTGAGATAAAAAGTGAACAGTTGCTCCACTCAGTAAGGATGGACGTCTTGTAAAAATATACCAATACACTTGGAAGCACAGATTGAGCTCTACTACTAGGTGGGGTGAAAAGTAATCTCCTTGGGAATGAAAAAAAAAATTATTAATAAATGTTTTTTTTATTTTATTTAATATAGTCCCCTTTTAGCTTGATACACTTATTCCAGCGATTTTCCAACTTCTTGATCCCATCCGAAAAGTAATTTTCCGGAAGGTCTGAAAAATACTCCTCCGTGGCGTCGGTGATTTCCTCGCGTGAGCTGAATTTTTTATTGTGGAGCCATCTTTTGAGGTTTGGGAAGAGATAATAGTCCGAGGGAGCCAAATCGGAATACGGTGGATGCGACAGCAATTGGAGCCGTAAGTCATTGATTTTAGCCGTGGTGCGATGCTCTTATGCGCCGGCGCATTGTCTTGCAAAAACAAAATTTTTGATGCCGTTTTGCAGCGATTTCGGCCTTCAATCGCTCCAATAATGCACAGTAATACTCGCTGTTGATGGTTTTTCCTTTTTCGAGGTAGTCCACTAAGAGTATGTCATGACAATCCCAAAAAACCGACGCCATAACCTTTCCGACCCATTGAGCCGCACTCGGCCGCTTCGGAGCACTCGTGTCGGCTTCAGTCCATTGCCGGGCACTCATTCCGTTCTCTGGTGTGTAATAGTGGATCCAGGTTTCATCAACAGTTACCAATCGACGCCAAAAGTCCGCCCGATTCCGCATCAGCAAGTCCAAACACTCTTTCGAAGTGCTCTCGCGTTCGTGTTTTTGGTCAGGAGTGAGCATGTGCAGCACCCAGCGGCAGGATAACTTTTTCATATGCAGAATATTGCCCAAAATATGGCGTGTGCGCTCACTACTAATTTTTGTGGTATCTGCTAGCTTGCGCACCTTCACTTTCCGGTCAGCCAACACCATTTTATGTACTTTTTTGACATTATCCTCTGTAACCGCATCGGAGGGCCTTCCGCTGCGGACTTGATCGGTAGTGGAGTTGCGGCCACCACGAAACTCTCGAAACAAATATTTGACGGTGTAATCTGACGGAGCATTAGCCCCATAATATTTATCCAACTTTTCTTTTGTTTCCTTCGCCGTTTTGCCTCTCAAAAAATAATGTTTTATAAGAGAACGAAAATCGTTTTTGTCCATACTCAACATGATGCCAAACACGTCAACAACAATCAGCTGTCAAAACGAAACTAAAGACAGTATCGCACTGAAATTTTGCACGTCTCCCTAAATATGAATGGACTTCAAGGCGCCATAACCTGTTTTTGCAGTAGCAGCGCATTCTGGCGGTCAAGGGAGTTACTTTTCAACCCACCTAGTATTGGGAAAAAGATATAGAAAGGGCCCAACACCTGCATTTGCAGAAGATTCTCGCAATAACTTTGATGATCCACTCCTTAAGCCCTCTCGTTTTCTTTCAATTAGCTTATCGTTGAAGAGCTAAACTGATCAGATATAAACAATATGATGTCAGCCCGTCGAGCCCAGTGCTTTCTCTATAACATTACTTCAGTCCAATGATCTCCTCTAATTTTATAAGACCGAATGCTGATCAAGATAATATAGCAACACTTCCTGTTAAAAATAATTGGTTTAGGCCACCGCAGCCATTTCGCTACAACAACCGATCTATCTCTATAAGTCAGCTAAGTAGCTAAGTTCAAAGCATTCCTACTCCCAAAATGCTACCATAAAGGCTTCCACAAATCTTAAAACTGATCAAAAGTCTGATGTACATTTCTCATAAGGTCGTTTCTTATCAAACTAAGGCAGTGAAAAGATGAAATATGATTATGGAACTGGGACCATTGTAAGTATGCTCGAAGAGCCAATGACACATCTAAAAAGGGACTAAAGCCAATAGATTTGGGATAAAACTACTCGTATAACTTTGACATACTATAGTTTCCTCGAATCTGAAATCGCCAGACAGAACCTATGTCAGTTCCTTAATCTCTGGTGAATCCTTTTACAACAAGCATCATGTGCGAAATCCAATAGCATCGATGTCAAGTTATCGTCAGAAATCTAGCAGTTTATGTGCTAGATTGCAACAAACCACCCGCACTAAGTTTCTGGTTCCCAAGATTTGGTCGAAATAAAGTTCACTAGATGAATAGAATCCTTATGCTGTAGTATGTGAGCTTTTGAAACCATTCATTAAAGATCGCTGGGCCACTGTTAGAATGGTTTTAGGGCGAGTGAGTTCAAAATTTTCCATATTTTCAAACTCCAAGTCTAGACAAGTCTAGATATCCAAATCAATGCTTACCACTTTATCGAATTTATGTCCATATAACAGTTCCTTTAGAGATGAGCTATACAGTGCTATATTTGCTTTTAGAATCCCGCCAAACCCGTCAAATTGTGCAGAATTATAACGGAGAAAAACTCGCTACTCAATAAATGTCGAAAGCAATTTTACTACGACCGTAATGTTAACCGTAAATGAGTTCAAAACCAAGCGTATGAAAAGTAATCAGAAAAGTTGCACAAAAACTGTTTAGGTTTGAACGCAGATAAGCGTTCTCTTAAAAACTGGGAGGATGGGGTAAAGTGCATAACAATCTAAAACAATTATCCGGATTGCAAACAAGAAATTTATATGAGTATATGGTATACACAGATCTAACGTTGTTTTTAAAATTGCTGAAAATAAATAAAGAGAAATTCGCGGCACTTAACAATTGTTATCAAATGCAATTAATCTCGATATTTTTAGTACACTTTGATTCGCAACAGACAAGTATAATGTTTACAATCTGTAACACTGTAATTTCCTGTGAACGTTTTTTGAATTGCAGTTACTAACTGAGTCAGATCAGCGGGTGTAAACTACAGATATGCACATTTGTCAACAGGAACTTCTAAAGATAATTACCATAATGATATGGTTAATGATATTGTTTTTGAGAAACCAATAAGTTGCATAAGTAACATTTTTCATTTATTTTTATTAATTGCAGTTTAAAACGCTTTATAATAACATTAGTTGCGCACCTAAGTTACCGCTGTTTTTCTTTTATGAAAATGCATCTTTATTGTGAAAAAATGATTACAAATGAATAATTCAAAGTATTGCCTATCGCTAGCTACAACTTTTCCCATCTTTTGGCAGAGCTCGAATACCGTTGCGGTAAAAGTGTTCATCCACGAATCAACCATTTTTTTATGTCTTCAGCCAGATCAGCCAGACCATGTGCCATCGAACGGATTAAGTAATAATCGGACGACGCAATATCTGGGGAATATGGCGAGTGGGGTAGGAATTCGCACTTGAGCGTTTCCAGGTAGGTTTTAACGGGTTTAGGAATATGAAGCCGAGCGTTGTCATGCTGTACAATAACTTTTTCGTGCTTTTGCTCGTATGAAGCAATTTTTCGCGCAGTGTTCGGCTCAATTGCATCAATTGAACTCGATACCGTTCCCCAGTGATGGTTTCGTTGGGTTTCAACAGTTCATAATAAATAACACCGACCTGGTCCCATCAAATACACAGCATAACCGTGAATGTTCGGCCGGGCTGACGACGTAGAAGATTGACCGAGCAGTTCCCATGAATTTCTTCTCTTTAAGTTCTTGTACCCGTCACGATGCAATGAAGTAAATCATTCTTTTTTCGCCGCTGGAGCAGTAGTTCACAGGCGAAAAACAACGCTCCACGTTTGGCTCATGACATTTTGGGATATATCAAAATTGACCAGCACTTACTGGTGCAGCCATCTATTGATAAACAGCGAGAACTTAGTTGCGCACCTTATATATTATAACAAAAGCAAACTAACCCGAAGAAAATGCATTGCTACTGTCGTACTGATCATTCAAGTTTTGACAATCTCCTCTGATGCTGTTTTGACGAAAACAAATACATACATACATCCTACATTTTAGGTTAAGCTTTTAGTTCAACACGTCCGACGTAAATAAACAATTTGTTCGTTTTTCATTTTGAAAGTTTTGTTTACGGTTTCTGTGAATTCTTTTACTTGGGCCCATATCAACTCCATGGGACTAAGCTCGCACTAGTAGTATGCATAGTACTTTTTGTCCTGACATTTCTGACAGTTCATCTACCACATGAACCTCAAGTTTGTTCTTGCAACGTTTGACAACATGCAACAACTCAGCTTTCACCATGTTTACTTCGAAAGTTTTGCTCTTTTTTCTTTCTGCTGTGAGATAAAGGCGCTTTGTTATTTTTTCTTGAAGGATGTTTCACGACATTTTCAAATAACTTTATACACCAAGTATTTATGTGTATCCTCACGATAATCGCCGCTTTTGCATAAAACTGGTCGTGTTGTGTGAGATTTGTCGGTTTACATTTTGCTATAGCGATCAGAATGACGATGGCGATTGCACCTTCCTCATTTTTGAAGAAGTATGGACCAATGACACCCCCAGACCAAATTGCACACAATACACAATGACTTTTTGTGGATGTAATGGTCTTTCGAGAGTAAAATCTGTAGCATATCTACTGGGGGGAAAAGATGAAGATGTTGTGTGATTGGTGTTTCAGTATAAAATCGGCGTATGTTCTTTGCATTCCGTGATCGGGAGTTGAACTTTATAAAGGTTCAAATGTCGTGAAATCGATACATTTGGATCCTCTTCAACACTTTCACTAATGGCAGCCATATTTTCTGTAGGGAACGCATTTCCATGATGGATAGTAAGGTTTGAGTGGCTGCTGGAAATGAAACCAACTCATTTACATCCGTCGGTGTAAAAGTGCATTGAGTTGCCATCGAAGAAGGCATTTTCCTACCACGAGGATCTGGAGAGAATACTTAGGTGGAAGCTCTTGTCAAACCATTGTTTGGGTATGGTGTAGTCGATGTTCTCTGGTATAACTTCTAATGTGTTAAGAATATTTGCATGGCCAAAAAGTTTGTACACTGCGAAGTTGCTTTGACGCGAATAGCTGTGTTAGCAGCTATGTACTTGTCTGCTGAAAATGTCCAGAGGTTTCAGGTGAAATAGAACATTCAGGGCAGCGGAGGGAGTTGTGCGTAGGACTACGCTTATGCGCAGGCATGCTGTTCTTTGGACTTTGCTTAGTTTCATACAGTTCACTGCTTTGTCTAAGGGCTTCCACTATACAACTACCCCGAAGGTGAGCATCGGTCTTATATCGATGATGGATAGGCCTTAAAACATCTGTAACAGAGCATGTCTCTTGGAAATTTCTTACAGTTTTACCTATTATACGCTCAGATGAATGATTATGTCGATTATGTCAGTTTTCATAATTTTAAAACGTTGAGCGATTGTTAAACAACCCACATTGTTTATTGTTAAATGACAAACCTTAAACTAAACATATACAGTCTTGACGTATGTGATCGATGTCGCGTTGTCAAATCTCAACCACGAAATAGAAGACCCTATACATGTTTGTACAACAGGTGATTGATTTGGTATTACAAATAGGTAGCCGCCAGCGTGCGAAATCTCACAGCTTTCTAGTTGTTTAATTACGATTTTAATAAAAATTAATTAATACAATCCAACTTTCATTTGCTTTAAGTGTATGTGGTTTTGAGACTTCATTATGCATTGGAAGCATATTTTTCAATGTCGTTCTAACTTACTCGTAAAACAAAACAACTATTTATTTACAAAATATATTCAATCCCACGAAAGACATTAATGTAAGAAATCTACCAATTTGCTATCAAAATTCTGTGTTTTGTTATCCGCTAAAAGATAACTGGTATGTATAAATGACTTCAAGCTCTTTATCTACATGTAGTCAACACTTATTATATAGTATAAGCACAAAAATGTATTTTTCATTAACTTCGCAAGTTTTCAAAGATATCCATGTCACTCAATATTTAACTGTAAACAAAGTGAAACAAAAAAACGAATGGAAACGAAGAAAAACTACTTCATTTGAAATGAGGAAAAGAAAAGCATCTGTAGACGATAGAAGTGAATGGAGTACTATGCTAGTTTTGTGCTTTGTTCCGTTATTAAGTGATCTAAATATTTTGTGTAAATATAGGCGCGCTGTGCGCAAGCATTCCAATAAACTTGGCCGTGTGTATAATCTATTCGACCTTACCAAACCAAACAAAATTTACAATTCATCTTGAATAAGGCGATAAGTTAGCAAGTATTAAATTTATATCGTTTCACTCAATCTGATTGTTAAACAACAATTTCATTGTAGATTTGTGGCATGGAATTGAAAAGTGAGCGAAAGTTTTCCCATAACACCTTTACAGCAGACTTTTATTAAACAGGGTATACTAAGGACTTCTTAGTATGTACTGCCATAATATGACAGTGAAACCCTATTCTTCAGTTTTTTTCGAAAGCCAAGTGATAGAAAACTCGATATCCTTAATCACATGTGAATCTAAGATGCTAATGATGATCATTTAGGCACAGGCGTTTTAATATATTCTGATCAATTCAATCTGTCATTTTTATATTGCCTTAAAGATAGCCTTTGTGCCAAAGATATTGGTCGTAGCGATCAAATTTATTATCGATTTCCCAGTTCAGGCCTGGTACTCGTACCAGACATGCGAGTCCTGTTTGATTAAATCCCTACAGCCGAAGACAAACGGCCAGACATAGATGCGGAGAACATACACAACTTCTTGATTTGCATTTGCAATTGACAGATAGCACCCTTGTGTAGGTTTTTCTGCAGATTGTAGTAATCATGTTGTAATTTGATTAGATTTACGAGGGCGGGTCAATAAGTCCGTGACTTTTGGATTAAAACACAGATTTTTTGATAAAAAAATAATTTCATTTTTCAACGTAGTCTCCCTTAAGCTCTATACACTTTGTCCAACGCTTCTCCAATTTTTTTATCCCTTCCAAAAAAAAATGATTTGTCGAGGTCCTCAAAATAGGCCTTTGTTTGCGAGATGACTTCATCATTGGAGTCAAATCTTTTTCCACCAAGCCATTTCTTCAGGTTTGGGAACAAGAAGTAGTCGCTCGGAGCCAAATCTGGAGAATAGGGTGGATGAGGGAGCAATTCATAGCCCAATTCATGGATTTTTGCCATGGCAACTGCACATGTGTTTGTGGTCGACTGTGAGCAAACGCGGCACCCATCTTGCGGAAAGCTTTCTCATGCCCAAGTGATCATTCAAAATTGAAACCACTGAGCCATGCGAGATCCCTACGGCTTCCACAATCTCTCGCACTTTCAATCTTCGGTCGGCCAACACCATATCGTGAATTTTTTCGATTGTTTCGGGTGTAGAGACCTCAACTGGGCGTCCAGGACGTTCGGCATCTTCAGTGCTTATACGGCCACAACGAAATTCAGTAAACCACTTTTTTATCATTGAAATCGATGGTGCAGAGTCCCCATAGTATTTATCAAGCTTAGCCTTGGTCTCGTTAATGGTTTTTTTTCGCAAGAAATAATGCTTAATAAGCACACGAAATTCACTTTTTTCCATTTTCTCCTCAAATTAGTGAGTAGTCTGATAAAAATAGCTGTCAAACACAAACTAACTGACGCAGCAAGTTTAAATTTTGACAGGAGTCAACTGACAGATGCCTGTTGACAGGAGCAGTGTTGCTGTTTCAGTAAAGAGGTCAGAAATTCAAAAAGTCACGGACTTATTGACCCGCCCTCGTATCTTCAACACTTAATAAAGTCTTTCCCACTTAACTCATCAATGTCAAATTGTTTGAAAAAAAAAACTACAATGGGTCCCAGAAGAATACTTGTGTTGATGAAAAGAGCAATAAAACAATTCCGTGGGTCTGATTAACGGGCACAAGCAATGAAAGCTTTGAATTTACAAATCTGCAAAACCAGATGTTTTTATACCAGCCGAGTTACAAAGAAATCCTTGATTGTGCTTGAAATATACTTAAAAAGCTGTTTAGATCTGGTCTACAATATTGAGAGATGTTAATGAGGTATATGCTCTCATGTGAGTTCGATGGATTCCATCATTATCCTTAAAGTTTTAGATCGACTGACAATGTGCAACTTCTGTCTGTGGCTAAACATTTTTGATTAAGTAAACTGTACAGATCGATGTGAATTTACCCTAAAACCGAATTTGTCTTCCTCTCTACAAAAAAAAAACTTCTATTCATCGATCGTCTTCTTCATTGATGAGATAAGTGTAGCATTTTCCGTCGCAGCAAAATGGTTGAGTCTTATATTCGGTTATTAGATAAACTAGAATAGAGAAAATACAGTCGTAACATCGATCTCTTGACAGAAGTACGACTTTTTAAGAGTTTAGATCTACCTAAAACCACTAAAGCATTGAAAATTCTGTTTCCTTGATACACTTTGAAATTTGAAACCAACTTACTATGAACCAGAAGGGCAACTGATGACGCCATATATTGTACTAAATGCATGCAGGAAACAGTTAACACCACAGCAGTTACAGGAAACAAATACATTCAGTCATTATTCCTTTCAAGTCATACTAAAATGGCGAATCGATTCACTTCTACATCGGCGGATCAAAGACTAATGACGAGTAAGGTCCGTACTCATTCGGACAACCAAAATTCACTCAAGTCAATGAAATCGTCAACATGCAACTGTAAAGTAGCCAGGGCCCCCGACCAATTATCAGGCCATCTTCCATCAACCTGGCCTTATCATAAACATCAGCAGATCTTTCGCCACTGATGGTTGCTATGATTTGTCCAGTTACAAGCTGCCGGTCATAGGTCTTGTTAAGTGGCAAGACCAACGGTAATCCATACTAGGACTTAAAACACGGTACCGTGGGAGTTAGGAGCCCCCCGGACTTTGCTCCGCGCCTAACTTGTTGAGGTAGGCCCCCTTGTGGGAGCGTCTTGGTGGCTGTGATTTAAACCTAAAACGGAGGGAAGCTGAACCTGCTGGTCTCACCCGGAGTGGAGTGGTTATAAGTGCTTGGTGCTGAGACCCTAAGATCAGTAAGAGGTTTTAGATAGGCCTCGACTCGAAAGCCTTGCACTCAACACAGTTCCGCATTGGTATTAGCCTAACGTAGGTAAGCGATGAAAAGGCGTATCTTTGCCCCCATGTGACAGGCGTCCACGTTAAACACAAGACACATCTTTAAAGTGGCCAGCTTACCTCTGTTGGTTGTCAGGGCAAGAAGCAATTCAAAACCGATAAACTTTGTTAACATGCAACTACACTGACTGTTCTTCCAGAGAAAGGTTCCTTGCGTGTATCGATTACTATATCTAAGTTCATCTAACTAAGCATGTTTAGCGACAATACGGATTTCCGCAAAGCTGAATTCCAAAGTGTTTGATCACTCTTTAGAACACTTGTTACCTCTTGATACTGTTGTATATGTGACAAGTCTAAGGGTGTATGCATATGAGTTCTACAAAATCTGAGGAAGTAAGATGCTATCTTTCACTTTCTCTATACATATACATACTTCTCTAGTCTCTCTAGTCTATTACGCTCCATCCGAAGCTTCAACTGCCTCAACGAGTATAAGGAAAACTTCTTCCCTCGTGACGATGTTTGAAAAAAAAAACTACCACAACCCAAGACTACTAAATATTGCCTTCAAAACATTTTTTCAAATGCGATTGCAACCCCACACGAAAGCACTATTTTTAACTCTTTATCAAAACAGAATTTCTTAAAATTTTTCGGGTGCTAAGACAAATTTCTATAGCTATACAGTGCACCACAGATAACGACTAAAGGCAAATAGTAAAACTCGTTAAACTTTTACACACAGCTCTCTCTTTATAACAAACATAAACTCGTACTACGTATGTACAATACATGTACTTATAAAGTAAATTTCAATTTAATCAGTGACCCCAGGCCTCACTGTTGAATATTTTCGTCAACTGATAACTTCGGCCTAGATATACAAGTACGAATACTGGTAGTCGTAGCAATCTCTCAATGATTTCAATTCTATTACCATGCTTATGTACTTCAAATCGGCTGCAGTAACTTATGCTGCATTTCGAGTGTCGGTTACACGACTAACTTGCACAAAAGCCCATCCACCTCTTACCATCTTACCAGGTGTCATGCAAAACGGACGGGTCTCTTTCTCTGGTGACCTGACCTATGTGTTGTTCAGTTCAAGTACCTAGTACTGGATACAAGAGAAAGAAAACAAGAACAAAAAGAACAGACGAAAAAAAAACAAGAAAAAAAAACAACTAAAATTGAGAACTGAAAACTGACTCACCCTCTTTTCTTGAAAGATCCTTTACATGTCCTAGTTTCGCCAGAAATTGAATTCCCCAATGAGGTATCCGTTTTCGATTTTTATTATTTATGCACACTCGCGCGTATCTTCTTCGTGTTTTAACTTTTTATCACTACCGAGCGATGCAAACAGGCAGTAGGAGTAGGGGGTGGGGACCTTAATGTCTTATGTGTTTGTTGTTTTTATGTTCTATGAATTGAGCGAAATTACTCTGATAGATTATCCAATTTTTATTCCAATGCACCGAGCGAATACTGTGACATTTGCTTAAACTCTACACCCGAATGTACCCCCACAGAAACACCATTTAAAATAATAAAACAAAAAGCAACAAAAAACTGTTTCACATAGGTGCGAAGTGCGAGGTGTGAGTACTCGTACATGTGCTGTCGACCGTGCAAAGTAAATTTTAAGGATTTACTTTTTTTGCTTTTCTTATTTTGAACCCGAAATCACCAAAGTCCGCCCATGGAGCCAGCAAAGAGAAGATGAAATTTTTTTAGCAGCTAATAAGATGTAGCAAGTCGGTTTCTTTTTGCATCACTGATTCGAGGGCAAACAAGCAAAAAGAAAAACAAATATACAAAAAAAAAAAAACAAAAAGGAGAAACCAATTTGTAAAATGTTTTGTGCGAAACAATGCAAATTATTTTACCGGAGCGAGTGTGCGAATTCCGTTGAAAAGTTTGAGCTTATATAAGTGTGGTTACATTTCGATTTAAGGGAAATTGATGCGACGATTTTTGGGGTTTTTTAATAGTTAAAATTCGTGGGTGAAATGGAAACAAAAATTTTGCGCTAATTATTTACTTTTAGACAATTTGCTTGACTGAAGAGTGACGTTTTGTGTGCGGTACGAAGCGACATACCGTTTTTGACAGTTGGCAGTGTAGGTTATCGGTGAAAGTGGAACAAAAGAATGACGAAACGAGTTCATTTGTCGCCATTCATCGGGTGGTTCATGGAAGTATTTCAAAAATGGAGTAGATTGTTGTGACGTCAGGTTTTCGAATTGACGGATATATTTGAAAATTGATTAATTTTCGAGAATGATGTAAAGCGGAACTTTTAGTTATGATGTTAGATACCACATCCTTTTTTTGTTTGGTACTTACTCATCAATTGCACAAGATATTGCAACCTAAAGAATCTATAGTGGCACAGTTTAAGGTACCTGACGACCCTTAACTTTCTTAAATAACTTGAGAAACATTCTGGTGGGGATACTTCGCACTTCCCCAGTTACAAAGATTTCCCTGAGTAGTCTTATAATATGTGTTCTGCAGTTTCGTCGTCGTCTATACAAAGGTGAAATTCAGTTTCCTTAGTTTGTGCAAATTATATCCCGTCAGAAAGCTGACTTTGTTTTCCTATAAATTCTTGTATCATATCTTTTATTTTTAAGAGAGATAATATGGATTTATTTGGAAGTGTTTCATAGCTCAGAGACTTTTAATCGTTGTGTTTATTGCTATGCAAGAGGTAGCAAAAAGGCTCTGAAACATAAAACGGTTCAGCGGATCATTTTTTAGTCGGTTCATGTTTTTTTTTTTGTTTCATTGCCTTCAATACTCTCTTGTCCTGATGCCCAACAGAACTTGATTTTGTTTCTTTAAGATAAGTTCTGAATAGTATTAAAACAGATTGATTCTGTTGAAAGTCGTTGTGATTTGATTTCATTGGTTCTGAACCTCTGTATTGGGCAATAGATATCTGCACTTTATCCAGTATCTATTTAGGATATATACGTGTAATATTTGTTACCCTTGAGGTTTGGTGTTGGGTTTTAGAAGATCCTCCTAGCGAAGGATAAAGTTTTTGTTATAGGGTCGTTTACCACGCCAGTAAACACCAGTCTGATACCACTTCACGATGATTGCCAATTAATCTGCATATCCAATCGCTTTGTAGCTTAAATTTTCTAGTTTGACTAGAAAAAGCGAAAGAACACCACCTTGTCGACAGCTTTTGGCTGCTAAGAGTGTTATCTATGCCTCACCGACAGGTGAGCTAAAATGGCCAACACACTTTAACATTTGAGATGAAATCGTGTCTCCACCTTCAAAATATAGTAAAGCACATAATCCAATCTCTCTTCGATCGTATGTACTATTCGGAGTAGAGCCTTTCTGCTTGTTTGTCATCTTTTTTCGAACTAACAGATATTGGTTTGATTTCGTTGTTTTCTCATCTGAGAAGTTGCTGAAGTCATAATGGTCATAAAACCAAGAAAACCTCTAAATAACAAGAGTTTTTCAGATTAATTTCAACACACACAATTTTATTGAAAATCTTTAAAAGGATAATTCTGGCATGTTAACCGCAAATTACTGATGGAAAAATTCTTATCCCTAATCACTAGTTTGGATTTAAAAGTAAATATTCTGCTACTGATCAGGTGCATAGAATCACTGACGACAAACAACTGTGAAACAGCAAAGAAAGAATCAAAATATTTCAGAGTACGTCCGGAAGTTGGCTGCGGGTAACCTGATGTGCATTCATAGAGAGACGAGTGTTCCGGTTGAGAGTTTACAGGGGCGGAATGCTATTTGCGATTTTGATAGAGCCCTGGTGGTAATGACATTACGTCGGTGTTTAAGGGGGTCATTTGACTGTAGAGTATTAGTGTCACATATGAGATTTATCGCACTACTTTGAGTTCTATCCACCGAGTGCAAGGAGGTCTTGGGAAACTTGCGCAAATGCTTTACATATTATGATTAAAACGGATGGGGTATTTCAATCAATGTTTCAGGAAAACTCAACATTTCGCAGGATTCCCGGCGATTTGGTCATTCCAACATGCATGCCAAGTGTTTTTATGTTTAACTAAGAAAGTGCAATTTATAGCTGTTTAAATTTCGTTTCAACTACACCAGTGCCGAATTCTACTGTGTTGGTGATATCTCAATTAGTTGAGTTGTTGACATCAGAATTTAATAAGGTTTACATACGCTGCTGTTCCTGTTCTCGCTCTGCAGCCTAAGAGCGAGGAAGTACATATGAACGCCCGGTAATAAGTATCTACATATTTGAAACACAGAGAGTATTTTTGTCAGCAAAGGAATATTCTGAACTTGGAGTGGTAGCCAAGAGATCATTAAAGAAAATATAAAAAGCTATTGGAGAACGGAGAATGGAGCCTTGTGGCATACCAGCATTTGTTTTGTGGATGTCATCATTGAGACGGTTAAAAAATGCTTGAATATGAATTTCTGAAAGAAATTGAAGAAGAGTGTCATCGATGCTTCGTTGATGCACTCGTTCTTGATAAACTAGCCTGATGCCAAATTCTGTCCGATGCACCTATATTGCTTTTGCCATAATGATGTATGTATACTATGGTTCCCCTTTTCTATGAGACATGCCTTCAGTAAACTTGCTGCAACCACACTGCCGGTTTTGCCAAAGCTTTTGATGTGAGAGAAAATAGAAGAACATTCGTATTTTTTTAGGGACCGATTAAAATTGGTAATTAGGTGGATTTGTGCACACTAAAATGTTTAAGTACTCTTGCGGCTCTACAAGTGCGAAAGTGGGTTCGCCAAATTACAGTTTCAACACTTAAGTGTACGCGGAAACATGGACATACTCCAAAGAACTAAAAAGTGGAATATCATTACAAATAAGCCATCCTTTCACTTAAGGTAAAACGTTTAGGTGTTGTTTCTGACGAATGTCCATGTAGTATTTTTGCTTCAGTTTTCGGTCGAACTCGAATTGCAATATTTTTTCAGTATCGTCAACGATCTATTTTTGCGCTGGACATGTTCCTGCTGGACGGGGGATGGACAGAGCGAGTTCGAGGAGAGTTCTATAGAAACTTATCCTTTTTTAATTGTAAAAATACCTTCTAAATACCTATGTTTGAATGTTTGTTTAAGACCGATTCGGCACGGAACGATGTGCTGATCACACCAATAAAGTAATAGGTTCGCTCTAGTGTATTATTATCTTTGCACTCTTTGTATTTGACATTAAACGATTTTATGAATTAAAATTGTAAATTCTTAAATAACTTCGAGTTATTGGATATAGATTTGAATAGTTTTGCCCACTTAGCATTATATTAGGTGTACACAGACGAAACAAAGTTCTACCAACCTATCAACCGCAGGCCTTTTGTTATGAAAATCGCAACACCACTCGCTTGTATTTAGTTAGGTCACCATTACATCGTTTGTTCCTTATTTTGTGATTTTTTTTAGCTTAATTTCACGAAACAGAAACACATTAAGAGCTCTGTTCTTAAGTATAACGATGGCAAAGTCACAGTTAGTGGCGGGGAGGGTTCAATGGCAAATGTGATCAGCATTTCAATGGCAAGTAGAATACCATTAAAACCCAGAATACGATAAGCAACCCCACCATATATCCTATCCACGATAGCCAAGTTAACAATCTGTCAGAACTAACTGCTTAGTTACCCTATCATCTAAAGCATTGATGAGTTCATATTCGTGAACAAAAGCATGTAGAAGGTAAGGTCTAAACCAGAGATCTCTGACATTCAGAACAGTCATAGATGTATTTCAAAAAAATAGATTTGAGCCGCGACTTAGGCATTCCGGCCAACCATGTTCGTTTAAGCAAAATAAAAATAGTGAATGCATGTTTCTTTGCAAAGACCAACTGTGATTTACCTATGTTTTTTACAAATGAATCAAACATAGTGCGGAGACCTGATTTAATTTGTAAACTGTGCAAAGTTTCTTAGAGAGTCTTAGCCAGTAGCCAGAAATAATGTTCGTAACCCGTAATTTTTACTTAGACTGCCTTCCCTACAGTCTATAGGTATACGAGGGTTGTCTGAAAAGTTTCCGACCGCAACGTAAAGATAACGGCATTCGTCAATAAAAGCTAATGAATGCTAGTTGCGCATCTTTTGACAGTTACTTACCGAAGTTTCAGTCATTTTGGACCCGCAGTTTTTAGTTGACAGTCGTTTAAGTGAGTCGATGTGAGTGTTTTTTGTGAAAATGGAAAAAATTGAGTATCGAGCTGTTATTTAATTCTTGTTTTTGAAAGGCAATACGCCTACGCAAATCAAAAATGAGTTGGACTCTGTGTAAGGGGACTCTGCACCATCATTTACCACAGTGAAATTTTGGGCAGCTGGCCCAAGAGCTTGGGAGATGATGAAGGTTCGGGACGTCTAAAAACTGCAACCACTAACGATAACTTTGCTAAAGTTCACCAAATGGTGTTAGACGACCGTCGAATTTAAGTGAGAGAGATAGTAGAGTTTATGAAAATGTCGTGTTTCTTACATGTTAAATCAAAATTTAGGCATGAGAAAGCTGTCCGCGCGTTGGATGCCGCGTTTGCTTACGTTAGACCAAAAACGTGTTCGAATGAACATTTCCAACGCTCTTTTGGCTCAGCTTAGGCACAATAAATCCGAGTTTTGGCGCCGATTAATTACTGTAGATGAAACTTGGATACACCATTATACGCCCGAAACAAAAATTTAGTCAAAACAGTTGACTGCAAAGGGCGAGCAAAAACTGTTTTTTCGGCTGGGAGAGCGATGACGACAGTTTTTTGGGATTGTAAAAGAGTTGTCTTAATCGATTATTTTCAAAAAGGAAAATCCATTACAGGAGCATACTACGCATCATTACTTGCCAAGCTGAATGCAGAAATTGCGGAAAACGGCCACATTTGCAGAAAAAGAAAATCCTGTTTCACCAAGACAACGCGCCGACACCTCAGCGGTTGCCATGGCGAAAATCCATGAACTACGGTTTGAACTGTTTGACCATCCGCTTTATTCACCAGATCTAACCCCAAGCAACTTCTGTTTGTTCCCTCATCTAAAAACTGCGCTCGGAGGACAGAGATTTTCGTCAAATGAGGAGGCAATAACCTTCGTGAACAATTATTTTGCAGAGAAAAACGTCAAGTACTATTTGGACGGGTTAGAGAGATGGGAGCATCGCTGGGAGCAGTGTGTAGAGTTACAAGGAGACTATGTAGAAAAATAAAAAAAGATTTGAGAGAAAATGTCTTGTATCATTGTTCGGTTGGAAACTTTTCAGACAACCCTCGTAAAAGGTAGCGAGAAGTGACTTGACAACGAGCATACAGCGACTCATTTGTATGTGTTTCTAATCATATAGTCAAAAGTATACTTTACATCGCTTTACGCTTACATGATGATCAACAAACTTCAGTGGAACTTGCATACATTTGCTACAATTTCAAAGTAGCGAAAAAAACTAAACCAGAAAAGAAATAAATATACCGTGCTCCTCTCCTATTCAAAACGATTAGAAACCAGTAGTATGTACTTCCAGAAAAATGGAATCAGCTACTCATCATTTGTACCAAAACATTGCTAAAGGTAGCTTTAAGTTAAGATTAGGTAAGAGGCTTAGAAACATCGGAGTAGATATTAACCAAAAACGTCCGCATATAAGCCTGATCAAAGAAAAGCATTACTGCTTCGGTTTGGCAAAACAACCACGTTAAAAACTCCAGACTCGAAAATCAAAGACGACGCTCAATAAAACCCTGAGTGTGGCAGTTTCAGACTACAGAACGGTATGCAAAAAGAAGAAACTGATATAACGATTTTCAAAACACCATGACAAAAATGTAGTCTGAAAAGTAAAAATACAAGGTTTCCAATGGCCCGATCAATAGATGGAGTTACTGTGAGAAACTAAACAAACATGTGAGGCAACTATTTTTAATGCGCACACCTTCAATGGTTTGAAAGCTCGCTAAGCTACAATTGTAAGAACTTCTAAAGAAACATAAATGACTTGTTAAGTGGTTTTGACCAATATCGGAAAGTTTGTCTGATATGTCTGTATACTTATTCGATATTCAGTTTTTCTTTCTTCTTTTCAGACTTAAGATGATACCAATTCTTCGTAAGCCAAACTTCTTAGCTTATGCTATAGCAACTGCAGATTGAAGTTAGTCTTTTCCCACGTTATTTGCCAACACTTTTTGGTATTCTTTTATTGTTTAACTGGTCGTATTAATTTGCGAAGTTACTTATCTTTTCACTTGCAGATTCGTTGTTTCTAGCCCTTGTTTAAATGATGCCACGGCGGACATTGGAGTCCGGGAATTATTCCCGAAACTGTTGGAAATGGTTTGTTCCGTACAGCAAATAACAATTTCCATTTATTTGTCTTAAATAATAATTTTATTTCGAACTCTATACATATCAGTTAATAAACAAATAAAATGGTAAGTTTACATAGATTAATGACGACTTAAATGAATACGTATGTAACTAAAGCGAAAAATATTTAGATCATGTTGAGTTGCTTTTACGAAAATAATATTATCAATATACATATTCTACTCGAACGTATGTATGTTATGAGTTATTACCAATTACAGGGTTATTCTGTAATGTGTTAATCAATTAAAATAAGTTGTCTCATAGCATCCGACTTTGGAACAGCCGCACAACAATATTTTCTCCAAAATCTTCAGCTTTTCGGTTGTTTTTATTTATTTTCGCCAATACTGCGCAAGCTTATGTATTTGTTCAACTAGTGCAGGCATCACAGCTGTTATAGATATATCCAGCAAACCCTGCAAATGCTGAACAGCCTCTTCATCGGTAAGTCCAAGTTGTAGATTCTCTTCGACTTTCTTCACTGCTTTATCAGGTTCGAGAGCGATATCTGGCACAGAAGCATCAACCATAAGTGAGAATAAATTCAACATAACATTTGCATGTCGTCGCAGATGAAGGAATGCAGTGTAACATTGTTTTCTGAATTCATGATGATGCTCGGAACTAACACCGCCCATTGCTTCGACCATTTCTTTGCTAAGTTTCATCGGCGGAGGCATTGGTTTTGGATCTCGACCGAGAATATACCCGAAATCGATGTGGAATAGTTTACCATTGGTAGTTAGAAGAAGATTATCTAAATGACGATCGCCAACACCTAAAACGAGAGGCAAGTCATTTATTAATGGTGTACTGGGGCAAATTAAATAACACAACTTACCTAAAAGGTAGGTAATGACGCAATATCCAGCACAGCTTTTAATGTAGGTATCCATTGTTTCGGTCGTGAAACCGTATGGTCCTGTTTCACATGGATTGTGCTTCCTAAAGAAATTATGTATACTACCCTCTTTAGCAAGTACTTCAGCAACTGTGAATGAGTCGATGTACTGCAGAAAACCATGCTTTGAACTTGTCGCTAACACTTTGTAGGGCGTAAGCTTAAGATCAAGATTTTCTCTACGTAGCAGCTTATCCATAAGTGTAATCATTTGGAGAATAAGTTGATCCTGCCGCAAATCATCGCCATGCTTAAATATCGCAACGTATTCATGCGATGCTATTGAAGTCACAAATGTAAGTCTATAAAACAAACAAAAAAAATACATTTTAAAAGTATTAAGGATTTTTGGTTTAGTCAACATCACGAGGAAGAGCGAACGACGAAATGGAGGGAAGGTATTTCAAAAACAGTGTTCAACAAGTAAAGAGAACGTGTTCTTCTAATAACTTCTGCATACAGGGAGGACCGACAACGATAATGAAATAGTAAAGATAGTAAAGATCTAAACTTTTGTAGTACAAGGCTGCCTCATTGTCGGGCTATTGAGAGCTACAGAAGATGACTTGGTAGGGAGCATGTATTAATTCATAACCAAGATTTGGTCGGAAAAAAGTATTCCTTATAAATAGGACATCAGCATCGTTTGTCCGATCCACAATAAAGAAAGCCCTATGAAAAGCGCTAACTATGTATGAACGCGTACATTTACCGTACCACTCATAGCCACTACCAAGCCGGTCTTAAGTCGGTAGACCCAAATTTGTTCATATTGTAGCAAACCCAGGACCACCACTTCTAATGAATTTTAAGGTCGCAAATGACAGCGTACAAGATTTAAAGAGACATATCCAGTTTTGTGCAAAATTGTGCAGAACTATCATGGAGAACATTATACTTGAAAAACTTGTGAAAAATTCTTAAGCTAAAACAAGAAGTACGAGTACATTTTTCAAAAAGTCTGTGATACTATTATATTTGCACAACTGATGAATTTTTCCTGCCTCTATAGTGCAAAAGTATTGACGTTAGCCAAGTTATATATTTGGTCACATTGAACGCAAGTTTCTTCGAGTGAGTGCAACGTTTGGATCGCGGATTTGATCCACCTACTTCCTTGTTGAAAAAATAATCGTCAGAGTTGTTTCGTCTTCTTTGTATTCGTGAGGACATTACCAATCTTCATTGAGGTCGGGCATACTAGAACTAAACATATCTCTGTACAATTCGTTACTACAGATGTATTTTTAAATGAACCAAGAGATAGTGGTTATTGATTTTATTTTTATGTTTTTCCATTACTTGCCGAGGCGTAATTATTTTATGGATTGAAACTTTTAAGGCTGGACCCGCACTGATAGAGGTCCTGGAAAGATTTACACAACAAAGACGTTTGGATCTTGCATGCTATAGTGACAAGGTTTATGCTTTTGAAGTTTGCTTAATGCAGGTGATACTTAATTTGAACAAATGTTATAAGTCAGATTCCCTATGCACTGAAGCAAGTGATTACCAATTGGGTAGCATTGGTGGTGTATATTTATGGCGTGGTTTATTGTTGGATTTGAGTTTCAATATTGCGAAGTTTGTTTTGACGAAAAGACCAACATTTTTGCTGTCATCTCACTCTGCTTGATAGCGGAATTCTCGCCCTACTTGCCTTTATATAGTTTGCAATGTACTAACGATGTTAAAAACTTCACTACCAGTGTTCCTTATTTATCTCTAAAAGTTTTTAAGTAAAGTTTGTTTTCCTGAAATTTATCATTTCTGCTCAACAAGTACTAGAATTTTTTGAGGTTTTGGGTCATGTACTCAGTGTTTGGAATGGAGTTTGGAGGAATCTTAGATATAAGCTTCTTGTGGTTGAGTTAGTTTTTTTAAGTTTTTATTTAAGGTATAAATGGATTTCTTATTCTTTGAAAAATAGGTTCAGTAACACGATGAGTTTAGAGTTCGTTTACACGATTTGAGATCTCAACGTTTGATGCGGTGATCATTTAATTTTATAGAGATTTAAGAATAAAGTCAAGAGACCCGTTCGTCTACTCTATTCCATGTGCCTGTCGTACAAATCGTTGAATGTTCTTCCGCAAATTCCCGTTTAAGTGTGGAAAACCGCTCAAACACCTCCATTCATCAATATTCTCAGAAGTTTGACCTTTCCACGGCCTCACTGAACCTAATTTTGACGTATATTTGCTATCCATGCGAACAAAGTCCAATTAACGCAAGAGAAAAGTTTAACAAGATGGTGGTACGTAATACAAGTCTCTAAACTATCGAGTTATTGCGAACAAAGTTTCGGTCGCGTAATTTCGCGTTTTGAGGACACACATTGGCCACCAAGATTGTACAACTTCTCTTTTTGTTAAAGCAAAGTCTTTGTTAATCATACGCAAACAATTCTAGCTCTGAAAGCGAACATTCAAGCCGAGATGAAGCCCTAATTATGTAAAAGAGGGTCATCATCCTCATAATCACTGTATCACTTATATATCTACATTCTCACTTCGGCTTCCACAAGGTTACAAAATCTGTGGTGTCCTACTTGTAGTAAAGGAGAATATCAGTCCTGATGTCATTGTGGCGGAGTGCATTGGTAATAAAACTTTACCCTTCAACTGATGGTTCTAATTCGCATTGAAATAACCACTCATGAAATAATCTACGATAAATCCATAACTTGCTTAGCGAGTTATACTTCCTTGTTCCCCGAACAGGCGAACCAATATTGAGTTTAAAGTTCTTTACCCCTTTAAGTTAGTTAAATGTCTCTCACTTGTTTATAATTACAATAAACAAGCCGATGTTCATACATAGATGCAGAAATAAAGCGTCAAATATATTAGTTTTATATGTTAATTTTGTCTCGGAATCCTATGTAACTTACAAGATAAAAATTGAATTTTTTGATAAAATGTTTTCAACTTACTTGGCTGGCATTAGAGCACTCTTAAACAGTGACGTGTTATTGGGCAGAATCTTTGTTATGTAGATATCCGGATCCAATGGGAACGGAATAGGTTCGAAATTCGTAAAATTAACCTTAAATGCATCTGACTCGGCTAAGAGTTGTTTGAATTTTTCCGTTTTTCGATTTCGATTGCCTGGCTCTTTAGCAACCATTTTCACCAGTTTAACTAACTCATCGATGAAGCGCTGTTGTTTCCTCAGATTAGTATAGATAAGCTTGAGTTGTGGATTACCTAAATAAAAATTGATTTTCAAAGTATTTAAAATGAATTCGACAAATAACTAAACGACAACTAACCATTTTCTAAAACTCTTAGGAACATTTTCAATACCATCGCGTACATATTGTGCACTCGTTCGTCCTGTTTTCGAATGGATTCCTGATCTTCCACTTCGATAGACAAATACCAGTAGAAGTAATTGGCCAACGTTGGATTCTTACACGCTCTCTGAATGAGGAATGTCGATAGGTCACTGGAACCATTTAAACTGTTCCCACTCATTAGAGTATTTGAGGTGTCGGATGTAACAGAAGCAATTGAGGCACTTGTGGCGGCATTGTCCTCATCGCCAGAATTAACAGAGATTGCCATGGGTGGAGAACGTTTTGATATTTCCACTTGAACAGTACTCTTCTTCTGTATCACTGATTGTTGCTGTTTGTTACTCATGCTCATACTAACTTCAGAAGCTGAACTCTGATCGAATAAATTGTCGTCCAGAGATTTGACGATATCTCGATCGGGGGCGATCCTTTTATAAGATTCGATAATGTCGTTGAAGTTTTCATACTTAAGTGCCTGTACCAGTTGTAGTAGATATAGCAGGAGATCCTCATCTGGTGCTTGCATTAGGCGACTTATTGCATACTTTCGAACATCAGGATGTGAGAACGATGGACTAAGCAGCTCGAGAGCATCTTCTACATCCATTGGGGTCCATTTGGCAAGGAGACTTAATGCTTGTAGTACTTCGGCTGGCGTTTGCCAATTGATACATTTCAGGAATTTCGTGAGAGCCTTTTTATGAGAACTTAAGTAGAAACGGAATTTCCAAAGGAGATCCTGCTCCTCGCTGCTGAGGACGTATGTAGGAGGATAACGATAAACAATCGTATGCAATTGGTCACGAATGCTGTGAATTTGTATAATATTCATTGGTCCACTTTGATTGATTTGTTTTTGGAAAGGTTATACTCACCTCGCAGTTGGCTTAGCATCACGATCTGATATACGAGACCTTTCCGAACGTGCCAGTCGATGGTGTTTGCGCTCTACTAGGTTTTCCTGCAATGAATCAAAATTTAATACATTACTATTGCTGTCAGATCAGGAGTCTGCATTCATAAAAACCTTGTATTTTCGAAACCATTTGTTTATTTTTAATTGCTTATCAGTAAACCAAGAACGACATAAATTGATTTTCGATTTAATGTTACTGTAGACAATCGAGAGAGGTAACATGCGAAACAAAGGGTATGCAGACTTATCAAGATAAACAACTACTTAGCACAGGTGAATGATTCGCCACAAATGCGATTTGACTGATACACATATAGTGTATAAGTGCCAACTTTTACAAAATCGATAGATTGTTAAACACATTAGGTGCTGAGAAAATTGAAAGGCCGACGGTTCGAATACAACTAAAGGGTTTAAACTGCAAGGCCCTCGTGTAGAATAAACAGAAATGGGATAATTCTGAAAAGGTGTAGATGAATGTGCAAAAAAGACGCGTTTGTGTGGAAATGGCAATGGCATTCGAATGTAAAACAATTGTTAGCAACTAAACGTTAGTGCATTCCCATCGGGTAACTTGTAGGATTACGCTAAGACTAGTTTGTTACTTTCCTTTTAAGTAGAATAAAAGGTACGAGTATGTTTGCTTTATATCTGATTTTGGGCTTAGCTATTGATACTACAAGCAATGATGTAACATTTTCAATTAACCTTCTGGTTGCCAAGCTATATTTTGAACTTATTACGCCAATTGCTAAATAATTCAACTCGTTCATTAGTTTACCATTTCTAAAACACTTTTAAAATTCCAGGTAGATGTTGGCATTTGTGATCCTTGAACTGAGGAAAGAAGACCCAAGCTGCTTAGACTTTTTGAATATAAAAAAAATGTGTACGTGCGCTGTATGAAAATTTGCAAAATTGGAAATAACACACACTTGAGATGGTCCAGGGAAAGTGTTTTTCAGCGGACCACGGGGATTACTGGATTGATGGCCTTGTGGGCATCCAGGGTACGAATAATATGTGGCTTTTGCTTCTCTAAAAATTTGGTTTTGCATATGTGACGAGGCGAAAGCCACAGTGGTTATTGCCAAAGAATGTATTACAAAAGGGTTTTAACAGAAATATGTTCGGTACTATTCAAACGATCGACTTTCTGGCAGGTAGGCTGATATTTAAAACTTAATAATGCTTTGTATCCAGCTAAGTCCTCGGGTAATTTGTCAAGCATAGAAGCTTCAGCAAGGTCTGAATATGCTCCAAAAAACTCGAATCAACAAATTTAACAATTAATGTAAGTAGTGATAAGCTGCTATACTGTTAAAGTAGGCACGAAAAGGCGTCGATCTACACTCGATGCTCTAACTACATACTACCTTGATCAGAAAGGTCCCGGAAAAACCACCGTGTGGCGCTCCCATTGTTCCAATTTGAGTTCTGTTTGTTGGTACATTTGTTGTTGATATTCCCTCTAAATCTTAGCGTCATAGCTTGACATTTGCAAAAGTTACGTAGCCAAGAGTACATCTATCTCTGTGTGTTTGGTGATTTTTCCATTACTTCCTCTCGGCTGCTAAAATGCGTTCCCCGTAGTGGTTTTTTAACTCGATTGAACAGAAAGAAGTCTTAGGGAGCCAAATCAGGTGAACTCGGTGGCTGTTGGATGGTATTTGCTGCATTTTTTGTCAAAAAATTACGAATAATGATGGTATTCTTACTTTCTGATGAAGGTGGTATAGCTACACATTCCTTGCTTATTTTATCAGATATACAACGGGTGTTAGACTTTACTTGAGAAACTTAGATGGACGAGTATTGATCAGGAGAAACTGGCAGCGCTATTTTATTGTTCAAATAGGAGCTTGGTCCATGTTTCAGTTATACATAGAGTTTCCTACTTAGCGATACTATTGCAAAGCAATAAAAAACCTCAGATTCACTGTTGACAACATCGCAAAGTAGAAAAAAGTAAAAAAAAAATGTATCTACACATTGAATGCTGGGGCATCGAACAAGCCAAACACACGAGAAATCCTTTGGTGTGCGTCGAAAAACAGGAGCATGTAAGACTTTAACTACCGCGACTGCTACAGAAAATAAAAGAGTCGGCTGTAAGGGTGCCGGACAATTCAACAGTTCGGTGTGGACCAATATCTATTTTTTTTTATTAAATGCACAATGAGAGGGCATTTTATGTCGACTCTAATAGTTAATTTCTCTGCCTTTTCAGGGTTTCTTATGTCCGAATGAAAAACGGAACCCTTATAGGATCACTCGTGTGTCTGTCTGTCCGTCTGTCACAGCCAATTTGCTCCGAAACTACTGGACTGATTAAGTTGAAATTTGGTACACACATAACGTAAATAAATGAATTTTAAACATGGGGGTAATTTTTTTGTGTTGATCCACTCTTGAACCAGAAACTTCCTTCAGAGTAGTCGGTGAAAACACTCACTAAGACACGTCACCACTACGTGGTTAACTAACTTGAATAATCGTAAAGGAATGTGATTATTAAATAATCAACCAAATTGACAATGTTGCAATCGACGCAAGGTTCTATCTTCATCATTATAGTTCTACTCCATGCCGCAGAGACAGATACCTTTAGTCGTTTCGAAGACATGTTTCTTCGGGTGATATGTTTTGTTCAGTTTGCATTGACAGGCTTGGGAGGAGAGCTTATTGTACAGAACATCAACATCTACAGAAATAGACGGCAAATAATCCTCGTATCTGCGCGCAAACATCGTAGAGATCCCAAACCGCATTACAGTACACAATTTGAGGAAATTTGCCCAAATCCGCACCAAATTGCAGGGTAATCTTTTTTTTTTTTTTTTTTAAATCGGTATAAGAAACAAAAGGTGCATATCCATACCTATCATAGCTTAAAAGAGGGAAACAGAAACGAGACACGTCAGCAGAAAACTCGTATCACTAAGACTTAAAGATGAAAATTTACTTAGCTAGAAATGAAATAAAATGAAAGTAAGAGGAAACAAATAGTCAAAGGATGGGCATTTGATGAAGTCCATGTGTGGACTATGGGTTGTTTCAGTAGCAGCGGGAGAAAATACGAGGGCGGGTCAATAAGTCCGTGACTTTTTGAATTTCTGACCTCTTTACTGAAACAGCAACACTGCTCCTGTCAACAGGCATCTGTCAGTTGACTCCTGTCAAAATTTAAACTTGCTGCGTCAGTTAGTTTGTGTTTGACAGCTATTTTTATCAGACTACTCACTAATTTGAGGAGAAAATAGAAAAAAGTGAATTTCGTGTGCTTATTAAGCATTATTTCTTGCGAAAAAAAACCATTACCGAGACCAAGGCTAAGCTTGATAAATACTATGGGGACTCTGCACCATCGATTTCAATGGTAAAAAAGTGGTTTACTGAATTTCGTTGTGGTCGTACAAGCACTGAAGATGCCGAACGTCCTGGACGCCCAGTTGAGGTCTCTACACCCGAAATAATCGAAAAAATTCACGATATGGTGTTGGCCGACCGAAGATTGAAAGTGCGAGAGATTGTGGAAGCCGTAGGGATCTCGCATGGCTCAGTGGTTTCAATTTTGAATGATCACTTGGGCATGAGAAAGCTTTCCGCAAGATGGGTGCCGCGTTTGCTCACAGTCGACCACAAACACATGTGCAGTTGCCATGGCAAAAATCCATGAATTGGGCTATGAATTGCTCCCTCATCCACCCTATTCTCCAGATTTGGCTCCGAGCGACTACTTCTTGTTCCCAAACCTGAAGAAATGGCTTGGTGGAAAAAGATTTGACTCCAATGATGAAGTCATCTCGCAAACAAAGGCCTATTTTGAGGACCTCGACAAATCATTTTTTTTGGAAGGGATAAAAAAATTGGAGAAGCGTTGGACAAAGTGTATAGAGCTCAAGGGAGACTACGTTGAAAAATAAAAATATTTTTTTATCAAAAAATCTG
The DNA here is from genome assembly GCA_928272305.1 of Volucella inflata. NCBI lineage: Eukaryota > Metazoa > Arthropoda > Insecta > Diptera > Syrphidae > Volucella > Volucella inflata. The sequence goes on along the minus strand of OV743717.1, from coordinate 75,284,081 downwards.
TGTTTTAATCCAAAAGTCACGGACTTATTGACCCGCCCTCGTAGCTAAAACAAGCGATTATTTATAGGAACATAGAACATACCAACATCTTGAGAACTAGTTTTAACAAATGGGTAAAGTGTTAACCTGATCGATTAATAGATCTAACCACACCGTAAGGTTTAATTGGTGCAATACCGATCTCAAAGGAACGCCAGAGAACTCACAAATACATAAAAGAAAAAAAAAATTGGGTAGATGACTTTCATTGTTAAATAAGCTATGCAGGAGAATTCAGTTACCCAATTTAGCATGCAGTAGTAAGCTAGACTTATGGAGAAACCGAAGATGTACGTTGAGCCAGAAAGGGCGCTTGCACTATGGGATTTCAGTTATAACCTTGCGCAGACCTAAATATAAAACTTTTTCATCTGCTGGAAGGTGTATATTTCAAAACTCCGACTTGATTGATGCGGAAATCGTGATGGCAGTATTCTTGCTGTACTGTCAGATTTATAGCAACAATTAATTTTAAGCAACAATTTTCATTGAAAAAGGGGCGTCGTCATTAAAAAATACTGATAACGTACAAGTGGAATCAATTATCTGTGTATATACAAAAATGTTCGTGGCATCTTCTGTTGTGTTTCAACAACAAAGAGGTCAATTTGTAGTACACGCACAAAGTAAAAAAAATGATAACAAAACAAAACATAAAAAATAACATCAACGACTGGCTACAGGACGAAACTACTGCACAAAGTCCAGAATGAAGATGCAGAAATCAACTTCATACATAAAACTCTAAGAATAATCTATGTACTTGGTGCCATAGCCCAGATCCTTTTTGGTTTGTCCTTTCTTTAAATAATGAAACAAACGAAATCTTAACTACAACTCACCTGGAGTATTTCCGAATCAGGAACAGTTACTAGCTTTGGCTTTGATATGATTTTGTTGGTCTTGTCACCTTCTGGCTCAAAGTAAACTATCGAGTACTGAAAACGAAACAACAAGATAAAAATTTCACCTCGGACAAATTCCTCACTTTTACTTACATTTAAATCATCAACAGTAACGGTCGGGAACTCAATCATAAGGTAAATATAGTTCGACAACCGTTTCTCTCGCTCATTTATGAGTTCAATCTCACGGAAAGTAAGCCGATCCAACCAATCGACTTTCTGCAAGTGACCATTGCGATGCATCTTCGCCAACTTTCCCAAACGTTGCATTTGTGATTTACTCGATTCCTTTCCTTTTCCAGGTGTCTTTGAGGGATAATTACCATCCCCTTCAATATCAAGCCAAACTCTCAAATCATACATCCCCTGACGGAACATTCCATTTTTGCCAAACAATGAAATTGATGTACCCCCAATGATAGAGGTTTCTCCAGCGCCAGCACAATCCAATATGGTCAACACTAAAATGGCAGTCCTTGGCAAATCGGAGAACAACATTGGCAGAGATACCCATTCATTCCAGCTCCATCGCTTCGTAAAAGCTTTGTACGACGTAGTCACAGGCAGGCAATACGGTCTACCCTTGTTGAACACTTGAAGTCGCACTTGAAACGGTGGACATGACTCCGAATACAATCCAGAGAAGGCCAAAATTCTATTCTCCAAAAGTTTCTCATAGTCAGGCTTTTGCTTTTTACCTTCCAGCGTGCCACTTTTATTTTGCAATCAAAGTAAATCGAAAAAACATGAAAGAATTTGTGAAATACTGAATTTCTTGGAATCTATGCAGGACTTACATTTTGATTTGGACACGTTCGTTTAACGATGAACTGTATATGTAGCGAAAGTGATCATCCGGCTGATCCATGATGTGTGATATGTGTGGACTTTTACAATAAATAGATTTTTCGCATTAAAATCCCTAGAATTAGTGTTATCAACAAATAAATGGACAGTGAGAAGAAAAGCAAAAAAAAAACAACTCAGTCAGCAACTGTCAAACAGATCACACTGGGTCATTACAGCTGTTTTTGTTAATGTACCTGACGGTAAGTGTTATACAAACTGTTCGTTTTAAAAATTAAAAGAATGCCATTTAAGTACCTGTAATGGGGAAAGAAATATTTTTATATAATTATTCCACAAGTAGAAGTTATGTATGTAAAAAAAATTTAAAATCTATCAGCAGGGAAGTGTCCGAAAGGCAACATGATTTCTTCTTTATTATTTTCTTTTTCATATGGTCTTATCAGGTGGGTAGGTTGTAGGTTGCAAAATAACATTATCCAGAGCCTCAAGTTTTCAGGGGCAGGTTTTGTTTTTCCACAGAATATACCTACTTTTACAATCATGGCGCTCAGAAGCATATCTACATGTACAAGTCTCATAGAGGAAGTGACAAGCCTCGAACTTTCTGGACAGAGTTCTTGCATATTGCATTGAGTTTATTTTTGCTAAGTGAAAAGTCATCAAAACGAGCTGTCCTTCTCGAGCTTTACGATTACACAAGCTTTTGTAAATATGGAATTTTGCATCTAGACTTGCAAGAATTGAAATTAAGTTACTATGGACTACGCAAAACTTACTTAGATGAGTATCTAAACCAAGTGTAGTTGATTCCTACTTTTCCAAAAAGAACCTTGAGTGGTAAAGCCCTGTGTATGTTGATGAGTAGAATTGCCATATGTGCCATATGGGTACGGGGAACTGAATATTCAGTAAAGGGCCAATCATAGCATATGTCAAAGCCGAATGAAAAGTGTTCGGACCGTTAAATTGTGTTTGCATAGTCGAATTGCAACCTGCCCATAATCGTATTTGGTAACTTAAGATAAATTTTAAGGCAGCTGGTAACGAATCGACACCAATGGGCATGCAATTTAAATTCCCCGAATTCGCAAAGATTCATATGTTCACGAACGTTTTGCAAATGAAGACCGCCAAAGCCACCATAAATTTATAGCCCGCGAAAGAAACATGCTCTTATAGCTTACTTTTACATTATCTGATTTTTCAGTCACTATAGCAATGATGCAGACTAAAAGTATGGTATAAAAAGGCACCTGATCTGCTTTGTACTTCCTGTTTCTGCTATTGCCATGTGCCATAAATTTATAGCTAGTGAAAGCGCAGCAGGCTACTGCATGCACATTAACTCTGTTGTCAAGTGCATCATCGGGCTCTCCTTTTTTTAAGGCTCTAAGTACCGATCAATTAATCGGACGTGTACCTCACATGGTTATCAGTTTTATCAAATCTTATTTCGCTTTGCTTCATAAATACATTTACAAATCACAAAATCATTGTTAATGTCATTATTATGACATTTCAGTGCTGCTCTAATGGTAGGGTGGTTTTATATAATTTTTTTCATAAAAAGGTACTCCAGGTAAGAACGTAGGAAATGTTTCAATTATTTTATCTTTATATCTAGAAGGCTTTATAGAATAGAAAAATATTTAAAGAAAAAGTAATGCTTCAAATTTACGAGAAATGAATGAAACCCTTATTGTACTATCAGTCATAAATGATTTCTGGCTTGGACGATGATCATTCATACTGAATTTTATATCAATGATAAACGATAATCTTTCCACAGTTAATAACTTCCACAAGGGTGGTGATGGAGTACAGAATTTTACCATTAATAGCTATAACAACTTTATATTAGGCTTTGAGATCTTGTCTGTATAAGTTGGAAATTCAAATCAGTAAGTAAATATATATACTTAGGTTGTGCTAAAATTCGGGATTAGCCTGTGTCTCAATGAACAAGCCTCTTTAAGGGCTCCATTACAAAGGTGATTGAAAAAATGCGTTCCTTAATTGTATACAACAAGTTGGTCAGGTCTCTTCTTAAAGCGCATTCTCTTGAGTTACAACAATTCGTTAAATCTTTGTCTTTCAATACTGCTAAAGATATTGAAATCAAATAATACCGAATATATTCATTACAAAGAATTTCAGAGTTCTAGCTCTGGGTTTTAAGGTTTTCAAAGTAGGTAAAATTTTAATGCTAGCTTCAATTCCCAAATTCATGTTTGAGATTTCATATCCTTTTTCATTTAATTCACAATTTATCAAGTCGCCACTTGTAAGATATTTTTGTATTCACAATATTGCAGTTTTTAAACACTTAAACGTGAAGTCTTTCCGCGATGTGATGTGAGCCTTTGTGACTCATAGAACCTTTGCAGGACATTTGTAAGCATGATTAAAGACATTCCTCAAAGCGATCTTCATGCTGACTACATGTTCTGACTTTTGTAGAACAAAGCGATACACCATAATGTCAATGTTGAACTTTTCGTGAAAATGGAGTTGCTAAATGGAGGATTTGGATAGTCTATGAGACAGCTTGGAGACAAACAAGACATAAATATTTAATGATTGCCAGAGTTTAAAATGTTTTATATGCAATTGATCTTTTTGTACAATTTACGTCACATTCCGTGGTTAGAATAGAGGAGAAGAGTGTTACGGAAAATTTGACTATCCAGTTTAAACTACCAACCTTACAATTTCTATCCGTTTTCAAGTGTTTATCATGGCAACGTTGTTCTCAACTTAATAGGTAAAATATTTGGGCAACTAACCTAACTAAATTGGCATAAAAATATTTTACTGTTTTAAAAAACATCTCAAATAAGCAACTAGATTTACTGCCTCCCTGTAGTGACAAAAAAAACAAGACATCATTCCCCATATAACACTTATGTCATGCGAAAGGACAACAAAAAATTGACACAAATGTCATCATCAGCTGTCCGAATAATTTGTGTTTTTATTTTCATGTAAAACAAAAAAAATTTAACTAAATCCGTAAAACAATGACGTTAGAATTATCAAAACTCGCTATTGAAGGCCTCAAACATATGGGCTCAACGATAAATATAGAAATAAGTCGAAAACTCATCGCCAGCACCGTAAAGCTCTCCCTGTACGCTGACGCAAGTAAGTACTTTTACGTAAAACCTCTTTATTAGCATAATTAATCACTTAAATCCTCCCCTAGATATTCCTTTGAATCCGGAGTTATACGCCTCAAATGCTGACTATGCTAAACAAAGTGAATACGCTGTTGCAACACTTTTCTTCCTAGCAACCAAATACGGCTACGATGCCACTAAACTACGTCAATTCCTCGATCTACACTCCATCAATGTGGCCATCATCGAAGAGCTTACCAAAGTCTACGAAGCTAATCGCAACGAATTCCTTATGAGATTGCTAAGGACCGGCCATGCATTCCCACACATCACTGACATTGAGTGGAAAATCGTTTGTGACGTCAAGTCTGCCATGTCCGATTGCAGTTCGGGTGAACTAACATTCCATGTGAACTTGGGCAATTACCGAGAGAAAACAGGCGAACGTGAAACCATCGTTGAATTTGTCTGTAATACCGAAGAACTGCAGTCCTTTATTAATAAACTGAAAGAAATCGAACGCCATTGTGCCAAGTTATCGTCTGTGGAAGCAGCCAAATAGCACCAACCAAACGCCTACCATCATGTACACAACAATTTATTTCAATTAGGACAACTGATGCAACACTGTTTTCTAACAAAAAAACAATGTTCAATGCACATATTTATATAGAATTTTTATTTTCATTTCTAATGAATGAATTATATTTATCTAGCTTTAGCTTGTAGGATAACAATAGAGAGAATGAAAACAAAATCTAAAAATAAAACAAAAACAAAAATGTTTTAGAGGTTTAGCCTAAATTTGTTCGTCAATGATTGACTTTAATAAAGCGAAATTCGATGGTGCATTCGAGTAGATCGCCCCCGAGAATGCGCCCTCTCTGTCCGAACTAATGACAATACAGTTGTTTTGGGAGATGAGTTTCATGCCGATGCCTCGAAAACGATGATCGATTTTGTATAGATTCTTGCCATTGGCCCATGAGTAGAAGGGTTTCCCGCTAAATGGATTCATGAAATCTGCCCAGTAGCCGTGCAGTCGTAGTCGTGATGTTATCTCTCTGGCTGCGAGAACAAACTGTAAGTATAAAAGAAACATGTTTTTATTGGCCTTGATTATAGACGTTTTTGTGAAAAATAATAATTTTCGGTAAACAAAGAATATGGAATCGATGGAGTGTTCAAGTGAACGCACTGTGAGATGATTATTTTTCCTATGTCATGTTGCAAAGACCAGTGTTAGGTTGAGTTGTCTTAGAGAACATGTTTATCTTCTTTTTATTTTATGCACATTCCATCAACAATTACTAAGGTTCCTTACACAGTGTCTTCTGTCAGCTTGTGTTATAATATCACACGCGTTTGCCGGGAAGGTTAAATGTGATAATTGTGCTGCGATGTTATTTTCAAAGATCTTTCCTACATGACAATTGTAGCATACGATGGTACTTTACTAACAAAGTTTAAAAATGTTGATAAAGCCTGTGACATCATCACTAAGAAGCGCGACGATATTAGGAAAAGATAGGATACAGTGAGATGCTAGTCCGAATTTTATTGCTATTTGGAGCTGTTCAATATGCTCCCTAAGTACACACTCATTTGAATGTATTTTTTAACTTCATATAGCTACAATTCAGGAACCATTTAGACAACGTTTGAAGACGAATGAAGGAGTTGCAGAGGTATAATTTTAAAGTTCTGCTTTGTAAAAAAGAGCACCATTTCTAAGGCAGATACGTTATCCTAATCCATGTGCTGCCAAATGAAAACTGCTACGGTTATGTGAACGTTTTGATCGGAAATACGAGTAGTAGAGGTTTGGTAGGCCGAAGAAATTTGTTCCACCAAGAAAAGAAATTTTATTGGACTGTAAGGAGACAGTGAGAAGATATATCGGACTGGAGTCAAATTTGATGTGTTCTAAGAGACTTGCTCATGTGTAGAGTTTGCAAAAAATGAAGAAGGGGCATGAGATCACTTAGAAAACAAGAACACGCTGGAAAAATGGGGATATGTAAGGACCACTTATACTCGTATTTGATAATTGAAAAGCAATACAGCAAAGTCAGTTCTTAGTGCTAGGATACATTAGTATAAGATATTCGGATCGCTACCGACACTTTCCATTAGCATCAAAGGCAAGAACAACACACAAAGCGTGTGTGAATGATCCGAATTCAAGAAGCACACAGAGGACATGGTTTAACTGCAATCAAGGACGGAACTTTTAATTGAAAGATTTCCAGATAAGCAATTTTTTATTTTAAATAAGGAAAGAGTAGATCGACGCTACTACATTTCCAATTAAACTGAGTAAAGCGATTCAATAGGACCTTGAATGCCCATGAACAACTTCCAACGGAACTGGGGGCAGACATAGTTAATAGATTTTCTAATTTGTCGTCGGATTGTGATACTATTAGTCTATTTCTAGTCACCGAAACAAAGAAGAGAACGGCCTCGCAAAAAAGATTATTTCATAAAAATGAATATGGTGACAATGAGCAAAAGACAAGCCTCTCCTACGCATGCTGGGTATAGCGAACTCCTTCTTGAGTTAGACTAAAAACAGTGTAAAATTGGGGCGAAGAATGCAGTAGCTGGAGCGGTACAAAGCGACAATCAAAAAAAGAAATGAAACATCGAATAGATATGAGATTATATTTTTAAGAATTCCAGCACAATCAAGGTCGATATTTAATCGCTGAAATAAAATGAAGGCGGGCAGGGATGCGGAGATGGCGACAAAATCAACCATGGTCTAGTTTTCGGTCTTGATAACATGCGAGTATATTTCCTTTTACGTATAAAATTCTTGAAATAAAGTCCTTGCTTGCGAATTTGTTTAGTAAAATTATTTAAGTTGAGCGGATAGCTAACCAGTGCAGTGCAGGTTTCTTGTTTTACTGCATGATCTGTGTCGAATGATATGAAAATCTGTGAGAAAAATCGTAGATAATCAATACGTTCAGCAGCCTTAAGCACTACCTCTGATCAGCGAATTAACGCATTCTGTTGGGTCGTTTTTGATTGCTCACGTTTCTTGGACAGATAATCAAAAAAAAATGCAGTTAACGGGGAGTACCTTTGCTACTAAATAATAAGTGATGAGCTCCATTGATTCTTAAGCACCTAATTCCATTCTTTTGCTGTTTTTTTCCCCAATTTTTCGTTTTCAGTTTTGTGCCTTGGTGTTCTACAATTCTATTTCCCAAATGATGGGATGCAATCACAACATTAATAAATGGTTTCGCTTCTAGCCATCAATTGCATGTTACAAGCTGCAATCTACAAACATATCTGGTGAATTTGGATGTAAGTTGTTTTCCTTTCGGCAATAGATGGACGTAATATCAATTTATTATGAGATAATGCAAAATTTATTAATTGTCCTCATTGAGACTTGCTTTTAGGCAGAATTTCATGATGTACTCGTACAGCACCATTATAAATTTTTAAATCTGTAAACATTTTCTTTTTCAAACGAAAACGACGTAGTTCGTTCGGTGTTGGCTCGTTTGGAGACCGATTTTTCTTTAATTAACGTCCAGTACGAGTCAACATGTCTCTTGCAATTTTCACATGCAGTTTGATTAACTTTGCAGCGACAAGTCTTTCAATATCATCAATTGTGCAGTTATTTCAATTTGCAACACAAATTCAATGCAAATTCGATGCTCAGTTTTTGGATCCTTTTTAAAAATTGTCGATAAGTTCAAGCTGCATGAAACTGATATAATGCATGTTAAGACTCAGTTAAGACCTGAGTTAAATTTCCCAAATAGAGTATCTGCTGACGCATATCGAAGCAGATTTTTTGTTTGAAATCGTTATCATACAACGAAATTCCAGACAAAGGTGAAATTATTGCTTGCCTTTTACTATCAATTGTTGATCTTACTGATTGAAGCCATTGTTTGCATGAATGTGGCTAAATATTGACCATTTATTTCAAGAGCTATGATCCTTCTAATCTCTTTCAGTTTGCACAATTAAAAAGTCGTTAATCTAATGATTTTGTGATAAGAAATGTGCCAAAAATAAATGTTGCGAAATTGCACATAAATTAAACCTAACAAAGCCAGTCGCAACCTCGCTTAATTAACTACAATGAAACTAGTACTCACCTTACGGGCTCCTTGTTCAAAGTCCCCATCATACTTAAGGGTCATCAAACTTAGCTTTTCACTAGATACTACTTCTGGAGCTGGAAACAGCTCTGGCAGGCTTTTCTTAATAAGTGATGGACAATCGTCCACTTTAAATTTCAGCTTTGCGTCTGCCTATATAACCAAAACAAAAAACCAAAAATAAATTACATAACACAGCACCACATAAGCACTTTTTGATTAGGAGAAATAAGTAAATAAACTGCGTATGCTTCAACAGATGTCAACAATGATTCGTGTTTTCCATGTCTACACACACGTTTGTACGAGTATATGTTTCATTCAAGTCAATTTACAACGTACAATCGACGCTGATTCTATAAATAAACAAGACAACACTTAAGGAAAAACTATAATACTTACCTTTCCATCAAAGTCAACTAATTTTTCTAGAGGAACTTCAGTTGGGATTGTCGTCGATGCTCCTTGCCAAGCTGGACCCACTGAATTTGGAAAATAAAATCGATTACCTCTGGGCGATAGAAGTTCCCAGTTTGGGCCACATTCACCCCCAAGAAAGTCACTATTTTCTAATAGAAAATAAAATTGAGAGTAAATCAAAAAATACGCAATTATTGCATCATAAATTTAAAAAGAAATTCGCAGACACTAACCTTCTACGCGAACTTTACTCTTGACCACTTTGAATGCACTTTCAAGGTCTTTCGAATCGCTTCGTCTTGAATATGAGGCTGTTGAATTAGCGCCAGGAAGGTGTTTTATTTGTGAGGACAAAAGTTGCTTCTCGAAACCAGCAGCAGAAGCTCTATTCAAAGTTCTTAGAATCGCACTAGACATAATTTCATTATCGCACTGACTGCTTGTTTGTTAGATTTTGATTCAGATATATATCTCTTTTCTATTTTTGTTGGATTGCAAACACAATTTAATTAAATTTTTTATTTTGCAAAAATAATGAATTTGACGTCGAAATTTATTTTGAGTTTTTTTTTCGTTTCCTTGCCTGTGGAAGTGTCAGCTGTTTTTGGTTTTTTTTTTGCGAAATGAATTTGTCAAATTGGCAAGGTGAAACGATATGGAATGGTAGAGAGGAAGATGGAATGGAAATGGGCTACTCTATGTTCAGTTGAAATGTGGTTTTGTATAATTATTATTTATTTGTTTTACTTTGTATTGTTATTCTCGTAAGAGTTTCATTGCAAAATATATCATTGGATTGTGAGTTTTATGAAGCTATACGTTACTCTTAGTATCGTTGGAATTTTATTTCAAACGAAACCGGCATAGTACTTCATAGTACGAGTACACTTATGTAATCCATTAGAGCGACATTGAGCTATTGACTTCAGGATTGTATTGAGCCTCCGAGTTAGCAACTATAGTATCGCATCAATACCGTGACGATGTTTGGTATTGATATCGATTCGATTATAACTGAGCGAAACAAGATTGTCGATGATTTTGCCCTATTGGCTATTAAACTCATTTATGGGTTACATCATGCTGTCTGCAAGAATTAATACAAGAACAGTGTATAAAAAAGCAGTTCTGTGTCTATAAATACTGCAATTGAGTGTCATCAACAGCACAACATTAAATGAAGACCTCGGCAAACTACGTGTATATGTAGAAGCGAGTAAACACAATCACCTGAGTTTCACTAGGTGGGCAGGCAGAGGCTTAATGATCTGGCGGTAAACTATCAAAGCGAGTACGGGAATAGCCTGAGCTCAGCGTTTTATTTAAATTATGTACAACATTAGTTCATAGATTCCGTAAAATAATAAAAAAAACTCGAACATAATATCAACTGGCTGAAAATCTAGAAATTGCATTCATAGCGGCTATTGACCTACAAGTCTGCTATTACACGATGACTTTTGAGTCACGAATCACACAAGTGCAAAAGAGAAAGAACATGAGATAGAAAATCACCAACCCTGTGAGTCATCGGGCAAAATTTTTGATGATACTTCCCTCTTTCTTCGTTATTTTTATGCATTATTTCTATTCGTTCTCCATGAAGGGCGGTTCGCAAAAAAAAGGCGGACGAAATTTTTTGGTCAAAGGAATCACGAAGCTTTTGTTGAGAAAGCGAAACATTTGGGTTCAAAGCGAAGGAAAAAATAAAAGAGAGCTGTCAAATAGAGTCGTGACTTAAAAGTCCCCGTCTAATAGCGGACTAAGCGTCTGCCTCTTGTATATCGGCATAGACAAGCGATTTCATATGTCGCCACTATAATCCAGAGGTGTTAAACCAGATGATCTTAAAGGTCAATTCATAGGCCCATTACGCGAAATTATAAGCTCATAGCATGTTTTCCTCAGTAAACTGATTTAGGCACGCGTTATGTCGTCGAACTTCCGAAACCGCAGCTCTTCCTTAATAATGTCATTTTGTTGGGGAAAGCAAAGTCAAAAATCGTGGGTCTATGGCGCTCTCCATTAACTATAGCGTTTTGGTCCTCTTCCTTTTTAAAGAAATACTAGCCAAATACTAGCCCATGAACGATACTAAATAATGAGTTCTTCTGTATGAAACGGTGTCTGAAAATATCTTGTGGATTTTCTTTACACTAAATGCGTTAATTTTGCGTATTGACTTAGTCGAATCTTCAGTGGAAAATAACCCACTTTCCCACACATACGTGTAGTGGCAACACTACTTAAAGATCTTAACATACACAACGCCATTGATCCATACGGTATATTTCCCCTTCATCTGAAGAGGCGTTCTTTCCGGAATAGATTGACTTCCATTTTGACTTATTGAGTTGAGTACAACTGTAATATTCTCTTTACTTCCTGCTACTGTCAGAACTGGATGAAAAGTTTCTTTACGTTACTTCATATGGACAAGTTGCCCATAATAGGAGTTTGAAAACGTATCAATCTGTCAGGTCATGTTGTCATTTGTTATGTTTTTGTGTTTTGCATTTGTGAAAACTTTTAATTCGGTGCGGATTAAAATTGGAAAATTTGTTAAATAATTGTTGTTTCTAATATTTGTTGAAGTAAAATGTCGAAAATAAATATGTAAGTTGTGAAATAAGTGCTTGTAAAGTGTTTAGAATTTTCGTGCTTTAAAATATGTAAGTACTGTCTCGTTTAACTTTATACTAAAACACAACTTACTATTATACACATTTCACTAAATATTGAAAGGGAAAAAACAACACAATTTCTTTATGTTCCACAAGTGCTTTGTTTACATTTTTTAAAGCACGACTCTGCTTAAACCAAAATTTCTAAACACTTCACAACCAACTATTTCTAAACTTACATATTTGATGTCGACATTTTAACTCAACAATTACTTTAAGAAATTTTCGAACCGAATTTAATTTTTTTTACAGCAATTTTCCCATACACAAGCTTTCTGGAATTCACCTCGCAAGAAAAAGCCACAAACCCGAAGTAAAAGCTCTTTGGATGATTATGATAATCATAAATATGTGTTTCCCTCTAATATAAATGTTTTTGAAAGAAATTACACTCTTTTCGCAAAAAAAAAAACAGCATTTTGAGTAAATAAATTCAATAGATGCTTAGTCCGGTATTACACGGTGACTTTGAGTCACGACTCACACAAGTGCAAAAGAGAAAGAAGATGAGGTAAAAAAATCACCAACCTTGTGAGTCGTCGGGCAAAATTTAAATGACTCTTTTTAAGTTTTCTTCTCTCCTTGTTCGTTATTTTTCTAAATTGCTTTATTTCTATTCGTTCTTCATGAAGGGTGGTTCGTAAAAAAAACGAAAGAAATTTGTTGGTCAAAGGAATCAGGGAAAAATTCAAAAATTTTTTTAAGAGAGCGAATCGTTTGTGTTTAAAGCGAAAGAAGAAATAAAGGAGAGTTGTCGTGTACTCAAAAGTCACCGTGTAATAGCACGCGCCTCACAGAATAGAAAATTAAAAGTGAACTGCCAAAAAGAGTCATGACTCAAAAGTCACCGTGTAATACCGGACTTAGCTGTCAAATTTTCGTACGAAATGCGATCCTGGTCGCAATTTACGTACGAAAGCAAAAGTGAACGAAAAATCGACGAAACTGAGCAATCCGTCATTATGGGCGTGAGATACAAATCACTTGTAATCGCACATTTACGTACGTAGTCGTACGTGTCCTTTCGCCTATTATGGGTCTGCCTTTACATTGACGACGTTGGACTTAATTTCAGTTGAGCTTTTAATGACGTTATTTAACGAACATATACTGGACTGCGTAGACTTTGGTTTTCATCTTCCTTCACCTCAGTCTTCTAAAAACGTTAATTTTGTCTATAGTTGTATGATACTAGTAACGTTGCTCTAGTTTATGCCAAGTTCTAGTGTATGACGTTAGTACGGACTGGGATGATGTGATCACATAAAAAGTCTCTTGACTTAAAATGTTGCTTGTTAATGCATAAATAAAACCCAATTTACTCAATTTGTTAGAACTCAAAATCTTCTTCTTCTTTGTCTACGTTACAAGGCCTTGGAACTCCCTTCATACGGAAATGGAATATCTATACCTATAGGAATACTCTACGTAGCTCATACCAAATACTCAATTTCGTCAAGAATTAAAAAATAATGACAATTCTCACGTTTATATAAGCTCTTTTGCTAAGTATACCGTTATAATTATCGGTGTATTCTTATTATATTTTATTCCAATTCTTAATTTGATTTTGCACTGTTTTAAATTCTGTCTCAGCTTACAAGATTTTCAAAGCAGCACATCTCTACGACGAACGTTGACATTCTCCTACCTTGACAGAAAACAGCTGACTCATTTTTTTTTAGTCTATTTTCCAAAACAAATTTGTTTTGCGTGCGTTGAATAAACAAACGAAATAACGTAAATTGTTGTCGTCTTAATCGTGTTATCTGTTTATATTGTTTCATAAATTTGTTTAAAAATTCCTCGCTCTACATCCGGTCAGTGAGAGGAGGAAGTATTTATACCATAACACCTGCATTTACCTGAACGAATGATGTCAGCAATGGGGGAAAAAGAAATTTTCCAATTTACGCCACTTAAATCGTTCGTCAGTCCAACATTTTGGCACAAATTATCAGAATTAAAACTCGACTTTGATCGATTATCAGATGCAGCTAAACCTGTATTTGGATATTATACAAATTTTAATTCAAAGTCATGCTTACTAGAAGTCGATTACAGTTCCTTTAACACGTAAGTTCTTGAAATTGAATAATTGTTTTTTTATCGTGTTTCTTGTTTTTAGAGTCTTTACTCCACCCAAAAATTGTTATGCATCAGTTGGTACCGTCTACAATAAGAACACAATAGAGGATTTTAAAGAATGTGATAAAAGCGCCCTCCTCCAAGCAGAGGGTATGAAATTTCTCGATGATGTCAAGTCTGGAAGAATCGTGGAAGATCCCCGACTACTGGCGCGATTTATGGTTTTATCATTCGCTGTAAGTGAAATTTTAAGTACGGCGAAACTCTCAGGCTGAAGATAATTACATTTTAGGATCTAAAAACCCATAACTATTACTACTGGTTTGCATTTCCATGTCCTATTAAGCCGACGTTGCAAGTGGAAATAAAGGAAAAACTTAAATCTCTGGCAAGCATAGAAGAACTAAGTCATTTAACAAAATTGTTGGAGTCCATTCCTGATCAGGATCGGAACTTTTTCATCTTAAAGAGGCATAACGTTGAGCATCATTATGCGTTGAAGGATGTTATAGACGTTCGGTGCCCGGAAGCGAACTTTAAGGATGATAATCTGGATGAGGTTTACTTTTGCTTCGCAGATCCAAGTGAATACGATAGTCCGTCCTGGTTTATGAGAACCTATGCAGCGTTCTTGCAATTGACTTGGTAGGAAATCTGTGTAGTCAACCAACAACGATATTGGTTTCTTAATTCTTTTTCAGTCCCTTGCTAGTTGGGAAGAACTTGAAATTTATTGGAGTTCGCTACAATTCAGAGCTTCAATATGGTAGTAGTCTTTTGTGGACAGTGCATTTACCACAGTCTGAAGATAATGCCAACCTGTGGCAATTTGTTGGTTGGGAACCAAATAAAAACAACAAAATGGGTCCACGAATGGTCTCAATGAAAGATAGCATGGATCCAGCCAAGTATGTGCCCCCATCAAAAAAATTCCATATATTCCATTCTAATCCAAGCTTGCACAATGTAGGTTGGCAGAAAATTCTGTAAATTTAAACCTGAAACTTATGAAATGGAGGCTTGTGCCAGAATTGAATCTAGACATAATGGCGAACACGAAATGTTTGCTCTTTGGTGCTGGAACACTTGGGTGCGCAGTGGCTAGAAATCTTTTGGTACGGCATCATTCGCTACATAAATAGAATACATTGTCTTAGATTTCTTATTAATTTCAGAGTTGGGGATTTAAGCGCGTTACTCTAATAGATAATGGAAAAGTGAGTTTTTCCAATCCGGTTAGACAAAATCTTTTCACACACGCTGATGCTGTTAAGGGTAATCGAATGAAGGCCACTGTGGCAGCAGAAAGACTTCGTGAAATCAATCCCAACACTGTAAGGGTTTTACATAAGATTATTGAAGGAGTCACTCGTCATGTTTTGCTTACAGGAAACAGAAGGGTTTGTTATGCAAATTCCGATGCCTGGTCATACAATCGGAGATTCAATGAAAGAGGATACCATTGAGAACTTGAAGAAAATAATCGCACTAGTCCAGAGTCACGATGCTATATTTTTATTAACTGATTCGCGAGAGAGTCGTTGGTTACCAACGATGTTAGGTTCTACTTACAAAAAGGTATGTGCTATTTAAGTTTCATGCAATAGATGCTTCACTGTGGAGTTTCTCTTTCAGATTGTGATAAATGCAGCTTTAGGGTTTGATAGTTATCTTGTGATGAGGCATGGCAATATGAAGGAAACTAAAAATGTGGAGAAATATGTGGATATAGAGGATTTAAGGTGCATTCCAGGATCGGAGTTAGGATGTTATTTCTGTAACGATATAACCGCTCCAGGAAATGTAAGTTTTCTTCTATTTTACCTGGTATATTTAGACTGCTCCGTTATAAGAGTATGAGCAAGTTTAAAATAGACGAAAGTGAACATAATTGTCCTGAAATGGTGAACATTGTTTATCGGACTATATTATTATATATGTATATATGGTTGGGCACACGCCATGCCTTGTCTGATTGCTTCAGTCTGTCTGTAATGGGTCAACAAAGTTTAAAGACATTGTGACCTTTTTAGGTAAAGTTCACGAATCTTGTCTGTCGACGTAGTTATTGTTGCGAATTTCAATGATGAAATTGTAAGGAAGAGATCTAAAACAACTTGTTGGACATCAGGTCGAAAAGAGTATCCAAATACGGCGAATTAAAAAGTAATCACTCTTCTAAGCTAAGAAGATGTTGGCTCACGTATCTTTTTCAAAGCAACGCCGTCTCCGTTTCTGACGGATAACTCGGTGCATTATTCATAGGGCTAAGTTTATGATCTAAAAGGGAGCATGCACCATTATATTATTCGGATAATGAATGCATGTCTTATGACTTAAATATCAGCTCTTTATGCCCCAACTACAGGAAGCACTCTCTTTTGCCTCTTTGTAAACGATCGACCTTTATGTTACGGTTTATTGATTGTCTGTAACAACAGCTATTGACTGGTTTCGGTATACAGAAATACATGATCCGTTTATGCCTTGTAGCGCTGTTGTAGACATTACAGTGTTTGGCTGGAAAACTCTTTTTTGAGAGTAGGTAGTGCGTGTTACAGATATACATACTGAAGTCACAATTTTGAACAAGTAAAGATGTGTTGACGACGTCAAAATTATCGGTCGCAGCGAATTCGGAAACGGAAGAAGAGGCTATGGGAGCATTCTTCCGAAAAAAGAAAATATCAACTGCTTATTCCAATGCCTTCATTTCAAAATAATTAAGGTCTTTACTTACCACAAGGAGCAAATGTAAGCACCTCAAGCGAACTAAAGCAGCTCACCTTAGCTAACCGTTATTACCGAATAATGGAAACACAAAAGTTGTGTCGTTTCAAAAGAAAGAAAAGTGTGACACGCTTTTGTTTCAGTGTTCGAGGAGGACAAACACAGGACAAACAGGACAACTATGAGCTGTATTAAGGTGCGGATGTAGTGCAAAAAACGTATTATATACGTACGAAGACCAGACAAAAATAAAATTGCACTCCCAGCTGAAATCGATGGGCTTCACTCGGAGCTATATTCTCCGAATCAAAACTTTTTCTACGTTGACCCACCAAACCTACAATATTAAACATACCCTCGTACTCGTCGAAATTTATAAAGTCATAAAGTCATAACATGATTCCAGTTCTTCTTTGGGTTATTTACATTTTAGGCAATGAAATTTGGCACGCACTTATTGTGTTTTATTGTTTTTTATTTTATGGAGTCTGTTTGCAATCTGCTATTCACTTTCACTCTTTATTTGAGACTTGTACTCTATCATCACAAAAGTCATATATATCACTTTAAACTAAATATCAAGAGAAACCAACTGAACGTTTTTTGCATTGCGATCAATTGATTTTGTTCAGTTTTGTGTACTTTCCCCGTCATTCCCAAGTTCATATTGGATAGCCCTATAGATGTTCGTAACCATAACACTTATATCTGCTTGTTCAAATGCATTTTAGAAAGAATCTTTCGTGTCTTCCGGTTCTAATTCCGAAGACCGTTGTTTCTCCCTTGCATAAACAATGTCTTGATTCTATCTTAAATAAAACTGAAAGTCTCCTTTTAGTAACTCGGCGGTAGTAATTAACTGGTATTTAGAGTAGCAATGCTTCTACTTCCATGATCAATAAAGCTAAATACTCGTCCATTCTGGGAATAGGAATATTAATATGGACTCTTGGATTTTCTCCAAAGTCAGATATTGTGTATATAGTTAATTAATCATTGATTTGTTGTCCCTAAAGCTGCATTGAAATTGGAAAGCCTTATTTCTGGTAAACCTAGCAATTACTGCTGAGCTGTCATTCATTAAGCATAATCTCTTTCGCCAAAATCTTAAAAATGAGTGAGTGTATGCTGCTTAGCAAGTCATCTCCCGCTGCATCCAACTGATTCGGTTCATTTTAGTTAGGTGGAAAGATGTCTTAGTTTTCGTCGTCCATTTCAACGGGTTTGTTTCTACCCGTCAAAGGAAGGTGAATTGTATTCGTCGCTTAAAAGTATGTAAAAGTGATTTTTTTATAATATAAGCAGCACTGCTATTAAGATTCCTTTATCGTCTCTATAGGTCTCTATTTGAGTTTTGTTACCTTTATGCTGGCTAAAAACGTTAAGCTTATATTTACGAATATTGTCTCTGAGGTACTCCTCCTTTACTTCTATGATGGGGTGCTCTCTTCGGCAGAAGCTGTTGCTGCAACGCTTCAAGGCGAATTGTTCTTCCCGGTAATCAACGTTATTTGTTGGGATTGAATTATTGAAATTGATTGGACGTAAATCTGCTCGTAGTACTTCTCCGTTATTATGTCTTTGCTAGTCGCAGAAATAACATATCTTGACCGCACCTGAATATTGGTCGTGAATAATCAATATGCTACTTGCCATGTAGTAGAATCTTGTCAATTTGATAAATGATTAAAACGATTCGACCGACATACCATAAGGGAAAAAATTGATTGCGCTTAAAATAATATGACTTTTCAAACTATTGACACCCTGTTTGTTTGAGCCTCTGGTATTCTTAGTGTTTTCAAAATCTCATACTTTACGAGAGGCGACAGGACCTAGGATGCCTTTTTTTTAAAATAATTTTAACGATAAAGGCGATGTCGTAGTAGATTCTTTGTCTTTCTCAAAAATGATATTGAGTTGTGTCTAGGAAAACAGTGTGTTTCATACACATTGCGAAAAATAAAAAAAAAACACTTATTTAGGCTCGAATCGTATTTTTTAATATCATGTTATGCAATTTCGAAATCATGTCCTGAGTAATGCTCATATCCCGTACAAGTGGGGTCACCCATTTGTAAATGATCCACTCGTGTCACGTGCATCCGAAGTCCATTTATGCAAGTAATTTTAAATCCGACTAAATTCTGCAGAATATTTGACGTTCGAAATGCAAAGCCGCAGTGATGTCTTCCATCGATGGCAATTAGAAATTTGTGTTCTGTAAATGCGATTGCAATATTAAACTGTTGATTGAAAATAAACGGAAAACCTCCTTCACGTTCTTCAACGCCAAAGCTAGGAAAAACAGAAAGAATGAATTATTAACGATATTTATGAGGTCTTTGATGATTTACAATTTGAATACTTACTCAAAATTCTTATTCATGCTGTTTCGCACGACAACTTTTTGATCAAATCGCACACTAAAGTGTAACTCCTCTCTTTTGGTATCGCTCTCCATGAACTTGATGATGAACTGGCCCTTTTTGTTGTCAAAGCACCTTCCTGTTATGACAATTACATGTCCTGGACTGAAGAGAATCGGTATATCATTACTGAATGCTTTTCCAAAATCAGATGCTTGTATGGCTGGCCAGGGTACAGGAAAAGCTGACCGATGGTCAATTTGTTTCAGAGTTTGAATATGATCACGAATTTCAAGCGTTCGAATTGTTTCTAGTGGGATTCGATACTGGAATGTACAGAAGGGCTTACTGTTTATCGAAATGTGGAATTTATCTTCTGCTGCGAAAATATAAATCATGAAGAAATCTCCAGCGATAATTGGATTTCTGGCCGTGTTCTCGTCCAGGTGAATATTTGTCTCTTCTTCACCCCATGCGCCATTATTGCGACAATTGCGAATAATGCAGTCTTCACGAAAGTAGCAGGATAGTCGAAGGCCAATGTCACAGGTGCTGTTTGTGGCAGTTTTTGAAGTACACAAGTTGATGTGGAATCTGTAAGAGAATTTTCAATTGGATCACCATGTGGCTGTTGTAAAATTAAAAGCAGATAGGAAAACGAAAAAGGGTATTTGATAAGCTTCTAGAATAGATGTCGATCACACTTTTTCTGGTGGGTGTTACTGAAGATCGGTTAGGCCGGATAAAAGGGGATGAACAACTGCAACATCTGTTACAGCGATGGAGACAGGAGCCACTACTTGGATGTGGGTTTGTTGTTGGAGGAAGACTAAGGCAACAGGTCTTTAGTTTCCGACATGAGAACGAGCGTCTCGTAGCTATCCGTATCAATGCAATATTTGCCAGCACTAGCCTTATATACGCGCGCTCACATACAGAGGAGAAAGGTGACGACGAGCAAATTAACAAGAGCGGGCATACTTGGATTACTATCGGAACGTATTGCCTGAACGATCGGGGAAATTGATAGGTGCTACTCCAGGAATTTAGAAGCTTTACTAAAAGAATAGAATAAGTCGCGGATACAGACCCGGAACCGAAGCCTTTAGAGACTGACAGGGCAACATCGTCCATATCTGTGTGACTTTATGCCAGGAAAATCCACCATCAATCAAATTTTCACACTAAGGTAGATTTTGGAGGAACGCCATGAGCTTCAAATCGATACACACTATCTACTTATCGATTTCAAGACCGGTGCTGATAGCATCTATAGAAACGAACTACACAGAGTAATATCTACTCTTGGCATCCCTATTAAACGGAGATATTTTATGTCAAAAAATGATTTAGACAGCGCAAGGCGCTGTGATACGGTTTCTTCAGATTGCTCTTGAAAGCATAGTGCAAAAGTCATGCGCCAATACACAAGGACAACCTTCCAAAAGTCGGTCCAATTACTCGCATACGCCGATAATATCGACATAATCGGAAGAAAGCAGCATGATGTCAGTAGCGTTTTCGCGAATGTGGGCTTAACGGTCAACGAGGGCAAAGCCAAGTATATGCTGTTAACCAGAAAGGGCATCTTACCTCGAAGTCTCAGATACAACGTCACTGTCGTTAGATATAACTTTGAGATAGTTAAGAATTTTGTATATTTAGTCTCTGCTATCAATTCAGAGAACGACACCAGCGCAGTGTCCTCTGTCGAACAGTAAAAGTGAGCCTATATAAGACCTTAATTATATCAGTCCTGCTCTGCAGCCTAGAGGAATGGACTTTATCAAAAATGATGAGAGTGCTCTTGGCTGCTTTAAGACGCCTTATCACTTTGATCTTGTAAATCAGTAGGAGTTGATGTAATGGTACAAGAAGAGTATGAACTCCCAGAGAAATGTATACTCATGCCATTGGATTGAGAACACTTTGCCTTGGTTGATCGAGCACGCCAATAGAAGTAAAACTATAAACGCAACGTTTACAGTTACATTGAAATGAATTTCCCAATGTAATAAATGAATTGTGGAAAAGAGAGTAAAAAATAACAGTTATTTAAAACTTTTGTGTCTGTCTGGCCACATCTAGAACCTTGGAGAAGGACAGTTTCACTGGATCACTATATACGACCAGCGAGGTTCAGATCAGCACATAGAAAAAAAAGTGGAGTCGAATAAAAAGTTAGAGCCTTATACAAGGTGGCGCAAAATTAATCACCCTATCGGAAGATGTTATGCTATAATTTTTGCAAACGGCGTCGTACATCAATCATATTTGACATTTATGAACTAGACAGCTGCAGAATACAAACAGGCAAGCAATGGAGCGCTATAATCCGCTGTCAAGCTATCCTCAATCTCAACAACGAAGAGGACGACTTTGTGTTGATAATCATCATGAGCGACGAGGCGCCTTTCCACTTAAGCGGTTACTTCAATAAGCAAAATCTTCGTTTCTGGGGCACTGAAATTCCGCGTGTGATGCACGAAGAGCCATTACATACACTGTGTGGTGCGGCGTTCACGCGGGAGGAGTGTTTGGGCCGTATTTTTTGAGGACTCCATCGTCAATACGGTCACTGTTACTGGCGATCGCTACATGAACGACTTCTTACTGCCGGAATCGGATGAGCGGGGCTTGGTGAACATGTGGCTTCAACAAGACGGGGCAACCGCACACACATGAGCCACAATGGATATTGTGAAGGAAGCGTTTCCTGGTCGCGTCATCTCCCGTTTTTGCGATTAGGCATGGCCAGCAAGATCCTTGTACTATTTAAAAGCAGTCGCAATGGGATGGGCCTATAGGAAAAGTATGAACAACTTTGACATATGTTATACCACGGTAGCAGCGTCATTAGATAAATAGGGAAGAACAAACCGATGGGCCGGAGGAAAAAAGGAAGAAGTAAACAATGTTAGGTAGTCTTATCGAAAGGCAAGATGGTAAAATGAACGTGTCAGGGGAAAAAACCAGCAGAGATAAGCGCGAGCATATAGAAAAACATTTGAAAAATCACAAAGGTGCTAAAGATATGAAAAAAACAATTATATCGACTGGGAACGACAAAATTCTGCCGTCAGGTAGAATTAAACAATAAACCTCAGCGGTGAATGACAAGAAAAAAAATTTGCTGCTCCGTAAGACAATGTGATGCACTGACATGCGTTTTCCTTTAGCTCATAGTTGAGCAAATTTTGTAAAATTTGCAACCCACAAGGTACGATTTTCTGAGAATCTGTTCCGCTACTTGCAAAGGTTGATTAACATTATCGGCGGAATGCTTGGCTGGGCGGGCCTACAATTCGGGGCTTCAACTAACAAGCCTATCCAGTTGGCCTGGTCTTTAGCTAACTAATTCCAGTTGCGCACTCTATGTCGGTTTAGATCCCCTTATACTTGTGCGTGCCATCTAAGGTACTGTCTTCCTCTCTCCGATCCTAAGCGTTGGTGATCATTCGCTCTACAGTCCTCGTGGTCTCAGGCGACTGATGCGCACTTTCCTAACCACGTTAATGTCGCTGTACAGCTCGTATAGTTCGTTGTTAAATCTTCCTGGAGACAGAACCGACAATTTTATGGAGTCCATGCATCAGCTCCATTAAGCAGGCTTGCAATAATGATGGTTCTTTACTGGGTTTCGTTAGCTTTTCGGTATAAGGCCTTACTACTCTATTGCCTTCTAAGTCCAAAGAAACAGCGATTAGCAAGAGTGATTCTTTGTTTGATTTTTGTTGGCCGAATTTATGCCAAAGCCAAGGTAGACAACTTCGTTGAAATTATATAATAGCTGTTGACTGCGACTTTCTTGCATCTAATCCATCGAAGTTGTATGCCCTTTCTTGTTGACAGCTTATACTTAGTTTTGTCTTCATATATGTACAGTTAAACCCATTTTGGTAGCTTCTGTTTCAATAAGACAGCCTGCTGTGTCCTTCCAATTATGTAGATATGATCGAAGCAATGCAACACGCTAAGATTTTTGCGTATGCATGTACTAAAATAAATATTACAAAACTGTGTTTCGCTGTGAATAAGATAGGAATAAAGATAAGAATACATAAGCTGGAAACTAGAAGTGATACACACGTCGAAAAATTGTTTAAAATATACATCTATAAGGGAGAGATCTTGTCGACCTTGGCTCCGCTGCTAGCTCTGAAAATGACATAAAGAAAGAAGCTGCACTTTGGGCTTGTCTTACGGCATATTATGGCTTATTTTGACTGGGGTGCGTCAGCATAACTTTCAAAACCTCAAAACCACATCAAACGGGCAATATTTTCATATACAATACAATGGCTATTGTTGGACCACCTCCCTTGTTCGCTTAATAGAGCCATTGAGCAAAACTGTCATTGAAGATGATTTTTTCGGTGAATTTCGGATCTTCTTTCACATTCAATAGAGCACAATCTTGTCACTTATTTTGAGTTCTTGAGTCTTTTTACAATGTAAGTCACAGGACGTTCGACAGATCTTCAGCTCTCGAGAATGAATAAGTCTTTTTGAATTTCGTTACTAAAAACCCAGTTCTACGCTTATCGGGCGGATTATAACGCTCGAAAATTGTAGTCAACATACTAGTTGCTGGCCACGAAGTAAGTTAATTATAAGTTCGGATGATTTGTAAATGGGTTTTAAAGCATATACATTTCCATCATTAAATGATATTCAATCTGGAACACAAATATGACATCTGTCAAAAGATGATATGTGTGATTTCAGAGAATGCCTATTGGAAAAATGGGGCATATATAATGAAAAATCATTTATTAAAGCTTTGTTTTCAACAACCTTAGATGTGATTTTGCTCAAAGCTATAATACTTTCATTTAAATCGAACATACACGCATCGCAACCTTAAACGATTGACGAAAAATATAGAGGAAGACCCACAGCGACCTAAATGCCGAAAGACATCACTCATACCTAGAACTAGCAATGGTTTTGATTTACGAAATGAACACGTTCATTCGCAAGAACCAATAAACTCATCTACTTCAACTTGACGCCTTTGTGTAGAGTTTCCCTGCAAAAATGCGGTTTCGAAAAAGGCAAAATCTTTCGAATCACACAAAACTTCGCCGCTGGTATCGCCGACGTAGCAAAATCCATCATCCATTCGTTCATCAAAGCCGTGGAGAAGAGAAAAGCGGAAATCCACTGCGCAAGCAGAAAATCGTGTCTCGGAAGATGGACATCATGTCACACTTCTTAAATTTGGAAGTCACCGCATACAATAAACACACCGGCCACCGGAAACCTGAGTCAAAATCGAAAGTGTATGCTATGTTTTCATGACATGCGTCTTAACACGTTCTCGACTTTAATGTGTCTATTACCCAGTTTCTGTCATGATTTCCGATGGTGTCACCGAGCTTTATTTCTGCAAAAGATGTGTCAATACCCCTGTTAAGATTATCAAACGGACGGTTTAGAAAATGCTGTAGAGTCCCAAAAAACACTATTTGTAACTAAACCTACGACCTTTCAACAAGTCTTCGCTCATAAAATAAAAGCGACTCAAACATGGCTCAAAAACCGCGTTGCGAACTTCATTTTCACGGAACATTAACCATCTAGTAGCCCAGACATCAATCCGTTAGGCTACAAACTATGGGTCGTTCTGTAGACTATGGCGTACACTACTCGACATAAGTACTTGATGTGCGCCGTCTGAGCAATGCATGAGGTGCATACAACAGTCAAAGGCCGTTGCCGTAGCTGCAAAATATCGGCCATTTCGAATTATTTGTTAAACAATTTGTAGCCATTGAATGACCCAATAAACAACAAAAAAATTGAAAAATATTCATTCGTTTTCCGCAAATTAAGCCAACTCACAACCCATCCAGTAGCAATTCAGGTACACCCTAAAGTCTTATTATATTGCAACAATTAACACAACAAGAAGAAGATCAATAAATTATAAAACATTGTTTTACCAAACGTTAAACTATCGAGATATGAAAAGCCATAGATAGTGAACATGGTAGTGATCATAATCCACCCACTCCTACTTTCACGACTCAAACCCAATTTGGGAGCGTCGAACGCCATAGATAAAAGCTACAAAAAAGCCAACCCATTCCGCCGAGAAGTGATAAATTATGAGAGCAATTTTGGTTTTAACTCAATGACGTCATTTCTATCTCTGCGATGTTTTTTTTTCTTATATGATTAATAGAAGCGGCAAAAATGAAAAAAAAAAAAACAATGCTGTCAGTTGCAAGGCTTGTCACGTGTGTGCTGGCGAATTAAAACGTTTACCCCTCTGGATTCAGATTCTACTAAAAAAAACACATTTGCAAATAATTAGTGATTTATATACATGAAAACACTTGCCCTCAAGTTGCTTACAGTCTAATAGTCGCGGCAGTTCTCTGTCAATTTCAACTTTAAGTATCTCAGATAGTACTACAAAATACCATAACAACCGATGACTGTTATGTGATAAAGTATAGACTATCAGTCAATTGAATTTTCGAATTTGTCAATGTAATAACAATTAATCTCAAACGTTGTTAATGTGGGTAATTCACATGGTCAAAGTACTTTTGAATTACAGTTTATTCGTGTAGAGTAACACTTGTCTTACCTAGAGGCTCCATCAATAGTTTTTCCCACAATAACCAGAGAATGTCCAAACTCCAAGTGATGCGACAGATTTCCAACAAATTCAGTTAGCATTTTCTGTTATTTATATTGATGTAGATATTTTACAAGTTATAGAAAAAGTGGTAGAAGAGTGAGAAGTGAAAAACGCTTTATTTAGAACAACACATGTAGTCGTACTAACTATAGCTGCTTCCGAACTAAATATCTGACGAATATATTTACCTATCGTGGCCGATGGGAACCAAGCGTGTTATCACACATATTGAGAATGAACTTCTCCCTATTTTATCTAATCACACGAATAAGTACGTATATTTTTTATTGAAAAAAAACAGCAATACACGGATTTGTTGTAAATGTATTCAAGTATAAGTTATGGATACCTTTTCAGTGGGAACTTCTTATCAGTTCCTCAGGGTATCAGAGAAAGAGAGAAAATTTAAAACTCTTGAGAATTAGTCAGTGTGGGACCCGTCCGAGTACTGATTCGTTTAATTGAAATCCGTGGAATCAGCTGAGTGGATAGTTAGTAATGAGATTGTATTTGTATCGACTGCGGACATAACCGGTATTAAGAATTAAGATACAAACTAATTTACCTCGACATCGATATTTTGTTTAGTTTGGAAGTTTAAAAGCTACATTTCCTCCAGATATCAACGATAGTTACTTGTTTGTGGTGAATACGTGTAGTGTATCTATACACTTAATAGGTTTTCAAC
This sequence comes from Volucella inflata, assembly GCA_928272305.1. NCBI lineage: Eukaryota > Metazoa > Arthropoda > Insecta > Diptera > Syrphidae > Volucella > Volucella inflata. The sequence goes on along the minus strand of OV743717.1, from coordinate 75,257,438 downwards.
ACAAACTAAACCATTTTGTGTCCAAAAGCTCAAGTTTGAAAAGTTTTAAAAACGTTAACAGGTGTTGACCTATGATTGTTAACTATACAAGGTTTGTTAAACTACTTTAGCTATGCATGTGTAAATCCATAAGTAGCTTAGCGAATGTAAAAATATTTATGGAAACTTGTGTGGCATGTTATACACTTAAGCCGCAGAGCTTTGTTGAGTTTTTTGCCATGGTTATTTGTAAGCGAAATGTTAAGTTTGTTATTACAACGAATCCGGTGATTCCGACAACCGATATTATGAATTAATTCTCAAATTAACTCTTAAAAATACTTTATAACAGAATAGCTTGTTTTGTTGTTTATTTTTTTTCTTTTCTTAGCATGTTAGTACAGAGATTTACCCATAAGAAATTATTTGTTTACATTTCTTTCTGTGGAAACAGATCACACGATTTTGCATACGAAGATGATTAAATGCTCAGTGAGAAATAGCCTACAGTAGTAGAGCCAAGTTCCTGTACCCAATCCGAGAATAGAGTGGACACACACAGAAATAGAGCTCGGCAGATTTTTCATCACTCTCGTAGCAAACGTCATGTGGGGTTAAAAAGTCATTATAGAACTTTAATTGAAGCACCAATGGGCCGACGCCAGCCTTAAACCGCCTTTATCTGAAGAGGCTAATTTATGGGTCCTGTGATACTGCCGTAAGTTATCCTCTCGGTTTCGTATCGTGAATAATGAGAAAACTCTCAGATACTCTTTATAACACTCATGTTCCAATAAATGGCAATGATTAGTATAAGGCCTCGTAAAAGTAGCATCTTCCGACAGGTGCTGGTTTAAATAACGAGAATGAGCCTCTGCAGCCGAACATCTTGCAGCTCTGCTAATAAGTCCTACTTCACGCCTCCCCGTGGCGCCATCTGGGAATCTCACTAGAGATTTCGAAGTGAAGGGGGCAAATGGCGAGTTTCCTGCGCCATAAGCCAGGATTAGTGTCGAAAAAACAAAACAAGATCTTATCCGGGCTACTTAGTCAGGGTCTTGGGAAAGAGATGGTGGCGGACGAGCCCTGTATGGGCCAACGGCAGCGCTCACATCCCGGAACGGGTTACTGGCTTCGGTGTCACCAACCCCTCGTCCTAGGGGCATTAAAAATGGAAATGGTCCTCCAGATTGGTGGTTGTGCCACCGGGGTAACTGCCCGGCGATTTAAAAAAAAACAAGAAGTTACGAAGCATCAACAAGTCTCGGATATGGACGGATCTACTGTTAACAACCCACGCAAACAATTTAAGGACAACGAGCTTCGGATATGCACGTGGAATGTTAGATCCCTTAATAGACCACGTGCAGCCGAGCAACTAGCGGAGGTCCTAGACTGCTGCAAAGCAGACATAACTGCCATTCAAGAAATGCGATGGGATGGGCCGGACAAAAAGAAGATGAGAAACTGCGATATCTACTACGGCAATTGCTATCGACGGCAAAAGCAGCGCAGTCGGAGGCAGACTAAGACAAGAAGTCCTCAGCTTCCGGCATGTGAGCGAGCGCCTCGTCGCAATCCGCATCAAGGCTAAATTCGCCAACATTAGCCTTATATGCGCGCATACCCCCACAGAGGAGAAAGATGACGGCACCAAGCTCCTTAAGAAGACCTACGAGCAATGCCCTAGCTATGACATTAAACCCTGGTTTGATGATGAATGCCGGCAAGCACATGCAGCTAAGCAAGATGCATATAACGCGGCTCTGCTTAGAAAGACCAGAGCTGCTCATGAGCTCTATGAGCGGAAGAGGAGTGACGAACACCGGCTTCTCAGGAGGAAGAAGAAAGAGCATGAGAAGCGCGCGATCGAGGAAATTGAGAGATGCTACTCCAGGAATGATGTTCGGAAGTTTTACCAAAAGGTAAAAATAACATGCCGCGGAAACAAACCCCGAACCGAAGCCTGTAAAGATGAACAAGGAAACATCATAGTAGAATCGCAGTCGATGCTGAGGATTTGGAAGTACCATTTCTGCAGACTGTATAACGGCAATGACGGACCAAATACCGCTGTCAGGCAGAATCAACCTTTCAACTTGGACGATGATGACCAACAATTCCGTCCATCCGACCTGGATGAAGTGAAGATAGCTATATCGAAGCTTAAGTCCAACAAAGCTGCTGGAGCGGATGGCCTGACTGCCGAGCTCTTCAAAGCGGCAGGCGATGACTTGGTAAGGAGCATACACCAACTCATCTGTAAAATATGGTCGGGCGAAAGTATGCCCGATGAATGGAACCTCAGCATTCTTTGTCCGATTCATTTTAACAGAGACAGAGCTCGCATTCGATTTTGTGTTTGATCTCACGTGGAAGACTTAGTACTGTCGATTGGTTATTTCTTAAGCGTACCTGTTGGATAAAATTCGATCGACTTTACACTGTCGCAAGCTTATATACCTTCTTTTATTCAGTCTAGTTCTTCTAACACCAATCCATTAATCTTAGGTTTGTGCTCCCAAACAATTAATTTGTTTTTTGAATCATTGTCTAGAATGCTGCGAAAAGTCTACGATGCTTAACCTTGCTTACACTACCATCCCAAAAACGCCTTTGCTTTGCTTTTGCCTCTTGTCCGACTGCTCTCCTTTTACTTATTTTTTTTTATAGTTTTACGAAAATTAGAATGTGCTTTAATGAGATTTTTTGAGACTGACATGGGCTTTGAATCTAAAATATGCTTTTCGAGCTTTCAAGTTACGCCGATCTTAATATTTCTGAAATATCTCTAACGACTAAGTATGATACCTTAATTAGTATCCCCGACGTTTCCTGATCCTTGCCATCTTAGGACTTATCAAATCTTTGCCTAAAAATCATTAATGATATGCTTAGCGTAACTAGAAGAATTGTAAGGAAATGATGAGTGAGGTAGATAATCTTTATGGGTCGAGAGTGTTCCAAGTCAATAAAATACCTATCAGCATTCCTGCAATTTTTGGGTGCGATATGATAAAGTGCGTTCCAAACACCACATCAAAATAACCTTTATACGGAGCAATATCACTCTTACTATAATATTAAATACCTACTACTTAATTGTATGATTTCTTTTTTATCATAATTTATGTTTGTCCCATTGCAGTCCCTAAAGGATCGAACATTGGATCAACAGTGCACAGTCACGCGCCCAGGTGTGTCCAACATTGCATCTAGTTATGCGGTTGAACTACTTGTATCTATCCTCCAACATCCAGATAAGGATTCAGCGCCAGCTTACTTTTGTGCAAGTGGAACACCAAGTGCCAAAGTTCCAGAAGGTCTTCTAGGAATTATCCCTCATTCTATACGTGGAATGCTTTTTAACTATGAGAACATTTTACCGGCAACTAAGAAATTCACACAGTGCATCGCATGTTCAGAGGTATGTTAAAACTATTTAGGAGAAACAAAGAAATGAATTCAGTTAACAGTTTCTTTTTATTTATTTGACTTGCAGAAAATCGTTAATGAATTCCAAGCAAATGGTATTGAATTCTTGCTCAAAGCCTTTGAAACAACGAAGTATCTGGAGGACTTAACTGGAATCTCTGAATTGATGAAACTTGATGCTAATGTAATACTACCAGCTGTAGCACTTTGATTTTGTTGTATTCATTTCTTTTCTGTTGTTTCCCCAGATCATTGAATGTGATGACTCTGATTTTGAACTCTCGGATGAGTAATTTTTGAACAACAGCTGCCTGCATTTCATTTACTACAGTACTACTACAGCTTCAGCTTCTTCAAGTTTGACAAAATCGTTATTATTATCCCATATTTATTCCAAGTAAATAAAGGAGACAGTTTGTAATTTTTTTTAAGCCAATCCTGACCTAAATTTTTGATTGAGAAGAAAATATCAGTTACTCTTTCAAAATGCCAAGTTATGCAACCAACCGAAATGACTTTGTGCCGCTTTCATTCAATGGATGGATGGTTGGGCCCCCCCATTGCGCGCCATCTTCCTTCTATACACACATTAATCTATTTGCCATGAAAAAAAAATCGACTCTAGGAAATTGAACCTCAGGAACGTGATGCTGGTGTTTGTGCTGGTAATGATGGTATGATATGGATGAGGCCACCACCCACATGAATAGTTTCTTTTTATCAGGACCACAAATATCCTGAGGGGCTTAGTAGAAGAAGCGTATAAATGTGCTTATACTTCCACATTGCCATTTGTCACTGCTCTCTTCTATACTGTTTGGGTCCTTCTGCCTTGCTATGTTCCTCTTCGCGTTGTCTATGGCTATGTTTTTGAATGCACGATATGCGGGGGAACCACATTAAAACCATGATTGAAAATGCATCAAGTACCATACCACCATCTTCTACACAGTCCTTACAACTCTTGTCGCCCAGCAGATTCAACAAAAGATTCTAGCGCGGAAGTGACGATATTTTTGTTGGATGGGTTTCCTTTCGGCAATAGTAATGGGACTGGTACCGGCAATGGCAGTGGTACTGATGCTAGTGATGCTGATGTAACACACAGCCGCATAGCAGCTTTTGATGACATCAAAACAGAGATTTTTGTGCATATCTACGTACGTGCACAGGATGCACAGTGGGTGGCACAAGCAAGGGGCGTACGTTACTCATACGTTATGACGAAGATTGGAGCAATTTGATTTCATGTTATGGGCAAATATTGTCTGGGGTGACGATTTAACGTCTATTTAGTTTTTCTGATGTGCAAAGAATCCAAAGGAGTTGTTGAATATCTAGTTGTTTGGCACGAGTCATTTTCTGGTTTAAATTTAAGTTTATTTTTAGTTATGCTTATGGCACGGTAACAGAGCTCTGAAATAATCAATCAATTTCATATTGGAAGAAAATCGTTATGAATTGATTATACTCGTAGTTTGTTAAAGATTTGCATCATTTAGCAATCCTTTGTTTATCACACCTTCGTCAAGTGAACTAAGAAATTACCTAAATATGAATGTAAAGGAGAGTTCTTTTACTTAAATTAACTGTGCAACTAAAGTAACAACATCTTATGCTACATGTTTGTTTGTTTGGCAACGTCTTCATTTGGCCGAGAAAATTGTAATGTTTCTTTTTTAGATTGTTTTTGGAAACAAAGCGTCAACTTGTGTTTCTATTGCTTAGACTGAATTTTTTCGGCATCGTACATTGAATCTCAGTGATTCGATTGGTCTGAAGTTTTTCAGCCATCCGTTTTCTCAATTTCTTAAAATATTGTTTCGGCCGATAAAACTCGTTGTTTTTCGCAGCCTTGCGCTAAACTTTAAAGTTTAGGCGTTAGCCATCAATTCAATATTTTAATAGTCTTTGGTTATGGATTAAATGCACCAGAGCTACCACCAAGTTAAACATGATGCGATCATATATAACTATTAGCATATGTGCATACGAATATATGAGGTCTAGAGCTGGTTTTGAATGAAATGTTGGGTTCTTCTTTTCGGAGAAAACTGGGAAAATTTTCCATACGGATCAGATGTGATTATTATCTTGATAACATGCCAATACGAGTAATAGACTTAAGTTTGTGAAAATTAGGTCTTTAGATCTACAGGAACAGAATGGAGATGATTTTATCGTTTAAGAGTCTTCTGGGCATAGGCTCAAAGGAGAGACTGAAAATTTACCAAATCAATAAAATAAGGTGCGGTACAGAATACAAATGCCCAATAATTCGTACACAGGTAAACTTCAACAAACTTCCAAGTAAAAATTGTGCGAAACTATTTCAATAGCTTCTAGCATTAAATTTTAAGTGGAAACCTTACTAAATGACTGGTTTTGGAGAAGAATGTTCAGCGAAATCGATACCTCAACTCTGGTGGCGTGCACAAGTAGAGGAGTACCTCAGCCGACTTAGAGTGCGCAACTGAAGCCAGTTAGCTAAAGACTGGGCTTACCGGAGAGGCTTGTAAGGTGAAGCTTAGGGTCAGCTTAAGAAGGCTAGTAAGTACTTAGATGTGAAAACCCGCAAAGTTGATAAGGCCGAATCCGGTGGTGTCAGGCTATACATTTCGACAGTACTACCAAATGTGCCCTTTCTTCCTATGACATACTCGGCAATTTTAATGTTATAGCTAGGGCATTGCTCCTAGGTCTTGTTTAAAGCTAAGTACACACGAGCAAGCAATTGCAGTAACAATTTGCGGCAAGTGTTTGCATGGTTGATCACACCTAAGCAAAATTTGCATGCAAAAAGTTTGCAGAAATTTTTTTGTCAGGCTCATGAAACTTGTATGCACGACTGTTTGCCTCAAAATGTTGTTCAGTAGTTCACACCACATTAAAGTTGTTTGCAAGGTTATTACCTTAAAAATATTTGACAGTTCCATTTTTCAATAGTTTGTTTGGAAATGTGTTATTAAAATCGACCAAAACGAAATAATGTCTTGGCAAAAAACTAAAATAACAGCAGTTATGGTGGTAATAATTTCATTAAAACGTTAAAAAGAAATTAAAGCAAAAAAATGCTTCAGAAGAAGAAAATTTTGGGTAAGAGATTGGATAGCAAGAAGAACTGAGCTAGGATTTCATCAGCAGCTTTTAAAAGAGCTGAAAAATTAAGATGAATCCGCTGACGAAACATCCCATAATTCGGGAAAATTTTCATATTTGGCGAATAATTTTTGTATAAGCTCTCGATTCCACGTTGTTGTTTGCGCGTTCTCAGTGAAATATTGCAGCAAATGGCAAACAGCAGCTGCAAACACGCAAACAGTTCGTGCTGAAACTGACGTGTTCACATGACATTTGCTGCAAATTTATTGCTGGTGTGTACGTAGTTTAAGAGCTCGTAGAGGCAATCTTTGGTGTCATAATTTTTCTCTCTGTCAGCGCGTGCGCGCATATAAGGCTTATGTTCACATGCCGAAAACTCAAGACTTCTTGTCTTAGTCTGCTCTCAACAACAAATCCACATCCAATAAAGTACTGCTCTTGCCGTCGATAACATTCATAGTAGAAGATGTCGCAGTTTATCATCCTCTTTTTGTCCGGCCCATCCCATCGCATTTCTTGGATCGCAGTTATGTCTGCTTTGCAGCAGTCTAGTGCCCCCGGCTGCACGCGGGCAAGTTGAGTCCCGATAGACATTAACCAGTGGTTACCACGTGGAGGTAAAATAAGCACAAATAATATGTAGAAACAGTTGCTACCCTGGCGCCCATTCTAAAGCACCTGAATGGTTGGGTGCACGTGCAGGTTTATAATAAAAAAAATGGGAAAAGGAAAAATTGGATCGAAGGCGGTTTTCAGAACTAAGCTCGGGTGATTATATTTTAATAAAGAATTTTGATAATAAAGAATGAAATCTTATGTTAGCTTTCGTAGATGTAGCCTTCAGACCCAGTAAAACGAGGTGTTCGAAAAATAAACTGGCACCATTTAAATAGGCAAAAAGGCCAGCGCTTGCCGCTTAATTTGCGAGAATGGCTGCCAAATTTCATAAACAATGAGGAGGAACCAAATTCACAAGGTGTGTGGATAGTGCAAAAACTTAGCTCGATATTTCAAAACGCCGGTTTTACATAAATAAAGAGACATAGTAGTGAGAAATCGAAATTTAAATGCCGGCAAAGACCAAATGCCTATAGTATCTGTAAGGAGTGAACTAAGTTGCAAAAAAGAGGTAAAGATAGAGGTAGCGAAATAATATGCAAAAGTAGTAGAGGCATTTTATCGAGATAAGGAAGAGGTACACTTACAATTTATTAGCACGCAATAAACAGTAGAATAAGTGCACGGGAATATGAGCTAACATTTTCAAAATTGCTGCAGAAAACAGGAAAAAGGCATTACTTCTCCCTCCTCTTTTATACACTAAGAGCCAGGTCATACGAAAACAGAAGTTAGCGACAAAAGCAAAAGGGACATAATTAATTGCAACAATTATAGTACAGATCGGCGCTTGTACTAGGTGGCTCAAAAGTCATCACCCTATCGGAAGATGCTATCATTTTTGCAAATGTCAATTCTTCTTTGACATTTGTGAAGTGAACAGATACAAAATAGACGCCAACAAGACATGAATCGCTATACTCCTAAAAAACGCGGAATTATTGTTGCGATTTTTTGCAGAATAATGCGTCAGTGGTGTTTGTGCAACGTGAATTTCGGTGCAGGTTTCTCGGTCGTCCAATACCGTCGTCCAATACCAACTTATTTTTTCGAAATCGCCGCGGGCCAAACAAATACAGTTGCTAAACGACATTCTTCTTCCTCAATTAGATGAATTGGGACTGCAAAGCATGTGGTTCCAACAGAACGGAGCAACTGCGCATACTGCACGATCTATCGCTGGAAGTTCTTGCAAGAGTGATAGAAAATGCCATAAATCGGGTCCGAATTTTCATCAATTCTGGCGGCGGCCACTTAGCCGATATCATTTTTTCGACTTAATGGGAAACAAATTTAAGACATCAAATAAACATAATCCAAAAGTAGACTCAAAGTTTTCATTCAAAAGGAAATTACAACCAAAGAACATTGGGTGACAGCTTTTTCGCTACCTTGTACCTCAAAACACACTCGAGACTTGTATAAGAATAATACGCACATGTACGATAACGTTCAAACTAATGTGTTCAAGTAAATAAGTAAATTCACTGAAATCACAAAAGATTGCATTCGGTTGATTGCCATTTTTGATTACACTTAAATTAACACTTCATGGTGACTTCTTGTTTTCAAGTTGAAATCTATAAGTCAGCTCATGAGTTAAACGATTTTGTAGAAAATTGAAATAGCTTCATTTCTTAAATGGTAAATTTCTTTACAACTCTTTGGCAAAGATGATGCAAACATAAGCGTTTTCCATTAAGAAATTGTTGGGTGAAAAAATCGTATTCTCTACTACAGTAAGAAAACCCACTCTTCATGTATTAAAGAGGAAACCATCACGTCCATCTACCTACATATTGTTGCCAACAAAATGTCTAAAAACCTTTAAAACTGTCACCGTCTGAAAACTACATAAAAACAGGAGGGTTGATTTCAAATTTAGCACATTTAAATTCTTACGAAATATTTACCATATTTTTACCCAACAGGGGGTGAATTTTTTTCTCATTTTCTAACAGAAAAATGTAAAAACCAGCTTTTATGAAACTGTTAATGTTAAATTTTCCCTAAGGAAAAATGTCCTTCCCCTGGCGCGACATTTTGCTCTCCTGCAGAATAGGGGGAATTTTTAACATATCCTATAAGCAGCAGATATCCTTTTGCACATTACACATTCTCCACATTAAATTCACAATTTCCCTCTATGGATAAAAGGAAAACTCTGCGAATTTTCCCCAATACCGTTTCTTCAGGGGAATCCTAGAGCAACGACATAAAACAGGGGTTGAAAAGTTTCTTGATTTCCCAGCAGATTGTAGCACTGTTGGTTCTGAATTCACCGGTCGGTGGTTCGTTCTTTTAAGTTCCAGTTCCTGTGAAAATCTCCCATTGATAGGGTTTACTTGCGTTCTTCATCACGCTGCCAACCCTGTATGTACCTACAGAAGCCACACACATTTAAAACGGGTACACAGGGCTTAAGGCTCTGTTTATTGTTTTTCTCACGCGCCTACATATCATGTTGGGGGATGGATTGCTGACTGTGAATTTCCACGTCACCCTATTTCGTTTTTTTTTACGTTTTCCTATTGTTTGTTGTTTTGAAATGAAAACAGTACATTTGAGCGAACTTATATTTGAATGTTCTTATACTATATGTACGAGTATGAGTTGAGTATGACCTACACTACCAACGCACAGGCACAACTGCGAGGATTCCCTTCGCCGTTGCATTTGATGGTGCATGGCAATTTTTATTCTCTCCTCAACTTCTCATCACTATTTTTTTTTGTTGTTTTTACAGAATTGACGCAGGAAGCAGCAAAACAAAGGGAAAAAGGTGGTTGGGAAAAAAAGGGCTCTTTATTTTGACACCTCCCCGCCCACTCTGTTTGTATTTTTAACTGTAAAGATTAATTAGTCGTAAGTTGAAGAGATTTTGTCGCGCGGTATAAATATCTGAAAGATCAACCGGAGAATTTCCATTTTGCATATACATAGGTATGGGGTGGTGCATGCTGGTAATTTAAAGCATGAAGTGCTGCAGAATGGCGTGTTACTGCAAAAGTGCATTCTTGGTTGAGATTTATGGGACACTTTTAGGTTTCCAGAAATTTATTGTGCAAAACATTTTTCTTTAATCGATTTTACGAATTTGTTTCCCAGAACTACGAGTATTTCAGGTCGAAGGATTGGTTGTAAAAGGGCGAATCCGGTCTTGTAGACTGATTTATTTTAATTGGATTTGTTGGCGATACTAATTTACAGGGCAACAAGACAGCTTGAAAGAGCTTTAGAGAAGTATTTTACAGTAAAGGTACATAGATTGAGTTGTCAGTCAATTATGCTGCTTTAATAAACTGCACTGAGCGCTCTGTTTCATAAATCGCATACAGGGTGTTCCGGATAATGTGTTGAGAACATTCAGAGATTCATTTTTTTCTATATATAACATATAATTTGTGTGCGTTCAAGGGGGGTAAGTATCCTTAAAATGTATGCAGGCAGCACGGGTAATTGAAAGTTAGGAAGGGAAAAAAGAGGTACATACCAATCTTCGTTGGTTTTGAATGTAACGACAAAATAAAGAGCTCAGTAACTGGCACTCTATAAGCCAGTTGCTCGACTCAGGCAAGAATCGCGATATTTCAGATTACGTAGAAAGTGGGATTGAGGATGCACTGGTGGGCAGTCATAGCGAGACGGGTGTTACCGTTGCAGGGTCGAACGTTCTGGTGGGGCACTTGGGAGGTTTAGATTTTTTTTCGAGCATTTGAAGGGATGTGGTCATAGCAATCCAATGGGCAGATGAATGCCTTATAGATTGAGGCTATGTCAGAGGAGGCAAAATATTTCGTATATCTACAAGCGATTTACGGTTTAAAAAGACCTCCAGATAGACCAAATGAATGGTGAAAAGTCACAACGGTTTTAACAAGTTACCGACATCCTAATTTTCGCTCAGTACGGATAACTGTAGGCTGCTTACTGGCATTTTAAAGAGATTCAGCTTTTCCTTTACATAAGTGACAACTTCATATATGATACATACAGGGTCGATATGGTGGATGCTGGTACTGTCTCTAAAGCGATTGCTAAGTCAGTACCTCCGATTATTTATGTAAATGAGAGCAGACATGATTCTACCTCGATTACTGCGCAAATACAGACAGTAAGCACCCTATCCATTATCCATCAACACATCTTCGTAATTATTCTTTGGCAACCGAAAATTCTTCTACTTAAAGTAGACTGCTACTTCCTTCTACTTCCAAACTGTAGTCTAAACGAAAACTAAATCACCTGATTTGTCCATTTAAAATAGTTTTTAAAGAAATCGTGCATGCACTACACTTCGGTCATCAACTACAATTGTCCTCTTGAAAGTCCATTAGATGCAGCCCTTCCTCTTTGCTCTTGTGTTTTTGATAAAAGAAGTAGAATAAGAAGATGAAAATGACTTACGAGTAAAAGGACTTGACTTAAGAAACGACGATGATGACTTTGAAGTAAAAAATTGTGTCTCCATAACGAATGGTAAAATGTGCTATGATTAAAGCTCCATCCAAGGACGATATACAATCGCTAGTTGCGCCACCATACGAATAACTTCTCAGTATCAAACTGCGAATGGCATTTCGCTTTCTTTGACAAATGGACTGTTAAATCAGATTCAATTTATTTTTGACTATCATTGCTTTTGACTGAATGTCCTTACCACAGGATAGGTGAAGTTTGTCACAATAAATTTTGTGTGTTCATTGATTAGGAGTAAAAGTTTCAAAATGCATCACTGTGGCGTATGTGCACTATTTTTATGCCCTTTCACTGACTTCAGCACAATGACAATTTGAATACGCTACGGCTTATTTGACGCATTTGTGAATTCTTGAACGTGAGACGTAAAGTGTGCTGTCATTGTTGAAATTTAAAATAGTAAGCAGTTGCAGAGAAATAAAATCCAAGACGAGCATTCAAAGCTTGAAACAAGGGCGCCATGAGGTACAAATACGTGTACATTTTATTTTCTAAGCCGCATTTGTATCTAAACTTTGAAAGGCTGGGCGCACATAAAAAACCAAAAGCAAATTGCCCTAGTTTCGCAATAGGACAAATCTAGACAATGCTTTGTTTCAATCAGGAGAACGTGCATATATGTATGTTAGTGTATGTGTGCAACAACAAAGTCGATTTTTACTAAAACAATTTTACGGTGCAGTAGGAACTTGAAAGTTTAAATTGAAGAAAAAACATTTTTTTATTTTGTTTTATGTTATTGCAGGCGAGAACGAGTAGATACACATCGTAGAGTTAAAAGGAGGAAGGATAATGTTTCATAATTAAGGATGTGGACTTAAAATGTTTTGTGTCCGAAGTTCATTTAGTTTTCTGGTTGTTCTAAGGATCCCGCATCATATACAGTAGAAGCAAGCTAGTTAAGAACTTTTGCGGAATTTTAAAAATAATCTCTTTGGAATTAACTTAAGGAAGTTTGTGGTTTGTTTTTAGGGCATCTGACCTAAGACAGAGTTAATCTTTTCAAATTTAAATTTAATGTTTGTATGAGACGACTCAACTATAGAAGTATGGTAGTTTCTTTACATTCTCTATCTCTTAAATTTTCAATGCGTTAGCTTCAATGCTTGAATGTTTGAGTTTCCAACAGATTAAAAGACTGAAAAAGACGAAAGTAAGTCTACTTTATCTTTCAAAGTTCATATAACTCCGGTTAGGAGTCTTTTTTTTATAAAATAGTGGTATTTTATCTAGCTGTCAGCTTAAAATGACGGAACAATTGATTGACGGATTATGTAACGGGTGAGCCATCAGATGGTGTGGATGTTGGCTGTCAATTAGTGTCGTTTACTGAATTCAATGTGGTTGATCTTTTTACAGATGTCATACAATTTTTGGCAATTTTAGTCATGGGATCGTTTACTACGCAATAACGGATTTTTATTATTCAATCTTATTACGAAAATGGGCGTAAAATTCGTGATTTTAAAACCAGCCACGCACCTCGATTCGTCGTCGAAGTCAACAATTGGGCCTCACTTATCGCACTTTATGGCGAATTTTAAAAGCTGTTCTTCATTTGCACGCATTATATAAAACTCAAATTACACAACAAATAAAGCCGTTGGACCATCTACGACGACGACGTTAACTGGATGTTGAATCGCCAGGACAATTTGTCATCGAATTTTATCTTTTCCAATGAAGCCTTTTTTTTGGATGGGTGGGTACTTAAATAAACACTATTGTAGTTTCTGGGGACCGGAAAATCCATACGAGATTCACGAAAAACTAGTGTATCCCAGAAAAAGTCACAGTATGGTGCGTATTATGAGATCTTAACACACACAAATCTACTGGTCCAAATTTTATATACTTCCTTCTTCTGAAGTTGGAATGCTAGATATTAGTCTTTTTTAGGTAGGTTTGTGTCTGCCTTCTGAGAGGAAGAATATATTGTGAGGAATCTATCTATGATGCTGGGTATCTGCATTTGATTTGGTAAACAAGTTAGGTTTTAAACCTTGTTGAGCTCCAGCCCCACTTTCAAGCAAATTTGAGAATGCTAGTCAGAAAGGCTGAATTCATAGAGTTTTGTTTGGGTCGCAAGTAACAACATTGGGAAATAAAATCGCGGATTAATTTACTTACTTACTTCAGGTGGCGCTACAGTCCGGGGTGTACATCAGTTAACAAGCGTATTCAGTTAGTTCAATCTTTTGCTAACTGTCTCCAGTTTCGCACGTTAAATTGGCTGAAGTCCCCTTTCACTTGCGTGCCTGCCTGAATTTCTGTCTTTGTTTCAGGCGAATTCGAAGACTTTTAAGACCGGCACGTTGACTTCCGCTCTACATGACTCAACCATCTCAGTCATTGGATATTCACTCTACTAGCTAGGTCGATCGCGGATAAACCAATACACTATTCTGCGACTCATGAGAGAAATTATAAAATTGTACCGACCTACGCTCATAACAGGCTGCATTTACTTGGCGCAGAAAGTGGTGGACACTTGTACTGTAGTAAATTTACCACATATGCACATATGATAGATGAGTTGCTATCTGCGAAAGATTGAAATATTCTTGTAAAGGAACACATAAGAAGTAAAATGTGCTTAAGGTAGTCGCACGATTTAAATTTCATACTTGGGATAATACCTAGTCAAGTCATAAATACTGGTACACAACTGAACTCACTCATTACAATTGCAAAACTGGGCGCATCCATTTCGTATTGATTGCGATTTGACAGTTAATATTTATGCTTCATTGTAACGTAAAAAGTTTTTGACATTAATTGCTTAAAATCATGGAATGGAGCGACGTCGAAAATCGTATTGTTGTAGTTGGCCTACTTAAATGCAACATGGAAAAAAGGCGATATCTTTAGGACGTTGCGACCGCTTGGAATCACTCGCAATTTTGTGTATCGTGGTGTAAAATTGTTTGAGGATATTGGTGGAGTACGAGACCGTCAAAGATCCGGCCGTCCGCGCACTGTGAGAACTCCGAAAGCGATCAAAGCCGTGAAGAAACGAATTGTCCGAAAATCGCTGCGAAAACAAAAAATCTTGTCGCGGGAAATACAAATTTCACAAAAATCCATGTCTCGCATTGTCAAAGAAGTTTTAGGACTCAGCGCGTACAAGTGACACACTGGACACCTGCTCACGGCCGCATTGAAGGAAAGCGTTACTCAGCGGGTACGGGAAGAACGCTCACAGAAAATCTTCACCGTAGAAGAATCGTTCAATAAGCAGAACGATCGTGTGTATGCTCGGTCATCCAGAGATGCATCCCAACTCATCCCGAGAGTTCAAAGAGGCCACCATTCCGCGTCTGTAATGATATGGTGGGGAGTGTGCTACGATGGCGTTACCAATCTCCATTTTTGCGAGAAAGGAGTGAAAACATCGGCCAAAGTATATCATTGTGAAGTCTCTCAACCAATCAATATTCAAGAACAAGCCATGGACTTTCCAGCAAGACTCTGCTCCAGCTCACAAAGCAAAAACGACTCAACTGTGGCTCAAAAACAATGTTCCGGACTTCATATCAACGGATGATTGGCCAGCTGGTGGTTCAGACCTCAACCCGTTGGATTACAAGTTTTGGTCCGTATCAGAGGACATACCTGTTGGGATATCCGTTCATACAAGCCGATGTTAGCAGATGTGTCTACTAGGTATTCATTACCAAAAGGTTAGTTAAGATTCTTCACATTACTGGTTCTTACTCATATATAGTTGTCCTTATCACATTTGAATGAATCGACAAAGCTGGGTATATCTTATCTCTTTGAGGCTAAAGTTGCCTGTATCGCAATTTCTGGCTTTAGGCCTAAGACGGCGTGCTTGTCTGGGTCAGTACTGGCATTTAATACGCCTTGCTGATATTGTCGAATAGCTCCTTGCTATAACTTTTGGGGCGCATATTGCAGTCGTTTAGGTCAACGTGATATATTCTCATCATTTTTCTTAAGTTTTTATCCTCGCTTACTGTCAGAGGTGCACTTTGGCATTATTATGGTAGTCGTCTACAAATAGTGGTTGTGACGTTCACGCGGTCAAAAGTAGTGCCATGTATTCAACTGTGGTTCAATTAATCTTTATATCGGGTTTTCCAATAGGGACTTGACAACTTTGAATTTAATTTGTGAACGCACTCTTTCATTAATCATCAAACTGTCACTGTCAATTTATTCATTAAACTCAACATTTTCATCATGGTAAAGTACACGAAAGAGTAACGTCTGCAAATTATAAAAATTTTCTACCGAAATTCGGAGTCGGTGACTGCAATTTTAAGAGGGTTAATTCCAAATTTCAGTCGTAATTCTCGCCCTAGTAGACAGGCAATAACAAGTTTAGTGCAAAAATTTGAGTCTACATATTCATTCGGTCGGACTGTCGAAGATATCGGTGCTGTTCAGGCGTCCGTAGCAAACGATCCAAACCAGTTAATTCCACGGCGTTCTCAGAATTGGGCATCGCTCAGACCACATTATGGGTTATTATGGTCCGAATCGGAAGATATGGTGCCACAAGCCACACAGCACACGTTACAATCGATTTATTGAAGAGTAAGTATGGTGAGCGTTTTATCTCAATAAATGGGCCAGTCGATTGGCCGCCTCATTCGATTATTTTCTGTGGGGCTACGTTAAGTCATTGGATTATGCCAACAAGCTGACGACGTTGGAAGAGCTCAGAGCCAGCATTGAAAGCGAAATAGCGGCCGCTTCGGCCGAAATATTTGGCCGAGTCGTTGAAAATTGGGTCCAACGAATCGACCGCTGCAAACGTGCCCGCGGTGGCCATATGAATGAAGTCGAGTTCCATTCATAAATGTTTTGATTGTACCTCAAGCCGATAATAAAGTTTTTGAAATATCTCAAATGGTTTGGGTTTTATTTAAAAAAAAAAGTTATCCAGTCCTTATTGGAAAACCCTTTAGATGCTCATCATTGACTTTTAATATACAGGAGGCAATGTGTTGAGGTGAAATCCTAATTTGTCTACCGTGAGCGTCATTTGGTCAAAACTATTTCCAAACCTCTAGTATCCTTGAATTTATAATAATCATATATTTAGAAAATGTTTTAAAATAACTGTGTTCTTAACAAGATATATTTTGACGATATTTTATAATAAAACTTGTAGCATAATTTTGTAAGAACAGCAGTTCAATTTATTTTAAATTCGCCTTCTTCCCATCCAAGTCAATAAATAATTCGTGGTACGCCCAACGTCTCTCAAGGTAAATCTTAAACTTGTCTTTTTGTGCATTCCAGGAAATTGTTATTTAAAGTTCACTTCCTTTTTCGGAAAAGTTCGCTTGTATACTCGTATTTTGTAACGCAAAAATCCAAAGGATTCCCGTGAAGGAAAACTTAAAAAGTTTCATCTCTTTACGACTTTGAAATAGTGTTAAGTTTAAACGGTCATCAAAGTAAGGTAAAAGCAACTGATAAATGAAATATTTGAACAGGGAAAAGTTGCCATTCACTTCCTTCAAAGGAGTGCCTCCTACTGCCACTATGAGGGTATAGCATGTTGGAAGGAATTTTAAATCGTAAATCCTTACGCAGTGGTTTTGGTTGAGGTAGGTATTTACTCGTAGTAGTGAGAGGTTGTAGTAAAAAAATTTCGTTAAGTTGCTCACGTAAAACGTAAACGACTAATTCCAGGAAAAGGATGTGAGAAATCTACGAATACGGGGAATCCTTTGAATTACGTACGATTCACGAAACTTCTCAATTAAGATAACTGCATGTAATCTGCTTGAAAGGCGGATTAAAGAGGTATCCGGACGCTTACAGATTTTTTAATTAATTAGTGAATTAATCTTCATCTTTACAATTCGTCGCTTCTGGTTTGTGGTGTGATTAAAGCCTTAAAAGCGAACGAGGAAGTTCTTTCTTATAGAGATGGAAAGCTTTAAAAATTGTATCAAAATTTTACATACTAGAAATTAAAGTGTAAATCTAATATAAAATGTGGTGCTTGGGTGCTATAGAAAAAGGGTAGACGATACCCAGTTTAACAACTATTTGCACACATAAATTTAGCGTATATAACCTCCAAGTAGTAACCATCGGGTACTGCTCAGTGCCGATTCGGCCTCGACTTGCCAAATTTATAAGCCCACGTGCAACAAAATAGCAGCACTATAGACGGCAGCACAGCGGATGAATTCTCTGGATGGAATCCACGGTAAAGTACAATAAAACCCTGGATAAACACAAATGAGACCTCATGCGGGCAGCTCCTACGTTTTTGGAACTTGAGCTAGTAAGGATTTCAGAGATTTAGTAGGGGTCTTGAGAAGAGATGGATATGTCCTACATCTGTTGAAAATCCTTGCAAATGAAACAGGGGCTACGAACCTCGGATATGCATGTAGAATGTTAGGTCCCTCAATGGGCCACGTGCAGCCGAATAACTAGCGGAGGCCTTGGACTGCTGCAAAGCAGAAATTACCGCTATCAAAAGAAATGCGATGGGATAGGCCGGATAAAAAGAGAATGATGAACTATGACAGTAAAATTGCCGAGTACAATGTGCAAAACTTGCTTTTTATTTCTACGAGCTTTTGAACAAGGCCTACGAACAGTGTCCTCTGCGATTTAAATGCAAACCTAAAAGGAGAGAGCATCTTTGGTAACACTGTCGGCAATAAAAACCTGAACGATAAATCTCCGATAACAGACTCATGCTTAATGACTTTGCGATGGTGCGAAATATTGTCAACAAGATAATTTGTCCATATTAGTGCGGCTTCGGGCCAAAAAAAATCCACCATCGAACCAATATTAATACTTCGACCATAATCTTCAAATCAATACACATCACATATTTATCGATTTTAAAGCCGCGCCTGTAGAGACAAACTATACAGAGATACGGTCAAGCTGGTGACGATGGAGAAAAGACGCTGCTCTAAAAAAGTCGGTGAAAATATCACCGAGAACTTAAATGTTAAAAAAAATATTAGGGCAAGTCGAGGCGCTGCTTTAACATCCTGCAGCTATTGTTTGCTGGCACTTGTCGTCAAACCAGAAGTGTTAATACTGCGGTCGATTGAAACCCAACCCAATCCCAACGCAGAGCCGGCATTTCAAACATTTTTTGGTAGTGTTTCCACAGGATTTCAATACTCGATCGGAAAATGATTTGGCGATCTCTTGTGATTGTAGCCGTCCGAAGTCGAAATTGTTCATAGCACTGGCTTGTCTTTTCGATGTTCAGGATATCCGCAAATCACCACTCAAATCATTCCTCATAAAACTTTGTTTCTTTGGAAACCTGAAGAAACGAAGAGCATTTAAAACCCGAAATCCTAAGTGAGATATTTTTTGGGCTATTTTCATTGAGTTATTAAAACTGTCAATTCATTCTTCATAGAGCTGCTTTTAACTTAGTCTTTCAACGATCAACAAAACAAGTAAACCAATCCTTTGATACTCGTATTTATACCCTCAATTGAAATGTGCAGACTTACGACGGACGTTGTCTGATCTCTCGTATACCTGCCAGTTTTTTTTATGATTTTGTAGTTGAATAGGTGACACCATACCGCTTTTTTTGTTGGTGGTCACTCATAGAAAGATGATCAAGCTGATATTTATGTCTGTTATATGATACCGAGCTTATGTTGGATGCTTGATTCTTCTGTACATATAATAAATGTGCAGGCTTAGAAGCAGTAAGCGGTCTTGTCTTGCCGACATTATGTTTATGTTTAGGTTTATTAAATATTTCAACAGTATTTATAGTAGACCTTACATCATCTATAAGTAATAAATGCGATATGGTATATGTAGGTGGAAGTATATATATTTGTTTTACTTTCTATTGAAGATGGACCAGGGTTGCTTAAAAATTATATTAAGAAAACTATCATAGTCATCAAGTCTAAATAAAAAATAATAGACACTTAAATTGGTGTAGAGAAAACATAAAAAAAACATTTTTTAACATTTTTCAAAGCCATTAAAGGTAGGGACGCCTTGCTGATTGATTTCATTTCATAACCTCAAAGCTTCAAAAATCGTTGAAACAGAATATCTATGATCAATAATGCACATGAAACTTAAGAAACTAGTTCATAATTTGTCCATTCCAAAAGATGTTTCCTAAAGGCCTTGTCCATATCCGTATTTATAAAAAGAATTAAAAAAAAATAGTTCAGTTCTACAATGGGTCTATAGTTACGTTATCATTCAAATGATATAAAAATTAGGCTGGAGTAGACAGCATATAAATTAATCATTAGATCTTGTGGCTTCAAAAAATAATAATTATTTATAATATCCGGGATAAGTACGACGTTCAAAGTGTCCTCGAAGACTTCAGCGGTTTTTAAAAGGACCAGGAGTCAATCTACTCCTATACGTCACCTAATTTTTAAATTAAAAAGCGCACAAAACATACTTACTTACTTTAAGTGGCGCTACAGTCCGGGGTGGACCTGGGCCTCAGACAACAAGCGTCTCCAGCCAGCTCGATCCCTGGCTAGTGACCTTCAGTTTCACACGCTAAGTTGGCTAAGGTCCTCTTCCCCTTGCATGCGCCACCTGAGTCTTGGCCTTCCTCTACTGCGCTGTCCCTCGGGAGCGGATTCGAAGACTTTTCGGACCGGAGTACTCGTGCCCATACGCTCTACATGACCCAGCCATCTCAGTCTTTGGATATTCACATTTCTGGTTAGGTCGATGTCGCTGTACGGTCCGTAGAGTACATTGTTCTATCTCCTCCTCCATTCTCCTTCAATGCAGACGGGACCGAATATCGCCCGAAGAATTTTTCTCTCGAAGCAACTAGGAACACCCTCATCCATTTCTGATAATGTCCATGCCTCTGCGCCATAGAGCAGGACCGGGATTATTAAGGGTAACTTTTGTTATCCTAGAGAGGGCTTTGCTACTCAATTGCTTTCTTAGCCCAAAGAAACAGCGGTTGGCAAAAGTTATTCTTCGCTTGATCTCAGCGCTGGTGTGGTTGTCTGTATTTATAGCCGAGCCTAGATAGACAAAGTCCTTAACTACTTCAAAGTTATATCTGTCGAGGGTGACGTTCTGCCCGAGACGTCGGTGTTGGTTGTCCTTTTTGCTTGACAGTATATACTTGGTCTTGCCCTCATTGACCGCTAAACCAGTTTTCGCCGCTTGCGTCTCAATACTCGCGAAAGCGCCACTGACATCACGCTGCTTTCTCCCGATTATGTCAATGTTGTCGGCGTATGCGAGTAGTTGGACGGACTTTTAAAAGATAGTGCCTCTTGTGTTTGCTCGTGAGTTTTGCACTATTCTTTCAAGTATGATGTTGAGATAAATGGCACAAGAGCGCATCGTCTTTTTCTAAATCTTTTCTGTTTGAGATCTGAATATTGAAGCTTTCTCTTCGAAAACCAATACACCACAAGTTCAGCCACCGCCACTTTTCAAGCAATTGAACCCGTATATCGGCACAAACTAGGCAAATATTGGTTTCCAAGTCATCCAGCTTGCGACTTCATATGGTACATTCCCACAGAAAATTATGCAAGTTCACACAATCATGAATGTCAACGAAAGTCGTAAAGTATTTATGCCGCGCATTATGTGCCATACTCCGTAGTCACATAGGAACCACAGTTTTTCGTATTTTTGCCATTCAATTGAAGTACGAAAAAGCAGAAATTGTGGATCTATAGCGCTCTCCATTGACTCCAATGATCATATTTTTGAATAAACATGGACTTATAATTCCAAAAATTTTGTGGTCACCTCGCACAGGATGGTCAAACGATCTTTCCGGAGAACCTTCCACAGTGGGTTTTTTTTTGCACAGCCGATTTCTATACATGACAATCTTGACCTACAAAGTCAATAGATTAATGCTTAAGTCTTTTACAATATGAGAATTGAAATGTTGGCCAACTATTGATTATCTCTTTTTATTTTACGATGTACTGACCTTCTTTGGTCTTTGGTCGCTACAATCCGAGCTTCTAAAAACGTACGCTTTTTACGATCTGTAGGCGTTTGTGTTACACAGTAAAGGCTTGTGGTCCACATCACAAACACTGCTTGTGCTACTCGTATTTACTCTCCGCACTTTCCGATAAAATTTATAGGGACGCCATGGGGTGGCGCTGATAGTCGGACTTACTATCAATAATAAGGGTTTCGTATGCAGAGCCATAATTTAGTGACTTATCAAACCAGAATTCATTAGCCAATGCTTCTCTTCAAGGATCGTTACTTGTCAATTTGTCGCCATGCTGCAGAACATGCCATAGTTCTTTAATTGAGTATAGGCGCCGATGTATTGATGTGACTATAATACAATATCACACACGAGTTTCTACAACTTATATCCCTACAAGTTCCATATACAAAATCTTGTCCAGCGTTCTACCTAAGCGACCCAAATTTTTTTACTCATTGGCTATAGAAATTTGTGCCCTGCTTCGTAATAAAAAAAAACCGAAATAGACCAATTAATTTACAATGACAAGAAGTTATTTTTTATGGCTTATATGGCCACAAACATATGACAGTAAGGAAATACTGCTCGATAAGGGCGACAGACAATATTGTCAAACATATAAAGGTACCTATAAAAAAAAACAATTAAGAAGACTTACATGTTAACGACCAACGAAACACCAATATCGATTGTCAAATGCCGTGTGAAGTAAGTGTTGCATCCCGTTGATCAAGTTCAAGGTAAATGAGACCTTATAGCCAAATACCTTACATTTAGGTACTTTGTAACTCTTCATTCATTAATTTCTCAAAACTCTCTCTACCAAACATTTTTCGCCCACTTTGTATTCCGACAAACATCTCATTGAATGTTTACTATCTTCGTATTAGTTAAATTTTATTCTATCATTTACTTGACTGTAACCAACATAATACTACCATTCCATCGGGAACGTGCGTATGTCGATTTTCTTTCATAATTTAGAAAAGAAAGAAGCACTCCTATCACTTCCTAACCTTTGGGAACTATTGAAAAACCTCAAAAGAAGCACATTCCCGTCACGTAAGATACTCGTATACCCGTGCTAACATCCTATTGAAGTTTTTCTATTATGAAATGCCTTTATGCATTGTACATATATAGAATACAATATTTATTCTCGTACACATACATATACGATGAACTATGTACAGACTTAGGGAACTGACATCCAGCAGCAAGGGTACTGTCTAATTTTTTCGGAGAAAAGATCGGCTGATGAGTTCCTCTTAAAGATTACGAGTTTCTGGTTTTTGCCTATCAGTCGTTTGCATCTGAAAAGATGAAAATATGTATAAAGATACACAAAAAAAAATCATGTTTTCATTTCTTATTTTGAAATGAAAAAGACAATCCGGAAACTCGTTAAGGTATGCTTACATAAGTACGAGCACTGTTGGTACTTTGAGAACTTTGTTAACACAGAAAAGTAATCAAATCCTATTTATGTAAGTATAGACAATCCCGAGTTGTATTTTTGATCGAATATGTAATATATCTGCAATAATCAATTGAAGAATGGTTCATATATTTAGGTGAAGACATGGAAAACTAGCAAAGTCTATTTAAAAATGTGACAGAGTTTTTACCTTACAATACACCCGACGACAACAGTAGATTGCTTGTACTCGTATCTATGGAGCTTTGAAAGGGCTTCCAGTTTTTATTGAAGCGATGCGAAATTACATGAAATATTGTGGTGTTTGCCAGATTAAAAAATCACATATTTTTAAGTCACAGTTCCCTAGTTGTTCAGCGGAAGAATCTTATCTATACAGCGCTTATCTTATAAACGAAACTTAGATATACTACTATATTGGACATCTATATATATAGCTTCGCCAAGGTAAAAATAACTAAGCCAACAGAAGCTTATTCATTTTCAAAATGAAATGGATCAGTGTATTGGTCTTAAAATTTGTCTAGCGAGTGTGGTTTTCGAAGAACTACCTTTAGGTAGGAATAGAAAATTTTCCGATCATTCATTCGACACTGACCAAACCAATGTTGTCGTGCATCCGGTATAGTACAATGGCATACTAAATCTCCGAAGCGCATCAAAGCATTTGAACAAATATTTCCCGAAGAATCTTGTGCTGCTAACATCCAAGTTTCGACACAGTTTCCTAAATGTTTCTTTAAAAAGACTTTTTAGCAAAGAAAACAACTATTGGCAAGTGTTCCTTTTAGCCTCAAAGTTTTAGTTGTCTATTATGGCATTAATGTTTTTCGGGGCTGGTTAAAATTCGAACACCATGCGCATTATATGGCATATTGCGTAGTCATATTGAAACCACAGCTCTTTTGCATTTATACCATTTAACAGTTAATGCTCTAACCGGGATAATTTCAAAAATGTTGTGGTGGAAAATAGAATGAAAAACAATCTAGTTTTTGGGGCTATATGCCGAACGTGCGTCGCCCACGTGGTCAAACGATCTTTCTGCATTTAATGTGGGATTAGCTGTCATATTGAGATGGAATATATCATGGAAAGATTGACGTCATAATACCGATTTCAAGTCGTTGAAATTTCATTTCAAAATTGAAGTTCTGTTCTTATAGAAACTTATAGAGCACTCCGTCTAATTTACAATAAGCATCATCGATTTATTGAAAAATTTCGCACTCAATTCACTCCATACCACCAAGAATGAGAACAATGCATTCGGGAAAAAATATCACGGCTGTCACAGGATCTCTTTGCACCCAAAACAAAGTAACGTATGGCACGGTGGCTTTATGAGGTCGGAGTACAAGTTATTGTCATAGACACAAGTACAACGCAATAACCAAGGATTTGTTTGTTTCTAATTTTGAGTGACAGCAGCTTGGAAGAACTGTGGATACAAGAGGATGGAGCTCCACTCCATTCTACCGACGAAAAATTATTAGTTTCACGATATGAGCCCATCAATTAGCCACCAAGATTCTATGAATTAACGCTAGCCGTGCTTATATGCAAGTCCGCCATTCGCTTAAAAATTAATTTGAGTGTTAACATGACGATGTACGATAAGCAAATTTATATACGCTATCTACCAAGCGGATGTAAAACAGTGCTTCCAAAATCCATTTTTTTGGCATGAATTTTTTCAATGAATTCTCATAAATGTCGTGCGGAATTTTTTCAAAACAATTAATTGGCAGCTGAACTGCCACTTAACATCATAGACAAGTCTCGCTAACAAGTTTTCATGATGGTCTCTTAAGCGGTTTTGGGTCATTTTTTTTGTGACGATCGCTAAGTCCGTTATTACATGACATGACTTTTGGGTCGTGGCTCACACAAGTGCAAAAGAAAACAAAAATGAGGTAAAAAATCAGAAACATTGTAAAAATGTCGATGACTCTTTTTGACGTTTCTTCCCTCCTTGTTCGTTATTTTTCTATATTGTTTTATTTTTATTCGTTCCCCATAAAGGGCAGTTCCAAAAAAGGAAGAAATTTTTTGGTTAAAGGAAATAGGGAAAAATTCCAAACTTTTACTTAGAGAGCGAAACGTTTGTGTTTAAGGCAAAAGAAAAAATTAAGAATCAAATAGAGTGGTGATTCAAAAGTCACCGTGTAATTGAACGGGTCTTACAGAGCGAAAAATTTAAAGAAAATAGAAAAAAGAATCGTGACTCAAAAGTCACCAAAGTAGACTAACATGCGCGTAAATCAACACAGTTGCTATTAAAATATTTTGAGTCGGACCCCGCTGACCCATTAGTTTGTGCCGATAAACCAGAAACGATTGACCCTTTGGACCAAAATATTGATTGAGCAATTCGCTATATACGCCCCAAAGTGGCTTAAAATTGAATCTCTAGAACGCGGTTTTCATGAGGCAGGCGTGATGGCATGCCCAAGACTATTTCCGAAAATATAATGGCATAAAATAATATTTCGAATGAATTTTATTAATTGTTTAATTATCAAGTTAATTTCTTTGTCTTTGTTTAAAACAAAAAAATTGAACCTCTGAGGTATAATTCGATCAACAACTGCCGCGTTTTTTGTACATCCGCTATCGGCTTAAAAAATTAATTTGCTTGTTAATTACAACATAAACACAGCGATGCGTGCTAAGTCAGTTCGTATACGCTATCTACTTAGCGAATATAAAACAGTGCTTCCAAACACTATGTGCTTCGTTTGGGATGATATTGTTTTCGACCAAGGAAGATGATTTTAGTAGCCTATTCCTTTTTTATTACCAGTAATTTCAAGAGAATTGGAAAGGTCGTTCTTAATACCTGCAAATAATTCAATTTTAAAGCTTTGCGCTAACTTAGGCACCTTCTGATATTCACCCGAAATGTTTTCTTCAAGAAGCATAAAAACTATTTATTCAGGCCATAAATAAATTCCTTCAAACTCCTTCCTTTTTTTAATTCGCTTGTTGTGGCGGAAAGGCTTAGGTAGTCTTAAGTTTCTAGAAAAATTTACCCAATAGAGACAGCGAACTAAGAGCCAAAGTCTTTATATCACTCGACGTTAAACTGGAAGTTAAATCTCTCATCAAGACCCCGAAAAAGGCATGCACTCAAGGACTTTCAGCTGAGAGGCCGTTTAAGAGGACTGCTGAAATCGATCAAGCTTTTGTAGCCAAAACTGCATACATTTCTTCCAACTCGAATGTCGCCAAGTTTAAGTTTCTGTCTAAGGCTACCCTAACGCAAGCTGCCAGGATAAGACTACTGCTGCAGCTGCAAAGGATGGAAATCTAATCAAACCCATCGTTGAAGTTAAAATCAATTGGGATATTACCCGCACACATTGTATGGATGAAATTGGAACTACATCCAGCAAAAATCGTAGTTGTAGTGGACGCTCTTCGATTGATGGTTGCTAAAACCACCCTAGTAGTAGCCTTACGGCGTATAAAAACTGGTTGAAATCGGTGCAGCAGTGGACGGAGTTTTTTGCCGCGGAAAAGTCCATCTCAATGAAATCCTGAAAATTTAAGAAGGACGAGACCGGATTACCTTTAAGGTTGCAGCTATCTCATCTCTGACGTTGGCGATAACAAAGGTCTAAGCAACGCCGAATATAAAATATGATACTCAGTTAAAGTCTTCAAAAAGCGAAATTAGTCAGAGAAAAAGTGCTGAACAAATCTTATGCCTACACTGAATCGAAGTCACGCTCTAGGTTTATGTTCATGTGAATCACTTCTAGGAACATATTTGCTTCATCATTCAATAATTTATCTAGTTTGCGTTACCGAACTCTTGAAGAGGACATTAAAACAAGAACTATATGACCTATGCACCCCAGAGTACAGTCTTTAAATTTAGGAAAGAAAGTGACCGCAGTAGGCGAAAGCATTATCTTAGTGGCAAGCAAAAGAAATCTTAACCAAATCAAAGTGCGCGATCGAAGACAGTTAGCCTAAGTACCCGGCAGACAGGAAGATCCTACCAAATGCGGTCCGGGTTCTCAAATGATTGAAACGCACCCACATAATCGCAATAGACATATGGTTAGATTTAAGATTTAAGTAGATCTTCAACTTATAGAAATAATGAAAAAGGGCCATTCAACTAAAAGGGCTGGTAAACACATACATTTTTCAAATTCATAAGCAATGTCTTGATGCACCAAAACCACATGGTAAGGCA
Organism: Volucella inflata; assembly: GCA_928272305.1. NCBI lineage: Eukaryota > Metazoa > Arthropoda > Insecta > Diptera > Syrphidae > Volucella > Volucella inflata. Next base: position 75,230,222 of record OV743717.1, on the reverse strand, counting down.
AAGTGTTTGGTTTCAGGCACAACAACACTTCATAATTTGACAGTCCTTCAAAACTAAAACTTTCCTTAAATAAAGCAAATAACTTGCTCCCAAACAACAATGTTTTAACTTTTCTTTTAATGATTACACCACAACCCTGTTTCCAGAATTAAAGTGCATGCCTTACACAATTCCTCACATTGTTGCTCCACTACACTGGAGCACAAACGCACATGAATGTAATGTTTGTAATTTGATCCTGATAAAAACTGTTGGCCTGCCTTCTGCTTTCCCTGTTCCAACTTCTGCATGAACATATTTCATCCTGTTGAATGAATGCAATGCAAGTACCTCTACCATGCCATCTTTGGAAATGAGGTCGTCCTTTTGTTTAAAAATATTGCACACGAATATCTGGCTTCGAAGAAGTATGGGGCGCGCATATAGTGTAGCAACAAAAAGTGAAGAACTTTTGCACAAAATGACAAATTTGCATAGATGAACATGCAGACATGTCATCCTGATGTGACACAGAATTTCAATCTAAAGACTTTGAATTACATATCGAAATGCTTGGTGGAGTATTTCGAAAAAAAAAAAAAAACACTATGGAAATGAGTCAGAGAAAAATCTCTCAAATCACATAATATAGGTACGAGTCTTCTCTAAAGTCGGGGGGTGATAAAAGAGAGCCTGTGCCATGAAGCCTCTCATTAAGCAAACAAAATATACTTTATTGAGATACGGCTTTCGGCAACAATCTTTTGACTTTGACATTTTCAAAAACTGAGTGGAAACTTGTGGTTATGGTTTTAATGAACATCCTGTTGATAGGGAATTCAAGAATATATTTTTCGACACATAATCAGAAACTCATAGTCATTGCTCAAAATTTAGAGAACATGTCATTTGGTCGTAAATGCAAAATATTCATTTTCTTCAGCAGGAACACGGTAACGTGTATTTGTCTGAACTAATAGAACATTTTACGATTTTACGATAAGCTAAACTTATTAAATCCGCAAGCGCTGCCAAAAATCGTTCACTCAGACACTTGTAAAAATTACTAACGTTTTTCTCATTTTTCCCCGACCAATGAATAAACTCGATTTCGGGATATCGTATCGGCTACAAGATGCTTGTATTTTAAGCATAGAATAGAAAAACAATGAAACAAGAAAGCTCTCCACGTCCAGTGTACTGTTGATAGAGCTAGACTCCGATTCATAGAACTCCGACTTCGAACATTTTAATAAATGATAAGTAAAGTTAGCAGAAACTTTCGAAATATTTCTGTAACTACATTGACACACGTCTGTTCCAGACGTTTCAAAGAATTTTCTTTCCTGCGATATTCTTAACGTGAACTATACTTTAAAAGTTATTTTTTGTTTGAAAATAATTTAAATTATCATTGGAATTTCAATTACCTTGGCCGCCGACTGTGGATGTGTCATAGAAAGTTAATTTCCTCACTCATCAAATGTGTAAACTTTATGCCAAAACAGTGAGAAATAGGTAAAGCGTGAGCCAACAGATGGTGTGGATATTGACTGTCAATTACTGTCATATTCTGCATTCAATGTGGTTAATCTTTTTGACAGATGTCATGCAGTCTTTGCCAATTTTAGTCATTTACCACGTAATAGCGCATTTTTGTTATTCAATTTCATTACGAAAATGAACGATCTGTAAAAGTAACATATCGTAAAATTTGTAAATTTTTTCGTCAACTAGTGCGAGTGAGTCCGAAATTCGTGCAATGGTGATGAGTTTTGAAGAATCTGGTTCCGTATCGGGTTAAACTCCAAATCCACACGCTCGACCAGCACGTACACGCCGGAATATCACCAATGTGAGCGACGTATTCAAAACCAGCTAGGCCTTCAATTCCTCGTCGAAGTCAACAATTGGGCCTTACTAACGGCACTTTACGGTGAATTTTAAAAGTTCATCTTAATTTGCAAGCCTATAAAATCCAAATTACATATTAACTTAAGCCTTTGGACCATCTCTGTCGTCGCCGATTTGTAAACTGGATGTTGGATCGCCAAAACAATTTGTCATTGAATTTGATCTTTCCGATGAAGTTCATTTTTGAATGGATGGGTACGTTAATAAAAAAAACTGTCGTTTCTGTGGACCGGAAAACCCATATGCATCTCAAAAACGTCAACAGATTATGAGTTGGCGGCATCATTGGCTCGTACTTTTTCGAAAATGAGGCTGTAGAGAAAGTTACAGTAAATGGAGAACGTAACCGCAACATGTTGATCGGCTTTTTTTCAACAGGATGGTATTGAATGAATTGGGTCTGGATGACCTCTTGTTTCAACAGGATGGTGCAACCGCCCACACCAGCCGTCAATCAATCAATTTATTGCGTACGAAATTTGATGATCGAATCGATAAAATAATTTCGGTTAGAGAAGTTAATTGACGTCCAAGGTCACGTGATTTGACACCTTAAGACTTCTTCCTGTGGGGTTATTTTAAGAGTAAGGTCTATGCCAATAGCCCATCGATAATTCAGGATCTCATTGTGGCCATTGACTCACTAATTCTTCAAAAAGTTATCGATAATTTTGACCTTCAGATAGTTACCAACAACAGAAACTGTGGTGCTTACATGAACGATGGTGTATTACATTCATTATTGCCATGTTTATCAATAAAATTTTATATTAAATTCATAATAAATGTGTATTTTATTTAATAAAAACTTCCACCCAAGCTTTTGGCTCGCCCATTAGAAAAGGCGAAGAATTTGCACCGCAGAGACAGTCAAACCACTACACTGTAAAGGGCTTACTGAATCGTTTCACCATTTTCAAAATATTTCGAGAACGTCAGGCTTTAATGAAACCTCAATTCTCTGAATCTATATCTGATCCACCAATTACGGGTACACTGTTAACTTATAGATTTTTGTACCACAAATTCGGTATAGAGGGGCCAAGAGAGGCTCAAAACTTTTAATGCAGTTGAGAATTTCACTTGAGAATATTGTAAAAAATTTCCAGAGGTTAGGATTTCTCTGCATTCGTCTCCTTAAGGCACTTAAAGCCATGCATTTACATGTAGTAAGATGTATTCCGCAGTTTACTCACCTTCCATACAAAGGCGACATTCAGTTTACTGAATAAGACCCTTAGGTGATATCGAAGATGGCAATGTCCGATTGAAAATCACACCAGTCTTTTGATATTTTCTCTTTTAAGTTTAGGGAATTCATTTGAATTTTTTTGTGTAAGGGTTGGATTGCTCTTTTAGCCTCGCTAAGCCCTGGGATGTTCTCCCAATAAGATATACACATTTTGTTCTTCCAACTCATTATTGCTGAGTTCGGAACATTACTGGTGGTGCTCTGTGATATCGTCATTATTTTCCCAACAAGCATCGCAGCATGGTGTATTACATATGCTCAGCAATAAATGCTAAGCAAAAGTGTAGCGCTCCGTTACAACACCAGTAAGAAGCCTACAGTTATTTTTACTGAGGAATAGCGAGAAGGCCTCTGAATGCTTAGATACGTTCGGTCTGCCAGCTAACTGGAAAATCATGCTATCTGCAGTTGTGCTCATATGAAACCCAACTGTTAATGAAAGCCTTAATCGAGGACGCAGGTAGACCTAACGTAAGTTCGGGTCCTGAAAAACTCTCCTCTAAGCAATGCCATGATTGAATTTAGCCTTTCGACTGCGTTCAGTGATGTCTTGTAGTCTAGAACTAGCTTGAAAGTCATAAGAGGGTTCAGTAAGGCTTTGGGCCCGTTTGGTGGTTGCTACACACCCAATTTCTTCGCATTGTCACCGGTTTTCCACAAAATAGTTCGTTGTCGTCAGGATTGCTTGTTTTACTAACGGGGAATGAAATCTAACGTTGTAGTCCTCCAGAAAGATACCAATGCAACCCCAATGAAACCAGTCTTGGGCACAGGGTAAGTCGATTTCGTATGTTTTCTACAACAAAAGTTCTAGTGTCATTGCTTCAGACCAGAGTCACAAGATAGTCGGCGGGAAAGGACATCAAAGCTCCAGTGCGTGTTATACCAAAGACAATTTTTTCTTAAGAGGAAGATGGCTTGAGATTGCAACCCATGATATAATTTCAAAGGAGTGGAGATTCACAAATGCATCTGAAGCCAGGCGTGCTAAAGAATGCCTCTATGCAGCTAAGATAGACCTCTTGTTGAAGTCTGGAGAAAGACAGACATATTTTTGTGAAAGGATAAGAATTGGATGAGAATGATTGTTTTGAACTAGATGAGTCAGACAAGGCTTCTTCTTTCTCATAAGAGAATAACCTAAGATTTGGGAGGATTGATTAAAAGCTATTTTCTTTTATAGCTTAGCGTATTCTATCTCGAGAAAAACTTACATCCGATAGACTAAATTTGTATGCAGTATAATCTTAGTATTAATTTAGTACGTGAGGCCCGGTTGCGTACGATCTGTATTCGGCAGGTATCATGTCAGTGTAAAATAAGCGCAACTGGTGTGTAGTCATAGTAAAAGCAATGAACATCACCAGTTCGACTCTGGTAAACATGTAATAAAGGGTGAGTCATCTTTTGGTTCCTTTTTAAATCATACCTGTATAATATTTTAATCCTAGCAGCTTGTATGCGCTCAAACTGTGTATTATATCTTCGCTGTACGAAATGAATCGATTTACGTTTAAACAACGTTCGAAAATATTGCAAAGTTACTTCTAAAATGGATATTATGTTGTCGAAACTTTGAGAATTTTAAGAAGAAATCTCGGTCAAAATAATGCACTAAACGTAGCTGTTTACAAAAGTTTGTGAAGAAAGTTCATGGGACTAGCTTGCTGGTTGGTAACAGAAAATGTTCTCGTGATCGCCCTGTGCGCTCGGTTACATGCAGGCAATGCATACTGAAAGTGTGAAAGTTTTGTTGTAGTTTTTGGAGTATTTGGAGTATTATTGACACTTTTCTTTCCAAGACAACAATGGCCGAACAAGTCGTCTTATAATCGATTTATTGCACACTTAGTTCAATAATCGTGAATCCATCGTTTCGGTGATGTTGCTCTTGGCTGCCATGGAGTTGCGATTTGAAGTCGTTGGACTTTTTTCTGTGGGATAGCATTAAAGATCGATAGTGAATCAGCCATTTGAATGAATTAATATTTCGAAATTAATCGGAGGGTTTACTCTTTTCAAAAAAAAAAAAACAATTGTGGCAAAGTTTTGAAAAGTCCTTTATTAAAAAGTTTGTATACAGAAACCAACAAGTAGCTCACCCTCTTTTTGACATAGGTACCTATGGATGTTAGCTTTATGTATAAAATGCATTAGCATTTATTTTCTGCTCAAGCATCTACAACTAGTGCTCATTGCCTTTACTCACCTCGTACATTGAATAATATTCAAAATTCAAAACTCTGTGACTTCTATCCCCATTCTCAATTTGTGAATTCATTTTTCAAACGGATCTCTAGTAGCGTTCACTACTTAACCACCTGCAAAATTTGTTTTGATGGGCTCATCACGGTGGAGTACACCTTCTGCATTTAATGAAGAAATCTTGAGAAGTTTATGAAAACCAGGAATATCATCGCTCAGAAGAAGACTCGTCAAACACGCATACAAAGACATACTATAAATTGGGTAAGAACATTTTCTTTCATTTTTATAAGTGCCGGATTTTTGTGCAAAGTTTTGTAAAAAGTTTTCCTGTGATTTCACTTTCAATGCAAAAGTCGTTACTGTATCTTTGTAGTGCAAAAACTACTGCGGCTTAGGATTTGACGAGTAAAACTCTTGAAAAAAACTTAAATGTGACAAAAGTGTTGGAAACTATGTGGAATACTATACACTTCACTATATTTAAGTTAGTCAGATATCTTTGAGGTTGAGTTTTTGGGTTAATCTGTTTGGGAGTTAACTTATAACTATTTTAAATCTAGAAAAATCTTTTGAAGTCTTATGAGAGAAATTGTTTAGTTTATTAAACGAAGTTCTGATTCTGCGAAAAAACTTCAAGGTAGAACAAAATATCATCATAGCTAGAATAGCATAGCATTTTTAATCACAACTTCGGGCATAAAATGAATGTCATTCAATGAAACCAAATGTTGGGCGAAAACATTCAACATTACGGCGAAAAGAGGTCTCAGATGGTTGGTTATTATCGGATAAATATGGTACAAGAGCTGTAAAAATTTGGCACACAGAACCATAATTTTGGACCCAAATTTCTAAATTGTTGAAGTGTGTATGCATTTACGACAAAAGTGCAAAAAAATAAAAATGACAATGACGGTGTACTCCTATGTAGACTGACATTTAAAATGCTTTTTTTCGTTCCTGAGTAGGAACTCATTTAGAGCTATAGACGGCAAATGCAGCAACATTTTCTGAGGCCACATAGGTGCTACGGTATATCCCGGGTATACTGAAGGTATAAAAGCGGACCGAGAGCATTTTCTTACGCTACGTCAGCTACAATATCTTTCGATATATAAGTTGCCGGTATAACATACAGGCTTAAAAGCAAGACCTGTTGCAAAGGCCTTTATGCACACCATGTCAAAGGCTTGGAAGACATCAGGAAAAACGTTTATATTTTTAAGGAACGAACTTTATTACGACAATATTCCTTTCCATACATATAGTTGCTAATGAATTGACGATAATTATGAAATTACGTACATCAATTACAGAATCTATAATTTATTTGATGAACGTCTATACTTGCGATCACGACATCTTTCGTTGCAAACGGAATTCGTAGTGTTTTAACTCAAACTCAGATTAAACTCAAGGTGCACTGCACTGATACGTACAATTGATTGTGACTATGGAAGACGAATTTAGTTAAAGTCATGATAGGCTGCTCATCTATTGACTCGGGCCTGCATCTTTAACAAATAATTAAAAGAATCTTCTTTGATGTCTATCTACTTCCACTTCACCCATAATCGAATAATAAATGTATAGTTTGAGTTTATCATCCCTATCATTCAATCTGCCGGAGGGAACGATTCACTGACATTTCAAATTCGGTATCATTCAATCCGTCAGAGGGAATCGTTCACATGTCGGTAATGTGAATGAGATTCACTCGATTATTCAAAACGACGGATCGAAGTTACCCAGGCAAAATTTGATGTTTTTCAGTCGCAACAAATTAGTTGCGGATTTGTTGTTTTACTGGAAGTTCAAAGTACGTAGGTTAAAAATGTAAGTTTTTTATTTATGTATATACAAACGTTTCACAATTTAATACGCATTAAATTTTAGGAGGAAAACAACAAACCGGGAGCAGTTCAAGCAACTGGTGGACACAATGAAGACTTGCCCAGACATAGCCAAAAACAACACAAAGAGACCTCCCGGAAAAGAAAGAGCGTTTTGGGAGACTTAACAAGCAAAACTCAACAGTTTGGTACCACCTCAAAAGGAAGTAAAATATTTATAATTAAGAAACTTGTAATGAATAAAATATTTCATTCACAATTGGCTCAAAAAAGACAACATTGGATAGACATTATATTTTAGAAATAAATTTGTTCTTCCCTAGTTATTGGAATGCGATAAGTTTTCCCTAAAACTCTAAAAGTTTTGTATCGACTTAACTTTTCTGTTGGAAACAGATCTTAATTTAAGCTTCGTTGGTGTCCGGTAAACAGCACTAGATCATTAGTTGCGCAACCAAAAAAAAACCAATGTGCATAGATTTTTATGTAAACTCAAGTAAGTTTATAAAGGGTGTTTTTCTCTTAATCCAGCTCTAATTTCAAATATTTATATCTGTTAAACCAATTATCAAATTGCAAACTGTCAATGTCATTTTTATACAGTAGTATTTGCAATTATACACACTGCACAATTTCATCAAATTAGAGAAATTTGTTTCCAAAATTATGGTTCTATGCGTCAAACGGATAGAGCACTTGCACCGTATTACATTCAACATAATCGACCATCGGAGATCGCTATTCGCCGTATTGTTAACAGTAATTGGCCAAGAATAGATCCTTGAGGAACACCATTTTTAACAGGAAGAAACCAAGACAGTTTTCTATTACATGAAACGGCTTGCAGACGATTAGTCAAGTATGAATAAATAAGTTTAATACTGCCAAAGAGTCAAGGCACTCTTGTCAAGTACACATGGCAACCATGCGCCATGGCAACAGTATAAGAGTATCGTAAGCCCCTTGAGGCGCGCGTAAATTATTAAAAAAAAAAACTCCCGACAGTAGCAGAATTCTATTAGTATTTTGCAATAATAATAATTATCCTAGGTTATATACAATCGCAGCAGAAAACCATGTAAGGTAGCGCTGTAGTTTAAGATTATAAATAATAATAAAAAAAAAAAAAGTTTAATAGAAGTGTCAGAGAAGTTAAAAAGTGTCGCTAGCTTATCGCAGAGTATTTCAGTGTTAACACAATCAAATGCTTTGGAAAAGTCAAGTAGTGTTATCACAGCAGTATAATTAACATCAATCGTCTCGTCTTATATCTTTACAAACTTTTAATAAAGCTGACGTGCAACTGTGTCCCGACCGGAAACCTGACTGGAGACGATTAAGGAGCTGTTTGTCTTTTATAAATTGTTTGATCTGGTTGCTTACAATACCTTCAAAAAATTTGGATAGAAAGGCAAGATAGCTTTTGGTCTATATTCAGAGTTTGTCCCTTTTTCGGGATTGGGATGATTTTGAATTTTTTCCAGGCACAGCGGTAAGTAGATAATAATAATAGTGTTAAGTATATGGTTACTGTAGGGAAGTATAAGAGGAAGCAGCTTTTTATAAATTCAGGGTAAATATTATCAAGCCCAACAGACTTACATTTAATTGAAAAGAATGCATTTCCTACGTAGTACATGTATACTGCGGCCAGGGAAAAAGCATTTTCTCGGTCTGTCGTGGGGCCTGTCGTGGGGCTAGTGGTGTGAGGTGAAATCAGTGTAAAGAACTTAAGGCTGAAATTAAGATGTTCAGTCCGATAATGTGAACTTCCTTCCACAAAAACTTTGAGAAACGATCAGAATTAAATCTCTGATTATAATAACTATGTTTAGCGGATCGAATAAGCTTAGTAACAAGGTTACGGAATGCTTTAAAGTCAATAAAAATTTCCAAACAACCGAAACGTTTCCAGCGATGGAACGAGACATCTCTCACATTCATTAAGAATGTCCTGAACCAAGGACAACTCTAGGACCTTAAAAACTTGAGTCTTAATAGAAACATGTTTATTAAACAAGTACTCAATTGTGGCAGTCAAGAATTCAGTTTGTTTATTAATATCAGATGTCAAATAGATTGAATTCCAATCAATAGACAAACAATCACTAAAAAGACTTTCAACATTTACATTACGGAAGTCATGACATTGAAAAAACTGGGACGAGTTTTTTTGAACATGGAAATTTAAAATAGCAAAGATAAGAAAATGAAACAAAAAGACGGGAACAGATAGTTTCCTAAAATGTTTAATAAAATTTTCATCGCTTTTAAGAAATACATCCAATAAAGATAAAACACAGTTGGTCTTAGAGTCGGTAGGATAAGTAACGTTTAGAAAAGAGAGACCAAGCGAGTCGATTGATGTCTTATGTTTAAGTCTCCACAAAGAATGAACTTTGGTGCAAGGTGTGATATTTCTTCCACAATTCGGGAAATAACACAAGAATTTGCGGAATGAGAAGGCATATAAAAAGTTCCGACGATACATTTATTTTCGCCATTAAGTATTTCAATAAAATAGTAGCCCGTAAGTTCGGTGCCTTCCTAACACTTAACGTGACTAGACCTGATATATTTTGTAAAGTAAATAGCAACGCCACCTCAGATTCACAAGACATTAATGTGGCAAATATGTAAACCATTATTACTTTTACAAAAAGTATTTAGTAAAAATTTGTTTTTTTTTCAATCATGCTGTCAAATCCAGCATCATACCTCCTGCCCATGCTGAGAATAATAACCCACAGCTGGGTTAAAATCGAACACAGATCGATAGACAGCACTATTTGCTGTACCAGCTAAGAAAAAAAAACTTAAATGAACATGGAGAACTAATTTGCACTGAGATACCTTGTATATGTAGAAGAAGTAAATAAAAATAAACAAAAAAAAAGTGGACCCAAAATCAACTAGTATTACGTCAGCTGTTTTATGGAAATGAACATGTCAATAACCAATATTGTTACATTTGGTGCGAAAATAATCTACATGAGATTATTGCAACGCAGTTAAAAAAAAAAACATTGTGGCGCTGGCAGCCCGGTATGGGCCATATCCTAGCTTCTTGACACTCATTTGTGTTGTTCAAGTTGTCATTTTTGTCACATCTGAGAGGGGCGTTCGGTTTATCGCCGAGCCCGAACGGCACTCCTTAGAGCTTTTTCGTAGGCAATCTTCCTTTCGGGAGCTTGCCATTGCAATACGAAAGGGTGATGGCGATTTGAAAAATTCTTGGAAACTGAGCCAGGAATCGAACCCAGACTCTCTTCGTGATAGTCCAATGAGCTAACTATCGTGCCATCACCATCGCAGTTATATACCGAAAAATGCACACTTTGTTGTTACAATGTTCCAGGAGGATGGTACTATGTGCCATGTAGCAAATGAAACAATCAACTTATTGAAGGAAATATTTGTTAAACGCATAATTTCGGTGAAATTGACCTGCAAATTGCCTTATTGGCCCCAAGATCTTGTGATTTAATGTCTCTTGATTATTTTCTTAAGAGATACGTAAAGGTGCATGTATACTCTGAAAACCAAAAACAATGGACATTATTCGTGTTATTAAAGACATACGGCCACAAATACTTGAGAAAGGGTCGAAAACTTTGTCTCTCGGATGACATTCATCATATACAGTCGTGGTGGGCATATGCCCGACGTTGTATTTAAAATTTTATTGCAGAACGTACACTTCCGATGGCCTTAAAAAATAGGAACCAACAGATGTGAGGACAGATACTTAGAGTTTCTCCTGAAACTGATCTGAATAGGTAGCGACGACTTCAGAAACGATTCTGAGGTTGGCCGTGAGACTTACTGTACTGGAAGTTGGTGATGTTTCTGGTCAAGACAGGTACATACTTTATGGACAGCATACATAAGAAAATTTTCGTGGACTATTTCCTATGGGATTGCCAACTTATAAAATGAGTAAACGCCTTTGTTTTTTCCGTTGTTGGACTGTTTTTTCTACAATAAACCACAGGCAAACATCTCATAAAGCAAAACAAAAAGTCTTTCATCAATTCATCATTATTTATGTGTCAACGGAAACTTCAGATTGTTTACAATAAAAATGTTGCATTTCCCGTTGTGATCGAAAAAGGATACACAGCATCGACGATACAGAGAGAACATTACAATACATGTATATAACATGGAGGCAATCACAGACTCTGCATATCTAGACTCTGCAGCTAATACGAAAAACCACTTGAATTGCAAAGGGGTTTCTCCAACAATTTAAGTACGAGTATGTATTGGAATAAAAACATTAAATTTGATAAAATTCGAAACAACTGGCAGATAACAAAGCTGGCTAGAGGAAACCACTATAACGATCGAAACAGTTCCAATTCGCAAAGGACCTCAATTTTATACTCAGATTAACAATTATAATTCAACTCTTATGCATGTACTTTTTCAAACAAATATGCTTTTTTATTCTCACAACAATAGCTTTACGAAACAAAAATAATACTACTCGTACATTTGAATAAAGAATACCATTAATGGCCGTTAAAGATCCGATTTGAATGAATAGTTTGACCTAACCAGGAATAAGATGTAAACAACATCTCTACAACACAAAACAACGTGCTAACGAATACCGTTCGAAGCGTTTTACATTCCAATCTTTCTTTTTCCTCAATGTGACTTAATCCCAATTCACAACCATGAAGAGATGTTATCAAAACAAAGTTTATCATAAGTGCGTCAACCTGACGATGCGTAATGTAGTGCAAAAAAAAATTCCACTTTCTTCCAATTATATGTACTTGTAATTTGTTCATCGCATCTTATTATGAGATGATTACACCTGCAAGGTAATGGTACGAGTAATGCGGACATGAGTACATACACATTTCTTTCCTCTATATTTAGGGCTGAATCTGAAACCCCATGTGGTCTGACTTGTCTAAATACTTTAAATTTTTTTAAAGTAGACCACAAGGTACGTAAACCCATCATATCCCAATGTACTTTCATATATGGGTAGACCTATACTGTTTATACATTTTTCAAATACTCAAGAAAAATACCATATCATCAAAACAACGAAATAACGAAGCAAAACAAACAAAGAAACCCCTACCTGTCTGGACCAGACAATTGGAATATAGTACGAGTACAGTTGTCGATAATGATGATGAATACAGGTGGCTGATGATCATTTAAAGAGTCTTGTAACAAGAAACAAAATAAGAAACCCCACCACAATGGTAAACATGAAGAAGAAGAAGACAACAATGATGATGATGATGATGATGATGATGATGATGATGATGACAAAATCGACGAAGAAAGGTGAGATACAGATACAATGACGGTAATTAAGTTCTGTTTCCGTTCGATCTTGGCCGCTACCACATACCGAAGCTATGCAAAAACCATTTCTTTTTTCATCATCAAACCATCGGTAGACCTCAACAGGTGTGTACACGCGTGCTCTCAAGACTTTCCATCAGTATCCGCGAAAACGTAAAGTATCCAAAGCTAATCAAAAATACGACCATCAACAAAAGTGCAGTGTTGTTTTTGTATGCATACTCGTAGAAAGTGAAACTAGTGTAATTTGCACTCTAAAGTGGACTTGACATCGACTATTACACAGGCCAGATTGTATCAGAGGATATTGTAAAAATGGTAAGAATATATGTCAGATGTTAGTGTAGAATGTAGATGTCTAGAAGTGTTCGGAAAATTCTGAGATACCATCGTATGTTATGTAAGTGGGGTATTGAACTTTACTGCATTTGTAATTGTGAGTAATCCACCTGCACTTTGTGTTTACAAAATGTTTTTCATTTTGTGCAGATTTGGTCACTAAAGTAGTATCCACTTCAAGCGGAAATTGATTTGGGATATACAAAATATGTGTTGATATGATACTTACAACGACGAGAATTACGTATAGATTAGATACATTAGATACATAAGTTTATCTTGTTTCGAGATTAGATAATCGCAATTCTAATAATTCAATTAACGTGATATTTGGTTTTAAATGACAAACGATTTCATGTTTTCCGGCTGCAGTACGTGCTATGTTTCAGACCATAGATTGATTAAATTGAAATATTTGATTTTTATAAACAGAACCAAATACAAATTTTGAGAATCATCTCTACGAAAGACGTAACAAAAACCTTTGCGAAAAAACAATAAGGTCCTACAAATTTTGAACAAGAGAAAAGTCTTGAAAAGACTAAATCTTTTGACTTAGCGCGGTAAAATGAAAACGCGTTAAAAAGCGGAACAAGCAGGAACTTTCTTTGGAAAGCCAACCAGTCTATTTTATAATAAAAAAAAATTGATTGAATCTTAGATGCTATAAAATCAATATCAATTTCGTAAGGAGGTGTTTTTAGTGAGTAAGAATCTGACACAACTGTGAGCACGCGATCCACATTCTGTCTAATGCAAGATTTTCATATGGAAAGAATGAAGAAATTCCATGAAATTCAAAGATCAACTGTCTTACTAATTTCTTTCATCTTGAAGTATGAAGTAGATTTCAATTAATAAGTCGACCTAATGAGTATGGTTCTTATAAAAAGTTCTATTTGTGTACTCCGAATGGCTTTTAATCCTTATCTATATCTGCGCGTCGTCTATTACCAGGCCACTTATTTTTGTATTGAAGCACCGAAACCTGGCTTCACATCGGCTTTACATGTCAGTCAGATTATTAACTTGATGAATTTTTCGCTTATATGGTATTTCACCTCCCAAGCAAAGTATCTTCAAATTACTCACTTCTTGGAGCAACCGAGAATATTTCCTTTAAATATCAATAAATTAGGGAATAGACTAAGGGTGGTAATAATTTTTTTTAGTTTGAGATAAGTAAGTTTGGACTAAGCAGAGATTCAGAAAATTGTGCTCTATCAGTTAACATGCGAGTGCCGCTAATTGTGTGCGATTTTTTTTTGTCAAATTGTCTGTTATACTGGACAATAAGCCAGTGTCTCTTCAACCCCACTGCCTTGATATGATATTTCCAGGCTTACCAGGTCTACCTCTCGCGGCGGTTCTTCTGATATTTCTTTTCAATACTTCTTTACCATTCTAGACTCCTCCGTTAATTGAAACCAGTCAACAAATTTTAGCTGTTTCTTTTCGACTTCTTTAAATATATAGTACATACTACCAAACGTACTCTAGTCTTTCTTATACTTTTCTTTCTTGTTTTTCCTACTAAAACTTCTAACCAGTGTAGTAAGCATTTGTTATTGCTGCGTTTACAGTGTAGTATAACTTCTGGTTGGTTTTTATGTTACGCATAATCTACCATTAATAACTTATCTCTCTATTATTCCTAAACTTTATAGGCTTTGACTCTTTTCAGTTTTCTCCTGTGTCACAGACTCTCCCTGGGATTATTCTCCCGTGAAATCTATATCTTGTTGCTCTTATTTGTGATCATATTCATATCAAATTCCTGATAATGGTATGGTCACCATACAATAGGAGTGATAGATTGATGGGGCCGAACCTCCCATAATTCTAGTATTTTTCCAGTATTAGGACTGGAGGACATACGATTGCGGCAGGTCGGAGAACTGGCGCATACTGCACAAGCCACAACCTATATTCTAAATCAGGCGTTTGGCGAATACCACTAGCCCACATGATCACCCAATTTGACTGCCCTTCTATTGGGTCGGGCTTATGTTAACAAGCCACGAACTTTGACAGCCTTCGAGGAGAAGTGGAGGACTCATCACCCAAAGTGCTAAAGATATGCCATAAAAAAATCTAAAAGGTAATCAACAATTGCGGTGGGTAAATTTAGAGTTTCAACACTAGATTTAGTACAATTCTAATCGGAGAGATTAAGGTCTCCTTCTTCTGACGAAAACTTAAAAATTTATTAAATCAGTGATTTCAGGTCTAGATAGACCTTTACAGGGTACATCGCAATAAGTTTCTCTTGCAGATAAGCGACGAGGCGCATTTTCACTTAAGGGGTTACGCCAATAAGCAAAATCTTCGTTTCTGGGGCACTGAGAAGCTGCGTGCGGTGCACGAAGAGCGATTACATCCACTTAAAGCCACTGTGTGAGTGCGGCGTTCACGCGAGAGGAGTATTTGGGCCGTATTTTTTTGAGGACGCCATCGTCAATACGGTCACTTTTACTGGCGAACGCTACAAGGCCATGATGAACGACTTCTTACTGCCGAAATCGGATGAGCGGGGCTTGGTGAACATGTGGTTTCAACAAGACGGTGCAACCGCACAAACATGAGCCACAATGGCTATTTTAAACGAAGCGTCTCCTGATCGCGTAATCTTCTGTTTTTTCAATTTGGCATGGCCAGCCATTAACCATCCCAGACTTATTTTTTTGGGGCTAAATAATGCCGCGAGTTTATGCCAGCAAACCTCAGACAGTCTCAGTACTTAAGGAGAATATTCGACAGGAATGCGAACAGTTATCACCGAACATCTTGCGGAAAGTCATGGAAAATGCGATAAAACTGGCACAAATGTGTCTCAACATTGCCGGCGGCCACTTGGCAGATATCCATCACTCAAAATCTTTTCTTTTTATTTAGTAAAAAAGTAATTCGAAAACAAAATTGGATGGTTGATTTTCCGCCACGTTGTATAATAAGCCTCTGCCTCTTTTCTATCAGAATAAAATTGTCTATAATCTTAAATTTTTAAAAATATTTCTGTCGCCTGAGTAAAATATTATATAAAGCTCTTTCAGGCATTCTACTAAAAATATTGGGTTTTTTAAAAAGTCCTTGCATTTTCTTAATTTGATTTTCAGGTGTATGTTATGAACATTTTTAAATGTTTGTTCAATGATATCCTGTCACCTCGCAGGCAACTTCATATTGCCGGTTTCATAAAAACTTCGTTCTTTTCTCTGCAAAAAACTGCCGTTTTCCAATAAAATTTTACCGTAAATTTTACACAACTTTTCCCTTGTCTTAGTTGTTTTACTCCCTCCATATTGCAACTTCGACCGAGTCACGCCAACATTTTATTATTTTGAGGTTAAGTGTCAATAACGAAACGTGCGCAAAAGTAAGCGCCATTTAATGTAGATCACTTATTCCATCGATCCTCTATTCCTCAAAATAAAATACTTTTTATGAGAGCGGTAGTTACTTAGTTTCAGAAATAAGAAAAAGTTTCACGAGGCCAGTGATTGTGGTTGATCGATTATTAAGTTGTTGGTCTTTAATTTAGCCACATTATTATTATTATTATACTTTATTATCATATAATTAAAATTAATATGCTAACATTAATTGAGCGTTAGCCGCGAAGCTTTTCGGCTCAATTTAGTCATAATTGTCACTCTATGTGGTTGCGCATTATTCCCGTGTAAAACGTACGCATTGTTCTTTTACAAATTAAGACTTTTCTGAAGGATTTTCTCACGTATATGCTTCTATACAGACAAATATGTAGTTTTATTTTTGAATAATTGTACATCCAAGACAGCACAGTTAGTCGTCACATAGCCAAAATAGGTTGATTAGAGTTCTTTATAGCCTTTCATAGCTTTCATAGGTCAGAAAAGCAATTCCTTTTTGCTGCTTCTGCCAATGGTATCCATGTCTTCAGTGTTTTTAAATAATTGCATCGAGTTTTGGAAAATTGTGCCACTTATGTTGTTCACGTGGTTAGACATGTAATCGACTATGTAACGATTTTAGTTTGTATATTTGTGAATATTTGCTCTAATGTAGACTATCTCGCTTCAAACGGCACTAATTGAAGCTAATTCGATTAATGTCATATCTTACTTACTTACTTTAGGTGGCGCTACAGTCCGGGGTGGACCTGGGCCTCAGTCAACAAGCTTCTCCAGCCAGCTCGATCCCTGGCTAGCTGTCTCCAGTTTCGCACGCTAAGTTGGCTGAGGTCCTCTTCCACTTGCGTGCGCCACCTGAGTCTTGGCCTTCCTCTACTGCGCTGTCCCTCGGGGGCGGATTCTCGACGCAACCAAGAACACCCACATCCATTTTTGATAATGTCCATGCCTCTGCACCATAGAGCAGGACCGGGATTATTAAAGTCTTATAAAGGGTGACTTTTGTTGTCCGAGAGAGGGCTTTGCTACTCAATTGCCTTCTTAACCCAAAGAAACAGCGGTTGGCAAGAGTTATTCTTCGCTTGATCTCAGCGCTGGTGTCGTTGTCTGTATTGATAGCGGAGCCTAGGTAGACAAAGTCCTTAACTACCTCAAAGTTATATCTGTCGAGGGTGACGTTCTGTCCGAGACGTCGGTGTTGGTTGTCCTTTTTGATTGACAGCATATACTTGGTCTTGCCCTCATCGACCGCTAAACCCATTTTCGCCGCTTCCGTCTCAATACTCGCGAAAGCGCCACTGACATCACGCTGCTTTCTCCCGATTATGTCAATATCGTCGGCGTATGCGAGTAGTTGGACGGACTTTTGAAAGATAGTGCCTCTTGTGTTTGCTCATGAGTTTTGCACTATTCTTTCAAGTACGATGTTGAAAAAATCGCATGACAGCGCATCGCCTTGTCTAAATCCTTTCTGGACATCAAAGGTCTCGGTGAGATCTTTACCGACCTTGATGGAGAAGCGTGCATTCTCCATCGTCATCCTGCACAGACGGACGAGTTTGGCAGCGATGTCAAAACTAGACATTGCTCTATATAACTCGTCTCTATAGATGCTGTCATACGCGGCCTTAAAATCGATGAATAGGTGGTGGGTATCGATCTGGAGCTCATGGGTCTTCGCCAAGATCTGCCGTAGTGTGAATGTCTGGTCGATGGTGGACTTTCCTGGCCTGAAGCCACACTGATATGGACCTTTCAGGTTGTTGACGAACGGCTTCAGGCGTTATATGCGATGTTAAGGAGACTGATGCCTCTGTTCAGAGGGTCTCCTTTCTTGAGAATCGGACAAACAATGCTGAGGTTCCATTCATCGGGCATACTTTTCGTCCGACCATATTTTAGAGATGAATTTGTCTATGCCTCTTACCAAGTCATCGCCTGCCGCTTCGAAAACTCGGCAGTCAGGCCATCCGCTCCAGCAGCTTTGTTGGACTTTAGCTTAGATATTGCTTTCTTCACTTCATCCAGGTCGTGTGGATAGAATAGTTGGTCTACATCGTCCAGGTTGAAAGGTTCATTCTACCTAACAGCCGTATTTGTTTTGTCGTCGCCATTGTATAGTACAATCTATTGAAAAGATCTTTCAAGATCCTCAGCATCGACTGCGACTCTACTACGATGTTCCCTTGTTCGTCTCTACAGGCTTCGCTTTGGGGCTTGTGTCCGTGGCATGTTTTTTTAAATCTCTCAATTTCCTCGACCGCGCGCTTCTCATGCTCTTTCTTTTTACTCCTGAGAAGCCGGTGTTCGTCTCTCCTCTTCTGCTCATAGAGCTCCAGAGCGGCTCTAGTCTTTCTTTGTAGCGCTGCATTGCGTGCGTCTTGCTTAGCTGCATGTGCTTGCCGGCATTCATCATCGAACCAGGGGTTTCGTTGTGGTGGACGAGTGAAACCCAGCTCATCAGAAGCGGCATCTCTGATGGCATTTTGGCAGTGTTTCCAATGGTCTTCGATGCTTGATGCTGGCGGCATTGGACCTCTTAAGAGATTAAGAGACACTCGATCGGAGAAGGAGTTGGCGATCTTTTGCGATTGTAGCCGTCTGACGTCGAATTTTCTCACAGCATAAGTTTGTCTTGGCGTAGTTTGGGATATCCGCAACCGTACCTTGACTACAACAAGGTAATGGTCCGAGTCGATGTTGGCTCCTCGGAACGTACGGACATCCATAATGCTGCAGGAGTGTCTTGCGTCGATCGCAATGTGATCAATCTGGTTGACTGTTGATTGATCAGGAGTTCTCCAAGTCCCCTTGTGTATGTCGAGATGTGGGAACCGCGTGCTAGCCACGACAATGTTTCGCCCCGCCGCAAAGTCGATTAGCCTGAATCCGTTATCGGAGGTGGTGTTGGGCAGGCTATATTTTCCGATTGTTCCACCAAAGATACCTTCTCTTCCTAGCTTTGCATTAAAATCGCCGAGGACAATTTTAATGTCATAGCTAGGGCATTGCTCGTAGGTCTTGTTGAGGAGCTCGTAGAAGGCATCCTTGGTGTCGTCATCTTTCTCCTCTGTGGGGGCATGCGCGCATATGAGGCTTATGTTGGCGAATTTAGCCTTGATGTGGATTGCTACGAGGCGCTCGCTCACATGCCGGAAGCTGAGGACTCCTCGTCTTAGTCTGCCTCCGACAACAAATCCGCATCCAAATAAGCGCTGCTTTTGCCGTCGATAGCAATTGCCGTAGTAGATGTCGCAGTTTTTCATCTTAATTTTGTCCGGCCCATCCCATCGCATTTCTTGGATGGCAGTTATGTCTGCTTTGCAGCAGCCTAGGGCCTCCGCTAGTTGCTCGGCTGCACGTGGTCTATTAAGGGATCTAACATTCCACGTGCATATCCGAAGCTCATTGTCCTTAAATCGTTTGCGTGGGTTGTCAACAGTAGATCCATCCATATCCGAGGCTTGTTGATGCTTCGTAACTTAATCTTTTTTAAATGGCCGGGCAGTTACTCCGGCAGCACAACCCCCAACCTGGAGGACCAGTTCCACTTTGAGTGCCCCTAGGACGAGGGGTTGGTTATACCGAAGCCAGTAACCCGTTCCGGGATGTGAGCGCTGCCGTTGGCCCTTATAGGGCTCGTCCGCCACCATCTCTTTTCCAAGACCCTGACTAAGTCCTGGAAATTCTTTCCGGCCTGAGCTCCAAATATGTCGGAGTAGCCCGGATAAGGTCTTGTTTTGTTTTTCCGACACTAATCCTGGTTAATGGCGCAGGAAACTCGCCATTTGCCCCCTTCACTTCGCAACCTATAGTGAGATTCCCAGATGGCGCCACGGGGAGGCATGAAGTAGGACTTATTAGCAGAGCTGCAAGATGTTCGGCTGCAGAGGCTCATTCTCGTCATTTAAGGAACTAGCACCTGTCGGAATATGCTACTTCTACGAGGCCTTATACTAATCGTTGCCAACGATTAATGTCATATACGTTGAAGTAACTAATATAAGCAAACTGCCATGTTGTCTGTTAACACCACACTTGATTTAATCATGTGAATCATATGCCGTTCGTCGTCGGTTAATGATCTAATGCCCTACAAGGACATTATTATATTGCTATTTTCTCCAGCTCAATAATCGGGCTTGTAAATTTAGCAAACTAAGGATGCAAAATACTTTAAATTTTTTTGTGTTTTTGATGTTAGTAACGACACTTGCTTATATTAATTAAGAAACACCAGAAACTCTAAAAGTCTCGTGTTGTGCGTCCTTGACTTATTAACTTTATGCAATAATCAAGTTTCCTAATCTTTTCAACGCTCGGAATACTATTTTAATCTGTTTAAGAGTGCAATGAGCAACACCATTTTATTCATATTTTTCGTAATTTAAAAAAAAATTGATTTCAGATTTAGAAAAAGCGATTCCCATGTTGTAATGTGGAACTTGTTCTCTGTGATAGATGCAACTAAGGCCAATATCGATCAACTACAATTACATTCGAGATAAGAAGATTTGAATTAAATTTGAAGAAATTTATTAATCAATTAGTTTCATTTTATTATTGATGAAATTGGTTCTACCAATTTTATAAGTGGTGGTGTCAATGTATGTCAGTCAAAGCTTTGAAATGATAGCTTTTGCAATAGTTTGGGGAAAAAATAACATCGGATCATGAATAATGTTATACCATTTGATTCAACACCAAATTGCTTGCACTGCATTGCAAACGGAGAAGACTTTGGACATATAACCGGTAGTGTTAGGTGCCCAGAGTTTTGCATCTAAATATAAATCATTGTGAGCTAGCTAAGGTCGACATTGGAATACTCTCGGAGCAATATTGCAACATTAATTCGGGTAACTGGGCGCTTGATGCGACGAAAAACGTCATATGGGCATGTGGTAATACCACGTTTCAGATACCACCTTTCGGCGGGAAAAACTACTTCGTACGAGCAAAGTTAAACGATATATACGTATACAGCTGTTATATCCCTCCAAGCCTTACTATTGAGCAATACAAACGAGTCGTCGAAAGCATAGTGACCATAATGCAATTATAATCGATCTCCATACTCTTACACGATCTCGAAACACTCGGTCTCAAACTAGCGCCGCACTCAAATCCGCCATTAAGTCGGGCAAAAGACAGTGCTTTAAAGATCTTTGTACGCAATTGAACGAAAATGTATGGGGTAAAGCGTACAAAACTGTAACCGCGAAGATCGAAACGCCTCAGAGAACGGCACCAACTAACTTGCCCTCTATTACTCAACAGAATCTTAGAAACTCTGTTCCAACATGACGGAGTTCTACTAAGCGAGATCAGAGAACTACGCGAACACAACTACATAACAAAAGATGAGCTCACCGCGGCAATCGAGAGGCCTGCCTAGACGTTTTCGCTAGCATGTATAATGCATGCTTAAGCGATGGAATTTTTTCGGGACAATGAAAATACCAACGGTTAGTATTATTATCGAAAGGAAATAAACCACCGGAGGAGCCCTCATCTTATCGGCCGCTCTGTATGCTCGACACTATGGGCAAAATATTAGAGCGAATTATATGCAACAGACTACAGCCTATCATTGAACCCAGTGCGCCCTGGTAACACTTGACGTGAAAAATGCTTTTAACGCGTATTTTACAATGCCTCGAAAGATCAAATGTACCGAAGTACATAATAAGATTGATCAGGAGCTACTTTTCCGATAGGTTGCTCCTTTACAACTCCGACGACGGGACGAAATCGTATAAAATTACAGGGGGCGTGCCTTAAGGATCAGCGTTAGGTCCCTTACTGCGGAACGTGATATATGACGACATTATACGACCCCGAGTCCCCAGAGAAGCCTCCATTATATGTTTCGCGGACGATATTGTGATTTAGTCATGGCGAAACGACTTGAAGTTGTATTGCAACGAAGCAATAGCACTGATAAAAAAACTGGCTACGCGATATGAGCTTAGACCTTGCGGAACATAAAACGAAATCCGTGCTCATTACGAAATACCTGGGAGTGATGATTGATAATCGGCTTAAATTCAAACATCACCTCGCATACGCTTGCAAGATATCGTCGAAAGCGATAGGCGCTCGTTCGAGACTCATGTCGAATATCGGCGGCCCGAAGCAAGGAAAACGATTTAAGTTTGCGAGAGTTGTAGCCTTTATTCATTCTTTGTGAGTTTTTTGACCAGGTCGACGTAGGCACACAGCTGCTAGAGTTCTCGTTTGAGTCGCCAACTCTAGAAATCATATTTCTGCACCACAGCGTAGGATTGGATATTCGAGATGAGGGATTATATAGAGTACCCTTTCAATTGTTCCCTTATGTAAAAAAAAACAGCGATTGGCAAGTCTAATTTTCCATTTGATATCTGACGAGGTTTTCTTATTTAAGGTAATTATGGAGCCGAAATAGACAAAATCTCTCATTTTCTCAAGTTATATTAGCTAACACCACACTGAATGTTACTTAAGTCCGAGATATAATGCACTCGAGTGAACTTTTATGTCAGAAAGAACAATTTTCTTTTATAATAAGATAAAGTGATTGGTACTTGCGTTTGACGGCCTAAGACTTAGGTTCAAGTACCTAAAGTTGCGATTTTCTAGGAATTGTTAAACATTTTGTTTGTTTATACTGCTAGATATCTGTGTATCGCTTCCCTTGAAACAACAAAGTGAACGATTTTTGCACCAATATGATAACCAAAAAAGACCAGGGCAGTGGTTGAATGCAAAAGAAGAACCAGACTTTTCATTTCCTCAACCAGGAGATATCATAAGCTCTGTTAGTTATTGTGATATTTCAGATGATTAGGATATTGCATACTCAGTGCAAAACAAGCTAAAAAATAGCTTGCCTTGGTCAATAAACCTGCTTCAATCTAATGGTGCAAAATCGAAACTGCTACAGCTGGAATTTGAAATTCCTACCCGCCTACCGTAATCTCCTGATCTTTCACCTTTTTCGCAGTCTGAAGGTTAATTTGCTGCCAAAAAATTTTCTTAAATTGATCATAGATCATAAAAGCTTTCGACAATTTCATTGAGTCAAAGACTTGTGACTTTAAATGACGTATGCAGGTAGTTGCAGAGGTTTTCTTTCAACAAGTTCCTAGAAATGAATTTATATACACAAATACTCTTTACTATAGTAATTCATTATTAATTAATATAAATATTTTGAGCCTTGTTTTACTTACATTTCGATATTTTCATTTCGACCTGTAGTCACGTTTATTTCGCTTTCCGCAGTTTACAGTTAATAAACACCTTGGTAAATCTATCCTTGATTTTGTTTCACCGAAAGAGATTGAGTAGTTCTGAGTCGAAGTATTAAATCCATTTGTCCTTTTCGTCGAAGTTCTTGGCGGCATAATAGGCAGCAGAGGGATTACTTAGAATCATGAGCCTGGTAAAATTTCTCGCTCTCCCAAGTTGACCCACTGTTAAATTAAGGGTTGTTGGTATTAATTACAACCGCATAATTATTGGCTAACTATGATATAACATGACAGTGCTGATGTTGGCAAATTTCGATTTTATTTTGGCAAGTACAAGGCATATGTCAAAATAAAATTTGTTGCCCAGGTCTGCCGTTTACAACAAAAAAAAAACTCAATTATAATAGCAACTGTTAGTATTTGCCAACATTTCGACTCATCCTACCTGACAACAATAGTGAGCTTTGATCTTCTCTGAGCTTTAGATTCCTCAAATTGATTGCGATTGATCGATTTTTGGAAAATCGAACTCGTTTGTTAAGCTGGATCATAGGTTTTTAATTAATATTTATCTTTATATTTTTAACAGAAACTTTGGTCCTATTATTCACTTTTCATTTGTGCAGATAATACAGAGGCCTTTTTACTATTTGTTGATAGGATTTATGTGGATATGGGACAATGATGTTTTGCTTATTTTCCAAATTTATGTACCAATTTTTGTGAATTTGTTAGTTCTTCTTCCTTAATTGTTCTTCATAAAACTCCAAAATTGAATTCTGTCTTGGCCTTTTCCAGTACAAGCAAAATATTTAAACAATTAAATCTACATATAATCTCTCCGGATGAAGCATCACACATATATATATAAGAGGGAGATAAGCCATACAGATTTTAAATTAAACAAAACAAATAGAAAACAGAAAAACATTCGGAAAGATAATATAAATAATAATTAAGCTTGTATGTATAGGAGTAAAAGCAATAAGAACGTATCAGGCTCCTCCTCGTAACATAATACAGCGATTTTAATCATTAGTCGGTTAGCTTTTGAATTGAAAAGTTGGTGTTTGTGTATTTAATATAGATACTTTTCTATCACAATCAAAATTTATTTATTCGAGAAAGTATTATAACACCGTGAGTTAAGACATCAGCAATAAAACTTATAAGGATATTGGTTTTGATTAAGATATAACAAGCAAAATAAAAGGTGAGTTCAATTATTTTTAAGCAAAAAAAAGCTTTCTAGGAAATCTGAAGAACTTGCTTCAGTTTATTTCATTCCATTTTAAAGAATAATAAAAGCTCTTCAAAATAAATTCAAAAGTGTCATGAATTCTGCTTTTTGAGTAATTACCGTCAATTTTGCTCTGACTCAACTTGTACGGCTCGAGTTGTTTGTATTTTTGTTTAAGTAATAGTTCTTCACATAGTAAAAGTTAAATCCCTCAGTTCAATGTACGAGTTTATACCAATTTTACAATATTTTATATTAAAGTATATAAATATTTTTATTTATATTTAAAATATATTTAAGAAACAATTTTTCTTTAAATATAAACAAATGCAAACTTTTATTTTGGCAGTAATTCAAATCGATATCGATATACATTTCAATACCGCGTATCCATTAAGCCAAACCAAAAGTTTTTGCTAAGACCCATTATGAACTTTAAACATATTGTCCTTAACCGTCAATAGCCCATAAGTATTTTTCGTTGTACAATATTTGCGGGACACGAAGCCCCCAACTTTCTGAAAAAGAAAAGCGGTTTGAAATAAATGTCTGGATAGTCTCAATGCAGAGTAAAAAAGTAGGTGGATTAAGCCGTTCAAGACCTTAACAAATGCTTTAAATTAACGTTCATAGCTAGAATATCCCCCATCAGATCGCCAGTTTCATGTCACCTTCTTTTAGAGTTGTCTTATACCAATAGTGCTATGATCCAAAAAATTATTGAAAAATATAGTTGTTGCTCAGAGTATGTAATCTGGCGATAGGTGTGAAGCGTTTTCAATCGAAGAAAGTAAAGTGATCACTTACTAACCAAGAACTTCTACTTCACTGATAGGCATGTATAAAATAGCAGAGAAGAACATGCAATAAATTCATCTGTCTATTATGCAACATGCGTTGTTGTTGCAAATTTCCAACTTAAAAATGAAACTATTTTCCAATAAAAGGTTTTGTTTTGAAAAATGTGAAGTAGACGGTCAAACATCAACAGTGTCGTTACTGTGCCAATTGGGTGATCAAAATTGATCATGAAAATAAACTAAGAGCACATTTTCATCCTTAAGATCTTTTATTAGTGAATTTCGACATCAAATCCATAATGTGTTTTGAGAAGTCTCTCTATCAAAAACGTATTACTGCTTATTGTGGTTTTTGGGAGAAGGAATCATTGGATCTTAACGTGATTTGAATCCTTTGAAAGACATTACGTGATATATAAGTAGTATTGCTCGTTTGGAAGAAAAGTTTTCTAAACTGAATCATTTCTCACAATCAAAATAAATTGCCGAACGCATGCGACTTAGCACCATGCGAATTCTTTCTTTGAGGCCATGCATAATAGACTTTCCTCTAATAGTTGAAGTTCGGTTCTTTTGTAGATTAAAAAGATCCTTCTCTTCTACTTTCTCGCAAAGTACTACCTTGTCGAGTCTCAAATGAAATAAAGGAATTGCTTAAAAAAAACAAAACAATCTATACAATTCATTTGTATCGAATAAGATGTATCATATTCATATCTCGCAAATGAGTGATAAAGAAATATAACACTTACTAACTGGTATTACAACTTCGTACGAGTATTTCATAGATTTCCTTACTCTTATCATATTATGAGTGCAATGAGATAAATATTCGATTAAAATCTGATTAAAATGTTACAAAATTCGCTTAAAATGATGAACAAAACATTGGAAAAAACATATCACAAGTATAACATTTTTGCATCAACAGTCTTGGAACAAAGTGCACTTGACTCATTTTGTTGTTATTATCATAGTACACCTACATTTTAACCACCTTGTTAGTTATTGGCAAAACCTACTATTAATTGCTTTGAATAAGTTTATTACATTTATAGTCCTACTGTTTTCAAAGTTTTTTTTTTATAATATCCTAATTTTAAGCTAACTTTATTATTAGTGTTCAACTCTACTTAGTAAGACTGAAAAATAGAAAAAATCACCATTTCGATAAGCAATAGAAAATAGCAGTTGGATCGAACTTCTGTCCAGAAATCTCGCACGATATATCATTCACTGTTTCTCTGTTCAAAAACCGCAACCAGGGCTAGTTTGCCTTACTTAATGCTCTTTAGCCCAACTATTTTATTTTGTTTTGCTGCCAGTAGCAGTTTCTAAGTAATTATCGTAGTGCACCAGGCTAGTTGTTGCGGTTGCTTCATGGCTTGGGATGAACCAAGGCCACACACAAGGCAATAAGCGAGGACCTACTATTTTTTGGCGAGTGAACGAAAATCTTTCTATTGGACTTTCAGAGGCTTACCATTGCTCGTCGAAAGAGTGGTAATTGCAGAAATGAAGACAACTTTTTCTGCTATGTATTTAGTATTCTTGCCCCAGATTTTTTGCAATAATAGACAAAAATATTTTAAGCAAAATTTATTTTCAGATTTTTTTTATAAAGATAATTAGCGCAGGTCATGAGGTTTTCAGTATATCAGATACTGATGTACATACGTCAAAAGAGAAATTACGACCTTAACTCACTTATTGGGTTTGCACTTCGAGTTAACAGTGTGGTACCCAGTTCTATACAAACAAACCAATTATTTACCTACAGGAAAAGTACAAATATCAGCATGATTGTATAATTTTTCGGTCCATGAACAGGCAACAATTTGCTTAATTACAGATAAAGTGAAATGTGGTATTTGCATAGCTTTCAAAAAATTATTAGGTCCGTTCTATTGGCTGTTTCGCCAAGACAGTCTAGTCTTTAAGCTTACCTACAGCGTCATAACCATATCGTGTACCGTCAATCCCTGAAGAAACAAAATTTCGATTAATGTGTGATTAATTGTATATTATCAATCTTTATGCTATATAAGACACAAATGGGAGATGTTCATCGGAATTGATGGCTTATCATCATAGTTTATTGGATAATTGGAATGCAATTTTAATTAAACCCTGTACATGCTTTGCAAGTTACCTGCTCTGTTCGAAAAGTTATCCGGAACTCCTCAGACCATATGGTTCTACTTCAAACATATACCTATCATCTTCAAGTTTTCATATAAAAAAAACTGACTTTAATACCTATACAATAGAATCATGGGGTGTTCTCTGGGCCGAATGAGATTATTGATAGAAAACCTAACCTTTTTCGTTTTTGCAATCATTTTTGGTATATACCTAAAATTCACCTAACGAACTTTCAACAAATTGATAGCCTGCACTTCAGACCCTAGAGGCTACCGCGAATCCAAAAACACCTTCCACAACGTATAATATAACTGAACTGAAGATTAAGTTTTTCTTAGTCTTCCATTTGTTAAATTTTTAACTTTATAATATTCTTACCCTGAATTCGGAGTTCTTTTTCATTAATTTTCTTCAATTTAAGAACTAAATACAACCTATATCAAGACTACAGATGTCAATCGAATTCTAGGATAATAAAAAAGTCTTCGTGTTCTAGCCTAAAGTTTATCTGCTAAGCTAGATAACTTTTTAGGAAGCTACATTGGTTGATTCCTATCAAGATATGTCATTGTTTACTTAAATTAGCAAAGGGTCCATTATGACCATAGGAAAACAGGATTTCTTTTGGGGACCGATAAAGAGAGGCCTCCATATTGGAATCATAAGTTTCTTTGCACACAAATTTTCATCGTATCAGGTTTTTCGTTGGTTGCTTCGTTGTTGTGCATCTGTATAGACTGTCGATATTGATGACGTACTATGTATAAAGTTTTATATTTAGTCCAGACTTCATTTTAGGTATTACATATTTAGGGTTCCCTCTTTTTCGTGCCGATAGAGGCACCTGAAGAACGTAAGTGGATTTTTAATTCGAGTGACAAAAGGAAAGTTACTCGTATTTGTGTCGATTTTTGAAAATCTGAAAATTTTAATGATCAGATGCCTACTATCCATAAGCAAATCGATCTACGAAAATTAATTTGCGTTTTGGCTGTGTGGGTATTGTGCTTTAGCCATTTACGCTTTCTTTTGACTATTTATTAACAGTGTTTGAAACACAGTTGTCTTCTAGTTGTTGCAAAAGCTGAATTTATTAAAAGTTCATAACGAAATTATTTCAATATGCCTAACTACCGGCAATACAAACCGATATTGTATACACGAGGTAGAGTAAGCATCAGAAAAAAGGAAAAAAACAAATCCATAAATCATCGTTTCTCTGATAGGGAACTACCTATATATCATAACAAGGTATGCTGAAAGAACAATACATATATAGATATTATTTTAATTTAATGTTACTATACCGAGTTAGCCACTAGAAGGCCCACAGTTCAGCGTAGTCATAACGGTAGGGGTCATCGGATCGCGAAATTTAAAAAGATAATCGCCTCAATTACATGACCAGTAACGGCGAAGTTAGTCATCAATTGCACGACGCACCTCATGCATTTAAAAACTTTACACTGCTCGGACAAGGACGCACTTCAAAGTCTTAATATTTGGATGTCGAGCCAGAGATTCAGCCAGAGTGTAGTCTGGGCTACAAGATTCAGACCGTCGGTTTTGATCCATGTTTTTTGCCTTATGAGCTGAAGCGGAGTCTTTTTAAAATGTCCAAGGCTTACGTGCGAATAGTGTTGTGTTAAATCCAGAGCCCCACCTTAAATCCCAGCCAATGACAGCGGTCGACGTTTTACGTTTGTAGGTCATGTTTTTTTTAGTCAAAGTGATTGTTTTGGTTCGTAGATACACCTTTGACCCGAAGCCAAAGCTAACAAGCTTAGAGCTCTGATTCAAGACCGCTTACAAATAAATGTAGATATACCATATACTCGTATGGGGTGAAATAAGGACCCGTGAGAATTGTGAGCTTCTACATTTACAGTTTTGTTACTTTGATTTGTTGTGTAGAGAAAGCAACTCTTCTCTACACTCTTCTGTTTACACAAACACTGAAGGTTTACACGTTAGTCTCTTGGCCATTGTTTTTAGTCCACGAGGTCATCTATAGTGCCACATGGTTTATTTGGAGAGCCTCCAGAAAGAAAAGAAGGAACAAAAACAGAAAAGGGAGGCAAAGAGTAAGCAAATAGACAACAAATGCAAAAATTGGTTTTCAAATAGATCTTGGGCTACATAATAGCCCAAGAGATATGAATGAAAAATTTATGAATTCTCTTTTGAACCCAAAAACGTCAATATTGCAAGTTACAAAGCAGGAGGAATTTGTTTAGATTGGTTATTATTATTATTTCTTTTGATGATTAATGCATTTAAAGGATTTTACTTTATTAGGCAAATAATTCACTTCAAAATGAAGCCCTTTTGTTTCCTCTTTGTCCATGTCCAAGTCTCTTTTTGGACCCATTTCCATGAAATTATTGAAATTCATACAAACTTAAACTTAAATAAGTCTGACAGTTCTTTTAAAATTTAGTAAAATTATCATTTGACACAATTTTTATACAATTGCAGGGTGGGAACATGAACTACTCGTATTCGTTTAAAAGCATTCTTAACTTTTACAAAACTTTTATCGTGAGAACAGGTTTTTGTACGAATTTGTAGTTTTGGAACAGGATTAATGTATTTACATTTCAAAAACATATTTTGGACTTGTTTCTTATTTGAGGCAGTTATCTAAGCTACAGGGTCTAATTTTTCAGAATACTTACTTAATTTCTAGCGGGATAAATCATTTACACTCCCGATATTACGCTGGCTTTGTTAGTTTTTCTAAGCTTAAACACGAAGTTTATAAGGACTGACTGTAATAGTAGAGACAATACACACTGTAGACCTCTAGCTTGATTGCGGAAGTTACAATGATAAAATGATAAACACTTGCCCGTAATCAAATGGCTTCCTACTTCGAATGTTTTGCCATACACGTTGTCTATACTCTGATGTCAAAGAAATTGCTAATCAACTCCTATTTTAAGCTTTTATATTGCACATATTTTTCCTCTTCGACATATTTTATTATGTTTATTATACCTAGTTCCCTAGGTCCCATTCATATCCATACAAAAATGGAATAGGTACCGTGAAAATATATGAAAATGTTTTTATACTCGTCATGGTTCAAATAGATCACCTTATACTGAAACTTTCAGTTTGAGTTTATTTTACTATTTTTTATGCTTTGATGTTTTGGTTTTTTTTTTATTGCGTCGGGGGAAAACATTTTATTTTAAAGATGGATGATGTATTTACTTTAATAATGTGCTAAGCCAATTATTTCGTTATAAAGACGGAAATGGATCATGTTGATCCCTTATCGTTGTGATTTCTAAGAAACTTTAACACACTAAAACTTTAATGTTCTCCTCAAATCATTTTATAAAAAAAAAATCATTATTTAAGAAATCATATTTGCGCATTTAGAGAATGTGTCAAATTCACTAGTTTTTCATCCACCAGGACATATTAGCAAACTTTCGAACCTTATTCTTAAAATAAAAAAAATGTGAACAAAGCTCTAGCAAAAAATGAACATAAATGTAAAAGAAGAACTCATAAAATCTGCTTTAATCCAACTTGAGCTAATTTAAGGTCGTGAACTTCAGATTAAAATGCTATAGAATTGATATTCGCATTTTTTAAATATACGAGTACATATACAATACAATTTGTGTCAAAGAGGATTGCTGCATGTCAATGTTATCAGCTAGTAAGGTACAAATTTTACACTGATTAGCAAAATAATAATATATTTGTACAATTGGCACATAATACATTTCAGTTATGATTAGTTAAATTCAGAAAAAAATTATAAAGATTATGTGCAAAAAGTAAAAACAAATGGAAAATCCCTCAAAATTCATGCATAGACTGTTCCTAGAAACAACAACTATGGGGAAAAACGCTGCAGAAAGAACTAGTCGATTTGAGTTTTTACATACATATAATCTTATAGAAAACGAAAGTGATATCAATTAAAACAACAAAACAATTTTAAAGAATGGAGAAAAGTTACCCTCCCAAATAATTAGAATGACATTATTTCATCTAAAAATTGCAGTAAGATGCATATTAACTATTGTGCTCTATAGAATCTAAACTAATACCCAGGTCACTGTACGTTTTCAAGGACAACATAAATCTGATGTGAATTGACTATAAACTTAGACGAGAAACAACGAAATACACGTTTCGCATTGCCTTTGCAATAGAGAGGAATGGGTGCCACATGCCGATGAGAAATTATGAACTCATAACGTTGTCCAAACTCATCAAGTTTCTTACTTATTTTAGGTGGCGCTACAGTCCGGGGTGGACTTGGGCCTCAGTCAACAAGCTTCTCCAGCCAGGTCGATCCCTGGCTAGCTGCCTCTAGTTTCGCACGCTAAGTTGGCTGAGGTCCTCTTCCACTTGCGTGCGCCACCTGAGTCTTGGCCTTCCTCTACTGCGCTGTCCCTCGGGGGCGGATTCGAAGACTTTTCGGACCGGAGCATTGGTGTCCATACGCTCTACATGACCCAGCCTTCTCAGTTTTTGGATATTCACTCTTCTGAATAGGTCCATGTCGCTGTACAGTCCATACAGTTCGTCGTTGTATCTCCTCCTCCACTCACCGTCAATGCAGACGGGACCGAATATCGCCCGAAGAATTTTTCTCTCGAAGCAACTAGGAACACCCTCATCCATTTTTGATAATGTCCATGCCTCTGCGCCATAGAGCAGGACCGGGATTATTAAGGTCTTATAAAGGGTGACTTTTGTTGTCCGAGAGAGGGCTTTGCTACTCAATTGCCTTCTTAACCCAAAGAAACAGCGGTTGGCAAGAGTTATTCTTCGCTTGATCTCAGCGCTGGTGTCGTTGTCTGTATTGATAGCGGAGCCTAGGTAGACAAAGTCCTTAACTACCTCAAAGTTATATCTGTCGAGGGTGACGTTCTGCCCGAGACGTCGGTGTTGGTTGTCCTTTTTGCTTGACAGCATATACATGTGCCTCTTGTGTTTGCTCGTGAGCTTTGCACTATTCTTTCAAGTAGGATGCCTTGTCTAAATCCTTTCTGGACATCAAAGGTCTCGGTGAGATCTTTACCGACCTTGATGGAGCAGCGTGCATTCTCCATCGTCATCCTGCACAGACGGACGAGTTTGGCAGCGATGCCAAAACTAGACATTGCTCTATATAACTCGTCTCTATAGATGCTGTCATACGCGGCCTTAAAATCGATGAATAGGTGGTGGGTATCGATCTGAAGCTCATGGGTCTTCTCCAAGATCTGCCGTAGTGTGAATGTCTGGTCGATGGTGGACTTTCCTGGCCTGAAGCCACACTGATATGGACCTTTCAGGTTCTTGACGAACGGCTTCAGGCGTTATATGCGATGTTAAGGAGACTGATGCCTCTGTAGTTGGCGCAGTTCAGAGGGTCTCTTTTCTTGAGAATCGGACAAACAATGCTGAGGTTCCATTCATCGGGCATACTTTTCGACCGACCATATTTTAGAGATGAATTGGTCTATGCCTCTTACCAAGTCATCGCCTGCCGCTTCGAAAACTCGGCAGTCAGGCCATCCGCTCCAGCAGCTTTGTTGGACTTAAGCTTAGATATTGCTTTCTTCACTTCATCCAGGTCGTGTGGATAGAATAGTTGGTCTACATCGTCCAGGTTCAAAGGTTCATTCTACCTAACAGCCGTATTTGTTTTGTCGTCGCCATTGTATAGTACAATCTATTGAAAAGATCTTTCAAGATCCTCAGCATCGACTGCGACTCTACTACGATGTTCCCTTGTTCGTCTCTACAGGCTTCGCTTTGGGGCTTGTGTCCGTGGCATGTTTTTTTAAATCTCTCAATTTCCTCGACCGCGCGCTTCTCATGCTCTTTCTTTTTACTCCTGAGAAGCCGGTGTTCGTCTCTCCTCTTCTGCTCATAGAGCTCCAGAGCGGCTCTAGTCTTTCTTTGTAGCGCTGCATTGCGTGCGTCTTGCTTAGCTGCATGTGCTTGCCGGCATTCATCATCAAACCAGGGGTTTCGTTGTGGTGGTCGAGTGAAACCCAGCATATCAGTAGCAGCATCTCTAATGGCTTTTGGCAATGTTGCCACTGGCCTTCGATGCCTGATGCCCGCTGCAAGGAATCTCTTAAGGGATTGAAAGAGACTCGATCGGAAAAGGACTTGGCGATCTCTAGCGATTGTAGCCGTCTGATATCGAAATTCTCCACAATATTAGCTTATCTTGGCGTTGTTCGGAATATCCGCAACCGTACCTTAGCTACAACAAGGTAGTGGTCCGAGTCGATGTTGTCTTGCGTCGATCGCAATGTGGTCAACCTGGTTGACGGTTGATTAATTAGGAGTTCTCCATGTCCCCTTGTGAATATCGAGATGGGGAAACCGCGGCTAGCTACGACAATGTTTCGTCGTAAAGTCGATAAGCCTGAATCCGTTATCAGAAGCTGTGTCGTGCAGGCTATATCTTCCGACAGTGCTACCAAAGATGCCTTCTCTTCCAAGTTTTGCATTAAAATCGCTGAGAATAATTTGAATGTCATAGCTATGTCATTTCTCGTAGGTCTTGTTCAAGAGCTCATAGAAGGAATTTTTAGTGTCTTCATCTGTCTTCTCTGTGGGGGCGTGCGCGCATATCAGGCTAGTGTTGGTAAATTTTGCCTTGATTGCTCGTTCACATGCCGAAAACTCAAGACTTCTTGCCTAAGTCTGCTTCCAACAACAAATCAGCATCCAATCAGGTGCTGGTTTTGCCGTCGATAACAATCGCCGTGGTAGATGTCGCAGTTTTTCATACTAGTTGTGCCCGGATTTCATGGATGGCGGTAATTTCTGCTTTGCAGCAATCTAGGGCTTTCGTTAGTTTTTTAGTTGTTAAGGGGCCTAACATTCCACGTAGTACATATCCAAAGTTCGTTGTCCGTAAATCGTATGCATGGGTTATCAACAGTAGAGCGTCCATATCTGAGGCTTGTTGTTGCTTTGTAACTTTTGTATCTTTATCATGGCCGGGCAATTACCTCGGCGGCACAATTCCCAACCCGGAGGTCCAGTTTCGGTTGAAACGAAAGCCAGTAAGCCCATTCTGAGATGTGAGTGCCGCCGTTGGTCCATTAAGGGCTCTTTCGGCACCATCTCTTTTTTAAGATCCTGACTTAGTCTCTGAAATTCTTACCGGCCTGAGCTCTAAATATGTTTGAGTAGCCCGGATAAGGTAACAAAATCTTTTACTCTTGATAAAAAAAAACTATCATTTTGTATTTTATTTTTTTATAAACTGATGAAATTTCAGAAAGATATAGTAATTCTTTGCGAAAAAGGCCTACACTGGCAAAGTTGTCCTTTAATCCCATCAAATTATAATGCTAATTTAAGAGTAAAAACTATATTTATTTTAGGTATGCATGAGTACATGCATATTTCAAAAAAAGTAAAATCGAACTTTACAATTTGTTATTATTCTTTGTAAATAAAATAGCATGTATGTACTCGTATATATAAATAAGCATCATTTGGCATCTTCATATTTGCAATAAAACAAATTGCGCCGGCGGAACACTACTTACAATTAATCTTGCATGAGCATAACCAATCAACACGAAGTCATTTCATTTTAGTTCTATAATTAAAATTAATAAAAACACAAAACAAAAGGAAACAAAAGTTAGGTTTTAGTAATTATTTTATATTGATATTCGTAGTTCATTGATAAGCTGGGGAGGAATCTCACTCATTCTAAAATTGATAATAAACACCTCTCATATTCATTTCGCTACTTTATTGATACAATACTTGTTAAGCAGTGAACCACTCATCTCGCGAATGGTTGTTTTATTCCAACAGGCTTATCTCATAAAGGTTCATCTTGCCAGATCAAGAAACAACCTCGTTGGAAGGCTATAACCTGGACCATCAGAAATTCGTATGACGGCTTATTTTAGAGCCTGTTTTTTTTTCTTCTTTTATTAAAAAAAAATAAATTAAATAGACAATTAATTGCGCATCTTGTGAAGGTGTGGTCGGGCCTTCTGTTTTGGTTCCTATCAAATAATCGTATTATTCAAATACTCGTAATAATACCTACCATATACATATATAAAAAAATAATAATTAGGGCATTTCGTTGACGTTGTTGTCGATGACGTGGCCAAGCAAGGAAATTACGTTTTGATGATAACTTCGGACATAACGTCACATATTCGAGCATGCGATATTTGTTTGTATACTCGTACTTAAGCAAAAAATAGGGGAGCTTCTAGTCAAATTTTATAGAATAAACATGTTATGACTTTGATTAAAGGTCAAATTCGACTTGGGGGTCTATCTTGTTTTTCAGTTACATATAAACTTCGCCATCTTAAACAGATAACGACACTTAGTTAGAAGGGATGTTTAACGTCATTCAATAATATATTTCTCTAAATACAATATATGTATATGCAGTTATCAGTTTTATTGGGGGAATTTAAGTTAGATAACATCACTGTGATCCAAATATCTTTTGTAAAAGATTAGCTGAACAATTTATTTGGCACAGTTTTTCCCTATTTTTGTTCGTAAAAGTATCTGTCTTTGCTTTTGGAATATGTCAGATGATAAGACGTCTACCTAACTAATTGTATGAGTGAATGCGCTAGGCCTAATGTTTAATAACCTTTTCACATAATTCGGCAGCTATTCGGGCAATTTCTCTGCATGTTCACCTTCATTTCTGAAGTTTGAAGTATCTGACTGGTTGGCATAGACAGGGGGGTTTAATGTAAACCTAAAGATTACAGTCGTAAGGTATTAAACTACAGAAGCGGAGGAGCCAAATGTCAGGGCCATTTTCGGTTTTCGGCGATTAGACAGCCCCCGCACTTTGTCTTCAAAAGTAATTGAGGCAAGCGGCACTGTCCTTTTGCAACTATACATTACCAAATCTTCCAATTTATACAACATAAAAAAAAGCTAGTATGGATTAAAGCAGTCTCCAACGCGTCGGTTGGCATCATCTCGGAAAAAGAATTTCTGTTTGATATCTCCGATATGAAAACTCCATCAGTCAATTTTTTCCTATACGTTATCACACCTTGGGCTGTTTGCCAAACCAAATGCGCCAAGTTTTATTTAATTGGTCTAAAATGTGCGGATGTGGTCCGCCCAGCTCTTGAGAGCGGTGCGGAGTCTTGACTGACTGACTCGCATATTTTCGGAATATTCACACCATTTCTGGGATCTCGCTGCCTTGCTGGCACGGTAACATTTTGGAGTAAATGAGTTTTTGTTTCTTAACTTTGAACTGGTCGAAAATCGGGGTGAGTACTGGAGATAAAGCACTGAACACAGTTATACAAAGCTACCAAAAAAAACAAAAAATTTGATTATTTGTAAAGATTGCTGAAAAGTATACCTTTGCAGGATTCAATTGTAGACAATGCGAAATACAAATACAGGGTGTTCGGTGGCAGATTTATGTTTTAAAATGGGAGTATTTCAAATATATAACATAGTTACTAAGTCAAATTCAGATCCGGACATTTGTAGATTCGGCGGCGATCTGCAAGTGGTTGAAGACATAATACACATACTGTGTGAATGCGAGGTAATATCGTGTAGTTTAAGAAATTTTTAGGAAATGCCAAGATCTTCTGCAAAAAAATTGGATGTTTTACCAGGGACATTGTTTAGGTTTTTGCCCTTTGAAGAGAATTTCAACTGGTTCCGTAGGGATCGCGATGGGTCCGTTTTGGTGCCTAGTGTTTGTGTGACAACACACGGCTGTTTAACCTAAGTTAATCTACTAAGTTATAGTGAGTAAAGTGACGAGTCTTAGGTCAAAACATTCCCGAGGTGGAATGACGGTTGTATTCAAATGTACAGGTAGCTACGGATCTTCTATCCAGCGTAAAGTTGGCAAGGCATCTGCTGTTTAAAGGCATCTGATTCCCCTTTGCGTTTTTTCTTTGCTCAACTTTTTTAATACATATTTATATTTGTTAAAATCTTGAGTATACATATCCATAAAAGTTTTTCTTCCTGAGAAAACAATCGTTGAAAAATCAGGTTAAAGAAAATGAATTGGCTTAAAGGATGATACTATAAACTAAGCACATATAACAAGCTGCTTTTATATAAGCAAGTGCTAAAACCTTCGTGGACTTATGGTATACAACTATGGGGTTGTACCAAACCAAACAAAATATCTGTTCTACAGACATTCCAGAACAAAGCGTTTAGAGCAATCGTAAATGCTCCATGGTATATAAGGAATAGCGATATTCACCGCGACCTGAAACCATGAAAGAAAGCTTTGCTCGTAAACTCCGCACTCTTCTTGTGCATAATTGCAACCAGGAAATAATCCGGAGATTAGACGAGACAAATCTTGTGCGGCGACTTCAAAGAACAAGACCGTTCGACATTGCGCCTTAAGGAGAAACCGTATGAAATAACTGTAATAGTAAGTGCCTTCGCTGGTAAGCTACCCACCAAACGCGATAAACTACAGAAGCTTGAGCTACCTGCTAGGGAAACTTAGTCGTAGTCTTATAGAAAACGGGAAGTTTTTTATTGAGTAAGAATCTCACACTACCATAAGTGCGTGCTTATGGTGGGCGATGCTATGCCACTGTGGTAGGCAGTAGGTGCTCGTGCTTATGGTGCCTGCTGTGGTGGTGCTCTTATGAGCGCTTGCTCACGGTGCCTATGAAGGTTTATAACTACCCACGGAGAAAAAAAAAAATCGTTGAAAAATAAGTAAGCCGAAGTTGTTGTACACCTCATGGTTAAATCTCCTTTTCTGTTTCCAACTTCAATACGAGTATAAGCGAGACCGACAATCATGCGCCGTTTCAAAACATCCAACTGATTTTACATATGCTTTTGAGATGATACAAGCTTCTGCTCTATAGAGTAGGGTCAGGATGATAAACTTCTTGTCTAAAGCCAGTTGATGTCTTACGAAAGAGATTTCTTTGACTCTATTGTCTCCTGAGATCAAGGAACCAGCAAGCTTTACTAGGTGGGGTGAAAAATAACCTCCTTGGGAATGAAAAAAAGTTTTTTCTAAATGTTTTTTTTATTTTATTCAATATATTATTCAATTTAAGCTTGATACACTTATTCCAGCGAATTTCCAACTTCTTGATCCCGTCCGAAAAGTAATTTTCCGGAAGGTCTGCAAAATACTCATCCGTGGCGTCGATGATGTCCTCGCGTGAGCTGAATTTTTTATTGATGAGCCATCTCTTGAGGTTTGGGAAGAGATAATAGTCCGAGGGATGGATGCGACAGCAATTGGAGCCGTAAGTCATTGATTTTAGCCGTGGTTGCGATGCTCTTATGCGCCGGCGCATTGTCTTGCAAAACAAAATTTTTTTTTTCGCTTCATGTGAGGCCGTTTTGCAGCGATTTCGGCCTTCAATCGCTCCAATAATGCACAGTAATTCTCGCTGTTGATGGTTTTTCCTTTTTCGAGGTAGTCCACGAAGATTATGCCATGACAATCTCAGAAACCCGACGCCATAACCTTTCCGACCCATTTAGCCCCCCTCGGCCACTTCGGAGCACTCGTGCCGGCTTCAGTTCATTGCCGAGCACTCATTCTGTTCTCTGGTGTGTAATAGTGGATCCAGGTTTCATCAGCAGTTACCAATCGACGCCAAAAGTCCGCCCGATTCCGCATCAGCAAGTCCAAACAATCTTTCGAAGTGCTCTCGCGTTCGTGTTTTTGGTCAGGAGTGAGCATGCTCGCCACCCAGCGGCAGGATAACTTTTTCATATGCAGAACATTGCCCAAAATATGGCGTGTGCGCTCAGTACTAATTTTTGTAGTATCTTCTAGCTCGCGCACCTTCACTCTCCGGTTAGCCAACACCATTTTATGTATTTCTTTGACATTGTCCTCTGTAACCGCACCGGAGGGCCTGCCGCTGCGGACTTGATCGGTAGTGGAGTTGCGGCCACCACTTGACGGTGTAATCTGACGGATCATTAGCCCCATAATATTTATCCAAGTTTTCTTTTGTTTCCTTCGCCGTTTTGCCTCTCAAAAAATAATGTTTTGTGAGAGAACGAAAATCGTTTTTGTCCATACTCAATGTGATGCCAAACACGTCAACAACAATCAGCAACAAATTTCGCACTTAAATTTGGCATGTCTGCCTAAATATGAACGGACTTCAGGGCACCATAACCTTCTTTGCAGTAGCAGCGCATTCTGGCGGTCAAGGAGGTTACTTTTCACCCCACCTAGTATTGACGGCAAATAATAATGCAACCTAAAAAAATGAATTTCGCGCAATTCGTTTAGGGCGACTGACTGCGAAATACCAGTACAAATATTGGAAGATCCTAATTCTCGCACAGCTGTTACTGATAACCAAACTGAACATAACGTTGTCATACTTCGTTTTTCTAGCAATTGATTGAATCGGAGGTTCAGAAAGGTTAAAGCTACTTGAATAATCTTTAAATCACAGGTGATAAATGAATATTTGGAAACTTTTATTTGCTTTATAGCCATTCTATTCCATTTTTTTTTTCCTTCAAAAGTCTTGATATAGCAATATTATATAAGCTCTCTGCCTTCCTCCAAACATGCAAAATTTAACATTTTTATTAATTTTTATGATCAAGTCATAGCACTGACTCTTAAAATAAATTTCGATTTTATTAGTACTATCACAGCATTTCATTTAAGACAAGATCATTCATTGCCGTACATTAAATAATCTATCATCATACTTTACTTGACCTCTCGGAAATGATTGCGCAAATTTGTTTTTGAAATCAACTGTAATTTAAATATATTGATTATACCCCTCACCGCATTTCACGTTCCGTTTAATGTCATTCATACCCAAAATGTATTATATTTCCAAAATAAGCTGATCATTAATCCCTGAATGATCTTTATTGACCACAACATGTATTAAGTCCTCATTATTATTAGCAATGAGACGAGATAATGCAACCGGCGACAAACCGTACCACTTAAAGCAGGGCTACATATGAGTTGTATCAGATGGTCTAAGGTGTGTGTCACAAAACCCATAAAGTCGTCTATTGTTCGAATCAAGAGCATAAGTTCAAAAATAAATTTTTCATAAAGTTGTAGCTTCTTCGAACTATTCAGGTCATATCGTTTGGATAATGATTGATTTATAACATTAAGCTATCGTGCCGGCATAAAAATTGCTTTCTGGAATATAAGGGTCCTGATTGAATTCAGAAGAAGGGCCACCAAAATGTTATACAAGTTAAACTTGAGAATAAACTGAACATCTTTGGGATTCAGCAAAATAAAGTGTCGTGGTATTGGTAGTATCAGTAAGCTTTTCTATTTAAATGTCAAAAGGAGTCTGAAGCTGTTTTTAATGACGGGCAGAATTTTTTAGATTTTAAAGAAAGATTTCAATAGAACGAGAGCTCTAAGGAAATAACTTTACTTTCCGCAGTAAGTAATATAATCAATCCCGAACGCATCATATAACGTTTGAAGATCACTACTGCAATGAGCAAATTGAATTCTGATTTGGGTTAGCCTGCATTGATCGCGAGGTGATTTTTGTGTGGTACCTGATGCTAAAATATATTTAAAAATAGCATCATGGCAAACAATTTCATTCTAGTTCAACTTTTTAAAAGAAAAGTGCGAGTTCATTAAATTTTATTCTGAAAACTAGTTCTCCAGTCCTCCTCCGCAACGTGCCTATAAAACATTGCGGTCTAGCAGTCTGACGACCAAAACAATAATACGTTTAGTGACCTAATTGAATGAAAATAATAGTATCGCAGCATGAAAACCAACAATTTGTTATGAGAGGATTGATGGTGGAAGAGTTCATGTTGATCAACATCTGGAAATTTCATATCTTCGCCGCGCTCAGCAGTTCATCTACCATCTACCGTATGTGGAAAATATTAATGGTTGATTTACAAAATTTCTCATATAAGATGCAAATGACTAAAATTATTTTCGCTTGCTATACCTCCCCTAAAACTGGATCCGAATCGCTTTAAGAGTTTAATCCTCCAAAACAGAAAACATCTCAGCGCCATCATAGATGTCGTCACTGGACACTATATTTTGTTGGCATGCTTACAAACGACTTCTGCAAAAGTTGCATGGACGAGTAGAAGGGGAAGGAGAAAATCCCCCACCTTCTCTGTATATGTCCCGCTTTTCCCAAAAAAAAAAGGGATACTCCGCTTAGGAGCCCTCCTCTACAATGACCTAAACGATCTAAGCAATACAGACGTCAAAAGTCTCCTTCGCTTTCTCAACAGCTCAAAATGGTTTTTTGAGAAGGAGGATCACAGATCGGGCCAACAGGCCTAAGTGGGTTGGTCATTTCCAATAGCCCCTTTAACCTCTTAAAAACAAAACTTTTGACGTAATGAATAAGGAGTTGAAATAGTAGGTATATTAATATTTAAAGAGATTTTAAGTCTAACAATTTACGCTGCCAGAAAAGCAGAATTAGAATCCGTTATCATCTGATAAGGAAATTGAAAAATAATTAATACTTGTGTAGCCTTACCTCGAAAATGAGAAGAAACTAATTGAACATTCGCGCCTATCAGAAGAGCCCGAAAAATACTTGACAGAATCGATGCAAGAAGAGAGATATACTCGTATATATATGTTTAACTAAAGGTTTGGATTAAGATAAGTAACTGATTGGAACTATAAATCAACCCATGTTATATTGGCATTTAAAACATATGAAGAGAGTGGTCAGTTTGTTTGTCTGTCAAAATAGTTGTCTAGGACAACTCCGGATCCTGAGCTGATTGTAAGACTTTCAATGACCCTTATGACTTTTTTAAGCTTAATGAATAAATGATGTTGGAACAGGTTGTAATCACTTGGTGCTAGGTCCGGACAATAAGATGAATGCCTAAAATTTCCCAACCAAGCTCCCGGGGCTTTTGGCAAATCACTATAGATATGTGTGGCCTGTCGTTGTCCTGATGGAACAAAATTTCTATTTTATTGGCTTCTGGGCGATTGCTTTCTTCAGACGGACCAATTCTTGACTGCTAGTCCCACCAAACACACAGCAGAACCTTCCTGGGCATTAATCCTGCAGTGGCCACCATTTGCCGTTTTCACTTAAGGCTGTCGTAAGTGATCCACTTTGCATCATCAGTCACGCTTTCGAAATAGATTGATTTTGTTGCGATTCAGCAGCAATTTGCAGATAGATATTTGGTCGATTACGTTTTTTTGTGTGAACTCCTCCAAACATCGAGCTTCTTTTTGTATCCAGCCTTATTCAAATGGTTCCAAACAGGTTTTTGTGAATTATTTAGCTCTTGGGCAATCGAAACTGAGTTTACGTGATGATCAGACTCGAGGATTTCCATGATTTTATTGACATTTTTGGCAATTAGAGTTCAATAGCGTGCTACATCTTTGACCAATGCTGTGCTATTACAGTATCAGGTCCATG
The DNA here is from genome assembly GCA_928272305.1 of Volucella inflata. Classification (NCBI taxonomy): domain Eukaryota; kingdom Metazoa; phylum Arthropoda; class Insecta; order Diptera; family Syrphidae; genus Volucella; species Volucella inflata. The sequence goes on along the minus strand of OV743717.1, from coordinate 75,187,115 downwards.
AACACTATTCACATTTTCAGCCGCCGGCTTGCATCTTTTCATCCTTATCGAAAAAATATTGTAAAATAGTGCACATTTCATTTCTGCTGGTGTCCAGCTTTGACGCGCGCTCAAACAAAACTGAGTCAACCAACCACAAAACTGTCAGACAGAAGTTTTGTTTAGTACGAAATCTCATCTTTCTAGCGTCATTAGTGTGCGGCCGGTAGAACGTATACACAACGCGAGACACAGATTACTGAGGCCCTCTGTTATAAAAATACTGGATTTATTTTTACTACACCTGATATTATCTCCTTGCTATAGCAATTATGATTTAAGTCAACTTTGGAATATTTTATTGAGATTATGCTTAATTATTTATCCACCTATAAAATATTTGCTTAACTTTATATGGAACTACAGTCTGAATGTCCCCCTTCGGGTCGAAGCGTACTTTTGCTTAGATTCTAAGGTATTTTTATTTTTAAATGTACAGCGACTTCTGAATAAAAGAGAAGTTGTACAGACTTTCTAAATCTATATAGTGTATATAAATTACACTAACAACTTAACCAATACGCGGTAGCTACCAGATCTACTTTTTCATGATAGCGATGAGTTTTATGAAAACGTTACTACATTTGTCATTTTTTGGTCAAATTAAATGTTTGTAGGTACTGCAGTGCTGTTCGGAGCTTTGACCGGTAAAGTACTTCTGATCATAAGCGTGTGTCAAAACAAACCAACAATTCCCAAACGAAATCGGTTCCCTAATGTTGAAGACCACCGGTATTTTAACATAAAGGTTATTAAAATGGGTTCTAGAGAAAAAAATTCTAGAACAAACTATTTCGGATTCAGACAACGAAGACATAGACTGTGATGAAGTTTTATCTCCACCCGCCTTCGATAAAAAAGCAAAAATCCTCTCCGTGTGCGTTTTGCAAAAAACCTTCACGAAGTCCATGGTCTCCTTCGCGAAAATAAAATTGACAATTATTTTGTGAAAAAAATGAGTATCGCCATCAAGGTTTCTTGTGCAAGTGTAGAATCTCATCAACAATTTTGCAATATACTTAAAATTAAAAACATGCAGTTCTTCACTCATGACCTACCAACATCAAGGTCATTTAAAGTAATTTTGTATGGACTAGATGAGTTACCTATAGAGGAGCTAAAGGCTGAACTAGTGTCAATCGGGTTGAAATGTCAAAACATTAAGCTTATTAAAAAGCAGTATGATCGTTTCGTCTATGTATTTTATTTAGTTTTTCTCGAAAGAAGATCTATTCGACTCGGAGAGCTTAAGAAGAAATTCAGATCGGTCTTTAAGACTCAGATTAAGTGGAATTTCTCAAGAAGAAAATTAAATCGTGTTACGCAGTGTTATAACTGCCAAATGTATGGATACGGCGAGAAAAAATGCCACATCAAGACTCATTGCGCTATTTGCTCCGAGTGCCACAAAACTGATGAATGCGCTTCAAAAAATTTTAAATGTGCCAACTGCAATGGAACACACAAATCAACTGATCTGGCATGTATTAGTCGTCAAAGTTTTATGGAAATGAGAGAAAAGCTCTCTGCTTATGTTAGAAGGACAGAACCAACTTTTAAAGGCATCATCATGGATTTTCCCTCACTACCATTAAATCGAAATGTATCAGCTAGCATGACACCTAAAACAGCAAACACCTTCAACTACAATACATCGAATGCATGGACCAAAACTACCAACAACAATGGCGCGAAGAACCACGAAGAACTCTTTTCTCTCGAAGAAATAAATTCACTCACTGCAAAGATGATCACCTTGCTCGGTAATTGTAATACTAAGGCAGAAAAATTTAATACCATTACAAAGCTTGCAATTAAATATCTGTATAAAGCTAAGTAATGAGTTTATGTAGCTTAAACATAATATGTTGGAATGCTAGAAACATTCGAGGAAAGCAATTAGAATTTTATTCTATTCTTAGTAAATTTGATATTGACTTAGCATTAGTTTCTGAGACATGGTTAAACTCAACAGATGGTGTGTCTAAATCCGAGTATAAATGTTATCGATTGGATAGGGAAGAGTGAAGTGGTGGCGGTGTTGCCGTGGTAATAAAACGATTGTTAATGCATAAAGTACTTCCTATTATAAAAATGAAATTAATTGAAGCCATTGGCATTGAAGTTCTTTTGTTAATGGTCTATCGCTAAAAATTTATAGCTCTTTTTTTCCAGGTGGGGAAATCTCACCTCAAAAAGGAGTCGATCTCCGCAATGACCTTCTACGGTTAATTAATACTACCGATTAGTTCCTAATAGGTGGTGACTTTAATTGCAGGCATAGGAGTTGGGGTTGCCTTAGAGCAAATGCTTGGGGTAACATTCTGGCTGACCAAAATTCAAGACATCCTTTTGAAATTCTTTATCCACCTAATCCTTCTCATATTCCGTCTAGTAGAAACAGAAACCCATCTACATTAGATCTATTTCTAACAAACATGCCTGACCTCTTTACTCCGCCTATAACCCTTAATGAACTAAGTTCCGACCATTTACCTATTAAGTGTAGTGTAATAGCTTCTCCAGTGCAATGCACAAACCAAGGCTATGACTTTGGAAATGCAAACTGGAACTTGTTTATGAGCCCGAATAATGTTAAACTAGAAAATTCTCTGGTTGAAAATAACATCCCATCTCACATTGATAAGAATATCAATTCTTTTACTCATGCCATTTTGGAAAGCGTTGAACAGTCAGTGCCAAAAAGAACGGTCGTAAGACATGTTTCCAATGTTCTTCCGCATTACATTCTTGAAATGATAGCACTAAGAAACACTTGAAGATCCAGATGGAGACTTCTATCTCGGACAATATAATCAAATTAATGCTCTAGTTAAATATGCTTTAGCCAATTTTAGAAACCAATCGTGGAACAAAAAATATTACTCAAATACCCCTTAAGGAACTAAAATATATTATGAGTAATTTAAAAACGAGGAAAGCCTCCGGTTTTGATGGGATAAGAAACCTCTGTCTTAAAAATCTCCCAGATTTTGCTCTTAATAAATTGACGGATCTCTTTAACAACTGTCTTAGATTGGGATACTCCCCCAACGACTGGAAAACTGCTTAGATAATTCCAACATTAAAACCAGGGAAAGCACCTGACTTACCTTGTAGTTACAGGCCAATTAATATGCTAAGTTCACTTAGTAAGTGCCTGGAAAAAATTATAAAGAACAGGGTTCTAACTTTCGTCGCTAACAGTTCAATTTTGCTCCCAGAGCAATTCGGTTTTAGAGCTTTTCACAGCACTACTCATCAAGTGCATCGGATCACAAATCATGTTAAAAGAAATCTGTCAGAGGGTAAAAGTACTGGAATGGTCATTTTGGGCATAGAAAAAGTGTTCGATACTATTTGTTTCATAAGGTAGTGAATTTTAACCTTCCCTTACATTTAATTAAAATCATTCAGTCATTTCTATCCTCCCGAAGTTTCAAGGTATCCATTAACCAGAGCCTCACAAACAATGAACTGATGCATGCTGGAGTTCCTCAGGGTTCTGTACTTGGAATAATGCTCTTCAATATATATTAGTCGGATTCCCCAACTTGGACAACTGTGATATTGCCCTATTTGCTGACGATACGTATATTTATTCCTCAGATGCAATCGGTTTCAATGTTGAAACCAATCTGCAATCAGGCTTAAATGCTGTCGAGGCGTATTGTAGTAAATGGAAAATTCAAATTAATCCTTCAAAGACTCAAGCAATTTTTTACACACCTAAAAGGAAAGTTTGTTTACTTCCAAGGAACAATCTTCAAATCAACGGTGTACAAGTCGAGTGGAAGTCGAATGTAAAGTATCTTGGCATTCACTTAGATAAACGCTTATCATTCAATCTTCACATTCAGGAAGTCATTAAAAATTGTTATTAATGTTACTATAAGGATCCTTTAGCCATTCATATGCAGAAATTCAAAATTGAATGATGCCAATAAGTTATTAATTTTTAAATCTATTTTCCAAGCAATTATATTCTATGGCTCTCCTGTTTGGGACATGTGTGCAGTAAGCCATCTGCGCAAACTCCAAATAGCACAAAATAAACTGCTCAAAATGATGCTTACATGCTTATTACATATAATGGCTAATGTAGAAATGGTTACAAATAGAATCGAAAAACTTTATCGCCAATATAATATCTCTTGCTTATCGTCCGATAATGACTTGATTTCCAGCTTAGCCTCATGAGAGTATGACTTAATTATTTTGAATCTACTTATTTATTCACTTGTCAAATATTTAATTATTTATTTGTTTGTTTTCTTATTTATTTATTTTTTGAATTATTTATTTATTAATATATTTCTAAATTTATTTATTTAATTAATTATTTATTTATTTATCTATTTATTTATTTATTTAGTTGTTCCTTTGTTGTTATTTATTTTTGTTGTTGCTTAACTATTTCTACGTGTAAGTAAAAGTCCTTCGTAAGGAGTTTTCCAAAAAAATTAAATCCGCGCGAACAAGCCGCGCAACTTGGATTAAAATGAAACACAAACTTAACGTTATAAATGTTGTTTATTCAACCAGGTGCTCGTTCGAACTGCCTAACAATGAAACTCATACTTAAAATCTAACCTCGATACAATTGACTTCAATGGCCTTGGTTCCCACGGGAAAGCTCATGCAAGTTCGCGCATGCAAGTGAAAAATGCATACAATGCGTCTGACTGGATACTTGAGCCTTCTCGTATTTCCGTCAGATAGGTGACTGCTTACGCGTGTTAACTGCCGCCCTTTTAAATATCTGCGTCCCGCAGATCTACACATGAACATGTTGAGCAGTTTAGATTTCCATCGGGTTGTTGAACCCCCTTGGTAACACGCTGGGCTGAGCAAGGGACTTGTTTGCGCCAAAAGGATGCACGAAGTTCTGGAATGTTGGCTTTCCCGTAGATCTTTCCACACAGCAAACAGATTGAAATGAAGATTACTATGATGATACAAGTTTCTGTAATTAAAGAAGAACTAAAACTTTCTTTTAAGGATTTAATGTGTTCTATGTTTTTAACACTGATGTCATGTAAATGATTTATATCAATTTTCACCCTTCTGCTAGTTACGTTGACCAGGACAGGAGGGAGTGCTTGTAGACCCTTGGAAATTGTACTAGAGTATGTTCGATCCTTGATGCTGATTGTCTCGTTGTCCAGTTGGATCAAGTAAGTGCCTTCTAAAGGAATTGAGCAGTTCCTATCTAAAAGAGAGCCGTTAAAGTTAGTAATAAAGATAGTGTTTTCTCCGATCAATTCAATGATCTCTGCATTATTCTTCCTAAAGTCGCAAGCTGCTGTACCACCCTTGAGGATCCTTGGTAGACAAGTATCTTCTGGTAATTTCTTTACCACCCTTTCCTCACATACGGAAGTATTCCCAATATGAAGGCAGTCACCCTCTAGTCCGAACGTTTCGTCGTAGTTTATGAGTAGTTTCGTAAAGTTTAAGTCAAGTTGTTTTCCGTCATTAATTGCAGCGCGAGCGTTCACTAGATGAAAAATTTTGGGTGCGACCTTTGGAATTGATAGGACATACAGCAATAAAGTTCCGTTTGTAAAAACGGAGGGTCGACCGTATTCTACAGCTTCTACGACGTTTTGGTAAGGTAGGATTTCTAGCTCGTTTATTATAGTGTTAACCTCTTCAGAGTCTAATATGTTGCTATTCACTATCCCTGTCTTAGCCATTTGGCAGGCCCTAATAATTTCATTTACTCCCTCTTTTAGTATAAGTATTTTGTCAAGTAAGTCATGTCTAAGTTTTTCAGATACCCCCTTCTGTAAGGCGTTATTGTAGCGGTCGATCATTTTGTTAACCTTGTTCATAACCTCATGCGTTGCGTCAAACAACTTCTCGTTAATTTTGTACTGATGGTCATTGTTCGTTGCTAAGTCAGTCTGTGTTTGTAAGAGTTTGTCCCAGTCAGTTGCATCAGGGGAACCCACCAGCCATTTCCAGGCAGTCCCAATCCAATTTATGGATCTAGCTCTTCTTGCCCGTGGACCACGGAGTTCTCTTAAGCGATCCCTGGTCTGGTTTAAGTGGTAGTTTAAGACCAGACGGGTTTCTTCATCCGATACATGCTTCGTAACAAGTTGTTCAGTTTGTTGTACAAGTCCGTCGTAAAGTTTTAAGTCAATAACATGGATAAGCCTGAAGTATCCATTCGTCATCCAGGCGTCACCTTCTCTAACGGTCACGATTGGCGATTTATATGAAAATATATGCAAAGCTTCCGAGGGAACCAACAAAACTAAACTGTAATACAAGTTTGTTATTTTATATAAAGATAAGGTCATTATTACAAATATAAAAGCTTAACTCTAGTTACGTTTGTGTGTTACATATAGTATATACAAGTGCAAAAATTGTTATAATAAAATTTGCAATTTTTTATGATATAGGGAAACATTCCCCTTTTTTTTTTTTTTTTTTTTGAGTCTCAAACTATTTCTTTTTTTGGACATTAACATTTTTTAGATGGGCTTTGTGAATTTTCCTACCACTGTCTGTTGTTACTGTAACGCGATTATTTTTTGCCACAATTTCTTTTTTAAACAAGGGCTTGTTTTTTCCTTTGATTCTTTTAATTGCAGTGTAAATCACGTCCCCCTCGCGATACTCCCTGGGTTTTCCTCTCTCTAGATTTAATCTTATATTTCTAGCTTCCATATTTCGCTTAATAATGCCCCTAAGATCCTTATTGATTTTTGAGCGGATGTTCAAAAGGTTCTGATAATTTACTCTTTGGGACCTATTAAAGAATATGTCTGTCGGCTTTCGTTTGATGACCGAATGTATTGTATTGTTATAACGATCCACGGCTACGTAGACAAGTTCCTTAACCTTTAAGTCTGGATTCTCTGCCTTAAGGCACCGATAAATTTCTAGTATAGTGGAATGTACCCTTTCTATTTGACCATTTACCTCGCTCCTGTGTGTTGGGGTTAAATATAATTTAATTCCTAGGGTTTTAATGAAATTTAGGACGATTGGGCTGAGGAAGCCTCTTTCATTGTCCGTCACTAAAATTTGTGGGACTGTGAAGTAATGTAAAATTTTAATCAATTTTGATCTAATGTAAATGGCTGATTTATCTTTAATGTGGAAAAATTTAGAAAACTTAGAAAACTTGTCAACTACGGTTAAGAATTTTTCATTTTGAAGTTCCATTATATCCATATGAAGAATTTCACATGGATACTTTGGAGTGGGGGTTTCCTGTAAAGTGGGAGTTATGGGGTGTCGGTCATACTTGTTAGTATTACAGATTTCGCATGACGAAGTTAGTTTTTTTATTCTGGACATCATATGTGGGAAGTAAAATTGTTCGAGGATTTGCTCTTTGTTTTCCCTCGCCGACCGATGGGCTCTTCTGTGTTCTTTCTCTATAATTAGGAATTGGCGATCTTCATTAGCAATGTCCTCGACAACTCTTTGTGTCACACGAATCTTGTATTTCTCGAAGTTTTCTAGGTAAACTTTTTGTAGCAACCCCAGATAGCTCTCTGGAATTTTGATCCCGTTTACTACATTTGGGTTTAAGTTTTCCCTAAGCAGTTCTATGAGATTGTCCTGACAAAAGGTTCTGGCAGAAATATAATGACGATGATAGCCCTGATGCGGTTCCTCGTGAGCACGGAGATCTATGCCAGTTCTGAAAATAAGTTGGTTTCTAAACACATTAATTGGAGCTTCTACATGTGGAATTAGGTCGGAATTATCCTGATCGGCACTGTGCGCTGTGCACGAATCTGTATCACTGTCTGAGAGCTCACAAAGTCCCTCTTCAGCCGTACCAGTCAGTGAGTCTGCCCCGGAGGCTCGTCCTTCACCTGCAGTATCTGTGGCTGATTCCGAGAGTGCTTCTTGTAGCTCGCTTGCAGTTTCGGTGCTTATGTCGCCAGCTGTTCCGGCTCCACTAGGTAGAGTAGGCAGATGGTTAACTTCTGTCTTCAGGCGTGAGAGAGCATCCGCCACGAAATTCGATTTACCAGGTGTGTAAATCAATTCGTAGTTATACTCTTCAATCCTTGCTTTCCAGCGTTTGAGTTTTGCATTGTGATTTCTATTACTCAGTGCGAATGTAAGAGGCTGGTGGTCTGTGTAAATCTTGATCTTTTTTGCTCCATACAGATAATTTCTCAAATTATCCAGAGCCCAGACTACTGCAAGCATCTCCTTCTCATTCGTTGCGTAATTTTCCTCTGTTCGATTCAGAGAACGAGATATATATGCGACGGGCCTCTCCTTACCGTGCTCACCTTGAGACAGCACTGCTCCGATCGCGAAATTAGAAGCATCCGTGGTCAAATTGAAGCTTTTCTCGAAGTTCGGAAACGCAAGTACTTCTGCAGAAGTGAGTAGCTCCTTTAAGGTTTCGAAAGCCTTAACTGCATCTTCATTGAGAGATATTGGAACATTTTTCGATTGGTTAGCTCGAACTTGTGCAAATTCTCCTCGAGTTATATTCGTCAATGGTTTGGCTAATTTGGCATAATCACGGATAAATTTCCTATAGTACGAAGTCAACCCGAGGAAGCTTTTTAGTTCCTTTAAGTTCGTCGGTGGAAGGATTTTTTCGATAGCCCTAACCTTTTTTGGATCTGGAAGGATGCCATCGGGAGTAACAAGATAGCCAAGAAATTCGACGCTGGTAGCCAAGAAGTTAGTTTTTTCCAGATTGATTTTCAACCCGGCTTCACTGATTTTGGTAAAGACGATCTCTATGTCTCTTAGATGATCTTCCTCTGTTTTACTAAAAATAATCATGTCATCTATATAGACATAACAGATCTTACCTATTAACTCCTTAAGCACATCATCTATCATGCGCTGAAAGATTGCTGGAGCATTCTTGAGGCCGAACGGAAGTCTTAGATATTCATACTTCCCATTCATCGTTGAAAACGCTGTTTTCGGAATGTCCTTGTCTTTCATGAGGATCTGATGAAACCCTGAGGTTAAATCTAGCGTGGTAAAGAATCGAGCATCACCTAAACTGGCAAGTGTGCTGTTGATATCGGGGATAGGATATGTATCCGGAACTGTTACGGCGTTTAGACGCTTGTAATCGATGACCATTCTGTACTGCTTTTCTCCGTTTGGCTTTGGCTTCTTCGGAACAACCCATATAGGTGAATTATACGGGCTGTTGGATGGACGAATGATGTTCTCTGATAGGAGTTCACTTACCTGTCTCTCAACTTCTTCCCTCATACAAGCGGGCTAGGGTAACTTTTGGAATAGATTGGCTCGTCGGTGTTTGTACGAATTTCCGCTCGGACGTTGGTTTTCACCTTCTCATTCCCCACTGGACCGAAAAGACTTTTGAACTTCATATAAAGATATCCTAACCTAGATCTTCCTGACATGGAAACATTTTCGCCTAAGGTAAGCATTTGACTAATTAATTCAGCAGAAGTGCTGTTTTTGAGAGGAATGATTTTATTCGAATCAATGGTAAGCATATGTTTTTCTCTATCTATTACAGCCTTCAGCTGCTTCAGAGTATCGTCACCTATTATACCATCAAATGATTTCAGATTTGGGAGGATGAAAAATGTTATCTCAAGATCGCAGCCTAAGTAATGGAAGAACCTTCCACAGATTTTGCTTCTAACTAGGATATTTCCGGCAGGACTGTTGACATGAAATGGGATTCTTACGGGGTCGGGACACGGAACTAAATTGTGTTTGATGAAGTTCTTATTCGCTCCAGTGTCTATGAGGAATTTTAGGACGTCCCCGTCTCGCGTTACATATTCTATATATGGTACGCTGGAAACGAGGCCCCTTCCATAAAATTTTCACCTCTAGGTTCTTCATTGGGGAGTTTAGTGGATTCTATTTCTGGGTTTTCTTCACTCGTGGTGTTTTCCGGACCTGTGAACACTACGTGATTTAGGCGCTGTTGTTTTCGAGGGTAGTTATCGGATTTCGATTCCCTCTTAGCTGATTTTGGCAAATTCATATAGTTAACCTTCCTAGACTGGGTGGAATTGTCTATTTCCATTTTTACTGGAGGCTTTGGCCCTGTTGGCCTTTGGGGTTGATGCTGTTGCTGAGAGTTTGACCTCCCCGAATGATGTGAATGATGAGCAGGATCTCTAGGAGGATACGACTTGTTGGGGTTTCCAGGATTGTGATGAGATCCTGAGTTACCTCTAAAGTCGTAGTTCACAGGGGAAGAGATTGTATTGGATGCCCTGACATGTAGAGAATTGTTTCTGAAGTTCAGGTTTTGCATCTCTAAGCATGCTGAATATGCCTCAGGCAAGGTTCTTGGCTTCTGAATGATAAGGAGTCTTGAAAGATCTCCATTAAGCCCACGAACAAACACGTCGAGGGCACGGTTTCTATATGTTTCCACCAGAGCATTCATGGTTTCGGTGGAGTAAGTTTCAGCCCTGATCTTATTGATTATCAAGGAGAATTGATGATTCACGGTGGCATAGAAATCGTCAACTCTTGAGCCACCCTGTGTGAGCTGATTGAGTTGGTGCTCAAGGGTACGGATATCCCTCTTGTCGGCGTAATGGAGCGAGAGAATTTTTTTAATCTCGATCCACTCGTTATCGAATATATTGTATGAGACAAGAGCAGAATCCGCCCTGCCTCTTATTTTTTGACGTATATGTTGTAAAATCGCACGGTAGATTGGCTTATTACGGACTATTTCATAGTCCTTCAGAATTGTCTCTACGCTGTAGACCCAGGAGACATATTGGACTGGGTTGCCATCAAAGACTTGTAATTCCTTCACCGAATCAGGGAGTTTAGAAATATCCTTTAGGTCTTGTTCGCATGTTGGCCCACATAATTGTACCGCGACTTCCGCAAGTGGAACGGAGCTGTCTCCCTGCTCCACAACCTGGAGTCGATTGCCGATAACAGCTAAGCGTTCGTTAACGTGTTTAATGGACTCTTGTGGATTAAATTGTTCTATTCTGCTAATGCGGCCTTCTATTGCCCTAAGCTGTTCTATTACGGAATTTATAGCTCCCGTGAGCTGAGTGACGGATGTCTTAATCTCATCCATTCTAATAGAGACTACCAAGGAAGTATTCGAGAGCACGGAAAATGAACAAATTTAAATATAACAAAACGCGACAGTAAAATAACAACAGAAGTGGCAACAATTTTTCCTTAATATTATAATTTTTTTTATTTTTTTATTTTTTTTTTGATTAATTATTTCTTAAAGGTATTTTAAATCGTTTTGTCAAAAGAATGACGTTGGTTTAAGGTTCCCTAGATGCCTGCTAAGCGCTCTCCATTAACTTTCGGGGTAGCTACTTTAGTTCGGAAGGCTCATATGGATCCTCTTTAGTCGTTAATGCGTAAAAAGTCGCAGCGACCTACTAGGGTATGAGGTTCTTCACCACTAGTGATTAAAATTAATTAAATCTTAAGTAAGCCGGCCCCTTTTTTCATGAGAGTTGGCCCCTAGGCATAGTTTTGAGCTATGTTTAATAAACTCTGCTTGAGTTCCTTCTTTTTTTTTTGGTTTAAGAGACTATGTTAGTCTTATCAGATATATAAATAATTTGGCATATTTTGTCTTACAATTATTTGCTTAAATTTATCTTACTACAATCCTAGGAATATAGGACAGCCCCTCATCGTTTGAATCCTTAGTTGGTCTTCTTCTTCTTTCTTTTAAAATAGGATGGTTGATTCCTCTTATTTTTCCCTTAACTGTTTGTAACTTCGAGTATTTCTTTCAAAAATTTTTTACTTTACTTGTTCACTTCACTTATTGGTTTCTACTTTCTTTTTGTAGGATAATTTTTTTGGAATTGAAGGTACTTTGGGGTTCGTTCACTGCAGATTTAACAGAAATGATTTTTTTGGAATTTTAAGTGATTTGGGTGTCATTCACTTCACTTATCGGATTTAACAGAAATGATTTTTTTGCAATTTTAAGTGATTTATGTTTCAGTCATTTTACTTATTAAGGATTCACACACGAGTTTTTGGGCTGTCCCTGCTCGGGCGCCAGTAAAAGTCCTTCGTAAGGAGTTTTCCAAAAAAATTAAATCCGCGCGAACAAGCCGCGCAACTTGGATTAAAATGAAACACAAACTTAACGTTATAAATGTTGTTTATTCAACCAGGTGCTCGTTCGAACTGCCTAACAATGAAACTCATACTTAAAATCTAACCTCGATACAATTGACTTCAATGGCCTTGGTTCCCACGGGAAAGCTCATGCAAGTTCGCGCATGCAAGTGAAAAATGCATACAATGCGTCTGACTGGATACTTGAGCCTTCTCGTATTTCCGTCAGATAGGTGACTGCTTACGCGTGTTAACTTGTATCTATTAATTTATTTATTAATTCAGTTTGTAATTTACTTATATTGTCACTCAATGTTGAAATTGCTTGAAATCAAGTGTTGTAACCACTTCTCTCTTCCTCCCTGAGACATAATGCTATCCTATCTTTAATGAAGGTTTTTAGTGGTTTTTCCTTCAAATTTTCAATAAAATCTGTGATATTATATTTAAAAAAAAATTTTATATATATTTTAGTGTCCTTACACTACTTTAAACCAAATCTCTATAAAACGATAATTGTACCTAAAAGACTGTAAATTTGTGCCACAATAAATATCTTTCTATCTAGTTAATAGTTAATAGTTAACGCCGATAGCGGTTTCTTGGGCTTTGAAATAAGACGCTCATACAGATGCCAAAAAAAAACACACCTGAGGTCCTCAGCCAACTTAGCGTGCCATCGAGCTGGCTAGAGAAGCTTGTTGACTGAAGCCCAGGTCTCCTCCGGACTGTTGCGCATCTTAGAGAAGAAGAATAGGTACTATATGTGTTTTTGTTCCCTCTGTAATTGACGGAGTTCAGAGGTCTAAGAGTACCTGGCATAATGGTATGGGCATAATTTCATTCCACCATTACACTGTTGATCGCTTAAATTTCAAAACACATAATGTATCTTAAGACAACTTTATTTGTCTTAAGTTTGGAATTAGTATTGACTGTTGCTTTTCTACTTCATCCGCATTATAATTTTTGGAAATGTGTTTTTTTTATGTAAGTATAACGCTCGTGTAGCATTTTTGTTTTGTTTTTACTACCAGAATTGGCAAATTGATCTTGTCCGTTTCAGAGCGCATGTCAGTAATTCTTTGAATTTCATAAGGTATTGAACCGGACCAAATGAAAGCAACGGCAATATATTGCTGATAATTTTGTAAGAAATATTCGGTGATTGATTCTAAGTAGTGATAGACTTTTTTGGAGCCTTTTAATTAAATTGTCTTATTACAATTTTTTTGACGGTTTGGGGCTCTCAATATCTGCGTTCGTGCTAGTTATATTGGAAACTTATTGACACCGCTAAAAAAACAACATTTTTAGCGATCTAGTCTCTAATTTTCTGGTTTTGTGAACACTTTGCTATTTACTCGTATAGTTTCATTTCAATGACGACATATTTGACTCCAATTATTTCTATGACGATTTTATACAAGTTTTACTTTTCTTTCTTAAAGGTTCGTTCAGCGTTTGAAATGGCATTGGCCAAAGTCAAGAATAACAATAACGACAATGAACAAGAGACCTACCTGCGTGAAGCAACAAACTTTTTCCGTGGCATTGAAAAACCACTAAAATATGGACCCACAATAGATACTCTTAAAGATCTTATAACGGCCTTACACAAGGAGTTTGAAACTAGCTACGTCAACATTGAAATGGTAAATCACATCCTACTCTCGTATAAGTCAAATTCCAAGGAATGGCATAAATTTGCGAAATTCGATCGTTACAAGTACGTTTATCTACGTCATACAGGCCACAGTATTGTGCAATATTAATATATTTTTATTTTCCTAAAACAGATACACTCGCAATCTAGTCGACGCTGGCAATGGCAAATTCAATCTAATGATTCTTTGTTGGGGTGAAGGTCATGGTTCAGCAGTTCACGATCACTCCAACTCTCATTGCTTTATGAAGATGCTAAAAGGGGAGTTACTAGAAACACGCTATGAAATGCCTGACACTAAAGATGCAATCATTGATGCTGTCGCAGATATTGGACGAAGTTCTGATGATACTTCAATGGAGAACTTCAATGAAAATGAACTTAAAGAAATGGGGAAAACCTCATTGGCGGTGAATGAAGTGTGTTACATCAATGGTAAGTTAAAACTTCAAAATATAAAAAAAAAAACAAGTAAAGCTAATTCGACATTTGCTATTAGATAATTTGGGCTTGCATCGTGTTGAAAATCCCAGCCATTCAGATGGAGCTGTGTCGTTACATCTGTACTGTCCACCGTTTAACTCATGTTCGGTGTTCCAGAAAAACTCGGGAATGAAAATGCAGTGCCAGGTGACCTTCTGGAGTAAATATGGAGTACGTCAGCCGAAAAGCGACTAGTAGGTAGTTAATGGTGGAAAATGAAACGGCTAAAGTTGTTAAATTGGCTGGCATTTAAGTTTTAATATTTTATTTCAATAATATTTAATTTGTTGTAGTGTTATGTTAGTGCAGGCAAACAAAAAGTGTTTATTTTTTTCTCTTGAATTCTTAAATCCTAGAACTATTAATTAAGAGGAGCAAACTGATGGCAAAAGTCATAGACATTATTTATATTTTTATATGTATTTTTTATACTTTTTGTAGAAAATATAATTTTTTAATAATCAACAAATGATGTTTTATTGGAGATTAATTGATTGTGACCTTGATCGAATCACTTCAATTTGATTGTATTCCAGGTATGTCAATATGAAACCTGAGTTTTGTATAGAAAATACGCGTTTATTGTATGTAAATGAAATATTTTATTCGAGGTATTGCCCATCGCTACCTATGAGAATCATAAAAAATGCCCCTTGGTATATCAGAAACAGAGACATTGGAGTAATTACCGTCGACGAAGAAAAAATTTTTTTTTCTTCATTTGAGTTGCATCAGTTTATTTTCCCCTAAGGAACATCAGAAATTACGTTGATGATGTTGCAAATCGAGTAAGCTAAATTCAAACTGACGTTTGCTCTTCAGTTATTCTTTTCGCTTAAGTTATTTTCTGATTAAAGCAGTTATCTCGAGGTATGTGGAAGAACTATTTCTTGTGTGTTACACAAGGTTACGGGCTTCTTTAAGCCTGAGGCCACTATTTTAATTGAAGGTAAGGTCGCAAACGCCTTGTTTTTTTACTTCGCAGTTCGTCCATATTCGTAAGCGATGTACAGATTAAATGATGTAAATGAATAGAAATGTAAGATCAAGAGCAACTGGGCAACAAAGTGACAGATTTGTACAAATTAATAAAAAAACAGTATTGTAGTGTAGTCTTCAGCGAAACAATCCGCGCTAGTTTTATTAATCCCAACTTGTTGGTCTAAATGCAAACTATACAATTGGTACATCCGCTGATTTATTAATTCGTTATTCAAAGATTTTAACTCCTCAAACACTCGGTATCCCTTCTGGGCCCTTTGCAAGCACAGTTTTCATCGTCTTCATTAGAGTTGGTATCAATCCAACATGCTTGTCCACACATTGTACTGCACAACGCTCAAACTGGTCGGTATATTTAGAAATTTCAGCTTCACTTGGACTTGGCGGCATTTTCACTTTAACATCATCATTGCATTGCTATAAAAGAAAAACAAAGTGATCAAATAAATGGTTTTGGAAAATCAAATAGAAATTCTTTACCATAACACATCTTTGCAATCTTCCCTGAAACTGTCCCAATTCGTGTTGAACGTATCCTTGCGCTTTGGTAACTGGTTGCGAGCATCTGTCCACACAATTCTGTACGCTGTCAACGCTCGAATTCATGTCCTGACAACATCTTGCCGCACACAAATGCATGTCTGTCTGCAAAGATAAACAAGTTCACAAGTTGCCCCATCAATTAGGAGATCCAATTCGGACCTAATCGGTTCCATCAATCATAACCTAACAAATGTCACGCAACTTCTAATCAATTACCTGCATTTTGCGTAGATGTGATTTATCCAAATCGTCAATCATTTGAGTGACTGCTTGTTCTATTCTATTTCGCTGCCGTTGGATCATTTTGTTTTAGTCAATAAGAAATTACTATCCAAAAACTAATTTCAAAGTTTCACAAGATTTGTCCTTATGTCGTACGTTCGAAACACGAAGTTCAAATGTCACATAAATGTCAAAGTCAGATGTTCTTCTAAAATTTCGAAATCTAGGTGCCGCTTTCAGTTCGAAGCGCTTCAGTCGATAAATGCTTTACGATGTTTAATTTTTGAAAACTGTAGATAGTGGTTTTGAATTTGAATAAGAAATAAGGCAACATCAGTTTAACATAGAACATAGAAAATACTTTACTATTAGGGTTTGAAAATTGAATAAGCATTTGTACTTACTCACAGCACGCGCTACGTTTTTTCAATCTTTTTTAATTTACTTAGCAAAATCACATACATCAAATACATCGGTTGTCCGGTTAAATAAACTTTAAAGTACATATACATATCACTGCTCATTCTACCAAAACTCAAAGAATCGTCAGACTTTACCCCGTCATATCTTTGAGAATAGCTTCAAAACTGATCTAGAATGAGAAAAGATAACGTTGAATTTCATCATGAAAACTAACCTTTGTCAAGCGGGAATATACTTACAAAAAATAAAATAAAAGAATATTTCTTAGATCATTTACAAGAAGGAAGCAACACGACCACTTTTGATCAATAGACAAGCAAGTAATGTGATATGAGCCATCTTAACGGTATTAGAAAAATTACAACTCACGCCAATATTGTTGGTGTTGGTGTTGGTGTATTTTTATTTTGCATTTGTGTGTGCTTATTACTATTAATGCTTAGTTTTTAGTTATTCAATACTTTTTTTCCACCAACTGTTATCAACACAGCTTCAACCATTATATTAGACGTACGTTTACTGTAACGGTTAATAGCATAACATCTTTCTGCATCTTTCTCGGAATGAAAGGTTTGTAGCTTTATCTCCTGCTGCACCCGATGGCGTCAGAGCGACTTAATGTTTGTATGTTTGATATTCATAAATAAAAGCTAAAGCCCACCATACATAGATTTATATTTAAGTATAACACACTGTTAATAGACCCGAGAGCTAACAATAAATATCAGCCATTTGTAGCTTCTGTTATAATTAAATTAGTTGTGTTCTTTTTTACTTCAATTATATTCGTATTTTATTTCGAGTCTATTGAGTATTTCTATTTAATTCTTTCTTACTTACGAGTCGACCAGGACCTTAGTTAACATTCCTCTCCAGATAGAGCGGTCTTTTGTATGCTGTTTTCAGTTGCGCACATGAAGTTGGCTAAGGTCCCCTTCCACATGTTTGCGCTACTTAAGATGAGGTCGTCTTGTACTGCTTTCTTCATTTGGGTTGGGCTCGAAAACCTTGCGGGGCGCGTGTACATGGGTTAAAGATAATCTAGCCAATTAAGACGGATAGTCCGAGCTTTTCTGACGAGGTCACCATAGCTGTACAGCCCATAAAGTTTTTTCGTTTGCTAGAGAGTGCGCTTCACTACTTAATTACCGTATAAGCCCAAAAAAGCAACGATTAGCAAATTTGTGTCATTGTCGGAGTTGAAAGTTGAACCGTGGTAAATAAAGTCGCTTACTACTTCAAAGTTGTAGCTTCCTACCGTGATATCTTGATCAATGCGCCAATGTTGTGTGCCTTCCTATGTTGAAATCATGCGCATTGTTTTTTATTCATTAACCGCTAAGCAAAACTCACGAGCAAACACAAGAGGCAATATCTTTCAAAAGTCCGTCCAACTACTCCCATACGCCGACGATATTGACACAATGGGGAGAAAGCAACGTGATATCAGTGGCGCTTTCGCGAGTATTGAGACGGAAACGGCGAAAATGGGTTTAGCAAGACCAAGTGTATGCTGTCAAGCAAGACCAAGTATATGCTGTCAAGCAATATTTGGTCTTGCCCGACGTCTCGGGCAGAACGTCACCCTCGACAGATATAACTTTAAGGTAGTTAAGGATGGTTCCTCTGGACTTGACTTGCGAATTTCGCATAATTCTTTCAAGAATGATGCGTTGCCTTACTTAATTTGATCTATAGACATCTTTTTATTTGACACAACTTTTATTTGTGTAAACTTTCAGACGGCAAGCCTTATTAATACTATTACAGGCTTTTCAACACTTACAAGTACCCTATAAAGCAAACAACACAAACTATTTCAAACATGTGTTCTGCTTGAACGCAGCTTTAACTTTTATTGTATGGCGTACATCATTTTTGTGCAGAAAATTTAATTTATTTAAATAAACTCCACATTCTCTCACGGGAATGCCAGTTTTCTTTAGGGTTAAGCACCATAACGCTTCTTACATAGTAGGCTCTTAATCACCCATTGAAAATTCAATTTGTGTTCTTATTTACTGTGCTCCACAAATTAGTTTTTAACAAACTGTTGGCATTTCGTATATCACTGTGCACTGTACTACAGCATCCTTCAAACATGACATTGACAACTAACCTCCATCACAAGTGTCAGAAATTCTTGGGACGAAGAATTTTAATTATTTTTTTTACTATCAAGAATAAAAACCAGATATGTTGTTAACCGTTCGCTAAAAGTAATACCGTCGACACTTCTACAATAAAATTGGTTAAAAATACACGAGCTTGACTTGGAAAACAAGATGTAAGATTTTTCAAACAATTCTTGTTTGCTTATTTTTTTTTTTTTTTTTTTTGTTGCCAAAACAAAAAATAAGAACAAGATACATTTTTCGTGTTCTGCTCCAAACAATGCAAAAGCAATTCTTTTGGCAAGGAAGAAGAAGCAGAATTGTTTTGTTTTAGCTATTACAAAAGCCGGTACTTGTTGAAATTTTTGTTATTTTAAGTAATTTTCCGAACATGAATGTGGGTGTCTTCTTAATTGGATTTTCTGCATTAGTTTGTCAGAAATTGTTGCGCAATTGCTAATTAATATTAGTGGGCGAAAGGTTTTTGGGAGTTCCATGTAAATATCATCTGTCGAAAATATTTAGAAGTCTTATTCAATTCACCTCCTCCAAAATTTAAATGAAGGAAAAGCTGATGTACGTTAATGTTATTTTGTTGTCTCATAATAAACACACCAACTTAATTTGATGCAAGTCGAAAGTCAGTAAGATGGTGATATAAATATGTCGTTCAGTTTGGCTACTAAACAATACTTTTCGGAACATCTATCGGCCTCAGAGCATGGTGCCTGTTTACTTGAATTTGGTTCCAGGTTCAAAATAAGAAAGCGCGCAATAAATAAGCGGACTCTTGCAGACGTACACCATCTGACAATTCTGATACACTTAATCACAGTCAAAAGATAAGACCATTAGTCGGCGAACAGTATCGGCCCAATCAATAATCCCGACAGAACACGCACTCTTACTATAGCTTGTATTTGTATCCCGAGAAAAAAAAAACGAATACCTCAAGGGCCGTTATAACAAAAATGTTTGACATAAAGGGCTGATAGTTTCAACGGGCTGCTCAGAAAGTAGTGTTATGGAGCAAAATATAATACAAAAATGAAGTGAAAGTGTTACAATGCACACAACTTTGTACATGAAGCAATGATAGATACATTAAGTACCGAACCAACCTCTGCCGTTAAAGGATATCGAGAAATTGTTTTTCTTTATTATGGAAAATTTACATAGGTTGGTTTCGTCTCATTAAATTACCCGTTTAATCACTCACTTCATTCATCGCATTCTGCAGTTCCTGTATTGCGTTAATGATGCAACTTGTATTACATTGTCATTCGCAAAACAAGACATTGTCATCTTTCTTGTCCGCCAGTATAACTTGTATATAATATGCGTACACGTTTGGTCATATGACTCTTCTTTGCAGAACATCTTGAATGTTCAAACTTTTATTTAGAATATTCTTGTCTCTTCCATACTGCATCTTATTTCGATGCACTTGGTTTATCGTGGAATTTTAATTTCTAAATTCTCATTTATGGTTTCGGACTAGGCTTCTGTTTTGATAATTCCAGTAAGATAGGATCTGGACCAAGTTTTGGAAAACCTTTTACAGACATTAGTATTAGTAATATCGGTTTATAGGATATTATCTCTGTGGGAGGTTTTCCTTTCTTAGATATTACAACTAGCTTTCTAAACTTAAGCGAACGCCCAATACCTCTCAGATTTGTAACACTCCAAGCGGCAAGCTCTTACAAGACATACTCAAAGACCGGTTTGGTTGTGTAATCATAGCCAGAAGGTCTTCATGTATCAACAGCTACAATTTTAGAGGCCGATGCAGCATATTTTTTATTTCCAAAATCCTTGTATTAGCCACAAATAGTTCCGTGATTGTTTACGTTGTCTTTTTACAATAAATACAATTATCATAGCGAGGTAAACTTAAGAAGTTTAGGGGAAACTAACAAGCAGCTCATAGCTATAATGAATTATTTCTTGTAGAAGCATCTTTTTATTAACCTTCAATGAACAAAATCAAAGCATAGTACATGGCTTCGGAACTTTTGGATGACCTGTGTAAACAAATATATACGTGTCGGCGTTGTAAGCAGGTACTAAAAATCATCACTCATTTGTAAATCGTATTCCCTACCAACTACTAATCAATCTCATTATAGACATTTACTTCCAAACATGATCAATTAATGCATAAAAAAGAGAAACACGATCATAATCCTGCTGAAAATGGTTACATTTGCAATTTGTGCCAAAAAACCTTCGCCAATCATGGTAATCTTGAGCGTCACATGAAAGTTCACAACGATGTCCGCCCCCATATCTGTTCGGAATGCAATAAGTCTTTTGCTCAGGCAGTTAATTTACAACGTCACTACTCTGTTCACAACGGTGAACGACCATATCGTTGCCAGTTATGTGAAAAATCCTTCACTCAGCAGGGTAATTTGCGACGCCATGAACTTATCCATACAGGCGAAAAACCATTTCAATGTGAACGATGCAATCGATCTTTTTCCCAACGTATTAATCTGAAGAAACACATGATGGCTCATCAGGGATATCGACCTTATGTGTGTGGAGTATGCCAAAAGGCATTTATTCAATCGCAAAATTACAAGAAGCACTTGACTAAACATCAAAAGGAAATGGCTAGACAGGAAGCCGCTGATGCTGCATTGGCAAAGGTTAAAATTAATCAACCGCTGTGAGTCAAAGAGTGTAATTTTAAATTAAATCTTTATTTATTTGTATTACAGAATGTGTGGCGCTGCATTAGCTAAGGTTAAAATTGAGCCAATGTGAGTTCGAAAAAGGATTTATCCATTTTTAACACGAAGTTAATATGTTTTCCTTATTAGCAGTGCAACGTATGAATGCGGCATTTGTCGAGTTCCTTTCGATCATTTCAACGGATTCGATGCACATGAGTTATGCCGCAGTGTCGCTGGTGTAGTTGAAACGTTTGCAATCGAGCACAACTACAATCGAGGTTAGGAGAAAATCAAATCATTTATAATGTTTAAATAAATTTTAGTTATTAACTTGTTGGTACTTATATTGTTTAAACGTGTCCATTTCTAGTTGTGGACTGTGTTCTTAATATGTATATAAATTTTTTAAAGCAATAGAATAAATATAAAACAATTGTATATATATACCCTATCCGTACATACTTGTTTAAAATGTTTTTGTTTTTTTTTTACTGGCAACCAGATAACTTTGAAAGCTATCCACCAATATTGCATATATCTCTGTAGGACGATGGCACTATTCTTGGAAAGTAGGTAGGTAGAAAGGGGTGGCGATTGTTAGGCGTTAATGCCAATTACTGTTTCCGTCGTTTTGCTACAACGACTCGTGCGTCTGGATATCGGTGAGTGCTAATTTTGTTTGTCCTTTTTCTCTTCGTTGTTTTTAAACGGCTTGTTACAACCATCCATAAGAAGAAAACAAAATAGTCCATCTTAATACCTTATTCACAACAACATGAAGTATAGCTTTAATTTCATATTTAAAATGTCAGAATTTTCCGTGTCAAAGGCATTTGAGAAGTCGAGCAAGATAGACAGCGTAAGAAAGTCCTTATCGCCATCGTAAAAAACTTTGAAATCCGGCAATCGTGTCGCAAGGACACTTGCAAAAAATAATTCGAACTTTTATATCCCTGTCGCTTAACAACGACTGTTCCATCAAAGTAATGTGAATGCGTCAACTGTCTCAAAGTAGTGTGAACTTGAATGTGATTGCCCAAGATGGCGTTCTCAGGTCTTTGAACCATAAAGTTCTTATACCGGAATAATCAGCTCCCTATACGTCTAGCATTCCTAGTGTCTAGATTTCCTAATGTGGAGATCTTGTAACCGAACGAAGGAGTAGTAGCTAGATCATATATGTATGAGTCGGTTTCCACGGCTGAAAAGCATATCAGCGGATGTCAGCAATCTTGCTCTCTTTGATACTTGATACTCTTTAAATATCAATACTCCAAAAGGTCATCGATTTTTTGAATCCCGCTGCAAAAAAAACAGCCATCAACATCCAATTGTGTTGAAAATTTAACTATTCGTTGAACCAATGCCAAATCACAAAGATCGTTTTAAAAAAAAATTAAGCTTTGTCAGTGAAAATAGTTTTGGTTCAGTCCTTGTATGTATATCTTTGTAACGATGAGCCTATTCACTCCGAAACGACTTTGTTATTACAATTTGTTTGCTCGTTGATATTGGGAACACTGGAAATTCAAATACCCTTTTTAACCCCCGTTCAGGAATATCGATAATGTTTCCATGTTCGTTTTCGTTAAAACGTTTTATCCAATTCCGCACAGTACTGAATCTGCTGAACTCTGCTCGTAGAGCTGGTGAGTAGTTCTAGATCTTCTATGCAGTGCCGTTTTGTATGCACCTTGCTTATCTAGTGTTTACTAGGCGAATTAAACTGGTAAATATTGATGAGCATTACTCGTAGAAGCTGCCTTTGGTGTCGTCAACTTTCTCCTCTGGGTTGGCATGTGCGCATATAGGGTTAATATTGACAAATTTATCCTTGATACAGGTACACTCAACCAGGAATACATCTTGTAACTTGCAAAATCGATATGCAACTGAAATTAAATTTAGTATTAGTGGAGGGATGGTTTCAACGAAAACCAATAATTCTTATCGTCTGCGACTAACGGGAGAATTTTTACGAGCCACACGCTTGTCAAACACATTTAAGCTTCACCGACATGTTTTCGTTACAGATTCCATCGAACTAGCCATACGATGTTCTCTCCTAACTTTATTAATGAAAGTTACGAGATATTTAGTTAAATTTGCTGATTCTAATCTTTATTCTTCCAGGGTTTATACCGCTACCTGAGTTTGGTGAAACCTCTTCCACTTGTGTGAATCACCAGAGTCGCGGTCGCTGTCGCTCGGAGTAGATTTGAAGAATTTTCGGACTGTTGGTATATATCTGCTCTACATGGCCCAGAAATCTCAGTCTTTGGATCTTCACTCTTCTGGTTTGGTCAATGTCGCCGTACAGTCCAAAACGTACATTGTTGTATCTCCTTATCCACTCACCGTCAATCCAGATGGGACCGAAGATCGCCCGAAGAATTTTTCTCTTGAAGCATCCAAGAACATCGTCATCTATTTTTGATAATTCCCATGCCTCTGCGCCACACAGCAGGAGCGGGATTATTAAGGTCTTATAAAGGGTGATGGTGGACTTTCCTGGCCTGAAGCCACACTGATATGGACCTATCAGTTTGATGACGAACGGCTTCAGGCGTTCACACAATACGGCAGATAAGATCTTGTACGCGATGTTAAGAAGACTGATGCCTCTGTAGTTGGCGCAGTTCAGAGGATCTCCTTTCTTGACGATCAGTCAAACAATGCTGAATTTGCATTAATTGGGCATGCTTTCGTTCGATCATATTTTACAGATGAGTTGGTGTAAGCTCCTGCTGCTTTGAAGAGCTCCCGGGAAGCCTGTGTCTGTCTCTCCATAGAGCTCGTGAGCAGTTCTAGGCGCTTCATACATCTCGTCTTGTACAAGATATCGCATAAGCTACCTTTGGTGTTATCATTCTTCTCCGTGGAGCGTACGCGCATAAATGGTTAATATTGAAGACTTCTTGCCTATGCCTGACTCCAACCGTCGATAACAATAGCTGTAGTAGGTGTCGCAGTTAACCATCCTCTTTTTGTCTAGCTCATTCCATCGCATTTCTCGGATGGCGGTAATAACTGATTTCTACTGATTTGCAGCAGCCCAGAGCTCCGCTAGTTGTTCGCCTGAACGTAGCCTACCCTGGCGGCACAACGCCAATTTGTAGGACTACTTCCATTATACATAGATACTAAAGGTCTGCAATGAATCTCTTGAAACCATTTCCAAGACATTCATTTATTACGAGTACACCTTATTAGTGCACTCATAGCCTATGAACTGAAATGAATGAATTTGCTATTGTTTGATTGCTATGTAAGTGTTGTACTCATTTTCAACAAAAACCCATTAGGTAGTGCACTCATAAGAAACGGGTACTCACAAACGAGTACTCTAACAAGCGAGTACTCTCTTAAACGAGTACTCTATTTAGTACTTGATTTACTGAGAACCGCTTTAATATGGAATTGAAGAAGGGAATAAAATAAAAAAAAATAAGACTTGCTTACGTTGCTATATTAAAATTAAATGAACACATGATACATTTTAAAAAAAATGTTTATTTTTTTCTGTTTTTTTTCTTTATCATATGATTAATTAATGTTTTCTTTTAAATCTTTTGTTGCTTATTCTTAGCTCACCATTTGCAATTTTGGTTTTATGGCTGAATTATTTAACGAGGTGGTACTGCTTAGCATTGAAACATCAGAATCATTTGTTAAATCGTGAAATTATTTATATGCACACATATACATATGTTCATACAAATATTTTATATTTTTTTTATATTAACATATGATATGTTACTTACATCAGTTAGCTCCATTTTGTAATATGTCGCCAATACTCAATAGCTTTCTAATAAAATGTAAGTTTTCATTAACCTTCACTTAGCGGACGCTAAAACCCAATTGATCATTGCACTCGCTTTATTCTGTGCACTCGGTGTATATTTAACAGTTAACATTGAACTCGTTCTGGTGAATGCGAGTACCCACGCAAAAAAAAGAAAAAAAAAATCATTGCACTCATTTTGCTGACATATGATTTAAAGAGTAGTGCACTCGTTTTTCTCAAACGGGTACCCATATTACGGGTATTCATTTGCGTATAATTGCAATGAATAGTGCACTCTGAAGTACTGTACTCTTTAAGCGAGAGCAAATGAGTACATTCATGCAGACCTCTAATAGATACCCCTAGGATGAGGTTGGGTAGACTAAAGCCAATAACCATTCGGGGATGTGAGTGCTGCCGTTAGTCTATTAAGGTCTCATCTGCTTCACCATTGATCTCATCTAGTGAATTTATCCGTTGTCTCTTTTATAATTCTGCTGGTCAGCACTCGCACTTATAAATTTGGCAAGTACCCGATAGTTACCACTTGGAGTTAAAATAGTATAAACAGTTGCAACACTAGGTATTGCCAGTATGGTAAATATCCATTGCAATAACAAAAAGAAAGACAAGCATAAACAGTTCTTATTACATACACTATACGTATATTTGCGATTTCAATTTGTCCTTCTTCTTTTCTAAATAATCAATATTTTGTTTTAGAGATTTAACTACTAGAAAACTTATCAAATTATATTCGTAATTTGTAAAATAAACTAAATAATTTGTTTTCTTTTCTTACTCTTAAATAAATAGACTACAATTCAGTTTCGTTTTTTTTTTCTGTTATTTGTTTGTTTTTTTTTTTATATAATGTTTATCCTAATCGCTTATGTACTTTCAAATTGCATGTTTTCATAGAAATGATTATTCTTATAAATATAAACGAAAACTAAAACATGAATAATTGTATATTTATGTATAATATGAATATGATTTGTTAAACTTATAATTAGAAAAAGAAAATTATCTCAGTAATTAATATTTTGAAGTATCATTGCAAAGGTTAATGTGTGCACAAAGGAACCACAAACTAACGATCAGTCATGGACAATCTATGTAGATTTACAAACAGGCGTATATTCACTTCTAATTTGCGATCGTACTATGTGAATTTTTAGATTGTCACTATCCGATTGTTTCGTTTGTGTTTACGTTTGCTTTTAACGCACTCAGTCAAACTGCAGATAGCACATAATAATACTCTATTTTACTCCATTAATACGTCATCATGATCGCATAGTAAACAACTAATAGACTTCATTAAGTCAAGTGATACACATTGAAAACAAAAAAGAATATAAGTCCAAATCAATAACCAAATTCGCTACGATGCTGGCACTTAAACATGCTCGCTCAATATACACTTAATCACGAATTTGTACAATTAGAAATAAAAAAGAAAATAAAGAAATCATAATTTAACGAAATCAAAATATAAAGTCCGAAACTGAAAAATATTATCTCTTATTTGATTTATGACGAAGCATCATAAGGTCTCGAAAAATGTTGCTCTTTCTGCGTAAATATAATTAAAATTGAATATTCAGCTGGCGCCTATGTTTACGATAATCAGTTTCTTTTTTTAGTTGTACATTGTTGAACCTTAACTAGGAGAAACATTAAATGTAAAATGGGTAACGTATTTTGCCTGAGGAGTAGAAAGTTCATTATAACACATCTGTAGGGAAGAAATCCTTAAGGAGTGTTGTTCGTCTTTTTTCCGCAATGTCCATTTGGTTCTCCAAATCGCCCAAATCAGTCGTTTCGGCACGTTCGATCTTCCACGAGAGGTTTTCAATCTCGGCTTCTAGTTGAGCCTAAAATATTAAGATGAAACGAATTAAGTTAGGTTTTAACAAAATATGTTCTTCAAGTTAAAAGAAATGTCCCATTTCAAATACAAAAAAACAAACGGGAATCAGACTTGTATTATACAAATTTCTAGAAAGAAAATCTCCCAGTATCAATGCAAATAAAATATATATTTAGATAGGGTATGGCACCTATAAAAAACAGTTTCCTTAGAAGAACCCATTTCTGTCTGTATTCTTCAAACTCAATTGGGAGAACAAAAATTTGCTCTTAAAAAGCCTAAAAATTGAAAAAATTCAACTCTTAAAAGTGCTTAAACTGATATCAGGAAAACTTACTGTATATTAGCGAAGCATTTACAATATGTAGATCGACGTTATGACTACTGTACAGCTCGTAAAAGCGAAACTACAAATAATTGTATTTTTATGTTTTTATATCATGTCCTTATATTCCTAGCAGTAGCTACTGTCCAGAGGAGAACGGTTCACACACCAAGCCTGGTTAGGTTCGGTTAATTAGATAGATGCTCTATGATTTATAGGCTCACTTAAACTATCGTTTGGGTATATTGCAATAGTCAAACAGCAGGTAACGAGCAAATTACATTTTCTCTTGGCCAATGGGACAATGTCCAATGATATTGTCAGACACAAAACATGCGTATTTTAGACTCAGCTTTTACATCAAATTTATGTTACTTTTTATCGTTAACCGGTTTAAAGGATTAGTTTTAGGTTTGCTAATTTCTAAAACATCAATGAATATTTGCCTAGAGCCCAAACGAACACTCACAAGGTGATGACTCGTCCATAGCCTGCGATATCCATACAACCTGTTAACCAACAAAGAGTCAATACACTGTATTTGAGTATCCCATATAATGCCTTCTTTCCTTTGATTTTATTGGGTTGTTCGATAAGTTCTGGGTTGTTTTTTTTGGGAAATAGTGTTTATTGCTTCAGAAAAACCTTTATGAAATTTTTGTTGTTTATTCCAATAGAGAGGGTTATTCTTTATATTGTTACGAGAATTTGTTTTGATCGAAAGTGTTAAAGGCAACATTTTTGTTTTTAAATAGAAGATAAGAAAGCGCATTTTCGGCATACTTTGCTATTTGTCTTTAAAAAAAGGTGTCAAAGCAACAGATGCGCAACGGGAGATTTGCAACATGTGTCGAGATTTGCCTATAAGCGCTGATTCTTGTCAGCGTTGGTTAACACGCCTTCGTTCAGGAAATACGTCCAGCCACCACAGACGACGATCAAATCTTGGCTGCAGTTAGCGTTGACAGGTATTGGACGACACGGGAGATTGCTCGGCGGTTTAACATCGCCCATACAAGCATTTCCCAGAGACTAAAACGCTTGGAATTTCAAAAAATGTGAAGGTTGGGGTTGTTCACAAACTCAGTGAACAGGAAAAGAAGCATTATGGATCGTATAGTGGTCTGTAAATCTTTGTTGAGATGGAACTTGCTTGAGTCTTTCTTGAAAAGAGTGGTACAACATGGGGCGCTACTAGTGAAACACCGCAATCAGTCGGTATACAAGATTTGCATCTCATAAAGATCATGTCGAGCATTTGGTTGTGTTGGCGAGGTGTCCTTTAATTCCAGTTGCTTTCACTTAATCAGACAATAAATGCCATTAAATATTGCTCTGAGCTCGATCTAGGGGAAATAATACGGCCAAAGTTGGCGAACAGAAAGGGAGTTGTTTTCAACACCTTACCATACAAATCATAGTGGCAAAACAATTGAATTCATATCGCTGTGAAGTTATGCAGCACCCACTGTACTCTCCAGACCACATCGAACATCCCGGTCGGTCCTAGGTCTCAAGCAACATGACAATCAACACAGCTCGATCGCTAGCTATCTGCCTTTAGTTCACAAACCCAATTGGTTAAATTCCCCTTCCAACTGTGTGCGACCCCTTAGTTTATGTCTTTCTGTGCACAAGTGCCCCACTTATATCCAACTGCTTTTTTCTGATTACGTTAATGTCTGCTAAATATACCAATTCTTTCAATATTATCCTTTTGTTGTCTAATGATTTGCGGTCAAAATGCTAAAGACGATGTTAAAGAAGTCGCGTTACCATTTCAACATTAAACGATTTAATGATACTTCTTTTCCAAGTAGGGAAGTTCTTGATAGATATCTTGCACAACCAAACGAGTTTTTTAAACATGCGGAGACAAGACAAAGCTATGTTAACTCTTCTCTATAAAGAAGCTTGGCTTGGAAAATCTGCACTTCACGAACAACTCAGGGCGCTCACAAAATCCGGCAGCGAGGATCTTGTATGCGATATTACATTAGCTTTTGCCTGTCTTAAGTAAAGTTCAGGGAGTCTCCTTCTTTCAGGACCGGACAGGCAATGCTGACCACGTTTACAGATGGGGCGATAGCTCCTCACCAGGTAATTTTTTTCAAAGTGAAAAGCTCGGCGGCTCACGTTTAACAGTTGGTTTATAGGGTTAAATTCCGCAATTCGCTACATTTTCCTGAAATGGAATGAAAATTACCATTGTTGCCTTAAGCCCTCATATTGAATCCATTACTCTTCGTTTTTTTAAACGTTGACTGTTTTACTGCAGCTCACAGTATTAAACATAGAGTTTAGTGTGTGGCTATAAGCCACAGGACCACGAACGAATATGTTTTATTTGTAAAAGCTGTCCACAGGAAACTGGCAACAACGTACTTCAACAACAATTTTGAACTATACAATGCTTACATAAAAACATACATATATATACTCGAATGTATTAAAACAACTTACCTGCTGGTATTCAAACAGAGCCTTCCTAGGTCCAGCTTCCATAAAGTAAGCATATGGATAAGTATACTGTAGTGTATATCTGCATTTAGCTAACAGAGAAGCTGCATTAAATAGATATTGCCAATCAATCCAAGTACCACGTCCTTTCATTACTTTCTCATTAACTCTAGCTTTCAAACGATCCAATGTCTGTTGTTCCAATTGCAAACTTTTCGAATGATTTTCCCAACGTTCATAGTAGTGAAGGTACTTCTTGAGTGCTTCGCGCGCTTGTACATGTACCGATTCATTTGCGATATTCGGATTGTCTTTGTAGCGCGAGCACTCATAGTACTCTGACCCGTGGGTCTTCCAATCACCAAGACACATCCAACAAAAGTCATGTTTGCAGTTGAAGCACTGCATGTGGTTGCAGCCACCGTTCTTCTCAATGCAAATATGACATTTGGGACAGTCTTTGGTATTGGCACTTATGTAATTTGCAGTTTCGCTATCATCCGCACATTTTGTTAACCATTTCTTGATGATCTGACAGTCGGTGGGCGCATGATAATCCATGCCACACTTAAAGCAAAACGATGTTTTGCATACCTTGCAGATTGCTCGTTTGGCGCATATCTCTCCAGAGCGAATGATTATATGGCAATTCGGGCCTGGACAAAAGCGCAACTCTGGATGAGATTTAACGTAATCTTTAAAAGCAAACTGCTGGTATTTGTCACGCATTACTGGTCGTGTTACTAAATTCAGTACGAGATCTTCTGGAACACGCACATTGCACATCTGTGCCATGCAACCTATTTGAGTGGATATACCTTGGAAGATTTGTGTTTCAAAATACATTGACCAACAGTCTTTGCAAAAGGAGTGACCACATGAGAGGGCGTAGAATTTATCACCGAGTTGTGTGGATGCACAAACGGGGCACATTTGACTTCGGTAGATGCTAGTGCTTGATGCGCAGATGGACGATGTGGGTGCATTTATGTGTTTAAATGAGGAACTACTGAATGATGCGAACGGAGAAATGGTGCTCGGTGTCGTTGGAGGTGGTTTAATGCGAGCAGATATCAGAAGAGCTGTTGCATTCTCCCGATATTTATCTACAACTGCTTGATTATTCCATGTGTGTTCGAGGAGAAGGACTTTGGCCAAAGATGGTGTAATTTGTAGAATTGTGTTGAGTTTCTCCACTGATTCATTTAGTAATTTCTCGACCTCTTCCACGGTGAGGCACTCATATTCCAAGTACTCGGGATCTGTTTTTCTTGGATCTATTCGTTCAATGTCGCAATCTTCTCCTGAAATAAAAAGAACAAAATGTTAACATAAGATATTTCTACATTTATTTCAAAAAAAAAGTCATGCAATGATTCGCACTCACATTTCGCACATGAAGTAACAATTATAAGACATGTGAAAAGCTAACGACCTTTTGCTAATACTGATAAGCAATAGGTCGAAATAATCTAGACATACAAGCTAACAAATTTGCAAATGAAGAATAAAGTACATCGGGAAAATCGACTGTAGCCGGTAGGCGTTTATCATTTTGGGCTGCGGGTGTCTTAGTTCAAGCTTTCTCGTACCGCCATAAAATAAAACGAACCAAACGGGCAGACTGATCGCTAGTAAGTAAGTAAATCCGCCAAAAGATATGAAAGAAGGAAACTAGTTTCAAGAATGGGTTAGCAACAAGAGCAGACACTTATAAACCTATCCTATGTGCAAAAATAATACCAAATATTCGAACAATGTTCTAGGCACGAAGTTAAGATCCTTTGTGATTTTAATCTCAAACAAAGAAATAGGGCAAGACAAAGCCTGCAAGATGTCTACGTCCAAAACGAACTAATCGATCCTATAGCTTGGATAAAAGTAATTATAACTTATATTCTCTTCAATTAAATTAAACACAATGTGATATTCGTCTCCATTCTTTATTCTGGATGTAAAACCTTTTGAGGAACGAACATTTACTCGGACCAAAGTCCAAGTGTGAATGCAAACGCCAAAACAAAAACTGAGCAATACCAAGCGACTATTGGATGTAGTTTTCCAAGACCAATGACCCTAAAGAAGTGCCTCGTTTGCAAGTCTTACAAAAAGGTCGTACAGAAGTATCCAAATCTGTCAAATTAAATGATACACAAACGCCCCTGTCTGGCGATCTTCCTATAAGGCAGATCTGAATGTATAAGGGGATCTGTGCCGATGGAACTACGTTGTTTCGCTATTTCTTTTATCACTATAAAGATTTCAACACAATAACTTACCGCTATCCCTAACGGAAAGCCGCAATTCCCCGCTGTCGTTTTCTGCCCCTGTGTCTACAAGAAGGCTTACGCTTCCCCTTCATGTACGTCTTGTATTTTATAGACTAGTTTGCCTACCTATTTCGCGGTCTCAATTGTAACTCTCAACATTTGAGCTTTGTTTTCGGGTCAGAGGTGGACCTCTAACAAAAGAAATCATTTGAACTACAAGTGTGATTGGCTGGGGATTTGAAGAAAGGTTGTTGGGGCTCTGGAGGTGATTCGCTTTAACATCTGAATTTGCAGAACCCCGTGTGTGTGTGCGTGTATAAATAAATGTGAATGGCGGTGATAGTCGAAAAACGCGGTAAACGCATTCGATAGCTTATCGTGTTAAGGCCCCGGTCCATAGAATCCGTTTCTCCGTCGGTTTTAACTGAAATTGACCCATAACCAACGGATACATGAACTTCGCCAGATCCGTTGTTCCGTTGGCCGTTCACGCATTCACACATTGAAGACCATACATTCACATATTTAGGTTGATCCATTCACAAAGAGAGAATGAAGAGAAATTGTTAAAGCTTGAAAAGAAAACACTCTCAGCAATAACAAAACGTAATCGGCTGTATTATACTAACGTATGTATGTGTCGGATTTAATGGGACTCTTTTTTCCGACAACACGCCACCACCATCAATAGAGAAACGAATCGATGGATTCTATGGGCCCGGGCCTTTACTGGCAAAAGCCAAGAAAAGAAAGAAAACATAAGTAACAAGAAAAAAACTAATGTAAAAGAAAAAAATAAATAAAAGAAAGAATAATAATAACGACGACGAGATGACGAACAACAAAATAAAAACGCAGCTTACTCAAGGACAAAAAAGGACCCCAGCATATAAACCAGGAAAACGGAAAATCTACAACACTCAAGACGACGATAGAATGAAGGAAAAGTGATTGTGGGAGGTTGACGAAACCCCAGCTAGAGAGTGATCCCGCATAGGCAGAAAAACCCTAGAGAAGATAAGAACGTACTTACCTCTCTATTTTTTAAAATCGATATCCATTACATATTTGCACTGTGCTTTTATCAATAACAGCGGACGTAAGTCTCCTCTCCTTAAGAGTTTTGAAACCGTTGTAAGACTGTTATCTATAAGAACTGCGGAACACGTTAAAACTTACTGTTTCGACAACGCGCAGTTGTGGGCGTTCGGTTGGCCGAAATATCATGAAATTACATAGAGTAATAGTTTAAAGAAAAGTTTTTGCATAATTTTTTTCTCAGCATACCCTGTATTGGCATTCTTTAAATTAAATATACAACCACAAATTGCCCATCAGATAAAAAGAAATAATACTTTGTTCTTCCTCCATCTGTTTTCCCAGTTTCAGCATTAAAAATTGGGTGGCGCCTACGATATTGCTTTGATTGCTGAGCAGCCGGTGTGTGGAGCTTAGTCACAGCTGCTTGCTCAACCCCGTTGTTTTTTTTTTGCAATTCTCTTTTCCTATTGCTAATCAACTCATCATTCACACACCAGTTGTGTGGTTGCGGTTCGGTATTTGTTTTTGCAAATTTGCTTTTTTTGCCGGCAATCCGGCGTTCTTACGATCATCTTTTAACTTTAATTTGTCCATCCCCCGGTTTGCGATGGAGTTGCGCAAAAAAGTTCCAACTGCGGAACGAACATGGAACTTTTCTTTTCCGTTTCTTTCGATGAACTCGGAACTACTAACATTATAAGAGAGAAATTTATATCCGATCCTACATACATATTTCGTTCACGAAGCACGAAACGGATTGCCTGTATGCGGTGCGGACATTATTCTTTTATCACTTATCGCCACATCTATATTTAGCTCCAGGAACTATACAGGTCCAGAACGACACAACTCTCAACATCATTTCTTTGTAGAAGTCCTTGTGTTCGCTTGTCGTTTCACATTTTATACAATCTAACAACGAGTCGCCTTTACATTTTGTTGTTAGTTGGATAAAACTGCCACCGGATCATTTCATCTATTGTGCATGTTGTGATGTGTGTTTGAGTAGAAGTAATCCAATCCACAAGCCATAGTTAAAATGTTTTCTGAATATTCGTGAAGAAAACTCTTGACGGCTGATTCTAAGCTCACAATAATACTCCTACGCATCATCTTCTCTAAGCTTTCTAGAAGCTCAAAAATTCAAAAGGTTTTATCTCAATTCGGTATTTCTTTTTTAAAAACAAGTACTGTGGCAACTTTTTGAATAATAGTCTAACGTTCAAGCGCTTACCTTTTTGCATGAATGAAGGCTTATACGCTCTTATCGTAAAAATAATTTTTCGAGGGAGGCTGGCACCCCTCGGATTCTACTTTATTTCAACTTTTGCTATCCGCTTCTTACCGTTTACATTTCGGTGTCTCGGTGAAAGTCTATAGATTCCAACAATGTATATATCTGTTCCACTTTCAAGTTTTTTCGGTAGACAGTCGAGCTATAATTTGGTTGTTACAATACAATGAGTATCCGTCAATCGTGCTGCGATTCGAATAGCATGTGGACAATTGTTTTTGTTTGCAATTCCCACATTTGGAGATAGCCAAGTTCTATCTAAAATTCAATGTCGTAAAAACCTAGCTTGAAGCCGTTGTCTATTGTTGCGCTGTTGAGGAGGTTTCAGCTGACTTGTCTACCGGGGATAGTTTCTTCATCCTTAGCCAAAACTTATGCTTGATCAATTATTTTAGTTGATGTAACAAAAAAAAATATTTTTAATTTAAAAAGGAATAAAAAGCTGTATCCACTACTTATTCGTTCTTTAGAATTTTGAAATTAAATTCTAAATTACTTTTCCTTAGAAAATAAATGTAATTAAAAAAAAGTACCACTGGCAACTCAATTGGCAAACATAAGGAATACACCAGGAAGTACCTATACAAAAGCTTTGCTGAATCATTTAGTGACGCACTGCAAACGGTTTGTTTACATTTAACACACTATTGGCATCATCAAGTCTGGAAAAACCTGCCACACACTTGGAGGTGTTATAAATCTTCATGTTAATTCAACTTTTTTTCTTTCTTCTTCTTTTGTTTAGTTAAAATTTATTGACGTAGTTTCATGATGAAAGAATTCTACAACCCGTCGGCTAAATGGAAACGAGTGGCGTCTATCAGTGGTTTTAATTAGAATTAATGACATTTTGTTTACAAAGTTTGTCCTCCCATATCGAAGAAAATCTTGTGCTCATTGCAATCCAGTAATTCGCTTCCACTTAAATTAGTTGATAAAATGATAAAATTCGGAATCGGAGAGTACGTGCCGTTCAAATGAAACAATACGCAAATATATTCGAAAGCGAATTACTGGTTTACCTTATCAAAACGACTGAAATGATAACAAATAAAAATGATATCCGCAAAATGCAACAAAGATTCAATAAAGCGACTCCATTCAGAAGAAAACTTGATAAATCAAACTTTTGAATGGGACAGTAAATTGGTTTCACTTATCTGAGATAAAATTTTTTTTTCAACACTAAAGCTTATCGCAATAGAAACTGGAAACTGGAACTGGTACAGAACGATCGGGTAAAACGAGAAAAAACAATTTTTAAAAAAATGTCATCAATTTTGTTTTTGAATTCAACACGTAGACCGCAAAACAACAGGTGCCCGATAACAATCAAGAGGCACTGATACCCACTACACCCCTTTCGAGCCATGCATCATCACCTCTTTCTACTGCATTACTATCTAATACTAAATTAAGATAAGTGCGTCTTAATTGTGTTTTTGTTTTTTTAAGATATCATAATAGCTCAGCTATCAGTTCTGTCTGAACCATTTTCATCGATTTTACCCTAAAAAAACAAAACTGCACTTCAAGTCGGCTAAGGTCCATTCGAAGAGTATGCGGGCCGCAGTATTGGTATCCATTTGCCGTACATGTCATATTCATCTCTGGCAATCGGTGCACAATTATCTAACTAGATCAATGTCGCTGTTCAGCTAGTATAATTCGTCGTTGAATCTTTTCCTCCAAAGTAACAGGCCCGAATATTTTTCGAAGGATTTTTCTTTTGAAACGACTAAGGATATCTTCATCTGCTTTCGATAGTCACTACTTCAGCGCAATAAAGCAGGGCTGGTCTGATTATGGTCTTATATAGAGCCTGTTGGGGAAATGGCCTAAATACACCATTTCCTTCTTAGCCCAACAAAACGGCGATTGGCAAGAGTGATTCTTCGTTTTATTTCTGCGGAGGTGTTGGCAGAATTTATGGGAGATTAAAGATCCCTTACTACCTCAAAATTGTAGCTGCCGACTATGACGTATTGGCTAACTCGTCCATGTTGTATGTCCCTTCTTGTTGACAGCATATACTTTTAGTTTTGCCCTCTTTTAATGCTAAACGCATTCTGGCAACTTCTATCTCAATACACCGGTTGCAGCCTTCGTAATACTAGGCGGGGTGAAAAGTAACCTCATTGACCACCAGAATGCGCTGCTACTGCAAAAAAGGTTATGATGCCTTGAAGTCCGTTCATATTTAGGCAGACATGCCAAAGTTCAGTGCGATACTGTTCATTTAGTTTTGTTTTGACCTCTGATTGTTGTTGACGTGTTTGGCATCATTTTGAATATGGACAAAAACGATTTTCGTTCTCTCATAAAACATTATTTTTTGAGAGGCAGAACGGGAAAGGAAACAAAAGAAAAGTTGGATTAATATTATGGGGCTAATGCTCCGTCAGATTACACCGTTAAATATTGGTTTCGAGAGTTTCGTGTCATCCGCAACTCCACTACCGATCAAGTCTACTGAGCGCACACGACATATTTTGGGCAATATTCTGCATACGAAACAGTTATCCTGCCGCTGGGTGCCGAGTATGCTCACTCCTGACGAAAAACACGAACGCGAGAGCACTTCGAAAGACTGTTTGGACTTGCTGATTCGGAATCGGGCGGACTTTTGCCATAGATTGGTAACTGTTGATGAAACCTGGATCAACTATTGCACACCAGAGAACACAATGAGTGCTCGGCAATGGACTGAAGCCGGCACGAGTGCTCCGAAGCGGCCAATGGGTCGGAAAGGTTATGGCGTCGGTTTTCTGGGATTGTCATGGCATACTCTTCGTGGACTACCTCGAAAAAGAAAAAACCATCAATAGCGAGTATTACTGTGCATTATTGGAGCGATTGAAGGCCGAAATCGCTGAAAAACGGCCTCACATGAAGCGAAAAAAAGTTTTATTTTGCAAGACAATGCGCCGGCGCATAAGAGCATCGCAACCACGGCTAAAATCAGTTACTTACGGCTCCAATTGCTGTCGCAATCCACCGTATTCGCCCGATTTGGCTCCCTCGGACTATTATCTCTTCCCAAACCTCAAAAGATGGCCCATCAGTAAAAAGTTCAGCTCACGCGAGGAAATCATCGACGCCACGGAGGAGTATTTTGCAGACCTTCCGGAAAATTACTTTTCGGACGGGATCAAGAAGTTGGGAAATCGCTGGAATAAGTGTATCAAGCTAAAAGGGGACTATATTGAATTAAATAAAAAAACATTATAAAAAATTATTTTTTTCATTCCAAGGAGGTTACTTATAGTTGCTAAGACTTTTCAAAAATTGTGCATCACTGTTCGTTTGGGTGCTAACCAAATTTTTTTCAAACACATGAAGGCGTTTCACCTTGTCTTGTGCCACGTATAGCTCACCAATTAAAATAAAGCAAGCGAGTGTCATACAGTAAACAAAAATTATATGTGGATTTGTTATAAGCAGCAGACTAAGTTGTGGGAAACGAATTGATAATAGGTGTGTGTTATCGGTATCAGCGCTTAATTTCAAAGCCCAACAAAACGGCTATCGAAGTTAACTATTAACATTCAGATAATTTAGCAGTACTAACATTTAATTTGCCCAAATGTGACACATGGGGTCCCGGAAATACCGCAGTCGATGTTCTGGGTGAAGAGAAAATAAGGGCATGAGAAGCGATTAAATGAGGAAGTGGAGAGGTGCCACTTCAGGAACAATATTCTTTAACCAAAAAGCAAGGGGAAAGTATCAAGCCAGCAAGACTCCCACAAGACCTAGAAAATTGGTTTCCTTCCACCCCACTCAAGTAAGGTCAAATTGTGAATAATATCTTGTATAAAACAATTATTATACAAATGCGTGAAACCCTTTTTCAAAGATTGGCTGCTCTCATTGCGATTCCAAAAGTCTACAAAGACATTCGTCACCAGATCATGGAGAATGGAGATAAGGCGCGTTTGCACTCTGTAAACTTCTAAACAACCTAAACGGAACCCTTGATATCGAAAACAGATTTCGACAAAGTGATGTATTGCCATCTGACTTTTTTAGCACCATACTTGATGAAATTTTGCTAGATTCGCAGCAAGTCACCGTCAGAGGCACAACTTTCCAAGTCTATTTGATTGATGGCATTGATATCATTGGCAGAATACAGCGAGTTACCACTGGTACCCTTGCAAGTATTGAAATAGAAGCGATAAAAATGGGTTTGATTGTCAATGAGGGCAGAACCGCATACAGAGTGTTCTTAAAAGGACTACAAAACTTTTTTTTAAACAATAATGAAAGAAATCGGATTTGAATGAAAAGAAAAGGATTGCATCTGTCGGTCCGATATTAGTCACCTAGACTTAGAAGGCCTGAATGGTTTATTGGCATACGCACGACAAACAATATGGTGGCTTTAAAACACACGATTTTACTGCTCCAAAGTGTGACACAATATTTTCTTTGAATTGAGTCATTGCTAAGTCAATGGTTTCATGACCAGTATGGCAGGTAGCGACATCCTATTGAACCTACATATTTTTAGATTTTATTATTTTTAGATTAGGGTATGGCAGAGAATACGACTACATTGAGCAAGTGGCTTATCACGGCATAGTCTTCGTGTTCATACGACTTTTTAGTCGTTCATTTCAGAGAATTTTAATATTGGAAGAGCTTCAGCTATTACAATATTGAAACTGCTTCAATAACTACTCTGTTGGGAGCAATGCTGCATACTCAGATCATGCTCGCCAATCAATTTAAGCAATTTAAATGTCCAAAAGCTCGGCCATTAGTACGCCAAATCATTCACGACCAACAAAGCAACATAAATAAATAAACAAACCAAAACCCTCCAACACCAAGCTAGGTACTTAATTGCCAGCCGCGTGTTAACAAAACATAATTAGAAGTAACCTTCCCCCTTGAGTAGTTCAATGTGAAGTGAAACCATGAATATTTGTTTCTAAACTGAGTCGATGGACAGTGTTTAAATCACGACTGCTCAGCCATTCAAATAATTGTCCAAAAACATTTTATCGATTTCTAATTTCGTCCGACAAAACAGAAAAAAAAAAAAAAAAAAAATTGTCAAGGGCGACCTCAAACACGTTAAGCATGTTTTTCTTTAACGCAAACACGTTCATTTTGTATTAGCTACACGTTTGGACACTTGACATTGATAAGGATTCACGGTTACTCGGTTGCATGGAGAGTTTTATTTTTCTTCCCAAACAAAAGATTGCAGGGTTTAGACGTTGTGTGTGATGTGATGGTAAATCCAACGTGAATGCTGGTATCCACCTCACAATTCCACTGACCGAGTAGAATCCAGCTACACAAACAACAAAACAACCAAAACAATATCCGTCTCGATTAGTCTGCAGGTATAGATCCAGTGTCTGCTAGGTATTTGAACTCGACGGCTAACCTTCGAGCACTGTTTCTGGGTAGGGTCGTCGTTGTACATACTCGTACATATCTACGTACATGAACAATAATAAGCCGTTGCACTCTGACCTTGATTTCATCTCAATTACAAAAAGATAAATATTATCAAGGGGACAACACAGCACATCGATGACTAGGTAAACGAAACGAACTCAATGCACCTACCTTCTTCTGCATAAAGCCTACTGATTTAACCCAACTGAACGGAGTCTGTCTGGTAGTGGAACCTTTCGTTCGATGAAAATTTGAACAATACATCTACATCTACAGCAGGTAGATTATAGCCAGCCAGCCGCAAAGTGGAAATCCATCATCGCACAAAGGAATGATACACCGAAGGTCAGGCAAGCCATACCATGTACAATGTACACACATAGATGTGATTAAAAATATTGTTTTTTTTTTGTTTTTTGTGTTTGCCTCAATAGCAACAAACTTTTTGAATGTCAATCGAGTAAAATTCGAGAGAAGCGCACCATCAGCGCATCAAAATAAGCGGGGAATCGTAGGTGTGCAATAAAAGCCAACACCAGTCACATGTATGTCGTATTGATTTTCCGACAGAGCATGTTCCGCTTTACGTTTCACTCGTTAACCCAATGCAGGGGGTGAGACTGCATGGTACGGAGAAGAAA
This sequence comes from Volucella inflata, assembly GCA_928272305.1. Classification (NCBI taxonomy): domain Eukaryota; kingdom Metazoa; phylum Arthropoda; class Insecta; order Diptera; family Syrphidae; genus Volucella; species Volucella inflata. The sequence continues at coordinate 75,146,749 of OV743717.1, read as the reverse complement.
AATCAATATTTGTAGGGCAAAACGATTGCACCACCAGCACCACACAAAGGGAAGGGTGTATTTAGCACATTTTACACGAAACAGAAAACAAAAAAAAACAAAAAACTCACCTGCATTGTAGTAGTCATCGTACTCGCAATCATTATCCGAATAATCCATATCCGAGTCTGCTGACATTTTGATTTATTCGATTTGCTATTTTGGTTGCTGAGTAGATTTCGATTTTTCCACAACCAGAGGGTATTAATCAAACGATGGAGCACGTCGGTCACACGAACGGACAGAATGCACTTAATGCATTTGGGGTCGAATGGGCACAGATACACGAATCGGTAAATTTTTTGTGTAAAACTGTTCGAAATGTACACGCACGGGGAGGTCTAATTCAATTTTTATTGACGAACATTTATGATAGGGGCGATAATTTATATTTTTAGGTTTGTTTTTTTTTTTCTTCCACAGCACAAACACAAAAGAAATGTAACACGGGAGTGAAAGAAGAAAAAGTAAAACGAAACAGCCCCACTCGTTTCGACACAGTAAACCCTTTTTTGTTGTATCGAATGGATTCTGTTCATTTGACAGCAGTCACGTGAAGTTTGGTGTGATTAATTAATTAGTGCAGGGTTGTCAGTGACACAGAGATTTGAAATTTTTTCTTTTGGGTACCGTATACTGGAGAAAGTGTATGGCATTTTACCATCGGCCAGCAGAAGCCCTCCTTTTGCACTCCGATGAGAAAAAAATTACATAAAACTGTTTCATACCATCTGCGCATTTTCTCTTCTGGATTTTTCATGAAAATGTACAAACACTTTTAAATATAAACGTCAAATAGAATTCTGTCTTAAACTAGATGTCTGTTCCCGAATAACCGACTGTGTTTGGGAAATTATTTTGAATCCTAAAGTATATATAAATAAAAAATTTAAGTATATATTATAGAAGCAGAAAAAAATATTTTATTGGATTTTGCTAAGCAAAGAAATTGCGAAATAAAAATTGTTGATACATTTAACCAATACATGTCAAATTTTGACAGCAATGTCAGAAGAAGTTTTAAGTGTTCCATCGAAGCCTAAATTGCCCAACTTACAGAGAGAAATCAATGGAAAACGCTATAACTGGAACCAAATTTACAAATATAATTTTTTATTTTCATGAATAATAAGAAGTATGATGAGAGAGCTGTGCAAGTTATGTGCCTGAGTTTATGGGAGAATATACGAGGTTGGGTTTTTTATGATATCCAACTACAAATTTCGTCAACTTTTTCCGCGAAATGTATAGCATTGTAAAAGTGCTTAGGAATTTATGCCCGTCTGTCGCCATATGCTGTTCCAACATGGGCTTCAGTGTTTGTAATTTTTAAAATTATGAGAGATGTCGTCTGAGATGTTTACTGTTATTCTGCCTGACTATAACCACAGAAGTTTCTTCATCATTACTACTGCAACCTATTGCATTCCAACTAATATTGTGCTCAATGTAATTATAAAGTCTACAATATTCTGTCAATGTCTTGGGTTCTCTGCGCTTCATATCGACGTTAAAGCTAAAATAAAAATTTGTAAGCAGCACATGTTTTTCTAACCACTTTGCAAACGAAACAAGAAGGTGGTTCAACGAGCCTTAATTGACTCGGATCTCTGGTTAAAAGTTGGATCACCTACATTTTCATACTGCCTTGCTCCAGCTCTTCTACTTCCCTATCTTTCTCCCAGCTTGACATCTTAAACTGAAGTTCGATGTTCTCTGACCTAGGTTTCTTAAGCCACATTTTATCATTCACTTACCCCAAACGGAAAAAATTTGTAGAGGGAGTTACTCACTTACTTAAGGTCGCGCTACAGTCAGGGGTGGACCTGGGCCCCAATCAATAAGCGTCTCCAACCAGCTCGACCTTTTGATAGCTGCCTCCAGTTTCGCACGATAAACTAACTGAGGTCCCCTTTAAGTTGCGTGCGCAACCTGAGTCTCTGTCTCCTCTACTGCGCTGTCCCAGAGCGTTGGTGTCCTTAAGCCTTACATCACACAGCCATCTCAGTCATTGGATATTCACTCTTCTGGCTAGGTCGATGTCGCTGTATAGTCGGTACAGTTAGTCGTTGTATCTCCTCCTCCATTATCGTCCATTTTCGATATTATCTATGACTCTGCGTCATAGAGCAGGCAAGACCTTCTTAGTCCAAAGAAGCAGCGATTGGCAGAATTTATTCTTCATTTGATTTCAGTGCTGTTGTCATTGTCAGAATTTCTAGCGGAGCATAGATAGACAAAGTCCTTAACTACCTCAAAGTTGAACCTGTCAAAGGTAAATTTATGTCCGAGACGTCGGTGTTAGGTGTCCTTTTTGCTTGACAGCATATACTTGGTCTTGCCCTCGTTGACCGCTAGACCCATTTCCCCCGCTTCCGTCTCAATACTTGCAAGAGCGCCACTGCTTTCACTCAAGCTGCTTTCTTACGATTATGTCAATATCATCAGCGTATGCGAGTAATAGGACTGAATTTTGAAAGAATGTGACCCTTATGTTTGCGCGTGAGTTTTGCTCTATTCTTTGAAGTACTATATGATGTTTAAGAAATCGCATGACAGCGCATCGCCTTGTCTAAATCCTTTTTGACAACAAAGGTGTGAGTCACCTGCGACCTTGATGGAGCAGCGGGCATTTTCCATCGTCATCCTGCACAGACGAACGATTTTGACAGGGTTATCAAAACTATACATTGCTGTTTATAGTTCGTCACTATAGATGCTGTTATACGCGGCCTTAAAATCGATAAATAGGTGGTGTGCATCGATCTGAAGCTTATGGGTTTTCTCCAAGATCTGCCCTAGTGTAAATAGATGGTTGATGTTGGATTTTCCTGGCCTGAAGCCACACTGATACGGACTAATTAGATTGTTGACGAACGGCTTCAGGCTTTCACACAATACGGCAGATAAGATCACCTCTGTTTTTGGAAAACCGACATTCACCCAAACAGCTTCATAGCACTTCTTTAAAGGTGTGTTTTGTGCAACGATCAATACATTAAGGTATGTGCTAACTAGTTTTTAGTTTTATAAATGCCTATCCTGATGGTAATTGCCTCTCAATTCAATTCAATTTTTGTATGTTTTTTAGCTGTACTCAATTTTTGTTTTATAAAAACGATGAAAAGAATTATTTTTTAAAATGACAGATACATAGATAACTAGTTCATATATGTGCAATTAAATAGGCATATATTCGAGCATATTTCAACATCGTTGCAATCCACCGACAATTATAACCAAGGTTCTTCTAAGACAACTAAGGGCGCTAACATTAGATTAAGTAAAGACGAAATGTTCGTGGCAATGCTACAACAACGAAAATTTAACCAGGATTGGATGCAAGAGTAACAATCTGCAAGCACATGCAACAAAACAACTCTTATGAGGCAGTGGTGCACAGAAGGATAAAAATGGCAGGTAAGATTTATGTAGAAAAAGAAACTACGTGTAAGCATCACAAACTAGCAATAATTGTCGCAAATTTTACCACAAACTGAAGAGAATATGCCAGTGTAACAGAATTTTTTTTCGAGAGAACATTATACTAAAATAGAAGTAAACTCTGGGACAATACTTTCTTCAAATTTCGATGTCAAGCAGACTTAACCTATATGCCATGTCATCATATATACCAAAGTGTTGGTAACCAAGAGTTCCATCTACCTATAAAAAAGTAGCTGAAGTTCCGATCTAGCTTCCGGGAGATGAAAAGGCATTAGTTTATTTCACATAACATACAATATCTTGTCAGCTGTATTATTTGAAAGCCTAAAGAGATGCTGGAACAGACATTACAGTGCTATATAATTTTTTTTTTCGATTTTAGGATCGACAAAAAAATATTAAAAAGACTTTTAAAAAGTGAAACAGAAAACCCTAATAAGATTCTACATTCATATTGAATGGCAGAAACATGAACGAAGGAGTACGCAGATGAGGATTGGTTGTTTTTAGTGATTATAAAAGGTCTCCCTTATTAATTTTCAGGTAATATATACAATCACATATTGATTTGGGTGTACTTTTTTAGGGTATTATATTTTCTATTAAAGTGTACAAATAAAACAAATAAAAAATTCCTCGAGAATTTCCCTAACCCCTATGAGCACGGTAGAATGAAATGTCAACAGAGGAATTGAGGAAATTGTCACTTTGCACCAGAAAACAAACAACGAAATGTCTGCAGCCGAAAGTACTTTCGCATTTAAAAAACGAAATATTAAGCGACAACAAAATCGCAGGAAGCGTGAATCCACCTCAGGTTCAGGTAAATTCCATTCTCTTTCTTAAAATAATTCGTTTGATAAATTAATTTTGCTTCCAGATAGTAGCAGCAGCGAGGAAAAGTCGGCAGTAGTCCGCTCTGAAAACCGCCGCAAACGAACAAATCCAAATTTCCAGAGCACAAAGCTGCTTAGTGCAAAACGTGAACGACAAGCAGCGCAATCGTCTTCAAATGATTCCGAAGAGGATAACGATGTAGTTGTTACCTACAAATCCAACAAGAGTTCCGCCCCGCAGGGTCCTTCAGATCAAGGTGCCACAGCAATAAATGAATTCGAAACTGAGCTGGATAGGGACGCTCAAGCCATACATGCGAGGGCCATAAAGATCAACGAAGAGCTAGAAGGGAAGGAGGATGACAAGATCTATCGCGGATTAAACAACTATGCGCAGTACTACAAGAAGAAAGACACTGCAATGGGCAATGCCAGTTCGGGATTGGTACGAAAGGGTCCTATGAGAGCTCCAGCGCATTTAAGAGCCACCGTTCGGTGGGATTATCAACCTGACATCTGCAAAGATTATAAAGAAACTGGCTTTTGTGGGTTCGGAGACAGCTGTAAGTTCTTGCATGATCGCAGTGACTACAAGGCTGGATGGCAGTTGGAGTTGGATCATGCGACAGAACAGAGGGGAGAATGTGAGTCAGATGGCGATGATACGAAGTATGAGATTCATTCGGATGATGAGGCGCTGCCTTTCAAGTGTTTCATCTGTCGGGATAGCTTCACCAATCCAGTGGTGACTAAGTAAGTAAAGTTGGCTTTACTTTCGATTGATTAACTGAGTTTTGGTTTATGTTTCAGGTGCAAGCACTACTTCTGTGAGAAGTGCGCATTGGAGAATTTCAAAAAGTCGTCTAGGTGTTTTGTGTGTTCGGTACAGACAAATGGGATCTTTAATCCAGCGAAGGAGCTTATAACACGGCTCAAGAATAGACCTGATCAGAGTGTTGGAGTATCGGACAGTGACTAATGGGTGTTATTTGTGTTTTCGAATAAAGATAATCTTTTTTAAAAATGTTGCTTTTGTGTAAAGTTGAGAAGTGAGACCTATGAGGAGCAAATGGTGTCGCTGTGGCAGCATTGAGGAGAAAGATGTCAACTTGACGTTTATATTGCTGTAGTATAGTGACGCGATTGTAACTAAGTTGTTTCTCAGTAATGTGTGTAAAATAAAAAGAAATATCGTAGAAAAGCCGAATTCAAATTGTCTGTCTTGATGTTAATGGTAAGAAGTTGGAAATAACACTTCAAAACTTTGAGTTGAGCTGCTTCAAAACGAGCGTGGTTTGTTGATACTTTCGTGTTGATATTAAGTGATGCCAAGTCTTATGTATTATCGCAAAAATAGTTTATTGGCCAGTTGTAAAAGAATTTTTTTTTGGTTGTTTTAAACTTTTGGTAAAAGTGGAAAAATGTCTGATTTTCGGAAAGATCAGTGTCAACATTTTTCATACTAAGTAGTGATGTTGCTAATAACGTTGATGTTCTGTACTGAGAAGGCAGATAAAGCTAACGAGGTTTTTAAAAATGGTTTATAACAGATTAAACAAATTTATAAAATTTTACTGTCGGTAGTCAGGAGCATTCGGTAGTTTTAATCGTTCCGATAAGAAAACAAATCAGCTTTTAGTGTAAAAAAAAGTTGGAACGACTTATTCTTTTGCATTTGAATGAACCAATTAAATTTGAACTTCGGCTGGAACTCAAACAGAACGACTTTAGTTGAAGATGGTAATAGCGATGTTGCATTTATTCTTTTAATTGTCCGGTAATCGGTTGTGTTGGAATATATTCGAAGCAAAACGCAATGCCTCTATACGTAGTCCAGCTTAGCTTAAGTAGTTGGCTGAATTTTCGACGTTGCTCTCCTAGTTTAATCCCTATCCGTTTAAATTTTTTATTCATAACTGGTATCCTTTTGTATTGACTTTAGGAAATTAAATACCATTTCTAATTTAATTTATTCTCCATTTTAGGTGCAAATAAGTAGTTACAATGGACGAGCCTTCTTCTAAGAAACAGAAGATCCAATCTCTGGAATCATCATTGGAGCACGTTTTCAAATTAAAAGCCATACTCTCTGATGATGTTAGCAAATCTATTCCTCTTGAATTGGTTTTAGTCAGTTCAATAGATGACAAAAAATTGATTTCACAAATCATTCTTGAGCTAAGCCGCTGCCTACCACTTCCGAGTCTTCAACATCTTAAACGAGTCCGTCAAAAAGATATAATTCTTTGTAAGTTATCAGATATAGATTCGATATCAGTTCACCACAAAACACTTAGAGAAGGCGAAATCGTAAAAGTGAGGGAATTCCTCATGTCTCGAGGTATGTCCACCGACATAGTTTCGTCACTTTGCAAGAATGTTTTTCTCACCGAGGTTGCTGCCATCCCAACCACACTTCGTTGGCAATATGATGCAATGAATCCACTGTGGCCGTGTAAGTTTCATCCAAACCGATATATGGAATCGTTGTACAACGGAACAAATTTTTCGGAAAAGGACAGGAAATTTCATTATCAAATCGCTTCCCTGCTAACGAAACTAAAAGAACTTAAAAACTCTGCTCTCGGAATATGCGTGGACCCGAGGTCGAATTCTGTTGTTGCAGTAGCAACTGGAAGAACAGAGCAGAATCCTATAATGCATTGTCCGATGGTCTTAGTCGATTTTGTTGCCCGAAGTCAAAACGAAGGTGGTTGGTCGTACAATTGTGAGGAGTTTCATGAATCTGATGATGAAAAAATCAATTGTCGTGGAATTCCTGAGAACCTTTATGATACGATAGTCAATAGATTGGAAGAAAATGTCCGTTTTGGAGCAGAAAACATAAGCCTTAGAGAAGGCCGACGAGAGATAACAGAAGACATGTTAACTTGCGATAATTTAGAAAAGTACGGACCGTACTTGTGTACGGGATACGATGTTTATTTAGTATTGGAGCCTTGTTTGATGTGTGCCATGGCACTGCTGCATAGTCGAGTTCGAAGGATATTTTTCTTGGAGACAACAGAAGCAGGAGCTCTCAAAACTAAATTAAAACTGCATACAATAAAGGAACTGAATCACCATTTCGAAGTGTTTCAGTGTAGCGGTGACAATATTAAATGTTTTAATAAATGTTGCTAACAGCAAAAATTGTTTCGAACTGAGTTAAAAATCGATTGAGCCCAGCATAGGGAGTAGGTAAGTACAACTTGCAAGTTCTACTATTTCGTAGAACTTTGCTACTCAGTATATTAGGCAATTTGGTGGAGAGGACTACAAAGCCACATAAAGCTCGGGGGAAAAACTAAACTCCTTCCGAATTCTACAAAAACCGCACTTCGCGATTTTTACATGCGCAATCTTCGAGTTATACCAAATTTTCGAAACTGCTGCTTTAAAAATTAAATAATTTTTCCACTATACAAAAGAGTGACAGTGGCCCAATGATTTACTCGTATCTTTTCTAAATACTTCCACTAAATCATGGTCATTAAATTTTATCAAAGTCATAGGCAGAATTTAGGGAGAATTACTCCACAATTGACCTAAATTTGCATTGATTACCTGTCCCCCAATCTTGTAAAAAAAAAAATATATATATATATTTTCCCCTCAAAGCAGCCAAGGGCACTCTCATCCATATTTGATAATATCCATGCCTCTGCACCATAGAGTAGGACTGGAATGGCAATTGCCTTCTTTGCCCAGAGAACTGCGACCGGCACGAGTTATTCTTCGTGCGTGAGTTTCCCACTATTCTTTGAAGTACGATGTTGAAGAAATCGCATGACAGTGCATCATCTTGTCTAAATTCGTTTTCTACATCAAAGGTCTCCGTAAGCTCTTTACCTACCTTGGTGGAGCAGCGTGCATTCTTCATTGTCATCCTGCACAGATGGACGAGTTTGGCCGGGATGCCAAAACTAGACATTGCTCTGATGATGTAATACGCGGCCTTAAAATCGTTGAAAAGGTGGTGTGTATAGATCTGAAACTCATGGGTTTTCCCCACGATCTGCTGAGCTATGAATGTTCCGTCGATGGTGGACTTTCCTGGCCTGAAGCCACACTGACATGGAACAATCAGGATGTTGATGAATGACTTCAGGCGCTTACACAATACGGCAGATAAGATTTTGTTTGCGATGTTAAGAAGACTTATACCTCTGTAGTTAGAACAGTTAATTTCTTAAGGATCGGACACACAACGCTGAGGTTCCATTCATCGGGCATACTTTCGTCCGACCATATGAGAGATTAGCTGTATGCTCCTTACCTTGGCGCTTGGAAGAGCTTGGAGTCGAGCTGTCTGCTCAGGAGATTTTTTGCACTTACTTACTGTTGGTCTACGTCATCCAGGTTAAAAGGTTTATTCTGCTGTATTTGGCTCTATTTGGTTCTTCATTGCCGTAATACAGTCTACAGAAATGCTCTTTCCAAATCCTCAGCATCGACGGCGACTCTACAACGATGTTTCCTTTTTCATCTTTACAGGTTTTGGTTCGGAGTTTGTATTCGTGACATGTTTTCCGAATCTCATTCCTGGAGAAGCATGTCTTAATTTCCTCGACCGCGCGCTTCTCATGCTTCTCATAGCCGGTGTTCGTCTCTCCTCTTCTGCTCATAGAGCTCGTGAGCAGCTCTAGTCCTTCTATGCAGCGCACATTGCTTAGCTGTATGTGCTTGCCGGCATTCATCATCAAACCAGGGATCTCGATCTGGTGGTCGATCAAAACCCAGCACATCAGAAGCGGCATCTCTGATGGCTTTTTGGCATTGTTGGCACTGGTATCCGATGCTTGATGCTGGCGGTAAGGGACTTCTTAATAGGGTCTCGATCAGAAAAGGATTTGGTGATCTCTCGTGATTGTAGCGGTCTGACATCGAAATTCCTCACAGCGTTAGCTTGGTTAGAACAAGCTCCTCGGAACGTTCGTCAATCTGGTTGACGCTTGATGGGATAGGAGTTCTCTACGATAATGTTTCGTTCTGCCGTAAAGTCGATTAGTCTAAATCCGTTATCGGAGGTGATGTCGTGCACCGCAAGAGCGTATGGACATTCTGTCCTTTCAGTTGCTTTCCCTGTCAAGGCAACAAATTTTGTAATTTTAGAAATGAAACACAAGCAGATCCTTAATGAATTGTAAAGCGAACACGTTATCTTTATTTGAAGTAAGGAACTGGAAAAAGAAAAGGAAGAGCATACTTTAAAAGAGAAGACAACAATAGCTGCGAACTTTAACAGTCAGTTGCCATAGAATGATCTTCAACAACTATCTTAACGGGGTTCGTACCAGACTTTTTCTAAACGCATACGTTCGCTGAAAATAATTAACACTCCCACATGCGAAAGTTGCTGTATTTCAGTATTTCAGAACCCACGGGTGTGCTCAAATAAATCGAGTTGTCTTAACTGATCTCATTGTGACTTGGGATGCAGATAAGATTAAATTTATTCAGCTTTTCTACAATGTTCAAGAAACATGGCGGTGGCTCTTGTCTCTTGTATTTTCTCCAATTGATTTAAACAATATTTATTGCCATAGGGCACGGCTTCCTCCTTAGAACATAGACACAAATTTGCATTCGGAGTAGTGAAATGTACGAGTAATGTTAAAGTTCTCTAGAAAAGTTAGTTCCACATTAAAGCAAAATTGAGAGCCGGTCTACATTATTTCAGGGAAGACTTATCTCGTATTTCCGCAGCAACCGAACATTGGAAATGTCAGTGTATCAGATAATTAGTCAAGGAGATCTTGAAACGCCATTGCTGTTCTACCAAACATTACTGAGACAGAAGATGGCCTAAAGAGTGTAACCTGTGATTTAAATTCAAGGGAGGGAGGTTCAGTAATTCATCATCTATTACTACCTAAGACAAACCGTTGTTTGAAAGCTTAAGTATTCTAAAAAAAAACACCTGATTCATAAGATACAGTATATATTGTCATAGCCAATGTCTTTCCAATAGCTAGCTTATGGTGAGAACACACTGGAGCGGACAAAGACGTCTTGTTTTGCATAGACAAAAAGACAATTTTTATTTCCACACACAGCAACGGAAACATGTCTTTGTTTCGTCTGATTTGGTGTGTTTTTTACTTTTTATGTAATTAGCGCGTGTTTAAGGGGTTATTAGCACCCTTAAAATGATTGCACACAGCGTGGGCGAAGGAGGGAGGATAAAAAGAGAGGCACCGATGTACGTTGGTCTTGAATGTTTGAAGGTTATAATGACTAGGGACTAATGAGTTCAGCAGGGCATTCCATAAGCGAGTTGTTCGGCTCACTTTCGGAGCACTGGTGTTGAAAATAGCGATAGAACAAGGTGAGGCAGAAGACATTACGTGTCGAGGGTGTCAATCAACTATGTAATATTAGAATCACCTAAAAGTTTTATCGCAAGGTTTTGAATCCCATCTAGGAAGCGCAAAGAAGTCTTGGGGGCACCTGAAAATATGTGAGCATAGTCCTCCAATTTTGGGCGAATGAAAGCCTTATATATTGAAGCCAGATCAGAGGGGGTATAATATTTCTTACATCGCTTGAGGAAACCTAGACATTTCGCAACATTTTTACGACAACGTAAGTTGTCATTGACACACATACCGAGAATGGGAAGTTTTTGGTTTCAACGATGTACGTGCCATTCATGGACAATGGCTGGGAGTTCGGGTTTCGCTTTAGCGACAGCAGACAGTATTTTGTTTTGGAAGCATTCAATTCCACTCTGTTGATAGTTCCCCAATTAGTAATGCTGTTAATATCGGAATTTAATGAGCTTAACATACGCTGCCGTTCCCGTTCAATAGTCGAATAGCAGGGACGGGAACCAATATGAAAAGCAGAGAGTTCTATCGCCAGCAAAGGAATATACTGGATTAGAAGAAGCAGACAAGAGATCATTGTTGAAGATTAAAATGAGTATCGGAGACAGAACGGAGCCCTGGGACACACCAGCATTTATTTTGTGAATATCAGACTTGAAATCATCCAAGAAAACTTGAATTAAACGTTCCGAAAGGTAATTTCTAATCCATTGAAGAAGATCACAATCCCAAATCCCACGTATTTTCGACAAAAGAGCCTGATTCCAAAATCTGTCAAATGCCTTAGAAATATCAAGTACAATTATCTTGCTTTCGCCAGATTGATGTACATTTTGGTTAAACTTTTCGTTAAGACATGCCATCAAATCACCAGTAGACCTATTGCTACGAAAACCGTACAGTCGGTTATTAAAAAGTTTTCGTGTTTCGACATATTTCATGAGCTGACAATTTATGAGCGTTTCCATGACATTGGAAAGAAGGGACGTAAGTGTAACGGGTCTGTAAGAGCAGAGATAAGAAGATTCGCCCTTTTTTAGGGCCCTAGAAGGGCGGACCAAATGCCGTTTTCCATCTGCTCGTAAGGAGTCTTAAAGAGTAAGATTGACGGAAAGGCTTACGCCGTGGATTTGTTATGTTAACTCATAGGAACCAATGATTGTTGTCTGATTCGTCAACAAAAGATGTCGCATCGTAGCCGGTGTGTTTACAGCCTTACAGCATTTTCGAGATTTTTAATGTGGCATGTCTAATGCAAGTTAGTTTTCTTTTTTATCTAGGATAACATTCAAACACAAAGCTTCGTTGGAGAAATAGATTTTGGTGCACTATAAGAGTTCGACTCAAAACCTAGAGTAGATAGTCGCCAGGCTGTAGTAGACTTTAAAAAATTAGAGCCTAAAGCATAAACAATTACTTAATCTATGTTCTGCAGTCTGTTGTTGAGTTGGATAAATCAAATATTTTATCAGCTTTGGATAATCATCATAAGTTTTGATGATGACGGTGTGTTGTTGTATTTCTATAGTATGTTTAACAAATATCTGCAGTACAGGCTCTCCAATAGAAGTAGTTTTTTCCAATACAAGTGCCTATCGCTCAGATTGAAATTGTTGTTGTAATGCCTCTTATAATCCAATATAACTCGAATACGGCCAGACTACCCCGAAGCCGAAAATAAGATGATAAATTGCCTGTGTATCCGCCATTGATATCCTCTGGATTTTGTAATAGGGACAGAGTTACCGTAAAAAAGCTGTATTTACACACGCTCTTTTGGTTTTTGCTGCTTTTAAAAGCTGTTGAGGGCTTTAACTACTACATTTGTGAGTGCACCATATGCTTATTTGGATTACATATTTTGTATGGATGTTCAATTCAATAATTCAAATATTCTACAAAATGGATTTTCATAATGTATAAAACGTTAGAAAAACATTTTTAATGTAGATGTGTGCTATGTTTAATATTTTCAAAACAGGTAAATATGGTTGGCCTATTACATTTAATATACAGGAGGGAGTAGACGCTTTTTAATTTTTATATTATTTAACTTGTTTTTTACTTCTTATTGTTTTTTTTACATTATTACTTACATTTTAGACAAAAATGCCTAAGTCTTATTTGACAATGACAATTATTCTAGCTTACTGGCTCTTACCGAGCGCTCTAAATTTAACAATTTCATTAAACCTTGTCTTTCGGCCTTATAACTATCTTACGACTAATCTTATATAACAATTAATGTAACATTTCTAAGAAAATAGTATTAGAAAAAACTTAGACGCCATATCGTGCTATTTTATTTTTGTGTAAAACTTAGAACTACATACTCGTATGTATATCCCTACTTAACTTAACTTAATTGCAATCAGAATAGTGAGCACTCGTGGCTTCTCGTACAGGTGGTCACCGTAACAATTGCGATTTCGGATCATTCGCCAACAATGTGCACACACATCACCGAGGACTTAACCAATGCCATGAAGCAGAGGTTACTTTTCAGTGGCCCCGCCTCATGTTAGCGAGTGCGGTCTTTCAACAAAATCCACTTAACTATTCTAAGTCTAGCTAACAACTAGGAGGAGTATGTTACTTTAGTAACGTAACGATCTAGGAGAGCATATCAACCCCCTCCCCTTCCTTAAGCCACCAGAAATCGGCGTACTGTTTTTTGGCATCAATCCGATCCCTGTCCACAAACGCGGGATTAAAACGTAGGATCCTCTGAGCATTATCAACGTACCCTTCGTAGATGAGCCGCTTGTTCCTCGCACCGCACCACCGTGGCGGTGGTATATATCCGGGATACCATCCCTGCTTTGAACTACACCTTTATCATCAATATGAAGAAAAGCCTCTGGCGGGATAAAGCCGGATAGAAGTGCTCTCGTGGTACATTTCATTGGGGTAATTAATCATTGCCCTTTGAACATGACTTCGAATCACCTTAATTAGGGAATTGTCACTCCTGATTGTCAATTCAGAGGAGTCCCATCGAGAGAGTGGATGCTTAAAACTAAACAAACATTGGTCTGTTCCCGCGTGATTTTTGTAACAATTTTTAAGGGGAGGTTCTCATATAGAATTTTGAAATTTTCGATTTTTTTTTTATTTTATATTCTGAAAGAGTAACATGTTAAAAATATTGTTTTCAAATTTTAAGCCGATCCGAGCAGTAGAACCGATTTTACAGCCTATTGATAGGAGCATTGTCCCGATCGCCGCGGGGCGCCCGCTCGGCATCACTTTTGGTCCGCCATATTGGATCCGCCATTTTGAATTTTGAAAAAATAATTGTTGATTCGGGTTCAGCAGCTCAAAAACCATTAATAAGTATAATTTCATTTTTAAAATCGAAAGGAAAGTTGAATTGCATTAACTGAACTGAATGAAAAATTTGATACAAATCGTGAGAAAATGTACTTCAACTTCAATGACGTTTCTACAAAATTCGATTATTACAAAACGGTGGAAGAGATTACTCTAAAACGGCTGAAGCGATTTACTACGGGTTTCTTTTATTTTGATGTGCACACATTTTATTGGAGGTACGAAACAAAAAATATATAAAAATATTATTTTAACTATTTTTTTAAGCAACAATTCGAGACGAAAAATAGCCCAAAAATGCCCTTAAATTTTATGCGCTCGCCATTTCGTGAACTTTCAACTTTTTTTTATACTCGTAACTTTTGGTTTCTTCCTTCCAGCACATTTAATGTAATTTCATTCCCATTTTGGATTTTTTGATTTCAGATTGATGTCGAACCAGGATCTCTTCCATCGATTTGCAGTGTTTTGAAAACATGGTTTCCGCGAAAGCAGAAAAATTATGAACGCACACTTCAATGTACAATAAAAAAAAAACATGCAGAAAAGAGTTTTGATCCCTTTTTTCATTTTCCTATAAAAAAATCCTAAAGTTGAGCTACTTTTTCGTCGTCTATATGAGAGCCTCCCTTTAAAAGAGCATTTTTTGCTTACGTTTTAGAAGCAGGGATAAATTCTCTTTTAACATTAAAATCCGCGGGAACACGTTTTTGTAAAATGTGTTTTAAGCGTCAAAAGGAATAATTGCAAACAAAACAAAAAAGAAATTCCAAAGCTGAAGGAATATGTTTAGATTGGTTATATGTTTTTTGAGTTTTATTTGAAAATATCGAACCATTTGCTGGCCATTTTAAAAAATCACCCCTGAAAGTCAGCGATTGTTAATGGAAGTTTATGATGAACATGCTCCAATTTAAAGGACCTGTAAACGTTGGCTTTTTGGTTTCAAAAGCGGTGGTTTTTGGATCGACAACAAAGACGGTGGAAGACCAAAGAAAAGATTGGGAAAGATCCAAAGGAAAGGAATATATGCTCTATATCAATTGTAACAAAGAGAGCTAAAAAGGCGAAAATCATCTCAGAAACTTTGCTTGAGCGGCACAGGAGAAAATCGTTTTTCTGTATCGAATTGTTACTGGCGATGAAAAGCAGATTTATTGCGACAATCCCAAGTGTAGACTCAGGCTGCTACTGGTGAAAAGATTACTGTCAAAAACTGATAAAAGCATTGAAGCAAAAACTACCAATATATGGCTGTTTTTAATTTGGGTCGTAAATCAATTGGGCTCTCGTCACGTATGACGAATATCGGCTGACGATTTCGTTTGACGATGGATTTGTATCATGTTACTTTCAAACACTACAATTGTTTGGGCGATAACGTTTTGACGATCGAATGCTCGCTTCATGTAATGCGAAATGTCAAATACAATCGTCCAAACGATAGCGATTGAACGATTGCTATTTTAATATCGATTCGCATCTCGTTTTATTGTTGTGAAGCAATAAAAGTGAAAATTTGTTTTAAAGAAATGATTTGCAATAATTTATTTAATTTCATTGATAATCGAAATGGAAATGAAGAAAAATTGGAGATGTTACGAACACGAAGATTACTAAGGGATACATCGGATCCTTTGTCACTTCATTTGATGGAAGTTTCAAATATAGTAAACTATAATAAAAAAGGTTAAGTTTTTTAAGTTTTTAATATACCCATAATACATATAAGTTTAGCTTTGTGCAGCGTTTTCGTGTTTTAAAGGAGGCATTTTTATTTATTTTGAACGAAATTAAATTGGTATGCGGTTTTAGGTCCACATATATATATTCCTCTTATATTGAGACTTGGTGGCACTCTACAGAATCTGACAAAGCACACTTTCGATAAACGTCTCTGAAACCACTGTGGTTTTAAAAGCTTAAATTTGCCCATTGTGGATGAAATGGCGCACTAGTGAAAGCAATGGTTTTACAGAAAGTTTAAATTTTGGGGAGGTATGTTGGATTATGCGCGTCGTATAAATTTTACTTACCTATTTTCTGCTTTTTAGTAACAGGATGCATCGACGGCTCTCATATATTTGTTTAAAGAACCCAACAAAATGAAGAAATGTATTTTAATAGAAAGAGTAGACATAGCTTAAATGCTGTTATTGTAAGCATAATTGATTGATGTATGAACACAATTTAAACTTACCTCCTACAATGTCATTTACGATTTGTGATCATAAAATGCGTATAATGGCAATGATTCCTAGATATGCTGGAAGTGCTCATGATTCTCTAGTTTGGAAGCTTTCCAATGAAAGGGCTTTTCTCGACCATAATTTCAATGAACGAGAGCATAATCATCCCCTTCTAGGTTAGTTTGCACTATTCTTTCAAGTATGATGTTGAAAAAATTGCATGACAGCGCATCGCCTTGTCTAAATCCTTTCTGGACTTCAACGGTTTCGGTGAGATATTTACCGACCTTGATGGAGCAGCGTGCATTCTCCATCGTCATCCTGCACAGACGGACGAGTTTGGCAGGGATGCCAAAACTAGACATTGCTCTATATAGCTCGTCTCTATAGTTGCTGTCATACGCGGCCTTAAAATCGATGAATAGATGCTGGGTATCGATCTGAAGCTCATGGGTCTTCTCCAAGATCTGCCGTAGTGTGAATATCTGGTCGATGGTGGACTTTCCTGGCCTGAAGCCACACTGATATGGACCTATCAGGTTGTTGACGAACGGCTTCAGGCGTTCACACAATACGGCGGATAAGATCTTATATGCGATGTAAAGGAGACTCATGCCTCTGTAGTTGGCACAGTTCAGAGGGTCTCCTTTCTTGAGGATCGGATAAACAATGCTGAGGTTCTATTCATCGGGCATACTTTCGTCCGACCATATTTTACAGATAAGTTGGTGTATGCTCCTTACCAAGTCATCGCCTGCCGCTTTGAAGAGCGCGGCAGTCAGGCCATCCGCTCCAGCAGCTTTGTTGGACTTAAGCTTCGATATAGCTATCTTCACTTCATCTAGGTTGGTCTAGTTGGTCTACATCGTCCAGGTTGAAAGGTTAATTCTACCTAACAGCGGTATTTGTTTTGTCGTCGCCATTGTATAGTACAGTTTATAGAAATGATCTTTCAAGATCATCAGCATCGACTGCGACTCTACTACGATGTTCCCTTGTTCGTCTCTACAGGCTTCGGTTTGGGGCTTGTGTCCGTGGCATGTTTTTTTTTACCATTTTGGTAAAACTTCCGAATCTCACTCCTGAAATATAATCTCTCAATTTCCTCGACCGCGCGCTTCTCATGCTCTTTCTTTTTCCTTCTGAGAAGCCTGTGTTCGTCTCTCCTCTTCTGCTCATAGAGCTCCAGAGCGGCTCTAGTCTTTCTTTGGAGCGCTGCATTGTGCTTGCCGGCGTTCGTCATCAAACCAGGGGTTTCGTTGTGGTGGTCGAGTGAAACCCAGCATATCACTAGCGGCATCTCTAATGGCTTTTGCAATGTTGCCACTTGCCTTCGATGCCTGATGCTGGCGGCATTGGACCTCTTAAGAGATTAAGAGACACTCGATCGGAAAAGGACTTGGCGATCTCTTGCGATTGTAGCCGTCTGACGTCGAATTTTCTCACAGCATAAGTTTGTCTTGGCGTAGTTTGGGATATCAGCAACCGTACCTTGGCTACAACAAGGTAATGGTCTGAGTCGATGTTGTCTCCTTGGAACGTACGGACATCCATAATACTGGAGGAGTGTCTTGCGTCGATCGCAATGTGATCAATCTGGTTGACCGTTGATTGATCTGGAGTTCTCCAAGTCCCCTTGTGTATGTCGAGATGTGGGAACCGCGTGCTAGCTACGACAATGTTTCGCCCCGCCGCAAAATCGATTAGCCTGAATCCGTTATCGGAGGTGGTGTTGTGCAGGCTATATATTCCAATTGTTCCACCAAAGATACCCTCTCTTCCTAGCTTTGCATTAAAATCACTGAGGACAATTTTAATGTCATAGCTAGGGCATTGCACGTAGGTCTTGTAAAGGAGCCCATAGAAGGCATCCTTGGTGTCGTTATCTTTCTCCTCTGTGGGGGCATGCGCGCATATAAGGCTAATGTTGGCGAATTTAGCCTTCATGCGCATTGCTACGAGGCGCTCGCTCACATGCCGGAAGCTCAGGACTTCTTGTCTTAGTCTGCCTCCCACAACAAATCCGCATCTAAATAAGCGCTGCTTTTGCCGTCGATAGCAATTGCCGTGGTAGATGTCGCAGTTTTTCATCTTCCTTTTGCCCGGCCCATCCCATCGCATTTCTTGAATGGCGGTTATGTCTGCTTTGCAGCAGTCTAGGGCCTCCGCTAGTTGCTCGGCTGCACGTGGTCTATTAAGGGATCTAACATTCCACGTGCATATCCGAAGCTCATTGTCCGTAAATCGTTTGCGTGGGTTGTCAACAGTAGATCCGTCCATATCAGAGGCTTGTTGATGCTTCGCAACTTCTTGTTTTTTTTTTTAATGGCCGGGCAGTTACCCCGGCCACACAACCCCCAATCTGGAGGACCAGTTCCATTTTTAATGACCCTAGAACGAGGGGTCGGTTACACCGAAGCCAATAATCCGTTCCGGGATATGAGTGCTGCCATTGGCCCATATAGGGCTCGTCCGCCACCATCTCTTTTCTAAGACCCTGACTAAGTCCTGGAAATCCTTACCGGCCTGAGCTTCAAATATATCGGAGTAGCCCGGATAAGGTCTTGTTTTGTTTTTCCGACACTTATCCTGATTTATGGCGCAGAAAACTCGCCATTTGTCCCCTTCACTTCGCAATCTCTAGTGAGATTCCCAGATGACGCCACGGGGAGGCGTGAAGTAGGGCTTATTAGCAGAGCTGCAAGATATTCGGCTGCAGAGGCTCATTCTCGTTATTTAAAGAACCAGCACCTGTCGGAAGATACTACTTCTACGAGGCCTTATACTAATCGTTGCCATCCAGGAAATGTACATTATAAACGTAAATATGATCCGAATAAAATTGCTGTATTTGCAAATGTATGCACGACATTGCGTAACTTTAACTCTTCTCTTTATCGCATTCTAGTTGTCTCAGCTCGATTTTATTCATCGTCTCCAACGCACTTACCACGTTTGCTTGAAAAATGGACCCTTGATTGTTGCCTTGATTTAATACGTCCAACAAATCATTTTGAAACGATTTGTCCATCTCCATTTGCTTCTTAAGGAGCTGTATCATCACATTTTTTTGCATTTTATCGGCAGAGTATGGTGTCGAATTTCTAAGAAAAACAATGCATGTAATCAACATATACGCGAAAAAACTTAAATGATAAAATTTACCCTCTGTAGGAGTTGCTCAATTGTTCCGTCTCGTCTATATTGGTTGGACTTTCTTCTATCCCACGGAGTGTATTTTCATTGTTTCCATTGCACCAAAGTAGTTTGAATTACTTCCCGAAACCGCTTCCCGTATAGAGCTTATTTCGATTGCTCTCTCTTCTAAATCTGAAACAATGACTTGTCCGATGGTCTACCGCTTGTCTTTTTTGGGACTGTAAATTTACGCTGCTGTTTTTTTTGACTTATATTTTAAAAAAAAACAAAACCTAACAAAAAAAATGCGTTAATATTTTGCTTTTATATTTCATAATATCGCACAAACGATCGTGCCGAAAGTTACTTGATGAGAGAGCCCTGATCTCTCGAACGGCTTAAGAAAATGAGTTGTGAGTTGTTAGTTTGCACAAAGACGGTAAATCTTTACGCGAGTGGAAAAAAGTAAAGCAAACAGAATGAAATAAAACCGAAGACATCGATCTTTTTTTGCTTGACAGATCCTCAACAACTCTGGTATAAGTTGTGTTGAACTGACTGCGAACCTTCATAAATCTTTGGGGATTCAAAAAACTGCACAAACTATTAAGAATTACGAGTATGTGCGAAGTCAAGTCGCGGTTAGAAAACCGTTTGTGAGCCATATTAATCGACACAAACGAATGGCTTTTGCCGAAAATTAATAAGAAATTGAAGTTCTGGATCAGGGTAATTTCTTTTGACGAGTTCAAATTTAATGTAAAAATATCGGTTGAAAGCATTAAGATTTGGCATGAAATCAACAAAAGCTTAAAAAAGCACAACCTTCTGCCTACATTGAAATATACCGGGGGTTCATTGATGGTATGGGGTTGTTTCGGTGCATTAGGTGTTGGAAAATTACATTTTATTGACGGCATCATGGACTCAATGCAGCATATCAATATTTTCAAATCAAATTTGCATCACAGTTCAAGAATTTTAGGACTTGCATAGGATGTTGCCTTTTAACAAGACATTGATCCGAAATATACTGAATAACACCGCAAAGTATTTAAAAACGCCGCCTCAAAGCCCAGGCTAAGGTATTATGAAATTCGAAATATTCAAGGACTTTTTACTGTTCACGAGATTCGTCTGAGTAATCCGATACAGTCATTTATGAATTGAATTTGAAAAAAAAAAGTTCTTTGAGCATATTATTTTGTGGATGTCTTTTCGTATTAAATCGAGTCAAAGCCTTTAGCAAAGGCGACACTAGAGTCATTGAAAACTGGAACGAGTTTTGGGCAAGCAAGGGAATAAAGGGCAATAGGTCTTTTATTTGAGAAATTTCTGGAAAAGCATTAGTAATTTAATATTAGATTCCATACAAAAAATGATTCTTATATGCTTAGCATCTAATTTAGTTAATTTTTCGTACAAAGTTGAATGTATTAACTTGGTCACTATGGCCATGAAGTCATTGTTTTAGACCCTTTTGGTATTTATCAGGTTGACTGACCCGATAACATCTGGACAATTTTCAAGATAATATTTCAGATGACGCGTTTCTCGGATTAAAATGGCAAACAAACTTCGACATGGGAAGCGTCATCATGTGCTCTCATTATAAATAATTTATCATATCTTCAAAGATCCGATGATCCTTTGATATCGCAAATGAGTAGCTGTTATTAAGCATTCGCATACTTGTCATCAATTGATGACTTCATCATCAGCTCATTTAAGCAATTTGTCAGCTCAACATTTGATCTTATATTGATTAATTAAAATTTCGTTTTCATTTCAAATTCAAACTACACTTTCGCAGCATCGGACAACGGCTCGCTGTTGCCCTGGGCTTTGCTAAAAAATTTCTTCAATTAACTCCGACCAATTAAACCAAACTGTTTCTAATTTTCATTCAGCTGAAACTATGATAATCCCAATTGAGTCTCTGACGTATGTCAGTCCCACTACTACTATTAATTGTTAATTGTGGAATTTTTTCACAATTTTAGCTTAAGTATGCTTTGATTAAATAAAATAAGAAAAAAAAATTTCTGAAATGTATAAAGCTGATAAAATACGAGTATATTTATAATATTTGTTTGTCAGGCTTTAAATATATTAGCTTCTTACGAATATATGTAGATATGTACATACAACTCAGGTTATCGGGTTATGGTGGTACTCTGTTTGCATAATTAATTTTGTGTAAGGTGCAAATTCGGCCTTTTTTAATAACTCATCGATAGGTTAGTCTGCGCTGATCATTGACGATTTTTCTTTGATCAGGATGGCTGTCAGTGATAATTTGGTTGTCACGATCACCGATTTGATTAGTTCCAATTTTAATCATTTTCACACGATTTTCCTTACCCTGAAAGCTAGTGTTTCAAATAAAATTTTAATTAGTTTATTCATACGACTATGTCTGCAAAAATGTGCTTGGTCGGATTTATCTTAGATCTTTGAGATTGCTAATGTCTCAGTTTAGTGACAAACCAATGGCAAGTCTGAAGCAGCATTTAGTACCAATTTGAGGCGTTTCGTTATTAATAATTCACGTCTGAGAAGTTAGAAGCTGTTAATTTAGCCAATTAATTGCAGCGATTTTATTACGTAGGGTGGTTGATTTTTTCCTTTGTTCATTTATTTTTTTTTATTGCGAACTGTGAGTTGAGACACGTTTTTCAAATTTCCCAAAAAAATGTTCCTAATTGATTATGAAATATAGAGGCCAACCCTACAGGACGGTTTCTAAAAAAATCGCCCGGCGATGAAAACGTTGCAAAGTAAATAAATAAATAGATGAGAGGCTCTAAATTAAGACATTAGCGTGGTAGATTGAGAATGGGAAGCAAATTAACACTTACATCTTTGAGAGTTGTTTTGAGGCTTGAAATAGATTTTTTTGGCTATGCCAAAATCTTAAAACAAATGCCCGATTTGATATTGAAATTGAGTTGAAATAAATAGCGAGGATATCGATAGTCCTCATGCAGGTTCAGGTCCTGAGAAATCCTGTAAGATACCCTACTAGGTTTCTGATATCGTGCCAACTTAGATTTAGACATCTATTGACATCTTAGACGTGGAGTATCCTCCCAATGTGAGATGCACTTCGAGTGCTCCCAGCTATTCGTAGCAAGATTGGCTGCATTTTTGGGGATGCAGTAAAAAGTTTCAGGTAAGTTAAATGGAGTGTTTTAGCCCTTTCTGGTCAGTTCGTCGCCGTTTTCATAACTATCCATTCCCCCAAGCCTAAGAAAACCCACCATAGTTTGTGATTTGATTTTTCACTTCCGTGAATATATGGATGTTTGCGCCTTTGATACCAGAGTTGTCGGTAAGGTTGGCGCATTTTTGAATTTTTGTAATGGCGACTGTTTCCCAAAGAAATTTCTATGTTCCTTCCAGTTCCCACTCCCATTTTCATTTTAGAACCATCCGTATACCAATTTGTGGTGTTTTGTGGGTTCTAGCTGACCCATACTTTCGAAGGCTACGGAAATTTCCAGACATGCTTGACGCTGTACTCTTTTGAGCCTTAAGATGGCGGTTTTTTGCATGGCTTTACTTCACCATACTAAGAAAGCATATGTTATTATGAACCTGATCATCATTGTTACAACAACGTGGAGATTTTCGACGCGACATGTTTACTTTATACAAATGATAATGATAGATGACATCCAGGTGCAAAATTTCATTAGAATACGGTTAATAATGGTAAATAAGTCATCCTAGTCAGCCTCTTTCTTTTCGTGGAGAGAAAAGCCTCAATATTAAGAAGATTCACTGAAAGCTTTTTTTAAGCGCACCATCGATTGGCATTATAATTCAAATGAGGAGTTATTTTTGCCAATCGTTGTTTCTTCGGTCTAAGGCCTTATAAGGAAACAGTAAGTCTGCAAAAAAGAAAGCAAGTAAGATAGAAAATCAGCAACCCTGTGAGCCGTGGGGTAAAATTTCAATGACTCTTTTTGACACATCTTCTCTCCTTGTTCGTTATTTTTCTATATCGCTTTATTTCTATTTGTTCCTTATGAGTGGTGGTTCACAAAAAAAAAAAACAAATAACGAAATTTTTTGGTCAAAGGAATCAGGAAAAAATTTAAAACTTTTATTTAGAGAGCGAATCGTTTGTGTTTAAAGCGGAGGAAGAAATAAAAGAGAGTTGTCAAAAAGAGTCGTGACTAAAAAGTCATCGTGTAATAGCTTCATCATCACAGTCCTGCTGTAAATATGATTTAGTGAAATTTTCACACATATTGAGATGAAATAAACCTCTTCGCTTGCCAAATCAGCTGTCAGATACCTTTAGTCCTGAGTTAACCAACCAAATTTCCTGCATTTACACGAGTTAATTCATAGGTAGAAAAGCAGAAAAACTTGTTTCTAAGGATAATTTTAGTTATATCCTGAAACTCGGATGATCTTGCATTGAAAAACTGGCCTTTGTATGACTTTACATATAAAAGCTTTGTTCAGTGAGGAAAAACTAGAACAGAACCGCACAAATTTGTGGAAAACGTCAAATCAAATGAGATCAGAAAAGTACAGCCCATATGAGAGTTGTCAAAAGTTAATCCGTTTGTAATTTAAACTTTCACTTGATTTAGCAAATAACAGCCAACAAATAATACAATTTAAATCACAGCACTTTTGACACTTTTCACATTTGTGTTCTACATGAGAGTGGGTGCAAGATTTTCTGTTCCGAAAAGATTGGAGCAACCTCACTGAACAGTAAAGCTTATACTTTTGTGTTCCGAACAGTTTGGAACAAAGCTGAGTTGCCATCAGGATCTCGTTTCGTACGAAAATTTCACAGCTAAGTAGCTATTTGCAATTTAGTAATTCTATTCATATCAATATTTTATGATCAAAATCATGGAAAGCGCTTTTACCGCGCTTTTTTGTGTCTTTTTTTTAATAATGTTAGGTTAATTTCAAACCGCAAATAATTATTGTTTGTAATGCGATTCGAGTTAAAATGTCGAGAAAAAATATGTAAGTTTTGGAGTAAATGAATGTGAAGTATTAAAAAATTTCGGTTTGAACAGAATCGTGCATTAAAAAATGTTAACAAAGCCCGAAATGCGATCCTGATCGCAATTTACGAACAAAAGCAGAAGTGAACAAAATCTCGACGAAACTGAGTAATCCGGCATAATGAGTGCAGGATACAAATGACTTGTAATCGCACATTTGAAGCGCATACACATGAAGCAATTTCGGACACAACTACTGCAACTTGCAACCAGCAAGTGTCGTGTGTGGTGTGGAGGGCAGTTGGGCATCCATCAAATCAAATTGGCAGATTTTTCAGATTGTCTCGGCCGATCTTACGATTTTTGTTCTCCACTCCATAATGTTCTAAAAATTATGTCATGTGTGGACAAACTGTCACAACTTGATACTTAAGCTGGGTTTTCACTGTCATTTTGTCATTTTGAAATTGACAAATGACGTATTTGTACGTCATTTAAAAAATTGTCAATTGTTGGTCAATCAAAAGACACGTTTTAGCCACATAAGGTGGGGCAATCTTTCGGCTTGGTTTCACTTTTTGCAAAATACTTATAAATAAAATTTGAATTCGCATTTTGCGTCTCGAAAATTTCGGCTTTATAGTGTAAAGTTTTGTGTTATATCCGTAAAACTCTCGGTCGGGAAACAAATTTTGGACACAACAACCAGGTTCTCTTTTTGTTCTGTTTTCTCGTCTTCCTTCTGCAGCTCTTACTCCAGTCCGACTAACAAAACAAAAGAAGAAAGAGCGATTTGCTTCTTTTTGAATTTTGTTGAACTTTAAAACCGAAATTTTGTTTGATTTTCTTTACATTTTTGTGGAGAAAGTATACAAAAATTTGGAGAGAATGTTTTTTATTTTCCACGTCACGTCACAATTCACAATTGACAATGAGATGACAATTTCAAACTAGCAGCTGTAGTGAAAATAGCTTTTAGTGAACTGATAGAGACATTTATTTGTCAAAACTGGCAATGTTGTCGTTTTATGACAAAAACAAGATCTGTCAAACTTTTGTCAATTCAATAACAAGTCGAAACTTAGCATAGTATTCATTTGATATTTATTAAAGAAAGACTTGTAGCAGGCGGATTACAACATGTTTGAAAACGAAAAGAAAATTTGGTTGCAGGTAATTCGGTAAGTTGCAGGTAAGTTTTTGTTTCTTCGATATCAGTGACATGAGAACCCACTTATAGAAATCCCTGACTGTACTATTAAATTGTTATGTGTTTAGAGTCGCAGACAATTTATCACTACTCAAAGGTCCTAGAAATTGTGTGTACAACTACAAATTGCCCTTTGTTTAGGCCATTTAAATGTTTTCCATCTTCATATGTCAATCACTCACTAAACTACCTCGAATGTAAATGCACAGAGATGGAGAGAGGTTAATTCAAAGTACGTAATAACTTGCTGTTATCTTAAGGAAGACATTCTGTTTCAGGCAGTGCAATTGTCAATAGGAAGTGTTGCTATCGGACAATATTGAAAGCGTTTGTAGAAAAGAAAACTAGTTGTCAGTTCAGAATGAAAAAAATGGTATCGTCTCTATAATATAGTGACTCAACCTGTTAGATACATATATGATTGTAGCAAGTATTCCGGAGGCGAAAACCTGCCTCAGAAAACATTGATTCACGTGCCATTCAATCAAGACTTTTGCACTTGCACGACATAGACAAAATGTTCTGATAGGATGTTTAATAGATTGGTGTAAAAGTGTACTAGCTGGTATAAAGTCTAGGCTGCGAACACAAACGAAATTCTACAGCGTCCATATCTCATGCAATAGCGGCTTTCTTTACAAAATTAAAACGAACAAAGTCCAGTTCATGTATTTTTCTTTAACTAACTCCGGCGTTGATGCACGTATGTATCTACACATGTATATCAATCAGTCTGCATTAGCAATTTGAGGTTGACTTTATTCAATTTTTAATTGATTCACAGTTATCACTTATTGGCATGGTAATTGACCATGCTAACCAACACGTGTATGCAGTTAGATTGAAGGACTTTCTAATAAAATTCTATAAAAGCTGCATCATCATTGCATACTGGATGGGACGTTATGCACATTTCCACATAAATTGTATCAAGTCAGGGTCTCATTGAGGCAATTTCGTCATTTTAAAGGGGTTTTTAATTCGGACATATTAATGCCTACAATAACAATTCAACCTCAAAACATCAGATGCTCATTCAATAAATCAAAATGATCAGAGAAATACGATTAAAAAATATTTGCATATATACCTACATATATACTTGTACAATCATCAAAGTCAACTCATGTGCAAAACGTTTTTCACATTTTCATACTATTGAGGGTTTTCGCTACTCCATGAATACCTTTATCTATAGTGAATATAACAAGACACTAACCGCCAAGGAAAACATTCTCATAACGATTATACGAGTAAGCAGTTACTCGTATCTGAAATCTGGATGGTGAATCGATTTGCCAGCTACTGACAATTATTTTGCAAACATTATCCACTGGATATACAAGTAGGTAGGGTGAATTACAATAATTGTGCTGCTAGTTTGTTAACATTGTATTTATCCATCGTCGCAATGCACTCAATAATCGGGTATCTTGATTTATTGCGCATTAAATAAATTTATTTATGCTGAATCCAGAAGTAATTTTCTTACTGGCCAGAGCTTTTTTTAAAGTTTTGTAAAATTACAATCTCTATAACTTGTGTAGATTTTGTGATTGGCCCATATATGGGAATCAAAAATAAGTAAATAGTCTTAAAATGCAACCGCATTACATTGAATAGATTCACTATTGATGACTCCATCAAACGAAAATTAGCATCAACTAAAAATTATAACGCAGACATCGCAACAATCCAATACCTGTGTATCAGGCAAACGAAAACAGATAAACTGGAACATTTTCTAAGAGTAGTTTATATTTTAGTAAAAAAGTACAGATTTTGATAAAACAATGGCTCCATAATGACTTTTAAAGGTGCCAAAACTCTTTTCCGTATTTAAAAAGTCTGGCCCTACGTTTATAAGGAAATTGAATAGCCACACGTTGGATATGGTTAGACGGATAGTAACCTTCAAATCAATCAAAATATACAAAACCGGAGACAGGACACCGTAACCATAATCAAAGTTCTAGCCGCTATACTGTTTGTTTTTTTGCTCTCCGATTTTTTAAGTATTGGTATTTCTAAGGACAAATTTCACCGAGAGTTTCGTTCTTCTGGTGGACCAGGATCTCAATCGGTAGATTTCTTCTGTAAGCCCCTCTTTTAAAACCCACTTTCAGCTACACACTCCAAGATGGTTAAGGTCTCCCTCCTCTTGTACCTGCCACCTATGGTATTCCTATACTGCATTGTTCTTACGGGTGGGTTTGAAGATTTTTCAGGCCATTTATATTTCATCACATTGGAAGCCCATCTAGCTCCAGAAAGTGGTGTCCAGTTTTCTGACCAGATCGATAGCCCTCAATTTGACTCTAACTATCTCAAATATGTTTAGATCAGGCATTATGTCCGTTTTTCGGATGTTGTGCTTCTCATCTTGTTGACAACATATACTAGGTTTTGTGCTCGTTCACAGCTAAAACCATTTATGCTCTTTAGCAGACTGGAGTCATTTTAAGTTGTTCGCGAGCACGTTGCCCCGTTAAAACTTCTTATCCGAGGCTACTGGCTGCTTCGGGAAAGCAGGGTCTTACGTTACCGGGTACGCGCGTAGGGGGTCCGACTTTCTACCCTTGAGCAAAATGGATGCATTTTATGGTGCAAGCAACCCGCTCCGGGAATATGAGACCCGTTTTTCATTCTTCACGATCTCTTTTTCTAATTCAAGTTTACTTCAAATACTTTTCAATCGCTCACCTAAAGAATTTACCTCGCTGACTGTTGATACATGAGTTCATCCTTCATACATCCTTTTCTAAGGTTCAACTACATATTTGTGAGAGGACGTTATAATGTTGCTTTTTTCTCCTACTTAACATTTATGGTTATGAGTTTGACAAGCCAAGCGTAGTTACCCGAAAGCAGAGGCTACCATGAGGAGGCATATCAAGCAGAATTAATCATGTATCCAAACAAAATTGTATCGAATATTTAATATTAGAGCTTTAAAGTTAAAACAACTTAACCAATGAACTGTGAGGGTAATTCCCCAAAAACGTGTTGAAAAAAAATAAGAAAAAAGGATTCTCGTGTCAAATGTTATCACGTCACATATTACTCTCAAAAGACGTAATGGGGGAACTCCTTGCTAAACCTTCGTACATCATCCCCATTTAAAATCAGTCTTTGGTATGTGAAAGCAAATTAATCTCTCACAATCCTACAAATGCATTACCGCAAGATGGTCAAAAAGAGAAGAAAATCCAAAAAAAAAATCTTCGTTATAGTAATGTATAATATGCACAAGTATATTAAAAAATATAAACATACAAGCCCATACAAACCCGTAAACTCAGCAAACGGGTTAAGTAACGCAAATAAAAAAAGAAGAGTCTGAGGACGATGACCGGTACCTCGCACTCCACAAAAAAAATCGGCTTTTGGATTAATAAGTCGTGCGATAGGCTGGTTCCCTGTTTTTGGCCAAACGTACTTTGACCTCAGTTCTTCATAAATCAGCAGCATATAGGAAAGAAGAGAGAGTTTTACCTCAGCAAAGTAAAGGGAAGACTTGAAAAGAAGCAAAATAAAGGGAATTTTTCAAATCAATCTACTCACGAGCGCATGTGCGCATGCGTGAATTTGTGTCGATTTTGGATACCTTAAAATTTTCAGAGCTTGATTTGTGTCATTCCAGAAAAACAACAATTAGGTTATTCGCTTTAAGTGGATCTAACATAAGCTCAAAAATGTCCGCATTAATTTTTAATTTATTGTACAAGATTTGTCAATATAACAACTGATAATATATTGTATCTTTGAAATAGAAAACAAAATGAATGGACTGTTTCAAATGTTTATTAGAAAATTAAATTTGTTTCCTATCACTTGCAGAAAATGATATCCCTTAGGTGGCCACCACCATTGTTGATTCCGATTTGGGCTTTTTTAATGGCATTCTTCATGGTTTTCTTCAGAACTTCGGGCGATAGATTCTCCACATCTTGACGGATGTTCTCATTGAAAGCTGCGAAAGTTTGCGGCTTGTTCACATACACCCGTCGCTTTAAATATCTCCATAAGAAAAAGTCTAGTACGGTCAAATCGGGAGATATTGCGACACAGTGCAAGTCGCCAATACGCAATATCAAACGATCGAAAATGTAGTTGCCTCGGTAGCGCTCGCTATCCATAGTGACCGTCTGGACCGCGCTATTCTAAAAAAAAGTTGTAATAACACCTCTAGCGTGAACAACATACATACAGTGCATTTGAGTAGATGTCGTGGCTGTTCGTGTATAACCAACAAATTTGTATTGCCCCAGAACTGCAAGTTTTATTTGAAACATCGTCCTCGTCGCTCTATTTTTGGCGCATTATTGTATCCTTCCTTGTTGAGATTCAGGAGGATGAGCGTAGGTTAGACACGATTCACGGTCAATACCCATCAGCCGATGGAAAATCTTCACTTTCAAAGGATATAACATATTTTCAAATCTTTCACCAAAAAACGCCACAGACACGTAGCGACGGAGCCTCTACGACATCTTCAGCCACGGCAGCGATATTGTTCCAGTATCAAATTGTCGTGCGGCTAAATGCCGGAATTCGGGCGCCCAGGAAAACAGGCAAAAAATGCACGTTACGCGAAAATCACTGAAGATTTGTTTATCAAAAACATTGTGACGATTGTTCTGCGTCCTACAGGATTAAAGCATTCCATTGCTTATTCAAACAAATTCTAATTCTATTTGGTCCAAAAATGTCAAAACCGTTTGACGCCATTTATAAAATCGATGATACATTCAAAGCTCACATTGTAGTCATAAATGTGCAACTGTTCATTGTGTAACAAAACAAAAATTATTAATCACTTGCAATAAATGAGAAAGGTTTTGTAAAATCTTAAATCAATTCCCAAGTAATTGTAATAAACCAATGGGTATGCATGTGTCTTTGTATGGGCAGCTTCATTTTAAGATTGCCTTCTCCCATACAAACTCACGAGAATCAAAAAACGATAAGGGCTTCTAAAGGGTGAACTGCAATTAAAGATCTTCACATTCTGTTACGTAAATACATTAGAACTGATGATTTCCTAGTTGAATGCGGGAATAAATTATCTGTAGAACTGTGTTCATTAAAACAAACTTAATGAACAGTTTTTTTAATGAATGAAATAAAAATGCATACTCTTTAATTGAATACATTCAATTGTTTGCTTCAATCAATGAGAGAAATCAGGATTGAGGGATCTCAAATCAAATTATACCTATATCAAATTTGTTGAAGTATGTATGTATGAGTTGATGAGTTTTTCTTAAGTGTGTAATTTTTTTTAGATTTTAACCTGGTCCAGCTCTATTGTTTTGATTTTTGCAACAGCCATAAGGGCTCTGCCAAATTTCGTCAAAGCTTTGCCATTCTTATGAATTCGAACTTTCTACAAGCTCAAATATGAATATTTGCGCCCGTTTGGTTATGGGATCATAATATGAATATATTGGGCCAGCTTCGAGCTGTTGGCATATAATAAGTTTGAGTTAGCCAACTTCGAGAGCATTTTTTATAAAGCATTCATGGAGCCACTTGAAGTGGTTTTTACTGAAAACGTATTTTGCTTAGAGTTGTGACATCCTTTAGTTCTGTTTATTTATAAATCAGGCGAACCTATATATTTGAGCTTTTTGAGGACTTGGGTCAACTTGGATATTTTATTTGTTTTGTTTTTTGGTGTCAGAATATCTTTTAATTTTTTATCCGCTATCTATCCAATCCTATTAAGCAATTTCCTGGTTTCTCTACGAAAACTCAGACATATCAGCTCATTTAACATGGGTTAAGCATCGTCACATTATCAGCGTTTTGGTACTCGTCCATTCTTAGTCAACGACTTTCTAAATTGCATCGTCTGAATTTTTTTTGTCGAAATTCTCATTTTCATTTCACAAACAGCGGAACCAGCACGACGAACGCTTAACGGCGAAGTTAAACTTTACTTGAGCCCAAATCAAGTCTTCCTTTTCTGGACCATTCTCCAGAGTGGATTCGAAGATTCTCTGAGCTAGAAGCAGGTGGTGGTAGGTGTTTATCTGCTCTCCATTCCCGAGTTATCGCAATCAGTTCATAGTTAATATTTTTTCTCCATTAACAGTTCAGAGACGAGACCGAGGAATTCTAAAAAAATTGTTTTTTTCGAAACAGATAAGGGCGCTGTCATTTTTTTATGATAAAGGCCATCAGAATTGTATGATGAAGGTCTTACATAAAGTCACTTAAGTTATTCGAGAGAGGGCTAAGCTGCTTAATAACCTTCTTGTAATAAAGAAAACCGAAAACACAATTCGGAGGAGCTATTCTTCGTTTGATCTCATAGCTGATGTTATAAAAATTAATCGCGGACCTTTAGACAAAGTCCTTAACAACTTTAAGCTTATATGTGTTTGAAATGAGTGCAACGCATATATTTTTGACTTCTAGACCTAGTGTGTCGATATCGTCGGCATATACGACTGTTAGTGAATTAACCATGAAGTAGGGGAGGTTTTGCACAATATTGCCATAAAAAAATGCATAACAGCGATCCTTTCTTGATATCAAAAACTTTGTCGAAGTCAATATCGACCACGATGAAGAAGCGTACAGTCTTGATCGTTATCCGGGTGACTGACTTGATATTCCTGGGTTTTTGAAAGATCTTCTGTACATAGAAAATTTGGCTTAAAATGGACTTTCCTGGCCTAAAGCCACACTGATATGGACTTTTGTCTTATGGCGTGAGGCGCTTGAATGATACGGGAAAATAGGATCAATATTTTTGAAGCCGTTGCTGTGGATGTATTGTTTTATATTTACCACAATTAAAAAGAAATTCCTTTTTTGAGGACAATGCAGAAATTACTGAGGTTACATATTTTCAGATGAGTTGTCTATGCTCCCCAACAAGTCAGCTCTAGTATTTTTGAATTGTTTTGCAACTTGATCATTGTTGCATTTATACCTTAAGGAAATGGAAGTTCTGTACCTACAATACAGATTACGATTCTATAATGTTTCCTCTACTCGTGTTTGCAGGCTTCGGCTCTCAGGCCTGTTCTTTTTACACTTTTTTCAACCTTATTCCTGCTATAGCATCAACTTGTGAATAGCTCTGGTTCTTAGACCTAACACCACTCTGCACGCACAACCGAGAACCATTGCGTCTCTGACAGGTTTCTGGTAGTGATACCACTGGACTTTATAACTCGAAGCTGGCCACTTCGATAACTTGGAGGATGAAAAGAAAATCGATTAGAAGGGTTTCAACCAAACTCTTTCACAAAGTATTTTATCTATTACCGTACTCTTCCTACAACAACGTAGCGGTTCGAGCTAAAGTACGTTAGTATCATGTGTATATTCGAACATCTATCATATTTGAGGAATCTCTTGCACTGATCGCAATGCCGTCAATTTAGTATGCACTTAATTGGCTGGCAGTCTTTCAGGTCCCCTTATGGTCATTGAGATGAGGACCTATTAGCAAGACACCTTTTTTGAGGCAGTATCGTAGAGGCTATACCGTTGATTGATATTGTCAAAGATGTCCTCCTTATCCAGTCTTATGCTAAGATAACCGAAGAAATATTTACGTTATATTCAAATACATACTTATATCGTTAATTGTACATTTTATACAGGAGCTCATAGAATCTGCCGATATGTCGCAGTTGTTCATCTTCTTTTATCCATTTCTTCCCCGTCAAACTTCTTGAATGGCACTAGAGTCTGTTGGATAACGTATAATTCGGCGTCTTTAAAAAAAAAATCTCAGAATGTAATAGATTTCTGCTTAAGGAAAGATGGAACCTTGCAGAGCCTCACTGGGCAATACATTTCCTGCTACCTACCTACCTGCGGAAGCATAATCGAGAAATGATCTTCCATCATCATAGATTATCAAAGTTAAGACGGCCTACAACTAGGCCTTAAGAAAGAATAGTCACAATAAGCAAACGAAGTAGGTTAAAAACCATCACCCGAAATGCATCAAACATGGAACAAACCGCATTCAACAACGGACAAAGAAAGTTGAGACCTACTTTAATATTTGACCGAGTAGCAGTCCGCAAACCCCTGCTGCGGAAAGAAGCAATAAGGTTAGAATGGATCAAAAAGCATAAAGGCTGGATGGAAGAAGATTTCAACTGAATTATATGGAGCGATGAATCTAAGTACAGCATCTGTGGTTAAAGGCATTTGTCATAAAACGTTTTTCTTTTCATTTGACATAGCGCTGACCAGAAGATGCTACCAGGCTGTGTGGTGACTACTTTCAAGAATGGACACAGTTTTTATATGGTATGGGGATGTTTGTCTTCAAGTGGAGTGGGTGATCTAGTTCGAGGGATTGGAAAAATAAATAATAAGGCATACGAAACAATATTGAAAGAAAACGTTCGACATTGTTAAGACTGTCTGAAACAGAGGAAAAATGAAAAAAATCTTACAAATCATGATATAGCCGCTGCAATCACCAGATTTCAATCCTATAGAGTCGGAGGAGTTGGATAGAAGGGTCTGGCATGTTCATAATCGGAACCTGCGCTGTGGACTAAACTATTGGATTGCTGGAATAATTTGCCACAGAAAACAAATCAAAAACTGATAGGTAAAATGCCAACCACTATAAAGAAGGTAATCAAATGTAAAAGTGTTTTTTGTTTTTTTACGAGAAATCAGTTTGAGTAATTTTTTCTACTTTTTAACAAATTCCTTTGTGTTTAGAAATAATTGAAAATATTTTTTTTTCTTATTTTATCTTCTTATTTGTTCCCTGTTGATTTAACCTACATGGCTAGCTAATATTCTACTAATTTCGATGTTAAATTTTGTTTTTGTTTCAACCACTGAGGGCGGCCTCAAACTTTTAGCCTGCAGTGTACTTATATTTAAATAAATTATGCTCTAAACATATTTATATATACACATAATGAATATTTCGATAATAAGTTCATAGTTTTGACTAATGGATTTGGAAAAAAAACGTGGTTTCCTGTACCGGCTAACGAAGAGCTTTTTTTTTAAGAAAAAACACAATAATTCGAATTTGCAAAAGAACAGGTTTTGGAGAATTTTATAAGTGGGTTTAAGTTAAGCAGAAGGTTACGAATTCCACCTAATGAAACTTTGTTTAAATCTGAAATACAATACTTTATAGATAGTGAAAGCCATTTTAGTTGTTTTTTTTTTGCTGGAAGTTAAAGTATGTTTTTGAAGGTTTATTTATTCGGTTGTTGCTCTTTGAAAATTATAAGTTTAAGTTTAGCAACTGGAAAAAGTCTGCACTTATTTATAGAATATTCGCAGTGTTAAAGTTTTAAATCTAAAAAGATCTATTGTGAAGCTTTAATATTTAAATCAAACAGTATATGTCTCATCAAGCACTATATTTCTCGTATTTAGATGAATTTTTTGTTGTCGACCCCAGAAAACGGACGACATACGAGTAGAATGTTTGACTTTTAACAGACTACTTTCGACTTTCGAAATGAATAACAATATCATTAAAGAAGTGCGATGGGATACAACTGGCGTCGGAAATGTTATGACATCTACTCAGTTAATTGCTATAGAGAGCTGAAATAACGACTTTTTGTGGATATGTCGATTTGACTTCAAATAAAAACCTATGCAAGCAACAGCTCGAAAGCTCCTTGAACAGACACAAAAATAATGTTCTCGCAATGTTTTGGAAATGAGAAAAGAAAAACATCCTTGGCGGCATAGTTGAAAGTCTCGTTTTTCAACTGTCTAAGGCTCTTAAAATGGTTTCAGGCTCTTGATCACATGCTATCAGAACCATCGCACGTTAAAATCCATGAAGGGATAGCATACTGATTCTATAATAATAAGAGTTGTTCTCGAAATCTATGAGCAAAGTAGTCAAACAAAACTTCGGCATCTGAAGAAAAATAACAGTCCTTTGAGTCCTTTATTGTTAATAGATTTTTTACCAGATAGTTTGAAGAAAATGCCAACAACTTAAATCTTAAATCAGAAGCATTCAGAGATATCTATGAGAATGTTAAAGTAGAGTCACAGTTGATGCGGAACCATCAACAATTTCCACAATTTCAATCTCAGCCATGATGAATCATTCAGTATGGTCGATGATCAGCAAAAACTCCATTCATCAGACCAAAAGAGATTCAGACTGCGACTCCTAAACTAAAGGTCAATAAGGGTGCTGGGGCAGAAGAATTTCCAAATGAAAATATGCCTATGAAAAATAATCCAGAGGAACCCTCTGCGATTGCGATAACCATCAAAGAAGGTTATAGAATTGAACTTCCCAAGTCCAAAGCCATTTAAAGAAGGTAATCGGAACTCCCATGATAGGAAAAATATGATCGATTTGAAAAAGGAATTACAACAGACCTGAATGAAAACAAGTTGAAAGTTATGCTTTGGAGATTCTCCGAAATATAATTCAAAGCCAGTAAGGAAGAGAGCTACAGTACCAGTGAGAGTAACATACCAAACTCTGTTGACCAAATAGAAAAAAAAAAAATGTCTGTGGGAATGTATACACGAGTATATCACAACCCCTTTCTTCTAAAGCAAGGAGCAGATAATAATCGGTAATAACCGCTCTATGAAAATGATGTCCATCCATAGTACAAACAAGCGTAGAATGAACTGTTGAAGAACTGATGAATAAAATAATTAATAGGTACTGGAGTCACTGTGACGTAACTGAATCCTTTGTACGAGTATAACAAACAGCCCTTATATTAGGGGTGAAATGTGCAAGTGAATCCAATAGTAATATTGACCTAGAGCAATATTGGCTACTCTTCCAGTAAATAGCGAAGTACTGTCATACCTCACTTAAGCAGAATTTCACAGCTTCTTCGACTCACTGCTATAACGCTTCACAGAGTTTTACGATATGAATTCAAAAGATTCTCAAATGGGTCTATCATACATGTTAGAGGTTAAATCACGGATGTCATATCCGCTTATTTTATAGTATAGCCCGCGAAATGGGGATGCACAAGTACAAACCGGCGGGAAAGCCAAAGTCATCAAGGAAAACCGTCAATAAAATTCGGTAGAAGCCAACCTTAATTGGTGAAGAATCCTTTGCTTATAACTTTATGGGTGCCACTAAAAAGGGTTCTAAGAACCAGTCTCTCTGGTACTCTACTACTCCAACATAACTGATCATTGAAAGAACTGAAAACGGGAGTAAGTATGAATATGTGAGTGAACATTAATAGTATTTGCTTGAGAAAGGAAGTTAAGTACGATCAATTGAATTAACCCAGTACAGAGCACAACTTGTTTCTATCCAAGGGAGCAAAACCCACAAAATATCTATCAAACTACCACCGTCTATGTTTAGAAATAGTTGGAGAAGTAGGCGGATTATCAAAACATCTGTATAGGTTTCAAAAGACACACCCGACTTTCAAAGCCATTAAGTTGTTATTGCGACAACCACAACTAAATGGCCATCGAAAGAAGATGGTCAGAAAGAGGTACACAACAGTACTGATGCGTCATAGCAGTGGACGTTTAAAGCTCTTTAATTTCGCGAGTTTAAAACATATCGTAGAAGAGCTGCAAAATATGACATTACAAATTTATCTCCGGGCTTATATAAAAAAACTGTTTTCAATAGAAAGTGTTACCTGAAGATGAGGTTCTTAAGCCGATGTATTAGAAGTTTATTACGATCTAAAAAGCGAGGCCAAGGTTGTGGGATTTCATACGAAATAGCTAAAGTTGTTACAGCTTAGCTAAAAAAACAAGTTGTCTTAATTACCAATCAACTCGTTATTTGCATCAATTGGTTGACAATAGCTAAATATAAAATGGATACTGGACCGTAATATGAGTAATATGAACGATTTCAAGCTTACTTGTTCAGAGCCATTCATCATCATTCATCAGCGCTACATTTCATCAGAATATTTACATGTGCGGGTAATAAATGCTCTGGCTAAGTACCTTCATTGCGTGAATTATGCCGAATACAGGAGAACTGAGAAATTGCTGACGACGAAGTTACTTAATTTATGGAACGGAACTTGTAGGCTTATGTTGGATATGTATTTGTAAAGAAAATATGTTGTTCCATTCAAGGTATGAAAACTACTGATCCCTTAGCATCGCACTTGGCTAATAAGACGGTTAAATGCCATTTTGTATTTGTATTTGTATTTAGATTAAAATTACATTAATACTACAAGATAGGATATCTTTCAAAAGCATTGTTTTCCAGACGTTACAGATCTCGTAGATGGGTTTGGAGAATAAGGGGAAATGAAAGCCCACAAAAAAGGCAACACCTTCAGGCCCTTCAAAAATCCATTTGTTCCAATAGCATTGTTGTTTTTCAGCTTTTCGAAAATTCAACAAATCTTTTTACACTAGCAAGGAGAAATACTCTTATCTTTATAAATTTTCTTTCGGATGGTGTACCACACAGGTTCTTATAATTTTGTATAGCTCGGTACAAGCTTGTAGGCCTGATATATGATACGTCATGAAGTGCTCAAAGAAGTGCTTTCGGCCATCTGTTTAACGATGCTGCGATATCGGTCCAAATGACTGTGCAAATTCTCTCAATTTGCATGAGTTATAATGCTATCCATTTTATTGCTGGTTCAAGCATCTAGAACACACCAGATTTATTCAATATCAATAAAATTAGAGAATATGTATTTTGGAGATCGAGAAAAAGCTAAACTACAAACCTCTTAGTGGTTTAGAAACTTGTGCGATTTATTCTTGATCTCGATTTGGAGGTTACAATTAGTTCTTTACCTAGAATTTTATACTCGTTGTTTTTCGCGATTAAGTTACCTTGGGATTAACTATAGCGACTTTACATATTTTTCAAATCAAAATAAGCGGCAAATTAACTATGAGCACAAAAAGACTGTTGGGTGCTGTAAACAAGTGCCGTATGTATGCAAGTTGTTAGGGATTTTTAAAGTACACTTTTCAGAACAATGGACAATAACTGAAAACAAAAAAAATACAGAACAGAATTCAAAAAGATACTATACAAATTCATTTTTTAATGCTAAGAACTTAGTTGAAAATTGGTTCTTAAAAGATAAAGAAAATTTCAAGAAAGCTGTGCATCAGGGATAATACATTCTATCAAGGGTCACATGCTCGTATAGGATAACTAATGGAGCAACAAGATTTTCTGTTAAGGTCAACAATTAATTCGATTGGATCAAGAAATGGAATTATTAATATGTTGTATTAATATATATGAAGATAAATCTACTTCCAAAATTTAATTAGAATGGAATGCTTTATTAGTGACAAATTGAAGTTGCTCTAACAGAGTTCGATTGACGATTTTTTCTAAATTCAAAGAATTAGCATAATTAACATTAATCATATTTAATAATCACTAAAAAATCGTGATCAACTTTTTTCAGAGAACGACAAGAAATGAAGGACTTAGTATTTGCGTCAGTTTTTTTTAGCACAATTTTTTGTTGGTCAAATTCTTACACTATTAATATTTCATTTCTCACTCATTCATCATCTTAAGTAAAAAGTATAGGCTAAAAGATGTTTTTTTTATTTTTTGAGT
Organism: Volucella inflata; assembly: GCA_928272305.1. NCBI lineage: Eukaryota > Metazoa > Arthropoda > Insecta > Diptera > Syrphidae > Volucella > Volucella inflata. The sequence goes on along the minus strand of OV743717.1, from coordinate 75,107,691 downwards.
TCTTATAAAACCGACACGATGATGAAATTTGTTCGCCTCCAAAATGATGTGCTATAATAATCTGCCCTGAAAAAGATGATAACAGTTTGAAATACCAAGTGTATTTGGGTCACCTTTAGTCCACTTGATCCTTCCAAACGTGATTAGGACGAACCCTTTTGCGAGTTCCACCATCTCATTTGGAAATCCTACCCACCTGGTCGAAGCATTGTAGTCCATTTATTCAACATGGCAAAGATAGCTGGGTTTGCAACTCCTTAGCTACATCAATTGTATCGGTTGTAATGCTAGTAATCCGTTTTGAAGATCTTCATCATTTTTCTTTTTTTAAGCGCCAGGCATCATCGTTGTCATTTTATATAAATCGGTAGTATCAATATGGAAGAAGTGAGTGATTGATTAATGGATGAGGATTTTTCTCTTCGAGGGAGCGCTCTATTTATTGTATTCGCTTGTTGGCAAAATAAGTTCTTCACTTTACTGTATTAAAAGGCTGAAAATATTCATTCTAGATTGAAATAGCTCATCGTCGAAAGGGAAATTTGTCGATTTTCTTTTGTTGAAATGAGATATTTTATCCAATCTCTCTTACTTAACGATTAATCCGATTCGTACATAGTATGTGATGCTTGAAATGCCGATATCATTAATGTACCTGAGCTTGGTGACATTTTTTAAATAGATAGTGCAGATGATGGCGATGACTGCGGCAAAATTGATCCTCTTCATCACCACGTAAAGCCCCTCGTTTATTTAAATTATCCCTTAATCTAAATCCTCGTTATGTTTTGGAACGACCCTTTCCAATTCTAACAGATCTAGTGGTGTAAGTTAGTGTCACTTGCAGAGCTAAATGAGTTCAATATGGATACCGAATCCCGACACAACTGCTTATCGTATAACCAGCGAATAATTTCATTCATTGCGTGTCACATTCGCTTGCTAGATCAACACCACCTTAAAACCTTAATATCTTTCGAATCCTGTTGGCGACACTTTCCATGTACGAAGAGTCAATTAATTTTTTGAGGAGACTGAGTTGTTCTTTACTTGCCTAATGATCCTTGTGATCTATACTACAAATGAGTTCGATAGACCACAAACGAACTTCGGTAGATTTTTATTATAATTTTTTGCGAAGATTTTTATTATAGTTCATTGCCATCCTGAATCTCGAACACGAGGGAGACAACTTTTCATCGAAAATCATCATGAGTGACGATGCCCATTTCCATTTCTGTGGATATGCAAATAAGCAAAATTATCAATAGCACTGAAAATCCGAGCATAACCCACGAAGAGCCATTAGATCTACTCAGAGTTACTGCATGGTGTGCTGCTTAATATGCTTAACGACTTTTTCCTTCCTGCGCACTAGCCACAACCGAAATTCTGATGGCTGCATTTCCGGGTCGCATAATCTTTCGTTTTGGCGATTTGTATTGGCCGGTAAGATAACCTGATTTAACCATTCCAGACTTCCGTGGGGTTTTTTGAAATCATGATACGAGTCTATGTCAACAAGCTTAAGACTCTCGAATCCCTCAAAGAGAATATCCGTCAAGAATGCGAGGACCTTTCGCCGGATCAAGTTCTGGTAAGATTGATGGAAAATGCTATAAATCGGGACCGAATTGTCATTTATTCTGGCGGCGGCCACTTATCCGATATCATTTTCTCGACTTAATGGAAATAAATTTAAGACATCAAATAAACATAATCCAAAAGCAAACCCACAGATTTTCATTCATAAAAAAAATTACAGCCAAAGAACAATGGGTGACAGCTTTTGTGCCATCTTCTTTTTTGAAATAGATTTTACTTTATGGTTGGTTGGTGATTCCTCTATATTTAGTTATATTATGGTTTCGAAATGGGTTCATATTTAAGAGGTGTTTTTTGTCATTAATTTGAAAAATATTTTACCACAGCTAAGTGCCCCTCCATAATGTCCCAATAAATTTTATTGGTGAATGTCTCAAGTATTAGTTACTAAATTAAATCAATTATCGCACAACTAAGTACTCGTTTATATAACACAAACATGACCTTAGTGTTTAGTGTCACCAAAGTGATAAATTATACTTGACGATGTCATTGTTCGATTACTCGGTCTTCCATTTCTTCATGATCTCTCAGCAGTGAACACAATGAAAGCTCACTCCCTGCTTATTAAATCTACAAATATGACAAGTATGATAAAAAGACAAATGTATTTATAGGTGCGCTTACCTGTTCTCTAGCTGTAGTATTGTACTTTTCAGCGATGCAATCACAAAACATTTACTCGTAAGTTATAGATCTTGTTCATACTTCAAGTGTTTTGTTTGTTGATTTTTTTTTCCCGCTCTGTAAACTATTCGTACCTTTTAGCAAAAATACGAATAGATCCGTATGCACCAGTTGCTTGAGTCTAATTGTCATGACAGTGCAACTACTGTTGGAATTTACAATATGTATTTAAACAATGAAATACTACTTGACGTAGAACCCTGACTTAAGTTATATAACGCTACGAGTAAACTATGGTAAACGAGTATTGTAGAGATTGGGGTGAATGGAAACAAAAAAACAACAACAAATGCAGATTTGTACTTCATAGATTCTACAATTCTTTCATAGAAGAAACTATATTGTCAATTATTGCACAGCTACTTGAGACAATTGTGTGCCAGTTGTCGCCCGCTCATAAACAACTCAAACTTTAATTGGTTTGTTTATTGATATGATATTGTAGCGTTTACGGTCCATCTATCGAGTTGAAGTTATCTGAGCTACAAACAAATACTTTCGCACGGAATGCGAACGTGAACGTTACATGTGGGTTTTTTTTATTTTGTTTAAGAAAAAATTCCCCGCATGGTGGCAGTAGAATCATTACATACAAAATAACATATCAGAGAAGATTCGTGCATACGTCAATACAACAAAAACAACAAAATAATGGGAAAAAATATGCAAGCTTTATAGTTTCTTGCTAATCAATTCATTAGCATTTCATCGTCTGCCGGTTCTTGACTAGAGTGAGTATAGAATTGTACTCCGATTATGTGGAAAGCTTTACTGAGATCTTGACGGAAACTATTTTCTAAAAATGGTGATCTTGTATGTTTGGCGTTTCCTATCAACCTCCCATTGTTAATTGAAATTAATTGTTAAGAAGATTCAGTGAATCGCAAAAATGACTACAAACGAAATTGAAATTGTAAGATAGAAGTGACCGGCCGCATATTATAACGGAATAAAGGTTAAGGCCTCGATTTATCAAGAAGATCGCCTGTCAGTGCCAATTGAATATTTTATTAAAGGTTATGACTATGAAATAAGAACTTCAAACGGATAAGATAAGAATTGTATTGTTATTGTTTTTTTTCTTTTTAAACGAAAAAAAAGACAACTTTGCAAACAAAACAATTAATTGAGGGCATTTATCCCTTGAACTTTATATCCGCTTAGAAAATGAAGCTGTAACGATAACATTTTAAAATTCTATTCACCATAATGATGTCAGCAGGGATTAATGAGCCCAATCGACAGGAACATGGAACGTCAGCACTTAAATTGGAACAGACTTCTAGTTCTTAGTGTTTTAACAATTTTTTTTTTCTTTACTTCGAAGGGCTTTACGCCTTAAGTCCGGTATTACACGGTGACTTTTGAGTCATGACTCTTTTTGGCAGTTCTCTTTTAATTTTCTATTCTGTGAGGCGCGTGCTATTACACGGTGACTTTTGAGTATACGACTCTTTTTGACAACTCTCTTTTATTTCTTCTTTCGCTTTAAGCACAAACGATTCACTCTCCCAAAAAATTTTTTGAATTTTTCCTTGATTCCTTTGACCAAAAAATTTCTTCCGTTTTTTTTGCGAACCACCCTCCATGAAGAACGAATAGAAATAAAGCAATTTAGAAAAATAACGAACAAGGAGAGAAGAAAACTTAAAAAGAGTCATTGAAATTTTACCCGACGACTCACAAGGTTGGTGATTTTTTATCTCATCTTCTTTCTCTTTTGCACTTGTGTGAGTCGTGACACAAAAGTCACCGTGTAATACCGGACTAAGCTAATAGAAAATGTCGAATCTTAATAAATTCTAGAGATGTTCTATGATCTCCTTTAAGTGTAATCGTTTTAGGCTCAAGATTTTAGACACCATATCATAACATACAGTAACAACAACTAATAGGAGTAGGGGCTATATCTTTCTTTTATTAGATGGGCCTGTTGATAGAATTTCATCTTTTTCTGGGAAGATAGAATTGCAACACGATCGTATTACAATAGATGCGATACATTACGCCAATTTTAGGTGGTTAGAAGACAAATCCTGCAATTCTTCCACTCGGATCTGGATTGAGTTGGATTTGAGACGTGAAAAATACCATTTCTACGAAATGATCACATTTCTGTATATTTGTGGGCATTATAATGCCCAAAACACATGAGAAGAATTTTGTGTGCAGTTAAATTAGAACTCAAATGTTTTTATTCGCGAAGTTACATTTAAAAGCTGCACGCAGCGCTGTTCTGAAACACATCTCTATTTCTAAATTCGCTGCAATCGACAGTGTCACACATAAGTGAGTGTAGCTGTAAAATGGCAGCAACCGATGCGATTGACTTCAAAAAATATCTGAACATCTGTTTCATGGGCAGAGCTGCTAGCAGTACTGCAGTAGATTTTTTGGACATGTGTTTTGAGCATAACAGGCTTTTATTTCCGACTTGGCTTGCAGACGCTGTAGGAATTAGGTATGAAACCAATTCATCAGCTGTGCAGCCTGAGAGATACTCGTAGGTATAAATGAAATTCATCTGGGTGAATTCTTGGAGATATGTTTCTTCGAAATAAAAAGCGTTTTTACTCAATTCAAGGTTATAATTGAACTTACCAAATGTAATCCTCAGTCATAATTGTGCCCGTTGTTGTCGACTTATTGTCCACTTAGTGAAGTGAAGGGAATTCATTTATTTTGACGTTTGAGGCGAATCGCTAACCGTAATACGAAAAAATCTCATTCTCCTACTTTTTCGTTCGATTTGCTAACATTGATTGCATAACAGGAGTGTAAATATTGGCAGCTTTGTACACATTTTACTTTAGGCGGCACTACAGTCCAGAGTGGACCTGGGCCTCAGTCAACAGGTGTCTCCAGCGAGCTCGATTTTTTGCAGGCCCAGCACAACCCAGCCATCTTTGAGTCACTCCTCACTATTCTGGCTAGGTCGATGTCGCTGTGTCTCTTCCTTCACTCACCGTCAATGCAGATGGAACCCAAAATCACTCGAAGAATTTTCTTCTCAGAGCAGTCAAGAGCACACTGTCCTCTAAGCTTGACCGCTTAACCCATACTCGCGAAAGAGAAAATGACATTACGCTGCTTTCTCCCGATTATGTCAATATCGTCGGCGTATGCGAGTAATTGGAAGGACTTTTGAAAGATCGTGACTATTGTGTTTACGCGTGAGTTTTGCTCTATTCTTTCAAGAATGATGTTAAGGATATTGCATGACAGCGCATCGCCTTGTCTAAATCCCTTTTTGACATGAAAGGTCTCGGTGAGATGTTTACCGACCTGTATGGAGCAGCGTGGTTTCTCCATTGTCATCCTGCACCGACGGATGAGTTTGGCAGGGATGCCAAAACTAGACATTGCTCTGTATAGCTCGTCTCTTTTGATGCTTTCATACACGGCCTTAAAGTCGATGAATAGGTGGTGTGTATTGATCTGAAGCTCATGGGTCTTCTCCAAGATCTGCCGTAGTGTAAATATTTGGTTAATGGTAGGCTTTCCTGGCCTGAAGCTACACTGATATGGACTTATCAGTGTATCACACAATTCGGCAGAGAAGATCTTGTATGCAATGTTAAGGAGATTGATGCCACTGTAACTGGACAAACAATGCTGAGGTTCCATTCATCGGGCATACTTTCTTCCGATTATATTTTAGAGATGAGTTGGTGTATGCTCCTAACTAAATCACTGCCTGCCGATTTGAAGATCTCGGCAGTCAGGCCGTCTAATCCAGCAGCTTTGTTCGACTTCAGCTTAGATTTCACTTCATCCAACTCGGGTGGACGGAATTGTTTGTCTACATCGTCCAGGCTAAAAGGTTCATTCTGCCTGACAGCGGTATTTATTTCGTCGTCGCCGTTATACAGTCTACAGAAATGTTCTTTCCAGACTCTCAGATTCCGTGACACGTTTTTTTAACCTTTTGATAAAACTTCCGAATCCATTCCTGAACTAACCTCTTTTTGCTCCTGAGGAGCCTGTGTTGATTTCTTCAATCAGCTCGTAGAGCTCGAAGTAGTTCTGGGCCTTCTATGTATCTTGCTCACCTAGCATTTACAGGCTTGCTAAACTGGTAAATATCGACGTTAGGTTACACGTAGGTTTTTTCCAATATCTCGCAAAAGCTATCTTTAGTGTCATCATTATGTCGCAATTTTTCATCCTCTTTTTGTCCGGCCCATCCCATCGCATATCTTGGATGGCGGTAATGTCTGGTTTGCAGCAGTCTAGGGCCCCTGCTTGTTGTTCGACTGCACGTGGCCTGTTAAGGGACCTGATATTGCACGTGCATATCCTAAGCTCGTTTTCCTCAAATCGTTTGCATGGGTTGTCAGCAGAAGATCCATCCGTATCCGAGGCTTTGTACATACAAGGGTCTAAAAATAAAATATTATTTAATTCCCAATTATTGTAAACCTAAGAGGAGCTTCCTACAGTCAGACCTTGTTGAGGTTTTTAATTGTTGTTTCTACAAGCAAAATAAAGCTGACTTTTTCTGTACCCTTTTAATCATATATCTATGTACATATATAAATATATTTACTTGACTAAGATTCATGCTCAATGAAACATTTTTGTTTTTTGATTATGCTTCCGGGAATTCTGTGCAGTTATTAGAAGAAATCATTTTACAACTTTTAATCTTTCGAGAATAAACACAATGATAAGATATAAGAAGATGACAATTAACAACGAAAATGTGCTAGTGACATTGACGGTCTTGGTAAACATTAACCATTCCAGAGTTAATGAGTTTTTGAATTTTGAATGTACTTTTTAACAAATTATAGCCATTTGTACAGTATTCAAAATCTTTACAATTTTTAAGTTTAATCTTCTATTTTATGAAGTTTGGGATATACTTAGTTACTTGTATTTAAAAAATATGTAATGTTTAATTCCTGTACAATATAATATCTGTATAAAAGAGGAAATAATTTTTGACGTTAGCACCCATTCGGCAAGAATTGACAAATGCTCGAAGGTGAAAAATTCTCTCTCTACCGGCACAGCTTCAAAGACGCCCATTTTTTCTATTTGGGGATTAAAATTGATTTAAATGTCACGCCTATGACATTCCTTGATTGGGGGTGTCTATTTGTTTTTAATGGCTTGTGTCACCTACAAAGAAAGTTGTTCCAAAGTAGACACTGCATCTCTGTATCAATAGACGTAGTGTTCATATGACATTGTCTATCATGCTCCTGTTGAATGTAAATGTGAAATGTGAATTTTAGCGCAAACCAAACGATGATAGCGAAAGGGCTTCTAAGGAATCCAACTTTGTTTTATTTCAAATCATATTTTGGTCATTTCGATTCTTAGTAGGAGTAGGAGTTTAGCCTATATAAAAACAAAAAAAAAACACTGTGGCGCTGGCAGCCCGGTATGGGCCATGGCCTACCTTCTTGACACTCATTTGTGTTGCTCATATTTTCATTTTTTGTCACATTTGAGCGAGGCCTACGGTTTATCGAAGAGTCCGAACGGCACTCCCTAGAAGCTTTTTCGTAGGCAATTTTTTACTTTCGGGAGTTTGCCATTGTTGCTGACCCAGCCAGGAATCGAACCCAGACTCTCTGCGTGATAGTCCAATAAGCTAACTATCGCTCCATCGCCATTGCCTATACACTAAAAAATAATTGTCTTTAAAATTATCGTAGATTTACATATGTAAGGAAAATAACACTCTGTCGAATTTCAAGCTTATCCTGTCTAATTATAATATATAGGAAAAAAATGAAAAAAATAATATCAGTATGATTTCAGATTCAAAAAAAACTTGTGTCTCCATCGCCTTGATATGCGAGTATACATGCCAAATAGGTTTTGGTTCTTATTCATTTGTACATATGTGCGTCCTTAGACACGGAGCATTTAAATCAATTGACTCTATTGGTCCCAATCATCAGAACCGTTATATTCGAATTCTTCTTTACAGAACACACTACTTTTGATTAAATTTGTACCTCCATTCACTTTTATCGCAGCCGGGACCAAAGATCAGATAGAGTATTTTCTGCTCGACTTTCGATGTTCCTCGTCTGTTTTTGATAAAGTTCTGCACCCTTGAGTAGGTTCGGTTGCGCTATCATTGGTCTTTATCTCTATCGTCACCTTGGCTGAGAAGGGTTCAAAGGAAGTACTCCATTATTACCTTCTCAACTAAAAAAAAGGAGAAAAATTGCAATTGGTAAGAGTTATTTTCCGTTTGATATCTGCGAAGATGTCATTAATCGTAAACCAGGTAGATGACTATTACCTACCGAGATATTCTGACTAAATCTTTATTTGCACATTACCTCTGAAGTTGACGCCTAATTTTTGCATAATTCTTTAAAGAATCACATGTCAGCGCCTTGTTGTTTTTGTTTTTTCTTACAGTAAAGGTTTTGTAGAGTCCTTACCAACCTTGTCGAAGCAGCATGCATTCTCTGCCGTCATCCTTCACAGTTAAACGAATTTCAATACATATAAGTGGGCTAAAATCCTAATCGACCTTATCCATGTTGAAAAGCGCGTTTAATGTTAAATTCTTCATGACAGCGATATCAGCGATATTAAGTCACCATTAATCAATTTAAAATTCCTTGACCTGGTGTCTTTGATCAATTCATCGCTTATTACGAGTTTTTTCCTTCTGGAGAACCGATGTTCTATCTACGAGTATTTTTTTATCAGTTAAGACCAAGAGAAGTACTTGCTCATGTTTGAAGGACCTCTTTCCTCGTATATATATTTTTAGTGGCATGTACTTGCCTTAGTTATCAATCTAGGTATTGTTTTGTGTTGTTTGCGCCAGCGCACACTGGACTAACTTTACCCCGAAGTTAAACCGGGGTATCTTTTACTTCAATCGTACACGGGATGAAAATTTCGGATTAAAATTGTGTATACGTATTAATCGATTTTGTTAGAAATAGTATTTCTGATAATTTTCTTACACTTAAAATTGACAACTTATTTAGCTTATTAACAACAAAAACTTAAATCTAGGCTTAAAAACTAACAAAAATATTCTTAACCTAATGGGGGAGGGGGAATATTAGTCCGAGGAGATGTTTAGGGTGTGACATATTGAGCAGCAGCATTTTGATTTCATGTTTGCTGTTATTTAGGTCGAGGACTTCGGCGTAGTTGTTTGTTATACGCAGCGACCGTAATTGGTGCAGTGAGTTCGGATAAGGAAAAGTGGGACAGATCTCAGATTACAGGGATTGGGAGTGAACAAAATATTTTGTGTTATCCTCGGGCAGTCGATGTCGAGTCAATAACTTGTGTATAAAAAGTACATCACGACGTTTTTTTAGAGTATGCATGCCAATAAGTTTTAACCTATTTTCATAGGGAGGTTATCCATATGGATCGGCCCATGGTAGACCACCAAGTGCAAAACGGATAAACCTGATTTGGACTGCTTCGATTCTTTGAATGTGGATTTGTTTATAGGGTGACCAAACTTGGCTGCTATATTTCAGAGTAGGCCTTACAAAAGTAATGTACAGAGACCTTGTAACGTAGGGTTTGGAAAATTCTTCTGACCATCGTTTGATAAAGCCAAGTGCGGCGTTAGCTTTATTTATGATGATGTCAATATGTGAGTCGAAATTCAATTCTTTGTCACATATTATTCCAAGATCGCTTACTTGTATAGTGGGTGGAATGGGCTCATCGCAGATGAAGTAGTTTCTTGGAGGGGGAGGAAGACGTTTGTGGGAATAGGCTATCGCTTGGCATTTGTTGACATTAAGTTCCAACAAATTTTGCTTGCACCATACCGAAAACTTATTTAAGTCATCTTGTAAGCAATGGGAGTCAGAAGACATTGAAATGACTTTGGAAATTCTCATGTCATCAGCAAAAATAAAAAGATTAGAATTCGTTAAAAAGTGATTTATATCGTTAATGGTTAGGATAAAAATGATTGGTCCAAGGTGACTACCCTCAGGGACGCCAGATGTTGCTTTAATGGGGTCGGATATTGAAGATCTAAAGATGACTCTGTATTCTCGGTCTTCTAAATAAGATTTGATCCATGCCACAAGCGGAGGGGAAAACCAAAGTTTTTTATTTTGAAAATGATAAGTTGATGGGAAATTTGATCGAAAGCCTTGCTGAAATCTGTGGAAATTGAATTGAGTTCATAACCGTTTTCTAAAGCACAAAGTGTCCTAGACACGAACTCAGTTAGTTTAGTGGTGGTTGATTTATCTTTCAAGAAACCATCCTGGTTTGTACAGATAGATGTCCTAAAGTACGGAAGCAATTGTTGATAGATTTTGCTTTTGAATAGTTTGGGTATGGAAGAGAGTTTTGCTATGGGCCTATAATTATCGACTTCGGTCCTGCTTTCTTTTTTATGAATAGGGATAATATAAGATTCCTTACATAGGAAAGGAAAAGTACCTGTTGAAACAGACAAGTTTAATAGGGCAGCGACGAGAGGACCGAGATGGCTTAGACACTTTTTTTATTTACAATAGCCGGAAGTCCATCAGGGCTGGACGAAAAATCATCTTTCAGTTTGGTAATGTTTTCAGAAACGAAATGTGTTGTTATATTTAGCGAATGGATGACGTCTCTTGATAGTTTTTCATATAGCTAAAGTAACTAGGATCGGGTTCAGGTGTTTGCTTACAAAAGGATTTGTTAAAATAACAAGCAAAGAAATTAGCAATGGCTTTTGGGTCGGAAGAAGATTCACTAAGAAATTTGAGAGTAGATGGGTAGCCGTCTGACTTTCTTTTGGTATTAACAAACTGGGAGAAGTGTTTGGGGTCCGTGACTAAGCTAAATTGCGTGCGGTAGAGGTACTCAAGGTAAAGAGACTCACAAAGTGCCGAAAAACGATTGTGTACAAGTCGATAGTTACTGTAGTCGGAATCAGATTGAGTTCTTAAGAATTTTTGCCACAGCTTGCTTATGTTATTACGGAGAGAGCGCAACTCCTTGTTATACTAAGGAGGAGTTGGCATGCAGTCTTTTCGGAAGGAATATGGAACCGATTGAGCAAAACAGGAGAAAAAGTTGATAGAGCAAGATCAATGTTAGTTGTTTCAGCAATAAAATCATAGCTAATGTTGCTGATAAAGCTTTTAAGTTTGTTAAAGTCGGTTCTTCTAAATTTAAATGAAAATGAATTTTTCGAATCAACGCCGTTTGCCATTTTCATAAGAGTATATAATTGTCAAGGGGGGATGAAGGCGGTCTAGGGTGGACAGACGACGCAGTTATTCGAATCGGAAGTGAAGACAAGGTCGAGTTGTCTGTTCATTGTATTTGGTATTCCACTAATCTGAAATAGACTTGAGTTTGTTAGGCAGTCCACCATCAATATTTCTATTTCAGATGACGAATTAAGAGAGACGAAATGAGACGAGTCGTCGGAAGGCGCCCACTTCAGGTGAGGAAGGTTGAAATCGCCGACTATAATAATACTATCTTCAAGTTGTGCATCAACGGTTTAAAAATCCACTGCGTGAACTACAGGTCGATAAGACTCAATTGGTTGAAGTACGTGAAGGCAGTGTTTTGGGAGTGCAATGCTAACACATACTAATTCAAAAATGTCAGTATGAAGAATATCAACAGGAGTTGTGTGAAAACATTTTGGGATTGCCAGATTGCAGCTCTTTCAAATCAAATGTTATGGCACCTAATGCTTTTTGCAACTCTGCGTCGGGTGAAAACCAACTGGAGAACCCTTTTTGCGACTTCAGGCTTAAACTACCGCCACTGTGAAGATTCTACTACGACGGCTACTTCTAATAAGTTCAGGCCCGAACCGAACTTTGAGAGGACGGCGACTTCTGTGGTACCATGCTTTAAGTGCTAATGTGGACTACAGGTGATGATGCCACTAAAGAGGACCTATGATCATACATCATTTGCTTAATAGCAGTCTATTGTCTCTGCTAATTATTCGACTGCAAGTGTTCTGTTCAGGCACTCTATATTTCGCGAACATACTCGTATGTAACTGAAAAACATTGCATTTGTGTTTGTTTTCGTATGTTGTCAATAATAGATCCACATCCATCCTTAAGTTGCTCAAAGTTTGGCTGAAATTGATTTTTATGTGATTGGGAAGAAAGTTACATGCAACCTGGAGACGTAGACCCTTTGTGATATGCCTTGAACGAAAGAGGGCAGATAGTGTGTATCTCCCATTTCTATAAAGCCTCATTCGTCACCATCTCTATTCTAGCGTCTTGCAAAATACAGAAAAATCTTTATTAATCTGAGATCCAAATTCATTGGAGTAGCGCATTAACGTTTCATAATTTGCCGCCCTGACTGTTGACTCCTTTAAGAGCATGTCATTTTCAATTAAGTATTATAGTGTTGTTATTTTTGTTTTTTCTCGAAACCAATGTTCAAAAGTTTAGTAAATCGTGTCTGCTCGGATAAGACCAATATTCGTTGCCTATCACTAGAAGGGAAATACAGTATAGGGTATCGTGAGGTTAATAACTTAATAATTGCAAAACACCTAAGCACTAAAAGCTAAATATACAATGCTTTTGTTAGATTTGAAAAAAAAAATCATAAAACTATTTAGAAAGTTGGTTGAGACACAATCTATAAAACAATTTTTCTAATAAATGTTTATTCACAAGAATGTGGGTCCTGGTGTCATTTCTCAATTTTTCATTTCATGTGCAAAACACCAAATAATTGGACAATTATTTTAAGATTGCGAAAGCTTAACTGAAATAGAGAACTCTTTCGAATTTATATCCATAAACATACAAGTGAAGAATTTATTTACTAAATATGAATTATTTGAATCATTTACAATTAATTTATGTACTAACTTCGTACCGTACATATAGAACGAAATTCTTATAATATTTATTATTTAAAAAATAGTAATAACAAACTAAAATGAAACAAATGTCTAATTACGTATTATACAGAAATGACTTCAAATTCACACAAAAACATTCCATCAAAAGGGGGACAAAAAATTCAAATTCAAAGTACCTTGTGCATGGGCACATTAAAAATCTGAAATCTATTAAATAATACATTCAGTCAGATTCCATAGAAAATCCAACAAAACAGGAACTAGAGTGGTTATTGTTTTATATCATTTTATTTTTACCTTTTATCTCCTCTTATTTTCGCCATTTCGACTTAAAGATACGCAACACCTCTTACAGGTACCTACCTGTATTCCATATAAATAACTATTATAATATTTGTGTCTACCTGTTTAAAACTAACTAACTAAAAGAGGTAAAATCTCTAACTCTCAGAGAGCTACCATACTCATTCTCTCAATAAATAAAACTCTCAGTATCACACACCTTCATAAAAGTTATTCTCTTTTTCTCAACAGCAAATAGAATAAAAATAGAGTTAATCTACAATTTAAAAAAGACTAGCATAAAGACTAAGTATGTACAGATACAAGTACCCCCCTTTTTTAGTTCAAAAAAAATTTAGAAACTATACGTCCACCCATGCTTCTGACTCTTGAGATAGCGCCAGATAGAGCTCAGTATTATTCTATCCATCTACAATACGAGTACATTACAAATATGTTTCCATGTCGCATGAGTATGTGTGATTGATCGTGTTCCAGCACTTTGAGCACACAAACGAAAGAAATTATCAAAAACCTGATACGCGAGAGAGAAAAGCCAGTCACTGCGGTTTTTCAAACCCAATCCACCCAAACTCAACAGCAAAATACATTTAAACTCATGTTACATCTATGGTCTGCAAATGTTGTCTTAAGAGAAAAAAAAATGTTAATGTTTGGTCACCCTACCACACCAATCAGTTATTCGTTGGACTGTGACGATATCACAACGTGTCTCAAGTACAGATCGCTGGCAGTAGTCAGATTAATCATTTTTAATTGAAACCTCCTCCCTCCGTCATATTCATCAACAAAAGCACTAAAGGAAAATTTGCCGTCATTTAAGATCAGAAGAGAGCTTTTTCTTTTTACATCAAAACTTTGATCGTTGCCGTTCCTTCGAGGGATCCGCATTATCGTCACTTTGAAAATTTTCAAAACAATCAAGTGTGGCACAATCGCCCACTATACCCATACATCGATCATCAACAAAGATACATCATACTGAGCTGAGCTTTATTAATTTTTTATTCTTAAGCGGGTGGACAACATTGTCGGCCATTGATCGCTGATCATTGATGATTCTGTTTGCTCCTCACTACATCACAACAATATAAAATTTGTCGGTACGGTGTTCACTGTGTATCCGTAGATTCTCGATCGGTTATTATTGTCGTCTTCGTCGAGTTTCGCGCAATCTTCTAGCTCTGCAAAAAGAAAATTATAGCTTTGTCCCCTTCGCGAAAACGTCTTGCCGTCGTCGTCTTCATCGTTGGTCTTCGGTTGTCCATAAGTGAGAAACGCTCCTTTCATCCCAAAGTGTGTTAGCGCGGTCGTTTCGTCTTGTCTTGTCTTGTATAATTAAAAAAACAAATAAAAATAATAAAATTCTTGATCGATATCAGGCCGAGATATTCATTTCAATTCATTGTTATTTTAACCTCGAATGCGATTGCTTCAATCCAGGCTTTTGTTTCGCATCAAAACATGCTGTGTTCGTATCGCAATGCGAAGCATTGCTTCGTTCTAAAATTGCTCCTCTAGTTTGAAGAGAATTCGAAAGAAAATTTTAGTGTCGCATTGAGAACCGTTTCCTAAAAAGAAAATATCTTAATAAAAATTCATCATCAATTCTTCATTAGAGTTATAATAAAATTCAAATTCTAAAGCAATAAAATTATTAAGTCTTTAATTTGAACAAATTTGTGAACAATAAAATCTAAAACAAAACAAAACGGCTAAAAAACATACAATCAAGTCCGCGACACTCTGAAAAGAGATAAAAAACTGTTGCACATAATACAACTGTATTAAAAAGTCAGAAGTGTTATTTTAAAAATCAAAAAAAAAAAAAAGAAGAGATATATTAACAATTTTATATATTTACTTTATAATAAAATAAACATATATTGTCTTTTCTTCTCGCTCAATAACGCGACCGGTTCTTAAGCAATCAGAATATTTTTCAGATTAGAAGTATTTGTGCTGTCGTGAAGTTCAAAACTCTGACATATCGCCATCATAATATTTTTTTCTCTTATCGGAAGTGGTTTTTGGCTCTGAAAAATTAATAAAAATAAAAATAAAAATAAAACAATCAGAAAGAAGAATTTACCAAAATTTAAATCAACATCATCACACATTTCAAAAAAGAAAAGATAAAATTTTGTATAGCGAGATTTTAAAAATAAAAAAAAAAATAATTTCGAAAATTTTCAATAATAAGAATTTTAGCAGAATTCCAACTATCAATCAGGGAAGGTTATTTATGAAGAATTTCTTAGAATAACAGTGACTTTAATTATTTTCGCAATAAATGGAGACAAGTCGTTATTTTTCAAATGAATGCAACCAAAGTTTTATGTGCATGATTAACAAGATGCTGCTTAAAGTCGAGAATACCTTACTTCGGAGCCATCGCCAACGTGAAACCACCGGTATTAAAAAGCTGTATAATTCATTCTTCGTTTTGTTTTAATTAATTGGACTTGTAAAAATTTACAGACAAAAAAAATATCAAATAAACTTTATTCAAAAGAACAAGCCAAAAAATCCCTTTTAAATCATTAAACCTTAAAAAAAAATACGAAAAACTCTTTACACAAAGATACTAAGAAAACAAAAAAAAATTAAAACTCAAAAGTGCTTCCAATAGTATATATAATTCTAATTATCTATCTTCCGCACTACTCTTTCCAATTAAAAAATAAAAAAGCAAAAGTGCTTAAAATTCCATCAAATCCTATCTATACTCGTACTTAGAAAGTGAATTAAAAATTGTTTTTTATTTCTTATTAAATCGTAAGTCATTAAATTAAAAAAAAAAAACAAAAAATACAAATCATAATATATTCTCTAAATAATATAAGAAAAAATATACAAATAATAAGTGATAATAATACATATGCAATCCATTAAAAAGTGCCGTATTATTTTCGTTAAGTGGAAACCGTATTTTCGTTAAAATCTCATTTATACATGTTCATGTTTTCGCATGTTCACGAAATGTGACTATTTGAAAAGGAGATTTTCAAAAAATTTGCACTAAAAAGATTTCCAAATAAAACACATAAATTTATCCTTCCCAAAAGTGACAAAACTTTTCGCCCCCAAAGACAACATTGTCAAAAAAACAAAATAAAATATTTGCAACTTGATTTTAACATTTTGTGATTTGATTGAAGCAAAAGAAAGGAAAAATAATAATTTTCTTTAAAAGTAATAGATTGTGGAGAACTTATTGCAGATACCTCAATCTATATCTATAAGTCGGATTTTAGTAAATTTTTGTTTTTGTTTGTTTAAAAGAAGTAAAAAACGTTTGCCGAACTCGTTTGACGAATGGCTCTATCGCTACTTTCTCATCCTAATTTCACGGATTTACAAGCATTTCTTGATCCATTACGTTCTACTTTTGACTTTTCATTCAATACCGATCAAATGGAATACAATAATAATAATAATAATTCGACAATTAATCAAGTAAGTACCAATTCGATTAAAGAAAAAACATGATCATTTTTATATTATGTTGTTAAATAAAATCTTACAACCTAAGCCTAAGAGCATCGAAAAAAGGGGAGTAGAAACATAAGACTTTGGCTAATAATATAACAAGCACCTTAAACTTAAAAATAATATTTTAAGAAATAAGATCGACAAGATATTTTACCAGCATAGAGCATTCACTGCTGATTTGTACAGAGGCTTGCTTTTTCAATATCCAACTCACTGCGCCAATGGCGTGGTTTGCTAAATTCGTGGACCCCCTAGACTTGGAAGGACTAATTATTTTTGACCCCCTCGTGTGAGACTAAGAGTTCACTTATAATTTTGAGTTTAAGGTTTCTTTCGAATCCTTTGCTTTTTGTTATGGTCGAAATTGCAATAGGAATAGCAATCAAATTCTACTGTCACTTTGATATTAATTTTTAGTATTGTTTGAACATAATGAAAATAAGTAAATTGTGGGCCAACAGATGGTGTGGATGTTGGCTGTCAATTACTGTCATTTACTGAATTCAATGTGATCTTTTTGACAGATCAGATCATACAATCTTTGGCAATTTTAGTCATGAAGTCGTTTACCACGTAATAACGCATTTTTGGTATTCAATCTTATTATGAAAATTTCGTAAAATTCGTGAATTTTCGGAGAACATTATCGCCCTAGTGGGTCTGGAATTCGTGCAATGGTAAAGCGTTTTGAAGAAACTGGTTCGGCATCTCGCCACTCCATATTAGCATGCTCGACCAACAGGTACACGCAAAAATATCACCACGAACTCTGGTTTCAACAGATTGGCATTACCGCCCACACCAGCCATAGATCAATCAATTTATTGCATACGAAATTTTGAAGATCGCATTGTTTCGGATAGAGGAGAAGTTGATTTGCCTTTGACACCTTTAGACTTATTGCTTGTGGGGTTATTTGAAGAATAAGGTCTATGCGACACATCGACAGTTCAAGATCTCAAACATAAAATTCAATTTGAAATAGCGGCCATTGATTCACTTATTCTTCAAAAAGTCTTCAACCTTCGGAAGATTGCTTGCAGCAGAAGCCGTTGTGGTCACATAAACGATGTTGTTTTCCAAAGACCAAACCTTATTAAGGAATAAAAGTCTAGATTAGTTTTATAACAAGTGTGTGTTAAATTTATTGAAAACTTCCACACTAGCTGTTGGCTCATCCTTTATCATTCAAACCTAGTTTGAAGATCGGCCTTCAAGTCGTGAAACGTATAGAAAATTAAGTTATGTTTTTGGCATTCTTAATCGATCAACTCAGCTTGTTATTCATCATGTTGTAAATAAATATCGTCCCAATAAAAAAAGCTAACAACGCGCCAATATTTTCTGAATAAACTGTAGTCGTTGAGAGTGAAAGTAGCATGTGTCGAAGGATTCCACATCGGAGGCGACGGCAGCGTTTTGAACTTTGTTCATCCACTGTGTCCAACATTTTGTGGGAAAATTTGAGCTAGCGCCATATAAAATCCAGTTTGTGCAGAAATAAAAGCAACGAAGATAGAGCTTTTGAGCAACCTTAAATCGAACCTCATTTTTATTGAAAATGCGTGTTTGGCCACAATCTTGGTTTAATGCGTTTGCGAAAAAGCCAAATTGACATCTCTGGAGTAAAACAAATTCAAAATGAACTCAAGAGGCTAACTAACACATAAAAGGGTCCACACGCGGGTGACATCGTTGATCCTAACTTTATAAAAAAGTAAGACTTAGGCTCGCGTACAGTATCTGTAATATTACCCAATATAAATCAGTATTTATTTCTTTGCAAATATAGCATGTGTTTGCAGCAGAATGGCGTTATGTACCTTATACCTCATAAAACAATTAACTTACGCAAGATTTGACTCAAAGGCAACATTGTGAAATGATCCCTAAATTGTCCGCCGAGTTTGTTTTCTCGATCAATAAATTCTGCCAACAAAAATTGGCACTGACTTATGAAAGATTTCCCCAAGATCATTAAACTTTCACTCGCCATTTTGGGTTCTTTCAGCGTTGATAGTAATTTATCTATACTAAACAGCCTAGGCTGTGCGATGGCGATGGCGATGGCGCGATAGTTGGCTCATTGGACTATCACTCTGAGAATCTGGGTTCGATTCCTGGCTGGGTCGCCAACAATTTTTCAAATCGCCATCACCCTTTCGGCGGGCAATGGCAAACTCCCGAAAGTAAAAATTGCCTATGAAAAAGCTTCTAAGGAGTGCCGTTCGGACTCGGCGATAAACCGTAGGCCCCACTCAGATGTGACAAAAAAAACAACATGAGCAACGCAAATGAGTGTCAAGAAGCTAGGCCATGGCCATTACCGGGCTGCCAGCGCTACAATGTTTTTTATTTTATTTTTTTAAGGGAAATGCATGGGGAACGGAAAATTAAAACAGAAAATACAAATTTAAAAGGGTGCGAGAGCCAAATTCTTCTCCAGATATATAAAAATATCTGAGCAAAACAACCTCTAAATGCTTTTTTAATTACTTGCACCTAAGCTCCCCTATTTGTCGATGCAAGTGCAATAAAGGGAAGTAGTTAATCATCATCATAACTCTTTCCATTGCTTATTTCTAAAGAACAGAAACCGATGTGTTTACATACGAGTATATAGAAATCATTTTAAAAACTGGATTGCTGAAAACTTTTCGCGTTCTGTTTGAAAATATTGATCACGCTGGGCAATCCTGGAATCATTTTCCTTAGGATAAAACTTGATTCACTTTTCAAAAGTGGCAAATACCCACTAGTCTTTCAGTGATCTGTTAGACAAGGGATTAATTGAATTAGCTAAAAAAAATTGAAGGCAATAGATTAGCTTTATAATAAAAGAAGTAACCACGTGCTCTGCCGTTATTACCAGAAAGGAATCACATACGAGGCTTAAACTAAAAATACATTCGATAAGCAATTCACTCGTAGATATATTATTTAAAAAATCAGAAGTTTACAGATTGTAACATGTAAAATTTCTATCTAAGATACACACTGTTTCTGGTTCTCTAGACCAAATATTCTGGTCAGTAAGAGGTCCGATTTTCCTTGTTGTATCGAGTCTTGGATTCGAAAATCTTCATTGCCAAAAATTGTTATTCATTCCCCCATCGTGTTTGACTTTTGGACTACATCCGCATGTGTTACTGCCTATATCTTTCTTTTCTTCTGTTCGCTTTCGAAAAAATCAACGGGTTTCTATGTCTTTATGCCTTCATTGAACATGTTTTTGAACTTCCCGGTAATACGAGTACCTTCCTAGGGCCCTATTTGTACTGTTCCAAGACTGCAAAAGTCACATGATCGCGCATTGCTTTTGGAAAACAATGCTTGTACGAATATGTGGATTTAAATGTTATGTGGTGAAATGAAATTGGTTGGCTTCTTTCAAGAGTTACATATCTCAGTATGAAAGTTTGGTTTATAGTTGTATGTGGCGGGGAAGAAACGAGCGTATGCTCACCACCACTGGATCTGACGAATGTCTCCTAGAGACAAAGTTTTTGACCAGTTTTGTTGACTTCCAATGAGCCGATTGTTAATGGTTTGTGGGCGTAGACCAGCGATTTTACATATCCTCAAAGAAAATTGTAAAGAGGCGTCAAATTGCAAGATCTTGGATGTCGATTTGCTGGTCCATTACGCGGAAGTAAGGATTCATCGAATGCTAACTTCAAAAAGTTGATTGTTTCGTTTGCTGTTTGGCACTTAGTGCTGTCCTGTTTGAACTACATTCTCTTCCACATTCAAGGCATTCAATCGGGAAACGAAAAAGTTAATATCCTTGATCGCAACACTCCGATTTGCTTTATTTTTAAAGAAATTAGATCTGATGACTCCACCAGCCCACAGACTGCACCAAAGGGTGCATTTTTCGGGATGTAACGGCATTTCGATAATCTTATGTGAATTACCATTGTTTCAAATATGATAATTTTGCTTTTCGACATACTTGTTGGGCCAAAAGTGAGCCCATCGCTTTTTCGATAAAACAGCGAATCCAGTGTCAACTGGTTTTGAGCCCAATCACCAAAATTTTGACGCAATTGATGGTGATTCAGCTTCGAGTCTTGCATGAGCTGGATCTTGTAAGACTTCCAACCAAAATCTTTGCTTAAAATTTCCAAAAGACCAAGTTGTTGTGAGCGATGTCAAAACGATAAATGTGGATCAACTTGTTCTTTAACACCCTCCTGAATATATGCAATATTTTCCTCGCAGTGCCACTTCATCTTCCAAAGAAAATGTTGTACAAAAATAGTCAACGACGCGGCTCTATTCGCTCTCAAATGCTTGATTATGTCAAGTGTAATATGGGGCAAGTGCTCTACAAGTTTGGCGCGCAAAAATATAATATTGGAATCAATAATTCATTACGAATTAATTGCAAAGATTACTAAATAAAAATGACACTGATAGTTTGTAATCTGACAATCGGTTTGATAAACGTGTCTGAAGTTAAAAAGATGAAGAAGAAGTTTAAAAATAAAACTCGAACTCTCCCAGGCGTAGTTTTATAATTTGGTTCGCAGAACAATGTTCAATTCTCATATAATCAAAAATGACAAACGAGAATCTTAAATAAACAAATAAATGGCAAATAACCAAAGTGCAAGAAAACAGAATTAAGCAAGTAAAAGAAAACAAGAAATACCTGGTAGAAACATAAAAAAATAAGAATCAGAAAGAAGGAACTACAATTTTTACGAAATACCAAACAAAAAACTCTAAGCGAGCAATTTGTTCTATTTTCTTTTTGATTTTGTAGACGGAATTTGTTATCAAAAATTTCTAAAAATACTCATGACAACTAGAATTGAAAAAAATTCAGCTGAGAATACATAGGTGTCGAATGGTTTTATTACTGTTATTGCTCTTCAAAGTTAATTACAATGTTATTCTCAAAAAAAGTAATTCTAAGCTCTGTGCACATAAATTGTGTGAGTACATATGTATATGTACTCGTACAAGTTTTAAATGATTTGTAAACAACAATGACAAGTTGACAGGCAAAGTATCATAGGGCTTATTACCCATGCCTATTCAGATGTTTAAACTTATCCGCTAGATATATACATGCAAAGTATCTTAGCAAATTCGTGCTTTATACTTCTATGTACGTATGTATAGGTAGCTTTATAGGATCAGTAGAATTAATGCACCTTCACATACAAATTGGTAAGTATCTCTTTGATACACAGACCAAAAGTTAAAAACCTTTCGATGCGAGTTCTTAATTCGAAAATAAACTTTTCAAAAATGAATATAATAAAAAGAATAAATACAAATATATCGAAGAGCATATAGTAATTACAATATATGAGCACTCAACTGATTTATGTATGTACATACGTATATGCAAAATAAGAGGATAATACTCTGGGGAAAAACAAATTCAAATGATATTCGTGTGTGAATGAAATACCAATTAGGGTAGGTGTAAATGGAAAAATGCAAAAATATTTGCACAGGTGCGTGCCCTCAAGGGCAATAATGCAGATCGAATCGTTGGGGGAGGAAACGAATATTTCTCTATGTATGTATGATATGTTTTGATCTAAACAAAATTTTACAATACTCGTATATAAAAAAAAATAACGAACAAGCAAACAAAACGGTAATGTCATTCTAGCTCAAATTGTAGTATACGTGATATCGTGCCGACAGCTGGTCTATTCGAGGAGGAAGTTTCGGACTTTTCAATCGACGAAATAAGTATAGCAATTGGAAAAATGAAGCGGGGGAAAGCGGCGGGACCAGACAGCATTCCATCAGAGTTTTGGTTGAAGATGGAGGGGATCGGCAGCGTTTGGCTATCGAAACTTTTAAATAAATTAAAATGTGGACAACCTATGCCGAATCAATGGAGAAGTAGCTTCTTGGTTCCATTATACAAAGGAAAAGGCGACACTCGAGAATGCAACAACTACCGTTCAATCAAGCTTATGTCACACACAATGAAAATCGTCGAAAGAGTCTTAAACGAACGTCTTCGGCAAATAATAAAGCTCAATAATAGCCAGTGTGGATTTGTTGAAGGAAGATCGACGGTGGACGCTATCCAAAGCCTACGAATAATAATGGAAAAGCACCGAGATTCGTCTAAGGATTTACACATGGTATTTATCGACCTTGAGAAAGCATTCGATCGAGTGCCTAGGGATCTCATATGGGCCGCGCTGAGGTCTCAAAACGTACCGGAAACGTATGTTAGAATAATACAAGACATGTACGGAAACGTGAAAACTGCGGTTAAAAGCCCTGCTGGACTAACGAGAGAATTTCCAGTTAATGTCGGAGTGCATCAAGGAAGCGTACTTAGCCCTTTCCTCTTTAACGTAGTATTCGACTATCTTTTAAAAGACTGCATGCGCGAAGCAAATGTAACGCCAATTCTCTTCGCTGACGACGCAGTTATACTTAGCGATAACGTCGAAGATTTACAGAACGCCTTAGATTCATGGAGAAATGCGCTAGAGAGAAACGGGTTTAAAATAAGTCGTTCAAAGACGGAGCATTTGACGTGCCCATTTGCGCATCCGTTGCGACCTGTTCCGGATATAATGTTAGACGGAATAGTTCTTCCGAAAAGCACTATCTTTAAGTACTTAGGATCAATCGTTAACATGGAAGCGAAATGTGACGACGACGTAAACCACAGAGTTAGTGTGGGATGGATGAAATGGCGGGAAAATTCGAGAATCTTTTGCGACCGAAAATTTCCACTTAAATTAAAGGGGAAACTCTACACCACGGTTGTTAGACCAGCTCTTATATACGGTTCACAGTGCTGGACAATGTACGAAGCGTTTAAAAACAAAATGACGGCAGCGGAAATGAAAATGTTAAGGATGTGTAGTGGAGTCACTAAACGCGATTGCATTAGATCTACGCGTATAAGAGGAAGTCTACATATAAAGAATTCGGTAACCGAACAGCTTGAGGCGAATAGAATAAGTTGGTATTGCCACGTTCAAAGAAGATCTGCGGAAAATCCGGTTAAAAAGGCACTATCAACTACGGTCACTCCAACTGTAAGAAAACGAGGTCGGAAAAAGAATTCCTGGATTTCTCAGATGGCAAATGCGCAACAACGTCTGGGGTTAACCACTGAAGCGATCCAGGACCGAGCTTTATGTAGACGCATTCTGCGGTCTGCGACATTAGCCAACCCCATAAGCGGAGCAGCAGCGATGCAGTAAAAATGGGAAACTCGTTACGCATAAGTTCGTATAACGAGGAAAGGGTTAATAAAAGGATAAGAAGAAGTAGTATACAATAATAGGCAGTTATTGGTAGGTATTGGTGCTGGTGTATCATATTATAATTTGTAATTTTCTTAATTTTTATTTGGTACAAATAAATCGAATCTATCCGACAGCATAGTTCTATTGTGTTCAGCGTTGCTACTGCGGTGTTTGGGGTTGTTTAATTTGCTGACCTTAATACCATTCTACAGACCACTGTTTCGAATATCCGTGTCAATAAAGCCGAGAGCTAGCTAATTTTTTTTGCACTTGAGTTATCCAAATATTTGTCCGCCACCATATTTTCCAATGACTTGCCAATTTGACTAGTCTGAAGCTTGTCCCCTATCGCTTTACGAGCATAGAGACCACCAAGAGTACACTTAAATGTACTCGTACTGACATTCGTAATATTGTTTGTAAGTTTCTTTTTTTACCTACGTGTGATGCATGGCATTAATTTATGTCGGTGTTTTTAATTTTTACACATAACCACTGGCGTATGTGCCTTCGGTGCTACCAAAGGCACCATTAACGACTTGGCTGAAACGAAGAGATTCAAAGCTGACGTTCACGTTGGAGGATGAACACGGGGAACACTTTTAGCCCCAGTTAAGCAGATGCCCAAATTTGGATATCCATGTTCTACTATCTGCAAGGAGGCACAACATATAATTCGCGCTTACCCCAGGAAGATTGAGTATCTTGTACCGTCACGAATTTCTGAAATGATGAAAAGCTCACCCACTGGGAACGCAAGTTCAAAACTGCCGAGCAAACTTCAATCTGAAGTGGACAATATTGAGTCGAACACCCTTTATGAATTTTAACACTAATTTTTAGTTTGACTCTTAATACCAAAGTACAATGAAAATCGGAAGCAAATTCAAAAAAAGGTTTTGCCAGATTTCTTATCTTATGGCCCACATTTTATACGAGTATCTTAAATTACCGGTGAAGTTGACGAACGAAATATAACAAAAAATAGTGCCAACATTTTTTCGATAAAAACTAAAGGCATTGGGTTGACCCGATTTCAATTTACGTATGCCAAACCTTTTCGTCGATTGCCAAGTTTAGATAAGTGAACACAAATCTATGGCATCGCATGAGGAAATTTAATTATATATTGTCCTATATTCATGGATTTTCAATAAACAGGAAAATGCAATCTTGCTCGGTGATAGCTTCCCGAGTTTTGTATGAAATCTATGGTTGACTAATGATGGGGCTCTTTATATTTAAACAAATCTCGAAGCAATGTATCAAATGAATTTTATTCAAAGAAATTTGCAATTTCTGACAAAAGCGGAAGTAGAGCCAAAAATCCTTCAGATTATGACAAGATTTATCACGCTATCAACCCAAGTAGCAAAACGAAATGTACAAATATTCCAATTATACATAGGAACAAAAACAATAAGTAATTGAAATTTATAATTCATGTAGTAATTTCTTTGAGATAAAATTATTTCAGAGACAAATATTTGCTTGATTCCATCATGCTATCTCAAAAAGATATAAGAAAGTGTGTGAGATTAGAAAAACTCACTATACGTTGTTTCAGATTAAGATCTTAATTTCTTAAAACAGAATAAGCAATGAACGTGAACTTAAATGACCATCGATGCAGAGAATTTTTAAATTACTATATGCAATATATAATTACTGACTTTGCCGATTTGTTGATTCTGTTCACAGATGGCATTAGCAATTTCCATGTAAGGGTGTTACTCGTTATAAATGAACAAAATAATTATTGAATAATTATTGGTTGTCAATTATTTTATTTTCACTCATTACGTCACGTAGTGGCTGTACTATTGACTTCAAGAGCGCTACACAAATTTAAAATTCGTTGAGTTAACTCCAATTAGGCATGCGATGTACACTATGCGTCAAAATAATAGTACATATACTGTTTTTTTTTTAAATTTTACAGTTTCAATCAAACAAAAAACATTTTCCTCTTTTGTATCAATAATTTAATAAAAACTATAATAAATAGCAGTGAAATATAAGAACTAAGAATATAACAAGAATATACTTAAATACAAAATGTGGGCACTTCAAGACATGGGGACAGAATTTTTTTGAATATGAAAAATTATTTAAAGGTACTACAAAATGTTAACAGCGTTGATCCTCCTTGTTTTTCTATAAACTTCGTTACCCGCTCCTCAGAATTACTCATTATTCTTGCTATAACGAGCTTTATTTCGTTTTTTTCACAATAACCAACTCCCACCCAATTCATTACACATCCTCCTCCATGCTGACGACGACTAAGGAATTACTGTTTCTTCCTTAGATCATCGTAATAGTAAGACCAACCATTTGGTCGATCCAAATAAAATTTTGTTTAATCCATAAAAGCGGCACGATGCCATATTTTTCTCCCCTTTTTGTGGTCTTCTGCAAACTTAAGTCTAGTTTTTCCGGGGGCTTGCTTTGTAGTTTCTTTGGTAGATTTTGATTTGATTTTGATTTTTGTATTAATGGAGTACATTGGTTCTAACCATCAGCATTTTCTACGATTTTTCTAGCAGTAAATTTAAAATTAGAAGTAGTGCGCAAAATGGATTATTCTTTTCTACTCGTAACTGCCCTTGGGCGTCCACTTCAGTAATATGGTTTCTGTTTTAATGTTTTGCGATTTTTGCGGCTTTTGTATTTTGTTTATAAAGCCTTATAACTATTTGAATTCCCCCACATTTTAACAGTTTTCTTCTATAACAAAAAGAGAAAACGAGCTTATAAAAAAGACCAACAGTGTTATCCCTGCGATAATTATAAATGATATTGAACATCTTCTGCTATCATTTTGTAGCGGCATATCTTGGAGTTTTTCTAGATTACAGCAAGTTTATCTAATGAAGACCGTACCAAAAAATTACAATCAAACGACGAAAACAGTATGCGAACCAGTTATTTTGGAAAATAATATTATGTCGCATAGTGTATGTACAAATATTAAATAGATTCCTATTTTTGTAAAATACAAGTTTGTATTTTTTTTTTGTCTTTTTTATTAAATAGGATTGATATTTGAGAACTGACAAATTTGCGTCTCTAGTGTGCTTCTTTGGGCTAAAACTTGTGCAAGTTTTCGTTTCATAAGATGATCGATTAACGAAAATAATTAATGACAGCTGTCAGATGTCAGTCTCTTGTAATATTTACATTTGAATTGTTATTGTAGTTCGTTGTTTTTCTCTATTCAGTTTTTTATTTCAATTCCTTTTATTTTATTTTGTGCTAGCCAAGGGAGATGTACTACATTATATGTTGTTACGATTAGAATCAATTTATCAAAGCACGTGCTTTTGGATAAACCACAACGTTTGTCAATTTTATGACGAATTCTCTATTTTCTGTTGTTTTATCGAGTGTTTAATTGTCTCGAATGACTCATGGTTAATGTTTTTTGTTTTGAAGCTGTTACTAATAACATAGTTACTATCAGCCATTCGTATACTCGTACGTTGATGTCTGGAAGCGTGAAAGATAAGTCAGGTGAAGTGCGTTGATAACGATTATCTGAACTTATCTTAATTTAAAATTAGTTTAAGTTTTTGCTTAAAAATTTTTTTTTTAAAGACATTTTAGCAAATATAAAATTTTAATTAATTGCGGCCTGTAATTTAATATAACTGTTCAAAATGTGGACAATTCTTAACCGAACTTTGATTTTAATATTGATTAACTTAAAACATAAAGCTAATTTTAAGTTCACAGAGCTACATATGAAATAATTTCAGTTTGGTCGTTTACATCAACTGAACTCAAAAACTTTTCAGAAGGATAGAGTGTAAACATGATATTAAAGTCATATTAAAAGACGCTGAGCGGTAAAAGGTGTTTATATTTTGATTGGTAAATCATCCAAACTTTCAAACCGTGTTGTCGTTTTTGACAGCTCTTCGACATTTATGTTCACTATCGTTTGACAAATCTTTATGAATAACCAAAAAGAATTGTTCCACATCTTTCGAACTTATTTGGAGAAATGGTCTTCAATTGTACAAAGGTATAGAAGTTTAATTGATTTTTTGGTCCTCACACTCTACTTGATGCAAAACCAACAACTTGCCAGCATAATGTGCGTTCAGAAGCCGCTGCAGTATACCCGCAGTGAGTCGGTAGATCCGGAATTTTTTGAAAAGATCTCGGCCAACGCTTCCACATGATCGAACTGGTGCAACCCCTTATGGTTACTGCGGCGGAAGTAAGTGGATGGGGCTTTAAATAGCTTGAAGTCGATCCTTTATTTTCCAAAAAGTCATATTTAGTGACGGGGTTAACTTCTATAACAATAGAATGATGAAGTGAGGCTGGAATTTTTGAAATGTGAAGCAAATCTAGAAAAATTTCATTAGAGTGTAATCTGTGACTTTGACTGCATCAGCAGGTCAGATCTATTTATATCTTAATTTTTTGATGCCTTCTTCTTACCTTTTCGTAAACTTTCCTAACATTGTAGCTGGAGTTGTTGGTTTCGCAGGCCCTTTCTATTTCCTTTGAAGAAGCCAAAGTTCTTCTTTTTTTTTCTGGTGACGAACGAGCCGCTCGTGCCCTTCTATAAAGCATCGATTTCTAATATCGAACATATATTAAAAGCCGAATTAAGATCGCTTCGTGGTAGGATTTGCGTTTTCGATTTTACTTACATAAATTTTCTCATTTCCTATTTTGAAAAGTTTCATCGAGGAGATTGTATTGTAGTAACATTATTTGCTAGCATCATTTTGGAATGAGATGGAGTTGGCGAATTTAATATGTTGAAAGAGCAAGAGTTGTTGGTTTAGCTTGCTGTTCGATAGCATTGTTCTATAGTATAACTCTGCACGGGCTATGGTTCGGCTTGTTGTTTGGCTGTACGTTGTCTATTCAAAGCCCAACCATTCCTTGGGCTTAATAAAATAAGCTGTGACATGATCACGAAATTGAGTACCAACTGAACTATACATATCTACCGTTAGATAGATACCGTTTTAAAAGTGGTAATAATTCTTAAACATATTTCAATGTTCCAATTTTATCGTATTACGAATATAAAGTCCATTCGTGTAGATCTCCAATCCATAACCTAAATCGCTTTCAAAAAATGTTAACTGTTAAATGAAAACAACTAGAACTCAATATAAAAAAAAACCACCTTCTACCACTCGTGTTACTACTTAACCACCCTTCAATGCTATTGCTACTCGTATTACATTTCTCATATTATTCTCTATTCCAGACAAATTATTACAAATCAAACACACTCTCGTATTCGTTCAGTTTGTTTTAATAAATAAAAAAAAAAAACAATCACACAGCATGGAAAACCTTGAGTCGTTGCCCGATTATTTGCTAATACGAGAATAAAATCAATTCGTAGTTGTAGATATTGGTCGCCTGCTTAATCAGTTGACCAACTTTTTTCTCTAACTCGAAAGCGAATTGCTTTCATTAAAAATAAGGTTTCGTTGTATTTAAAAAAAAAAAATTTCCTCGTCTCAGTTGGCGGCACTTTCTGTTGAAACTATTCGAAACGTCAACTTGATAAGACCTGCAAGTTGCATTCGGTATATTGTAATTAGTAAGACATTGCGTAATTATGAAAAGTGCGTCTCGTTTCATGTTTCATACTATGGGATGCTTTTATCTGTTGTAGAGGTCAGACAGTTTTGGTATCAGTCAAGTGTTGATCTTTTATTTAAAAAATACAAATAAGTACACAACTTCGATTTAAAGAGATGCATAGAATAGGAGTTCAAATTACTTGGGTGCCATTTACCTTTACATAAGCTTGACACTTCAATCAATATTGTTATATTTTTGAAAGATGAGCTTAGACAGCATCCTTATAATAACATTTTCCATTGTTTTTCTCCCCGGAAGTTGGGCAATAGAACGCTACAATCGTTATCTGATTTGCTGTCAAATTTTTTGCGTGTCCATGTTCATCAAATGTCAAATGTTTACTTCAATAAAATATTTATTTCTATTTCAATATTCCTCTATTTTTTTTTTATATTTGCTTGGGAATCAATTTGAAAATTTAAAATAAATTGGCAAAACATAGTTGATTGCTCGAGAACAGATACGAGCATTTAGTTTGATATGCAAACTTAATTAACGTTTTTGCTTTTGAAATGAAAACCAGAAGCAAAGTTTGGCATGCCAATGAAATAGTTTTATGGAAATTTTTTCTCACCGGAGTTGAAAAATATGGCTTCTGTAGGTCAATTGAAACGTCATTATTTAGCCGATACATGTTTACAGATTGTGTTCAAAAATAGAAAATAACTGTTAGAGACCAAGTGCATTTAAGTGTAAGTGTCAAAAACTTCAACCAATTTTGACAAGCACTTTATACCAAAATATTCGCAAACTACTTAAATTAAATTTGCAACGTACTAAAGTTCTAAAATTCATTTATAACGAAGTATGACACTTAGTCATTAATGAAAATATTTTTGTTTCAATCTTCACAGAGGATCGAAACTTACCTAAATACATCTGAACACGTTTTCTGGCTTTATTCTGTTCCTAAGTTGTTAATTTAAAAACTGTTACTTTTGCTAAGAATTTCGCAAATTAGAAGCAATTATGGCGGGATTTAATTAAAACGATAACGCGGAAACATTAGAGTACTACTTGCTAATTTAATTAGGCCTTGGAAATGTTTCACAAGACAACGAGAAAGTTCGTTCTTTCTTTTGATATGGGCAACGCTAGAACTTATGTCTAGTCATTACTCTATGAAGATTGTTGCCAAACACAAGAAGAGCTCGCAGAATCTTTGAATGTCACTCAAGCAGCCATTTCAACACGTTTAAAAGCAGCTGGATATATTTAAAAGCAAGGAAATTGGGTTTCACATGAACTCAAGCCGAGAGACGTCGAAAGGCGGTTTTGCATGTCCGAAATGCTGCTGGAACGCCACAAAAGGAAGTCATTTTTGCATTGGATTGTTACTGGTGATGAAAAATGGATCCATTACGACAACTCCAAGCGCAAAAATCATATGTGAAACCCGGCCAACCAGCCAAATCAACGGCACAGCCGAATATCCATGGCGCGAAGGTAATGCTCTGTATTTGGTGGGATCAGATGCGTGTGCTGTATTATGAGCTGCTAAAACCATGTGAAACCATCAATGGACAACGCTACCGAACACAATTAATCCATTTGAAGAGAGCAGTAGCCGGAATATGCGACCAGATACGAAGCAATAATTTTCATGACAACAACAATCATGACAACGCTCGGCCCCACGTTGCTATTCCGGTTAAGAACTTGCCCCTTCTGACTACCATTTGTTCCGGTCGATGCAGAACGCCCTCACTGAAATACGGTTCACATCAGAGCAGAATACCAAAAATTGACTTGATTCATTCTTGGCTGCCAAGCCGGCGCAGTTCTTTTGGGATGGGATCCACAAATCACCAGAAAGATGGGAAAAAGTCATAGCTTCAGATAGGCAATACTTTGAATAATACTATTGTACATGTTTTTCTTAAATAATCGTTCAAATTTTGGAAAAAAAAACCGCACGAATTAAGTTATATACCCAATAGATTGTTCATAATTTCAACACATAATAAGGAAGGCCCTGGATTATGCTGCTTTAGCAACTCTCTGGTAATATTTTGAAGCTTCATTTCTATTCTAGGATCTACATATAAGGATCGCCCCGACTTTGATCATTTTAAGCCCCATTTTTTTTCATATTCGTCTCTTCTCCGCTGCTATTACATTTTGCAAGCAGCTTTAACCTCAACGACGTTTATATCAACACGCAGTTTCCCAAAAAGGGTGCTCGGGAGAACTCAACCCGTTTATAGTCCTCACATTCTAAAACAGTTGTGGCTTAGACAACAAGAGGAGTACTTATAGAAAGCAAATGATACTGCAGCTACTGAAGGTTCTGAAGGGCTGAAGGAATCATTCCATATCATGCATGGGACAAGGGTTGGGACTTACTTTATGATAACACAATAAATGCAATTCAATACAGGAACTGCATAGTATCTCATATAGAGGGACAAGATATAAGCTTCATAGTTACTATGTGAGGGATTCCTAAACACTGATATATGGTATTCTAAGTACTTATGGGTCGAACAACCTGGTCAAAATTTCAAAGTCAGAATTTGGGTACTCACGTGAGAAAAAGAACACCATATATCAACAGAAACGGAGCTCAATGCTTTCAGGTACACCGTCAAAGATCAGCTTAATTCAAATGTGTGGACAAATTATCAAATCTTATCTATATATAAATGGTCAGTAAGATAAGTAGTAAAGCGATGAACAAAATTATAACTCAAGAAAGTCAATTGGCATGTTTTTAGATGCTTTAATAGCCCCTTAAGGCGTGGGATACTATTCTTATTTCCTTAAATAGTTCGCTTGCTCTTAGTGGAAACTGTAACAACTTAAATACTTTAACGCATATACCAATTTTAATAATTTGAGGGAATAATCTCTGCAGGTTGTTGAAATGCGATGAAAATCATCATCCCGGTGTTATGCTTTAATCTCGTGAGTTCTCTTAGTATCACTATAAAACGAAACCTCTAAAAGTTATCAATTAAAGAGCTAAAAGTTGGCATATGCAGTACCTGGGACGATAACGGACGGCGTTCTATTTTTCTCGGAATAGTTCCGACTCCTTTAAAGATACAAGGTGTCGTTTATTATTACAATAAATGTGTTACAGAAGAGGTTTTAAAAACTGGAACTGCAGAACTTTGACTTCGATTCATTTTCGAATACTTTTAAAAGGTTTCTAGTTCTCTGAATTAGATACTCCTTTTCTGCAATGACAATCTCGGATGGGCCATAGCTATTGCCAACTTATCCTTGCACTTGCAAATTATCCGTTTTTTAAAACCAATTTCACTAAATAAGTTAACGTTAGCCAACTCATTAATTGATTTTGTGGTAAATGTGAAGTTTTTGGCCTTACCACTTTTGCACTGAAGACATAACATATAGCTTTATGAAAGAAATTTCCAATTTTCTCTTGTTTATTTCTAGTTTAACTATTTTATGATTACGAAATATCACTTCTTTGTGAGACTTTAATGTTTGTTTTGTAACAGGAAGCAATTAGAACTTGAATTTTATAAATTCACCACACAAAAGCACATCAATAGTTTTTCACAAATTGTTCTCATAAGTTGGAACTGTACATTTTTCATAATTGATTATTTGTAAATAACTTTTAGAAACAATTCTCGTGAATAGTGAATATACTTTGGAATAATCCGTTAATCCATAATTTAACTTTATTTCGACGATGTTTGTGAACGTGCACATTATACTAATCACAGGTTAACTATAAAAGGTTTTTTCAAGTTGCAAGCATTTTATACCAACCATCAGCAGCAGAATTTCCAAGTGACAATCCAGACTTAACTTGTTTCGTCCAGATTGCATTAGCTGTGGCCGATGTACTTTAATCTGTTCAAACTACCATAATTGGTATTGGCTTAACTTCACTAATATCTATCTTTAATTTTTACACTGAAATCTGGATTTCTACTCAGCCAAAGTCTGGATATCCAGTTTCCTCCAGTTTAATGCACAATAGCTTTGTTAAGCAATGGGTGGAGAATGTTAGGATAAATTCCTGGTAGGATTGAGAACGAGCTTGTAGAAAGATTTGTGAAAGACGAATAAGGTACAGGCGCATTCAGAATGTCGTTGATATCTTTATGCACATTGATTAAAGTTTATGATGCATTTGTAAATATGAATTATAATCGCAATGATTACGTAGGTAAATATAAGCAAATATGAATGATTTAAATGCTAAAAAGTACTATAATTACAATAAGAAAATGGAAATCGGAAGTATTTTATATTTTAATAACTCAAATTTTGGCTTCGGCTTTAATTCTTTTCTGAAAACAAGTCTGCATCAAAATATTCGGTGTTTCTGCTTTCAATAGCAATTCTATAATAGATGTTTTTTTTATTATTTTCTTTGCCTCTTTGACGCCTTGCAATATATTATATGAGTATGTGCAAAGTTTTTTTTGTAGTAAAGCTCTAAGTCCAAACCATAGATCTCAACCTGGAGGACCAGCTGCTTCAAACGATAGTGCCATTATAGTACATATTATATTATTGTAGTTTCTAATTTTTCTCTTAAAAGTGTTCAATACCTGGTCTGCTTTATTGCTTATTGTCCAGAAATCTGCTTCACAAAATAGAACTATTTCAACAAACCGAAGTAACAGCATTTTCCTAGGGCAAGTCTTCGCCGAACCTCCACTAGCGTTTCATATGTTGAGTTGATGTTTTGTTTACTTCGAGGTAGGTAAACTCCTTGACCACTTCAAAGTTACTGTTGTCAACAGTGAGGTTTCGTTTTAGTTGATGAACAGATTGCCTTTGTTTGTTGACATCTTTTGTCTTCATTTACTTTATAGTCAACTAGTTTCGGCTGCTCTTCGATTGGCCGGAAAGTGTTTACGACGACGCACCTGACGATGTACTATAGATGTCGTCTACGTATCCCAGCGGTCAATTTGCTTGATAGTTTGATCATCTGCAGTGCTCTAAACTGGTATCATAAAATGAACTGCTGAAAAATCGATTAGCCAGAAGCCGTAATCGGATGTCACGTCGTGGAGGCTGTGCTTTCCGACTTATCTTCTCTGAGATTTTTACATTATAGATTTTGGCATTGTTCCTGAGATCAATTTTGACATAATACTCTTGACCGGCTCCGAAAGCCCCATTAAGGAGCTTTTATTGCACAACTCCTTTTTGATAGTATCTTCAGCTTCATCGGTAGGGGTGTGCACGTATAAGACTGATGTCTTGAAATGATATTTTAATGCGGCTCACAGACAGGTAGTCAATTATCGGTTTAAAGTCAATTGCCTTTGACTATAGACTATAGTGACGCTGTAGTTACCCATTAAGTGCTTGTTCGCCACCTTCTCTTTTCCGCGAACCCTCTTATTTTTAGAAATCGGACCGAACTCCAAAATGTCGAAGTACCCCAGACAAAGTGTGTTTATTTGATTTCATTTGGAGCTTTAGCGCCGCTATTCATTCGGGTTAGGGAATTCGTCCGCTTTCGTGCTTAAAGTGCTGCTACTTTTCCTTTTCTTGTTCAACACTTGCCTTATAGTAAGTGGCGTCCAGATGACAACAACCACTACTACCAGATGGCTACCACTCGGAAGCACAATTGATATGTTGTAAGAACTTGCAATATTGGGCATCGCCTGATTGATGGCAGTCGGTGTCTAAACTATTCCTACAGCATCCAACCACTATTCTAAACTATCTGTTTCTATTTAAATGCAGCTAACCTAAGTATTTTTTCCAAGCAACTTGTAAAATAAAATTTCAAATGAAAATGTTGCTGTCAATATTGTCATTGCAGTAGATCTCTTAATGGCTTCTAAACATTTGAAATGAAAGATGCATTTTGATTCATAAATAGTTGTCAAAAATTTATAAAATCCATGAAATGCCTTAATATTATGTAAAAGTAATTTTGTATCTGTACTCAGTTTTATTGTACTTTTTTATTTCAGCATTTGACACAAAACAACAATAATAATAGCAACAACAATCGAAATTTTCATTTCGCATCGAATCAATCACAAAATGGATACAATAACGATTACGCTCAAGTGATCGATTTTGTTGATTCCCCACCAAACTCTGAAGAATCTTGGACAGGTAAGTAAATCAATTGTCAGCTTTTAGTCAATTTCATCCAAATATAGCCATAAACTATTAATATACCAGTTTTACAATGAAGAAGTAATTTAAGATTTATTCGATCACGCAGACGAACAGCATCAACAGCAGCAACAAACACAGCAACAACAGCAGCAACAGCAGCGTCAGCAAGCAGGTAAAATCACAACAGCAGGACCAACAATTATCGACGTCCAAACAATTTACGGACAACAGCAACAGCAACAGCAACAGCAACAGCAACAAGCAGTTGCAGCAGTAGCGGCAACTGTACAACAACGTAAAAGGCGCATGGATTGGAATTCTCTTGAAATAAACCAAAATGGTAACAGCGGCAACAATGTACAACCGACTGCGTCAAAGATTCCAAATCTGACGAACGGCAACGCCAACACAAACAACGCTGCTAATAGCACCGTCAACAAGGAGAAAGAGAAAAAGAAAATCTCCAATGGCAACGCCAACGGTGAGTTCTTGCAATTTTACCACCTTTCTTTTATTTGATGTAAATCCTATATTCCCCTGTCGCTGTCTACCTATTCGCAGGATTAAAGCGTTTCATACTAGTTGAATGTTGTAGGTACTCGTATTAGAAATGCAAATTCAATTTTCTTTAAAGCAAACCAGATATGAATCCGCACATGTTAACAGGTTTTTCTATCTACTATTTCTATAAATCGATGGGAATTTGGTTATTTTCATATAAACCAAGTGCGTCTCGTTCGTATTAATACGAACAGATACCGCTGGCTATGGAGATTTTAGTAATTTCTTGATAGGCTTACAAATTTGCACCTTCTGCTATTTGATTTATCGGAAAACAACTTGATTTTACTGACTGGGTATAGAACTATCATCGTGATACCTTTATTTTGATTGTTTTTCCAACGCGTTTTCTATCTTGCAATGGAACTAAATTTAATTACAGTACCATATTAAAGGGTGTATATATCCAATATTTACTTAACATTCGAACTCAAACCACTTGCCATGGACTTATACTCGTATTCAATGACAGAACTCTTCTAAATATAAAAGCACTTAAAGTGGCAATCGGTGGTAATTTCTACAATTTACTACTTTTTGTTTTGTGCTCCCAAAAGCCCTTCACTTAGATGACTGGATTTATCCGTAATAGAATCACATTTCATTGGCAAGCGAAATATGGAAACATGCATAATGTTCTTGTAAAACTGGTTTTACTAGTTTGATTGCTGGTATTGTCGACTTTGTGGAGAGTAGGTTGGATTTCGTGTCGAAATTTAAAGTATTGGAGTTAATGTAAATATTTTTTTTTGTAATATTAGTTTACTCGTAATATAATTTTTTTTGATAAGATTTATTTTGGTTCCTATTGAGATTTGTTTAAGACACTGAAATCGTTCATCTTTGTTTAATACCATGCATGTCATATTTAATTCATAGCACTAGACTTGAGAATACTCGTATGTATACTTAGATAAATGCACCTACTCAGATAGCGCTACAGTTTGGGTAGAAGCTGGTGCTCAAACTAACAAACCTCTGCTTGCTGTGCGATTCAACTCTGTAAAGGTCCTACTACATGTGGGTGCCACCTAAGACAAGTTCTTCCTACGAGTATACTGCAATGTCTCTTAGGCTTGAAATCGAATACTCTGATGTCGCCATAAAGCTGCTATCATTCGTCGTTGAATCTCCTTTCCCAAAGTCTGTCAACGCAAACAGGATCGAATATTTTGCAACTAATTGTTTTCTGAAAACGACCAAGAATGTCTTCATCTGCTTTTCTGCATGTTGAAACGCCATAATGTGGAATTGGGATGATAAACATCTTTATACTCGTATGTATAAAGGGTCTCCCAAGGTGTTCGGAAAAGGGTCTTTACATTAAACAGTTAGGAAGGATTAGGAAGAGGGAATCTTTATTTTATTTTTACTTAGATATTGTGGGAAGAATTGATAGCAGAGCCAAAGAAGATAAAATTTGTTGTGTCTCAAAGTTATAACTGTTGATTGTGATGCTCTATCCAATTCGTAGATGTTCTTCTTATTGACAGCATATACTTGATTTCCGTCCTTTTGGTAGCTTTTGTTTGAATACTGCCGAATGCACCAGTGATAGCCCGCTGTGTTATGGCAATTATGTTAATATCATCGGTGTTAGCTACTCGGTGCACAGATTTTTGTAAGTTGGTGCCTCTGTTGGTCCCTTGTGAGTATCATACAGTTTACTCAGTATGGCGTAAAAGAAATCACATAACAACGGGCGTCTTGTCTAAAACCGTTTTCGATAACAAAGCTCTCGTTTAAGTCCTTAGCAACTTTGATGGAGCAGCCAGCTTTCTGTCATGAAAAGATCGATTTTGACTGTTGAATTTTTTCCACAATCTGACAGAGTACGAAAATTTGTTCGACTATTAATTATTCCTGATCTGAAACCTAACTGATAGTGACCAATAAAGTTGTTGACAAAATATTGCAGATAAGATAATGCAGATTATGTAGAAACTTATACTCGTACTTCTTTAGTTGAAGTAATTGATGTGGTCTTCTCTCTTGTGGATTGACAGAAAGACGTACAATGGTGTATACTCTTCAAGAAGCTAATCCGTCAGGTCCAGCAGCTTTGTTGAACTTATTTTTAGATAATGTTAACATCGCTTTGTTTTGGTAACAACTGATTTGTCTTTGAACTGGAACTGTCCAACTGAACAAATTTAAATAATCTCTCGGCGTGCTTCCAAATAGTTCTAAATCGTTTTTTTTTTCTATAAATCTGTCTTATACGAATATCTACATATGCAAGTATAATAAAGCTGATCAAATTCATGTACCTTAATCATGAATTGGCAACAGCTAAGTTGAGTTTTATGCAAGCTAAAAGCGATGTAAATGACTTGCTTATAAATAGGATGTACATATGGTATGTTACACTCATATCGGAATATTTTTTTTCACTCTAAACAGATTACCGACTGATTACCAATTCAGGATTTCTTATTAACAGTGGAAATAACTCAATAATCTCTGAACGCATTTCCTTGACATTGCGCCATGTGTAAAATTTGCCCTTTCTCATACTTTTTAAAAAAAATTTCCTTTGTTCTTATTTATCGGACTTAGGATGAATTATTCTCTTGCCCTATCATTCTTTTCAAACACAATGGGTAAAATCTGCAATTTTCTGCAACGCGCTCCGTTTCCTGTTTTATTTTCCAATTTGCCTGCGCCACATCTGCTCATTGTGACCAGCATTCCGCATGACAGGTGAACAGATACAACTGCAAGACGTACTCGGACTTTGCAATAGTGTCTGTTCACTCCTAACTTGTTCTTTTTAGGTTCTGTTTGCTTCAGAGTTTTTAAACTATTGTACTAAAACCTAAAAACAACTGCAACGACAACTGAATAATTCTAGATTATATACAGGGTCACTCATTTCGTTGTTTCAAGTTGGTAGCGCTGGCACTTGAGACCTGTCAAACTCAGCTGTCAATAGAAGTATCATATTATTAGTTGAATGTTTGCCATTTGCAATAATGGATCGCTTGTAAGTGCAAGTGTTGCTGATGATCGAATTTATCGATTTCCGGGCGTTCGCAGCAATTGAACGTGTCGTACCCCTCACTAAGGATGCATCTCTATCCTTATAAAGTTCAACTTACGCAACAGTTGAAACCTGCTGACGATTCACAACGCCGTAGATACGCTTCTTGGGTGTTGGACCAACAGACAATAAACACCTATTTTTCGAACAACATTTTCTTCAGTGATGAGGCACATTTCTCATTCGGTGGGTATGTAAACAAACAAAACTGCCACATATGGGGATCAGAAAACCCACCAGTGATCGAAGAGGTGCCGTTGCATCCAGACAAAGTGATTGTTTGGTTTGCTCTATGGTCGAAACGTGTCATTGGTCCGTATTTCTTCGAAGATGCCAATGGGCAGAGGTGACAGTCGATTCGGAGCGATATGGTCGAATGGTAACCGATTTTTTTTGGCCGGCGATTGAAGATTATGACTTGCACGATATGTGGTTCGAACAAGACGGGGCAACAAACCACACAACACGACCAATTATGGCTTTATCGCGTGAGAAGTTTCCTGGTCGCGTAATTTCCCGTTTTGGCGACGTCAATAGGCCACCAGGGTCATCCGATTTACGCGAATAATCCCCGAACTCTAGACGCATTAAAAAACCAACATTATTCAAGTTATGGCCGAGATACCGCCCGAAATGTGCGAAAAAGTATTTAAAAATTACCTCAAAAGAATCGCATGCTGCGAATCTTGCCGAGGCGGCCATTTGAATGATATTGTTTTTCGTACTTAATGGCGAAGTCCAAACTTTGTAATGAATTAAAATTTTCTTCAAAAATGTATCGCTATGTGCTTTTTATTTAGCCTTTACTATAACGACTCAGCAGTCCTAGCTGAGTTTTAATGTTAACGAGCTTTAACAGAAAGTATTTTGATTTTGGACGCATTTACCTTAAGCGTTTTATAATGGTGAAACCCAATGTGCAACCCTGAGCAACTCATATGCTTCGGGTAACACATCATTGTCCATTGGTTTCCTCTGCCTTCTTAAGACACTGGTACGTAAATATTATCGCTTTTTTTCATTAAAAGAAAGGCGGTTATAAAATGTAACCTTGTCAAACATATAAAATGTTATATTTGATAATATTTTAGCATCAGTCGGAAATTTATCAACAAAATTTCAGCTTGTATCAGACACTAATCTATTTCTTAGTTCGTCACTTTGTGGACACTATTTCTAGAAGACGTTAAACTAAAGAGTTTTCTAATGCAAAGAGAATTTATATTGGATATTGCACTATTTGAGTGGTATTTTCATATATAAAGGTTCCCCTACTCAATTATCCAGCTTCCAGATCTTCGTTAAAAACAGTCGTGGTGATATGGAAATAGATATTATTTTTTTTTTAATTTCCAACTAAGTCACATTTTCTGTAGAATGATTTTATTAAAGCTTTTCAACTTTTGTCGCTTCGGCGGCAATGAGCTATGTCATCGTTAAATACTAAAAAATAAGCAATTATAATTGATATTGCACTTAAGAGTTTTCCAGTTATAAGTGTTTAAAGGTGGTATGAAACTAGTCTTAATCTGATTTAGCTTTAATTAAGAGACTCTCAATAGTAGACAACTTGCAGCCCATTTTCTTAGAGTACGTTTCGTAACTCAAACGCTTTCCTTTGTATTCTTGAGTATCGTTATCTTTTATGTAAGTTTTAACTTTATTCTATTTAGGCCTCAAATTTTTTCTGTGAGTCGATTGTTACACAATTTCAATATGACTTAGATATAGGTTCACAATACTAATAATGACTCATATATGTATACAACGAAGTAGCGAGCGATTTAGTCTAGTTCAGTCTGGTCTAATTCTAATTTACTCGAGAGGTGACGTCTCCCTGAAACAATCAGAAACAATACTTTAATCAACAGTTTGTATACCATAAAGACGATATTTAACAACTTCATCAATACTTGGCCTGGACAAAAAAAGAAACAACAAAAAAGTGAACAAAAATTTGTTGAAGACGAATCAAGTATCTACAAATTAAAGTAATAAAAATAATCGCCTATCTAACAGATTTGCTCGATCTATCAATTTTGGCCAAAAGCAATAGACAGATACAATTTCCACATATATGTATATTTTATTTGTTTTTTTGCTGACGTTTCTTCAGCACCCGAAGTTCGGTAGAACACGTCATGAAATTATAATCAACCGAAGTTAATAGCAATCAGACATTGTTTATTAAAACGAAACGAATATGTTTAGGTATCTGCATATTCAAAATGTACATAAAACAGCATTGTGACACAAACATGAAGAAAACAAGTTTAGAAAGTCTCGCATTCAAATACAAGATCCACCTCACCGCAATCTGTGATTATGAATTTGATTATCCATGTTCAGAAGGTATTTTCTGGAAACATACATACTTCCTCTATATGTCATTTATATTTTGTATCATTAAACCGACGTAGACTTTTTGAATTTTACAGGTTTGGACTATCAAACTGACTAAAGGGGTTTTGAAGTGACATATGTCATTTAAATATAAATTCGAAAATACTGTTTTCAATGTTTTTTTTATCAAGCTGATTCCAAACAACTATTAAAAAAACATCTAACTTTGAAGGATCAATTCTTTATTTCCACAAATATGATATTTCAGAAGAATCCTAACACGTGCTTAGGGTTAGGATTAAAATTATGACGCAAAATGGAGTTTAAATTGTGTCATTTATGAATGTACATCAATTAGAATTGAGTGGCTACTCATATCAAACCGGTAATCATTTTCGGTAAATTGTAAATTGTTTGTTTCTTTAGAGTGAGATATGTTTGCTTATGATTCTATGGATCCATTCACAGTTATTAGACTGAAATTCTTAAAAAACATTGTTAAGTCTTTATGTATTAACTTTACGTATAAGATGGCGTTGCAGTATTGTGTGAACTTGGCCTCAATTAATAAGCTGATTTCTTATCGGTTGATTTCGATTACGCGCTGGAACTGGTTAAGGTCCCCTTTCACATCGTTGCGCACATTAGTTGTGTATCTCTGGTATGGATTCAAGAATTGATTTTGGAGAGGAATGTTGCTTTCTAACAACTAAAACCACCTTAACCATTGAATTAAATTGTTTAACTGGATTGTTTCGTACAACTTTTTGCTCGCACAATTAGTGATGTTCTTATCTACTTTTGTTATTGTCCTCCATTAGAGATCTAACAGCGGAATCCTGGTATTAATTTTAGTTGAACAGTTTGCAGTGGCAACCTCAATATCATTTCTAAATTTTCCCAACTATGTGATTCCCACGTTGTCTTTATTTTTGTTTCTTTCTTTTGGGCAACCGCTGTTACTAGCTTTTATTTCTGACGCTTTTTTTCGGACTTGTATTCCCATTGATTTTCAAAACAACAAATTTGATGTTTCTTCCTTCATACTCGCAGTTGGATTTGAAATTGATCTCGTTTGAATTTCATTCTTAATGTAATTTGAGATTTTTTTGAAATAATCGGTCAGAATAACTTTCTAAAGTGTTAATAGTTCGGTAGTGTATCAGGTATCTTACTTTTAGCCTACAACAACATTAGCCCCTTACTATTTTAAGTAAGGGTTAACAAGAGTAGTATGTTTAGAGAAGAGCCATGGGATTTTGGACAGGACAGGCCGAAAGCAAAAGTCGGCCTTTATATCGCTTTTAAGGTACTATGAAAAAATTCTCTGTTTTTTCTTTTGATTGGCAAAGATTCCAGTCTTCTTTCGAATAGTTCTTTAATAATGTTAGTTGTACAATAAATAAATGAAATTTTATGTTTAATTTCAACATGAATGAAGTTTTGGGATATTTGCTAGCTTCTCAAACATCTTACCCATAAACAAATTTCGCGAAAAAGTATTGACTAAATCAGGCTCAAGGTCTTGTATGTAATTAAATATTTTCGTTACAAAATTAACTCAGATATGGAAAAACTGGTGAAAGAAACAAATATCCTACTTAAACTACATAATAACTTGGGTAGACCAAAACTTCAAATTGGGTTGCGTGGTATTTTGACAGCTGTCTTCAGTTAGACATCCGAAGCTGGTCTCCGTTCGTCCTCTATCACGCTGTCCTTCTGGGTTGAAGTCAAAAACTTTCCGGCCCGAACGGTGGTGTCTATGCGCTCAAGGTGACTTAGCTATCAAAGTGACTGAGTCGGGTTATCCGCTGACTGATTTCAGACTTTTTCAAAAATGTCATGTATACGTTGCGTACACATATGTGCCTGTTTGCCAAATCCGTTGATTCCGAGTTTTATCTCACTGCTTTCTTTTGAGAGGGAAACTCCAAGAAATCCAAGAAAAATACAGCTCTTCTATGAATCTTAATTCAATATAAATAAGCCCCTAAATCAAAGTAATTCGCACATTTAAAAACCCAACAGTCTGATGAGATTCATATGAAAACTCAGAGAAAACTCAAAACAACAAACTATGTCAACAAAATCATAAACTCTTTGTTTATCAGTTTCAACTCTGAATACAAACGCATTCGATTCCGATAAGACAATCTCAAATTCATTTAATGGACTGTCCCTCAGCAGTGCAACAGCAAATCCCTCTACACACCCTCTGGTAAATAAATAATTTTCACCATTCACCAAATAAATACTCGTACATATGTTCCAGTGTATTCTCACCCTCAAAGCCAAATCCGTTTTTAGAAGTCCTAAATAGGTTAATCGTAAGGTCAATATTGCCTCAAAGAGATAGAGATAATAGATACGTTTGTATTTTCCAGTAGCTAACCGTACTCATATTGACACATTCATATCATCACATATCCGAACACTTTACACTTGACTGTGTTCAATTGTATATTATACCACTTGTATGGTATGGTATGTCTGCCAAAGATTTGGTATTGTAGTTCAATCTACTACACCGTTAAACTTGTGATTAAAACCATTTAATACATACAATTACAAAAATCTATCTGAAAGTTTGCTTGATTTAAGCTTGTCTAGCTATCAATAAAATTCTTTCCCTTTTGAGTTGAACCTGTCTACTGTCTATGAAGCGACGATGTCCCTTCGATAATCGCTGAAATTTTGGTTAAAAACTGCACAAAAAAGACATTTTTATTTGATTCTCCACGTTGTGCCATTATCAGCTGTCATTCATGTGATTCATGTGTGTATTTGTGAGAGTGCGTACGCGAGCTATTATTATACCTACTCAAGTGTAATCAGAGTTAAAAGCAAATATAACATTCAAATGTTTATAAAAAAAAAAATCAACGTTTAATTGTAAAGTTAATTAATACAAAAATATCTAAAGATACATTCAAATTGCATCGAACAAGTGTGTATTTGGTAAAATCTGACAAAATGTTTTCGAATGTTTCTGTCAGTGAGTGATGGTTGTTGAGTATTAAAAAAGTAAATCAGGAAAACAACGTTGAATTTTATTTCGCCTGATTACACTATCGGAAAATTGAATATTCTCTCGAAATAAAAATTGTCAATTTCAGTTTACTCATACAAGCATTTGTTA
Organism: Volucella inflata; assembly: GCA_928272305.1. NCBI lineage: Eukaryota > Metazoa > Arthropoda > Insecta > Diptera > Syrphidae > Volucella > Volucella inflata. The sequence continues at coordinate 75,062,737 of OV743717.1, read as the reverse complement.
AAAAAAAAGAAAATAGCAAAACGTCTATGTTTTGGTGTGGTGTTTTGTATTTTTGTGATCGGACCAAAAAGTGTAAACGTGTGCAGATGACTGATTAGGAGCTGAACACATAAATCGCGTGCTGTGGTTTCTCATTTTTTGGACTAGTACGAGGGTTGTTGTTGTTGGTATTGGCACACGGCCTTTCTTCTCGTATGAAATGCAAAATTTTTCAAATCAAAATGATAACAGCCGACGTTTTAGCAGATATCAAAATAATGTTGGTATGTGTATTGTTGATTGTATTTTTACATATGTTCATGTATTGATTACAGAGTTTCTTAAGTGGATACATGCATATGTATACTCTTTCTTTTATTTAGTGTTAGTCTTTGATGATATTGGAGTGATGAGAGAGTTTTTCGCTGATTGATTATGTAAACTTTGAACGATTCTATCTAAAGAAAGGAGATCTAAAACCCATAAGCAGTCATTTAAAACGCATTCTCCAGCAAATTTGACTCTTCTTTAAGAAAAATGTTTTTTACCACTTTCCTGTAGGTTGCGACGATTGCTTTTGGCATTGATTACCATTGACGTCATTTTGACACAACCATTTACATAAATCATAAGCATCGCTCATGAGATCAAGGGTTTTTTCCCACCCCTATTGATATTTCTCGAGTAATATTTTATTTTTTACACAACTTGAGATAAGGATACGATTTTGAATTTCGACAGTAAAAGGTTTTCAATAATTTTGTTTGAATAATGCATTCAAAAGTGCCCAAGTACGTTGAACATACCCTGAAACTTATCAATTCAAAATTAAGCTGTCAAATCACTGACAGATCTCTATTCGCTTTTAAACTTTAATTTGTGCAAGAACTCTCTAAAAGAAAATGTATTGACTAATCTCCAGGGTAAACAAGTGTTTCTCTTAAAACGCACTTTAATCCACACATATTCTTAATTTTATATGCAATATGTTAAGCAACGCTTACACTCATAGTAGCAATATGCAATATAAACATCTTTATGTTAGCAAAAGAGTTCATGACGTGCTTATAAAGTGATATGCTTCACATCTTCGGGATTTCATATAACACAAACTTTTCCTTTATTATGTTTAATGTCTAGTTAATGTAGGAATTGAACCCACAAAACTAAGATTGATTCAGAAGGGTTGCCACAATCTTCTATCCCTCACGGAATCGTATTTATTGGACAATGGGTTCATAGTAAGTGCATGCATATCATGTCCATGGCTAAAAAATTGTTCTTTTAATATATAAAAAACATTCATGCGGACGGAATGTGATTTTAACATTCACTGAAATTATTATTGGTTGATTTTGAAAAATTACCTTTGGCACTTGCCCTATAATAAGTACAATTGAATATATCTTTATGTTTAATGTAGCAGCAACAGTTTGCACCTTAAGTGGGAAATGCACCATACAACTGTTGTACCGGTCAATCGGCGCATTGAGTGTATATATGATACAAACTTAATAAAATTTATATAAAATCAGAGTTGTTATTCAGTTGTTTCTCAGCGGTTGATTGATGTTTTTTTTTTTGTTTTATTTGCTTATCTATACGGCTTTCCTGACAGAAAGATCAAAACTCACCCTATTTTCTTAGGCTTCATTTTTGGAATAGCATGGTGCTTTGCGACATCTTCAGCCACGGCGGGGATATTCTCAGCCAACGATAGACGCGAGGCATTCCTAAGCTTGTTTAATAGCCATCAGCTGATAAAGCCTCTGCGACGTCTTCAGCCTCGAAAGCGATATACTCATTGAACGAGAATGAACGTGGGAGTCAAGCGGCCAGGAAAACTGAAGAAACGAAAAGCATGTTGCTCCAAAATCATTGTCGAATTGTTGATTAAAAATATGGTGAAGATTATTCGGCGTGTTTCAGTATTAGAGCATTCCATTGCTTATTCATTCAAATTCTATTTCTGTTTGGTTCATAAATGTCAAAACCGAATTGACATTTGAGGCCATTTGTAAGATCTGTAGCATTTTATATTATAGAAAAGAATTTTGAACTCTCTCAACATCGTTACCATGGTTGGTTATTTGAAACACACGATACAAACGTCGCATGCAACAAGGAACCAGTAAAATCTTTTTAGGGATTCATGACATACAGCCAGCATTGCTAATTCATTGTACGCGTTTGAAATTTTTATCTACTAAAGGACAATTTAATCTTCTGAGTTCGTTCTTATCCGATATAAGCAAGGAATTGTCCAACTTTTCCATTTTTTCTAATGTGTTCAAGTTTGTCGTGTTTTTTCCACATAGTACTGCACTTCAAATTTAGATACCATTTTTACGCCCCAAGCTTCCACAGTGGTGGCCATGAAAGTACTTCTTGTGAACTCCATTTGGATAATAGCTATGAATTGATTTCTTGCAAAAATTAAGTCCCTGATTTCCGCACTGACCTGCAAGTATGTAGTAATAATGTGCCACGAATTTCTGCTAAGTATGAGCCAATATTCATTGACAACTGCTCTAGAGACTTTCAGTTAAAGTCGCAGGCCATGCACAGTTAAAGGACAATCAAAAATAAGGTAACCACAATCTTGATCAAAAAATATAGCTCTATTGCAATATTGTATTACAATTTCTCTAGTAAAGAAGCCCTAACGTACATAGATTATGGCATTGTTTCTGCGAAAAGATCACCAGTACTACGACAAGTCCTGTCCACGAACTATTGAGCGCACTTAGCAACTGGATGGTACTTGGGTTGATATTGAGGACAAGTCTGTTTATAAACACCGATATATTTAGCGGCTCTCCATTACTCCACAACATACACTTTGGAGAAATCTACTCATATTCAAAAAAAACTCCGACATGATTTATGGAATTGGTAGTTTGTCGCTTTAAATAATACAATACATATGGACCTTAACGTCAGAGACATTCATCTCCTTGGAAATTGATCGCGATTCCCATTGAGTACAGACTTAACCATAATAATAGCAATAAAACTCTTAACGTGTCTACTAAAACAGATATCAGATCGAATTCATTTAGAAATCAAACAATTTTTAAACTGATGTTTATCAAAACTACAAAAATTAAAGACTTATAAATCTTTGACAAAGCACTTGTAAATTATAGTTAGTTAATATGTTGCAGACAAAAAGCCAATTTGAAATTCAATCTAAACGTATGGTTGAATTTTAATACCCATATTTCTTTGATAGCTTATCTTTTGAGAGGTCTATACTTTGTTATCTTTACTACACGTTTTTTTTATAAAAATAACTTTGTACCACTTTAAAGAAGATATGTGTATAGTACACCAATGTTTATAACAAAATTAATTTGATTTCATTTATAGTTCTTACGTCATAAAGAATATTAAATTTGGATATCACACCGTATCTACTTAAATAATGGGTAAATCAAGCAAACGTCAACTACGTCAGTACAAAAAAGGAATTCTAATTGATTTCATTTGTTGAAAATAAAAAGAGAACAAAACGAGAACATATTCGTTTTTTGTCGTAAATTGTTGTTGACATTCAATTAAATTTATTGTAATTATGTATATCTTTTTATTTCTACCTGTGGTTCAAATCTTTTGAAATTTTTCTGAGTTTCATGCCACAGTTTGATAAGGCACAGATAAATTTTTTGCCACTTTAGATACAATTTTAACGCACTAAGTTCAACATATTCAATTCACACTCTAAACTTGAATCGGATAATTTTTTGCATAATACGCAATTCGTTATGTTATCTTTCCTATATCATTCGAACTAAAGGGCGATTTTATATCATATATAAATCAGTTAAATGACAAATGGTTTTTATGTTAATTTTCTTTAACAATTTCAGCATTTACTTTTCAAAGTAAATCGATCTGTTCATTGCGAATACCAGTCACAGTGTTGTTTTCCAAGTAATAACATTTCAAACTTTATATCATGAAACCCATACGAACAGACAATCACCAATAACATAGATCCCTGTACGTTACGTGCTTTTACATTCATTGGAATTCCACATACTTGCTATAAAAGAGGTTAATCAAAAAGTTGACCTGAGTGATTCCACATAAATCAGTAGTGCATGACTGACTTGGAGTCAATGATGTGCGAGCTAAGGGCATTTATAACTGCTTGACTGTCCGTGAATATATGGATGTTTGCACCTATGGTAGCAGACTTGAAGATCAGATTGGCGCATTCTTGAATTTCGAATTCACTAGGACTCTAACCAATAGCAATTGATACAGAAGCATGTGTTAAGATGGGTTTTACCATCATTGCATAGATCCAAAGAGTGATATTTGGTGATATCCCCCATGTGATTGCATACATGCGAAGGCAGGCCCATAAAGCGTTGGTTGCTTTAGTTATTTTGTTATTTAAGTGAGAGTTCCAATTTAATCTCTTATCCAGGATAACTCCCAGATATTTGACTTCATCAGAGTCCTCAACGGTTGTACCGTTAAGTGAAACTGAACCTATGTTTCTCCTTTTTGTGAAGGGGACTATCATATCCGGAATTGAAACATTTAACGTAATTTCCCTTCATTTGGTTTTTACCCTCTCTATGCTTCGAAAGGCCAATGAAAACGCCAATTATACTCTAAGCATCGCGAAATACGTCAATTTCGCTTTTAATAGACTCCAAAGAGCAATCTTTCTCGATTGTATGGGGGCTTTCCTCTGCACGCTTAGCTCCACTCTAGATGTATTAGTGAATTTCTGACGGGATTCATGTCATGCATTCTAAAAACAAGGGGTCTCTGATACAACACGCAAGTGGGCTTCGATGATGGCTTATGGAAATGCTATCGACGTTCACTATACTCACTAGGTCTTGTATGTGTGCCAAATTAGAATTACGTGGTAAACCGAAGTCCTTACTCGTCGAAAAAAAAACGTACTCCTCGTCTCAACCTGAATATTCCCAACCCTTACTTCGATTCCTAGTTTTTTGAGTTTTCTAGTAAATTTTAGAGAGGTAAAACTTAAGAATTAAAATGCTTCAGCTCACCGAAAATTAAAACAATCTTTAGAAAGTTTTGCTGGGTAGTATTTATGGTTGTGAGTACTTTTGATACAAATCAGGCATAAGAATTTCACACCGATTATAAATATTACTTCAGTAGAAAGGCCTATAAAGGAACACTGCAGGTCATATACAACAAACTATGTTTGCCAACTTTTTCCTGGCAATGCAAACGAATTGATCTTAGATTGGTACTTCATTCATGACAATAGTTTATAGCAGAGAAAAAAGGATTTCCATTGCGAGGAAAACTTACTATACAAGAGTGTCGTCTTTACTGCTTGGCCCTGTATTTTTTAGGGACTAATCTAGACTAATTTAAACGTTGCGGTATTATTTTAGAGAAACAATTTAGGTTGAATCGAAAATCGTAATTTTTCACTTTTTTTTTTTAAATGTGGTTTTGCACTAATTCTCTAGCTCCGTGGTCTGAATATTTGCTAACTCGTTTACAGTTCCAAGTGGGAACAGTTAGCACGGTATTTTGTTAGCTGCCAATTATGTGCGCCACATGGGATGTGGGCATAATCTGGCGCGTTATTTTTTCTGGTTTCGTTGTCGAAGTTAATAAAGTCTTTTGCTTCCTCAAAGTTGTAGCTGCTTATTGGGATGTTTTGTTCTAGACGTTGATGTTGTGTGCCCTCCTTCGTTTACAGCAAATGGATCATAGTTCCTTTTTTTAGCGATAAGTCCATCTTTATCGCTTCTGCTCCAATAGCCGCAAGTTTTCAATTACGTTATTCACATATGTGAGTAACTGCACAAATTTTTCAAAGACGGTGCTTCTATACTTGACTTGTGAGTTTCTCATAATTCTTTTAAAAAAAATGTTGAAACGTTATTATTACATAGTAACGCAGCGTGTTTGAGTTCTTTTCTGACGGTCTGATGGTTTTATAATCTGACCTTGACAGAGCACGTTCCATCGTTATCAAATGTGCTATTTATGTGGCAAAGGGTATTATGCATTCAAAAAATACTTACAATATTGAGAAGACTTACTGCAGTTGCCGCAGTTCAGGAAATATTGCGAAACAAACCAATATTCCCATAAATAAGAAAAATACGAGTAGTTTCACAATAAAAATGTTATTTCATTCTTAAATACCAATTTTTCTACGAGAAAAAATACAACTTTTGATGCTTCCGACAAGAATAAGACAACGGAGCTCTCAATGGAAATGACAAATCCAATGATTTCCAATTGTATGAACCAGATTGATTAGTATCATCTCGTGACTTCAATAAACGTTTCAAATAATATATGTAAGATATATGTATGTACATAAGTTAATAAAAAATCCTCTTTTATTAAAAGATTTCCGAATAATGAACTCAGAAATCTAGTTATAATTTTCCAATCTAAAGTATCATCTGATAGAGATTGTACAGATATTATGAATAGACATACATATATATGCATGTGCCTGACTCAAAAATTGTGGATCTTAATCACCTGTCATCAACCCAAATCAACAATACCGTTGTATAGGTATAGTCGTTAAATAAACCAAACTATTTTCAAGGTGCTTGTAGATACGAGTAAAATAAGATAGATAGTATAGGTAAAACGATAAAACTCAGTTAGAAAACATACAATTACGTTTAGTATCCCAGTCTCAAAAGATGGCAAGATAATTTAAACTAGTATTTTAGATTTGCGTATCTTCAAATACGTACGTATGTATAATAGGTGGATCAATATATCCCACAACTTTCAAAGATACTTCTAATACAAATGGCTATGTTTCCTAATTGATTAGTCTGTTTACGATAAGATTAGTCGAAAATTCTAAACCAAGGGCTTGCCAACCTACAAAGATACGACTACAGAAGCGATTTCAACATGAGAGAAATCGATGTGGAAAATTCCGCTTCTGTTGGAATACTCTAAAAAAAAAAAACGCCAATAATGAATTTAACCCGAAACTCTTGTTGGTGGGCGAGAATTTAATTTTGATCAATTTGTACTTAATTGGTCATCGTCAACATTGTGTCTGCCCGAGGAATACAAATGATTTGCTGGTTTCAGTTTTCATCCGAAACACCTTGTCAAGCCAAAATGAATACCACAACAACTACTTACTAGTAGAGCCAGCTTCAAGTGCATTGAAAATGCATTACAGCTTGGCATGGCATTTTAATGAACTTGTCACGAAGTGTGTCACATTGACCATACTCAATAAAAATTTATTTATTTTTTTTTTTTTATGTTTTAGAGGAATAACTCATATTTGTATTCATGTGATGGCATCAATGGAAAATGTTTACAAGAAGTTTTCGAATTGTTGCATAATTGCTCAAGTGTATCTCAAACGAATCTCTGGCTTTGACATTATCTGACTGATGATTATGTTCACGTTTAAACGTTTAAGATGATGATGCCAAATTTCCCTTTCATAGACTGATTGGCCTTAAATTAAAAGTTCGTATAGGGAGACTCTGGGAATAGACTGTGCTCATATTTGACCTATTTTAAATTTAATGTCAATTTCATTTAAGATTTGAATAAAAACATTTCTTTTTTTACTTGCTCATCTTTTGTGTTGTTCCTTGATTAAAAATCATTTATTGTGATCACGTTTTTTTAGCGTGGCGTATATTTTTATGGCATATAAAAAAAAAATTCAAACAACAAACCGCACGCGAGATAGATTGATGTCTCGGGGTGGGGATGATCTTTTTTCTATTTCTCGACGGGAAAAATTGCTGTCGGCATTCGTAGTATGTATAATACATACACCGAAAATACTTTGGAATTTCACAATGAGTTTTTGCAAATTTGAATTTTTTTTTTATAAGTATTTGTCGTCGTTGTATAGTCTTATCAGTGCTAGAGGATTCAGCGGTAATTAAGCTGTATCTAAGGTGTTTTATGGTATGGTTTTCTGTTTAAACCCAACACAAAATTTAAATAAACGTCGTCGAGTAGGAAATCTTTGTATTTTTTTATTTAGCAAAACAAATCACAGACTTAATGCTTACAATTTGCTGGGTGAGGGAATGTTATGCATGTTAAATAGTTGATTTATTGACTTCTAATGCCTGCCGCAAGTAAGTCGTTATTGACCAATTTAAAATTTCCCTCGTGGAAAAATACTGTGTCCAAATCTTGTCTTATACATACATACATATGTGTTAGAGGTTGGAACTACTATTCGAACAGATCTTTCCTCCATTTTAATACATCATACCCACTTTGGCTTGCCTTTCTCTCCAACGTCGTCGGTCGTTGGGGTGTTGCCAACAGTAATCAACTACTTTAAACAATTTTATCCGGTATATGTGCTTCGGCGTCGGTTTAAGTTAGGTTACATTTTATTCGCTTCGAAATGACGTTTGTACAATAAAATGTCATAAAGGATTGAACAATTAGATTCAAATTTTAAAGCTGAAAATTTGTTTCGTTTGAAAGAATGTTATCAGTTGCGAAAGTAGCTTTTGCAGCATATTGTGGTTATAAAAAAATGTTGGATTAAGAGGAGGTCCAGGTAGGTTCATTAACTAAATTTGCGAAGCGATGAGAGGGATCTATGTGCTTAATTTCGAAAAATGAAAAATTACTGTATTAATCTTAAAAAGATATATACTATATATGTATATGTATATGTATGTGAAGTTACAATTTTTGAAAAAAATAAATCATTTACTAGAAAAAATGAGTCAGTTAAAATTCTCCAAACTGCTTTTCCAATTTCCTAACGATAACGCATTTGTTGACATTACTTTTATTTTATTTCTGACTATTAACTGTCAAAAGCAAACAAAAGTTCAGTATGCTCTAATTTTTGCTTCATTTTAAAGTCCGAAGTCACGTAGCATTATGTTCTATATAACGAATCCGAAACCAAGTCTGAAGGTCAAGGCGACATTGTCGTAGAAAGCATCGAATTCCTGTAGTTGAACTTGAAACGTCAAAACGGAGCTAAAGGAAAAGCGCATTATTCGTGTATTTTCGGAAAGAAATCACTTTTTTTGTGCACTTTAAGCTTGAACAAGTTTAATTGTTGCAGAAACTTGGGCCTTTTTGAAAAAGGCTGCTTCAACAGCTTTTTGGTTGGGTTTTATTCTTATAACCTGACAGGGCCACATATTTTTTAACGTTAAATGATTTTTTTAAACAAAATTCCCAGAAACAGTAAGCAATTATTGTAATTTTAAAATGATAACTAAATTCTCACGATATTTTACGGGATGACATACATCTTTATTGAATGCGGATAGAGCACTGACTAGCAATTTTCAAATAGTTATTAGATGGTGCTATAATCCCGAATATACCTGAGCCTTTAGCTGAAACCTTTCCAAGACCAAGTCTTTCTCCACTGCGTTCTTCCCTGCGGCAAGATTCAATTATGCATTTGCTCGAAGTATTAATATCCATTCGCTCAACAAGTCCTGGCCGTCTGCAGTTGGAAAGCAGTTGCTGTACAGTTTTTAGAATTCTCTGTTATAGATATTTCCTCTTCCAGAGATCTGTCACGGCAAAATGGACCAATCAAATCGCTCGTTAAATCTTGCACTTAAAACGACCAAGAATATCTGTACACTACTTCGCTTAAATTTATCTATGCTTCTGTACCAAAGAGCGAGACAAGGATGATGGAGGTTTTATAAACAATATCCTTAGTGTTTCTTGACAAGACCTTTTCGGTCCTTTTGTCCTCTAAGGTCAAAAAACAGCAGTTGGTATCTAAATACACATATCTCTCCGTTCGATTTCTGATTGGTTTTGACGTAACGTTATGTTGTACTTCTTGTTAACAATAATATACAGGTTTTTATTAATTCACAGATAAAGCATCAAACGTCTGCAAGCTGTTGAACATACTTTTAGAAATTGTGTTAATTGTTTGGTTTACAAATTTATCACAAGTTTGCTGTAATGCCACATAACAAAGAATGAACTTTGCCATAACCGTGTTTTTAAACCAAAAGTCTCGGATGAAATGCTTTCAACTTTAACGTTGCAACGAGCGTTCTCTGTTGTTTTTCATATCCAAAACTGCTCTCAACGCCGCACTCTAAATTGGTAAAGGTGCCCCTTCACCGAAACGTCTGTTTTTAAAGCGAAAGACAAAATAAAAGAGAGCTGTCAAATAGACTCAAAATCAACGTAAAATAGCGGACTAAGCTTTAAGGTTCAGCGCCATAAAGCAGGACCGTAATGGTAGGGGTCATGTTTCCAGCCAGCTTGATCTTATTAAAAAAAAACTCTATTACTCAATTGCTTCGTTAGCCCAAAGAAACAGCAATTGGTCGGATTAATTTTGTGTCTGAATCCTGCGATGATGAAGTTGATGCATGTGTGTCAGCTAAGATTGATAAGGCCTTTAGCTTCTTCAGAGCTATAATTGCCAATAGTTTCGATCTGGAAAATCAGTCGATTTGATTCCGTAGTTGCTTTGATTTGTCTTCGTTTACTACAGACCCATTCTGATTGCTTCCGCTTTATTGCCATCGGTTGCCGATCCAATTCGTGTGTCTCTTTTGAGACTTTAATGACTTATGGTAAACTGCACTGGTCAGACAGAAATCGAATTTAGGGTTTCCAGACACTTTAGGAGACGAAATACTGTAGCCTTAAGTCCTTGTCGGTTTCATGTACTATATGCTATTAGGAAATATCTGAGTGTTGAATCACGATACTTCTAATAATACTACCATTTCGAGAACATAGAACTTCTCTCTTTAGGCCCTGATATTGGATTGTGATAATTGGATTCAAAACAAAAATATATGTATATAAGAGGATATTCAAAACCTTAGGGAAACCTACAGTAACTCCCCAGTGTATAGCCAGAATAAAACTTCTCCTACTTTTTCGAAGATTAGATACGCGGCGATATTCCTGGACTTCTCAATGGGGAAATATTCTATATCTGAACATAACTATGTAGAATATAAAGGTATATAGGGTGCCTTATGACTGATAATCCACCACTTTTCTTGGATGAAAGTAACTCCTTTGGGCTTTCCGCAGATTTAAAAACACATCGTACAGTTTTGAATCCCAATAAAATACGTTGCAGAACAGAGTTCCAAAACCCTTCTTAATGAGATGCTAGAACATTAAAAAGCTTCTTGTTCAAAACCTTGAAAATGATTCTCTTGCACTTTTGTAAGGCATCTTGAACTCTCATGTTTTCTTTCATGACAATAATTTAATTAACAGCCTCGATTATAGGTTTTCTACGACATGACTTTATTATATTATAATATTAGAAAATATATATAAAACAATGTTAAATTTTAATATACTATTATTGTAAATCAATTCAAAACAAATTTATTTCTTTTCAGGACGAGGAAGTTGGGCTGATGACATTGATTTTGATCTAAATACAGACTTCAACAGCAATGGATATCTAAACAAGTAAATATATCCCACATCCCCCCTAGAAGACTCGAATTTATCATTTGAATAATATTTTTGCAGTGAACAATTTTTATCATTCTCTCCAGCATTAACTGTTCTCAAACAGGAAATTCATTCACCACAGGCCGATCAACTAAAGGGTAGCAAGAGCCCCTTGAATCCAGTTAATCACGAAAATTCTCTAAGTTCGGATAATCACGATTCAGAACATCAAGTAAATGGTAACGCGTCTGAATTAAATGAAACAAATTCTACATGCGCTGGTTCTCAACAAGTGAATAAATGCGGCTTTGAAAATCCAAAACCAATTTCTGTTAATGGCTTTAATGTTAATAATCAACAAAGTGACAAGCAAGTTAACAACGGTAAATATAAATTAAATTTGTCTTGAAATATAGACAGGGACTGTTTGTTTTCATTTTCACTTAAATTTTATACTTAAAAATTGTTTCTTTTTATTACTTTCTTTTTTTACAAATTAAAGCCCGTAAAAGTCCAGCTGCAGATTCATCTAAAACAGAGAATGCCACATCGGATGATTACAAGTAGGTCCCCCACCGCAAAACGGTTTGTGAAAATTTTGAGTTTTCTTCTTGCAATTTATAGATTCCAGTACATTTTGGCTGCGGCTACATCCATTGCTACTAAAAATAATGAAGAGACTCTTACCTACTTAAATCAGGGTCAGAGCTATGAGATCAAATTGAAGAAAACCGGTGATCTATCCTTTTACAGGGATAAGATTTTAAAGGTAAGTCATTTCTTCTTAAAAGTCTTCCGAATAATGCACACTTTTATTATGCATAAAAAGAATTTTGTCTAAAAAAAACGACTCCTGTTCTTTTGTTATAATCACAATACATGATCATTACTATCTAGACAAATAACTGAAATCAATTGAAATCATAATCGGAGGTAGATGTTTCAATTAATTGGAGCTTGAATTGTGTTTCCCAAGGCTTTCGGCACTAAGTTTGCATCACCACAACGACAAGGTTAGGCGTGTATCAATAGAATTTGTTAGAACAAATCAAAATCTTGAAATATTCTGATGCATTGTTTCCTTATATTTATGTGACACAACAGTCTTGGGTGGACATAAAACCATTAATTTCTTCCAATTTCTCAATGCTACCCAAGTAAAGCATAGAAATCGCTTTAGATTTGAAACTGAAATAGACACTATAGCAGATAAAGGCAACTTGCATGGCTGGAACCTATATTGTGGTATAAATCAAAATTCACCCCACAGATTTCTACATAAGTAGTTCGCACAAGGAACAGAATAGACTAGAGGTACATAGTGCGTATGTGTTTTCAGAATTCTTGAATATCGTAGAATTCCTTAGGCTTCCGGATATCGACAACGTAGAAGGCAGAATTGCTTGTCATTTCGAAAAACTTGTCGTCAAATCAAAGAATGTGTAGATACTCGTGTACTCTTAATTCCGAAGCAGAATCTAGTCATATTCATTGACACCAATGGTGCAAGAAACTGGTGCAAGAATGCTGAAATGAGTCTGCTGTGCTAGAGGATCAGTTCTAGGTGGTTCTTTTTTGAGTCCCGTGGAATAATTACGAAGATGCACACACTGCTTAGGGCTTACAGGCTTTACAATATCCAGTAAGATATGACCAAATTACGATAAAAAAAATACAAGTTATTCCCTAATAGGGGTCAATACAGACATTTCCATATTAACACACTACCTGATAGGAATTCATATCCTAGAATTTCCAGTCCAAATAATACAAACTGAGAGGGAAACTATAATCCACATTTGCTAGCAAATGTACAGAATTTTGAAGCATCACGATATCCTGCGCCTTAAAGATTTTGGTATGATAACCAAAAATCAATATCGTCCTTTGTCGCTGACATCGCAATTTTTGTTCTTAATACGATTGAAAAGCAGCTTCTTGCTGAACTTATAAGCTTGTTGGATTGCCCATAGTAAAGCTGCTGCTTACTTACGAAGACCACTTCAGGGGCTGTGGGAACAAAGTATCAGTAATCTCAGAACTATGTGCTGCTTACTTACACCTCTTTTCAGATTCACGGGTGCAAGAAGATGGCCTCGAATATAAATGTATGTACATACGATTAAAAAGCGCGGCATCATTAGAGCTGAAGCTCGATTTGAAGCAATATGACAAACATCCAGATGTAACCATACAAATTTTCTTGAAATCAATTTAACCATACCAAGCCTGTAGTTATCCGAATATAAGGACTTCAAAATCTAAGAACTAATCATTGGAACTCTGGCTTAAATTAGCTTAAGTTAAATTGGCTTAAGATAGAAAAGTGGATTATGTGAAGACAATCTAGGTCATACTTTCGTTGAAAAGAGGTATCGACTCAATCTGATTCAATGCCCAGTATCATGTATGATGCAATGTAAAACTATTCTAAAATATAGGACTCAATCAATTCTGATTGATCAGTAAATTATGTAAATTGAGCAACACCCCAAAGCAAAAATGAGGCTAGAAAATGTCCCTACACCACGTTTCTATATTTTCTCTCCACATATATCCAGCAACTTCAAGTAAAATCTAGAGAATTCTGCTCTTATTCCACTTCCAATTCAATGGAGAACATTGTGAAATTAAATAGGTCTTCAAAAAGTTCAACGCTTCAATGCTGCAGTGCGTCTGCAGACTATTGGTTATTTTAAAGAAATATTCCCTTGTATCCCCTTATTTAAATTGACTCAATAAATTTCACATCTCTGATAATAAATAAGATATAGAGATACCTCCGCCGGACAGTCCCATTACCATGAAAGGAGCGACGTATTTATACGAACAAAGCAGCTACGGACATATAGTTACGCTCCCAGACTCATTTGTCCAACATGACCATTTCACAGAGTTTCCAATCGAAACTAATTTGCATTCCTCATGCCATTTAATTAAGTCCAATCGAGTCCAATTAAACCACTCGTATCAAGTGCGCAAGGGAGCATTGAATGATCCCCTCCCTTCCATTAACATGGTCTGCTCCAGCTCTACCAGCTACTATCATGACCTCGACCGGTTCTTTTTTTTTTGACTAAGGCGCGACAACATTTCTAAATTTTTAAATAAATAAATTTAATTAATTATTTTGTTTATAACTGTTGTTAATAGAGTCGTTTTTTTTCTTTATTTTAAATTTTTTGAATAGAGTGTCATCAAGATTTGTTTCCATGAACGTCGTCTTCAATATATGGAACGTGAACAAATGCAACAATGGCAAGCATCACGTCCAGGTGAAAGGATCATTGAAGTTGATGTTCCATTATCATATGGCCTATGCCATGTATCACAACCTTTAAATCCAAATTTCTTGAATACTGTTGAAGTCTTTTGGGATCCTCTTAAGGAGGTGGGTGTTTACATAAAGGTCAATTGCATCTCGACAGAATTCACACCGAAAAAGCACGGCGGCGAAAAAGGTGTCCCCTTTAGGATACAAATTGAAACGTATTTAGAAAATGCAAATAACTCACCAGTTGGCGATAGTTCAACGAATTGTAATAATCTACCAGGAACTAGTTCGGGAGGAAGTGGTGTTGTAGGAAAATTACCAATTCATGCGGCAGCTTGTCAGATTAAGGTGAGTGAACGACAGGGATATGGATAAAGATCTGAAGCGAATTAAAGTGTTTTTTTTTGTTTTTTTTTTTTTGGTGTGCCAACATAGGTATTTAAATTGAAAGGAGCTGATCGTAAACATAAACAGGATCGGGAGAAGATTCAGAGAAGACCAAAATCTGAACAGGAAAAGTTTCAACCAAGCTATGAGTGTACCATTATGAATGATATACCATTGGATTCGTTAACCCCATCGACTGGATGCTACAGCCCAGAATAGTGAGTTTCTTTTACCAATTCTTTTTTTTCATTTTTTTTCTGTTGATAGCAATTTCATGTAAAGTAGGTATATTTTCCACTTCTCAATTTAGATTAACTGAGAACCAGTTTATTCAGCCGTTCTTAGAAATGTATTTACTTTCATTATACAATAAATTTCCATATGTTAGGGTTGCCATATAGATGTAAACAATTTGTTTATTATTGATTTATCTTCCGGTGAATATTTTATGAGTGGTTTTAAGCAAATGGTCTTATTTAATTTATGTTACATTCAAATGAAAAAAAAGTTATTCTTCTACAGCTTAACAACTGTAGGATATACCTGTGATGTAGATGATTTTCGCTTTAATCAACATTTATCTTGCGGGTACCTGTGGTTTAGCTCTTCTACGCGCGATAAACTAACTAAGTAACTATCTTTTTTCATCAAGATGACACGCTACGGTCGCAGGGGATTTCAAGAAACAAACTACAAGGTTGCGTATTTTCACCAAACTTTATTCTAAGTGGTTGTTAGCAATGTAATTATGCCTGTATTCGCGGTTGGAAATTTTCCACCGATAACAAAGATATTTCCTCCAATTTAGGTTTTCAAACCACATCCATTATTACGCTTTCATAGTTCTAGAATATACCCTCAGATCAGGCTTTCATCCTAATCATGCTGTTTATCCTGTAACAGCCCAGAGAGCTGTTGATTTACAAAATGTATATTGAATTCTAATGGACAGTCTGAATTTTTAAAATACGCTGGATGTTTATACATTTTATTTATAAAAGGATACTCCACTGCAACAATCATTTCTAAGCGGATGATATGCGGTTATATAAAAAAAAATACCCAAATCAATTGTGTCCTCTTACTTACTTACTTAAGGTGGTGATCTTTCGCCAGCTGCCTCCAGTTTAGCACGTGGAGTTGGCTAAAATTCCCTTCCATTTGCGTGCTCCACTTAATTCGCAGACTTTTTCTACTGCGCTGTCCCTCGGGGGCAGACTCGAAGGCTTGTCGAACCGGAGCATTGGTGTCCATCTACATGACCAAGCCGTTGGACCTTCACTCCTCTGAATAAGTCGATGTCGCTGTATAGCCCGCACAGTTCGTCATTGTATTACCTCATTCACTTGCAGCTAAGATCAACCTCACTCATTTTTGAAAGAGTCCATGCCTCTGTGCCATGGAACAGGGCAGCGGCTATTTGGGTCTTATGTAAGGTCATTTTTGACGTTCGAGATAGGGCTTCGCTAATCAATTGCCTTGTTAGCCCAAAGAAGCAGCGATTGGCAAGAGTTATTCCTCGTTCGATCTCAGCGGTGGTGATGTTTCTAAAATAAATAGCGGAGCCTAGGTAGACAAAGTCCTTAAATACCTCAAAAATATTTCTGTTAACAGTAAAGTTGTGACTGAGACGTCGTTGATGGATATCCGTTCTAGTTGACAGCATATACATAGTCTTGCCTCGTTGACCTTCAAACCCCTTTTCACCACTGACATCACGCTGCTTTCTCACGTATATGTCAACCAGCGTATGGGAGTAATTGGGTAATTTGAGTATTGTGCCTCTTATGAGTGCCTCCCTTGAGTTTTTCAAAATTCTTTAGAGAATGGCATGACAGCCCGTTGCCTTGTCTAAATCCCATTTTGATATCAAAGGTCTCTGCGAGATCTTTACGGACCTTAATAGAGCATTGTTCATCCTCCATCGTCATCAAATTGATGAGTTTGGCAGAGATGTCAAAACTACACATTACTCGACATAACACATCTTTATAGGTGATGTCATATGTGATGTGTATTCATTTGAAGGTCATGGGTTTCTATTAAAGATCTCCCGTATTGTCAATATTTGGTGGAAGATGAGCTCACCTGGCCTAAAACCACATTGATATGGTCCAATCAGGCTGTTGACCAATGGCCTTAGACGTTCACATAATACGGTAGAAAGATCTTATATTTGATGTTACGATGACTGAGGCCTTTAAGTTTGGTGCAGTTCAAAGTGTTCCTTTTTCAAAGTGTTTAGTTCGTCATCGTTCTATAATGCCTACAGAAATGTCCTTTATAAATCCTCAGCAATAACTGCGATTCTACTACGATGTTTCGTTGTTCTTTTTTACAGGTTTCGATTCGAAGTTTGTAGTCGTATTTTCTTTTTACCTTTTGGAAAAACTTTCGAATTTTATTCTTGGAGTAGTATCTCTTAATTTCCTCAATTGCGCACTTCTCATGTTCCTGAGAAGCCTGTGTTCGTCTCTCTTCTTTTGCTCGTAGAGCCCGTGAACTCTTATTAGATGCATGTAACATACTTGCCAGCACTCGTCGGCGAACAAGGGGTCTCCTTTAAATGGTTGAGTGAAACCCAGCATATCAGAGATGGCATCTCTGATGGCTTTTTGGCACTGTTGTTACTGCTCTTTGATATTTGATCCAAGGAGCGCAGGATTTTTTAAGAGACTCAGAGATTGGAAAAGGATTTGGAGATTTTTTGCGATTGTAGCCGTCCGACGTCGAAATTTCCCAAAGTATTAGCTTGTTTTGTGATGTTTGGTGAATCATTACCTTTCCCACTACAAGGTAATGGTTCGAATTGACGTAGGCTCCTCTGGACCATCGGACACTACGCAAGTTGCTATTAGGGAACCATTGGTTTATTATAATGTGTTATCTTTATTAACAATTCCACTATAATTTCTTTCTTTATTTTTTCTCTATCTTTTCTATTCAACCTTCTCTTCCTTCCTTGTGTTTCTACTTATTATTAAATTAGTTTAAAATAATATTTGTGTACTAAAGTTTGTAATATGAATTTTAACTGAATTTAGCTTCGTATTTCCTAGAGATGTTTTAGTTTGAATATGCACAAAGATCCTTTAAAATAAAAAACACTTGTGATTGGATGTTTCATGTAGATCTTTACGATGGTCGATTTACGGATCCAAGAAAAAACCCTGTGTGACAAGATTTTTTAGACAAAGTTGTTTTATTTTCCACCAATCAGAAAAATAAAATGCATTGCAAATTTACCTCAAGAATCTGGTTAAGAGAAACACTGCTATCGTTAACTGGCTTGGGCTTCAAATGAGATATTTTCCCGCCCGATTTCATTTTCAATAATATATTTACGAAAGCTTGTTGAAAAGTGATGACTTCTTCATCTGAGGAATGACAATTTCGTGAGTGGTTGAAGAAAACTATGTTCTTTACAAAGAATTTCTCTTTAAATTTTCTTCGTAGCAAAAGCAGAAGAAATATTTGTCATAAATATTCGTGCCTAGGATACTGGAGCGCATTAAAGGCTATCAATTTGGTTTTAAGCTTACCAGGGGCAATGTTGTGGAAATAGTTTCAACCACATATATATTTGCTTGTTTAAATTGTTGGTTCCCAATACAACACTATTTGTAAGCACTGACCTGGCATGTCTTACACATTATAATTAGCCAATTAAGATGGTTATCCTTATATTTAAACGTTCCAATGCAGCTGCAATATTGAGGTTCTTTGCAAATGTTTTTTCGTGAGCAGTTTCACAACAAATTGCGTGCAAATAAATTTTCCATCGCGTGACCGAACGTATGTTAAACCTTTATGCAACAAATACAATTAATTTAGAGTCTACTTGAGTGAATACATGTATATGCAAGTTATATATATACGAATATGAAAAGAAATTCTTGAAGGTACTTGCACCATGAGAATTTCAGCAGAATAAAATATGTAGATATGTGCATACTCGCATGTGTGAGGGAATTCCTTCCCGTGACACATGTAAGTATTCTCTTTCAATCGCAAGCTTGAACTTATTTTAAACAGTCGTCAGAGTGTCGACATGTGATAATTGAAATGGTTAATTTTGGCTATCAGCTATCATGATATCAGACATTGTATTCTATTGCTGCATCCAGTAGATCATTGTTGCGATCATTCTAAAGTAAAGACTTGGTTGATCCAGAAGTCAAAAATTAATTACTGGTAGGTGAAATCATCTTGTTTTCATTTCATGCCTTTTAGATGCTTTTAGATGAAAATTTGCAGTCATACAACAACAACGCGATCGGCATTTGTACTTCATAGTAGTAGTAACACGTCAAATATGTATATCTTTGACAAGCTAGACCACAAAGAAACATTGATCTGTCTATATACTTATACAGGCACCTTCCTTTATTGCATTCAATGGTAAAGAGATTATATGATTGCTACTGCAGTATGATGAGAAAGTTAAAAAAAATAGTCACATGTCGTGCCGCATTCAAAGCTGCTTTAGAACCTATATCTAATTCCTGTTGATATTGATAACCTGTCGATTTGATTATCGGACTACTATAGAAAATGTAGCAGGAAATAGCGGTCATTTCAGAAGCAGCAGCCTGATACTCACTATCTACGTAAAATAGTAAGAAGTGGTATTATGTGATATATCTATATTGACTGCAAAGCTTTTTATTCTTCATTCTGGAAACGCTAACGGAAAAATCGAATTTGTAGTTAAATTTTATAAAACTCTAAACGAGATACTGATATGAACATATAGGGCAACGATGGCGAACCAATGGCATGCCACGAAATATTGTGGGCACGTCTTCAATTAAGAAATCCGATTGCACCTTTGAGCGGCAACATCAGCCATCTACAGCCAATTTAGTTTTCTTCTTTTGTGCCTCTCATTCGTTAAGAGTACATGTACGGTACGATTTTCATGCCTTTACTTCAAACTTCAAGCTTCAAACACCAACAACCATCACATATGTACACCTAAGCCCACGGTTACAGTACCTGTAACTAGTGACCAGTAGAAAACTATAACAAGACTATATTACTCGTATGTTGGCACGCCAAAGGCACTTTTTTTTCATGGCACGAGGTACTTTAAAGGTTTGCCATCCCTGATATAGGGTAATCCAATTCAAAGTCGGGATTTTTCAAGCCTGTAGGCATATCAAACCGAGTTGTCATCGGCGACTATATATTTTTGTGTAAGGTTAGTTATTTTACAATATGGACCGTTTATGAATCGCTGAACGTAGTAAGTACGTTATACTATAGGCAAAACTTCGATTCGAAAAGACAATCCCTGTAACAGATGTCCTTAGGCGTGTCAATTATCGGAACGCACGCTCTACAGAAAATATGGTTGCCGTTAGTGAAAGCTTTCAAGATGATCCAAATCTATTAATTTCACGTCGAGTGCGGCACTTTGACTTGTCTTACAGCACTGACAGGAAAATATTGTTGGTCATCATAGTTATACACGAATGCAGCAAAAATCGTCAAAAGTCAGAGCGGAACTGACTGTGGCGAGTTTTCCAGGATACTTATCTATGCCATTCTAGTTTGCTTTTCTTTGATATTTTACGAACAACGACAATACACGTCAAAGGACTTTATTGCTTTCTTGTCTACATGAGCAGTATTTAAAACTTTTGTCAGCGCCCTTCATCAAAAAGATTTTGTTGTGGTGGTCAAGTGGAATTGAGCCGTTAAATAGGCTTTAGAAGTCTCAATAGGAAGAGCCTATAGCAGTTCGGTGATTTGGCATTCGGGATATACAATTCGTACCATATCGCAACTCGGTTATTTTATGGTAATGTACAGTAGTTGCGTTTTCCTTCGATCGTAACAGTTCACAAATTCCTGACATCCTCATGCTTGCCGCCAAGTTCCTAAAAATATCCTTTACTAAGGTTCTTATGTTTTTTGGGCATAATAGGATGAATTTAATTTTGAAACGGATATGAGTCAACAACGCGCTGATACGATTTTCGTTCTGGTTCTTCGTTAATATCTTTATTTGCTATCACAAATATTTTGGCCTAATGCCTTGACAAAATTAAAATATTGCTATCACATTTTCAAACAATTTCTATTGACGTGAATTACGTATTTTGTGCTAAATTCTTTTTGTTAACTTCTTTGAATGCAATCTTATTCGGACTTTCGGATGAAATATAAATAAACTGTTCCTTCCCTTTAGTACAATACTTTTTCCATTTTCAAAAATATTTCTGGCAGTTACATATTTGAAAATTTTGAAAAATGAATGGTCTCATTGCCTTCTTACTGAACTGTTATTTGATGCTGAAATAACCCAAATTATTGCGGATAAAATCTTATTTCGGATTGAAGGCATGATAAATGCACTATTAGCATGATTAAATGATTTCATAAAAAATAGGGCATCTGTTTACTTTGCTATTTGTTCAACAAACACTATGGCAACTCTATTTGATACAATAATAAAAATGCAATAAACTAACAACCTCAATGAAACCACTCTCCTCATCTAAATGCAAAACACGATAACCGGCCGCAAAATTGTTAACCGCCATCACCAACTGCCAACCATCTTTCGAATTGTGTATCTAAAAATATCTCTCCAATCGTTTGGTAAATTAGGAAATAAACCGAGATAATGATTATAATCATTAACTGGCACAAACAACTCGTTGGCTTCTTCGTTTCATTCATTTACTCTACGAACGTAATGCCAAGAAGCAAGCAAGCTTGAGTTGGTTTTTAGTTTCAATTCTGCCTTTGGAACATTGATTCGGGTCAACAGAATGGACAAACACGAATACGAGCATCAAAAAAAAGAACTGCAAACCGGTTAACCTAGCCAACATTACCTCAAGCTGATCCAAAAACATTGTTAAGGAAAAATCAAAACAAAACTAAACGACTTTTCCTATAATAGTACTATGTATCTACAATAGATATCTATGTATCTACGTTTATTTTAGCACGCATTTCGTTTGCAAGAAAAAAATCTATCTAAGGCGGAGCTAACCGAAAATAAAATAAAAATAAAGAACCAATATGAGAACAAGCATATAGAGAAAACGGGCTGCAAAACTTGTCTTTACCGACCACACAAAAATATACACAACCAACCTATGGAGTATCCATATCCATTCGCAAGCGCAAGCCGAGTCGCTTGAGACATTTTTCATTATGCAGTTTCCATTGAGGGATCACTCTAACCGGTGATAGTTGTTAGTGCGGTTTTTACTATATTTAATTTTTTTATTATTTATACATTATTTTTATTAAACAAATGCTATTTTTTGTTTTTGTTTTTAGTATGAAACTTTGGCCAAATTCGCCAGTTCATATACCAAAATATGACGGAATCATACCTTATGCCAATGTATCGCCTGCTGCTAATTCTAGCCCCATAGCAATAAATAGTGTAACATCGACGAATACTAATAATTTGAAGCTAATGGATGCGAATATGGTATCCCCACAACAAGTGGAAATGGATGATTATGTATGTTTACATTTTTCTTTTTTTTCTAAAAACAATTCATGAAGCAAAGTTTAATTTTTATTTATTTATTTATTCTTTTCTGTAGCAATTATCTAATATTACAGCTGAGTCAACACCGGCTCAGGTTACTCAATGGTTGACTTATCACCGATTGACAAGTTATGTATCCACATTCGCGCATTTCTCCGGTTCAGATGTTTTGCGGTAAGTTCTATGACAAGATTGATAGTGGTGTAATTGTTACTCAAATAAGGGCGTTATGAGCCGATAGATTAAATTTTGATTCTGATTCTGTTCTGTACAATGGAATCTTAAAGATACTTAGATATTTATAGCAATTTAAACACCTTAAAATTAGTTTTCTCTAACACTTTTAGTGACTAGTCGTACCTAAGCTTGCATACGCTTACATGCCATGGGGCGCTTCTAAAGAAGAAACGTGTGACGACATACCTTGTTTAATTTTATTAGACCTTAATCAGTAATGCGAGAGTGCTTTTCTATTAATAAAGGCACCAAGACGAGAGTTAGCTTCAGTTGAAAACTTAAATATTAGCTGCTAATCGAAAATATACTATATTTAACGGCTTGTCAAAAAGTAGAAAAGTAGTAGGCGTAATAATATTATTATCTCGCATATTTCTATTACTGCTGCCAGAAAATGTTTTGACAAAAATAAACAGACTGGAGTAAATAGTTAGGACCAAAATATTAGAGTTTTGTTGGACACGACTTTAACTTTAACCCTTAAAAAACATTGGGAACTACTGCAAAGTTACTTCCAAAGTGGATGCTGTGCTGCCGAAGTATTGCACCAACTGCAGCTGGTGTACACAAGTGATTGATAACCGAACATACTATATTCCCATGTTCGTCATATGCGCTTCACAAAGAATGTTGCAGCTGTGACCAAAAGGGTGTGCTTAAACCTGAAAACAATAACATGCCAAAGATGTCAGCAACTAGCCTAAGGAGAATTTTATAAAGAGATCTCGAATTTTTCGCTTACAAGGTCTAATTGACTCGAGAATTAAAGCAAAATGACAACCCGCTTCGTTATTGCTTCTTTGTTTTGTTAAAAAAATCATCTTCTATCCCGGCGGCTTCTTAAACAAGCGAAATTGCTGTATTTGAAGCTCAAAAAACCTGCACCTAGTGATAGCTGGATCCTGAACGTGTGACTGTGTGGTTGGAGTGGTTTTTGGAGTGGCGGCATTATTGGCAAATTTTTCTTCCAAAACGAAAATTAAAGAAACGTTACAGTCAGTGGAGAGCGTTACCGAGGCATGATAACCGATTTTTTATTGCCAGAAATCAAATTTGACTTGGGCTAGCTATGGTTCTAGCAAGATGGGGCTTCGTGGCACAGAAGCCGTCAAACAATCGATCTATTTACCACTAAGTGCAACAATCATGCGATTAGTGGTTTAGTGACATTGCTGGGCGCCACGGAGCTGCGATTTAACGCAGAGGGACCTGATTTTTGTGGAACAACATTAAAATTCCATGCTATGTAAACAAGCCAGAGACGATTCAGGTACTCAATAACAATATAAGTATAATGGGCTGATAGGAAGGCCTATTAGTAAACCAGCCGATGAAGTCATTTAAATAAAATAATATTTCATAATTATTCGAACGGTTTACTCTTTTTAATAAAGTAACAATCGTTGAAAATTATTGGGCAGTGTTTTTTATAGTCGGTTTAAAAATAAACCAACAGATATGCATATATTTCCTATATCCCTGCATTGTTGCTTTGCCGGCAATGCAGTTTCTTAATACCATGGAGCTCGATATCATGCAATTAGCCGCTTTATTCAAGATTATATTGGCAGTAAGAAAAAAGTTTTTAAGGGGTGATGGTCCAGTTTCACTGGAGTACTGCTAGTGAATATGGTAAAACAACAAAGTAAAGCAAGCGACATGACGTCGCTAATTGAGTTCGCAAAAATATCTCGAATTTATGCTGACAAATGCCTTTTACATTGATGTCTGATCAGAGGAGGTGATGTATTCAATGCATTGCTTAAGCCTAGATATTTCCCGGCATACATGTTGGCAACATTGAATATATTATCATTCAAACGTATGTCAATTGACATTACACATGCCAAGACTCTCTCCGTTTCAACAATTCAATTTCTCTTTAACGACAAGACACAGCATTTGCTTTCCGAAAAAAATTATTGTACTTAATTAATTGATACCAATTTAGTCTAGCTGTTAAAATCATATTTAAATTAGCTTAAAATATCCTCCGGTTATAATGTGACAACCCAAGCCCAGGGACGTGCGTTCGATTCGAAAACGAATGTAAAAAGCAGAAAGTACGAGTACTGCTATCAGAAAGGAAATATTTAGATTAGATATAAGGGAGCCCTGCGGCGCATCTAAATTTACACATTATGTGGATATTCGACTTGATACCGTCCGAGGCAACTTGACTTTAACCTTCGAGAACGTGTTAATGCTTACGAAGGGTCTAGCGTAAAATGACTTCTTATGCCACGACCTATCCACTGGTCGACAACACAAGTTCATAAAGCAAACAATACCTGCGTCATACAGCAAACTTTCTGCCACGTACGAAAGGTATGAGCTTTTGCAATGATCGAACATATCGGAATATAAATATTAAGGCTCGGCAAGGAATCAATCCATCAAATCTTCAATCAGAAATCATCAAAAATGCCATTTGGTTACAACGTATTTGCATTCAGCAAAAAAAAACAGTAAACATATTGTATTCAAAATTGTTTGATTTATTAGACCACAATATTGGATTCACTCGAAATGTCTGCCTTTTGCTTTAACCCAAGCCTCCAAACGGTGTGGCCATTGAGGTGCCATTGAGCGGCACGTACGGTCTCCATGGAGATCGTGGACGCTGCTCTGATTAATGCTGTTTTAAGGCTTTCCAAATTTCTGTAGGGAGTTGTGCAGGCCATATTCTCCAATTTTGAACACAACCATAATCAAGTGGATTCAGATCTGGAGTCCCATGGCCAATCTTCTGCTGCTATAAAGGAAGAAATATTGACTCTGAGCCACTCCTGCGTGTTTTTTTTGTGCGCTGGAGCAGAGACCTGTTGGAGGATCCATCTGTATCCATTGAAAAGGGTTTAGGTCACACCCTTCACAACACCTTCTAGCACATCTTCTTGATTAACCTTTGCACCAGTTTTTACGCCTTTTTCACAGAAGTGGAGGGATGTGACACCATGGTGAGAGACCCCCACCAAACCATTACAGAAGCGGGATGATGTCCACGTTGAAGCCTTGGAACAACTTTTTTCGCTTCCTTACAAGTGGCATCAACTTTGTCATTTTGTTTGATGTAAACTTCTTCCACGGTAAAAATTTTCACATCCGTAAACAAAATGTTTTCACAGCCATTGTCCGCGTGCCACTGCAAAAGTCGCTAGCATCTTTCCAGCTTAATTTTTTTTAGTTGAGGAATATAGAAGATGACCCTAGGACCGACGCTAAGGTTTCATATGCAGACTATGCCGAATCAGCCTAAACATGGATCTGGTTGATGTATCTAATTCCTTTCACATGATCTCCTGCTTCCTAAGGGGATTTCCCCGGCCACTGCTTGGCCTGTCCTCTACTTCAGACAATTCGCCAAAGCGACCAATACACCGATAAACGAATATTCTCGATATTCCGAGTGATTTTAGCAACCCGAAAATTTGGCCAGCACCCTTTCCGATTCTCTTTAACGCCCCACTGCATGTAAATAGTTTGCAAAGTGCATGTGTATGAAAAAATTTAACGGTTTTATTCCCGCAAGAAGTTTTGAATGATAAGCGCTGGAAATTGTGTAACAGAACTTATGGCAGGACTAGGTATTTGATAACCGAAGTATTTATAGCCTATAAGCCATCTGAAGTGCAACTTTAGACGCAACTTACTAACTGAAGAACACGGACATCAAGGAAAATCTTAAAAATCTTTAATAAGATTTTCCGTCTATTATGAAAACTCCCTTTCATATTGCAATGTAGGAACAGAACGACGTTGAAGAGGAGAAATTAAGTCTGAGATTATAATCCAATGGTTCAAAAGGCATCCGTGAACATTTAACTAATCAGTCATAAGGCTATCGAAAAATACCATTAAAAAATTCTGAAATATTTATTGTGTTAAACGGAAATTTCATTGGACAAGATTTTAGCGGAAGCACTTTGAACGCACTTTATACGTAAGTCATTGTTTTCAACGAAAATACCGACACATAACTCTGGCTCAGCAGATTTATTTTTTTTCCCTTCCCTGGGGTTCCAGCATTTTAATTTTTTTTAAATAATGACCTTAGGCGATGGCGATGGCGCGATATTTAGCTCATTGGACTATCAAGAAAAGAGACCCTGGGTTCGATTCCGGGCTGGGTCACCAACAATTCTTCAAATCACTCTTTCGGCGGGCAATGGAAAACCGTTCGGACTCGGCGATAAACCGTAGGCCCCACTCAGATGTGACAAAAAATGACAACATGAGCAACAAAAATGAGTGTCAAGAAGCTAGGCCATGTCCCATACCAGACTGCCTTAGTGCCAAGACTGTTATCCGTCGTATATCTGTTCCGAAAAAGATCAAACGTAACAGCCTAATCCTCCATAGTTTAAAATCAATCAACTAAACGTGTTGTATAAGGTACCGCTGGAATAATCGGAGGATTAATTTCTGTAAACGTGTAGAGCCTTGATGTACCTATTTTAGATAAAATCCCAACTTTTTTCTTGTTTCTTTTACTAACATTTAGTACAAAACTTCATTTCATCTCAAGTATCAGGTGTTACATTTGAACTGATTATTATTCAATTAAATTTTTTTAAACAAAGAGTAGATCCAGTATTCAAACAATTTATTTCTAATTTTCAGAATGTCAAAGGACGATTTAATTCAGATATGTGGCCTCGCCGACGGTATTCGTATGTTTAATATTCTCCATGCCAAGTAAGCATCACTGTGGATTATTTATCAATTATTTGTAATCTTATTTTAGAATTCCGAAACATTACAGACCAATAGCCCCACGTCTTACTATTTACGTAAGTTTCGATGGCAACAGTTACAATGCCATCTACTTAACATCCAGTTCCTCAAAGGAACTTGTTCAAAAACTTTTAAAACTACCAGGATTCTATGAGTTAGCGGCCAACAGTTCAAATATGAGTAATGGAGTTGATGGTGCTGTTTATCAAGGATGGGGTAAGTTACACATTCAATAGAAATCCGTATGTACTTGATTATTCATATGTTATGTTAACAAATGGTTTTTTTTTTTTTCTTTAAAAGGCATGCAATCAAAATACTCAGGAAGTGGGTCAAATATATTCAGTGACGCATCCAAAACTCCAATTTACATACATGGACCTTCCGGCGTTCACGTCACCATCACCGACGAAGTTATGAACAATGAAATCAAAGACGGAAGCCTTTACGCATTTGAAGTACAAAATGGAAAAGTACTTATGAAAGCAATAAATAAAAACGATAATTAAAAACAACCCCAATGTAAAAGAAAAATTAATTTACTTTTAAACGATTCTAAATTAAAACTTAAACACCAAACTGATTATCAAATTTAAAACAACAAAATAAAAATTCCTCCTATACAACACTTAGCAATTATACGCAACAAATAAAAACCATTTCAACTGATTGTATCAAAATTTCATTCAAAAATTAAAAATTATAATTATTATAGATTTGAAAATGAGAACCAAAGTTATAAAAAATTCAAGTACATTTTTCCAATTATTCTCAGATTTGCATTTTCTATGTACGCATTCAAATTTGTGTTTAAAAAGACCGACGACAAAAAAAAAACATAAAACAAAAAAAAACAAACATTGGTGAAGGAGAATTTATTGTTTTAGTGCAAATTTTTTTTATACACGTGCATATATACACATACAAGCATATATAAATATATACCAAGAAGAGAGCAATATCTATAAATTCAATGAATTAAGATAATTATAATTATAAAGTAATCTGATGAGAAAATTAATAAAATTAAGGCAGACCAAGTGTACAAACAATTTTATAAAATACTATTATAAAAAAATTAAAAAAAAATCGTTATTCATATTAATAAATACTAAAATAAAATTTGGTCTGCACAAAAATGTACACAGGATTTTATTTAGTATCTAAAACTTTTCAGGATTTCAGGCCATCTTCTGTATTTCGGGGGAACACTGGTAACCGACTTAAAACCTTTGCTTCAAACATTTTTATATTGTAACCATAATATCTAAACATGAATGAGAGTAGAGCCGAAAGCCCTCGCAGCTAGTGCTCTCTCTAATTAGCATGTAAATTTATTTATATGGTAATAAACTATAACAGTAATAATAATAAAAAGTATGAATAACGCCCTTACTGGCATCTCGGGAGGGCTAATTTTCACTTTATTTCAAAACGAGTGCAGTTATAAGACGACTTTCCGAGCACGTATCTGTTCTATAAAGCCAGTTTAACTTTCACCATTCTAAGTCCGCTACTGCATTCCTAAATATATGGGAAACATATTTATAGAAGAAAATACATTTGTGCTTTCGGATGTACATATAAAAGGTTTCACGTAACTATATATGACAAACAATTAGAAAGACCGAGGACTTTCTTATCATCTAAACTTGGACCATGCTGTAACCAATATTTAGTTACATAACCTCTAAGCCACCCGATTCGCCCTAGGTGGTCTAACCGCCAACCAAATCTACTTTGAGATACCCATGAAGCATTCTAAATGTCTTAAAATTAAGCAACACAAACGTCGATTTTAACTTGTTTTCTGTTGTAACCAAATTCAGAGCTCGACTGTTCAACGGGATTAAACTAACATACTTATACAAACAACGCAAAAAAAAATTCAACTTTGGAAGCCAGAGCTCTAGAGTATGCCTGAATGAGAGACACTTCGCTCTCACAAACGCTAACAATCTGTGAAACCAGTATCGCCGCTCCATCAAAAACATAACCGTGGCAAGTGTAAACTACCATCCACATCTAAAAACGTATCCTTGATACGATGAGTTTGTAAACGAAAAAAAATTCACTGCGGAAGAAAATAAGAATTTCTTCAAAGAATCCCTTAAGTTCTTGAAAAGGAAACCACATCATTGAAGAAAAAAGTACAATAGAAGTGTTTAAGCATCATCGTTTTTTCCTAATATAGAAAAGTCTCGCTCAGCTATTAAGAGAAAGAATAAAGAAGCCGCCGACCCTAATGGTCCACCAGCGGGGCATTTCAAACAAAGGGCTGCTATTTTGGTATCCGCGAAATCATCATCTATATTTTTATATTGCGTGAACGTCTCGAGCCCTTCTGCAACACTTATCGGCACACACCAGTGTGACTTCCTCATGTTAATGCAAATCAAAGAGCTCTTCCAAGCGATGAACGATGAACGATGAACGAAATCCAGATTCTTTCAAAAGTGAACTAGATGCACTACGTGATGCTTTAACAGTTTAGTCTATGCGCTGTTATTTTTTGTGATATCTTTAATCCTGCAGCAGAATAGTGTGCAATGCAGGAATTTTATTTAACAAATCTGTCCAGCTGCTAAGAGAGCAGATATTTAACACTTTCGAGAAAAAAATTCCTTGCCGAATATTTGGTCTTGTGTGAGGGTGAATAGGGGCGAAGATACAACCCTGAAACCTATAAGCTGTATCCAGATATGGATGAGTTCAGAAAGCTAAAATACGAAGCGCACTGAACCCGCCACGTTGAGTTAAACGACAATAATATAAAACAAAGACAAAATTGATTTTCGAACCACAGTCCCAAGGTTCTGGGTAGAAAGGGTAGACCGGCTATCTGTTTTAAGAAGCTATCGCGCATTTCGGAGCAGTTGGCATAGGCAAATGGAAAAGTTAGTCAGTGATAGAAGGGAGTGTAAAGTCGCCATGTCCGAGGAAGAAGGTCTTCACAGATAAGGCCCTTGTTAATTAGACATACCCTTAAGATGCAAGGTTCAGAATCTAAAAAGCCCACCTATGAGGCCGATATGACCAGAAAGTGCAGTAGGATCGGCCGGGCAAAAGCATAATAATTAACAGTGACGTATATACAGTATACTCGTCTTTAGGTGATTACTACTGAGAAAAAACTCACTGTACATATTTTGGTAAGAATTTAATTTTTAATCCGCATCGTTGCTAATTTATCCAGCATCAGCCTGATGTCTAATAACGCCATCTACTTTAAAGATATTACCGAGCATCTCAACAAAATTTACTAGCATTGCCATAAGAATAACGTTATAGTCGTTTTAACTGATATCAAGGAAAAAGAGCATAGTTGCAACCTATGCCTTCGAATATCTCAGACGTAGCAAAAGCAACAACAGAAATTCAGAGAAAAGATTTACTATTGAATCGCTCCAGTTGCAATAAACTTCTAGAAACTTTGCAAATTATGTGTTCCCAAACTTTTCGTCAACCAGTGGAGACCCGTAATAACAATGCGAACAATCCATTTGATATGCTGAGTTTCACTCGGCAATTTGCACAAACCCCCCAATTCGACGAATGGTATAAAACTAAAACGAACACTCATTATTGGTGCTAAAAAAAACAGAAACGAAAGCCTCGGTTTCCGGCCACCACACCAAAATGAAGTAATGACCGTTGGACAAGCTTCCGACCTATTTAAAGCAGCAAGGGATGACTATCAGGTTGTATAGAATATTAGTTCTTTTCTACAATTTGATCCACCAGATAAAAAAGATACACTCCAAAGTATCCCAACAAAATAGACATCAGTCTCCATAACATCGGGTACAAGTTATCTGACATATTTTGTGAACGCATAAAACTATTTGTCGATGATTTGATTAGGCGCTATCAATGTATTTCTAAATTAAACAAGTTCGCAATTGACCAAATATTTAAACTACACTAAATCCTAGCGAACACCCAAGAGTCAACATCACGCAATACCAACAGCTCTTCAACCCGCTGTGCGTACAAAAAATCGATAGCCCTTTTTAAACTAAAAGTGTAGTAGAAGATCTAGAATTGTCAATTCGATGTGTCTTTGTCCGTCCACTACATGGATAATTTTGCGAAAAGATCTCGAACTACGACTCATAACATAAGAATTAGCTGGTGCGAGAGCTAAAGTCACGAAACCATGATTTGCTCCATAAAAATTACTGACGTTCACAAATTCGTCATAAACTCTCTATGGTCCCAGGAGTAACTAGAACACCTTCTTGCTACATTCAGGATGTTTCATCACTATGGAATTACATATTACTGGTCTAAGAGCTACTCAGCAAGAGAAACTCTAATCCAGATCTAACTCGTAGTGCTAGATATTTACAGGGTTTTCACTCTCAGATCGGTGTTTGTTTGACTGTGATTATGAACGCGACTGCAATTTTATGATTGCATTACAGAGATTGTTTGTTAACGTCATGCAATATCATTTTTAAACAGTATTTATTATAAATAATTGTCTATGACTGTGAATTGTGAACTGACAAACGACAATCTTGGTTTGACTTTCAAACAAAAGTACAATAGTTTTAAGGATGATGCTCGCCGTGTAAAACAACTTGGGATAGTTAGCTTCTTACGGTTATCTATATTTTCAAATAGGTACATTTTGGAATAATACTTACATAATATAATAAATAATTTATAGTTCCTCATATACAGTATTGCTAACGTTTTGCAAGTCAATTAAGTTAGTTATCATAAACAGAGGACACGATTTATTATACAATTACTGTACTGACTATAATTGTCCTCATTATCCTTTTAAATACGTGTTTTAGTCCTCGAGCTTTTTGTTATAGGAATTATTCATTATTATTTATTCATTTCTTATGATAGAGTTCCCACGCACCGTTTGGTATATAAGATGACATAACTATTTTGCGATGCATAGTATCCGTAGTTTTGTTTTAAAAACCAGAAATGTATACCAATTCCGAATACAAGAATAAACTCCAACAGCTTTATAAGTACCAAGTCTGGTATTTTAAAATTCTGGGCTTAGTTCCAATACCTGAAAAGATAACTGCTATTAAAAAATTGTCTTACTTAACCTATTCCATTGCTATCGTGATTTTGGTTTTAATGTACGAACTGGCCCTTTTGATTGCATTCTTCATTCAACCGACGATTTTAGACAAGATCACCAAAGTGCTTTATAGTTTAGCGGCATTAATAGGAGCGGTTGGTAAATTTTTCGGCTTAAAGGTGAACTACACAGCGTTTCAGGAATCTATTGCATTTCTCTACAATGACATTTTCACTCCAACTGACGAAAAAGAATGTGCCATTTTTGAAAGAAATGTCGCAAAAATAAAGTTTGTCAGAAAAGTCTATTGCTATGGATTATTATCAGGAGTTATCTACGTTTTGTTCTCAAAGAAAGTGACTGCTCCGAATGAGCAGTCTATTGTTATTTATACCCCTTTCGAAATAAATACAGCGTTTGTTTTTATCTTGATGGAAACTTATTATTTTGCTTTTGTATCCTCCATGTGCTGTTTGAATATCGCCTTTGACACTTTGTGTATGACATTCTTTATATTTATCAAATCAGAATTGGAAATTTTGGGTCATCGATTGGAGAAGATAGGAGAGGATGACGAAAATCAATTGGCAATAACCAAGAAACTTATAAAATGTATTTACCATCATCAGGAGATTTGTAGCTTTGTAAAAGCTATAGAACGAGGTGTTTGTATTCCAATTTCAATACAAATCATCAGTTCTGTATCTGTTTTGTGTAGTAACTTCTACGCAATGTCTTACGTAAGTCTAATATACATTCTGCGAAACATCAAATAAATTTGAAGTCCTTTCCTTATTTTTCTAGATCTCATTCACCGATGACACTTCAGTTTTTATGAAATTTCTCCATTACCAATTGTGTATGTTGCTGCAAATATTTCTAATCTGCTATTTCGTTAACGAAATGACATTGGAAAATCAGAATTTGGCTCACGCATTGTATTCGGCAGATTGGATTAAGTGGAATAAGACCAATCGTAAGCTAGCATTGTTGGCTATGAATAAATTTCAGATTCCTATCTATGTCAGATCTATTAATCGATGTTATCGTTTCGATTTAGCAGCATTTACAACGGTGAGTTTTAACATTAAATCACTTATATGTTTGAACTATGAACCTTGAAAACCATATCTTTTTAGGTTATAAATTCTTCGTATGCACTACTGAGGCAATTGAGTAATTAAATAATATGTATTCATTCACAATTTATTACATTAACATATGTTATTATGAATTATATTCTTCAAATATAATTAAAGTTCAACAACAGCACATTTAGAAGTTTACAAAGTGCAATAATGCAAAGTTTTCAGATTGATCACATTGTTATGTTACAAATTTCAAAAATAAATTTTATTAGAGCATTTGAATGAACCATAACATTTTTTAGATATTCAAATTCGTAATTTGATTTTTATTGGTGATATTGTACATCGATTTGCCAAAGCACCGAGAGAGAAATTACAAAAAAAATAAGGAGAAAAATATAAGAAAAAATGACAATGAAGCCACTGTTGACCTTCCTTTGGGGTCGCCATGATATTTCAAACAACACTGACCATAAATGAGCATAAAGAAACTGTCAAAACAAACAGCACGATTGGAGACTGCATTCGACCTTTCTGAAACAACGAGCAATCTGCATTGCTGTTTACAAAACATATGGCTTCTTGTAGATAGTCTCTACAGTTGGAATCACATATGATCTCAAAATCTGGACTCCCTGTTTCTTCACTAGCATCTGCCGCAGTGCGAATATTCAGTCAATTATGAACTTACAGAAACATCAGCCATGGTTTACACTTTAATGATGGTGAAGTTAACGAATAAAATGACCCAAATCAATCGATTCTACATCCTTTACCAGAGTAGGAAATCTTTTAGCCCACATTGTGGTGAATTTTGCGTAACGATCTTGGTCTTCCCCCTAACAAAATCCAATTAAACAACTAATGCCCCATGGTCATTTGAAGCACCGAAACTTTTCCATTGGTATCGGCAAAACTCTGAAGAAAACCATGAATTTAATCAAAAAATCATCTTTAAATTTGAAGTTAATTTTTTTATTTAATGGCTTTGTCAATAAGCAAAAAATACATTTTTGGACAATAACATACCCGCATGTGCCTAAAGAAACAGTCTTGCATCCATAAAAATTAACCGTGCGGTGTGTCGCTATTGTTATTAAAAAAAACAGCTGGTGAACTTTCCTTTGCCAACATGAATCGAAAAGTGAAATCGTATCTCACTCTTAAAGATGTGGGAGCGAACGTAAACGGTATCTGAAAAACAGAAAAAGGAGATGTCTTACGTTCGTTAAAGAAATCTGCTGACGCCACGACTGCGGAATTCAAAACATGAATAAAGGAGGCACTAGGTGAAGACGCGAATGTGTCAGACTTTACCCACAAGATCATGCTTGAATGCAAAGTCATAGACGAAGTAACGTCGAAAGAAGAAATCTGCGCCACCGCACAACAAACTAACGAATCCCTGACGACATTAACCTTGTCAAAATTCATCTTTGATATCCAACATACATACATTATGTATATGTTATATTTTTGGGCAGGCGAATTCGCCTTTTTAAGACAGGAGCTGGGCAAATATTGTTTTTCATCCACTTTTAAAGATCTGGTTTGTGGTTTAGCCAGTGTGGAAGAAATCCTCTTCATGAAGCGAATTCATTCTAATCATTATTGTCATATCTATAGAAGCCCTTAACTGGACATCAACTCGAACTTCAACAAGTTTGATAAACTGTCTGACAATGATTTGCATCCCTGCCTCCTTATAGTGAAACAGTTACTACGGGCGATTTCAATATACACAATTCTGGGTGGCTTTGACATTCTAGAGCGACAACCCCCGAAGGACAGTGTGTTAGGATCCTCATTGACGAAAACAGCTTCTAAATGAATACCAGACGTTGGTAGTCAACCGTCAACACCCTGGAATTGTTTCGAACTTCTTACCCTGATAAAACAATCGATATACTTTTCTATCCATTATCGGGAGAGCACATGGTTGGAGAATTTTTTACGGTGAGTATCCAAAATAAGTCCAGGATGTCGGCGAGCTGACTATTAACGTTAGATATTAGTTTGGGCTCATATACAAGTTGGGTTATATTGCTTTCCGCGGTGAAATGTTGTCTGTCCAAAATTAAGAATTAGCATATATAATATACCAGGGCGGGTCAATAAGTCCGTGACTTTTGGATTAAAACACAGATTTTTTGATAAAAAAATAATTTTATTTTTCAACGTAATCTCCCTTGAGCTCTATACACTTTGTCCAACGCTTCTCCAATTTTTGTATCCCTTCCAAAAAAAATGATTTGTCGAGGTCCTCAAAATAGGCCTTTGTTTGCGAGATGACTTCATCATTGGAGTCAAATCTTTTTCCACCAAGCCATTTCTTCAGGTTTGGGAACAAGAAGTAGTCGCTCGGAGCCAAATCTGGAGAATAGGGTGGATGAGGGAGCAATTCATAGCCCAATTCATGGATTTTTGCCATGGCAACTGCACATGTGTTTGTGGTCGACTGTGAGCAAACGCGGCACCCATCTTGCGGAAAGCTTTCTCATGCCCAAGTGATCATTCAAAATTGAAACCACTGAGCCATGCGAGATCCCTACGGCTTCCACAATCTCTCGCACTTTCAATCTTCGGTCGGCCAACACCATATCGTGAATTTTTTCGATTGTTTCGGGTGTAGAGACCTCAACTGGGCGTCCAGGACGTTCGGCATCTTCAGTGCTTGTACGGCCACAACGAAATTCAGTAAACCACTTTTTTACCATTGAAATCGATGGTGCAGAGTCCCCATAGTATTTATCAAGCTTAGCCTTGGT
The DNA here is from genome assembly GCA_928272305.1 of Volucella inflata. Classification (NCBI taxonomy): domain Eukaryota; kingdom Metazoa; phylum Arthropoda; class Insecta; order Diptera; family Syrphidae; genus Volucella; species Volucella inflata. The sequence goes on along the minus strand of OV743717.1, from coordinate 75,026,274 downwards.
CTCGGTAATGGTTTTTTTTCGCAAGAAATAATGCTTAATAAGCACACGAAATTCACTTCAAATTAGTGAGTAGTCTGATAAAAATAGCTGTCAAACACAAACTAACTGACGCAGCAAGTTTAAATTTTGACAGGAGTCAACTGACAGATGCCTGTTGACAGGAGCAGTGTTGCTGTTTCAGTAAAGAGGTCAGAAATTCAAAAAGTCACGGACTTATTGACCCGCCCTCGTATAAAACACCGACAATTTATTTATTTTATATCAACGGGTTTTATTTGTCGATGTAGTAAAATCGGCAAGAGTAGTTGCTCACAATGTCTTAACAGAAATTTGACACTACATAAAAAAAAACAATATTTTTACAGAGAAATCTAACAGTAAGTCTGAAATGAATACGTCTATTTAAGACAGTGTTTAGTTCTTACGAAAAATAGTACGAAAAAAAAACTCATTCCACACTTTTTTTTGACAGTTTGGATTGCTTTTCATAAATTTGCTCAGTACGCAAGAGTTAACAAGAAGATAAGACAAATCAATTGACATTTTCCTCAATCCCATATTTGACACATCCGTTTTCATGTAGTTACTGCACCACAAGCCGATTAAATTGTAAGTTACTCTACTGCGTTTCAATAAAGATGCAATAGCATGTATGACAATTATTTCAAATATTTTATTTTCTAAAACCATGTCTAAGACTTTCGATGATTTTTAATAATTTACCAAATAAAACAAAAACACTATTAAACAGCTGCACTCTCACAGTTATTTTGTACGTCAATATCATATGACTAGTTTCCTGAACGATGAGTTCTCTTGACAAAGCTGAATTTCGTAAAAAATTTGCTTTTACTTTAAATAAGAAAATAGAACTTAAAAAATAGAAATATTTGAAATACATAAATACAACTACTTACCCAATACGTAAAATATTTAAATTAATATTAATTTTCTACTTCCATGGTGCTGTCTGCACTACCATCATCAATCAATATCAAAGTTTCTGTCATTTTCAGGGATTTCTAGTTTCTGAACTTTTGCATTTGTTAGGATTTCTGTTCGTCAAAATAAACGTTTCCTTCCGACGGTTACACTTAATATAATAAATACGTTTATTATTCTTAAAATGAAAATGAAGTGTCTGAGATGTGATATCCAATTAGTTCAGGACTATCATTTAATTTTTGATGAAACTGGAAAGGAACTCCAACTGGACAGGCTCCTCGAGGAACATTTTCAAATTAGCGTTGAGGAGGATTCCAAAACAACTCAAGGGCTTTGTGAAGACTGTGTCAATGAATTAATTGAACTTTACGATCTAACCGAGAGAAATCAAGAGAAGCTCCAAACTCCTAAAACTGGTGATTCCGATTCCGAAGAGCTAAAACACGAACAAGATTCGGATATAGATGGGGTGGAAGTGGACTTTGAAAGTGAAGAAGTTAATGAAGTTATACCCGAGGGGATTTGTGATGAATTCTCTGCTTTAGATGATGAAGTTGAGGGTAAGACTAATCAAAATTGTCGCAGGTTTATCTTAATAATTTCTTTCTTAGACCATATTACCTCTTTGAAAAGTTTACAAGGATCAATTGAATTTGAAGGAACAAACACCCAGGAATATATTCGAAAAGTAATCAAAAGCGAATTGCAAGAGATTATCTGCAATCAAAATACAAGATGCAGAGTAAGTTCAACGAGCATATATTGAATATACGACCTCCAATGGTTTTGTCTTTTCTTTTTTTTTTTTCAGCGGTGCGATGAAGTGCTGAAGAGCCATACAGCAGTTTTGATGCACATAGCCTCAAACCACGAGTCTGAAGATGCAACCTATCCATGTATTATGTGCGATAGAGCGAATGAGTTCCCTTCAATTAAAGATCTGGCTTACCACATTGTCCTGAAACACTATGATCTCAACAGGTAAGTTAAAAGAATAGAAATCTGAATAATCGGTTGCTCTGGGATGAGCACAAATTCGCTCTCGAATACAAAGAGGACCGAAATGCCTTTATTTGACATCTGAATTCGTAAATAACATCGTAAGCGTATCAAAATTTAGTGTCCGATTAATAGCAATACCACTTATAATAGATCATGGAAAAAAAATATTTTATAGTAATTTTGATGATCTTTTAAATGGAATATCACGGTGAGGAATTGAACCGCAAATACAAAGATTGACATAGAGAATACGGTCTAGCAATACCAAATGTGGTATTTCCAAGGGGAAGGCGACACTTTATAAGATACTGCAGCGGTGAACAATAAATATAGATAGATTGGCATGGGAGCTAAAAATTCTAAAATGATCTTGCATGATCAATTCAGCATTAATTTTTGTTGACGGAAAAATCCAACGAAAACCAGCATCAATTGGTAAAATTAATACAAACATTTTAGTTTTCCCACTCTAATAATCTGTAAAAATGGCTCCATAATGCTAAAATCCAATTGCAAGACTCAAGCGAAGCTAATTTCGCATACTTTGGAAATATAAGAGGGAGTTCTAAAGGGTGCTAATTATTTAGTGTAAAGTTCGATCAAAACACGATTCTGTAAATAGAAAAATAATAGAAACAACTTATGGTTCAGATACCACCTTGATCAAAAATTTCCCGTGTGGCGCTCCCATTGTTCCGATTTGAGTTCTGTTTTTTTTTTTTGTTAAGTTGGTACATCTATTATTGATAATCCCTATAAATCTTAGCGTCATAGCTTAACATTTGCAAAAGTTACGTAGCCAAGAGTACATCTATCTCTGTGTGTGTTGGGGATTTTTTGCAATTTTAGAAATGAATTTAAGTTTGCAACTACGAACTTGCAAAATGCAACAAATACCATCCAAAAGCCACCGAATTCACCTGATTTGGCTCCCTGTGACTTCTTTCTGTTCAATCGAATTAAAAAAACCACTACGGGGAACGCGTTTTAGCAGCCGAGAGGAAGTAATGGAAAAACCGAAAACCGAATATAAAAAATGTTTCGAGGATTGGATCAAGCGCTGTCATAAGTGTGTTGCAGTCGATCAGGATTACTTTGAAGGGGACAATATAGATTTAGATGAATGAACTTGTATTTTTAATTTTCTGAATAAATTCCTTTTTGATCAAGGTGGTATGTACATGTATGGTATGAAAGGTACAGAACGTGAATGGTTTAATACTTACTTTTTTTACAACATACAGAAAAGTTGTTCAAATGACGCAATTCCTAATCTAAATGGCCTTGAATTTTTCGATAAATGCAAGTGTAAGCTGAAGGGCAATCAAAGCCGTCCTCCACTTACTTACAGGCAAAGCTCTTCCCTACCAATTTCATTCGTTTAAGCGTTGTACTGGATAGCTGGTTAACAGTTCAGGGCACAATTTTTTTGGTTTTCAGATAAATGTTTGGCACCACGTCTGCTTTGGGTTACCCGATCTCTTGTGATACGAATAGATTAGTAAGCTCTTAGAATTAATCGCATAAAAAATATCCATTTACGATTACTTCGGAAGTTTAATTTCCATACAGAATTTCTGATTCGATTTTGGAGGGAATATTCCCCCCTTAAAACAGCACAGATGATGCGACTCTCAAATATTTGTCCGGCCATATTAATTTAAGAATTAATTATAAGTACCAATCTGTTTGTTTAGGATTCTTAAGCTCTGCATTAGCTAGCGAAGGTACCATATAAGATAAAAAGCAAGTCAGCGTCCATTGTCCATTATATTGTTCAGCTTTATGACGACATTACTGTGTGCATAAAATTGCTTATTATATGCGATAAAAACTTTAAATTTTAACTGAGAGATTATCGTTGTGTAGATCTCAATATTTTACTCCTTCATACATAGATCTCTCCCCGGATGCTTCCATATAAACTCTCGACTCCCACAGTTCGAAGCTTTCTTTGGGGAAAATTAAAGCAATGCACACTACTTTGTTCAACTTAAAAGTCTTAATTGGGAATGTCATCTCTGTTTTTTTGGCAAACGGGCGGTTGCGTACTCAGGAATTCCCTCAATTCATCCATCTATTCCAGTCCTTCATATTATGAGATGGCTTACATAATATCGGCAGATTTAGAATTTCCCCATTCCATCCTCATTCGTGGCTGCCAGTGGTATGTAACACTGTAAAGTTACTCTACTCTAGAATCTTGTCATCAATACACGGTCCGGTTTTCCCGATATGGATCTCTTTTGTGCCTATATTCATTTGCTATTGTTTCTGCTTAGCAAAGTTTTCTTATTAGTAGAATATAATTTCACCCAAATCAGATAAATCTATCGAATGCTGCATGAAATCTATCTCAAGCTCAATATATCTTATCGTTGCCCATGTATTCGTAATTATAATACCAACGGTCATCAAAAAAATATCTACCCTTGTCAAAGCATTTTATTGCAATTCCCTATATTTTCGGATGGACTTGCTGGGTCACATCAAATCGGACAAACTCAGAAAACGGCGTAACAATTTTTTACTTCGCATTATCAGAAGAAATTTTCAGGTGACGCTCTGTGGAGATGTGAAAAAGATCGCAACATGTTCTTGTTCTTAAGAGATTTTATGTTATTTAGTGAAAAAATAAACGTTCGTAGACGTTCTACACAGGAAAAATTTAATCAGTGCTATGTAAAATCAAGGAACAACGCTGGGATAATATACCTTTTGTATTTCTACTGCGCAAACCGCATTAGAAAACCAAATCTGCTTCTAAGAATATTGAAGGTCAATCATGCAACAAAAAAAAGTTTTTAGTAACATTTTGAGTTTGTCAGGTTGAGCTATATTAAGACAAATCACTTTAATTGAACCTTTACTCCAACAGCGTATTGTGGCCTTTTACATTCGCCTTTTCATGTGCACAGATTTAAAGAGACTTACAGGTCTAAATGTGGTAATTTTGGGGCGCCGTTCGTAGAAGGAAATATTGGTTTTCGACGGAACATTCAAGATCAGATTCTTTAAACAGGTTTCCTCCAAGCCAACCTATAAGACTTTCTTATTTAAAAATCAATCTGATTTAATTTTGTCAAAGCTTTAAGAGGATTCTTTTATTTTCACTATAATTTTGTCACCAATTTCGACTTGATTCTATTTTCCTTCACAGAATCAACATCTATTGCGTCTGTCCTGAGTGTGAGAAAAGATTTTCAACTTTTCCTGAATTCAACAAGCACAACTGTTGCAAAAAGTCATGTGGAAACCGACTCCAACTGGAATGTGGACCCTGCTCAAAGGAATTTATATCAAATAAGAGGTAAGACTATCGTTGTTAAATTGATTTTAGAGTGTGACTCTTTCTTCCAATTTAGGTATCGTTTTCATCTGCAATTTCATCTGGATAAACATCGACCGAAGGCATGTTTTATCTGTGATATTGTCTTTTCAGACGAAAATGATTTTTATGAACATATTATGTATGCCCACGAAAAAAATTCCGATCTCATATGTAAAAAGTAAGCTGGAACATATTTTTTCCATCAAGCTGTTTTCTAACATGTCTGTCACAAATTTCAGGTGCGACAGAGTTTGTACAACCAAGAAATCCTACGATAATCACATAAAATTGCACAATGCAGTCCGTTCGTACCAATGCGAATACTGTGCCCGTTCCTATTTATACAAACAAATGTTGACGAATCATATTGTAAGTAAAACTACATTCAAGTAGAATTCTTTATTGTAAAATAGATTATAGAAACGCCAACATACCGACAAAGATGGAAATCAATGTAAGATTTGTAAAAAGTCACTGGCCAACAAGCATCTTCTGTCCAGACATATACAGTTGAAGCATCGGCAACCCATAGAAGCAAATTTATTTTCATGTTCATCTTGTGGACTCCTCAAAGTTTCTAAAAAAGAAGCAAACGTAATAGAAAGAAGTCTATTTTCAAAGTTTTTTATTTGTTCATAATTATTTCGATCTTTAGAATCACATTGGTGAAAACCTGTGTGAAGAAGGAAATGTTACTGCGGTGTGTTTAAAAATAGCATACGCTTGTGAATATTGTGAACTTGCCTACAATAGTGTGGATAGTTTAAAAACGCACCGGAAGACTCATAAAAAGCGCCAGTTCATATGCTACATTTGCACTAGTGAATACTCAGAATATAAGAAATTGAAAACTCACATCATAACCCATAAAAAAGCTGAGCCAATACACAAAATATTTCCAATCAACAGGCACTATGTGTGTGATGTCGATGTAAGTATACAATTTTTTTTTTTGTACTTGAAATCTATCTAAAGATACCTTTTTTCAGCCCTGCGATCAGTCCTACCTGACATGGCCATCGCTACGTGCGCACAAAACTCGACATAATGTCGATGCTAACTTCATTTGTGAAGTTTGCAATCAGGCTTTCAAAAGTCAAACGCAACTAAGTATTCATCTTAAGGCTCACGATAACAACGAGGTATATCCTTGTCAGTTTTGTACGAAAATATGTTCCTCGCAAATGTCTCTAGCAGTTCATATCGCACGAAAGCACAACAATAGTAAGTTGTCAAGTCTATTTCTAAGAAATTAAATTTGATCCATTCGTTATTTCAGATTGCATAGCATGTTCTATATGCAAATCAACGTACGCCACAGAAGAAGCACTTAAGGAACACATGGAAATGACCCATGTTGCAATAAGTTGTGACATTTGCGGTAAATTAACAAAGAACAAGCGAAATCTAGATATACACATTCGAATGGTTCATACCAAAGTTAAAAGGTACTTCTGCACGTTGTGCAGCAAAGGATACTATAACAAAAGTGATCTAAAAGTCCATGAGAAAGCGGTATGATGATCAAATTTTCGTAATATTAACATATGTCGAATCAAATTTACATTCTTCCCGATTGCATAACAATTACAGACTCATTCAGAGGCAAATAAATTCAAATGCGGACACTGTGACTTTACGTCAAGCTACGAAAGCTCCTTTCAAGCCCATATACTTATGCATGAAAATAATAAGCCATTCAAATGCGATGAATGTTCCAAGGAATTCACCAGAAAATCCTGCTTTAAACTACATCTTTTACGACATTCTGATAAGAAACCGTACATTGGTTTAGTGATCTCTGTTACTGAAAAGAATTAACTTTAAAATTCTATTGCAGGTTTGCTTGTCCTATTGAAGACTGTGGCAAAAGCTTTGTCACAAGAGGAATCCTCAACACACACATCCGGGACAATCACTCAGCTAGTAGGCACCTTTAAAAAGTTCTGGAGTATCTGAGATTTTAATTTATAAATTATCTTTATGCTTTAGACCAAATGAAAGGCGGAAAATCTTTACGTGCACCAAAACGAGGAAAAAATAACCCAAATCAAGTTGAGTCAAAAAACGACCCTATTAAGTTTGTCATAATTAAAATGGGTTCAAATCATGTGCCTTTGGAAGTAGAAAACGAGGATAGTGATCTCGTCCTTATTGATAATTCAAATACAGATCAGAGGATTATTCTTGAATGCGGCGAAGAGAACAGTGATTTAATCGTGGACTTGGATAGTTCTGAAGTTTCTCAGGAATTTATGATTAATGAATTTTAATTTAAGAAAAACAAACAACAAATAGAAAACTATAAAACTTCTGTTAAGTAAAAGTTAAAAATAAATGCAACAGAGCACCGTTTAATTGTAGTCCAATTAATTAGCATATTAAAAACAAAAACGTTGATTCCCATAAAAAATTCGAGAAATATTATTATTTGTGATACAAGCAAATCTGTATTTGAGAAGAAAACAGACAGGTTGGTTGCACACTAAGCATTGTGCGCTAAAGTGTTACGCTATGCACCATAGCTGTGAAGGTGGTAAAGTATATTATTGTCAAAAAGGCAAGGTGAAGGAAGTGTTGTCAATTAGAGAAAAAGTTGATTTAATTAATTTTCAGACAAAAGCAAAATATGTCTGAAGAACTGGGCTAAACAATATTGTATGAAGACGGCGCATGAACCTGTGTCTATTGAACAAATTTACAGAGTGTTCACGATAGTAAATCTGTTCAAAACCTTCATGTACTCATATTTTTCATAGTTTTTTTACAGAAGAGAACGAAATGGGAGAGCAATTCATTTCCCCTTTTTTGGCTATTTCAGTCCAAGAAATTATTTTGCGCAAATTTCTTAAACTGCCAAAACTATTTTTTTTCATTTGAAATTGTCATGGACTTAGTTTTCATGTCGAATTGAAAAATTGTTTAACTTTATTTTGCCAAAACTAAGTGAGATTTGAATAGAAAATTAATTGATAAACAAATTAAAATAAAGGATGGGCCATCTGTTGGTTTATTTCCGAATCATATGTTGACATTGATAGCTCTTATGCTCTCAAAAAATTGACAGAAACTTAGTATTACGGCACTGAATGAATTGATTTACGCTTGAACAACGTTGGAAACTACTGCCAAGGTTCTACCAAAGTGCGAATGCGAATTTTGAAAAATAATGTCGGTCGAAATTATGGACCAACTCTAGCCGGTGTACTCCAGTTTATAAGAATGGTTTGCCGATAAATAACCCAATATATTCCCGCTGTTGCCGAAAGCGTGCGCCATAGACATCTGTCTCACTTACCTACCAGCTTGAGGAGAATTTTCCACAAAGATCTCGGATTATTCGCTTACAAGATCCAATCGACTTAGGAATTTTCTGTTTCGGCTTTAGAGCAGCTAGAAATTGACAATTTTTCTTAGAACATTGCTACATTTGGGATTTAAAATATCCACATATAGTCATAGAGATAGCCAATGCATCCTGAATGTATGATTGTTTGGTGTGGTATTTGGAGTGGCAACATATTGGCCCATTCTTCTTCCGAGTCGACAACGGAAGAAATATTTCATTCAATGGAGGGCGCTACCCGGACATGATAACCGATTTCATAAGACCAAAAATTGAGGACTTGGACGAGCAATGGCTCCAGCAAGATGGGTCAAGTGCCACACATTAATTGATTTAATTCAATAATCATTCGTTTTGGTGATGTTTCTCGGCCAACACTATTATTTGGCTTTTTTGTGGGATGGCAATAAAGACCGATGCTATGCGAACAATCCAGAGCCGATTCAGACACCCAAGAACAGTATTGGTCAGGCCATTCGTGAAATAGGGGCAGAAACCATCAAAAGTGTATTAACAATTGGGTTGATAGGATGGTTTCCTGCCAAGTCAGCCGATGCAGATATTTGATTGAACTCGAGCAGTTAGATAAAGATTGGGTTTATTGGAGAAGTTTGTTGGTTGTGGCCTAGGTTCATCCCGAACTGTAGCTCCACCTAAGTACTAACGTGATCAGAAAATACGCGATATCGATTCTGACAAATATTTTTTCTAAGGTTGGTAGTACTCTCATTACCACCCCTGTCAAATTTTATGTGAAAATTTGTATTTTTATAATGTCAGATTTTATTATGCATTCAATTTAGTTCACGATATGAAATTTCTGCTGCAGAAACGTTGAAAATGTTGCAGAAGGCCTTCAATTTGCAAATGATACAAACAATTCAAAGAAGGTTGGAGAAAGCATTGAAGAGTAAAATCGCCGCGGACGTCCATCAACATCAACTGATGAATAACACGTCAAGGAAATAATAGATTTGGGGCTCAAAAATTGTTTATACTGTTAATATTTTATTTGGACCAGTCCAGACAATTTTGAAAGAGGTTTTGTTCCCGAAAAAAGGCACTCTCGTTTGGTTTCAAAAACACTTAATATACGCACTGGTTCTTCAAGATCATTTGGCAAAAAATTGAACTCATATCGTTCCGCAAGCACCGTAATTGCCTGATTTAGCACCGTGTAACTTCTGGCTATTCCCTAAGCTCGAGGGGCCGCTGAAGGGACACCGTTTCGACATGATTAAAACCGAATTGCTGCGGGCTTTGGAGGCCATTCCGGAAATCGATTTTAAAAATTATTTCAAAGATTGGACAATCCGTTAGTATAAGTGTATCGTATCGGATTTAAAAGGATAAATAAAAATTTCAAAAGTTGTAAACATTTTCACCTTATTTTTTGATCGCAGTAGGTTGTAAGTAAATTAAATGAAGCTAGAAACGTCCCTAAATGAAACAATTTCAAAATTGGACCTTTGTTTTCAAATCACAAAACTTCATACACATTTTTTTTTTTTTATAATAAAACTTTATTTCAAAAGAAGTAACTAAATCACTTTATTTGGTAAGAAAAAAAAGCATCGTCTTTACGTAAGCGTAAAACAAAAGGAAAACTATTTTATTTAGTTTTTTTTATACTATAAAAGACACTTTCCCCTTACATGGGAAAGCACAAACTGCTTATTTAAAAGTATACATATATCTTTCATTGCAAACATCGTTTTTTTTTTTTTTTTTTTTTAAATTACATATTACTATTTGGTTTTACTTTGTAAAGTATTTTTTGGCTGAGCTATATAAGAATTTTAAACATTTTTTACCTTCACAATGGAAAATTCGTCAAAACACATTTCAATTTGTATTTCCTTATAAACGTTAAATCGTTTTCTCTTGTTTTTTAAATATCTCTGCTATTATTGTTTTGTTTTTTAAATATTTTAGTCAGTATCACAATGTACTTAGCTACCAGCGTATTGCGTTGTTTTTTTTATTTGAAGACAAGGAATGTTTTTTTTTCAATTGTTATTTTTAATAAATATATTTTGTTAACAAAAAATAAAAAATAAAATAGAAATGTAGAAAATCTTTGACTTAAGAGAAAAATTGTAAGAACACTTTAATTCACTTCTGTTTGATCTTTTTTGATTTTTTATTATTTTTCTGTTTCTCCTGTTTTTTGAGCTCCTTCTCCATTAGGGATTTGTACAACTTGTAGCCAAAAAGAGCTGAAAATGTAAGTAAAACAAATTCAATGAATGGAAAACATTTCCAGCAAGCAATATACTGTATTGTAATAACATTAAAAAACTGATAAATAATACTCAATCATACCGAAGATAAGAATAACAATAAAAAGAGCAATAAACGAATAACTGAGGAATTGTTCAACTTGCGCCTGTTTGGCTAGCTTGTTTTCAATTGAAGCTATGGTATCTTCAAAAGAATCCTGCATTTGCTGAATGAATCTTTTCTTTTCAGGTGTCGTTAGTGATTGAAATTTTTCTATCAAGTTCTTAAGTTTGTTAACAATATGTTCAACGGATTTCGAACTTCCACTTTTGCCAATGGCCAATTGGACAGTTTCTCGCAAACGAGTCAAAACATCATCGTCACTAATGCGAAGTGACTCCACAGAGTCCATGGCTGATGGAAGTGTTGTTATTTCGATTTACCTTGTAATACTAATTGCAATCTTGGGAGGACTTCTTTTTTTAATCTAAATTTCAAGAATCTACGAGTAGCAAACCGGTACGGTCGACGTCGATCTTATCGGTAGAAGATAGCAGATTTGATTGAACTGTTGTTAAATAGTGGGGCAATCAATGTGGTACAGTGCGACATTTTATTGAACATGGATAATGAGTGAAGGGGTTGGAGTAATAAAGCGGAAGGCCGCTTATCGAAATCGATAGTGAAAATGTATCGCTTACGAAGTTCAATGGAATTGTCTACGTGGGTTTTGCGAAACTTAAAACTTCTCCCAGAACTTGTTAGATTTTTTTTTTTTTGAGTTCAGTTCAATACTCTTCAGTATTTATTGCATAAGGTAAATAGTGGCTAATACACAAATAAATAGGTTAATCTTCAACTGAACCAAATATAATTTGAAGTAATAGGGTGTATCAATATCATTTTCTGGGTACTCACGTGACAACGGCGACGAAGAGATAAGTGATTGTTCGTACATACCCACTGTCAACGGATGTGTTAGTTAGAAAAATATTTGAAAAAAAATTTTTTATTGTGTGCCACTTGTACTGTTAAAGTGACGAAAAAATTGTCTGAGCGAAGGATGAAAATTCCAAGAATCCGCTTCTGTGTATTTTTTTTTTAACTACGAAATACAGTCCAGCTAGAGGGCGAAACCGAGAGGGTCTTAACTAAAGTCTAATTGTAAACAATTTGTATAAGATGTGCAGCATCAATTAAATTGGAAATGTGTTTATGTTCTTCGATCAGCCATTAATATAAATCTACAGAGTGTAAGATCTATTGTGATGTACAGTACATACTACATACGTTTTAAGTTACCTTTGATTTCCTCATTCTGAAACGGACTAAATAATAATAATATCTTTTAGTTTTTTCCTTCTTATTTTCATAATGTAATTCGTTTTATATAAATTCATGCTTAAGTTCAAAATAATGCTGCCCTGCTTCGACGACTGGGTATTGTATGATAAAAGCAGGTATTGCTGGAAACTACCGGGTACAAGTGTCGTTCAACCAGGCTTGAGTTGTCAAACTTATTATTGTGTTGAGTAGGAAAAAATAGCTACGATGTTGTTGTTGACACACATACATTGAATGGACATTTTTTTGGTTTCGAAGATGCAAATGACATTGACAGATAATCAGCTTAATTTCGCTTTAAACAGACGACACGGCATTGTGTGGAACATTAAATTCCATACGGTTGTTGGTTCCCCAGTAGGTAAAGGTGTACATATTGGAATTTGATGAAGTTAATATAGACTGTCGTTCCTGTTTAACAGCCAAAAAACAGGTCTTTGCGATTAAAAACACAAAAGTAGAGAGTACTATCGTCAGCAAAGGTTAAAGGATGATTATTAATGGTAATTAAAAAGAGTGTCGTAAACAACATGATTTTCCGGAGACACAACAGCATTTCTTTTGTGGATATCAGATTTTAAACCGCCTAAGACAACTTGAACTTAACATTATTATCTCTTGATAATTTCTAACAATTTTTTTCAAATGCCTCTTAAATACCGCACATTCATTAGATTTGTATAGAATCTTGCCATCAAACCACCAGTGAATATTTTGCTACAAAAATCATCCTTTTGGTCATCGGGAAGCTATCGCGTTTCGAGATATTTCTTAAGTTGACAGTCTTTAAGCGGAGGAGGAACGAAGGTACGCAGGTACTCACTGTACCACGATTTAAAGCCAACTATGTAAGACTATTCACTGTAATTCGAAACGAATTAAATTACAGTATATACTACAAAGGACACAATAGCTCTGTTACGCTATATCATCAACGAACGCTTTGTTTGCGCAGTAGCGACTGCATTTGACTGCAGCTTTCACCGGATCTATGACTCCGGTTTCTTTGCCTTCATAAAAGAACGAGTGTAAGTCAATAAGCATGCGATTAATGAACTGAACTGAACTGAGAGCCCTTAGCCTCAATGAAATCCTTGTAACATCTGGGATTTTGCGAAATGTAATCTTTAACGTTTGAATCAATGAAAATCCCCTTAAATAAAAGTTAACAACTTTATATGGCCACAAGGGCATATAGAACCACGTTTAGCATTCATATCCATACGTTGACGTAAAAAGATATAGCATCATTAAGCAGAACCTTTAATATGCCTTAGTTCAGAAAGACTCGCTACGTCTCTCTTTAGTATTGTAGGGAAAAATTCCGGGTCTCGACAGTCGCACGTACGTCTACTCATGTATAAGCTTAAATTACTTAAATACTTAAAAAATTATAAAACCAAAGCAGATAGGGACTTCACAGGAACACGTTGCAAAACCAATAATTGGCGCCATTGAAAGTACGATAAACATTGCCAAAACAATTTAATCTGTTTTTATCTTATCTTAACTGAATTTATAGGTTCCCAGGCCAAACGTCCACATCGACATTATTCGAATAGAAAAGATATCATTAAGTCATATTTATGTGGTGAATAATTTTGAATGTTCTTTTTTTATGTATACTATATATATCAATGCACCGTAAGGAATAACTTAGCTCACAATTAGTTATTTATCATTTGTGTGAATTGTATTTCTTACCAAAAACTAAAACAATTAATCCCAGCATTGCCATAAATAAAATATAATCACTCGAAGAATGGGCTACATAAGAAGCAGCTCCTTCAAATTGCTGCCGCAGTTTTTCGGCATTTTCCTCATTGGGAAACAGTAGATTTGATTTTAAATTTTCACGTTCCTCTTCGGTAATGTCTTCCATTTGATCGATCATCTGCATAACTGTTTCAATGCTGGGCATTTGAAAATGATTGGGATCACCCAAATTGCCAAAGCCGGAACCAGCTTCAATTGTCTTATCGAGGATAGTTTCCTCTTTGATTATTTGATCTTCCATGGTTGTGGTTGTAGATAGAGATACTCGTACAGTTGATAATCAGCAGCTGAATTTTAAAAGTTTTATAAATATTTATTGTTTTTTTGTTTTTCTATTTTCTTTGTATGGTTTTTTATTGTTAAGCTGTTAGTTTTATTCTGTCAGTGTTGGTTTTATTGTTGTTTATATTTATTAATTGTTATATCCTTTAGCGAACAGCGTGAAAGAAAAAAATAATTGCATCGAGTTAGGGGAAAAATACGAGTACTTTGTTTTGAAAGCGTTTTGAGTGCTCTAGTTAGGGGTAAGTTATGTTTTATCATTTAACACGTAACATGCGTTGGGAAAGTAATAGATGGATGTTGATGATAATTTTTTTTTTATGGGAATTTATGAGCATGCACTGTTATTATGGTAACTAAAGATCGAATTTTGACTTTAAAAATGACATTATTTATGGCGTACCTGCTTTAACCCACATCTTCCAATGTATTCCGGTATATTCGGTGTGAACGAAAATTAAATAATAAAATTTATACAAATACTTAGAGTGATAGAAAGAAGAGAAGATAGCTTCTTACTACCTCGCTGTCTTTGCTATGAAAAAGCGAATGGAACCAACTGATATTAACATTGTTTTGGGATAAGAGACTCATGAAAGTGCAAAAGAATGAGAAACGTTCTTGCAAAATAGGGGTTGATCCCGGTGTTTGTTTTTCAAAGCCATTGTTTATTAAGAAAGTAAAAAGTAAAGGACTTTGGTTCTGTGGCACACAAAAAGACGACCCAAATTAGCAGTAAATGTATTAATCGTATGCACATTTTTAAGATGATAAAGTGAGTAGCGGCGAGAAATGCACTTATGAATACTGTGCAGTAGCTACCAGAAAAAACAATCCTGATTAAGATGTAAATTTATTTATGTTTAATTAAACAATAATAATAATAATAATAAAACAATCCTAGAATACTGTTGGGTGCAAGTGAAAAAATGTTGATCGGAGATCCAAAGGTAGGTAACTGGAGCTAAATCTCATACAGGCTTCAAATGACTTTCAAAAACTATATCTAACTTTAGAGATAATCACAGTAGGCAAACAGATGTATTTAAAACTTTGTTTGGAACACATCATTCGATAAATACTAGGAGATGACATACATACTCTGATCCTGTGGGCTTTACTAAACATCACATTCATAAAAAAAATTCAAATGTTTTCTGTTCTGATAAGAAACATCGACACTTCCAATGATGGATCAACTCATACAACAATGCATAGCTTAGTTTCAGCTTTTGTTGATACACAGGAGCATGGTGCTGAGGTATCGTTCTTAGAATAGAACAAATTTTTTGTCTAAACTTATCATTTAGAACGATTACTCTATCAAATTTCAATATCCTGCAGCACCGGCAGGCCCTCAAATTTGCTTTGAGATTATCCAACTTTGGTTCGTTGTTATAAAAGCGAGAAACCACAAAGGGGAACAGAGCAATCGGGTGTTCTCTGTCCTCTACTATGAACCTAATCCTAATTGGTTGCTGGCAGACCAGGTCACTCACAAACACTCTTTAACATCCTTCAGTGACATACACTTTGCGTGGCCGTAGCCGTGGCTTTTGCTTAAATCCTTACTCTATTAACTACCTATAGATTTGCTTGGCATCCAAATTTTAATTGACCTCCGGCAAACTAAGTAACAATTAGCTACGAGAAGAGCCAACACCATTCTAAGTGATCGAGAGCGTTTATAGACCTCAGGAGAGGCGATATCTTTAAGTTCACAAATGAAATTACAATAAACTGTCATTCACAATAATTTCTGCAGGCGCAGCAGGGGAAAGATGAATTTGTAGCGCACAGTCGTGTCTTGGAATGCACCAGAATTCAATCTCTACGCAGTTACCAATTCCGAGATCTAATTACCTCTATGAAAATCCCCGATCTTGACAAAGTTTATCAAGAAGCCCCTTCGGACCCGCGTTTAGGTAGAGCGCGTCGCCTTTTGAGTGGTAATTTGTTGCGGGTTATGAGGCCCTCGGTTAAACAGACCTGGATAATAATGCCCACTATAATTCTCAAACGACAAACTAATAAAACAAGAACAGAATTGTTACTATCCTGCAAGATTAACTAATATAAAAGTACGTAAGTGTATCAAAAATCAGCGACCGATTTCAGAAAGAAACGTCGGAGCACAGGCAAATGAGCTAATATTTGTAAAATCAACCTCAGAAGTGATTCAATGGCCGAAGTATATTGTAGACGATTTAGATCGCCGTCAAACCGGAAGAACTTAAAAAAAAATTCGGACTCTTTCGACACAAACCCCATATTGTTTGTTTGTTAAACCCCTCAATTATCGGAAACCCGGAACTTTTACATGGTTCATAATTTCTTTTAGCATGAAAATACATGAACGAGTTCGAGGTTGCCGACAAAGTAATATTTTCCAACTCCAGGGCAGTCAATTAGGCTTTGTATAAGATTTTGTTAACATGCCTTTCAAAGCATACGAATAATGACGAAGAAACTTTACGACAAATGAGGACGCCGTTTCTTTTCAATATGATAATATTTCCTACTTGAGGGGCACATCGGTGACTTTACCTTTCAGATAGCAATGAGCAAGTTAAAAAAGGACTGGTGAATAAGAACCAGTTGATCTACTTTGCTTTAGGTGCTTTAGGCGAAGTACTCACATTAGACGTTAAACCGGAAGAAATGTAAAGAAAAAATTACGTCGATATAAAGAATTTCGTTAGCAAATTCTATCTGAAATGTATTTGCAGCTTAACTTTCAGCCGCAGTAAGATCAGATCAGCTAGCACTAGGCGATTAACGGATTTGGATTTGGTGGTTTATAAAAGCGGAACAAAGTGTACACTGTGATTAAAGTGAAGGTAAAACGAAGAATTATATCGATTGTACAGCGACAAGGATCTCGCCAGAGGGCACTGTGTTCCGAATACCCAGCAGTGTACTTATTCATCAAGTAGCGTAGACACGATGAAAAATAAATCTCCAGGTAGTCAAGAGTAAAACCAAGGACCAGATGTCAACAAGTCATAAAGGACTGATCAATGTCGATATGTTAAGGCACTTTAGTTCCTCTGGCTGGAATTAAAATACGTTTATAAGTCTTTTTTGGCTTTTTGAACTAATTCAGCTGTGGCGAAAACTAGTATAGAAAATGTTTTTATATAAATGTATGTTGGCGCCGAAATTGTGAGTTTGTATTCCACGCAGTTGCGATTCTCCCAAGATATTGGATGCAAAGGGACAATGCACCCCACATAATTGACCTGACTAAAACGAGATTAACTAACAAAGCAATCCGATTTACTTTTCATTTAGCCTTTTTCAGTCAGAACAATTGCCGGGTGTTATCATTCATCACAAAAATACAACCTCGATTACATTGTCAATCAAAAAGAACAAAACATCTGCTGATACTGTCTACAAAGTTCCAATCAATTCGCAATGTTGGCAGTGTTATCACAAGTGAACTAAAAGCAACCCAAAGGCGACACGTTGTCGAACTGCAACGTGGAACATTCTGCGAAATTACGAAAACGAATATCAAGAAACAGATAAGCAAACACTTATTAAGTAACAATGTTTAGAAAATTTGACGCAATCGTTAGTCAAAGTTTTAAAAAAAATTGTCCTATCGACAAACGAAAGACAAACTACGACCACTGAATGAAAGCTTTTTGAGCACACTTGTGACACAGAAATTTACTCAGCAGTCGTGGCCGAGTGGTTAAGGCGTCTGACTCGAAATCAGATTCCCTCTGGGAGCGTAGGTTCGAATCCTACCGGCTGCGTTTCTTTTTTCTTTTTTTCTATTTCCAATTTTTCTACAAAAGAAACTACCTTCTCTATGCAACGAATCTTTTATTTATATTTTGCGAATAACAAAAAATTAAATGTAAACAACAATAATACACAAAACCGGCGACAGACACCGTCGAAGGGCCTTGATTAATTTAAAGAGGGCGCAAACTTTTAACCACCGATACGACGACGATCCGACTGGAACTGGACAAGACTCACAACTACTGCCACCTTAGCTTGCAATTTACTGTTCTGATTTTTTGCCTTTCTGTTTGTAAAGTTTCCACAACCCAAATTTAGAATTCGCTGTCAACGTAAGCACTTTTTTTACGCGATTTATGAAACAAGTCACTGGTAGCTTTATGTACTCCAAATAAAAATTTTAATCAGAGAATGATACGCGCAGCTGTTTATGTAAACGTGAAGAAATTCACATTCACAAATCACCTGGCGTCGATAAGAAACACCTCCAAAGCAACATCAGTGTTAACGTGGAACTTCACAGTTCCATGTGGATGAAGACGCTGGAAGTGTGCTGTCAGCGACAAGAGTATAGTATCTATGAATCGTGATAAGGCGATAAAAAAATAATTTTTTTTTCTTTCAAATTTCCAAATGACCAATTTAATCTGATATATGTTTAGTGAGACAATCTACATCTAGGCTGTGTGTGCTAGTGCATTCCACACATTATCATATCTGGCACACAATCACAATTAGAGGATAGGGGCGTTAATATTCAAAAACTAAAACTAGAACTGACTCTAATCATAAGCAAATTAAATATCTATTTACTTGAGTGTTGAAGTACTCACCTGCAAGTCCGAAGACAATAACAGCTGGAACGTAGAAGACAGCGTTAGGGATGCTTTGCTGGAATGGATCGGAGGAGCCAGATAAATCAACCATCTTTGCCGGATTTTTGCTTTAAACTTTCGGAACGGAGTTTGAGTTGAGGTTGGAGTTTAAGTTGAAATAGGGTTTGGAGCCTTCGAGACTATTTAAGAGCAAAATAGAAAGTCTGCTGCCGATTGATGAAAGATGATGACTTGACTTGAGGGCTTAAAACTACACACACTCTGCCGGAAGAATAGAGAGCACAAGCAGTAAGCACGTAGACGAAACACTTGACCTGTCGGCTGATTGTCGGGAAATTTTCTAATCGGAGTCAGAGTCGGAAGACGTCAAAAGAGAACAAATCTCTAATGAAGTGACATTTGATATAAAAAAAAAGTGATTTTGTCACAGACTGTTTCGGAAGGGGTGGCGTATTTAAAATGTATGTTTCTCCATTTTTTATTGATAATGATCTCTTTCTTACAAAGGCGATTTGATGGGAATCAACGATAGAGATGGGATATTTGGGAATTTCCCCTTTTAGAACGTCTCGCATGTTTTTTTTTTTTTGTTTTTCAGCATCTCTGTACAGATATAATACAGGAGTGGTATTGAGGAAAATGTAGAGAAATAAGTTATTTGGTTGGTAAGGACAAACATTTATATTCGTTGTCGATCATAGAATGTAATCTTTTAATTAAACTGGTTTGGGCAAAACAAATAGCATGCGGAGTTGTCTGGTATAAAATTTTGCAATGGTAGTTTATAATTGTTTTGCTTTCGAATCGTCTGCATGAGTGAAAAAAGCCGGAAAAATTTTAATTCGCTTTTATGGCTCATAAGTATGTACGAGTACAATCCTTTTGTGTTCAAAAATATTTATGCAGCAACGATTTAAGATTGCAAGGGCCTCTGTTTTCTGAAAAGGAAACAGGCTGAGCAAAATCCCTTAGCCTTCCTAAATACTGCAAGGTCTTCATCTGTGTTCTGGAAAGCGGGTTAAGCCATTATCGTGAGAACCAATAGTATTGCACAATCCCCACAAGCGTCTGAACTTAGGGAATATCTTAAGCCTTTGCTCATTCTACGGCATTCACATTGCATCGAAAATCGTGATTTCACGAAACCGCTCAAAATCTCTATCAAAAACATGAATTTCCCATATATTTTTTTGATTTGCAAATATTTCAACAAAACTAGTTTTTGATGTTATCTCCTCAAAATCCAATCGCAATTGTGAGACATACCTTTTTAAACATTCAGCCCACTAGTAAAACAGCTGACAGAGTAGTTGTCAAAACAAAATTGCAAAACACAACAACTCCACAACTGATACAGTGGTAGCCATTCGTTTATACGCAGTCTAGTTTTTTAATAAAAGAATTGGATGGTTTAAATGATTTAAAATAGTTGATAATTTTGTATTTATTAAAAAAAATTACAGCTCCGCCCTCGGCATTTTGTTTCGATCGTGCTCGCTATACTGACTCAAGTTTATCCAATAAAAAACCAATTTCTGTCTACTACTGTACAAATGTCAAACAAAATCTACTCAGTATTCGGTGTGAACGCCTTAATGAGTTTTTCGTAAACTGGGATCGTCGAAATCTGGGATCTCAATGCTGTGTGAATGCCGTATTAGTCCTAAATTTCTGTCGCTTCCGCACTACGCAGGGGATTGAGGGATGACCTACTGATTCTACATTTACAATTTTAGAAGTCCAAAATAGAAAACCTAGCAAAACTTCGAAGGATCTACATCTCGTCTTCATCGACTTGGAAAAAGCAGAGTTATATCATTCGGACAGCACTAAGATCTCGAAATGTATCTGAGACGTACATATGTACTCGTCAAAATGATACGCGATATGTACTTTAATGATAAAACGAAAATTTAATACATAGCGGGAATAACCGTAATATTTGAAATTAAAGTTGGAGTACACCAAGAGAATGTACAAAGTCCATTGCTTTTAAATGTAGTACATGATTTTCTATTGAAGCAGCACATAAACATTTCCGGATCAACTTCTCTTCTATTATAGTCAAAGACCTGATGGCCCTTCAAACAACTCTTAATAATTGGAGAAATAGAGTCGTATGTACATCAAATAGGAGTTGTAGAAACATTGGGAATTTTGAAAATAAATTTCGGTTGTAGCGAACATTTTTTGAGATAGTAATTAAGAATGCGGGAAACTGGACGGCGCATTAAAGATATATTGAAAGTTTAGAAAATAAAGCTAGGTGATTGATTTGAAATCAAATATACTTTTGTTAAATAAATTGTAACTCCTTCAAAACATGTTGAGATCGAAGAACCGGGAAGCACCTCTTACAGAAAAACGCCGAGAACAAGCTCATCCATTTATAAGCACCACTAACAGCCCTAGTTTGTGTAATTTCTGTACGTCCTTACTCTCTATCAATCTATTATTAAAATACATTTAGACAAATCTATTTAGAACTTTGACGTCAATAATGCCGGAATTTTTTATAACGATATAAGAAAAACCTTTGTACTAGTGAAGGTCTACAAATTTCCACATTTAAAAATCAAGGAAATAAAAAAAGCAAGGTTGAACGATGACAACAAAGGTGCCTTCAAAGGTTACTGTCAACTTCTATTGTACAAATAAATAATCTTTCGCTGCAGTGGTCTTTCTTTGTAAAAATGGATTTAACCTTTGAAGCACCTTTTTTTGTACTCTTTAGAAGATTGGTAAGGATGCCCTCTTCCACTTCTCGACGAAAAACTTGGTTTCTTGGGGTCTTTTTAGCAAGCCCTCTTTACTAGAATACCATCAGGTCCCACCGTCTTGTTGTTTTTTAGTACTGAGGGCCGAGTGTTTGCCAGCTCAATTTTTAAGTGATTTTCTTAACTGTTCTGCTGTCGCACCTATTATGAGGCTGCCTGTCATTTTTTGAATTCTTAAGTTACCATCACCATATCTAATTCAGTTTCATATTCTACTTCATGGTCCTGAAGTTCTCTTTGACTTGGCATCACTACTGTTTCTTTGAACTTCGCGGTCTTTCAGATGTCATTCAGTTGTAAACAAAACCAAAATTAAATTTGTTTTTGATCTCATTTATGGTTTTTACTCCGAAATAATTAAAAAAATGCCTGCAGCTTTAAGTGAAACAGTATTAGCACGACGATTTATAAAAAAACGCCTTCAAAGAGATACCACAAACTTCCATGGGCACGATTCGGAGTGGAAAAATGTACACGATCTCCTCGAGCGTACAGCCGAGCTTGGAGAATCGAATTCTCTGCTTCTTATTGGACCCAGAGGATCCGGCAAGACTACCGTAAGTAGAACACATTGACTGCTGGTGTCCTCGGAAGTTTATTTTTCCTTTATGTTTAAATAGCTTGTAAACTCCGTGTTGTATTCGCTATTGCCAAGGAAAGAATTCCAGAAAAACTCACTGATAGTCTACCTGAATGGATTGATTCATACTGACGATAGGCTTGCTCTAAAGTCAGCCACCGTACAAATGAATTTGGAAAACGCAACCGATGGAAAAGTTTTCGGCTCGTTTGCAGAGAATCTAGCATTCTTACTGGCATGTCTAAAATCAGGCAACAAAAAGTCGAAGAGTGTCATCTTCATCCTGGAAGAGTTCGATTTGTTTTGCACCCATCACAATCAAACGCTTCTGTATAATCTTTTTGATGTATCACAGTCTGCACAAGCTCCACTGTGTGTTTTAGGAATTACTTGCCGCCTTGATGTTATTGAACTCTTGGAAAAGCGCGTTAAATCAAGATTCTCTCATCGACAGGTGTTTTTGTTTCCCAGTAGTGATGATTTTGATGGAAGAGTTGACCTGTTTAAAAACCTCTTACGGCTGCCCACAGAAAAAGAACTCAAAGGTCTTTGCGATGCCATGCCAAGCATGAAACAATTGCAATACTCTTCTGAAGTGAGCTTCCTTAGAAACAACTTCAACCCGTCAAAATATAATTTTTCTAAAAAATTTGTGGAAAACTGGAATAAGCACATCGAGGAGCTATCATCAAACAACGTGGTCCGGACTTGTTTGCAGAATATCTACGACTTTGACGTGAGTGAAGCGTTCTTTAAAATTTTTCTGTTTAAAGTCATTGCTCCAGTAAATGATTCACATCCAACAATCAAATCGGAGAGTATTTCTCAGATATGTACGGCCTACGAGTCAGATGACAAAGTTCAGCTGATATGTGGGCTCTCAGTGCTGGAGTTGTGTCTCATCATAGCAATGAAACATCATTCTGAGATCTACGACAGAGATCCTTTCAACTTTGAGATAATTTTTATGCGCTTTATGAAGTTTGCAAAGGTCAGCAGCACAATGCAAGGTGTCGAGAGAGCAGTGGTTCTAAAGGCATTCGAGCATTTGAGGAATTTAGAGTTCATCATGCCACTGAGTTCGACGGCGTGCAAAGTGCAGAAGGAATTTGAGATGCACAAAATGGTGCTTACCTATGGCCAGATCAATCAGGCAGTTAGCAAGTACCTAGCGTTGCCAACAGAAGTGTCCCAATGGGCACAGAGTTCGTTGATTTAAGTTTGATTGTGTAGACATTTTGTTGAATAAATTATTTTAGTTGTTTCGTACACCACCTCACCATGATTCATTTTTATTTCTCCGAAAGTTTATTTCTTTCTTTTTATTTGAAGTTACTTCTTTGCTCGCAGAACCTTGTGTTTGTGGAGGACTGAGTGATTCGTATGGATGTTTATTATACACAACAACAAAATAAGTCTGCAACATAACGCTGCTTATTTTGTGTATTAACCACTTGGGGGTTTGGTTCCAATAGGCGATATGACAACAGTGTTTCAGCCAGAAAGATCTTTTTAGATTTCAACGCCCCGGTTTAAGTCGATTTTATTTCTGTAACCATATTGCCTTAAATCATGGAGCTCTTGATCTGGTGTCCGGAGAGGTAGTTAGAAGTGGTGGTTTTCGATTCGTGAATATAAAAGTCTAGAGCCCTCCAGTGAAGTCGAGAAAAGAATAAGTTATCCCACATATCTGCTTCGTAGTGGTTCTAGATCATCAAAGGCTGTATCCTCGCTGGATACCTGGGGTAAAATACAGTATTCTTAGTTTTCGAGGCAAATAGCACCATTTTAGTTATATCTGGATTCAATCCTAGACTACATCTTGTGGGTTAGGGGGAACTGCTGTTTGAGCCCTTTCAATGAGTTGGCTTATTATTAAGAGAAACTTTTCTTATACCAAAATTACTACGAGGATGGCAGAAAAGCTTTAAACCTTTCCCTGTCTAGTTACATCAATATATTGTTCATGACCACAAACACAAAAGCGGTAAAATAACTTCACCTTGAGTAGTTCCCCTAACATATTTACATTCCAGGTTTTGTTACTTTTGCTGAGAATCGTTTAATGAATACTTCTACACCTAAGTTAGTGAGAGATACCACAATAGTTTCAGGGTGAGTGTTTTTGGAAGCATCTTCTATGCGTAGAAGGTAGCCAGAATTTATTCTTTATGCAGAGAGTTTAATCGACAGAACACCGGCTCTTTTAGAGGCTTCTCTGTAAATCTGCATGTTGGGACTTAATGTGGCAGAACGGCTCAGGCATCAAATCCGGGCTTATGTCCTTCGTAGTTTTGTAATGAAAATCACTCAGATCCGCCTTCGAGATTGAAATACGTATATAAAGGATAAACAGTTCTTACCTGCCAGGTATATGCAATGAAGGCTGTGCAGCATACACCCTTTATGCTAGTACTGACAAGGCTGTTAATGACCCAAGATGTTATCTTTTCCGTAAGCTCCATAAGAGAAGATCGGCAGCCAAGCTCGGTCTTACAATTGCGTGATGAATGGGGGACAGTCTATGTTTTGTATTTTATATTTCCTGGAAAAGAGGAAAATATCATTTTATGGAAGTTTACTCCCAATTCGAAGTGATCGTTCTGTAAGAGTTGTTTAATGGTGTTGAAATGCTTTCCTGCACCGCTTCCAGGTGTATACATTAGCAGTTCATTTACCATCCCTTTCCAGAGAAGGGATGAAAGGACAACGTGGCGTACCGCTGCTGACACATCTATTAGTAGAAACCTCACACAGTTTGGAGTTAGCGCTTACAAATGATAATCGGATGTTTCTAGTGGTGCTAAAAAAATTCGAATAACGAAGTTGACATCTCAAGAGCAAATCATGAAAACTATCAAGCTGATCCGGACAGATTTTTAAAACGATTTATAATCATGGACGAGACCTGGATCCATCACTTTCATCCTGAGACGAAACAGCAGTCTTTGGGCTGCAAAAGACCGTCTTCACCGGCACTGAAGAAATTCAAAGTCACAAGTTCAGCTCAAAAATTATGGAGTCCTATTTTTTATGGATGGCGAGGGAATTGTAATGATTGATTTCCTGGAAAAGGGAGACCAAATCAGGAGATTGCAGGGTTTGCAGAATTGCAGCTTTCAAGAAAAAAAGGCCAGGAAAACTTCGAGCTGGGGTGCTGTTTTACCAAGACAACGCACCACCAGACAAAGCCGAAGTCGCGATAGTTGCCATTCGAGAAGCGGGTTTCGAATTTCTTAAACACCCACCCTATTCTCCAAATTTTGCCCCCAGTGACTTCTATCACTTTCCTTTAAAAGAGCAGCTCAGGTGTAAGAAATTTGAAGACAAGAGCGAGGAGATGGCGGCTAAAGAAGCATTTTGGCAGCGGCAAGATGTTGATTTTTCAGTGAAAGTACCTTTTTTCCAGAGGGGATTTCATGAGAGATCACGCATGGGTTGTGTCACACTGATATGATATTTTTGTTCAGTATTGATTGATATTTCGTCAATAAAAGAATTAGCACGGGGCAGTGACTAAAAATTATTCAACTGTATTACGAAAATCAGCGTTTGACGAAGAGTAAAATTTTCATTAATGGATAATACGCCACCAAATAGAGCTAATTTAGCATAAAGTGAAGACAATTTAGCGCCGGTAAAAGAAAGTCTATGCGAAGCAACAGCTTGGTTTACCATATGTAATAACTTGGCGTATTTTATGTGGAGAACTTGATTTAAAATCATGCAAAATTCAATTCGTGCAAACACTAAAGCCGTTCGTCTTCGTTTCGTGTGTTGGCCTGTTGAAAGGCTTCAAGAAATTCACTGATTTCGAACAGAATTTTGTTTCGCTGAGGCTCATTTTTGGCTTGATGATGATAAAACTAAGTATTTAGTGGAGTTTTTACACAAGCATACGGAGACCTGGTTTACGGCCAACGAGCGATATTGCAAAACCTGAGACAAAATACTGATAAGACTCCCCAAATTGTCAAGATACTCACATCCTGTTTTAGCAAAAGGCGTCAACATGTATAAAGACGTTTAACATTACGACATCAGTCTTAATCTAATCTAAACAGGACTTACATCTGGGGAAATGTACATTAAGAAGGCATGCAAGCATTCTATACAGGAGCTACAGTACAGAAACTACAAGTTTGAGAAGTATTCTGAATTCTGCATTAATATCTGCGAATACACTTTCCGAAATATAACTTAATAGTAGAGATTCTATGGACCGATATGCTGCAATTCACTGTGATGTAATCACTAATTTCTTTTAAAGCAGCCCCTTTTCATTGAAACACAGAGTTCTTGAGCATAAGTTCAGCGTCAATGTATGGGCAGGCATATTGACAGTTGATCGAACCCTTGGCATCTTTCTGAGCTCTAAAGATTTTCATTCCACTATGCACAAAGTTTTTTTCTCCTGCTTTTAGTTGTTTACGAGACATTAAAGCCAATGCTTACTACCGCTTTTAAAATTGTGTAGGGTCGCTTCCAGATATTTTATAGAATTATGTAAGTTGCTATGAGGGCTAATGAATGGTACTA
This sequence comes from Volucella inflata, assembly GCA_928272305.1. Classification (NCBI taxonomy): domain Eukaryota; kingdom Metazoa; phylum Arthropoda; class Insecta; order Diptera; family Syrphidae; genus Volucella; species Volucella inflata. Next base: position 74,999,534 of record OV743717.1, on the reverse strand, counting down.
AGGCCAACGGTATCGTCTCTTCATACTTGAAGATCAAAAAACCTTGTGTTCAACATATCTCATGACGAACTTAGCCTTTTACTCCTTCTGAGGAGTAGACATGCCGTTTTTTTTCTACGTTTTTACGGCTCTGGTGACTGCACAATCACCCACCTAAATTGCAGGGGTTGGGTAAGCTATCCGCTCTCTAAAGAACCAAATGTAAATCTTGTCTTGTTATAATAACCTTTACAACATGCAAAATTACAACATGCAGAATGACCACTTTTAAGTCATATTCGATGAAGCCTAAAACCAATGAAATTGGGTTTCATAAGCAAATTAAAAAAATTTCCTACTTTGGCGAAAAATTGCACAGACTGTAATTGCACAATGAGAAATGCAAAATTCAATTCAAAACCGGTCTACAATGGCAGCAGGATGTCAAATAACTTGGAAATGTTGTTCAAAAGTGGTAGTCTCTGGTAGAGTTTTCAATGGAGTTAGGTGATATCACGCCGACTATCTTTCGACTTAAGTCTTATGCTGTCGCTACGTCAGACTTCGCTGTATAAATACAAAGCCTTTTTTCTATTGACCCATAACTCAGGGTTTTGGTCGGAATCTAGCCAAGAAAGGAATTAAGTTTCGTCCACACTGACGGTCTTCATGTGATTGCAATCTCGTAAGGTAAACAACAAGTGGAGAGAGCGCTAGAGATGCAGTAGCGACAACCAACACGCGATTAGAGGCTTACTGACTTTCTTACAATTTTTAAGCTGGTTTGAGACTGCCAGCCTTTCCGATCGTACTCGGAATTCCCTGAGTCTTGTTTGTGTTGCGAGTCATAATGCTATTACGGAAAATAAAATTGCTGATGAACTTGCTACGCAGTGCGCAGATTACAATTTCTCAAGAGTTGAATCCGATCACCTGCAAACTTGATTGGAGCTTCCATCGATTACTAGGTTTATTGGGAGCACAACCCTTCTATCCTGGTTGAACGCACAATATAATACGCTTTTCTAAACAACTAAGTGTGCCAGACATAATTTACAGCACCTCCAACCTCACGAATGTGCGAGTCCCCGGCCTGCTCCGCATTAGTCCAAAGTTACTTTTAGCCGACGTGGTGGGCGCTGGTACTTTGGGCATTTCACTGCTAAGGAGCTTAATTACCTTTCAAGAAAAATGCACTGGACAAAAATTTTACCCATCCGTTAGACACTTATTATTGGCTAAAACTCTGTCTAGTAGAACAAGATTGATAACATTTGATCACAGTTTGGTCTAGATAAGGTTTCACCGTTCAAGCGGTCGGTAAGCCTTTGTATGCGGTAATTGTGGACTAATGAAACCATTTGAACAAACTTTTGTACGAGGAATTTTTTAAATATCGCAAATCCACGACGTTTTTATGAAATCAAGCTGTTAATGTACTGCGTTTTCTATAAGTTAAGAGCTATTTGTCTATGCCAGTAGTTGGTTAGACTTTTGAGGGATAAAACTCTTTGAATTTCAGTGAAGCAATCGCTTGAGGAAAAATTTATCTTCTGGGTCAGAAAAATTATGCTAAGATGAGTTAGTGTGTTAGTGTATAACATAACCGTCTACCGAATTATAGTATATAATATACATATGGGTGCTTTGAACAGTTCAATGAGTAGCAGAGCACAAATTAAAAGGGTAAGTTGGAGAAAATTAAATCTGACAACTTTTAAACTTAAGCAAGATGTTGATACCTTACTTACATATGTTTACTTGTACGAGTTTGTTTGTGCAAACGTAGAACTTATGACGATCGGATGTACTTTTTTTCCTAAAATGGGTCACAACTAGATCAATGACCTGAAATATATTGCACCCTTACTGCATAGTAATTCGTGTATTTTTACTTTTGTGTGAAACCACCAGTATTTCGATTATATCGCAACTCGATCGATTAAGGGTATTAGCATATTGTCTGTTGGCCATTCATGCGGGCTTGAGAAGGCATTTCAAAGAGCGACTATATAAAGTATCAGGATAATAGGAACAATCATCAGTCAGTGATCACTTAGTAAAGACCATTGATCTCATCACCCAAAACAATCTGCGTATTTGGAAACATGGCTTCATTTGTTTTATTTTTTACAGCTTGTTTCCTTTTGGTTACAGTGATACTGGCAACCGACGAAAGTCCTGGATTTTTTCTCAAAATCACAAAAAATGTACCACGCTTGGGTAGACGTTCTGACAAACAGTTCGAGAGTTATTTTTTCAAAAATTCGAAACAGATTCCACGAATTGGCAGAAGGAATGAAGTGGTAAGTTAATTTGAGAGTCGACATTTTCCAATTTTTTTTCTTTTTTAATTTTTTTTTTCCAAGGAGGATTCTATGTCAGAAACTGCTGAACTCAATACGTGGATGGATGACTTAGTTACCCGAAATAAACGCTACTTAGTCAATCCACTTGTAACAACTGGCCGCCGCGAGTACAGTGTGGTTCAACCAGTGAATGCCAACACTTTGATAGATCTTATTGAAAAGGATGCCATCCCGAGTGATAACATTAAATTTGTGCATTGGAAGGATTTCGATCGGGCACTCCAAGCTGACAATGAGCTCTATTCGAAGGTTTTTACCTTGGGTAGAAAGCCTGACCGGCAGTTGAAGGATGATTTGAATTTTAGCCGTTTTATGCCGTTTTTTGGAAAGACTAACAATGATGATGATTTGGTATTTTATAGGGGAGACAAGGAAATGTATCCACCCCATGAACAGGATCTGTTGCACTACAATAGTATTTAGTATTTAGTTTTAATGGCTTTTTTGTCGGTGCAAAGGCATGATGAGTGTTTCTAGTCAAAGTAAGAGTAATAAAGATAAATTGGATTCATTGTTGTTCGGATATGATTCGCAAAAATAATAAAATTAAAAATTGTGATCGCAAACCAATTATACTTTTAATATAAGGATTTAGGTGAGATAATTGGTTATGTGTTTGTAGCCATAATAGTCTCCGCAAATTAGTGAATATTTTAGATCATCATAGTTTTTTTTTGTAGTAACCAGTAACCTCATTTAGTCCTCTCCTAATATCTATATGCATTCGAGCAGATTAGACGTCATGGCTATTTAGACTAGTGGCTGAATCCAGCAATAGCAATGTGTTTGTCTAATATTTATATTACTATAACCAGGTACCACGTCGTCTTTAAAGCAGTTAGAACATCTGCCTTAAAAGAAATAAAAGTCTCCGGAGGACTAAGAGATATTTTCACGTTTGGTTCGGATAGAAATATGCCCCGTCGTTTTTGATCCATCTGTTTGGATATTAAATGAAGCTCCTTGGTCTTGCAATAAACACTTGCATTTATAGTATTATAATAGGTTGCTCGGTCTTAAAAGCAGTAAATGCTTCTTCGATGGCTGAGCTTTTGATGTTGTTAAAATACCATGCTGCTGTAAATAATATGGCGAATTCCTTGCGTCTTTAATTTCTTCATTGTCTTTTTTTGTACTGTGCAGATACTAAAAGTGGTAGAAATTCAACAGTTTATTAAAGGTTTTAACTAAGGATGGGAAGATTAGTTAGCCATTGAGTGGCCTTGTTCACCTACATTGGATTAGAGTTACCCTCACTTCCCTTCGTGCTGTGGAAACATAGAGCTTCTGCAACTCAATATATTACCGATTGCTATATTTCTTACAGAATAATCAGTTAAATATTATCTTGATTGGGAAACTTTTTCGCTTGTCTGATTGTTTTTCTGCTTACAACGTGTCTAATGGTTTCCTCTAATCGCGTACTCATGAAGGTGGCTTGAACGAAAGGGTTCCTACATTTATGGAAAGCGAGTGTCTACTTTACTCTCTAGAACCTCTATTCCCAGAGATAGTGACTGGCTTACAGTCATACTACATACCTTATTAGAGGGACCATCTACACAATCTGTAGCACACCAATGGGAATGCTGTCAACGAACCATCATAGAAGCATAATTGGTTTCAAACCACCATCACAAAAAAACCTCTGGTTCGATGACGAATGTAGGGAGGCGTATGCAGCCAAACAAGAAGCATACAAAGTTGCTCTAGATCGCAAGACGAGAGCTACTCGTAAGCTCTTCGAACGGAAAAGAACGGGAGAACATAGATCTCTTAGAAGAAAAAAGAAAGAGCACGAGAAGCACGCGATAAAGGAAAGGGAGAGATGGTATGACGGGAATGACCTTCGAAAATGCTTTCAACGAATTAAAAGAAGATGCCAGGGCTACAAAGCCAGAATGGAAGCCTGCAAGGCGCGGTTCACCTTAGGTTCTACAATGAACACAATCTTTCCGTTTTTTTTCGATTGCCCAGCAGCGGTTAAGGCAGATGCAGCCAGTGCTGAGGTTGTGGGTTATGCTACCTGAACTGGTGTAGTCGAAATTAGTGCATGAAAAGAAAGAGAATGCAATAAATGAAAGGTAGAAATAGTTATATGATGTACTGTAGAAGATATCTACTTACAATAACACTGAAATTTGCCATTGCTTGTTTGATACGAGGTTGCCGTGAAACATGGCCATTCATCGCTCTAACCTCCATATGTGGAGTAACCAATTGCATGGCTGAATGAGTTAAAAACTTACGACGTTTGCCGCTTTGCTTTGGTGCCTGCAAATGGTTGTAAATAAAAAACGAAGCCAAACCAGCAATATCCAATATATTGTAAAACATAGCCAATGGCTATCGATTGGTTCCACATTTGCAGAAATATCCTGCCTTGTTGGCATTATAGTCCAAGATTTGATTCGGTTTTAGAGAAGTATTTTCTTGGCCGGTAGATAGAACTGTCGACAACACAATGACGGCTTTATTTGGCTTTGGCACGTACGAACACAATGCGTATTTCTAATTGTAAAAACCAAACAAATGATACAATGGACGATTTTTTGATTTTTTGGAATCAGCTGGAACGAAACGTTTGTTAGAGCGAACAGTTCCCATAATGGCGAGTTTAACTTGAAGCAAATGCTCGGCCAAAGGCAGTGATGTAAAAAAAATTATCGCAATAGATAATGCGACCTAAATTATGATTCACCTCTCGCTGTGCATGGGGTAATTTTCCAGTATATATTTTTCTTTTCAAATGATAATTTGTGCGTGAATCGCAAGCCCACCATACCTTGATGCCGTATTTGGCTGGTTTTTAGGGTATATACTGGGTGAAGCGTGTGTGGCCGCGGTAGGGTAACAATTGCTCGTGGTGATAAGGCACCCACGACAGCTAACCGTCTATATCTGGTTGCCTGATTCATAATGTAGTCTGTTATCTCTTTCTTATACTCCTTCAAGATTTCACTTGAACTTTCCTTAATTATAAGCTTATTGGTTATGTGAACGCGTTAGGACAAGGTATTCCGGAGTTGTTCTAGTAAAAACAAAAGTCCAAGTGTGTTCCGGAATCAGTCGTTGTTTCATAACTTTAAAAGGTGAGTACCTACAATAAGGTGTGTTTTTTATAGTTAATTATAGTATATTTCAATGCAAACTGCTTTAAAACATATAAAAATGTTAATTTGATGGTTTTCTTTAGAGCGGCTGGAGATATGTCACTAAAATTATCCATGTTGCCATGATTGGAGATGTAAGAATTCAACTAGCTTTAAATTATAATTTTAAGTAATACACTACAATCACCATGAGTGACGCCACTAAGGAAAACCAGCTCACCAAATCACTTACAGCGATCAAGTTTTGATACAAGCTCTTCTAGAAATAAGAGAAAATAAAATGGCCATTCGGAAAGCCGCTAGGAAGTTCGGAATTCCCAGAACTACTCTTCAAGACCAGATCTATGAAAATGTCTTAGACGGACTTCGCAAAATAGGGCCCCGTACCATCCTTTCCATTGAAGAATAGGAGAAGCTTGTCAACTGACTTGTAACTTTGGCCAAGTGTGGCTTTCCGTTAAATTCAGAGGATCTTTTACAGACGGTTAAAAAATTCTGAAAGACGATTCTCGAAAAACCCCATTTAAGGATAAGAAGCCAGGAAAAAAGTGCTACTATAGCTTCTCATAGTACTCTTATACTCTTTATGAGTATTTGGTTAATAATAAAGCTGAAGAATTTTTAACGCGGATGAGACAGGTTTTAGCATGGCTCCAAAAACTGGTAACGCTCTTGCCCCCAAAGGACTTAAGAACATCTATAAAGTAAGTGCTGGTAACGAAAGAAAAACACTTTTAGCGTTCACTCCCATGGTTGTTTTCCCATACAGGCGACCATCTGCCAGAGTGCAATGGCGTCAAACGTCCTGTGCTGTTCTTTGTTGACGGACATAGATAGCATATGTCTATGGAGCTGAGTGAGTTTTGCAGTTCAAACCAAATCATTCAGGTACCTAGTTAGTAAGCCAACAAGGGCGTCATGGCAGCTATCCTAGCTATCTTAGAAAAAACGACGGAACGTGGGCTGAAAGCAGCCAAGAAGTCCTGGTAATGTTGGTGGAAACATATTTTCCTGGATCCACACTATCAGCTGCCCTCGGCTTGCCGCGGCACACTAAGAACACTAATCTCTCTCTCTCTCTCTGAAGAGGAAACAGGTGTTCTTATTAACCGTGGCCAATTCAGTCCTTTAAACCGTATAAATCTCCCGGCCCAGGTGGTATTCTACCTATTATGTAGTATATTCGGATAGCTTGGAGGGAAGTTAAGGTGGTTTTTATGCCTAAAGGGGGGCAAGCAGGGGCATATAACAGCAAAAAAGTCTGTTATCATTTATGCTTAAGAACCTGGAGCGTTTATTAGAAATTCACATCAGGAACAGATGCAGTAACGGGTTTTGAACCAGGTCACAGCACGCCTACATGAGGGGCAAATCTGTAGAAACAGCCCTACATGAAGTGGTGGAAAAAATTGAAAGGAGTCTACACTTCGGTGAGCTTGCAATGGCGGCCTTCCTAGATATAGAAGGAGCATTCAATAATGTGAAGTTCAGTGCCGCAAATATTGAACAAGGGATAACAAATAGGGTTTGCAGCATGTTTTGCTCAAAGGGGAGTCATATCTCCACTCTTGTGGGTGCTGGTCGTCAATGACATTCTTAAAAAGCTAAATTAAATGGGTTTTAGCGCCACGGCATACGTAGATGACGTGGTCATAATAGTGCAGGGAAAATACTTAAATATTTTAAGTGAGATTATGGGGCTTGTCTTGAAGATGTTCAGCACTTGGGCAAGCAGCTGGGGTCTCAGTGTCAACCACTCCAAAACGGAACTGGTTGTTTTTACCAGAAAGTACAAGATACCGCAGTTCAAACTCCCAAAACTCAACGGAGTGGAACTGTCCCTTTCGGACAGCGCGAAGTATCTGAGCGTGATTCTGGACAAAAAACTGATTTGGAATCTCAATGTAGCGAATATAATGCTCTTTTTATATGCAAAATAACTGTAGGAAAAGCTTGGGGCCTAAAACATGTTATGGTGTAGTGGCTATATACGGTGGTGGTGAGACCCATACTGACATATGGCGCACTAGTATGGTGGAAAGCAACAAATAATAAAACGATCTACGGAAAATTAGCGGCGATTCAAAGAACGCCTTCCACAGCCATTACAGGCTTTTGTAGAAAACGTTTAACGTTTGTTCTTACCCCTCGTAGCCATATTAATTGATAAGTCCTGACCTGACCGTTGGCGATTACTTCATTTACATTTTAAAAAAAATTAACTTGTCAAACGCATGGGTGTGTGCATACGAAATGTCGATTTCATTAACAGATGGCTTAAGTACTACATATAGCTATAAGGTCGTAACCTTATGTTTTTAATTGTTATTAAAACATACAAGTTGTACAATTTAATTCTTTATTGGCTTAACTCTATTAATACACGAATTATCACCGCTCTACTGCACGCTAGTCTTTCACTGACTCCAGCTCTCTAGTTTGATCTTGTCTGCAAGATTTTGAAATCATTGAAAGCATTCGTTCTATCAAATCCGATGCAGTTGGGGAAGACGGCGTTTGTATTAGCTTCATTAAAATGATACTTCCCCACATATTGAGTGTACTAACGCTTGTATTCAATTTCTACATTCTTATTGGAAATTCTTAGTTGGAAATTGGCTAAGGTTTTACCTGACTTTCGCCCAATTAGTATTTTACCATGTTTGTCAAAAGTTTTGGAAAAAATACTTGTGGAACAAATTTCTAGCCATCTTGACAGTCATAACTTATTTGCCACCCGCTCAGTTCGGTTTTCGGCAAAAACACAACTGCTCCACAGCAATGGTTAAAATACTTGATGATATTAGAACTGAATATGGCTTAGACAATGTCACATTACTTTGTTTGGTCGACTTCTTCAAAGCTTTTGACAAAGTAAATCATGAAATACTTTGCAAAAAACTCAGATTGTACTTTGGAAACACTTTACTTTGGAAAAGTGAAACATCAGTATGTCTTATATTCAGTTATTTGTGTGATCGTACCCAGAGAGTGATACTTCGTGACACTGCCTCAAATCCTACAACTAACTAGAGCACCCCAGGGCCCAATTTTAAGTCCAATTTTATTTTCCATTTTCATCAGTGACCTACCAAAATTTGCACCAGTACCAGTGTTCACTTTTACACTGATGATGCACAGATCTACTTATCCCGCCCAATCGGGCTAACTGAGGACTTTATTTATAGAATAAATGAAGACCTTTTTAGTATGTATAGCTGGACTCAAGGCAATGGGCTAGCTATTAATCCTGCAAAGTTGCAGTTAATATTGATCTCAACGCAACAGTATAACACTGATCTTCCTTAATAACGTAAGACTTCAATACACGAATGTCGTCACCAATCTTGGATTCAAGGTAAATCGTTCACTCAACGCGATCGATCACATTAACTTTTCTATTGGACGCATCTGTGCTGGGTTGTGCAAACTTTGGCCCTATTCTAGTTATATACCCGTCATCACTAGGCTCAGGCTTATTAAAACTTTACTCATACGATCATACCTATTATTGACTACGCCATAGTTTTGTACAGTAAACTTGATTCTCAATCCCACCATAAGTTGCTTGTTTCTTTCTTTTGTCTATTTCTCTTCTCGCTTTCCTTTTTTCCTATTTTCTTTCATTCTATTTTCACTCCCTTAATCTCATGTTTCTCTTCCTCCTCTTTTGACTTTTACCATCCAATTTTTTATGTTATTTCTTTTATTTTTATTTTATTTTTTTTCTTCTTATTAATATTTTATTTTACGTTCATTAGGTTTTTTTTTCGTTACATTAACAATTTAATTTATAATCTGTCTCGTATAGTTAAAAGATTCTATTTCTCAATTGTATTAAAGCAAAATTATTTTTTCCTAAGACAAAAATTGTCAATTTTATTTTTGGATAAGTTCTTTTCCACGGCCCAGTGACTATGATTAAAAAAACAAAAACCTAATATATTTCATACGACAGAGTTGAGGTGAACCTGAAGCAATCTACTACTAATAAATTTTATCAACTTTGTTAAAAAAAATGTTTGAAAATGAGTTCCTACCGTAAGAGCATATTTCACCACAACAATAACACAAGCGCTGAATGCTACAAGAGTTGAACTCTTACTTTTCCTTAGTGAACACACCCATCTCTTTGACATTTCCGCTTAGAATTTAATTTTGAATTTGAAAAAGGTAATAATTTTTCTTTTATTTATTTGTGTTTTTTCGTGTTTTGTTATGTATAAAGTAAGGAATGAAAAGAAAATCTTGTGCTCGCTGAGAAGAACCACAAGAAGAAAAGAAATATGGAGATTGTTATCGACTGCAGGTAATGTCTTTTGCTCAAAATATTACTTTCTAGATATTTTGATATTTACATATATGTCCTTTTAAGTTGTTTCTGGTGGTACTTTGTGTTTCTCCTTGTCGATTTATCTACAAAATAGTTATCATCTATTCTAAAGTTTCTAAGTTTCTTATATCTTTGCTTACATTTACCTACGGATCTATTTTGAACTATGTTCATACATAAGTAGTTCTGGTTCTTGAAAACTGCGCTTATTTAAATTTGCTATCCTAACTTCTTTTTCACATCTAAATCTAGTCATGTTTTTTGTGATAAAATCTATTGGCCTTAATTTCGTTTTTGGAGTGTAATCTGTTGTTATAGATATTTATTGTGTAACATGGTTTGTCGTCTAAATTAGATTTGTCATTGTCTGCGTTCCTAATTCTTAAGTGATCGTTAAGAATACCGTGTAACCTTTCTAAGTGCGCGTTAACTGGTTTTATGGGACCCTGTTGTTTTATGGAAATCAATGTTATTTACTTTTAGAAATTATCCGACTGCAGAATGTATAATGCAAAGTTCAATGTTTGAAATAATTCTATTTGGCTTCCCTAGGAACTGGATCCTTTCTTTAATTTATGGATCGTCGCGTATTTGGAAAATTTGTCGATAGTAGTTAAAAACATTTTGTTTCTTTCAGAAAACCATATATGTGCACAATGTCGTTGAAGAATTCCGGACTCTCAATAATTTGCGTCGTTATTTTCGCAGTTTGCCTATCGTGTTTAGCAACAAATCATTTATCACAATTATTAATAAATATTTGAATTTCTGTTTGGAGATTCGGATAGAAGTACTTCTTTTTTAACTGTAAAAACATTTCATTTATACTTCTATGATTTTTGCTCATGTTTTCTTCGTTAATAATCGTTATTATTTCGTTTTTATCTACTTTAGCTTAATATTAAGCGGCATATACATTGGTCAAATTCTCATCAAGCATATGAGAGTGTATTAGTGAAAATGAGACACGTATACGTTGTGTGTCTGCTTGAAGCAAAATCAAAATGTTTGGATTTTTCGTCAATCTGGTAGACATGCTTGATATAGTGTATATGCGTGATTGACTGATTGATCATGCATTTGCTCATTTTCGCCTGAACAGCGACGAGACAACATCGCAGGCAGACAGCGTAAGTTTTTTTTTAAAGGATTTTATATGTTCGAAGATGGAGGATAAACATTTTATTTTGGAAGTTCTAGAAGTTTATCGTTCTCTACCTGCGTTGTGGAATCTAAATGCAAATATTTTCGTGTGAAAAATCGTTTCGTTTTTTCAGCTATTCTTTTATCCATACCCGAATATTTTTAATTTTCTTCTTCAAAGCTAGCGCTAGTCCCAAAGCCCTGCTGCATCGTCCGTGTCACTCATATTTTCTTTAAAAAAAAAAACCGCACGTGCTTTCATCTCAAAATTGAAGTGAAAATGAATGATTGAGGACTCACGCTTGATGTGTGTACTCGTATATGCAACGTCAAACAGAATTTACTAATGCACTCTCACATGCTTGATGAAAATTTGACCAACGTATATGCCGCTTCAGACTTACTTTTAAATTTTTATTCATGGAAAAGTACTTAATATACAGATCCTGAAACTTAACAAACAATCTAAGGTCATCTCAATGTATAGTATACCAAAATTACATTTTTTTATTAAAAGTTTTTTTTTCATTATTTCCAACAAGTCACTACTGCCTTTTTGTATTTTTTTATCGCTGATTTTCATGAAAAATTCTTTCTTTAGGACCATATTGATCGGCCTTTCAGAGATATACGAGGGTTGTTTGAAAAGTTTCCTACCGCAAAGTAAAAATAGCGGCACTCGTCAATAAAAGCTAGTGAATGCTAGTTATGCATCTTTTGACAGTTACTCGTACTTACCGAAGTTTCACTCATTTTGGACGCGCAGTTTTTAGTTGACAGTCGTTTGAGTGAGTCGATGTGAGTGAGTATCGAGCTGTTATTAAATTCTTGTTTTTGAAAGGCAATACGCCTACGCAAATCAAAAATGAGTTGGACTCTGTGTATGGGGACTCTGCACCATCATTTACCACTGTGAAATTTTGGGTAGCTGAATTTAAACCTGGCCGTAAGAGCTTGGGAGATGATGAACGTTCGGGACGTCCAAAAACTGCAACCACTGACGATAACATTGCTAAAGTCCAGTTCACCAAATGGTGTTAGACGACCGCCGAATTAAAGTGAGACAGATAGTAGAGGTTATGAAAATGTTATGTTGGATGCCGCGTTTGCTTACGTTAGACCAAAAACGTGTTGAATGAACATTTCCAACGCTCTGTTGGTGCAGTTTAGGCGCAATAAATTCGAGTTTTGGCACCGATTAATTACTGTACTCGTATATGAAACTTGGATACACCATTATACGCCCAAAACCAAAATTCAGTCAAAACAGTTGACTGCAAATGGCAAGCCGGCTCCAAAAAAAGTAAAAACTTTTCGGCTGAGAATAGGGATAGTAAAGGAGTTATCTTAATCGATTATCTTCAAAAAAGAAAAACCATTACAGTAGCATGCTATGCATCATTACTTGCCACGCTGAAGGCAGAAATTGCGGAAAACGGGCACATTTGCAGAAAAAGAAAATCCTGTTAGCTTTATGTTTGGCTCTTTGATACTATTTAGACAAACAAGCGGCTTGTGGTCTGTACGTACTATAAATTTTCTACCATAGAGATACGTTCTGAAAAATGATATTTCACAGACCAAACCACGGCAAGGAGTTCTTTCTCGATCGTGAAGTATTGTTTTTCGTGGTCATTGAGGGTACGAAAAGCAAAGCAAATCGGATGCTTAGATTGACTAAGTACAGCCCCTAAAGCGAAATTGGAAGCGTCCGTCGTTAAAACAAATTGTTTGCTAAAATCAGGGCTCATGAGAATAGGATCTGTGGTAAGCAGCGTTTTTAATTTTCCAAATGCTTTTGCATATTGAGGGTCTGATGTATTTACCTTTACTGATTTTTTTAAAATACTTAATTAAGGGAAAGGCAACCTTAGCATAATCAAGAATGAATTTGCGTTAATAGCCTGTTACACCAAGGAATTCTTTAATACCTTTCTTTTCTACTTGAAGTTTCATAGAAACTATGTTTTTATTTTCTTTTCATCCGTTCTAATACCGTGACCTATCATAGTATGTCCTAAATAGTTTGTAGGTAACTCCGCGAAACTACATTTATTTATTTGAATCTTAAAATTTGATTATTTTAGCCTCGAAACTGGAGGAGAATACTACAAAGATGTCGTCTAGGTATACAACGCATATCTTATTTACAAAGTTTTCTAACACCGAATTCATCGGCCTTTGAAATGTAGCTGGTACATTCTTTAGCCCGAATGGCATTCTGAGGAACTCGAAGTGACAATTTTTGGTCGAAAATACAGTTTTAAACCTATCACGCGGTTCGACTTCGATTTGGTGAAAGCCTTCCACTATAAATCGGCGTTTCCGTTTTTGGATTTATACGGTGCCTTATTTTATTTGTAAATGTTAAGTTATCACCTTCTTTATTATTATTTATTATTGTAACTTTATTAAAATGTAAGTAAATTACAAAGTTAATGTGCTTAATTTAATGCTAGCTGCCAGGGCTTTCAACTAGTTGTTTATAGAGAGAAGAATATTATATGGAATCTACAAGCTTTAGGGTTTTCATTGTTTATATTTGCAAGGTTAACGTTTGATAAAAGAGAGACTATGATCGGTGATGTTTTTGCAGGTCAGGTCAACTTTTTTGCAAAAAAGCAAGTGAGGCATGGTAAGCGTAGGTTTTTCTACGCAAAGATGACATAGTGCAGGTGTTTCCCTTTGGAATATGTGGTTATGCGTGGTATATGAGTGACCTACTCTCAACCTTGTGTACACTTGTAGTTTTTTTTTTCGAGGGACATTGTTGGGGTAGATTGCTTTGACTCCACTCGGATTAAAGTTTTTATATATGTGGTTGTAGTAAGTCCAGTCGTTTTCAAGTTGAAGGTCCCAATTTTTAAGGATGTAGTTCGTTATGCCTTTTTTTTTGTATTGGTAGAAGGTGACCAAAGATTCTTTTGTTGCCGACCGTGCTGCCGTGTCTCTGATCCCTATATGACTGGGAACCCAAGCGATTTTCAGTGTTTCACTGTTTAATATAAGTAGGTGGCGAATCTTTACGACAATTTTGGTGGAATTTGCGATTCTTCACAGCAGATATTGCAGTTAGACTGTCAGAAAAAATTACAGTCTTTGCTTTTTTTGATAGTTGAATCGCTTTGAATATAGCGGCTTCCGCAGTGAATGTTGATTCAAAATTTGGTAGTAAGCCTTTAGATAACACGGTTCTATGTTCGTCGACAATTGCAAATGCTGTGTTGCTATCTGTTTTTGAGGCGTCGGTAAAAAGGAGTTTCCATCCGATGGATTTAAATTTTTTAGCTATGCTTAGGTAAAGAGATTTATATATGTTACTGTTGGTTGAAGTTTTAACATACTGGCAAAGAGCTGTGTTGACCGCGTAGCCTGGAAGGGTCCAGAATGGTTGTTGGTTTATTTTGTTCTTTGATGTAAGGATGGGAATGTCAAAATTTTTGGCGGACTGAAGTGCTTTACATAAGGTTGATTGGAGTCTCTGGCTTCGTTTCCGTTTCATGGTTTGGAGGATGATAGTATGTATAGATGGCTGAATTGGTAAGTTGATTTTTTGCAGTAAGGAGCCCAATTCTTTCATGGATCGGAGGAAGTCCTGTTTCGGCAAGTATATTGGGTTGTCATAGTTGTTCTGCCGGCAGCGTGATGGGGTGTTTTGATGAGTTACAGTGATGATTTGGCGCATTTTCCGTTAATTGGTAGGCCATAGTCAATCTTAGATAACACAATTAATTTAATTTAATTTATAAGAGAGTTTATATCATATTTGATAATATTCACCCTGGCAGTCAGGCTCTGTCTTATGTTTAGGCAATGATTTTGAAACGAAAACTTGGAATCAAACAGGATTCCAAGAATTTTGATAAAATTTCCATTTTTTATGTGATCATTGTTCAATTATTGTTGAAATATTTTTAATATACAACTACGAGTATACTATTACAACTGGACAGAACCTCGATAATGCGGGAAAAAGAAAATCTACTACAGACAGGTCTTTGCATTTTGAAAAAATGAAAAGATCATCCGCGTAAAGAACATGACCTACTTTCTGGAAGGTGTCAATTATTTTTCTGATTTCATTAAAAGCTTTAATGAATAGGTTGACTGATAACGGTGATCCTTTCGGGATACCGTTTTCAAGCCTGTAAGATTTAGAGTAGATGTTATCGTATTTTATATGAAATCTCCTGTTGGTAAGGAAAGACTATAAAATTGAACATTTTTGGGCCAATTTTCCATTTAACTAGTTGTTTTAATACAACATGTGTTCCGATCCTATCAAAGGCTTGTTCAAAGTCTACACCGAAAATAGAGGCATGGCTTTTCTCGGACAATGATGAGGAGATAAAATGGTCGAGAACGAGGAGTGCGTCCAAGGCGGATCTACCTTTTTTGAAACCGACTTGCCGCTTGTCTTTTGGGTTTTCTTTCTCTAGAAACTAAAAAAGCCGTAGCCGGTGATAAATTTTTCCAAAACCTTACCGTTACAAGGAAGCAATGAGATTGGTCAGTACCCGGAGATAGTGATGGGATCTTTGTTTGGTTTAGGTGATGGGATGGAGCTCGCAACTTTCCATGCTTGTGGAATTATTCCTGTGTCATAGATGTTGTTGTACAGTGACAAAAGACGAGTATTTAAATTTTGATTAGCATTCCGTATATAATGCGGTCGAAACCTGGGGTTTTACCTTTTGCGGAATACAAACAAGCAGAGAGTTCTGACATTTTAAGATTGGATTCGATGTAGAGTGCTGAAGGACTGGGGTTGAAATATATGCTTTGGTCATTTAAGAACTGAATTTTTTCCCCTAATGAACGTTGGGTTTAATTTTGAGTCATCCCCTAATTGCTCCCAGGTACGAGCGAAATGGTCGACGATATCTTCTGGACAGACTAGCATTTTTTTGCCAGTATTTATGGTTTTGATGGACGGTGGTAAAGTTAGATTTTATGTCAGACCAAAGTTTATGTGAGGTGAAGTTTGGTTTGATATTGGCGGTGAATTATTCGAAACATACCTACATCCACATACACATGTGGGTGATTTCTTAAAGTTATGCCAGATTTTTTGCTTTTGCATGCGAATGGAACTAATATCCTTGCTGGACTGGGGAATGGATTGATTTGCTGGAGATCTTATGATCTTATGAATCAGTGCAGATTCCTTATTAATATTATTAGATCTTTTCCTCGCGAGTAGTTCTCTTGAGATCGTGGTTTCGAAGCGGTTTTGATTTCATGGCTGGTGATTGTAGGGAACGGAGATTAACGTTATGAGGATGGGAAAGTGATCACTTCCAGAGAGGTTGCCGGAAATATTCAATGCAGACTCTGGAAGAAGGGAAGGTGAAATGAGAGACAAGTCTACATGGGTGAACGTATTATGAATGGAGAAGTTAGTGGGTTGAGCGTCATTAAGAATCGATAGTCCAAAATTAGCGATGAAATGTTAAACCAATTTACCACTTTTGTTGGTTTTATTTCGAACCGCATGAGTTGAAATCGCCTGTTATTAAAATTTGAGATATTAGTCCATCTACGATGCCTTCAAGGTCGTTTGTTGCGAACGTTTGATCGGGAGGGAGATATGAGAGGTATGTTAAGGTTGTTTCCACTCCCACTGCTGATATGTTTGAGTTTATTGCAATAGGGGTATGTGGAATGGATTTGTGGACGAGTAGGCAGACTCCTTTTTTGGAGGTAAGTTTAGAGTGAAGATTATGGAAATATGGAGTATATTATTTTGGTGAAAAGGGTTAAGTACCGAATGGGATATGAGTTTCTTGCAAGGAGATTCTACTTGGTCGTATGTCATTAACCAGAAGTTGCAGCTCGTGAAAATTGTTATAATAACCTTTTAGGTTCCATTGCAGAACTTTCAAAAGTGCGTCTATAGGCAGTGTAGGTTTCCTATTAGTGCATTGAGAAACGGGGATTATTTGCGTTGGATTAGGGGAAACCTTTTCCTATATCGACAGGGAAATAATTAGTTTTTTTTTTCGTTTTAGTTATTGGGTACCGCAAGTGGGCTTTCATCAAGACCACTGAAACGGTTTTCCGTAAGCACACGTGGCCCGGAGGCCATTTCACATGGGGGTTATGCCACTTGTTAGTATTTTTTTTTCAAAAACGAAAATAAGAGCGAATGGGAAATCGATAAGAAGAAACAATCTGATCGGCTCGGCGGACAGTTGGTGACTGATGCACCTTCTTTATAAAAAGTTGATTTATATAAATAGAATAGGGTTTTTATTCTTAAAATATCTGTTCTGCTTAAATGAGTTGCGAATTCTTGATTTACAATTTCAGTTTCAAAAACCTCGTTAAAGCTTGTGTCAAATGAATCGTCATTATAGCATATTTGATTGTATATTTCTTCTTTTTCGCAAAAAAATATTGGTAAAGTTGCAAAATCGGTTACTAAAGATCTACTTTTATAATTTATAATAGGGTTAAGCTTTCGAAGGATATTGTTACCTATTAGGCCATCAAAATACTCGTGAAAAGGGTATTCTATAAATTCTGCATAAGTATTTTGGTTAAATTCACTAAATAGAGGGATGCGGTGCTTAATAGTAGCATAAATTATGCGACCTAGAACAATATTTTCCATTCGGGATTGCATAAGACTTTACTGGTTTTGCTAAATTATGCACCGCAATCAATTATAAATCTTAGTGGTCTAGTATTGCTTTTGAGAACTAAATAGGGTAGTTGTTTTTTTGACCGTTTTGAAAATTTTCGTTTCCGTTACCGTAATTGTCGAACCTACCACATTTATTATATTTATATTTATTATTATTCATTTAGCGCTATATCCATCGGTTCGTTATTGTCCTGCCTGTACCTATTTGTTTGTCGTGATCGGTTAGTTAACTCATGGCCATTACTTGGTCGATATTGTCTTCTCTGTGAGTAATAGTTTGTCTGAAATCTCCGGCTATACCATATGTGTTGTTCTTTTGTCGTGCTTCTATGTTTTCTGTGTTATGGTTATTATTTTGAGCATTGGATAGATTTGTTGAATCGTTTCCCTGAGAGGGATTGTGATAATTATTAGGTTGAACGAATTGTCTTCTCCCCCCTGAATGATAGCTATGGTTCTGTCCTTGGTAGTTACTACTGAGACCTAGTTTTTAGTGATTAATTTCTATAATAATTTTATACACTTCATTTAATGTAATTGGATTCCTACTGAGAATAATCGTCTTGGTTAGCTCTGGTAGATTGTTTTTAAAAGACTCTAAAGGCGATTCTGCTATTTAATTATTTTCTCCACTGTGGCTTAGAAAATTTGCGTTAAATATCCTTCCTAACAAACTATTTATATTATTATAGTGATCATCAATTGTTGTTGTGACCGTAGTTGTCCCGCTTTCATCTATAAGTCTATCTATCGTGAGTTTCTCTCCGAAACTGTTTTTTATTATTTCCCTTATTTGCGGCCAAGTTCGTAATCGATCATGCTTTTGGATTTCGCATCTTGCCTTACCTACAATTTTGTCTTTAATATATCCTATAGGATTTGCATTTGCTTCTTCATCAAAATTTTGTAGAATAGGTGCCAGAAGTCTACCCTATCCCAAAAATCATCCGTAAACATTTCATCACCATCATAATAAGGAATTGTATTAATCCTAATACAGTCCGTTTGATAAGATCGTATACGGCAAAACTCGTTTATGAAAACCGGTTTGGAAGTGGCATTTGCATTAGCAGATAAAAAAATACTTCTGCTAAGATGCTTTGAATAAAACAATTTAAAGAGTGTTCAATTTCTGTCAGAGATGGAAGTATTTTAAAATGAGTGTCGCGTTTGAATCACATTATGAAGCAGTATTTTTGTGCACGTATCCAAAAAGACCGAAAATGTCATACGGAGCAGCTGCTAAATACATTAAAACAGTCAAAAGCATTTGTTAGCAAGTGGGTGCACCGTTATTCCCAAGTTAAAAATGTTGATGATTTGCCGGATCGGGGGTCTACGCCAAAAACGACAAAAAAGCAGGAGAAAATGATTCTACGCGTGTTTGAAAAAAATCCTCTCCTATCGTTACGTGGAAGACAAGGGATTTTATGTAAAAGGGGTCTAAATGTGTGTTGTGATACGATACGAAGACGTTTACTAGCCAATAATGTAAAATTTCGAAGCACAATAAAGAAACTACTACTGTCAAAATAACCCGTAGAAAAAACGACTCAGTTGGGCCAAGGAGAATTTGGACAGAGATTGGAACAACGTTATTTATTCGGATGAAGCTTCTTTTTGGGCATGGTCTCCTATCACTCATACCTGGTATACACAATCCAATAAATTAATCCAGCGGACCGGCAAACACCCGGCAAAGGTGCATGTTTGGGGATGCTTCTCAAAACAAGGATTTGGCAATTTGTTCATATTTACAAATAACTTAAACGCACCCAACATGGTCAAAATTTATAAGAAGGCTTTATTACCATATGCCCAAAGGTGATTTAAAAGAAGGAATGAGAATGGGTTACTGCAAGAAGATAATGACCCGAAACATCGAAGTCGTTTGTGCAGTGCGTGGTAACAAGAAAACGACGTCGATGTTTTAAATTGGCCATCACAGTCGCCGGATGCAAATCCCATTGAAAATGTTTGGGCATTCATGAAGCTAAAGCTCCAAGGAAAGAAGATCTCGACGGTCAAACAATTATCAGGAAAAATACGAGTTTTATGGAGATCTTTGCCTTAAGATTCTGCTATAAGCTTAGTAGAAAGCATGCCTCGAAGACTCCAAGCAATTATTGATAATAGAGGAGAGTGGACAACATATTAATTGAAAAGCATTCAAGTAAATAAACAAAATAAACCAGTACAATTGATTTTTTTTTATTATTATAAGTTCTTCTTCAATTTTTGTCGTGTACGATGTTATCAAACAGACTGTACTAATCTAAGCCTCCCGATTATGTTCGCGGCTTTCATCATTTTGTAGTGACTCACCATGTTCCTGTTCGCTGTTCTTCGAACAGCAAAGACCGTGAAAGACCAAAGAAAATGCTTACCCGAAAATGCAGAATTGGAAGCATTATTATTAAATGAAGACTCGATTCAAACGCAAAAACAGCTCTCGAAAGAAGTGAGAGTTGATTGTACAACTGTTTCCAAATGTTTAAAAGATTTAAACAGAAATAAAATGGGTTCCATATCAGTTGAAAATAAGAGAAGCCGAAGGAAATAAAAACCATTTCAGAAATTCGCATGATCGGCACAAAAGAAAAGGTTGTGTGCATCGAATTGTTATCAATGGCGAAAAATTATGAGTAGACTCAAGCCAGGCCAACCATCAACTCCCTACACAGTACGCTTTATCCAAAGAAAGAAGGTTATGCTGTGTATTTGGTGGGACCAGAAGAGCTTAAACTAAACAGCTGATCAAATTAAATTGCGCATTGAAGAAAAACGACCAGATATGGCAATTTTTGATTATTGAATTCATTCATTATGCTCATTAAATAAATGAGTTTTTTTTTGGCAACACAATCGACATTTCATATTCCCACACCTATAATACAAATCACCGAGTTTATTCAGTGTGGGCTTGAGATGACAAGTTTCTAATCGTGTTGCTCCGCACAAAAGAGCCTGGAAGTGCTCTGCCAGCAAGGGATTTGGTTCAGTTATATGCCTAGTGTCGATGGAATACAAGAGCAATGCTTCACCACTCGTTTTGATACTGAAATACCAGTCTCTTCTATACGTGACTCGACATTAGATAAGGAACTAGACTTAGACCCATTGAGTGTTAATTGGACCCCACGTTGGGCGCCATTATTAGGAGTTTAACTGGGACAGAGGCAACCAATTCATGATGCAGGAGTAGACGGGTGCGACACACTTGTGTTCGCTCGGCCTGATCAAGAGTTGTGATACAAGTGTACTCAAAATCGTGGTATAGTTTCAGGAACTATCTCAAACATTTCGGGATTTCATTTCCATTACTTTGTATACTCTTAGGGAGTCATTAGGGTACAATATTTCAATACAGATGTATTCTTATCAGATTGTTTAGTATTTGCAGGACCTAAACGTAAATAAATAAACAAATAGAATTAAAAGTTTGAGCTATTCCGGAGTATTTACTTTAATAGATCTCAGGTGCTCTCTGAAGTACATATGTACATAGGTCGTTCAAATGTTCTTGCGCCTTTTGTTTATCTTTGCACTTTCAGACAAAAATGTTTGACCACTTGTTTGTTCCTGCGGGATAGGAGAAATTGGCTTAAGACCATGACTTATGGAGGCGCGTCAAAATTAACGGAACATTGAAGTTTGCTAATAAAATTGACGCCAACGACCATACTACGCTGAAAGTATCGGTTCTCGTCCGATCACCGAAATCAAGCAGCGTCGGGCGCGGTTAGTACTTAGATGGGGGACCGCTTGGGAACACCGCGTGTTGTTGGCACCGTCACCTTTTTACATACTCGTATTTTATTAACCATCGTCTTCAGTTGTACTTCAAGCACGGGCTCGGCTCGTGTCGGTACAAAACTTTAATGTTTACGTCGATTATTTTACAATATATGTATACTTTTGCGTTAATTTTATTATTATTTTATGCAATAGGCCATGAGGTTATTTCGAAGTATTTGTGTTAGTTAATTCATCACCTCGGGCATTCTATGCAGTCAATGTTGATAATAACTTGATGATGAGGTGGTCCATACAGAAGGCTATCAAATCCATTTCCTTCTTAATTTCTTTAATCGCTGATATTATCATTTAAGACACTTGGAAATCTTAAAAGGGGAACATGTTAAGAAACAAATTCTATATATCCAACATGTCCATATGTTACATGTCATATGTCACACTCGTTTGTAGATGTAAAATAAAATTTAATTGCTTTAACTGATATCAGCTCCTCGCTCCTCGTTCGTGCGGTTTCATTTGCATCGGACGATAACAACGCACCCCTTTGCATGTTTTGTTTTGGTTTCTACTTTCATGGCCTTGGTCATTAGTATTCTTGAGATTTTAGAGGGTAGTCATGTTGGTTGTATTGTCATCTCGGGTAGTTTTAATCTCTCTGACAGAATACGATAGAAAACACGTTTTGTTTTTTTTTTCCTTTTTCCGGTAAAATTGTTGGTGATCCTTCGAGCCGGATAAATTTTTTCTGTTATTCAAAACTGTCTTTGACATCATACGGCTGATTGCAAAGCAAACAGATGAGATGTAGCTGATGGATTGCAGAAATTGAGAAGCGCGACAATGTGATACTTTAACTAAGTGCCAGAATTGCATATATTAAAACAAATTGTTTAAAGGTAGTTGACGAAGCTTAAAGGCTGCTCACTCCTTAATTGTTACTCTTTGACACCAGCAGCGCAATTGCTCACAAGGTATCACTTTGCACATTGCCGTCTACCGAACTGCTAGATTTCTCGGGCAAATAGATACTCAAAGTTATCGTCAATTGGGTGTCTTTTCACGACGTTTATATCGACGATGATCAGCTTTCGAGTGTGGAGCGACTGCAGTATCTCAATTCGAGTCTTAACGGAGAAGCTGACAGCCTTGTCAAATGCATTCCCATCGCAACAGAAAACTTGGTGATTAATTTCTATAATACTTTTATACACTTCATTTAATGTAATTGGATTCCTACTGAGAATAATCGTCTTGGTTAGCTCTGGTAGATTGTTTTTAAAAGACTCTAAAGGCGATTCTGCTATTTAATTATTTTCTCCACTGTGGCTTAGAAAATATGCGTTAAATATCCTTCCTAAAAAACTATTTATCTTATTATAGTGATCATCAATTGTTGTTGTGACCGTAGTTGTCTCGCTTTCATCTATAAGTCTATCTATCGTGAGTTTCTCTCCGAAACTGTTTTTTTATTATTTCCCTTATTTGCGGCCAAGTTCGTAATCGATCATGCTTTTGGAGTTCGCGTCTTGCCTTACCTACAATTTTGTCTTTAATATATCCTGTAGGATTTGCATTTGCTTCTTCATCAAAATTTTGTAGAATAGGTGCCAGAAGTCTACCCTATCCAAAAAATCATCCGTAAACATTTCATCACCATCATAATAAGGAATTTCATTAATCCTAATACAGTCCGTTTGATAAGATCGTATACGGCAAAACTCGTTTATGAAAACCGATTTGGAAGTGGCATTTGCATTAGCAGATAAAAAAATACTTCTGCTAAGATGCTTTGAATAAAACAATTTAAAGAGTGTTCAATTTTTGTCAGAGATGGAAGTATTTTAAAATGAGTGTCGCGTTTGAATCATATTATGAAGCAGTATTTTTGTGCACGTATCCAAAAAGACCGAAAATGTCAAACGGAACAGCTGCTAAATACATTAAAACAGTCAAAAGCATTTGTTAGCAAGTGGGTGCACCGTTATTCCCAAGTTAAAAATGTTGATGATTTGCCGGATCGGGGGTCTACGCCAAAAACGACAAAAAAGCAGGAGAAAATGATTCTACGCGTGTTTGAAAAAAATCCTCTCCTATCGTTACGTGGAGGACAAGGGATTTTATGTAAAAGGGGTCTAAATGTGTGTTGTGATACGATACGAAGACGTTTACTAGTCAATAATGTAAAATTTCGAAGCACAATAAAGAAACTACTACTGTCAAAATAACCCGTAGAAAAACGACTCAGTTGAGCCAAGGAGAATTTGGACAGAGATTGGAACAACGTTATTTATTCGGATGAAGCTTCTTTTTGGGCATGGTCTCCTATCACTCATACCTGGTATACACAATCCAATAAATTAATCCAGCGGACCGGCAAACACCCGGCAAAGGTGCATGTTTGGGGATGCTTCTCAAAACAAGGATTTGGCAATTTGTTCATATTTACAAATAACTTAAACGCACCCAACATGGTCAAAATTTATAAGAAGGCTTTATTACCATATGCCCAAAGGTGATTTAAAAGAAGGAATGAGAATGGGTTACTGCAAGAAGATAATGACCCGAAACATCGAAGTCGTTTGTGCAGTGCGTGGTAACAAGAAAACGACGTCGATGTTTTAAATTTGCCATCACAGTCGCCGGATGCAAATCCCATTGAAAATGTTTGGGCATTCATGAAGCTAAAGCTCCAAGGAAACAAGATCTCGACGGTCAAACAATTATCAGGAAAAATACGAGTTTTATGGAGATCTTTGCCTTAAGATTCTGCTATAAGCTTAGTAGAAAGCATGCCTCGAAGACTCCAAGCAATTATTGATAATAGAGGAGAGTGGACAACATATTAATTGAAAAGCATTCAAGTAAATAAACAAAATAAACCAGTACAATTGATTTTTTTTTATTATTATAAGTTCTTCTTCAATTTTTGTCGTGTACGATGTTATCAAACAGACTGTACTAATCTAAGCCTCCCGATTATGTTCGCGGCTTTCATCATTTTGTAGTGACTCACCATGTTCCTGTTCGCTGTTCTTCGAACAGCAAAGACCGTGAAAGACCAAAGAAAATGCTTACCCGAAAATGCAGAATTGGAAGCATTATTATTAAATGAAGACTCGATTCAAACGCAAAAACAGCTCTCGAAAGCAGTGAGAGTTGATTGTACAACTGTTTCCAAATGTTTAAAAGATTTAAACAGAAATAAAATGGGCTCCATATCAGTTGAAAATAAGAGAAGCCGAAGGAAATAAAAACCATTTCAGAAATTCGCATGATCGGCACAAAAGAAAAGGTTGTGTGCATCGAATTGTTATCAATGGCGAAGAATTATGAGTAGACTCAAGCCAGGCCAACCATCAACCCCCTACACAGTACGCTTTATCCAAAGAAAGAAGGTTATGCTGTGTATTTGGTGGGACCAGAAGAGCTTAAACTAAACAGCTGATCAAATTAAATTGCGCATTGAAGAAAAACGACCAGATATGGCAATTTTTGATTATTGAATTCATTCATTATGCTCATTAAATAAATGAGTTTTTTTTTGGCAACACAATCGACATTTCATATTCCCACACCTATAATACAAATCACCGAGTTTATTCAGTGTGGGCTTGAGATGACAAGTTTCTAATCGTGTTGATCCGCACAAAAGAGCCTGGAAGTGCTCTGCCAGCAAGGGATTTGGTTCAGTTATATGCCTAGTGTCGATGGAATACAAGAGCAATGCTTCACCACTCGTTTTGATACTGAAATACCAGTCTCTTCTATACGTGACTCGACATTAGATAAGGAACTAGACTTAGACCCATTGAGTGTTAATTGGACCCCACGTTGGGCGCCATTATTAGGAGTTTAACTGGGACAGAGGCAACCAATTCATGGTGCAGGAGTAGACGGCTGCGACACACTTGTGTTCGCTCGGCCTGATCAAGAGTTGTGATACAAGTGTACTCAAAATCGTGGTATAGTTTCAGGAACTATCTCAAACATTTCGGGATTTCATTTCCATTACTTTGTATACTCTTAGGGAGTCATTAGGGTACAATATTTCAATACAGATGTATTCTTATCAGATTGTTTAGTATTTGCAGGACCTAAACGTAAATAAATAAACAAATAGAATTAAAAGTTTGAGCTATTCCGGAGTATTTACTTTAATAGATCTCAGGTGCTCTCTGAAGTACATATGTACATAGGTCGTTCAAATGTTCTTGCGCCTTTTGTTTATCTTTGCACTTTCAGACAAAAATGTTTGACCACTTGTTTGTTCCTGCGGGATAGGAGAAATTGGCTTAAGACCATGACTTATGGAGGCGCGTCAAAATTAACGGAACATTGAAGTTTGCTAATAAAATTGACGCCAACGACCATACTACGCTGAAAGTATCGGTTCTCGTCCGATCACCGAAATCAAGCAGCGTCGGGCGCGGTTAGTACTTAGATGGGGGACCGCTTGGGAACACCGCGTGTTGTTGGCACCGTCACCTTTTTACATACTCGTATTTTATTAACCATCGTCTTCAGTTGTACTTCAAGCACGGGCTCGGCTCGTGTCGGTACAAAACTTTAATGTTTACGTCGATTATTTTACAATATATGTATACTTTTGCGTTAATTTTATTATTATTTTATGCAATAGGCCATGAGGTTATTTCGAAGTATTTGTGTTAGTTAATTCATCACCTCGGGCATTCTATGCAGTCAATGTTGATAATAACTTGATGATGAGGTGGTCCATACAGAAGGCTATCAAATCCATTTCCTTCTTAATTTCTTTAATCGCTGATATTATCATTTAAGACACTTGGAAATCTTAAAAGGGGAACATGTTAAGAAACAAATTCTATATATCCAACATGTCCATATGTTACATGTCATATGTCACACTCGTTTGTAGATGTAAAATAAAATTTAATTGCTTTAACTGATATCAGCTCCTCGCTCCTCGTTCGTGCGGTTTCATTTGCATCGGACGATAACAACGCACCCCTTTGCATGTTTTGTTTTGGTTTCTACTTTCATGGCCTTGGTCATTAGTATTCTTGAGATTTTAGAGGGTAGTCATGTTGGTTGTATTGTCATCTCGGGTAGTTTTAATCTCTCTGACAGAATACGATAGAAAACACGTTTTGTTTTTTTTTTCCTTTTTCCGGTAAAATTGTTGGTGATCCTTCGAGCCGGATAAATTTTTTCTGTTATTCAAAACTGTCTTTGACATCATACGGCTGATTGCAAAGCAAACAGATGAGATGTAGCTGATGGATTGCAGAAATTGAGAAGCGCGACAATGTGATACTTTAACTAAGTGCTAGAATTGCATATATTAAAACAAATTGTTTAAAGGTAGTTGACGAAGCTTAAAGGCTGCTCACTCCTTAATTGTTACTCTTTGACACCAGCAGCGCAATTGCTCACAAGGTATCACTTTGCACATTGCCGTCTACCGAACTGCTAGATTTCTCGGGCAAATAGATACTCAAAGTTATCGTCAATTGGGTGTCTTTTCACGACGTTTATATCGACGATGATCAGCTTTCGAGTGTGGAGCGACTGCAGTATCTCAATTCGAGTCTTAACGGAGAAGCTGACAGCCTTGTCAAATGCATTCCCATCGCAACAGAAAACTTGGTGATTAATTTCTATAATACTTTTATACACTTCATTTAATGTAATTGGATTCCTACTGAGAATAATCGTCTTGGTTAGCTCTGGTAGATTGTTTTTAAAAGACTCTAAAGGCGATTCTGCTATTTAATTATTTTCTCCACTGTGGCTTAGAAAATATGCGTTAAATATCCTTCCTAAAAAACTATTTATCTTATTATAGTGATCATCAATTGTTGTTGTGACCGTAGTTGTCTCGCTTTCATCTATAAGTCTATCTATCGTGAGTTTCTCTCCGAAACTGTTTTTTTATTATTTCCCTTATTTGCGGCCAAGTTCGTAATCGATCATGCTTTTGGAGTTCGCGTCTTGCCTTACCTACAATTTTGTCTTTAATATATCCTGTAGGATTTGCATTTGCTTCTTCATCAAAATTTTGTAGAATAGGTGCCAGAAGTCTACCCTATCCAAAAAATCATCCGTAAACATTTCATCACCATCATAATAAGGAATTTCATTAATCCTAATACAGTCCGTTTGATAAGATCGTATACGGCAAAACTCGTTTATGAAAACCGATTTGGAAGTGGCATTTGCATTAGCAGATAAAAAAATACTTCTGCTAAGATGCTTTGAATAAAACAATTTAAAGAGTGTTCAATTTTTGTCAGAGATGGAAGTATTTTAAAATGAGTGTCGCGTTTGAATCATATTATGAAGCAGTATTTTTGTGCACGTATCCAAAAAGACCGAAAATGTCAAACGGAACAGCTGCTAAATACATTAAAACAGTCAAAAGCATTTGTTAGCAAGTGGGTGCACCGTTATTCCCAAGTTAAAAATGTTGATGATTTGCCGGATCGGGGGTCTACGCCAAAAACGACAAAAAAGCAGGAGAAAATGATTCTACGCGTGTTTGAAAAAAATCCTCTCCTATCGTTACGTGGAGGACAAGGGATTTTATGTAAAAGGGGTCTAAATGTGTGTTGTGATACGATACGAAGACGTTTACTAGTCAATAATGTAAAATTTCGAAGCACAATAAAGAAACTACTACTGTCAAAATAACCCGTAGAAAAACGACTCAGTTGAGCCAAGGAGAATTTGGACAGAGATTGGAACAACGTTATTTATTCGGATGAAGCTTCTTTTTGGGCATGGTCTCCTATCACTCATACCTGGTATACACAATCCAATAAATTAATCCAGCGGACCGGCAAACACCCGGCAAAGGTGCATGTTTGGGGATGCTTCTCAAAACAAGGATTTGGCAATTTGTTCATATTTACAAATAACTTAAACGCACCCAACATGGTCAAAATTTATAAGAAGGCTTTATTACCATATGCCCAAAGGTGATTTAAAAGAAGGAATGAGAATGGGTTACTGCAAGAAGATAATGACCCGAAACATCGAAGTCGTTTGTGCAGTGCGTGGTAACAAGAAAACGACGTCGATGTTTTAAATTTGCCATCACAGTCGCCGGATGCAAATCCCATTGAAAATGTTTGGGCATTCATGAAGCTAAAGCTCCAAGGAAACAAGATCTCGACGGTCAAACAATTATCAGGAAAAATACGAGTTTTATGGAGATCTTTGCCTTAAGATTCTGCTATAAGCTTAGTAGAAAGCATGCCTCGAAGACTCCAAGCAATTATTGATAATAGAGGAGAGTGGACAACATATTAATTGAAAAGCATTCAAGTAAATAAACAAAATAAACCAGTACAATTGATTTTTTTTTATTATTATAAGTTCTTCTTCAATTTTTGTCGTGTACGATGTTATCAAACAGACTGTACTAATCTAAGCCTCCCGATTATGTTCGCGGCTTTCATCATTTTGTAGTGACTCACCATGTTCCTGTTCGCTGTTCTTCGAACAGCAAAGACCGTGAAAGACCAAAGAAAATGCTTACCCGAAAATGCAGAATTGGAAGCATTATTATTAAATGAAGACTCGATTCAAACGCAAAAACAGCTCTCGAAAGCAGTGAGAGTTGATTGTACAACTGTTTCCAAATGTTTAAAAGATTTAAACAGAAATAAAATGGGCTCCATATCAGTTGAAAATAAGAGAAGCCGAAGGAAATAAAAACCATTTCAGAAATTCGCATGATCGGCACAAAAGAAAAGGTTGTGTGCATCGAATTGTTATCAATGGCGAAGAATTATGAGTAGACTCAAGCCAGGCCAACCATCAACCCCCTACACAGTACGCTTTATCCAAAGAAAGAAGGTTATGCTGTGTATTTGGTGGGACCAGAAGAGCTTAAACTAAACAGCTGATCAAATTAAATTGCGCATTGAAGAAAAACGACCAGATATGGCAATTTTTGATTATTGAATTCATT
The DNA here is from genome assembly GCA_928272305.1 of Volucella inflata. NCBI lineage: Eukaryota > Metazoa > Arthropoda > Insecta > Diptera > Syrphidae > Volucella > Volucella inflata. The sequence continues at coordinate 74,970,232 of OV743717.1, read as the reverse complement.
CATTATGCTCATTAAATAAATGAGTTTTTTTTTGGCAACACAATCGACATTTCATATTCCCACACCTATAATACAAATCACCGAGTTTATTCAGTGTGGGCTTGAGATGACAAGTTTCTAATCGTGTTGATCCGCACAAAAGAGCCTGGAAGTGCTCTGCCAGCAAGGGATTTGGTTCAGTTATATGCCTAGTGTCGATGGAATACAAGAGCAATGCTTCACCACTCGTTTTGATACTGAAATACCAGTCTCTTCTATACGTGACTCGACATTAGATAAGGAACTAGACTTAGACCCATTGAGTGTTAATTGGACCCCACGTTGGGCGCCATTATTAGGAGTTTAACTGGGACAGAGGCAACCAATTCATGGTGCAGGAGTAGACGGCTGCGACACACTTGTGTTCGCTCGGCCTGATCAAGAGTTGTGATACAAGTGTACTCAAAATCGTGGTATAGTTTCAGGAACTATCTCAAACATTTCGGGATTTCATTTCCATTACTTTGTATACTCTTAGGGAGTCATTAGGGTACAATATTTCAATACAGATGTATTCTTATCAGATTGTTTAGTATTTGCAGGACCTAAACGTAAATAAATAAACAAATAGAATTAAAAGTTTGAGCTATTCCGGAGTATTTACTTTAATAGATCTCAGGTGCTCTCTGAAGTACATATGTACATAGGTCGTTCAAATGTTCTTGCGCCTTTTGTTTATCTTTGCACTTTCAGACAAAAATGTTTGACCACTTGTTTGTTCCTGCGGGATAGGAGAAATTGGCTTAAGACCATGACTTATGGAGGCGCGTCAAAATTAACGGAACATTGAAGTTTGCTAATAAAATTGACGCCAACGACCATACTACGCTGAAAGTATCGGTTCTCGTCCGATCACCGAAATCAAGCAGCGTCGGGCGCGGTTAGTACTTAGATGGGGGACCGCTTGGGAACACCGCGTGTTGTTGGCACCGTCACCTTTTTACATACTCGTATTTTATTAACCATCGTCTTCAGTTGTACTTCAAGCACGGGCTCGGCTCGTGTCGGTACAAAACTTTAATGTTTACGTCGATTATTTTACAATATATGTATACTTTTGCGTTAATTTTATTATTATTTTATGCAATAGGCCATGAGGTTATTTCGAAGTATTTGTGTTAGTTAATTCATCACCTCGGGCATTCTATGCAGTCAATGTTGATAATAACTTGATGATGAGGTGGTCCATACAGAAGGCTATCAAATCCATTTCCTTCTTAATTTCTTTAATCGCTGATATTATCATTTAAGACACTTGGAAATCTTAAAAGGGGAACATGTTAAGAAACAAATTCTATATATCCAACATGTCCATATGTTACATGTCATATGTCACACTCGTTTGTAGATGTAAAATAAAATTTAATTGCTTTAACTGATATCAGCTCCTCGCTCCTCGTTCGTGCGGTTTCATTTGCATCGGACGATAACAACGCACCCCTTTACATGTTTTGTTTTGGTTTCTACTTTCATGGCCTTGGTCATTAGTATTCTTGAGATTTTAGAGGGTAGTCATGTTGGTTGTATTGTCATCTCGGGTAGTTTTAATCTCTCTGACAGAATACGATAGAAAACACGTTTTGTTTTTTTTTTCCTTTTTCCGGTAAAATTGTTGGTGATCCTTCGAGCCGGATAAATTTTTTCTGTTATTCAAAACTGTCTTTGACATCATACGTCTGATTGCAAAGCAAACAGATGAGATGTAGCTGATGGATTGCAGAAATTGAGAAGCGCGACAATGTGATACTTTAACTAAGTGCCAGAATTGCATATATTAAAACAAATTGTTTAAAGGTAGTTGACGAAGCTTAAAGGCTGCTCAGTCCTTAATTGTTACTCTTTGATACAAGCAGCGCAATTGCTCACAAGGTATCACTTTGCACATTGCCGTCTACCGAACTGCTAGATTTCTCGGGCAAATAGATACTCAAAGTTATCGTCAATTGGGTGTCTTTTCACGACGTTTATATCGACGATGATCAGCTTTCGAGTGTGGAGCGACTGCAGTATCTCAATTCGAGTCTTAACGGAGAAGCTGACAGCCTTGTCAAATGCATTCCCATCGCAACAGAAAACTTGGTGATTAATTTCTATAATACTTTTATACACTTCATTTAATGTAATTGGATTCCTACTGAGAATAATCGTCTTGGTTAGCTCTGGTAGATTGTTTTAAAAAGACTCTAAAGGCGATTCTGCTATTTAATTATTTTCTCCACTGTGGCTTAGAAAATATGCGTTAAATATCCTTCCTAATAAACTATTTATCTTATTATAGTGATCATCAATTGTTGTTGTGACCGTAGTTGTCCCGCTTTCATCTATAGGTCTATCTATCGTGAGTTTCTCTCCGAAACTGTTTTTAATTATTTCCCTTATTTGCGGCCAAGTTCGTAATCGATCATGCTTTTGGAGTTCGCATCTTGCCTTACCTACAATTTTGTCTTTAATATATCCTGTAGGATTTGCATTTGCTTCTTCATCAAAATTTTGTAGAATAGGTGCCAGAAGTCTACCCTATCCAAAAAATCATCCGTAAACATTTCATCACCATCATAATAAGGAATTTTATTAATCCTAATACAGTCCGTTTGATAAGACGTATACGGCAAAACTCGTTTATGAAAACCGGTTTGGAAGTGGCATTTGCATTGGCAGATAAAAAAATACTTCTGCTAAGATGCTTTGAATAAAAAACTGTTAAGAGTGTTCAATTTTTGTCAGAGATGGAAGTATTTTAAAATGAGTGTCGCGTTTGCATCACATTATGAAGCAGTATTTTTGTGCACGTATCCAAAAAGACCGAAAATGTCATACGGAGCAGCTGCTAAATACATTAAAACAGTCAAAGGCATTTGTTAGCAAGTGGGTGCACCGTTATTCCCAAGTTAAAAATGTTGATGATTTGCCGGATCGGGGGTCTACGCCAAAAACGACAAAAAAGCAGGAGAAAATGATTCTACGCGTGTTTGAAAAAAATCCTCTCCTATCGTTACGTGGAGGACAAGGGATTTTATGTAAAAGGGGTCTAAATGTGTGTTGTGATACGATACGAAGACGTTTACTAGTCAATAATGTAAAATTTCGAAGCACAATAAAGAAACTACTACTGTCAAAATAACCCGTAGAAAAACGACTCAGTTGAGCCAAGGAGAATTTGGACAGAGATTGGAACAACGTTATTTATTCGGATGAAGCTTCTTTTTGGGCATGGTCTCCTATCACTCATACTTGGTATACACAATCCAATAAATTAATCCAGCGGACCGGCAAACACCCGGCAAAGGTGCATGTTTGGGGATGCTTCTCAAAACAAGGATTTGGCAATTTGTTCATATTTACAAATAACTTAAACGCACCCAACATGGTCAAAATTTATAAGAAGGCTTTATTACCATATGCCCAAAGGTGATTTAAAAGAAGGAATGAGAATGGGTTACTGCAAGAAGATAATGACCCGAAACATCGAAGTCGTTTGTGCAGTGCGTGGTAACAAGAAAACGACGTCGATGTTTTAAATTGGCCATCACAGTCGCCGGATGCAAATCCCATTGAAAATGTTTGGGCATTCATGAAGCTAAAGCTCCAAGGAAAGAAGATCTCGACGGTCAAACAATTATCAGGAAAAATACGAGTTTTATGGAGATCTTTGCCTTAAGATTCTGCTATAAGCTTAGTAGAAAGCATGCCTCGAAGACTCCAAGCAATTATTGATAATAGAGGAGAGTGGACAACATATTAATTGAAAAGCATTCAAGTAAATAAACAAAATAAACCAGTACAATTGATTTTTTTTTATTATTATAAGTTCTTCTTCAATTTTTGTCGTGTACGATGTTATCAAACAGACTGTACTAATCTAAGCCTCCCGATTATGTTCGCGGCTTTCATCATTTTGTAGTGACTCACCATGTTCCTGTTCGCTGTTCTTCGAACAGCAAAGACCGTGAAAGACCAAAGAAAATGCTTACCCGAAAATGCAGAATTGGAAGCATTATTATTAAATGAAGACTCGATTCAAACGCAAAAACAGCTCTCGAAAGCAGTGAGAGTTGATTGTACAACTGTTTCCAAATGTTTAAAAGATTTAAACAGAAATAAAATGGGCTCCATATCAGTTGAAAATAAGAGAAGCCGAAGGAAATAAAAACCATTTCAGAAATTCGCATGATCGGCACAAAAGAAAAGGTTGTGTGCATCGAATTGTTATCAATGGCGAAGAATTATGAGTAGACTCAAGCCAGGCCAACCATCAACCCCCTACACAGTACGCTTTATCCAAAGAAAGAAGGTTATGCTGTGTATTTGGTGGGACCAGAAGAGCTTAAACTAAACAGCTGATCAAATTAAATTGCGCATTGAAGAAAAACGACCAGATATGGCAATTTTTGATTATTGAATTCATTCATTATGCTCATTAAATAAATGAGTTTTTTTTTGGCAACACAATCGACATTTCATATTCCCACACCTATAATTCAAATCACCGAGTTTATTCAGTGTGGGCTTGAGATGACAAGTTTCTAATCGTGTTGATCCGCACAAAAGAGCCTGGAAGTGCTCTGCCAGCAAGGGATTTGGTTCAGTTATATGCCTAGTGTCGATGGAATACAAGAGCAATGCTTCACCACTCGTTTTGATACTGAAATACCAGTCTCTTCTATACGTGACTCGACATTAGATAAGGAACTAGACTTAGACCCATTGAGTGTTAATTGGACCCCACGTTGGGCGCCATTATTAGGAGTTTAACTGGGACAGAGGCAACCAATTCATGGTGCAGGAGTAGACGGCTGCGACACACTTGTGTTCGCTCGGCCTGATCAAGAGTTGTGATACAAGTGTACTCAAAATCGTGGTATAGTTTCAGGAACTATCTCAAACATTTCGGGATTTCATTTCCATTACTTTGTATACTCTTAGGGAGTCATTAGGGTACAATATTTCAATACAGATGTATTCTTATCAGATTGTTTAGTATTTGCAGGACCTAAACGTAAATAAATAAACAAATAGAATTTAAAGTTTGAGCTATTCCGGAGTATTTACTTTAATAGATCTCAGGTGCTCTCTGAAGTACATATGTACATAGGTCGTTCAAATGTTCTTGCGCCTTTTGTTTATCTTTGCACTTTCAGACAAAAATGTTTGACCACTTGTTTGTTCCTGCGGGATAGGAGAAATTGGCTTAAGACCATGACTTATGGAGGCGCGTCAAAATTAACGGAACATTGAAGTTTGCTAATAAAATTGACGCCAACGACCATACTACGCTGAAAGTATCGGTTCTCGTCCGATCACCGAAATCAAGCAGCGTCGGGCGCGGTTAGTACTTAGATGGGGGACCGCTTGGGAACACCGCGTGTTGTTGGCACCGTCACCTTTTTACATACTCGTATTTTATTAACCATCGTCTTCAGTTGTACTTCAAGCACGGGCTCGGCTCGTGTCGGTACAAAACTTTAATGTTTACGTCGATTATTTTACAATATATGTATACTTTTGCGTTAATTTTATTATTATTTTATGCAATAGGCCATGAGGTTATTTCGAAGTATTTGTGTTGGTTAATTCATCACCTCGGGCATTCTATGCAGTCAATGTTGATAATAACTTGATGATGAGGTGGTCCATACAGAAGGCTATCAAATCCATTTCCTTCTTAATTTCTTTAATCGCTGATATTATCATTTAAGACACTTGGAAATCTTAAAAGGGGAACATGTTAAGAAACAAATTCTATATATCCAACATGTACATATACTACATGTCATATGTCACACTCGTTTGTACTTGTAAAATAAAGTTTAATTGATTTAACTGATATCAGCTCCTCGCTCCTCGTTCGTGCGGTTTCATTTGCATCGGACGATAACAACGCACCCCTTTGCATGTTTTGTTTTGGTTTCTACTTTCATGGCCTTGGTCATTAGTATTCTTGAGATTTTAGAGGGTAGTCATGTTGGTTGTATTGTCATCTCGGGTAGTTTTAATCTCTCTGACAGAATACGATAGAAAACACGTTTTGTTTTTTTTTTCCTTTTTCCGGTAAAATTGTTGGTGATCCTTCGAGCCGGATAAATTTTTTCTGTTATTCAAAACTGTCTTTGACATCATACGTCTGATTGCAAAGCAAACAGATGAGATGTAGCTGATGGATTGCAGAAATTGAGAAGCGCGACAATGTGATACTTTAACTAAGTGCCAGAATTGCATATATTAAAACAAATTGTTTAAAGGTAGTTGACGAAGCTTAAAGGCTGCTCAGTCCTTAATTGTTACTCTTTGACACCAGCAGCGCAATTGCTCACAAGGTATCACTTTGCACATTGCCGTCTACCGAACTGCTAGATTTCTCGGGCAAATAGATACTCAAAGTTATCGTCAATTGGGTGTCTTTTCACGACGTTTATATCGACGATGATCAGCTTTCGAGTGTGGAGCGACTGCAGTATCTCAATTCGAGTCTTAACGGAGAAGCTGACAGCCTTGTCAAATGCATTCCCATCGCAACAGAAAACTTGGTGATTAATTTCTATAATACTTTTATACACTTCATTTAATGTAATTGGATTCCTACTGAGAATAATCGTCTTGGTTAGCTCTGGTAGATTGTTTTAAAAAGACTCTAAAGGCGATTCTGCTATTTAATTATTTTCTCCACTGTGGCTTAGAAAATATGCGTTAAATATCCTTCCTAATAAACTATTTATCTTATTATAGTGATCATCAATTGTTGTTGTGACCGTAGTTGTCCCGCTTTCATCTATAGGTCTATCTATCGTGAGTTTCTCTCCGAAACTGTTTTTAATTATTTCCCTTATTTGCGGCCAAGTTCGTAATCGATCATGCTTTTGGAGTTCGCATCTTGCGTTACCTACAATTTTGTCTTTAATATATCCTGTAGGATTTGCATTTGCTTCTTCATCAAAATTTTGTAGAATAGGTGCCAGAAGTCTACCCTATCCAAAAAATCATCCGTAAACGTTTCATCACCATCATAATAAGGAATTTTATTAATCCTAGTACAGTCCGTTTGATAAGACGTATACGGCAAAACTCGTTTATGAAAACCGGTTTGGAAGTGGCATTTGCATTGGCAGATAAAAAAATACTTCTGCTAAGATGCTTTGAATAAAAAACTGTTAAGAGTGTTCAATTTTTGTCAGAGATGGAAGTATTTTAAAATGAGTGTCGCGTTTGCATCACATTATGAAGCAGTATTTTTGTGCACGTATCCAAAAAGACCGAAAATGTCATACGGAGCAGCTGCTAAATACATCAAAACAGTCAAAGGCATTTGTTAGCAAGTGGGTGCACCGTTATTCCCAAGTTAAAAATGTTGATGATTTGTTTGAAAAAAATCCTCTCCTATCGTTACGTGGAGGACAAGGGATTTTATGTAAAAGGGGTCTAAATGTGTGTTGTGATACGATACGAAGACGTTTACTAGTCAATAATGTAAAATTTCGAAGCACAATAAAGAAACTACTACTGTCAAAATAACCCGTAGAAAAACGACTCAGTTGAGCCAAGGAGAATTTGGACAGAGATTGGAACAACGTTATTTATTCGGATGAAGCTTCTTTTTGGGCATGGTCTCCTATCACTCAAACTTGGTATACACAATCCAATAAATTAATCCAGCGGACCGGCAAACACCCGGCAAAGGTGCATGTTTGGGGATGCTTCTCAAAACAAGGATTTGGCAATTTGTTCATATTTACAAATAACTTAAACGCACCCAACATGGTCAAAATTTATAAGAAGGCTTTATTACCATATGCCCAAAGGTGATTTAAAAGAAGGAATGAGAATGGGTTACTGCAAGAAGATAATGACCCGAAACATCGAAGTCGTTTGTGCAGTGCGTGGTAACAAGAAAACGACGTCGATGTTTTAAATTTGCCATCACAGTCGCCGGATGCAAATCCCATTGAAAATGTTTGGGCATTCATGAAGCTAAAGCTCCAAGGAAAGAAGATCTCGACGGTCAAACAATTATCAGGAAAAATACGAGTTTTATGGAGATCTTTGCCTTAAGATTCTGCTATAAGCTTAGTAGAAAGCATGCCTCGAAGACTCCAAGCAATTATTGATAATAGAGGAGAGTGGACAACATATTAATTGAAAAGCATTCAAGTAAATAAACAAAATAAACCAGTACAATTGATTTTTTTTTATTATTATAAGTTCTTCTTCAATTTTTGTCGTGTACGATGTTATCAAACAGACTGTACTAATCTAAGCCTCCCGATTATGTTCGCGGCTTTCATCATTTTGTAGTGACTCACCATGTTCCTGTTCGCTGTTCTTCGAACAGCAAAGACCGTGAAAGACCAAAGAAAATGCTTACCCGAAAATGCAGAATTGGAAGCATTATTATTAAATGAAGACTCGATTCAAACGCAAAAACAGCTCTCGAAAGAAGTGAGAGTTGATTGTACAACTGTTTCCAAATGTTTAAAAGATTTAAACAGAAATAAAATGGGTTCCATATCAGTTGAAAATAAGAGAAGCCGAAGGAAATAAAAACCATTTCAGAAATTCGCATGATCGGCACAAAAGAAAAGGTTGTGTGCATCGAATTGTTATCAATGGCGAAAAATTATGAGTAGACTCAAGCCAGGCCAACCATCAACTCCCTACACAGTACGCTTTATCCAAAGAAAGAAGGTTATGCTGTGTATTTGGTGGGACCAGAAGAGCTTAAACTAAACAGCTGATCAAATTAAATTGCGCATTGAAGAAAAACGACCAGATATGGCAATTTTTGATTATTGAATTCATTCATTATGCTCATTAAATAAATGAGTTTTTTTTTGGCAACACAATCGACATTTCATATTCCCACAAATAATACAAATCACCGAGTTTATTCAGTGTGGGCTTGAGATGACAAGTTTCTAATCGTGTTGAACGGCACAAAAGAGCCTGGAAGTGCTCTGCCAGCAAGGGATTTGGTTCAGTTATATGCCTAGTGTCGATGGAATACAAGAGCAATGCTTCACCACTCGTTTTGATACTGAAATACCAGTCTCTTCTATACGTGACTCGACATTACATAAGGAACTAGACTTAGACCCATTGAGTGTTAATTGGACCCCACGTTGGGCGCCATTATTAGGAGTTTAACTGGGACAGAGGCAACCAATTCATGATGCAGGAGTAGACGGCTGCGACACACTTGTGTTCGCTCGGCCTGATCAAGAGTTGTGATACAAGTGTACTCAAAATCGTGGTATAGTTTCAGGAACTATCTCAAACATTTCGGGATTTCATTTCTATTACTTTGTATACTCTTAGGGAGTCATTAGGGTACAATATTTCAATACAGATGTATTCTTATCAGATTGTTAAGTATTTGCAGGCCCTAAACGTAAATAAATAAACAAATAGAATTAAAAGTTTGAGCTATTCCGGAGTATTTACTTTAATAGATCTCAGGTGCTCTCTGAAGTACATATGTACATAGGTCGTTCAAATGTTCTTGCGCCTTTTGTTTATCTTTGCACTTTCAGACAAAAATGCTTGACCACTTGTTTGTTCCTGCGGGATAGGAGAAATTGGCTTAAGATCATGACTTATGGAGGCGCGTCAAAATTAACGGAACATTGAAGTTTGCTAATAAAACTGACGCCAACGACCATACTACGCTGAAAGTATCGGTTCTCGTCCGATCACCGAAATCAAGCAGCGTCGGGCGCGGTTAGTACTTAGATGAGGGACCGCTTGGGAACACCGCGTGTTGTTGGCACCGTCACCTTTTTACATACTCGTATTTTATTAACCATCGTCTTCAGTTGTACTTCAAGCACGGACTCGGCTCGTGTCGGTACAAAACTTTAATGTTTACGTCGATTATTTTACAATATATGTATACTTTTGCGTTAATTTTATTATTATTTTATGCAATAGGCCATGAGGTTATTTCGAAGTATTTGTGTTGGTTAATTCATCACCTCGGGAATTCTATGCAGTCAATGTTGATAATAACTTGATGATGAGGTGGTCCATACAGAAGGCTATCAAATCCATTTCCTTCTTAATTTTTTTAATCGCTGATATTATCATTTAAGACACTTGGAAATCTTAAAAGGGGAACATGTTAAGAAACAAATTCTATATATCCAACATGTACATATACTACATGTCATATGTCACACTCGTTTGTACTTGTAAAATAAAGTTTAATTGATTTAACTGATATCAGCTCCTCGCTCCTCGTTCGTGCGGTTTCATTTGCATCGGACGATAACAACGCACCCCTTTGCATGTTTTGTTTTGGTTTCTACTTTCATGGCCTTGGTCATTAGTATTCTTGAGATTTTAGAGGGTAGTCATGTTGGTTGTATTGTCATCTCGGGTAGTTTTAATCTCTCTGACAGAATACGATAGAAAACACGTTTTGTTTTTTTTTCCTTTTTCCGGTAAAATTGTTGGTGATCCTTCGAGCCGGATAAATTTTTTCTGTTATTCAAAACTGTCTTTGACATCATACGGCTGATTGCAAAGCAAACAGATGAGATGTAGCTGATGGATTGCAGAAATTGAGAAGCGCGACAATGTGATACTTTAACTAAGTGCCAGAATTGCATATATTAAAACAAATTGTTTAAAGGTAGTTGACGAAGCTTAAAGGCTGCTCACTCCTTAATTGTTACTCTTTGACACCAGCAGCGCAATTGCTCACAAGGTATCACTTTGCACATTGCCGTCTACCGAACTGCTAGATTTCTCGGGCAAATAGATACTCAAAGTTATCGTCAATTGGGTGTCTTTTCACGACGTTTATATCGACGATGATCAGCTTTCGAGTGTGGAGCGACTGCAGTATCTCAATTCGAGTCTTAACGGAGAAGCTGACAGCCTTGTCAAATGCATTCCCATCGCAACAGAAAACTTGGTGATTAATTTCTATAATAATTTTATACACTTCATTTAATGTAATTGGATTCCTACTGAGAATAATCGTCTTGGTTAGCTCTGGTAGATTGTTTTTAAAAGACTCTAAAGGCAATTCTGCTATTTAATTATTTTCTCCACTGTGGCTTAGAAAATATGCGTTAAATATCCTTCCTAATAAACTATTTATCTTATTATAGTGATCATCAATTGTTGTTGTGACCGTAGTTGTCCCGCTTTCATCTATAAGTCTATCTATCGTAAGTTTCTCTCCGAAACTGTTTTTAATTATTTCCCTTATTTGCGGCCAAGTTCGTAATCGATCATGCTTTTGGAGTTCGCATCTTGCCTTACCTACAATTTTGTCTTTAATATATCCTGTAGGATTTGCATTTGCTTCTTCATCAAAATTTTGTAGAATAGGTGCCAGAAGTCTACCCTATCCAAAAAATCATCCGTAAACATTTCATCACCATCATAATAAGGAATTTCATTAATCCTAATACAGTCCGTTTGATAAGATCGTATACGGCAAAACTCGTTTATGAAAACCGGTTTGGAAGTGGCATTTGCATTAGCAGATAAAAAAATACTTCTGCTAAGATGCTTTGAATAAAAAACTGTTAAGAGTGTTCAATTTTTGTCAGAGATGGAAGTATTTTAAAATGAGTGTCGCGTTTGCATCACATTATGAAGCAGTATTTTTGTGCACGTATCCAAAAAGACCGAAAATGTCATACGGAGCAGCTGCTAAATACATTAAAACAGTCAAAGGCATTTGTTAGCAAGTGGGTGCACCGTTATTCCCAAGTTAAAAATGTTGATGATTTGCCGGATCGGGGGTCTACGCCAAAAACGACAAAAAAGCAGGAGAAAATGATTCTACGCGTGTTTGAAAAAAATCCTCTCCTATCGTTACGTGGAGGACAAGGGATTTTATGTAAAAGGGGTCTAAATGTGTGTTGTGATACGATACGAAGACGTTTACTAGTCAATAATGTAAAATTTCGAAGCACAATAAAGAAACTACTACTGTCAAAATAACCCGTAGAAAAACGACTCAGTTGAGCCAAGGAGAATTTGGACAGAGATTGGAACAACGTTATTTATTCGGATGAAGCTTCTTTTTGGGCATGGTCTCCTATCACTCATACTTGGTATACACAATCCAATAAATTAATCCAGCGGACCGGCAAACACCCGGCAAAGGTGCATGTTTGGGGATGCTTCTCAAAACAAGGATTTGGCAATTTGTTCATATTTACAAATAACTTAAACGCACCCAACATGGTCAAAATTTATAAGAAGGCTTTATTACCATATGCCCAAAGGTGATTTAAAAGAAGGAATGAGAATGGGTTACTGCAAGAAGATAATGACCCGAAACATCGAAGTCGTTTGTGCAGTGCGTGGTAACAAGAAAACGACGTCGATGTTTTAAATTTGCCATCACAGTCGCCGGATGCAAATCCCATTGAAAATGTTTGGGCATTCATGAAGCTAAAGCTCCAAGGAAAGAAGATCTCGACGGTCAAACAATTATCAGGAAAAATACGAGTTTTATGGAGATCTTTGCCTTAAGATTCTGCTATAAGCTTAGTAGAAAGCATGCCTCGAAGACTCCAAGCAATTATTGATAATAGAGGAGAGTGGACAACATATTAATTGAAAAGCATTCAAGTAAATAAACAAAATAAACCAGTACAATTGATTTTTTTTTATTATTATAAGTTCTTCTTCAATTTTTGTCGTGTACGATGTTATCAAACAGACTGTACTAATCTAAGCCTCCCGATTATGTTCGCGGCTTTCATCATTTTGTAGTGACTCACCATGTTCCTGTTCGCTGTTCTTCGAACAGCAAAGACCGTGAAAGACCAAAGAAAATGCTTACCCGAAAATGCAGAATTGGAAGCATTATTATTAAATGAAGACTCGATTCAAACGCAAAAACAGCTCTCGAAAGAAGTGAGAGTTGATTGTACAACTGTTTCCAAATGTTTAAAAGATTTAAACAGAAATAAAATGGGTTCCATATCAGTTGAAAATAAGAGAAGCCGAAGGAAATAAAAACCATTTCAGAAATTCGCATGATCGGCACAAAAGAAAAGGTTGTGTGCATCGAATTGTTATCAATGGCGAAAAATTATGAGTAGACTCAAGCCAGACCAACCATCAACTCCCTACACAGTACGCTTTATCCAAAGAAAGAAGGTTATGCTGTGTATTTGGTGGGACCAGAAGAGCTTAAACTAAACAGCTGATCAAATTAAATTGCGCATTGAAGAAAAACGACCAGATATGGCAATTTTTGATTATTGAATTCATTCATTATGCTCATTAAATAAATGAGTTTTTTTTTGGCAACACAATCGACATTTCATATTCCCACACCTATAATACAAATCACCGAGTTTATTCAGTGTGGGCTTGAGATGACAAGTTTCTAATCGATCCGCACAAAAGAGCCTGGAAGTGCTCTGCCATCAAGGGATTTGGTTCAGTTATATGCCTAGTGTCGATGGAATACAAGAGCAATGCTTCACCACTCGTTTTGATACTGAAATACCAGTCTCTTCTATACGTGACTCGACCATACATAAGGAACTAGACTTAGACCCATTGAGTGTTAATCGGACCCCACGTTGGGCGCCATTATTAGGAGTTTAACTGGGACAGAGGCAACCAATTCATGATGCAGGAGTAAACGGCTGCGACACACTTGTGTTCGCTCGGCCTGATCAAGAGTTGTGATGCAAGTGTACTCATAATCGTGGTATAGTTTCAGGAACTATCTCAAACATTTTGGGATTTCATTTCCATTACTTTGTATACTCTTAGGGAGTCATTAGGGTACAATATTTCAATAAAGATGTATTCTTATCAGATTGTTAAGTATTTGCAGGCCCTAAACGTAAATAAATAAACAAATAGAATTAAAAGTTTGAGCTATTCCGGAGTATTTACTTTAATAGATCTCAGGTGCTCTCTGAAGTACATATGTACATAGGTCGTTCAAATGTTCTTGCGCCTTTTGTTTATCTTTGCACTTTCAGACAAAAATGCTTGACCACTTGTTTGTTCCTGCGGGATAGGAGAAATTGGCTTAAGACCATGACTTATGGAGGCGCGTCAAAATTAACGGAACATTGAAGTTTGCTAATAAAATTGACGCCAACGACCATACTACGCTGAAAGTATCGGTTCTCGTCCGATCACCGAAATCAAGCAGCGTCGGGCGCGGTTAGTACTTAGATGGGGGACCGCTTGGGAACACCGCGTGTTGTTGGCACCGTCACCTTTTTACATACTCGTATTTTATTAACCATCGTCTTCAGTTGTACTTCAAGCACGGACTCGGCTCGTGTCGGTACAAAACTTTAATGTTTACGTCGATTATTTTACAATATATGTATACTTTTGCGTTAATTTTATTATTATTTTATGCAATAGGCCATGAGGTTATTTCGAAGTATTTGTGTTGGTTAATTCATCACCTCGGGAATTCTATGCAGTCAATGTAATAATGATAATAACTTGATGATGAGGTGGTCCATACAGAAGGCTATCAAATCCATTTCCTTCTTAATTTTTTTAATCGCTGATATTATCATTTAAGACACTTGGAAATCTTAAAAGGGGAACATGTTAAGAAACAAATTCTATATATCCAACATGTACATATACTACATGTCATATGTCACACTCGTTTGTACTTGTAAAATAAAGTTTAATTGATTTAACTGATATCAGCTCCTCGCTCCTCGTTCGTGCGGTTTCATTTGCATCGGACGATAACAACGCACCCCTTTGCATGTTTTGTTTTGGTTTCTACTTTCATGGCCTTGGTCATTAGTATTCTTGAGATTTTAGAGGGTAGTCATGTTGGTTGTATTGTCATCTCGGGTAGTTTTAATCTCTCTGACAGAATACGATAGAAAACACGTTTTGTTTTTTTTTTCCTTTTTCCGGTAAAATTGTTGGTGATCCTTCGAGCCGGATAAATTTTTTCTGTTATTCAAAACTGTCTTTGACATCATACGTCTGATTGCAAAGCAAACAGATGAGATGTAGCTGATGGATTGCAGAAATTGAGAAGCGCGACAATGTGATACTTTAACTAAGTGCCAGAATTGCATATATTAAAACAAATTGTTTAAAGGTAGTTGACGAAGCTTAAAGGCTGCTCACTCCTTAATTGTTACTCTTTGACACCAGCAGCGCAATTGCTCACAAGGTATCACTTTGCACATTGCCGTCTACCGAACTGCTAGATTTCTCGGGCAAATAGATACTCAAAGTTATCGTCAATTGGGTGTCTTTTCACGACGTTTATATCGACGATGATCAGCTTTCGAGTGTGGAGCGACTGCAGTATCTCAATTCGAGTCTTAACGGAGAAGCTGACAGCCTTGTCAAATGCATTCCCATCGCAACAGAAAACTTGGTGATTAATTTCTATAATAATTTTATACACTTCATTTAATGTAATTGGATTCCTACTGAGAATAATCGTCTTGGTTAGCTCTGGTAGATTGTTTTTAAAAGACTCTAAAGGCAATTCTGCTATTTAATTATTTTCTCCACTGTGGCTTAGAAAATATGCGTTAAATATCCTTCCTAATAAACTATTTATCTTATTATAGTGATCATCAATTGTTGTTGTGACCGTAGTTGTCCCGCTTTCATCTATAAGTCTATCTATCGTAAGTTTCTCTCCGAAACTGTTTTTAATTATTTCCCTTATTTGCGGCCAAGTTCGTAATCGATCATGCTTTTGGAGTTCGCATCTTGCCTTACCTACAATTTTGTCTTTAATATATCCTGTAGGATTTGCATTTGCTTCTTCATCAAAATTTTGTAGAATAGGTGCCAGAAGTCTACCCTATCCAAAAAATCATCCGTAAACATTTCATCACCATCATAATAAGGAATTTCATTAATCCTAATACAGTCCGTTTGATAAGATCGTATACGGCAAAACTCGTTTATGAAAACCGGTTTGGAAGTGGCATTTGCATTAGCAGATAAAAAAATACTTCTGCTAAGATGCTTTGAATAAAAAACTGTTAAGAGTGTTCAATTTTTGTCAGAGATGGAAGTATTTTAAAATGAGTGTCGCGTTTGCATCACATTATGAAGCAGTATTTTTGTGCACGTATCCAAAAAGACCGAAAATGTCATACGGAGCAGCTGCTAAATACATTAAAACAGTCAAAGGCATTTGTTAGCAAGTGGGTGCACCGTTATTCCCAAGTTAAAAATGTTGATGATTTGCCGGATCGGGGGTCTACGCCAAAAACGACAAAAAAGCAGGAGAAAATGATTCTACGCGTGTTTGAAAAAAATCCTCTCCTATCGTTACGTGGAGGACAAGGGATTTTATGTAAAAGGGGTCTAAATGTGTGTTGTGATACGATACGAAGACGTTTACTAGTCAATAATGTAAAATTTCGAAGCACAATAAAGAAACTACTACTGTCAAAATAACCCGTAGAAAAACGACTCAGTTGAGCCAAGGAGAATTTGGACAGAGATTGGAACAACGTTATTTATTCGGATGAAGCTTCTTTTTGGGCATGGTCTCCTATCACTCATACTTGGTATACACAATCCAATAAATTAATCCAGCGGACCGGCAAACACCCGGCAAAGGTGCATGTTTGGGGATGCTTCTCAAAACAAGGATTTGGCAATTTGTTCATATTTACAAATAACTTAAACGCACCCAACATGGTCAAAATTTATAAGAAGGCTTTATTACCATATGCCCAAAGGTGATTTAAAAGAAGGAATGAGAATGGGTTACTGCAAGAAGATAATGACCCGAAACATCGAAGTCGTTTGTGCAGTGCGTGGTAACAAGAAAACGACGTCGATGTTTTAAATTTGCCATCACAGTCGCCGGATGCAAATCCCATTGAAAATGTTTGGGCATTCATGAAGCTAAAGCTCCAAGGAAAGAAGATCTCGACGGTCAAACAATTATCAGGAAAAATACGAGTTTTATGGAGATCTTTGCCTTAAGATTCTGCTATAAGCTTAGTAGAAAGCATGCCTCGAAGACTCCAAGCAATTATTGATAATAGAGGAGAGTGGACAACATATTAATTGAAAAGCATTCAAGTAAATAAACAAAATAAACCAGTACAATTGATTTTTTTTTATTATTATAAGTTCTTCTTCAATTTTTGTCGTGTACGATGTTATCAAACAGACTGTACTAATCTAAGCCTCCCGATTATGTTCGCGGCTTTCATCATTTTGTAGTGACTCACCATGTTCCTGTTCGCTGTTCTTCGAACAGCAAAGACCGTGAAAGACCAAAGAAAATGCTTACCCGAAAATGCAGAATTGGAAGCATTATTATTAAATGAAGACTCGATTCAAACGCAAAAACAGCTCTCGAAAGAAGTGAGAGTTGATTGTACAACTGTTTCCAAATGTTTAAAAGATTTAAACAGAAATAAAATGGGTTCCATATCAGTTGAAAATAAGAGAAGCCGAAGGAAATAAAAACCATTTCAGAAATTCGCATGATCGGCACAAAAGAAAAGGTTGTGTGCATCGAATTGTTATCAATGGCGAAAAATTATGAGTAGACTCAAGCCAGGCCAACCATCAACTCCCTACACAGTACGCTTTATCCAAAGAAAGAAGGTTATGCTGTGTATTTGGTGGGACCAGAAGAGCTTAAACTAAACAGCTGATCAAATTAAATTGCGCATTGAAGAAAAACGACCAGATATGGCAATTTTTGATTATTGAATTCATTCATTATGCTCATTAAATAAATGAGTTTTTTTTTGGCAACACAATCGACATTTCATATTCCCACACCTATAATACAAATCACCGAGTTTATTCAGTGTGGGCTTGAGATGACAAGTTTCTAATCGATCCGCACAAAAGAGCCTGGAAGTGCTCTGCCATCAAGGGATTTGGTTCAGTTATATGCCTAGTGTCGATGGAATACAAGAGCAATGCTTCACCACTCGTTTTGATACTGAAATACCAGTCTCTTCTATACGTGACTCGACCATACATAAGGAACTAGACTTAGACCCATTGAGTGTTAATCGGACCCCACGTTGGGCGCCATTATTAGGAGTTTAACTGGGACAGAGGCAACCAATTCATGATGCAGGAGTAAACGGCTGCGACACACTTGTGTTCGCTCGGCCTGATCAAGGTTGTGATGCAAGTGTACTCATAATCGTGGTATAGTTTCAGGAACTATCTCAAACATTTTGGGATTTCATTTCCATTACTTTGTATACTCTTAGGGAGTCATTAGGGTACAATATTTCAATAAAGATGTATTCTTATCAGATTGTTAAGTATTTGCAGGCCCTAAACGTAAATAA
The DNA here is from genome assembly GCA_928272305.1 of Volucella inflata. Taxonomy (NCBI): domain Eukaryota; kingdom Metazoa; phylum Arthropoda; class Insecta; order Diptera; family Syrphidae; genus Volucella; species Volucella inflata. The sequence goes on along the minus strand of OV743717.1, from coordinate 74,951,921 downwards.
ATAAACAAATAGAATTAAAAGTTTGAGCTATTCCGGAGTATTTACTTTAATAGATCTCAGGTGCTCTCTGAAGTACATATGTACATAGGTCGTTCAAATGTTCTTGCGCCTTTTGTTTATCTTTGCACTTTCAGACAAAAATGCTTGACCACTTGTTTGTTCCTGCGGGATAGGAGAAATTGACTTAAGACCATGACTTATGGAGGCGCGTCAAAATTAACGGAACATTGAAGTTTGCTAATAAAATTGACGCCAACGACCATACTACGCTGAAAGTATCGGTTCTCGTCCGATCACCGAAATCAAGCAGCGTCGGGCGCGGTTAGTACTTAGATGGGGGACCGCTTGGGAACACCGCGTGTTGTTGGCACCGTCACCTTTTTACATACTCGTATTTTATTAACCATCGTCTTCAGTTGTACTTCAAGCACGGGCTCGGCTCGTGTCGGTACAAAACTTTAATGTTTACGTCGATTATTTTACAATATATGTATACTTTTGCGTTAATTTTATTATTATTTTATGCAATAGGCCATGAGGTTATTTCGAAGTATTTGTGTTGGTTAATTCATCACCTCGGGCATTCTATGCAGTCAATGTTGATAATAACTTGATGATGAGGTGGTCCATACAGAAGGCTATCAAATCCATTTCCTTCTTAATTTCTTTAATCGCTGATATTATCATTTAAGACACTTGGAAATCTTAAAAGGGGAACATGTTAAGAAACAAATTCTATATATCCAACATGTACATATACTACATGTCATATGTCACACTCGTTTGTACTTGTAAAATAAAGTTTAATTGATTTAACTGATATCAGCTCCTCGCTCCTCGTTCGTGCGGTTTCATTTGCATCGGACGATAACAACGCACCCCTTTGCATGTTTTGTTTTGGTTTCTACTTTCATGGCCTTGGTCATTAGTATTCTTGAGATTTTAGAGGGTAGTCATGTTGGTTGTATTGTCATCTCGGGTAGTTTTAATCTCTCTGACAGAATACGATAGAAAACACGTTTTGTTTTTTTTTTCCTTTTTCCGGTAAAATTGTTGGTGATCCTTCGAGCCGGATAAATTTTTTCTGTTATTCAAAACTGTCTTTGACATCATACGGCTGATTGCAAAGCAAACAGATGAGATGTAGCTGATGGATTGCAGAAATTGAGAAGCGCGACAATGTGATACTTTAACTAAGTGCCAGAATTGCATATATTAAAACAAATTGTTTAAAGGTAGTTGACGAAGCTTAAAGGCTGCTCACTCCTTAATTGTTACTCTTTGACACCAGCAGCGCAATTGCTCACAAGGTATCACTTTGCACATTGCCGTCTACCGAACTGCTAGATTTCTCGGGCAAATAGATACTCAAAGTTATCGTCAATTGGGTGTCTTTTCACGACGTTTATATCGACGATGATCAGCTTTCGAGTGTGGAGCGACTGCAGTATCTCAATTCGAGTCTTAACGGAGAAGCTGACAGCCTTGTCAAATGCATTCCCATCGCAACAGAAAACTTGGTGATTAATTTCTATAATAATTTTATACACTTCATTTAATGTAATTGGATTCCTACTCTAAAGACTCTAAAGGCAATTCTGCTATTTAATTATTTTCTCCACTGTGGCTTAGAAAATATGCGTTAAATATCCTTCCTAATAAACTATTTATCTTATTATAGTGATCATCAATTGTTGTTGTGACCGTAGTTGTCCCGCTTTCATCTATAAGTCTATCTATCGTAAGTTTCTCTCCGAAACTGTTTTTAATTATTTCCCTTATTTGCGGCCAAGTTCGTAATCGATCATGCTTTTGGAGTTCGCATCTTGCCTTACCTACAATTTTGTCTTTAATATATCCTGTAGGATTTGCATTTGCTTCTTCATCAAAATTTTGTAGAATAGGTGCCAGAAGTCTACCCTATCCAAAAAATCATCCGTAAACATTTCATCACCATCATAATAAGGAATTTCATTAATCCTAATACAGTCCGTTTGATAAGATCGTATACGGCAAAACTCGTTTATGAAAACCGGTTTGGAAGTGGCATTTGCATTAGCAGATAAAAAAATACTTCTGCTAAGATGCTTTGAATAAAAAACTGTTAAGAGTGTTCAATTTTTGTCAGAGATGGAAGTATTTTAAAATGAGTGTCGCGTTTGCATCACATTATGAAGCAGTATTTTTGTGCACGTATCCAAAAAGACCGAAAATGTCATACGGAGCAGCTGCTAAATACATTAAAACAGTCAAAGGCATTTGTTAGCAAGTGGGTGCACCGTTATTCCCAAGTTAAAAATGTTGATGATTTGCCGGATCGGGGGTCTACGCCAAAAACGACAAAAAAGCAGGAGAAAATGATTCTACGCGTGTTTGAAAAAAATCCTCTCCTATCGTTACGTGGAGGACAAGGGATTTTATGTAAAAGGGGTCTAAATGTGTGTTGTGATACGATACGAAGACGTTTACTAGTCAATAATGTAAAATTTCGAAGCACAATAAAGAAACTACTACTGTCAAAATAACCCGTAGAAAAACGACTCAGTTGAGCCAAGGAGAATTTGGACAGAGATTGGAACAACGTTATTTATTCGGATGAAGCTTCTTTTTGGGCATGGTCTCCTATCACTCATACTTGGTATACACAATCCAATAAATTAATCCAGCGGACCGGCAAACACCCGGCAAAGGTGCATGTTTGGGGATGCTTCTCAAAACAAGGATTTGGCAATTTGTTCATATTTACAAATAACTTAAACGCACCCAACATGGTCAAAATTTATAAGAAGGCTTTATTACCATATGCCCAAAGGTGATTTAAAAGAAGGAATGAGAATGGGTTACTGCAAGAAGATAATGACCCGAAACATCGAAGTCGTTTGTGCAGTGCGTGGTAACAAGAAAACGACGTCGATGTTTTAAATTTGCCATCACAGTCGCCGGATGCAAATCCCATTGAAAATGTTTGGGCATTCATGAAGCTAAAGCTCCAAGGAAAGAAGATCTCGACGGTCAAACAATTATCAGGAAAAATACGAGTTTTATGGAGATCTTTGCCTTAAGATTCTGCTATAAGCTTAGTAGAAAGCATGCCTCGAAGACTCCAAGCAATTATTGATAATAGAGGAGAGTGGACAACATATTAATTGAAAAGCATTCAAGTAAATAAACAAAATAAACCAGTACAATTGATTTTTTTTTATTATTATAAGTTCTTCTTCAATTTTTGTCGTGTACGATGTTATCAAACAGACTGTACTAATCTAAGCCTCCCGATTATGTTCGCGGCTTTCATCATTTTGTAGTGACTCACCATGTTCCTGTTCGCTGTTCTTCGAACAGCAAAGACCGTGAAAGACCAAAGAAAATGCTTACCCGAAAATGCAGAATTGGAAGCATTATTATTAAATGAAGACTCGATTCAAACGCAAAAACAGCTCTCGAAAGAAGTGAGAGTTGATTGTACAACTGTTTCCAAATGTTTAAAAGATTTAAACAGAAATAAAATGGGTTCCATATCAGTTGAAAATAAGAGAAGCCGAAGGAAATAAAAACCATTTCAGAAATTCGCATGATCGGCACAAAAGAAAAGGTTGTGTGCATCGAATTGTTATCAATGGCGAAAAATTATGAGTAGACTCAAGCCAGGCCAACCATCAACTCCCTACACAGTACGCTTTATCCAAAGAAAGAAGGTTATGCTGTGTATTTGGTGGGACCAGAAGAGCTTAAACTAAACAGCTGATCAAATTAAATTGCGCATTGAAGAAAAACGACCAGATATGGCAATTTTTGATTATTGAATTCATTCATTATGCTCATTAAATAAATGAGTTTTTTTTTGGCAACACAATCGACATTTCATATTCCCACACCTATAATACAAATCACCGAGTTTATTCAGTGTGGGCTTGAGATGACAAGTTTCTAATCGATCCGCACAAAAGAGCCTGGAAGTGCTCTGCCATCAAGGGATTTGGTTCAGTTATATGCCTAGTGTCGATGGAATACAAGAGCAATGCTTCACCACTCGTTTTGATACTGAAATACCAGTCTCTTCTATACGTGACTCGACCATACATAAGGAACTAGACTTAGACCCATTGAGTGTTAATCGGACCCCACGTTGGGCGCCATTATTAGGAGTTTAACTGGGACAGAGGCAACCAATTCATGATGCAGGAGTAAACGGCTGCGACACACTTGTGTTCGCTCGGCCTGATCAAGAGTTGTGATGCAAGTGTACTCATAATCGTGGTATAGTTTCAGGAACTATCTCAAACATTTTGGGATTTCATTTCCATTACTTTGTATACTCTTAGGGAGTCATTAGGGTACAATATTTCAATAAAGATGTATTCTTATCAGATTGTTAAGTATTTGCAGGCCCTAAACGTAAATAAATAAACAAATAGAATTAAAAGTTTGAGCTATTCCGGAGTATTTACTTTAATAGATCTCAGGTGCTCTCTGAAGTACATATGTACATAGGTCGTTCAAATGTTCTTGCGCCTTTTGTTTATCTTTGCACTTTCAGACAAAAATGCTTGACCACTTGTTTGTTCCTGCGGGATAGGAGAAATTGACTTAAGACCATGACTTATGGAGGCGCGTCAAAATTAACGGAACATTGAAGTTTGCTAATAAAATTGACGCCAACGACCATACTACGCTGAAAGTATCGGTTCTCGTCCGATCACCGAAATCAAGCAGCGTCGGGCGCGGTTAGTACTTAGATGGGGGACCGCTTGGGAACACCGCGTGTTGTTGGCACCGTCACCTTTTTACATACTCGTATTTTATTAACCATCGTCTTCAGTTGTACTTCAAGCACGGGCTCGGCTCGTGTCGGTACAAAACTTTAATGTTTACGTCGATTATTTTACAATATATGTATACTTTTGCGTTAATTTTATTATTATTTTATGCAATAGGCCATGAGGTTATTTCGAAGTATTTGTGTTGGTTAATTCATCACCTCGGGCATTCTATGCAGTCAATGTTGATAATAACTTGATGATGAGGTGGTCCATACAGAAGGCTATCAAATCCATTTCCTTCTTAATTTCTTTAATCGCTGATATTATCATTTAAGACACTTGGAAATCTTAAAAGGGGAACATGTTAAGAAACAAATTCTATATATCCAACATGTACATATACTACATGTCATATGTCACACTCGTTTGTACTTGTAAAATAAAGTTTAATTGATTTAACTGATATCAGCTCCTCGCTCCTCGTTCGTGCGGTTTCATTTGCATCGGACGATAACAACGCACCCCTTTGCATGTTTTGTTTTGGTTTCTACTTTCATGGCCTTGGTCATTAGTATTCTTGAGATTTTAGAGGGTAGTCATGTTGGTTGTATTGTCATCTCGGGTAGTTTTAATCTCTCTGACAGAATACGATAGAAAACACGTTTTGTTTTTTTTTTCCTTTTTCCGGTAAAATTGTTGGTGATCCTTCGAGCCGGATAAATTTTTTCTGTTATTCAAAACTGTCTTTGACATCATACGGCTGATTGCAAAGCAAACAGATGAGATGTAGCTGATGGATTGCAGAAATTGAGAAGCGCGACAATGTGATACTTTAACTAAGTGCCAGAATTGCATATATTAAAACAAATTGTTTAAAGGTAGTTGACGAAGCTTAAAGGCTGCTCACTCCTTAATTGTTACTCTTTGACACCAGCAGCGCAATTGCTCACAAGGTATCACTTTGCACATTGCCGTCTACCGAACTGCTAGATTTCTCGGGCAAATAGATACTCAAAGTTATCGTCAATTGGGTGTCTTTTCACGACGTTTATATCGACGATGATCAGCTTTCGAGTGTGGAGCGACTGCAGTATCTCAATTCGAGTCTTAACGGAGAAGCTGACAGCCTTGTCAAATGCATTCCCATCGCAACAGAAAACTTGGTGATTAATTTCTATAATAATTTTATACACTTCATTTAATGTAATTGGATTCCTACTCTAAAGACTCTAAAGGCAATTCTGCTATTTAATTATTTTCTCCACTGTGGCTTAGAAAATATGCGTTAAATATCCTTCCTAATAAACTATTTATCTTATTATAGTGATCATCAATTGTTGTTGTGACCGTAGTTGTCCCGCTTTCATCTATAAGTCTATCTATCGTAAGTTTCTCTCCGAAACTGTTTTTAATTATTTCCCTTATTTGCGGCCAAGTTCGTAATCGATCATGCTTTTGGAGTTCGCATCTTGCCTTACCTACAATTTTGTCTTTAATATATCCTGTAGGATTTGCATTTGCTTCTTCATCAAAATTTTGTAGAATAGGTGCCAGAAGTCTACCCTATCCAAAAAATCATCCGTAAACATTTCATCACCATCATAATAAGGAATTTCATTAATCCTAATACAGTCCGTTTGATAAGATCGTATACGGCAAAACTCGTTTATGAAAACCGGTTTGGAAGTGGCATTTGCATTAGCAGATAAAAAAATACTTCTGCTAAGATGCTTTGAATAAAAAACTGTTAAGAGTGTTCAATTTTTGTCAGAGATGGAAGTATTTTAAAATGAGTGTCGCGTTTGCATCACATTATGAAGCAGTATTTTTGTGCACGTATCCAAAAAGACCGAAAATGTCATACGGAGCAGCTGCTAAATACATTAAAACAGTCAAAGGCATTTGTTAGCAAGTGGGTGCACCGTTATTCCCAAGTTAAAAATGTTGATGATTTGCCGGATCGGGGGTCTACGCCAAAAACGACAAAAAAGCAGGAGAAAATGATTCTACGCGTGTTTGAAAAAAATCCTCTCCTATCGTTACGTGGAGGACAAGGGATTTTATGTAAAAGGGGTCTAAATGTGTGTTGTGATACGATACGAAGACGTTTACTAGTCAATAATGTAAAATTTCGAAGCACAATAAAGAAACTACTACTGTCAAAATAACCCGTAGAAAAACGACTCAGTTGAGCCAAGGAGAATTTGGACAGAGATTGGAACAACGTTATTTATTCGGATGAAGCTTCTTTTTGGGCATGGTCTCCTATCACTCATACTTGGTATACACAATCCAATAAATTAATCCAGCGGACCGGCAAACACCCGGCAAAGGTGCATGTTTGGGCATGCTTCTCAAAACAAGGATTTGGCAATTTGTTCATATTTACAAATAACTTAAACGCACCCAACATGGTCAAAATTTATAAGAAGGCTTTATTACCATATGCCCAAAGGTGATTTAAAAGAAGGAATGAGAATGGGTTACTGCAAGAAGATAATGACCCGAAACATCGAAGTCGTTTGTGCAGTGCGTGGTAACAAGAAAACGACGTCGATGTTTTAAATTTGCCATCACAGTCGCCGGATGCAAATCCCATTGAAAATGTTTGGGCATTCATGAAGCTAAAGCTCCAAGGAAAGAAGATCTCGACGGTCAAACAATTATCAGGAAAAATACGAGTTTTATGGAGATCTTTGCCTTAAGATTCTGCTATAAGCTTAGTAGAAAGCATGCCTCGAAGACTCCAAGCAATTATTGATAATAGAGGAGAGTGGACAACATATTAATTGAAAAGCATTCAAGTAAATAAACAAAATAAACCAGTACAATTGATTTTTTTTTATTATTATAAGTTCTTCTTCAATTTTTGTCGTGTACGATGTTATCAAACAGACTGTACTAATCTAAGCCTCCCGATTATGTTCGCGGCTTTCATCATTTTGTAGTGACTCACCATGTTCCTGTTCGCTGTTCTTCGAACAGCAAAGACCGTGAAAGACCAAAGAAAATGCTTACCCGAAAATGCAGAATTGGAAGCATTATTATTAAATGAAGACTCGATTCAAACGCAAAAACAGCTCTCGAAAGAAGTGAGAGTTGATTGTACAACTGTTTCCAAATGTTTAAAAGATTTAAACAGAAATAAAATGGGTTCCATATCAGTTGAAAATAAGAGAAGCCGAAGGAAATAAAAACCATTTCAGAAATTCGCATGATCGGCACAAAAGAAAAGGTTGTGTGCATCGAATTGTTATCAATGGCGAAAAATTATGAGTAGACTCAAGCCAGGCCAACCATCAACTCCCTACACAGTACGCTTTATCCAAAGAAAGAAGGTTATGCTGTGTATTTGGTGGGACCAGAAGAGCTTAAACTAAACAGCTGATCAAATTAAATTGCGCATTGAAGAAAAACGACCAGATATGGCAATTTTTGATTATTGAATTCATTCATTATGCTCATTAAATAAATGAGTTTTTTTTTGGCAACACAATCGACATTTCATATTCCCACACCTATAATACAAATCACCGAGTTTATTCAGTGTGGGCTTGAGATGACAAGTTTCTAATCGATCCGCACAAAAGAGCCTGGAAGTGCTCTGCCATCAAGGGATTTGGTTCAGTTATATGCCTAGTGTCGATGGAATACAAGAGCAATGCTTCACCACTCGTTTTGATACTGAAATACCAGTCTCTTCTATACGTGACTCGACCATACATAAGGAACTAGACTTAGACCCATTGAGTGTTAATCGGACCCCACGTTGGGCGCCATTATTAGGAGTTTAACTGGGACAGAGGCAACCAATTCATGATGCAGGAGTAAACGGCTGCGACACACTTGTGTTCGCTCGGCCTGATCAAGAGTTGTGATGCAAGTGTACTCATAATCGTGGTATAGTTTCAGGAACTATCTCAAACATTTTGGGATTTCATTTCCATTACTTTGTATACTCTTAGGGAGTCATTAGGGTACAATATTTCAATAAAGATGTATTCTTATCAGATTGTTAAGTATTTGCAGGCCCTAAACGTAAATAAATAAACAAATAGAATTAAAAGTTTGAGCTATTCCGGAGTATTTACTTTAATAGATCTCAGGTGCTCTCTGAAGTACATATGTACATAGGTCGTTCAAATGTTCTTGCGCCTTTTGTTTATCTTTGCACTTTCAGACAAAAATGCTTGACCACTTGTTTGTTCCTGCGGGATAGGAGAAATTGGCTTAAGACCATGACTTATGGAGGCGCGTCAAAATTAACGGAACATTGAAGTTTGCTAATAAAATTGACGCCAACGACCATACTACGCTGAAAGTATCGGTTCTCGTCCGATCACCGAAATCAAGCAGCGTCGGGCGCGGTTAGTACTTAGATGGGGGACCGCTTGGGAACACCGCGTGTTGTTGGCACCGTCACCTTTTTACATACTCGTATTTTATTAACCATCGTCTTCAGTTGTACTTCAAGCACGGGCTCGGCTCGTGTCGGTACAAAACTTTAATGTTTACGTCGATTATTTTACAATATATGTATACTTTTGCGTTAATTTTATTATTATTTTATGCAATAGGCCATGAGGTTATTTCGAAGTATTTGTGTTGGTTAATTCATCACCTCGGGCATTCTATGCAGTCAATGTTGATAATAACTTGATGATGAGGTGGTCCATACAGAAGGCTATCAAATCCATTTCCTTCTTAATTTCTTTAATCGCTGATATTATCATTTAAGACACTTGGAAATCTTAAAAGGGGAACATGTTAAGAAACAAATTCTATATATCCAACATGTCCATATGTTACATGTCATATGTCACACTCGTTTGTAGATGTAAAATAAAATTTAATTGCTTTAACTGATATCAGCTCCTCGCTCCTCGTTCGTGCGGTTTCATTTGCATCGGACGATAACAACGCACCCCTTTGCATGTTTTGTTTTGGTTTCTACTTTCATGGCCTTGGTCATTAGTATTCTTGAGATTTTAGAGGGTAGTCATGTTGGTTGTATTGTCATCTCGGGTAGTTTTAATCTCTCTGACAGAATACGATGGAAAACACGTTTCGTTTTTTTTTTTTCCTTTTTCCGGTAAAATTGTTGGTGGTCCTTCGAGCCGGATAAATTTTTTCTGTTATTCAAAACTGTCTTTGACATCATACGGCTGATTGCAAAGCAAACAGATGAGATGTAGCTGATGGATTGCAGAAATTGAGAAGCGCGACAATGTGATACTTTAACTAAGTGCCAGAATTGCATATATTAAAACAAATTGTTTAAAGGTAGTTGACGAAGCTTAAAGGCTGCTCACTCCTTAATTGTTACTCTTTGACACCAGCAGCGCAATTGCTCACAAGGTATCACTTTGCACATTGCCGTCTACCGAACTGCTAGATTTCTCGGGCAAATAGATACTCAAAGTTATCGTCAATTGGGTGTCTTTTCACGACGTTTATATCGACGATGATCAGCTTTCGAGTGTGGAGCGACTGCAGTATCTCAATTCGAGTCTTAACGGAGAAGCTGACAGCCTTGTCAAATGCATTCCCATCGCAACAGAAAACTTGGTGATTAATTTCTATAATAATTTTATACACTTCATTTAATGTAATTGGATTCCTACTGAGAATAATCGTCTTGGTTAGCTCTGGTAGATTGTTTTTAAAAGACTCTAAAGGCGATTCTGCTATTTAATTATTTTCTCCACTGTGGCTTAGAAAATATGCGTTAAATATCCTTCCTAATAAACTATTTATCTTATTATAGTGATCATCAATTGTTGTTGTGACCGTAGTTGTCCCGCTTTCATCTATAAGTCTATCTATCGTAAGTTTCTCTCCGAAACTGTTTTTAATTATTTCCCTTATTTGCGGCCAAGTTCGTAATCGATCATGCTTTTGGAGTTCGCATCTTGCCTTACCTACAATTTTGTCTTTAATATATCCTGTAGGATTTGCATTTGCTTCTTCATCAAAATTTTGTAGAATAGGTGCCAGAAGTCTACCCTATCCAAAAAATCATCCGTAAACATTTCATCACCATCATAATAAGGAATTTCATTAATCCTAATACAGTCCGTTTGATACGGCAAAACTCGTTTATGAAAACCGGTTTGGAAGTGGCATTTGCATTAGCAGATAAAAAAATACTTCTGCTAAGATGCTTTGAATAAAAAACTGTTAAGAGTGTTCAATTTTTGTCAGAGATGGAAGTATTTTAAAATGAGTGTCGCGTTTGCATCACATTATGAAGCAGTATTTTTGTGCACGTATCCAAAAAGACCGAAAATGTCATACGGAGCAGCTGCTAAATACATTAAAACAGTCAAAGGCATTTGTTAGCAAGTGGGTGCACCGTTATTCCCAAGTTAAAAATGTTGATGATTTGTTTGAAAAAAATCCTCTCCTATCGTTACGTGGAGGACAAGGGATTTTATGTAAAAGGGGTCTAAATGTGTGTTGTGATACGATACGAAGACGTTTACTAGTCAATAATGTAAAATTTCGAAGCACAATAAAGAAACTACTACTGTCAAAATAACCCGTAGAAAAACGACTCAGTTGAGCCAAGGAGAATTTGGACAGAGATTGGAACAACGTTATTTATTCGGATGAAGCTTCTTTTTGGGCATGGTCTCCTATCACTCATACTTGGTATACACAATCCAATAAATTAATCCAGCGGACCGGCAAACACCCGGCAAAGGTGCATGTTTGGGGATGCTTCTCAAAACAAGGATTTGGCAATTTGTTCATATTTACAAATAACTTAAACGCACCCAACATGGTCAAAATTTATAAGAAGGCTTTATTACCATATGCCCAAAGGTGATTTAAAAGAAGGAATGAGAATGGGTTACTGCAAGAAGATAATGACCCGAAACATCGAAGTCGTTTGTGCAGTGCGTGGTAACAAGAAAACGACGTCGATGTTTTAAATTGGCCATCACAGTCGCCGGATGCAAATCCCATTGAAAATGTTTGGGCATTCATGAAGCTAAAGCTCCAAGGAAAGAAGATCTCGACGGTCAAACAATTATCAGGAAAAATACGAGTTTTATGGAGATCTTTGCCTTAAGATTCTGCTATAAGCTTAGTAGAAAGCATGCCTCGAAGACTCCAAGCAATTATTGATAATAGAGGAGAGTGGACAACATATTAATTGAAAAGCATTCAAGTAAATAAACAAAATAAACCAGTACAATTGATTTTTTTTTATTATTATAAGTTCTTCTTCAATTTTTGTCGTGTACGATGTTATCAAACAGACTGTACTAATCTAAGCCTCCCGATTATGTTCGCGGCTTTCATCATTTTGTAGTGACTCACCATGTTCCTGTTCGCTGTTCTTCGAACAGCAAAGACCGTGAAAGACCAAAGAAAATGCTTACCCGAAAATGCAGAATTGGAAGCATTATTATTAAATGAAGACTCGATTCAAACGCAAAAACAGCTCTCGAAAGAAGTGAGAGTTGATTGTACAACTGTTTCCAAATGTTTAAAAGATTTAAACAGAAATAAAATGGGTTCCATATCAGTTGAAAATAAGAGAAGCCGAAGGAAATAAAAACCATTTCAGAAATTCGCATGATCGGCACAAAAGAAAAGGTTGTGTGCATCGAATTGTTATCAATGGCGAAAAATTATGAGTAGACTCAAGCCAGGCCAACCATCAACTCCCTACACAGTACGCTTTATCCAAAGAAAGAAGGTTATGCTGTGTATTTGGTGGGACCAGAAGAGCTTAAACTAAACAGCTGATCAAATTAAATTGCGCATTGAAGAAAAACGACCAGATATGGCAATTTTTGATTATTGAATTCATTCATTATGCTCATTAAATAAATGAGTTTTTTTTTGGCAACACAATCGACATTTCATATTCCCACACCTATAATACAAATCACCGAGTTTATTCAGTGTGGGCTTGAGATGACAAGTTTCTAATCGTGTTGCTCCGCACAAAAGAGCCTGGAAGTGCTCTGCCAGCAAGGGATTTGGTTCAGTTATATGCCTAGTGTCGATGGAATACAAGAGCAATGCTTCACCACTCGTTTTGATACTGAAATACCAGTCTCTTCTATACGTGACTCGACCATACATAAGGAACTAGACTTAGACCCATTGAGTGTTAATCGGACCCCACGTTGGGCGCCATTATTAGGAGTTTAACTGGGACAGAGGCAACCAATTCATGATGCAGGAGTAAACGGCTGCGACACACTTGTGTTCGCTCGGCCTGATCAAGAGTTGTGATGCAAGTGTACTCATAATCGTGGTATAGTTTCAGGAACTATCTCAAACATTTTGGGATTTCATTTCCATTACTTTGTATACTCTTAGGGAGTCATTAGGGTACAATATTTCAATAAAGATGTATTCTTATCAGATTGTTAAGTATTTGCAGGCCCTAAACGTAAATAAATAAACAAATAGAATTAAAAGTTTGAGCTATTCCGGAGTATTTACTTTAATAGATCTCAGGTGCTCTCTGAAGTACATATGTACATAGGTCGTTCAAATGTTCTTGCGCCTTTTGTTTATCTTTGCACTTTCAGACAAAAATGCTTGACCACTTGTTTGTTCCTGCGGGATAGGAGAAATTGGCTTAAGACCATGACTTATGGAGGCGCGTCAAAATTAACGGAACATTGAAGTTTGCTAATAAAATTGACGCCAACGACCATACTACGCTGAAAGTATCGGTTCTCGTCCGATCACCGAAATCAAGCAGCGTCGGGCGCGGTTAGTACTTAGATGGGGGACCGCTTGGGAACACCGCGTGTTGTTGGCACCGTCACCTTTTTACATACTCGTATTTTATTAACCATCGTCTTCAGTTGTACTTCAAGCACGGACTCGGCTCGTGTCGGTACAAAACTTTAATGTTTACGTCGATTATTTTACAATATATGTATACTTTTGCGTTAATTTTATTATTATTTTATGCAATAGGCCATGAGGTTATTTCGAAGTATTTGTGTTGGTTAATTCATCACCTCGGGCATTCTATGCAGTCAATGTTGATAATAACTTGATGATGAGGTGGTCCATACAGAAGGCTATCAAATCCATTTCCTTCTTAATTTCTTTAATCGCTGATATTATCATTTAAGACACTTGGAAATCTTAAAAGGGGAACATATTAAGAAACAAATTCTATATATCCAACATGTCCATATGTTACATGTCATATGTCACACTCGTTTGTAGATGTAAAATAAAATTTAATTGCTTTAACTGATATCAGCTCCTCGCTCCTCGTTCGTGCAGTTTCATTTGCATCGGACGATAACAACGCACCCCTTTGCATGTTTTGTTTTGGTTTCTACTTTCATGGCCTTGGTCATTAGTATTCTTGAGATTTTAGAGGGTAGTCATGTTGGTTGTATTGTCATCTCGGGTAGTTTTAATCTCTCTGACAGAATACGATAGAAAACACGTTTCGTTTTTTTTTTTCCTTTTTCCGGTAAAATTGTTGGTGGTCCTTCGAGCCGGATCAATTTTTTCTGTTATTCAAAACTGTCTTTGACATCATACGGCTGATTGCAAAGCAAACAGATGAGATGTAGCTGATGGATTGCAGAAATTGAGAAGCGCGACAATGTGATACTTTAACTAAGTGCCAGAATTGCGTATATTAAAACAAATTGTTTAAAGGTAGTTGAGGAAGCTTAAAGGCTGCTCACTCCTTAATTGTTACTCTTTGACACCAGCAGCGCAATTGCTCACAAGGTATCACTTTGCACATTGCCGTCTACCGAACTGCTAGATTTCTCGGGCAAATAGATACTCAAAGTTATCGTCAATTGGGTGTCTTTTCACGACGTTTATATCGACGATGATCAGCTTTCGAGTGTGGAGCGACTGCAGTATCTCAATTCGAGTCTTAACGGAGAAGCTGACAGCCTTGTTAAATGCATTCCCATCGCAACAGAAAACTTGGTGATTAATTTCTATAATACTTTTATACACTTCATTTAATGTAATTGGATTCCTACTGAGAATAATCGTCTTGGTTAGCTCTGGTAGATTGTTTTTAAAAGACTCTAAAGGCGATTCTGCTATTTAATTATTTTCTCCACTGTGGCTTAGAAAATATGCGTTAAATATCCTTCCTAATAAACTATTTATCTTATTATAGTGATCATCAATTGTTGTTGTGACCGTAGTTGTCCCGCTTTCATCTATAAGTCTATCTATCGTAAGTTTCTCTCCGAAACTGTTTTTTTATTATTTCCCTTATTTGCGGCCAAGTTCGTAATCGATCATGCTTTTGGAGTTCGCATCTTGCCTTACCTACAATTTTGTCTTTAATATATCCTGTAGGATTTGCATTTGCTTCTTCATCAAAATTTTGTAGAATAGGTGCCAGAAGTCTACCCTATCCAAAAAATCATCCGTAAACATTTCATCACCATCATAATAAGGAATTTCATTAATCCTAATACAGTCCGTTTGATAAGATCGTATACGGCAAAACTCGTTTATGAAAACCGGTTTGGAAGTGGCATTTGCATTAGCAGATAAAAAAATACTTCTGCTAAGATGCTTTGAATAAAACAATTTAAAGAGTGTTCAATTTCTGTCAGAGATGGAAGTATTTTAAAATGAGTGTCGCGTTTGAATCACATTATGAAGCAGTATTTTTGTGCACGTATCCAAAAAGACCGAAAATGTCATACGGAGCAGCTGCTAAATACATTAAAACAGTCAAAAGCATTTGTTAGCAAGTGGGTGCACCGTTATTCCCAAGTTAAAAATGTTGATGATTTGCCGGATCGGGGGTCTACGCCAAAAACGACAAAAAAGCAGGAGAAAATGATTCTACGCGTGTTTGAAAAAAATCCTCTCCTATCGTTACGTGGAAGACAAGGGATTTTATGTAAAAGGGGTCTAAATGTGTGTTGTGATACGATACGAAGACGTTTACTAGCCAATAATGTAAAATTTCGAAGCACAATAAAGAAACTACTACTGTCAAAATAACCCGTAGAAAAACGACTCAGTTGGGCCAAGGAGAATTTGGACAGAGATTGGAACAACGTTATTTATTCGGATGAAGCTTCTTTTTGGGCATGGTCTCCTATCACTCATACCTGGTATACACAATCCAATAAATTAATCCAGCGGACCGGCAAACACCCGGCAAAGGTGCATGTTTGGGGATGCTTCTCAAAACAAGGATTTGGCAATTTGTTCATATTTACAAATAACTTAAACGCACCCAACATGGTCAAAATTTATAAGAAGGCTTTATTACCATATGCCCAAAGGTGATTTAAAAGAAGGAATGAGAATGGGTTACTGCAAGAAGATAATGACCCGAAACATCGAAGTCGTTTGTGCAGTGCGTGGTAACAAGAAAACGACGTCGATGTTTTAAATTGGCCATCACAGTCGCCGGATGCAAATCCCATTGAAAATGTTTGGGCATTCATGAAGCTAAAGCTCCAAGGAAAGAAGATCTCGACGGTCAAACAATTATCAGGAAAAATACGAGTTTTATGGAGATCTTTGCCTTAAGATTCTGCTATAAGCTTAGTAGAAAGCATGCCTCGAAGACTCCAAGCAATTATTGATAATAGAGGAGAGTGGACAACATATTAATTGAAAAGCATTCAAGTAAATAAACAAAATAAACCAGTACAATTGATTTTTTTTTATTATTATAAGTTCTTCTTCAATTTTTGTCGTGTACGATGTTATCAAACAGACTGTACTAATCTAAGCCTCCCGATTATGTTCGCGGCTTTCATCATTTTGTAGTGACTCACCATGTTCCTGTTCGCTGTTCTTCGAACAGCAAAGACCGTGAAAGACCAAAGAAAATGCTTACCCGAAAATGCAGAATTGGAAGCATTATTATTAAATGAAGACTCGATTCAAACGCAAAAACAGCTCTCGAAAGAAGTGAGAGTTGATTGTACAACTGTTTCCAAATGTTTAAAAGATTTAAACAGAAATAAAATGGGTTCCATATCAGTTGAAAATAAGAGAAGCCGAAGGAAATAAAAACCATTTCAGAAATTCGCATGATCGGCACAAAAGAAAAGGTTGTGTGCATCGAATTGTTATCAATGGCGAAAAATTATGAGTAGACTCAAGCCAGGCCAACCATCAACTCCCTACACAGTACGCTTTATCCAAAGAAAGAAGGTTATGCTGTGTATTTGGTGGGACCAGAAGAGCTTAAACTAAACAGCTGATCAAATTAAATTGCGCATTGAAGAAAAACGACCAGATATGGCAATTTTTGATTATTGAATTCATTCATTATGCTCATTAAATAAATGAGTTTTTTTTTGGCAACACAATCGACATTTCATATTCCCACACCTATAATACAAATCACCGAGTTTATTCAGTGTGGGCTTGAGATGACAAGTTTCTAATCGTGTTGCTCCGCACAAAAGAGCCTGGAAGTGCTCTGCCATCAAGGGATTTGGTTCAGTTATATGCCTAGTGTCGATGGAATACAAGAGCAATGCTTCACCACTCGTTTTGATACTGAAATACCAGTCTCTTCTATACGTGACTCGACCATACATAAGGAACTAGACTTAGACCCATTGAGTGTTAATCGGACCCCACGTTGGGCGCCATTATTAGGAGTTTAACTGGGACAGAGGCAACCAATTCATGATGCAGGAGTAAACGGCTGCGACACACTTGTGTTCGCTCGGCCTGATCAAGAGTTGTGATGCAAGTGTACTCATAATCGTGGTATAGTTTCAGGAACTATCTCAAACATTTTGGGATTTCATTTCCATTACTTTGTATACTCTTAGGGAGTCATTAGGGTACAATATTTCAATAAAGATGTATTCTTATCAGATTGTTAAGTATTTGCAGGCCCTAAACGTAAATAAATAAACAAATAGAATTAAAAGTTTGAGCTATTCCGGAGTATTTACTTTAATAGATCTCAGGTGCTCTCTGAAGTACATATGTACATAGGTCGTTCAAATGTTCTTGCGCCTTTTGTTTATCTTTGCACTTTCAGACAAAAATGCTTGACCACTTGTTTGTTCCTGCGGGATAGGAGAAATTGGCTTAAGACCATGACTTATGGAGGCGCGTCAAAATTAACGGAACATTGAAGTTTGCTAATAAAATTGACGCCAACGACCATACTACGCTGAAAGTATCGGTTCTCGTCCGATCACCGAAATCAAGCAGCGTCGGGCGCGGTTAGTACTTAGATGGGGGACCGCTTGGGAACACCGCGTGTTGTTGGCACCGTCACCTTTTTACATACTCGTATTTTATTAACCATCGTCTTCAGTTGTACTTCAAGCACGGACTCGGCTCGTGTCGGTACAAAACTTTAATGTTTACGTCGATTATTTTACAATATATGTATACTTTTGCGTTAATTTTATTATTATTTTATGCAATAGGCCATGAGGTTATTTCGAAGTATTTGTGTTGGTTAATTCATCACCTCGGGCATTCTATGCAGTCAATGTTGATAATAACTTGATGATGAGGTGGTCCATACAGAAGGCTATCAAATCCATTTCCTTCTTAATTTCTTTAATCGCTGATATTATCATTTAAGACACTTGGAAATCTTAAAAGGGGAACATATTAAGAAACAAATTCTATATATCCAACATGTCCATATGTTACATGTCATATGTCACACTCGTTTGTAGATGTAAAATAAAATTTAATTGCTTTAACTGATATCAGCTCCTCGCTCCTCGTTCGTGCAGTTTCATTTGCATCGGACGATAACAACGCACCCCTTTGCATGTTTTGTTTTGGTTTCTACTTTCATGGCCTTGGTCATTAGTATTCTTGAGATTTTAGAGGGTAGTCATGTTGGTTGTATTGTCATCTCGGGTAGTTTTAATCTCTCTGACAGAATACGATAGAAAACACGTTTCGTTTTTTTTTTTCCTTTTTCCGGTAAAATTGTTGGTGGTCCTTCGAGCCGGATCAATTTTTTCTGTTATTCAAAACTGTCTTTGACATCATACGGCTGATTGCAAAGCAAACAGATGAGATGTAGCTGATGGATTGCAGAAATTGAGAAGCGCGACAATGTGATACTTTAACTAAGTGCCAGAATTGCGTATATTAAAACAAATTGTTTAAAGGTAGTTGAGGAAGCTTAAAGGCTGCTCACTCCTTAATTGTTACTCTTTGACACCAGCAGCGCAATTGCTCACAAGGTATCACTTTGCACATTGCCGTCTACCGAACTGCTAGATTTCTCGGGCAAATAGATACTCAAAGTTATCGTCAATTGGGTGTCTTTTCACGACGTTTATATCGACGATGATCAGCTTTCGAGTGTGGAGCGACTGCAGTATCTCAATTCGAGTCTTAACGGAGAAGCTGACAGCCTTGTTAAATGCATTCCCATCGCAACAGAAAACTTGGTGATTAATTTCTATAATACTTTTATACACTTCATTTAATGTAATTGGATTCCTACTGAGAATAATCGTCTTGGTTAGCTCTGGTAGATTGTTTTTAAAAGACTCTAAAGGCGATTCTGCTATTTAATTATTTTCTCCACTGTGGCTTAGAAAATATGCGTTAAATATCCTTCCTAATAAACTATTTATCTTATTATAGTGATCATCAATTGTTGTTGTGACCGTAGTTGTCCCGCTTTCATCTATAAGTCTATCTATCGTAAGTTTCTCTCCGAAACTGTTTTTTTATTATTTCCCTTATTTGCGGCCAAGTTCGTAATCGATCATGCTTTTGGAGTTCGCATCTTGCCTTACCTACAATTTTGTCTTTAATATATCCTGTAGGATTTGCATTTGCTTCTTCATCAAAATTTTGTAGAATAGGTGCCAGAAGTCTACCCTATCCAAAAAATCATCCGTAAACATTTCATCACCATCATAATAAGGAATTTCATTAATCCTAATACAGTCCGTTTGATAAGATCGTATACGGCAAAACTCGTTTATGAAAACCGGTTTGGAAGTGGCATTTGCATTAGCAGATAAAAAAATACTTCTGCTAAGATGCTTTGAATAAAACAATTTAAAGAGTGTTCAATTTCTGTCAGAGATGGAAGTATTTTAAAATGAGTGTCGCGTTTGAATCACATTATGAAGCAGTATTTTTGTGCACGTATCCAAAAAGACCGAAAATGTCATACGGAGCAGCTGCTAAATACATTAAAACAGTCAAAAGCATTTGTTAGCAAGTGGGTGCACCGTTATTCCCAAGTTAAAAATGTTGATGATTTGCCGGATCGGGGGTCTACGCCAAAAACGACAAAAAAGCAGGAGAAAATGATTCTACGCGTGTTTGAAAAAAATCCTCTCCTATCGTTACGTGGAAGACAAGGGATTTTATGTAAAAGGGGTCTAAATGTGTGTTGTGATACGATACGAAGACGTTTACTAGCCAATAATGTAAAATTTCGAAGCACAATAAAGAAACTACTACTGTCAAAATAACCCGTAGAAAAACGACTCAGTTGGGCCAAGGAGAATTTGGACAGAGATTGGAACAACGTTATTTATTCGGATGAAGCTTCTTTTTGGGCATGGTCTCCTATCACTCATACCTGGTATACACAATCCAATAAATTAATCCAGCGGACCGGCAAACACCCGGCAAAGGTGCATGTTTGGGGATGCTTCTCAAAACAAGGATTTGGCAATTTGTTCATATTTACAAATAACTTAAACGCACCCAACATGGTCAAAATTTATAAGAAGGCTTTATTACCATATGCCCAAAGGTGATTTAAAAGAAGGAATGAGAATGGGTTACTGCAAGAAGATAATGACCCGAAACATCGAAGTCGTTTGTGCAGTGCGTGGTAACAAGAAAACGACGTCGATGTTTTAAATTGGCCATCACAGTCGCCGGATGCAAATCCCATTGAAAATGTTTGGGCATTCATGAAGCTAAAGCTCCAAGGAAAGAAGATCTCGACGGTCAAACAATTATCAGGAAAAATACGAGTTTTATGGAGATCTTTGCCTTAAGATTCTGCTATAAGCTTAGTAGAAAGCATGCCTCGAAGACTCCAAGCAATTATTGATAATAGAGGAGAGTGGACAACATATTAATTGAAAAGCATTCAAGTAAATAAACAAAATAAACCAGTACAATTGATTTTTTTTTATTATTATAAGTTCTTCTTCAATTTTTGTCGTGTACGATGTTATCAAACAGACTGTACTAATCTAAGCCTCCCGATTATGTTCGCGGCTTTCATCATTTTGTAGTGACTCACCATGTTCCTGTTCGCTGTTCTTCGAACAGCAAAGACCGTGAAAGACCAAAGAAAATGCTTACCCGAAAATGCAGAATTGGAAGCATTATTATTAAATGAAGACTCGATTCAAACGCAAAAACAGCTCTCGAAAGAAGTGAGAGTTGATTGTACAACTGTTTCCAAATGTTTAAAAGATTTAAACAGAAATAAAATGGGTTCCATATCAGTTGAAAATAAGAGAAGCCGAAGGAAATAAAAACCATTTCAGAAATTCGCATGATCGGCACAAAAGAAAAGGTTGTGTGCATCGAATTGTTATCAATGGCGAAAAATTATGAGTAGACTCAAGCCAGGCCAACCATCAACTCCCTACACAGTACGCTTTATCCAAAGAAAGAAGGTTATGCTGTGTATTTGGTGGGACCAGAAGAGCTTAAACTAAACAGCTGATCAAATTAAATTGCGCATTGAAGAAAAACGACCAGATATGGCAATTTTTGATTATTGAATTCATTCATTATGCTCATTAAATAAATGAGTTTTTTTTTGGCAACACAATCGACATTTCATATTCCCACACCTATAATACAAATCACCGAGTTTATTCAGTGTGGGCTTGAGATGACAAGTTTCTAATCGTGTTGCTCCGCACAAAAGAGCCTGGAAGTGCTCTGCCATCAAGGGATTTGGTTCAGTTATATGCCTAGTGTCGATGGAATACAAGAGCAATGCTTCACCACTCGTTTTGATACTGAAATACCAGTCTCTTCTATACGTGACTCGACCATACATAAGGAACTAGACTTAGACCCATTGAGTGTTAATCGGACCCCACGTTGGGCGCCATTATTAGGAGTTTAACTGGGACAGAGGCAACCAATTCATGATGCAGGAGTAAACGGCTGCGACACACTTGTGTTCGCTCGGCCTGATCAAGAGTTGTGATGCAAGTGTACTCATAATCGTGGTATAGTTTCAGGAACTATCTCAAACATTTTGGGATTTCATTTCCATTACTTTGTATACTCTTAGGGAGTCATTAGGGTACAATATTTCAATAAAGATGTATTCTTATCAGATTGTTAAGTATTTGCAGGCCCTAAACGTAAATAAATAAACAAATAGAATTAAAAGTTTGAGCTATTCCGGAGTATTTACTTTAATAGATCTCAGGTGCTCTCTGAAGTACATATGTACATAGGTCGTTCAAATGTTCTTGCGCCTTTTGTTTATCTTTGCACTTTCAGACAAAAATGCTTGACCACTTGTTTGTTCCTGCGGGATAGGAGAAATTGGCTTAAGACCATGACTTATGGAGGCGCGTCAAAATTAACGGAACATTGAAGTTTGCTAATAAAATTGACGCCAACGACCATACTACGCTGAAAGTATCGGTTCTCGTCCGATCACCGAAATCAAGCAGCGTCGGGCGCGGTTAGTACTTAGATGGGGGACCGCTTGGGAACACCGCGTGTTGTTGGCACCGTCACCTTTTTACATACTCGTATTTTATTAACCATCGTCTTCAGTTGTACTTCAAGCACGGGCTCGGCTCGTGTCGGTACAAAACTTTAATGTTTACGTCGATTATTTTACAATATATGTATACTTTTGCGTTAATTTTATTATTATTTTATGCAATAGGCCATGAGGTTATTTCGAAGTATTTGTGTTGGTTAATTCATCACCTCGGGCATTCTATGCAGTCAATGTTGATAATAACTTGATGATGAGGTGGTCCATACAGAAGGCTATCAAATCCATTTCCTTCTTAATTTCTTTAATCGCTGATATTATCATTTAAGACACTTGGAAATCTTAAAAGGGGAACATGTTAAGAAACAAATTCTATATATCCAACATGTACATATACTACATGTCATATGTCACACTCGTTTGTACTTGTAAAATAAAGTTTAATTGATTTAACTGATATCAGCTCCTCGCTCCTCGTTCGTGCGGTTTCATTTGCATCGGACGATAACAACGCACCCCTTTACATGTTTTGTTTTGGTTTCTACTTTCATGGCCTTGGTCATTAGTATTCTTGAGATTTTAGAGGGTAGTCATGTTGGTTGTATTGTCATCTCGGGTAGTTTTAATCTCTCTGACAGAATACGATAGAAAACACGTTTTGTTTTTTTTTTCCTTTTTCCGGTAAAATTGTTGGTGATCCTTCGAGCCGGATAAATTTTTTCTGTTATTCAAAACTGTCTTTGACATCATACGTCTGATTGCAAAGCAAACAGATGAGATGTAGCTGATGGATTGCAGAAATTGAGAAGCGCGACAATGTGATACTTTAACTAAGTGCCAGAATTGCATATATTAAAACAAATTGTTTAAAGGTAGTTGACGAAGCTTAAAGGCTGCTCAGTCCTTAATTGTTACTCTTTGACACCAGCAGCGCAATTGCTCACAAGGTATCACTTTGCACATTGCCGTCTACCGAACTGCTAGATTTCTCGGGCAAATAGATACTCAAAGTTATCGTCAATTGGGTGTCTTTTCACGACGTTTATATCGACGATGATCAGCTTTCGAGTGTGGAGCGACTGCAGTATCTCAATTCGAGTCTTAACGGAGAAGCTGACAGCCTTGTCAAATGCATTCCCATCGCAACAGAAAACTTGGTGATTAATTTCTATAATACTTTTATACACTTCATTTAATGTAATTGGATTCCTACTGAGAATAATCGTCTTGGTTAGCTCTGGTAGATTGTTTTAAAAAGACTCTAAAGGCGATTCTGCTATTTAATTATTTTCTCCACTGTGGCTTAGAAAATATGCGTTAAATATCCTTCCTAATAAACTATTTATCTTATTATAGTGATCATCAATTGTTGTTGTGACCGTAGTTGTCCCGCTTTCATCTATAGGTCTATCTATCGTGAGTTTCTCTCCGAAACTGTTTTTAATTATTTCCCTTATTTGCGGCCAAGTTCGTAATCGATCATGCTTTTGGAGTTCGCATCTTGCCTTACCTACAATTTTGTCTTTAATATATCCTGTAGGATTTGCATTTGCTTCTTCATCAAAATTTTGTAGAATAGGTGCCAGAAGTCTACCCTATCCAAAAAATCATCCGTAAACATTTCATCACCATCATAATAAGGAATTTTATTAATCCTAATACAGTCCGTTTGATAAGACGTATACGGCAAAACTCGTTTATGAAAACCGGTTTGGAAGTGGCATTTGCATTGGCAGATAAAAAAATACTTCTGCTAAGATGCTTTGAATAAAAAACTGTTAAGAGTGTTCAATTTTTGTCAGAGATGGAAGTATTTTAAAATGAGTGTCGCGTTTGCATCACATTATGAAGCAGTATTTTTGTGCACGTATCCAAAAAGACCGAAAATGTCATACGGAGCAGCTGCTAAATACATTAAAACAGTCAAAGGCATTTGTTAGCAAGTGGGTGCACCGTTATTCCCAAGTTAAAAATGTTGATGATTTGCCGGATCGGGGGTCTACGCCAAAAACGACAAAAAAGCAGGAGAAAATGATTCTACGCGTGTTTGAAAAAAATCCTCTCCTATCGTTACGTGGAGGACAAGGGATTTTATGTAAAAG
This sequence comes from Volucella inflata, assembly GCA_928272305.1. Taxonomy (NCBI): domain Eukaryota; kingdom Metazoa; phylum Arthropoda; class Insecta; order Diptera; family Syrphidae; genus Volucella; species Volucella inflata. Next base: position 74,927,376 of record OV743717.1, on the reverse strand, counting down.
GGGTCTAAATGTGTGTTGTGATACGATACGAAGACGTTTACTAGTCAATAATGTAAAATTTCGAAGCACAATAAAGAAACTACTACTGTCAAAATAACCCGTAGAAAAACGACTCAGTTGAGCCAAGGAGAATTTGGACAGAGATTGGAACAACGTTATTTATTCGGATGAAGCTTCTTTTTGGGCATGGTCTCCTATCACTCATACTTGGTATACACAATCCAATAAATTAATCCAGCGGACCGGCAAACACCCGGCAAAGGTGCATGTTTGGGGATGCTTCTCAAAACAAGGATTTGGCAATTTGTTCATATTTACAAATAACTTAAACGCACCCAACATGGTCAAAATTTATAAGAAGGCTTTATTACCATATGCCCAAAGGTGATTTAAAAGAAGGAATGAGAATGGGTTACTGCAAGAAGATAATGACCCGAAACATCGAAGTCGTTTGTGCAGTGCGTGGTAACAAGAAAACGACGTCGATGTTTTAAATTGGCCATCACAGTCGCCGGATGCAAATCCCATTGAAAATGTTTGGGCATTCATGAAGCTAAAGCTCCAAGGAAAGAAGATCTCGACGGTCAAACAATTATCAGGAAAAATACGAGTTTTATGGAGATCTTTGCCTTAAGATTCTGCTATAAGCTTAGTAGAAAGCATGCCTCGAAGACTCCAAGCAATTATTGATAATAGAGGAGAGTGGACAACATATTAATTGAAAAGCATTCAAGTAAATAAACAAAATAAACCAGTACAATTGATTTTTTTTTATTATTATAAGTTCTTCTTCAATTTTTGTCGTGTACGATGTTATCAAACAGACTGTACTAATCTAAGCCTCCCGATTATGTTCGCGGCTTTCATCATTTTGTAGTGACTCACCATGTTCCTGTTCGCTGTTCTTCGAACAGCAAAGACCGTGAAAGACCAAAGAAAATGCTTACCCGAAAATGCAGAATTGGAAGCATTATTATTAAATGAAGACTCGATTCAAACGCAAAAACAGCTCTCGAAAGAAGTGAGAGTTGATTGTACAACTGTTTCCAAATGTTTAAAAGATTTAAACAGAAATAAAATGGGTTCCATATCAGTTGAAAATAAGAGAAGCCGAAGGAAATAAAAACCATTTCAGAAATTCGCATGATCGGCACAAAAGAAAAGGTTGTGTGCATCGAATTGTTATCAATGGCGAAAAATTATGAGTAGACTCAAGCCAGGCCAACCATCAACTCCCTACACAGTACGCTTTATCCAAAGAAAGAAGGTTATGCTGTGTATTTGGTGGGACCAGAAGAGCTTAAACTAAACAGCTGATCAAATTAAATTGCGCATTGAAGAAAAACGACCAGATATGGCAATTTTTGATTATTGAATTCATTCATTATGCTCATTAAATAAATGAGTTTTTTTTTGGCAACACAATCGACATTTCATATTCCCACACCTATAATACAAATCACCGAGTTTATTCAGTGTGGGCTTGAGATGACAAGTTTCTAATCGTGTTGCTCCGCACAAAAGAGCCTGGAAGTGCTCTGCCAGCAAGGGATTTGGTTCAGTTATATGCCTAGTGTCGATGGAATACAAGAGCAATGCTTCACCACTCGTTTTGATACTGAAATACCAGTCTCTTCTATACGTGACTCGACCATACATAAGGAACTAGACTTAGACCCATTGAGTGTTAATCGGACCCCACGTTGGGCGCCATTATTAGGAGTTTAACTGGGACAGAGGCAACCAATTCATGATGCAGGAGTAAACGGCTGCGACACACTTGTGTTCGCTCGGCCTGATCAAGAGTTGTGATGCAAGTGTACTCATAATCGTGGTATAGTTTCAGGAACTATCTCAAACATTTTGGGATTTCATTTCCATTACTTTGTATACTCTTAGGGAGTCATTAGGGTACAATATTTCAATAAAGATGTATTCTTATCAGATTGTTAAGTATTTGCAGGCCCTAAACGTAAATAAATAAACAAATAGAATTAAAAGTTTGAGCTATTCCGGAGTATTTACTTTAATAGATCTCAGGTGCTCTCTGAAGTACATATGTACATAGGTCGTTCAAATGTTCTTGCGCCTTTTGTTTATCTTTGCACTTTCAGACAAAAATGCTTGACCACTTGTTTGTTCCTGCGGGATAGGAGAAATTGGCTTAAGACCATGACTTATGGAGGCGCGTCAAAATTAACGGAACATTGAAGTTTGCTAATAAAATTGACGCCAACGACCATACTACGCTGAAAGTATCGGTTCTCGTCCGATCACCGAAATCAAGCAGCGTCGGGCGCGGTTAGTACTTAGATGGGGGACCGCTTGGGAACACCGCGTGTTGTTGGCACCGTCACCTTTTTACATACTCGTATTTTATTAACCATCGTCTTCAGTTGTACTTCAAGCACGGGCTCGGCTCGTGTCGGTACAAAACTTTAATGTTTACGTCGATTATTTTACAATATATGTATACTTTTGCGTTAATTTTATTATTATTTTATGCAATAGGCCATGAGGTTATTTCGAAGTATTTGTGTTGGTTAATTCATCACCTCGGGCATTCTATGCAGTCAATGTTGATAATAACTTGATGATGAGGTGGTCCATACAGAAGGCTATCAAATCCATTTCCTTCTTAATTTCTTTAATCGCTGATATTATCATTTAAGACACTTGGAAATCTTAAAAGGGGAACATGTTAAGAAACAAATTCTATATATCCAACATGTACATATACTACATGTCATATGTCACACTCGTTTGTACTTGTAAAATAAAGTTTAATTGATTTAACTGATATCAGCTCCTCGCTCCTCGTTCGTGCGGTTTCATTTGCATCGGACGATAACAACGCACCCCTTTGCATGTTTTGTTTTGGTTTCTACTTTCATGGCCTTGGTCATTAGTATTCTTGAGATTTTAGAAGGTAGTCATGTTGGTTGTATTGTCATCTCGGGTAGTTTTAATCTCTCTGACAGAATACGATAGAAAACACGTTTTGTTTTTTTTTTCCTTTTTCCGGTAAAATTGTTGGTGATCCTTCGAGCCGGATAAATTTTTTCTGTTATTCAAAACTGTCTTTGACATCATACGGCTGATTGCAAAGCAAACAGATGAGATGTAGCTGATGGATTGCAGAAATTGAGAAGCGCGACAATGTGATACTTTAACTAAGTGCCAGAATTGCATATATTAAAACAAATTGTTTAAAGGTAGTTGACGAAGCTTAAAGGCTGCTCAGTCCTTAATTGTTACTCTTTGACACCAGCAGCGCAATTGCTCACAAGGTATCACTTTGCACATTGCCGTCTACCGAACTGCTAGATTTCTCGGGCAAATAGATACTCAAAGTTATCGTCAATTGGGTGTCTTTTCACGACGTTTATATCGACGATGATCAGCTTTCGAGTGTGGAGCGACTGCAGTATCTCAATTCGAGTCTTAACGGAGAAGCTGACAGCCTTGTCAAATGCATTCCCATCGCAACAGAAAACTTGGTGATTAATTTCTATAATAATTTTATACACTTCATTTAATGTAATTGGATTCCTACTGAGAATAATCGTCTTGGTTAGCTCTGGTAGATTGTTTTTAAAAGACTCTAAAGGCAATTCTGCTATTTAATTATTTTCTCCACTGTGGCTTAGAAAATATGCGTTAAATATCCTTCCTAATAAACTATTTATCTTATTATAGTGATCATCAATTGTTGTTGTGACCGTAGTTGTCCCGCTTTCATCTATAAGTCTATCTATCGTAAGTTTCTCTCCGAAACTGTTTTTAATTATTTCCCTTATTTGCGGCCAAGTTCGTAATCGATCATGCTTTTGGAGTTCGCATCTTGCCTTACCTACAATTTTGTCTTTAATATATCCTGTAGGATTTGCATTTGCTTCTTCATCAAAATTTTGTAGAATAGGTGCCAGAAGTCTACCCTATCCAAAAAATCATCCGTAAACATTTCATCACCATCATAATAAGGAATTTCATTAATCCTAATACAGTCCGTTTGATACGGCAAAACTCGTTTATGAAAACCGGTTTGGAAGTGGCATTTGCATTAGCAGATAAAAAAATACTTCTGCTAAGATGCTTTGAATAAAAAACTGTTAAGAGTGTTCAATTTTTGTCAGAGATGGAAGTATTTTAAAATGAGTGTCGCGTTTGCATCACATTATGAAGCAGTATTTTTGTGCACGTATCCAAAAAGACCGAAAATGTCATACGGAGCAGCTGCTAAATACATTAAAACAGTCAAAGGCATTTGTTAGCAAGTGGGTGCACCGTTATTCCCAAGTTAAAAATGTTGATGATTTGTTTGAAAAAAATCCTCTCCTATCGTTACGTGGAGGACAAGGGATTTTATGTAAAAGGGGTCTAAATGTGTGTTGTGATACGATACGAAGACGTTTACTAGTCAATAATGTAAAATTTCGAAGCACAATAAAGAAACTACTACTGTCAAAATAACCCGTAGAAAAACGACTCAGTTGAGCCAAGGAGAATTTGGACAGAGATTGGAACAACGTTATTTATTCGGATGAAGCTTCTTTTTGGGCATGGTCTCCTATCACTCAAACTTGGTATACACAATCCAATAAATTAATCCAGCGGACCGGCAAACACCCGGCAAAGGTGCATGTTTGGGGATGCTTCTCAAAACAAGGATTTGGCAATTTGTTCATATTTACAAATAACTTAAACGCACCCAACATGGTCAAAATTTATAAGAAGGCTTTATTACCATATGCCCAAAGGTGATTTAAAAGAAGGAATGAGAATCGGTTACTGCAAGAAGATAATGACCCGAAACATCGAAGTCGTTTGTGCAGTGCGTGGTAACAAGAAAACGACGTCGATGTTTTAAATTTGCCATCACAGTCGCCGGATGCAAATCCCATTGAAAATGTTTGGGCATTCATGAAGCTAAAGCTCCAAGGAAAGAAGATCTCGACGGTCAAACAATTATCAGGAAAAATACGAGTTTTATGGAGATCTTTGCCTTAAGATTCTGCTATAAGCTTAGTAGAAAGCATGCCTCGAAGACTCCAAGCAATTATTGATAATAGAGGAGAGTGGACAACATATTAATTGAAAAGCATTCAAGTAAATAAACAAAATAAACCAGTACAATTGATTTTTTTTTATTATTATAAGTTCTTCTTCAATTTTTGTCGTGTACGATGTTATCAAACAGACTGTACTAATCTAAGCCTCCCGATTATGTTCGCGGCTTTCATCATTTTGTAGTGACTCACCATGTTCCTGTTCGCTGTTCTTCGAACAGCAAAGACCGTGAAAGACCAAAGAAAATGCTTACCCGAAAATGCAGAATTGGAAGCATTATTATTAAATGAAGACTCGATTCAAACGCAAAAACAGCTCTCGAAAGAAGTGAGAGTTGATTGTACAACTGTTTCCAAATGTTTAAAAGATTTAAACAGAAATAAAATGGGTTCCATATCAGTTGAAAATAAGAGAAGCCGAAGGAAATAAAAACCATTTCAGAAATTCGCATGATCGGCACAAAAGAAAAGGTTGTGTGCATCGAATTGTTATCAATGGCGAAAAATTATGAGTAGACTCAAGCCAGACCAACCATCAACTCCCTACACAGTACGCTTTATCCAAAGAAAGAAGGTTATGCTGTGTATTTGGTGGGACCAGAAGAGCTTAAACTAAACAGCTGATCAAATTAAATTGCGCATTGAAGAAAAACGACCAGATATGGCAATTTTTGATTATTGAATTCATTCATTATGCTCATTAAATAAATGAGTTTTTTTTTGGCAACACAATCGACATTTCATATTCCCACACCTATAATACAAATCACCGAGTTTATTCAGTGTGGGCTTGAGATGACAAGTTTCTAATCGATCCGCACAAAAGAGCCTGGAAGTGCTCTGCCATCAAGGGATTTGGTTCAGTTATATGCCTAGTGTCGATGGAATACAAGAGCAATGCTTCACCACTCGTTTTGATACTGAAATACCAGTCTCTTCTATACGTGACTCGACCATACATAAGGAACTAGACTTAGACCCATTGAGTGTTAATCGGACCCCACGTTGGGCGCCATTATTAGGAGTTTAACTGGGACAGAGGCAACCAATTCATGATGCAGGAGTAAACGGCTGCGACACACTTGTGTTCGCTCGGCCTGATCAAGAGTTGTGATGCAAGTGTACTCATAATCGTGGTATAGTTTCAGGAACTATCTCAAACATTTTGGGATTTCATTTCCATTACTTTGTATACTCTTAGGGAGTCATTAGGGTACAATATTTCAATAAAGATGTATTCTTATCAGATTGTTAAGTATTTGCAGGCCCTAAACGTAAATAAATAAACAAATAGAATTAAAAGTTTGAGCTATTCCGGAGTATTTACTTTAATAGATCTCAGGTGCTCTCTGAAGTACATATGTACATAGGTCGTTCAAATGTTCTTGCGCCTTTTGTTTATCTTTGCACTTTCAGACAAAAATGCTTGACCACTTGTTTGGTCCTGCGGGATAGGAGAAATTGGCTTAAGACCATGACTTATGGAGGCGCGTCAAAATTAACGGAACATTGAAGTTTGCTAATAAAATTGACGCCAACGACCATACTACGCTGAAAGTATCGGTTCTCGTCCGATCACCGAAATCAAGCAGCGTCGGGCGCGGTTAGTACTTAGATGGGGGACCGCTTGGGAACACCGCGTGTTGTTGGCACCGTCACCTTTTTACATACTCGTATTTTATTAACCATCGTCTTCAGTTGTACTTCAAGCACGGACTCGGCTCGTGTCGGTACAAAACTTTAATGTTTACGTCGATTATTTTACAATATATGTATACTTTTGCGTTAATTTTATTATTATTTTATGCAATAGGCCATGAGGTTATTTCGAAGTATTTGTGTTGGTTAATTCATCACCTCGGGCATTCTATGCAGTCAATGTTGATAATAACTTGATGATGAGGTGGTCCATACAGAAGGCTATCAAATCCATTTCCTTCTTAATTTCTTTAATCGCTGATATTATCATTTAAGACACTTGGAAATCTTAAAAGGGGAACATGTTAAGAAACAAATTCTATATATCCAACATGTACATATACTACATGTCATATGTCACACTCGTTTGTACTTGTAAAATAAAGTTTAATTGATTTAACTGATATCAGCTCCTCGCTCCTCGTTCGTGCGGTTTCATTTGCATCGGACGATAACAACGCACCCCTTTGCATGTTTTGTTTTGGTTTCTACTTTCATGGCCTTGGTCATTAGTATTCTTGAGATTTTAGAGGGTAGTCATGTTGGTTGTATTGTCATCTCGGGTAGTTTTAATCTCTCTGACAGAATACGATAGAAAACACGTTTTGTTTTTTTTTTCCTTTTTCCGGTAAAATTGTTGGTGATCCTTCGAGCCGGATAAATTTTTTCTGTTATTCAAAACTGTCTTTGACATCATACGGCTGATTGCAAAGCAAACAGATGAGATGTAGCTGATGGATTGCAGAAATTGAGAAGCGCGACAATGTGATACTTTAACTAAGTGCCAGAATTGCATATATTAAAACAAATTGTTTAAAGGTAGTTGAGGAAGCTTAAAGGCTGCTCACTCCTTAATTGTTACTTTTTGACACCAGCAGCGCAATTGCTCACAAGGTATCACTTTGCACATTGCCGTCTACCGAACTGCTAGATTTCTCGGGCAAATAGATACTCAAAGTTATCGTCAATTGGGTGTCTTTTCACGACGTTTATATCGACGATGATCAGCTTTCGAGTGTGGAGCGACTGCAGTATCTCAATTCGAGTCTTAACGGAGAAGCTGACAGCCTTGTCAAATACATTCCCATCGCAACAGAAAACTTGGTGATTAATTTCTATAATAATTTTATACACTTCATTTAATGTAATTGGATTCCTACTGAGAATAATCGTCTTGGTTAGCTCTGGTAGATTGTTTTTAAAAGACTCTAAAGGCAATTCTGCTATTTAATTATTTTCTCCACTGTGGCTTAGAAAATATGCGTTAAATATCCTTCCTAATAAACTATTTATCTTATTATAGTGATCATCAATTGTTGTTGTGACCGTAGTTGTCCCGCTTTCATCTATAAGTCTATCTATCGTAAGTTTCTCTCCGAAACTGTTTTTAATTATTTCCCTTATTTGCGGCCAAGTTCGTAATCGATCATGCTTTTGGAGTTCGCATCTTGCCTTACCTACAATTTTGTCTTTAATATATCCTGTAGGATTTGCATTTGCTTCTTCATCAAAATTTTGTAGAATAGGTGCCAGAAGTCTACCCTATCCAAAAAATCATCCGTAAACATTTCATCACCATCATAATAAGGAATTTCATTAATCCTAATACAGTCCGTTTGATAAGATCGTATACGGCAAAACTCGTTTATGAAAACCGGTTTGGAAGTGGCATTTGCATTAGCAGATAAAAAAATACTTCTGCTAAGATGCTTTGAATAAAAAACTGTTAAGAGTGTTCAATTTTTGTCAGAGATGGAAGTATTTTAAAATGAGTGTCGCGTTTGCATCACATTATGAAGCAGTATTTTTGTGCACGTATCCAAAAAGACCGAAAATGTCATACGGAGCAGCTGCTAAATACATTAAAACAGTCAAAGGCATTTGTTAGCAAGTGGGTGCACCGTTATTCCCAAGTTAAAAATGTTGATGATTTGCCGGATCGGGGGTCTACGCCAAAAACGACAAAAAAGCAGGAGAAAATGATTCTACGCGTGTTTGAAAAAAATCCTCTCCTATCGTTACGTGGAGGACAAGGGATTTTATGTAAAAGGGGTCTAAATGTGTGTTGTGATACGATACGAAGACGTTTACTAGTCAATAATGTAAAATTTCGAAGCACAATAAAGAAACTACTACTGTCAAAATAACCCGTAGAAAAACGACTCAGTTGAGCCAAGGAGAATTTGGACAGAGATTGGAACAACGTTATTTATTCGGATGAAGCTTCTTTTTGGGCATGGTCTCCTATCACTCATACTTGGTATACACAATCCAATAAATTAATCCAGCGGACCGGCAAACACCCGGCAAAGGTGCATGTTTGGGGATGCTTCTCAAAACAAGGATTTGGCAATTTGTTCATATTTACAAATAACTTAAACGCACCCAACATGGTCAAAATTTATAAGAAGGCTTTATTACCATATGCCCAAAGGTGATTTAAAAGAAGGAATGAGAATGGGTTACTGCAAGAAGATAATGACCCGAAACATCGAAGTCGTTTGTGCAGTGCGTGGTAACAAGAAAACGACGTCGATGTTTTAAATTTGCCATCACAGTCGCCGGATGCAAATCCCATTGAAAATGTTTGGGCATTCATGAAGCTAAAGCTCCAAGGAAAGAAGATCTCGACGGTCAAACAATTATCAGGAAAAATACGAGTTTTATGGAGATCTTTGCCTTAAGATTCTGCTATAAGCTTAGTAGAAAGCATGCCTCGAAGACTCCAAGCAATTATTGATAATAGAGGAGAGTGGACAACATATTAATTGAAAAGCATTCAAGTAAATAAACAAAATAAACCAGTACAATAGATATTTTTTATTATTATAAGTTCTTCTTTAATTTTTGTCGTGTACGATGTTATCAAACAGACTGTACTAATCTAAGCCTCCCGATTATGTTCGCCGCTTTCATCATTTTGTAGTGACTCACCATGTTCCTGTTCGCTGTTCTTCGAACAACAAAGACCGTGAAAGACCAAAGAAAATGCTTACTCGAAAATGCAGAATTGGAAGCATTATTAGATGAAGACTCGATTCAAACGCAAAAACAGCTCTCGAAAGCAGTGAGAGTTGATTGTACAACTGTTTCCAAATGTTTAAAAGATCTAAACAGAAATAAAATGGGTTCCATATCAGTTGAAAATAAGAGAAGCTGAAGGAAATAAAAACCATTTCAGAAATTCGCATGATCGGCACAAAAGAAAAGGTTGTGTGCATCGAATTGTTATCAATGGCGAAAAATTATGAGTAGACTCAAGCCAGGCCAACCATCAACTCCCTACACAGTACGCTTTATCCAAAGAAAGAAGGTTATGCTGTGTATTTGGTGGGACCAGAAGAGCTTAAACTAAACAGCTGATCAAATTAAATTGCGCATTGAAGAAAAACGACCAGATATGGCAATTTTTGATTATTGAATTCATTCATTATGCTCATTAAATAAATGAGTTTTTTTTTGGCAACACAATCGACATTTCATATTCCCACACCTATAATACAAATCACCGAGTTTATTCAGTGTGGGCTTGAGATGACAAGTTTCTAATCGATCCGCACAAAAGAGCCTGGAAGTGCTCTGCCATCAAGGGATTTGGTTCAGTTATATGCCTAGTGTCGATGGAATACAAGAGCAATGCTTCACCACTCGTTTTGATACTGAAATACCAGTCTCTTCTATACGTGACTCGACCATACATAAGGAACTAGACTTAGACCCATTGAGTGTTAATCGGACCCCACGTTGGGCGCCATTATTAGGAGTTTAACTGGGACAGAGGCAACCAATTCATGATGCAGGAGTAAACGGCTGCGACACACTTGTGTTCGCTCGGCCTGATCAAGAGTTGTGATGCAAGTGTACTCATAATCGTGGTATAGTTTCAGGAACTATCTCAAACATTTTGGGATTTCATTTCCATTACTTTGTTTACTCTTAGGGAGTCATTGGGGTACAATATTTCAATAAAGATGTATTCTTATCAGATTGTTAAGTATTTGCAGGCCCTAAACGTAAATAAATAAACAAATAGAATTAAAAGTTTGAGCTATTCCGGAGTATTTACTTTAATAGATCTCAGGTGCTCTCTGAAGTACATATGTACATAGGTCGTTCAAATGTTCTTGCGCCTTTTGTTTATCTTTGCACTTTCAGACAAAAATGCTTGACCACTTGTTTGTTCCTGCGGGATAGGAGAAATTGGCTTAAGACCATGACTTATGGAGGCGCGTCAAAATTAACGGAACATTGAAGTTTGCTAATAAAATTGACGCCAACGACCATACTACGCTGAAAGTATCGGTTCTCGTCCGATCACCGAAATCAAGCAGCGTCGGGCGCGGTTAGTACTTAGATGGGGGACCGCTTGGGAACACCGCGTGTTGTTGGCACCGTCACCTTTTTACATACTCGTATTTTATTAACCATCGTCTCCATCGGTACAAAACTTTAATGTTTACGTCGATTATTTTACAATATATGTATACTTTTGCGTTAATTTTATTATTTTTTTATGCAATAGGCCATGAGGTTATTTCGAAGTATTTGTGTTGCTTAATTCATCACCTCGGGCATGCAGTCAATGTTGATAGTAACTTGATGATGAGGTGGTCCATACAGAAGGCTATCAAATCCATTTCCTTCTTAATTTCTTTAATCGCTGATATTATCATTTAAGACACTTGGAAATCTTAAAAGGGGAACATGTTAAGAAACAAATTCTATATATCCAACATGTCCATATGTTACATGTCATATGTCACACTCGTTTGTACATGTAAAATAAAATTTAATTGCTTTAACTGATATCAGCTCCTCGCTCCTCGTTCGTGCGGTTTCATTTGCATCGGACCATAACAACGCACCCCTTTGCATGTTTTGTTTTGGTTTCTACTTTCATGGCCTTGGTCATTAGTATTCTTGAGATTTTAGAGGGTAGTCATGTTGGTTGTATTGTCATCTCGGGTAGTTTTAATCTCTCTGACAGAATACGATGGAAAACACGTTTCGTTTTTTTTTTTTCCTTTTTCCGGTAAAATTGTTGGTGGTCCTTCGAGCCGGATAAATTTTTTCTGTTATTCAAAACTGTCTTTGACATCATACGGCTGATTGCAAAGCAAACAGATGAGATGTAGCTGATGGATTGCAGAAATTGAGAAGCGCGACAATGTGATACTTTAACTAAGTGCCAGAATTGCATATATTAAAACAAATTGTTTAAAGGTAGTTGACGAAGCTTAAAGGCTGCTCACTCCTTAATTGTTACTCTTTGACACCAGCAGCGCAATTGCTCACAAGGTATCACTTTGCACATTGCCGTCTACCGAACTGCTAGATTTCTCGGGCAAATAGATACTCAAAGTTATCGTCAATTGGGTGTCTTTTCACGACGTTTATATCGACGATGATCAGCTTTCGAGTGTGGAGCGACTGCAGTATCTCAATTCGAGTCTTAACGGAGAAGCTGACAGCCTTGTCAAATGCATTCCCATCGCAACAGAAAACTTGGTGATTAATTTCTATAATAATTTTATACACTTCATTTAATGTAATTGGATTCCTACTGAGAATAATCGTCTTGGTTAGCTCTGGTAGATTGTTTTTAAAAGACTCTAAAGGCGATTCTGCTATTTAATTATTTTCTCCACTGTGGCTTAGAAAATATGCGTTAAATATCCTTCCTAATAAACTATTTATCTTATTATAGTGATCATCAATTGTTGTTGTGACCGTAGTTGTCCCGCTTTCATCTATAAGTCTATCTATCGTAAGTTTCTCTCCGAAACTGTTTTTAATTATTTCCCTTATTTGCGGCCAAGTTCGTAATCGATCATGCTTTTGGAGTTCGCATCTTGCCTTACCTACAATTTTGTCTTTAATATATCCTGTAGGATTTGCATTTGCTTCTTCATCAAAATTTTGTAGAATAGGTGCCAGAAGTCTACCCTATCCAAAAAATCATCCGTAAACATTTCATCACCATCATAATAAGGAATTTCATTAATCCTAATACAGTCCGTTTGATAAGATCGTATACGGCAAAACTCGTTTATGAAAACCGGTTTGGAAGTGGCATTTGCATTAGCAGATAAAAAAATACTTCTGCTAAGATGCTTTGAATAAAAAACTGTTAAGAGTGTTCAATTTTTGTCAGAGATGGAAGTATTTTAAAATGAGTGTCGCGTTTGCATCACATTATGAAGCAGTATTTTTGTGCACGTATCCAAAAAGACCGAAAATGTCATACGGAGCAGCTGCTAAATACATTAAAACAGTCAAAGGCATTTGTTAGCAAGTGGGTGCACCGTTATTCCCAAGTTAAAAATGTTGATGATTTGTTTGAAAAAAATCCTCTCCTATCGTTACGTGGAGGACAAGGGATTTTATGTAAAAGGGGTCTAAATGTGTGTTGTGATACGATACGAAGACGTTTACTAGTCAATAATGTAAAATTTCGAAGCACAATAAAGAAACTACTACTGTCAAAATAACCCGTAGAAAAACGACTCAGTTGAGCCAAGGAGAATTTGGACAGAGATTGGAACAACGTTATTTATTCGGATGAAGCTTCTTTTTGGGCATGGTCTCCTATCACTCAAACTTGGTATACACAATCCAATAAATTAATCCAGCGGACCGGCAAACACCCGGCAAAGGTGCATGTTTGGGGATGCTTCTCAAAACAAGGATTTGGCAATTTGTTCATATTTACAAATAACTTAAACGCACCCAACATGGTCAAAATTTATAAGAAGGCTTTATTACCATATGCCCAAAGGTGATTTAAAAGAAGGAATGAGAATGGGTTACTGCAAGAAGATAATGACCCGAAACATCGAAGTCGTTTGTGCAGTGCGTGGTAACAAGAAAACGACGTCGATGTTTTAAATTTGCCATCACAGTCGCCGGATGCAAATCCCATTGAAAATGTTTGGGCATTCATGAAGCTAAAGCTCCAAGGAAAGAAGATCTCGACGGTCAAACAATTATCAGGAAAAATACGAGTTTTATGGAGATCTTTGCCTTAAGATTCTGCTATAAGCTTAGTAGAAAGCATGCCTCGAAGACTCCAAGCAATTATTGATAATAGAGGAGAGTGGACAACATATTAATTGAAAAGCATTCAAGTAAATAAACAAAATAAACCAGTACAATTGATTTTTTTTTATTATTATAAGTTCTTCTTCAATTTTTGTCGTGTACGATGTTATCAAACAGACTGTACTAATCTAAGCCTCCCGATTATGTTCGCGGCTTTCATCATTTTGTAGTGACTCACCATGTTCCTGTTCGCTGTTCTTCGAACAGCAAAGACCGTGAAAGACCAAAGAAAATGCTTACCCGAAAATGCAGAATTGGAAGCATTATTATTAAATGAAGACTCGATTCAAACGCAAAAACAGCTCTCGAAAGAAGTGAGAGTTGATTGTACAACTGTTTCCAAATGTTTAAAAGATTTAAACAGAAATAAAATGGGTTCCATATCAGTTGAAAATAAGAGAAGCCGAAGGAAATAAAAACCATTTCAGAAATTCGCATGATCGGCACAAAAGAAAAGGTTGTGTGCATCGAATTGTTATCAATGGCGAAAAATTATGAGTAGACTCAAGCCAGGCCAAACATCAACTCCCTACACAGTACGCTTTATCCAAAGAAAGAAGGTTATGCTGTGTATTTGGTGGGACCAGAAGAGCTTAAACTAAACAGCTGATCAAATTAAATTGCGCATTGAAGAAAAACGACCAGATATGGCAATTTTTGATTATTGAATTCATTCATTATGCTCATTAAATAAATGAGTTTTTTTTTGGCAACACAATCGACATTTCATATTCCCACAAATAATACAAATCACCGAGTTTATTCAGTGTGGGCTTGAGATGACAAGTTTCTAATCGTGTTGAACGGCACAAAAGAGCCTGGAAGTGCTCTGCCAGCAAGGGATTTGGTTCAGTTATATGCCTAGTGTCGATGGAATACAAGAGCAATGCTTCACCACTCGTTTTGATACTGAAATACCAGTCTCTTCTATACGTGACTCGACATTACATAAGGAACTAGACTTAGACCCATTGAGTGTTAATTGGACCCCACGTTGGGCGCCATTATTAGGAGTTTAACTGGGACAGAGGCAACCAATTCATGATGCAGGAGTAGACGGCTGCGACACACTTGTGTTCGCTCGGCCTGATCAAGAGTTGTGATACAAGTGTACTCAAAATCGTGGTATAGTTTCAGGAACTATCTCAAACATTTCGGGATTTCATTTCCATTACTTTGTATACTCTTAGGGAGTCATTAGGGTACAATATTTCAATACAGATGTATTCTTATCAGATTGTTAAGTATTTGCAGGCCCTAAACGTAAATAAATAAACAAATAGAATTAAAAGTTTGAGCTATTCCGGAGTATTTACTTTAATAGATCTCAGGTGCTCTCTGAAGTACATATGTACATAGGTCGTTCAAATGTTCTTGCGCCTTTTGTTTATCTTTGCACTTTCAGACAAAAATGCTTGACCACTTGTTTGTTCCTGCGGGATAGGAGAAATTGGCTTAAGATCATGACTTATGGAGGCGCGTCAAAATTAACGGAACATTGAAGTTTGCTAATAAAACTGACGCCAACGACCATACTACGCTGAAAGTATCGGTTCTCGTCCGATCACCGAAATCAAGCAGCGTCGGGCGCGGTTAGTACTTAGATGGGGGACCGCTTGGGAACACCGCGTGTTGTTGGCACCGTCACCTTTTTACATACTCGTATTTTATTAACCATCGTCTTCAGTTGTACTTCAAGCACGGACTCGGCTCGTGTCGGTACAAAACTTTAATGTTTACGTCGATTATTTTACAATATATGTATACTTTTGCGTTAATTTTATTATTATTTTATGCAATAGGCCATGAGGTTATTTCGAAGTATTTGTGTTAGTTAATTCATCACCTCGGGCATTCTATGCAGTCAATGTTGATAATAACTTGATGATGAGGTGGTCCATACAGAAGGCTATCAAATCCATTTCCTTCTTAATTTCTTTAATCGCTGATATTATCATTTAAGACACTTGGAAATCTTAAAAGGGGAACATGTTAAGAAACAAATTCTATATATCCAACATGTCCATATGTTACATGTCATATGTCACACTCGTTTGTAGATGTAAAATAAAATTTAATTGCTTTAACTGATATCAGCTCCTCGCTCCTCGTTCGTGCGGTTTCATTTGCATCGGACGATAACAACGCACCCCTTTGCATGTTTTGTTTTGGTTTCTACTTTCATGGCCTTGGTCATTAGTATTCTTGAGATTTTAGAGGGTAGTCATGTTGGTTGTATTGTCATCTCGGGTAGTTTTAATCTCTCTGACAGAATACGATAGAAAACACGTTTTGTTTTTTTTTTCCTTTTTCCGGTAAAATTGTTGGTGATCCTTCGAGCCGGATAAATTTTTTCTGTTATTCAAAACTGTCTTTGACATCATACGGCTGATTGCAAAGCAAACAGATGAGATGTAGCTGATGGATTGCAGAAATTGAGAAGCGCGACAATGTGATACTTTAACTAAGTGCCAGAATTGCATATATTAAAACAAATTGTTTAAAGGTAGTTGACGAAGCTTAAAGGCTGCTCACTCCTTAATTGTTACTCTTTGACACCAGCAGCGCAATTGCTCACAAGGTATCACTTTGCACATTGCCGTCTACCGAACTGCTAGATTTCTCGGGCAAAAAGATACTCAAAGTTATCGTCAATTGGGTGTCTTTTCACGACGTTTATATCGACGATGATCAGCTTTCGAGTGTGGAGCGACTGCAGTATCTCAATTCGAGTCTTAACGGAGAAGCTGACAGCCTTGTCAAATGCATTCCCATCGCAACAGAAAACTTGGTGATTAATTTCTATAATAATTTTATACACTTCATTTAATGTAATTGGATTCCTACTGAGAATAATCGTCTTGGTTAGCTCTGGTAGATTGTTTTTAAAAGACTCTAAAGGCGATTCTGCTATTTAATTATTTTCTCCACTGTGGCTTAGAAAATATGCGTTAAATATCCTTCCTAATAAACTATTTATCTTATTATAGTGATCATCAATTGTTGTTGTGACCGTAGTTGTCCCGCTTTCATCTATAAGTCTATCTACGAGGGCGGGTCAATAAGTCCGTGACTTTTTGAATTTCTGACCTCTTTACTGGAACAGCAACACTGCTCCTGTCAACAGGCATCTGTCAGTTGACTCCTGTCAAAATTTAAACTTGCTGCGTCAGTTAGTTTGTGTTTGACAGCTATTTTTATCAGACTACTCACTAATTTGAGGAGAAAATGGAAAAAAGTGAATTTCGTGTGCTTATTAAGCATTATTTCTTGCGAAAAAAAACCATTACCGAGACCAAGGCTAAGCTTGATAAATATTATGGGGACTCTGCACCATCGATTTCAATGGTAGAAAAGTGGTTTATTGAATTTCGTTGTGGCCGTACAAGCACTGAAGATGCCGAACGTCCTGGACGCCCAGTTGAGGTCTCTACACCCGAAACAATCGAAAAAATTCACGATATGGTGTTGGCCGACCGAAGATTGAAAGTGCGAGAGATTGTGGAAGCCGTAGGGATCTCGCATGGCTCAGTGGTTTCAATTTTGAATGATCACTTGGGCATGAGAAAGCTTTCCGCAAGATGGGTGCCGCGTTTGCTCACAGTCGACCACAAACACATGTGCAGTTGCCATGGCAAAAATCCATGAATTGGGCTATGAATTGCTCCCTCATCCACCCTATTCTCCAGATTTGGCTCCAAGCGACTACTTCTTGCTCCCAAACCTGAAGAAATGGCTTGGTGGAAAAAGATTTGACTCCAATGATGAAGTCATCTCGCAAACAAAGGCCTATTTTGAGGACCTCGACAAATCATTTTTTTTGGAAGGGATAAAAAAATTGGAGAAGCGTTGGACAAAGTGTATAGAGCTCAAGGGAGACTACGTTGAAAAATAAAATTATTTCTTTATCAAAAAATCTGTGTTTTAATCCAAAAGTCACGGACTTATTGACCCGCCCTCGTATCGTAAGTTTCTCTCCGAAACTGTTTTTAATTATTTCCCTTATTTGCGGCCAAGTTCGTAATCGATCATGCTTTTGGAGTTCGCATCTTGCCTTACCTACAATTTTGTCTTTAATATATCCTGTAGGATTTGCATTTGCTTCTTCATCAAAATTTTGTAGAATAGGTGCCAGAAGTCTACCCTATCCAAAAAATCATCCGTAAACATTTCATCACCATCATAATAAGGAATTTCATTAATCCTAATACAGTCCGTTTGATAAGATCGTATACGGCAAAACTCGTTTATGAAAACCGGTTTGGAAGTGGCATTTGCATTAGCAGATAAAAAAATACTTCTGCTAAGATGCTTTGAATAAAACAATTTAAAGAGTGTTCAATTTTTGTCAGAGATGGAAGTATTTTAAAATGAGTGTCGCGTTTGAATCATATTATGAAGCAGTATTTTTGTGCACGTATCCAAAAAGACCGAAAATGTCAAACGGAACAGCTGCTAAATACATTAAAACAGTCAAAAGCATTTGTTAGCAAGTGGGTGCACCGTTATTCCCAAGTTAAAAATGTTGATGATTTGCCGGATCGGGGGTCTACGCCAAAAACGACAAAAAAGCAGGAGAAAATGATTCTACGCGTGTTTGAAAAAAATCCTCTCCTATCGTTACGTGGAGGACAAGGGATTTTATGTAAAAGGGGTCTAAATGTGTGTTGTGATACGATACGAAGACGTTTACTAGTCAATAATGTAAAATTTCGAAGCACAATAAAGAAACTACTACTGTCAAAATAACCCGTAGAAAAACGACTCAGTTGAGCCAAGGAGAATTTGGACAGAGATTGGAACAACGTTATTTATTCGGATGAAGCTTCTTTTTGGGCATGGTCTCCTATCACTCATACTTGGTATACACAATCCAATAAATTAATCCAGCGGACCGGCAAACACCCGGCAAAGGTGCATGTTTGGGGATGCTTCTCAAAACAAGGATTTGGCAATTTGTTCATATTTACAAATAACTTAAACGCACCCAACATGGTCAAAATTTATAAGAAGGTGATTTAAAAGAGGGAATGAGAATTGGTTACTGCAAGAAGATAATGACCCGAAACATCGAAGTCGTTTGTGCAGTGCGTGGTAACAAGAAAACGACGTCGATGTTTTAAATTTGCCATCACAGTCGCCGGATGCAAATCCCATTGAAAATGTTTGGGCATTCATGAAGCTAAAGCTCCAAGGAAAGAAGATCTCGACGGTCAAACAATTATCAGGAAAAATACGAGTTTTATGGAGATCTTTGCCTTAAGATTCTGCTATAAGCTTAGTAGAAAGCATGCCTCGAAGACTCCAAGCAATTATTGATAATAGAGGAGAGTGGACAACATATTAATTGAAAAGCATTCAAGTAAATAAACAAAATAAACCAGTACAATTGATTTTTTTTATTATTATAAGTTCTTCTTCAATTTTTGTCGTGTACGATGTTATCAAACAGACTGTACTAATCTAAGCCTCCCGATTATGTTCGCGGCTTTCATCATTTTGTAGTGACTCACCATGTTCCTGTTCGCTGTTCTTCGAACAGCAAAGACCGTGAAAGACCAAAGAAAATGCTTACCCGAAAATGCAGAATTGGAAGCATTATTATTAAATGAAGACTCGATTCAAACGCAAAAACAGCTCTCGAAAGCAGTGAGAGTTGATTGTACAACTGTTTCCAAATGTTTAAAAGATTTAAACAGAAATAAAATGGGTTCCATATCAGTTGAAAATAAGAGAAGCCGAAGGAAATAAAAACCATTTCAGAAATTCGCATGATCGGCACAAAAGAAAAGGTTGTGTGCATCGAATTGTTATCAATGGCGAAAAATTATGAGTAGACTCAAGCCAGGCCAACCATCAACTCCCTACACAGTACGCTTTATCCAAAGAAAGAAGGTTATGCTGTGTATTTGGTGGGACCAGAAGAGCTTAAACTAAACAGCTGATCAAATTAAATTGCGCATTGAAGAAAAACGACCAGATATGGCAATTTTTGATTATTGAATTCATTCATTATGCTCATTAAATAAATGAGTTTTTTTTTGGCAACACAATCGACATTTCATATTCCCACACCTATAATACAAATCACCGAGTTTATTCAGTGTGGGCTTGAGATGACAAGTTTCTAATCGTGTTGATCCGCACAAAAGAGCCTGGAAGTGCTCTGCCAGCAAGGGATTTGGTTCAGTTATATGCCTAGTGTCGATGGAATACAAGAGCAATGCTTCACCACTCGTTTTGATACTGAAATACCAGTCTCTTCTATACGTGACTCGACATTAGATAAGGAACTAGACTTAGACCCATTGAGTGTTAATTGGACCCCACGTTGGGCGCCATTATTAGGAGTTTAACTGGGACAGAGGCAACCAATTCATGATGCAGGAGTAGACGGCTGCGACACACTTGTGTTCGCTCGGCCTGATCAAGAGTTGTGATACAAGTGTACTCAAAATCGTGGTATAGTTTCAGGAACTATCTCAAACATTTCGGGATTTCATTTCCATTACTTTGTATACTCTTAGGGAGTCATTAGGGTACAATATTTCAATACAGATGTATTCTTATCAGATTGTTTAGTATTTGCAGGACCTAAACGTAAATAAATAAACAAATAGAATTAAAAGTTTGAGCTATTCCGGAGTATTTACTTTAATAGATCTCAGGTGCTCTCTGAAGTACATATGTACATAGGTCGTTCAAATGTTCTTGCGCCTTTTGTTTATCTTTGCACTTTCAGACAAAAATGTTTGACCACTTGTTTGTTCCTGCGGGATAGGAGAAATTGGCTTAAGACCATGACTTATGGAGGCGCGTCAAAATTAACGGAACATTGAAGTTTGCTAATAAAATTGACGCCAACGACCATACTACGCTGAAAGTATCGGTTCTCATCCGATCACCGAAATCAAGCAGCGTCGGGCGCGGTTAGTACTTAGATGGGGGACCGCTTGGGAACACCGCGTGTTGTTGGCACCGTCACCTTTTTACATACTCGTATTTTATTAACCATCGTCTTCAGTTGTACTTCAAGCACGGACTCGGCTCGTGTCGGTACAAAACTTTAATGTTTACGTAGATTATTTTACAATATATGTTTACTTTTGCGTTAATTTTATTATTATTTTATGCAATAGGCCATGAGGTTATTTCGAAGTATTTGTGTTGGTTAATTCATCACCTCGGGCATTCTATGCAGTCAATGTTGATAATAACTTGATGATGAGGTGGTCCATACAGAAGGCTATCAAATCCATTTCCTTCTTAATTTCTTTAATCGCTGATATTATCATTTAAGACACTTGGAAATCTTAAAAGGGGAACATGTTAAGAAACAAATTCTATATATCCAACATGTACATATACTACATGTCATATGTCACACTCGTTTGTACTTGTAAAATAAAGTTTAATTGATTTAACTGATATCAGCTCCTCGCTCCTCGTTCGTGCGGTTTCATTTGCATCGGACGATAACAACGCACCCCTTTGCATGTTTTGTTTTGGTTTCTACTTTCATGGCCTTGGTCATTAGTATTCTTGAGATTTTAGAGGGTAGTCATGTTGGTTGTATTGTCATCTCGGGTAGTTTTAATCTCTCTGACAGAATACGATAGAAAACACGTTTTGTTTTTTTTTTCCTTTTTCCGGTAAAATTGTTGGTGATCCTTCGAGCCGGATAAATTTTTTCTGTTATTCAAAACTGTCTTTGACATCATACGGCTGATTGCAAAGCAAACAGATGAGATGTAGCTGATGGATTGCAGAAATTGAGAAGCGCGACAATGTGATACTTTAACTAAGTGCCAGAATTGCATATATTAAAACAAATTGTTTAAAGGTAGTTGACGAAGCTTAAAGGCTGCTCACTCCTTAATTGTTACTCTTTGACACCAGCAGCGCAATTGCTCACAAGGTATCACTTTGCACATTGCCGTCTACCGAACTGCTAGATTTCTCGGGCAAATAGATACTCAAAGTTATCGTCAATTGGGTGTCTTTTCACGACGTTTATATCGACGATGATCAGCTTTCGAGTGTGGAGCGACTGCAGTATCTCAATTCGAGTCTTAACGGAGAAGCTGACAGCCTTGTCAAATGCATTCCCATCGCAACAGAAAACTTGGTGATTAATTTCTATAATAATTTTATACACTTCATTTAATGTAATTGGATTCCTACTGAGAATAATCGTCTTGGTTAGCTCTGGTAGATTGTTTTTAAAAGACTCTAAAGGCGATTCTGCTATTTAATTATTTTCTCCACTGTGGCTTAGAAAATATGCGTTAAATATCCTTCCTAATAAACTATTTATCTTATTATAGTGATCATCAATTGTTGTTGTGACCGTAGTTGTCCCGCTTTCATCTATAAGTCTATCTATCGTGAGTTTCTCTCCGAAACTGTTTTTAATTATTTCCCTTATTTGCGGCCAAGTTCGTAATCGATCATGCTTTTGGAGTTCGCATCTTGCCTTACCTACAATTTTGTCTTTAATATATCCTGTAGGATTTGCATTTGCTTCTTCATCAAAATTTTGTAGAATAGGTGCCAGAAGTCTACCCTATCCAAAAAATCATCCGTAAACATTTCATCACCATCATAATAAGGAATTTCATTAATCCTAATACAGTCCGTTTGATAAGATCGTATACGGCAAAACTCGTTTATGAAAACCGGTTTGGAAGTGGCATTTGCATTAGCAGATAAAAAAATACTTCTGCTAAGATGCTTTGAATAAAAAACTGTTAAGAGTGTTCAATTTTTGTCAGAGATGGAAGTATTTTAAAATGAGTGTCGCGTTTGCATCACATTATGAAGCAGTATTTTTGTGCACGTATCCAAAAAGACCGAAAATGTCATACTAAATACATTAAAACAGTCAAAGGCATTTGTTAGCAAGTGGGTGCACCGTTATTCCCAAGTTAAAAATGTTGATGATTTGCCGGATCGGGGGTCTACGCCAAAAACGACAAAAAAGCAGGAGAAAATGATTCTACGCGTGTTTGAAAAAAATCCTCTCCTATCGTTACGTGGAGGACAAGGGATTTTATGTAAAAGGGGTCTAAATGTGTGTTGTGATACGATACGAAGACGTTTACTAGTCAATAATGTAAAATTTCGAAGCACAATAAAGAAACTACTACTGTCAAAATAACCCGTAGAAAAACGACTCAGTTGAGCCAAGGAGAATTTGGACAGAGATTGGAACAACGTTATTTATTCGGATGAAGCTTCTTTTTGGGCATGGTCTCCTATCACTCATACTTGGTATACACAATCCAATAAATTAATCCAGCGGACCGGCAAACACCCGGCAAAGGTGCATGTTTGGGGATGCTTCTCAAAACAAGGATTTGGCAATTTGTTCATATTTACAAATAACTTAAACGCACCCAACATGGTCAAAATTTATAAGAAGGCTTTATTACCATATGCCCAAAGGTGAATGAGAATTGGTTACTGCAAGAAGATAATGACCCGAAACATCGAAGTCGTTTGTGCAGTGCGTGGTAACAAGAAAACGACGTCGATGTTTTAAATTTGCCATCACAGTCGCCGGATGCAAATCCCATTGAAAATGTTTGGGCACTCATGAAGCTAAAGCTCCAAGGAAAGAAGATCTCGACGGTCAAACAATTATCAGGAAAAATACGAGTTTTATGGAGATCTTTGCCTTAAGATTCTGCTATAAGCTTAGTAGAAAGCATGCCTCGAAGACTCCAAGCAATTATTGATAATAGAGGAGAGTGGACAACATATTAATTGAAAAGCATTCAAGTAAATAAACAAAATAAACCAGTACAATTGATTTTTTTTTATTATTATAAGTTCTTCTTCAATTTTTGTCGTGTACGATGTTATCAAACAGACTGTACTAATCTAAGCCTCCCGATTATGTTCGCGGCTTTCATCATTTTGTAGTGACTCACCATGTTCCTGTTCGCTGTTCTTCGAACAGCAAAGACCGTGAAAGACCAAACAAAATGCTTGCCCGAAAATGCAGAATTGGAAGCATTATTATTAAATGAAGACTCGATTCAAACGCAAAAACAGCTCTCGAAAGCAGTGAGAGTTGATTGTACAACTGTTTCCAAATGTTTAAAAGATTTAAACAGAAATAAAATGGGTTCCATATCAGTTGAAAATAAGAGAAGCCGAAGGAAATAAAAACCATTTCAGAAATTCGCATGATCGGCACAAAAGAAAAGGTTGTGTGCATCGAATTGTTATCAATGGCGAAAAATTATGAGTAGACTCAAGCCAGGCCAACCATCAACTCCCTACACAGTACGCTTTATCCAAAGAAAGAAGGTTATGCTGTGTATTTGGTGGGACCAGAAGAGCTTAAACTAAACAGCTGATCAAATTAAATTGCGCATTGAAGAAAAACGACCAGATATGGCAATTTTTGATTATTGAATTCATTCATTATGCTCATTAAATAAATGAGTTTTTTTTTAGCAACACAATCGACATTTCATATTCCCACACCTATAATACAAATCACCGAGTTTATTCAGTGTGGGCTTGAGATGACAAGTTTCTAATCGTGTTGATCGGCACAAAAGAGCCTGGAAGTGCTCTGCCAGCAAGGGATTTGGTTCAGTTATATGCCTAGTGTCGATGGAATACAAGAGCAATGCTTCACCACTCGTTTTGATACTGAAATACCAGTCTCTTCTATACGTGACTCGACATTAGATAAGGAACTAGACTTAGACCCATTGAGTGTTAATTGGACCCCACGTTGGGCGCCATTATTAGGAGTTTAACTGGGACAGAGGCAACCAATTCATGATGCAGGAGTAGACGGCTGCGACACACTTGTGTTCGCTCGGCCTGATCAAGAGTTGTGATACAAGTGTACTCAAAATCGTGGTATAGTTTCAGGAACTATCTCAAACATTTCGGGATTTCATTTCCATTACTTTGTATACTCTTAGGGAGTCATTAGGGTACAATATTTCAATACAGATGTATTCTTATCAGATTGTTTAGTATTTGCAGGACTTAAACGTAAATAAATAAACAAATAGAATTAAAAGTTTGAGCTATTCCGGAGTATTTACTTTAATAGATCTCAGGTGCTCTCTGAAGTACATATGTACATAGGTCGTTCAAATGTTCTTGCGCCTTTTGTTTATCTTTGCACTTTCAGACAAAAATGTTTGACCACTTGTTTGTTCCTGCGGGATAGGAGAAATTGGCTTAAGACCATGACTTATGGAGGCGCGTCAAAATTAACGGAACATTGAAGTTTGCTAATAAAATTGACGCCAACGACCATACTACGCTGAAAGTATCGGTTCTCGTCCGATCACCGAAATCAAGCAGCGTCGGGCGCGGTTAGTACTTAGATGGGGGACCGCTTGGGAACACCGCGTGTTGTTGGCACCGTCACCTTTTTACATACTCGTATTTTATTAACCATCGTCTTCAGTTGTACTTCAAGCACGGGCTCGGCTCGTGTCGGTACAAAACTTTAATGTTTACGTCGATTATTTTACAATATATGTATACTTTTGCGTTAATTTTATTATTATTTTATGCAATAGGCCATGAGGTTATTTCGAAGTATTTGTGTTGGTTAATTCATCACCTCGGGCATTCTATGCAGTCAATGTTGATAATAACTTGATGATGAGGTGGTCCATACAGAAGGCTATCAAATCCATTTCCTTCTTAATTTCTTTAATCGCTGATATTATCATTTAAGACACTTGGAAATCTTAAAAGGGGAACATGTTAAGAAACAAATTCTATATATCCAACATGTACATATACTACATGTCATATGTCACACTCGTTTGTACTTGTAAAATAAAGTTTAATTGATTTAACTGATATCAGCTCCTCGCTCCTCGTTCGTGCGGTTTCATTTGCATCGGACGATAACAACGCACCCCTTTGCATGTTTTGTTTTGGTTTCTACTTTCATGGCCTTGGTCATTAGTATTCTTGAGATTTTAGAGGGTAGTCATGTTGGTTGTATTGTCATCTCGGGTAGTTTTAATCTCTCTGACAGAATACGATAGAAAACACGTTTTGTTTTTTTTTTCCTTTTTCCGGTAAAATTGTTGGTGATCCTTCGAGCCGGATAAATTTTTTCTGTTATTCAAAACTGTCATTGACATCATACGGCTGATTGCAAAGCAAACAGATGAGATGTAGCTGATGGATTGCAGAAATTGAGAAGCGCGACAATGTGATACTTTAACTAAGTGCCAGAATTGCATATATTAAAACAAATTGTTTAAAGGTAGTTGACGAAGCTTAAAGGCTGCTCACTCCTTAATTGTTACTCTTTGACACCAGCAGCGCAATTGCTCATAAGGTATCACTTTGCACATTGCCGTCTACCGAACTGCTAGATTTCTCGGGCAAATAGATACTCAAAGTTATCGTCAATTGGGTGTCTTTTCACGACGTTTATATCGACGATGATCAGCTTTCGAGTGTGGAGCGACTGCAGTATCTCAATTCGAGTCTTAACGGAGAAGCTGACAGCCTTGTCAAATGCATTCCCATCGCAACAGAAAACTTGGTGATTAATTTCTATAATACTTTTATACACTTCATTTAATGTAATTGGATTCCTACTGAGAATAATCGTCTTGGTTAGCTCTGGTAGATTGTTTTAAAAAGACTCTAAAGGCGATTCTGCTATTTAATTATTTTCTCCACTGTGGCTTAGAAAATATGCGTTAAATATCCTTCCTAACAAACTATTTATCTTATTATAGTGATCATCAATTGTTGTTGTGACCGTAGTTGTCCCGCTTTCATCTATAAGTCTATCTATCGTAAGTTTCTCTCCGAAACTGTTTTTAATTATTTCCCTTATTTGCGGCCAAGTTCGTTATCGATCATGCTTTTGGAGTTCGCATCTTGCCTTACCTACAATTTTGTCTTTAATATATCCTGTAGGATTTGCATTTGCTTCTTCATCAAAATTTTGTAGAATAGGTGCCAGAAGTCTACCCTATCCAAAAAATCATCCGTAAACATTTCATCACCATCATAATAAGGAATTTCATTAATCCTAATACAGTCCGTTTGGTAAGATCGTATACGGCAAAACTCGTTTATGAAAACCGGTTTGGAAGTGGCATTTGCATTAGCAGATAAAAAAATACTTCTGCTAAGATAGATGCTTTGAATAAAAAACTGTTAAGAGTGTTCAATTTTTGTCAGAGATGGAAGTATTTTAAAATGAGTGTCGCGTTTGCATCACATTATGAAGCAGTATTTTTGTGCACGTATCCAAAAAGACCGAAAATGTCATACGGAGCAGCTGCTAAATACATTAAAACAGTCAAAAGCATTTGTTAGCAAGTGGGTGCACCGTTATTCCCAAGTTAAAAATGTTGATGATTTGCCGGATCAGGGGGCCTACGCCAAAAACGACAAAAAAGCAGGAGAAAATGATTCTACGCGTGTTTGAAAAAAATCCTCTCCTATCGTTACGTGGAGGACAAGGGATTTTATGTAAAAGGGGTCTAAATGTGTGTTGTGATACGATACGAAGACGTTTACTAGTCAATAATGTAAAATTTCGAAGCACAATAAAGAAACTACTACTGTCAAAATAACCCGTAGAAAAACGACTCAGTTGAGCCAAGGACAATTTGGACAGAGATTGGAACAACGTTATTTATTCGGATGAAGCTTCTTTTTGGGCATGGTCTCCTATCACTCATACCTGGTATACACAATCCAATAAATTAATCCAGCGGACCGGCAAACACCCGGCAAAGGTGCATGTTTGGGGATGCTTCTCAAAACAAGGATTTGGCAATTTGTTCATATTTACAAATAACTTAAACGCACCCAACATGGTCAAAATTTATAAGAAGGCTTTATTACCATATGCCCAAAGGTGATTTAAAAGAAGGAATGAGAATGGGTTACTGCAAGAAGATAATGACCCGAAACATCGAAGTCGTTTGTGCAGTGCGTGGTAACAAGAAAACGACGTCGATGTTTTAAATTTGCCATCACAGTCGCCGGATGTCTATCCCATTGAAAATGTTTGGGCATTCATGAAGCTAAAGCTCCAAGGAAAGAAAATCTCGACGGTCAAACAATTATCAGGAAAAATACGAGTTTTATGGAGATCTTTGCCTTAAGATTCTGCTATAAGCTTAGTAGAAAGCATGCCTCGAAGACTCCAAGCAATTATTGATAATAGAGGAGAGTGGACAACATATTAATTGAAAAGCATTCAAGTAAATAAACAAAATAAACCAGTACAATTGATTTTTTTTTATTATTATAAGTTCTTCTTCAATTTTTGTCGTGTACGATGTTATCAAACAGACTGTACTAATCTAAGCCTCCCGATTATGTTCGCGGCTTTCATCATTTTGTAGTGACTCACCATGTTCCTGTTCGCTGTTCTTCGAACAGCAAAGACCGTGAAAGACCAAAGAAAATGCTTGCCCGAAAATGCAGAATTGGAAGCATTATTATTAAATGAAGACTCGATTCAAACGCAAAAACAGCTCTCGAAAGCAGTGAGAGTTGATTGTACAACTGTTTCCAAATGTTTAAAAGATCTAAACAAATAAAATGGGTTCCATATCAGTTGAAAATAAGAGAAGCCGAAGGAAATAAAAACCATTTCAGAAATTCGCATGATCGGCACAAAAGAAAAGGTTGTGTGCATCGAATTGTTATCAATGGCGAAAAATTATGAGTAGACTCAAGCCAGGCCAACCATCAACTCCCTACACAGTACGCTTTATCCAAAGAAAGAAGGTTATGCTGTGTATTTGGTGGGACCAGAAGAGCTTAAACTAAACAGCTGATCAAATTAAATTGCGCATTGAAGAAAAACGACCAGATATGGCAATTTTTGATTATTGAATTCATTCATTATGCTCATTAAATAAATGAGTTTTTTTTTAGCAACACAATCGACATTTCATATTCCCACACCTATAATACAAATCACCGAGTTTATTCAGTGTGGGCTTGAG
Organism: Volucella inflata; assembly: GCA_928272305.1. Taxonomy (NCBI): domain Eukaryota; kingdom Metazoa; phylum Arthropoda; class Insecta; order Diptera; family Syrphidae; genus Volucella; species Volucella inflata. The sequence continues at coordinate 74,898,521 of OV743717.1, read as the reverse complement.
ATGACAAGTTTCTAATCGTGTTGATCGGCACAAAAGAGCCTGGAAGTGCTCTGCCAGCAAGGGATTTGGTTCAGTTATATGCCTAGTGTCGATGGAATACAAGAGCAATGCTTCACCACTCGTTTTGATACTGAAATACCAGTCTCTTCTATACGTGACTCGACATTAGATAAGGAACTAGACTTAGACCCATTGAGTGTTAATTGGACCCCACGTTGGGCGCCATTATTAGGAGTTTAACTGGGACAGAGGCAACCAATTCATGATGCAGGAGTAGACGGCTGCGACACACTTGTGTTCGCTCGGCCTGATCAAGAGTTGTGATACAAGTGTACTCAAAATCGTGGTATAGTTTCAGGAACTATCTCAAACATTTCGGGATTTCATTTCCATTACTTTGTATACTCTTAGGGAGTCATTAGGGTACAATATTTCAATACAGATGTATTCTTATCAGATTGTTTAGTATTTGCAGGACTTAAACGTAAATAAATAAACAAATAGAATTAAAAGTTTGAGCTATTCCGGAGTATTTACTTTAATAGATCTCAGGTGCTCTCTGAAGTACATATGTACATAGGTCGTTCAAATGTTCTTGCGCCTTTTGTTTATCTTTGCACTTTCAGACAAAAATGTTTGACCACTTGTTTGTTCCTGCGGGATAGGAGAAATTGGCTTAAGACCATGACTTATGGAGGCGCGTCAAAATTAACGGAACATTGAAGTTTGCTAATAAAATTGACGCCAACGACCATACTACGCTGAAAGTATCGGTTCTCGTCCGATCACCGAAATCAAGCAGCGTCGGGCGCGGTTAGTACTTAGATGGGGGACCGCTTGGGAACACCGCGTGTTGTTGGCACCGTCACCTTTTTACATACTCGTATTTTATTAACCATCGTCTTCAGTTGTACTTCAAGCACGGGCTCGGCTCGTGTCGGTACAAAACTTTAATGTTTACGTCGATTATTTTACAATATATGTATACTTTTGCGTTAATTTTATTATTATTTTATGCAATAGGCCATGAGGTTATTTCGAAGTATTTGTGTTGGTTAATTCATCACCTCGGGCATTCTATGCAGTCAATGTTGATAATAACTTGATGATGAGGTGGTCCATACAGAAGGCTATCAAATCCATTTCCTTCTTAATTTCTTTAATCGCTGATATTATCATTTAAGACACTTGGAAATCTTAAAAGGGGAACATGTTAAGAAACAAATTCTATATATCCAACATGTACATATACTACATGTCATATGTCACACTCGTTTGTACTTGTAAAATAAAGTTTAATTGATTTAACTGATATCAGCTCCTCGCTCCTCGTTCGTGCGGTTTCATTTGCATCGGACGATAACAACGCACCCCTTTGCATGTTTTGTTTTGGTTTCTACTTTCATGGCCTTGGTCATTAGTATTCTTGAGATTTTAGAGGGTAGTCATGTTGGTTGTATTGTCATCTCGGGTAGTTTTAATCTCTCTGACAGAATACGATAGAAAACACGTTTTGTTTTTTTTTTCCTTTTTCCGGTAAAATTGTTGGTGGTCCTTCGAGCCGGATAAATTTTTTCTGTTATTCAAAACTGTCTTTGACATCATACGGCTGATTGCAAAGCAAACAGATGAGATGTAGCTGATGGATTGCAGAAATTGAGAAGCGCGACAATGTGATACTTTAACTAAGTGCCAGAATTGCATATATTAAAACAAATTGTAGTTGTAGTAGACGAAGCTTAAAGGCTGCTCACTCCTTAATTGTTACTCTTTGACACCAGCAGCGCAATTGCTCACAAGGTATCACTTTGCACATTGCCGTCTACCGAACTGCTAGATTTCTCGGGCAAATAGATACTCAAAGTTATCGTCAATTGGGTGTCTTTTCACGACGTTTATATCGACGATGATCAGCTTTCGAGTGTGGAGCGACTGCAGTATCTCAATTCGAGTCTTAACGGAGAAGCTGACAGCCTTGTTAAATGCATTCCCATCGCAACAGAAAACTTGGTGATTAATTTCTATAATACTTTTATACACTTCATTTAATGTAATTGGATTCCTACTGAGAATAATCGTCTTGGTTAGCTCTGGTAGATTGTTTTTAAAAGACTCTAAAGGCGATTCTGCTATTTAATTATTTTCTCCACTGTGGCTTAGAAAATATGCGTTAAATATCCTTCCTAAAAAACTATTTATCTTATTATAGTGATCATCAATTGTTGTTGTGACCGTAGTTGTCCCGCTTTCATCTATAAGTCTATCTATCGTAAGTTTCTCTCCGAAACTGTTTTTTTATTATTTCCCTTATTTGCGGCCAAGTTCGTAATCGATCATGCTTTTGGAGTTCGCATCTTGCCTTACCTACAATTTTGTCTTTAATATATCCTGTAGGATTTGCATTTGCTTCTTCATCAAAATTTTGTAGAATAGGTGCCAGAAGTCTACCCTATCCAAAAAATCATCCGTAAACATTTCATCACCATCATAATAAGGAATTTCATTAATCCTAATACAGTCCGTTTGATAAGATCGTATACGGCAAAACTCGTTTATGAAAACCGGTTTGGAAGTGGCATTTGCATTAGCAGATAAAAAATACTTCTGCTAAGATGCTTTGAATAAAACAATTTAAAGAGTGTTCAATTTTTGTCAGAGATGGAAGTATTTTAAAATGAGTGTCGCGTTTGAATCACATTATGAAGCAGTATTTTTGTGCACGTATCCAAAAAGACCGAAAATGTCATACGGAGCAGCTGCTAAATACATTGAAACAGTCAAAAGCATTTGTTAGCAAGTGGGTGCACCGTTATTCCCAAGTTAAAAATGTTGATGATTTGCCGGATCGGGGGTCTACGCCAAAAACGACAAAAAAGCAGGAGAAAATGATTCTACGCGTGTTTGAAAAAAATCCTCTCCTATCGTTACGTGGAGGACAAGGGATTTTATGTAAAAGGGGTCTAAATGTGTGTTGTGATACGATACGAAGACGTTTACTAGCCAATAATGTAAAATTTCGAAGCACAATAAAGAAACTACTACTGTCAAAATAACCCGTAGAAAAACGACTCAGTTGAGCCAAGGAGAATTTGGACAGAGATTGGAACAACGTTATTTATTCGGATGAAGCTTCTTTTTGGGCATGGTCTCCTATCACTCATACCTGGTATACACAATCCAATAAATTAATCCAGCGGACCGTCAAACACCCGGCAAAGGTGCATGTTTGGGGATGCTTCTCAAAACAAGGATTTGGCAATTTGTTCATATTTACAAATAACTTAAACGCACCCAACATGGTCAAAATTTATAAGAAGGCTTTATTACCATATGCCCAAAGGTGAATGAGAATTGGTTACTGCAAGAAGATAATGACCCGAAACATCGAAGTCGTTTGTGCAGTGCGTGGTAACAAGAAAACGACGTCGATGTTTTAAATTTGCCATCACAGTCGCCGGATGCAAATCCCATTGAAAATGTTTGGGCACTCATGAAGCTAAAGCTCCAAGGAAAGAAGATCTCGACGGTCAAACAATTATCAGGAAAAATACGAGTTTTATGGAGATCTTTGCCTTAAGATTCTGCTATAAGCTTAGTAGAAAGCATGCCTCGAAGACTCCAAGCAATTATTGATAATAGAGGAGAGTGGACAACATATTAATTGAAAAGCATTCAAGTAAATAAACAAAATAAACCAGTACAATTGATTTTTTTTTATTATTATAAGTTCTTCTTCAATTTTTGTCCTGTACAATGTTATCAAACAGACTGTACTAATCTAAGCCTCCCGATTATGTTCGCGGCTTTCATCATTTTGTAGTGACTCACTATGTTCCTGTTCGCTGTTCTTCGAACAGCAAAGACCGTGAAAGACCAAAGAAAATGCTTACCCGAAAATGCAGAATTGGAAGCATTATTAGATGAAGACTCGATTCAAACGCAAAAACAGCTCTCGAAAGCAGTGAGAGTTGATTGTACAACTGTTTCCAAATGTTTAAAAGATTTAAACAGAAATAAAATGGGTTCCATATCAGTTGAAAATAAGAGAAGCCGAAGGAAATAAAAACCATTTCAGAAATTCGCATGATCGGCACAAAAGAAAAGGTTGTGTGCATCGAATTGTTATCAAGGGCGAAAAATTATGAGTAGACTCAAGCCAGGCCAACCATCAACTCCCTACACAGTACGCTTTATCCAAAGAAAGAAGGTTATGCTGTGTATTTGGTGGGACCAGAAGAGCTTAAACTAAACAGCTGATCAAATTAAATTGCGCATTGAAGAAAATCGACCAGATATGGCAATTTTTGATTATTGAATTCATTCATTATGCTCATTACATAAATGAGTTTTTTTTTGGCAACACAATCGACATTTCATATTCCCACACCTATAATACAAATCACCGAGTTTATTCAGTGTGGGCTTGAGATGACAAGTTTCTAATCGTGTTGATCGGCACAAAAGAGCCTGGAAGTGCTCTGCCAGCAAGGGATTTGGTTCAGTTATATGCCTAGTGTCGATGGAATACAAGAGCAATGCTTCACCACTCGTTTTGATACTGAAATACCAGTCTCTTCTATACGTGACTCGACATTAGATAAGGAACTAGACTTAGACCCATTGAGTGTTAATTGGACCCCACGTTGGGCGCCATTATTAGGAGTTTAACTGGGACAGAGGCAACCAATTCATGATGCAGGAGTAGACGGCTGCGACACACTTGTGTTCGCTCGGCCTGATCAAGAGTTGTGATACAAGTGTACTCAAAATCGTGGTATAGTTTCAGGAACTATCTCAAACATTTCGGGATTTCATTTCCATTACTTTGTATACTCTTAGGGAGTCATTAGGGTACAATATTTCAATACAGATGTATTCTTATCAGATTGTTTAGTATTTGCAGGACCTAAACGTAAATAAATAAACAAATAGAATTAAAAGTTTGAGCTATTCCGGAGTATTTACTTTAATAGATCTCAGGTGCTCTCTGAAGTACATATGTACATAGGTCGTTCAAATGTTCTTGCGCCTTTTGTTTATCTTTGCACTTTCAGACAAAAATGTTTGACCACTTGTTTGTTCCTGCGGGATAGGAGAAATTGGCTTAAGACCATGACTTATGGAGGCGCGTCAAAATTAACGGAACATTGAAGTTTGCTAATAAAATTGACGCCAACGACCATACTACGCTGAAAGTATCGGTTCTCGTCCGATCACCGAAATCAAGCAGCGTCGGGCGCGGTTAGTACTTAGATGGGGGACCGCTTGGGAACACCGCGTGTTGTTGGCACCGTCACCTTTTTACATACTCGTATTTTATTAACCATCGTCTTCAGTTGTACTTCAAGCACGGGCTCGGCTCGTGTCGGTACAAAACTTTAATGTTTACGTCGATTATTTTACAATATATGTATACTTTTGCGTTAATTTTATTATTATTTTATGCAATAGGCCATGAGGTTATTTCGAAGTATTTGTGTTGGTTAATTCATCACCTCGGGCATTCTATGCAGTCAATGTTGATAATAACTTGATGATGAGGTGGTCCATACAGAAGGCTATCAAATCCATTTCCTTCTTAATTTCTTTAATCGCTGATATTATCATTTAAGACACTTGGAAATCTTAAAAGGGGAACATGTTAAGAAACAAATTCTATGTATCCAACATGTACATATACTACATGTCATATGTCACACTCGTTTGTACTTGTAAAATAAAGTTTAATTGATTTAACTGATATCAGCTCCTCGCTCCTCGTTCGTGCGGTTTCATTTGCATCGGACGATAACAACGCACCCCTTTGCATGTTTTGTTTTGGTTTCTACTTTCATGGCCTTGGTCATTAGTATTCTTGAGATTTTAGAGGGTAGTCATGTTGGTTGTATTGTCATCTCGGGTAGTTTTAATCTCTCTGACAGAATACGATAGAAAACACGTTTTGTTTTTTTTTTCCTTTTTCCGGTAAAATTGTTGGTGGTCCTTCGAGCCGGATAAATTTTTTCTGTTATTCAAAACTGTCTTTGACATCATACGGCTGATTGCAAAGCAAACAGATGAGATGTAGCTGATGGATTGCAGAAATTGAGAAGCGCGACAATGTGATACTTTAACTAAGTGCCAGAATTGCATATATTAAAACAAATTGTTTAAAGGTAGTTGACGAAGCTTAAAGGCTGCTCACTCCTTAATTGTTACTCTTTGACACCAGCAGCGCAATTGCTCACAAGGTATCACTTTGCACATTGCCGTCTACCGAACTGCTAGATTTCTCGGGCAAATAGATACTCAAAGTTATCGTCAAATTGGTGTCTTTTCACGACGTTTATATCGACGATGATCAGCTTTCGAGTGTGGAGCGACTGCAGTATCTCAATTCGAGTCTTAACGGAGAAGCTGACAGCCTTGTTAAATGCATTCCCATCGCAACAGAAAACTTGGTGATTAATTTCTATAATACTTTTATACACTTCATTTAATGTAATTGGATTCCTACTGAGAATAATCGTCTTGGTTAGCTCTGGTAGATTGTTTTTAAAAGACTCTAAAGGCGATTCTGCTATTTAATTATTTTCTCCACTGTGGCTTAGAAAATATGCGTTAAATATCCTTCCTAAAAAACTATTTATCTTATTATAGTGATCATCAATTGTTGTTGTGACCGTAGTTGTCCCGCTTTCATCTATAAGTCTATCTATCGTAAGTTTCTCTCCGAAACTGTTTTTTTATTATTTCCCTTATTTGCGGCCAAGTTCGTAATCGATCATGCTTTTGGAGTTCGCATCTTGCCTTACCTACAATTTTGTCTTTAATATATCCTGTAGGATTTGCATTTGCTTCTTCATCAAAATTTTGTAGAATAGGTGCCAGAAGTCTACCCTATCCAAAAAATCATCCGTAAACATTTCATCACCATCATAATAAGGAATTTCATTAATCCTAATACAGTCCGTTTGATAAGATCGTATACGGCAAAACTCGTTTATGAAAACCGGTTTGGAAGTGGCATTTGCATTAGCAGATAAAAATTACTTCTGCTAAGATGCTTTGAATAAAACAATTTAAAGAGTGTTCAATTTTTGTCAGAGATGGAAGTATTTTAAAATGAGTGTCGCGTTTGAATCACATTATGAAGCAGTATTTTTGTGCACGTATCCAAAAAGACCGAAAATGTCATACGGAGCAGCTGCTAAATACATTGAAACAGTCAAAAGCATTTGTTAGCAAGTGGGTGCACCGTTATTCCCAAGTTAAAAATGTTGATGATTTGCCGGATCGGGGGTCTACGCCAAAAACGACAAAAAAGCAGGAGAAAATGATTCTACGCGTGTTTGAAAAAAATCCTCTCCTATCGTTACGTGGAGGACAAGGGATTTTATGTAAAAGGGGTCTAAATGTGTGTTGTGATACGATACGAAGACGTTTACTAGCCAATAATGTAAAATTTCGAAGCACAATAAAGAAACTACTACTGTCAAAATAACCCGTAGAAAAACGACTCAGTTGAGCCAAGGAGAATTTGGACAGAGATTGGAACAACGTTATTTATTCGGATGAAGCTTCTTTTTGGGCATGGTCTCCTATCACTCATACCTGGTATACACAATCCAATAAATTAATCCAGCGGACCGTCAAACACCCGGCAAAGGTGCATGTTTGGGGATGCTTCTCAAAACAAGGATTTGGCAATTTGTTCATATTTACAAATAACTTAAACGCACCCAACATGGTCAAAATTTATAAGAAGGCTTTATTACCATATGCCCAAAGGTGAATGAGAATTGGTTACTGCAAGAAGATAATGACCCGAAACATCGAAGTCGTTTGTGCAGTGCGTGGTAACAAGAAAACGACGTCGATGTTTTAAATTTGCCATCACAGTCGCCGGATGCAAATCCCATTGAAATTGTTTGGGCATTCATGAAGCTAAAGCTCCAAGGAAAGAAGATCTCGACGGTCAAACAATTATCACCGAAAATACGAGTTTTATGGAGATCTTTGCCTTGAGATTCTGCTATAAGCTTAGTAGAAAGCATGCCTCGAAGAGTCCAAGCAATTATTGATAATAGAGGAGTGTGGACAACATATTAATTGAAAAGCATTCAAGTAAATAAACAAAATAAACCAGTACAATTGATTTTTTTTATTATTATAAGTTCTTCTTTAATTTTTGTCGTGTACGATGTTATCAAACAGACTGTACTAATCTAAGCCTCCCGATTATGTTCGCCGCTTTCATCATTTTGTGGTGACTCACTATGTTCCTGTTCGCTGTTCTTCGAACAGCAAAGACCGTGAAAGACCAAAGAAAATGCTTACTCGAAAATGCAGAATTGGAAGCATTATTAGATGAAGACTCGATTCAAACGCAAAAACAGCTCTCGAAAGCAGTGAGAGTTGATTGTACAACTGTTTCCAAATGTTTAAAAGATCTAAACAGAAATAAAATGGGTTCCATATCAGTTGAAAATAAGAGAAGCTGAAGGAAATAAAAACCATTTCAGAAATTCGCATGATTGGCACAAAAGAAAAGGTTGTGTGCATCGAATTTTTATCAAGGGCAAAAAATTATGAGTAGACTCAAGCCAGGCCAACCATCAACCCCCTACACAGTACGCTTTATCCAAAGAAAGAAGGTTATGCTGTGTATTTGGTGGGATCAGAAGAGCTTAAACTAAACAGCTGATCAAATTAAATTGCGCATTGAAGAAAAACGACCAGATATGGCAATTTTTGATTATTGAATTCATTCATTATGCTCATTAAATAAATGAGTTTTTTTTTAGCAACACAATCGACATTTCATATTCCCACACCTATAATACAAATCACCGAGTTTATTGAGTGTGGGCTTGAGATGACAAGTTTCTTATCGTGTTGATCGGCACAAAAGAGCCTGGAAGTGCTCTGCCAGCAAGGGATTTGGTTCAGTTATATGCCTAGTGTCGATGGAATACAAGAGCAATGCTTCACCACTCGTTTTGATACTGAAATACCAGTCTCTTCTATACGTGACTCGACATTAGATAAGGAACTAGACTTAGACCCATTGAGTGTTAATTGGACCCCACGTTGGGCGCCATTATTAGGAGTTTAACTGGGACAGAGGCAACCAATTCATGATGCAGGAGTAGACAGCTGCGACACACTTGTGTTCGCTCGGCCTGATCAAGAGTTGTGATACAAGTGTACTCAAAATCGTGGTATAGTTTCAGGAACTATCTCAAACATTTCGGGATTTCATTTCCATTACTTTGTATACTCTTAGTGAGTCATTAGGGTACAATATTTCAATAAAGATGTATTCTTATCAGATTGTTAAGTATTTGCAGGCCCTAAACGTAAATAAATAAACAAATAGAATTAAAAGTTTGAGCTATTCCGGAGTATTTACTTTAATAGATCTCAGGTGCTCTCTGAAGTACATATGTACATAGGTCGTTCAAATGTTCTTGCGCCTTTTGTTTATCTTTGCACTTTCAGACAAAAATGTTTGACCACTTGTTTGTTCCTGCGGGATAGGAGAAATTGGCTTAAGACCATGACTTATGGAGGCGCGTCAAAATTAACGGAACATTGAAGTTTGCTAATAAAATTGACGCCAACGACCATACTACGCTGAAAGTATCGGTTCTCGTCCGATCACCGAAATCAAGCAGCGTCGGGCGCGGTTAGTACTTAGATGGGGGACCGCTTGGGAACACCGCGTGTTGTTGGCACCGTCACCTTTTTACATACTCGTATTTTATTAACCATCGTCTTCAGTTGTACTTCAAGCACGGACTCGGCTCGTGTCGGTACAAAACTTTAATGTTTACGTCGATTATTTTACAATATATGTATACTTTTGCGTTAATTTTATTATTATTTTATGCAATAGGCCATGAGGTTATTTCGAAGTATTTGTGTTAGTTAATTCATCACCTCGGGCATTCTATGCAGTCAATGTTGATAATAACTTGATGATGAGGTGGTCCATACAGAAGGCTATCAAATCCATTTCCTTCTTAATTTCTTTAATCGCTGATATTATCATTTAAGACACTTGGAAATCTTAAAAGGGGAACATGTTAAGAAACAAATTCTATATATCCAACATGTCCATATGTTACATGTCATATGTCACACTCGTTTGTACTTGTAAAATAAAATTTAATTGCTTTAACAGATATCAGCTCCTCGCTCCTCGTTCGTGCGGTTTCATTTGCATCGGACGATAACAACGCACCCCTTTGCATGTTTTGTTTTGGTTTCTACTTTCATGGCCTTGGTCATTAGTATTCTTGAGATTTTAGAGGGTAGTCATGTTGGTTGTATTGTCATCTCGGGTAGTTTTAATCTCTCTGACAGAATACGATAGAAAACACGTTTCGTTTTTTTTTTTTTTCCTTTTTCCGGTAAAATTGTTGGTGGTCCTTCGAGCCGGATCAATTTTTTCTGTTATTCAAAACTGTCTTTGACATCATACGGCTGATTGCAAAGCAAACAGATGAGATGTAGCTGATGGATTGCAGAAATTGAGAAGCGCGACAATGTGATACTTTAACTAAGTGCCAGAATTGCATATATTAAAACAAATTGTTTAAAGGTAGTTGACGAAGCTTAAAGGCTGCTCACTCCTTAATTGTTACTCTTTGACACCAGCAGCGCAATTGCTCACAAGGTATCACTTTGCACATTGCCGTCTACCGAACTGCTAGATTTCTCGGGCAAATAGATACTCAAAGTTATCGTCAATTGGGTGTCTTTTCACGACGTTTATATCGACGATGATCAGCTTTCGAGTGTGGAGCGACTGCAGTATCTCAATTCGAGTCTTAACGGAGAAGCTGACAGCCTTGTCAAATGCATTCCCATCGCAACAGAAAACTTGGTGATTAATTTCTATAATAATTTTATACACTTCATTTAATGTAATTGGATTCCTACTGAGAATAATCGTCTTGGTTAGCTCTGGTAGATTGTTTTTAAAAGACTCTAAAGGCGATTCTGCTATTTAATTATTTTCTCCACTGTGGCTTAGAAAATATGCGTTAAATATCCTTCCTAAAAAACTATTTATCTTATTATAGTGATCATCAATTGTTGTTGTGACCGTAGTTGTCCCGCTTTCATCTATAAGTCTATCTATCGTAAGTTTCTCTCCGAAACTGTTTTTAATTATTTCCCTTATTTGCGGCCAAGTTCGTAATCGATCATGCTTTTGGAGTTCGCATCTTGCCTTACCTACAATTTTGTCTTTAATATATCCTGTAGGATTTGCATTTGCTTCTTCATCAAAATTTTGTAGAATAGGTGCCAGAAGTCTACCCTATCCAAAAAATCATCCGTAAACATTTCATCACCATCATAATAAGGAATTTCATTAATCCTAATACAGTCCGTTTGATAAGATCGTATACGGCAAAACTCGTTTATGAAAACCGGTTTGGAAGTGGCATTTGCATTAGCAGATAAAAAATACTTCTGCTAAGATGCTTTGAATAAAACAATTTAAAGAGTGTTCAATTTTTGTCAGAGATGGAAGTATTTTAAAATGAGTGTCGCGTTTGAATCACATTATGAAGCAGTATTTTTGTGCACGTATCCAAAAAGACCGAAAATGTCATACGGAGCAGCTGCTAAATACATTGAAACAGTCAAAAGCATTTGTTAGCAAGTGGGTGCACCGTTATTCCCAAGTTAAAAATGTTGATGATTTGCCGGATCGGGGGTCTACGCCAAAAACGACAAAAAAGCAGGAGAAAATGATTCTACGCGTGTTTGAAAAAAATCCTCTCCTATCGTTACGTGGAGGACAAGGGATTTTATGTAAAAGGGGTCTAAATGTGTGTTGTGATACGATACGAAGACGTTTACTAGCCAATAATGTAAAATTTCGAAGCACAATAAAGAAACTACTACTGTCAAAATAACCCGTAGAAAAACGACTCAGTTGAGCCAAGGAGAATTTGGACAGAGATTGGAACAACGTTATTTATTCGGATGAAGCTTCTTTTTGGGCATGATCTCCTATCACTCATACCTGGTATACACAATCCAATAAATTAATCCAGCGGACCGTCAAACACCCGGCAAAGGTGCATGTTTGGGGATGCTTCTCAAAACAAGGATTTGGCAATTTGTTCATATTTACAAATAACTTAAACGCACCCAACATGGTCAAAATTTATAAGAAGGCTTTATTACCATATGCCCAAAGGTGAATGAGAATTGGTTACTGCAAGAAGATAATGACCCGAAACATCGAAGTCGTTTGTGCAGTGCGTGGTAACAAGAAAACGACGTCGATGTTTTAAATTTGCCATCACAGTCGCCGGATGCAAATCCCATTGAAAATGTTTGGGCACTCATGAAGCTAAAGCTCCAAGGAAAGAAGATCTCGACGGTCAAACAATTATCAGGAAAAATACGAGTTTTATGGAGATCTTTGCCTTAAGATTCTGCTATAAGCTTAGTAGAAAGCATGCCTCGAAGACTCCAAGCAATTATTGATAATAGAGGAGAGTGGACAACATATTAATTGAAAAGCATTCAAGTAAATAAACAAAATAAACCAGTACAATTGATTTTTTTTTATTATTATAAGTTCTTCTTCAATTTTTGTCCTGTACAATGTTATCAAACAGACTGTACTAATCTAAGCCTCCCGATTATGTTCGCGGCTTTCATCATTTTTTGGCAACACAATCGACATTTCATATTCCCACACCTATAATACAAATCACCGAGTTTATTCAGTGTGGGCTTGAGATGACAAGTTTCTAATCGTGTTGATCGGCACAAAAGAGCCTGGAAGTGCTCTGCCAGCAAGGGATTTGGTTCAGTTATATGCCTAGTGTCGATGGAATACAAGAGCAATGCTTCACCACTCGTTTTGATACTGAAATACCAGTCTCTTCTATACGTGACTCGACATTAGATAAGGAACTAGACTTAGACCCATTGAGTGTTAATTGGACCCCACGTTGGGCGCCATTATTAGGAGTTTAACTGGGACAGAGGCAACCAATTCATGATGCAGGAGTAGACGGCTGCGACACACTTGTGTTCGCTCGGCCTGATCAAGAGTTGTGATACAAGTGTACTCAAAATCGTGGTATAGTTTCAGGAACTATCTCAAACATTTCGGGATTTCATTTCCATTACTTTGTATACTCTTAGGGAGTCATTAGGGTACAATATTTCAATACAGATGTATTCTTATCAGATTGTTTAGTATTTGCAGGACCTAAACGTAAATAAATAAACAAATAGAATTAAAAGTTTGAGCTATTCCGGAGTATTTACTTTAATAGATCTCAGGTGCTCTCTGAAGTACATATGTACATAGGTCGTTCAAATGTTCTTGCGCCTTTTGTTTATCTTTGCACTTTCAGACAAAAATGTTTGACCACTTGTTTGTTCCTGCGGGATAGGAGAAATTGGCTTAAGACCATGACTTATGGAGGCGCGTCAAAATTAACGGAACATTGAAGTTTGCTAATAAAATTGACGCCAACGACCATACTACGCTGAAAGTATCGGTTCTCGTCCGATCACCGAAATCAAGCAGCGTCGGGCGCGGTTAGTACTTAGATGGGGGACCGCTTGGGAACACCGCGTGTTGTTGGCACCGTCACCTTTTTACATACTCGTATTTTATTAACCATCGTCTTCAGTTGTACTTCAAGCACGGGCTCGGCTCGTGTCGGTACAAAACTTTAATGTTTACGTCGATTATTTTACAATATATGTATACTTTTGCGTTAATTTTATTATTATTTTATGCAATAGGCCATGAGGTTATTTCGAAGTATTTGTGTTGGTTAATTCATCACCTCGGGCATTCTATGCAGTCAATGTTGATAATAACTTGATGATGAGGTGGTCCATACAGAAGGCTATCAAATCCATTTCCTTCTTAATTTCTTTAATCGCTGATATTATCATTTAAGACACTTGGAAATCTTAAAAGGGGAACATGTTAAGAAACAAATTCTATATATCCAACATGTACATATACTACATGTCATATGTCACACTCGTTTGTACTTGTAAAATAAAGTTTAATTGATTTAACTGATATCAGCTCCTCGCTCCTCGTTCGTGCGGTTTCATTTGCATCGGACGATAACAACGCACCCCTTTGCATGTTTTGTTTTGGTTTCTACTTTCATGGCCTTGGTCATTAGTATTCTTGAGATTTTAGAGGGTAGTCATGTTGGTTGTATTGTCATCTCGGGTAGTTTTAATCTCTCTGACAGAATACGATAGAAAACACGTTTTGTTTTTTTTTTCCTTTTTCCGGTAAAATTGTTGGTGGTCCTTCGAGCCGGATAAATTTTTTCTGTTATTCAAAACTGTCTTTGACATCATACGGCTGATTGCAAAGCAAACAGATGAGATGTAGCTGATGGATTGCAGAAATTGAGAAGCGCGACAATGTGATACTTTAACTAAGTGCCAGAATTGCATATATTAAAACAAATTGTTTAAAGGTAGTTGACGAAGCTTAAAGGCTGCTCACTCCTTAATTGTTACTCTTTGACACCAGCAGCGCAATTGCTCACAAGGTATCACTTTGCACATTGCCGTCTACCGAACTGCTAGATTTCTCGGGCAAATAGATACTCAAAGTTATCGTCAATTGGGTGTCTTTTCACGACGTTTATATCGACGATGATCAGCTTTCGAGTGTGGAGCGACTGCAGTATCTCAATTCGAGTCTTAACGGAGAAGCTGACAGCCTTGTTAAATGCATTCCCATCGCAACAGAAAACTTGGTGATTAATTTCTATAATACTTTTATACACTTCATTTAATGTAATTGGATTCCTACTGAGAATAATCGTCTTGGTTAGCTCTGGTAGATTGTTTTTAAAAGACTCTAAAGGCGATTCTGCTATTTAATTATTTTCTCCACTGTGGCTTAGAAAATATGCGTTAAATATCCTTCCTAAAAAACTATTTATCTTATTATAGTGATCATCAATTGTTGTTGTGACCGTAGTTGTCCCGCTTTCATCTATAAGTCTATCTATCGTAAGTTTCTCTCCGAAACTGTTTTTTTATTATTTCCCTTATTTGCGGCCAAGTTCGTAATCGATCATGCTTTTGGAGTTCGCATCTTGCCTTACCTACAATTTTGTCTTTAATATATCCTGTAGGATTTGCATTTGCTTCTTCATCAAAATTTTGTAGAATAGGTGCCAGAAGTCTACCCTATCCAAAAAATCATCCGTAAACATTTCATCACCATCATAATAAGGAATTTCATTAATCCTAATACAGTCCGTTTGATAAGATCGTATACGGCAAAACTCGTTTATGAAAACCGGTTTGGAAGTGGCATTTGCATTAGCAGATAAAAAATACTTCTGCTAAGATGCTTTGAATAAAACAATTTAAAGAGTGTTCAATTTTTGTCAGAGATGGAAGTATTTTAAAATGAGTGTCGCGTTTGAATCACATTATGAAGCAGTATTTTTGTGCACGTATCCAAAAAGACCGAAAATGTCATACGGAGCAGCTGCTAAATACATTGAAACAGTCAAAAGCATTTGTTAGCAAGTGGGTGCACCGTTATTCCCAAGTTAAAAATGTTGATGATTTGCCGGATCGGGGGTCTACGCCAAAAACGACAAAAAAGCAGGAGAAAATGATTCTACGCGTGTTTGAAAAAAATCCTCTCCTATCGTTACGTGGAGGACAAGGGATTTTATGTAAAAGGGGTCTAAATGTGTGTTGTGATACGATACGAAGACGTTTACTAGCCAATAATGTAAAATTTCGAAGCACAATAAAGAAACTACTACTGTCAAAATAACCCGTAGAAAAACGACTCAGTTGAGCCAAGGAGAATTTGGACAGAGATTGGAACAACGTTATTTATTCGGATGAAGCTTCTTTTTGGGCATGGTCTCCTATCACTCATACCTGGTATACACAATCCAATAAATTAATCCAGCGGACCGTCAAACACCCGGCAAAGGTGCATGTTTGGGGATGCTTCTCAAAACAAGGATTTGGCAATTTGTTCATATTTACAAATAACTTAAACGCACCCAACATGGTCAAAATTTATAAGAAGGCTTTATTACCATATGCCCAAAGGTGAATGAGAATTGGTTACTGCAAGAAGATAATGACCCGAAACATCGAAGTCGTTTGTGCAGTGCGTGGTAACAAGAAAACGACGTCGATGTTTTAAATTTGCCATCACAGTTGCCGGATGCAAATCCCATTGAAAATGTTTGGGCACTCATGAAGCTAAAGCTCCAAGGAAAGAAGATCTCGACGGTCAAACAATTATCAGGAAAAATACGAGTTTTATGGAGATCTTTGCCTTAAGATTCTGCTATAAGCTTAGTAGAAAGCATGCCTCGAAGACTCCAAGCAATTATTGATAATAGAGGAGAGTGGACAACATATTAATTGAAAAGCATTCAAGTAAATAAACAAAATAAACCAGTACAATTGATTTTTTTTTATTATTATAAGTTCTTCTTCAATTTTTGTCCTGTACAATGTTATCAAACAGACTGTACTAATCTAAGCCTCCCGATTATGTTCGCGGCTTTCATCATTTTGTAGTGACTCACTATGTTCCTGTTCGCTGTTCTTCGAACAGCAAAGACCGTGAAAGACCAAAGAAAATGCTTACCCGAAAATGCAGAATTGGAAGCATTATTAGATGAAGACTCGATTCAAACGCAAAAACAGCTCTCGAAAGCAGTGAGAGTTGATTGTACAACTGTTTCCAAATGTTTAAAAGATTTAAACAGAAATAAAATGGGCTCCATATCAGTTGAAAATAAGAGAAGCCGAAGGAAATAAAAACCATTTCAGAAATTCGCATGATCGGCACAAAAGAAAAGGTTGTGTGCATCGAATTGTTATCAATGGCGAAGAATTATGAGTAGACTCAAGCCAGGCCAACCATCAACCCCCTACACAGTACGCTTTATCCAAAGAAAGAAGGTTATGCTGTGTATTTGGTGGGACCAGAAGAGCTTAAACTAAACAGCTGATCAAATTAAATTGCGCATTGAAGAAAAACGACCAGATATGGCAATTTTTGATTATTGAATTCATTCATTATGCTCATTACATAAATGAGTTTTTTTTTGGCAACACAATCGACATTTCATATTCCCACACCTATAATACAAATCACCGAGTTTATTCAGTGTGGGCTTGAGATGACAAGTTTCTAATCGTGTTGATCGGCACAAAAGAGCCTGGAAGTGCTCTGCCAGCAAGGGATTTGGTTCAGTTATATGCCTAGTGTCGATGGAATACAAGAGCAATGCTTCACCACTCGTTTTGATACTGAAATACCAGTCTCTTCTATACGTGACTCGACCATACATAAGGAACTAGACTTAGACCCATTGAGTGTTAATCGGACCCCACGTTGGGCGCCATTATTAGGAGTTTAACTGGGACAGAGGCAACCAATTCATGATGCAGGAGTAAACGGCTGCGACACACTTGTGTTCGCTCGGCCTGATCAAGAGTTGTGATGCAAGTGTACTCATAATCGTGGTATAGTTTCAGGAACTATCTCAAACATTTTGGGATTTCATTTCCATTACTTTGTATACTCTTAGGGAGTCATTAGGGTACAATATTTCAATAAAGATGTATTCTTATCAGATTGTTAAGTATTTTCAGGCCCTAAACGTAAATAAATAAACAAATAGAATTAAAAGTTTGAGCTATTCCGGAGTATTTACTTTAATAGATCTCAGGTGCTCTCTGAAGTACATATGTACATAGGTCGTTCAAATGTTCTTGCGCCTTTTGTTTATCTTTGCACTTTCAGACAAAAATGCTTGACCACTTGTTTGGTCCTGCGGGATAGGAGAAATTGGCTTAAGACCATGACTTATGGAGGCGCGTCAAAATTAACGGAACATTGAAGTTTGCTAATAAAATTGACGCCAACGACCATACTACGCTGAAAGTATCGGTTCTCGTCCGATCACCGAAATCAAGCAGCGTCGGGCGCGGTTAGTACTTAGATGGGGGACCGCTTGGGAACACCGCGTGTTGTTGGCACCGTCACCTTTTTACATACTCGTATTTTATTAACCATCGTCTTCAGTTGTACTTCAAGCACGGGCTCGGCTCGTGTCGGTACAAAACTTTAATGTTTACGTCGATTATTTTACAATATATGTATACTTTTGCGTTAATTTTATTATTATTTTATGCAATAGGCTATGAGGTTATTTCGAAG
Source organism: Volucella inflata (assembly GCA_928272305.1). NCBI lineage: Eukaryota > Metazoa > Arthropoda > Insecta > Diptera > Syrphidae > Volucella > Volucella inflata. Next base: position 74,880,295 of record OV743717.1, on the reverse strand, counting down.
TATTTGTGTTGGTTAATTCATCACCTCGGGCATTCTATGCAGTCAATGTTGATAATAACTTGATGATGAGGTGGTCCATACAGAAGGCTATCAAATCCATTTCCTTCTTAATTTCTTTAATCGCTGATATTATCATTTAAGACACTTGGAAATCTTAAAAGGGGAACATGTTAAGAAACAAATTCTATATATCCAACATGTACATATACTACATGTCATATGTCACACTCGTTTGTACTTGTAAAATAAAGTTTAATTGATTTAACTGATATCAGCTCCTCGCTCCTCGTTCGTGCGGTTTCATTTGCATCGGACGATAACAACGCACCCCTTTGCATGTTTTGTTTTGGTTTCTACTTTCATGGCCTTGGTCATTAGTATTCTTGAGATTTTAGAGGGTAGTCATGTTGGTTGTATTGTCATCTCGGGTAGTTTTAATCTCTCTGACAGAATACGATAGAAAACACGTTTTGTTTTTTTTTTCCTTTTTCCGGTAAAATTGTTGGTGATCCTTCGAGCCGGATAAATTTTTTCTGTTATTCAAAACTGTCTTTGACATCATACGGCTGATTGCAAAGCAAACAGATGAGATGTAGCTGATGGATTGCAGAAATTGAGAAGCGCGACAATGTGATACTTTAACTAAGTGCCAGAATTGCATATATTAAAACAAATTGTAGTTGTAGTAGACGAAGCTTAAAGGCTGTTCACTCCTTAATTGTTACTCTTTGACACCAGCAGCGCAATTGCTCACAAGGTATCACTTTGCACATTGCCGTCTACCGAACTGCTAGATTTCTCGGGCAAATAGATACTCAAAGTTATCGTCAATTGGGTGTCTTTTCACGACGTTTATATCGACGATGATCAGCTTTCGAGTGTGGAGCGACTGCAGTATCTCAATTCGAGTCTTAACGGAGAAGCTGACAGCCTTGTTAAATGCATTCCCATCGCAACAGAAAACTTGGTGATTAATTTCTATAATACTTTTATACACTTCATTTAATGTAATTGGATTCCTACTGAGAATAATCGTCTTGGTTAGCTCAGGTAGATTGTTTTTAAAAGACTCTAAAGGCGATTCTGCTATTTAATTATTTTCTCCACTGTGGCTTAGAAAATATGCGTTAAATATCCTTCCTAATAAACTATTTATCTTATTATAGTGATCATCAATTGTTGTTGTGACCGTAGTTGTCCCGCTTTCATCTATAAGTCTATCTATCGTAAGTTTCTCTCCGAAACTGTTTTTAATTATTTCCCTTATTTGCGGCCAAGTTCGTAATCGATCATGCTTTTGGAGTTCGCATCTTGCCTTACTTACAATTTTGTCTTTAATATATCCTGTAGGATTTGCATTCGCTTCTTCATCAAAATTTTGTAGAATAGGTGCCAGAAGTCTACCCTATCCAAAAAATCATCCGTAAACATTTCATCACCATCATAATAAGGAATTTCATTAATCCTAATACAGTCCGTTTGATAAGATCGTATACGGCAAAACTCGTTTATGAAAACCGGTTTGGAAGTGGCATTTGCATTAGCAGATAAAAAAATACTTCTGCTAAGATGCTTTGAATAAAACAATTTAAAGAGTGTTCAATTTTTGTCAGAGATGGAAGTATTTTAAAATGAGTGTCGCGTTTGAATCACATTATGAAGCAGTATTTTTGTGCACGTATCCAAAAAGACCGAAAATGTCATACGGAGCAGCTGCTAAATACATTAAAACAGTCAAAAGCATTTGTTAGCAAGTGGGTGCACCGTTATTCCCAAGTTAAAAATGTTGATGATTTGCCGGATCGGGGGTCTACGCCAAAAACGACAAAAAAGCAGGAGAAAATGATTCTACGCGTGTTTGAAAAAAATCCTCTCCTATCGTTACGTGGAGGACAAGGGATTTTATGTAAAAGGGGTCTAAATGTGTGTTGTGATACGATACGAAGACGTTTACTAGCCAATAATGTAAAATTTCGAAGCACAATAAAGAAACTACTACTGTCAAAATAACCCGTAGAAAAACGACTCAGTTGAGCCAAGGAGAATTTGGACAGAGATTGGAACAACGTTATTTATTCGGATGAAGCTTCTTTTTGGGCATGGTCTCCTATCACTCATACCTGGTATACACAATCCAATAAATTAATCCAGCGGACCGGCAAACACCCGGCAAAGGTGCATGTTTGGGGATGCTTCTCAAAACAAGGATTTGGCAATTTGTTCATATTTACAAATAACTTAAACGCACCCAACATGGTCAAAATTTATAAGAAGGTGATTTAAAAGAAGGAATGAGAATTGGTTACTGCAAGAAGATAATGACCCGAAATATCGAAGTCGTTTGTGCAGTGCGTGGTAACAAGAAAACGACGTCGATGTTTTAAATTTGCCATCACAGTCGCCGGATGCAAATCCCATTGAAAATGTTTGGGCATTCATGAAGCTAAAGCTCCAAGGAAAGAAGATCTCGACGGTCAAACAATTATCAGGAAAAATACGAGTTTTATGGAGATCTTTGCCTTAAGATTCTGCTATAAGCTTAGTAGAAAGCATGCCTCGAAGACTCCAAGCAATTATTGATAATAGAGGAGAGTGGACAACATATTAATTGAAAAGCATTCAAGTAAATAAACAAAATAAACCAGTACAATTGATTTTTTTTTATTATTATAAGTTCTTCTTCAATTTTTGTCGTGTACGATGTTATCAAACAGACTGTACTAATCTAAGCCTCCCGATTATGTTCGCGGCTTTCATCATTTTGTAGTGACTCACCATGTTCCTGTTCGCTGTTCTTCGAACAGCAAAGACCGTGAAAGACCAAAGAAAATGCTTACCCGAAAATGCAGAATTGGAAGCACTATTATTAAATGAATACTCGATTCAAACGCAAAAACAGCTCTCGAAAGCAGTGAGAGTTGATTGTACAACTGTTTCCAAATGTTTAAAAGATTTAAACAGAAATAAAATGGGTTCCATATCAGTTGAAAATAAGAGAAGCCGAAGGAAATAAAAACCATTTCAGAAATTCGCATGATCGGCACAAAAGAAAAGGTTGTGTGCATCGAATTGTTATCAATGGCGAAAAATTATGAGTAGACTCAAGCCAGGCCAACCATCAACTCCCTACACGGTACGCTTTATCCAAAGAAAGAAGGTTATGCTGTGTATTTGGTGGGACCAGAAGAGAATGTTGAAATATGAACTGCTTAAACTAAACAGCTGATCAAATTAAATTGAGCATTGAAGAAAATCGACCAGATATGGCAATTTTTGATTATTGAATTCATTCATTATGCTCATTAAATAAATGAGTTTTTTTTTTAGCAACACAATCGACATTTTATATTCCCACACCTATAATACAAATCACCGAGTTTATTCAGTATGGGCTTGAGATGACAAGTTTCTTATCGTGTTGATCGGCACAAAAGAGCCTGGAAGTGCTCTGCCAGCAAGGGATTTGGTTCAGTTATATGCCTAGTGTCGATGGAATACAAGAGCAATGCTTCACCACTCGTTTTGATACTGAAATACCAGTCTCTTCTATACGTGACTCGACATTAGATAAGGAACTAGACTTAGACCCATTGAGTGTTAATTGGACCCCACGTTGGGCGCCATTATTAGGAGTTTAACTGGGACAGAGGCAACCAATTCATGATGCAGGAGTAGACAGCTGCGACACACTTGTGTTCGCTCGGCCTGATCAAGAGTTGTGATACAAGTGTACTCAAAATCGTGGTATAGTTTCAGGAACTATCTCAAACATTTCGGGATTTCATTTCCATTACTTTGTATACTCTTAGTGAGTCATTAGGGTACAATATTTCAATAAAGATGTATTCTTATCAGATTGTTAAGTATTTGCAGGCCCTAAACGTAAATAAATAAACAAATAGAATTAAAAGTTTGAGCTATTCCGGAGTATTTACTTTAATAGATCTCAGGTGCTCTCTGAAGTACATATGTACATAGGTCGTTCAAATGTTCTTGCGCCTTTTGTTTATCTTTGCACTTTCAGACAAAAATGCTTGACCACTTGTTTGTTCCTGCGGGATAGGAGAAATTGGCTTAAGACCATGACTTATGGAGGCGCGTCAAAATTAACGGAACATTGAAGTTTGCTAATAAAATTGACGCCAACGACCATACTACGCTGAAAGTATCGGTTCTCGTCCGATCACCGAAATCAAGCAGCGTCGGGCGCGGTTAGTACTTAGATGGGGGACCGCTTGGGAACACCGCGTGTTGTTGGCACCGTCACCTTTTTACATACTCGTATTTTATTAACCATCGTCTTCAGTTGTACTTCAAGCACGGGCTCGGCTCGTGTCGGTACAAAACTTTAATGTTTACGTCGATTATTTTACAATATATGTATACTTTTGCGTTAGTTTTATTATTTTTTTATGCAATAGGCCATGAGGTTATTTCGAAGTATTTGTGTTGGTTAATTCATCACCTCGGGCATGCAGTCAATGTTGATAGTAACTTGATGATGAGGTGGTCCATACAGAAGGCTATCAAATCCATTTCCTTCTTAATTTCTTTAATCGCTGATATTATCATTTAAGACACTTGGAAATCTTAAAAGGGGAACATGTTAAGAAACAAATTCTATATATCCAACATGTCCATATGTTACATGTCATATGTCACACTCGTTTGCACTTGTAAAATACAATTTAATTGATTTAACTGATATCAGCTCCTCGCTCCTCGTTCGTGCAGTTTCATTTGCATCGGACGATAACAACGCACCCCTTTGCATGTTTTGTTTTGGTTTCTACTTTCATGGCCTTGGTCATTAGTATTCTTGAGATTTTAGAGGGTAGTCATGTTGGTTGTATTGTCATCTCGGGTAGTTTTAATCTCTCTGACAGAATACGATAGAAAACACGTTTCGTTTTTTTTTTTTCCTTTTTCCGGTAAAATTGTTGGTGGTCCTTCGAGCCGGATCAATTTTTTCTGTTATTCAAAACTGTCTTTGACATCATACGGCTGATTGCAAAGCAAACAGATGAGATGTAGCTGATGGATTGCAGAAATTGAGAAGCGCGACAATGTGATACTTTAACTAAGTGCCAAAATTGCATATATTAAAACAAATTGTTTAAAGGTAGTTGACGAAGCTTAAAGGCTGCTCACTCCTTAATTGTTACTCTTTGACACCAGCAGCGCAATTGCTCACAAGGTATCACTTTGCACATTGCCGTCTACCGAACTGCTAGATTTCTCGGGCAAATAGATACTCAAAGTTATCGTCAATTGGGTGTCTTTTCACGACGTTTATATCGACGATGATCAGCTTTCGTGTGTGGAGCGACTGCAGTATCTCAATTCGAGTCTTAACGGAGAAGCTGACAGCCTTGTCAAATGCATTCCCATCGCAACAGAAAACTTGGTGATTAATTTCTATAATACTTTTATACACTTCATTTAATGTAATTGGATTCCTACTGAGAATAATCGTCTTGGTTAGCTCTGGTAGATTGTTTTTAAAAGACTCTAAAGGCGATTCTGCTATTTAATTATTTTCTCCACTGTGGCTTAGAAAATATGCGTAGAATATCCTTCCTAACAAACTATTTATCTTATTATAGTGATCATCAAATGTTGTTGTGACCGTAGTTGTCCCGCTTTCATCTATAAGTCTATCTATCGTGAGTTTCTCTCCGAAACTGTTTTTTATTATTTCCCTTATTTGTGGCCAAGTTCGTAATCGATCATGCTTTTGGAGTTCGCATCTTGCCTTACCTACAATTTTGTCTTTAATATATCCTGTAGGATTTGCATTTGCTTCTTCATCAAAATTTTGTAGAACAGGTGCCAGAAGTCTACCCTATCCAAAAAATCATCCGTAAACATTTCATCACCATCATAATAAGGAATTTTATTAATTCTAATACAGTCCGTTTGATAAGATCGTATACGGCAAAACTCGTTTATGAAAACCGGTTTGGAAGTGGCATTTGCATTAGCAGATAAAAAAATACTTCTGCTAAGATGCTTTGAATAAAAAAATTTAAAGAGTGTTCAATTTTTGTCAGAGATGGAAGTATTTTAAAATGAGTGTCGCGTTTGCATCACATTATGAAGCAGTATTTTTGTGCACGCATCCAAAAGGACCGAAAATGTCATACGGAGCAGCTGCTAAATACTTTAAAACAGTCAAAAGCATTTGTTAGCAAGTGGGTGCACCGTTATTCCCAAGTTAAAAATGTGGATGATTTGCTGGATCGTGGGTCTACGCCAAGAACAACAAAAAAGCAGGAGAAAATGATTCTACGCGTGTTTGAAAAATATCCTCTCCTATCGTTACGTGGAAGACAAGGGATTTTATGTAAAAGGGGTCTAAATGTGTGTTGTGATACGATACGAAGACGTTTACTAGCCAATAATGTAAAATTTCGAAGCACAATAAAGAAACCACTACTGTCAGAAAAACACGTAGAAAAACGACTCAGTTGGGCCAAGGAGAATTTGGACAGAGATTGGAACAACGTTATTTATTCGGATGAAGCTTCTTTTTGGGCATAGTCTCCTATCACTCATACCTGGTATACACAATCCAATAAATTAATCCAGCGGACCGTCAGTCAAACACCCGGCAAAGATGCACGTTTGGGGATGCTTCTCAAAACAAGGATTTGGCAATTTGTTCATATTTACAAATAACTTAAACGCACCCAACATGGTCAAAATTTATAAGAAGGCTTTATTACCATATGCCCACACAATCCAATAAATAAATCCAGCGGACCGTCAGTCAAACACCCGGCAAAGATGCACGTTTGGGGATGCTTCTCAAAACAAGGATTTGGCAATTTGTTCATATTTACAAATAACTTAAACGCACCCAACATGGTCAAAATTTATAAGAAGGCTTTATTACCATATGCCCAAAGGTGATTTAAAAGAAGGAATGAGAATTGGTTACTGCAAGAAGATAATGACCCGAAACATCGAAGTCGTTTGTGCAGTGCGTGGTAACAAGAAAACGACGTCGATGTGTTAAATTGGCCATCACAGTCGCCGGATGCAAATCCCATTGAAAATGTTTGGGCATTCATGAGGCTAAAGCTCCAAGGAAAGAAGATCTCGATGGTCAAACAATTATCACGAAAAATACGAGTTTTATGGAGATCTTTGCCTTAAGATTCTGCTATAAGATTAGCAGAAAGCATGCCTCGGAGACTCCAAGCAATTATTATATTGATAATAGAGGAGAGTGGACAACATATTAATTGAAAAGCATTCAAGTAAATAAACAAAATAAACCAGTACAATTGATTTTTTTTATTATTATAAGTTCTTCTTTGATTTTTGTCGTGTACGATGTTATCAAACAGACTGTACTAATCTAAGCCTCCCAATTATGTTCGCCGCTTTCATCATTTTGTAGTGACTCATTATGTTCCTGTTCGCTGTTCTTCGAACAGCAAAGACCGTGAAAGACCAAAGAAAATGCTTACCCGAAAATGCAGAATTGGAAGCATTATTATTAAATGAAGACTCGATTCAAACGCAAAAACAGCTCTCGAAAGCAGTGAGAGTTGATTGTACAACTGTTTCCAAATGTTTAAAAGATTTAAACAGAAATAAAATGGGTTCCATATCAGTTGAAAATAAGAGAAGCCGAAGGAAATAAAAACCATTTCAGAAATTCGCATGATCGGCACAAAAGAAAAGGTTGTGTGCATCGAATTGTTATCAATGGCGAAAAATTATGAGTAGACTCAAGCCAGGCCAACCATCAACTCCCTACACAGTACGCTTTATCCAAAGAAAGAAGGTTATGCTGTGTGTTTGGTGGGACCAGAAGAGCTTAAACTAAACAGCTGATCAAATTAAATTGCGCATTGAAGAAAAACGACCAGATATGGCAATTTTTGATTATTGAATTCATTCATTATGCTCATTAAATAAATGAGTTTTTTTTTGGCAACACAATCGACATTTCATATTCCCACAAATAATACAAATCACCGAGTTTATTCAGTGTGGGCTTGAGATGACAAGTTTCTAATCGTGTTGATCGGCACAAAAGAGCCTGGAAGTGCTCTGCCAGCAAGGGATTTGGTTCAGTTATATGCCTAGTGTCGATGGAATACAAGAGCAATGCTTCACCACTCGTTTTGATACTGAAATACCAGTCTCTTCTATACGTGACTCGACATTACATAAGGAACTAGACTTAGACCCATTGAGTGTTAATTGGACCCCACGTTGGGCGCCATTATTAGGAGTTTAACTGGGACAGAGGCAACCAATTCATGATGCAGGAGTAGACGGCTGCGACACACTTGTGTTCGCTCGGCCTGATCAAGAGTTGTGATACAAGTGTACTCAAAATCGTGGTATAGTTTCAGGAACTATCTCAAACATTTCGGGATTTCATTTCCATTACTTTGTATACTCTTAGGGAGTCATTAGGGTACAATATTTCAATAAAGATGTATTCTTATCAGATTGTTTAGTATTTGCAGGCCCTAAACGTAAATAAATAAACAAATAGAATTAAAAGTTTGAGCTATTCCGGAGTATTTACTTTAATAGATCTCAGGTGCTCTCTGAAGTACATATGTACATAGGTCGTTCAAATGTTCTTGCGCCTTTTGTTTATCTTTGCACTTTCAGACAAAAATGTTTGACCACTTGTTTGTTCCTGCGGGATAGGAGAAATTGGCTTAAGACCATGACTTATGGAGGCGCGTCAAAATTAACGGAACATTGAAGTTTGCTAATAAAATTGACGCCAACGACCATACTACGCTGAAAGTATCGGTTCTCGTCCGATCACCGAAATCAAGCAGCGTCGGGCGCGGTTAGTACTTAGATGGGGGACCGCTTGGGAACACCGCGTGTTGTTGGCACCGTCACCTTTTTACATACTCGTATTTTATTAACCATCGTCTTCAGTTGTACTTCAAGCACGGGCTCGGCTCGTGTCGGTACAAAACTTTAATGTTTACGTCGATTATTTTACAATATATGTATACTTTTGCGTTAATTTTATTATTATTTTATGCAATAGGCCATGAGGTTATTTCGAAGTATTTGTGTTGGTTAATTCATCACCTCGGGCATTCTATGCAGTCAATGTTGATAATAACTTGATGATGAGGTGGTCCATACAGAAGGCTATCAAATCCATTTCCTTCTTAATTTCTTTAATCGCTGATATTATCATTTAAGACACTTGGAAATCTTAAAAGGGGAACATGTTAAGAAACAAATTCTATATATCCAACATGTACATATACTACATGTCATATGTCACACTCGTTTGTACTTGTAAAATAAAGTTTAATTGATTTAACTGATATCAGCTCCTCGCTCCTCGTTCGTGCGGTTTCATTTGCATCGGACCATAACAACGCACCCCTTTGCATGTTTTGTTTTGGTTTCTACTTTCATGGCCTTGGTCATTAGTATTCTTGAGATTTTAGAGGGTAGACATGTTGGTTGTATTGTCATCTCGGGTAGTTTTAATCTCTCTGACAGAATACGATAGAAAACACCTTTCGTTTTTTTTTTCCTTTTTCCGGTAAAATTGTTGGTGGTCCTTCGAGCCGGATAAATTTTTTCTGTTATGCAAAACTGTCTTTGACATCATACGGCTGATTGCAAAGCAAACAGATGAGATGTAGCTGATGGATTGCAGAAATTGAGAAGCGCGACAATGTGATACTTTAACTAAGTGCCAAAATTGCATATATTAAAACAAATTGTTTAAAGGTAGTTGACGAAGCTTAAAGGCTGCTCACTCCTTAATTGTTACTCTTTGACACCAGCAGCGCAATTGCTCACAAGGTATCACTTTGCACATTGCCGTCTACCGAACTGCTAGATTTCTCGGGCAAATAGATACTCAAAGTTATCGTCAATTGGGTGTCTTTTCACGACGTTTATATCGACGATGATCAGCTTTCGAGTGTGGAGCGACTGCAGTATCTCAATTCGAGTCTTAACGGAGAAGCTGACAGCCTTGTCAAATGCATTCCCATCGCAACAGAAAACTTGGTGATTAATTTCTATAATACTTTTATACACTTCATTTAATGTAATTGGATTCCTACTGAGAATAATCGTCTTGGTTAGCTCTGGTAGATTGTTTTTAAAAGACTCTAAAGGCGATTCTGCTATTTAATTATTTTCTCCACTGTGGCTTAGAAAATATGCGTAGAATATCCTTTCTAACAAACTATTTATCTTATTATAGTGATCATCAAATGTTGTTGTGACCGTAGTTGTCCCGCTTTCATCTATAAGTCTATCTATCGTGAGTTTCTCTCCGAAACTGTTTTTTATTATTTCCCTTATTTGTGGCCAAGTTCGTAATCGATCATGCTTTTGGAGTTCGCATCTTGCCTTACCTACAATTTTGTCTTTAATATATCCTGTAGGATTTGCATTTGCTTCTTCATCAAAATTTTGTAGAATAGGTGCCAGAAGTCTACCCTATCCAAAAAATCATCCGTAAACATTTCATCACCATCGTAATAAGGAATTTTATTAATCCTAATACAGTCCGTTTGATAAGATCGTATACGGCAAAACTCGTTTACGAAAACCGGTTTGGAAGTGGCATTTGCATTAGCAGATAAAAAAATACTTCTGCTAAGATGCTTTGAATAAAAAACTGTTAAGAGTGTTCAATTTTTGTCAGAGATGGAAGTATTTTAAAATGAGTGTCGCGTTTGCATCACATTATGAAGCAGTATTTTTGTGCACGCATCCAAAAGGACCGAAAATGTCATACGGAGCAGCTGCTAAATACTTTAAAACAGTCAAAAGCATTTGTTAGCAAGTGGGTGCACCGTTATTCCCAAGTTAAAAATGTGGATGATTTGCTGGATCGTGGGTCTACGCCAAGAACAACAAAAAAGCAGGAGAAAATGATTCTACGCGTGTTTGAAAAATATCCTCTCCTATCGTTACGTGGAAGACAAGGGATTTTATGTAAAAGGGGTCTAAATGTGTGTTGTGATACGATACGAAGACGTTTACTAGCCAATAATGTAAAATTTCGAAGCACAATAAAGAAACCACTACTGTCAGAAAAACACGTAGAAAAACGACTCAGTTGGGCCAAGGAGAATTTGGACAGAGATTGGAACAACGTTATTTATTCGGATGAAGCTTCTTTTTGGGCATAGTCTCCTATCACTCATACCTGGTATACACAATCCAATAAATTAATCCAGCGGACCGTCAGTCAAACACCCGGCAAAGATGCACGTTTGGGGATGCTTCTCAAAACAAGGATTTGGCAATTTGTTCATATTTACAAATAACTTAAACGCACCCAACATGGTCAAAATTTATAAGAAGGCTTTATTACCATATGCCCACACAATCCAATAAATAAATCCAGCGGACCGTCAGTCAAACACCCGGCAAAGATGCACGTTTGGGGATGCTTCTCAAAACAAGGATTTGGCAATTTGTTCATATTTACAAATAACTTAAACGCACCCAACATGGTCAAAATTTATAAGAAGGCTTTATTACCATATGCCCAAAGGTGATTTAAAAGAAGGAATGAGAATTGGTTACTGCAAGAAGATAATGACCCGAAACATCGAAGTCGTTTGTGCAGTGCGTGGTAACAAGAAAACGACGTCGATGTGTTAAATTGGCCATCACAGTCGCCGGATGCAAATCCCATTGAAAATGTTTGGGCATTCATGAGGCTAAAGCTCCAAGGAAAGAAGATCTCGATGGTCAAACAATTATCACGAAAAATACGAGTTTTATGGAGATCTTTGCCTTAAGATTCTGCTATAAGATTAGCAGAAAGCATGCCTCGGAGACTCCAAGCAATTATTATATTGATAATAGAGGAGAGTGGACAACATATTAATTGAAAAGCATTCAAGTAAATAAACAAAATAAACCAGTACAATTGATTTTTTTTATTATTATAAGTTCTTCTTTGATTTTTGTCGTGTACGATGTTATCAAACAGACTGTACTAATCTAAGCCTCCCAATTATGTTCGCCGCTTTCATCATTTTGTAGTGACTCATTATGTTCCTGTTCGCTGTTCTTCGAACAGCAAAGACCGTGAAAGACCAAAGAAAATGCTTACCCGAAAATGCAGAATTGGAAGCATTATTATTAAATGAAGACTCGATTCAAACGCAAAAACAGCTCTCGAAAGCAGTGAGAGTTGATTGTACAACTGTTTCCAAATGTTTAAAAGATTTAAACAGAAATAAAATGGGTTCCATATCAGTTGAAAATAAGAGAAGCCGAAGGAAATAAAAACCATTTCAGAAATTCGCATGATCGGCACAAAAGAAAAGGTTGTGTGCATCGAATTGTTATCAATGGCGAAAAATTATGAGTAGACTCAAGCCAGGCCAACCATCAACTCCCTACACAGTACGCTTTATCCAAAGAAAGAAGGTTATGCTGTGTGTTTGGTGGGACCAGAAGAGCTTAAACTAAACAGCTGATCAAATTAAATTGCGCATTGAAGAAAAACGACCAGATATGGCAATTTTTGATTATTGAATTCATTCATTATGCTCATTAAATAAATGAGTTTTTTTTTGGCAACACAATCGACATTTCATATTCCCACAAATAATACAAATCACCGAGTTTATTCAGTGTGGGCTTGAGATGACAAGTTTCTAATCGTGTTGATCGGCACAAAAGAGCCTGGAAGTGCTCTGCCAGCAAGGGATTTGGTTCAGTTATATGCCTAGTGTCGATGGAATACAAGAGCAATGCTTCACCACTCGTTTTGATACTGAAATACCAGTCTCTTCTATACGTGACTCGACATTACATAAGGAACTAGACTTAGACCCATTGAGTGTTAATTGGACCCCACGTTGGGCGCCATTATTAGGAGTTTAACTGGGACAGAGGCAACCAATTCATGATGCAGGAGTAGACGGCTGCGACACACTTGTGTTCGCTCGGAAATTAACGGAACATTGAAGTTTGCTAATAAAATTGACGCCAACGACCATACTACGCTGAAAGTATCGGTTCTCGTCCGATCACCGAAATCAAGCAGCGTCGGGCGCGGTTAGTACTTAGATGGGGGACCGCTTGGGAACACCGCGTGTTGTTGGCACCGTCACCTTTTTACATACTCGTATTTTATTAACCATCGTCTTCAGTTGTACTTCAAGCACGGGCTCGGCTCGTGTCGGTACAAAACTTTAATGTTTACGTCGATTATTTTACAATATATGTATACTTTTGCGTTAATTTTATTATTATTTTATGCAATAGGCCATGAGGTTATTTCGAAGTATTTGTGTTGGTTAATTCATCACCTCGGGCATTCTATGCAGTCAATGTTGATAATAACTTGATGATGAGGTGGTCCATACAGAAGGCTATCAAATCCATTTCCTTCTTAATTTCTTTAATCGCTGATATTATCATTTAAGACACTTGGAAATCTTAAAAGGGGAACATGTTAAGAAACAAATTCTATATATCCAACATGTACATATACTACATGTCATATGTCACACTCGTTTGTACTTGTAAAATAAAGTTTAATTGATTTAACTGATATCAGCTCCTCGCTCCTCGTTCGTGCGGTTTCATTTGCATCGGACGATAACAACGCACCCCTTTGCATGTTTTGTTTTGGTTTCTACTTTCATGGCCTTGGTCATTAGTATTCTTGAGATTTTAGAGGGTAGTCATGTTGGTTGTATTGTCATCTCGGGTAGTTTTAATCTCTCTGACAGAATACGATAGAAAACACGTTTTGTTTTTTTTTTCCTTTTTCCGGTAAAATTGTTGGTGGTCCTTCGAGCCGGATAAATTTTTTCTGTTATTCAAAACTGTCTTTGACATCATACGGCTGATTGCAAAGCAAACAGATGAGATGTAGCTGATGGATTGCAGAAATTGAGAAGCGCGACAATGTGATACTTTAACTAAGTGCCAGAATTGCATATATTAAAACAAATTGTTTAAAGGTAGTTGACGAAGCTTAAAGGCTGCTCACTCCTTAATTGTTACTCTTTGACACCAGCAGCGCAATTGCTCACAAGGTATCACTTTGCACATTGCCGTCTACCGAACTGCTAGATTTCTCGGGCAAATAGATACTCAAAGTTATCGTCAATTGGGTGTCTTTTCACGACGTTTATATCGACGATGATCAGCTTTCGAGTGTGGAGCGACTGCAGTATCTCAATTCGAGTCTTAACGGAGAAGCTGACAGCCTTGTTAAATGCATTCCCATCGCAACAGAAAACTTGGTGATTAATTTCTATAATACTTTTATACACTTCATTTAATGTAATTGGATTCCTACTGAGAATAATCGTCTTGGTTAGCTCTGGTAGATTGTTTTTAAAAGACTCTAAAGGCGATTCTGCTATTTAATTATTTTCTCCACTGTGGCTTAGAAAATATGCGTTAAATATCCTTCCTAAAAAACTATTTATCTTATTATAGTGATCATCAATTGTTGTTGTGACCGTAGTTGTCCCGCTTTCATCTATAAGTCTATCTATCGTAAGTTTCTCTCCGAAACTGTTTTTTTATTATTTCCCTTATTTGCGGCCAAGTTCGTAATCGATCATGCTTTTGGAGTTCGCATCTTGCCTTACCTACAATTTTGTCTTTAATATATCCTGTAGGATTTGCATTTGCTTCTTCATCAAAATTTTGTAGAATAGGTGCCAGAAGTCTACCCTATCCAAAAAATCATCCGTAAACATTTCATCACCATCATAATAAGGAATTTCATTAATCCTAATACAGTCCGTTTGATAAGATCGTATACGGCAAAACTCGTTTATGAAAACCGGTTTGGAAGTGGCATTTGCATTAGCAGATAAAAAATACTTCTGCTAAGATGCTTTGAATAAAACAATTTAAAGAGTGTTCAATTTTTGTCAGAGATGGAAGTATTTTAAAATGAGTGTCGCGTTTGAATCACATTATGAAGCAGTATTTTTGTGCACGTATCCAAAAAGACCGAAAATGTCATACGGAGCAGCTGCTAAATACATTGAAACAGTCAAAAGCATTTGTTAGCAAGTGGGTGCACCGTTATTCCCAAGTTAAAAATGTTGATGATTTGCCGGATCGGGGGTCTACGCCAAAAACGACAAAAAAGCAGGAGAAAATGATTCTACGCGTGTTTGAAAAAAATCCTCTCCTATCGTTACGTGGAGGACAAGGGATTTTATGTAAAAGGGGTCTAAATGTGTGTTGTGATACGATACGAAGACGTTTACTAGCCAATAATGTAAAATTTCGAAGCACAATAAAGAAACTACTACTGTCAAAATAACCCGTAGAAAAACGACTCAGTTGAGCCAAGGAGAATTTGGACAGAGATTGGAACAACGTTATTTATTCGGATGAAGCTTCTTTTTGGGCATGGTCTCCTATCACTCATACCTGGTATACACAATCCAATAAATTAATCCAGCGGACCGTCAAACACCCGGCAAAGGTGCATGTTTGGGGATGCTTCTCAAAACAAGGATTTGGCAATTTGTTCATATTTACAAATAACTTAAACGCACCCAACATGGTCAAAATTTATAAGAAGGCTTTATTACCATATGCCCAAAGGTGAATGAGAATTGGTTACTGCAAGAAGATAATGACCCGAAACATCGAAGTCGTTTGTGCAGTGCGTGGTAACAAGAAAACGACGTCGATGTTTTAAATTTGCCATCACAGTTGCCGGATGCAAATCCCATTGAAAATGTTTGGGCACTCATGAAGCTAAAGCTCCAAGGAAAGAAGATCTCGACGGTCAAACAATTATCAGGAAAAATACGAGTTTTATGGAGATCTTTGCCTTAAGATTCTGCTATAAGCTTAGTAAATGCTTACCCGAAAATGCAGAATTGGAAGCACTATTATTAAATGAATACTCGATTCAAACGCAAAAACAGCTCTCGAAAGCAGTGAGAGTTGATTGTACAACTGTTTCCAAATGTTTAAAAGATTTAAACAGAAATAAAATGGGTTCCATATCAGTTGAAAATAAGAGAAGCCGAAGGAAATAAAAACCATTTCAGAAATTCGCATGATCGGCACAAAAGAAAAGGTTGTGTGCATCGAATTGTTATCAATGGCGAAAAATTATGAGTAGACTCAAGCCAGGCCAACCATCAACTCCCTACACGGTACGCTTTATCCAAAGAAAGAAGGTTATGCTGTGTATTTGGTGGGACCAGAAGAGAATGTTGAAATATGAACTGCTTAAACTAAACAGCTGATCAAATTAAATTGAGCATTGAAGAAAATCGACCAGATATGGCAATTTTTGATTATTGAATTCATTCATTATGCTCATTAAATAAATGAGTTTTTTTTTTAGCAACACAATCGACATTTCATATTCCCACACCTATAATACAAATCACCGAGTTTATTCAGTATGGGCTTGAGATGACAAGTTTCTTATCGTGTTGATCGGCACAAAAGAGCCTGGAAGTGCTCTGCCAGCAAGGGATTTGGTTCAGTTATATGCCTAGTGTCGATGGAATACAAGAGCAATGCTTCACCACTCGTTTTGATACTGAAATACCAGTCTCTTCTATACGTGACTCGACATTAGATAAGGAACTAGACTTAGACCCATTGAGTGTTAATTGGACCCCACATTGGGCGCCATTATTAGGAGTTTAACTGGGACAGAGGCAACCAATTCATGATGCAGGAGTAGACAGCTGCGACACACTTGTGTTCGCTCGGCCTGATCAAGAGTTGTGATACAAGTGTACTCAAAATCGTGGTATAGTTTCAGGAACTATCTCAAACATTTCGGGATTTCATTTCCATTACTTTGTATACTCTTAGTGAGTCATTAGGGTACAATATTTCAATAAAGATGTATTCTTATCAGATTGTTAAGTATTTGCAGGCCCTAAACGTAAATAAATAAACAAATAGAATTAAAAGTTTGAGCTATTCCGGAGTATTTACTTTAATAGATCTCAGGTGCTCTCTGAAGTACATATGTACATAGGTCGTTCAAATGTTCTTGCGCCTTTTGTTTATCTTTGCACTTTCAGACAAAAATGCTTGACCACTTGTTTGTTCCTGCGGGATAGGAGAAATTGGCTTAAGACCATGACTTATGGAGGCGCGTCAAAATTAACGGAACATTGAAGTTTGCTAATAAAATTGACGCCAACGACCATTCTACGCTGAAAGTATCGGTTCTCGTCCGATCACCGAAATCAAGCAGCGTCGGGCGCGGTTAGTACTTAGATGGGGGACCGCTTGGGAACACCGCGTGTTGTTGGCACCGTCACCTTTTTACATACTCGTATTTTATTAACCATCGTCTTCAGTTGTACTTCAAGCACGGACTCGGCTCGTGTCGGTACAAAACTTTAATGTTTACGTCGATTATTTTACAATATATGTATACTTTTGCGTTAATTTTATTATTATCTTATGCAATAGGCCATGAGGTTATTTCGAAGTATTTGTGTTGGTTAATTCATCACCTCGGGCATTCTATGCAGTCAATGTTGATAGTAACTTGATGATGAGGTGGTCCATACAGAAGGCTATCAAATCCATTTCCTTCTTAATTTCTTTAATCGCTGATATTATCATTTAAGACACTTGGAAATCTTAAAAGGGGAACATGTTAAGAAACAAATTCTATATATCCAACATGTCCATATGTTACATGTCATATGTCACACTCGTTTGTACATGTAAAATAAAATTTAATTGCTTTAACTGATATCAGCTCCTCGCTCCTCGTTCGTGCAGTTTCATTTGCATCGGACGATAACAACGCACCCCTTTGCATGTTTTGTTTTGGTTTCTACTTTCATGGCCTTGGTCATTAGTATTCTTGAGATTTTAGAGGGTAGTCATGTTGGTTGTATTGTCATCTCGGGTAGTTTTAATCTCTCTGACAGAATACGATAGAAAACACGTTTCGTTTTTTTTTTTTCCTTTTTCCGGTAAAATTGTTGGTGGTCCTTCGAGCCGGATAAATTTTTTCTGTTATTCAAAACTGTCTTTGACATCATACGGCTGATTGCAAAGCAAACAGATGAGATGTAGCTGATGGATTGCAGAAATTGAGAAGCGCGACAATGTGATACTTTAACTAAGTGCCAAAATTGCATATATTAAAACAAATTGTTTAAAGGTAGTTGACGAAGCTTAAAGGCTGCTCACTCCTTAATTGTTACTCTTTGACACCAGCAGCGCAATTGCTCACAAGGTATCACTTTGCACATTGCCGTCTACCGAACTGCTAGATTTCTCGGGCAAATAGATACTCAAAGTTATCGTCAATTGGGTGTCTTTTCACGACGTTTATATCGACGATGATCAGCTTTCGAGTGTGGAGCGACTGCAGTATCTCAATTCGAGTCTTAACGGAGAAGCTGACAGCCTTGTCAAATGCATTCCCATCGCAACAGAAAACTTGGTGATTAATTTCTATAATACTTTTATACACTTCATTTAATGTAATTGGATTCCTACTGAGAATAATCGTCTTGGTTAGCTCTGGTAGATTGTTTTTAAAAGACTCTAAAGGCGATTCTGCTATTTAATTATTTTCTCCACTGTGGCTTAGAAAATATGCGTAGAATATCCTTTCTAACAAACTATTTATCTTATTATAGTGATCATCAAATGTTGTTGTGACCGTAGTTGTCCCGCTTTCATCTATAAGTCTATCTATCGTGAGTTTCTCTCCGAAACTGTTTTTTATTATTTCCCTTATTTGTGGCCAAGTTCGTAATCGATCATGCTTTTGGAGTTCGCATCTTGCCTTACCTACAATTTTGTCTTTAATATATCCTGTAGGATTTGCATTTGCTTCTTCATCAAAATTTTGTAGAATAGGTGCCAGAAGTCTACCCTATCCAAAAAATCATCCGTAAACATTTCATCACCATCGTAATAAGGAATTTTATTAATCCTAATACAGTCCGTTTGATAAGATCGTATACGGCAAAACTCGTTTACGAAAACCGGTTTGGAAGTGGCATTTGCATTAGCAGATAAAAAAATACTTCTGCTAAGATGCTTTGAATAAAAAACTGTTAAGAGTGTTCAATTTTTGTCAGAGATGGAAGTATTTTAAAATGAGTGTCGCGTTTGCATCACATTATGAAGCAGTATTTTTGTGCACGCATCCAAAAGGACCGAAAATGTCATACGGAGCAGCTGCTAAATACTTTAAAACAGTCAAAAGCATTTGTTAGCAAGTGGGTGCACCGTTATTCCCAAGTTAAAAATGTTGATGATTTGCCGGATCGTGGGTCTACGCCAAGAACAACAAAAAAGCAGGAGAAAATGATTCTACGCGTGTTTGAAAAAAATCCTCTCCTATCGTTACGTGGAAGACAAGGGATTTTATGTAAAAGGGGTCTAAATGTGTGTTGTGATACGATACGAAGACGTTTACTAGCCAATAATGTAAAATTTCGAAGCACAATAAAGAAACCACTACTGTCAAAAAAACACGTAGAAAAACGACTCAGTTGGGCCAAGGAGAATTTGGACAGAGATTGGAACAACGTTATTTATTCGGATGAAGCTTCTTTTTGGGCATAGTCTCCTATCACTCATACCTGGTATACACAATCCAATAAATTAATCCAGCGGACCGTCAGTCAAACACCCGGCAAAGATGCACGTTTGGGGATGCTTCTCAAAACAAGGATTTGGCAATTTGTTCATATTTACAAATAACTTAAACGCACCCAACATGGTCAAAATTTATAAGAAGGCTTTATTACCATATGCCCAAAGGTGATTTAAAAGAAGGAATGAGAATTGGTTACTGCAAGAAGATAATGACCCGAAACATCGAAGTCGTTTGTGCAGTGCGTGGTAACAAGAAAACGACGTCGATGTGTTAAATTGGCCATCACAGTCGCCGGATGCAAATCCCATTGAAAATGTTTGGGCATTCATGAGGCTAAAGCTCCAAGGAAAGAAGATCTCGATGGTCAAACAATTATCACGAAAAATACGAGTTTTATGGAGATCTTTGCCTTAAGATTCTGCTATAAGATTAGCAGAAAGCATGCCTCGGAGACTCCAAGCAATTATTATATTGATAATAGAGGAGAGTGGACAACATATTAATTGAAAAGCATTCAAGTAAATAAACAAAATAAACCAGTACAATTGATTTTTTTTATTATTATAAGTTCTTCTTTGATTTTTGTCGTGTACGATGTTATCAAACAGACTGTACTAATCTAAGCCTCCCAATTATGTTCGCCGCTTTCATCATTTTGTAGTGACTCATTATGTTCCTGTTCGCTGTTCTTCGAACAGCAAAGACCGTGAAAGACCAAAGAAAATGCTTACCCGAAAATGCAGAATTGGAAGCATTATTATTAAATGAAGACTCGATTCAAACGCAAAAACAGCTCTCGAAAGCAGTGAGAGTTGATTGTACAACTGTTTCCAAATGTTTAAAAGATTTAAACAGAAATAAAATGGGTTCCATATCAGTTGAAAATAAGAGAAGCCGAAGGAAATAAAAACCATTTCAGAAATTCGCATGATCGGCACAAAAGAAAAGGTTGTGTGCATCGAATTGTTATCAATGGCGAAAAATTATGAGTAGACTCAAGCCAGGCCAACCATCAACTCCCTACACAGTACGCTTTATCCAAAGAAAGAAGGTTATGCTGTGTGTTTGGTGGGACCAGAAGAGCTTAAACTAAACAGCTGATCAAATTAAATTGCGCATTGAAGAAAAACGACCAGATATGGCAATTTTTGATTATTGAATTCATTCATTATGCTCATTAAATAAATGAGTTTTTTTTTGGCAACACAATCGACATTTCATATTCCCACAAATAATACAAATCACCGAGTTTATTCAGTGTGGGCTTGAGATGACAAGTTTCTAATCGTGTTGATCGGCACAAAAGAGCCTGGAAGTGCTCTGCCAGCAAGGGATTTGGTTCAGTTATATGCCTAGTGTCGATGGAATACAAGAGCAATGCTTCACCACTCGTTTTGATACTGAAATACCAGTCTCTTCTATACGTGACTCGACATTACATAAGGAACTAGACTTAGACCCATTGAGTGTTAATTGGACCCCACGTTGGGCGCCATTATTAGGAGTTTAACTGGGACAGAGGCAACCAATTCATGATGCAGGAGTAGACGGCTGCGACACACTTGTGTTCGCTCGGCCTGATCAAGAGTTGTGATACAAGTGTACTCAAAATCGTGGTATAGTTTCAGGAACTATCTCAAACATTTCGGGATTTCATTTCCATTACTTTGTATACTCTTAGGGAGTCATTAGGGTACAATATTTCAATAAAGATGTATTCTTATCAGATTGTTTAGTATTTGCAGGCCCTAAACGTAAATAAATAAACAAATAGAATTAAAAGTTTGAGCTATTCCGGAGTATTTACTTTAATAGATCTCAGGTGCTCTCTGAAGTACATATGTACATAGGTCGTTCAAATGTTCTTGCGCCTTTTGTTTATCTTTGCACTTTCAGACAAAAATGTTTGACCACTTGTTTGTTCCTGCGGGATAGGAGAAATTGGCTTAAGACCATGACTTATGGAGGCGCGTCAAAATTAACGGAACATTGAAGTTTGCTAATAAAATTGACGCCAACGACCATACTACGCTGAAAGTATCGGTTCTCGTCCGATCACCGAAATCAAGCAGCGTCGGGCGCGGTTAGTACTTAGATGGGGGACCGCTTGGGAACACCGCGTGTTGTTGGCACCGTCACCTTTTTACATACTCGTATTTTATTAACCATCGTCTTCAGTTGTACTTCAAGCACGGGCTCGGCTCGTGTCGGTACAAAACTTTAATGTTTACGTCGATTATTTTACAATATATGTATACTTTTGCGTTAATTTTATTATTATTTTATGCAATAGGCCATGAGGTTATTTCGAAGTATTTGTGTTGGTTAATTCATCACCTCGGGCATTCTATGCAGTCAATGTTGATAATAACTTGATGATGAGGTGGTCCATACAGAAGGCTATCAAATCCATTTCCTTCTTAATTTCTTTAATCGCTGATATTATCATTTAAGACACTTGGAAATCTTAAAAGGGGAACATGTTAAGAAACAAATTCTATATATCCAACATGTACATATACTACATGTCATATGTCACACTCGTTTGTACTTGTAAAATAAAGTTTAATTGATTTAACTGATATCAGCTCCTCGCTCCTCGTTCGTGCGGTTTCATTTGCATCGGACCATAACAACGCACCCCTTTGCATGTTTTGTTTTGGTTTCTACTTTCATGGCCTTGGTCATTAGTATTCTTGAGATTTTAGAGGGTAGACATGTTGGTTGTATTGTCATCTCGGGTAGTTTTAATCTCTCTGACAGAATACGATAGAAAACACCTTTCGTTTTTTTTTTCCTTTTTCCGGTAAAATTGTTGGTGGTCCTTCGAGCCGGATAAATTTTTTCTGTTATGCAAAACTGTCTTTGACATCATACGTCTGATTGCAAAGCAAACAGATGAGATGTAGCTGATGGATTGCAGAAATTGAGAAGCGCGACAATGTGATACTTTAACTAAGTGCCAGAATTGCATATATTAAAACAAATTGTTTAAAGGTAGTTGACGAAGCTTAAAGGCTGCTCACTCCTTAATTGTTACTCTTTGACACCAGCAGCGCAATTGCTCACAAGGTATCACTTTGCACATTGCCGTCTACCGAACTGCTAGATTTCTCGGGCAAAAAGATACTCAAAGTTATCGTCAATTGGGTGTCTTTTCACGACGTTTATATCGACGATGATCAGCTTTCGAGTGTGGAGCGACTGCAGTATCTCAATTCGAGTCTTAACGGAGAAGCTGACAGCCTTGTCAAATGCATTCCCATCGCAACAGAAAACTTGGTGATTAATTTCTATAATACTTTTATACACTTCATTTAATGTAATTGGATTCCTACTGAGAATAATCGTCTTGGTTAGCTCTGGTAGATTGTTTTTAAAAGACTCTGAAGGCGATTCTGCTATTTAATTATTTTCTCCACTGTGGCTTAGAAAATATGCGTTAAATATCCTTCCTAACAAACTATTTATCTTATTATAGTGATCATCAAATGTTGTTGTGACCGTAGTTGTCCCGCTTTCATCTATAAGTCTATCTATCGTGAGTTTCTCTCCGAAACTGTTTTTTATTATTTCCCTTATTTGTGGCCAAGTTCGTAATCGATCATGCTTTTGGAGTTCGCATCTTGCCTTACCTACAATTTTGTCTTTAATATATCCTGTAGGATTTGCATTTGCTTCTTCATCAAAATTTTGTAGAATAGGTGCCAGAAGTCTACCCTATCCAAAAAATCATCCGTAAACATTTCATCACCATCGTAATAAGGAATTTTATTAATCCTAATACAGTCCGTTTGATAAGATCGTATACGGCAAAACTCGTTTACGAAAACCGGTTTGGAAGTGGCATTTGCATTAGCAGATAAAAAAATACTTCTGCTAAGATGCTTTGAATAAAAAACTGTTAAGAGTGTTCAATTTTTGTCAGAGATGGAAGTATTTTAAAATGAGTGTCGCGTTTGCATCACATTATGAAGCAGTATTTTTGTGCACGCATCCAAAAGGA
Organism: Volucella inflata; assembly: GCA_928272305.1. Classification (NCBI taxonomy): domain Eukaryota; kingdom Metazoa; phylum Arthropoda; class Insecta; order Diptera; family Syrphidae; genus Volucella; species Volucella inflata. Next base: position 74,856,695 of record OV743717.1, on the reverse strand, counting down.
CCGAAAATGTCATACGGAGCAGCTGCTAAATACTTTAAAACAGTCAAAAGCATTTGTTAGCAAGTGGGTGCACCGTTATTCCCAAGTTAAAAATGTTGATGATTTGCCGGATCGTGGGTCTACGCCAAGAACAACAAAAAAGCAGGAGAAAATGATTCTACGCGTGTTTGAAAAAAATCCTCTCCTATCGTTACGTGGAAGACAAGGGATTTTATGTAAAAGGGGTCTAAATGTGTGTTGTGATACGATACGAAGACGTTTACTAGCCAATAATGTAAAATTTCGAAGCACAATAAAGAAACCACTACTGTCAAAAAAACACGTAGAAAAACGACTCAGTTGGGCCAAGGAGAATTTGGACAGAGATTGGAACAACGTTATTTATTCGGATGAAGCTTCTTTTTGGGCATAGTCTCCTATCACTCATACCTGGTATACACAATCCAATAAATTAATCCAGCGGACCGTCAGTCAAACACCCGGCAAAGATGCACGTTTGGGGATGCTTCTCAAAACAAGGATTTGGCAATTTGTTCATATTTACAAATAACTTAAACGCACCCAACATGGTCAAAATTTATAAGAAGGCTTTATTACCATATGCCCAAAGGTGATTTAAAAGAAGGAATGAGAATTGGTTACTGCAAGAAGATAATGACCCGAAACATCGAAGTCGTTTGTGCAGTGCGTGGTAACAAGAAAACGACGTCGATGTGTTAAATTGGCCATCACAGTCGCCGGATGCAAATCCCATTGAAAATGTTTGGGCATTCATGAGGCTAAAGCTCCAAGGAAAGAAGATCTCGATGGTCAAACAATTATCACGAAAAATACGAGTTTTATGGAGATCTTTGCCTTAAGATTCTGCTATAAGATTAGCAGAAAGCATGCCTCGGAGACTCCAAGCAATTATTATATTGATAATAGAGGAGAGTGGACAACATATTAATTGAAAAGCATTCAAGTAAATAAACAAAATAAACCAGTACAATTGATTTTTTTTATTATTATAAGTTCTTCTTTGATTTTTGTCGTGTACGATGTTATCAAACAGACTGTACTAATCTAAGCCTCCCAATTATGTTCGCCGCTTTCATCATTTTGTAGTGACTCATTATGTTCCTGTTCGCTGTTCTTCGAACAGCAAAGACCGTGAAAGACCAAAGAAAATGCTTACCCGAAAATGCAGAATTGGAAGCATTATTATTAAATGAAGACTCGATTCAAACGCAAAAACAGCTCTCGAAAGCAGTGAGAGTTGATTGTACAACTGTTTCCAAATGTTTAAAAGATTTAAACAGAAATAAAATGGGTTCCATATCAGTTGAAAATAAGAGAAGCCGAAGGAAATAAAAACCATTTCAGAAATTCGCATGATCGGCACAAAAGAAAAGGTTGTGTGCATCGAATTGTTATCAATGGCGAAAAATTATGAGTAGACTCAAGCCAGGCCAACCATCAACTCCCTACACAGTACGCTTTATCCAAAGAAAGAAGGTTATGCTGTGTGTTTGGTGGGACCAGAAGAGCTTAAACTAAACAGCTGATCAAATTAAATTGCGCATTGAAGAAAAACGACCAGATATGGCAATTTTTGATTATTGAATTCATTCATTATGCTCATTAAATAAATGAGTTTTTTTTTGGCAACACAATCGACATTTCATATTCCCACAAATAATACAAATCACCGAGTTTATTCAGTGTGGGCTTGAGATGACAAGTTTCTAATCGTGTTGATCGGCACAAAAGAGCCTGGAAGTGCTCTGCCAGCAAGGGATTTGGTTCAGTTATATGCCTAGTGTCGATGGAATACAAGAGCAATGCTTCACCACTCGTTTTGATACTGAAATACCAGTCTCTTCTATACGTGACTCGACATTACATAAGGAACTAGACTTAGACCCATTGAGTGTTAATTGGACCCCACGTTGGGCGCCATTATTAGGAGTTTAACTGGGACAGAGGCAACCAATTCATGATGCAGGAGTAGACGGCTGCGACACACTTGTGTTCGCTCGGCCTGATCAAGAGTTGTGATACAAGTGTACTCAAAATCGTGGTATAGTTTCAGGAACTATCTCAAACATTTCGGGATTTCATTTCCATTACTTTGTATACTCTTAGGGAGTCATTAGGGTACAATATTTCAATAAAGATGTATTCTTATCAGATTGTTTAGTATTTGCAGGCCCTAAACGTAAATAAATAAACAAATAGAATTAAAAGTTTGAGCTATTCCGGAGTATTTACTTTAATAGATCTCAGGTGCTCTCTGAAGTACATATGTACATAGGTCGTTCAAATGTTCTTGCGCCTTTTGTTTATCTTTGCACTTTCAGACAAAAATGTTTGACCACTTGTTTGTTCCTGCGGGATAGGAGAAATTGGCTTAAGACCATGACTTATGGAGGCGCGTCAAAATTAACGGAACATTGAAGTTTGCTAATAAAATTGACGCCAACGACCATACTACGCTGAAAGTATCGGTTCTCGTCCGATCACCGAAATCAAGCAGCGTCGGGCGCGGTTAGTACTTAGATGGGGGACCGCTTGGGAACACCGCGTGTTGTTGGCACCGTCACCTTTTTACATACTCGTATTTTATTAACCATCGTCTTCAGTTGTACTTCAAGCACGGGCTCGGCTCGTGTCGGTACAAAACTTTAATGTTTACGTCGATTATTTTACAATATATGTATACTTTTGCGTTAATTTTATTATTATTTTATGCAATAGGCCATGAGGTTATTTCGAAGTATTTGTGTTGGTTAATTCATCACCTCGGGCATTCTATGCAGTCAATGTTGATAATAACTTGATGATGAGGTGGTCCATACAGAAGGCTATCAAATCCATTTCCTTCTTAATTTCTTTAATCGCTGATATTATCATTTAAGACACTTGGAAATCTTAAAAGGGGAACATGTTAAGAAACAAATTCTATATATCCAACATGTACATATACTACATGTCATATGTCACACTCGTTTGTACTTGTAAAATAAAGTTTAATTGATTTAACTGATATCAGCTCCTCGCTCCTCGTTCGTGCGGTTTCATTTGCATCGGACCATAACAACGCACCCCTTTGCATGTTTTGTTTTGGTTTCTACTTTCATGGCCTTGGTCATTAGTATTCTTGAGATTTTAGAGGGTAGACATGTTGGTTGTATTGTCATCTCGGGTAGTTTTAATCTCTCTGACAGAATACGATAGAAAACACCTTTCGTTTTTTTTTTCCTTTTTCCGGTAAAATTGTTGGTGGTCCTTCGAGCCGGATAAATTTTTTCTGTTATGCAAAACTGTCTTTGACATCATACGTCTGATTGCAAAGCAAACAGATGAGATGTAGCTGATGGATTGCAGAAATTGAGAAGCGCGACAATGTGATACTTTAACTAAGTGCCAGAATTGCATATATTAAAACAAATTGTTTAAAGGTAGTTGACGAAGCTTAAAGGCTGCTCACTCCTTAATTGTTACTCTTTGACACCAGCAGCGCAATTGCTCACAAGGTATCACTTTGCACATTGCCGTCTACCGAACTGCTAGATTTCTCGGGCAAAAAGATACTCAAAGTTATCGTCAATTGGGTGTCTTTTCACGACGTTTATATCGACGATGATCAGCTTTCGAGTGTGGAGCGACTGCAGTATCTCAATTCGAGTCTTAACGGAGAAGCTGACAGCCTTGTCAAATGCATTCCCATCGCAACAGAAAACTTGGTGATTAATTTCTATAATACTTTTATACACTTCATTTAATGTAATTGGATTCCTACTGAGAATAATCGTCTTGGTTAGCTCTGGTAGATTGTTTTTAAAAGACTCTGAAGGCGATTCTGCTATTTAATTATTTTCTCCACTGTGGCTTAGAAAATATGCGTTAAATATCCTTCCTAACAAACTATTTATCTTATTATAGTGATCATCAATTGTTGTTGTGACCGTAGTTGTCTCGCTTTCATCTATAAGTCTATCTATCGTGAGTTTCTCTCCGAAACTGTTTTTTTATTATTTCCCTTATTTGCGGCCAAGTTCGTAATCGATCATGCTTTTGGAGTTCGCATCTTGCCTTACCTACAATTTTGTCTTTAATATATCCTGTAGGATTTGCATTTGCTTCTTCATCAAAATTTTGTAGAATAGGTGCCAGAAGTCTACCCTATCCAAAAAATCATCCGTAAACATTTCATCACCATCATAATAAGGAATTTTATTAATCCTAATACAGTCCGTTTGATAAGATCGTATACGGCAAAACTCGTTTACGAAAACCGGTTTGGAAGTGGCATTTGCATTAGCAGATAAAAAAATACTTCTGCTAAGATGCTTTGAATAAAAAAATTTAAAGAGTGTTCAATTTTTGTCAGAGATGGAAGTATTTTAAAATGAGTGTCGCGTTTGCATCACATTATGAAGCAGTATTTTTGTGCACGCATCCAAAAGGACCGAAAATGTCATACGGAGCAGCTGCTAAATACATTAAAACAGTCAAAAGAATTTGTTAGCAGGTGGGTGGACCGTTATTCCCAAGTTAAAAATGTGGATGATTTGCCGGATCGTGGGGAGGAGAAAGCAGGAGAAAATGATTCTACGCGTGTTTGAAAAAAATCCTCTCCTATCGTTACGTGGAAGACAAGGGGTTTTATGTAAAAGGGGTCTAAATGTGTGTTGTGATACGATACGAAGACGTTTACTAGCCAATAATGTAAAATTTCGAAGCACAATAAAGAAACCACTACTGTCAAAAAAACACGTAGAAAAACGACTCAGTTGGGCCAAGGAGAATTTGGACAGAGATTGGAACAACGTTATTTATTCGGATGAAGCTTCTTTTTGGGCATGGTCTCCTATCACTCATACCTGGTATACACAATCCAATAAATTAATCCAGCGGACCGTCAGTCAAACACCCGGCAAAGATGTACGTTTGGGGATGCTTCTCAAAACAAGGATTTGGCAATTTGTTCATATTTACAAATAACTTAAACGCACCTAACATGGTCAAAATTTATAAGAAGGCTTTATTACCATATGCCCAAAGGTGATTTAAAAGAAGGAATGAGAATTGGTTACTGCAAGAAGATAATGACCCGAAACATCGAAGTCGTTTGTGCAGTGCGTGGTAACAAGAAAACGACGTCGATGTTTTAAATTTGCCATCACAGTCGCCGGATGCAAATCCCATTGAAAATGTTTGGGCATTCATGAAGCTAAAGCTCCAAGGAAAGAAGATTTCGACGGTCAAACAATTATCACGAAAAATACGAGTTTTATGGAGATCTTTGCCTTAAGATTCTGCTATAAGATTAGTAGAAAGCATGCCTCGAAGACTCCAAGCAATTATTGATAATAGAGGAGAGTGGACAACATATTAATTGAAAAGCATTCAAGTAAATAAACAAAATAAACCAGTACAATTGATATTTTTTATTATTATAAGTTCTTCTTTAATTTTTGTCGTGTACGATGTTATCAAACAGACTGTACTAATCTAAGCCTCCCGATTATGTTCGCCGCTTTCATCATTTTGTAGTGACTCACCATGTTCCTGTTCGCTGTTCTTCGAACAACAAAGACCGTGAAAGACCAAAGAAAATGCTTACTCGAAAATGCAGAATTGGAAGCATTATTAGATGAAGACTCGATTCAAACGCAAAAACAGCTCTCGAAAGCAGTGAGAGTTGATTGTACAACTGTTTCCAAATGTTTAAAAGATCTAAACAGAAATAAAATGGGTTCCATATCAGTTGAAAATAAGAGAAGCTGAAGGAAATAAAAACCATTTCAGAAATTCGCATGATCGGCACAAAAGAAAAGGTTGTGTGCATCGAATTGTTATCAATGGCGAAAAATTATGAGTAGACTCAAGCCAGGCCAACCATCAACTCCCTACACAGTACGCTTTATCCAAAGAAAGAAGGTTATGCTGTGTATTTGGTGGGACCAGAAGAGCTTAAACTAAACAGCTGATCAAATTAAATTGCGCATTGAAGAAAAACGACCAGATATGGCAATTTTTGATTATTGAATTCATTCATTATGCTCATTAAATAAATGAGTTTTTTTTTAGCAACACAATCGACATTTCATATTCCCACACCTATAATACAAATCACCGAGTTTTTTCAGTGTGGGCTTGAGATGACAAGTTTCTAATCGTGTTGATCGGCACAAAAGAGCCTGGAAGTGCTCTGCCAGCAAGGGATTTGGTTCAGTTATATGCCTAGTGTCGATGGAATACAAGAGCAATGCTTCACCACTCGTTTTGATACTGAAATACCAGTCTCTTCTATACGTGACTCGACATTACATAAGGAACTAGACTTAGACCCATTGAGTGTTAATCGGACCCCACGTTGGGCGCCATTATTAGGAGTTTAACTGGGACAGAGGCAACCAATTCATGATTCAGGAGTAGACGGCTGCGACACACTTGTGTTCGCTCGGCCTGATTAAGAGTTGTGATACAAGTGTACTCAAAATCGTGGTATAGTTTCAGGAACTATCTCAAACATTTCGGGATTTCATTTCCATTACTTTGTATGCTCTTAGGGAGTCATTAGGGTACAATATTTCAATAAAGATGTATTCTTATCAGATTGTTAAGTATTTGCAGGCCCTAAACGTAAATAAATAAACAAATAGAATTAAAAGTTTGAGCTATTCCGGAGTATTTACTTTAATAGATCTCAGGTGCTCTCTGAAGTACATATGTACATAGGTCGTTCAAATGTTCTTGCGCCTTTTGTTTATCTTTGCACTTTCAGACAAAAATGCTTGACCACTTGTTTGTTCCTGCGGGATAGGAGAAATTGGCTTAAGACCATGACTTATGGAGGCGCGTCAAAATTAACGGACCATTGAAGTTTGCTAATAAAATTGACGCCAACGACCATACTACGCTGAAAGTATCGGTTCTCGTCCGATCACCGAAATCAAGCAGCGTCGGGCGCGGTTAGTACTTAGATGGGGGACCGCTTGGGAACACCGCGTGTTGTTGGCACCGTCACCTTTTTACATACTCGTATTTTATTAACCATCGTCTTCAGTTGTACTTCAAGCACGGACTCGGCTCGTGTCGGTACAAAACTTTAATGTTTACGTCGATTATTTTACAATATATGTATACTTTTGCGTTAGTTTTATTATTATTTTATGCAATAGGCCATGAGGTTATTTCGAAGTATTTGTGTTGGTTAATTCATCACCTCGGGCATTCTATGCAGTCAATGTTGATAGTAACTTGATGATGAGGTGGTCCATACAGAAGGCTATCAAATCCATTTCCTTCTTAATTTCTTTAATCGCTGATATTATCATTTAAGACACTTGGAAATCTTAAAAGGGGAACATGTTAAGAAACAAATTCTATATATCCAACATGTCCATATGTTACATGTCATATGTCACACTCGTTTGTACATGTAAAATAAAATTTAATTGCTTTAACTGATATCAGCTCCTCGCTCCTCGTTCGTGCAGTTTCATTTGCATCGGACCATAACAACGCACCCCTTTGCATGTTTTGTTTTGGTTTCTACTTTCATGGCCTTGGTCATTAGTATTCTTGAGATTTTAGAGGGTAGACATGTTGGTTGTATTGTCATCTCGGGTAGTTTTAATCTCTCTGACAGAATACGATAGAAAACACCTTTCGTTTTTTTTTTCCTTTTTCCGGTAAAATTGTTGGTGGTCCTTCGAGCCGGATAAATTTTTTCTGTTATGCAAAACTGTCTTTGACATCATACGTCTGATTGCAAAGCAAACAGATGAGATGTAGCTGATGGATTGCAGAAATTGAGAAGCGCGACAATGTGATACTTTAACTAAGTGCCAGAATTGCATATATTAAAACAAATTGTTTAAAGGTAGTTGACGAAGCTTAAAGGCTGCTCACTCCTTAATTGTTACTCTTTGACACCAGCAGCGCAATTGCTCACAAGGTATCACTTTGCACATTGCCGTCTACCGAACTGCTAGATTTCTCGGGCAAATAGATACTCAAAGTTATCGTCAATTGGGTGTCTTTTCAGGACGTTTATATCGACGATGATCAGCTTTCGAGTGTGGAGCGACTGCAGTATCTCAATTCGAGTCTTAACGGAGAAGCTGACAGCCTTGTCAAATGCATTCCCATCGCAACAGAAAACTTGGTGATTAATTTCTATAATACTTTTATACACTTCATTTAATGTAATTGGATTCCTACTGAGAATAATCGTCTTGGTTAGCTCTGGTAGATTGTTTTTAAAAGACTCTAAAGGCGATTCTGCTATTTAATTATTTTCTCCACTGTGGCTTAGAAAATATGCGTTAAATATCCTTCCTAACAAACTATTTATCTTATTATAGTGATCATCAATTGTTGTTGTGACCGTAGTTGTCTCGCTTTCATCTATAAGTCTATCTATCGTGAGTTTCTCTCCGAAACTGTTTTTTTATTATTACCCTTATTTGCGGCCAAGTTCGTAATCGATCATGCTTTTGGAGTTCGCATCTTGCCTTACCTACAATTTTGTCTTTAATATATCCTGTAGGATTTGCATTTGCTTCTTCATCAAAATTTTGTAGAATAGGTGCCAGAAGTCTACCCTATCCAAAAAATCATCCGTAAACATTTCATCACCATCATAATAAGGAATTTTATTAATCCTAATACAGTCCGTTTGATAAGATCGTATACGGCAAAACTCGTTTACGAAAACCGGTTTGGAAGTGGCATTTGCATTAGCAGATAAAAAAATACTTCTGCTAAGATGCTTTGAATAAAAAAATTTAAAGAGTGTTCAATTTTTGTCAGAGATGGAAGTATTTTAAAATGAGTGTCGCGTTTGCATCACATTATGAAGCAGTATTTTTGTGCACGCATCCAAAAGGACCGAAAATGTCATACGGAGCAGCTGCTAAATACATTAAAACAGTCAAAAGAATTGGTTAGCAGGTGGGTGGACCGTTATTCCCAAGTTAAAAATGTGGATGATTTGCCGGATCGTGGGTCTACGCCAAAAACAACAAAAAAGCAGGAGAAAATGATTCTACGCGTGTTTGAAAAAAATCCTCTCCTATCGTTACGTGGAAGACAAGGGATTTTATGTAAAAGGGGTCTAAATGTGTGTTGTGATACGATACGAAGACGTTTACTAGCCAATAATGTAAAATTTCGAAGCACAATAAAGAAACCACTACTGTCAAAAAAACACGTAGAAAAACGACTCAGTTGGGCCAAGGAGAATTTGGACAGAGATTGAAACAACGCTATTTATTCGGATGAAGCTTCTTTTTGGGCATGGTCTCCTATCACTCATACCTGGTATACACAATCCAATAAATTAATCCAGCGGACCGTCAGTCAAACACCCGGCAAAGATGCACGTTTGGGGATGCTTCTCAAAACAAGGATTTGGCAATTTGTTCATATTTACAAATAACTTAAACGCACCCAACATGGTCAAAATTTATAAGAAGGCTTTATTACCATATGCCCAAAAGTGATTTAAAAGAAGGAATGAGAATCGGTTACTGCAAGAAGATAATGACCCGAAACATCGAAGTCGTTTGTGCAGTGCGTGGTAACAAGAAAACGACGTCGATGTTTTAAATTTGCCATCACAGTCGCCGGATGCAAATCCCATTGAAAATGTTTGGGCATTCATGAAGCTAAAGCTCCAAGGAAAGAAGATTTCGACGGTCAAACAATTATCACGAAAAATACGAGTTTTATGGAGATCTTTGCCTTAAGATTCTGCTATAAGATTAGTAGAAAGCATGCCTCGAAGACTCCAAGCAATTATTGATAATAGAGGAGAGTGGACAACATATTAATTGAAAAGCATTCAAGTAAATAAACAAAATAAACCAGTACAATTGATATTTTTTATTATTATAAGTTCTTCTTTAATTTTTGTCGTGTACGATGTTATCAAACAGACTGTACTAATCTAAGCCTCCCGATTATGTTCGCCGCTTTCATCATTTTGTAGTGACTCACCATGTTCCTGTTCGCTGTTCTTCGAACAACAAAGACCGTGAAAGACCAAAGAAAATGCTTACTCGAAAATGCAGAATTGGAAGCATTATTAGATGAAGACTCGATTCAAACGCAAAAACAGCTCTCGAAAGCAGTGAGAGTTGATTGTACAACTGTTTCCAAATGTTTAAAAGATCTAAACAGAAATAAAATGGGTTCCATATCAGTTGAAAATAAGAGAAGCGGAAGGAAATAAAAACCATTTCAGAAATTCGCATGATCGGCACAAAAGAAAAGGTTTTTTGCATCGAATTGTTATCAAGGGCGAAAAATTATGAGTAGACTCAAGCCAGGCCAACCATCAACCCCCTACACAGTACGCTTTATCCAAAGAAAGAAGGTTATGCTGTGTATTTGGTGGGACCAGAAGAGCTTAAACTAAACAGCTGATCAAATTAAATTGCGCATTGAAGAAAAACGACCAGATATGGCAATTTTTGATTATTGAATTCATTCAATATGCTCATTAAATAAATGAGTTTTTTTTTAGCAACACAATCGACATTTCATATTCCCACACCTATAATACAAATCACCGAGTTTATTGAGTGTGGGCTTGAGATGACAAGTTTCTAATCGTGTTGATCGGCACAAAAGAGCCTGGAAGTGCTCTGCCAGCAAGGGATTTGGTTCAGTTATATGCCTAGTGTCGATGGAATACAAGAGCAATGCTTCACCACTCGTTTTGATACTGAAATACCAGTCTCTTCTATACGTGACTCGACCATACATAAGGAACTAGACTTAGACCCATTGAGTGTTAATTGGACCCCACGTTGGGCGCCATTATTAGGAGTTTAACTGGGACAGAGGCAACCAATTCATGATGCAGGTGTAGACGGCTGCGACACACTTGTGTTCGCTCGGCCTGATCAAGAGTTGTGATACAAGTGTACTCAAAATCGTGGTATAGTTTCAGGAACTATCTCAAACATTTCGGGATTTCATTTCCATTACTTTGTATACTCTTAGGGAGTCATTAGGGTACAATATTTCAATAAAGATGTATTCTTATCAGATTGTTAAGTATTTGCAGGCCCTAAACGTAAATAAATAAACAAATAGAATTAAAAGTTTGAGCTATTCCGGAGTATTTACTTTAATAGAACTCAGGTGCTCTCTGAAGCACATATGTACATAGGTCGTTCAAATGTTCTTGCGCCTTTTGTTTATCTTTGCACTTTCAGACAAAAATGCTTGACCACTTGTTTGTTCCTGCGGGATAGGAGAAATTGGCTTAAGACCATGACTTATGGAGGCGCGTCAAAATTAACGGAACATTGAAGTTTGCTAATAAAATTGACGCCAACGACCATACTACGCTGAAAGTATCGGTTCTCGTCCGATCACCGAAATCAAGCAGCGTCGGGCGCGGTTAGTACTTAGATGGGGGACCGCTTGGGAACACCGCGTGTTGTTGGCACCGTCACCTTTTTACATACTCGTATTTTATTAACCATTGTCTTCAGTTGTACTTCAAGCACGGACTCGGCTCGTGTCGGTACAAAACTTTAATGTTTACGTCGATTATTTTACAATATATGTATACTTTTGCGTTAATTTTATTATTATCTTATGCAATAGGCCATGAGGTTATTTCGAAGTATTTGTGTTGGTTAATTCATCACCTCGGGCATTCTATGCAGTCAATGTTGATAGTAACTTGATGATGAGGTGGTCCATACAGAAGGCTATCAAATCCATTTCCTTCTTAATTTCTTTAATCGCTGATATTATCATTTAAGACACTTGGAAATCTTAAAAGGGGAACATGTTAAGAAACAAATTCTATATATCCAACATGTCCATATGTTACATGTCATATGTCACACTCGTTTGTACATGTAAAATAAAATTTAATTGCTTTAACTGATATCAGCTCCTCGCTCCTCGTTCGTGCAGTTTCATTTGCATCGGACGATAACAACGCACCCCTTTGCATGTTTTGTTTTGGTTTCTACTTTCATGGCCTTGGTCATTAGTATTCTTGAGATTTTAGAGGGTAGTCATGTTGGTTGTATTGTCATCTCGGGTAGTTTTAATCTCTCTGACAGAATACGATAGAAAACACGTTTCGTTTTTTTTTTTTCCTTTTTCCGGTAAAATTGTTGGTGGTCCTTCGAGCCGGATCAATTTTTTCTGTTATTCAAAACTGTCTTTGACATCATACGGCTGATTGCAAAGCAAACAGATGAGATGTAGCTCATGGATTGCAGAAATTGAGAAGCGCGACAATGTGATACTTTAACTAAGTGCCAGAATTGCATATATTAAAACAAATTGTTTAAAGGTAGTTGACGAAGCTTAAAGGCTGCTCACTCCTTAATTGTTACTCTTTGACACCAGCAGCGCAATTGCTCACAAGGTATCACTTTGCACATTGCCGTCTACCGAACTGCTAGATTTCTCGGGCAAATAGATACTCAAAGTTATCGTCAATTGGGTGTCTTTTCACGACGTTTATATCGACGATGATCAGCTTTCGAGTGTGGAGCGACTGCAGTATCTCAATTCGAGTCTCAACGGAGAAGCTGACAGCCTTGTCAAATGCATTCCCATCGCAACAGAAAACTTGGTGATTAATTTCTATAATACTTTTATACACTTCATTTAATGTAATTGGATTCCTACTGAGAATAATCGTCTTGGTTAGCTCTGGTAGATTGTTTTTAAAAGACTCTAAAGGCGATTCTGCTATTTAATTATTTTCTCCACTGTGGCTTAGAAAATATGCGTTAAATATCCTTCCTAACAAACTATTTATCTTATTATAGTGATCATCAATTGTTGTTGTGACCGTAGTTGTCTCGCTTTCATCTATAAGTCTATCTATCGTGAGTTTCTCTCCGAAACTGTTTTTTTATTATTACCCTTATTTGCGGCCAAGTTCGTAATCGATCATGCTTTTGGAGTTCGCATCTTGCCTTACCTACAATTTTGTCTTTAATATATCCTGTAGGATTTGCATTTGCTTCTTCATCAAAATTTTGTAGAATAGGTGCCAGAAGTCTACCCTATCCAAAAAATCATCCGTAAACATTTCATCACCATCATAATAAGGAATTTTATTAATCCTAATACAGTCCGTTTGATAAGATCGTATACGGCAAAACTCGTTTACGAAAACCGGTTTGGAAGTGGCATTTGCATTAGCAGATAAAAAAATACTTCTGCTAAGATGCTTTGAATAAAAAAATTTAAAGAGTGTTCAATTTTTGTCAGAGATGGAAGTATTTTAAAATGAGTGTCGCGTTTGCATCACATTATGAAGCAGTATTTTTGTGCACGCATCCAAAAGGACCGAAAATGTCATACGGAGCAGCTGCTAAATACATTAAAACAGTCAAAAGAATTGGTTAGCAGGTGGGTGGACCGTTATTCCCAAGTTAAAAATGTGGATGATTTGCCGGATCGTGGGTCTACGCCAAAAACAACAAAAAAGCAGGAGAAAATGATTCTACGCGTGTTTGAAAAAAATCCTCTCCTATCGTTACGTGGAAGACAAGGGATTTTATGTAAAAGGGGTCTAAATGTGTGTTGTGATACGATACGAAGACGTTTACTAGCCAATAATGTAAAATTTCGAAGCACAATAAAGAAACCACTACTGTCAAAAAAACACGTAGAAAAACGACTCAGTTGGGCCAAGGAGAATTTGGACAGAGATTGAAACAACGCTATTTATTCGGATGAAGCTTCTTTTTGGGCATGGTCTCCTATCACTCATACCTGGTATACACAATCCAATAAATTAATCCAGCGGACCGTCAGTCAAACACCCGGCAAAGATGCACGTTTGGGGATGCTTCTCAAAACAAGGATTTGGCAATTTGTTCATATTTACAAATAACTTAAACGCACCCAACATGGTCAAAATTTATAAGAAGGCTTTATTACCATATGCCCAAAAGTGATTTAAAAGAAGGAATGAGAATCGGTTACTGCAAGAAGATAATGACCCGAAACATCGAAGTCGTTTGTGCAGTGCGTGGTAACAAGAAAACGACGTCGATGTTTTAAATTTGCCATCACAGTCGCCGGATGCAAATCCCATTGAAAATGTTTGGGCATTCATGAAGCTAAAGCTCCAAGGAAAGAAGATTTCGACGGTCAAACAATTATCACGAAAAATACGAGTTTTATGGAGATCTTTGCCTTAAGATTCTGCTATAAGATTAGTAGAAAGCATGCCTCGAAGACTCCAAGCAATTATTGATAATAGAGGAGAGTGGACAACATATTAATTGAAAAGCATTCAAGTAAATAAACAAAATAAACCAGTACAATTGATATTTTTTATTATTATAAGTTCTTCTTTAATTTTTGTCGTGTACGATGTTATCAAACAGACTGTACTAATCTAAGCCTCCCGATTATGTTCGCCGCTTTCATCATTTTATAGTGACTCACCATGTTCCTGTTCGCTGTTCTTCGAACAACAAAGACCGTGAAAGACCAAAGAAAATGCTTACTCGAAAATGCAGAATTGGAAGCATTATTAGATGAAGACTCGATTCAAACGCAAAAACAGCTCTCGAAAGCAGTGAGAGTTGATTGTACAACTGTTTCCAAATGTTTAAAAGATCTAAACAGAAATAAAATGGGTTCCATATCAGTTGAAAATAAGAGAAGCCGAAGGAAATAAAAACCATTTCAGAAATTCGCATGATCGGCACAAAAGAAAAGGTTGTTTGCATCGAATTGTTATCAAGGGCGAAAAATTATGAGTAGACTCAAGCCAGGCCAACCATCAACCCCCTACACAGTACGCTTTATCCAAAGAAAGAAGGTTATGCTGTGTATTTGGTGGGATCAGAAGAGCTTAAACTAAACAGCTGATCAAATTAAATTGCGCATTGAAGAAAAACGACCAGATATGGCAATTTTTGATTATTGAATTCATTCATTATGCTCATTAAATAAATGAGTTTTTTTTTAGCAACACAATCGACATTTCATATTCCCACACCTATAATACAAATCACCGAGTTTATTGAGTGTGGGCTTGAGATGACAAGTTTCTAATCGTGTTGATCGGCACAAAAGAGCCTGGAAGTGCTCTGCCAGCAAGGGATTTGGTTCAGTTATATGCCTAGTGTCGATGGAATACAAGAGCAATGCTTCACCACTCGTTTTGATACTGAAATACCAGTCTCTTCTATACGTGACTCGACATTACATAGACTTAGACCCATTGAGTGTTAATCGGACCCCACGTTGGGCGCCATTATTAGGAGTTTAACTGGGGCAGAGGCAACCAATTCATGATGCAGGAGTAGACGGCTGCGACACACTTGTGTTCGCTCGGCCTGATCAAGAGTTGTGATACAAGTGTACTCAAAATCGTGGTATAGTTTCAGGAACTATCTCAAACATTTCGGGATTTCATTTCCATTACTTTGTATACTCTTAGGGAGTCATTAGGGTACAATATTTCAATAAAGATGTATTCTTATCAGATTGTTAAGTATTTGCAGGCCCTAAACGTAAATAAATAAACAAATAGAATTAAAAGTTTGAGCTATTCCGGAGTATTTACTTTAATAGATCTCAGGTGCTCTCTGAAGTACATATGTACTTAGGTCGTTCAAATGTTCTTGCGCCTTTTGTTTATCTTTGCACTTTCAGACAAAAATGCTTGACCACTTGTTTGTTCCTGCGGGATAGGAGAAATTGGCTTAAGACCATGACTTATGGAGGCGCGTCAAAATTAACGGAACATTGAAGTTTGCTAATAAAATTGACGCCAACGACCATACTACGCTGAAAGTATCGGTTCTCGTCCGATCACCGAAATCAAGCAGCGTCGGGCGCGGTTAGTACTTAGATGGGGGACCGCTTGGGAACACCGCGTGTTGTTGGCACCGTCGCCTTTTTACATACTCGTATTTTATTAACCATCGTCTTCAGTTGTACTTCAAGCACGGGCTCGGCTCGTGTCGGTACAAAACTTTAATGTTTACGTCGATTATTTGACAATATATGTATACTTTTGCGTTAATTTTATTATTATTTTATGCAATAGGCCATGAGGTTATTTCGAAGTATTTGTGTTGGTTAATTCATCACCTCGGGCATTCTATGCAGTCAATGTTGATAATAACTTGATGATGAGGTGGTCCATACAGAAGGCTATCAAATCCATTTCCTTCTTAATTTCTTTAATCGCTGATATTATCATTTAAGACACTTGGAAATCTTAAAAGGGGAACATGTTAAGAAACAAATTCTATATATCCAACATGTCCATATGTTACATGTCATATGTCACACTCGTTTGTACTTGTAAAATAAAATTTAATTGCTTTAACTGATATCAGCTCCTCGCTCCTCGTTCGTGCGGTTTCATTTGCATCGGACGATAACAACGCACCCCTTTGCATGTTTTGTTTTGGTTTCTACTTTCATGGCCTTGGTCATTAGTATTCTTGAGATTTTAGAGGGTAGTCATGTTGGTTGTATTGTCATCTCGGGTAGTTTTAATCTCTCTGACAGAATACGATAGAAAACACGTTTCGTTTTTTTTTTCCGGTAAAATTGTTGGTGGTCCTTCGAGCCGGATCAATTTTTTCTGTTATTCAAAACTGTCTTTGACATCATACGGCTGATTGCAAAGCAAACAGATGAGATGTAGCTGATGGATTGCAGAAATTGAGAAGCGCGACAATGTGATACTTTAACTAAGTGCCAGAATTGCATATATTAAAACAAATTGTTTAAAGGTAGTTGACGAAGCTTAAAGGCTGCTCACTCCTTAATTGTTACTCTTTGACACCAGCAGCGCAATTGCTCACAAGGTATCACTTTGCACATTGCCGTCTACCGAACTGCTAGATTTCTCGGGCAAATAGATACTCAAAGTTATCGCCAATTGGGTGTCTTTTCACGACGTTTATATCGACAATGATCAGCTTTCGAGTGTGCAGCGACTGCAGTATCTCAATTCGAGTCTTAACGGAGAAGCTGACAGCCTTGTCAAATGCATTCCCATCGCAACAGAAAACTTGGTGATTAATTTCTATAATACTTTTATACACTTCATTTAATGTAATTGGATTCCTACTGAGAATAATCGTCTTGGTTAGCTCTGGTAGATTGTTTTTAAAAGACTCTAAAGGCGATTCTGCTATTTAATTATTTTCTCCACTGTGGCTTAGAAAATTTGCGTTAAATATCCTTCCTAACAAACTATTTATATTATTATAGTGATCATCAATTGTTGTTGTGACCGTAGTTGTCCCGCTTTCATCTATAGGTCTATCTATCCTGAGTTTCTCTCCGAAACTGTTTTTAATTATTTCCCTTATTTGTGGCCAAGTTCGTAATCGATCATGCTTTTGGAGTTCGCATCTTGCCTTACCTACAATTTTGTCTTATATATCCTGTAGGATTTGCATTTGCTTCTTCATCAAAATTTTGTAGAATAGGTGCCAGAAGTCTACCCTATCCAAAAAATCATCCGTAAACATTTCATCACCATCATAATAAGGAATTTTATTAATCCTAATACAGTCCGTTTGATAAGATCGTATACGGCAAAACTCGTTTATGAAAACCGGTTTGGAAGTGGCATTTGCATTAGCAGATAAAAAAAATACTTCTGCTAAGATGCTTTGAATAAAAAAATTTAAAGAGTGTTCAATTTTTGTCAGAGATGGAAGTATTTTAAAATGAGTGTCGCGTTTGCATCACATTATGAAGCAGTATTTTTGTGCACGCATCCAAAAGGACCGAAAATGTCATACGGAGCAGCTGCTAAATACTTTAAAACAGTCAAAAGCATTTGTAAGCAAGTGGGTGCACCGTTATTCCCAAGTTAAAAATGTGGATGATTTGCCGGATCGTGGGTCTACGCCAAGAACAACAAAAAAGCAGGAGAAAATGATTCTACGCGTGTTTGAAAAAAATCCTCTCCTATGGTTACGTGGAAGACAAGGGATTTTATGTAAAAGGGGTCTAAATGTGTGTTGTGATACGATACGAAGACGTTTACTAGCCAATAATGTAAAATTTCGAAGCACAATAAAGAAACCACTACTGTCAAAAAAACACGTAGAAAAACGACTCAGTTGGGCCAAGGAGAATTTGGACAGAGATTGGAACAACGTTATTTATTCGGATGAAGCTTCTTTTTGGGCATGGTCTCCTATCACTCATACCTGGTATACACAATCCAATAAATTAATCCAGCGGACCGTCAGTCAAACACCCGGCAAAGATGCACGTTTGGGGATGCTTCTCAAAACAAGAATTTGGCAATTTGTTCATATTTACAAATAACTTAAACGCACCCAACATGGTCAAAATTTATAAGAAGGCTTTATTACCATATGCCCAAAGGTGATTTAAAAGAAGGAATGAGAATTGGTTACTGCAAGAAGATAATGACCCGAAACATCGAATTTGTTTGTGCAGTGCGTGGTAACAAGAAAACGACGTCGATGTTTTAAATTTGCCATCACAGTCGCCGGATGCAAATCCCATTGAAAATGTTTGGGCATTCATGAAGCTAAAGCTCCAAGGAAAGAAGATCTCGACGGTCAAACAATTATCACGAAAAATACGAGTTTTATGGAGATCTTTGCCTTAAGATTCTGCTATAAGCTTAGTAGAAAGCATGCCTCGAAGACTCCAAGCAATTATTGATAATAGAGGAGAGTGGACAACATATTAATTGAAAAGCATTCAAGTAAATAAACAAAATAAACCAGTACAATTGATATTTTTTATTATTATAAGTTCTTCTTTAATTTTTGTCGTGTACGATGTTATCAAACAGACTGTACTAACCTAAGCCTCCCGATTATGTTCGCCGCTTTCATCATTTTGTAGTGACTCACTATGTTCCTGTTCGCTGTTCTTCGAACAGCAAAGACCGTGAAAGACCAAAGAAAATGCTTACTCGAAAATGCAGAATTGGAAGCATTATTAGATGAAGACTCGATTCAAACGCAAAAACAGCTCTCGAAAGCAGTGAGAGTTGATTGTACAACTGTTTCCAAATGTTTAAAAGATCTAAACAGAAATAAAATGGGTTCCATATCAGTTGAAAATAAGAGAAGCCGAAGGAAATAAGAACCATTTCAGAAATTCGCATGATCGGCACAAAAGAAAAGGTTGTTTGCATCGAATTGTTATCAAGGGCGAAAAATTATGAGTAGACTCAAGCCAGGCCAACCATCAACCCCCTACACAGTACGCTTTATCCAAAGAAAGAAGGTTATGCTGTGTATTTGGTGGGACCAGAAGAGCTTAAACTAAACAGCTGATCAAATTAAATTGCGCATTGAAGAAAAACGACCAGATATGGCAATTTTTGATTATTGAATTCATTCATTATGCTCACTAAATAAATGAGTTTTTTTTTAGCAACACAATCGACATTTCATATTCCCACAAATAATACAAATCACCGAGTTTATTCAGTGTGGGCTTGAGATGACAAGTTTCTAATCGTGTTGATCGGCACAAAAGAGCCTGGAAGTGCTCTGCCAGCAAGGGATTTGGTTCAGTTATATGCCTAGTGTCGATGGAATACAAGAGCAATGCTTCACCACTCGTTTTGATACTGAAATACCAGTCTCTTCTATACGTGACTCGACATTAAATAAGGAACTAGACTTAGACCCATTGAGTGTTAATTGGACCCCACGTTGGGCGCCATTATTAGGAGTTTAACTGGGGCAGAGGCAACCAATTCATGATGCAGGAGTAGACGGCTGCGACACACTTGTGTTCGCTCGGCCTGATCAAGAGTTGTGATACAAGTGTACTCAAAATCGTGGTATAGTTTCAGGAACTATCTCAAACATTTCGGGATTTCATTTCCATTACTTTGTATGCTCTTAGGGAGTCATTAGGGTACAATATTTCAATAAAGATGTATTCTTATCAGATTGTTAAGTATTTGCAGGCCCTAAACGTAAATAAATAAACAAATAGAATTAAAAGTTTGAGCTATTCCGGAGTATTTACTTTAATAGATCTCAGGTGCTCTCTGAAGTACATATGTACATAGGTCGTTCAAATGTTCTTGCGCCTTTTGTTTATCTTTGCACTTTCAGACAAAAATGCTTGACCACTTGTTTGTTCCTGCGGGATAGGAGAAATTGGCTTAAGACCATGACTTATGGAGGCGCGTCAAAATTAACGGAACATTGAAGTTTGCTAATAAAATTGACGCCAACGACCATACTACGCTGAAAGTATCGGTTCTCGTTCATAGACCTCCGTGAGGAATAAACGTGTTTCGGCTTTCAAAGTGAAATAAAATAGTATCAGTTTTCGTAAAACGAACATTAAGAACTCTTTTTGCAATTGTATCGGTAGCCCAGTGGTAGTGGCATTAGCCGATAAAGTGGGAGTCGTGGGTTCTATTTAAAAATAAAAATTAACATAAAACACGAGAGTGAATTGAAATCAGACGATGAGTGAGACGGGGCGGTCCGCTATGCCAATAGCGGGACCAGCGGATGACGTGATGTCATCTGATGACCAGTCAGCAATTTCGGCCGGTAATCCGAAAATAATAACCGAAAGGAGGAGGAAGCTAAGGCCAACTCCTAACCTTGTAAAGCGCCCTTCCCTTTCTACGTCTGCTGAAAAGCTGCCCGGCAGACCAAGGGAAGAGGTGCCAACAACATCGGCAAGGGCAGCTATTCAATATGTGTCTGACGGTGGAGAAGGCCATTATATGGGCGGCGATAACACATTTGCTTCGCTGGCGGCCTCTGAATCGGAAGACGAAGAGGATGAGGTAAATGCCCTCAATAATAATATAAAAGAGCTACAACTCAGAGTACTGGCCATAAATAAAAACAAATGGCAAGAAGAGCGGAGGTAACAAAAAGCGCTCAGCAGCAGCAACAAGAAGAGGCCGAACAGGCAAAACACAGACAACAAAGCTCTACCCACAAGCAACAGCATAAGGCAGAGCCAACGAAACAAAAACAAACAAACAAGCAGCAACAACACCAGAAACAGCAGCAACCGCAGAAACAACAACAACAGCAGTCTCAGAAGCAAAAGCAACAAAAACAACAACAGCAGCAGCAACAACAACAGCAGCAGCAACAACAACAGCAGCGGCAGCAACAACAACAACACCAGAAGCAACAACAACAACAGCAGAAGCAGAGCAGAAACAACGAGTTCCACCTATCAACACATTCAAGATGGAGCTTAAGGACACAATCGAACTGTGTAAGTCGGCCATAGGCTGTAATTTTTATGTTAAAAGACTTAGCGTAGATAGGCATGCGATCCACTGCAACAGTGGAGCGCTGCAGTGCAGTGGAGCGCTACCACAAAATAAAGAATTTGTTAAGGGATTCGATGACGGAGTTCTTCTCCTTCACCCCGAAGGGGGAAAAGCTGCAAACCATGCTGCTGAGGGGGTTAGAACCGTCTACTAGTCCGGAGGAGCTCCTCGCACTGCTCAAAGAGAAAGAGTGCGACGGTCTCAAATTCGTGGGGGTTAAGCCATTTGTAACAGCCAGAGCCAAAAGGGAGAAACGGAAGCTACCGTTCTTCCTGGTGCAGCTCAGTCCCGAAAGCCGTCTGGATAGTCTAAGGTGTATCAATGTCCTAGACTACCAGGTGGTTCACTGGGAAAAAGTAAAAAGGCACGAAAACATTTTGCAATGTGTTCGTTGCCAAAGGTTCGGGCACGCCGCGTCGAACTGCGAAATGCAGCCTCGATGCGTTAAGTGCGGTAAGAACCACAAGTCTGAAGAATGCGCTCTAGGTAGGGATGGAGCGTCAGAAAAAAGCCAACTCTCTTGTGTTTTATGTAAGAACACGGGACACACCGCAAACTATCGGGGTTGTCCTAAGTTCCAATACATAAAAAGAGTAAATCTGGCTCGACAGCAAAAGGTGGAAGTTAAGCGTCCACCTGTTCTACCACAAACACCAGCCGTTACTCCCCAGGTTACCTACGCCCAAATGGCGGCAGGTAGGGGAAATACGGCACAGCAAGCGAAGGTTGCTTCTCAGGCCCCAGCGCCTAGAGCACCGGAACCGGCAAATGTCATGCTAGCTATCTTGCTCTCTATCCAGGGGCAGATGGCTCAGCTGCAACGTCAAATTACCGAGCAAGCTACGCGGTTAGATCAAATATACGCGCTGCTGCCGAGCCTAACGCACCTTCAGTCGAAATGGGTACGTACATGGCGGAGCAAACCCTGAAGGTCCTGCAGTGAATGTTAATTCACTGATTAGGATTGAGCGAAGAGCCACACTGTTAAAGTTGCTTAAAGACCAAGCCCCTGATGTGCTTTTGGTTAGCGAAACTAAGCTAACCAAAAGACACAAAATGAGGCACAGAAGGTATAAAATCATGCGAAGAAATCGACCCAACTCCATACAAGGAGGAGGCGTTGCAATCTTCGTTAGAAAAGGTATACGTTTTAAAAGAATATACAGTCGTGTAGTACGTAGGTTTCAGGTGCTAGAAGCATGCATCATGTATATCGCTCTCCGTAGTGGAAGGCGGTTATACATGGTGTCAGTTTATGCATCTAAGGCTACTCAATCCACCCTATTCATCTCAGAGCTCGAGAACCTTTTTCGATTTCTGAGACTGGAATTGGAGGAAAACTATTTCATTATCGGCGGAGATTTCAACGCCAAACATAGCGATTGGGGAAATAATACACCAAATACTAGAGGGAACCTATTATTCAATTGGTGGGGTCAACACAGTGTTATGTATAGACTCGGCCTAAAGGCGACGGATAGTCCGTCGTTTCCTAGACACGGCACCTATTTGGATCTCCTGTTGTTTGACACACGAATACAACTGACAGGTACGAACCAACAAACTGTAAACTGTCTTCGCACTTTTGTGTATGACAGTGACCATTGCGGTCTCAGTACCGAAATAACCGTTCCGAACGAAAATGCGGAATTGGATGAGTGTGTTCAAAGGCATTCCTACAACTATAGTAGAGTGCGTTGGACACACTTCTCCAGGACACTGACTAGAGCACTCTCCTCGAATTCGCTCTACTCACCGTCCAACAGAGACAATTAAACGAACAATGGGCACAGCGATACCACGGTATCAACATACTGACAACGAAGACCTATTCCGCAGCGCAACTATTGACGCACTTCACCGACATAAAAGTAGACTACTCTCAAGACTGAAGACCTTGTACAGACAGTTTACTGACAGACATAACCCGGAGATTAGGACATTAAAATCGTCTATTAAAAACCTCCAAACATTAATAAAAGAAAATTACAGGGCTTCTGTAAGTTTGTATTGGAACAATAAAATTCGGGCTGTAAACACCAGCAACCCGAATATGTTCCCGCAAATAAATAAAATTTTTCGGAGGAAAGATCAAGACGACCTTTCATGTCTTAAAATCGCCCGAACGACTGACAATGAACGCATACTTTCAACAGCAGGCATAGATCCAAATGAAGCTGTTGATGATGACAACTTCTTTGTGATCGAAGATCCGCAGGAGAAGGTCGAAGCTATAGGAGCGACTTTCCAGGAAGTGTACAAGGCGAATGACACCATTGGCCTAAACCACGACTTGGAAAATCGAGTCCTTTTGCACAATTTCTATCTTCGAAATGAAATAGTGAACTGGCGAATCGAGAACTCGGGTTTCACCCAGTTCAGTGACGAGAATATGGCAAATAATGTCATCGCCAATGAAAGGGAGCAACCCCCGTTCATTTCGAAGGAAGAGCTTCAAACGATCTTCGATACAATTACTCGTAGAAGTAAGAAATCAGGGGGAACCGATGGAATACCGAACATTGTGCTTCGACATCTCCCACTAGAAGCGGTGGACATTTATACCACCCTGTTTAACAATGCAATAAATAATGCACATTATCCAGCGCATTGGAAAATGGCGGTGGTACATCCCATCCCCAAAAGGGATAAAGACACCTCCAATCCGGCGAATCTCCGGTCGATCAGTCTCCTTCCGAACATCAGTAAGGTTTTCGAAAAAGTCATCAATAGAGTCCTGACTAAATGGGTTGAGGACAGAAATATAGTTCCGGATAATCAATTCGGTTTCAAGGCGGGGCATGATGTTATTCATGCCGCGTCTAAACTGGTTTCTGATATCCAATGGAACAAAGCCAAGAAACAGTGCACTGGTGCCTGCCTGATTGACTTGGAAAAGGCCTTCGATACCGTATGGTTAGAGGGACTCTTCTACAAGTTGAACAGACTGGGCATTAGTAAACCACTGCTGTATATTCTTTTCAATATGCTTTCAGATAGACAGTTCATCGTGAAAAATTGCGATGTGACTTCTACTGGTACATTCAACATTAAAAACGGTCTGCAACAAGGTGCGGTCAATTCGCCAATCCTTTTCAACATTTACACAAGTGATCTGATAGGTTCACTTCACCATGCCATAGCGTACGCAGACGACTTAATCGCGTACAGATCAGGTCCAAAGATTGAGGTTATAAACATTCTTTTACAACGTGACTTCGATAAAATTAAACAATATTGCGACGACTGGAAGTTGAAGATCAACTTTCAGAAGTCGGAAACCATTCTGTTTAGGACGCCTTTGTCTGGGGCCTCTGCGGATACCAGAAAGAATTGGCGAAAGTTTCAGATCGTGGGACAACACGGGCAGCCACTTGCTTGTCGAAATGTAGTCAGATACCTTGGGATCTGGCTAGATCAATATCTGTATTTTAACAAACATATAGATGTTGCTCTGGACAGAGCCAGAGGTGCTTTTGCCCTTACAAAGAGACTGTTTTATAACAGGCAACTCGATGCGAGGGTAAAGGTGATCTGCTACATGGCCCTTATTAGGCCTATGCTTACATTTGGTTGTCCCGTGTGGTTCAACGTGAGAGCAAGTCTTTTGGAAAAGATTCGGGTGTTTGAGAGGGCTTGCCTTAGGGCTTGTCTTCGCTTGTACAGAACACCAGAGTCTGAGTACATAAAATTCTATCCTAATGAGGTCTTGTACAATAGGGCGAACCTAATACGAGTGGACAATTTTGTTATTAAGTTGATTCGAAGGCACATTGCAAGAGCAAGAGCAATGGGGCTTACTGCCCCAATTATATGTATCACGAGAGAGTTCGCTTTGATGGCTTTATTCCTCCAGAAGCGTTCCTCTATCTCGACAAACAAGGTCTGCTCCAGGATAGATTAGCGGTGCCGTTAATCTTCCATGTCGCTCGAACAGCTGCGGACAGGCGACTCAACTACGACAGAGACGTCGCACACGGCAGTGCGGAGCGCCTCCGGTTTAGTAGGGCGGTAGGGAGTCGTGACATTAGGGATGTTGCTCTGCAGCACCAACAATTTTGGTGGCTTGCGGAAGAAGGGGAGGTTCCTTTGTCGAATTCCTCGAATACTAGTTAGCTTCGTTAGGGAGCAGAGTCGGTCTGCCTTATTTTTAGTTATGGCCGGCTTACATAGATTTAAGTAGGATTAGGATAGTTTTAAGAAAAAAAAATAAAAAAATAAAAAAAACAGAGATGGGTGACTCTTATCTTGAATAAAAAATAATACTTATACAATAAGATAGTTTAAGTAGGCTAAGTAGCTGTATAATTTAGCTTGTAGGTAGCTATGTATAAGTTTTAGTCTCTAAGTTTTATAATAAGATTACAAACAAGTCCATGTACTAAGTTTTTAAAATAAAATTAATTTTCTTAGTTTAAGTTTTAATTAATGTAAAAAAATAAAAAATAAAATACTGTAAGAAACGTCGAAAGACATAGATTAAGTGTTATGTTTAACCTAGAGTGCCCGCATGGGGCCAGTAAGTTAGAATAAGATAATTTTAATTTAATTAAGCAAATTTTTAAGCGTTTTTTTGTCTAGCTTGTAAGAATTCCTGAATTGAATTAAATAAAAATGCATTAAAAATGAAAATGAAATGACCGGAGACAATTAAGTACTTGGAAGCCAACATTCAATGCGGTGTTGCCGAAATACAGACTGATTTACTGCGAAGAAGTGTGAAAATTGGAGCTCCAGACTGCACCAGCGACGAACAAGCAAAGGTGGTCACATGCCCGAAAATTACCACAAAATTACCTGTCAAATAAAGCCAATTTCGTAGATATTATAAATATTTTTCTGTTTTTTATTTGAATTTAAAGTTAATTGGCATAGCCACATACCTTATATCGCCAAATATGATGCGAAATATATAGGTTGCTTCAGGCAAGCTATCTAAGAAATACGAGTACTTCACTTCACTTAATCTGGTATCAATATATGCATAAATATTCCCGAATACTGAGTAATGCAAAGTGTACTCAAGCCATTAAGTACACTTTGGACGCACTCTGAAATAACAGATTATAGCCAGCAAGGAATCTTTGCTGATAAAGGCCCTTGACTTTATATTATACTAGTGACCCGCCCCGGATTCGCACGGATGTAATTAAGGAAACAAAAGACGTGAAGAATGTGAAGTACCTATTACCTTTGATTTTAGAATTTCTTTAAAAACAATGTCTGTGACTGACTTTTTGGCTACACAATACGAAGAAATGTTGTTTGATAATGACTTGCGAAAGCGCTACGCTTAGCTGTCCATGAGAAAAGCAATCAACGCTTAGGTCTAAGCCCGCAACGTTGAATGTCTCATTTTCTGATTTGTTAATAGTTATTGAAAATGACAATTTAATTGCAATCTTTTGAATTGGAATGGAAAATCCGTTGGTATGAATAGAATCCAGGGAATAAACACGGTTTCTCCAATTCCACATCCGGTCAGAATGACACCTTTCTTTTAAGACCAATTTATGTGGAGGCAATCCAGAAGGCTGCAAGCAATTTAGAAATTTTGTTGGGAAACGTACAGCACGGTGTCTACAGAGTAGTATGTTTGCGCCTGTGTATTGATTTTAGAGATAATCAAGTTGTTCACTTTAGCTACTTGATTGTTAGAAGGTGACAAAATAGCTCTCTCCTTGAACCAACTTATAGTCTTAGAACTTACCTATATATAATTAATTCTGGATAAACGTTGTTGACTAACCCTTGAAGATCATTCACTAAAATGCAAAGGTTTTGATTATCTAGATTCAGTCTCCCATTGTTTAGTGACATCTGTCCATTTCCTATTTTGAGCAATAACTCTGAAAAATGCCGGTTTTGGTGTTCTGACAACGACGCTCTCATATTGGTTTTAAGTTCTAACCTGTTCACACACGGCCACAGAAAAGATCTTTTCAATGAAGCATTGATTTCATCAGCACGTGTCCCTATTGTATTACTTTGTTTTGAAATGCTACAAATAGTGGTTTTATCTTCAGTAGCAATCGTTAGCAGAAGTTTGAATGTTGCATGAGCGGTTCGGCCTCCTTCCAAAAGTGTAGCTGCAGGAAATGCAATTTTCTGAGTACATCTTATTTTTTCAAGGATCAAGTTGATAAGAAATGTTTTTCCGGTACCTCCAGGAGCATCAAGAAAGTATACTTTCCTTCATTTCTGTCAATTGATGTATTAATCTATCTAACATGTTCATGCGATGTTCATCTTGAGCTACAATTTGTGTAAACAGTTTAAATTGATCGTAGGAAATTTCTCTTGCGTGTTCAACGATAGTTAATTCAGGGTTCGTTATATTTGTAGGCATCGGCAGTCCAAAATCCAAAATGGATTTACCCGAAAGTTCTACTACCTGATACAATTTTAACAACGCTTCATCAAAAATATTTTGATCACATTGGACATAATCTGACATTAACTCTCGCCTTCGTCGATTTAGTATATCTTCGGCCACATTTTATTCATACTTGATCCAGAGAGATAGAAAATAGGTCACTCACGCTATAATAATGGGAAACAAATAACTAAATGACCTTGATGAACTGCAAATACGAGTAGTATTAGCTTCTGTTAATGTGTTGTCCCATTGAGAGTCCCCTTCCAAGAGACCCATCGCTTTGCATGCTGCTTTATAGGTATTATTAGTTACTCCTTGTATAGTTAGGGGGGGGTGAAAAATATGATTGACCCTTTACAATGTGAAGTAGCATTCTTAAGTGAAAATATTCACTGTTGTTAGGATGATCTACATAGCATCAGTTTTTCTAACTCTAGGGAAACCTCCAACTGGAGTCCCTTGTTTCCTCCGTTGAAAGGCTTTGATCCGGCTTAATTTTGTTCACTAACCATACCAGCAGATGGACATGTGGCAACCCACGTTTCTGCCACTCAACAGTGTACATGTGGCAACGTTGTATCCCGGGGTAATAATATTCTAGTGTGAGCTGGCCCACTTTTCCAATTTTCGATTGCTACTTGCAAACAGCACGAAAATTGTTTCTTGTGGAAAACTTCCAATCGGCAGATTAGCGGCGTTCACATTGTACGACAAATCGTTCCACCGGGTCGGACGACCAAAAACTGCATTGCGTTCACATTGTATTACACAGTCGTCAGACTTCATTGGTGAGGGTAATTTCGAAGCGTGAACATGGAAGGGCGCGCTCTTCTTGCAGTATTGATCATAGATAAGATATTGGAGAATGAAAACCTTTTTAACTGAACTGGACATAATTTCCTTTCTTTCGCGCCGAGGCTTACTCGTTGAAATCATAAACGAAAATGAAAAATGCTCTGAAGTTGTTTGACAAGTGTTGAAACACAACCAAATGTCGTCCGACCAAGCGAAAAAGTTGAACTGTACACTGTACGACCTAGTACATTTTGGTCTATCCAACGAAGTCAAACGACATGATCGAACGATTTTTCGTACAATGTGAATGCCGCTATTGACTTAAGCAATCTCACAATTTTTGTTCTCCCCTCCAAAACTTCGTAAAAATTGTTACAATTGCTACAATTCCACCCTCAGAATTCATTGAATACAGATTTTTGCCGGTAGAACTCCAACATGTTTGAAAATGAATAGAAAATTTGGACGCCGGTAACTCATATTTTTTGTTTTTCGAAAACAGCGACATGACTACCTACTCGTACGAAATCCTAGATTGGACGTCCTAGAAATTGTGTGTACAAATTGCCTCGTATGTAGGCGCTTTAAAGTATCTCTTAAATTTAAGCAATGTAAATTTATTTTTCAGCGACTTGGTATCAAAATATTGCTTTTTTCTACTTACTAAAAAAACTTAATAATGTATATATACGAGTATCTTGCGAGAACAACTATCTAAAAGATGGTGAAGACACGGAAAGCGACTTTGTTTTATACTATATAATGATGATTATATCTGAGCTTGATGCCGATTACAGTGCTAAGAAAGCTCCCCAAATATTCTAAAAATACTCATGTTAATAAAAGAAAAAATAAACACATTTTCGCAAATATTGTATTGTAGTTTTATTTTCGGGCAATGTTCATGTTTTATGTATACAGTGTATTTTATATAGGTAGTAATATATCAAGTAAAAATGAATTAATAATCTCTAACTTGAAATCTATAAATCTAAGTTACTGCTTATTAATATAACAAATTGCCAGATTTTTAATATCATTTCATTGCTCAATTTTGTGTATTTTGATTTACGTTTTTTTTTTCAATTCTTATATTTCGACAAATTACTTCAAGCATGTATTAAAAATATTTTCTTTTCAGCTACATGGATTATCTGTTGAAAGAAAATCCATAAAGATACTCATATGTTCTTCATTTTTGTGAAAATAAAAATAATAATGGTTATAAAAAAAAATAAAATTAATACAAAATACATTAAAAATAACGATTATAAAATCATATGTATCTATAAGACATATGTATGTTTTATTTTGTTTTTTTTTTATTTAGCTTATGTTTCTAGTTTTTTTTTTTAAATTGCTTACAATTTTTTGTTATTTTTAATATCTAAATATTGGTCTAAAAGTTTATTTTGATAGTAAACTTTTCATCTTGTTTTTTTTATTTTTAAATTATAAAAAGGATCTGTATCTCATTGTAAATAAAATGTCAATAATGTTCTTGTTGTCCTTCTTTTTTCTTTTTCTTTTAAATATTTCTTGGTGATGGCTTGGTTGGTTGTCTCAATAATATTAATAATAATAATAATTATTAAAAAAAAAAAAAAAAACAAATATCGCTGGTAGAATTTCAATCCCACTCGCCGATGTACATTGTTCGGGGCGTTGGAATATAGCCCCGAGTTGGCAGTGGCAAGCGGCCATAAATATGATTATAAGGTGACTCTACGATGTCTGAATCTGAAAATGAGATTAACATTTAGATTTAAATTTAAACAAAAAAAAATTATATCAAGAAATCTATACTATACGTTTTTTTTTTTAATCAAGCGAATATATGAATATATAATTTACAGTGCAGAGTGTGTATCTAAAGCTTTGTGGTTGAATGCAGGCTGAAGCAGCTGCGATACTTGAAAGTTGATTGGAACGTTAAGTGTAGCTGTTCGGTGTTAGTCAAAGTTAATTGCGATCACGTCGAGTGTATCTATTATTAGCTAGCTACGAGTACAGGTATTGTAGATATTGATAGGTTGTCTTCTAAGAAACTACCATGGAAAGGGGTGCACCGCAGTGCAATACCCGACAGTGGATGAAAAGAAACCGCCTTTGGTATACGGATAGTATTGAGCTCTCAAAGGTGAGTTTTGGTTTTTGTTTTTTCTTAATCTTCTGCACTTTGTGGAGCGCACTTTCACAAGATATTTTTTTTTTTTTTTACCATGCAGATATGTAACTTGTGTATGACACCAGATGCCAGCACTTTTATACTTTAATGTGAGTATGACACAAAAGTCTTTGGTTTGAAAAAAGTATCTGCACAACATGTTCTCATATGTACATACATATGTCGTGCTCAATAGAGTGTTAAAAGTTGCCTACTTGATTGATATGTTTTGTTAGTAGGCACTTTTAATGCACTTGGACAGTGGCCAGATAAAGTTATTTGTGCCATAAAAATGTAAGTCACAAACGACTGATGATTGTACTTGCTAATGAACGTTGTGTGAAATTACTTTATTAAATGAATACATTTTAAGAACTGAACATATAAAATGAGATCTACCTAATATAAACTTCTATTCTACCTTCTCTGCACTTACTCATACTATGAAGGAACTATGAATAAAGTTCCGCAAGAGTCAATTTTAAGACCCGTTTTAGTAAACATAGCTTACAATAGTATGCCATGAGTTTATGGGACAAGAAGTGCATGTACGACATATATACTTAATATTTATATCTTACCACGCTAGTCACATTGAACAGAAGTTAAACTGATAGAGAAAGGCATAGCAAGTTGCAATTAAGGTATTGGATAGTAGACTTCAAGTTATTTTTGGGTTAGTTGTACAGAACATAAACACACAATTAAGGAAATACAACAACAAACTATGGTCAAAGTATTGTTACAGTGAAGTCTTTCCATCAGAGTTCAACAATTTTTTGAGATCAAGGTTTGTATTGCAGTACAGCATCAGACACTTATAAAAAGGAAAAATAATTAGACAAATTATTAAGTAGTATTTAACACTGTAAAATGCACTTTTATATTCGTATCTCCAAAAAGCAGTACCATTTGAGCTCAAAAACAACAAAATCCGTGGCACTAAGTAAGTCATGCAGATTAAATAGGAATGTAACATGCGAGTAAATAGTAGCATGTAACCATCTATGCAGTGGTACAGAAATAAATATGGTGAAGTAAAGCCTAAAAATATTTATTTTGAACATATATAAACATCTTGGAAGATGCTTTCTTTTCTTTATATAAATACATTTGTATGTTCAGCACGGTGAGTAAGCCTCATCCAAGAGGACTCTAAAATTATTTCTTATAGGGTTCCACTCGGGTTTTACGCAGATAACAATAAAAGCTGCAGATTTGTTGCACAGTAACATCCCTCTGATGATGAAGCTATATATTATGAAAGACTAAGTAGCTGAACTAGCAAAAATAAAAAAACTTGTAGGATTACTTTATCATGTTTCTCTCAGATTGGCATTATTGATTTTTAATATCTCGCGATTCAAAAGTGTCAAAGTTATAAGAAAGATCGAAAGAGCGGATCTTTTGTGTATAAAGGCAAAATTGACACGAAAAACAGTAACAACTGTGTACACTTGTTTAGTTGATATTCCAGGGAAAACAAAACGTATTTTAAATGTTAAGTGTTTGCTTTACACTAATGTCGTTTTCGACCATAGATATCGTAGTGCTAGATGATGAATAAACGTATGAGCGACAGTGATAAGAATACTACGAATATCATGATTTGGTGTGGTTTAGAAATCAAATTTTGAAATACTTGTACCATGTCCAAAGAAGAGTGCTGCAATTCCAAATTGCAAATTCCATTCGCAAGGAAATCTAAAGACAAATTACATTTGAAGTTTAAAGAAGGTACCGAAGGTGGTGAAAACTCAAGCAGACCTTTATGTACGTGTTCAGGCTCAATGGACCTACAGAAAGTTTTAATATTGAAATTTCTAATTGTTTAGATCAATCTATAATTGCTTTATCAATGTGTTTTCCTTATTTGTATGGAAAGTAACCGGGATATTGCAGAATTCAGTGGAAAGCCACATTTTTGCATCAACATTCTGTAAAATAACTATAAAAAAATTCACTCATATCGACAACGAAAAACTGTGTACCGATATCTCAACTCTGTTGAAAATATTTCGCTACACACGGAGACCAATTGTGTTATATAAAATTGTGTGATAGCCAGTATCGTTTTAAGGGAAAGAATGCTTAGTTCAATGTATTTGGATTGATACGTTATTTTTCCTTTTTAAATATCCGCTTCACTCGTTTCGGTTTTATTGCCAATCAGTTGCTAAACTGATGTACTCTGACATATTATAATCTTCAATGTATCTAATGACATACATGAACAATTCTTTGCCTTCCTAACTGAGAAGGAATTTGCATCATACTGAATTTAGCTTAAGTAAAAGGCTGTTATAAGAGGCGAGTGTTGCATTGGGCCACAATACTTTTTCTTCTAAATCGAATTTTTGTAGATTTGCAACATAATTATAATGTCAAATAGATAATGATCAGCCAATGACATAGAATTGCCCACCAATACTAAAAGTCCTTATGATAACAGACAAGGAATTGATTTATTATTAAGCTTTATTAGTAAGACAAGGGTCAGCTGATTTAATAGCTCCTAAAGAATTCTGTAGAATAAGGATAAATAAATCAACAAAACCAAAGATATCATTGAAGATTAAGGATAAGCTAAGAAGAGTATAGATTAAACTGCTTCATTTAAAATGACTTCCTGTGCCATTAACTATTGGCGCTACGATAAAATATTGAGCAAAATACTAAAGATACGTATTAGTTATATAACGTTTAAATCGATTTCCATCTGAAAAAGAAGCCGCAGAAAATACAATTTGTGTTTGAAAAGAAGAAAACAAAAAGCAATATTTTTTAAACTTAAGCAAACTTTTCAGCAAACTATTTTTAAATAAAAGACAGCAATTTTTTTTATTACGTCGCTACTCAACTAAAGTATTCACTAGAAAGCTTAAATTTGCGAAAGAATTTTTTTTGTTTTTGTAGAATTTTCCAAAACTAATTTTTGAACTGAGCAGAGGCCACTAAAAATTACTTTGCTTATAAGAAATTTTTTTTTTTTTTTTAAAAAAAGCAAAAATCCGAATTAGTGAAAACTGAAATCCTACCTTATTGAGATAATTTTTCACGCGATTTACTATTGGTGAACTAAATTTTTCAATCTTCGGAATTGTATTAACATTTTTGGATTTCTTCAATGTTTTATTCGGAAATGGTTGCAGTAGTAATAACGGGCGAGGCTGCTGATGTAGGATCAAGGGCATCGTTTTATAACCCAAACCAGGGGAATTAATTGGGAGTACTGGAACACCTAAATTAGTTTTTATTTTTTTTTGTTTTTTGTTTTTTGGATTAAAATGTGGAATTTACTGGCTTGGAAGGGTGCCAGGTGATTTGATAAATTTCTAGCAGCAGCTAAGCATTCAATTACAGTTCAAAGGCTATTTGCAAAAGCATAACTTATTTTGAAGATAAAAGAGAAACCTGACCACTTTAAGCGTTGAAAATGTATTGTAATAGCTAAAGAAAGAATTGTTTGAGATTGTTCATGCTACCACTTAAATATGTAAATGCGCTTATCCAAAAAAACTAGTTTACATTAATCATAATCTATTCAATCCCAAAAACATTGTTTATCCTTATCCAGAGCTTTACGTGAGTAAAATAATTATTTTAAGACCTGGTTCGTTTTTATTTTTAATAACGTGAAGGGAACTTACAAAAATTATTCAATAATCGCTAAGAGGAAGGTGCTTCTGAATATCTTGGCATTTTTTTTATAAAAAAAAACAATACAAGAAATAACAATATGAAAATGTTTTTAAATTAAAACTTATAGCACACCTTGTTTGACATCATATTTTTCAAAATTGTTGAAAGTAGAGTCAGATCTTGTTAATAAAAATTGTGATGTTTTTTCTTTTGTTTAAGTGAGTTGTAGCCTAAATAAAATCGAAAAGGATGAAAGTACAAATATAAAAGTGTTAAGTTTTATTCAAGTAATACGTTGTATGAGACTGTTTTAAGTACTTTAAATGAGAAAAAATCACCTAATGATCACTCAAAAAATTGAATCGGCCAGCTATTAACTACAAAGACTAGAATGTATACAACATGTACCGTTAGAAAAATGAAAAGAAGGCAAAACTCAATCAATGACTCAATGACAATCTTAAACGAATGCTTGGCTTTGTTTTCAAAGCTATGGACGAACAATTAATCTTCTTTAACACAAGCAGAACAAGTAGGAGTTAAAATAGTTAGATTCTATGGACGACTTGAACCCGAAGAAGGCCAATGTGGGTCTGTCGGTCAAAACGGCGTTGGTGACAGTTTTTTTTAGATTTACACGCCATAATCTACGAAGTTTAACCTCGATAGGGAAAATAATCAACAGAAAATAAAACTATGATTTCAAACAAAATCGACAACATTTAGCCAAGAAGAAAGTGCTCTCCCACTTAGACCTAATTTTGGCTAAATACATATTCGCTTTTAGCTGCGTTTAATGAGATGGTTGGGCAATTAAATATTCACCTCTGCAGGGTGCAAGGCCACTGTAATGTTCCGGTAAACTGTACAGCGGATGAACTTGCTAGGCATGGTACAACAATGCAAATTTCACAAATCAGGCATCTGGCTGCTAACGATTGATTATGCGGTTTA
This sequence comes from Volucella inflata, assembly GCA_928272305.1. Lineage (NCBI taxonomy): Eukaryota > Metazoa > Arthropoda > Insecta > Diptera > Syrphidae > Volucella > Volucella inflata. Next base: position 74,821,463 of record OV743717.1, on the reverse strand, counting down.
AACGGTACAGCGTATCAAGTTTTCAGAGAGACTTGGCTTAGGTCAAATCAGAAACCCACCCGTAGCCAAATCATGTTTAACCACTCTGGTTCTGAGGTTATATTTTGTAGACAAACTCGGTAATTGCAAAAATGGAAATTGCCGATCTTCTTCGTTCTAGATTTTTTCCACGTGGCAGAAATGGATCAAAGTCCAGAGGTATCACAATGGGCATATTTTCGAAATTTCTATTTAAAGTTCGCACTGTGTTGCAGCAAAACAGCATCCACTTTGCAATATTTCCCAAAGTTGTTCGAGCACAAAACGATCTATTTCATACAGTGAGATATAATACTCAGTTTCTGTCAATTTGTCAGTGTCAAACAATTGATTCAAAAAGAAGCCAACAGATGGCTTATTTTTTACTTGAACTCAGTCACAAACGTCAGGGAATGTCTCATATACCTAACCTCACAATATTCGTTATCTTGTAACCAATTTCATTAAATAGATTAAATTGTAGTGACGCCGGGCATTGTATAGTGAGGGCACCGATAACATTGTTAATCTAATCAATAAAATTTAGGAAAGTACTTTCTCGATATTTTGAAATATCGGTCCATATTTTTATTTGTATTTTGTCCTGCTTATATCATTAAGCTTTATATTCAATTAAGCTTTTCTAGATGCTTGAAACCTGCGGTCACAGGTTCTATTTTCGGTATGAGTCAAGTACGATCTAACACCTCTTACTGATTTTGGGATCTCGGCACTTAGTACTTAATTGCAACTTTACATCGGGTGGGACCAGTAGGTGCAGCGTTCATGCGCTTAAGGTTTAAACCGTAACACTTCCACAACGTTACCTATGTCTTCAAGTTAAGTCCGGACCAAAGTCCTGTCAAATTATAGGAACCTTCAGTGGGTCTGCCCCCAATTATTATTGGGCTGATTTCAAGTGTAAGTTGTGTTTAACTAGCATCTTTTAACTTATCGTTATCATGTAGAGTGTCAGTTAAGCTCGCTAATAAAAGGCTGGGTAAAGAGAAGTCTGTTTTCTTTTTAGGCTTCCCTCTGGTTATTTTAATCTTAATCTAAAAGTTCGATTGAAATAACTTCGGTAGTAATATTTGGAATTATCCCGGAGCATTCTAATGGTCTCTATAGTAAATTTGCTTCCAAGCAAAAGAGACATAGTCACTCTACTAATTTGAGCAAAAGCTTTATGTATATGTAAATTTTGAAGTAATAGCCGAAGATATCGTCTCTGGGCGTTCTAAAAATGTAATTTTAAGTCAGCAATATACCGGTGGACTTCTTGTCTTCGATCGGAGCAACAATTCGGTACTGTCAACAAAAAGCTTAAGAGGAAAAGAACATTTGACACTTATTTTTATAATGCCTAAGTGGAAATGTTCAGAACGATTTAAGTCAAAACCGTAGAGCTATAAACATGTTATCACAAAAAGAAAATTCTGAAATGTCCACAAAAGTGATGAAAAGCCTAAGTTAGCTCTAGTTTTATGGAGAATGACTTAGCCCAAACTAAACTTATTTTCCTTTTGGCACATACGTACTTCATAAAAAAGTTTAAAGGAATTTCAGATCTTATGTATTTAGTATATCACATAATCAAAGAAATAGAACTTGATGCTCTCGATGCACCTTAAATCTGTCAGAATGGCTGACAGATATACCAAAATCATATAAATCCTGTTGTGGCTTTGAAATTAGAATGCTGTCAAAATATTTTATTCTTAAGCTTTGACAATTGTGCTTTGATTTAATGTGAACAGATCCAATTTCTTTGACAGCTACTCTATTTTGACACTTACCGGGGCGTTCCATGTTTTCACACGTTTTGACAATTGAATTCGAATAAATTAAAGCAAATTAAAACAGAATTAATCGGAAACCATATTCTTGGTGTCCTGGTTAAATTTTCAAATTTAATAAAAGCAGTTAAATCTACAAAGCGGTTTTATATGTTTAAATTTTCCCATCTTAAGCGCTGCGATTTTAAAGCTCAAATAAAAATGTACAATAAATTTATATAGTAAAGGATGCGATTAAAGTATGATATATGATGTAGTTCAGTTCAATAAAAGCATGCAGCACAGAATTAGTAGCACGGTACAGGTACAGGCTAGTTGCCAAGTTAGATTACAAGGAATACGAAAAAAAACCAAAGCAAAGTCCACACACAGTCACACAGTACGTATAGTGTCAAAAATTTTCTTAAGGATTTACCTATCGGTATCAGTTTGAAATGAAAATGCCCCTATACAGAGCCTGTCTCTGTCATATTCGTTTGTCTGTCAGAATAAGAAACACTGTCACTGCCGTTGTAGTGCAGAATGTACTCGTACTCGTATTTATGTAACAAGTTACGTTAAGTCGTCGTCTTTTCGTTAAAGTTGTTCTTGCTGGTTAGTTTTTCGAAGTTGGTCTTTAATAATCTTGAATTTGAATACGTTTCATGCTTAAGCTGCGAGGCTTGCGGGGCTTCAGATATCCGTATATGGATTCCATGTCGGTATCCAGTCTACTTGTACGATTGCCGTTGCCATTATTGACAAACGAATTGGTATCGTATAAGGATTGCAGGGCAACATAATCGGGATTTGTGTGTGAAGGTCTATTACGCCAGCACGGTGGCGGTATTGGCGGTATAGACACGTAATTTGAATGTTCTGTCTTGTGTGTCTTGTTGTTGTTGTTGTTGTTGTTGTTGTTATTTGAATTTGTTGTCATTCCATTTGTTATGGTTGTAGTGGTCTTTGAAGTTGGCTGCGTCATCGTCGGTATTGCAGACGTTTTAGATTTGGTCATTGTGACAACAGCAGAAGACTGCCGACGACGTCGTTGGTCAATCATCGGTGTCTGCTGACGTCTGTCATAGTTCAAAGGATGAACGTCAATGTGTTTGATGCGATCGTAAATGTTTGTAGTAGAATTGTTCTGTTTGTTAAGTTCGTCGGGATTCTCAAAGAAACTTTCAGTTGAGACAGAAATTTTACGTGTACCAGCAAATGCAGTCTTCATTGTGGGACCTGTTACATTTGTATTTGATCGTCCTTCATAAAGTGAATATGGACCTGAGTTATTGTTATTATTGTTTGTCATTTGGTTATTATTGCTATTGTGGTTGTTACTTAAATTGTGGTGAATCTTAATGCCATAGATATTGTTATTGCTTGAACTTTTAAAGGATCTGTAAGTTGGGCGAGGTATTGAAGTACCTCGAATTGGTTGTGCACTCATTTTACGACTGACGTTGGCCTTAGTTGGATCAACTGCAGTGGTAGTTGGTTTGCTACTTGACATTTGATATGTCTTGTCTTCGTCATGTATTTCGTAGATACGATACGAGTCCATTGTGGTCCTGTCCAAGTCGGATATGTCACTTTCACTACACCACTTAATGACATTTGGAAGTAGCGGTGGTGCTGTGGTGCTGTCATTACCATATTGGTGGTTATAGAGCGGATTGTGACGAGTCGTTGGTTGACACCTAATGCAGTTGGTCGGGCGTAAGTAATCGTGTGGAGTTGGTATAAGCATAGCATTGCGACGCATCGGAGGTCGCCGACTGCGGTAACCGACGCCGCCGCCAACTCCATTACCATTACAGCTGGCATTACTGGCGTTGGACGTTATTGCGTTGCTGACTACAAATGGCGTTGGGTCTATGGAATATTTGTCGAGTATGGGAAAGTTTGAATAGTTTTGTACATGGTCTCGGTACGGGCAATGGTATGGGTGGTGATCAAGCATATAATTCATTTGGCTATAAATACCTATTCCGCTTTCGAAGCTTCTAGCCTGCCACATCATTTGATGGTGATGGTGAGCAGCGGCAGCTGCTGCTTGTTGCGGGGTTTGTGGGGGAGGAGCGGCATGATGTGCGTGATGCGCCGCCGCAGCTAACATTTGCTGATGATGCATATATGGATGTAGCGGAGCTATTGGCATATGAATCATCGAGTTTTTCTTTTGTGAGAGTGTGTTCATGTTGCTGTTTGTGGTGCTGTTGATATTATTGTTCAGAGTGTTGTTATTAAGTGTGTTGGTATTGTTGTTGACAATTGGTTCCTTGGCTTCCTTCGACGATTTTGTTGTTTTACCAAAATTTGGAACTCGAGCCCGAAGACCACAATAGTAGGGATCATCTAGAGAAAGGGGAAGAAAAAAAGACATAGAAAAGATAATCATTATAAAGGTAATAAATAATTTAGGGAAAAAAATCCAAATAGTTATCAAAACCAAAATGACTGTATGTCAATACATTTTCTCAATCTTGGACATTGATCATTTTTTACCGAATACGACACATTTTATAATTGTAGTATTTCAACATCATTTTCCAATGTCAAGCTGAATTCTTCATTTTCAAATGCTAACAAGCTTTGAAAGGAAAGGCTTTAGTTGTGTGATTTTACAAATAGGTTGGCCAAAGCGTGATGCATGGCGCAGTGATGTCAATCGATAACATTAACGAAGATCGTACCATTTTATAGGTAATGCATTAAGTTTTCAGTTTCACACATGTCATGCTATGCCAAATGTGAGCACGTTAGGTACCTATAACATTTAGTTGGAACAGATTTCACACAGAGAAAAAGCTCACTCCTCTTCGTGGGAAGATTAGCAATCAGTTAGTTCGGTTTGGTTCAAAGATCGCGTGATTTATGTGTGAGGGCATAAAAAATGGGTGAATGGATCACGAAAATAAATAATATTTTATTGCCACCATTTTTGTTACAATTCATATCAAAGGCATCATAAAATAAAATCCTCTGAATCATGTTTTCAAAGCTTCACTTAAATCCAGTGATCTTGTTTTTTTGGCGGCATTTTTCATTCTGGTTTCATACCACTGACGGCAATGGTGGTCGAAATGTCATTCGCAAGAAGAATTATTACTTTGACTTGTTTATTGCCCCATTGATCTATTACAATTGAAAATGTGTATGCAGTCAAACTCATGGCAATGACGCCGTACCCGGTCGGTCGTCGTGCACCAATGCTTAAGGCTATACACACAAAAGTGCGCACAGATTATGCATAGATTTTTTTCTTCTTAGTGTGCTGTTGAATTTCATAACTTATGCTTACCATATTTCTTGTTGTCTTTTCCTTTATCCGATTTTCCTCGAGACAATTTGATTCTGCTCTCCTCAATGTCATCGTAGTCCGGCTGTACAATGGAAAAACAATCGGAAAATAGACAAAAAATTGTTACATTAAAACAAAAAAAACAAAAGTACTCGATAAGACGCATGATTTCACGAAGCTGAGAGGAAAAAACAGAAAATATTTTAATCCATGGATGAGACGTTTATATGACAAGGTAGGCATTGGAGCCCCCTATTCATACAATTATAAATCAGGTGAACAAAGCCGGTGAGCAGTGAGTAAGTGCATCGTGCATTAGGTTCTTGAATATATTTTCAGTTTTTTTTTTGCTGGCATTGGCATTGTCTATTCTGTCAGAATCGATATATTATGCTGATTTCGATTTCACTAGACAAATACATAAAAGAGCTGCACAGTCATTTGTTTATCTTAAAATGGAATTTGTATCGCTTAAAGTACAAATACAAATAGGTGAAGGATAAATGCATGCAGAAACCGTTTGTACAAATACTTGTACATCGTATGCTTTTGACAGATTGCAAATGCGGGATAAAAGTAAGAGCATTTAGGAATGTTTAAGTAAATGAGACAGCTCAATGGTTCGGTTGTCGCAATGTTTGATATTGACAATTTTCAGATAAGGACTTGCAAATGGACAGAGATAAAATATATATCCAAATGTCATAAGAATGATAGTTATGACTGAACTAACAACAAATCTATTACAGAAAAGTGGGACTGTTTTCGTGGCATTTTCAAATTTTTGTGTGTATATGTCAAACATTTTTTAGATGATAGGGATTTTGCTATTGATTTCTGGAACCAAATTTTTCATTAATTTGTTGTCCTCAGTTTGGACTAATTTTGTTATTACGTAACTCTTCTTTTCGTCCTAGAATGTGAAATTATTATGTCAAGTAAAAACCGTATATCATATCAGATGAAGACAATGGAAATGGGTAGACGATCGTATATTTGTGGATAAAAGATATCGTAAACTAAGAACGGAACAACACGGCTTAGGGGCCGGGAGATATGGAAGAAATTATGAATAAATGAGCCCAAAACCCGTATATTCGGTTAGGAAATACGTTTGACAATCACCAGCCTGTTACAAGAAACAATAAAAGAGACCCTGTATATGATCACAAGCCTTGAAGTCTCAGAGACATTAAGTAAATTGGTAGTACCATGCCACCTGGAAAGGGTGATATGCTAAATGTTGTTGCAAACAAAGGAATAAAATAGAATAGAAATAGAATTGAATTCGATTTCTGATCTTAGATATCTTTCGCAATGAAACTATAGCGGCCAGTTCATTTCCTGAAAGGTGACAAGTGGAACGTACCAACATGCAAACTGGCCAAATGAGTGCCCCTGTAGGCCTTTCATCGCATTGATTTTTTTTATTTGCTCAAAAATAAGATTATAAGGTTTATCCAGACTATTGCCTCATTTTTTTGACTAACTTCTTAGACAGAATTTACTTGGAGGGTCTTCATGTGTATGCGATTCTTGTTCTAGGAATTGTTCTAATTTTATTGAGTATCAAGTAGATCCCAAGATATTGGATCTTTAATGAACACGCAAGAAGGGCCTTAAAAGAAAACTAAGGATAAATGAGGAGTTGTTGACAGAGTTTTTAGGAAACACAATCGTAAACTTGTCACAGATGCACTGTTGGTGAATTTCCAATACTTGTCCAAGTCTAAACACTACACGTGATTGGTTGATTGATATTTGTATAATAACACGAAATTCATTGTTGTGTAAAATGTTAGTGGAATTGATATTGTTTGCAATACATGGCGAAGAACAGTTGAAGAGGACTCGAGCCTACATGGAAAGAGCTTGAGCGAGTAAAAACGCATTGCAGAACTCCGAGATGAGATGTAGACGATGCTTATGCGTTATAACCCTCGAGGGTTGACAGGATCTAAGTAAGTATTATAAACTATTCAGGGATTCAAATACGGTGTTAAATCAGAAATGCATGCAATTTTCATGGTGACAAATCGTATCTTGGAAAACATGTGAGAAGAGCCAAAAGTTTGTTACTGTAATGGCCTTCAAGGCCTTAGAACTTAGGGCAATACAGCAAATAAACTTTGACAACTTTCAACATTCGATAAAAGTCGTGATGTAGGGGATTTTTATCCAAACTTTCTTCATATTGCTTAGACGAGCACACTACCACCTTGATCAAAAATTTCCCGGAGTTCACACATAGAGATAGATGTACTCTTGGCTTCGTAACTTTCGCAAATTGCAAGCTATGACGCAGATTAAGATTAAGAGGGAATATCAACAACAGATGCACCAATTAAGAAAAAAAAACAGAACTCAAATCGGAATAATGGGAGCGCCACACGGTGGTTATTCCTGGAACTTTCTGATCAAGGTGGTATTATAAATTTGTGTTTTCCTTTTTCGTTTGCAAGTATATTTATGTCATGAGGTCAGTTTTAACGAACGATCGATCGACAATCTATTAAAAGCCCAGTTACTGGTTTATTTCCATACCATATGCTCTATTATTTCTCACAATCCTACGATCGACTCTTGACCTCCAATCAATGTAAAACGATGATTTTCCAGTTTCATCTGATTGGTAGAGATATTGGATGTAGATTTTTTTATGAGACCATAATATATTCGACTGACTGTGTTCTACTTCAGCTCTCAGCTTGTTCAATATACTCTTACTCCAGTCAATCATGCATGACACTTTAAACCATGTCTATTACCAATTGGTGTCCCCTTCATTTACATCTATCAACTAGTTTACGTAATACGACATCAATTATCATGTTCTTCCTTGAACAAGTGCAGATTGCCTCAAGTTGTCAAATAGTGCACAACATTCCTAGTCACCAGATTCCGACTAATCTGTACAGACTACGAACAAAAACAAGAACAAAAAAAAGAGAGAAATAAGAAAAAATAATAATTATATTCCAAGAAACCATAACAACTGTAACTAAATCAGTCAAACCGCAGAATCGCGCCCGCCCGCAATAAGACTCCGCAAGCAATCATCACGTTACATCGCATGCAACTCCTCCTTTTAAAGTTGCTAACCATGGTGAAGTTGGTCTTGTTCGTGTTCATGCTTGGTGAGCAAATCGCTTCACCTGAACAACTGAAATACTGAAACAGGTATTACTTCTATTCAACGGCTGTTTAAGCCGCCCCCCTCCGAATGGCAGTCTAGTTCCCTAGCTTTGCATAATCCAAATCGAAATTGGAGCAACTACTTCAACAGTTGTGTAGATCACACGTTGTGTAGCTTACACGAATCTAGAACTCGCGCACGAGTTTGACGATAGAAAATAAAACCCTTCATCTTATATTTCACTGTGGTGTATAATTTCAATTTCAGTACACCTGTCAACTAGACGTCACCTAGTGTCAGACCGATGCTAACGGAATTCAATTTCCAATGATTCAATGTGTGATATCGATACGTGCTAGCTCTTCTCTGTCTGCGAATACTTCAGCACCTAATTCTTCGTTACCCATTCAACTGGATCGACCTTAAAATTCTAAACCGCTGCTCATTTGGCACGCACATCGTAGTCATCAAATTCAACGTCGTCGTTGTCGTCGTTGTAGTGCTCCTAATTGGAAAGCCCGTTGCTAGTTGACTAAATGAACATTCCTTATCATAAAAACTCACTGAACACCACCTATTCGCCTGACATAACTCGTAGATACTCGTACATTTTTTTTTATTTTTTTTTTTCAAATACAAACTTACCTTCGGAATGTCATGTGAGTAAATATTATCCCTAGGTGGTAATTTTGGCGGTTTTTCACTGCGTTTATGTGCCAATTGTTGTGTCTGGAGAATTAGTTGCTCCCTGGTTGCGGCTACATGGCCAGCTGAGGTACCATTGTTTGTACCACCACCAAAGCCAGAACTGCCAGAGCTTCCGCCACTGCCTCCACTTCCACCACTGCCATTGCCAGCCACACTGTAGGGATCCTCATCGGGTATGGGTATTCTTGGGCGATTCTTGATGTCAACCACTGGCCGTTGCACTGAAATCGAAAGACAATATGAGTTGGGGGTATGAAATGAATTATGAGCATACCACTGGGGCACTATAAAGCATAAAGTGTTGACGGAAAAATAAATGTATAGTTTTTGCAAAATTCTATGCTAATTGCCTGAGCAATGCAATGCGGAAGAGTATCTTTTGTTTTTGTGTAAGATAAGAGGTTGCTTTTGTTGGTTAGAAAAGATCTACATACCGTTAGGACGGTGTTGAGGTGCGCTAAATTCTTACAAACTGTGTGTCAATTGTATAAGATACAAAGATTTCTTGATAGTTTCTCTAGAACAATGGGATTTGTGCTGATAGAGGGCTTGTGTTATCCGATATTCGTAATCGTTATTTATTATAAATCAAAGACAGGTCTCTAATATGAACAATATAACTGACTGCCGGCACCAGGTTACTTTTAATAAGAATATTTGCTGAATGATAAGTATCAGCTTAAGAAATGTACTTAGGTCGGTACTCGGAGCATGGCAAGTACTGGAGGAGACGAATTCATTCAATCTTAGCTAGGTGAAATGGCGTAAGCACTACTAAAACTTTGTTCATAAATTCAGAACCTATAAAGGCTTATGACTCCATTAACACTTGGACAAATCTCTACTCAAAAACCTCGAAAAACAAAATAAAAAATTTTCATTGAACTTGTAAGTTTCAGGAATATCATGGGTACTGCCAAAAATTTCATACTTTTCGCCAATAATTGTTATGTAGATAGATGCATAGTTGAACACCTTAAGTAGAGTTTGAATATACAGTGACTCAACATGATCAGAGAAAAGTATAATTTTTAGTTGTTAACAGTTGAAGCAACTAAATGTTCACTAAAAATAAATGGAGTGATTATGAATCAGCACAGCAAAAGCAAACGATATTGCACTGTTATTTTGTGAGAATTTGCAAAAGTTCTTAGGCATGGGGTATGATCAATTTGTTGACACTGTCTCATATGGAGTTTTCTCTGTATTTTTTGTTAAAAATAAAAATATTTAAAGTATTAAAATAAGAATGCCGGTTAAGGAAAATTTAAATTTCAGTTGAAACACTCATTTCAATTGTTTCCAAGACAACTCATCGAGATATTTCTCGTTAATTTGGAGTTTCAGTGGGAGTTGTATCCAAAATACGCAAAACTTTGAAGCCTGACTCTGAAAAGTATAAGTCTGGAAGGAAATCAATTTTAAACTCAAATATACAAAGGCATATTGTGCGGCAGATTCAATATGGAGTATATAAAAATGCGGTCCAGATTAATAAAGCATTAAACCAAAAAGATGGGATTAATGTAACAACTGAAGCTGTACGAACAATTAAACCCAGGAACGGTTTTCATGGACGCGCTAAAATTAAAAAGTCCCAATTGACTGACTGCCATAAGAAATTAAGGCAACAATTTGACCAGAAGTATAAAGATTATTGTGCTAAAGACTGGGCAAGGGTAATTTGGTCGGATGAAACAAAAATAAACCGTCTTGGGTCCAATGATCGCCAATGGATCAGGAAAAAGCCGGGTGAGGCAATCAGCCCTCGCCAAACGAACAATAAAATTTGGAGGAGGAAATCTTATGATTTGGAGATACATGTGCATGGAAAGGGTTGGTGAATGCATAAGAGTGGTGGGTCGCATGAATGCCACTCAATACATCACCATCCTTCAAAACGGACTCCTTACAAGTTTAGAAAAGTGGCATAAATATGTGTCGGAAATTATCTTCCAGCAAGTTTATGATCCAAAATATACAGCCAAAATTACAAATGCGTGTTGCAAAATAAGCAATTTCAAATACTTGATTGGCCACCACAATCTCCAGACCTCAATCCGATTGAAGATCTTTGGGTTGAAGTTAAACGTGCTATTTCGGATTTGCCTGGATTGTCATGAATTATGGCACTGCACTCAAACTGCTTGGCAAAATATCACCACAAATGAATGTAAAATGTTTATAGGATCCATGTCATACATTCAAAGCAAAAGGGGACCATACGAAGTGCTAAGTAGATAGGAATAGTTTCGCAAAGTCAACAAATTGATCAAATGCCCTATTTTTACTTTTGTTGTATTTAATTATGTTAAAAGATGAATTTGGTACTCATTATTTGTTATACTGAATTATAATATTATTTTATTTTCTCGTTAAAAATTTCGTTGAGTTATAAACACAAATAAAAAAGTTACGCAGAAAAGTTGTTGTATGGCAGGCAAAATAGTTACGATTTCTACTTTTTTGTGATTTGCACAGATAGTATAGAGAGCTAGATAGAGATCCTGTGATCTATTACCAATTTAAGCTAGACGTAGTCTTCTGAATGGATCTGTTCACTTTTGTTGAAGAATGGACAGACGTCTGTACTTGGATATTCAAAGAATGAGTTATGTCTTACCTTTTATGTCTGAAGAGGATATATATATGAGGATCACTTTAGTATTCAAGGTGATTTTGAAAAGATATTTTCTATGTTTAAGTATCATATATTTTTAAATGATTGACCACCGAGTTATGATCCCACGAAATGATCTGATGTGAAAAAAATCGTTAAAACTCGCGCCAACTATGGGAAAATCAATCATTGACGGTTCCAAGATATATTCACCCTGCGGGACTTCTTAGACGAGGATTAAGTACTGCAAATCGATCTTACCACATCATTACCGAATTTAAGGCGAAACATTCAATACATACAATGTGTAGTAAATATAAACATTTCCAGAAGAGCGTGCAGCAAAGTGACGGAGAACTGCCTGTAAAGATCAGATACAATACTCGTACATATCACCGGCAGCTTTAATATCAAAAAAGGGTTTAAACAAGGTGATGCACATTCATGCGTTTCTCTGATATCTGACCGTAAAAAAGAAATTTTTTCAGGAAATGCCAATAAATTTCATGACGGAATCCTTATCAGATGGCGCAGAATTTTAAATACAGGGTGGACCAAAAGTAATTACAGAATGTAAAGGCGCCATAATTTTTGTAAATGGTGTAAAATGTAATTGTGGTTTGACATTTATGTTGAAAACATAACGAACAGCTAAAACATCCAGAGCCAATGGATATTGAGGCGATCTCTTCAAAGAATGCTGGATGTTGCTGAATAATTACGAGCCCATATGCCGATTCAACAATATTTTTTACTTCGTTCTAAGAAATAAAGAAATAATACTTCAAACCTTAGTCATTGTTACTTTTATATCACCTAACTAGCATTGAACATTATTTTCAAAAATCACTCAACAAAATAAAATAGCGAACAAAAAAGCAAAAAACTCAACACTTGCTCGTATAAGATTATGTTCTATTACTCACCTGGTGGTAATTTACTCTTTAACATATCCATAGCAACAACATTTACAATGAGAACCCAAACGGGGCACTCCAAGATGTCGCTTTCAGACTTAACAAAGGCCACTGCCGACAGGCATTGTGTTTCCAAACGTCGACGATCTGGATAAGCTCGTCTTAGTTCACGATTAACATTCGATTGGAACTTTTTCATATCGAATAACTAAAAGAAAATGTCAAAAAAATAGATACAGAGTTCAATTAGAGTGTATTCGTATGATACACATACACAGAAAAGGACTTAAGCTTAAGCCCTGATTTGAAGCTTACCTTGACTATTTTTTCACTTTCTAAGGCTTGATTTGGCAGTTTAAGGATATCGGCACCAATAGATGTCTCTTCGTTGGAATTATTGGCAGTGCTTTTGATGTAGACATTACTTTTGGCATAACGGCGTATTAAAATATTACCGGCATCGTCCATTTTTATTTTGACACCCTGTCGGAAAAAAAAAATCGAATTATTTTAGGAAGTTATGTAAGCAAGTATTGTAAACAAATTAATTTGAAATACTAAAACTACGAATGGTGGTGTATTTGTCATGTTTTCGTCAAACTTTTATGTTTTTTTAAAAGCTAATATCTAGTTTGCCACTTCATTCAGCTGTTCCAGGCGCTTAGATATGTGTTAAAGATTCACTCAAGTTATTCAAGATCCTGCAAACAATGTTCGATGACTGTTGATTTTTAAAATTCGCTCACAATAAAGAGTTGTCAAATGACAAATTGACATCAACAGCGATTCCTTACAATATTACGCAGGCTGCAGCCTATAGAAAGTTTGGATAGTATCTAAGCTATTGTTCCTTATTAAGAGTTGTCATTTTACGGGTTGTACGGCATTGAAACAAACATTCAGTAAAAAATGTCGTTGCAGCACATACCAAGAATCGATTTCAGTGATGCAAAGGCAACTTATGACAAATGATTGGAGACCAAGATTTCGCTTGAGAGGCAGAATACAGCATGGAATTACGAAACTTTTAATGTCACTCAGCTATCTACTTGTCATGCTATATTATATAATATTCTATTTATAATAAGCTTATTCTTATTTTTTAATCTACAGAAACAAGAGAACAGAAATGAGTATCAGAGGAAGAACGTAATCATATAATCGGTAAAAAAGAACTATGCTCGATTACAATAGAAGGTAGAACATTTAGAACATAATCCAGCAGCGGATTGTTGAGAAGTTTTCATTGATTAGCATATTTGGAAGTCTATTTAAATTGCAAGAAAAACGTAGTAGAAATAATGGGCATGAAGAAGGAGGAAGAAGAAGATTGTCCCAAGAACGGTGCTATCTTGTTAAGTAAGCGATAGAGATTGCGTACATGTACAATTTGTCCATGGAAGGCAATAAATCCGGTGTAGAGAGCCGTTTTCCGGACGAGCGAGATTGTTTAAAATTCACAATTTTAACGACCCCGGGGTCGTCTTTTTTGTCGAAATATGAGGATTTTTTCATTGTCCCAAAAAGGTGATATCTTGTTAAGCAAGTCATACAGATTACGTGCATGTAAAATTTGTCAACGAAATGCCATCAATTTGGTTTAGAGAGCAGTTTTTCGGACGAGTGAGAAACTCAAAAATTCACAATTTTTATGACCCCGGGGTCGTCTTTTTTGTCGAAAAATGAGGATTTTTTTCATTGTCCCAAAAACGGTGCCATCTTGTGTCTTTTTAAGGGACAATTTGGACAAATTTTGTTTTGATTGATTGAAAAGCCTACCCAGTGATATCCCAGCTGAATGTGATGGTTAATAAACAATTCGCATTTTTGGCGAATATTCTCCTTAAGGGCTGCTATTGTCTGATGCTTGTTGACATAAACCCGCAATTTCAGGTACCCCCAAAAAAAGAAATCTGGGATGGGTAATCGGGCGATTTTGCTGGCCATGCCAAATCGCCAAAACGGGACATGACGCGACCATGAAACGCTTTCTTCACAATATCCACTTTGGCTCGTGCTGTGTGTGTGGTTGAACCGTCTTGTTGATACCACATGCTCACCAAGCCCCGCTCATCCAATTCCGGCAGTAAGAAGTCATTTATCATGGCTCTGTAGCGTCCCCTAGTAACAGTGACCGTGTTGCCGATGGTGTCCCTAAAAAAGAAACGGCCCAATCATACATCCTGCGTGAACGCCGGACCACACAGTGGCTTTGAGTGGATGTAATGGCTCTTCCTGCATCACACCTGGATTTTCAGTGCCCCAGAAATGACGATTTTGCTTATTGACGTAACCGCTTAAGTGGAAATGTGCTTCGTCGCTCATGATGATTTTCGACACAAAATCGTCCTCTTCGTTGTTGAGATTGAGGATGGCTTGACAGTAATTCACACGCGACTGACGGTCAGGAGGCATTAACTGATGCACTGTTTGCACTTTGTACGGGAACATGTGTAAGTCTTTCACTAAAATTCGCTGTCTGGTGATGCCCAATTGCATGGCCCGTCGTATGGTTGATGTTGATGATGATGATGTTTCTTCTCAGCGACATCGACAGCCGCGATATTCGAACGACCAGTCCGGTGACGATTAGGAAATCGATGTCGAAATTCACGCTGCACTAACACCACCGACCGATTATTGGTCAAAAAAAATCGACACAATCATTCCACGCTCTTGCGCAGTAAAGTCTCCATTACTTGTCTGTTTATAAACTGCAGCTGTGTAGCTTACAAATAGACCTACGACGCCATTTACAAAAATTATAACATCTTCCGATAGGATGATTAAATTTGCGCCACCTTGTACTTCCTTATTTATTGTAGGCGCATCAGGGAATAGCGAATCAACTTTCAGTATTCTTGCTCATGTAAGGCTTAATTAAATGTTTTCCATAATAAATCCCATTTCTATAATCTGACCACACTTCAACGCACAGTCTCAACCGGAACCTAAAGATGTCTTGGAATTATGCTCACAACAAAGATATTTGGGGCCACTCCACTCAATTTTTACTGAAACAATGCGGTGGCTTAAACTACAGTTAGACTAGCCGAATTGTGTTCACAAGCGCCATATAAGGTGCCTGAATCATTTATAGATAGAATATGGGTAAATTTGCGATGTAAAAAAAATTATTGGTCAAATGGACACTAATAACACAGAATTAGCAGTTAACTATTCATCTAGAATGAGTACCACCTTCTAGCTTGGATCAGGGCAAGGACCATTGCGGAAAAATTTGGTCTTTTGGACGGAATTGGCCAAAAAAGAAAACATGTTTCGTTCTTGGCATTAACAACTGACATTGTGCTATTGATATTGAAAGCGGATGTTTACGCTCTAGTAATTTTTTCAGAAGCTACATGAATGAAAAAAAATTTGAACCCGTTCGTCATCTTCTGTACGAATATCCTTCTTTTGCTGACAGAATGACAGCACTGCTTAGTACATTCAACTTCTAGAGCAAATGTATTTATATCTATAACAACCAAAAATGGGCCTAATTGGTGTAATTATCGATCTTAATGAGCTGTAGGTAATAAGACACACGGCACCCAATTATAAAGGAATATATCACTGTAAGGCGTATGTATTTCTACTTATTATTTGTGCGATGTTTGCAAATCCAAATTAGCAGTCTGAAGTTTTATTATATTTAGAAGAGTATACACCTATTGACGCAAACAAAAAAGAACACTATATCATTGGAGAAATGACATCAACACCGTAAATTAAAAACGTATTAAGTATGTATTTCAGGGATTACTAATTGATTTAAAAAAAAATCATTTCTCTCTGCATTTGCTATTAATAACCGTCTAACTGCAGATTATTAATTTACAAATCGGACAAGATTATCGAGGCGATCTTTCATAAACAAATAAAAATGACAACAGTCCCAAATCGATTGTTCTATCAATATGACACAAATTAAGAAATCCAAATCCAAAAGCTCATGATATTTGAAAAATTTTAATTGTCAGATGTTGTTGCTTACCTGTCCTATGTGCCGTTTGACTTCGTCTGTCTTTGGATCTCTCATTGGATTGTCGAATCCGCACAAACCGATTCTGTAATTAAATAAGAAAAAAAAAAATCTGTTATTGCCTTTTTTTTTTTTGTAAAAACCATAAATTGTTACTTTTTTTTGGTTAACGATTATTTGTGTCAAATTTCCCACAGCTGTCAATTTGAAAAAAAAACTCAAAACATTAAAAATAAAATTGTTTTTGGTATTTTTTTGTGTGTCTTTTGTTTTAACAACATTCCGTAGAATCCATCGTTCTCAAGACATGCAACATGAATGCATAGCACGTACCACACATAACAACACACTTGACGCAACATGACTTGTGTATGTCTGGGATTATCTATGCGAATGCTGATGCGAATAGACAATCTTCAATGTCTTCACCTAGCGAGTTGATGTTTGCGCTTGCGCAATGTGAACACAGCTTTATCCACCTTTAAAAGTCACATCGAAACAGAGTTGCAAAGAAAAAAAATGCCATTCGCACGAATACACTGCGAAAGTGGGCTACAAAAACGTGAAAAACAGAAAAGACAGAAAAAAGATTCATAACCACCAAGAGAAGGGAGTTACGAGTAAATACATCTAAGGTACGAACTCTGATAGGTTTGTCAAAATGCGAATCGAACCAAAGCCTTTACAGGCTACTTACGCAAAAAGCGTTTTCCTTCCAAGTTTTGCTGTGTCTGCTGTGTGTGTGCTCAAAAATAAAACTTAAAAAAAAAGTTGTTTAAATTGATGTCAGATTTTAATCAACTCCCCTGGTGGACCACCTTTAAAGGTTCAACTGTTCATATTTCGGAATTTCTTGCGGTCATGCCGAGCTACGAATATTGCACTCCGATTTTTTTCAATTGGTAATGAATTCATTCTGCTACGCATACGTTACGGTAGATTGGTGGTGCTTTGTTTAAAACATAAACGTGTCCACCCCCTCATGTGGTTTTACGAGGATATGGCGCCAGAAACTGTGTATGCTCAGCTTAGGACAAAAGAATAAGTTCAACCAGCTGCAGCTGGCAATTGTTTTGTATGCAATGTTAGGCCTAGCCTAGATCTGGTTGTGCATAAATTCTGTCATTAAGGTGGTCTTAGATTGTTGCTTTAAACTCTTGGAGAGTGTAACAAGATATTTGACATAAAATGGATAACAAATTGGGTGAGGAGAGTACATGAGACATGTGACATGACTCATGATTATGTCTTGTCTTGTGTGTTTGCGGTCACCAAGGCGTATGTGTAATATTACTGTTAATGGCGACCGACAATTTATGTTTCGCTAGTTACTGGATTAGATAAATTGTTAAGGATTGGCTTTAATGTTAAAAGATAGTAAGAGTATTGTCAGTTTGCTGAGATTTATTGACACTTTGTAAAAATGTTATCGAAGTTACTTACCGTTCTAAGACCACAAAATGTGCTTGAGAAATATAGTAATTCGTCACCAGTATCATACCACATCCGGAAAGAACAATTATCTCTGATACTTATTCGGTTTGTAACCCAAGATTGGTAATATCGACTGCTTTGACAGCCCGAATCCGTTTTCATTAGAAGTAGAAAATCCCAGAGTCGCTTAAGATTGACTCAGGTTTCATGCATTTCAAAGTCTTCAAAACGTTGATCAGAAGAAGCAAATTCGACGGAAACATTTCGTTATGTATTTCTTTTAGATTTAGTGGTGCAATTCATGCAATACTGACAGGGAAAAATCATTGAATTGCAACTTAAATATCTATGCGTAGATGTAATATGTAAAAATCTCAGGCTCATCTTAAACCTAATCGCTCCTTAATAGTCTAAAATCGTCGCCAGACTTTTGAATTCTTCCTTGTCGGACAGAAGGCAAAAGAATTGACCGCTTTGAGTCTACGGTGTCTACATTCTTCGGCCGACTAAACTATTGCTATTAAAGAAGGCGAACGTGGTGCAGAACAGTTTGAAAAAATTAGAATCCATCGCAATGAATTAACGGCCAATAGTCGTCGCTAAAGACATGCGGTACTTAAGGAATTAAGGTTTGTAAGAAACGGTAGGAAAATAGGTAATACTACCCTTATCAGACATTTGTCGAAGTAGCGCTGTTCTTCTTGATCCTCAACAACTCAAACTTATGTAGAGACATCAATAAAAAGTTAAAAAGTTGTCAAATATGAATTGGATTTCTTACTTTTGACTTGTCTTAAGGTTCACCTTTCCGAAGTGTAGATCTATCCAAGTTTGAAGAAATAATTCGAGATTTTAAGCCCAAGTTAAAAAAAAAAATCTTTTACATGAAAAAACGATCGAAACATCTTTTATCTTTTCTGATAATAAATAAAATATAGAACAGAGTAAATCTTCCGTCAACAACTCGTTAAGATTCAAACCCATCGCTTCCCTTTTGATCTTTTATTTTTTTACCTTTCATCGACATCAAGTGATGAATGTTGATATGTGCTCTTAAATTCCAAAAGCTAGTTATGTTCTAAATCCCGAGAAGCCAGTTCCGACATACGAATACAAGCTAGCCGTCATCTTTCAAAGTTGTTCCAAGAACTAGTTTTAAGGTGAAATAATTTTTTGTTTGATAGAAAATAAACATTTAATACGTGTTGTTACCACAATTCCGTAGAAATTCATATTCATCATCTTTACTTGAAGAAATCTTTACCATAACTCATACCGCGTGCTTAGATGCGAGTACATAATAAAACTCGGCCAAAGTTGCGGGTCTACAAATTTGCTAGAATCCGTAAGTCAAGAAAAATTCTTTTGTATTCAAGCCATTGTCGTAGGGGGATCTATCCGTATTCGTATCTTAACCTCATACCTATGAACTTTCGTCTTTAAACTGCCTATAAAGTAGATTTTCTCTTATCTCTTCATCGCTCATTTGTATAGATACAAGTACGAGTTGTGCGAATAGATTTCGTGTTTTGTATAAAACAAAAGCAATCGTCAGAGCAATCACTTGACTCTATAAGTATTCGTACCATTGCAAGTATGAGACGATACTCCAACCAAAAAGCATACACGGTTTGACCTTAATACATACATCAAGCTGTGGCATGTTGTTAACCAAGGAAGGTTTCTGAAGCTTGATGCCGCTGCCGCCACCGCCATCGTATGCTTAGATTCTGAGTGTACAAACTTTTGCCCCCAATGTGGTACAAAAACAAAATTCAAATTTAAGAGATTTTTTTTTCAATTTTTTTTTGTGTGTTTTTACCTCTTTTACGAGTATCACATGAAAGATACACAAGATATAAGTACGAGTATTCATACAAATGAAAACGAATTGAAACAACTTTTACTTTTATTCGTAGTAAATTGGTTGCAAGGTCGACAAGCGGCAGGTTTCCATCTTCCATTTTGTACGAAGTCGAATACGAATACGTATACTCACGAGACCAAGTTAAGTTGCTAAACCCGTCTTGGTAACGCCTAAGTTTGTATTATTTATGAAAAAAAAAAATGAAATAAAATTGGGGGAAACATTTCCCGATAGCCCTTGTTGCGCCGATGCACTGAAAGATACTTGTATGAGGTGATAATTCTTTAAGAAGTAGGAAGCGAATAACTGGCTGCTACTCTTTCTGGAAGAGCATAGTCATAATCAAGTCTTGTTTGGCTTCTTCAATACGGGTATGATGACATGTGAAATGCCAGAAAATACATCCGGATACTTGAGAACCATGTCTCGATCTTGACTCAATGCACTGAGGGCACTCACAAAGAAACTTTTCGACGTAATTCTTTGACCGGACAAAGGAAGGTCGTTCAACTAGCTCTTCAAGGTCGATTTATTATCTTCATATTGTATATAATTCTATGCATATACTCGTATATTGGATTAAGTATATGACTCCGACATGTAGGCAGATGTGATCATCATGGAACAGTTCGACTTTAGTGTCATCGCTGTGTAAAGGTTGTTTGCATATGAATAATTAATGAAATACCGTTTTGGGGAAGCAGATACCTTAACACGAATTTAGATTTAGCAACTCTATCTACCACTCTACTTGGCTCTCCTCTATTCGACGGGCTAGTCTCTCAAAATTAAGAGGGACGAAGAGAAAGGGATAGAAAAGTCGTTGACATTGACGCTGAAATAGTCTTTGTGATAAATGTAAAGATAGGGTTCACGTTTGTATTTTTTTTTTTTTTGTTTTTTTTTTTTTTAATTGGAGAATATGGCAAAGTGCAGATTTTATTTTATTTTCGGAATGTGCGACGCCAAATTTGGTTAAGTACTTTTATAAACAAAAGAAAACAAAAAAATCATTCGGCCCAGACATAATCGTAAAATAATTTTATCACTTTAGTTAAGTGAATGTGATACGTGGGGGGTTGCCAAATTGGTAAAAAAAAAATTTACAATCTGGTATCCGTACGTACACCATTTGGAGGTGTTTTATAGTTACATAAAGAGTGAATGTAAAGTTTTATTATAAAAAAAAGAAAAATTATATGAACAGGTGTCTTGTCATAAAGAATTTCATACGTCTTTTGCAGTCTTAAATGATTCCAATAAAGCCTTTAGATACATTTTTTAAGAATAAATCAAATTTAATGTATTTACGGTATAAATAAATTTCTTTTTTTTATTTAAAATAAACTTCTTAGGTTATAAAATTCGAATTTATACTTTAAAGTGCCCAAAGCAAGACCTATTGACTCAGTTACCCAAATTTTTTTTCAACCTAAATTTCATTTAACGTCAAGCTTAAGAACATGCTACAGTCGGCACTTAGCCCCAACAACATCAAATTTGGTGAACTAAAGTGCAAAGCATCAGTTTGGATAATTTACGATGCAGAGGTTTCGTCTGAAGACTCCACTTAAAGGAGGTAACGACGTCGTCATTGGTGTCATTGACATTAAGGAAGTTTGTTGAGATTATGAAAAATTGTGGCTTCTCCTATGGTCAATACTATAGAGAGCAGAAGAAACGTTTATCTGGGCGCTGTCGTTGAACTTCGAGAATACCAACGGTCCTAAGAGCCAGATTTAAGCCCATGCTTCAAAAAAAAAGGGCAGCTTTGAAACTCATGATAAGTGAGCACTTTGTTAGTACAATAGAATCAGACTCACAATAATTATTGATCTATTACAATATGAAAAAAAAAGATGTCCAGCATGCTAAATGTGTGACTACTGTAAGACCCATATATCTATTGTCATTAAAACCACGCACGTCTCCGTTAAAGGAACTGCGATTATTCCAGCACCATATCGTTAATCTGTTTTGGAGTCAGTAATTTTTTAAAATATGATTTGAAATAATTTTCCTGATTTAAACTGTGGCAGGAACTATGTTATTTCTGCATATAGGGAATGACAAGCTCGCATTGCGCAGCAACAACATTTATGGTACCATTGCACAGTGGTTCAGCCGTAGGTCATGTTATTTACCTTTAGAGGAAACATAAAAAACCCTTCTATTCACAGGTATAAAAAATTTGCAATTACAAACACGGCACAGTTAATTTTGTGCACCGGAAGTGGTAACATCTGATTAGTGCTCATTAGTTTATTTGTTCACATAAATTGGTGTTGCTTTAAAGTGTGGTTTTTCCGAGAAATTTATTGTTTGTGATATAATTGTGCAATGGATATTAAAATTGAAGGTATGTACGATATTTTTAAAGTACGAGTAATTATGTTTTCCTTAACAATGCGACTATTCATAACTAGCTCCGTTAACACACGACTTCCACTTTTTTTGTTTTTAACCATTTTCCATATTCAACTAAGCTTTTACTTATGAAGACACGAATCACCATAAATGAGTCATATATCAATATGATCTCTTATTTTCCTAGTTTTAATAGCCGCAAAGTCTTGGTGCTCTGAGGGTGGTTACAGGTCATTGAGGACACTAGGTCCAGTACTAGAAACAATGTTTTTTCTTAATTTTTTCTATTTTTCTTTTGCAGGTACAACCATTACGTGTTCTTTTACCAGAATGCTTGTTTTAAATACGTGGAAAGCTTCAAAAAATAAAGAAAATGAAGCAGAAAGGTTTCGGGAAGGGTTTGGATCCCTTGCCAATTCTTTACTGGATCCTGAAAATATCCAGACAGATTGCTTGAGAAATCTCCTTTTTACTCTCTGTAAACGCTTTGCCGTATATTCGAAGCAATTTAGGAGATCAAAATCTAAGCTAGTGGCCAAATACGAAAGCTAGTTAAATGACACCGAAGTTCGCATACTTAAAGTATCTGATGGAGAAGTATGTGGAAACTACAACGACGAGCAAAAGGAATCTCTTCAATCTACAAGTGGAACGCGATACAGGAATGAGTTTGGAGACTGCGGCAAGAGGTCCAAACGTCGCAGAGTAGCAGTTTTATCACAGATGGACGATTCTGCTGTAACTACTTTACTTAGCAGTTCAAATCAATTAGAAAGTTCTTTGGAATTTAGCACGGATAAAGTTGTTTCATTTATTTATGCAGCTAAGCTTACTAAAAAACAATATTTATTATTAAGAGAAGTGATTCATTCTAAAATACCAAATGTTTTTCCGTCCTATCATAAAGTGCTGAAAGCCAAAAAACGTTGCTATCCAACTGATATTCGCGTGACGGAATCTTCTGCTGAAATCAATTTGCAATCATTGTTTAACCAATGTATGGTTTTGAATCTCAAAAAGCTGTATTTGAAAGTCTTCAGAATAAAAAGAAGTCTGCGTTAGTAAAAGAAGTGTTGGATTTATTAAGTTTTTGAGCTTTATTGTAACTTTATTATATTATATTACTTGACATTTTCAATACTATGTAAATAATAATAATAAACAAAACTAATTTTATTATTCTTATAACTCGATTTTTTTTGTGAGATTATTTTTTTTATATATGATGAATATTTTATGCATGCATATAATCTGTTAAAAAAAATAGCTTTTTTGTCTTGTTCTAACCCTCTAGTAATCATAACAACCATTTTTTCCAGGCCAAAATGATATGATTTCATTGTAAATCTGTCCTAAAAAACAAACAAACAAAACCCTTATTACCGCCCTTGTTTGGAACCTGAACCACTGTGCATTGCATCAAAGGTTTACTCTATACCAACGATCGCAAGATTATTGAAAATCGAAAGCGAGCTGTACCAAAGAATGTTTCTTTTTAAATGGGAGCAGAGACGTTTTGTGAATACAACTAACACAGAATAGAATTGGTCTT
Source organism: Volucella inflata (assembly GCA_928272305.1). Classification (NCBI taxonomy): domain Eukaryota; kingdom Metazoa; phylum Arthropoda; class Insecta; order Diptera; family Syrphidae; genus Volucella; species Volucella inflata. Next base: position 74,797,777 of record OV743717.1, on the reverse strand, counting down.
ATCATAGCCAGGTTGGTCTTGGTTTGACCAGAATTTTGGTAACCCTGGGTATTGATATAAATAGAAGGCCGACTTTTAAATTCAAATTTGTCTGTAAATTTCTTTTTGCCTCGATTTGTACAAATTCTAGTCTCTCTTCCAATAAGTCCTAAGTAACCTGCTTAACAATATTTTGGTTAATGTGGCTCCTGGTTCTGGGTTAGACCAAGGAAGGGGAGGTCTGTAAGAAAATTTCCTAGCGAGACATGTCGAGGCACCAAGCATATTCTTAACAGTTTCCTGTCTTGAGGCTTCTCCGATTTATCCTCCTAAGCAATATCAAAGCATTGTATCTGTTTTTGAATTTGACATATGCTTACATAGAATTAATATCTGATAGGTTATATGAGCACTATTTCAAGCAAACTACCATACAGATCTAGATATACCAAATAAGATTAATTTAGTCATATCAAATGCCGAATAACATTGTCTTTCATAAAAAAATAATAAGCCAGCACGTTTGGTTTGTTAAGGAAATATTCTTAAGAGTCAAGCAAAACCTTTCTTGGAAAAAATCTCTCACAAATTCTTATGCATGCGATGAGGTATTCGAAAGTTGTAGAATTTTGCAAAAAAGAAACATTTTCTTGCGGTACTCTATAAAAGAAAGGGTTTTAGCGACAGCAACGTATAGTTGATTCATAAGCAGTTGAATAATAATGACTAGATTTCCGCAATACTTTTCTTGAATACCGAACTTGTCACAACCCCAGCTGTGTCCAACGTGGGATAGGTATGGTTAGGTAGAAGTTTAAAAAAGGCTTGGCCATCAGATAGGGAATACAAGGACTTGAGCCGCATTTCGAAGAAATAAATTGCAGACAAGGAAACAGTTTTTTCAGCGCCTCAAAGTCATCAAAGTTTTCAGAATCTAGAAATCTACTGGTGGCTTTGGGTTCATGTCCGTTGAATAGTAGTAAGTTAGATGGGAGGATTGAGATCGCGATCAACACATATCCACAGAATAACTAGTTATTCTATCATCGATATTCCCTAAGTAGGCAACGCAAAACTCTTTTTGAGAAATTCAAATTCTTCTGTCAATGCAAAGCCTGCATTGCACTTGGAATCGATTTGTTATGCACAGACTTTTACTACGGACACACTTCTCATACCCTCCAAAAAGTCCGGATTTTGTTAACCGGTATCGAATTCGGTTAAAGGAAAAATTTGAATTCGAATGGTATCAGAAAACGTCCGAATTTTCTTCCTCGATAGAAAAGGCATAGATATGGGAAATAAGCGAAGTCTAACGAGGAATTGATTGAAGAATCCAAGTGCTTTCACAAGAACCTAAAGCTATTTTGAACAGTTCACAATACTTTTAAAGATCCAAAACAATTCAAACTAATCCAAACTAATCTGATGATAACGACTAGAACGAATAGAACCTTCTACAACAGTGATGTTCAGAAGTTCTTCAAAAGACAACTCTAGATAATTGACATTATACGCTTCGTTCGCTTCAGTAGATCTACCATTCTCACCATAAGGTACAGTCCATTTGACTCATTAGGCGACATTGTAATCATGTCTCTGCAATCTTTTTTTCCACGAATGCACACCATCCGTCTGGCTAATATTCTTCATTGTGTACTTTGTCCTTACTCATATAGGATTTGTAGTCCAGCATTTATCCAGTGCATCTATTAATTGGTAACCAAATGCCCGAAGCTCCCATTTGTACCATTCCAGAGCAGCGTAAAATACATGCAGTATGGTCAATAGAACACCCAACACACCTTTAGACTGCAGGTTGAAACTGAAAGTACCACACGTGCATCCAACTGACAATCCAAATCCGTGCCTTTTTTGACCAAGAAAAATGTTATTTAATTAGTGCACCAGGCAAGAAACAACGTTAACGACTTCGAAGAGAACACGATCACCACATTCAGATACATTTGCAGCAAAGTCATCACTTGAGCCATGAAAATAAAAAACAAAAAACAAACAAGAACTCCTTGATGATTTTCTGAAGAGAAATTCTTCAAAAACTGATGCGCTGATGATCAGTGAATTAATTATTCAAGTTTTAGCTCTGATTCAGATTCAGTTCTTCTCACCCTTTGTCTGATGAGTGGGATGTTCCACTCAAGACTCAACGGATGTTCATTTATTTTCGCGCTATTTTCTGAAGATCACAAAAACAAAGCACAAAATCCACTTTTCGAATAATTTCGCTCTCGTTGCATACTTCAAATGTATACTTCAAGTGGATACTATTTCGATATGAATTACGAAAAAAAGCGAAAGGGAAACCGTCGAGCCACACCCTTCTTTGGATTGATTGGTGGGAAAAATTAGAACGCTGTCGGGACGTGGCCTAGTAGAACAAGCCTTCAACTCTGGACTCGGAGTCATAAATAATCGGAGCGTGTTGGCGCCAACGCTTAAATCTAAGGAAGTAGATACTTGTAGCTTATGGCTGCTACGGCATGATACCGTTCCTTCTTGTGTTTTCTATGAGTACACGTATTTGTATCTTTATCGATAGTGGGTGGTTAGTTTATTGTTGTTTTCAATTTCGGCTAGTTTTGAGGTTAGGTGGGTTAATCTATTAACGGCACGAGCCGGAGGTGCTTATTTTCTTTCCATACAAACTAGAGCATATTGATTCAAGGTTGCTGGTAGAGTACGTACGAGTATGAATATGCTGCCTTAGCAATCAGAACGACTTGTTTTTGTATCTCTTAGTTGGTATAGATACAGAGATATACAGAGGCAAGTGAATGGTAAATAGCCAATTGTTTGATAAATATTTGGATTTAGTTGGAGAAGTGGCATAGCAATAGTCGATGGCAAGGTCTCTTGGGTGTTAACCCGGAGGCAGAAAATATGATTTATAACAGTTGATTGTGTAGCGAACTGTCGACGGTCCAATTGGTTTTTATTTTTATTTTTTTCAAGTGAAAAATTGTTAAAAACGGAATTGGTAAATAATTGAATAAAAGTAGAGATACTAAGATCTAGACTTTTGTATCTAAGATTTGTGCTATTTGGTGAATTGCTCTTATGATTAGTTTAGCCATATTGAATACGTACCAACCAAAATGGGAGTGTCATTCGGTGTTGAAAATAAAGTACTTCACATATTTGAAGGATTTTATTTATACACATATTTATGACCATTGGCCAATTGTTTGCCATGAGACATTCAAGATGTTTTTGGTGGAAACACCGTTGCACGGTTGTTGGTTTGTTACATAACGAAAAAGGGTCTCTGAACAACTTATTGTAAGTGCAACAACGTTGCCAGTAGGCTCAACTGCATATCTCCCTGGATGGCTTCAGTGATTTTTTCGAAGATTGCTAAATAAAATAAAAGAGTTACTCGGATATGTCCAGATAATTGAGTGAAAGTTCATACTGTACAAGATAGACTTCTTAGAGCTAAGTCAAACAAGATGGTAAGAGATGCGGTACCGTGTACACTATCGCCTTCTACTTTGGCAGTAAGAGATTTTGGCAGGAGGAAATGCTAATAGTCATTCTCCGTTGTACGAAAAGAATACCATTACGACAAGTTGGGTTGAAAATTGTTTATCAGCACGAAAAAAAAGACTCTTGCGTGATAGTTGAAGCACCTTGTAGCACATTCACGGGAATGAAAGTGCTGATATCGTTTTCTTGAAAGTAAATAATTTCTATAGGTAATACAAAACAAAAGAGTTGACATGTGAGCTGTTCGATTGCTTTTATTCCCTCTCCTTTCCCTTGGCTGTGCATTAAGATGTCATTTTAATTTTACTACTGAGCTGGGGTGGCGCACTAGTTCTTCGACTAGTGTATAAGAGGGCTGGGTTCAAATCCGGACCACAACCGAAAAGCAGAAAAACAATTTAATTTATTAATGCGAGCAATGGCCAGTCTCTAAAATTTAAGAAAGCAATAAATCGAAGATCCCTTCGCAGTGTGCTGAAAATGGCAAGACGAACAACACAGTGATTTTGTTGAACTGTTATAGGTCTCAATCTACTTCGTCCAACAATTGTTTTGCTTCATTTTGACACGGAGTGCAATCGTAAGAAGAGAATTCCAAACTAAACAAGTTCTTTGTAGATATGCAGTCAAATCTAAGAAGTAATTATGCATTTTTAGGTGAAATTGTTGAAGCAGGAATTGGTGATTGGTTTTCCTTGTATTGCAATGGGAAATTGAGTCTAAAGTGGATATTGCAAATAGGAAAGGATCCTCTCAGGTGTCCTTTTGCTAATTCTGTCAAGACTCTCTATTTTTGATATTTATAATTTTGTTTGTTTGTACTCTTCTGCTACAAATTATCTGTTTTAAGGAGGATATAACATCCTATTTTGTGCTTTGTATTTACTGAACTATTTATTTTTTTTGAAATTCTTGAAGACAGCCCCTATATTTTGCAAAAATACGAGGGCAAAGTGTAAGTATAATGACTGCAATCTAATGTTAGAGAATTCCTTTAAGGTGAGAATCAAGGATTCCTGTTGCGAATCTTTGACTTCAAGTATGCTTACGAAATAAAATTGCATGGCTTAATGATAGGGAATCGAGGAAGCCAATGAATTCGCTTGAATGTTACCCTCAACTTCACCATCGAGACTACCATATAGCAGTGTGCGCAATACACAGTCTTATTGAAATTGGTTTATTTTATTCTATTCATGAAACAGCTGCAGTTTAGTAAACATTATACCGTGGATACACTTCAGCAGTCATTGCTTCTCCCTGCAGTTTTTAGTGAATACAAATATGTTTGATGGCATTCTCTTGACTAGTTAAGATACCAGTAAAGCGAGCTTTTCTTATTAATATAGAAGACCTTTTGAAAATTTGTTTCATCACTGAACAGTGTACGCATTTCCAAGCTTTCTTGCTATCAAAAAACGTTCCAGCAATATTCTTGATTGAGCGATGAAAAGTTATATTCGATTCGATAATTCGATGTCGTCAAAAATGCTGTAAAATATCTGAGTTGACTGAAGCAGTTTAAAAAAAATATTTCACTTCCTCTGGTCGGACTTAAATATACAAAGCATTCATCTGCGTCCCCATGGACCTTTTGCACTTGTTAGATGCCATTCAAAACCGTGTAATAAAACTCATAACCAGATTTAAAAATCTTGATGGTGGCACCCTTTATACACGAGCTTTTATTTCTTTCTTTCTATCTTTCAGCAGGAAACAAAATAGGTTTCTTCCGATTTTCAAAACTGCGAATCGCATGCTTCATCCTCATGTTCTTCTAAGCCTTGCTTCATGTCATCAGTCGAGACTAACTTTAGCTTATTTCCTTCAGGGACCATTTCTAGCGTCTTTAGTTTTGCAAAGAGCTGTCAACCTCCGCCGGAGTGATAGCTTAAAATTCCAGGTCTCTGGATACCTTCGTTGACACACCTAATCTAATCAGGGGACTTCAATTGTTCTTCAGGGGAAATCTAAGAATTAATAATGTTGTAGCTGTGGGTAACAGTTCGTGTGTCGCGAGAGTTGTACTGTGCACAGGGACACTGTATACTACTGATGACATCTCGTCCGTTTTCTAGTTAAACGTTAACTCTGGTTAAGTTCTTATAACGGTGCCCCATTAAGTCATAAGACTGCAATATATCTGTACAAAAGATACTTAAAGTAGTACGCATACATTAATCCCACGCTCATTTGACATTATCATTTGGTAATCACTGCTCCATTATGTAAGAATGCGTCACGAGAGCTTCAACACTTTTGTACGACTGCCATACACCCAATGCTACAGTAAAGCCGCATTTACTCAAACTTTCAAGAGAAATATGAGAAAAAAAAGATAAATTTCGCTTTTCTTCAGAATTCACAGGTGGTGCTGCCGCTGCCTCTTTATTTCTCCTCCCCACGATCATTATCATTATCATCATCATCTGATCATCAGTGTGCATTGGTAGACTCATTATGATGAAAAAAAAAAAAAAACTTCAACCATCCATCTAGTTGTCTGTTATTGTTGGTGGTGCTCATTGGGAGTACCTTCAGACCATTAAGTCATCGAAATGTAAAAGGCCCAACCCTAATATTATGCGCGCGTCTACATCTTTAAGATTTTTTTTTTCTTTCCTCATTAAAAATATTTATTTCTCTTTTTTCGGAATCTTTTCTCATCGAAAAAATAAGAAGAAAAAGAAGAAGATGACAAGAAAAATGAAAAGACTTCCGCTTCCACTGGAATGGCTAACAAATTACCTCACGAATTCAGTTTCACACCGAAAATGTGTGTGACTAGATCAGAAATAGAAATGATAAAAAGCAGACGTTAGTAGTTGATGGCAATTATGACATACGCTAATTGATTGATTACATAGAAATATGTGCTGTTGTTAGTTGTTGTTGTTGTTGCGTGTGTGTAAAAAAATTATGACAGTAAAGTGAAGTTGGGCACACTTTTGTTGGGCAATATTTTTATGGTACCATCATTGGAGTTGTGTTGTATCGTGGGAATCGATGGTTTTTCTTTTGACATTTGGTCTTCGTTTGGTGCATTTTGACAGGTGACATTTGTTTGGGGCAAACATGTGTTTTCTTTGTCAACTTTGCTTTTAATCGATCATTTTGACAGGGCTTTCTAAATATTTTCGATCTCTCTCTCTCTCTCTCTCTCTCTCTCTCTGTCTTAATAAAGGGAATATAGATTTTTTTAGGTTAGAAATCGGGGCTTTCTTTTGATTTTGTAATTTACTTAATTACGTGAACTGATATTTAACATGCAACAAAAGATCCGAAAATGAGATCAACTGAGATCAGATAAATTTATATTGGTTTGACAGCTTCTTCTTCTTCAATTTAAACGTATCCGTCAAATAAATAGAAAGAAGTTTATTCGAGTGACATAATAATGAAAGAAACGCAGTGAACTTTTAAGTTTGCTGGTCCTTTCATTTAAGTAAAGTGTAGACATTTCAATAAATGGCTTCCTCTATACTGATGGCACAAATTGGTCTTTGTTACGAAAATGTGGGTGATATTTTGGCATAGGTTCGGCTCAATTTCATCAATGGAGCGTCGAATTTCATTTTACAATTAAGGAATTATTCTTAGGCTTTTGGCACAAAAGTTTTCTTTCAAAAAACAGCAAATAAAAAAATCCAATGGAGTCAAATCACAATTCACTGTACCATGACTAGGTGCATTATGTTGAACGAAAATCCGCCATAATTCAAACCGTTTTTGCAAAAATTTCACTATTTTCATGACTAAACCTTAGACTAACATGACAACTGTCAACTAACAACACTGTATAATCGACACAAATGACGATAGTTCGATAGAACTTTCATTTTCTGTGATATTTTAGAAAACGTGCAGCCAAAAGGCTAATATCAATCCAAAACTTATTTACACACAATTAGACATATCACTAACAAGCCTAGGTATGTGTTCTCATAAGAAATTGGATGTTTAAAATCTTGACATTTAAAGTAGACACTTGTTAGTAAATTTTTCTGAATAACAACATTCTTTTCAAGTATCTATTTTGAATCAATATGTCACATTTGAGAACCGAAAATCAAAAAATTGATTCGACAAAACTCTTTACGATATGGATGGATGCAAAATATCTAGTAGTCTCAGTGACAAGATTGAATAATGAAAGTTTGGTTAAAAGAACTTCGTGAAGGTAACTGTTTGCGATAATGTGAATATTGAACTCGTGCATAAAGAAGTCTTTTAAAACCTTGTAAAAGTGATGATTAGCAGTTGTGATCTTTTGCCGTTGACGTATTAAATTTAAATCAAAATGTGTACACCCTAAAAGCGTCTGGTTTTTCATAGTATAATTTCACATCATGAATGCATATGCTGGTAGCATTGTGAATGTAGGATAAGATGACTTGACTCTACCCAACAGCAGTTTGAAGCATTCATACGAAAACGAGTTAATATTCTTTGCCAACTCGGTGAATACACTGAGCATTTTCAACGCCATAAATACCTACGCTTTATGATAAGTTTACGCTTCTTAAAAAACTGAGTAAACATAATTGTAAGTTAAATGTTTTCTGCTTCAGACTTTTGTATTAAAAAAAATCGAGTCGGTGGCTGAGTCGACTAACAATACATTTTTGAATTATTTTTTTTACAAATTCATGACTGGATCAACCTTTCGAGTCAATATAGACGAATACAAATTCACTCGATTCAGATTGGAAAATGGAACTTCTTTGTCGATTGTTATATATAACTCCTACTTAGATTCACTAATAGCCGAATTATCACAACCACAATTAAACCTCGACTTCGTTGGAGTATACGCCGATAATATTTATGTACCCGCATCTGGAAACCCGCCAACAATAAAATCTATTTTGGAATTTGCAGATGGAGCAATTCGTATATGGTGCCATGGCATTCGAGGCATTGCATTTCACTTTCAAAAGAATTGAAAATCTAAGCGATATCTTCAGTGGGAATCTTAAATGGAATTTCCATGTCAAAATCATTATTGACTAATTAAAAAAAGAAACAGTCTTCTGAAAATGATATTCTCCAAGAAAAAAGGACCCCATCTAGAAACAACCTTGAGAATAGCAAAAACCCTTGTTGAAGATACTTTGCAGAACGGCCTTATCACCTACTTGTGGACAACAATAAAAAACTACAACGCTATCAACGCTGATATTAATAATTGCTTCCGAACAGCCTCAGAAAGCCTTAAATCAATTAAAATCGAAGCTTTACGTGTTAAAACTGGGTATAAGGCTTTCCAGAATTTTGGCAAAATAAGATCTGTTAACTTGGTCAGTAAGGCAATATTCGATCAAACACACCCCCTCAATTTGCAATTGCTCGAATACTACGCTTAATAGCCAACCAATAGAACTTTTTTGCTGATAATAGTTCAATAGCATACAGTACACCGCCCTGGAAAAGAAACTTAATACAAATTAATACGACACTAGCTAAGTTTAAGAACAAGAATACCCTTGTTGAATTGTTCCAAATGCTACACCACGAGATGATAGAAAAAATCAGCCCTGAATATATCTTTTTTTATAGAAGGATCACATAGTGACAGCCATTCGTCTTATGCTGTAGTTAAATGGGAAATAAATGCACAAACACCCTCGATCTGGCAAGGAATTCTACCGAAAGAAGCAAGAAGCTACATTGAAGAATTGCTAGCAATACGAGGGCGGGTCAATAAGTCCGTGACTTTTTGAATTTTTGACCTCTTTACTGAAACAGCAACACTGCTCCTGTCAACAGGCATCTGTCAGTTGACTCCTGTCAAAATTTAAACTTGCTGCGTCAGTTAGTTTGTGTTTGACAGCTATTTTTATCAGACTACTCACTAATTTGAGGAGAAAATGGAAAAAAGTGAATTTCGTGTGCTTATTAAGCATTATCGAGATCAAGGCTAAGCTTGATAAATACTATGGGGACTCTGCACCATCGATTTCAGTGGCAAAAAAGTGGTTTACTGAATTTCGTTGTGGCCGTACAAGCACTGAAGATGCCGAACGTCCTGGACGCCCAGTTGAGGTCTCTACACCCGAAACAATCGAAAAAATTCACGATATGGTGTTGGCCGACCGAAGATTGAAAGTGCGAGAGATTGTGGAAGCCGTAGGGATCTCGCATGGCTCAGTGGTTTCAATTTTGAATGATCACTTGGGCATGAGAAAGCTTTCCGCAAGATGGGTGCAGCGTTTACTCACAGTCGACCACAAACACATGTGCAGTTGCCATGGCAAAAATCCATGAATTGGGCTATGAATTGCTCCCTCATGCACCCTATTCTCCAGATTTGGCTCCGAGCGACTACTTCTTGTTCCCAAACCTGAAGAAATGGCTTGGTGGAAAAAGATTTGACTCCAATGATGAAGTCATCTCGCAAACAAAGGCCTATTTTGAAGACCTCGACAAATCATTTTTTTTGGAAGGGATAAAAAAATTGGAGAAGCGTTGGACAAAGTGTATAGAGCTCAAGGGAGACTACGTTGAAAAATAAAATTATTTTTTTATCAAAAAATCTGTGTTTTAATCCAAAAGTCACGGACTTATTGACCCGCCCTCGTAAATAAGGCTATATTTGTAGCATAAATTTATTTTGGAAGTAGTATAACCTTGACAAATAACTGAGGCATTCTAAAAGGCCTTAGAAATGAAGCCAACAAATGCTCCACACTCGAACTTCTTAGAGGTAACCTAACAGGAGATATCACAATAGCATAGGTACCAGGGCATATCGTTGTCAAAGGCAATGAATTTGCAGATCTTAAAGCCAAAGATGCTGTAAATTACTTATTGGTTATTGAGTCCCCAAACTTCTACCAACTGACTCGACAAATATTCCGAACATAGCAGAAGGAGGAGCTTGCTAACAGTTGGAAAAATTTTCTGACATTCCTTCAAACACACAACCCCCACAACCATCGTATACCATACAATAATCAGCTTAGCAGGGAAGGTTGCATAACAATACTTCGAGTCAGAGTTGGAAAAACATTATTCTCCACTAAACATCTATACACTGGCGAGGCTGAATTATCTATTTGGCTGCAAATGTACTATTGCAGCCTAAGAATACCATGCATATATAAAATCTTATGAAGAAGCTTTTGTGAGCTGCTCAGGTGGCTGTAGTCATTGATACGTCTAATGTTGTCACAATAATGGATTTGAAACTCAGATAGACATGTCCGAATGATATATGTATATTATTGTATAAAAATTATTCACGAGCTGTTTCTAACAACCATAGAACTTTTGAAAAATTAAGGACGGATGATGCACACATCCAACAATGACCGTGTGTGGTTGTACATTTAGTCTAGACTCTATTGGATTTGCCTCACTTTAGAAATAGCAATTTTGTTTACTTACAAGTTGATTGAGCCAAGGAGACCCTCGTCATCCTGTCAAAAGCCATTATCTTAAGGCTTTAGTTCGTGCACTTTTTGGTTTTGTAAGGGTTTGTGTCTTGACTTCTGCTATCAACTGATTTGACTATTTCAGATCTTCCACAACACACGCCTTGTCGGCTTTGCGTGATGTAGAGTGTATGTTATAACGTATTACCTAATCAAGACCAAATAACGTTGATCAAAAATTACATAGGGCAGGTAGGGCCTATTACCTCAGTCCAACCATGGAAGGAAATACTCGTACCATCAAAAAAGAAGATAATTATCAATTCACACTGGGATTCAGCAGATGAAAAAGGTGATTGGATGCGTTCTTAACTTGCAACTAGCCAGGTGTTGTAGCTAAAATGGACGTTGGGATTGGTGTGCGCAAGCTTAGATCAAAGTTTGCCACCGCGCTAACAGTAACGCCTTCTTAATAAGAATGTAACTGGATAGAAGATTTGCCTAAAATAGTATAATTTGTAGTAAATCGATATAAATTTTTTATATGATAACAACAATATTCAAATTACCATTCGCAGTTACCAATCAAAAGGTGACAAGATACTATTGTGCTACCCACAATATTTAATCAATTCGTCAGAAATAGTTATTTCAAAATAATACAGTCCCAAGTCAACGCCTTAGGATTTAGGTTAACATGTCAATTAATCTAACCTTATTTCCATTTAAGTTTTAAATCAATAACAAGTTTCAGGCAATTAAAAACAAATTAGGCAAATTAAGGAGAGCTCACTGCTACCAAGATTACCCAAAGGCCTCACATTCCATTCTAAATTAATTCCATTTCAAGTAATCACAAAACTGAAAAAGATCTCTTCAGTCAAAACTTTAGAAAGAATGTTAAAAAACTACAATACACCTTTTTTTTTTTGTAACTGATGGGGTTCAAAAATCGGTTCAAAATTGCTTTAGAGCAATAACCTTTCGAATTATTTCCTCGAACATTGAATTCAGTAGTAACTACGTATACAGTCATCGCCCCATAATCTACAACAACCAGAAGATTCTTGTCACCTGTCCATTAAGAAACAATCTTTTGTCCATCCGTTGCTGGATGATTCAAAATGTGTTTTCAATGAAATCATGAACAAATTATCTTTTATTTACTTTTTGCTTCTTCTCCCTTTTGGTTTCTTAATTTGATTTTTAGAGCGCCGCCGCCGCCGTACTGATGCCGGCAATAAACTAAAGAAAAATTTAAAAAAAAAAAACAAAAATTTCAAAATCAGGAAAGTTTGTAAAGCAATTTTAGGTGATTCAACTCGAAATATTCGCAAATGCCCTCCAAGAGGATTGGACTACTTATCCACTTGGAGAGGAGGTTAAGGTTGATTGTATTCGTATTCAACGCATGATGATAGGAATTATCCATTTGAGGAGTCAGAAAAAAGAGAATAATCGCCTTCCTTTAGATTATTGGGGTTTGAGGTACTTTTGAGGCGAAAGACCTGTTTTAGTTGGAATAAAGGATACCACCTCAAAAGCTGCGTCATCTTTAGTTGACTGGATTGGTAACTTTTTCTAAAGAGATTAGTCATTAAATTCATCATTCTCGTATGCAACGGCCAGTTTCGGCATCAACGCATAATTTTGGCTCAAAGCATTTTGTATCTGTTAACAATGGTTATTCGACACTACAACTGTTGAGTGGCAGGCAACATATTGGTGGTCAGAAAACGAAATTTCTGCAATCAGGTCAAGGGTGATTCTGCCTTAAAAAATTGTATAACCATGTATACGAGTAATTGTAATAAAATGAATCAAAAAAAAAAACTACGAAAATGAAAACACAGTCCAAACAACTAGTAACAACAACAAAATGATTCGTAAAGGCCAATTTTAATTGACGGACATTTAATGGTACTGTGAATCGGATACTGTGCGATGGTAATAATGAGATGTTGTGTGTTACGAAATTCCAAAAGAGCTAGGTAAAGAGCCATTTATACACATGGTTCCGTAATTTCATTGATGACTTTGTCTGCGTTTTTTAACACTTCTGAAGTGGTAATAAATTTTAAGGGCTATAAACTTGCTAGTTGATCTGCGAAGAATGGTTGCTGGTGAAGGTTGTAAAAGGTTCTGACACGAGGCCTAACCGGATGTTACATTAATTTATTATGACAGGCAATTCGAGTAAGTTATCATATGCTATTGTTTTCACATAAAAAAATTAAAAAAAGTGGAAACTGTGGTTATTCATAATGTTTATGAAAATTTATAAAATATCATGAACCAGATAATGAAGATTTTATTGCTAGAGCTGTAAGATTGAACTCGGGGTACGTCAAATTGTAACTTCTTCTAAATTTAAAAGGTTAAATTGATGGAAGTTGATAAACGAGAAATATTTCGCTGCAACATTAGGAAGAACGAAATGTTTGTAAGGTGAAGAACATATTTCCAAGTGTACTTACTAATCAAAGTCGAAAATCAATCTCGAGTTGCTTCCTCGAATGAATCAAGAAACAAAAAAAGACCGATTGACGTCCAGGAAAAGCTCCTAGAAAACAACATTTCAACAATAAGATAACTATAGTTATGTATTAACGTGAGCCTAATGGATCTATGCAATGATGGTCAGGTCCATCTTAACATATGTTTCTATAGTATGCTGGGTTAAAGCCACGCAAAAAATTGCCATCTTAAAACTCGAAAGAGTACAGCGTTAAGCATGATTGGGCATTTCCGGGGCCTTTCAGACCTGCCCAACAGCTGATATAGAAGCAATAATACACAACAAAGTGGCCTTATGCAGCTCGGCAAGTATGGTAAAAAACAAAGAGCTAGATCTTTGCAACCACTCGTAAATAAAGATCTAGCTTTCGGAAATACCAAAACTTGGCATGATCTGCATGGTGACAGACCGCCTTCAAAAAACATTATGCTTCAACAAAGGATTCTCCACGGAGATTCAGAGCATAGAAGCAAACATCCAATAAGGTGATATACGGATGGTTCTAAAATGCAAACGTGAGTAAGAGCTGGTATACACGGATCAAACGCAAACATATCAATTGCTCTGGGAAACAGCCCTAGTGTATTCTAAGCTGAATTACACGCCATTCAAGAATGCGCTGAACTCATATACAACTCTGGTATCAAAAGCGTAAATATCCATATATTTATGGATAATCAAGAAGCTGTAAATGCCCTTAGCTCACACATCTTTGGCTCAAGAGCAAACTATGATAGGTTACTGGGCATGAGGGAATTGAAGGCAATGAAAAGGCAGACGAACTAGCCAAAAACGGACCTGAACCCTTTTTCTGCAGTCAATCTAGCTATAAGTAGCTGGGAACACTCGAACTGTATCTCATATTGGGAGGATACTCTAGGTCTAAGACATGCCAAATGAGTCGTCCTTTGTCATACTTTGAATGTGCCGTTTTCCCATGAAATGGGCCGATTTCTGCCAGTTTTTGAAGAAGCTAAAGAGATAAGAATATCCAAGAAATCTGAACTAACTCGTACATTTACATTTCTGGAAGACTTTTTTAAAAGAGTATAAGATATGAAAGCTAACAAAAACTTGTTTGGTAAATATTACACTAAATAGCTACAAGAGTTCGCTATGAATGTAGTAAATACTTTGTATCAATATTGCTTTTGGGGCGTCTCATCTTGACTTATACCTACAGTTTCTGTGATTCTGGTACCCATCTCAGTTAGGAGGGGTTCTGAAACTTCTTTGGAAGCAATGCCGTTTAAAGATCGCCTTTAATACGACGCTAATGAGGTCATCTAATAAAAGGGCTGCTAGAACTTTAACTAGTTCAGAAATCAAATATTCCACTACAAGTTAGAAAAGTCTTGTACACAGAACTAAAGAATAAGTTTGTTGTGTTAAGCAATGTCATCTTCTTTAGTGACCCTGAGTAGTAGATTCTGTCGGACAACTGTGAAAGACCTGCGTAGTAATTGGATACAAACAAGAAACGAAAACACACCATAAGTAGTTGAAAGCAGTGTGTGTTGATCAATAGCCATTCCTTTTGCGTTAAAATGCCAGACCTCGTACCTTACTTGTAACGGTGTTAAGACCGATATAAATACGATTTGAAATTATTTTCTATACACCTTTTTCACTGTCTGGAGTCATTTTGTTGGCGGAAAAGCTTTCGAAGGCGAACAGAGGTCATAAAAGGATTGAGAACAATTCACTGGTCTATTTCGCGATATTACTCGTATGTTTTGTGGCATCAAGCTCTGAGTAAATCAATGGATTTATAGATGGTATGTCACGGCGCACCATCATGCTTGAACTGCATATTGCCTATATCAATGACAATATTATCGAGAAATATTCACTGATCATAGTTCAATAATCAAGTAACCATTAAGCGCTGACAATGCCAGCCGCACAGCGTCAAACATCGCTCATCCGACATAGGCCTTTTGTAAGTATTTGTGATTGAGTGAGTGAGTCATGAAGAGCTTTATTCCAAAAATGCTAATTTTGCATTGAGTGATTCTCGTCAAAAAACATGATATTTCGAAAAAAAATTTTGGATCAAGAACTCTATCCGCAGATACCCGCCGTTGTATATTTAGTCCTGCGCCAGTTGTACTATATCTGAAAGGGGTGTTTTTAGATCATTTAGCAAACTGTAAATATAAAATCGGAATTTGGCATAGATGGCTCCAGCTGTAAATGTATTATAGTTACTATTGGCGTCATTTTCTTGTTGACATTTAACAGAGATTTTTAACCTGCAACAATACAAGTTTCATACAACAGCATAGTTTGTTTAACAGCGTTTAACATGCCAAAATGTTTGCATGGAGACTACGATTTGTGGACAGCATTGATTTTCTATTACTGTTTGAAGAAAGCTGCTATTGAATCGCATAGCCAATAGCCAATTTTTGTGGAAGCTTAAGTTGAGCATACTTTGAGTAGTTTGAAAAATTCAAAAGGGGGTGATTTTCTAGCGGGAAACGATGAACGTGCAAGACTACCACAACGGAACAAAAACTCGTCGCACCGATCAAATGTTACACGAGAAACCGTCTTTATATTTTTGAAAGCCATCTGAAAGATCCAGATAATGAGAAAATGGGTTCCACATTAACTGGATAAAAGACAGCAGGGGAATCGAAAAATCTCTTTCGATATGTTGCTCGCCAGGTACAATAGAGAGTTATTTCATCATAGATGAAAGAATTCTAAGCCTTAAAGATTATGGGCATCGACTGCAAGGTCAAATCGCTATGGACGGAGACAATGCTCTGGGATAAGAAGGGTCTAATCTACTAAATACTCAACGCTACCTACAACAAATGATCGATTTAAATCAAGCTTTACGTTCCGCATACCAAAACAGGCAACACAAAGTGATTTTGTTTAACGATAATGTACCACCACACATAGCAAATCTGGTCAAGGAAACGATTGATGCGTTTAATTGAGAAGCAATTTCGTCTATTCGTTCTGCAAAAATATATACATATTTATCTTTATTATATTTAGTAAGTTAATTTTAGTATTTCCTAAAATTACATCCATACATTTCTGACATCATAAACATCTTTTCTCATATTCAAAAACATATTGTGTTTTCCTTATAATTTAATAGGTGAATCTAATTTAATTATTCACCTATTCAAACGCCAAAACTACATATTCATCTGATTAGTTAATTTGAAAGAAGATACAACTGGTTGAAAATGTGGTTATCCTTGGATAAACCATATTTGAGGCTGAAAGTTGGTTTTTGTTTTCGGTCGATTTTCTATTTATTTAATTTTACAGCACGATTTCCATCTAGGAAATCATGAAATGCACAAAACTAGTTCCTCAATGATTTATGACTCCTTTGTCGGGCTTCACTAATCGCAAAATGCTCAAATTGTTAATGTTTAATTTTCTACACTTTTTAGTAAAGTAATTACGAATAACGTTTAAATCAATGATATGTTTGAAATACAATAACAAAAAAATAAAACAACAAAATGAGAGTAATTTTACTAAAAAGATACAAAATATAATGTATGTATTTCACGGACTATTTTGGAAGTGTTGAAAATTGAAATTAGTTTTGTCAGATTCGATTATCTACTTTAGGACAGTGTATTTGGTACTTAAAAGCGATAAGATCGATTTAGATGGAAACAACTTGTTTAGGATTGAAATTTTTGTATTTGGATAGGAGTATCTACATAATTATGTAATAGTATTGTCATTGTCATTGAAAAAAAAATACAAATTATTCAGAAGCTGGTTTTTGGAATATTTTTATGAACCCGAAATTAGCATTTATGTCTTTGGATACAATGAATATGAATTAGTGTGAGCGAATTTTAAGTGAACTGGAATTTTTATGCATTTGTTAGACAGACGTCTAGATGGCATTTTAACAAAGGCTTGAGATCGAAGGATTCCAGTGATATAACTAAATTCTATTTTTTTCTATTAAATTTATTCCTAAATATTGTAAAAAAATAATTTGATTTAGATCTGTTGGAATGCGGCTAAATCATATACAAAACAAGCAATAAACTACAAAACACTCCGCATTCAGACAGTATTTCGAACTATCCTCTGATAGCCAACTGTAATTCTTTGAAACTGGTGGTACCTAATTTGTAAAGAACGACCGAGTTTTAATTATTAAAACATTTCTGTGATGTTCTGTGGGTGAACAGAGCCACAAGACATGCCTTAGAACACTTATTTTCTTGAATACATTCCTGTACCGTTTCAGAGGGCAGCTCATTCATAATTGATAATGCGACTCGCATAGGTAAGGACATGAAAGACAAAACAGTCAAAAAGAACAATGCAAAAGGAGCTCTAAAATCTTTTACTCCTTCTTTGGCACAACCGATTAATACAGCAAGAATCTATGGATTTCCAAGACTTAGTCAGGGTCTTGGAAAAGAAATGGTGATGGACGAACCCTATATGGGCTTACGGCAGCACTTACATCCCGGAACAGGTTCCTGGTTTCGGTGTAACCGACCACTCGTCCGAGGGGCATTACAAATGGAACTGGTTTACCAGATTGTGGGTTGTGCCGCCGAGGTAACTGCCCGGCCATTTAAAAAAAAAAAATAGGTTACGAAGCATAAACATGCCTGGGATATGGACGGATCTACTGTTGAAAACCCACTTAATCGATTAAAGGACAATGAGCTTCGGATATGCACGTGGAATGTTAGATCCCTTAATAGACCACGCGCAGCCGAACAACTAGCGGAGGCCCTAGACTGCTGCAAAGTAGACATAACCGCCATCCAAGAAATGCGATGGGATGGGTCGGACAAAAAGAGGATGAAAAACTGCGAAATCTACTACGGCGATTGCTATCGACGGCAAAAGCAGCGCTTATTTGGATGTGGATTTGAGCAATCTGCATCAAGGCTTAATTCGCCAACATTAGCCTTATATGTGCGCATGCCCCCACAGAGGAGAAAGATGATGACATCAGGGATGCATTCTATGATCTCCTTAACAAGAACTACGAGTAATACCCTAGCTATGACAATAAAATTGTTGTCAGTGATTTTAAAGCAAAGCTAGGAAAAGAGGGTATCTTTGGTGGATATATACAAGGGGACTTGTAGAACTCCTGATCAATCAACAGTCAACCAGATTGATCACATTGCGATCGACGCAAGACACTCCTCCAGTATTTTGGATGTCCGTACGTTCCGAGGAGCCAACATCGACTCGGACTACTACCTTATTTTAGACAACGTACGTTTGCGGATAACCCAAACTACGCCAAGACAAACTAAAACTAATGAAATTCGACGTCAGACGGCTACAATCGCAAGAGATCACCAAGTCCTTTTCCGATCGAGTCTCCCTTAATCTCGCAACAGGTCCCTTGCCGCAAGTATCAAGCATCGAAGACCAGTGGCAACACTGCCAGAAGGCCATCAGAGATGCCGCCTCTGATGTGCTGGATTTTACTCGACCACCACAACGAAACCCCTGGCTCGATGATGAATGCCGGCAAGCACATGCAGCTATGCAAAAAGCACCCATTGCGACACTGCAAAAAAATACCAGCGCTGCTCACAAGCTCTATAAGCAGAAGAGGAGAGCCGAACACCGGCTTTTCAGGAGCAAGAAGAAAGAGAGAAGCGGGCGGCCGAGGAAAATGAGAGATGCTACTCCAGGAATGGGGTTCGGAAGTTTTATCGAAAGGAAAAATAACATGCCACGGAAACAAACATCGAACCGAAGCCTGTAGAGATGAACAAGGGAACATCGTGGTAGAATCGCAGTCCATGCTGAGGATTTGGAAAGACCGATTCTGTAGACTGTATAACGGTGATGACGAACCAAATATCGCTGTCAGGCAGAATCCACCTTTCAATCTGGACGATGATGACCAACAAAAACAATTCCGTCCACCAAACCTGGATGAAAAGAAGATAGCTGTATCTAAGCTTAAGTCCATCAAAGCCACTGGAGCGGACGGACTGACTACTGAGCTCTTTAAAGCGGCAGGCTGTGACTTGGTAGGGAGCATACACCAACTCATCTGTAAAATATGATGGGACGAAAGTATGCCCGATGAATGGAACCTCAGCATTGTTTGTCCGATCCACAAGAAAGAAGACCCTCTGAACTGCGCCAACTACAGAGGCATCAGTCTTCTTAACATCGCGTACAAGATCTTATCTGCCGTATTGTGTGAACGCCTGAAGCCGTTCGTCATCAAACTGATAGGTCCATATCAGTGTGGCTTCAGGCCAGGAAAGTCCACCATCACCCTTTATAAGACCTTAATAATCCCGCTCCTGCTGTGTGGCGCAGAGGCATGGGAATTATCAAAAATAGATGACGATGTTCTTGGATGCTTCAAGAGAAAAATTCTTCGGGCGATCTTCGGTCCCGTCTGGATTGACGGTGAGTGGATAAGGAGATACAACAATGTACGTTTTGGACTGTACGGCGCCATTGACCAAACCAGAAGAGTGAAGATCCAAAGACTGAGACAGTTGGGTCATGTAGAGCGTATGGACACAGAAAAGTCTTCGAATCCGCTCCCAATGGACAGCGTAGTAGAGGATGGCCAAGACTCAGGTGGCGCACGCAAGTAAAAGGGGACCTCAGTGACTCTCAGCGATTTGGTAGTCGTGGACTATAACGCGAGAGTCTAAGTTCGAATCTTGGCCACCACAGTACTTTTTGTGACAAATTGGTCTTAGTTCTTCGAAAGATTGTTTTCTTCACAAATAAAACAAAAATACCCACGTTCATGCAGCCAATCATTGACGGGACTGCGCTACTACTTTTAACCAAAGCTGAATAGCTTATAAAAAGTTGGATGAAGGAATCTCCGCAGATTTAAATTTCATTACAACGCACTCATTGACCTAGCACCCTACCACATGATGTACTTATTTTATAGCAGCTACTTGATAGTAGAATTCAAGACCTAAGTGCTTTCAAGATCAAATGGAGTGACCGCTTACAATCGATTTTAGAAGACTTTTCTGTGACACTTTCCACTTCATAGAAGGGTCACTTCAGCGTAAACGTTTCAAAATAAAGTGCACTCAATAATTAAGTAATAGACATGCAATATGCAAACGAATTGAGGGTATTGCGGCAGTTTTCCCAATACTATCAGAGATATCTCTTGAATGTACGAAAGAGACATTAATTATATGTATGTGGCTTCTAATATTATTTATTAGTTTAGACAAGTGGGATTTTAAAGGCTCGTCAAACGAAAACTGCATGGGCGTAGGAGTACTTCGAGTGAACTATGCGCGTGTTATTTATAAAAATGTCTCATATACCTTGCAGTTTTAGGTTGAGCTACGTCTCAAAAACCCGAATTTCTTCGCGGTAAGGACCACAAAGTTTCGATTTCATTGCCCACTGATTGATAGTGTGACATGCAATTGGTTCAGTACCTGCTGTTACTGCTAGGAGCTCGGCTTGCAAAATGCTACTTGAGTTCGAAAGTCTAGGAGATATGTCCAACGCCACTATCCATCTTCTGGTCCCGGTACTGCAGATTCGTTGGCTATTTTCTGACTTTTTGCAATTCCTCTCTACTTTGAGAAGAAGTAACGAATCTTACAAAATCGATGCGGAAGAAGTGCAATCTGTATGAGTCACATTACCACTGTCTCTAATAGTTTCGCATTAGTCCACAGATAGGATGTTCAGAATTAGCTTTACATCCCTGCATTGTTCTTGAATTATTTACCTCGCAACGAAGGCGAAGTAACATCACCTAAATGACTGACAGCAAGCAAATGGCCAAATGCCTATGAGGAGGTCATTCGGTTAAGTTTAATTGCGTGTCAGTTCAATTTGGATCAAAAACGGCCTTATACGGCTATAAAGGAATACGTTCTATTAGAAAGAGGTATCGACCTTCTCATTGACGCAGTACAGCGAAATCTGTACTATACTATCGCTCGTAACACATGCAGATTACGAAGCTGAGACCCGTCTAAAAGAAAGCTTAGAATTGTGATCAGCAGCACTGGTTTTACAAGGCATAAAAAGCAACATGGACTTCTCCTCCGTATAAAGCTGCTCCAGCTTAACCGAACTAAAAAGAAAAATGGAAGACTTTCGAAAGACCACCAAGAAAATAAGTACAGCGCATTCGGCCACCTAAATAGTCGATCAAATATCTGTCAATTGGCTTGATAAAAGTGGGATTGATTGCTATGAAATGCACACTTAGATGCGTCGTGTCAATTCGTTTAAAGTTCATGCTGTTCTGGACTGCACAACAACAATTGCTTAATTTCTGTAAATTTCACGATTTAAGCTCACTGTGCCACGTATGGTGAAAACTTCTGAGCGCTGAATTCCAAGCATGATTATTTGTTCCTCCAAACCAACTTCCGCAGATGTCTGCCCACGTTTACCACATTCCTTCAGTTGAATGCAGCAATCATCTACCTCCGAAATGTCTCTTCTTTAAATCCAATTTCGCTTATATATTTTTTAAATTCCAAAAAACGTTTCTCTAAAGAAACCTATGAAGCGTAAAAATTGGAAAAAAAAATATCTAAAATAAAAGAATTACGTAAGAAGGGAGTAAGACTTAAGTGGCACAGGAAAATTTATGACCACCGCAACAGGGACAGACACAAAGGAAATACATACCTTCGCATGTTAATCCATGTGTTGCAGATGGTCTGACTCTGTCAGAGTCGGAACCCCTTCAAAAGGCTGAATTTAGGTCAAGGTTCGAGACACAAGAATTCCCATCATATAAATAAAAAGTGACAGTACCCGTACATTCCCATTTTCATTGTCTCATACGACAACGGTCGTACCCTTTTGCTTTCAATTAACTTTTCCTTTCGGTGGCATCTTGTTTGGTTCTTCTTTTGCTGTTACGTCTTTGTCGTCATCGTCGTCGTCGTCGTCGTGGTCGTCTTGGTATTCGTCTTCGTCTCGGTATCCGGCTTCAACCTCGTAATCACTTTTGAAAAGATAGATGTGTGACGAGATGGGGATGCAAGAAAAAAGAGTCTTTGGCACCTGTTAGAATACATGGCTGCACATCACGAAGTGGCAGTATAGTAACCTTATGCTCGTGCAACTTTCCCCTCGTAAGCTCCTTATGAGGTCGAATGACATTTTGTGCAAAAAAAAAACGTGCTCTGCATGTTAAGTATTCCAATCTTTGAGGATTAACTTTGAATTCACACACCGCAAAAGATCGTGTGGAATGCATCTTTATTTATGGATAGGACTGTAAATTGGTTAGACAACTCAAAGATAGATTCTTTGACTTTTATAAATATTCGCATCTACATCTTTACAATCAAATGCGGAGATTCCATATCGCTCAATGTGTTAGAGACATAAATTCAAATACTCATTCCCCTATCTGGCTAACATATACTTGTATTCGTAAAACATAGCGAACCTCACATTTGATTGTGCCAGCAGATACCCATCTATTCGTAAGCGTGCATTTTCATTCGTCCCTATCGCTCGGTTCGAAAAGAAGAATTTCGTGACATTTTCTGCGCGCTAGTCGCACACAATATTAATTGGCATCTATGTCCGTTCAGGTCTGGACTCCTAATTCAATCGGAAGGAAGGAACTACGAACTGTGAACAACATGTACCTATAGTATCCCTTCATTTGATTAATCCTTAAATAGAAAATGAATCGTATAGATACCAGCAATTGGCATAGATACGAATGTAGTTTGTGTGGGGTGTCTGCAGAGTCTGCAAAATCTTAACAAGTCAGCACGTTTTTTCGTGTTGTCGTCTGGCCGCGACGGGACCAGTACCAGTATCAGTACCAGTACCAGTACCAGATAGGCCATTAGATGTCGCAGCTAGTTAATGGGTGGCATATTAACAGCCACCTTTGGGAATAGAATCATGTATTCGTATCTTTTTTAGCTGGTGCATCTGTAGCCGTACCATACTGAATATGTTTTATGGGCTCAATGTTGTAGCAATCTTGCTCATGGAAGACACTACACATCTCATCTGTGGTGCTGATTTGGAGATGGAACACGCGCGCGCGTGCGTCTGGATATTTATAGGCACTTAGGGCGTACTGCGTGTTAAGCAACCGTCTCCGATTCAGTCTCTGTCTTAGTCTGAGTCTCTGAATTTTAGTCTCAGGTACTAGCATTGGGATAAGGATCTGATCTATTTTTATGTTAATCGTGTTTGGGCACTGGGATTCGCGGATTCAATTTTAGTTTGTGATTTCTACTGCTGCTGCCGTTGGGTAGTGTAGGCGAATCTGGCAATCATTTGGAGCGTGCAATTGAAGTAGGTTTGTGGCAGCTGCTATAGAGTGAATATGGATTTAGGTGTCTCTGTTGTGAAAGGGAATGTGAACATGGATGCGTATCGCATTGAAACTTCGACACCCATATTCAGAAGTGAGGTTGTTTATGGTTTTTGTCGTTTGTGCAGTTCAACAATGTTACAGGAAGCGCTAATGTTTTTTCTTAACAATTTTTTTCTTCTGGTTATTGCTTTTGTGAGTTTTTATTTATTGCGCAATCCAATCTTGTTGTTAGTTAAAGATATGGTGTCTTGTACCCTTATAGGGTGTTAAAGGGAATTTGCTTTGTTTAGAACCCAGACTAGGATTCTGGACCCTTTGTTAGAACTTATGAAATTTCGAACTCTATATTAAGAAACAGATTTTTGGAGTTGGAAGAATGCAAACGAAATATAGTATCTAACTGCTTTGATTTTTATCGCAACTCCAGTTGAATCTTTTATAACAATTTCGGAGTGACATAAACCACGACATTGCTATTACACAGAACTTTTGCTCGTTTAAGTTGACAGCTTTTCACCTGTTAACTGAAAACACGTATCACTTAAATGATATACTTAGTTTTTAGCCTCAAGGAAAATTGTTATATTCGAAACATACTCCGGTTCAAGTTTTGAAGTATTGTAGTACTTACTTACCTCTAGAATAGTACTTATGACTTTCAACATTTACTCAAATTCGGTTCACTCTTCGGCTTCAACAACGCCAGATTAAAGATGATTTATTATAAATTGATATTCCTTGACAGTTTGTCCATAGGCCATGGAAAATTTTCCCCTAATTTGATGCGAAGGAGTTCTCTTCACTGAGTAATTGTACAATTAGAAGATATTCTTTTATTAAATTTCTTCATCAGTCTTATTTGAACGTTTCGCTTCATTAAGAGGACATCTCTTCAATTTTTATCACCTCTAATTGAAATCTCTGACATGATTGCCAATTACGAATATTTAAGCCGCTGGCTTCAATTCACCTAAATCACTTCAGTTTTACTCACGCACAATAAGACTCTACGACGCGACTCGACTCGAAGACAGGTTTCAATTACATTTGAAAACCTCAAGTGTGACTGTTATTTTTCTTTTTGTTCCCACCAATTTAAAAAGAATCCCTAATCCTCATTAATTCCATTCAAGAAACTACACAATTCCATGGAAATCAAAAATCATAGACAACAAATTTAGACGCTAAATTCGCATGATCTGTTGCTATTTACAATTTAGACGCGAGCAATACGAGTAGACAAGAAACTGTTCAACGAAAACCCAATAATAACCCACTTGAGGGGATGATTAGCAATTTGAATGCCCTGTCTTACCTCCTCAACACAGCCCCCGCCTGGTTTTTAAACAAAAACCAACACAAACAGTTTTGCAAAATCAATTTCGCGCAATGAAAAGAAAATAAGGAAATACTATTATAATACGGCACGCGGCAATAGCTAACGTAATCATTACGTAAGCGATAAAGTACGCTAGGAGGTAGATTGCATACACGAAACGAAAGCATACTCACGTTTAGTTTGTGAACGCAACCTCAATTGACATTTCGGTTGCTACGTCAAAATGTCAATTTTCATTGCAACCGCAAGTGGGTTTCCATGACGGAAATTCTTTTCCACCAATCAGAAACCCTTAAAGAATGGCCTGTCAAAGTTTAAACAGAGTTTAGAAAACTTTTCTCACCTTACTTATTTGTAACCCAATCTTTTTGCTGTCAGTGTCGTCTCAAAATGGAAGTGTCAACAGTGTCAAACTGAAGGGGGGGCAACAAAAAAACAAAAAAAAACGCTAAAACTCCCACAAATTTCGTTGACTTGTGTATTATACCTGTTTTCGGCACGCTGACGTAGTCGCTGTGACTGGTTTTTATTTTCTTTTATTTGATTGAATAATTAAATCAAAATTAAATCAGATATGCTGAATATTTCAGTTGGACCGTCACTTTGGTTAGTGGATTATGAGGCCGGATCTAAGTTTCAAGATGACATAGACAGCGACGGACAAGCAGACAAGGGGACAGGGAAGATCTTAAAACATGTCAACTGGTGCAAAAATGTTCTGAATTTTATTTGTTGTCAGTCTTTTTGGTCGTGGATATGTCTTGTTGTATTTTTAATAAAAGGAAAAACGGGTTTTCCAAATATTGGATATAAATGTTAATTATTTGAGTATTCGATTAGTGTATTGGTTTTGAGGTGTACTTTCGTTTTCGTTTTTATACAGACTGTGACAGATACAAATACAAGCATGAGTAAGGTGAACTGGTTCTGTTCATATATCATGTTTTTGATCACTCGGTTTGATTTGGAATATTTCTTCTCTGGAGAGTGCAATTTATTATAAAGCAGACATGAAATGAAATACAGTTAAACGACATTAAGGAAAATATTTTATTAAAATATCGACATACGTATTTAGTCAATAACGGATTTTTGAATTTATAATTTGTTGTCAGGTTCTGCGGCAGGCTTTTTAAGGTGTTTTCACAAAAGCTGTGGTTGACGTCAGTGCTGAATCGACATTGAATGCAACAATTTTGGGATATAATTGTTATTAAAAGTCAATTTAGGTAAAGAAGCACTGTTACCGTTATTCTTTCAAATTCGTATTTGCCTTATATTTTTGATTGTCTGGAAGTTTTGAGAGTTCCAAATATGCATGTGATCTAAAAAAGCAGTTGTTGCCGATGCATGAACATGCCCATATTTAGGAATTGACATGACGAGTATCAAACTTGCGAATATGATTGGAGATCTGACAGATAATCATGTCATCTTACACTTTTTCGTCATTGACTCGCTTTAGTGCTAGTTGTGGCTATTATCGGAGCTAGCAAAGAAATATCAATGTGTCCTACGGATAGCTCTAAAGGCGGTCTAGGGTGCAGCGTTCGTGTTTTTCTGGAGATGGAATCGAGCAATCGAGCAATCGAGATATCAATGAACTAAAATACCAGTATATTGTGAAGAATCGATGGTAAGGGTAGAGTGTCTGTGCGATTAGAACCTGTAATTTGTATGATTCTAAGCTATTTCAAGAATGCAAGACATCTCATCTCAACCTGTCGGAAGTCAGTACATGTTGTTTGTATCCTAGGTTATATGGGATCAACTTGATAGACAAGGCTGAGAGGAGAGTTTTTCAGAACCCAAACCTTCTAAAGTACTGCCTGCGTCCTTTCTTTGAGATTAGCGACTTTCCTGTCAAAATTCAGTAGGGAAGACGTAGTACTTCGCTTTAGCTAGTTGGGTTTGAAGTACTCGTATAAGCGACATTACACTTGCTGCGAGAGTGATGACTATATAATGGAGCATTGTCTTTGTGAGTGTCCGGTCTACTTTCGCATCGGGGAGCAAGTATTCGGCGCTCATCTATGGGATGCTGGTACTGTAAAAATAATATCCCTTAAGCGCTTACTGACCTTTTTATAAAAGTTTGGGAAATGCCAGGAAAGGCAACAAACTCGTAGAAGGAGTACATTGGCCTAGTTCTTTGCCTAAGTAATCTGTTTGGACAGAAGTCAAATATCTGAAGTCAAGTGCAGGGAAGCATACAAGAGGTCTAGTGATTTATATGTCTGTCACCAGTTATAAGAAATGCAGATCAATATCGACAGAAAAACGAAAGAAATATTGCAAATATACTCTTAGATTGGTTGTCGTAGAAACCAGTACAAAGTCTCAGCTATAAATCTGTTAAGCTGTTCCCTCTAAGCCTTACTTTACTTCTTTTATGTACCAGTTCACCCAATTCTTTCAAGTATTATGTGGACGAAGTCAAAAGATCAGGCTTCACTTTGTCGAAATTGTTTTTTCGGTGCTGTCATTACTGAGAGAGTTGTCTATTATTGCCCTGCACAGGCGGACATCAAGACTAGAAATGGCGGCAGGGTAATATTGAATTTCAATCATTCACGTAGTACGGTAAATTAAATCCCGCACATATTTCGGCAAGAAGTCATCTTAATCTTGATATTTTGGTCAAGTGGACAAAAATATTCTCAATCATCGCCCAAGTTGAATAACAAATTTCATTCAGAATGCCAACGAAATGTTGTTGCTGACACTTTTGGCCAAACTACGGATTTCGTTATAGAAGTCTAGTAAAATGCTACATATCATATGCGGCATCTCTAATAGCTCGGTAACAATGTTGTCGCTGGTCTTCAGACCCTGTTGGTATACTCGGTCAGAAAACTCTCTAGAATTTACTCACAGTACTTCTTCGTTTTTTGAAGTCTGAGGTATGTACCTTGGAAACACCATGCTAATGGTCCGAGTCGTCTTTAGCTCCAACTGCGTCGACAAGATGCTCTCTTTCTACTTACTTTACTTAACCTGGCATCAAAATGAAAAATGAAATTTTAATGTAGAGCTTAGAAGATTTCTCATTCGTTTTACCCAAGATGGTAATTAAGTCTCTATTAATTGTTCGGCGGCGATGGCGATGGCGCGATAGTTAGCCCATTGGACTATCACGCAGAGAGTCTGGGTTCAATTCCTGGCTGGGTCACCAACAATTTTTCAAATCGCCATCACCCTTTTGGCGAGCAACGGCAAACTCCCAAAAGTAAAATGGCCTACGAAAAAGCTTCTAAGGAGTGCCGTTTGGACTCGGCGATAACCCGTAGGCCCCGCTCAGATGTGACAAAAGTGACAACATAAGCAACACAAATGAGTGTCAAAGAAGCAAGCCCATACCGGGCTGCCAGCGCCACAGTGTTTTTTCTTATGCATGTGAACCAGTATCCAAACATATCACGTGCTAAACCGGATGTTTATTGTACGTTATTTGTTAGTTTTACGAGCGCCTTCCTTAAAACGGCTTAGGAAACAAATCAATTCCAAAGAATTGTGCAAGGTAAGGTCAGAATGAAAGGATACTTTTTAAAAGACTTAGAACCGCTGCAATTGAGAGCAACAACACTGTAGCAAATGCTGATAGTTTAGCAATCAGCGTATTGGAAAAAAAGTTCCTTTCAGACTGAGTGATCTTAGGGGAATCCTCCACGAAAAGAGGACAGAGATGTTAGAAAATCTGCCGCAAAAGTCCACGATACTACTATCTAACGGCTAAACGGACAACTAAAATTCACTGATTATGTCAAATGCATCATTTGGTCTCTATTCATACAGAAAAGCATTCATCCCGGAAATTAGGCTATACGTAGTCGTAATTAGACAAATTATTATATAGAGATAGTCTGGTGAATAGCACCAAATCGCTGTAAAATGGGAGAACTATGATCCGTTACTATATGGTTGCACTAAGGGACCTGCTTTATTCAATCGAGATTTGCACAGTCGAAAGGAGAAATAAACCTATCCATTCACCTATTCATTCTAGTATATTTTAATCGAAAACATGAAAACATTCTCGGTGACTATAGTCTGGTTCTCTTTGTTTTCAATAGACCAATGATGATAAGTACATTCATAATAGATGTGTTGTGCTTTAAATATCCATCAGGCATTCAAGCTCTAAACGTAGAGACTACTATAGGATGCAAGTCAAGCATGTACTGACTCAAATCCTAATTAAGGTTGATGGTAATAAAGGGTTTTCCAATAAGGACTTGACAACTTCTTTTTTAAATTTGGACTTAAACGGCCGCTATTACACGTTCAATGTTGACTCTGAGCTCTTCCAACGTCGTCGGCTTGTTGGCATAAACCAATGACTTATCGTAGCCCTACTGAAAATAGTCAAGTGGCGTTAAATCCCACGAACGAGGCAGCCAATCGACTGGCACATTTCTTGAGATAACACGCTCACCATACTTACTCTTCAATAAATGGATTATAACGTGTGCTGTGTGGTTTGTGGCACCATCCTGTTGAAACCACATGTCGTCCAAGTGCATATTTTCCAATTCGGGCCAAGGTCCTTACGCAAAGTACGGCATAATGTGGTCTGAGCGATGCCCAATTCTTGAGAACGCCGTGGAATTGACTGATTTGGATCGTTTGCTACGGACGCCTGAACGGCAGCGATATTTTCGACACTTCGACCAACCCGTTGTCTCACTGACACGGCAACATCACACAACGAATATGTAGACTCAAATTTTTGCACTAAACTTGTTATTCCCTGTCTACTAGGCGAGAACTACGACCGAAAATTGGAATTAACGCTCTTAAAGTTGCAGTCACCGACTCCGAATTTCGGTAGAAAATTTTTATAATATGCAGACGTTGCTCGTTCGTGTACTTTACCATGATGAAAATGTTGAGTTTACTGAATAAACTGACAGTGACAGTTTGATGATTAGTGAAAGAGTGCGTTCACAAACTAAATTCAAAGTTGTCAAGTCCCTATTGGAAAACCCGATATAAGAAAATCTCTGTGCCAGCTTTTTGGGCGAAGTGATATTCCAGCAAACTGTAAATAAAATAAAACCACCATGTGTAGACAGATAGCATAGTATCTTTAATACATTGATATATATATTCATCATACCATTCAACTGTAAATTCTACCCAAAAAGACGGATAATTAGGGCGTTTACAAGTTATTTCCGGAAAGGAAGACATGCCAAAAATTTGAGTGTCTTTTAAGTGGATACTTACACATATTGTATTGAGAAAAACCCTAGCAAAGTGCGGCTCTTAATTCAGGGACTAGACAGACTTCAAATATATAGTTAAATATGCGCCACTCAATATTTTATGATTCATGGTTATCTGAGGCGAAAAAGGACTCGTAAATGAGATAACAAACCAACAACAAGCTATCACAATGGCTCCAACCTATGTCCTAAGTCTATGCCTTTGCCGTAAGTTTACATATCAAATAAATTAGAATAAAATATATTTTAAATATTTTGAGTTTAAGCTTAAAATGTAAATTTTGTAAGTCAGAATAACGGGTAACTCTTGAATGTCTACCACATATTTGCGAACAAATAAATTCTCCGAAATACAAAGTAAGGTACAAACTGCACGAGAACAAACAATAAATAATTTATTCAGTTTATACTGACTCTAAGTGATCAAGGAATGCATTTGAATTCTTGTCAGTTATATGAACGAGATTTCTGTTGAATCTAAAGCGTTCCCCTTCAAATCAGTTTCATTATCTAAGTGAAAACATTTACAGCTCTACATAAAGTGTTAATAAATATTCAAATATCTGTTCTGCTTGTATGCCCGTAAGTGGCATTAAGACTTCTACATACATGTACGAGTACAACTCACATTCATATCAACAAATGTATGCGACCCAAAAGATACTTTTAACATGCAAATTCACTTCATACTAGAACTTCCCCCCTTTAGATCAACAAATTAGCATTAAAGTCTCGTTGAAACTTACCGCATTCCATCGAATCCATCATCTGAACCGTTAATGGTTAAAACTGGAGCACGTGCATATGCCTTAGCTACGCGACGATTCCGTTCAAAGACAATGACTTTAGCCCAAATTTCATCGTCGATTTGGGTCCATTTATCTAGAACCTCTTGAATGTGTTCCTGTAAAAAAAAAAAGAAACAACAAATTATTTCAATCTTCTGTGCTCAATATTTTCTGAAAAATGGTCCAATGGAACTTGTCCTTCTACGAATATCTATGTCGAATGTAACTACCTATAATATCTGAAATATCTATTTCCCTGCAATAAAATTCATCTTAAAATGAGAACATGTATTTGAGGCGAAACTGAATTTGAATCAGTATCTGAATCTGAATAATAGCAAACGTCCTCGTTGCAGACTATGTTGCTGCAGCCATAGAGATACTTTGACTTTAGAAAGATCTACCGAATGAGATACTCCAATTGGAACGGTTATTCGAAAGAAATACAGATTTAGTACCATGCACCACTACAACAGAAACACAATAACAACAAACGGCCTTGCGCACGATATCACTTTTACTCGAGGTAGATATTTTGTTTTTGTTGTTATTTTTCTTGGTTGGCTTGCGTCATGCCTGGTGCATTTTCTTGCGCACCTAATCATGCTTCAGAGAACTCAAACTGTTGCTGCTGCTACCGATGCAGTGTTTCGATTTTGCCTATAAACAGGGCGGTTCCGTGGTGCACGGGACGAAGACTCGAGGCATTCAAGTACCAATACCATTAGCAGTACCACCTTGTGCAGATACAATTTTTACGGGACGTTCTCAATTTATTAATTTTTTTTTAAACACCACCAAGTGCATTAAGTAGATATTCGTAGACGTAGTCTGTTTACCGCACGTACAAAACAAGTATTGGGATCTTTTGTTCATATTCCACAGATACAGATTTGTTTTTGTTTAAATAAGTCGTTAAGCTTAAGAGATATACATTTTGCAATGTACTAGAGCTATGCTGAATCGATGGCGTATGCATATCACAAGTTTTAAATACTAGCTTCGCATGCGCATGTGGAATGGCGTACGAAACCTATTTCCGCAATTTTTTTTCTTCTTCTCCATTTTGTAGTAACTTTACATGAGCATGATGATAGTCTGTAGGATAGGATCGTGGAAGACAGGTGCTTATTACGAGATATCAGTTTGGAAATATTTTTCTTTTTCAATTTGGTGTTGGAGTCACGAATTTAAATTACATGGGCATTCACTCTCGCATGCACTTCCTTTGACTTGTGCAACTCTTGAGAGTATCTGGCAGCAACGTGCTGAATGTAGTAATGAGCGAGCATATGATCATTCGCGGGGAGAAAAGGTTTCCTGTATTGATAGTGTGAAAACTATAGTTTCGAAGAGTTTGCAACATCGATCAAATATTGGAAAGTTTGGTGTACAAATTGTTCCACAGTCTATCTCTATGTCTTCAAGATAATGGTTGGCTGTCAATTTTGGATATGCAAAAGCCTATGATGAAACTATCTTGAAAAGTTTGAAAAGTTTCTTTACAGGTTGAGATCTTATCTATCATCTTACTATTTGAGCAATTTGAGTGCTTTATCAACTTCTTGATGTCACGAATAAAGAATTTCCGTGGCAGAGAATGGCGAGATTCGTTATGTAATACTTGTACGCATTGATAAGTATTGCTACAAACATCTGTTGCTGGCATCAAAGTTCAAGCGTTGAAGAGACAATTTTTTACCTTTGATAGCGATATCTAAGAAATTTTGTATTTTGAAGTTCTTTTCCTTCCAAAATTTAGACATCTTAAGGCTTGCCCATGGTGAGCAAAACACGACCAATGGTTGCGTATCATTTGACCATTCAATTTGCAGAAGGAGCTTTTTTAGAGTGAGTTTTTCATACATTGGCGTTGACTTGCTCTATTTTAAATTTTTAATGCTATTGTTGCGGTAAATTTTCCCGCAACAAGGCTTACTCTCTTTCCCGTTCTTGTCCCTTCGTTCCTTCTTTTCTTTTGAGTGGAAAGACCGAGCTCTGTCGGAGGTGGAGGGCAGCCATGGTCCCATCAGCCATTGGCCCACCGATCACAGACCCCGGAAAGAACCCACATAGATTACGGGCTATTGTTACCCTCATAGGAGGAACGAGGTGGTTCGGTCGCTGAAGCCCTGAAGATGGTAGGGAGACTCACGACGAACCAGGAGCCCAGGGTGCGATAGGAGGTCCACCAAGATCACCGTTGTCGCAGCCCGTAGGCTAGACGGGAGACACGCTACGGGCAGCATCAGACAGGACGTCTGAAATTCGCCGACGGGTGGGGACGGACAGTCCTTTCTAGCCAGGCACCCCAACAGAATGAACCGCGGAGCTTACACCCCAACGAAAGCCGAGTGTTAAAAAGGCTTGAGGATTCCCACATCTTGCCATCGATGTGGAGACAAGAAGCATCACATCTCGTAATCGGTGTAGATGCGAACTTTAAAATGTCTAAGTGGGAAGAGATGACGATCTCTTTCATAGCTACACCCCTAACGAGGGAGCTACGGAGGAGCAACGTTCGTGTGTAGGCGGGCAGCCAGCACAATCGAATACATCCCAAAGTCGTATGAACTTTCATAGTCAGGTTCGATGGGTGAAGGGAAGACGACCCCTTTGGTGACAACCAGCGAGAGTTATGGGTCGAGCCGAGGTTTTTTTTTATTTTTGTTTGGTGCGATATTGTTTCCGAATTCCGAGAAGCAATCTTTTCTTCTCTTTTGTTTAGTTAGAAAATTAGAGTACAGTTTTCTCGCGAAGTGCATTGGTGAGCAAAAGGGGCAAGAGGAGTAGAAACAAAGTAAGATCAAGGACAGGTGATCTAGGCAGGAGTAGAAGGACAAGAAAGAAAGATTATAAAAGGAATAAGATTGAGGACATGGAGAAGTGTTACTTCAGGAACACTATTCGGAAGTCTTATCAAACATAGAAGGAAAGTGTTAGTCCTACAAGACCAGCTTAGTGACATGTTAACAGCAGCCTGAACTGGAAGTTCTGTCTGCCACAATGTTTAAGATAGTAAGTGAAAACTCGGTAGAGAGAAAGAAGACAATTGAAATTGCACCAATTATGGAGGCCTCAGTCTCGTTAACATTGCATAAAATGCAAAAACTGACAGCGATGCAGAGCCGTATCTAAGTTTCAACGATGAAGAACGCTCACTATTTTTGAAAGACCGAAAGTAATGTTACTGTCTTTGACGTCAAAAAGGCCAAGTAAGTTTTCAAATCATGAAAATTAGCCAAAGTGAATGAAGATGTATTAAGAAGTTTTATGTGCTACATTTTTCGAGCGATTTGTGGTTACGTTTGCATCGACGGATAAAAAAAATTACGAACTCTACGAGCTGTATAACTACTCGTATATCAAATTGGTCGAAAAAGTATATTTGAGTCGCTCAAAGTTTTCAAAATCCGTAGTGCAAATCGATTTCAATGTCCTGTCGTAAAGAATTTCCCATTCCTACTTAGAGAATGCAGAGAGAAAGACCTGCTCTCAATATATCCTCCAGGACTATACCTCTGAATGTTATTTTTGAGTAAATGTGGGAGGTCACAAGCAACTACGAGCGTTTCAACTTAAAAGTCCTCTAAGCTTCAGTCTAGCATTTGTTACTCCTAAATTATGTTCTCTTACATACTGGTACCTCTGGCATTGTAAATCTGTTTCGAGCGATGAGTCTGCCAATTGTGCATTAAGATCTCTTCATAGGCAAGCAAAAATAAGACGCAAAGAAAGCAACAATAAGAGTGTTATTCCTGAACAAAAATTATCCGGCCTTTTCGATTCTCGTTGCAATGGACAAATGCCCGAAAGTTTTAGAAGTCTTAGTGCCATGGATTGGTCTTGGGGGCCTATAGTTCTTTAAAGCAATGTTTTGCCTATTATCAAGGTCAGATCCCCAAAAAGCATATGGCTTGGCCTAGTTTCATTGCCCTTACTTAAAAATCGCTATCGATAAATCAACCAATCTTCTCGTTGAAAAATGTCAATCTAAATTTATGCAAACATCGAATTTTAAATACCTCAACCACATTACAAGTACATTGCAGTTACATTATAACTTGTTATCCATC
Organism: Volucella inflata; assembly: GCA_928272305.1. NCBI lineage: Eukaryota > Metazoa > Arthropoda > Insecta > Diptera > Syrphidae > Volucella > Volucella inflata. The sequence continues at coordinate 74,762,660 of OV743717.1, read as the reverse complement.
AACTGAGTAGTCGTCTTCGTTGCAATATTCCGGCATTACCACAATGTTTACTCTTTATTCTCATTCATTGAAATTTTATTTTAATTTGTTCCCCTTCCTATGTCGTCTTCACAAACTTGTTAACCTTTTACAAATGATCGAAACTGATGAATGTACACAAAAACTTGTGTGTGAAAACTGGCTTCGGAACAAACAAGAGTCGGTTTAAAAATAAAATTGAAGACGACACCACCAGTGTCGGTACCAGTACCGGCATTGGTACCAGTATCTCAGCATCGGTACCAGACCACCATCTGCACTTATACGAGTAGGAGCGTCTAATAGCGTGCTTACAACTTTACAATTAGGTTATACACCAAAACCAGACTGTAACTTTGCTGCCAGCCCATAAATACCAAAGTTCAGACAGCAAAACGGAATCTAATCAAATTCCATAGTAAGAAGGAAAAACAGGTAACACTGTTTCTCTCGAGAACGACGAAGAAGAAGACTTAATCTTCCTACTTTAACTTCAATTTGAACTTCTTGATGAATTTTAAATCAGCCCTACAAGCTTGTGAAATGTAAACACGAACCCTCAATACAATACGTGAAATCCGAAACCAATAACTTTTGCGGCTGTCTATATCTTTATATTTTTATCGTTGGATTTTGTCGGGAGTTTAGTTTCACACCGCCAACTTTGTCATCACGTCACTCACACAACTCACAGCTCCAGCTTAGTGCAAATAATAAAAAAAAAAATATAAATAAATTCAAGAAAAACAAATATCCATATTGGCAAGCGAATTACGAATATCTGTCAGATACCGTTAGGGGATTGAAAAAATATCGATTCCCCAGGTGATTTTGGTTTTAGTGAGAAAATTAACGGTATTCACTTGTATGATCGAATATATTAATTAGCATTAGCTATTAAATCGACAACATCACAAGATCGTGCCAATAACATTCTCCAACATGTATCTCAAACTTAGCATGACTGGCGCTGGATCCATAAGACATAAACAAAATTCTAAGAACTGTGTATCTTTAGGTCGTCTGATATGATGCGCCGTACGATGATCTTCTCATCTTTCTGTATCGATCCGCATGATCAGTTTCAATGACGATCGCCGATTGTTTGGCGTTACTTTGTGTATCGCAAAACTATTCGCAGCAGAGCATCTGTAATTTTCTCATCATCATGAGCGTATCGGCGGTGAATATCTCTGTGGCGTGAATAGGAGCACGTGGATACTGGATATGTTGGAACAGTTGAATGACATAACTCTGGACATATATATACTGAGATGGAGAGTGCTGTCAGAGAGTTGGTATCCGTGAGAATCGTATGCAATGGAAATCTGTGCTGTAAATACTTTCGGTTTGGGCTTGTACAGGTCTGATTGAAGGTAAATGGAAGTAATTAAAATTTTATTCGTAATTTTTGTTATATTATTTTCTGTTCTACATCTATTGTATTGGTAGATTAATTAGTCAATTACATTCTCATTGCCAAGTAAATTGCGAGAGAATTTGACAAAATTTAGGGAGTTTTTCTTAAGATTGTTGTTTCTGTTTTGCCTCAGAATGTGAAACACTGAATATTATTAAGCAAAATGGTTCAAGGAATGTGGGACTCAGAGTTTGCCACTCTTGCTGAACTTAATGATAGGCCATTAGTGTTGTGCCTCTATTGTTCAATACTTTTCAACGATGTTTGCTTCATTGGAAAGAGTGAACCTTCCGACTGATTATGGAAAATTATTTAAATTAAATGATTGCTTCGGCTGGCTTTGCAATTAGCCATCCTATCAATCTAATTGGTCCTTAATTTGCGAATAGCTTGACTAATAATTCCTGAGTGACTAATTTGTCACAAAGCATCGATCCTTACATCCAAAAAAAGGCCATCGGCGTTAAATTGCAGCTCCGTGACATTGAAGCAACAAAACCAAAGCGGCTGAATACATAACTATTGAACTCAATGTTCAATAAATCGATTGTTGGACAGCTTGTTTGGCACGTATCGATGGGTCTGATAGCGCTCTGCAATGACTGTACTTTTTCTTTTATTGTCGTTTTGGGCCAATAATGCCACCACTCCAAAAACCACACCAAACAATCACCGATGTCCAGGATGCGTTGCTTCTCTATGACTACATGTGGATTTTCCGAGCCCCATATATGGGGCAAGTTTGATTGATTACGTAGCCGGCGAGATGGAAGTTTGCCTTATCTGATTTTTGAAGCAAAATTGTTGTCAAGCTCAAACAGAGAAGCGATAACGAAGCGAATGGTAATTTTGCTTAAACTCCTGAGTCAACTGGACCGTGTAAGCGAATATGTCGAGATTTTTATGCAAAATTCCCCTTAGGTAAGTGCAACGGATATTCAGTTGCTGAAATCTTCGGTGTGTTGAAGTTCTCGGGATAAAGCGCATACCTTCAGCAATAGCTGCAAAAGCCTCAGTTGAGCACACAGGGCGGTTATTAATTAGCTTCACTTAATGAATTAATTCGACCGGTTTTTTTTTTCCAAATTCGAGCTGTTTCGGCAATCTTGCACCCAATTTGGAAGTAGCTTTGCGATTTTTCCCCACGTTAATCAATCTATTTCATACCACCAAAATATAATACCGAGTTTCTGTCAATTAAAATAGTATCAAAATATGGCTCAAAAAGGCACCAATAGACAGCCCATCCTGTACTAATCAAAAAGTATAAAAACCACCTTAGGCCCATTACCAATTAAAATTTGTAAATATTTTTGAGAGATTTGATCAAGGCCGATTATCATATATGTGCGCCTTACGCTAAGAAACTGATATTTGCGTGGCAGGTGGAAAAGTAAAGGGAACAGCAAATGTTTTCAATGAGGAATTATTCTGATGATGTTCTCAACTCCTCTGCAGCAAGAATATCAAGGAGGATATCCAGTGATACAAATAAGACCAGCAGCTATCAGAAAAGGCTAAAACACTGGCTACAAGCTTTAGGACAAGAGTACAGCCTCTTCATGTTTTTGTGTGTAATTCTGCAACTACCAAAAATGAGTAGAAAGAAAAGTTTAAGCAGCTTCATAATGAACATCACTAAGATAGATTGATAGCTTACAAAGAAAACCCAAGTCCGGTCGATGAAAAAGTTCACTAACTTATTTTGTACAGGGCTCAGAAAAGTTGAAGAACAGCAGATTTGCGGAGTTTGTCCTCATCATAGAGGCGGGTATTACAGCAACTACTGAGTTAAAGGTTGGGCATAGAGTTCCGCATTTCTTCTTTCTGTTGAAATGGAATAGTCAATTAGCCAATATATGTATCTTTACATGTTTTTTTTTTAACGAAATTTCTCGGTGCTTAAAGTACCAACAGCCACCAATATCAAATATCTGTAGCCTAATGCGAACGTAAGGCTGACATTCATAGAGGAAGTGCTTCGCGGTGTCATCGCCGAGCTTGCAGTAAGCGTCACAGAAGGTGGATTGCCTATGATCATTATAATTAAGTACTGTGACCTGATATCCAATAAATTTTTAGTGAATTTTGCCTTCTGGTATTGTTCGGAAAAGGCTTGTATTCTTTACTTTACATAAAAGTTGAAAGCGGTGCTTTTCTGTCTATGGAGATGAAGAGTTTTCGACTCCTGAACTTATTCTTCACAGAACTGTGAACTTCTCCGTTAGGAAAACATGTAGAGATCCCAACATAACATCTATTCGGAAGACATCTGTGAAAGTTTTGTTGGTTCATATTCTCCCAGCCACTGGACTTCTGGTGTAATTGTGGCAGACTTCATATCCTTAAAATTAGATTTAAAAGGCGAAAAATTAAACACCTACGAGCAGTGGCTTCCAAACGTGTCTACGCAATATCAATGAATATACCCAATGCTTGGAACTTTTGGTCGAGTGTACACATAATTCTTCTTATCAGATTTAGTAGTGCAAGTTTTGAAGCTCCTTATGTTAATATGGGTATGCATGCTTCTGGAACAAAGGATATACCATATTCGTTAAGGAGTCTTATGTACATGAAATTTAACCAATCTCTGCATACTATTCAGCATAAAAAAGTCGAATGATCTGTAGACTTCTTCACAAGTGGGGAGTTATATGTACTATATATACCGATTTTTGGTATAAAAGTTGAACAGGTACTTACTGTTCGTCAAGAGTCCGCTGTGGAAGGCTTGCAGTAGAGTCAGCAGCTGCTTATCTATATATTTTTGCATCAAACCAACAATAGATAGCCATTATATGGCGCAGCATAGTATTTGTAGGGCTCATGCGTCACTACAGCCGATGACCATGCCAATTGTGGAGTATTCTTGCCGTTTTGCAAAATTATTCATTGTTAGCCAGCTATGATCTGTGATGCAAATTATTACCCTAAGACTGACGGTCTCTATTTTCGATACAGTAGGTAAGAAGCACACATTACTCGTATAATTTTAACTAGCCCTCTATATCTTGCATCTCGAAACCTAGGAATTGTTCTGTTTCAACCTTATAACTAGTTAAGAAGTTAACCAGAAGACAAATGACAAGGAAACTGAGCTGGTCTTAAGCTCTTTAAATTAATTATATTTGCTCTTATACCCGCAAATATTTATCAGTTTTTAGCAGTGAATGCCATTACTCTAGCTAAAAGGGTTTTTATTCTCAGCGTCATGGATTGAGAGGGAAAGGCAAACCGAATCAAGCAAACAAAACAGCTGCAACAATCTGGACATAATTTAACAAGGCACATTGACTGAACATGAATCTTCGAAGTTCGCTGTTGGGATAAGTAAGTCATAAAGTTATTTTTAGAATGCTTGTTCAGAGATAGGTTCCCCTCCTGGTTCATGGCACGCCTTTGGCTGAATTCAAAGCTCGGTTCGATGGTAGATCGGCAATTAATTGGCACTACTTACAATGCAGATCAATTAGAGAGCTAAATCCATATTTTGTATAGAACGTAGAAAGATGACGATTATCCAATCCAAATTATGTTCACCACATATCTTGAATTTGGCTTATAAAAGTAGTCTTAAAAAATTAAATGAGGCACTGAAAGTAAAATAGATACATTGCCATATTCTACCAAATAAAATGATTCACACTAAGTTTAACCTACAAATTGTAAATTCTTAAAAAAAATCGCTTTTTTTCACTTGGAATTTCCAATTTGCTTCTGAGTTTATTCAACCGCTAACTGAATCATGTTGTTGCAAAATATTATGCAGGTGAATCAGGCATATCTCGTAAAGACTCTTACGCATCGGGAATATTTACATTCCATGACGTATGACGGATGCTTTATTCAAAGAACATTCGATCCGAAAAACTTTCGGACATTAAGAACAGTATTAATCCTGTTCTTTAAATACAATAAATTAATTCAAGTAATTAGCAAGTAAAACCTTCGGCTTAAATCGTCATGTCACTAGATGATATTAATTTTAAGAATTCTGCGTGATATGTGTTAACTAAAATGTTGATATTATTCAATCAAGTCAGTTTATGTGAGGGCTAATTGCCTTGCATTGGTATTTTACCGCATATTTCGCGAAATTTGCTTCCCATGAGCTTATAGTTGGAAACTGTTCGTGGAAGATCTGTTGAGGTATTTGGGTTTTGCACTCCACTACCTTCAACATATGTCAGTTTCCTTGGCTATCTTATGCTCTGTGTATGTAGAAATGCAGAATAACAACCAAAGAATTTATTTGTACCCTTTGCCTCGGGCACTTCACATAGCCAACATTTTTAATAAAGAGAAGGGAAAACAGTTATGCCTGAAATATGACTGGCCCTTACGTCAAAATATAATTCCTTTTTAATTTGTGCAGTCAAACAGCCTCCCGAAGGAGAACGAAAATTGATTAATCGTATATCTGCAAGTTCGCAGCTCAACTCTTTTGTTTTTCTTTTGTTTGTAGTAAAAAGTCGATTCGTGCTTCCTATAGGCATTTTATTAATAACGCAATACTCAGGCAGCATCAAAATAGAAATTCCACAATAGTTTCAAAATCACCACTCCCTCTACAAAGGCCTAGTTACCGTTATAAAGCGCTTTTCAAACGCATGAAGCATGTTTTCTCATGTGAAAAGGCGTTCGCTCCAATAATTTGATCCAAATTCAGACAACATAATTGCTTAAGGTCAATATCCAAATTAGCTTTTACTTTTACATAATATACTTCTGCTATTGTTAAAGTTCCTATCCATCAAGGGGCACTTCGTTTAACATTGCAAAACGGTAAAATAAAACCATGGTTCTACGGACCCCATGCAGGTCGTGCTTTCATTTTAATTTTAACAAAATTTTTTCTAATGTCTTTAAGTGATTGATATCTGCCGATAAATGCAGCTTAGGCTCGTGTATGAGTACTCACTACTATTTAATTCCCTATCTACATCTGCTTTGATATATTAAATAGTGTATGCTTACGACAACTGCATGAAAGCATTGGTCGTGGTCTATTTAAAATAACCCACACGCCGGAAAGACTACTGCTGCTGCTATTACTACTGAAACTGACCACTGCTACTTTCGTAACTCTCTGAAATAAGAACCGAACCAAGCCAAACTGAACTGAACCGAACCAAACACCACTGCGTTTGGTTCATAATCAGTTAACTGGGTTAACAGCAGTGGAATGTAAATGTATACCTATACTCATACCCGTACTCGTAGTCTTGCCTTACTTCGAAAGCCTTAAAACTTAAACGTTCAACTGCATTAACGACAAAAACAATTCGAACAGCAGTAGTAAAGATACGAATACTACCATGGCAGACTTGTAGATTTGTGGTAGTCCCTTGCGTAATCCGTATCTTTAAGTATCCGCGAGATACTGATATACAAACTATTATATGTATTCGCTTATGTTTTCTGTGTTGTTTTATAATTTAGCATGAAGCTAGCTGAGCTGCTTTTGCCACTCTCTGTCGATGCCTTTTTGTGTGCGGCTTACCTTTGTGTTGACTTTCTTTTCGATTTCGTCGTTACAAATAAAAAAATCGTTTATTTTTACGTTTTGTTGATATTCGGATTCAGATTCGGTTAGCCCCTGAGGGGTCAAAATGCTATAATGCAGATTTATAGCCAAACGGATCTGTATCTGTATGAGTGCAGGTTGATAGCAATTAGCCAAAACAATTTTAATGCTTTTTTTTGTTTCTAAATGTTCAAAGCGAGTTCAGTTGGTACAATGGTAATCAAAAAGATTTGACATTTGATACCAAGCTGCTGGAACTATTGTTTTTCTTTTCATTTTTTTTTCCTCTTGCGATAGGGGGCTTAGAGTTTAGCTGAAAGATTAGAAATGAAAGTTTAGATATGAGATAATTTTGCGCTAATAAAATTAATTACTTTTAGCGCTTGACGAGTGGAAACTGATTTCATGGAAATGTATGTCTGTCATTCGAATTTTTTTATATGCTGAATGTCAAAAGGCATCACTACAGTTTTACTGTTGATACCAGTAATTCACGCTAATGGTTCAGATGTGATCTTTTAATTAAGATGAAGATTCTGATTTCATTTGATACAGTGATACATGCAGGCTTTTTTAGGAAAATCAATACAGTGTTTGAGATAAGATAGTTAGAAATACTTAAAAATGTTAAACAAATCATCTATTAGATAAAAAAAAGTGTGTAGAGGATGTTGAGAGTTGAATTAACTGTAAAAAATATCTATTAGCTGTTTTGTAAATTTTAAGAATGCAAACATCCAGACGTACGAAAACTGATCTAACTGTCATTAACGCCAAAGTATCTGCATAGAAGGGCGACAGCTGCTCAAGAAGTCCCTAAACAAAGGAAACTGGAAGAACATCGGCTTCTTAAAAATAGGAGAAAAAAGTGGAAAGCAGAAAACGATTTCTTCAACGTCGACTTCTACAAGCTCTTTGATAAAACGCTCAACTGTGACTAGGTAAAAAATTAGTACTATCCTTCGTGGTTTTAATCCTATATTAAGTAGGTAGTACTATTCGGAAGTAAAGTCTGTATTATACCACCGTCAAAAATGGCTCAGTTGTAGGTGGATGGAAACAAAATACCTTTGCTAGTTGATGTTTACTACATAACAATTGGACTGATCGATCGTATTGGCATTCAACAGTACAATAGATGTTCGAGTACTTCAAAGTGCTAATCACCACTTTGTTGTACCCAATGTAGTGTTGCCGATATCCGGGAACTCCAAAATAATTGAAATAGCGTGAAAAAGGTTTTAAGTTTAGAGCCAAACCCTATTGTGCTTATTGAGCCAAAAAGGTATTAGACATATTGCCTTTGATATACTTTTGCTGTTGGTAATGCAACCTCAGTTCAGTACAGTGGAGTACAGTGCTGCATAGAAAACAAACCTTCCGAGCTGTAAAAGCTGAAGACATGAGATGATACCGACTTCTGGCAAAAAATGAAGAAACAAGATGTGCGGGTCATGCAAATATTTTCGGAAAGATGATTGTTGCTTCTAAAACAGCAAAGATGGGTCTTTTAACTGAGGCAAAACTAAGTTTAGGCTAAGGACGAAAAGTTGCACATAACATAGACTTTCCAGGAAAATACAACTCTGTGACAGTTAGTAATTTCGGGTATGGCACAGAAGCGTCTTTATCAAGACTGTATGAACAATTTTGTCGACGATGGATTTGCCATACAAGACTTGAGAACTTGCTTCACATGATCGTTTCCTCCTACCCATGTTATCTGAGTCGAGTTCTTCCTGTAATGCGCCGTCCATCTGTGATCCGAAGATTTTTCGAACCGGATCACTTACACTTATTCGCTCTACATGTCTAGCCCTCGTTGTTTTTGAAATCCTCTTATTAGGTCGACGGCACTATATAGCCCATGCAAAACGTCGTTGTGTTTTCTCCTTAACTCACCCAATCAGTCATTCGTAGTCTCTGCAAGGTCAAAATTGAATACGACATGACATACCGATATTATCATTTAAATAAACGGACAAACCATGACTAAGTTTATGAAAACCAACTATAAGATGCTAGGTAGTATACGAATGTCGCGTATTATAAAATATCACACCTTTTTGAAGATTTTTTATCACTTTGTCATTTCAGTAAACATTTAGCAGATGCATTCATATAAACACCATCCTTCTCTCTTTATGCTAAACATCTCACTCAACAATAGTCATATGACTCGGTCAAAACTATCAACTACGCACAAAACACAATATTCACTTAAATATCAGGAGAAATAAGTTCAATCTGTGTCTATTTGTTAAGGAAGTGGCATATTTTATATGATGAGTAACCTTTAAAATAACATTTTATGTTTTTACGAACACATCATCTTCTAGTGCTTGCTTATCTACTCTTTTAGGATGTTATCCTTCCTTACACTCAAACCATAATTTGTGAAAAAGTTTTCCGCATCACGTCCATTAATTTATCTTACCAAACTGAAGATCACAGAAAATTCCAAATTACCACTCATCGGTCCAAAGTTAAGTTTACATTAAATTAACATCTACACAAGTTATAACACCTTGTGGAAAAAAGCACATGCCTTCTACTGACCAATTTTGGTTCTGATCAAACAAATGACCAACATAACCCAAAAAAATGAAGAATCTCCAAAATCCAAGAACCCAGAGTCTTCCCAAAACACTTGTCGGTGCCATTATACCCACTTAACACGAATTAAAATTCGTAGACCTCAATTTTGAGCGCACTGATCATTCTGGCACAATCTGGCTACAGTAAGCTCTCTGTGAAAAAATTCTGAATCACTTGACTGTCAATGGTAATTCATGCAGACTTCAGTAAACAAGTGCTAAGAATGGTTTTTCAATACGAGAAAAAAGATTCTTCGATACCCTCTCGAGGAAGATACTTCTTTTTGGTAAAGATTGCAAAAGTATTGAGGGTACATACGAAACAAGCCAAACAAACAGACTAAAAAGGAGAAGAAAAAAAAAATCAATTTCAAGTGTCATGGACATTTCACTTCCTATCGACTGGAAATTACTTCAGCCTACTTTTTGGGTAAGGCTATCATCATCACCATGATCATCTTCATCATCCCCCAGGGTATAGATACCTTATACAACTTGACTTGACTCCCAGGCCCAGTATTTATGTCTTAATCTTGCCTTTGGGTGCAATTTGCCAAGGTTCCTCGGCATCGTGATTATCGCGTTCTACATTTGGTGTTTTTTAGCAAACGATAGACAGACGGATGTTTTTTCGGATTCGAATTAGAATTGCATGCTTGACTTGACTAGGTGAAGTGACTTCGACCAATGAGAGTGAGAAGGGGTTTTGGTTTTGGTTTTTTTTTTATTTCGATTTGCTTTAAGAATAGAGGTCGTCTAGATAGGAAGCTATAACTAGTTAAAATGTTGCCGAATTAATTTTTTTTTTTTCTTAATGCTATAGGTTTGGGTGTGTAGGTAGGATGTCAAGTGAATTTGTGTCTTCAGTTGACAAGATAATGGTTCTTTGATGATTTTTTATAAACCTTGAAAATTACTCAAAAGATCACCGATTGGTATGAAATGATAGTGAAAGATGATAGTGGCTACAAAGATATTAGAAATTAAATGGAATTTGACGCCTGCAGACAAACTTCATTTGGGCCACCTAGTTCAAGAAAGATTGTCGGTAATGACTAATGAAACTACTAAAAATGGTCACTTCTTTCTAATCCGACAAATTTGGTTAAAACTGAGATATTTTGTCGAAGGCTTCTTGTAGATTTATAGATCAAGGGACTTTGGAAGATAAGGCAAAGATGAGTGCAGGTTTCTTCAACAACCTAAGTTGTAATGGTGAAATATGTGCATCTGGGAATGAAGTTATATCGTGCTCCTATGGGAGAAGATACTAGTATTTTCGCCTCGAATTTCTTCTTTTACAATTTGTGTAGTAGAGTCTTTTATTTTTTTGGACTACATTTATATATGTCTTAATACAGACACCTTATAGAGCTCGCAGCTGTAACTTTTCTTCCATTTGCACTCCTAGCGTGGGGGGACAAAAATTGTATGGAAGATTTTTCACTTGGAAGTTGTCAATATCCGCCTTGCTTTCCTGTTCATAGTTCACTGCTTACAGCTACGCCTATATAGAGGACCTAGCAGCACCAACCTTTGTAGAGCATGCATACTTTGGGTCCACTTGTTTCCCCAAAGACTAAAAAAGCAGCAGATTCCTGTCGTTCTGCACGAGAGTGTCACTCATTTAGTTGTCAGCATTGACGTTATGTCTCTTTTTAATTTGTTGGCAATATGTACTTGGTTTAATATGCATAAATTTAAGGCCTTTTTGGTTTTCTTGTTCTTCGATTGCCTTAAAACTCTTTATGAAGGCGTGCTGAAAGTAACGCTCATCGCCTTATATGTCTCAGGACTATGAATGGAACAACGAACGGCTTTGAAGTCGGTGAAGAGATGATTGACCTTTTACAAAATTTGCCGTCCGTTTTGCAAAGTTTGGTCGATCATCGACTTTGGATAGGATCGTATTTATGACAGAATTTGCATGGATATTCCTCAACTGTTTCTATTAATCACAATATCGCATTTTTGGATGATGGTAGTCCAGTAATCATCCCTCTTGTGTCAGAGTACGAATACTTCAAGGGCAGCTTCCAAGCCAACTAAAAGGAAACAGCGTTGCGTCTCTAGGATAGCAAGATACATCTTACTTACCTGATCGGCTTTTATAAAGGCTTTGAGACAGTCCGCAGTCCCCAGAATCAACAGAACTACTAGTAATTTGAATCTGGTTTTGTTAGAAAGAGATGACTTGAGAGAAATTGTTAATTTTAGGCATAAGAGCAAATGGCTATTGGCAATCCGCCGAGAGCCAATATTTAAAAATATTGCCCATGCTAAATGACCGCAAAGCCTTCTAAGGTTTTACTCCTGAGCTTCGCAAATTTTCATTGAGATAGGGCAAGTGCAATCGACGTCAGATAATTCTGAAAATTTGGAACGCTTAACCCAGACTTGAAGGATTACCCTGTTGTAGCCGAGATATGAATTTGAATATCAACTTCGTCGCTATTTTCTTCGCTCAATAGGTAGCTTTGGATAAGAAATACTTTAGTGATAAGGTATGTGTGTTTATTTCGACCACGCGTAAGCTTAAATACTGCCAATATTGAGCGTTAAATACCAAAGGGAATGGACAATTAGACGTGCCAAGTAAATGTACAAAATGCCAATCGATTTCAACAAATAAATCATTTTAACTACGACCTCGTTCAAATGCGAGTTGAGAGAAAGGCAAGAGCTGTTCGTGATGGATATTAATTTTGAGGATAAATAGGGATTTTTCAAAAGAGAAAAAAAGGAGCATTAAAAGTTAGCAGTGAATGTATGGTAGATGAAAGTTCACTTTCTATTCTGCTGATTCCTATACGCGTGCAACTTAGTTCTCGCTGTTTGTCAATAGATGGCTTCAGCAGTAAGAGCTGCTGTATATTTTGACATACTATATCCAAAACGTCATGAACTAAGAATAGACATATGGTAAAAAAACCGTTGTGTGAAAATATCTGGTTTTGGGACAGATAATCGTCATTTGCCGTAAGTGTTGATTTTCTTTTTCCATTCGAAGACAATGGCAAGATGCAGCTACAAAGACGGTGATTTCGATATTGACGACGGTCCGTTTGAAGGAAGGCCAAAATTCTTCGAAGACGCTGAATTGGAGGCATTGCTCGATGAGGATCCCTTCCAAACGCAAGAAGAGCTTGCTTCAGCATTAAGAGTTACCCACCAAGCCATTGCATGTGTTAGGAAAAGGACGTTGAGTGTCATTTTTTTTTGCATATGAGCAACTGCCCCAGTGGCAATAAAGGTAGGGTTTTCTCCATCGCATCGTGACGGGCGATGAAAAATGGTTTCATTACAGCAATTCAAAGAAAAAAAAGTCATGGGGACTGCTTGGTCATGTTTCTACGTCGTCGGCTCGGCCAAATATTCACACTGCGAAGGTTATGCTGTGTATTCGGTGGGACCGGGTCGGTGTTATTTATTGTGAACTGTTGAAACCCAAAGAAACCATCACTGGAGAATGGTATTGACTTCAATTGATGCGACTGAGCCGGCCACGGCCACAATATGAGCAGAAGTACGATTAAGTGATTCTATAGCATGATAACGCTCGCTCTTATGTTGCTAAACCCGTTAAAACCTACCTAGAAAGCTCAAATGGGAAGTTCTACCCCATCCGCCATGTTCCCCGGATATTGCCTCGTCCGATTATTACTTCTTCCGTTCTTTGGCACATAGTCTTGCTGATCAGCAGTTCTGCTCATATGAAGACATCAAATGGCTTGATTCGTGGATAGCCTCAAAAGATGAACACAAATCCACCCCAAAGCAACAGGAACCATTTAATGTGGAAACGCTCAATAAGTTCGAATTGAAAATAAGAGCATTCAAACTAGCACCGAAAACTTATCAAACAAGAAGTCTGGGAACATATACCACCTCTGCTTCAAAATGTGATTAGAGGTAATTGTCTCGATAAATAGAAGCTCAGCGTCATATCTGGGATCTGTTTCGAACTTTGCGAATACCTACTTTTGTTCTTAAGTATCCTGTATCCAGTCAGTTCTCCAAGTGCAGAGAGAACATTACATTCTGCTGTCATAAGAGTTTTAAGGATGTTTAGCATCGAACTTGACGCATTTTTTCAAAAATTGGTCTTATAAATGCGCCCGTAGGTTTTATCAATAAGGATGCCCAAAAACTTTAGAGAGAACACTGTTTTATGAAACAAAGGCATGGTTTCAGATAACTCAAATATGTTGAACTTCTTAACAGAAAAAAACTTCTCTGTCTAAGTAGTCTTTATACCCACATGGTAGAGGTAATACAGCTGGTCTGCCTCAGAGTTAGTTCATGTTGAAAAGGGGTACTGTATTAACATGGTATTCAAAATGTGAAGTCTTAGGACGATCTGTCTACATGAGATAATAAAGCCTTTATTCTTGATACAGCACAATTAAGTGCCTGACTATACGGTGTCAAGCAGCTATCATCGAACTGACCATTGACTTTGACTAACCATTTTCCATATTAAGATATGTTGGAAAATGGAAAAACTAGTACTATATTGTCCTGGACTTATTTCTCTCTCATTACAGCTACTAAATTCGTCGCAAACAAAAAGCTCATACCGCTCTCAGTTTGGCTGTCTTCTCCACAGACTCCACCATAAGTGCCTTTTTCTTTTTGTTTTTTGGCGCAAAAGGTCTCTAGTTGAGTTATTGTGTGTTACAAGACCACTCTGTTGCAGTGCAGTTTGTCATAAAGGAATCTTAAACCACAAAGCCTTATACTTTTGTTCGTGCATGACGCAGATATGACTTAATCGATGTCGACTGGTACTCGTACAGAAACACCAAAAGGGCACCCTTTACCCTGTTATGAAAGAAAAAAAATGTCTGTAGTACTGGTAGTTGATACTGTTTACGAGTATTGCACAATTAAACTTGTTCCATAAATCTGCACCCCACCGCACCTTAAAAAGTCAAAAAAACTCTACCCAGCTACTGTTTCCATGGATTTTCATGTACCACTCTTGGGTTTCCTTCAACAGTGCAGTTGGCTTGAGTTTTTTTTTTAGTTTTCTCGTTGCCACTCTCTTAATCCAGGTGAACTAGGTGAGATACTCCATACAGATAGACAGATACTCGAACTCCTATTCGTATTCGTACCCGTTGCCGTACATATGCGAGAGTCTACTCGTATATGCCATTCCTCATGTCAGACGGAAACTCGTGAAAACAACTTTCATTTTCCATTCACATACAAAGATACACAGACTTGGCCAAGCTGGATATACATATAGCGAAGCTGTCTTGAGAATGACTGGCTAACTAAACTGCCGTGCAACGCTTGATCAAGTTGTGATTGTTGTCGGTTCTTGCTCGAAAATTGGGTTTCCTTCCAATTTTTTTTCTGCACAAATGGTGTTGGTTGGTGGGAGGAAGTGGTTTTTGCGGTGATGGATGATGCATGGGAGTCGTATTCCATTCAGGTCTGGGCCATGTACTATGAACAGCTGGGACTTGTCAATGTCTATATGTAAAATGTTGCTCAATCGTATCCACAACAAAGGCAGAAATTCGGACTGGCAAACAGAAACAGGAAAACTCATGAAAATGGTCCGCGCGAAATTTTATTATGGGAACAAGACACAAATCAAGAGACAATGTGCAGTGAAGTGGCGATTTTCTATTACCTCAGCACCTCATTTCCATTGAAAATAGGAGCTCAACACGTAAAAGATATCCAGAGGCCGACATATTCCTGAGACTGAATAATAACAACAAAATGGAACAATAAGGCTAGACCCTGTTTTAGGAAACTGAAAAGAAGGCAGACAATGAATGAAGCCACACCGACACGGGTTAGGGATTCCTTTTTTCAAACAAAAAAAAATCATCCATTCCAGCTGTGGGCTATGAATAGGTTAAGATAATAAGTCATCTCCTACCTCCTTGGTGGTACTATGAGAAGAGCTTTTACAGATACATTCGTGTATATGTATTGTATGTATATACGTGTACTTGTATCTTGAAGATGTTGAAATACAGGAAACCGCGCAAAAAGTAGTGTACCTAGGTTGTCGTTGCTGTCTTTTGATGGAGCAGAATATGATGTGATTACGAACAGCTACAAAAAATATCTAAATCTCTTGTCAATTTTCATCACCTTAGGATGAATCGCTTGGGAAAATTTCATAAAATTGACACAAAATTGGATGGATAGGTGAGGCAGAAGGAGCAGTACACTTCAATCAGGGGGTGGTCTTATTACTGTTGACAGGCAGAACGTGATGACTGAAGTGATTTGTTTTTGTTGACATTTAGACCGTGATGTGAAAGGAAAAGTTAAGTGGTACGAGTAGATACTTTGAAGGTTTGGGAACATTTTTTTCTTAAAACGTGAGGAATTAATTTTTATTAAAATCAGATTGAGATATTCGATTACGTTTTCAAGGAAGTTAGATAGAGGCTGGACTGTAGGGACTATATTGTGGATCTTGATGAGAGTCTTCAACTGATTAAAGGGTAACTGCGTAAGAGGTTAAGTGACTCGAATAATCCTGAGCAATTGATTGATATGACAATTAAGGGAGCTATAGCCTCCTGGTGGTTACTTATGATTAGAGAACAAACAAGCCGCAACAGCGCCCTGCTCCCTCTCTATAGCTGCTCTCGTGTTGAGCAGGCGAAAATAGCAACGCTGAAGGGGGACGAACAGTAGATGAATTTTTTGTGAATATATTCACATAGCGTCAACTGTCTTTATATAAGGATTACTTATGTGAGCTACTTTAATATTTTGTAACAGAGGATAGAAAATAGTTTACTGAAATGGTGAGCGAAAAAGCTTCAACTGAAGCGAACACAGAAAGAGGTTGCCTGAATCCCTAGATCTGGTTTGTGCGTGTGTTAACTACTCCACCTACTGAAACCCTTTCTGTCGAAAAGTGAGCAAGAGGCCTGGATATAAACAAATTGTCTTTTGACTCCAAAACCAAAACCAGGTCACATTCGGCTGAATAACTAAGCCTCAACTCAATTAAAATATGTGTCAGAAGGGTCGTAAGAGGAGGGTGTAAAATGGTAACCTATAGAACAGTGGCTTGATACAGACTCAAGCTAACGGACTTTGCTGTTTGCACATTGATTTTCCCACGCCAATATTCTCCAAGAAGCACAGCGGTCAACTAATCAATAAAGTCTCAACCAACCAAGCTGATTGTGTAACGATTGACGCAGGACATTTGCTCAGTATTAAAGGTGCCCGGACACTCCGGCATGTAGACTTGGACCAGTACCCAAAACCGCCAGAAACTTTGCCGATCGCATATTACACATATCTTTTGATGAATTCTAAGCAACCTGCAGTAGGCTAGCCAATTTTTTGCCTAGACATCGCTACAACTGATGTGCTATATTTAGCCAACAGGTGCCCCCTAACTTGGATAAGATTGCAGTAAAACACATGTATCAAAAGTACCTAAGGAGGGGCGCTGCATGGAAGGATAAGAGTCGCCAGGGAGCTCTTAGAGAAAAGTAGGATGAAAGTGCATCGACATCTCTGAAGGAGAAGTAAGTACACAAGAAGATCGCGGTAGAGGAAATGAAAAAGTGATATTTCAAGAATAATCAGGAAAATTTAGTAGTTGCGTCACAGTCGGTGCTGATCAAAACTATATTTGTCAGAAAATTGACAAATTGTCACGAAAAGAGAAGCACTTAACCTTGGCGGTGAGAGCTCAAAAATCCATATGACCAACCAAAATACGGTAAAGAAAGCAATATGTGTACAAACATAAGCAAATCTGTCAAGTTAGGCGGTGTATCTTCTGAGCAATTTTAGGTATCTACCTGACCATCTTTCATTCGGTCAACAAGAAAGGGGATCGACTAATGAATCAATAGTCGACAGTCGAATGGGCCAGTAGGTGCTCTATTTAACAAATATTTACAGTACGACAGATTCGAAAAAAAAGCACAAAACTTGTATTTTTAACTTCATAACCAAGTATAAGGCCGCATTCGACAAAAGAGCTATGTTTAGTTTTGATACCCATGCCATACTAATGAGATTGTAGAGATGATGGAGATGTATAATGAGGACATTTCGCTGCATCATAATGGTCAGAAGAAACCTCGCTCAAATGTCCAAAAAGGGCAAAGACAAGGTGATATATTGTCATGTGACATTTTTAACAGCACACATCACAATAGGAGCACAATTTGCCAAAAGTCTGAACAGATATGGAAAGGTGCCACTTTTCTAATGACATCTCATCAGGAATCATATTTGCCAATCGTCATTTCATTAATCTAGGAAGACGATTGAGTAATGAGGGATCAAAATATAAGATTCACATCATCTCATTCCTACTCCAAACCGTAGAAGCATGAACTTTTGTTACGTTAGATGATGATATCCTCGCAAGGTTGTTGATGTGATTTTTTATGCTGAAAGGCTTTAGAGGATCGGAGAACACTGAATTCTGAACTTTTTGAGCTGAACAGCGACGATTGCATATACATAAGTTATCTAATATGGCCATATGCTTATGCAAAAGGGTTTTAACCATCTTGAAAAGCGCAACTGTAAATAATCCTATTATATTAGCGTCATAGACTAGGGATTATATTAAGATTTGTATTGTTTGGGGCCCCGATTTACCCCCTCTGTATCTGTATATTTATAAGATTAAGTTTTACAACAGAAATGTACATATATGAAAGCTTATGAAAATAATGACCAAGGACCGCAAGGATCTGAACTCGGTCCATTACTATTCAGTTCAGTACTTCACATTTTGTTGCAAACATGTGTCAGAAGGCACTACTTTGCAAGGGCTTGAGTTATATAAGGTGACACATACACTCCGGTTCACTTGAATAAAGGCAACTACGAGTATTTTATTTCACAAAACAGAGCATTTTGTTCTGTAAATTCGATAGAAAATTATTAGCAGCGAGTGAAAATAACAGTTTCAGATTTGTTCAAGAGAATATACGAGGGCGGGTCAATAAGTCCGTGACTTTTTGAATTTCTGACCTCTTTACTGAAACAGCAACACTGCTCCTGTCAACAGGCATCTGTCAGTTGACTCCTGTCAAAATTTAAACTTGCTGCGTCAGTTAGTTTGTGTTTGACAGCTATTTTTATCAGACTACTCACTAATTTGAGGAGAAAATGGAAACAAGTGAATTTCGTGTGCTTAATAAGCATTATTTCTTGCGGAAAAAAACCATTACCGAGACCAAGGCTAAGCTTGATAAATACTATGGGGACTCTGCACCATCGATTTCAATGGTAAAAAAGTGGTTTACTGAATTTCGTTGTGGCCGTACAAGCACTGAAGATGCCGAACGTCCTGGACGCCCAGTTGAAGTCTCTACACCCGAAACAATCGAAAAAATTCACGATATGGTGTTAGCCGACCGAAGATTGAAAGTGCGAGAGATTGTGGAATCCGTAGGGATCTCGCATGGCTCAGTGGTTTCAATTTTGAATGATCACTTGGGCATGAGAAAGCTTTCCGCAAGATGGGTGCCGCGTTTGCTCACAGTCGACCACAAACGCAATCGTGTAACAACTTCACAGGAAGGTTTGGCGTTGTTTAATCGCAATATGGAGGAGTTTTTGCGCCGTTTTGTAACCGTGGACGAAACATGGATCCATCACAACACACCAGAGAACAAACAACAGTCAAAACAGTGGGTTTCTAAGGGTGAATCGGCGCCAAAGAAGGCCAAGGTGGGTTTGTCAGCCAATAAAGTTATGGCGACTGTTTTTTGGGATGCACGCGGGATAATCCACATTGACTACCTTCAAAAGGGAAGAACAATCAATGGGGAATATTATGCCAACTTATTGAACCGATTCAATGACGATTTGAAAAAAAACGACCTCATTTGGCCAAGAAAAAAGTTCTTTTCCACCAAGACAATGCAAGGGCGCACACATGTGCAGTTGCCATGGCAAAAATCCATGAATTGGGCTATGAATTGCTCCCTCATCCACCCTATTCTCCAGATTTGGCTCCGAGCGACTACTTCTTGTTCCCAAACCTGAAGAAATGGCTTGGTGGAAAAAGATTTGACTCCAATGATGAAGTCATCTCGCAAACAAAGGCCTATTTTGAGGACCTCGACAAATCATTTTTTTTGGAAGGGATAAAAAAATTGGAGAAGCGTTGGACAAAGTGTATAGAGCTCAAGGGAGACTACGTTGAAAAATAAAATTATTTTTTTATCAAAAAATCTGTGTTTTAATCCAAAAGTCACGGACTTATTGACCCGCCCTCGTACTAACAAAGTTCACTTTACTGTACAAAGTAACGGGACAGGACATTATAAAAGTTCGTAAACAGTGTCGGAAATGCAAGCAATAAAATTGGTTCAGTTGAATGAAGGCAGTTGCGAAGTTAAAAACATTAAAGAAAGTGTGTTAGAAAAATCTGTGTTAGATTATTGTAGAGTGAAGTTTAAATTAAAGTAGACAAGTTTTGTGGAGTTTTTATCAAAAAATGGGCAAAGGAAACACTTTAACTACATCCGAGAAAGCGAAAATATATGTGTACCACTCAGAAGGTTATTCCAACCGCTACATCGCGAAAAAAATTGGTCGAAGCCCAACTTCTCTTGACAACTATTTAAAGAATTCACATTCTTATGGAAAAAACTATTAAGGAAGAATTTCTACAGTGATTTCAGCAGCTGACAGGCGCAAAATCATTCGTTGCGCTTCTAATTCCAGTGATTCAATATAAAAAATTAAATTCGAGGCCGGCGTAAATGCCAGTAAATCCACTGTTAGACGTGCTATTGTTAGTGCTAAGAACCTGAAGCGGTTAAAGTTGGTTAAAAAACCTCCTCAAAATGCTGCGCGTAAGCAGCTTCGACTGCAATTCGCAAAAGACCATGTGGCCTGGACTTTAGGATTTTCACGGATGAAAAGAAGTTTAATCTAGATGGACCGGATGGGTATAACTTCTACTTTCATGATTTACGGAAAGAACAACGGTTTTTAACTCGTCATCACAGCCGAGAGGGTGGAGTAATGCTCTGGGGTGCGATCAGTTATTATGGAACATTTGAGTTAAATGTTCAGGGCACAAAAATGACGGGAATTACCTACAAAGAATTATTGGAATCAGCTTTTCCTGAGTTTAGTGAGTTATTTGGCCCGTTACCTTGGATTCTGCAACAGGACAACGCACCAGTTGGATATACTGCTCGTGTAGTAAAGACATTTGTTGCAAGCCAAAACGTGAAATTACTGAATTGGCCACCATATTCACAAGACTTGAACATTATAGAAAATGTTTGGGGCTGGCTTACCCGTAAAGTTTACGAATGAGGAAAGCAGTACAGCGAATATGAATCACTTCTCAGGGGTATTATATTAGCTTGGTCCGAAATTTCACTAAATTACATAAAATCACTGTACGACTCACTTCCAGACCGCGTTTATGAGGTATTTTTTCTTCTGCTTTCTAATACTGCTTGTACAAAAAGCGTACATTTTCCTCATTTACTGTCTTTGCCTTGTGTTTTAGACTCTTTTTAAGAAAATCGGATTGTAGTCCCATTACCTTTTACTGTCAAGAGATTTTGTGATTGTTCGGTCTTGTAAAATTCCATATCTATATTCTTCATTTGTTTTTGCACTTAAATCTCTTGTTTTTTGAAAAAAAAAAGAAAATTGTCTTATTAAAGGGTTGCCTTTATTCAAGTGAACCGGAGTGTATATGTACGAGAAGAAGATCGAATGGTTTTCTCTCGCGATCAACTAAGAAAACGGATTAAAGCGTTCTCAACTACATAGGCGCATTTCTTGACCGACTTTTTTGAAGAATTTGCAGGAATGAGAGCTCTCTTGATGATTATGTACATTTATTAACTGCAGTAGCCACATTTAAGTTGAATTTAAATTAGAGCCAGAAAAATGAAGATAATAAATCCATCTTCAGAGCTTTTTAAAAAACATCAACAGAACGTAAATCACCACGCCGCCGCGCCGTAAAAATATACTTTGAGGCGGAACTAGCTTCCATCGACTAAGTGTTAGCTTGCTTTGCTATAAATGACGACACCTCTTCGAACTACAAATAAATTTATGTTACGTCAACTAACTACAACTTGAAGTAAGCTGCCAAAAAACAATAAATTAAGAGATTTATGAGACACCCTGTCAATTCAAGTAGACTCACCTATCAATCTTTGTCTGTTAACTGTTTGTAAGCGAAGAAAACAGTATTAGTAATGGATAACCACTTACCTTGTACAATTTATCCTTTTGATACCAAATATCTTCTTCTTCCTCCTGCTGACTAAAAGTCTGATCCAAATTCAGATCATCTCTAGACCTGGATAAAATCTTTCTTCGCGACACCATTTTACTTTTATTACTGCAAAGAAACAAAGACAACAATTATGTTAATCGGTTAATCGTTTGGTGACTTTTTTATGTGACTGTAAGTTTAAATCAAAAAAGCTCAAACAAACAAACCCAAAAAGAACTAACCAACCGATGGCGATAAGAGCTAACAATTTACGAGCTTTCAATTTCGTTTCTTAACATGGCACACCTTGTAAACCGAAAAAAAAACCCAAATTCTTCCAGAAATCTCACATAATCTCATGTGTTTCCTTGGTTCCAACAATAAACCCATTTTTTAAGACTCCGGAATGAGGACCAATGAGGACCAACTTTGCACTGTCATTTGGGCAAAGGTGAATGCATCCATCCCTAAGCAGTTGCACGAGTAACATCGGCATTAGCCCAAAAAGATCTCAATCTGGAGTCTGGATTTTTCTGGGTTTCTGACATCTGTGATGGACTTTGGTATTATCTGAAGAATCAGGAAACATTTCATTGGCACCTGTGCATCAATTTTGACTTGAAATGCTCTCCGTGCACCTCGTTGAAACGGTTCCTGAGACATTAACACTAATGATTGAAATTTTTTGAATTTTTTTTTACTCCCAAATGCAAGGCTGGAGATGGATAATTCCCTGCCATTGAGTTGAAATTAAAGTTGAATTGGGTTGTTGAACCCAAGTCGGAATCTCATATGCGGGTGTAATGGAGTTTGAGTCAAGTGCTCAATTTGACGTTAATTGCTGTGCATTTATTGTTGTCGGTTGTTTGATGAGCTTTGCAAGACGTGAGCTGTCATATTAGATTTAAAAGTATCCTGTAGTAGGAGGACGGACGAGTTGGAAGGATCCGACTTTGATGTGGATACACGTACGTGGAATTAATATTACTCGAACCATGCCATGAAGTTTTATGATGTCCATTAGAATGGGGTTGTTCAACTCAATTCAGGACTGCATAGTGGGGAGAATGAGAAAGTAATTGAATATTAATGGGGCGCCGGTGTGAAGTTGATTTGTGGAGTGATTAATAGGCATTTGTGGCGCCGAATGAGTATTGAATGATTTATAGCACAACGATGCTGTAACGGGGGTATTGCACAATAATTTCGGTAAAAGGATTTTCGAATTTCTTTTCGTTTTGTTTTTTTTTTGTGTTTTCAAAATACCTCAAGACATTTAGCCGTTATAATCGACTGATTGATTCATTTGAATGAAAAGTGATTGGCTTTTAACATAAAGAATGAAATGATTGGAAAGGAGTCTGGGGAAGTGTGGTGACGAGGGAAATTTTGATCAGTATATGTGTGGTGTTTCAAAATTAAGAATTTCATAAAGTTCAATGGGTCAAATACTGAACTTTAAACATCCAGATGAATCTTTAAATTTCTACCTATACAGTGCACACGGGATCTATAGGTCATTATCATGGACATGATTGTCTTTTTTTTCTTTTGCTGTCTGGTGGCAAGATATCATTTCATTACTAGCTCTGCAAGTCTGCTCCTATTGCTACTACCCCAAAGCTTGAAAGATAGTCCGCCACCGATTAGATGGGAGTCATACAGTGGCAACACCAACTCTCTTCGCCTTTCACAAAAGAAGTAATGTGTATCTTAGCCGTTTGTTTTCGTAAAAAAAATTTGAGAAATAATTGGGATTGACCTAAGGTAGCCTCGTTTTCTATCTTGCTCAACATGAACGTTTACGGACAGAGCTTCTTTTATAGAGTTCACTATAATCGGCACCTCTGGAGCTCTAATTTTTGAGAGATGAAAAGAGGAAGAACCTCTTTCTGACAAATATTGATTCACTTAAAACGGGGAAAAGATACATTCATAGATGAGTATGAGTACATTCTTGCGGACCTTTTAGGTAGTTTTTCTAAATCTACGTTGCTTAAAGAAATACGGTTGATAAACGATCTGCGTCACAGAAGCTAATGAGCGTCGGTTGGTTAGAAACGCTGGAGTCAGAACACAGATTTTGGAAATGAAGACTTAAAGGATGATTTTTGGTATAAGGTCGGTGTCCTTCTTAGACACAAGAGGCATCGTCGTCTATCATTTTGTTGAGATTTCAATGCAAGAGTTCACAATGACAACACATCAATGGAAAATGTTTAGAAAAAGCATGCCTGCGGAGTTCGGAATGACAAGGCGGTTCTTTTGAATGTGCAATATAAGTCGCTGGCAGTTCTGCAAAAACCAAAAAAAATCTGAGCTTAATGTTGAACGTGGAAAAATCGTACCCTATGCAGCAGCCTAAAAAGCAGAAGAAGCTGCAGCAGGACGACATGTTTAGGAGGTTAACAGTGGTTCAGCCTTGAATTCCGGTGGTCTTGTCATACTAGACTAGGCCAATGTTGACAGAGGAAGCGCAGCCTCTTAAATAGAACGGGACGGATGGATTGCGAAGAGGCTAGAATTGCAGCAGTTCATACTTTTGGAGAATTCCTACGATTATGTTTATTTCATCAAGAATAAGAAAGTTTTTGCTCAAAGGCCTTTTGCTTCCAACATTAACACCTTGCTCTTTGCCGAAATTTGAAAGGCGTCCATACAGGCATTTCTAAAATCAACATTAGTAGTAAGTGCGAGCAAGAGAAAGTAAATTATTGTTTCTTCTTGTTGTTATTCGTCTCAGTTGGACAGACCTTATTCTTGTCTAACAGCATGTTTACAGAAAATGCAATTCTTTGTAATGGCGGGATTTTGATCTTAAACAAGGAGCTGATATAGTCCAAACTACTGCGCTTGCTGGGGCATAATGTTTAACATGAGTCATCGAAAGAGAAGCAGCCATTTTTATCTGAAGATCCTCCTTGCAACTGCATTGGTTTTCGATTTCTAGCTGCATGCACAATATAGTAGGCAAAAAAAAAACATCCCTTAGAAGGCGAGTAGAAACGAAAAGAGACTTTAAGTGTCCTGATGAGCGCAAAAGGCAATAAACAAAAGAAGAGACCTATTGCGCCAGGATCGAAAAGTCGATATTTCGAGTGGAAGACCATTGGCCATTGTAATTCTGCAGACAGAAATATTAACTAACTTCTAAACCTTCTTAGAAAATTTCATCAACTACCCCTTCGAGAGTTTTTGACGTCAGCGAAAATTATCAACGATTTGGTGTAAGGAATCCAAATTATGAACAATGCAGTGGGTGTAGCTGATGTTTAACGATACTCTAAAGATGTAGTATGAGTATGTTGATAATCCTTGCGTCTTGGTCCTTTCATTTACAAATCTTTTAGCCGCATCGCCCGATCGGAAACCCGGTTTTAGCGACAATATTGGATATAGACGTAGAAGAATTTGAAGGGCATTCGCGATGTATGTATATACAAGCAAATAGCTAAGCTTTATCAGGAAGTTTAAAGTAATTTATGTTTGGGTTTTTTTTGTAGCAGATGTTACCATCATTACACACCATGAGTAAATATAGATTTGGTTACCGAAATAACCGAAAATATATAGCCAAGAGCCTTATCTGCAGGCAATAGTTGATTTCCGCTAATGCCCAGCATGTTTCCGTTCTATCTAGTCAATCTAAGCCCAAATTGTCTACCCGTTAGGTAGGAGTGGCAACAGTGGGTATAAGTCAGAGCATTTTTGCGTTTTTTTGGTTCCATCCAAAATTGTATAGACAAACCCGGAGTAAATCAGATAGTTCCTGCAGATGTTTCTGACATTCCTTGCATTATATTCGAGTATAACATAAAATATTTTTGATTTGATGTAGGCAGAATAGACACACAGGCGACAGAACTCCTATGGCCATCCAAATGTTAGCTTTTCGGAAGTAACTTACTTACTTTAGGTGGTGCTACAGTCCGGGGTGGACCTGGGCCTCAGCCAACAAGCTTCTCCAGCCAGCTTGATTCCTGGCTAGCTGCCTCCAGTTTCGCACGCTAGGTTGGCTGAGGTCCTCTACCACTTGCGTGCGCCACCTGAGTCTTGGCCTTCCTCTACTGCGCTGTCCCTCGGGAGCAGATTCGAAGACTTTTCGGACCGGAGCATTGGTGTCCATGCGCTCTACATGAACCAGCCATCTCGTCTTTGGATCCTCACTCTTCTGGCTAGGTCCATGTCACTGTACAGTCCATACCGTTCGTCGTTGTATCTCCTTTTCCACTCACCGTCAATGCAGACGGGACCGAAGATCGCCCGAAGAATTTTTCTCTCGAAGCAACCAAGAACACCCTCATCCATTTTTGATAATGTGCATGCCTCTGCGCCATAGAGCAGGACTGGGATTATTAAGGTCTTATAAAGGGTGACTTTTGTTGTCTGAGAGAGGGCTTTGCTACTCAATTGGCTTCTTAACCCAAAGAAACAGCGGTTGGCAAGAGTTATTCTTCGCTTGATCTCAGCGCTGGTGTCGTTGTCTGTATTTATAGCGGAGCCTAGGTAGACAAAGTCCTAACTACGAGTACCTCAAAGTTATATCGCAAGTAATGACAAGTTAAGTTGAAACGTTTTTAATTTCGTTTCGCCTTCTGTTAAAGGCGCTCTTTATATTAAAAAAAAGGCCACTATGAGGAAGAGAAATCCCTGCATCATCTAACTGACTCAACAAAAGGCAGCATAATTAAGTCTTAAATAAGGAATCCGCCATCACAGGTGGTTCGAATTCATGAATTATAAAATTGATTGTTTGTGTTGAACTTAAGTTTGAGGAATTCCTACATTTGAAGGCAAAAATGAGGCCAGATTACATATACATAGCCTTCCACTAAATATTATCTTATTTAAGAGCTTTAATATACATGTTTTACGAGTATAAATGCAGATATTAAGTATGTAACCTCAGTATATGTATGTTGAAAAAGTTTGTGGCGAGAACCACAGATATTGCATCAGCTTGTTGATTGACGGTTTTATTTCTTAACTGCTCGATTAGGTATACATATATTTACCACACTCATGGTCATGAAATTCAGGTTTTTGGCAAAGTACAATTAACAATTGCATCATGTTTGACTACCTTTCCTCTTGTACGTTAAATGTTATCTTTTGCAAAGGAGGACTTTTCTGGGTGATTCACTTAACCAATCTCAAAATCCTACCTCAAAATCACTACGCGGAAAAGCACAGATTGTCTGAGTTCGCAAACGCCTTCAATTATTTTGCATCTAAAACACATAACAAATATTTCATTTCCAAATAAATCACAACTCTTCAGCATTCAAGAGCTATGACTCCATCTGATTGTTTTAGCGGCATGTACTTGTTTTTCTCATCAAAAACACTGCTCTAAAAATAAACCAACAAAACCAGTGTTCTACATGTTTGTTAACCAAAACGCCTAAATATGTCTTTGAAAAAAAAAAATTAATATTTTTCAAATTAAATAAACCCGTTGACCATCAACCACATTTTTATTTAAATTTATCAACCTCAGAAGGAGACAAAAAAAACGACTTTACGTCAATGTTCACATACCTACATGTTTTCGGAACTCACCACTTCACAGCCTAAGCTAGACGCTAAGCCATATTCGAGAGGCGGCTAAGGTAAGCATGATTCGTGAAAACGATCATAATCACAACGATATGTAGATTTAACCAAAATCAAGCGAAAATTGTTGAATTGTGGAATTGTGGATTGTTTTGAATTTTGTTTTTTTTTTTAGTTTTATTTCTCACACCATAATCCGTGTGTAACCAAATCGTAAACACTTAACTGTATAGAAATATAAATAAATCGCAAACTATCAAAACATCATCAGAAGCTACACAAACGTGACATCGAAATTCATCCCTCAATACTGATTTGGAATACGAGTACCAGGTACTCGTACCAAGACTCCACCTTAGTCTTACAGAATAGAAGAGATCGCATCGCACCTAAAGACCACCTTACCATTTGACAGTACGTACGATACATTCGTACTAAGGCAAATTGGTTTGAAAAACGCGAGCAATGTAGGTGTGTATTTAAATAATACATGAGTTGAATAACACTACGCGAATCTTATCGTGTGAGATATTTTCCACCAAAACAATGTTGAGAGATTTTTCTTCTATGTGCGCATACGATTACCCGACAAGTATTTGGTAACAGCACTTCAACAAATGCGAGTACCATCTCTCTGGGTCTCTGCACTGTATGTCATTGACAACACAACTGACTGTCTGTAGTCAACCGAGTTAAACTACCTATGATGATGATGGTGATGATGATGATGGCAAAGCGACACCAATTCGCGAGAAGCTATTGGTATTCTTAAGAGCAAGAGTTTGCTGTTGCCACTTTTGGTTGAAGTAGTACTAGTAGTACTTCACCAGAATCAGAACCAGACGCATACGACACAGAAAAGATTCCAAAGAAAAGAAAGAAATATTTAGCGCAATGGATTTCCTGACTTGCTTACTCATTACGTGTATCTATTCATTGAGATTGATTTTATTTTCACAATTTATTCGTCCGTCCGTTTGTCATTGTTTACTACTTCTACTTCTACTTCTACCTCTTCATACACACATGTTGGGCCGGTGATTTTACAGCTAAAAGACTTCCACCAACTAAAGCAATCCAACAATCGCCACTACTATCTTGGTCGTTCATCCGTTCAAAGTATCCATTCAACCGTATTCAACCATATGTGTATGAGTGAAGTGGGAAGGAAGAACGACGTCTGTTGCATAATAAACACTTGATTGTCATTCAAATAAGGTTCGCTAACCTGTAGCAGGGCTCTTCAGAACGTTATCAAGCCATCATCATCAAAGCAGTAATCTTTGTCAGTGTATTTGTCAGTCGGTTACCCAAAATGACCCAAACGATGAACGAGCCCATTTGCTCCAAGACTGACTTTGCTCAAGCCCCAACTATAAATAACTGAAATAAATTCTTTTTAATTTTTTTTCCGTTTCATTTTTGTGAGTTGAATTGGTGGCGACTTCATTTCAACTTTCATCACCATTTGCTATTCGTTATCCCGTCAGTCAGTCGGAGTGTGTGAAATCTCAAGAGTCGGTGCCACCATCCAACAGAACCGAACAGAGAAAAGATGACAAAACGAAATTTTTGCGTCTGCAAGATGAAGAGGATGTCTTAATTTATGCGCGAAATGGTAGATATGCACTTTGCGCAGAGAGCCTTTTGTCTTCACTTTTTTAAAATTCAAAAAAAAAAAAAACACGCACACAAATTCAAAGACTGTCTTGGATTGTTATCTTTTGACAGATTGTGTGAAGAGTCATTATTGTAAATATTTCTTGATCGTACCTCCCTTCAAGAACTTCCAAAGAAACGCGAATCTAAATTTAGCCGCACGAGACACTTGTTTTCAACACCTTTTGTACCTGTCACACTTACGAATAGCAAGACACATTTTCGACATTTTTGGAAATGCTTCCCTCCTTCAGACAAGCGAAATTTCTCTCATTTCCATAAAATATTGGACTTTAAAAAAAGCCACCTTACAATGGAATCTTATTTTTTTCGGTTACAAAAAATGCGAATACAATTTCTAACTAACGGCCAACTCTCCATGTGGAACGCCAAAAAAAATAAAATATGAAACGAGTTACCGTACCAACTGGTGCCTTACGAAATCGAATAACTCATTGAAAGTATTTTTTTCTTTCATTTCATCAAAATAATTTGTTTTAATTAAAATTATTTATTTAATACTGGTACTGTGTTGTGAATTGTGAGTTATTGGCGCCGCACCATCGATTCAAAGTGTTTGGTCGAGCTCATGTAAAACGAAAGAGTTGAGTGGCGAACTTGTTTTCTTAAATTTCAAATTTATTTGCGAAGAGTGCATTGATTGTAGTTTTTCCGTTTTTAATGGAGTTGAACTATTAAATTGATCTAGAAAATGATTCAATTGATTTGATTAACGGTACTAAGAAGATCCGGTTTTGATTGATTCAATTATTCCTGGCTTGAACCGGTGAGCATCAGTGATTATTGATAGTTGTTTTGTACGAGTATTTGTTTAAAGATTGAAAGGAGTTTCAATATTATTTTGTCTGGTACACATTTGTTGGATAATCAGGACTATGCTCAGTGGCAAGCCTTTCAAGGGGGACCAACATCTTTGAAAATAAGATCATTCTTTGATGGTGCTGCGTTGCTGTTTGAGAAGTATTTTTTTTACTCGTACATATATTTGCATGGAGAATTGTGGTGCATTGATCTGCGCATTTCTTATTTTCTGGTGGTGATATTGCAGCTAAGGTACATACCACCTTGATCAAAAAGTGTGTTCTGTTTTTCTTTGTTAGGTTGGTACATCTGTCGTTCATATTCCCTCTAAATCTTAGCGTCATACCTTGACATTTGCAAAAGTTGCGTAGCCAAGAGTACATCTATCCTTGTGTGTGTTGGCAATTTTTTTACAATTTTAGAAATTAATTTAAATATGCAACAACGAACTTGTATTAAATTTTGCGTAAAAAATGGATTTAATGGTGCGCGAACGTTGGAAATGTTGGAAAAGTGTTTCGGCAACGATTCTCTACCAGCGGCACGAGCGGTCCAAAAGTGGTCGTGAGTCAATCGAAGATGATGAACGCAGTGGCAGACCATCGACATCGAAAACCGACGAAAACATTGATAGATAGCGGAGGACTTGAACATTGCCTATGGATCCCTCCAAGACATTTTGGTTAATGATTTGGGTTTCCGTCGTGTAGCAGCAAAGTTGGTGCCAAAAGATCTCAATTTCATGAAAAAAATAGACCGTGTTGACATCGCAAAAGAGATGATTTGCGAGGCTGAATCCGATCCCACATTCATCAAAAGGATCATTACTTGAGACGAGACGTAGGCTTATGAGTACGACATGCAATCCAGACATCAGGCAAGTGAATGGCGTTCTCCAAATGAGCCGAGACATTGTAGTGCATCATGAATTTTTGCCAGAAGGCCAGACAGTAAGCAAAGAGTATTCTTCTTCTTCTTATCCTTTTATTAACCCTTTCCTCGTTATACGAACTTATGCGTTTCCCATTTTTACCGCATCGCTGCTACTCCGCTTATGGGGTTGGCTAATGTCGCAGATCGCAGAACGCGTCTACATAATGTTCGGTCCTGGATCGCTTCAGTGGTTATCCCCAGACGTTGTTGCGCATTTGCCATTTGAGAAATCCAGGAATTCTTTTTCCGACCTCGTTTTTTTTACAGTTGGAGTGACCGTAGCTGATAGTGCCTTTTTGACCGGATTTTCCGCAGATCTTCTTTGAACGTGGCAATACCAGCTTATTCTATTCCATCCAAGCTGTTCGGTTACCGAATTCTTTATATATAGACTTCCTCTTATACGCGTAGATCTAATACAATCGCGTTTAGTGACTCCATTAGACATCCTTAACATTTTCATTTCCGCTGCCGTCATTTTGTTTTTAAACGCTTCGTACATTGTCTAGCACTGTGAACCGTATATAAGAGCTGGTCTAACAACCGTGGTGTGGAGTTTCCCCTTTAATTTAAGTGGAAATTTTCGGTCGCAAAAGATTCCCGAATTTTCCCGCCATTTCATCCATCCCACACTCACTCTGTGGTTTACGTCGTCGTCACATTTCGCTTCCATGTTAACGATTGATCCTAAGTACTTAAAGATAGTGCTTTTCGGAAGAACTATTCCGTCTAACATTATATCCGGAACAGGTCGCAACGGATGCGCAAATGGGCAGGTCAAATGCTCCGTCTTTGAACGACTTATTTTAAACCCGTTACTCTCTAGCGCATTTTTCCATGAATCTAAGGCGTTCTGTAAATTTTCGACGTTATCGCTAAATACAACTGCGTCGTCAGCGAAGAGAATTGGCGTTACATTTGCTTTGCGCATGCAGTCTTTTAAAAGATAGTCGAATACTACGTTAAAGAGGAAAGGGCTGAGTACGCTTCCTTGATGCACTCCGACATTAACTGGAAATTCTCTCGTTAGTCCAGCAGAGCTTTTAACCGCAGTTTTCACGTTTCCGTACATGTCTTGTATTATGCTGACATACGTTTCTGGTACGTTTTGAGACCTCAGCGCGGCCCATATGAGATCCCTAGGCACACGATCGAATGCTTTCTCGAGGTCGATAAATACCATGTGTAAATCCTTAGACGAATCTCGGTGCTTTTCCATTATTATTCGTAGGCTTTGGATAGCGTCCACCGTCGATCTTCCTTCACCAAATCCACACTGGCTATTATCGAGCTTTATTATTTGCCGAAGACATTCGTTTAAGACTCTTTCGACGATTTTCATTGTGTGTGACATAAGCTTGATTGAACGGTAGTTGTTGCATTCTCGAGTGTCGCCTTTTCCTTTGTATAATGGAAGCAAGAAGCTACTTCTCCATTGATTCGGCATAGGTTGTCCACATTTTAATTTATTTAAAAGTTTCGATAACCAAACGCTGCCGATCCCCACCATCTTCGACCAAAACTCTGATGGAATGCTGTCTGGTCCCGCCGCTTTCCCCCGCTTCATTTTACCGATTGCTATACTTATTTCTTCGATTGAAAAGTCCGAAACTTCCTCCTCAAATACACCAGCTGTCGGCACGATATTACGTGGAAACTGTTTGTTAAGCAACTCCTTGCAGTATTCAAGCCACCGGCCACAAATTTTCTTTTCATTTGTTAATAAGCGACCGTCTGCGTTTTTGATGTATTTCGGCGAGGTTATTTCCATTGAATTTTTTCTCCTCTGTGCAGCGAGCTTAAAAATATTTGGCATTTTAGTACTGTACGACGTTTGAACTTCTTGGATAGCTTGTCTTCTATCCGCCGATCGTGAGGATATTTGTTCCAACTCCTGGTACAAGTTTTCCGCTTCTGCCGCTCGAGTTCGAGCCAGGACTTTCTTTGCGATCTTTTTAAGGCGCTCGTATTCAAGAGCCAGTCGAGCTTTTTCGATATCGTCGCTCCGATCGCATTTTGTCCACGCTTGGAATGCACTCTTCTTGTCGGCCACAGCTCGTTTGGGTTCGCCATTCCACCACCATGTTTCTTTGCCGACGTAATGGTATTTCGATATAGTCCCCAGATGGGACTTTGCGAGTGTTTTGCATTCCTCGTGCATGCTGTTCCACATTTCTTGCGGGCTTAGTGAGTCTGCGATACCGTTTATATTGTGAAGTACTTCTTTAGCCAGTGCGATAAATCTTGCGCTTCGTTCCTTCGATAGATTATATCACCGGATTTTTGGCTTTCCAAACGATGCCCGTGTTTTCGGTGGTTCCGCTGTGAAAATTTCTGTAATGAGCAGACGGTGTTGGCTTACTAGCGATTCTCCAAGTATTACTTTACAGTCCTTAACATAGTTTCTCATCGACATTTTGCAGAGGTGATAATCTATTTGCGTTTTGTGGCCTCCGCTGCTATAGGTGATAAGATGTCGTTGATGTTTAATAAACATTGTATTTAAGACGGTTAAGCCGTAAGCCCTACACGCTACAAGGATGTCTTCGCCAGCTGAATTTCTGGTTCCAAAGCCTTTACCGCCGTGGCAGTCCTCATAATCAACATTTGTTTCTCCGACGTGGCCGTTTAAATCTCCGCCTACGAAGAGCATCTTATCGATAGGTATATTTCTAAGCAAATTACCGAACTCTGACCAAAATGTATCTTTTTCCGATTGGTCGCATCCATTTTGTGGAGCGTACGCGCTAACAATGTTCCAAATTTCATTGTGTATGACGAGTTTAACACTCATCAAGCGGTCGCTTATTTTCAAGATACCAACGATGTTGTTTAGAAGATCCGCTGCAACAACGATTCCAACACCGTTTCGTCCATTGACCGTTCCATGGTAGAACATCTTAAATGCCTAGGTTTTAAATCTAGAAAAGGCGCTTTATTTCCTGTATTACACCACTTCGTTTCCTGTACGCACAGGATTTGTAGAGTTCTGCGACGCATAATCGCTTCCAGTTCTAAACTTTTTGAGGTCATCGATCCGACGTTCCAACTTGCAAACCGAAGTTTATGAAAATATTTTGGAAACTTCATTTTGCCCGCCCCCGGAATCCGTCGGGCTCTGACACAAGCACTTCTGCTTGCTCTGGGATCCCCCGAGTGCGTTGCAATCGTGGTGCCCAGCGGGGTAGTGCTATTAATTGCGATCATTTCCATGAAGTTAAAAGTTTGAGTGGTTTGACACTTGTATGCTCATTTCGAATTGATTGACTGTTCTTTTACCCCACCGGTAGTCTCCAGACGTGGGAACCCACTGATTGCATACAAACTTGTGGGAAAGTTTTAAGGTGTTAAAGTGGCACAGGCTCATTTTTGGTGTCATAGTTGCCTGTATATGATTGGTGTCCCATTTAGTCGCCTCTTACGACAAGCTGGGACGCACTGCGGCACTATTCTTTATCCGATGCCGCACGGAAGAGTAAGCAAAGAGTATTATTTGGGCATTATGAGACGTTTGCATTAAGCAATTCGCCGAACGAGACCAAAATTGAGGGCAGAAAACTCGTGGATTTTGCACCATGATAACGCATCGTCGTACAGTGCCATCATCATTCGTAATTTTTTGACGACAAATGCAACAAGTACCATCCAACAGCCACCGAATTCACCTGATTTGGCTCCGTGTAACTTTTTTCTATTCAATCGAGTTAGAAAACCACTATGGGGAACGTGTTGCAGCAGCCGAGAGGAAGTAATGGAAAAATCGCAGAAAGTACTGATGGACATACCGAAAACCGAATATAAAAAATGTTTCGAGAATCGGATCAAGCGCTGGCATAAGTGTGTTGCAGACGATGGGGATTACTTTGAAGGGGATAATATAGATTTAGATGAATAAACTTGTATTTGAACTTGATCAAGGTGGTATATATTCCACTTATGCAGTACTAGAATGAAGTTCAGCAACTTTGTAATATAAAGTCTGATGCACAATACTATATGATCTGAATCAAGGATTTGCTAGCCCTCACATGAACTAAAACATTGTGGTACGGCATATTCGGTAGTCCTCGCAACATTATTCCAAGCTGAGCTGTATATGTTGTCAAAGTCATAGTCCTGCCCTTCAGAAAAAAGCCCATACTGGGATATGACATTAACAGGTCCCGGTCACTACTACATCTACTGTGTCTAGGCACCCGTTTTGTCTCTTCTAATAAAGATATATCTAAAATCGTAAAGTATAACTTTATTGATTGCCAAATTTGATTAATATACTACAAATGGCATTGGCATGACAAGCATTTTTAGATGTCTTCAACTACCGAATGCTGGTAGAAAATGCATCAACATTTTCCTTCTCCTCTAAGTTTTAAGAAGTAGTATTTATCGCTTGTTATTTCGTTCAATAATAAAAAGCCTCGCAGCTGAAAATCCCCTGCTATTAACCACTTTTTTGTGTACTTTCGGGAAGCGGTTAGATAATTTTTAAGAGCTTATAAGGCAAAGATGGCAAATGATAGCTCCCCTTGCATTAAAACGAAAAACAGGATAAGTATCAGTTCGCTGTAGTCCAGCGATAAGCATTGTGAAACAGAGAGAACAAGTTCTCCGAGTATTGACGAGTATTGCCTATTTGACAAAAATCAAACCTCACAAATTAAAGATTTCTTTACTTTCGCAAAGATTTCATTCGCTATGAACAATTACAAGTCCAACATCTCGGGCTGAAAAAGAATCATTTTTAAATTCAAAACCTTAATTCGTCCTGATGAAAGAACCAGAAATATGTGGCCGTCATTTGAGGTCTAGTACCTGGGTATAGAGGGCCATAGTCTAAAGACGACTAGGAAATACTGATCTTTAAACGAGTATATCATATAAGCATGCAAATTTTATTGGCTTATAGTATGCTTATAGTCTGGCTATCAGAGGCAAACTATACTTGACATGCCACAAGAGTAGTTGGAGTCCATACAATAGGAAATAAACTAAGATAGTTAAAAAGGATTTGGGAACATCTAACAAATGTATTCCCGACGTTTGAAAATTAACAAAGCGATATATAAAACAAAGTTGCCATCGGAGTTATCGTAGTTCAAAACAACCTATAAAATGCCTGTTGTCATACAAGAAGCTCCCAGATAATACGTCGATAGGTTTTGGAATCACTGTGATTTTGTGCCAAGAATATTTTCAGAAATGCTTCAAAGACACATGTGTCGCTATAAGAATCCCGATGCCAATAATCAGACTTCTGAAGATGTATCAAAGGACTTATGCCACTCAAAGTTGAATTTGCAGCAGAGTGAAAATAAAAATAAGCACATACAAATCAACGTGCCGAGATCTGGATTCAACCATTATCCTGTGAAAGCTTCGATGGCTCCTAGGTATTACCAGATGATAATATGCTCAGTGAGATATAGGATAGGAGTTTAATCCGTCCAGAATTTAAAAAAGTGTAATGAAACAACCAATTTGGGAAGAAACACCACCAAGTCGCTGGATATTGTATAAGGCTTAGGCATATGACACATGCGAACATTAGTATTCAGCAGAAGAAAAAAACAAAAGGATGATCATTTGGAGATTAATTAGAGGTATGAAAGAAAGAAATGTTTAACTCAGCTCTAAATGTAAAACGGGCCTCTTTCCACCATTGGTCCTTCTGCGTCGACTTTAAGAACGTAGAGTGTTAGTTTTTATAGACAGACTTGGATAGAAGAAGCATTCATAACAAAACAAGTTGACAAGCACAGGTATGCCGTACTCCAAATATTTTAGACACATCAACGTGTTTTTCAGAGCCAAGTTCGTCAGAATTCGGATGGACTCTAACTAAAGCCTAGAGCAAGAAAACTGTTGTAGTTCTATTGAAGAGTCCAAATTTTAAATCGAATCTAGTCAAAGAGAAGAGTAAATCGCAAGATATTTCTCCGTTTGTTCTGCTACTGGCGCCTCAAAACCAATTTTTTCCAATCACTGACCATCAGAACACCATATAAGTTGTTTCTCCACAAGAAATGATCAATAAAAAATGTGTAAATTCATTGAAGAGTTCATTAGCTTCAATAAATCCAAATAAGCAAATCTGAACACCTAAATTAATTCTACACCACGTAAATCAACTAAGTCTCTAGTGTTGTCTCTCCATACATACGATGCGTCAAAATTGAATTTAACAAATCATTCACTACACGCAAAAGGCTTCATTAAACGTGTATCTAATTAGATGTCAAAAATCCCAAAAACATCTTGGATTTCAATTAGGCGTTTAATGTCGTTGACATCAAATGATTGCGCTGTTGGTTGTTAAAAACAAAAAAACGCACCCGGCGGCAACTTGGGCCAACAAAGGGTGTACTGAACCCCCCATTGATTTTTGGGATACTATCCACATCCACACTCACCAACAATTTTAATTTGATATCAAAAAAAAAATAAAAACTTCACATCCGATTCACGAATACTCGTACACAGTAACCAAAATTATCAGATTAAGCACAGTGCTATACCACAGTGTTGTATGAATTGTGGAAGAAAAGTTAAATTAAGATATTTTCAACTGCATGCGGATCATTAAACAGATACAACTACGAATACTGTTTGGCCATTGTCATCGAAAAGTGAAAATGGTCAAATGTCTGCTTGTGTATCTAACAAAATCTCCATCATCCAATTAGATGGACAATGAGTTGGCAGTTTGTATTGGATGTAGTATTTGATTGCCGCGCCTACTTTGCTCCCATAACAGCTTAATAACTCTTACGATGCAAGTGCTAGTACGGGTGCTCCCATACTCAGTTTCTTGGCTTATAGCCGAAAAAAATGTGAAAAACTTAAAAAATAAAAAAAAGAAACCTAAGTGTCTACCACAAGTCACCTGCTTTCACATTTACTACAAACTCCACATGTAGACTTGTCTATCCATCGTCTACGGGTATCTGTCCAACAATACTTTCAACGTAATGAACTCAGAAAATAACTCACAGCTTACGAGTACGAATATTGTTAGACGAGGAAAACCTTCCCAATGTATTTGTAGGCTGAAATGTATTATACTCGTCTCTGCCTATACTCGAACAGTGGGGAGGAAAAATTGTATCTATTGCAATTACAAATATGTAGATAGATGCGGTTCATTTCGGGAGAGAGTTTCTTTTGCAACTTGCTTAAGCGCAACAAGTGTTGGTGTACGAGTATAATTTTGTTTTTCTACACTAATATCCAACTAAAGAAAATCAGCAATTTTTTTCATGACTGACAACAAACATCAGCGACGACAGCTACAGCAGCTCTTCAGCATTTTGCACTTGCACTGCTAGATTTATTCAAGCGGAAAATATCGTGAAGTTTTCACTTTAATACGATTGTGGTGGTAAATGTTGCCTAAAGACGAGTAGTCATCCCCAAAGACTTCAACAATGACTTCAACTTGGACTAGTCTTTGTAGAAAATGTCGTTTGAAAGCCTGATTTTCATATACAAATGGTTTGCGGAACCGAGCATTTGGGTAATTATTGAGTAATGTTAATGCTAAAACTTAAGTACA
The DNA here is from genome assembly GCA_928272305.1 of Volucella inflata. NCBI lineage: Eukaryota > Metazoa > Arthropoda > Insecta > Diptera > Syrphidae > Volucella > Volucella inflata. Next base: position 74,724,344 of record OV743717.1, on the reverse strand, counting down.
TACTTAAGGAGATTTATTAGCCGATGACCATGAGAAAGAGGTTTTTAGTCACTAGGGAGATACCAGTAAAAGTAAAAACAAAAAAGGGGGAAGAAAAACCTTTATGTCCAGCTTTTACACAGATTTTGCTGCAATTGAGAGTGAAAAGAAGTTGTGGATTTGTTTTTTTTTTTTTTTTTAAAGAAAAAGATACACACGCACATTGTAGGAAGCAAAATCTATAACAGAAATTATTTTAATTGCATGCGGATCGGAGGTGGATGGTCGGGTTGCGTGAGGACTTTCTACACACCTTGTGCCGTATTCGCGTAACATGATTGTAATTAGCATGGTGTAGGAGCTCGTTACTATTGTAATTTATTACTAGTCGAGAGTATTATGGAAAATATTATGCGTTTTTATTTTTATTATGATAAGTGGGTTTGGTGAACTTTTTTTCGATGCTTCAAACCGTTTGCGAGTCTTTTGAAATAAAAGAGTTGAGTAGCGAACTTGTTTTCATTTTTCATTACGGCGAATAGTTGTTGTGAAGTGTGAGATGAATCTTGTTAAATGTGACAATTATAAGACTAGTATTTAAGTTGCAGAAATTATCATATTGCGTGTGTTTTACTTAAGAGGAATGTGTAATATCTTGTTTGCAGGAGGTATTATGAGAGGTTCATTAAGAGATGAATGAATGTGATCGGCCATTGGCATTGTTTCTTTTTTATTTCGAAGTGCTATAGGATAACAGCATTTTCGACGTGTATTCATCTCCGTTTGGGTCATTATGTGCAGGCAAATGATTGTTCCTGATATCCTTATTCGCTTAAACATAACTTTTTTACTGAAGGCGGCATATCGGCGTTTTCCAAACTCCCTGGTCTATGCTATTGTCTAGACTTATTGCTTAAATTTGCCATAATTTTCAGAATTAAGGTAGCAAATATCATAAATCAAATAGGGTTGCTGAGCTAACAATTGGTAGTGTCTAATTCAATACAGAACTTTTGTCTTTTAATTTCTTGCAACTTTTATACAAGACTACAATATAAACTGCGACTCTTATAACAAAATCTTTTGTATAAGGATCTAATTAGACTTGAAATTCTTTAACTGTCACTATAAATATAATGCGTAAATTAGTCGAGGCTTTGCTATTGTTTCCAAGGATTATAGTACTCTTATGAAATTTAGTCCGGCTTAAGTGGCAGACAGCCACAACATCACACAGCACGTCGATTTCGCGTAAAAGCCACATGTCGCAAGCATAACGGTGATAGCCTACATGTTAACAAAAAAGAAAAACACTGTGGCGCTGGCAGCCCGGTATGGGCCATGGCCTAGCTTCTTGACTATCACTTGTGTTGCTTATGTTGTCATTTTTGTCACATCTGAGCGGGGCCTACGGTTTATGGCCGAGTCCGAACGGCATTCCTTAAAAGCTTATTCGTAGGTAATTTTACTTTCTGGAGTTTGCCATTGTCCGCCGATAGGGTGATGGCGATTTGAAAAATTTTTGGTGCCCCAGCCAGGAATCGAGCCCAGACTCTCTACGTGATAATCTAATGAGCTAACTATCGCGCCATCGCCATACAATTTAAAAGTTCTTATTTGGGGAAAAGATGGTCCTCTTTGTTTGTTTGTTTAGTTTCCCAAAAATTTCGCAGAATGTTAGACGCTGCTTTTCTTCACACTTGATTAGTAGGCTATGTAGATTGGACTTTGTGATACGGTATAATGGTACGACATTGCAGAAGTTTGCTTATTCACCAATCGCTTCATAACCTTTACTTATCAGTCTGACCTGTATTGCCTAGATTTTGAGCTCGTAAACCATGAGCAGTTGATACCTCTTATTGATGTTGTCACCTTTTGCATACATCTGTCTGAAGATTTATAATGACATACGTGTATATGGCAAACAAGCACCCGGTGTAGAAAATATTGCAGCACTTCCCTAGTGCCTTCAAAGCATATTCTATATTTTGTTTATTCAACAACGGCGCCTTTTTGAATCTCAATCTCAAATCTTCTGCCCAAGGACATTGAGTGTCTAGGTGTCGATCTTTCCTAGCTAAACAAAAGAATTGTCAAGTGACCCGCTTTCTGATCCATTGATTGGATGAGTCTTCCTCCCACATTACTTAGTGCTATAATGTTGCGAATTTTCGAATAGACAGCATTGGGCACTGTCAAAGCCACAATCTGAGTTTAAAGAAGGAAGTATGTTTAGGATCTTAAAATTGTTGGGATCTTTCTCCAAGAATATAAACTTGGATGGCGATTTAAACTAATGACTAATGAAGCTTTAAACAAGGAGGACCTACAAGCGAAGTTTTATTGAAAGAAAGATAAATTCTAGCAAAGAGTTATGGTTGCTAAACGACCAGGGTAGTACTATGATGTACAATTTTACTTCCCAGTTAACTTCCATAAAGGAAGCCTCTAACAGTCAAACATGAGTTGAATACTTCAAAGCGATCGAAAATGATTTCACGTCTGTTTTGGGATTCTAAACTGATATCTTCGTGAAAGATACTCTATTACTCTGATAACGACATGAACAAAATCAAGTATGTTAGTCACCAATCTTAGGGATAATTCTTACTACGAGTAAATTCAATTGGTTTCCTCGTTGTTGCGAGCTTTTCTAGAGCATCAACGGAAGGCAAACCAAATAAATTATTTATTAGCTCCAAGGTAGCTGTGGCAGAGGTGTTCGGTTCCCTTTCTGGCTGAACTATCCTGAGTATCATAAAAGACTTTACTACGAATACAAAAGGCCAGTATGTATACCAATTTCGACCTCAGGGTCTTGCTGCAAAAATTAATAGCAGACGAAGTCATTTTAGCTGGTTTAAGATGTTGAGTTGTATAGTTCCGAAGAAACTCAAACAAGTAATTTACATGGTCACTGAATTCGTGGCTATATGAGGTCGACACGTGGTATCTTGTGCCATCGAGTATTGGCAATTTAATAAGTAAATTGACCTCAGTTTCTTAATAGTGTTGCACACGATAACGAAGACATATTTGGTAAGAGAGACAAAGTCGGGTCGAAGTTCTTCCGATATTGTTCCATCGCGATCTTGAGATTATAAGAGGCGATGCCAATGGTTGTTTATTTTGTGCAAATAATTAGAAAGCGACCATTGATATTAGCGTCATCTATTTATTTATTTTCATATTATATAATCGCATTTCCTTTCAGAGTAATTTTAAGGCAGGAAAATCTTTGATATCCAATTAAAAAAAACGTAGAAGGGTTTCAATGTCACGGAGAGGATAACCATTTCAAATTAAAAGGTTAAAAACAGATAGTAGCATGTGCAGAGGCAAGAAGTGCAACAACAACAAGGTCAAACTACAGATTGATGGTGACTTTTCACCCAGTATTGCCTTTGGAATAAGCCAATCAAGCATATGAAACCCAAGCCCTTTTGGACATGTACGGACTTACGTTGATTAAGACTTTTTGCCGTCTCATTTTGACTTTGAAGAAATTATTCTTATTCATCTCTCCTAATAGAGAGAAATAAAAATTCAAAACCTGAAAAGGACAAGCCTTAATCAATATACACCGCTGGATTAACCGTGGAATAAGTTATTGGCATCACGGAGAAATTCAACATGCATAGCTTAATCAGTCTTCCCAATCTCCAGCAAGTTTGGAGCAATGATTGAGGAGACATAATACAGTATGATGTCACCATATTCACTAGCAGTCAGGCTAATCTGAATTCGGATCTTCAGTGGAAAGATGCTTACTTTTTCAAACGTTCTGGAGCTTGCAGTTATGACTCGCAACTCAGTGGAAATTTTTTCTCGGCGCCTTGATTTAAGAAAGGGTCAATGAAAGGTTTTCATCGAGCACCTCAGTTGAACAAAGTTGAACAAAGTATACCTGCACATGAGATCAAGATGACTCCGAGGACCCGTGCATTGCTATCCTTTGTTTGACAGTTCGAAGTCCAGAATTATTGCTGCTACAAGTTAGGCCAACATTTTAGAAAGCAAACCATTCCATACGACAACAGTACGACTTTGATTTACTGACAAAACTAATTATTCCTGAGCGTTTTGCAAATATTTTGTGCGTAGTCGTAATTTCAAGATTTAATTATCAAATGTCGAAAAGATATTCAAGTTCTAATTCACATGACGTTAAGAAGCTTAATTTCTTACTACTGACAAATCACTTTATGAGCTAGTGGTCGCACCATACGCTTCAGCTAAAAAAAATATGATGAAGCAGATGGAAAATTATCTAAAACCTAATAAAAACTACAGCAGCTTGTTTAGCTTGGACTGTAAACTATTAATTTGTTAAGTACATGCACTCACATACCTCTTTTACAGAATTTCTACGGAATTCCGGGTAACTACCTAAAAATTATATGAGCAACAAAATTCATAACCATTTTAAAATATCTATCTACAGAAGTACGTGGTGCGCGAAGGTGTAATCACGGCAACAATTATGACTCAGCTCGAGTAACCAACGTCAAGAAATGCTAATTAACAAGACTTTAACCGGGATTTCCGTCCCACTTTAAAGACCAGGAATGCATACCAAGTACGAATACTTTTTGACGATATTATAGAAATTGAAAATTTTCCATCTGGTAAAAATTATGGTATTTTGATTGACTTCATGTCAGCGTGAGATAGAATAGCGGTAGATCAAAAGATACTATCATAAAGCATACAAAATTTTTATTTTGTTTTTGCAAATGACAAAAATTTGTCGTCATGATGAATAAAGACATCAAACGGCAACCAATAACAACTGAAACACGTTTTCTTTTTTTCATAACAAACAATTTCCCCAATTCGGTTTGTTGTTGTTGTTGTCATATTCGTAGTTGTTGCTTCCTTCAACTAGTTGTACAATAGCTTTGTAAAACTTTCTATTTTTGTTTTTTGGTGACAACTTTAAGTTTCCTAATTTGAAGAGCACTATAGTTTTTATAATTTTTTTTTTCTTCAAATTTTTTCGCTTAAGCGATTCGATAATCTTCATTGATTGACGATATTTATTTAATGGATCAAAAAAGATAAAGATACATTCACTTACAGCAAAAGATACATAAAGAGCATACGGATTACATTACCTTTCGATTTGCAATGTGATGTAGTGTTGTTTGTAGTCTTGCTGTTTAGCTTGGTTTGAAGGAGGGCTTTAACTTCTTTAGCACGATCCGTAAGTTTATCTTGTTGTCATTTTAATTTCGCGCATTGAATCTGATAGTTACATAAGAGATATCTTTTTTTTTTTTTTTTTAAGTCAAAGAAGCTACAACAAATCTTTGGATTGGTAGATTGGCGTTAACCTATGGCATCAATTCGAAAGTGAGGGTTTCGTTGTTTGCTCAACTGATTTGAGTGGCCATGATGATTTTGATAGTTTCTACTTTTTAAAATACAAATTCAGAAAGAGGGGATAGTATTCGGAAAATTAACAAATATAACCGATTACGAGTACTTATAAATCTATGAAGACAAAAAAAATAGAGATAAATAAATCTGTTAACAGAAGTATGAAAAAGATAAGAAAGTCTTCCGTATGTACTGCAGCGATTTGATGTATTAACAAATGGTATCTGTTGAATATTGAAAATAAAATGAAAACAGGAAATCTTTGGTTTAATGAAGAAACGATTTATTCGTAATTTTGACTATTGCTTGCATTCGGTGATACGAAGATTAAAGAAGATGTTTGTGATTACAATGTCGGCAGAATTTCACTCAAGACAAGACACTGTTCCTGACTGATTGAATTCTCCCTCCATGGCGCTTTGTTCTTAATTTTAATATACTAGGGCGGATACAGAAAGGGCGCGAGCCAAAATAAAATATCTTCAGATAAGATTTTTATGGCAATTTAGTCATCGTGTTTGGTAAATGCAGCGATCCACCATTTTGTTCAAATTTCAGTGCACAGGTTTACGTAAAATCTTGAAGGCTCTCTCTGAAAATAGCTTTTGAAAATGACTAACGAAAGCGATTTACAATATTTGTTTGGGCTATGATAGGTTCTGGTTCTGTAAGTGACATTGCATCATGGTAAACTTTCTTCAAATGACCATAGAATACTCTTGGGATCTCGATTCCAAATATCAACTCGTTCACATTTAAGTGGACTTATTTGATGAACTAGGCATAGGTTAGGTTAGGTTTAAGTGGACGTTGGAAAAACCAACCCACTTAGGCCTTTTGGCTCATTGTGATGCCACGTGGATCTGTGATCCTCCTACTCCAGAAACCATTTGGAGCTCTTAATAAAGCATAGGAGACTTTTAATATCTTTGTGGCTTAAGTCACTTAAGTCGTAGTGGAAGAAGGCTCCTAGGTGGAGACTTCTTCTTTGGGAGAGAGCTGGACATGTACAAAGGAGGTGAGAGATTGTTTCCTTTTTCTCCTCATCCATGCAGCTTCTGCAAAAGTCGTTAGTAAACATGCCAAGCCTTCTTGCATGCTTACCTATGAGGCAGTGTCGGGTGATGACACATATAATGGCGCCAAGATGTTTTCTGTTTAGAAGAATTAAACTCATGTAGCGGTTCAGATCTAGCTTTGGCCAGATTTGTTTGGTCGCTGAGCATGTCGATCCGACCGCCCGTCTATGGTTTGTTTTTCTGTGAACAAACAGCTTTATTACTTGTTTGTACGTAGCGATAGGTATACCTATGTTTTCCTTTTCAGGTGTGATAGGTACAGTGGCTTCAATTTTGGTACGTTCGTCGGCCCTGCAATTCCGTGGAATGTGTCTATGTCCCGGCACCCAGCAAAGATGAATATTAAACTGCTCAACCATCTCCATTAGAGATGATCGGCAGTCCATGACCGTTTTTGAATTTAGAGAGGCCAAGGATTTGATAGCGGCCTGACTATCGGAAAAGATGCGGATATTACATTTTTCTTCAGCCAGGATAGGGCTTCCTTAATTTGCCAGAATATCCTCCTGGAACACGCTACGTTGATTGGAGAGGCGTAAGGAGAGGTTAAGGTTAAGCTTATCGGCAAAAACACCACCACCAACCCCACTGATAGTTTTTGAACTGTCGGTGTAAAAGTGGATTGAATTGTCATCCAGTAAGGAATTTTCCTTTCACAAGAATCTGGAGGAATTGCTTGCATGGAAACCTTTATCAAACCATTGTTTGTGTGTGGTGTAGTCATATTCATCCCAGACAGTTTTTGCAGATTTTGCTGTGAAACTTAGGAGTTGACGCAACACCTAATTCTTAACTAACTGGCACTCGCATCTATCTGGCACATTCTCCATCGGAAAGCAATCTCGCAGAAAGGGCTGATCTAATTAGTGAAATATTTAACAACTAATGGAAGAAAAGGCATATTAGATCACAATGGCTTTAGTACTTCACCAGTATCATGAAAGGATCCCGGCAAATGTCTTAGTAGTCATCGACTTTTCATACAAGACAATGTCTCTTAGTTCACCAGATGCTCGATACGGTATATGCAATCCAAAATATCCCCTGAAGGAATATACCTTATTTCAGCATCTTATCCGCAATCAGCACCAAGTATCTTGTTTATCTGCCTTATCTGTCACTACATGACAAAAATGTCGAGGTACACACTCAGATCACTGGAAGTTCATACAAAATGATCTGATTGTACCAGTGTTGATTCAACTTCATTAGTGCGGCGTATGAAACTGGCAGAGTGTAGGCACGAAATAGCTAATTTCGGGACATCAATCGGAATTTAAAAAATTGTTTTTCGATGCATCATTTTGCATACTTTTTGGTAGGGCTGGTATAAATAGCAGTTCTTCCCTAAATTAGAGTTATTAGAGGCTTTAAAGTTCGTTTATATGCTCATGATATTACTGCATAGCTGCTACGTTTTATGGTACAGGTAGCGACTTCAGTGTTTAAAAATTTTAGTTCAAAACATTGGTCTATTTAGGTTTCCTTCAGATTCCTCTACTTTGTATGCGGTTTTCACTCTGAAGCTGGTTATCTTCCTTACATATCTATTGGATAGTGTAACGCCGATTTCTTTTACAAAAAATGTTGGCTTTGAACAAAGTCAAACCATTTTCTAAAATCGAGAAAATAGTTTCTTTTCACATTGCACTTGCAAGTTGAATGAGTAAGTTTGAATGAGTTCTTCAACTACATTTGACCATCAATGGATGCGTCTTGACATCCGTCCAAAAATTAATGATGCTACCTTGTCTCCGATCAGTCCAATGTCGTTTGCTCATAGTGCTTTCTCTGTAAAATGTTCCAAATAGTGTCAAAAACTCTGAAATTTTTTTGGCATGAATCTTTACTGTAGGGTAGTATTAAAAATGTGCTTCAAGGCCTATATAGTATATTTTAAGCAGATTTTCATTTAAATGTTTCCATATACGGTCTTGCTAACGTATAAACTTTTATATTTCGAATTTTATACGTAATACGTTAACGATAACCCCAACACCTTTTAGAAGTGTATACGTTCATATGGTCTAATACAGTCACTTGTTACGGAAGTGATTTTCCCTCATTTCCCATTCGGTGTGGAACTTAAAGTGTCTTTTCACTCGTAGATGACCAATAAAATTCGTCTTCTTAGTCGGTGTCCACCTAGAGTATTCATATTCGTATCCGTATAAAATGCCATTTTGGACAAATTTCCTATTTAAATGCAACATCACATACATACTTACTTTAATGCACACTTCGGGACAACATAAATGATTAAAAGGAACCTCAAGCCTGTCAATTACCTTAAGACCGTACTGAACGCGCCAACACGTATCGGTGATTGACCCTAAACATTACAGACCCTCGGAAGCGTCGCTTAACTAAGGCTAGCGTGTCTGTATGTATGTGTGTTTGTTTGTATTTATTTTTTTGTAACTTCTTTATTTTATTGTTCATTCATGCTGATAACCGATTTGTGAGAACGTATTCGAATGCGATTATTAATAAAAGAATTACGTGACAAGAAATCCAGGTGGGTTATGCTACCTACATACGAGTACGAGTATACCCCACAGAGGGCTATGGCTGGAGATGTACACCTCTTTCGCTGGGTATACCCATAGATATTTATAAAAAAGCGTGAAATGCATTCTCACTGAATTGAGGATCGTTTGGAAGTCTCTTTAGAAATCAATAAATGGGGTCATAATATTTTCTGGCTGATATAGCCATTTGTTAAGGAAATATTTTATTGTTTCAAATTTTATTATGTTCATTCTGAATGATAGTTTTTTTCAAATCAAAACAAACGTCAATAAATCCAAGTAATAAAATTTGATGAATAAATTTACAGAAAAATCAATATTTGAAGTGGAAAATCTTTTATCGCTGGGAAAATGTTTTGGTTTTGGGGAATGTGATGATATCAAAAAAGAGTCCGTTAAGTAAAGCCAAAAAAAATTATAATGCTGCGTTCTCAATAGTAAAATCATAGGAATACCCATAAAGTTCTAATTCAACCTTCAAAAATATCTATCGCCCAATAGTTCGCATAATTTTACTTATACGAGTAGCTTGTTCCTGAAAAGACACTTTAGATACACATCCGTACTTCTTAAATTATGTCTGGACTAGGACAAAAAAAAACCTCTCTTTTTAACTGTGACCAAGTTTATGGAGATTGATTGAAAATAAATTCTCTAAAATTGAATTTTCTTTCAATGCATCTAATTGTCTAATTTTCCAGTTACTTAGAACAAATAACAGAAATTATTGTGGTAATGAGCTTATTACACCTTGCATGTGCAATTACATATGAATGCAGTATAATTGTGATAAGATTTTTATTTTTTTTGATGAAGGTCGCATAACATTTAAGAACGCCTTGAAAACAAAGTTTTCAAATAAATGTTTCATTTGAAATGGCCCGAACTTTTGCTTAAGATTACAAGTTAAAACTGCACCATGGGAAGATATAATCTTCAACAAGTCATTGAAGTTGGTAAAAATCACAACAGAATAGGGGAAATGACTCTCAAGCAGATCGAGAAGGGAAAAGTTTTCTAAATCAACATGAAGCAACTTACCGCCTAACAATTGTCAAATTGGTTCAAAAATTCGATTGTTTAATTTATCAGTGAACAAAAAACAAAATAGTACTCACCGCAATAGAAAAACTCGGAATATTGCTCGAAATGTCAAATACTCCACCGAATTGTGCAAAAATCTTGGGCCGTAAGTCCTTAAAAGTTCAATGAGACCAGTCATTTAAGTCTGCGGAATATCATCATCATTGTACAATAATTGTGCCAATTGTGAGCTGGAAATCCATGAAATTGGGAAGGAACTTAAATTTAGAACCATTTTAACGATAAGCCAAGTTTTAAACTTTAAGACTTTATTAATAAGCCAATTTAGGTAAATTAAAAACTCAAATATGATTATCGAGAAGGCTGTTGATCCACAACGTGAGACTGTTTGGTTTCGAATATAGTTTTTTTTTGAAAATTAAACCGATGCGACTAGAACTGCGAAAGAAATCGCCATTTAGATATTACAATGAATTTAAATTGCCGGGAATTTTAATATATCGGAGAAATTTATTTCCGACAAGACGGGACTACGTGCATTATGTGGCAAGATCATTGATACTTTAAGAGGAGATTATTCTATAGAGCAATTTCTAGAAATGTTGACCAAAATGGACGAGATCATGCGATGTAGCACAGTGCCACTCCTTTTTTTAATCTCTGGTCTAAAAATGAACTCAAGGCAACATTTGAGCTCCGATCGATAAAAGACAGTCTCAAATGACTCTTTTTATTAATTCTGGAAAAGCAATTGGTATTTGGAAATATGTGACTGATTTTCGCGACGAAATTGGTTTGAATCATAGAAGAAGATAATGTTATTAGCACTAGTTTTTCGTAAAAATAAAAAGACAAACAAAAGATGTGATGGGAGCAAACGCTTACAAAACTTATCTAAGTGCCAAGTAGGAAGGCATAAGGAGGCATATATACGAGTGGGAAATTCTCTTCAGTCATTTGCAATTTAACGAAAATAAAGGTATATAACATTATTCCCGATTTTTCAGGAACAAGACTCTCTGCACTTTTTCTTGTCAACACCATTACGCATCTCTGTTTTATAATCATTAACTAATAAGACTGCATTTGATTGCTTGAAGAAAAGGGGCATTTTTAAATTTATTAAAATGCAAAATCAGATAACATTGCCCATCATTTGAAATTTCTTTCCGTAACTTCTTTGTTTGAGTTTTGTTTAGCTTCGGAACAGACGCTGTTCTTGTAATTCCTTTTTGATAATTTTGCCTTAGGAAAATGAAAAGAAAAATCAGTTTCTTGCCATATGGAAACGGATGCAGTCAATTGAGTGAGTAACTTCTTAATTCTCAAAAATCAAACAAAGTCTTGAAATCTTGAATACAATACAAAGTACCAAATTGATATAAGGCAACTCGGGGGTATATCAAAGGCCTCTGTAACAATTTTGTTGGAATGCGTCTATGTAAACCTGACCTTCAAGCAAGGAATAGCAACACTTTGTGCAGGGGTTTAGCTTAATTTAATACCAGCAAAGTCATCAAGAATAACTTCAATTTTGGTGGCATTCAAAACCGCAGTGACAAAGGTATCACTTCTCACCTAATTTTTTTTTCAAAATTTAAATCATTCAGAGTAATTTTGAAACTGTGACTTAAGAAATTATATTTTTGATTTTGTAGATGTTGAAGAAAATTTGAGTCATATTGTAGCCGATGAATTTACCATCGTACCACGCAAGAAGTATTCTCAGGAAATTAAAGAATTCGAATTTAAAAAGTCTATTGTATATAAATACTTTTCCTTTACTTAATCTTACATATTTCTTAAATGTATCTTTCTAAAAACTTTTTATAATATTTTTGGTAAGATCTTTTTTATGATTAAAGTTCTAAGATAGTCTTGGTTCAAAATGAAAAATAACTTTAAGGAGCGAAATTTGAGATTAAAACACTTAAATAAGAACGGAATAACTTAAGTTCTGTTTTGCTATAAACTCGAGCGACTGTCAATATTTTTTCAGGACGCAAATCTAATTCGCGGTGATTAAGAAGAAATTGCTAAGGAAATTTTCCTGTTAAAATGGGGTAAAAGTAGGGCCAAGGAAGAAAAAAATAATTTGTAGCCGAGGCTAAAAATTGTTCAAATTCTTGATAAATTTCATTGAGCTAGAATTGTTTTTTAGTGTATTTTGATTGCGCATAGAGAACACTAAAATTTTAAGTATTTTGGTTTTAAGATATATTTTCTGAATAAATGATTTGTAAGTTATACAGTCTCTCCTACTTAATCTCCTACTCATTTTGTCATCATGTATAAAGAAATAGAAAACCCTCGTCCTTTAGAGATATCGAGCGACAGGAGAGTGGGGGCTGACCTTTTTTCTGATTTGAACCCAGGCGCTATTGTGTAATGGTTGGCGAACTTAACAACTGTAATATAGTAAAATCAAGCTCTCACTTAAAAAATCTTATAGTATGCTGACTCATTGTAGTACTAATTAAAAGTCCAACAAGTAGAAAGTCAGTCAAAAAAAAACTTGAGCGTATGGATATCGCTAATAATAATAATAATTTTACCAAATCTTGAAATATTATTTCCAAAATCAGTATGCAGTCACATAAACTTATAGAGCACCTCGTCAACTTTTTAGACCAAATAACAGGCCACCTGAACAATATTGTGAATAGATCTTGCACTAATTTAACGCTATATAACAAAGAAATAAAACTATTGCCTTCCGAACAAAATATCGCCACAATTGAGGACAATGACAAGGAAAACCTCAATTTGCCAGTGTAGAACATGCAAAGGAACTTCACCTTTGTTCGTCCACAATTCGAAAATGATCATTTTCCAATCAATTGGTTCAAAAACTTATGCCGTTTGGATCATAGTATGCACCGGATGTTCATCGAATCGCCTTAAATTCAATTGCAATATTATTCGGTGTTTAATGAAAAAAATGTGTTCTGCGGTGTGGCTAGTTTTAGCTGTACAGAAAAGACAACAATAAACTAACACAGAAACTCAGTAAGGGCCGATACAAGAGATGGCAACCAAATATTTGCTAAGTCTATGTGACATGTGAGTTCAGCAGGGCAACATGGCACCGATTTATTTAAATTTAAGTTTAATATAAGTCGACGATTTCGTGATTGAGATCTGAAAATTGCGATCTAAAACTGATCGAAAATTGTCTGTTAAAGGTAAACTAGCAATGATGGTCGTTATTGCCGATAATACGGCTTCAGTTAGAAATTAAAATGACAGGATTCGCCTTGTCAAATCCGATGTTTATATGCCTAAAACTATATTTTATTTTTTTAGTTTTTTTATTCATAATATTGAATGGTAAGCAAGTACGAGTATGTGTATCTCTTTATGTGAATGAATTTTTCGATCGAAAATCATTGCACTTGTTTTATTTTTAATCTAGCTATCGACAAAAATGTGCGAATGATTTTCTAGTTAGATCTGGGCTTTTAAGCTTTCATGACGACATTCTACGATGAAGAATGACAACGGGAATTATGAAATTTTCCGCCAACTAATAACTTCTTCGGAAATTTTGCATAAGAAATTTGTTCGATACCCAGAGGACAAGTAAGAACTGAACAGAAGATTTAAAAATAAACTCAGAATTTTCACTTGTAAATTTACAAGCACATTGCTATTTTAATTGAATCCATAAATTGTAGTGATTTATTTTATTTGAGCCTATTTATTGATGCTGTTCTATCTTTGATTTAATATAAAGTTTTTTTTAGACAAAAATTAGAGTACATTCGAGTTTTGAATTTTTCCTCAATTTTTTTAACAAAGTCCAAAGGTAAATAAGCCCAATTTTCTATAACAAATCACAAAAGCCTAATATAACTATTTTATTGCACTAAATAGCAATAGCCTTTACGAAATATAATGCAATTCCGGTAGGAGAATTAATTAATTCGTTGCCCATCAAAGTTTTAACTGTAAAGAGTTGCATATTTTTTAAATAAACCTGTTAATTTTTTTAATAAGATGGCAGAACTTATTTTCGCAAGAAATATATTTAAATACTAAATATTTGTCAAAAGCTAACAAGTATATTTAGGAATTGTTTTCTACTCGGATGCACTATACAGATTTGGAGTTATAAACGCGCCTTATATTTTAGAAGGTTGCTGGTTATCGTAACTATTTTTTTCTTTAAAAGAAAATGATATTTTTCCTTCAATAAAAAATAGTACAAGCCCCCATATATTTGACCTTCATCGACCTAGGGGCTTAAAAAATTCAACTACTGATATACCACTCCCATTTCAGTCGACTAATGAATTTGTTCCAGTAACATTTAAATCAATCATAATGTGACTCACAAGTATTTTTAAAAAAAAATACTATACATCTTCATTTATTAAAAAAAAAAAAAAAAAAAGTTTAAATGCATCATCTTCTTCCAACCTGACCTCAATCCCCGGTTCATAGTAGGCTTCTTATATATTTCTTTTGCCTCGAATAGAGTTTTAAACAAAAATACAGAAACCTCCGCAGTGTCTGCAGAAAAAAGAAGAAAAAAAAACGAAGAAAACTTAAAGACGCAACAATCATCAATTTCCACAACACCTTGACTCATAACATTCGAGCCAGCGGGAGGGGAAACCACCTAACCACCTAACCACCTAACCACCTAACCACCTTACCACTTTACTACTTATGCAATGCATTTTTAATTTATCAGAACAGATAAACAATGTAAAAATAAGTCTTCCAACACGTAACACTCCATCAGACATCGTCGATGATGACTGTTTTTTAATTCTAAAAATGCCAAGAGCTAAATACATTTCTACTCATTTGTCTGGTGGGTAATTGCCCACCCACCAAAAGTTAAAAAAAAAACTATGTACGAACCACCTACAGCAGCTGAACACTAACAACTGGAATTACAAGAAATTCCAAATTTGGTATGCAAACACGACGTACTCGTACCACCAGAGGAAGAAACTCTCCTACTGATTCTCTCAATAACAAGTTAAATACAAAAATATCCGTATAGGTAATAACTTTGCCATTTATGAGTTAGTTACCGTTATTTTCGTTCGTTGCCTCAGACAAAAATAATAACGATTTTCTGTTTCTCTTCAAATGACCTTGTTGCCACAATGAAATTCATCAAACAACTCACCTAAGCAATGCAATCCAAATGAATTCGGTTAGATACTCCCAGTGCACACTATATCAGGTGGGGTCTATCTGTGATTAGTGCTTTAATCCGATTTTTAAATTCAAATATATTTCCACGACAAATATCCTCAGAGGGGATGGTTTGTTTCTTTTTGTTTTTTTTTTTTTTTTTCTTATAGCAAATTTGTATTACCACTTATCGAAATCTCGTTTGTTAAGAGTCAACAAATTTGGTTTATCACTTAGCAGATCCTGTACAGCAAACTTAAGAAGGTTATAATTTTGTCATTATTCCAAAAAAAAAAAATTCCAGAAACGTTATAGATAGATTCAGATACTTTTATTCCCGTTCGATATTAACGAAAATAAATTTTGTGTATATTTTCTTTTGCAAGTGGTTGGTAATTTCACTTTTAAATATATATATTTTTGCTTTTTGATTACTTCTTCTTTAGACCAAGCTTACACGCTTTCTTTTTGATGATAACTGTGTGTGTGAGTGTTACACTAAGTTGAAATAATAATATTTTGTTACTTTCACAATAAAAACCGCGCACAAACGTTTAATGAAGAAATATCGATTCGATTTATTGCTGGACGATCACGAGTTAAAAAAGATGTACGAGTATAAAAACAAACTATGTAGAGAAAACTTCAATGACTACAGACTGTCAACAACTATCTTTAATTTTTTTTTCTTTTAAATGCAGAACGCGAGCATATCCGTTGTGTTGCAATACTATAACTACTATATTTTCTGTTTCTTTTTCTCTCAATTTTGTTACAAACAGTCAGTCCGTTGAATAGTCAACTAACCATCGTCTCAACTCTCTATTCAAAATGGTAAAAATTTAACAAATTTTATTTTTCTGTTTCCAAAATATCTGTTGCCACGAATTTTGGTAATTTTTTTAAAACACCAAAAAATTGATCGACCACAAGAAAAGAGAGCCGTACCTGGTCTCAGGAAAGGTGAAAAATTTGAAGAAACAAATTTTCGGGGAGAAACCAGCGTACTCGACGACTTTCGCGACTCAACTAAACTTAAGTCGAGTGGTAGGAGGAAATCGATGGTAAACTACACAATTTTTTCATCGTCTTTGTTGCTGGTGCTGGTGCAGTGTATTGTAGCAATATACAGCTAAAGTTGATGGTAACTGCTATATGGGGAAGAAAACTTGAACATACTCGTATCCATGGTCAGTGTGAGTTAAAAGCTATCCACCAAACGCTACTGTTGCTCTGAATTAGCTTAGCATGACCACCAAAATGTGTGTGTTGAAGAAAACTTTAAGATACAAGGCTTTTTTTTACGAATTCCACTTTGTCGTTGTTTCTTCTCTTCGAAGTGGGAGAGCTGAAGAGAGGAAGAGTTTTATGAAAAGTTAAAAGTATCTAGATATTCCAATCCAATACGAATTCGTCTCTTTTCTGTCTCTTCAAAAATTAGCATTCGATTTCGGATTACTTCATTTCATTTCTTTTGCTGAATGATAAACGAATTGGCATTTATTTCCTCTCCTCCTTCTTCTTTTTGTTTGTTGACTGTTTTTCTTGTTTTACGTTCAATTCGTATTTTTCTTTTTTTTGCATTAGGCAATAGTGCATTAGACACTTGAGACGCTGATGATTTTTGAATTTTGAATTTTTTTTTCTTTTTTTTCGTTTTCTTTTTCGTCTAATCAAATACGCTAATGAACGATTTGTTTCTACTGTTTATGTGCTCAATAAACATACACAAATTAGCAGCATAAAAAAGCAAAACAAATACCGAAAATATATCTCATCCACAAATTTAGAGCAATGAAAATGAAAACAGTGTTTTTTACCCCGACGAAAACGAAAGAGTTGAAGTGCGAACTCGTTTTAAATAAAGTCTGGTTTTCCTATTAACATTTCCCCCTGTGATCTAAATTAACCCGTTTTTTGCATTCATATTAATTTGTATTTAATAGAATTTAGTAATTTCCATTTCTAAGTAAATTTCTGCATACGAAATTCCACTTCCATCTATGCAACAGCTTTTGCAAACCTACAAGATATAACCAACAAAACTATAAACGATCTCGAAGGTCATAAACGCAAAAAGTAGCCCAACAAACTTTTGATTATTTTATGTAACTGAATGATGATTAGTTGGAAGCTATAAAGAGATGAAAAAAGTGAAAAAAAAGGAATCTAATTTGATGGCACATTTATTGTTTGTCAATGGATTTAGTCATGGTACAAAGGCAATTAATGTGGTTTACTTGTAGTTTGGAGCCAAAGAGTTGTTTTTTTTTTGTTAGCAAGTCTTGCAAACATTTTTGAAACAAAATGATAAATTGTTAGAAAACATGATTGATAATGGATTTGTTAAAAGATTCTCAAAGATTCTTAAAGATTCCTTTTATTGTGCTCAAGGCTACCACCCGTAGTGTGTAATTGGGAAAAAATTGTTCTAAGACGTTTAAACTGAAAATCTTTGCATATCCCTTAAGTAACGAAATAAATCTCATAAGTCACTTATGCCAAAGTTGAAAACCATACCGGTTTGATCTGTTTTATTCGGGATACATTTTTTTATTCTGGAATATGATATAATAGAGTAATCAATTTTTATTTATGTAGATATTCAAAATCGTGATCAATTTTTTGAAGCAATTTACACACGATGTATCCAACTGGGAGTTCTTGTTTCTAATGGTATACTTATAAATGTGGAGAATACTACTAGGTATGATATCTAATGTATCATATTCAATCAGAAGCTGGCAGTAGTGGTGAGAACTATACTCAAAATGTCTTCATAGAAACCATCTGAGCAAGTTGTGTACGTGACCTATCGATGGAAAGATATAGTCATTCGTGTTGTGTAGCAATTGCTTTATTTATTGTACAGGTCAGAGTTGAAAATTGCACGACGTTCCTACCGCTTGTATTATATATGAAGCTATTCACAATATAGCCGAAGAGATCAGTAATATCGATATCATTCTTTTACACAATGTAGAAGCCTGGTTATGACCTTTCATTCAAGGAATAAATTAAAAGAATGTGTAAGTTACCAACATATTAGAGTAAAGGTGATTGGTACGTAGATGAATTCTATGAACGGTCAAAGAAAAGATGCAAAACAGAAGAAATAACCTCTCTGTTGTCGCTTAAGCAAGGTTGATTTAATGACTATTTAAGTATTATCTCATCAAGTGGATAGATAAGGGCAAGCAAACTAAGCACTAGAGAATTCTGAGATCCCAGATGCACTCAACCTGACAATACGTAGAGATACAACAATGGGAACACATTAATTGTGCTTCTAGAAGTAGCCACTGGATACTAATCTCATCCAATCGGATATCACAGGGTGTCAAATATGTAATAAAGCTTTAATGGGTGAAAGGCGACTCTCATATCCCAGAAGCTGGCTACAAGCGTAGGAATATGCAGGCCCCTTACCAAAATGTTACGGGAAGAGCTAGGCCTCAAGGTTAGAGGTCGTTTGTTGGGTTCGCTAGTCGTCAACGTAAAAGTCCATTTGTTCCAAGCGACCAAAGCCTTAATAATAAGTGTTGATGACCCTGAACCTTAAAGGTAAAAGACCATCGACGTTTGGATTTGTACGTTAAAATTTCAAACCAAAGGCCTAAACTAAATGATGTGAGTTGGAAAAATAAACAACGAATTAATGTGAATCATACTACGGGGACTGCCACAACGAACAGAGGTTTGATCTATTTGGGCATGAATTCGGCAAATGAGCGAGTGTATTGCTTTATATGCGCTGACGCTGTACTCATGAGTGCCTTTATAAGCTTTCAGAAAAACTTACTTACTAACCCCATCTCATATCCAAGAGTCGATCTCAAGGCCTTATGTGATAGTTTCCGCCATATCTAGTTTTGGAATTCCGAAACCTAAGCATTTGAGTTAGCGAATTCAGATACCATGATCGTTATGAGCCGAAGACTTTTTCTTAGAATTTTTTGGTCCCGTCGACGTTAGCATACTGTGGAGGCGAAAATAGACGAGCGAACTTTACGAGAGATATATCGACATGGACCTTATAAGAAAATTGCGTAAAGTCGCTAGGGACACCTTAGACATGTACCTAATCGCTATTAACACTACGACCGGCTAAAAGAGCAGAATAACATGTTTTTCTACGTGTGCGGACAAATGAGAGACGACCTCGGCAATTTTCAAGTGGATAACTAGAGCTAATAAGCTAGAGACCGAGTAACGTGAAAAGCTAGGTAGCAGCACTTGTATCATGTTGCTACCTCCTGGTAAACCTGATGTTAATGTTTTTTGGTTTTGTTTCATGAATACAGGATAGCAGGATTTTAGAGAAGGGTTAAGGTTCCGGCCGTAGATAATTCTCTAAGTTCGGTGAGGAGGTGTTTTTTTTTTCAGGGGCAATGCTTGATCCTTGCTAAATGCGGAGTTTTGCATAGAAAGTGAGTAAGCGATTGTTTTTCATTTGCACCCTTGTGCATAACAGAAGGTGTAATAGGGTTTATTTAGCTCGGCTGTGACCACAGTATTAATTACTTAACCCTTGGGAGTTGCCCTATTCACGGTCTTTGTGACACACTGGATCCGAGTGTTGCATAAATAATCCTATTTTAAGAGATATAATCTATTGGCTAATGGAATTGTCTACACCTAGCTCAGTAAGAGATTCAAAAATGGACTCAATGGGTACGCTATTGAAAGCATCTTCTATGTCTAAGAACGTATCCATACTACTTAATGTGGACCGGTTTTCGTTGTTTAGCCTTTGAGAAAGTTATGTTAAGATATGGATAGAGGCTAGACCGCGTAAGCTGAAGAGCGTTATTGGTAGAGAAGCTCGCAGAGCCATCTAAGTTAGATAAGTTAATCTTCGAATAACGCACAAGAACTCCTTGCCATCCGGAGACGCATAGCTAATAAACGACTTTACTTCTATTGCAGAGGTAAAGACTGGAGGACATGTTTTTTATCTGACTAAAATATTTAATTCTGAGTTTTTAAAAGTCTACTTAACCTGTGTAGCAGGAAATTTGAGTTAAACGACTCATTTTGACTAAATATGTACAATCTTTGTTATCCATAGCTCTAATTAGAATTCGTGACTTCAAGAGTTTGAAAAAATATGTCAAGCTCATGAAAATCTTAAATTACGGTCGGTACAACTGCAAGGTTTATTAATTGATTATTCTGTTTAATCTTTTCTTCGTTTTTTCTGCGTGTAAATAATAGTTAATTAATGTTCACAATGTTAAGCACAGATCTATAATAGTATGGTTGAATAAATCAACGTTTTTTTTCTCTTCAGAACGACTACCTAACGAAAACATAAATTTTATTCACTTGGTTAACCAAGCTGCTTTATTTGTTTTTTTCTTATTCAATATCTCTAAAGGCAAACCCTATTGCGTTTTGAAGGTAACTAGCTGTTAAAGGGTACGACTTACAATATTTTCACCGGTTGATCATATGGAATAGCACTAAATATCTATGTTATACTGAACATTGTGCAGATTTGTGCTAAGTTGGTTATTTTAAATGACTAGCATGTGTGATCTTAGCATTGACATACCATAACTTCCTTTTTAGCGTTAACAATAAATTTTCTTATTTATTCACAAGTCGAATTCTCGGTCTCGAATTTACATCTGGGAGATTTCCCTGTAGATTTTTGCATTATTTAATTCTTCTAACTAGAGACGAAGACAAGTTTTTTTTTTTTGAATATTAAACATTGCCGAAAATCAAAGCAACTTTTTATAGCTGTAGTCTTGTCAATTTTATCATTTATGTTAGCATAAAAACAACATAATATTGGATTTTAATTTCGACAGAGAATCGGATGCCACATTTCGCATTCAAGGAATTTAACATGTCTAAAATATTAGGCTCAAGTTAGTAGTAGCTAGTTGAGGTTGCTGTAGAGTCTTGACGAAACACTTCCTCCTCGAAACTACTCTGTAGAGACTGCCTTATTGTTAGGACGATTTCTTCATAACCCAAGGTGTTCGAGACAAGAACTAGTAATGAGTAAGATTGTCTCTCATTCCAGACACAAGCACCCCCAAGGTCAGCAAGATGGTGTATGGTTCATCGTTGTTCTGTCACGAAAAACACTACATGTATGAAAGTATTGCACAATAAGCGCTTTATTCTTCAATTACCTTCATAGCCTTATCCCCGCACTGATGTCATTACTGCAGTCCATAGGAGCAAACAAAGATTTTTATTTAAAAATTATAAAGTGTATAAGGTTATGTACGGTAAAACATATTCAATTAATGGCCCCCACGGTTTTTTGCATTCGCACTCATTGTCAAAATTTTCGATGCGAGTTTGCATAAATGTGACTAAATTTTGCGTAGAATTGTTGGTGCAAGGTGGCGGAAATTTTGTTCTTGAATTACATTTTTACTAAATAAAGAAAAATGATTTTGAGTTCGAATTTGGACCTTTACAATTTTTTTCTGTAAAGTGGAAAAGATGATATCCGCCAAGTGGCTGCAGCAAGTGTTGATACATGTTTTATCGCATTTTTTATGAATTTCCGGTGATAACTGTTCGCATTCCTGTCGAATATTCCCCTAAGGGCTGCGATTGTCTGAGGCTTGTTAGCATAAGCCCGTGATTTCAAGCAGCACCAAAGAAAGAAGTCTGGGATGGTTAAATGGGGCGATCTTGCTGGCCAAAACGGGAGATTACGCGACTAGGAAACGCTTCCTTCACAATATCCATTGTGGCTGGTGCTCGCTGTGTGTGCAGTTGCACCGTTTTGTTAAAACCACATGTTCACCAAACCCCGCTCATCCAATTCCGGCAGTAAGAAGTCGTTAAACATCGCCCTGTAGCGCCATCGGCAGATGGCGACCTCAAAGAAATATGGTCCAATCACTCCTCCTGTGTGAACGCCGCACCACACAGTGGCTTTGAGTAGATGTAATGGCTCTTCGTGTATCACACGCGCATTTGTAGTGCCCTAGAAACGAAGATTTTGCTTATTGACGTAACCGCTTAAGTGGAAATGTGCTTCATCGCTCATGATGATTTTCGACACAACATCGTCCCCTTCATTGTTGGGATTGGGGATGGCTTGACAGCGGAGTATGGTGCTCCATCGCTTATCTGTTTGTATTCTGCAGCTGTCTAGCTCACAAATGTCAAATGCGATTAACGTACGACGTAATTTTCAGAAACTATAACATCTTCCGACAGGATGGTTAATTTTGCGCCATCTTGCATAAATCTAAGACTTAAAAAAAAAGAGTCCAATAGCGTTAAAACGCTTGAGCTTGTCGGCCAATTCTGATCACAAAAACGAGAAATTACACCACCAGAAAATGACTCATGCAGTAATTGAGTTGTGTCTTGGGCCGTGGATTTTGTGAACCCCAAATTTAACAAATTTTGAGGATTAATAAGGCCATCAAGATGAAAATGAGTTTCATCGCTGAAGATGAAGTTTGAAATCCACTTGTTGTTCCATATTCGGTTCAAGGAACTCTCTTTCCTCTACATGGTCAGAAGGCTCAAGAACTTCCGTAAGAATACGGAATACAAGAGCTTCTCGATATGGCCAATTCTAGACCGCGGTGCCCTAATGTTTCTGCCTCTAACGAACTGTTTCGATGCTCTTTTTTGAACGACTTATAAAAGAACGGCCAGAGTATCTAGAGCACAAATTGATATAGTCTTTCTGAAATTTCAAGATAATCTCTCTGACGTTAAATCGCTATTCCGAACATACTATTTTGTACAAAATAATTATTATTTTTTAAATAATTCTCAACAATGAAAACGCGTTGTTCTTTCGTGTAGTCGTCCAGTCTTAACAACCCTGAACTTTAAACGGACACGGGGTTTTATTTTTAGTTTGACAATACTTTACATAAATTTTGGGACACTGTTTGCATAAATTATTTTATAATTATAAAGGGGTACTTTTTTTTTGTGTTAAAACCGTTGACAATTCTCTGACACTTATTCTCTTTTCTGTGTGACTGATACAAGTCATCGTGAATAGACTTATGCTACAAAAGTGCTTCTGTTTCATCCAAATGAATTCAATTTCAATTCAATTTGTAAAGGTGAAGATGATAATGTTAATTTATTGGACTTCATAATCGACCAATTGAGCTCACTATTTATTGTATCTTCTACAAGATACGAGGGCGGGTCAATAAGTCCGTGACTTTTTGAATCTCTGACCTCTTTACTGAAACAGCAACACTGCTCCTGTCAACAGGCATCTGTCAGTTGACTCCTGTCAAAATTTAAACTTGCTGCGTCAGTTAGTTTGTGTTTGACAGCTATTTTTATCAGACTACTGACTAATTTGAGGAGAAAATGGAAAAAAGTGAATTTCGTGTGCTTATTAAGCATTATTTCTTGCGAAAAAAAACCATTACCGAGACCAAGGCTAAGCTTGATAAATACTATGGGGACTCTGCACCATCGATTTCAATGGTAAAAAAGTGGTTTGCTGAATTTCGTTGTGGCCGTACAAGCACTGAAGATGCCGAACGTCCTGGACGCCCAGTTGAGGTCTCTACACCCGAAACAATGGAAAAAATTCACGATATGGTGTTGGCCGACCGAAGATTGAAAGTGCGAGAGATTGTGGAAGCCGTAGGGATCTCACATGGCTCAGTGGTTTCAATTTTGAATGATCACTTGGGCATGAGAAAGCTTTCCGCAAGATGGGTGCCGCGTTTGCTCACAGTCGACCACAAACGCATGTGCAGTTGCCATGGCAAAAATCCATGAATTGGGGTATGAATTGCTCCCTCATCCACCCTATTCTCCAGATTTGGCTCCGAGCGACTACTTCTTGTTCCCAAACCTGAAGAAATGGCTTGGTGGAAAAAGATTTGACTCCAATGATGAAGTCATCTCGCAAACAAAGGCCTATTTTGAAGACCTCGACAAATCATTTTTTTTGGAAGGGATAAAAAAATTGGAGAAGCGTTGGACAAAGTGTATAGAGCTCAAGGGAGACTACGTTGAAAAATAAAATTATTTTTTTATCAAAAAATCTGTGTTTTAATCCAAAAGTCACGGACTTATTGACCCGCCCTCGTACAACATATGTCGCAAAACTAATAACACGTCGAAGTAAAGTGTAAAAAGAAGAAACTATAGCCGCTGTGAATTAAAATGTGACAGAAGATCCGTATTTGTCAATTCATCCTCGATCGCAACAGTGTGATCTTTGAAGAAAATATTGCGAGAAGATCTCTGTCTACATCCATATGAGATCAATCTGGCGCAAGAAATTAAGGCAGACAAGAGATTGCAGATTGGGGTTCGTAACAGATTGAAGTTGATCCTTATTCTTATTGAAAATTGTATTTAGTGAGGAAACTTACTTTTTATATAATGGGCTTGTAAACAAAAAAGAATTGGCATTTCTCTAGTGAGGGCAAATCCAGAAAGGACTCGTGGTACTTACTTATTGCAACTACAAAACTGTTCTGTATCGTTTGGTTTTCATGATTTGGTGGTTTGGTGGCATGATCAGTACTTTTCTTTTTTTTTTTAACCCTCCGATTAGCGCGAAGGTCCCTAAATGCTTACAAATATTTGTGTACAAGTATAGTACTAGAAGCTTGATGCTTACTGTATTCTATAAAAAAAAACAATGCTAAAGCGATTGAAAACATTTAGTACGGTAATTGGCGACAAGGTCCCTAGGGACCTGCATGTATTATAGAGAAGAGATTATGGAAAATAAGGGAGAACCATTAACAAAGATATACATATACATAGGAATTGGGCAAGAAAATAATTTTTTTTACGAGTATGTTCCTTCTTCATATACCATCCTTATCTATGTCGTATGACCAATAAAATGATTAGGAGGAAAAAAGTTGCAATAACGATTTCCGGTTGTTTACTAACCATGTGCAGTCGAATCGCAGGCACCATTAGTGCATCCGTTGATGGTTTTTCTATGAAAATTATTTATTGTATTTTTTGCATTTTGGTCTAAAAAAAGGGTGAGCTTACAGGGCTTTTTTTTTTGGCGTGGTCATGCATCTCGAATCTTCCCCTACCTGTTTCGGGTGCCATATGACAAATTATCCAGAAGGTGCTATTGATGTGTCCGATGTCGAAAGTCAAGTGAATGTGGAAATGGATGATGATGAGTTCGATGAAGACCACGATGATGATTTAGAAAAGCTTCATGAAGAAGCTGCTACTGCCACTGCTGCCCATCATCAGGCTGAGACTAATGCTGCCCATTTTATTTCCAAAAATGGCACAAAATGGTAAAAATATCCACCAACGAGTAGTCGCACTTGTCCTCATAATATTGTCGATTTCACTAGAAGCAAGTCAGTGCCATTGAAAAACTTGGTTAATGATCCAAGAGATCTTTCGATCTCTTATCATCGAAGATATGGTTCACATCATCATTCGAGAAACGAATCGCAAAGCCAAGCAGAAACAAAATAAAGTGTTGACTCTTAAAGCGTTCAATGATTTTTTGGCTATAATTTCGTATGCTGGAATGTGGAAATCCAACAGCAGGTCTGCTAAGGAACTATGGGGCGCAACACATGCTCCAATATATGAAGCCGCTTTAACATATAATCGTTTCAAGGCTGGAGCGATTACTCATTAGCAAAACTGCTGCTATTGATGATTTGTGGCTTATGTTGCAGGCTAATTTGGCAGGAGCTTACAATCCGCACGATTTGATGACTGTGGAACAACAACTTTTTCCTTATCGTAGACGGGCACGTTTCACACAATACATTCCATCTAAGCTAGCCAAGTTGGGAATAAAAGTATGGTGATTGTGTGATTCGAAAGGGATGATTTATGGTGGAAAGATGCCGGAACACGAGCCCATATTTCGCTTGCAATGTTCTACAATATGATCGATATTGCTGCATTGGTCTCGATCGCAATATACGGTGAAATTAATCTAGTCCAAAAATCGGACAAACGACGATTATTTTTGAAATTGTTGGCGAGACAATTGGTAATATCAAACATTGAAGAGCAAACCACCAATCTACGAATAACGTGCTATCCCAAAAATGGAATCACAATTGATGTTGTGGTAAGTTGATCTGAAGACCACGTAAAAAAAAAAATAAAGCAGCAACACCAAATTCAGGACCTGTTCCTTCGTTTGTACCGCGTCCGGTACGATCATGTTCAAGGGGCGATCATGCCCCTTATGTCGTGCGCAGTACAAAAGCTCTCTCTCTGAGATATACATTTTCGGAATGAAAACAACTTGAAGTTAATAAACAATACAATCAGGCACAACTGCATAATGTGAATACCGTAAATTTCTTGAAAAATTGCACAAAAAACTTTGTAGATCCCTATGGACCTTGTTGCTAATATAACGCTATCGAAGCTGTCGCTGATCGGAGGGCTAAATGAGGTCGCAGCTTGCGTTACATTCGTTTGTCAACGTGATCAGACAATGATCAGGGATTTTATCTTCGAATCAATCAATATCAATATCAATGCATGTATTATCGCTTTCCAAATATAGCATATAATTTGTTTTGATTTTATTGACTTCATTGTGACCCGAGAATGAACTTGTAAGCCTTTAAACACAATTTTAGATAACAGTACGTTGCCCCGTCTTAAATCTTTCTTCAAGTCGAAACGAGCATTTCGCTGACCAGATTTTACAAACGATTCAACAGCTCATCTCACCAAATTATTTCCTTTAGACCGAGAGAACTGTGCCTTTGTGGAAACTAAGAGGAAACGCGAACTTTCAACACTTGTAAAAAGGACATAACCATTTTATGCTTGATTAAATTTGAAATTGAGATATCGGGCTGAAATTTATTTTAGATATAGTAAACATGTTAGGTTTAAGTATGGAATTGTATCTCGTTTATATTCACAGCGATCGAGGATGGGTAGCCAATTTTCTACCACCATTCCGAATATATCGGCCGAGCATTGCCAACTTCGCGTTCGATTTTGTTCCTGAGCGCCTAAACGTTGCATTGTTAGCACAATTCGAATCACATACAACAGATGTCAAGTCCATCCAATTATGGTCAAAAATGGGCTATAACGAAATCCATTAAACATAACAAGGCGATCAACTTCATCATGACATGAAATCCACACCACGCGGTCACTTTATGTGTATGCAATCGAGTCTCTTAAAGCAAATGTGGGTTCATTGCTGGCCAATAACGCATATTTTGCTTACTGATGGAGTCTTAAGACAAAAATGGTTCACGGTTTTCTTCAAAAGTTCCCAGAGCGCAATCAAATAATTTTCGGCGAATCATATGATCAAGAGGCTTTAGTTCTTGTGAGGGCTTAATGCAAAATTCGCCACAATGTGAATTGAGAGAATCCCAATTCCTAATGAACTGGAGCATATATGGCTGTGATATTTTCGGTTCTTCAACAACTGCTTAGTTTTACTGGAAGAGGAACATCTAATAGTTAACATGTTGACTCGAATTTATACAGATAGTACGCATAGCTTGTGCGGCCGTGGTAGCTCTTCTATTTGTCTGAAGCATTTTCAAACTTGATTTTAATGACGAATTCCAAATGTGAACTGCATGTGATTGCAATCACTGTGGCAGATGTTGTTTGTGTTTGCTACATAGTTATTATATTCTTCATTGTAAAAACAGTTTGGTGCTTATGTATGTCCTCATCTGGCTTGTCATTAATACGCTTAGTTCAACCTGACAAGCAGGAGCGGTTTAAAGTATAGTATTTCAACTGTAAAGCCTGCAATCTTCTCGTTCATTTAGCTTTCTAGGTACAGCAGCTATGAAACTGACGGGATTTTGTTTTTTTTAAAGAGTCCCTGGTTTTAACCCTGGATGGTTATTCTCCGTTGAACTGACGAACACCCCTTAATTGCCTATGATTTCTCTTCAAATAATTATCCCTTTTAACTCTTTCCTCCTACAACATCAACAGGTGGTGGTTTCTAAGAAATGAGAGGTCGTATGCTCTCCTGCGACCATCGGAAATACATTTTTTTTATAACTATGTTCGTTGAAACGATGAAGTATAACCTTTATGTGATTTTTTCTTTCTATGTTTATTTTTTACTTTTTATTAATTCGGATGTTATTTATTATTTTTTGATCAAAGAATAATAAAATAAATTCCGGTTAGCAACTAGTTGATGATGAAATAGAAAAATTACTTGCGATCTGCGAAGACGATCAGTTGGATTCAGAAGACGATGACATTCAAGAAGATTTTGGAAGTAGTGTAAAGGATGGACATTTTGAGATATGGGGTGCGGATGGACTTGATACCTTACGTCAGATCGTGACGTGTTTGTAATCAAACAAAGAGAGGCTTTGGCACAATGGATCAGAAAAAGAAACTGATGGGCCTATGTGTCAGTTTCATGGCAAATTCATAATGGCGCTGTGTGCAATCATCTTAGGGGTGCAAATAACCCCTTCAGCGCGCGCTTATTATAAAAGAAAAACATAGTCTGCACCTATAATATGTTTGACAGTAAACAGAAATGGTTAAACCGGTGAGCGATTATGAAAAAATTACTGTACATGATGACTTTGTTGAGCGGTATAGGTATATGGTACGAAGTCTAGAGACGCCTACTCTTATCACTAAAACAAGAAGGAAAATTGAAAATATTTTGGCTGAGGTTCAAGGAAAACACCGAAGAACCCAGAAAACACAGAGCAGAGAAAAAAAGAAAAAAATATGGATTTTGTTCATGTTCAAAGTGACGAATGATAAAGTCTTCGTTGTTGATAGTTTTTCCTTTTTCAAGGTAGTCCACGAAGAGTATGACAATCCCAGAAAACCGACGCCATAACCTTTCCGACCCATTGAGCCTCCCTCGGCCGCTTCGGACCACTCGTGCCGGCTTCAGTTCATTACCGGGCACTCATTCTGTTCTCTGGTGTGTAATAGTGGATCCAGATTTCAGCAACAGTTACCAATCGACGCCAAAAGTCCGTCCGATTCCGCATCAGCAAGTCCAAACACTCTTTCGAAGTGCTCTCGGAGTGAGTATGCGTGGCACCCAGCGGCGGGATAACTTTTTCATATTCAGAATATTACCCAAAATATGACGTGTGCGCTCAGTACTAATCTTTGTGGTATCTGCTAGCTCGTGCACCTTCACTTTCCGGTCAGCCAACACCATTTCATGTATTTTTTTGACATTGTCCTCTGTAACCGCATCGCCTTCCGCTGCGGACTTGATCGGTAGTGGAGTTGCGGCCACCACGAAACTCTCGAAACCAATATTTGACGGTGTAATCTGACGGAGCATTAGCCCCATAATATTTATCCAACTTTTCTTTTATTTCCTTCGCCGTTTTGCCTCTCAAAAAATAATGTTATGTTATGTTATGAGAGAACGAAAATCGTTTTTGTCCATATTCAACATGATGCCAAACACGTCAACAACAATCTGCTGTCAGAACAAAACTAAAGACAGTATTGCACTGAAATTCGGCACGTCTGCGGAATGGACTTCTAGGCACCATAACCATTTTTGCAGTAGCTTGCTCTTAAGTGACTAACTTTAAGTGGCGCTACAGTCCGGAGTGGACCTGGGCCTCAGTCAACAAGCGTCTCTAGCCAGCTCGATCCCTATATAGCTGCCTCCAGTTTCGCACGCTAAGTTGGCTGAGGTCCCCTTTCACTTGCATGCGCCAGCAGAGTCTCTACTGCGCTGTCTCTCGTGAGCGGATTCGAAAACTTTTCGAACCGGACCATTGGTGTCCATACGCTTTACATGACCCAGCCATCTCAGTCTTTGGACCTTCGCTCTTCTGGTTAGGTCGATGGCGCCCGTAGAGTTCATTGTTGTTGGCCCGAAGAATTTTTCTCTCGAAGCAACCAAGAACACCCTCATCCATTTTTGATAATGTCCATGCCTCTGCGCCATAGAGCAGAATTGGGTTAGTTCGAGAGAAGGCCTTACCAGTCAATTGCCTTCTTAACTCAAAGAAACAGCGGTTGGCAAGAGTTATTCTTCGTTTGATCTCAGCGCTGGTGTCGTTGTCTGTACTTAAAGCGGAGCCTAGGTAGACAGAGTCCTTAAATACCTCAAAGTTATATCTGTCGAGGTTGACGTTCTGCGCGAGACGTCGGTGTTGGTTGTCCTTTTTGGTTGACAGCAAACATAGTACTTCATCTTGCTCTCGTTGACCGCTTAAGCCATATTCGCCGCTTCCGTCTCAATACTCGCGAAAGCGCCACTGACATCACGCTGCCTTCTCCCGATTATGTAAATATCGTCGGCGTATGCGAGTAGTTGGACGGACTTTTGAAAGATAGTGCCTCTTGTGTTTGTTCGTGAGTTTTGCACTATTCTTTCAAGTACGATGTTAAAAAAATCGCATGACAGCGCATCGCCTTGTCTAAATCCTTTCTGGACATCAAAGGTCGCGGTGAGATCTTTAACGACCTTGATGGAGCAGCGAGCATTCTCCATCGTCATCCTGGTTGTTGACGAACGGCTTCAGGCGTTCACACAATACGGCGGATAAGTTCTTATATGCGATGTTAAGAAGACTGATGCCTCTCTAGTTGGCGCAGTTCAGACGATCTCCTTTCTTGAGAATCGGACAAACAATGCTGAGGTTCCATTCATCGGGCATACTTTCGTCCGACCATATTTTACAGGTGTATGCTCCTTATCAAGCCATCGCCTGCCGCTTTGAAGAGCTCGGCAGTTAGGCCGTGCGCTCCAGCAGCTTTGTTGGACTTAAGCTTCGATATAGCTATCTTCACTTCATCCAGGTCGGGTGGACGGAATTGTTGGTCATCATCGTCCAGATTGAAAGGTTGGTTCTGCCTGACAGCGATATTTGGTTCGTCATCACCGTTATACAGTCTACAGAATCGATCTATCCAAATCCTCAGCATCAACTGCGATTCTACTACGATGTTCCCTTGTTCATCTCTACAGGCTTCGGTTCGGGGTTTGTTTCCGTGACATGTTATTTGTACCTTTTGGTAAAACTTCCGAGCCTCATTCTTGGAGTATGATCTCTCAATTTTCTTTCTTCTTCCTCCTGAGAAGATCTTTAATTATAGACGAAGTAAAAGTGTCATACATGTAAAAATATGGGTTTAATGTGACCTTTATTAGGGATTAGGCAAAGAGGGACAGAGATTATTATAGTATACGGAGTGAGAGCCTGTAACATCTTAGCACGAAAATTAATTTACCCATTCCGATTTATGACATCAGAGCGATAAATTCTGTGTTTTTGACTGACATGAGAAAAAATTCGCGAGTTTTGTTCTCTAAGTTCTAAGAAGCTGTGTTGTTATATCAAAATCCTGCTAAATATAAAAAAATTGGTTAAGGGATCGAAGAAGCCGTCATGTTATTCGAAGTCTAGTCTTAAACAATAACATGGAACATGGCACAGGAACCTTTTTAACATGCATTCCTCTGTTCCGCATAGCTTTGCGTTCTAGACAATAAAAAAGTAACAATCGGCTATACGACATATATATAAGACAATACTAAGTACGAGTAATATTTCAATTCAAACCGCGTATACAGAAAACAGAAATCAAATATCACCCAAGTTAAGAATTGTGATTTGTGGGCTCTATTTCTGGGTGCAGCATCTAGAAATAAACCACCGATATTACAAAGCAACATGTGATACTCAAGTATCATTAGACTGACCTTGGTGTGCAGTGGTGTTCTTTTTAAATTGCGGGTGTACTTTGTTGTCAAGAAAAGTTTTAAGTTCATTCTGCATATAATTGCGATTCGAATTACATTATCATCTTTTCTATTCTCTTCTCTGTGTTTTCTTGTGGTTTTTCCATCTAACACTTCATCTTTTCCACTCGAACAAATCAAAATAAGTAAAATCTTCAGTCCGACAGATGACAGGTTGTTCTGGTGTGCCAATTTAATTGTCATAACAAACTCAATCACCTGTCAAAAGTCATAATGTCGCCGTTGTAAACCGTTGTACAAATTGAATAAATTAAAATCCAAATGAGTTCGACTTTGTAGATGTTTCATCTTTTATTTGAACTCGTTGAGTTAAAAAATATACTTCCGTCAAATGCAGATCATTACGATTGTAATGCAAATATTAGCAATTTATAACTACGGTTCAATCTAACATTACACCAACGTCGATCGAGATTTGCAATAAATTGTAATATTGTAGATTACAATTACAAATTGTATCTGATTGTTGGAGTCAATCAAATCCGCAAGTCTGCAAATGTCATGAGACATTAGACAAACCCAAATGCTGATTTGTCACGCTCTATCTACAACTTTGCAGCCCACTCACGAGCTTAGTCATTGAGTTAAAAATGTTTTCAATGCCCGAAATAAAGTGGATCTATTAATATGCTATAATGCTGTAGAACAGGTTCCACAATGAACATAACAAAATAAAAATGCATGAAATTATAAAGAAAAAAAATGGAGAAACAATCGAACAGATAGCATCATAACTAGAATCTTATCATGCCAATCTGGTAGGTATCTACGGGCAAACTCGTATTAGTATTTGGCAATTGAATTTTTAATTTTTAATTCTCTAATTGTCAATAATTATAAGACTGGGAGTATCGCTTCGAGTAGCGCCGAGTCGAAGAACTTTTCAAGTGTTGGCTGTGGCTGCTTCAATACATTTTCGAGTGAGGAAATCCTTGAGTATGGCGCTGGCGCTGGTAAAGTGATCTCTTAATTGGTATACAGAAGCTGTCGCAGAAGTTCGAATTCCAATTGAACTTACTCATTAAGGAATGATGAAGTATTTAAATTGCATTGCACTTGACTGCAAGACAGTAGTCATTTGCATCTCGGTTATAAGTCATTGATACAGGAAAAT
Organism: Volucella inflata; assembly: GCA_928272305.1. Lineage (NCBI taxonomy): Eukaryota > Metazoa > Arthropoda > Insecta > Diptera > Syrphidae > Volucella > Volucella inflata. Next base: position 74,691,356 of record OV743717.1, on the reverse strand, counting down.
CTCTGTCATTTAGATAGATTGTATTTTATTGTCCTGTTAATTGTTGAAGATTCAAATAATTGCGCCCCGTTTGTTAGATCTAATGCCAAAGTGACAATGATGACACCGAACTAAGTACTGTCCATAAAACCAACAATACCCACTCCGATGGTTTCATAGAGGCTGAAAACTAGGCAAGTCTAATGCCAGTATATAGTAACTTGGCATCCACGTAGTTCTAAATAGAATTTTACCTGTAGCTTATGAATAAAAACCATATGTTTTACGATGATGGTTGAATCATGAAGCTTAGGATTTAAAGTTACAGAGTAGTGTCAGATTTTTACTAACTAAACCAGGCCTCGCTAGCTAAGACATCGCCCCGCGGGACCGACCACTGTCAAGTATTACTTCGCTGGGCGAGTTCTCGGCAGAACCTTGAGCCGTCAAATACAGAATGTTCCAGGTATTCGCATCCAGGACACACTGGGTATTCCGGCAAGTCATCGAGTCTTAAACGGTGAAGGTATCGGCCACCATGGCCTGGAGGGAATTGCGTCAGTTGGTAGCTTACCTCCCAGTAACTTCTATAGGTATAATACCATGATTTTATCCTCGGAATAAGCCTCACCTTCCTTTGTGTGAGGCATATCATCTTTTTTGCCAAATCCTAGTCCTAAAACGATATAACACGTATTGCGTCAAGTCTGTAGACACCATTTATCCGCAGCTGATTTTTCTTAACTTTTAACTCCTCCGACTATATTGGAAATACGTTGAGTACTCGTACTATTAAGCTCACGACTCTTGACAGGAGTGTTATTGTGGAGCTTCCTGGGCCCCAACATTTGGCAGAATTCTTAAAAACACGGAGTATATTTTTGACCCCTTTATTGTTATGTTCTTCATGTATTTATCGAAGTTAAGTAGGTCATCTTACATAACGCCGAGGTACATAAGACACATTTTAGAGTGTACCGTGTAGTTTCCCACCTTAACTTTAATTCACAACTATTAATGAGAACTGGCTTCGTTTTATGTTCTGCTTAGGCTTAACTCTTTGCCTCTGGCCATTGATTGACAGAATCGATGGTTTCGTGTTTAGTTCCAGCTCGTGTAAATGTTTATTTTGGTATTGTAATTGGCGTACGCACAAGGGAACTTGTGTAAAAATGTTTGTACATAGCGCAGGCGAAGGATATTTAGGGAGGGAGAAAAGAGGGGTACCAATGTACGTTGGTTTCAAATGTCTGAATATTGTAATGGCTAGGAAATAAAGAGCTCAGCAGGACATTCCATGAGCGAGTTGTTTGGCTTAGGAAAGGATCACAATATTTCAGGGTACATCCGAAAGTGGGCTTGAGCATTCATAGCGAGACAGGTATTACGGTTGGAGGCTTAGAGGGGTGGAATGCTACTGGCAATTTCTGGCCAGCACTGGTGGTGTAAATAGCGAAACGATAAGGGGAGACAGGAGACATTACGTCGGGGGTCGAGGTTGTCAATCGACTGTGTAGTATTGGCGTCACGTTTTAACGCACGGTTTTGAATCCTATCTATTGGTGCAAGGAAGTCTTAGGAGCACCTGACCAGGTGTACGAATTGTATTCCAACTTTGGGCAGAGAAAGCCTCCTATATTGATATATCGCTTAAGGAAACCTAGACTCCGAAAATGTGGTCATTCCAACGGAGGTTGTCATTGACACACTTGCCGAGAATGGAAAGTTTTTCGGTTTCGACGGTGCAAATGCCATTCATCGATAATGGCTGGGTATTTGAATTTCGCTTTAGCGACAGCAGACAGCATTGTGTTTTGGAAGCATTAAATTCCGCTATGTTGATAGTTCCCCAATTAAGTGAGCTTAACATACGCTGCCATTTCCGTTCTACAGCCGAAGAGCAGGCCCTTGAGTTCAGAAACTAATCTGAGAAGCAAAGAGTACTGTCGTCAGCGAAGGAATATATTGGATTAGAAGTAGCAGACAAGAGATCAAATTTTAAAAATTAAAAAGAGTGTTGGAGACAGAACAGAGCCCTGGGGCACAGTTACATTTATTTTGTGAATATCAGACTGGAACCCATCCAAGACAACTTGTAATTACTGGTAATTTCTAATCCATTGAAGAAGAGAGTCGTCGATTCCAATTGCACGCATTTTGACAAAGGAGCCTGACGCCAAACTCTGTCAAATATTTTAGAAATATTAAGTGCAACTACTGATGTAAACTTTGGTTCCACTTTTCGATGAGATATGCCATCAAATCAGCATTGGACCTGTTGCTACGAAAACCGTACTGCCTGTCATAAAGAAGTTTTCGTGTTTCGAGATATTTCATAAGCTGAGGGTTTATCAGCGTTTCCATGACCTTGGAAAGAAGGGACGTAAGTGCAACGGGTCTGTAAGAGGAATGTGAAGAAAACTCGCCATTTTTAGGGGCGGGCTGGCCAAATGCTGTTTTCCACTAACATTATGTCATCTGAAAACCACTTTGATGTGAGCCCCATAAATAATTCTCAGTCTCAGTATGCTATCGCACATTATATTCCAGAAAAGCAGTTCGAAAACGGAACGCCAGCTGTAATGGAAAACTCCTTTGGCTATATTTCGATATACGAGTAGTAGCACACTTTCATGAAGATAGTTTTCTATAATCCGAAAGATATATCGTAGTGTATTCATACTTCTCAGCGGCACCATAATATACACCTGACTTGCTGTATTGAATGCACATTTTACATCAAGTGCAATCCCTTCAAAGTAATTTTTTCTCCTGGTCTCCATCTAGAGCCTGTCAATAGCGTGTTTTGTTAATTGCGCTTTCCGAAATCCATATTGCTGGTCCGAAAGACTTTCTTTAGATTCAATAACCCGGAGTAATCTAATGAATATAAGGCGTTCAAGTGTCTTTCCCATTGTATCGAGCAAACAGATTGGAGGATAGGAAGGGCAGGTATCATTTTCTAGCCATAGCTGCATTGTTTTGACGAATATTGAAGTTCAACATCAGTTTTTTCTAAGCCCATTCTAGTACAAAACCCTGCTTTGTATTATGAATTTCTTTTCAAGTTTCACAGTCATATTTGCTCAAATTCAACCTTCTTATTAGACAAGACTTACTAAACTTTTTTCAATTATTACCTAATGGTAATAAGCGCCGGTAAATACCCATTTGTCCTACGAATGTCTGAGTTATACACCTTGCTAGCATACACATAGTTTGAAAAATTTTTGAAGCCAAACTCTACTTTGACTCTACGAGGACAAGACAAAGTTTATACTATCATTGGACGAGAACAGGCACATATCGAAGGCCTCGCCAAAATGTCCCCATTACCACTTCTAACTTCAAGGTAGTAATTTCTTTGACCAAAGGAAGGACTAAGATATTCCATTTATATATCGGTACCGTCTCGGAACCTACGCTGAGCGTATCGCTACGCAAATCCAACCCAGATTTCGACTCTTACCCCGAGAGATGGGGCTGAACTCGTAGAAGTAAGTGGAAGGGGACCTCACCAACTATTAGTGCGTACTAAAGGCGACCGGCGAGTAATTGCGCGAGGTAGAGAGGCTTGTTAGTATAAGCCCAGGAGCGTCACCTGCGCTAGAAAATAAGCTCTGATAAGTTGGCACTCTTAGCAAATCAAGAGATTTGGTAGTGTTCCTTTGAACACCGTAACGCCAGTTGCCAGATTCCTAATAGCTGCCTACCATCTTTGTATGAAAAACTTTGAACAGGATGTCATACTCTCGCGCTATATAGCCCTGTTTTTGAATCTATTTCAAAATCCATATTTGTGTATACAACAGAGTGCCCCGTTTCGACTAAAGTTATGATTGTTGAACGGTCCTTAATTTGAAGTGTCTTTTTCTGGGGCAAAAAAGTGTACCCTTGATTTAAGCGCTTCACTATCAGTCATCTTGAAGTCGCTTAATTATCACAGATGTGATTTACAGCTTACACAGCTTTGATACGTGCCTTGATGAATGTATTGTATTTGTTTTTCTTCAGGAAATCAATCATGTTACTCGTCAAGGCACGAGGCAACTCATTGAACCTTCATCCGACCCACACTTTCGGTTCTTGACTTCCCACCACTAACAGAAGTCAATGTGACGATAGTGTTCTTGAATACCAAATTTGCTACTTCACGATTCTTAACCTCTTTCAAAAAGAATACAAAAAAAAATTTATCATAATCCTAGACTAAGCTCAGTTAAGCAATTTTGACAATTGTTAAAACTCATTTCCCCGGATCAGAGATAAGCCCTAGTGTGTGCACCCAATTAAGTTTCCGTGTTTGCGAAACGCTAAGCCGACCATATTAGTGGCCAAATCAATTATTCAAAAAAGTTATCTTCAATCGAAAAATCTGAGAAACAAACAAAAAAAAAAACGCAAACAATTCGGATTTCTGGTTTTCTTTTTTTGATTTATTGCGGAACATTAAATATAGCGAACGCGCATAGATACAAACATTTCTGGCAAAAATATAATAATTTCGTCAGATCTATGCGCACCGCTGATAACAATACATACGAGTATGTTGGGTAGAGTGCGGTTGGTAGGAACAAAACAGGCTGCCGTTGCAACTTATACTACATGAAAACGCCTTCAGAAAGTTGTCACCTTGAAAGCGAGATAATGTAGAAACCTTGCTGGCTTAAAACAAATCGTATAACAAGGGTCCACCAGTATGACTACAACTGATTTGTTTTGTCTTTTTTTATAACCAATAAAACTAACGAATAATGATTAACGAATATTTGTGGTGGACTAAATGCTAATGCAATTGATTTGCTGATTTGATGAAATTATTGAAACAATCTGTTCCTAATGCAAATGAGATTGCTCTCCAGACGTCATTAAAATGTCAGCTGGAACAGTGTCATTTCTCGGTAGCTAATGATGTTAGTGGCGGCCTGTTTTAAGTGACCTCAAAGTTGCTTGAGTTGTTGTTTATGCTTGAAAAGTGCACACATTCGAAATTCATGTTTTGCTATGTGAATATACTAGTATGTATGAAAAGCGAGTTACCTCACGGACAATGAAGCTTCATCACCAATCGTGTGCTGTAAAATATATTTCTCGAGAAAAATGAGATACCTTAACTTTTACAAGGCGCTAGAGTCCGGGGCAAACCTGGGCCACAGTCAACAAGCATGTTTAACCAGCTCGATCCTTTGCCAGCTGCCTCCAGATTCACATGCTTAGTTGTCTGTGGTCCCCTTCCGCATGTGTGCGTCATCTGAGTTTCGGTCTTCTCCTACTGCACTTTACCCTTTCGGGAGCGGATTAGAAGACTTTTCAGACCGGAGCGTTGTTGTCTGTCCGCTCTACATCACCCAGTCATCTCTGTCGTCGGATTTTCACTCTTCCGGCTAAGTCCCTGTCGCCTGCCACTGCTTCTTTCATCCGATTGTATCAATTTCATCGATCTCTACCAATCTTGGTGGAGCAGTGTGCATCCTCCATCGTCATTCTACATAGGACGAGTTTGGCAAAGATGCCAAAACTAGGCATTGCTTTGTATAGCTCGTGTCTACAAATGTTGTCATAAGCCACACTGATATGGATCTATTAGTTTCTTGATGAACGACTTCAGACCTTCAGTATTTAATACAGTAAATAAGATCTTGTATGCGATGTTAAGAAGACTGATGCCTTTGGTGTTGACGCAGTTCAGAGGGTCTCCTTTCTCGATGATCGGACAAACAATGCTGATGTTCCATTCATCGGGCATACTTTCGTGCGTCAAACATCCTCAGTTAGGATTGCTATTTCAGCATGGACTTACACCCGAACAATGCATATAAATTTTTAAATTGTATTATCAAAATTCGTGCTCAGTTAAAAATGTGTTTCGCGCACTTCTACCATTTTACGGTCACAATAATCGACCTACTGAGCAAGCAATCTTTGGTGGAACAATCGGAAATAAAGAAAATATAGGATTCAGGCTAATCGACTTTGCGGCGAGGCGAAACATTGTCGTGGCTAGCACGTGGTTCCCACATCTCGACATACACAAGGGGACTTGGAGAGCTCCTGATCAATCAACAGTGAACCAGATTGATCACAATGCGATCGACGCAAGACACTCCTCCAGTATTATAGATGTCCCTACGTTCCGAGGAGCCAACATCGACTCGGACCATTACCTTGTTGCAGCCAAGGTACGGTTGCGGATATCTCAAACTACTCCAAGACAAACTAATGCTGTGAGAAAATTCGACGTCAGACGGCTACAATCGCAAGAGATCGACAAGTCCTTTTCCGATCGAGTGTCTCTTAATCTCTTAAGTGGTTCAATGCCGCCAACATCAAGCATCGAAGACCATTGGAAACACTGCCAAAACGTCATCAGAGATGCCGCTTCTGATGTGCTGGGTTTCACTCGTCCACCACAACGAAACCCCTAGTTCGATGATGAATACCGGCAATCACATGCAACTAAGCAAAAAGCACGCAATGCGGCACTGCAAAAGAAGACCAGAGCTGCTGATGAGCTCTATGAGCGGAAGAGGAGAGACGAACACCGGCTTCTCAGGAGGAAGAAGAAGAGCTTGAGAAGCGCGCGATCGAGGAAATTGAGAGATGCTACTCCAGGAATGAGGTTCGGAAGTTTTAACAAAAAGAAAAATAACATGCCACGGAAACAAACATCGAACTGATGCCTGTAGAGATGAACAAGGGAACATCGTGGTAGAATCGCAGTTGATGCTGAGAATTTGGAAAGACCATTTCTGCAGACTGTATAACGGCGATGACGGACCAAATACCGCTGTCAGGCAGAATCAACCTTTCAACTTGAACGATGATGACCAACAATTCAGTCCACCCGACCTGGATGAAGTGAAGATAGCTATATCGAAGCTTAAGTCCAACAAAGCTGCTGGAGCGGATGGCCTGACTGCCGAGCTCTTCAAAGCGGCAGGCGTTGACTTGGTACACCAACTCATCTGTAAAATATGGTCGGACGAAAGTATGCGGATGATGAATGGAACCTCAGCATTGTTTGTCCGATTCTCAAGAAAGGAGACCCTCTGAGCTGCGCCAACTACAGAGGCATTAATCTCCTTAACATCGCATATAAGATCTTATCCGCCGTATTGTGTGAACGCCTGAAGCCATTCGTCAACAACCTGATAGGCCCATATCAGTGTGGCTTCAGGCCAAGAAAATCCACCATCGACCAAATATTCACACTACGGCAGATCTTGGAGAAGACCCATGAGCTTCAGATCGATACCCACCACCTATTCATCGATTTTAAGGCCGCGTATGACAGCATCTATAGAGACGAGCTATATAGAGCAATGTCTAGTTTTGGCATCCCTGCCAAACTCGTCCGTCTGTGCAGGATGACGATGGAGAATTCAAGCTGCTCCATCAAGGTCGTTAAAGATCTCACCGAGACCTTTGATGTCCAGAAAGGATTTAGACAAGGCGATGCGCTGTCATGCGATTTTTTCAACATCGTACTTGAAAGAATAGTGCAAAACTCACGAGCAAACACAAGAGGCACTATCTTTCAAAAGTCCGTCCAACTACTCGCATACGCCGACGATATTGACATAATCGGGAGAAAGCAGCGTGATGTCAGTGGCGCTTTCGCGAGCATTGAGACGGAAGCGGCGAAAATGGGTTTAGCGGTCAATGAGGACAAGACCAAGTATATGCTGTCAAGCAAAATGGACAACCAACACCGACGTCTCGGATAGAACGTCACCCTCGACAGATATAACTTTGAGGTAGTTAAGGACTTTGGCTACCTAGGCTCCGCTGTAAATACAACCAACGACACCAGCGCTGAGATCAAACGAAGAATAACTCTTGCCAACCGCTGTTTCTTTGGGTTAAGAAGGCAATTGAGTAGCAAAGCCCTCTCTCGGACAATAATAATCCCGGTTCTGCTCTATGGCGCAGAAGCATGAACATTATCAAAAATGGATGAGGGTGTTCTTGGTTGCTTCGAGAGAAAAATTCTTCGGGTGATTTTTGGTCCCGTCTGCATTGACGGTGAGTGGAGGAGGAGATACAACGACGAACTGTTTGGACTGTACAGCGACATGGACCTAGCCTGAAGAGTGAAGATCCAAAGACTGAGATGGCTGGGTCATGTAGAACGTATCGACACCAATGCTCCGGTCCGAAAAGTCTTCGAATCCGTCCCCGAGGGACAGCGCAGTAGAGGAAGGCCAAGACCCAGGTGGCGCACGCAAGTGGAAGATGACCCCAGCCAACTTAGCGTGCGTAACTGAAGGCAGCTAGCCAGGGATAGAGCTGGCTGGAGAAGCTTGTTGACTGAGGAACAGGTCCACCCCCGACTGTAGCGCCACCTAAGGTAAGTAAGTAATCTACTTCAAAGGATGTTGTTAAAAAACCTCCTTACTACTCTCGTTTACAAAGAAGTAGCTTCTCATAGTTTAGGAGCTCAGACATGTGAGCTTAAAAGAAATCATTGAAAATCACTTTAGCATCCTAACACAGGTGCATACGGATACATTATTGACAAAGTAAAAACTCAAACAAACCATCTTAACATACTTTTGACTGCACGACCCTGATTATGAAATCCATCCTTAACGTGTCAAAAATCAACATCTAAGGTCATCATTTTTTCTATGCAAATTTTTATTTCACCAATATCAATTGATTAATTGCACAACTGTCATGAGGCAATGATTATTTACAATTTCTCTGTTCTCTGTTTGGGTTCACTTGCCAAACCAATGACAGACCATCCTCAATCACCAATCTACCCATATCGTACGAATAGAGTACAACAATCTTTGTCTCTTTGACATTGATTGCACAAAAACTAAAATTACTAATTAATTGGCAATTGGTAAACAGGCCAAAACAAAAAGAAAAAAAACACAACAAACCACATACACGTTTCACCTAACCAAAATAAAAAATGGGCCCAACAAGATCGTCAACCTTCGCCCCCATTGAACTCTTTCCATTTACTGTCAAACCAAAGTGACAGTATTGTACTCATGTCGTGGTGTCTTATGTTTGACTGTTCTGCCAATCATTTTTTTTTCTGTTCACTTTTGGTCTGTCTATCTCGTTAATTAGTAGAAAATAACTCGACGAAACAAAACTCTATCACAGTTCGCTGACATCGAGCGATCACCGTCACAACTTCGCTTCTATTTTTTTTTTTGTTGAGGAGCTAAGCGTGCCTGCGATCACACTTAAAATCAGATCAATTAACCGTTCTTCAAGCTGACTCTGCATATGTTACCAGCTTCGGTTTGAAACTATATTCATGTTACTATTTCAGTGGAGATACTGAGATACAATTTTCGTAGTGAGAATGCAACACGAATCCAGAAGCGAGTAATGAATGCTTTTTACCTTGAGGAGGTTATTGGTACTTCTGCTCGCTGTAGTCTTGTCAAACTGCCAAACCTGTTAGTTGATCATTGTGCAATGCTCGAAATCAAATGCGAGTATACTTGTAGTCATATCTGTTCACATCTCGTGTATCTTCTGATTTACATACGTCGAGAGTACTTAACATTCATACTTTGGATACCGGTACAATCTCGTAGAGGTCAACTTCATCATCACCATGATCACTATACGATCACAACTATCACAACGATCACCACGATCATCTTCATCGAAATTCGACGACAAAACGACTTCAAGACCTTATCTGTGTGATTGAAACTGTGCCGAAACTATTAACCAATTGCATAATGAAAGCTACGTCGGATTCGTCAAGTACGGTATTCGGTGTCTGTTGGGATTTGTAATTCACGAGGCGGCCTTAATGAGAATCGAAAATATCCGTCACCACCACTGAACTCGTATGAATATCTCGGAGTGTGAAATCAAATAATAAAAAAAAACAGTTAACTCTAATTGAATATTACTTTGCACTTTCTCGGCAAAGTAATATGAATGATAGGCCCCCTCCTTTGCTATATGAATATCGGCCCATAACAAATGCCATGGCCTGCGTGAGATGAATAAATTATTAAGTCTCGATGGATTGAGGTATGGCTCATGGCACATTCCGTACGAACGCATATTTGCACAAAAACCAGTGATTGGAGTACAATTTCAGGGGCTACGGGCTACGGGCTATGGACTCCCGTTTAATTTTTGTTGCAACTTTTCTGAAATACCAAATTCCATGGTGTGATCTGAATATTGTCAATTATTTTGGCAATAGATACAAGTACTCGGATTGGTACTACCATACCAATAGTGATAAAGTGAATTGTTAAACTAATTTGCGTGAAATAGTTTTTCCTTCTTTTTGTTTGCTCTGGCTCCGAATGAGGTAAAGTGAATGCGCGTAAAGGTTTGGCTGACAATCGTATAAAATTGAACGAATTTTAGGTAAAACCGAAACTTGTTGGCCTTGCAAAGTGACATACCCACCGATTTAATTAAAAAGTTCAATTTAGTTCAATTTAAAAGCCTGTTTTTAGCTATGTTTTTTTTTCTTGTAAAAATTGTTAAATCTAATAAAAGACAAGAGCACATATTTATGTACAGGGTATTGGAAAGTCTTTTGATGAGGTCCAATACACTTGATCACGTGCTTTGTTTCTTCAAGTTGGGATAGCCAAAAAGAGAATTGGATTGAAATGTTTTCGTATCTTATTGAATTGGGTAAGGTCATGAAGTCAAGAGTTGCCATCCATTTATTTATTTATTGTATAATGGAACTTCAGACCTGCTTTCTGCTACAAATGTTTGTGTGAACAATGGCTGTACTCGTATATATGATCATTCTAAAAGGATTTTAGTTTATATGGAACACCTTACTTTACTTAAGGTGGCGCTAAAGTCCGAGGTGGACCTGGGCCTCAATCAACAAGCATCTTCAGCTAGCTGCCTCCAGTTTCGCACGCTTAGTTGGCTGAGGTCTCCTTCCAATTGCGTGCGCCATCCGAGCCTCGGTCTTCTTCTACTGCGCTGTCCCTCAGGGGACTTTCAAAGACTTTTCGGACCGGAGCGTTGTTGTTTATCCGCTCTACATCACTCAGCCATCTCAGCCGTCAGATCTTCACCATTCTGGCTACGGCGATGTCGCTGTATGTCCTCCTCCACTCTCCGTTTAAGCAAACGGAACAGAAAATCACTCAAAAAATTTTCGTCACAAGGCAACAAAGAGCACCCTCATCCATTTCTTATAATGACCATGCCTCTGCATTGAGCAGGATTGGAATTACTAAGGTCTTATTGTACCTATATAGCGTAACAATTGCTGTTCTAGAGAGGGCTTTGCTAGTCAATTGCCTTCTTAGCCAATGGAGCAGCGATTGACAAGAGTTATTTTTCGTTTGATCTCAGTGCTGGTGTCGACCATAGGTAGACAAAGTACTTAACTACCTCAGAGTTATATCTGTCGAGAGTAGTGTTCTAACTGAGACGTCGGTATTGAGTGTCCTCTTTTCCAAGACCCTGATTAAGTCCCGAAAATCCTAAGCCGCCCGAACTCACAAAAATGTCGGAGTATGGCGGATAAGGTTTCATTTGTTTCGGGGTTTTACTTCACCGTTGACTCCATCTAGGGAATTCGTCTGCTCTCCCGTTTATAGTGCTGCTGATCAGCACTCGCGTTTATAATTTTAGCAAGTGGAGTCTAGTTGTATTGTACATCGACTAGTACCCGATGCTTGCCATTTGGAGATAAAATAAGCACAATTGATATCTAGCAACAGATGCGCAACACTGAATGGAACCAGGTTGACCCCTCGACCTTATTTCTACAGAACAAAACCATATGGAACACCGGTTAAATGTAATCTCAAATATGGCTAATTGCTTTAGTGAATAAATGTCCACAGTACCAACATTCCGTATATTCGTGTCGGAAGGCTTCATACCTAGCTGAGCCTGTATCAGAAATTCACAGAATTCCACATTCGTCCCGCAGTTTTGTTATCTCTCTCACAGCAAGCATCGCATCATATTAAATAGTGTCACTTGTACAAACCACATTAAAGTACATTGTTAAAGATTAGTGACCTGTTTAGATACAAGAAAAAGGTCTAAAATAATTTATGCCGGAGGATCAAAGAAATAGGTTGCTATTTAAAGACGTCCGGAAGCATTCCATGTGCAACCACCTACGCTAGTCCTCATAAGAAACCCAACTGTCAATGGAAGACTTAACATAGTTAGTTTCTTATGGTTTTTATTTGATTAAGCAAAGTTAATTCATTATCATTAGAGTACCGTGTTGACCTCAAATGAGAGCGCTCGTAGAATTCACAACAAAAAAAAATTAAATAAATCACAAATGCGCAGCACATTGTCTCTGCAATTGCATACACATACACATACAAAAATAAAAACAATTCTTAGTGCAATCCCCCGTCCGGACAAGTGTTGTTGCCTGCACTTGTTTATTGGCGTTGCTATGCAACATTGTCATACGGCAAAGGCATTGATTGAGTGATTGAATGATTGAGTTCATTAAACAATCGATAAAAACGAGTAGTGGGTTGTGAGTGATGATATTTTTGATGCACTGTTTTGTATTGTTGTAACGGTATAGTATAACCAAATTCAGAATTTTGACTTCAGAACTTTATTGAGCATCGTTGGGATTCGTATATTTTGTGTTTAGTTGTAGAAATGACCCGAGAATTCGGAGTGGATGTAGGAAATATGTGCGGGCTTAAAGGTAATAATTTTTTTGCATGCGTCCAGGTCTGCAAACTCGTAGGTAGATCTCCTCCCATACCTCTCAGATCACTCAGATCTAAAGCTACCTGGCTGCGATCTAGTTTTATTATTTTTTTTTCTCATGGTGACCTTGCCATTTACGTGCTTAGTGATGTAGCTTACCAAACTCCATCACAATGTATTCTCTGTTCCAGTCTGAAATTCAATTTTATTTGGTCATCCACTGAGGTTCTCTTTACAGAAGCCCCAGATTCTGATGTACATTTCCTCTTACAGAGAAAAACTCCATCCCAACGCTTATTTATATCAGCATTTCAATTGGCAGTTTTTTGTACGGGGCCAATACACTCGTAGTGCATTTCGTATCTAGTTCAACACTTCCAGATCGGGCCATGTATCCACATACACTCGGTTGTGTCGAACCTTCAATGGGACGAATCAACTTCGCACGTAGCTGCATCAATCTGCTGGTCTATATGGTATAACTCCTCTTCTTCATCACTCCTTCAGTTAAGAACTCTTTCCGAATAGACGCAAAATAGTATTTACCCAGCCCGTCACTATAAAGGACGAATGTTAAGTCTACTGGTGATTTGATGACATATGGTATGTCAAAGTGACCCAAAAGAATTTGACAGAGTCTGTTATCAGGCTCGCAATCCTTGGATCTCTCTCTCTCTATGAATTAGAAATTACTTTTTGGAAAATTCGATGCAAGTTGTATTTGACGGTTTCCATGCTGATATCCACAAAATAAACGCTGGTATGCCGCAAGGCTCCATTCCGTCTCCAACACCCTTAGGGACACGCTTACCAGCTTACTGATACACTGATATAGACACGATAGTTCTATAATACATTGCTTCTTTTACAGGAAACGTCACATCAAGAAATTCCTTCTCCCTATGAACTTTGACGGAACTTACAAGCATATTTGGTCGGCTTTTCTCGGGATCCTTCCTTTCAGCAAGATCGAAACTTTTTACCCAATTTTGAATTAGGTGAACGTATCTGGATTGACTTGGTGTCAATATTGATGATTCTCAAGTGAGCATATCCATCCTGAATTGTCACTGAGTCCAAAAGATTGTTTGTGGATGAGCCACAAACCGCTAACGTTTTGGTTAGTCACCACAATTTGCTGTGACATCATAACAGTTTCTTTTTCTAAATCGTTGATTTCCGATTGAACACAAATTTTCAGCATAAGATAGCTCCCGTAGCTAATATATGCGATGCTACCAGCTTCGTTCAGTCTGTTTCCCAATTTGATTCCGATACTCTAATAAGCATATCAGTTTTGGTGACGAAACCTACCAACAAAGGTGATTCTCAAGGAAATTTTAAAGCTTCAACCGATCTCCCTTTTTTAAAACTACAACTTCGGCGGGTTGCATTGTGTGTTTAATTCGTACATCATGTACGGAAAAGACGACAACAGACGAATCTCCTAAAACTTTAATGGTAAAAGGCAGCCAATTACAACACCAACAATTTAATTGGTGTAAGCTGAAGTTGTTTTCAGGACTTGTTTAATTAACTTTTGCCGCTAAAGAATATTTGCTTTCAATCTGTGCTGCAGATGCAGTCCCTTTGCGTGTCTACTATACTTGCAATTGTCCCTAAGTTGGCTATTATCTGAAGACTTTTTAAGTTTTGCAAATTCATGAGTCAAGCCCACAGAAGCAGAAGTCATTAAGTCATTAGAATCAAAATAACTTACAAATCCTTGGTTAAAGCCTAAATCGACAGGTGGACTAAGTCGAATATTGGATTATTACACCACAATCCGTGCAACGTTCAAATGCTAAGACTTTTGAGTAGCACGTGAAATAACGACGGGCAAACAAGCCAAATGCATACTCACAGGTGATGTGGACCTTTTCGGTCGTAGTACTAGAACGGGGATCCATTTATATCTGATGCTTATGTCTCTAATGTCATTCTTATGTGCACTCTATGGATGTGAGCGCTACCAAGGCATGTAAGGACTTCTATATTATCCCATTTCTTGTTGCCATCTATCTGGGGAAATAAGTTGTTTTAAACTCCCAATCCTTTCCACCGGTTCTGCCACAACATAAAGCTACTTTTCCAAATTTGATTGAATTCCTACAGTTTGTTCAAACTCCCATTTGCGTGCTTCTTCGACTTATAAGTTTGGAGGTCTTTTGTTGCATGCAATGGAGAAGTGTCTGAGTTGTATAGTGAAGAATGTAGAAAAGCTTGTAGCTTATTCGAATAGTAAACGACGACTGCTGACTAAAACAAACAGATGCTCGCATGTTGCCACCCTTCAGAACTGATCTACAAAAAGAGTCAAAAAAAACCAGCACTAAGGGGTATGTCAATCTTTGAAATGTTTTTCATCTTATTAGCACAGTATTCCTTCTTACAAGACAAAAATAGGACGCAGCCAAAATTCAAGAAAAACTTTCCAAAAATTTGCTTAACAGTTTAAGACTGCTCTTAGCCCACTTACAGCACCTGCTCATCTATTCGTAGCTGGATTCGAGGTCTTTGAATGTCCACTTTGATGTTAAACTCCTACCGCCTCTAGCCGATACTTACACAACAAACTGATTAAGTTGTATTGATTATCATTTTAAGTGAAAGTATGCCAGCCCCCAAGACAACTCAATTAGCACCTCTAAATTCAGTTTATCTGCAACAAATTTTGATGCAATCATCTGCAAGTTAAACAGATTCACTAGTCGATGACACTGTCGATTATGTACTCTGAGCAATTTCCAAATTGGACAATCTCATAACCGTCTAACGGCACAGCGGTGATGATTTTTAGCCAAAACTATAACAACCTTTGTCAGTTCAATCTCCTATCAAGGCAAAAACATTTACGAATTACTACCGCCAACAGCTGTAGTAACTCCTCATAGTCGTCAAACTGCTCCTTGAGTGTACTTAAATAGATTTGCTATGCGCATGACATTTTAAAGTTCCAACCGACCAAGGTCTCCCATCCAAATCTAATCACCATATTCATGGATTGTTTACAATTTTTTTTTTCAAATTATTTTTACTATCGGATTTATCTTTGTCTCCATTCGCGAATTTGTGAAAAAAGATGAAAAAAAAAACAATCTATATTTGAAAAAATCGCGCAAATTAATCAAGATGCTGCATGGCCGGTGCGTCACTAATTCGAGCGATATTTTGTCAAATACTAGTTTAACAAGGCAAATGGTTAACGAATGACCTTCAAAACTACCCAGCAGTACCACCAGCATCACCAGCATCACCACACAACCACACAAAAAAAAAACAAAGTAACAAGCGCCACTCTAATTAGTCTAAAGATTGGTGTTGTTGGTGTTGATTCTGCTGGGTGCTTGTTGTCCATTATGACTATTGTTCGATGTATATTGACTCATTAGCTACTGCACCATGTTGATGAGGCAAGACGAGGCAAGACAAGCAAAGAGGAGACATCGCGAGTGGGCATATCAATCGTGCAACAACCTCTCCTATTAGTAAGTCATTATGGCCGGCCGATGCGGTTATCAGTCCGATCTTTCCAATTCACTCTCAAATTCGTTCAAATCAATCACGACCTTGATGGATGGAATCGACGATGGTGGCGTTGGTGTTGTGAGTATTGGATTTAGACGAACGAATTGGTCTCGGTCATTTTTGAGGGTAACAAGAGTGGAAAAAGGCTTGCAATATGGAGCACACTTACACTTTGACGGCCGATTAATTGAAGAGTGAATAATGTCGTTTACCCGCGAATGGAAGGTGAGCAGCGGAGGCAGCGGTGTTAAAAATATCCGAAGGAATGCAAGGTTCTTCATGTCAATATCTTACCATTCCAATAGTGATTTTTTAACTAAACAATTAGACGGGTGTTTCAAATTTTCGCCTTGATATTAGAGCAATGCAATGCAATGCAAAATAAGCAACAAACGATAGGAATTTATATTAATTCATTTATAAGCGTGTTATGAAAAGATTGGCATTTAAGAGTTGTTTTCTTAGTAACTATACAGTACGGGTAGAATTAAGGAAATAAAGTTGAAGAAGCAGAGAACTGTGTACAAGCTTAATCACGGAAATCACAACATGAAGCTGTCATAGAAGATTTTCTATTGTTGTGTTTTTTTAAGCTTTTGACACGCCAATTGCGAGATACGGCACTTCGACCGGAAAGATCTTTTATACCACCTTAAACCTGACATCTTAACCCGTGATGTCCTGTATGGTACCCTACTAGGTTTCTGATATCGTGCCGACATAGATATAGACATCTATTGGCATTATTATTGCAGGGCCGGACGACTCGTTTTGCCTGTCTTAGACCTGGAGTATCCCCCCATTATGAGATGCACTTTGCTCCCAGTTATTTATACGAGTAGTTAGATTGACTGCACTTTTGGGGATGCAGCAAAAGGGTTCAAGTCCGTTAAGAGGAATGTTCAAGCCCTTTCTAGCCAGTTCGTCGGCCTTTTCATTACCATCAATTTCATCATCATGCCTAGGAACCCACCATAGTTTGGTCTTGTTGCTAGAGCTAAGTTTTTGGAGTGATTTGGAGTCAAAGATGTGCGAGCTAAACGGGGTGGTTGATGCTTGAATATCCGTGAATATGTGGATGTTGGATACCACATTTGTATATAAGGTTGGCGCATTCTTGCATGGCATGTAGTTCAGCTTTGAATACACTAGGACTCTTTCGCATAGCTACGAGTATTGGCACTCTTGTATTTAGTCCATGGATACCAACCCCCACTCCTGTTTCCATATAAGAACCATCCGTATACCACTTTATGTCGTTTTGGCTGTTTGGTGGGTAATTGCTAACCCATGCTTCTATGCTGTCACCGCGCAGATCATGTCAAGTTCTGGTATTTGCGAAAGTAAGATCTTTGGTTCCAGGTGATCGCTAAGATCTAGCTCTTTATTTTTTTACCATACTTGCTGAGCTGCGTAAAACTACTTTTTTGATAAAAATTCGTGGGGCGACAGTCCTATTATTGCTTCTATAGCATCTGTGTTGCAGGCCCGTAAGGCGTGTCGATCGTGATCGTGTCATTAAATGAAACTTAACTTAGGTTTAAGTTGTTCGCTTTAGTGGACCATTGCTTGAAACATATGTTCCTCATCCAGTACATCGCTTTAGATGATACTTAAAGTCTTCAGCTGTCTTATTAAATTTTCGACACCAAAATCCAAGTCAAACTAAAATAAGATATCTGTTTCTATATTTCGCACCTTACGTTCAAAAGTGTTTATTCCAATGAACTATAGTATGTGTAGATCGACTACAATATTGACTGAGCTCAGGTCTTAAAAAATTTTTTGAAACTAAGTCACTCCTTGCAAAGAGATGTTTGTGAATAACTTGATCGCTATTCAATATGAATGCCCATACGAGTATAACGGATTACTGGGTCTAGTAATAGTAATAGTTTCATGCCTAAAAACTAATGTGGATCTCCACTTTTAAGGCTGGGTCTTTGAGTCACGGGCTAAAATTAAGCTACAATTAAGTTACAATAGATTAAATCAGATTACCTTCGCAATAGTCAACTAACAACGACCTACATAAAATTCATACATTTTACAGTCCAACTGCTACTATCACGGGCATTCCACCAAATTCTTGAATCATTCTTGGATACTTGAGGGTATGTAAATCTCCACTCAAAAGGTAAATTATTTTGGATTAAGCCAGCCAGTTAAGTCCTAAGCTGAGCTGGCAGGAAAATCCGCTGCGTCGAGGTAGAATTTACTAAGGAAACGTTGACGTGTTTTAATTAAATCATTGCAGTCACATATTGCACATAGTATGTATTCTGCTGTTTCAACGTCCTCGTTGCACAGTCCTCATATATTGTCTTGTGCGATCAGTCGAATCTGACTTCTTCTTAGTTATAGTAGTTGTTTCGTTTCTTTGTGGCAGCTATTTGCCTAAAAGTTCTTGGCTTGTCTGTTTCCTTCGGTCTCCCTCCAGAAATATAGCTCCGTTTTCTCTAGCTAGGTTTTGATACTACCTTTTATGGTGTTGATCGATAGCCCGCAGAATGGTGTTGGCAACACGAATTAGAATGCGGATCCTCTTCTGGCTAGTACGTCTGTTTTTACATTGCCTTTGTACCTACTACGTCCTGGAACCCAAATAAGATGGACTTTGTTTGTGGTGGGCAGTAATTGTAGGAGTTGAAGGCAGTCCCAGACCGATTTGGATTTTATTCCAAATTACAATTGGCCGCTTTGATGACAGAAAGAATGTAAATGTTCCTGTTTTTTAGAGTTCTGTTTAGATTATCTCCAATGCAAAGCTCTATTGCGTGAATTTCTGCCTGAAATACGGAGCTACTTATACCCATACTGGCATGTATGAATGTTTCTGCGTGAGGACCGTATAGCCCGGCTCCAACTCTTTCATTTGTTTTGGATCCAACTGTGTACCATGCATGTGAATTCATGGCAAATGTTGGTTTTTTCTGTTCCCAGTTAAGATGGTCTGGAAATGTAACCCTGAAGTTGTGCCGCCGAAAGTTACATCGCGGTATACATTTGTCTATTAAGTTAATTCCAAGTAGTTCGTTTTTCCTGAGTTCATGTAAAATTGCAGTATGTACTAATCTGGAATTTACCATTGCTTCTTGCATGAGTTCTAGATGAAGTGATTTGATATTAAGTATAACCTCCAAATAACAAATAACCGCGTTTCCATCGACTTTCAAACTACATATGGTCAAACTTAACATCAGCTCGATAAGCTCTAGGACGATTCGCTTCAGTGATAAAAGGCTTAGTATCGACGTATAGTACCTGTAGGATTATGAGAATGTAAGCTGCACATTTACAGTGAAAGTGCTTCACGGTTCCATCGTTATTCCACAACAACCATCGCAGGAGGCAGTGTCACTTAGGCCTAGCACACTTTAATGCTTTTCAAAAATGTAGTTCTCCATTAAGAGGCCAGTAGAATTCCGCAGTCTTTCCTGCTGAGGAGCACCAGACGTTCAGATTTCTTCTAACCTAGAAAATCATACTTCTCATTGTAGAAAGATAAGGGCCCCCGCTCACCAATCACGGATTCGCCCATTAATAACGTTATCTAATAAAAAGTGAGGCAGGAGCAAAACTCGACTTATCAATGGCATTTTTAGATTTAAACGCCACAAAAGGTTGCTATGATTTATCTAGTTACAAGCTACCGGTCATAGGTCTTGTGAGTGGCAGGACC
This sequence comes from Volucella inflata, assembly GCA_928272305.1. NCBI lineage: Eukaryota > Metazoa > Arthropoda > Insecta > Diptera > Syrphidae > Volucella > Volucella inflata. Next base: position 74,671,495 of record OV743717.1, on the reverse strand, counting down.
GCTGGACTTAAAACACGGTAACGCGGGAGTCAGGAGCCTAATCGGACTTAGATCCAGTACTGAATTTGAATTTTAAGAGGTAGGGCCCCTTGTGGGAGCGTCACGTTGACTGTGATTTAAACCTACAACGCAGGGAGGGTGCATCTACTAGTCTTACGCGATGTAGAGTAGCAAACAATACTGGATGATTTAACCCTGAGATCACTTAAACGTATAATTTCCTGCGATCCCATTATGACTTCGAACGAAGATACGCCGCGTAATTTAAACCTTCCAACTGCATTTAGAGAAGTCTTGCATTCTGAAACTAAGTAGTAAGGAGATTCAGTTAAGCTACAAATAGAGGAGCGAAGTTGAAACGTCCCGATATAGTGTATAGTGCACAAAAGTTGCGGATTTCTACACCGTAGGTTGTACTGACAGACTCTAAACACAGCAGCATTTAACACTTTTCTCAACAAGATCTTAAAGCTTCGGCTTCGGAGCAAGGCTAATACTTAATGATGCAACTAGATAGAGTTTCAACCATTCCTAGTTTTAAGTATGCTGCCATCTATCTGTGTCAATCACCTAGTTAAGTTGCAATTTTCAACTTTCTTCAATTAAACGAGCACCATTATCTCAAAACACCTAATCCACCAGTTCAACGGCTCACCACAACCACTCTATCACCAAACCAACTTGTATATGTTTTCGAATTGGGATTAAACGTACAGATACATCAAGTGTAATTACACAAACTTCGCCGCTTTATTAAAGCAAGTGCGAAAAACAACATTAACAAAATTTTGAAGAACAATTGCTGGAATTAATGAATTTCCCACTGTGCCAGCTAATGGTACCGACTATCACAGGAAACACATCACGCTGCTTACGTAGCAGGTATCTGTATCTTGAGATGTGATTACATCAAGACCTTACTCGGCTTGCAAAACTTCACTTCAACTACTTTTACTTTCAATAGATGTTACCACATACGAGTAAGCACGCGTTCAATGCAGATACAAATACACCCTGGGAGTCTTTCCGGGGCAATGAGGAATGGATATTGTATTTTTACTCAAAAAGATAACCCTAAGGCTTACTCTTAAGAAATTTGTTTCGGAAATGTTTACTTTTCTCAGCATCGATACCATTATGGACTGGGGTTTTTGATTTCATCTGACAGGGTGTGGAAGGAGTTTTGAATTTATTTACTCAGACACTTGGTATAATTCACCCTGCTATTAAAATGAGCGATTTTTTTCTTATTATAACGAAAAGGTAAATAAATTGAAGAAATTGTCTGTAGTTTGGGGTGGAATAAACTTAGATACAACACTTTTTATTTGAATCGAATATAACCTACCAAGTTTGGAAGTGTTTGAAAAAAGAATTTCAACGAATTTCTATTTTATTCTTTAAAAAATTAAAAAAATCTGGAAGAGATAGATTTTGGTTACTTTACTTTTTTATTTACTTTTCAATTCATTTTTTTTATTTCATTTATCCATATAAACTTACATGCTAGACAAAAATGCTTAAATCTAATTCCACTATATTTTTTTGTTTTCTTCATTTAACTTACTGGCTCTTACCGAGCACTCTAAGTTTAACAGTAAATATAAAAGTGATGCCTTTCGGCCTAAAATCTATTCTACGATTAACTTGTATTACATATGAATTTCTAAGAAAATTCTGAAGGAAATAAAAAACTTAGAACCGTTATCACATTTTTTATTTTTATTTAAAACTTAAAACTACCTATGCTACTTAACCTACCTAAGCTACTTAATCTATCTTAATTATAATCAATATGGCGAGCGCTCATTACCTCTTGCCCTGAGCGGTCACCATCTCAATTGCGAATTCGAGTGCCTTGGGCTTGTTAACATCGTGCACACGCACCGCCGAGACTTAACTGATGCCGTGAAGCATCAGTTACGTCTCAGAAGTACTGCCCTATATCAACCAGCCCGGGCCATCAGCGAAAACCCCCTAACTAACCTAATCTACCTTAAAACTAGAACAATTATGTTACAATTGTAACGCACTGACCTAGGAGAGCGTCTCAATCCTCTCCTCTTCTCTAAGCCACCAAAAATCGACGTGCTGTTTCTCCGTATCAACCCTGTCTCTTTCCGCAATTGCGGAACTAAAACGAAAGAGCTCCTGAGAATTGACGTCGTACCCGTCGTAGGTGAGCCGTTTTTCCCTCGCACCTCGGTGGCGGTGGTATATTACCGGAATACCATTCCTACTTTGTACTAACCCTTTAGAATCTATATAGAGGAATGCCTCTGGCGGAATAAAGCCGGATCGGAGTGTATTCTCATGGTACATAAAATTGGGATAGTAAGCCCCAAAGATCAGGTTATTGTCGCTGTTCATCGCTCTTGCAGTGTGCCTTCGAATCACCTTAATCAGGAAATTGTCAATCCTGTTCAGCTGAGCCCCATCGTAAAGGGCCTTGTTGGGATGATATTTAATGAACGCAGATTCTGGTGTTCTGTACAGTGCAAGACAGGTCCTGAGACATTGCCTTTCAAACACCCGAATTGTCTCCATATAATACGGCGCTACGTTGAACCACACGGGACATCCATAAGCGATGATTGGCCTGATTAGGGCCACGTAGCAAATAACCTTCACCCTCGAGTCAAGTTGACTGCTGTGAAACAGTTTTCTTGTCAAGGCTAAGGCTCTATTGGCTCCAGCCAAACAAGCATTTATATGTTTGTCAAAATATAAATACTGATCGAGCCAGATACCAAGGTATCTAACTACGCTTCTCACCGCTAATGGCAGCCCGTGGTGTCCAATGACGGCCAGATTTCGCCAGTGGTTTCTGGTATCCCAAGAAGCCCATCTCAATGGGGTCCTAAACAGTATTGTTTCCGACTTTTGAAAATTGATTTTCAATTTCCAATCATCGCAATACGCTTTAATGTGATCGAAGTCAGTCTGCAGCAGAGCATTGATGTCCTGGATTTTGGGACCTGATCTGTACGCCACTAAGTCGTCTGCGTACGCTATAGCGTGATTGAGGGAACCTACTAGATCACTCGTATATATGTTAAACAGTATCGGGGAAATAACCGCTCCTTGTTGCAAGCCGTTTTTAATGTCAAATATTTTTCTTGAAATTACGTTGCCACATTTGACAACGAACTTCTTTCCTATAAGCATGTTGTAAATCATATATAAAAGGGGTTTCGCCATACCCAATCTGGTCAACTTATAGAAAAGCCCTTCTAACCATACAGTATCAAAGGCCTTCTCGAAATCAACCAGGCAGGCACCCGTACACTGGTTCTTGCATTTGTTCCATTGTATGTCGGAGATCAGTTTCGACGCGGCATGAATAGTGTCATGCCCCGCCCTAAAACCAAACTGATTGTCCGGAATTATATTGTTTTCCTCAACCCACTTCAACAGAGCCCTATTGATTATTTTCTCGAATACCTTGCTAATATTCGGAAGTAAACTAATTGACCGAAGATTTGCAGGGTTAGTCCTAACTTTATCTTTTTTCGGTATGGGATGTACCACTGCTATTTTCCAATGAGCTGGATAGTAAGCGTTATTCAGCGCATTGTTAAATAACGTAGTAAAAATATCCACTGCTTCCAAGGGCAGGTGTCTCAATACGACGTTTGGGATTCCGTCTATTCCAGAAGACTTTTTGTTTTTCAGTGAGTCCAAGATGCACAGGAGTTCATCTTTTCGCACGAACAAATGAGCTGCAGCTTGTTCATCGGCGACGATAACGTTTGCCGCGTTTACTTCATTGAATACGGTGAAACCGTTATTCTCAGATCGCCAATTTTGAAGTTCATTGCGCAGATAAAGATGGTTTACATAGGCTCTATTCTCAATGTCGTGGTTACGGTGACCTGGATCGTTCACCGTATACACGGCTTCGAAAAAAGCTCCCAGCAAATCCGCTTTTTCCTGTGGGTCTTCGACTACAAAAAGACCATCGCCATCATCTACACTTTCTGGACTTATACCAATTGTTTCTAATATATGTCTATTTTCTGACGTTTGCGGAATTCGGACACACTGAATATCATTGTGATCTTTCCGCCTGAACAATTTATTTATCTGCGGGAACATATTCGGACTACTGGATTTTATAGCCCGAATCTTATTGCCCCAATACAGACTAACGGATTTTTTATAATTTTCATTTATAAGTTGTTTTAGGTTTTTGATCAATGATTTCAGTATCCCAATTTCACCATTGTTCCTGTCATTAAACTGTCTGTACCTCTGTTTCAGCATTGAAAGCAATCTACTTTTGTGTGTGTGTAGTGCGTCGATTGTTGGGTTTCTGTATTTGTCAGTCAGGTTGTCGTTTGAGCTTTCTACCCGGGGGATAGTTCGCTCCATTGTTCGTTTGATTACGTTGTCCATTTCTAGTAAATGTTGGTCAATTTTTATTTGTAAGGTTTCTATGTGTCGGGGGATCAATACCACACAAACGTAAGTTACGCTTTAAAATTCTAGAGAAGCGCGGCCATCGTGCCCTACGAAAATCGTATGAGAACTCATGGTCGTACTGCTCCAGCAACGTTTGTTCGTTTGGGATCCGTATTTTGGCGGCGAGTCCGTAGTGGTCACTATCGTACTCGATCGCTCTCAAACAGTTTCGGGTCTGTCGATCTCTATTCCATAGTTGTATTCTGTTATCCATCAGTACTAAGTCCAAAAAGGAACCGGATGATGGGAAAGACGGGATATCCGTCGCGTACAACTCAAGTTTGTACTCAATAATATTTTGACGCCACCAGCTGTGCAACTGGTTGCCCCTAGTATTCGGTGGATTATTTCCCCATGCCGCATGTCTAGCGTTAAGATCACCGGCCAAAAAGTATAAATTTTCTTCAGATTCAAGCTGGAGAGATTGAAAAAGTAACTCGAGTTCTGTAATAAATTGAGCGGGATGAAGTGCTTCAGGTGCGTAAAGCGACACCACATACAATCGCCTATCACTGCGAAGAGGAATGCATACGACGCAAACTTCTAACACCTGGAACCTACGCGTGCGCCCTTTGTATATGATCCTATGGCGCAAGCCTTGCCGTATGAAGACACCAACCCCACCCCCTCTAGTGGAGTCAGGCCGGTCTCTTCTATATACATCGTAGCCACTGTAGCCGATTTTATGATTCTGGTTAAGCTTAGTTTCGCTTACCAAAAGCACATCTGGGCTTTCGCTTAACAACAAGTTGCAAAGGTTGGTTCTTCTCTCGAGCCTGATTAGTGAGTTGACGTTTAACGCAATGATCTTTAGGTTAACCTCATTCAACGTAGCAGACATTATATCGGCGCGCCAGACTTGTCAAACAGAGTCGAATAAATGACGTCAATTCGAGCCGCTTGTTCATTTAGCTGTTTCTGGAAATGATCGATTTTTCCGTGCAGGGACAGAAGAATCGCTTTCAAGTCCAAATCCGCTTCTGGTGCTTTTTCAGCTACCTTGGGCGTATTTTTTGATGTCATTGTGGCCTTACCCGATCCAGATACCATTTGGGCAAAGGATATACTGGGTGCCACAAAATTAGAGAAAGCACGACTCTTTTGACGCTTCTCTTCTTCGATCAACTGTTTTCTAGCCTGGACTTTTTTTTTAAGCTCCTGGAATCTAGGACATCCCCTAAAATTGGCGGGATGTCCTGAATTCCTGCAGAGTACACAAAAGAGTTGACTCCTATCCTCTACTCTATCATTACCTAGAGGACATTCTCCATTTTTGTGGTCCTTATCGCACTTAACGCATCTGAACTGCATGTTGCAGTTAGCAGCGGCATGCCCGAACCTCTGGCAGCGCATACATTGTAGTACGCGATCTGCCCTTTTTAATTTCTCCCAACTTACAGCGTGATAGTAAAGGAATTTAATACTTCGCAGTCTATCGATTTTGCTATTGGGAGTTAGCTGTACTAAAAAGAACGGCAATTTTCGGTTAGCACCCCTTGCCGTGGCCGTAGTAAACGGCTTGACACCCACGAATTTCAGGTCGTCGTCCTCAAATATCTTTAGCTCCGCTTCGAGCTCTTCCGTTTTAATTGATGGGTCGATACCTTTTAGCAGCATTGTCTGCAGTTTCTCACCCTTCGGCGTATAAGTGAAGTACTCTGTCTCCGCTTTTCCTAGGGCAGTACGTACCTTATTGTACTCTTCAATGTTGTTACACATTATTATGTGCTTATTTGAGCTCAATCGCTTTACATAAAAATTCTTACTTACTAGCTTACATAACTTAATACTATCCTTAATATCTAGGTTACTCACATTAATAGGAGGAACTTTATCTTTCCTGTGCTGAGATTCCCTTTGTTGCTGCTGCTGTTGTTGTTGTTGCTGCTGCTGTTGTTGTTGATGTGGTTGCTGCAGTTTTTGTTGCTGCTGCTTCTGTTGTAGTTGTGAGTGTTCCTGCTTCTGCGTTTGCTGTTGTTTCGGCTGTTGTTGTTGCTTCTGCAGTTTCTGTCTTGTTTCTTGTTGCTGTTTATGTTGTTGTTGTGGCTGCTTATATGTTTGGTTTTGTTTTTGCTGTTGCTGGTTCAGCTGTAGTTGTTGTTGCTGTTGCTGGTTTAGCTGTTGTTGCTGTTGCTGTTGTTGTTTTTTGTGTTGTTGCAATTTTTGTTTCTTCTCAATAAGCTCTTTTATAAGCTTATCGAGCTTCGTCTCTTCGTCTTCCTCTTCATCTGTTGATGAGACTTCTTCGTCTTCCGACAACTCCCTGAAGGAATTTCCCTCTCCAACGTAGCGACATTCTCCTCCTTCTGATTCGTAGGAGTACTCTTTTTCTGTCGTCCTATTTCCATCTTCCTTAGACTTTTTCTTTGAGTTTGGCTTCGGCTTTAGTTTCATCCGCCTCTTCTCCGCTTTGGATATATCATCCATTGTTTCTGTTGTTGTTTTTGATGTAGTGTCTGATTGTTGGTGATTTTCAGATGCCCTTGTTAGTCGCTTTGGCAACGGCTCCTTTAGCGGGATCCCCGGCTGGCCGGTATCCATCACCTGACTGCCTTTCGGCTCTTTGCGTTCAATGTTAATTTAGTAAATAAATTAAAAAAGAAATACTAACAGAAATATTTTCGCGAACTTCGCGGACTCGAACCTTAGTACTCCACACCTCGAGTCACTAATTGTTCTATCGAACCAATCCACTACTTGGTTTTCACTTGACAAATTAAGTACTTAGCACTCTGTAAACACTTTTTAATGCTACCAAAAATCGTCTGTCCTCGTTAAGAGTTGGAAAGCGACTGAGATAGATTTTGGTCAAACATGGATGGCACATGTACAAATCATCAACGAATCCATCATTGTAGTTTGGAGTTAAGACTAATCGGCTTATATGCAACAGATGACAGTAAACTATTGCTTGAAAGCTAAGAATATTTTATGTTAAATAGTTTGGACTGAATGCTGAAATAACAAATTTGGAGCCCACATAGTGTGGAAAAGTATAGTAATCTCCTTCTTTGTACTTTTAATATAAACTACGGTAGTCAATATAAGTATCTGAAATTATTCTGTCACTATATTTCGAAGGAAAATAAATCAAAAGTGGGAGTACCTTATTTATAAGGAATATTTATTAACTTAATTTCAAAGAAATCACTATGGAAAAGCACTGAAATAATAGAATCTGTCCTCGCCAAAAATTTTCCACCAGAAGGTAGACATTTAGTATTTTGATTGGAAAGATTTTTTATCAAATGCTAATTGCCTTCCATTAAATAGGGTAAGTCAATTTTCTTCTTAAGAGTTTGCTTAATTTATTAAATAGGTGCAGGATTTAAGTGATCGCTTAAATATTTTGAAGAAAAGTTCTTATCATATGTCTGGGCCTCAGACCTCTCCAATGTGCTCAATTATTGACCAATGGTAACGAGTTAGAAAAGAAAATGTTGGTTTAGGTGTGTTTCTACTATCTACTAAAATACGGTCTTTTTCGTAACGCGATGTCCCTCTGTTGTCGATTTAAAAGTTCCTCGAATGATGTCCTTAGAAATGTCCAAACTATTGATTGCGATAAAGCAATATATTCGAATTTAATTCGGCCAAATTTATGTCACTGTACAGCCATCACTGTATTAGCCATCGTGGTCCTTTCTTATGTTTGCCAATAGATGTTTGTTTGTTGACGGCTTTCTCCTAAGTGCTCTGAGATAATGGAACCAACAGCCTTTAATTTCAACATCAGTATATATATATTTTCTGAAGTCCATTTCGAACGCGTCTGTTCAAAATCGGTGGTGAAGAAACAGATGAAAATGGAATCGTTCGCTTCAATAAATTAAAGCATGTTCTCTTCTCACATGTGGAATGAGAACAGAGTTTTTGAGAATTTGAATCGCAAAACAACAAATATATGGGAAAATTCTAAGAATTTGCGCAGAGAAACTCAAGTTACAGGCGCCTGCCTCACAGTTGTTGACATACCCTTAGCGGAGCGACGAAGCCACATAAGCGGCTTAATCCTGCAGAGAAAAGTGTGGTATCCTGATAGCGAGCAAAGCGAACTACCCACCCCAGAAATTTTAAGTTCTATTCAAGTTTGAGGTAGGCGGGTCACTTCGCTCGTCCCGATGCAGTGGGTCATAAGTCCCTAATTTAATTTGAGTCTAATGTCCCGATGGAGTGGGATATAAGTCCCGAAAAGAATGTTTGAAACTTATGTCCCTGTGTAGAATTTTCTGTCTAAATGAAGTGTATATACTGAGTATTAAAATAGGTTAGGATGGTTAGATTAGGATGGTTAGGATGTACGACAGGGAGCTCTGAAGCAAAATTGTGTTCTTAACCTAGGGCAGCAGAAGTTGGCAGGGCTTTTTCTCCGTTTGATTTTTGCGTTGATGATGTCTCTCGTTCTGTTAACAACACCCTGGAAGACCATTGTAATATTTTGCCCTAAGCGTAATTGTTTTCCGTCTTAACGAAATTGACTTGATTTTGCCATTTTTTACTAATAAATCTGATTTTAATACGCCCTCCACCAGCGCACTGGTTTTATCTGTCAGTACTGTTGGCATAAGTGGGACTTTTAAAGGATTATACTTCCGGGGTTGGCGTATGACTTCTGTACGATTTTTCCCAGTTGTTGTTTAAAGCTTTATTTGGCATTTAACATTTTAGTAGGGCCTGGACCGACTTTGACGAACCTTTAAATTTTTTTTCATGAACTGTCGACGTCAAAATGTCAGTTAGGGTATACATTTTTCCTTAGATGGTGAATTTCACAAACGATCAACGTTTGGGAATTTTTCAAAATTCCGGTCGTAATAATCATCGCATCAATAAATTCACTATTGAATGCTCCTGTGCCAGGGAAGATTGGAGCGGACTTAACACCTTCTTAAGAAATAATAACTGGTCATTATGTTTCCTCGATAACGACGTGGATGCCGCTGCTGATATGATCACAGACACTATTGTCTTTGGAATGAGATCCTTTATTCTTCATCGGATGAAGAGTGTTAGACCAAAAGCAAAGGCGTGATTCGACTCCAGCTGTAAAGAGGCTGTTAGGTTGAGAGAAATGTTTTTTCGGTCCTATAAGACCAACCCGACAGAGGAAAACCGGAAAAAATTTCAACGAGCCAGGAATGACGACCAAAAACTGAGGCAAAAAATACTTCTACTTCCCAGCAGCCAGCTCAACGCTTCCGGATTGTGCTTTGTCTCCGCCTACACTAGAGTGAGTCGAATCTTCAATGGGACGAATCCACTTTCGCACTCGTGTAGTAGCAAGAGTACTTAAAGATCTTAACATTCACAAATCCGCTGGTCCAGATGGTCCTTGTTCTGAAGAGGTGTTCTTTAATGTTGGCAAAACCACTGCGTAAGCTTTTCCATCAATCCCACTCTTTAGGACTCTTTCCGATCAGATGGAAAACAGCATTTGTCCAGCCCGTCCCTAAAAAAGGCGAATCTTCTTCTCTTTCCTCTTACAGACCCATTGCACTTTTGTCCCTTTTTTCCACGATCATGGGAACGCTGATAAACCGTCAGCTCATGAAATACCTCGAAGCACGAAAACTTCTTTATGACCGGCAGTACGGTTTTCGTAGCAACAGGTCCAATGGTGATTTGATGGCATGTGTCACCGAAAAGTGGAACTCGAGTTTACATCAATCTGGCGCAAGCAAGTAAGTTGCACTTGATATTTCATAGTTTGGCAACAGGCTCTTTTGTCGAAAATGCTTGCATTTGGGATCGACGACTCTGTTCTTCAATGGATTAGAAATTACCCTTCGGAACGTTCAATTCAAGTTGTCTTGGGTGGTTTGAAGTCTGACATTCAAAAACTAAATGCTGGTGTGCCCCAGGGCTCCTTTCTGTCTCCGACACTCTTTTTAATATTCATCGACGATCTCTTATCTGCTACTTCTAATCCAATATATTCCTTCACTGACGACAGTACGCGAAATGGCAGCGTTTTTAAGCTCATTAAATTTCGATATAAGGAGCATAACCAATTGGGGAACTATCAACACAGTAGAATTTAATGCTTCCAAAACACACTGCTGCCTGCTGTCGCTAAACCGAAATTCAAATACCCAGCCATTATTCATGAATGGCACGTGTGTCAATGCCAACCTACGTTGGAATGACCACATTTTCGAAGTAGCCAAAAATGCAGCCAAATGTCTAGATTTCCTTAAGCAATGAATCCTGATTTGGATTCGATATACAAGGCTTTCATCCGACCAAAACTGGAGTACAACGCTCACATCTGGTCAGGTGCTCCTAAGACTTCTTTGCATAAGATAGATAGGATTCAAAACCATGCGTTAAAACTTATAGGTGATGCCAATATTACACAGTCAATTGACACACTCGACCACCGACGTAATGTCTCTTGCCTCACCTTGTTCTATCGCTATTTTCGCCAACAGTTCTCCACGGAAATTGCCAGTAGCATTCCGCCCCTCTAAACTTCCAACCGTAATACCCGTTTCACTATGAATGCTCATCAGTACACCTCAAAACCATAGGATAGGATATTACAATATTCAGACATTTAAAACCAACTTTCATCGGTACCTCTCTTCGCCCGCGCTATGTGCAAACATTTTAATGGTACACAAAATCCTTTGCGCGCGCGCCAATTATATAAAAAAAAAAGACGACTCACCGATATAAGCACCGAACCTTGGGAACCTCTCAGTTCTATTTGTGGGATATTTTGCCTGGTTTGCAACAAACCTTCATGTGTTTCAAGAGACACCATTGCATCCACTAATGACCATGTGATGTGAATTGGACCGCATTTTTTTTGCCAACTAAAATTATCAGGGTGTTACCATTGACCGTTTGCTATTTTGCCAAACTCGAAGACTTGTTTTTGGACAGAAAATGACTTGATATGTGGGTCCAATGAGATGGTGTCAAAAATGCGACACATCTAGTCAGACTATTGATATATTGAATGCGAGGTTCGATTGTAGGAAAATTTTGACAAATTATCCCGACAAACGGCCACCTTGCTCATACGATTCAACGCTGTTGGATTTATTTGTATGGGGAACGTTAAGTCGTTGGCTTGTGCCAACAAGTCAAAAACGTAAAAGCAGCTTAGGAACAACATCAAATCCGAAATTGTCAAAGTTACGTCCTTACTGAAAAACCGTTTACCAGTCTCCCATAAATTCTATTGTTCTTAGCTCGAATTCGAATAAGCTTCTGGCAAGACGATGATGGTGGTGGTGATGGGTGATAATTAGTAAAACTTCATTCCTGAGCTCAAATCTCTCCATGAGAAGCTTTTTATTTTTTTTTATTATAAATTTATTATTAGTTATGAATTTCTTATAAAGGTTACAAAAAGCACTGGCCCCAATCCAAACAAGAGGCTCCTTTTGCTGTATCAAACTAAAAGTATCTGTGAAATAGTGAGGTAAAACGCAAAACTTTACTATCGTCTTCCTGGTGCCTTTCTTCCATTGTTTCCATTGGAGTTCGACACTTATTGCCTTTATCCAGCAAAGTTAGTTCTTTGCGCAACATGTCGTAAAGGGCGACAACTTCCAACAAACACTTTGATACCAAAATGCCAAATTTCCGAAACGAAGTCTGCTCTTTTTACTAGAAAACGAAATCGAACAAATTTTATTATTACGACATATGCAAAATAAAACAAAAAAGGAGTTGCTATCATATCGATAGCTCACTGTTTACTTAATATGACTGGCACTTAACAGATATTGCACCGACCAACTCCGAAATCAAATAAATTAACATGTACGCCAATTTATCTAAAAACGCCAAGTAAAAGAGTAAAAAGTGCCCTTATGCGAACACTAGCAAGTGGACGGCGAACTTTGCTGCCAAAATCGACATCAGTCGAGAAAATCAACTAAAAAGCTTAATTAAAAAAAGAGGCCCGTTCTGGGGGTTGAGTAGCCGACTGGTGAAGGATTTCAGCATGCAAGATATAAGAAATAACTTTGAAAAAAGCTGCAAACTGCAAACTGGAAAGAGCAATGCAAATACTTTGCTTAGTGATTCGAATAGCCGAGTACGCATAAATAGAGATAATGAGTAGTAAAATGATGATATGAAAATTGCGGCAAGTAATACAAACTAAGGCTTTCAACCGTGGTTTTAATAACCGTTAAACTGAGTCTAGAATTAATGTTTTCGTAGTAGAGGCTATGAGAGTGATAGTTGGAGCATACCACCTTGGTATGTGGTACCAAAAAGTTCCCGGAATTTATTCAGAAATTTAAAAATACAAGTTTGTTCATCTAAATCTATAGTATATTGTCCCCTTCAAAGTAATCCCCATCGACTGCAACATACTTATGCCAGCGCTTGATTCAATCCTCGAAGCATTTTTTATATTCGGTTTTCGGTATGTCCATCAGTGCTTCCTGCGATTTTTCATTATTTCCTCTCGGCTGCTGCAACGCGTTCCCCGTAGTGGTTTTTTAACTCGATTGAACAGAAAGAAGTCACAGGGAGCCAAATTAGGTGAATTCGGTGGATGTTGGATGGTGTTTGTTGAATTTTTCGTCAAAAAATTACGAATAATGATGGCACTGTGAGACGGTACGTTATCGTGGTGCACGAGTTTTCTGCTCTCAAATCTGGTCTCTTTCTGCGAATTGCCTCACGCAAACGTCTCATAACGCCCAAATAAAACTCTTTGTTTACTGTCTGGCCTTCTGGCAAAAATTCATGATGCACTACTCCATTGTAATCCATGAAATCCGTGAGCATTACCTTCTTTTTTGACTGAAAACGACGTGGTTTTTTTGGTCTCAGCTCATTTGGTGAAGAACCTGATGTCTGAGGAATGTGGGGTCGGATTCAGCCTCGCAAATCATCTCTTTTGCAATGTCAACGCGGTCTCTTTTTTGCATGAAACTGAGGTCTTTTGGCACCAACTTTGCTGCTACACGACGGAAACCCAAATCATTAACCAAAATGTCTTGGATGGATCCATAGGCATTATTCAAGTCCTCCGCTATCTCTCTGATGGTTAATGTGCGGTTATTGACCAACATTTCTTTTACTTCATCAATGTTTTCGTCGGTTTTCGATGTCGATGGTCTGCCACTGCGTTCATCATCTTCGATTGACTCACGAACACTTTTGAACCGCTCTTGCCACTGGTAAACGACCGTTTTCTTTAGAGAATCGTTGCCGAAACACTTTTCCAACATTTCCAACGTTCGCGTACCATTAAATCCGTTTTTTACGCACAATTTAATATGAGTTCGTTGTTGCAAATTTAAATTCATTTCTAAAATTGTACAACACACACAGAGATAGATGTACTCTTGGCTACGTAACTTTTGCGAATGTCTAGCTATGACGCTAAGATTTAGAGAGAATATCAACAACAGATGTACCAACTTAACAAAATCTCACATCGGAACAATGGGAACTCCACACGGTGATTATTCCGGGATCAAGGTGGTATACAGCATAACAACAACTACTGTTGCAGTTTCACTGTCAGAACTGGATAATCAAATGCACATTATTATTAAACTCCAAAGTAATCAATGCGACGTTGGTTGGTGGGAGGTCAACATTCGAACTGATGCTATTCCCCCTGGAGTGTTCGGACATCTACCTCATTCTAGAAACGACTTGCTATAAACGCAACTATGCAAGTCAGATGATCAGATGTCTTCCATGTCATAGATTAAATAATGAACTGCGAAAAATGTGAAATACGAGTAACGGTCAAAATATTTCGCACTGTCGCAAGGAGCTGTTGTGGCCTCGTGCAGGCTTGACCTCCCAATAGTACAACCTTGATGGTTCGTTTCAATGAATATCGCCCAAAACAGTTTCTTCGCACCTACGACATTAGAAGTACTCTTTGTCTAGGAGCTCGCAATAGCCAGCTGTTTTCTTTATGGAAGTAAATGCCCGGATTTAGACAATATTAACTTACGACGCAACCAAAGAATGTTTAAGCGAAGTTCTTGCCAAGACATACATATGATCAATTTCCGAAGTACGAGTCTGAGTCTATCGAAAGCAGTCGTTTCCAAAGAAAAGTTATTCGAAAAATTGCAGCTACGTTTGCTAATGCGTACGCATCAGTCGTGGTTAATAGCTATGACATGTAGAGGGAATGGGCATCAATGCTTCGGCCCTCAGAGCCTTCGCATTAAACTCAGAGAAGTAACGCAATTGAGGAAGACCTCATCTAAGGCGACGAGGACCTACGCCGGCTTGGAGTGCGCAAGCCAAGGCAGTTACTTAAGGATCCATAGAACTCTTAAAGCTTGTTAGTTGAGACGCATGTTAACTCAGAGCTATAGCGCCAACTGGGCCCCCGCCCAATTATCAAGGCTTCTGAAACGCAGAGAAGGTGCACCTGCTAGTCTCACCCAATGTAGAGTTGCAACAAGTACTGGATGCTAAGACCCTAGGATCAGTAAGAGGTTTTAGATGGGCCTGGCATCATACCAAGGCTGGAACTGTGCTCTCAACACAGTTCCAATTTGGTATAAAAGGAATTGACGCAGAGCGACAACAGGGCGTATCTTTGCTCCCATGAATGTTTGGGCATCTCATGAACTTAAGTTTTCACAACAAATGTTCACGTAAAACACGAGATGCTATGTAGCGCGACCTTAGTAAATGACTTTTACGTGGTTTGACAGGTAAAGTACGACTGCACAAGATCAATGAAAAAAAAACGCTGTGGCGCTGGCAGCCCGGTATGGTATGGGCCATGGCCTGGCTTATTGACGCTCTAATGTGTTGCTCATGTCGTCATTTTTGTCACATCTGAGCGGGGCTTATGGTTTATAGCCGAATCCGAACGGCACTTCTTAGAAGCTTTTTCATAGGCAATTTTACTTTCTGGAGCTTGCCATTGCCCGTCGAAAGGGTGACGACAATTCGAAAAATTGTTGGCGATGCCGGGGATCGAACCACGGACCCTCTGCTTGATAGTCCAATGAGCTAACCGGTCGTGTTCTATCTTGTTCATCTAACAACCACCAAGAATCGAATGCTATTTTCAAAAGCTTGGCAGACCGCAACTGGTTGCCTGCACCCATCTTGTGCTTCTATCTTAAATTGCAGAAATCAAAGGAACACATTTTAATATAATTTTCAACTTTTCAACTGCATTTAACTTTATCTCGAAAATCTAAGATACATTTGATATGATCGATCTCCCTACACCAAGTCGAGGTAATCATTTCAACCAGTGGCACTTAATACTCAAAGTTTAGAGAGAATAAATTTCGAACTACACCCAAAAGTCTGACAAGTTGCCATTTACCAAAGTGTATTCCAATTAAACTACCAAAATTGGTACTGTCTTGCCACATTCACAGCATTCAGAGTCCCCTTGCACAATTGAAATGAATTTTACCACTCAAAAGCGGGCCGCGACGGCCATAGCATTGTTTGCAGCTGCACTGCAAATGCCAATCACTAGAGGTTTTGCTAAAAATCGTTTATTGACGAATCATCCAAATATGGGTACAAATAGTTGACGAAGCTCTAACGACGATCAATCGCAGTAAAGTGCAGTACCAGGCGGTAAGTGCCTACCCTCAATTTTGCCTCGAATTTTATTTGCGGCGCAAACAGAGTCCCAAGCCTCTGACGCGATACTGCATACGAGTACACTACTCATTGCGTAAAAACGCAAATAGGTACCAGTACCAAGCTCATATTGCACTATGAGCTGTCTAGGTTCACTCTTCCACATACACTTGGGCTTTTGTCGCTTTTTTTTCTGGAAATTGTTTCTACTAGCTACAACTAATACACCAACACCCATGGCTAGCGTGACTATGCCATAGGTATCATGGGTAAGTCTTTGTATTGGTCTTTGTCCAAGCGTTTTGCATTGCAATGCTCGGGTGTATGGGCTTCTTACGAATTCAGAGCGCGTGTCAAAACTTTCAACTCAACTTGGTCAACAATTGGCCGCTTAACTGTTGTTTTTGTTTCAGGTGTCCAGGCCAGTACGTGTTGCTACAAAAGAATGAGTTGCAATATATCGGATTCGGATACCCTACCAACAGCACTAAGATACCAAATTACAAATTCACCGTTGGATTAGCCTTGAGATACAAAAATATCTGTAGCAAAAATTGTTACGAGTACGAATATATCTATTCGTACAAGTATGTGCTATTGTTGTTATGTATTATGGCAAAGACAACAACAACCAGACAATCGAAAATTGTTTAAACGAAAATTTGTTTATGCATAGAGAGAAAGAGACAGACAATTTCAAATTGGGTAGACATAATAGATACTTTGGAAATCAAGCAGCTCACAAGATATTCGATGTAAGTGAGTGGCAAATTTTTCGATTTAACTTCAAAAACATGTAAGCCGAAAACTGTAGCACATTGTGGTGGAATAACATTGGGATTGTGAGATACTGACAATGCAGATACAAATACAATTGAAATGGGTGTGGTGGCCTACAATGGTCAATCATTTCCTCATTGAAATCCACGAAACGGCGCTGAGATGTTACGCAAAGCAACGCAACGATTTTATAGTACTGACGACTCAGAGTACATGGCTGAAAAAAGGCGGTACACTCTCACATTCATTTTTTTTTTTTCTCTGAAGTCAATCGCTTACTGGCGATAAGATTTCTTAAGTCTTCCAATTGCCAGTTGGACTCATAGTGGTACATAGATAAATTTGTTAACAATTTCATTTAATATGGGTTAGGAAAAATAATCGAATACAACGAGTACGAGCTGGAATTTTTAACTGCGCTTAATCGATTGCATTCATCAATCTTGTATCGGGAATTGCTTCGAATGTGCATTCTTTCGATTGCAATGGCTATTTAATTTTTTCACACGAGAGATTTCGAGGAAATACATTTTTATATGTGGTATGCGCTATGTAACTTCATCACTCGAACGTAATGGAAAGATTGAGGATTTACTATAGTATTTGCTGCGACATATGACAGATGTAACATACTCGTACGTGAAATAGGATCGGGAATCTAGATTCGTAGATTCATAATTATTGTTGCATTGATAGAAATGAGGTAATAGACTTGAGAAGCTGAGAATAAGGTCCCGCAATTTAAGTCAGAGCATACGAGAAGCATAGGCCGTCAACTTCGCTATTGAATTCTGTTTCCTAAAATGTGTTCAGAGCCTCAAAAATAAATTGCGCCAACAATCCACGTTGGACCAAATGGCGCCGGAGTAAGATACCTTTTTAAAGGTAAAGATACCACTTTTGGTAGATTTCTATGGCTCGCATCAAGTGTATTCAACAGAGTTGATTATTTTTCCTGGACGGATTTAGAATACAGATTGTCATTCTTAGTAGTTAGTTTTTCCCCTGTGCCAAGGCATCATAATCTAGAATAATAGAAGATAGTGAGTACTTAAGGGTTAGCAGAGAAAATACCTACATCATTGTACCAAGATATGGAACAGAAAAAAACACCTTAAACAAGACCCCGGGCGTTTGGTACAAATTGCTCTCAACCGAGACCACATGTATGGACAAACTTATATGTAGATGGCTTCACTTATATAAGGAAAAAGCGCTGTTAACTCTAAACAGTCACTGTGCAAAAGAATTGAATATACCCTCCTGCTTCTGACAATTCCGGGAACACACATTAGTAAAGAAGAAGATCATTGGGAGCATACGTGGAAATCAAATCCAATTACAACGTTCTTAAACGAATCTAGATTTGACATTGGTGCGGAGAAAATTTGACCCTAGCTAGCACAAAAACTCAAGACTCATGGCTTGACGGCAAATTCTACAAAATAAGTTACACAGCAGCTTTGCACACGTGAAGAAGAGCCGAAGGCAAGATTCCTGGTTTTTTTTAAATAAAAATATATTAAGGGCTGCTGCATAACAAATGAACTGATTGGGTCCAGTAGAAATAGACTAAGTGATGATGAGAGGGGTGAACCAGACGATACCCAGTGTTGCAACTGTTTTTGCACGTCAATTGTAATTATTTCATCTCCACGTGGTAGCGAGAGCGGTGAAGAGCAGACAAAAATAGCAGCACTATAAACGGAACAGTCTGTGAATTCCCTAGATGAAATCAAAAACAACAAGACCATATACGGGCTACTCCGACAGATTTGGAGCTCAGATCAGTAAAATTTTCTGCGACTAAGCCAGGGTCTTGAAAAGAAATATTGGCAGATGAACTTTTATTGGACAAATGGGAGCGTTCACATCCTCGAGCGGGTTACTGCCGCCGGGCGAATTGACCCCTCGTCCTAAAGGTATGAAATATAATGGAACTGGCCCTCCAGGTTGTGCTGCCGGGGTAACTGTCCGGCCATGGAAAAAAATTAAAAAGTTCTGAAACATAAACAAGCCTCGGATATGGACAGATCTACTGTTGGCAACCCATGCAAACGATTTAAAGACAAAGAACTTCGGATATGCAGCCGAACAACAAGCGAAGGCCCTAGACTGTTGCAAAATAGACATTACCACCATCCAGGAAATGCGATGGATGGGCCGGACAAAAAGAGAATGAAAGACTGCGACATCTAATACGTCGATCGTTATTGACGGCTAAAGCAACACCTCCTTGGAAGCGGATTGCTGTAAGAGGCAGACTTAGTCTTGTATTTCCGGCACGGAACGAGCGTCTCGTAACAATCCATATCATAGCTAAATTTGTCACTTTGTCACCAAAAGCCTTATGTGCGCACGCGCTCCCACAAAGAAAATATATGACGACACCAAATATAGGGCTCTACGAGCTCTTGAACAATACCTACGAGCAATGCAAACAACATTATGTATGTCCGAGTATTCCATGGAGCCAACATGGACTCGGACCATTACCTTGTTGTGGCCAAGGTGGGGTTATGGATATCACAAACATCGTAAGTTTGGAGTCGTCCAGCTACAAACGCAGGAGATCGCAAAATCTTTGTCCGATCGATTCTCGGTAGAGACGAGCACCGACTTTTCAAGAGAAAATAGAAATAGGAGTCTCTTGCTTCAATCGCAATATGATCAGCTTCATCCGTCCACCCCTTTGTTATTATATGAATATTGAGGTGAAGGAATTGCGTGCTCGCTGAAGTGAAACTTCTAAACCTAAGCCCATTTGCACGTAGTGTCACGAAGACTATGCTTTTGCTTATTCTTCCAAGCTGCTAAAAACATTCTGCTATTTACTCTAGGGACGCGATAAAAGCCTTAATGTGGATTGTTACAATATTCAAGACGTCAAAAGGGGCCGTATACTCCAATGCTAGTAGCCCATTTTGGGAAAATGAGAGGTGCTGTTAACCACCATCTCTATTTCAATACAGCTGCTCCGTATTCCTTCCTTCTAAAGCTAAGTTTATGGCCTTTATTTATACCTGAAACTTGTTCATGCGCTACTTGAGTTAAGCAAATCTTGCGCGGTTGAACGATATCAATATCCGTTGACTATCAGGAGAATATTACGAGTATATAAGCGCAATGCGTGGTCATAGCTACATCATTGGCATCATCGGTTTCAAACTCATTCTCAGTTTGAAGCTTTACTCGTTCAGTCCCCTATTAAGTTGACCTATATCGAAGTTAATGATTGCTTCTCTTATCGATAAGTTAAGAAGCGATAGCAAAGTTGGGTTAGAGTCTTTATGAAGAAAGATACTCCACTGTATTCTAAGAGATGCTCTGTTCTCATTGCGAGTGGGATGAATATGCCCAAAGGCATGAGCGTATGAGGTGTCGTTGGCACGGTTTAAGGTACATTGGATGACAACGATTTAATTTTGATCTTTGAATACCATCCAGTTATAAGAGACATTTCATTCTTAAATTCTCAGTAGAAAGTCTCTATCTCAAAGATAAATTGCCTGTCAACGTTATGACAACCACGTCAGTAACATTATTAATCTAGAAGCTTCCCGAACCGGAAAACTTTTCTCGTCCACTAGTAATATTACTTCTAAACAGGCTGGCAAACTATTTTTAATAATTG
Organism: Volucella inflata; assembly: GCA_928272305.1. NCBI lineage: Eukaryota > Metazoa > Arthropoda > Insecta > Diptera > Syrphidae > Volucella > Volucella inflata. The sequence continues at coordinate 74,651,055 of OV743717.1, read as the reverse complement.
CTCCCCAAGCAAACATTTTAAGAATGTCAACGATCCTGAAACAAAACAAAACTCGTATCTCCTTCAAGCCAAGGCACGTGAAGCAGCATTCCTCCAAATTTGTCACCATTCGTCATAGCCATGGTATAATGTACGAACAATTTTCGTCACACGTAAGAAATAATAATAAAACTTTTCTAATTGTCCACTGTCAACCTAGATACTTCATAAATTATCTACTCGTATTGTAAAACCCATGACCAATCGAAACTGCTACCTATTCGTACTCCACCAAAAAAAAAAAACACAACAAGTTGTTTCAGGATACTCTAATCTCGTTCTTATCATAAGCATCCGCTCTGTTACCAATCATCTAATGCGAGTTCGAAAATAATTTAAATGATTGATCGACCAGAACGATTAGCCAAAAATAAAACCCTCACAACCAGATTAGCGAGCGAGGATTTTCGACCATGAGCTAATCCATACCGTGAAACCATAAATGGTATTCAACTTCACAATCAGATCAATTAAATGTTCGCAAAATGATGTTTAACATCGGAATAGCGGAAAATTTTTTTTCAAATCACCAGAAGTACCCGATCCCAAACTTGACCTTTAGATCGATTTGACAATAATTCTCTTTTTGCTAGAGATACTTATCTCTCGACCATGAAACCTAAGGTGCCAAATTTTGAAAAGAAGAAAGAAACAAAAAATTTAATTGAAATCAAATTAAATAATGAACCGGATCTGGCGACATCCAGTTCGAAAAACACATCCCCATCGGCCATTTGCGACCCCCAATTCCAATTGTCACTGTGACAGCAGGTAGAGCAACTACGAGTAAATTGACAAGTTTCAACCACTGGAAATCACACCATTGCAGACCAAGTAGATATGGTTAACCGGTCTAACTTTATGGTTATGAACCTGGTACCGGTAGTTGTAGCCACTGGGGATGGTATATAGGTAGCTTTAAGTGACATTTTCACGATAAGAACTGGGTTCAGCGGAACCTAGGCAACTAATTGAGGGGAATTCCATTTTTCTAGCAATAAACTCGTACCTTAACAATCATTTTCAAGTTTTTGTATTTTCATGATAGACAATTATCGAGCGGTACGAGTACGAGTACGAGTATGAGTTCATATGTACTTGCAAGACTCACCAAAATTTACATCAGTTTACATTTGTAACCACAAAAACAAGTCTTATTTTCGAATATTCACATTCGTATGTTGTCAATTAAATTATCCAAAGTAGGGTCATGAGCAGAACTCTGTGCTGGTGCCCAATGTCCAGTAACTGACATAATCGCAAACCTACCTTGGACGGTTGAGATTGTGCCAATATTCAGATGTCATTTATCGTTAGATGTGCCACCGTGCCACCATAAAGGGGCAATACATTTACCTATAACTTAGACCGACCAAATCCCTTGGATCAGTTGGTTTTGCTAACCAGTGATTAGTGACCAGTGTCCAGGGTTTCATGTATCCGGGATTCCAAGTTGCACAAAGTCTCCAATTAACTATTAAGGGCTTTCATTGTCATATTTGGTGATTTATTAATGGAAAGGCAAATCCACTTGAACGTATTTGAATCTAGTACCAAAGGTAGACTCAAGTACGAAGGAACAGGTACAAGAGACTGCCTAATTAAGGGTTTTTGGTTTTTTCTTTCGTTGAAGATGAAGCATGAACCTGCTAATAGAAGACATGACGTAAGTAGACAAGGAAATGTACTTTGATGTCATTTGAATAGATGGAACCAAAGGTTGAATGAATTTTAAGTGACCTTAACATCCAGCCGTGATGCTTCTAAGTGACGTGAGCTGTGTAAGGAAGTGACTGTTGGTATTTATTGATTTTGAAAGCAGTGTATAGGTACCTTTGCTTAACCTTTAAAACTGACATCAAATGGATATGGGACAATGGGTAATTGAAAGTAGTCGTCAGGTTTGTCTTAAAAGATTTGTGTTACCCAATTGCCATTACATGTACCAGATGGAATTTTTTTTTTTTGAAGAAGAATGTTCAAATTGTTATTACGTCAGTGTGGTCAGGTGAATATGAAGCAGCAACTGGAGAACTTTATTGGACTTTGTCTAGATACCTAGATCGGATTTTGTTGTTTTTTTTTTGTTTTTGTTTTCTTATAAGGCTGATAACCTTATTCCTGAAATTTTTTTTTTCAAAAGCAAGCCATCTACCATATGACATCGTGACTTGTTTATATAAAAAGAGATCACTTCAGTCCTCTCCTCCTCCTCCTCCTCCTCCTCCTCCTCCTCCTCAGGGAAGCAGGACCTCAGCTAATAAACTTCTCCAGCTAGTGCAGACTTTGATCAACTGTATACATTTACTCGCATTAAGATTTTGCTCTGTCCAAACAGAGCTACCAGGATTTTTCCATCGAACTCCTTGTATTATCCTTTTACAGAAATGTATCAGTCTTTTGAGGAAAGGTTAGTAAGCGCTTCAGTTATCAAGCTTCAGTTATCTGACCTTGGAAAGCATTTGTTCTATCTGGTAGCCACCTGAGGAGGCATGAAACCTAACTGCCAACCTAAATGCAACTCTCTCCTTAGATTTTACCCAATAAGTTCATCAGCAAACCTATTGTAACCTGTGACCTAAACAAGACTCAGTCAATCTAGCCCACCGACTGGAATCAGTGAAGTCGTGAACTATGCTTTGAGCGCAGCTTAGCTGTCGCAGTAGAAGGAAATGCTTCACCCTCTCAACCAACTCTTCACCATATTTTATTGAAATTTGTTGCCATCCGGATTGCCCACAACTGCACTACAAAGACAACGCAAATCTTCCGTACGAGGTGAGAAATCCATTTGTTGTGGATCCATCCGTGAAAACCTCTTTACATTCCTTTGCAGGTTTAGCCAAAGCGAGGTTTGGGCACAGGGAAGGTCGATTTTAATATTTTTCCACAGCAGGAGTTCTGGTGTCATTGCATCATACGGCGTGTCCTTAAGACCAGAGTCGGGTCATCAAGGTCCTCTTCTGATTTCTCTTTAAACGGCTTTGAGGGTGCTGCTCATGGATTCAATATCAACTGGGGGAGATTTATCATAGGGTCTAGAACAGAACCACAGAAAAGCCTCAATGTAGCCGAGCGAGATCGTTCTTGGAAGTCTGGTAAAACAGCAGTCTTGTTCCACCAGACAACCGATGCATAGGGGATAATTGACCATGTAGATCTAAAGACCCCCCTCGGTGACAAGCTCATGTCTTGCCGAAAGCTCACTTACACTGCCAAAAGGACAACAGGTCATTGGAGACTTTGGACGAAACAAGTTAAATAGAAGTTTGTTACCCAAGATGCTCCTATACTTAGTTTCACTATAGATTAGATGTTGATGCCTTAAGGCACTAGACTATTAAGAGCATGTAGCTTCTTCCTTCTTGTAAAGACAACAATCTTAGTTTTGAGGCAGCAGAAAACTTATTTCTAGTGCACCAATTGCCGATTACGCCTGTGGCCTCTTGCGCTCGCTTTCATTCACAAAACTAGTGAATGAACCTCTGGTCTGGCCGTGTTACATATGGCGTCAAAAGTTGCGTTGTCAATCACGCTCTCAAGTGACCTGTTCATATTACTTTTTCGTCTTCAATTGTCCAAACCAGATTTCGAAGTATGCTCTCGCTGGGACCTTAGCATTGGTAGATATACTATATTGCATACGATTTGGGGACATATTCGCAGACTACTGTTGTGCACAAGGAGTTCGTCCATTGTGTCACCAATTAAGACTCATGCGTCTGAAGGTTTTGGCGAGCGAGTTTTTATATCCTAGGCTGTTAGTTATGTTCTTCAGGGTTTTTGGTGTGTTTTGGTTCTGATTAGGTTAACTGGAAAGTGAAAATTCGGTTGGAAAGAGTGTGTATAAGAGCGCTCATATTCTTTTTGCATAGTACTATGGAGATTCCAGTCTTCTTCCGAATTTGTCTTAAGTGACTTGCTTAGGAGTTTTCTTGTGTTTTTAGGGAGTCGCCCATCGAGGTGGTCGAGTTGTGCAGCAGTTAGCGGTCACTATTATGTGTCCACCAGAGGGCTTAATACGGAGTCTTCTCTTTAGTGGTTATTTGCATTGCTATAGCGAGAAAGACGAAATCGGTATCTAAGAGATATTACTACCACTTTCAATTTCAGCACCCTGCTGGTTCTGAAAAATACTTTTTGACCTCAGCTCTAACAATGTTAGAGTAGTTGACACGCCGACTGTTTATGTAGTCATTCATTCATTCTTCCTCCTAAGTTGAGTCCCTTTTAGGGGAACATTATAGTGTTGCCTGTGCTACCACGGTGCACTAAAATAGGAGTAATGAACATGAGATCCTAGTCACAACCCGGTTGACATTTCTCAATCCTACCGAAACCCAAAGATACCCACCCATCACCACACAGATCTCCTGAAGTACAGCACAAAGTTTCGACATACTTGTATGATTAGGAAGCTCACGACGTACGAGTATTTTTGATTACTTCTGCGACACAATTGGCATCATCCTTCTTCAATCCACACATCATCCAAACCCTCCAGTTCTAATTTATACCAACAATAAATTGGTAAATATAGAGGTATAGCGGTCTATGTTTCCATAGAAGTGCGGCAATTGGGGAATACCTGTACGTTTATTGGTACCCGGGCTTCAACACGGAAGTAGTGCAAGCAAATGCTGGATCCTCTGCATTTCCATATATCAGAATATGGGAGCTCTGTGGCAAACATGTGCCGGCTTCGATGACATTTCGGCCCATTGCAAAGTCAATAAGCCTGAGTACATTTTAAGAATTGGTTATGTGCAGATTATATATTTGAATTACTCCAGCAGAATTTTTTTCTTTTTCATTATGCAACCATGATGCAGATTGTAATCAAGTATTCCTATCATTCCTGGAAACTTGTCCACTAGGTTGTCCCTTAACGACAAACCTTCATACGAAAATATACAATAGTTCCCTTAAAGTTTATCTTTTTTCAGTTGTATACCACGGCACTTCTTGGACGTCAGTGATGTCCATTGTATAATATCATAGTCCTAGATCCTCCGATAAAGTCGAACAAAGCTGCTGGGCCAAATAGGCTTCCAGCTAAGCCCTTTAAAACGGCTTGAGATGAACTGGTTAGGAACATGCATCAGCTCATCTGCAGGATATAGTCAGAAGAAAGAATGAAACCTCGGCATCGTTTACCCAATCTACAAGAAAGGAGATTCCTTTGACTGCACCAACTATAGGGGAATCACTTTCTTGAACACCACCTACAAAATTTTCTCTTAATGGCTTTAGAGAGAATCGTGCAAAATTCATTGGCCAATAGAAGGGGAACGATTTTCTACAATTCTTCCCAATTGCTTGCGTAGGCAGATGACATCGACGTTATTGGACGAAGGCGGAAGCGGCTAAATTCGGTCTCACGGTTAATGATACCAAAACCATGATTATGCTGTCATCAAAAAAAGACTAGAGTATCACAATTGGCAGCTATAACTTCGAGGTAGTTAAAAACTTCGTCTACCTTGGCTCTGCAGTTGAAAGTAGCAACGATAACAGCACGTTCTGCTCTATGGTGCAGGGACATGGACAGTATTGAAAAAGGATGAAGAAGCCCTTGGCCGTTTCGAAACGAAAAGACTACGTGTTATTTTTGGTCCCGTTTGTATTAACGGGAAATGGAGGAGAAGATCTAACCACGAACTGTACGGGCTGTACAGCGACGTCGCCTTGGACAGACGTCTACGTCTAAAATAGCTGGGCCATGTAGAGCAAATGGACACCACAGCTCCGGACCGAATAATCTTCAAATCCGAGCCCGGAATCCCCGAGTCTACGGTGAAGCGAACAAGTGAAAGGGGACCTCAACCAACTTGGAGTGCATCACCGATGGAGCGAGCTGGCGAAAGACCATGTCAACTGGAAATGCTTGTTGATTGACTCTACTTAAGAAGAAGAAAAAGATTCTCCGCTAAATCCTGTATGTTGTCTGGCCTAGAAAGAGTCCAAATATATGACGCCTTTTATAAAAGATCACGAAACTACTACGTTTACCAATTGGAAACATTTATTTTAACATATACTCGTATATTCTAAAATATACCTAGTCAAGTCATAAATACTGGTACACACCTGAACTCACTCATTACGAATGCAACACTGGCCGCATTCATTTCGTATTGATTGCGATTTGACAGTTGATATTTATGCTTCATTGTGACGTAAAGAATTTTTGACATTAATTGCTTACAATCATGGAATGGGGCGACAGCGAAAATCGTATTGTTGTAGTTGGCCTACTTAAATGCAACATGGAAAAGGCGAAATCTTTAGGACGTTGCAACCGCTTAGAATCACTCGCAATTTTGTGTATCGTTCTTTGAAGTTGTCCGCGCAATGTGAGAACTCCGAAAGCAATCAAAGCCATGAAGAAACGAATCGACCGATAACCGCTGCGAAAACAGAAAATCATGTCGCGTGAAATGCAAATTTCGCAAAAATCCATGTCTCGCGTTATCAAAGAAGATTTAGGACTCAGCGCGTACAAGCGACACACTGGACACCTGCTCACGACCGCATTGAAGGAAAAACGCAAGCGAAGATCGAAAGCGTTACTCAGCCGGTACGCGAAGAACGCTCACAGACAAATTCTGTTTACTGGCGAGAAAATCTTCACCGTAGAAGAATCGTTCAATAAGCAGAACGATCGTGTGTATGCTCGGTCATCCAGAGAAGAATCCCATCTCATCCCGAGGGTTCAAAGAGGCCACCATCCCAAGCTCTATTTTTGCGAGAAAGGAGTGAAAACATCGGCCAAGGTATATCAATCGACCGTCTTGGAACCCATTGTGAAGTCTCTCAACCAATCAATATTCAACAACAAGCCATAGACTTTCCAGCATGACTCTGTTCCAGCTCACAAAGCAAAAACGACTCAGCAGTGGCTCAAAAACAACGTTCCGGACTTCATATCAACAGATGATTGGCCAGCTGGTAGTCCAGACCTTAACCCGTTGGATTACAAATTTTGATCCGTATAGAACTGCATGGCTTGCTCGACTCGACACTCAGATATTGAGTCGTTGACGCGAGCCCTTGTCCGTGCAGTGGACAATTTCCCCATGCATGAAGTGCGTCTTTTTTTAATTCGTTTTCATTTGGCGCTGATTTTTCTGTTTACCAGTATTTACGACTTGACAAGGTATAAACCCTTAATACGGGTTTTAAAACGGAGAGCTGGCAGGACGTTCTATATGGCTCTGCACTAAAATCTATTTCGTTGCAATGCTTTTAAGTGATAAATTTGGATGGTCGGACTAAGCAATTCCACTTTTCCTGGACTCCGTTCTCAACTGAACTTTGGATTTGAATATCAAATTCACAAGCTAATTAATCTTATAATCTTATTTTAATGAGCGAAACCCCTTCCTCAGTGGAAGAGTGTCTCGTGAAAAAGAAAGAAACAACTCCTTAAACAATCTATTCTTGGTCCATTGATTACTTAAGCAGTTACTTGCGACATGATCTTAATACACATTGTGTCATAAAAAGAAATTGTGTAGGAGTATCCTGCCAGCCAAGTGGTGATCAAAGATAAAACAAAACACCGAAAAGATGTTTAACTAACACCTACAAAAATAAAACTCTTCATTTGAAAATCAATAAATCTCTTTTAAAATAAAATGAATTTGGTGTTCCATTGAAATTTGCCAAATTAGTTGATGTCATCTTGTGGAACTATTAAACTTCCCACTAACCTTTCTGGGAACAAAGAACATAGAGAGAGGCATCCCAGACTCATTACCGGATAGGGATCTGTCAGAAAACCCATCAACTAAGTCGAAGCAACTTGAATTAATGAAGGATCCCACAAAAGATGATAATTATGTTTCCTGATGACCATGAACATTAGTTCACTCGCTTCACAAAGCAACCTCACCTCAATCTTCATCAAGTAGATCTACCGGTTTCTTTTGTATCAACAAGGACAACCATGATCTTTAACAGTGAATTGTTCTTCTTCTTCAGATACCTTCAGACACCTTCAGACACGTTCAGACTCTAGAATGACTTTTAAAAAAATACATTTCCAAATCACTCAGGAATGTCTGACATTTCCACTTGAAGTCGGAACAATTGCTAAGCTTGAGATACGATACAAAAAACGAATACACACCTAGAACAGTTACCAACATTCCATCGGACAATAATCTCCAGTTACAACAAAAAAACAAGGGAAAAAGCTAAAGACTTCAATGTGATCGGTGGGTCTTTTGTTATTCCCTTCCTGTAAGATAGTTCTTACTCCCATGGAATTCGTACGTAAGATGAATAGTGTTCAGGCAGTGACCTTGACTAAATAGGTTTTTTCCGTTCCTCAAAGAAAGCATCACCATCCCGCTATTTAGTAATTGCTAGACTAACCGAGTACGGGAGTAGATTTCGATTTCTTTGTGTATCTTTAAGAAGGAGAGAGAGGTTGACAAAAGAAGAAAATTGATCAGAATCACTTGAGGCAGGCAGACAGCGAAAAACCAGAAACCAGAAACTGTTGCACCCGTCTTGCGGTACATCAGGAAGATACAGATATGTAACTTTTACCTCAGGGGAAGGAAACGCTATCTGCATTCAGAAAACGCCCAGAAAAAAAAGGTTCTTTCTTTAAACATCAAGGTCGTCAGAGGTAGATACGATTTATGACGAGCAACCTTCTTGTAGGTTAAACATACGAGTGCTCATGCCAGAAGAGACCTCCACATCGGTTGTTGTATGCGCCGACGTGCCGTATAATTACAATTATCGTTTTCATTGGTTTACCATTTATTAATCGTTCATAAATCATTGAAATGTGTTAAGTTATTTCGCTTTATTGTCGTTTTGAATTAACTATTTCTCACTCTTTCACAGCTGAGCGGTGACACTGAGGGCGGCCGACATCACATAGCGCAGCATACCGGAATTGAAAAGAGCTTGAGCTTGAGCTTGAGCTTGAGTTTGTGTTTGAGTTTGAGCTGGAGTTATTGCTTGGTAAGAAACTAGTTCGGTTTATTGAGAGCTTATAATGTATCTGGTATTGTGCAAAGTTTTAAGGTTAAATTAAATCTTTATAGTTTATTCTCTGGAAATTGCTTTACGAGCAGTACTTAGAGTGTAAATAGTGTAGAAGGAGTAATACAAGTTACTGAGGCTTATGGTTTCTAACTTGCTGGTCTATTTCATTTGCTTCCCGATGACATTGAAAACTTAGATTTGAAAATGAAGCTGAAAGGCTACTGAACTAAACTTGAAAAGCAGGATACAAACAGAAAGTGATATAAAAGCGAAAAATGAATTAACATAAACTCTAAATTTTATGTGCAAGTTCGGCAATCAACTCTTTTGATTTGGCCTTGAGTTATGTAACATTTCAAAGCCATTGCTTTGTCGGTTGTCTGGTTTTATTGTTACTCCATCCTTAATTGAAAATTATGATCTATTTAAGTGGGTGAATATCTGTTTTATGGTCCAGTTGTTGTTCTTAAAGTATTTCTGCTGGTTTTAAAATTATCTGTTAATGGCTTAGAAAATTCGCCATTGTGAGCAACTTTTGAACGTTTTCTGTGATTTTTCATAGCGAGACCGATAGAATACAGAGATTCATTAGTGAGAATTGTCTCGGAACTCAGAAGAATCAGAGGCATTCTTATCAACAGAGAAGCAAATGAGTACATAGTCCTTTCAGCTTGTCAAGTTCTTAGGGGTGAATGGCTTTATACCAATTCTAAGTAGGCGAAGTACTACAGACTCATTAGCCTTCGCTTAAAGACACCAGAAAATGTCCTGAACAACTGTATAAATGAGGAAGTTTCAAAATTGTCAGCAGGCATACAGTCGGGCGAATCGACACACTGTAGAAAGGTCAAGGGAGTAGTACTGTGCTTGCTCTTTGTTGAAAGAAGCCCTGGCTGTCCTGGGATAAAAGTGGTGTAAACATTACATATTAGTTTTATATCTGGGCTTTACCTTTTTTCTTCCCATTGGGACAAAGCACTTCCGTTGATCCATTGGCAATTTACGCATTCTTATATTGAAGTTGTCGCATTCGCAGATTGAGAATAGGTACTCTCATTGGCTTAAGCGTTGAGAGGATGTAGCAACTGTTCTTTCCGGCGACAAATGAACGTCAACTCCAGCCGTAAATGGAACAATGTCGATGGATTTTTGGGTTGGGGTCCTTACGCCTGAGCAGCATTTACAAACAAATTTTTGGAATTGTAAATCCATAATGAGCGCCACGCTAACCTAGCAATCAACATAATCGACTAAGTGCGTACTCCAAGCCTCTAACAAGAATATGCATAGTTTACAAATACGTGGAATATTTTGGAGTTTGGATTGAGGAAAACTAAAGGGAAGTTCATCAGCGTGGATCCCAAAAAATACACTGTTTAGTGCAGTTTAAAGGCTGGTGGCATAAACGGAACATAGATCATCAACAATTAAAAACTTTTAAATATCCCTCCGAAGTGGCGCCCGGTACGAAACCATAATCAACGACATACACTGCAACTCATTTGGCCCCAACAGAACAGTGGTACATGTCATACTACTGGCGAAACCATAGTCCTATGTCCTAGCTTCCTAAGTCATGTGTTTCGATGCCACTGTACGTGAGAAGTCGTAAAACTATGTGGAGAGCCAACAATTATTCCTGCCTTCAAAGGCAACATACACAAACCTTGGTTCGTTTGCTCAACTTGTGTGTGTTTTACTTCTATTTGAAATCCTAGATCTCTTAAAGAACATTCTTTAGAATCATTTTCGTTAGGCTGTATTGATATAGAGAGTCCTCTTTAGATGCATGTTGCATCTAAGAAAGCCGATGATTTTGTTTTTATTATTATTATTCTGACTGATTTTCCCATTTTGCCTCAATAGGATGCCCTCTTCTAACTCCAATTAAGGCTGTAGTATTCTTATTGGTTTAATAGAGATACTTGCAAGAGCCAATCTGCACAAGTTTTACTTGCCAGGATATATCAGATATAATTGTTAAGTCCACCGTTCAGCCTTTCGAAGGCTTTCTTTACCTTCTGTCTGTTCGAACCTTGTTAGGCGGAAATTTCATTCCGTCCCTTGTTTCAGCAATGTCGAGAATTTTTACTTATTACGGGTTGCGACATACTTATGGTCGGAGAAGTCCGATAATACTTTCAAGCTCATAACCCAGAACGGTAGTTACTCTCAGGTTCTTAGCTTATTTAGCACGAGAATTAAGCTAGGCTTAGTCGTGTAACCTACGCTTAAGACACTCTGAATATTTTTGGCGATTTGCACTGACTGGCACCTTGCATAAAAGTGATAGATCTGAAGTCGTTGTGGTAACAAATCGCAATACATGTACTTATCTGCTCTTTCATGGAAGCGCCTGCACCCATCTAGTCAAACATCTGTCAGCATTTTATTTCTCGGTCAAACTTCCGACCACAGATTTTGATGAAATGGACATTTTAGAATAACGTCACCTGAGTATACATCTCAATCAAAGTTTAATGTAAAACAACAACCTAATCCACTTTGAGTGACTATTATTGGCCAAGACAACTCTTTCATCATAACGACTTTATAAGAACCAGCTTGCTTTACAGCATTTTATGCGATTTAGTCATGCTATGCTTAAAACCTATTCGCAGCTATTTTCTCAGACCAAACTTAAAGCAACATCGTCACAATCTTAGTCAAGTCCTAAGCACCTTAAATAGTTGACACCTTGATTTATGTATCAAGCCAACAGGTGCCAGGGCATCTATTTATCGTTCTCCAACCAACGACAGAACACTTACCCCAAGCTAATCGCCTTAAATATGCAGATACCAGTTATTCAGTTAGTCGGTTAGTTGCTGCTTCTGTTGCTCGATTCAGCACAGATACATTTTGTCACGTAACCTTCATAGCTAATGTCCAACCAGAGTGTTGATGACTTCAAAATAAATTCATCTGATGGATTAAATAAATTAAATTCAAAAAATTTAAAAAAAAAAAATTCTCTTTACCGCTAAGTCGAAGATAAATCGCAATTAACCAAAGATTTTCAGTAATCCCATCCCATCTGCGACGGTGTTGTACAAATATATAATTGTGTTCGCGATTATCTTGTAATCAAAGCTGCCGCATCAACTTTGACCTTTTGAGGTGCTGATTAATCATCATCCGTCTGTCATTGTATCTTTGATTGCTTTGCTTATTATCAGATACTTTTAATATCTCTACTTATGTTTGATAATTAAAAGATAAAATACATGAGTTGCTTCAGAACCAATTTTAACGCCGCTTAAAATATCTATCTGAAAATATTTCATCACGTTCCCGACTACTAATTATATACATAGATAGCCGTGCAGTTGTGTCGACACATATAGGTGCGACTATACAAGTCCGAGTACGAGTACAAATTTGTACCTGCAAAGGGAAATAAAATCGAATTCGCATTCTTTCCACATAACTGCAACACAAGTTTACACCCGAGAAAAAAAAACACTTCAACTTCGGTAACAGAGCTTAAACTTGTTAACATCTACTTTGGTTCGAGATACAAAGTACCACTCATACATTCGTACTCGTACACCCACAAGCAGCGAATACAAAAAAAAGCTCTTACCCAAGCTTCACCCTGATGGGACAGATACAAATTGTACCACCAAAGATAGCGGAATGTGTTTTGAAAGTGAGAGTTTCTAACACTGGAAACGGTGTCATATGGTCGGCAGTAAGTATGTGGTAGTGGTTATCGATCTTGAAGGCTTTTTCTTGGCACGACGTTTGCATATACTCTTTGCTGATCATTAGACTTCTCTCTTAAGTGAGCCACAAATATAATGGAATTGCGTTCGTTTGAGTGCCCTGAGTTAAGAGAGATTTGGAAGCTTTCAAGTGAGTCTTTGTGGTAGTGTACGTTATGTAAAATTAATCATACGGTAGTAAGTAGTTAGTATCTGATTAATTAGAGCTTTTCTTTGCGAAACGGCATTTAAAGCTTTTGTTTGTTCGACGAGAAACTATCGGACAGATTTATAAAAAGTAATTTTTTGCAGTTGGAAGAGTATGCGTGTGTAACTAGACCATATGTTTACAGAATGTTGCATATTTTGGGGTGCTTGGATTTTTCACATCAGTGCAAGCAGATTTTTTTTTCATTTTTTAATTTTTACTATCATAGTTTGCTTTGTAATTTAATGCCGACCTATGGACTATTGCCGCAATTCGTATCCTTAGACCAAAAAAGCGCCAGGAAACCAGGAACAACATATTCTTGCATTAAACCTCCCAAGATGAACCAGAGATCAGTTAATATATAACGAGAATACTCGAACCAGATAGGACCGTTTTTGCGACAATCAAAAAATTCTCATTTTTCGACGAAAAAGATGACCCCGACATCGTTCAAATTGTGAATTTTTGACTTTCCCACCCGACCGGAAAACGGCTCTCTACACCAAATTTATGGCCTTTTATGGACAAAGTGTACATGTACGTAATCTGTGTGGCCTGCTTATCAAGATAGCACCGTTTTGGGACAAAAACGGATGACTCCGGTATCGTTCAAATTGTGAATTTTTGGCTTTCTCACCCGACCGGGAAACGGCTCTCTACACCAAATTTATGGCCTTTCATGGACAAATTGTTCATGTTCGTAATCTGTGTGGCCTGCTTAACAAGATAGCACCGTTTTTGGGACAATCAAAATATTCTCATTTTTCGATGAAAAAGACGACCCCGGTATTGTTCAAATTGTGAATTTTTGACTTTCTCACTCGACCGGAAAATGGCTTTCTACACCAAATTTTTTCCTGATCGGCCTCCCTCGTGGGGAAGCATTCAACCATACCAGCACCGAACGAATTTCAATACTTTCAAAAAATACATTTTGTACAGCAAGCTTGAACTTCAGCACAATGACGGACAAAAGTTTACACCGGATTAAAACAAAAAACACTGTGGCGCTGGCAGCCCGGTATGGGCCATGGCCTAGCTTCTTGACACTCATTTGTGTTGCTCATGTTGTTATTTTTAGTCACATCTGAGCGGGGCCTACGGTTTATTGCCGATTCCGAACGGCATTCCTTAGAAGCTTTTTCGTAGGCAAATTTTACTTTCGGGAGTTTGCCATTGCCTGCCGAAAGGGTGATGGCGATTTGAAAAACTGTTGGTGACCCAGCCTGGAATCGAACCCAGACTGTCTGCGTGATAGCCCAATGAGCTAACTATCGCGCCATCGCTATCGCCGGATTAAGGTAACTTTAAATCGATATTAGATGTTCAAGATTAGAAGATGATTCAAGAACAGAGCTGGGTGGAAACCAAACTCAGAAAGATTACCATCTATACCGAACCAAAGCGCTGCAACAATGAACGAAACTGGCGCAACTTAGATAAAGGATGGCACCAGCATTTAGTGCTTTGTTTGCGAGATGGATTCCAACCCCTCTATTGAACAACTTTAACGAAATATGCACAAATGTTTTAGTAAATTTGTGCAATCCACATGAAGGAGTTGAAAAATTGTGACGGAAAAGAAAGAACCACAACTGGAAAATAAGGAACCAAGTGCAACCTCAAGAATGTTCTAAGTATACATATTTGAAAATGTCACACTGAAAGAAAATGTGTCTAAGGTTAGAGCGTGTGTCCAGGATTGTATCAGAAATAAGAAGCAGATGACTAGCAGAAGTACCTCTGAAGCTATTCGGTCGTCGACTGCTAACAGAGGAAAACTGATTTTGCAGTACATGGAAAGAATACTTTAACACGTTGCTTAACACAGTTCCGTGATTTGCTATTTCCTTTGATGCCGGACACCAGTCATCATTCTGTGATATCACAGAAGTCGGGTTTCATGCCGTTTAAAGTACGAGTATGAGCGACAATCGAAATTCTTGAATTGAGTTCTAGACAGTCAAAACCGTCAGATTATTAAACTCTATGGCAGTCAATGTGGATTTGTAGAAGCCAGGCTCAAACATGACGCTTACGAATAATCATATAACTATAATCGGTGTATGCATATGAAATGTCAATTTTTGTTTCTTGTTAAAAAAAAAACTCATCGATTTCAATTCAACAATATAATGAATGAATTAAATAATCAAAGAATTGGCCATCGTTGGCTACGATTTTTTCCCCATTTATCTTCCAATTAATGGATTCCGCTCCAATACCACTGCTCGTCTTTTGAGGCCAACCGTTTATCAAGCCAATTTTTCTCTGCTACGTAAGAATGAAAGTGCTGTTCCGGAAGTCCGTTCTGCATCGATAGAAGCAAATAGTAATCAGAATGGGCCAAGTCTGGTGAGTACATCGGATGGGGCAGGACTTCCCAGTTAATGTTTGCACGAAACTTTTTTACTTGGTTTGCAACATGTGGATAAGCATTGTCAAGATGGAAAATTACTGATACGCATCTGTGCGCATATTCTGGTAATTTTTGTTTCAAATTTACTAGGTTATGACTAGCAATCCTCAGTAACCATTTCACAGTTCATAATACGCCATGAGGGTATCTTCAGCCATTTTAATAACGTCCATGCCTCTGCGCCAGAGAGCAGGACTGGGGTTACTAAGGTCTGATAAAGGGTCACTTTTGTTGTTCAAGAGAGGACTTTTATAGTAAATTGCCTTCTTAGCCCAAGAAAGCAACGATTGGCAAGACTTATTCTTTGTTCAATCTCAACGCTGGTGTCGTTGTCTTAATTTAGAGCAGAGCCTAGGTAGACAAAATCCTTAAAGTTATGCATGTTTGTCGAGGGTGACGTTCGGTACGCGACTTCGGTGTCCTTTTTGCTCCACAGCATATAGAATACTTAGTCTTGCCCTCGTTGACCGATAAGCCTATTTTCACCGCTTCCGTCTTAATACTTGCAAGAAAGCCATGACATTACGCTGCTTTTTTACAATTATATCAATATTATCGGCAGTTGCGATTAATGGGACACACTTATGACTCCTTTATTGACTCCGACCATATTTTACAGATGAGCTGATGTATGATCTTTACCAACTCATCGCCTGCCACTTTGAAGAGGCCGTCCACTTCAGCAGCTTTACTTGAGTTAAGCTTATAAATTGCTATCTACACTTCATCCAGGTCGAGTAGACGGAATTGTTTATCTACATCGTCCAGGTTGAAAAGTTCATTCTATATAACAGAGGTATTTGATTTGCCATCGCCGTTATACAGTCTGCAGAGATGCTGTTTCCAAATCTTCAGTATCGACTGCGATTCTACAACGATGTTCCCCTGTTCATCTTCACAGGCATCGGAACGAGGTTTGTCTCCATGCTTATCATTGTGAATATCGAGAATTGGGAACCGCGTGCTGGCTACGACAATATTTCGCGTCGCCGGAAAGCCGATTAGCCTGAATCCATTATCGACGTTGGTGTCATATGGACTATAGCTCACATTTCTTGGATGAAAGTAATATCTACTTTGCAACAATCTTAGGCCAGAGATAGTAATTCGGCTGCTCGTGGCCTATTAAGGGACCTAACATTCCATGTGCACATCCAAGTTGGTTGTCCTTAATTCTTTTGCAGGGGATATCAACAGTAGATCCGTCCGCATCCGCGATTTGTTTTTGCATCATAAATTTCAACTTTTGTACAGGGCTGGACAGGACCATTATAAGTACCCCTAGAGCGCCTAGAGCGAGGGATCGGTTAAATCAAAGCCAGTATTTCGTTCGGGGATGTGAGTGCTGCTGTTGGTCCTAGCGGCCTGAGCTCACAATATGTGGGAGTATCCCAGATAAGGTCTCATTTGTTCTGGGATTGAATTTCACCGTTGATTCCAGTTGTTGATTCCAATAGTGCCGCTATTTTTGTCTGCTGAGAGAAAAATGTATGGCACTCTCAACAAGAAGGACATCGACATTGAGGACACCTGCAGCTAGACAACATGCAGTGGACCATTCATTAATTTTGTTTGTCAAAGCAATGCTATTGCGGCTGTAATTCCGACCAGTTTTTGATTCCAAGGGAAACAAGATCCACCCTACCTTAACTGCTAAGATCCGTGCTTGTTAAGTCTATTCTTTATGGTCTCAACACTTCTTACGTAGACGACATGAAGTCAACAAAGGCATATTCAGATGATTTGAGGGGATCAAGCTAAGAGACTATCTGATCTCAAGTGCAGCCAGCCTTCGCGCAACGATCTCAAAACTGAAGTTGCTTATTGTCTTATTTGTTTGTAATCTTGGCAAACTCTCTTGGACTAAACATGTTGCATCGAAATCTTCCACCAACAAATGTAGTTAACCAGCTTTTTCTTTTTTTTTCAATCCTAAAGGGCACCAGTATGGCTGACGTAATACGTCATTACATCATTCTAAATTATAACGAATATCTCAAGAAAAAAATCCGCATTTAACGGTCCTTAATTATGCAACGCCCACCTTCTGACTTATTTAACATAACCAGATTCCTTACTCAATTCCAGTCCCGAAAACTTATGCCGCATCACCCCCGCAAATGACCATCTCCGATGCCGGTAATGTGCCTTTTAAGAGCTGCCACAGCTGTCATAACGTCATGTCATCTCACCATTAAGTGTAAAATGGTATTGTCCTCATGTCAATTGTTTTGTCCGGAGCTCCGGAATCGACAAGTTGACCCACAAAACCCGTGAGCTGTCAAAGACGCATTGACACTCATTCCACCTAACAATAATGAACCATACAAAATATTGTTCCGGGTTATCAAACCATCAAAGGCTATATCCATTGGCTGTAGGATTTGAATTCCTTCAACGCTCATGATCGCTGAAGCAACTCATCATCTGAACGTCAAGTGCTGCGACTATCACCATCATTAACACGCTGGAAAAAGTTGGCAGCCCAGACTGAGTATAAAGTCGAAAGAACAACCAGAGGAACAATTCCGCGGATGTGCTCTTGAGTGTATTAATCATTGATTTCTATCTTTTTCCAGGGAATGCATATAATGCAGATTGCGGATTGTAAATTGTCATGTGGGCTCACGTCTTGACTTGTCCTTAGAGTGATCTCGGCTTCTTTTTGGTTATTTGCTGTCTCTGCACAGTGCTTCAGTTATTTATGGAAGCAACTGACATTGGTGCAGCAACTTAATTATGTGAGAGAAATTTTATTTTTAGATTTCGTTGGTTTGTTTGTGTTTTTCGCCCAAAATGTCTGGAATGTCATTGGTATACTGGGGTCCTTCGATACAAAGGCAATGATGACGCTTTTTTTTTTTTCAAAACCACGGGAGTGTGTCTTTGGGCTTACATGAACCCCAAGCCACACAAGGCTGCATATTCGATTACTGAATTTAAATTGATTGCATTAAATTTGGGTATTGACCCGATGACCGCAGTGCCAATTAACAGGATTATTTGCGAACATTTTTTCCGAGTTGATGGTCGTATTTCATTTTTGAATTATTCCTCGCTTATATCTACATACGATTATACGATACAGGTTTTTAAATTTGGCAAAGTTTCGAATATCAGTTGAACACCGTTAAATTAAATGACGATCAGTATGGGAAATGGATTGCGCTGACCGACAAGGGGGGTTCTTATTACATATTAACAGCTCTTGGTCATCTGGTATGGTTCATTAGTCAATTTTTGCAGATGTACGAATATAAGAGCCGAGGCATATTATGCAATATTTCATCGGATGAAGTCACTTGTCAGTGTTATAAATATGATACAATCTTGGAGCAAGATGACCCTCTTCTATAGATGTAGATGGCGACTGGGATAATCGATATTTTATAGAGCACTTTTATGGCAATCGTGAAGCGATTATTAAATTATTTCCTGAGCCTCAAAACAAGAAATTATGTATAAGGTACTGACGTTTCATTAATTGCAAAGTTTGCATAGAAAATCCCTTGGGTGCCTAAAAATTATATCTGCCTATAAGGTCAAATGCATATCAATTACTTACAAATCCCTTACAAATAGTAAACCATATTCTGCCAATAATGCCATTCCCATCCACATAGACGGGATGCTATACAATGGCAGTGAACAGTGGAGTTTTCGGCAAAATTGTTACCAACCATCAGTAACCGAAACAGCGAGCATTTTCAATTTTCAATTTCATTTAGAATTACGAATGAAATTGAGAAAGCCCTAGAGGGGAAAAAGATATGTTCTAGCGTGTTTCTTGACGTGTCTCAAGCCTTCGATAAGGTATGGCATGAAGGCTTAAATATTAAGCTAAGTCAGGTTCTTCCGAGAGAGCTGCATACGATTCTGAAATCGTACCTGGAAAACAGAATTTTTTGTGTTAAACATGGCACCGAATACTCGGAATTTAAAGAGATCGCTGCTGGAGTTCCGCAAGGAAGTGTACTTGGTCCGGTATTGTTTTTACTCTATACTCGAGACATACCGGAAGAATAAGGTACCATAGTAGCCACGTTCGCGGACGACACGGCGATACTAGCTACAGATACTTCAGTCGAGTTAGCTACTGGAAAGCTACAAACGGCTTTGGATAAAATCTATGAATGGACAAAGATATGGCGAATTGTTCTCAATGAGACCAAATCTACTCATGTTAATTTTACTTACCAGAAAATAAACAACCTTCCCATTTTCATTAACTCGGTACAAATACCATATGCAAATGAAGCAAAGTATCTAGGAATGGCACTAGATGTAAAACTGAAATGGAAGCCGCATGTTAAGAAGAAACGTGATGAACTTGAAAATAAATTCAGACAAATATACTGGCTACTAGGAAGACATTCCAAGTTAAACATACATAACAAACTGCTCATCTATAAGCAAGTGCTTAAACCCGTTTGGACGTAGGGTATACAACTTTGGGGTTGTACTAAACCAAGCAACCGAAATATTCTCAAAGGCTATCAAAACAAAGTTCTAAGACAAATCGTGAACGCCCCATGGTATATCAGAAACAGTGATATCCACAGAGACTTAGGAATAGTTACCGTCGAGGACGAAATAATTAACTTTGCTCGCAAACTCCATATTCGTCTTCATGGTCATTGTAATAATAAAATACTCCAAATTCTGGACGAGACAAACTTAGTGTGTCGATAACAAAGAATGAGACCATTCGATCTGGCTATCTGGCTATCTGGACTATCCGCATATAATAGCGGTACTAACAGGTGCTTTTGCTGGAAAGCTACCTGCCCCACGCGAACGTTATTTGAAACGGAAACTACTTGATAAGGTTACTTAGTAGTAGTCGATAAGAAGGGAGGCGTGTTTTTACTGAGTAAGAATCTCACACTACTATGAGCAACGGGTTCATAGTGTCTATGAAGATTTTCACACCTACCCTCAAAAAAAAAAAAAAAAAAAAAATGTCAATGGTTATCACGGTGTAAAACTAGAAATCACAAAGACGTGGTAGGAGTTGATTTCGAATCAGTTGTTTGACAAAATATTTTAGGTAATTTCGTAGTACGGCAAATAAGCGGTATTAAGTAGACCGATAACTCTTTAATTAGGGCAGACAAGGAGGTTTCTTAGTTTCAGTATTCGGCATACGACGCTGAGGTTCAATTCGTATGATTTGATACATTCTCTTCAAAGTGTCATCTTTCAAAGACTTGAAAATCCAGCGCTTGTCTTTTCTTTTTTGCTCATAGAGCTCATGTCGCGTTCTACTTCTCCCCTGCTGCGCCGATCTTTAGCTTTTTGGTTTTCTGTTCTTCATACAAAAGACGCCACTAACTGTTAAACCACGGGTTTCCCAGTGGTGGTAGACCGATACTTAGCTAAACCAAAGCGATATCTCTAATTGCTTTTTATGGGCCTTAGCCTTTTTTTTTAAGCTTAATAATTCTCCTAAAATGTTTGCACACAACCCCAGCGAGGGAAACTTAGGCAGCACGAAAAGGTAGGTGCAGATGTAGGTTGGTTTTAAATGTCTGGAGGTTATAATGAGTAGTAAATAAAGAGCTCGGTTGGGCATTCCATTAACGAGTAGTAAGGCTAGGAAAAAAATCACGATGTTAACCCTCTGAGTTTTACTAATCAACCAATGTCATTGGCGTACGGTAGTAATTGTACAGATTTTAAAAGACAAAGACTGTGTTAGCTCAATTTCGCACAATTACTAAAAGCACGATGCTTAAGAAATCCTGTGCACCATTTGTGTCATTGTGGACTTTCCTGGTCTGAAACTGCACTAACAAGAGCCAATTAGGATGTTAACGAAGGGTATCAGACGTTCATACAATATAGGAAATTAGTATCTTGTATGCGATATTGAGGAACCTTATGCCACTGAGGATGTCTAATTTTTGTGGATGCCGTGTGTGGTGCCGAGATTACATTTATCAGGTATATACCCTTCTGATCAGATCTGAGGATTGAGGTGATGTGAGCTCTTTACAAAGTCATTGCCAGCAGCTTTGAATACCTTGCTTTGTTGGATTTCAGTTTAGATATTTCTGATTTTCCTTGATTTCTATCAGGTGGACAGAAGTTTTATGCAGCATCGTCTGCATTATATTGCCTATGGACAAATTTGTTTCCATATTCTCAGCACCGACTAAGTGTCTAACATTTGTTTTACCTGTTAGTACGTAAATTGTTCCTGAATTACCACATCTCAATATCTTTGATCGTGGCGTTTTTCCTTCTTCTGGAAAAGCTGATGTTCGTCCCGTCCCTTCCGTTCGTACGGCTTCCCTTCTTTTCTACGGCTTTGTACACTTTTGTTTAGCTGCATATGCTTGCTGTCATTCGTCATCAACCAGCGATTTCTTGGTCGTGGTCGGGTGAAACCCAGCACAATCAGATGCAGCATCTCTAATTTCTTCAGTACTTGATGATGATGGCGGCATGCTGCTTATAAATAAATTTCGGGATATGGATGCGGCGAAGAATCTGGCGGTCTCAGCTTTTCTACGTTATACCTTTTCACAGTTGTTCTAATCTGCTAAGGCGCTTGGAAAATTCACATTCGCCCCTGACTGCAATAACATTGTAATTTGGGTCAGTGCTAACTGCCTGGAATTTTCAGACCTCCAGAATTCTGGAGGCATGCCTCACGTCGATTTTAATGTTATTAGTTCGATTTCATGATCCGCAGACGCCATCATGTCGCCATCTGTCAATAAGCCTAAGTCCGCTGCCCGACGTGGTAAAAGGTAGGCTATCCTTATCAACTGTTCTACCAAACATGTCCTCCATTCCTATCCTGAAAAGTTTTTAAAGTCGTCCTTGTCTTTTACACGCAATTGACGCAAATTAAGGCGTATGTTGCGGGTTAAGCCATAGTGCGGATTGTCACAAGAAGTTCGTTTACGTCTTTAAGATACCTTGCTTTAGCTAAAAATTAAATTAAATAAAATCTTAATGAGTCTCAAACTCTTGCTGCGCTCTTGATTTATAATGCCAATTGTAGCTTGCATCCTGTTTATGAATAAAACAATTAGTTCTCAGAATTATTTTAATATTGGTATTCCACAGGATTTTGTACTATGTCCTAAGCCCTTTTTGATATACGTAAACGGGGACCAATTTGGGAGGAATATCCAATCTAGACTTCTCTCTGCATACTATAAGACGAGTATTCGGTAGATTATGGACGTTTAAAAACTAATTCTACTATATCATTCTTCATGGCCTCGACCAAGCGTTTCTCTAGCTCTTTATCCGATATCTGAATCTGATTTCCTTTTCTTCTTCAACGTTGCTCTCTTTTATAAATATTAGATGCAGAATCTTCTGGTTCCTTACTCTTAATGCCGGTAGAATACAACTTTTTGAGAGGTTTTGAATTCTACTACTAATGCAACTACTTTGTGGTTCGGCGGCCGATATATCCCTATTGGTATCTAAGCTTGTACAAGGTATTAATCAGAGAAGTGTTGGCTTCTTAAAAGATTCCGACATTCAAATACTGAAACTAAACCTATTTTATGGTTTCTGCCGACGAATATGGAATGAATGCACCTTCCTAGTAAACCTTACTTCCGCAATCATTGAGAACAATTTAACTATATTTTCCGAAGCCTCGCATTGGGCTTTTCACGAAATTACGAAATTTTGAGGTTCTACAGCTAGCAGATTACCATCGGGCGATCCTGTCATGAATATTAATGTCTTGGCCGGTTTGCACTGTCTTTTCAAAAAGCGTATGGATTAAGACCCCGCATACTTCTTATCCACTTCCTGGTTTAGAGATAAGAGATACAGGAACGAGCCATCGCAAGCTACAGAGATATCTCCGAAAGAAAAGAAACAGACACCTGTTGGAATGACTCTTGGCATCAGCCACTGTTGAAAAGCCTTACCAATTAACTTTCCCAGTGATTTGTAACTTTGTAACTCTTTAAAGTGTAAACATGACGCCTTCGTCAAGTACCAGAGGATTTAAGATATAATTTAAATTGATCGTCCAAAGGCCGTTAACTAGGTTTCAGAATAAAATATTGATAACACACGCTTAGAGCAATTTTCTTGCCAAAGTGTGAAGACAAAAGTTGGAGATATACGGCACTTTACACCTACAAATGTTTGCCTCTGATTATATCCAACTAGAAGCTGCTTGGAGACCGTCACGAAGTCATCTTAAGATGTCAACCGCATAACTCTATTGTCTACTCGTAGATGCACATTCCATCAGTAGATCTAGGTGTCTCTATGCAACCGTGGTCTACCTTCCTTCAGTGACATTTAAATGATTACAACATTTAACTCGAATATCGTTCCACCTCAAGACAAAAGCAGCACGTCAATCCATCCTCTACACCACGTCGCAAATTCATCTGTCTGTCTGTCCACAATCGACCCAACACAATAAACCACAATCCAAAATGACAAAGACACATAGTAACAGAGTAACAACAGCAGCAACAACAGCAACACCACTAGCTAAATCAACAACAACAAGCACAGCTGAAAATGTTCCGTATCCAATTGAATTATGCATTCCAAGGTGTGACCACATGCCATCTGATCCCAAAGCTAAGGGGAGACAGATAAAACTTTTGTCTTTTCTTCGTTTTTTTGTGTAAAAAATATTCGAAAAAAAAAACTGCCCAGATCTACAGATACTTATAGTTCGCCCATTTGTTACAATCACCAAATGGCACTGACGATTACCACGACCAAGCGATGACGATAGCGATGGCGCTGCTAAGGTGGTAGGTACTCTGGTGCCTGACTTGTGGCATATCCGACAAATATCTTTTACACAATGGCTTCAATAAGAATTATTTAATTTTGCAGCTATCCACGGCCACCACAGGTACTACATACTCGTACTACGGACAGATCTAGATACACAATCGACCATAATCCGCAGTAATTGAACTCCATATTCCGCTAAGAAGCACAATGATTTGCAAGTTCGTTTTGAACTCTCGGGATTCGGATTATTCACGCCTCTGTTGGGAACCCACCTCTAAAGAAGACGCAATATATAAGTACACATACTCGTATTCTAGCGACAGATACTTTTTCTTACTCTGCACACTTCTTTCATAAAGATGGGAAATCCAAAAAATCAACAACGGAATTCTTGTAGAAATGTCAACACGTATTGAGAACGTTGTTATGCTCACTCGAAGAGCAGCGTACAACATCGCACAATGAGGGCTGGGAGATTTATTGTTGCTCAGATGTAGCAGGAGCAGGAGTTCTGTCCTAAATGATTCATCTTCCTTTCAGATAGAGATTCGTTCCATAATGTAAGCTAAAGCAAATTGAAGGACAGCTTCTCTAAATCGGCATTGTATTCGTTCGGATACTTACATATGCATTCGATATTGTACTTTTCGTATCTGTAGCTGCTGAAGTGGGAATATAGTGTTGGACTTGGTTTAAGTTGTGTCCATACATTCGTTTCACCCACCTCCCACCCGCTAAGAACATGATTTCTGTGGTTCTAGAGAAATTAATAAATTATCCACGATGACTTCTATGGGAGATACGGATATGACAATGTTTTCATTCGTGAGTGCTGATATTGTTGGAAATTTATATAGGAAGCAGGTTCATAATGCACACTGCAACCCTCACTCATTTCGAATAGCATTCAGACTCGTAATTTTCAAGGGCCATTCTTTGGAATAACGGATTCAAGTCAGTGTGGTCAAAAGTGGTACGTTTATAAAATTTCATATTTTCAATGTTTTCTAAAATGCAAAGATAAGAACTCTAAATGTAGTAGTATTCTATAAGCGGACGCAAACATTCTTCATTCATTCCTAATAAATTCTTCCAACTGGTTCATGAAAACTCCAGTGCGTGTTTTACGAAAGACCACTTCTTCTTGAATAAAGGTGGTCCTAAGGATTCAAACAACAATGAAGAGCGGAGCCATTAAAGAGGAAGTCCTTACGCAGTCTAATCAGACTGTTCCTTAACATCTGAGAAAGGCAGCAGTGATGTATTTTGTAAAAGCTTATTTGAGCGGACAGCTGACGCATAGGATATAATTCATAAGAAAAAATTGGAATATAGCACTAGCGCAAAACGGCCATAGATAAAACAATTGCGTTTTCAATAACCTCATGATTGATTCTATTCAACACAGCTTACTTCTATTGTAAATCCATTAATAGAAGCTGAAATGGATCTGATCAGGCAGGCCAAGAGCCTTCGCTTTTGACTCAACATAATTACCGTCGATGTGCATAGTGTCTCCACTCATTGTGATTTCGCCCCTTTGAGTATTTTCAATAGCTTATTGGTGGTCGAATTTTCGAAAAAGTCTTTCTAAGAAGAGCTGTTGTAATCAGTAAATTATTCTTACTGACTTTTCAGAAATTTTCGTGTCGGTTTCTTCTTAAAATGGAAGAAAATTTACGGGTAAACTGTGCTGCGATTGTGTGCAATAGTTTTTCGCAGGTGGATACGTTTTTTGCAAACAGTTTTCTCTTCCATTTGTTGGATATGCGCCAAAATAGGTTGTGGATTTTTTAACGTATAGAATGTTGCCCAAACACTATACTATAATAAGAAAATCTCCAACCCCCAGTATACGGATGGTTGCTATTTCAAGTTCCATCTATGTAGAATATAGACCATATTGTTTTACGACTAAGTGCCTAGTTTTAAAGTCTGGATCATTTAGATTCCTTTTAGAACCTTGCGATCGTTGACTATTAATCCTTTTTGCCATAACAAGGCACCCAAACCAAGGAAATAGGCTTAACAATAAAGTAACTGTCATTCGTATACCAGATCTGATATATTGGGTCTATAACTTAATTCGTGCGGTTTGTTAAGAGATGGCGTAACTTGTATTATTCCATTGTTATTATTCCATTGGAACATGCGTTGGAAAGCTACTGTCATTGTACGTCATTTCAGTATATGTCATTCATTTGAAGCGTAAACATCAATAATTTTTTTCACTCAAATATGTCGAACTTTGTGCCTGAAAAAGTGTTTTTGCCGAGAGTTCTTCTTCATTACTTTAACATGAAGAAAACTGCTGCCGAAAGTCATCGTATTTTGGTGGAAGTTTATGGTGAACGTGCACTAGCTGAGCGAACGTGCCAAAAGTGGTTTGCACGATTTAAAAGTGGTAATTTTGGCTTGGAGGACGATGAACGTCCTGGGCAGCCAAAAAAGTTTGAAGATGAAGAACTGGAAGCATTACTCTATGATGATTGTTGCCAAACACAAGAAGAGCTCGCAGAATCTTTGGATGTCACTCAAGCAGCCATTTCAAAACGTTTAAAAGCAGCTGGATATATTCAACAGCAAAGAAATTGGATTCCACATGAACTCAAGCCGAGAGACGTCGAAAGGCGGTTTTGCATGTCCGAAATGCTGCTGGAACGCCACAAAAGGAACTCATTTTTGCATCGGATTGTTACTGGTAATGAAAAATGGATCCATTACGACAACCCCAAGCGCAAAAAATCATATGTGAAATTTGGTGGCATCAGATGGGTGTGCTGTATTATGAGCTGCTAAAACCGGGTGAAACCATCAATGGACAACGCTACCGAACACAATTAATCCGTTTGAAGAGAGCAGTAGCCGAAAAACCCCCGGAATATGCGACCAGACACGAGGCAATATTTTTCCATCATGACAACGCTCGGCCCCGCGTCTACAAGAGCAAATACCTTCAGACCATATTTAGCGGGTTTATTTGGCATAAACTGTCGAAATGATACGCGACCTCAAAATGACTCCAATTTTTCATCAATTGTAAGGTACTCACTGGGAGAATAATGTGCTTTACAATTGTTGACAAAGCTATCGAATATGGTCCTGATGGGAGCCAACTTAACAAATTGTAAACGTTGTGCTCTGCTTTCTTCAATATCAAATCGGAGAGATTGTATTAAAATATAAAATCTTTGAAATGACATTGTCGATCGAAATTATTCAATGCCAGTGCCATCTGTACTCCAAAGGTCTGAAAGATTCCGTCTATTCGATTTTTTTCACTAAAAATTGGTCATTCGCATTATATTTAACTGCAATATTTGTTAATTTAACATTTGTATAAGATACAATGTTATCAAGCATGTATAAAAAGAAGCCAGCAATCTTGTGGCTGCTCTTAAGAATTTACTTTTGAAAAGCTATTAGCAACAACAATGGGTACGTTTAACTGGAAATGATTTAAGAGCAAAAATACGTCGCTCTGGGGTATATCATACCCCACCACACTAACGATGGGTTAAGGAAAAATATTGTCAGCAGATATGAGAAGTATTACGTTGCATATGAACATGCATTTCGAAAAAGTGCATTCAAAAGTAAACAAAACGGTCTTTTCATGGCCACAAAATATTATCCATGAGGGACAATATTATTTGGATTTCCTTGTGTTGGGTCACTATTGCCTGTATGAAATTGACTGTAACTACAACTCCTATAGCATTGAGATACAAAAACTTTTTTTACAAAAAAAATAATTGAAAGAAAAGTACATTTTACTGAAAATATTTACGCAACGATGTTTCCTAATTTATGTTTTTTACACCACATAGACTCTAAGATATTTTGTTCATTCTTTATTTTGCTTTCGAAAATGTACACAATCGTTATATTAGCCGTAATCGTTCAAAGTTACAGTGCTTTATTCGACATTGAAGTCAGAGGCATCTGACTTTAACCATCTTTTGTCCCCCTCAACTTAAGAAATCACTAGTTATCGGATTGTCTTCCTTAATTGAGACATTCTGTACATTTTCATCTGGAATTAGCACTTGAAAATGCCTTCGGACAGATATTTCTGTAAAGACTTATTAGTCAGAGGATGGTCACAATGGTTGTTGGAATATTGCTAGGAAAATCTAAGTCGTTCAATCATAAAGGCAGCCACCTGGCTACAGATCAAGATAATGTCTTAAACGAAATGAAAGAAAAATGTATTAAAATGAGTTTTGAAAAATCCAATGCCTTTTCGGTCAGGTCCGGAACGAGTTTACCATCATACGGCGATCCCAAATTTACCCATTTTCTACACTATTATCGTTCTACATTAAGAAACCCATCGGAATTTCCCATTTAAAAAAAACCGCGCTTCAGTTATTATCAAAATCTTTGTATCCGTTTTAGCGCCATTTGTCGGGAGTTTTTGCATGGTACAAGGCGACGCAAAAATAATCATCCTATCGGAAGATGTTAGAATTTTAGCAAATGGCGTCGTACGTCAATCATATTTGACGTTTCCGAACTAGACAGCTACAGAATACAAACACACAAGCAATGGAGTGCTATACTGCACAAGAGCGTGGAATAATTGTGTCGATTTTTTTGACCAATAATCGGTCGGTGGTGTTAGCGCAGCGTGAATTTCGAGGTCGATTTCGTGTAGCGCCAACTGGGCATACATTCAGGCGCTTAGGTACTCGACTCGAACAGACTGGAACCATAGGAGACCATGCAGGGCGTAGCCGCCACCGGACTGGTCTTCCCGTCGAGAATATCGCGGCTGTGGCTGCCGATGTCGCTGAGAACGAAGAAACATCAACCAGACGACGGGCCACGCAGTTGGGCATCACCAAGCGGACCCTACAGCAAATTTTAGTGAAAGACTTACACGTGTAAGTCGAAAATCATCATGAGCGACGAGGCGCATTTCCACTTAAGCAGTTACGTCAATAAGCAAAATCTTCGTTTCTAGGGCACTGAAAATCCGCGTGTGATGGACGAAGAGCCATTACATCCACTCAAAGCGTTTATGCGGGAGGAGTCATTGGGCCGTATTTTTGTGTGGACGGCATCGGTAATACGGTCACTGTTTCTGAAGAAAGCTGCAGGGCCATGATAAATGACTTCTTACTGTCGGAATTGGATGAGCGGGACTTGGTGAACATGTGGTTTCAACGAGATGGTTCAACTACACACACAGCACGAGCTACAATGGATATTGTGAGGGAAGCGTTTCCTGGTCGCATAATCTCCCGTTTTGGGTATTTGGCATGGCCAGCAAGATCGCCCGATTTAACAATCCCAGACTTCTTTCTTTGGGTCTACTTGAAGTCGCGGGCTTATGTCGACAAGCCTCAGACAATGGCAGCCCTTAGGGAGAATATTCGACAGGAATGCGAACAGTTATCACCGGAAATCTTGGGGAAAGTCACGGAAAATGCGATAAAATGGGCGCAGCCACTTGGCGGATATCATCTTTTCCACTTAGCAGAAAAAATTGTAAAGGTCCAAATAAAGATTTCCATCACTCAAAACCATTCTTTGTTAGATTGGATGATTAATTTTGCGCCACCTTGTAGCTTTGTAAACAAGTATTTATTTCGTTCTCCCAATTTCACCATGTCAAATTTAGTTGAGCAAACAATTTTGTGTTTCTAATATATGCGGAAGCGTTGAAAATGTTAACAGTAACCTAGGGAGACTCGACAGTGTCGAAAACACACGCGTACCAGTGGGACAAATAGCTTAAGCGGCCCGTACTGTGGTTGATGATTTGCCTCCTTCCGATCGTCCATCCAGATCATCGTGTGAAAATCAGGGAGAGAGCAGCCGAAATCTCGTTCGGACTGTTGCAGAGCGTCATGCACGATCTTTTGGGTATAAGATGAGTTGAAGCGTGGCTTGTGCCGAGAGTGCTGAATTTGTTGCAGAAATTGCATCGGAACGATGTAGCTAAAGAAATGCTTTCTTTGAGCCAATATATTATTGATGGCATCATTACCAGTGACGAGACATGGGTCTGTGCTCTCTATGACATCGGAACAAACCAACAATCATCGGAATGCCGCTTCTCAGACGAGCCAAGACCAAAAAAAAAAAACACGAAAAAGTAGATCTAAAATCACGGCTTTGTCGTGGTGTGGTCTACTCCGAGTTTCTTCCTCCAGGCCAGACAGTAAATAAGGAGTATTACGCGAGCATATTAAATCGTTTGAGGGAAAATGTTCATCGCAAGATCCCAGAATTGTGGAAAAACAACTCGTGGTCTCTTCACCACGATAACTTGCCAGCTCACACATCTCATATTGTACGCCACTATGTGATCAAAAACAAAATATACCATTCCATTAGCTCCAGGTGAGTACCTGACATGGCTCCTTGTGCCTTTTCCTATTCCCACAAGTTACCACTTCGCGGAAAGCGTAAGAATTGAAAGCGATTCCAAAATCGACCTATGAAAACTGTTTTGAAAATTAGAGGAAACGTTGGGACATGTGTATTGCAATAGCGATTACTTTCAAGGGAATAAAATTAATATCGATGAACAATCGAACCGTTTTCGATTTATTAAAGAACCAAAGTTACTTTTTGATCAGAAGTTAATCACAAAAAATCTATTTGTTTGCAAATGATGTTGGTTCTTTGGTAAATTCAGGAGCATTTTAGTGACTATTTTGAAAGCCTTTGCAACTTTCTCCCAAAAGTTTTTAACTACCGAAGTAAAGCCACCAATTCAACCCAAGTCATGTGATCCATCAAAGATGTCAGTTTTTTATTTTTCCATACTAAGGCCAGGAAATGATCAACAAATACTAAACAAATGAGGTTTGCTCTAAACCAAGTTTGATATCTTCATATGAATCTTTAAGTTTCTTTGAATGAACTATCGGAATCGCATTTGATGTAGTCGTATTAGATGTTATAAATACGTTACGCCAGATTTACCCTTTCTCTGTAGGTCTGTACATTTAAATCTCAAATCAAGTCTTATAGTTTACCTTGAGGAAAGACTTGAAGTATTGCACTGTACCCTTTATACCCACTTTCGCTAGCACTTTTGCTCTGACTATATAATATCTCAGCATCATCACTGTAAACGTTTGATAAGGCAGAACTTCACTATTTTGCCTCCTTTTGATTTTAAAGACTGGAGAAATCTTTGCGTAGTACAGGTTAAGAGCAAAGAAAAAGAAATATATTTTGATAGTACGGTTTATCATGAGAACTAGAGTGCTTTTATCCATTGTTCTACTACAGATCCTTCTAAATTGCATTTTACTCAACTATGTAGAAAATGAAAAAATTAAGTGTTGTGATGACGAAAATATGATTTTGTTTTGTATCATCTTCTTCTCCACAGCAGGTACCAATCTTGCTTAAGTCCGTGCTCCGTACTAGCTCATAAGGGCAGCTGTAATCTGTGCCTAGTAGAGTAATTTTAAAATTGTCACCAACCTGGCAACTTTTTCCTGACTAAGTAAATTACTTAGATGTCGCTACATGTCGGGGTGAACCTTGGCTCAACAAGCAAGCCTATCCAGTCAGCACGGTCACTAGACAACTGCCTCCAGGTGCGCACTCCAAGTTGGTGTATGTCCCCTTTAACTTGTGCGGCCCACTTAGGGTGAGATCCTGCTTCCATAGAGTCCCCTTACCTTGTCGGGATTGAGGTTCACTGCTCACTTACCTTGTAAGCCCAAGGAAACAGTGATTCTTTGTTGTATTGGTGCTGAAGTGCTGTACGGAAAATTCATAGCAGCGCTACCTCCCTGTGATGTTCTGTCCAGTTCGTCGATATTTCCGGTCACTTTTTGTTGACGGCATATACCTTGTTTTGTCCTCATTTACCTCTAACCCGTATTGACAGCTTCTGTTTCAATACTATTGAATACACCGGTGACAGCTTGCAATGTCCTTCCAGTTATGGAACATATCGATATCATCGGCGTACGCTAGTAGTTGCACAGATTTTTGAAGGATTGTTAGTTTCACACAATATTTTTAAGGACAATATTAAATAAGAATCACCTTGTCTAAAAAATTGTTAAGTCGTTACCGACTTTGGAAGCTCGTTCCTCAATCATCATTCTGCACAGACCGGCCAACTTGGGTGGGATGCCCAAACTAGACATGGCTCTATATATTGAGTTGGACTTCTTCAGTTTTTACATATACCTCCTCTTTTGGCGGAGTTGAGGATATCTCTTTTTGTGGGCCGGCAATACGACACTGAGACTCCAGACATAAGCTCTACTGACCAGATCTAGAAAATGTGATGGTGTGTGCTTTCCACAAAGTCATTTCCAGGAGTTTTGAGTATCTCAGCCAGTAAAACTTCAGGTCCAGCTGCTTCTGTACGGGTCTTCTTAGCTTGACATGTTTTTTTACCTGTTGGTGCGGAATATTATCCCGATCGCGCGCTTTTTGTGCTTCAGTTTTCTGACTTTAGAAAAGCCGATGTACTTTCCGTCTCTCCTGTTCGTAGAGCTCATGAACGGCTCTCGTTCTTTGTTGCAGAGCGGCTTCATTCACCATTCCAGAAATTTCTTGGTGGTGGTCGAAAGATCCCACTGGTCTTCGCGGACGCGTTACAGCGCATATTTTGGAGATCTCTTGAGATGCAGCTTTTCTACGTAACACCTTCTCACGGTTGTTCTTTGTTGTGGCGCTTTGGCAATTCTCATTCGGACCTTGGTTGCAATAAGGTGGTGTTCCGAGTTGATCTTGGCTGATCGGAAAGTTTAGACGTTCAAAATACTGGAGCCATGCCCTACGTCTATCGTCCTGTAAATTGATTTATCGTTTCAAGATCTGGAGACCGTCGTGTTCCCTTGTATATAATGCGATGAAAAAATCGGTTGCTTGCTTTAGTGATATTTCAATCCGCCGCAAAGTCAATAAGCCTAAGTCCGTTTCCACACTAGATGCAGTGTTTACCAATTGTCCTACGAAAGATGTCCTCCTTTCCTATCCCGCCATTAAAATCACCTAGTACTTGTTACCAGGAACCCCTACGAGGAGATAAGGCAAGCACTTTGCTACGAAATAAGTTGTAGCGCTGCAGACCCAATCCCAAACCCAATTATAGGAAAACTATTTCTCATTTCTCAAACATTTTCGACTTCCGCCTTCACTACCACTTAAAGCCACCACAGTGTATTGCAACTCACCTCTAACGAGAGCATTCCAAATCCATCCCAAAAACAGCAACAACAACGCTCTGGAAAAGAATACTTGAAATAGTAAGAGGACTAGCGCCAATTGTTACATTGGCCTTTTTAAACCCGAGCGTCTATGTCGACTTATGTTGTCCCATCGCGTCGTCTACCTTTTGGTTATGATATACCGACTTATGCCGTATTAGCCCAGCATGCTACATTACACAAAACCGACCGACCGGCAATTGTAAAGGGAATTTGTCACGTTCGCCCGTTTTAGAGTGCATAAATGCATGATTTTGCATTGCTAATGCGATACTCTGGCGTAATCATCCATTGCGCGGCGGATGCTGCTGCAAAGTTCGCGCTCTGACACGCCGTTATCCTTCGACATTGCACTGCGCTCTTATTGTTCTCGAAACTGAATTGAGCTAGCTCTAGTACCGATACTGAAACTATCTTCAGCACCAGCACCAAACTTCAGTGCAAAAGTAATATCCATTCCAGCTACGAGCTAAGAAGCACCGTTTAAGAGCCCAAGGTCAAGTATTATTATTTATGAAAGGCACTGGTTCTGACAGCCCAGCACAACGACGACAACGACAACGATGATGACAGCTACAAGCGGCATTCTCCACCAGCTGCCATGAGTAGCTTGCATCTGGGGTCTCATGTAATAGCTCATACCTTCGCAACATAAACAATGGGAACACGAGGGCCTATGTCATCCCAAAATGAGATCAACAAGGACATGCAGAGGAAGAGATCTTGGAATCTAATGATTCCAACTGATGACTGGTGATTATCTAAACATTGTTGTTTGTTGGGTTTCATTGATCTCCAATGCAGATGAGGCTGTTACTTTTCGAAGAGTAAATAAACTCATGGTGGTGGGTACCTTGTTAGCATTTGTTGTTGCCCCACCAGAAACACATCTCATTCGTTTCGGATTGTAAGTGTGACACATCGCAGCAGATAGGTATTTGCCAGTGCATTGGTGGGGTTTCGAATTTCGGAGAGTTCCTGGTGACTTAGAATTCTCTCAAGTATGCCATATAAGTCGTTGGTCAGATATCATTGTTCTGCCGCATACTACCCTCAGGGGAAGAACATAATTTATTTAACTGTGTGAATTTGGCCGTGAGTAGCTACTCGTATGTGGAGTATGAATCAGAGAAATATTTTCAGACTGGGAATTTATTAATCACAATGACCTTCTAAATTATGGCTGAGCTCTTTGGCTTTGTTTGGAAGATTTCTATGTTTTTCGAGGTTATTTTCGGGAGTGAATGACTGTTTAAAGGAAGAGACTTTAAGTGAATAGTACGGAAAGATTCCTAGGACGGATGTGGTTAGGAAATATCTCCAAAATACGGAGAATCAATGTGAGATGATTAAAAGACCTGGTTTTGATCAAGGATGAACATCTTAAGGTAGCGATTCATCGTGGGAAAACAGCTGCATTTTACAGTCATGAACATACACAAAGTATACATGTCTCTTCCGAAATGCTAAAAGTTGCAGTAGGACGATTGTCATGGAACAAACAGTGCTAGTTGTAATTACAATTCCAAAATGCCTACAAGTTGTCAGCGTTTGTCTGACTAAGAAAGGACACACAGAATGGCTCTTGAAGTGGCTGGTGGTCAAAAACCAACATACGAAGACCATATAAGTGATCTTCATGCTCGCCTCTGTATTTCTCAAACAATTTCTTTTATGGAGGAGAACAGTGCATAAATATTAAATGTTGAGGATGGCCACAGTTAAGTTCACTAGAAACCTAAATTTTAATTGCAACACCTACCGATGAAGCAGGAAGTGCTAATGAAGATTCGGGCTTTGAGAAAATCTCTACTGATTCATACCTAGCTAGTTAATCGGCCATTGAATCGTTGGACCTAAACAGGAGTCAATGGTTTCAACCTTCTGGCTTTATTTAAAATTTCATTCTCAAGCTCGCATCAAACTAGTGAAAAACTTCAACAAGGTCCTAAAGGCAGCTTGTTTGGTTGGCAGGATTGGTTTTATCTTCACTTTAAGGACAGACGCAAGGCAACAGCGCACTCCAAGTTTTTAGAGCCATCGGTTAGGTCGCCATTACATTTCCTCCCAGGTACTGATTCTGTTCATAACTATTCAAACCAAGACAATAGAGAGAAAGTCGATTTCGAATATGTGCCATTTCGATACCAAGAGGTGTCTTGGTGTCATAACCTGAATTTCGGATTGAAGGCTTCGACTACTATCGCTTGTAACACGGCAAAAGTTTTACGCAGCCTATATGTCAATACCCATCATGACAAGATGGAGCTGCACCATGGTTTTTACTCAATATAAGTAAGATCCTTTTCTTTCCTTTCCATCACAGTAATCTATGACTTACTTAAAGTGGTGGTACAGTCCAGGGTGGACTCGAATCTCAAAGAGGAAGCATCTCCAGCTCGTTCTTTCGCCAGCTGCCCTTAGTATTCCAAAGTTAGTTGGCTGAGGTGCTCTTTCACTTGCGTGGTGCGCCACTAGAGTCGTGATCTTTCTCTACTGCGCCGTCCTTTGGGAGTGTATTCAAAGACTTTTCGTACCGGAACGCTAGCGTCCATCCGGCCTAAAAGAATCAATCAAGAAGACTCTTATCTTATCCGCACCCAACGAAGCAGCGATTGGCAAGTCATATTCTTCGTTTGGACCTAGGTAGACAAGTACCTCAAAGTTATACAGGGTGACGTTCTGTCCCAAACATTTTGATGGACATCATATATTTGCTCCTGTCCTAATTGGTAGTTTAACCCATTTCGCCGCTTCAGTCTTAATACTTGCGAAAGCACTACTTTTTCCTGATTATGTCAGTATTATCATATGCAAGTAATTGGACGAACTTCTGAAAGACTGTGCCCATTGTGTTATCGCGTGAATTTGCACTATTCTTTCAAGACTGATGCTAAAGAAACCGCATGACAACACATCACGTTATCTTAATCATTTTTTGACTTCAAAGGTCGCGGTGAGATTATAACCGGTCTTGATGGAGCAGGTGCATTCTCCATAGTCATCCTGCACAAACGGACGAGTTTGGGAGGGTTATTAAAACTAGATTGCTCTGTATAGCCCGTCTTTATAGACGCTGAGTAGATTGTGTGTAGTTAGCGTTCAGATCGCCTTCTTTCTCTAGGATGGGACAAACAATTCTGAATTTCTATTTATCCGATCATCGCTCGATCACATTTTAAAGATGAGTTGATGTATGCTCCTTACCAAGTCACCGCCTGCCGCTTTAAGGAGATCCGTTTTAAGGCCGTCCGCTGGCAGCAGTAATTGGATTTTAGCTTAGACATATTTATCTTTAATTTACCAATGTTAGGTAGACGGGTAGACAGGTAGACGTCGAAGTTGATAGGTTCGTTCGGTCTGAGAGCTAATACCGCCGTCATCGCCGCTATACTGTCTACAATACTGCTCTTTCCAAATCCTCAGCATCGATTGCGACTCTACTACGTTATTTCCTTTTTTATCTCCACAGGCTTCGGTTTGTGTACGTAGCATGTTGCTTTTACCATTTCCTAGAACCCATGCTTCTCATACTCCTGTTTTTCCTCCTACTTACCTGCGTGTGCTTGAAGGTAGTCATCTTCAAATCAGTCATTTCGTTGAATTAGTCAAACGAAACCCAGCACATACGAGTAAGAAGCAGAACCTCTGATGGCTTTTTGACAGCCTTGCGACTGGTCTTCGACTTTTGATGTTGGTGGCATAAGACCTCGCAACAGATAGGGGAAACTTAATCTGAAAAGTATTTGGCGATTTCTTGGAATTGTGGCAGTTCGACATGAAGCCGGGTTATATTTAAGATACCTCTAGGACGAAGTTGAGTGAGACCGACGCCAGTAACCTGATCGGGGTTGTGAGCACTTTTGTTGGTCCCTTAAGTCCTCATTCACCATCATCTCTTTTCCATGACCCTAAATTAGTGTCAGATCTATGACAACACTAGTGAATAATATCTTAACGACATCAATGGGTAACTACCCACCAACTTTTCCAACTTATCGTATGCTGGTGTATATTGAGGAGGAAGTTTCGAACTTTTCAATAGAAGAAATAAGTACAGCAATCGGAAAAATGAAGCGGGGGAAAGCGGCGGGACCAGACAGCATTCCATCAGAGTTTTGGTCGAAGATAGAAGGGATCGGCAGCGTTTGGCTATCGAAACTTTTAAATAAATTAAAATGTGGACAACCTATGCCGAATCAATGGAGAAGTAGCTTCTTGCTTCCATTATACAAAGGAAAAGGCGACACTCGAGAATGCAACAACTACCGTTCAATCAAGCTTATGTCACACACAATGAAAATCGTCGAAAGAGTCTTAAACGAACGTCTTCGGCAAATAATAAAGCTCGATAATAGCCAGTGTGGATTTGTTGAAGGAAGATCGACGGTGGACGCTATCCAAAGCCTACGAATAATAATGGAAAAGCACCGAGATTCGTCTAAGGATTTACACATGGTATTTATCGACCTCGAGAAAGCATTCGATCGTGTGCCTAGGGATCTCATATGGGCCGCGCTGAGGTCTCAAAACGTACCAGAAACGTATGTCAGAATAATACAAGACATGTACGGAAACGTGAAAACTGCGGTTAAAAGCTCTGCTGGACTAACGAGAGAATTTCCAGTTAATGTCGGAGTGCATCAAGGAAGCGTACTCAGCCCTTTCCTCTTTAACGTAGTATTCGACTATCTTTTAAAAGACTGCATGCGCAAAGCAAATGTAACGCCAATTCTCTTCGCTGACGACGCAGTTGTATTTAGCGATAACGTCGAAAATTTACAGAACGCCTTAGATTCATGGAAAAATGCGCTAGAGAGTAACGGGTTTAAAATAAGTCGTTCAAAGACGGAGCATTTGACCTGCCCATTTGCGCGTCCGGTGCGACCTGTTCCGGATATAATGTTAGATGGAATAGTTGTTCCGAAAAGCACTATCTTTAAGTACGAGTACTTAGGATCGATCGTTAACATGGAAGCGAAATGTGACGACGACGTAAACCACGGAGTGAGTGTGGGGTGGATGAAATGGCGGGAAAATTTGGGAATCTTTTACGACCGAAAATTTCCACTTAAATTAAAGTGGAAACTCTACACCACGGTTGTTAGACCAGCTCTTATAAACGGTTCACAGTGCTGGACAATGTACGAAGCGTTTAAAAACGGCAGCGGAAATGAAAATGTTAAGGATGTCTAGTGGAGTCACTAAACGCGATTGTATTAGATCTACACGTATAAGAGGAAGTCTACATATAAAGAATTCGGTAACCGAACAGCTTGGATGGAATAGAATAAGCTGATATTGCCACGTTCAAAGAAGATCTGCGAAAATCCGGTCAAAAAGGCACTATCAACTACGGTCACTCCAACTGTAAAAAAAACGAGGTCGGAAAAAGAATTCCTGGATTTCTCAAATGGCAAATGCGCAACAACGCCTGGGGCTAACCACTGAAGCAATCCAGGACCGAGCATTATGTAGACGCGTTCTGCGGTCTGCGACATTAGCCAACCCCATAAGCGGAGCAGCAGCGATGCAGTTAAAATGGGAAACTCGTTACGCATAAGTTCGTATAACGAGGAAAGGATTAATAAAAGGATAAGAAGAATAAGAAGACCAACTGAGGCTAGTTATGGACTTCATGGGATTTCTTTCCACTTTTGAGTTTCTGGTCTTGGCTTGCGAACTTCGCACAGTTTTCTAAGGAATGATGTGAAAGAAGTTAGACAGCTTATTACATTATTTATGCACTTCTTTAACATTAAAAGATTGTGTAAGATTGCTTTAGACTTAAAAAAAGCAGCGAGCGCCCTCCAATGTCGCTATGCGTCATCTGACGGAATGCCAGGACTAGACATCACTCTGTACTGCTTGGCTTTAAAGATGCTATCAAGCTTTGAGTATCAAGCATCACCGTCTTGTGATAAGTTTATCAATTGTGGGCCTGCCTTCACAATTCTTAACACTGAGAGTAACTCTACTTCTTAAATTTTCTTGCTAATCTACACAAGAGTCTTATTTGAGAGACAGGTTCCAAATGTTGCTTCTGGAGGTGCACAGCCATATTTCCTCGATTGTCGTCTTCTTAAGGTATTTCTTCTGTTTATGAAGAAGCAGATTTGATTAAAGGTGCTTTGAAGTTTCGTGTCATAAAAACGGAACAATTAATCGAATTTGTCAGAAAATATCCATGTTTGTACGACATGGGTGATGAAAATTACAAAAACATAATTTTAAAGGGTGAGATCTGGGAAACATTTGGAAAAGAGTTGAATGGAAATACGAAAAGAAGCAGTCTTCGATTCTAGTTTTCAGCACAAACAGTGGTATTCTCCACCTTCATTTCTGTTTTTATTTATGTCGTGAACCCAAATTCTTTTTCTTTTTGAAGAACGTAGCACGGCAAATAATAATAATAATTCTTCATCCGAGCTGCTTGACATTTTATTGAAATTAAAATCTCTGTTTGACGTTCCACGACAAAATAATCTAACGGCCGCGTAAAATGATCTCACCACGGTGTTAAAAACGCTCTCTGTTTGACGGAGGCTTAAGTCTGTTAATAATCCTGTCGCCAAGTTAAGACATTTCCAGGCATGGTTAGTCTGCAAAGTAATTTATAACAGCTATTTAGCAGGTTTCGAGCTGATGTGATGATGCTACATTTCCCGGTCGGTGTAAATTATCTTTTTTTTCAAATTTTTTTCTTTATTTTGTCATTAATAGATTTATTTTCTTATGTAAAATAGCCATTTTCTGTATACTTCCAAAAATGTCAATGTTGTTCGTATAGTTGGACAAACTTCTGAAAACTTTTCAAGCCTTCTTCTAAACTTGAGCATTTCCATCTGTATTTGATCAGATCAGATCAGTTCACGAAAAGTACGATACTTTGGGTTTTCCCCTTTTGAGAGGTTCCTACTTTCGAAAAATTAAAAGACTGCTTGATGCTGATCACGACATTATTTATTTGGCTGGCAGTAGCTCGATCTAAAATTGTTTTGTATTTGAACAATTTTGTAGTCTTTTTACGACACCCAAACCAACTGAAGGTTTCCCAGGGACTCTTTCAAGTCATCTTACACTTAATGACGGTCAAATTCTCGCGCTATTTTTCTTACTACATAAGTTGAACGTACTCGTATTTGAAGTCATTTCCTTGAGTCTACAGAGGTTCGTGTTCTAAAATGCTATTTAAATTGGTGTAACACTAAAGAACAACTTGTCGATTGGTTAAATTACACTTGCTGTCACTGCCTTAATCTACAGCATTAAAGTAGTTTCTAAGTAATTGCCTAAAAGTATTTGATTACTCCCTCAGTATTAACTTCCTTATCAAGGGCCTTCTATCGAGAGCCACCCCCATAAATTGTTTCATTGGGAATAAATAATTCTCTGCAAATACTTTGTTTAGCAGTAAGCGCCTCACTTTAAAAACTCTTTTGTATTTAGGCCATATCTCTTCAACTACTCGTATTACATATATGTAGATACGTTCGGTTAGTGGAAAATCCTTCTCGATTATCATACTCATGAGCATCGGTAAAAATAAATCATTTCTTTAAGTCACTTACCGAAACTACTTAACGTTCCAATCACTCACCATATCACAATGAAACAGTAGCCGCCAACATACGAGCAGTGCAACTGTACGAACCGTACCTCTCCTAACTCATTTCCTTGACAATTTTATGATCTCAGCTCAAAATTAGATATCATAATTCCCCAAGCTGCATCCCGGATTCGTTAACTAGAACAGCTAATCCCGGTAAAGATAAGTCACTCCTACGCATGCGCCACAGCCTTCTTTAAAATGACGCAATTACCAATGCGCAGCGATGAAGACTAATTCAGCAATTACGTTACGACTACAACTACATATGAGTACCCGTGGTACGGCATGTTGATTCACTTAAGTTACGTGTCTGACAGGACGACTATGAGGCTTCAAGCATTTGACTAGGCGGAGTCGAGATACTCGGTGTCAAGATTTATTCAGCATAAGTAACTCCTAAATGAGGAAGGTAAAGCTGAGGTAGATACTTTGCCATTTAAAAGTAGACGTCGGCGTCAGTCGTCATTGAGGATGCTATAGGCAAAGAACTTGTGATCTTAGAATTTGCTATTGAAGTAGGTATGTATATACGTACAAACAAGTGCAACCAAGTCAATTAGAATTGAAATTTGCTGAGCTACGAATAGTATCTTAATTGTTAATTAAAAGGCAACGATCTTGAAGTTGTACTTCAGCCCACCTGTTTTCAATGCGGCCACTTGATGGATGCTGGCTGATAGTGCTGACATCGGCTGATGGACTGGCAAACCAGTATTAATTAGAGAGCCCTTCGGCGGCGCACTGGAGGTCGCTTGGTATACTATGATACATATGCAGAAGCAACTCAAAAGATACGAGTACAACAATCTTAAGCTGAGAATAGATTATGCAGTGATTGAAATTCTTTGATACTGATGGAATATTTTGTACTCGTATCTAATGGATGTGATCTTTCGCACAGTGCAACCGAAAAGGTTTTGCATAATTGAAAAGAATATGAAAAAAGGTACAGAAAACGTGTTAGAGCTACTATTGCTGTGCAGGGTTGTGCGATAAACCCTGATTCATTTTTGCGAGATTACGAGTTTGGGCCCTGCCATGTAAACCTCAAAATGCTAAATGCTATCATAAAAGGATTTCAAGTCGGTGGAAAGATAGAAAACTTGGACTTGAGTTGAAACTAGTGGAATGCGCAGTTGACGTGGTCATAAAAGTGCAGGGAAAATACTTTATTATTTTAAGTAAAATAATGTAGGTTGCCATGAAAACGATCAGCACTTGGGCAAACAGATACCGCAATTCAAATTCCCAAAAACTCAACGGATTGGAACTGTCCCTCTCGAACAGCGCAAAGTATCTAGGTGTAATTCTGGATAAAAACTACATTGAAATCTCAACGTAGCAGAAAGAATCAAAAAAGCATATAATGCTTTTTTTGTTTGCAAAAGAACTATAGGAAAAAGTTGGGGTCTTAAGCCTGCTCTGGTGTATTGGCTATATACGGTGGTGGTAAGACCCATACTGACATATGGCGCACTTGCATGGTGGAAAGCAAAAAATAAGAAAACGATCCACGAAAAATAAGCGGCGGTTCAAAAAACGGCTTCCATAGCATTGGATACCTGTCTCCACCTAACACCGCTTGGTTCACGGATCAAAAAACTTGCTGGCAACAGTGCGATACGACTCACTAATCTGGGTCACTTCAAGAGCAGTAGCTTCGCGCACGGCACCATCCTAGTGGAGCTACTGTCAGGCAATCCAATTTTAACGGATAAAACTCCTTCATTGATCGACTTCGACATTCCATATGATATAATATATCCGGAGAGGAAGGACTGGCAAGAGAATGCAGTAATCAGGCCTAATGAAATTATAAGTTTCACAGATGGCTCGAAAACAACAGAAGGAACATATTTTGTATCTTCTCAGAAGACCCAGAGCTAAGAGTGTCCATAAAACTATCGGACGCAAGCAGTGTCTTCCAATCAGAGATTCTGGCTGTCCGCAGGGCGGCTGAGCTAATGCAGATGAGATCGGTATATGGAAGAGATATCGCTATAAACATCGAGAGCCAGACCGCTCTTAAGGCAATGGAATCGTCAGGCGCTGTCGTACAATGCTCAAAGCATTATGCATTACGAACTGAATGAGGCTGTGCTGGGTGCCAGGACCCTACGGTATAGAAGGAAGTGAGCAAGCGGATGAGCTTGCAAGGAGAGGAGGACTAATCCATGAGGTTGCCATATAAAACCACGCTTTTGGATAGTAAGGGGCACTATCGAGGAAAAGACCATAAAGATTGCTTACCTAAGGTACTCGAATCTTAAAGGACATAGGGTATTAAAGGCTCTATAGTCACTTCTTGATGGTAAAAGATCTAGAGAGTTAGTAAAATTAAGCACGGAAACGTTTAGAACAACAATAGGAATCTTGGCAGGACGCTGTCTCCTGCTGAAACAAGCAAAGAGACTCAAATTGTGAGTTACGGACATTTGTTGATCTACAAGCTGTTGAGAACATACCGTTGGAATGCGAGGCAATATCGCGTAGTCGAAGGAAATTGTTAGGAAAATATTTTTTTGAAAATCTAGAGGAAAAAGACGGCACGGATTTGAAAGACCTTGTTGGCTTATGCAAAGAAATTGGATGTTTTATCATTCCTTGGAACCGAGAGAAGCGCAGCCCTAAAGCATTCGACCAGGCGAAGCTCGTTACTTCTGCATCAGTTTGGAGGTTATGGCAGCCGAATCAATAGCTTGATAGCGGATTTCTATGACAACAACATTGTTTTGTTTGCGCGTTGTGTCATGCCCAAAGTGCGTGCAAACTTCTTATAGTTCCAGTAGTTCCGCCTGGAAGACTCTAGTGTTAGAGTCGGGCAAGCGGTTTATTCATTTTCATTTTTGATCCATGTCAGTGTAGACCATGTCAAAGTTCTTTGCTACTTCTTCTTTATT
This sequence comes from Volucella inflata, assembly GCA_928272305.1. NCBI lineage: Eukaryota > Metazoa > Arthropoda > Insecta > Diptera > Syrphidae > Volucella > Volucella inflata. The sequence goes on along the minus strand of OV743717.1, from coordinate 74,607,213 downwards.
TCACTGAGCCTTTGTCGTTAATTTTTTTCTGGAAGTTTAGTTTGGGTGTGATGTATGACAACCATACTTATGACCCCCGGTAGGTAAGAAACAGACCCACTTCAGCTGTGTAAACCATAAGGTCATCTTTTATGGAAGTCCCCACTTTTTTCCAAAAGCTTTGCTGCGGGCATTGAAGGAGGCGCATGTCTTCATGATTTCCTCTATTCTCCATCGATGCAAATAGAATTGAAAATTTCTGCATCGTAAAACAGGACTGCGATGTTCAGTGTCTCGTAAAATATCTTTTCGTTTGCTTGAATGAGAACTTTACTACTCAACTGGTTTCTTAGCGCGAAGGTCAGCAAAAGTGATTCTTCGCTTTTCTGTGCTAAAGTTGCCGTTAATCTTGATAAAGTAGCCGAGGAAGAGATAATGTCGTTTAATACCTCAATCTTGTAGCTGCCTACTGTGATGATGTTGTGTATCCCTTTTTATTGGCAGGACATACTTTGTTTTTCCGTCGTTTATCGCTAAACCCACCTTTACGTGCTTCTGCTTCAATATTTGCAAACGCTCCACTAACAGCTCGTTGTGTCCTTCCCATTACGTCAGTTTTGTCGGCATACGCGAATAACTAAAGAGACGTTTTGGAAGGTGGAGACTTTAGAGTTGACTTGCGAGTTTCGTAAAATTCTTTCATATACGTTTTCTGACATTGTTCATCTTGCTTTTTTCATAACAGATCTTCGCAGAGCAGTGTGCATTCTCCATCGTCATCCTTTACAGTCGAATAAGCTAGGGGATGGTAGGGATGCCAATACTGCAGGTGCCTCTCTGTAGTTCATCTCTATAAATGCGGTCATATCTGGCTTTGAAATCGATTTTCTGGGTTTTTCCAAGACCTACCGTATTGTGAAAAATTTTATCCATGGAGGACTTTTCTGGTCTAGAACCACACTGATAGGGACCAGTTAGCCGTTTATATAATATGACAGATAAAACTTTGTATCCGATGTTGCGCTAATAATAGGCGCAGCTTATGGGATCTCACTTCTTAAGGACCGGTCCGAAAATGCTAATGTTCGTTGAGCATACTTTCGTCAACCCAGATGGCGGAGATGAGTTGATGTATGCTCCGTATCTTTTCATTTTCTGCTAATTTAAACAGCTGGGTAGCTAAGCCAAAGAGCTTTGTTGAACTTAAGATTGAAAAGGCTGTCTTGACTTCATTTGGTTGTGTGGACCATGTAGTTATTTGGCATGCGTTACTCCTTCAGACTTTGCCTATACGCATCCATACTTCTCACGAACCATTTTGAGCTTTTGAGAAAGCGTAAGAAACGTTTAACGTCTGTATTGCTTAAACATGCCAAGCCTTCTTGCATGTTTACCTAAGAGACAATGCCCAGTGATGCCTTTCCACTTCGTGGAAGCATGCCTGAAAATATGACCACTGTTGGTGTAGCGTATCTGTATTCAGGTGTAAGCCTAAAAACGGATTGCCATAAGCTGATCACTTACTTAACTACACAAATGCCTTATTCCCTTAAATTATTTTTAGTAAGATATCTGTAAAAGAATACTTGGAACAGGCGTAGTAAATGCTGTTTTTTTCTGCTATGGCGAATTGATGCTTTAGCCTTACCCAGTATGTTAGCCTAACGTCCAATTGCCAAATGTCCAATTGAATACGCTTAACCAGGCTTGATAAACGCTCATCGTTACTTACTTAATTAAATGGTTCGCAATCCAGTGAGGACCTAGCCTATAAAGCAATAAGAGCAAACTTTTCTGACCAGATTGAGTTCACTGTATACTGTTGTATCGCCTTCTCCAAAGGAGGTCAAAATAAAAAGTCAACCAAAGAATTTTGTGGTCAAAACGCCCAAATATGTCCCCTCAAAGTCTATGCTTCTGCACTAGGATTGAGATGATAATGATCATAGAGAATTTCCCTAATATATTGTGCCAAAACCTTCTTAGTCAATTGCAAACATCTGTTAACCTGGTCAGTTGTTGACTTACTCACTCTACAACTAATAAGTGTCAATCAAATCATTGGCAAATGATTCCAGGGGTCCAAACTATACAGCAGGCATGATCTTGTGCACGTTGCTTCAGAGAGTGTTGCGTCTAAGTTATTATACTTGTGAGGGTGCAATTTTCGTAGGTCATTCATCGTTTGTTCTCTTTAACCATTTTATTCAGTTGGTACCTAGACGAAGTAATGTCGCGGTTTTACCCAATTCACTTAGCAGGAACTTACGTATATGACGTTTATGTCCCTACGTTAGCACCTGTTCATTAATCGGGAACGACAAGAAGAACAATTGTGGGGATAATCTTGGGGTCTCAGCAATGATATACTATCTTTCTGCATAGTTACAAATATTGTTAATCAAGCCAGCAAGGTTACATAAATACTATAGCTGCCTTGCTCTGTACCTGAGTCGTAGTTTGTGAATCAAAAGCAATCTACCAGAATCTCATCTTTTAAAAGACCCCACTGTAACTCAATGTTTAGATTGATTTCTTTAAATTGATAAAGAATCACTTTCCATCTGTGCGAGTAAATTTATTCGCCCATCACTACAACGTATCACTTGACAAAGTCAATAAAAAACCATAATTGCAATGTAAATTCGTAGACGTTTCATCGTTAGACCAATGCTCTCTATCTCCGGTTGCTAGATGCCAATTGCCAGTTGGTGTGTTCGTATCTATAGTTGGTGTGTTAGTCCCTAAATCTGACTGACTGACTGACTGACTTAGGTTACGCTGGATGGACTCTTGTCTATGTACACATCCCATCACGCAGCAATCATGACCAAGAATATACCAACTAATGTTCTAGGGAACAATAAATTCTACAGCAATTGCAGGATGCGGATGTAAGGGGCTCCTACTCAGTTGGTACAGAGTACGGAGGTACTATCTATTCGCTTAAGACCTACACATACTGGCCGCTACATATTCACAAATGTGTGCTTCAAGAACAAGCAAACAGAAATATTACAAACATAAACTAAGCCAAAGTACGCCAAACGCTCAAGGAGTTATTGAAAGGTCCCGGACATGAGGGCATATGCGTTAACCAAAAGGGAGACACTCATACTTATTCTTATATAGCAGTATCTTTTTATCGTATATACGAGTACTTTCGCATTCTAACCTAGAACTTTGTTTTTTGTTTTTTTTTTGTGCGAGTTGGTGTGATGGTGGGCCTCGAAAATAAACCGAACCAACAGCCACAGCCGGACTGACATTCCTACGTTCATCTAAGTCTAGACGACCGATCAGAGTTCGTCTAAGATGATGACGACGATCGCGACGTTTATGTACAATCTGCGTTCGCGCATAGATACATTTGGTGGAGAAATTTATTCTCGGATAACATGTCAGATGCACGTACAGACAGACAGTCATTGGTTGGCGGTTCTATTCTGCTGTATTCTTTTGTGTGTCTAAGCGAATAGTGTAGGTCTTGGACTGCCTTCATGTCCCATGTCATTGCTGTCATCGGCGCAAATATCTTAAAACAGAGATCCCTGGACATGCAGTTCGACAATGAGACCCCAAAAAAAGACCAACGATTTTGAAAATTCTTTTTCTTTCCGTTTCATTGGAGAACGTGGTGTTTTAGGTGGATTTATTGAGATTAGCTTTTGGGATAGATCCGCAGGCGAAACAACAAACATACAAATACACAAGGACAATTATATCCTAGCAGGGTCAAATTGTCAAAAGGGCGGAGATGATGTTGACATCAAAAGATATGCCACTGACTCTACAACGGATAAATGTTGGTCGTATGTTAAATCGAACAAGGTTCGTGGTGTATTGGGTGATGTGGCAGTAGTGCAATATCACTTGTGCCTTGGTGCGTGTTGAAAACATTCGTTGTGACCAATTGAGAGTTTCCAATGTGGGCGCAGGAACACGAATTTGTTTCTGAACATTCTAATTGAAGAGATTTGGCTGACTGTCTTGTCCAACTCATGAATTGTGAGGAATTAACAAACTTTTTATCTCTAGTATCTGTGGTTATACATTCTTGTTAATGAATTTAAAATACTGAACAGATACTGGAGAACATCTACATCTGCTGGAGTGATGTAGTATATATGACTAATGGCGTCGTTGTTTGAGATTGAATTGAGGATGACCAGGAGGATTCAATTCAGATTACCTGCTTAAAGATCTTTTAGTCAGTCAGAGAATATAAGAAGAGAAGTTTCTGTATAGAACATACAACTCAGAAGATCTGTATATACTATTTGACGAACACGACAGGTCTTTATTTATTAGACACTTTTGAACATTTTGAATGGTAGAAAATGAGATTGAGCGCCGTCAACTTATCCCGATAAGTAAAGAAATAGGTCATCAGATGCCCGTTGCTGAGGTGCGAACATCTTGTTCATCCAACAATAGGATACAACCTAGCAAATTATAAATCTCAGGGTTCCTTAGCTGGGTATTGTTTAAGTTCTCAAACTCTCCAAAGAAATAACTGACCAGGGCCTGTATTTCTATTTAAGATAGCAGCAGATTGAATTTCTCTTTTTTTTGCGAACATAATATCACCACATTGTTTATTAAACATCAACGACATCTTATCACCTATAGCAGCGGAGGCCACGAAACGCAAATAGATTATCACCTCTGCAAAATGTCGATGAGAAACCGTGTTAAGGACTGTAAAGTAATACTTGGAGAATCGCTAGTAAGCCAACACCAACAACCACCGAAAACACGGGCATCGTTTGGAAAACCAAAAATCCGGTGGTGTAATCTATCGAAGGAACGAAGCGCAAGATTTATCGCACTGGCTAAAGGAGTACTTCACAATATAAACGGTGTCGCAGACTCACTTAGCCCGCAAGAAATGTGGAACAGCATGCACGAGGAATGCATAACACTCGCAAAGTCCCATCTGGGGACTATATCGAAATACCATTACGTCGGCAAAGAAACATGGTGGTGGAATGGCGAACCCAAACGAGCTGTGGCCGACAAGAAGAGTGCATTCCAAGCGTGGACAAAATGCGATCGGAGCGACGATATCGAAAAAGCTCGACTGGCTCTTGAATACGAGCGTCTTAAAAAGATCGCAAAGAAAGTCCTGGCTCGAACTCGAGCGGCAGAAGCGGAAAACCTGGACCAGGAGTTGGAACAAATATCCTCACTATCGGCAGATAGAAGACAAGCTATATAAGAAGTTTAAACGTCGTACAATACTTAAGTGCCAAATATTTTTAAGCTCGCTGCACAGAGGCGAACAAATTCGATGGAAATAACCTCGCCGAAATACATAAAAAATGTAAACGGTCGCTTGTTAACAAATGAAAAGGAAATTTGTGACCGGTGGCGTGAATACTGCAAGGAGTTGCTTAACAAACAGTTTCCACGTGATACCGTGCCGACAGCTGGTCTATTCGGGGAGGAAGTTTCGGACTTTTCAATCGAAGAAATAAGTATAGCAATCGGAAAAATGAAGCGGGGGAAAGCGGTGGGACCAGACAGCATTCCATCAGAGTTTTGGTCGAAGATAGAAGGGATCGGCAGCGTTTGGCTATCGAAACTTTTAAATAAAATAAAATGTGGACAACCTTTGCCGAATCAATGGAGAAGTAGCTTCTTGGTTCCATTATACAAAGGAAAAGGCGACACCCGAGAATGCAACAAATACCGTTCAATCAAGCTTATGTCACACACAATGAAAATCGTCGAAAGAGTCTTAAACGAACGTCTTCGGCAAATAATAAAGCTCGATAATAGCCAGTGTGGATTTGTTGAAGGAAGATCGACGGTGGACGCTATCCAAAGCCTACGAATAATAATGGAAAAGCACTGAGATTCGTCTAAGGATTTACACATGGTATTTATCGACCTCGAGAAAGCATTCGATCGTGTGCCTAGGGATCTCATATGGGCCACGCTGAGGTCTCAAAACGTACCGGAAACGTATGTCAGAATAATACAAGACATGTACGAAAACGTGAAAACTGCGGTTAAAAGCTCTGCTGGACTAACGAGAGAATTTCCAGTTAATGTCGGAGTGCATCAAGGAAGCGTACTTAGCCCTTTCCTCTTTAACGTAGTATTCGACTATCTTTTAAAAGACTGCATGCGCGAAGCAAATGTAACGCCAATTCTCTTCGCTGACGACGCAGTTTTACTTAGCGATAACGTCGAAAATTTACAGAACGCCTTAGATTCATGGAGAAATGCGCTAGAGAGAAACGGTTTTAAAATAAGTCGTTCAAAGGCGGAGCATTTGACGTGCCCATTTGCGCATTCGTTGCCACCTGTTCCGGATATAATGTTAGACGGAATAGTTCTTCCGAAAAGCACTATCTTTAAGTACTAAGGATCAATATTTAACATGGAGGCGAAATGTGACAACGACGTAAACCACAGAGTGAGTGTGGGATGGATGAAATGGCGGCAAAATTCGGGAATCTTTTGCGACCGAAAATTTCCACTTAAATTAAAGGGGAAACTCTACACCACGGTTGTTAGACCAGCTCTTATATACGGTTCAGTGCTGGACAATGTACGAAGCGTTTAAAAGCAAAATTACGGCAGCAGAAATGTAAATGTTAAGGATGTCTAGTGGAGTCACTAAACGCGATTGTATTAGATCTACGCATATAAGAGGAAGTCTACATATAAAGAACTCGGTAACCGAACAGCTTGAGATCTGCGGAAAATCCGGTCAAAAAGGCACTATCAACTACGGTCACTCCAACTGTAAGAAAACGAGGTCGGAAAAAGAATTCCTGGATTTCTCAGATGGCAAATGCGCAACAACGTCTGGGATTAACCACTGAAGCGATCCAGGACCGAGCATTATGTAGACGCGTTCTGCGGTCTGCGATATAAGCCAACCCCATAAGCGGAGCAGCAGCGATGCAGTAAAAATCGGAAACTCGTTACGCATAAGTTCGTATAACGAGGAAAGGGTTAATACGAGTAAAAGGATAAGAAGAAGAAGAAGATAATATCACCACATTCAATATCATCCTGGTGGTACCTACAATCCATGATCTGATTATCGAAAAGACCAGAGCCCTAGATACTGCCTGGAATTTGATAGAAATTCACCTTTTAGCGATATTTCTCCCAACAATAATATTTGCACTCTACGCACTACCATTTACTTCTGTTTGATGGCATCTATTATCTCCTAAGCCCCAGTAATGGATATCAACTCAATAGAAAGAGATATGCTATAGGAAAAGCTTTAGGCTGGTGAACTTTCAAACGCAGCGTAACTTTGAATATTAATTCAATTCAAACGACATAGGCTATGCGAGTATATCAGTTCTTGCTCAAACTAGATCCGGGTCAAGTGACTTCTTTAAGGACTTTTCAAGCATTGAAATGTCAGGGGTACCGATTAAATAGGGTATAATAAGTAACTTCTTGCCGTGTTGAAAATGCAAATGATTTTTTTCACTGTCAATGTTTCGTTTCAATCCATACTTCAACATAAATTCTATGAGCCAACAACTGCTCTGGATAGAGGAAAGAGTATCAAGTCCTTACAGAAAGAGCTGAATCCAAGGAACCCGTGTTGTATACACGGTTTACTGTTTCTGGGAATAACTTATCCCGCCATGAAAGTCGAAAAGAATTTCTAAATAAAATTCTTTAAACTTTAAAGTGCTGAAGCAACTTTGCATTGATGTGTATTATAAGGTTATATTTGGCGGGAAGGTGTGTCTTCTAATACAGGGTCATCCCATTTGTGGCTCCAAAAGTAAAGTATATAGACTTCGATCGAATTTTTACTTCAGTATATTGTTTGGATCTTGCCATTATGAATAGAGTATAACATCATTCAAATGTCTTCCATATGAGTTCTTGAAGGACTTATAAGGTCCTGACAAGGTAAGTTTGGATCATTTTTTGAACATATCCCGCAATTACTCGCCAATAACTCGACGAAAATTCGTTTCCAAAGCGTCAAAAGTTTACGGATTGTGTACACACACTTGATCTTTTACATTGCTCTGCAAGAAGAAATCCAACGGCTGTAAATTACACTATCTTGTTCGGAAGTCCACAACACCAAAACGCTAAATAACTCGTACAGGAAAGACAAAACTTGCAATGTTGTTTGAGATGTGGCACCGCCTTGTTGATACCACATATTTTCAACATCCATATCTTCGATTTGAGGCCAAACAAATTTGGTATTTTCAAAGAGGAATGGACCAATGACATAACCAGGCCAAATTGTACGTCGTACATTGACTGGATTTTCACTTTCCCATATGCGACAATTTTGTTTGGTGTTGTATAGGAAGCAGATAGGTCCGATTACTCTTGTTCTTAACATCCGACTCTTCAACAAAGTCAACCAACTTTGTTCCAATTAAATAAAAAAAATTTCTCCGTTTAATTAACTTGCTGCCGGTTTTCTAACAATTTAAATGTACTTTTAGCAACACGTGAGGCTCTTCAAACCTCTGGTCTACACCTTTGAAAACCAAGCTTTCAAGTAAATACGAGTACGTCGCTCATGCTCTGGTATTTCTTTCGGACTACCACCTTGTTGTATCCAATGTGGGAATACGGCTTTCCCAAGACCACCTGCGAGAAGGTAAAACGTAGATTAGAACTGTAATCGCAAGAGATCGCCAGAATCTTCGACAAACGCTTATCCCGAAATTTTTCAACAACTCTAATGCTGGTAGCATTTTATCGAAGTACCGAAGATCAATAGAATGCCAACGTAATATGCCATCGGTGACGCCACAACTGATGTGCTGTATTTAGTTTAACCACCACAAAGAAATCCCTGCAGCGAGGGAGGAAAGATGCTCCTAAGCTTTGAGACTCTAAGCAGAAGAGACAAGAAACATATCGGCTCTTTCAGAAAAAAAAAAAAAATAGTACGAGAAGCGCTCGATCGGGGAAATTGAGAACTACTCCAGCAATGAGATTCGAAAGTGGAAAGCGCACAGCGGAAGTACAATCTTCCACAAGTCTGTGCAACTAATAGCGAACACTATAAACATAATTGGGAGAACACAGAGAACTGCCAGATGTGTGTTCCCTAGTATCTATCAATCGGCTTAGCGATAAATGAGAGTAGAAATAAATATATTCTATCAACAAGGAACATACAATATCGAGGAATAGGAACGTCACAGTCGACAGCTATAACTTTATCTACCTTGGCTCTGCTACGAATTTTGCCAAAAAAATTATCAAATAAAAAACGAAGAATAACTCTAGCTGTGCTAAAAAGGCAATTGAGTAGTAAGTCCTTATTTCAACAAACTAGGGATACTCAGTATAAGACCTTGATCATCGCAGTTCTTCTTTATGGCGCTGAAGGATGGACTATATCGAAAGTCCTTCGAAATATATTGGGTCCCGTTTTCATTGACTGGCTTTTAAGGAGAAGATTCAACGAGAAACTATAGGAGCTGTACGGCGACGTCGACCTAGTCAAAAAAGGCCGATGACCACGATAAACATATCGAATGAAAACCAATGCACCATCCAGCTGGCAGAGTCTTCGAGTTTTACCTGGAGAGACAACACAACACAGGAGGTCCTCGCCTTAGGTGGCGCACCCTAGTAGAAGGAGACCTAAACTGACTTGTGAAGTGGGCAGTAAGCTAAAGCTAAAACAATTTAAGTGGAGTCTCCCTTTCTAACTGCTTCCAAAGCGATCGCCTCAAATCTGCATTTTTCAAGTGTTACCTCCTTTTCTCCTTCCAATGGTTCTAGAAAATGTTAACCGACTACATCGTAATCCAAACATACTTACTTGGAAGGACATATGACACATACTCGTATGTACACGATGTGTGTGTTTCTTCATGTACTCGTATGTACATAAGTTGAATGATCAGTGCAGTCTGTTGTGCCTATGTACTTGCAGCAAACATATCTACCATGTTCAACATCCATTTGTTTCTCAATCACGATCTCTGATTCGTAATCGATCACGCTATTTTTCTTGTCACTAAAAGGATCACTTAATCAGCTCTGGACTGTTCAGTGTCCAGTGTTCCTTCTAAGAAAAACTTCCCATTGCCCGTATGCAAGTTAAACCGAAAAATCCACTTAACCTTGGGAACAAAGCGATTCACCATTCCAATTTGAACAAAGGCTCAAGGTTAATTGGATCAATTTCGAATGCCTCAGATACTCGATATACCTCAGCGTGTCTAGTAACACCATGACCCACTGCAAAGTCATTGAAAACCTTATTTTCGTGACTAAGGCCCCTTACAATAAAGACATTGTGAAGCGACGTAAAGTCGCACAGGCATCTCCCAAATAGTGTTGCTCCTAATAATTTGAGGATATCGTGCTCTGTCCCAATTTCCCTTGTCTAAACGACTCTGGAAAACTTCCATGGAAGATGGAACTACCATTAAGAGCCACCGTACGCCAATTCAATAAAACAAATCGTGCGTTAATTAAGAAAAGAGAAAAATATAAATATACTCGTAAATACGAAGAAGAAGACTCTCTCTCTCAGTCAGTACTGTTGAAGTGCTGGGGATTATTGCCACATAAGTACCATCAATCTTGGGCTCTTTATCAACATGGCTTACAGTGCTGGGCAACGAAATGGGACAATTTATTGTTTTAAGTGCCACTAGACATCTCCACTGTGTACGATGCGCGTTTGATTTAAACAAATGAAGTAGCGCGCGCTAATAAAAGGAAATAAAACAAACAGGAGAAGAACACCCTGTGCTTTGGAACTCTGCGGCCACCACTCGTAGCTGCCATGACAATGGCATTGGTTAACAGGCCGTGAAGCCTTCAACTTGCAGCAGCATGGCGGCCAGAGTAGAGAATCAAAAAATTCAATTAACATATTTTATAGAACAGTGGGCTGCGTTACATTTGACATCTACAGGGGAAACAACTAACTGACAACAACTTACAAAAAAAAAAAAAAAAAAAAAAACAGACAAACAAAAGAGGGCACTGGAGCTAGAACTACAAGTGAAGTTGAAGCTGGTGATGGAAGTAGAACCCTAACTAGCCCTTTATTGCTGGTCCACCTCCTTCAATAAAAGGGGGGGCGCGCTGGGTGCAAAAACATCAGTTCGACGTTGGGGCCCACCTACTCCCCGCTTTGATAGTTGAGATGATAAAATTCGCGCAATGGATCGCCTTAATGATGCTCTGGTTTTTTTCCCACTCTGCTTGACTACATAAGTAACTGCGAGTACTATTCGAGTGATCTTCTGTTGTCTGCTGTCCGTCTTCTGCTCCGATGGAGCGGCATTGTCGTTTTTTCTGTTGTGTTCCAGTTGTCTGTTTTACTTTCGGTTCTGTCCATCCGTCCATCCGTCTATCTGTCTATCTATTCGTCTTTTTTTTCGGTTTCTTTTGCCTGGATCCGATTATAAAATAATATTGGCGTTTCTGGAAAGGGAACACTTGTACTTGTAGACATTTGAGTAGATGAAATCGGATTCTGCTCTATTTTTTCTGTCGTAAAGTCTGTTTGACAAGTGAGAGTGATTGGATTTAGAGAATTGATTTTTCGAATGCGAGAAACCCTGAAATACACATTTATTCGTGATATTTGTGGACGAAAAAATCTATCTTGACATCTTACTTTGGGACCCGTGAAACGATTGTTATTCTAAAAAAAGATCTTAAGTCTGGCGTTCGTAGTACACAAAAAGGACCCAAGATTGGAACATGTTGCTACCGCAATATTGAAACATGTGGCTCACAGCTCAAATACTCGCAGAACAGAGAATTTTGATAATTACTGCCCAAGAAGAGCTTAATGCGAGGTCCCAATACCAAGCAACATCCCATCCTCACTACAAGTAAAAACTATATTTAGTCCTCATTAAAGTATGACGATATTACTGAAACAGTACGCAATAACTGAAACAATAGAAAGACATTGAGTGCAGAATTAACATCACTCTTTCCATATGCCGGGGCGCCCTCTGCAAGTTCAATCCATTATAAAAAAGGATACCTTGTTGGCGTTCATCATTTCTAGAGCAAACTGAGATAATGAGGGTCTATAAATATACTCTTTACGGTTACTCAGCAAATCCTTGTAACTCAATTGCCTTCTAAGCCCAGAGAAATAATGATTGTCTGTCTCAATAGTATCAAAAACACCAGTGATAGCTCAGCGATTTCCTTATTCTTCTGTCAAAAGAGAGTACCCAAGAAAACTGAGCTCCTTTTACTGAAATTGTAGTCTTCCGTAGAGATATAAGTAAGTGAAAGAGAGATACAGTGATAAAGTGCCTACATTACCACCACTCAGCAATAGCGCCCTGCCCCGTCATGAAGCAAAAAGTAATCTGCAGTTTTTATTCTGATCGCCATATCATAACAACGAAAATCCTTTCCGAGGATTCAGGTAGTTTACGCAGATTGGAGTACTGATAACCTCTCCTCTAAGCTAGCAAATTCATCGGTGCTGTTCTTTTCTCGTTATCCCATTGTTGTTTTTTTATTTTTTATAATTGGCTCGCGCTCAAGGGATATTTAGTACCCTAAAATGATTACACACAACGTGGGCGATGGAAAGTTAGGGAGGAAAGAAGCAGAGGTACCGATGTGCGTCGATTTTGAATGTTTGGAGGTTATAATGACTAGGAAATAAGGAGCTCGGCATGGCATTCCATAAGCGAGTTGTTCGGCTTAAGAAAGAGTCACGATATTTCAAGGTACGTCCAAAAGTGGGCTTGTGTGTGGGATGAGCATCCATAGCTCATCAGTACAACGGGTGTTAGAGTTGGAGGTTTGTAGGGGCGGAATGCTATTGGCAATTTCTGAGGAGCACTGGTAGTGAAAATAGCGATAAAACAGGGTGAGACAGGAGACATTACGTCGGTGGTCGAGGGTGTTAATCGACTGCGTTATATTGGCATCCCATTGTGATCTGGTGCCCAAACAAAAATCAGTGAATTTAGCCTGACACTGTGCGAGTCAGCTTCCTGTTCCTCGTAAAAGTCTATTTCTAGTGCACCAATCATCAATGAGACGATTAGAGCAGACGATCCCTGAGCATGACGTCAAAACTCTCGAGAGCTTTAAACAGTATTTCGACCGACATGCTTCATATCAGTGCAGGCAGGACACCCTCTTGCAGCCAACCCTTGTTTACCCCCGACATAACATGCTGACAAGAGTCAGCATCTGTAATCACAGCCCTAGTTGCCAACATTTCACTTATCTACCAAACTAGTGTTGTCGAAAGCACTCTCAATGTCGGTGAATACCATATGTCCAGCACGTACTCCTTCTTATCGAGTGCATCTTCAATTCCGCGTTAGTTAGCATGTTGCATCTTAAACATTCGGAAAGAAGTTTTGCAGATATGGAACACAAAAATTCTCCATATGCCAGGCTACTACTCGTATAACCCATCAAAGAAAGTAACAGCGTGCTTGATGTCCTCATTCGTTGACACAACTAAGAGAAATACCAGCTAGGGTGTATTGTGTTATTCAGCTCACGTGGATTATAGCTGATAGGTTCTGGCTTTGGGGAAAAAGTCCAAGTAGGAACAACAGATTGCGCTGATTTATTCCTTAAACATCAATTTCATCAGCATCTGCAAAAAGTTTTACAAATTCTTGATATCTATTGGCTTAGGAGTTTTCCACAATCTGATCAGGGATGTCAGAACAATACAAAGCCAATGTATAGCAAATCCTTTTAGTTACTTTCATATGAATGTGAGCTTGAAATCGGTTAAGGTGAGGATCGATTATATCTGCAGTGATTCGAATATTCAATTGTAGACCTACAGGGCCTAAAACACTCAAGTCTATTTATAGACGTGCTACAGAAGATTGTGTGTTATCCTATTTTAATATTAAGACCACATAAGACGACGTAAGCATATAATAATATAATAAGAGCATTGCTTGTAGGTTTGTATAACCTGACTCAATTGAGAGTGAAAATCTTCTTGCCTTAATCTACAACAAAATCGCGCCTACAAAGAGGCTGCCTCTGTTAGCTGTTTCAGGCTCTGAAGTCTGTTTCACGGTTTTTCATTGGCCTACTACTACTCTTTCAGAGTTCAAAGCCTTCGTTAATTGATCGACTTTACGTAGCCTGTTTGGGTTCGAGCATTTCATATGCCATATCCGACGGTCGTTGACTTTTTTTCGTTTTGTGCAGTCATCAGCAGTGAGCTATTCTTATTTAAAGCCCTTGGATACTTTGCTACACTGGGATTTTTATGTTATCATGATTTATAGTTAAACTCACGAGCAACCCAATTCCTTAGGGTGAGGCCGCTTAAGGGATACATGAGTCGTTGTCGAGCAAATAAGACAAATACCTGTTACAATATCCAGCTATCACATTGAGGTTGATAGGAATTGTGTCTGCTCCTCTAATAATGACGTCTCTCCAGGAAACTTAATATAGTCAAGTCTATAAATACAAGTACGAATCTATATGAAATCTTAATCATTCTAGTCCTGCTCTATGGCGTAGAAGCATAGACGTTAACGGAGGCGAAATGTTTGGAATACAAAATTCTTCGAGTGGTTATTGGTACTACCCTTGTTGACGTGCTTTGCTTGACGTGTATAGCGACATGAAGTTGGCTGGAAAACGGTCTCTTAATAGAAGAAGTAACTTCATCGATGAAACAGTTAGAGATTCGCAAAACTGCCAATGTGGATTCAATCCGGGCAGATACTCCTAGGGTACTTGGCGAGGAGAAAGCATACTACAAATTAGTATTAGTACTACAAATTACAAATGATTTGGTGTCTGTTTGGAAGGCCTACTGTCTATTTGTCCTTAAGCTATAGCCGATTCGATAAAAGCCTTCTTTTAAATAATTGTATACTTGGTGTAATTTTTCTTGTCCGCCACATCAACCAACATTCACGTGAAATGATTCTGTCGTCATTGTCGTCGTTTTCGTGTGGCACTTTGCATATAGATGCAAAGAGGATTGAAGTCTGAGCAAAGGATAATTTTTATCAGATTACCGTAAGACCACAGCTCAACAATGTTATACATGAGGGCTACTAATATTGGGATTATTTAACTCGAACACAACACCCAACGACATCAGCACTCAGCATGAGTGAACTCGATCAGTGTACCACTGTACAGATCTACAACAATAGCATAACAACAGCAACAACAACAACTACTTCGTAAAGATCGATGGAGTTGGATGATATGCACTGAACAACGTGACACACTCCAATGGTCGGTTCGCATTATTTTATAGAATTTAATGGCTATAACCACGACTACGTTGTCCAGTGACGAATAATTCTTTAAAGACAGATCAAGTGATCGTTGCTGCTGTTGTTGTTGGCCAATGTCTACTAATGCAAACACCATGTTTGTTTGACTGGCGTCGCAATGAGCAAGGTTACACTAAAGTTGAAGGTCGTGTTGGATACCAAACGGAGCCTAGGCAAGCTTTGACTATTTTCCACGCTAATAGAAATCAGACAATCGCTATTGACTTTGTCCATCAGGTCCAGAGCTTAGGACCCACGTCAAATGTATAACAAAGAGTTGAACCACACTCTGTGGCAAGTGTTTAGATGAAGAGATGATCGGAGCAAGTGGTGGTTCTGATGATGGTGAGACTTTGTATTCTGGTGACGGTGGTGACGATAGTGGTCATGGGCATACAAATCTTTTAATCGGGACACTATTTTCCAAGTCAATTATGGTGAATGCAGTGATGAACGAAGATGTTGACAATCGCCTCTAGACATCTGACATCGGGAAATTGTTGACAAGTTTTGGTGAGGTTTTATTTTACTTGTTCCTCTTTTTAAATACCATCGCGGTATTTTTCAATACTTTTTCAAAGAAGAATTTGATGATTCATTTAGCCGAATGGCTCCAGATGCCACTTTATAAAGCTTTCAACCCTAGGCGTAAGGTTGCTGGTTCAAATAGGCAGGTTAACATGCAAATTTCACATCAACATTCAATATTTCTCAGAGATCTTGTAAAATGTCTTTTTCAGAAAGAAGTCCGTTCAATTATTCATGAGATTCGTCAAGCTTGACCAGTGTAACTAAAAGTTAAGATATCTAAATTGTTTTGAATTTATAAGCAATAACTCGATATTTTGCTGTCGTTTTTCTCACTCATTTATGGCTCCTAACCAGTCCACATTAAAACGGGTCTATTTTCATTTGAATCACTTACTATAAACAAAGCTGTATATTTTTAGAATCTACATTGGCATAAGGAGTTGCTATGACTTTTAAAAGAAATATTATAAAGCGTGAAGCATGTATTATTCCAATGGGTCTATTCTGAACGAAGTGGTTTTTAAGGTCTACATGTAGTAAAAATCCATGATCAGACCTAGAATCCCTCTTATTGAAGAATACGGATGAAAAAGGTGAGCTTTATGTATTGGGTATATAACTTAATTCGTGCGGTTTTTTTTTTCAAAATTTGAACGTTTATTTAAGAAAAACATGTGCAACAGTATTATTCAAAGTATTGCCCATCTGAAGCTATGACTTTTTCCCATCTTTCTGGCAATTTATGGATCCCATCCCAAAATAACTACGCCGGCTTGGCAGCCAAGAATGAATCAAGCCAATTTTTGATATTCTGCTCTGATGTGAGTCTGCGTATTTCAGTGAGGGCGTTCTGCATCGACCGGAACAAATGGTAGTCAGAAGGGGCAAGGTCTGGGCTATAAGGCGGATGGGGTAAGACTTCCCATCCACTGTTTTCCAAATAGTTCTTAACCGGAATAGCAACGTGGGGCCGAGCGTTGTCTTGATGGAAAATTATTGCCTCGTGTCTGGTCGCATATTCCGGGCGTTTTTCGGCAACTGCTCTCTTCAGATGGATTAATTGTGTTCGGTAGCGTTGTCCATTGATGGTTTCACCCGGTTTTAGCAGCTCATAATACAGCACACCCATCTGATCCCACCAAATACAGAGCATTACCTTCACGCCATGAATATTCGGCTTTGCCGTTGATTTGGCTGGTTGGCCGGGTTTCACATATAATTTTTTGCGCTTGGGGTTGTCGTAATGGATCCATTTTTCATCACCAGTAACAATCCGATGCAAAAATGACTTCCTTTTGTGGCGTTCCAGCAGCATTTCGGACATGCAAAACCGCCTTTCGACGTCTCTCGGCTGGAGTTCATGTGGAACCCAATTTCTTTGCTTTTGAATGTATCCAGCTTCTTTTAAACATTTTGAAATGGCTGCTTGAGTGACACCCAAAGATTCTGCGAGCTCTTCTTGTGTTTGGCAACAATCTTCATAGAGTAATGCTTCCAGTTCTTCATCTTCAAACTTTTGTGACTGCCCAGGACGTTCATCGTCTTCCAAGCCAAAATCACTACTTTAAAATCGTGCAAATCATTTTTGGAACGTTCGGTCAGCTAGCGCATGTTCACCATAAACTTACACCAAAATACGATGACTTTCGGCAGCAGTTTTCTTCATATTAAAGTAATAAAGAAGAACTCCCCGCAAAAAAACTTTTTAAGGCACAAAGTTCGACATATTTGAGTGAAAAAAAATTATTGTTGTTTATGCTTCAAATGAATGACATATACTGAAATGACGTACAATGACAGTAGCTTTCCAACGCATGTTGGAATAGTATAACTGAATGTGCATTTGTCAAAATAATTATATTCGCTGCGATATTCATTGAGTTGTGTAACTCAGATTGATAATATGACGGCGTATGCTGTTCTCTACTACAATATATCCAATACTGATTGGCCCAAAACAGCTCTAATACACAAGTCGAGGTTAACACAGACAATTAAGCTGTACTCTCGGTCGAAAATTGAATCATTATTAGGTATTGTTATTACAATCCGAGTGGATCTGATCTTCAACCAACAAGCCTTCCCAACCATCTCGATCTTATACTAGCTGGCTCTAGATGTGTCTGGACCTCTTGGGTTTTCTACCTAAGTTTCTTGATATCAACTGATATGGGTTAAACAGATTATTGACAGAAAACTTTTGGTGCCTACCACAGTACCCCAGACATAATTAACGATATTAGTAAACCTTATACCTCTTATATTGTTTAAGGGGTTTCCTCTCCCGAAGATTGGCCAACATTTTTTTCGACGATATCTTAAAGGTTTTGTTGCTTTTGCCCCGAGAACCGCAAAGTGCCATATTATTCTTTCGCCGAGTTCCCCAATCGGTTAGTCTAGTAGCAACGAATAGCTGACCAGGAAAAACAATCCAGAAGATCCAATTACAATTTAACTGAAATTGAATAATGAGTCTGATTTCAACGAAGGTTTTCATTTTCGATGGTCAAACATTCTGCAGATCTGAATTTCGAGTTCCTTATTTGATTTGCATGGCACTTTAACACGAGGCTATGAAGTAGTGGATTTTTAAACGACCTAATGTGTGACCTCCCGTACAAGTCCCAACCAGAAGGGTCCACGCTCAAAAATCAGTCAGCCAAGAAGGCAATATATTCCGAAGTCAGTAAACTGTACTTCCAAATATGTTTAGGTACATAACTGATATAAGGTATATGGCACGCTGACTCTAGGCAGTACTGTTGATTCAATCTCGCGATTGCATCTGCCGTTTGCCCTTCATTCGTGCCAGCACATTATATTGTTGACATTTTTTTTCCTTGCTCAATTCTTACAATAATTGTATTTCGCTTTATTGAAGCGTTTGCAACAGAAAACCTTTTATGAATTCTCGGATTTACGAGAAAACAATTCATGAACTTTAAACGATGATAATATGCCACTGAATGGATCAGTAGACCAGCGGGTCATGAAACGCTAAATCAAATTGAGCACATTGCAATAGACGTAAGGTATGCCTCCAGTATTCTGGACGTCCGAAAGTTCCGTGCGTGAGCTTACGACTAGAAGAAACCGAAGAAAATATAGCACAGGTATGGAATAAATAAGGAAGTTTAACCAGAAGGTAAAAAAACGTGTCAAACAACGAAAACTCATAGAGATGAAAAAGGAAACCTTGTAGTTGGTGAATCATAGTTAGTTTTAAGAATATGAAATAACTATTTCTGCAGCCTGCATAGCAGCGAAGAAGCCTACCACCTCGCCATCAGGCAGAATAGATAATTTAACATAGACGATGATAGAAGCAGAATCCAATGCAACTTCTAGCTTACACTGATAATATCGACATGAATGGAAGAATGTAGCGCGCTCTTACCACTAGTATTGAAACAGAAGCTGCCTGAACGAATTTAGGCTGTAAAACTAAGTGTATGCTGTAAGCATGAAAATGGACAGATAAGAAAATAACTGTGTACAACAGTAAGTTCTGACTCTAACAACTAAGGAGACTCTATATAAGACCCAGTTCTGATTTATGACGCTGAGGCATGGACTCTATCGAAAGCAAATGAAGATATCAATCAGTTCGAGAGAAAATTCCGTCGAATTTTCCCCCAATTAGGTGGACAAGCTTTGGAAACCAAGATACGACGACGAATTATACGAGCTATACAGCGACATCAAACTAGTCAGAACACTGGGCATCAGTCGCCTGAAACGGCTAGGAGAACCAATTTTTTGCTTTAATTCAAGCACAATATACTTTAACTTAAAAACTAAAAAAAAAAACTTAAGAGCTAGGAAAACAGGGAATGGTTCAAGTTTAGTGATGGCCTAAGGCCAGTAAAAAGCCGCAGATCTGCTCAAAAGAATCTGAATTAAAGCATTTACTTATTTTAGGTGGCGCTACAGTCCGGGGTGGACATGGGCCTTAATCGCCAAGCGTCTCCAGCTAACTCTATCTTGCGCTAGCTTCCTCCGGTTTCACACGCTAAGTTGCCTGAAGTTCCCTTCCACTTGCGTGCGCCACCTGAGTCTCGGTATTCCTCTACTGTGCTGTCCCTCGGGGGCGGATTCGAAAACTTTTCGGAACGGAGCCTTGGTGTTCATCCGCTCTACATGACCAAGTCATCTTAGTTGTTGGATCTCCACTCTGGCTAGGTCGATGTCGCTGTACAGTCTATACAATTCGTCGTTGTATCTCCTCCTCACTCACCGTCAATGCAGAAGGGACCGAAAATCACTCGACGAATTTTCGTCTCAAAGCAGCCAAGAGTATTGTCGTCCATTTTTAATTATGTCCATACCTCTGCGCCATAGAGCAAAACTAGGATTATTGAGTTAATACCTTATAGGGTAACTTTGGTTGTTCGAGAGAGGGCTTTACTCGTCAATTGCCGTCTTATCCGAAAAATAAGAGATTGGCAAGAGTTATTCTTCGTTTGATGTTAGCGCTGGTGTCGTTGTCTGAATTCATAGCGGATCGTAGGTAGACAAAGTCCTTAACTACCTCTAAGTTCAAGACGGACGACGATGACGAACGGCTTCAGGCATACACACAAAACGGCGGATAAGATCTTGTATGCGATGTTAAAAAGACTGATGCCTCTGTAGTTGGCGCAGTTCAGAGGGTCTCCTTTCTTGAGGATCGGACAAACAATGCTGAGGTTCCATTCATCGGGCATACTTTCATCTGACCATATTTTAGAGTTGAGTAGGTGTATGCTCATTACCAAGTCATCTCCTGCCGCTTTGAAGAGCTCGGCGGTCAGGTCGTCCACTCCAGCAGCTTTGTTGGACTTCAGCTTGAATATTGCTATCTTCACTTCATCCGGGTCATCTTCTTCTGATTATAGAGCTAGTGAGCAACTCTAGTCTATTGTTACAGTGCCGCATTGCGTGCTTTTTGTTTAGCTGCATATGCTAGTCGGCATTCGTCATCAAACCAGGGGTTTTGTTGTGGTGGTGGAGTGAAACCCAGCACACCAGAAGCAGCATCTCTGATGGCAAGACACGTACGGAAACGTGAAAACTACGGTTAAAAACTCTGCTGGACTAACGAGAGAATTTCTAGTTAATGTCGGAGTGCATCAAGGAAGCGTACTTAGCCCTTTTCTCTTTAACGTACTATTCGACTATCTTTTCAAAGACTGCATGCGCAAAGCAAATGTAACGCCAATTCTCTTCGCTGACGACGCAATTATACTTAGCGATAACGTCGAAGATTTACAGAACGCCTTAGATTCATGGAAAAATGCGCTAGAGAGAAACGGGTTTAAAATAAGTCGTTCAAAGACGGAGCATTTGACGTGCCCATTTGCGTGTCCGGTGCGACCTGTTCCGGATATAATGTAAGACGGAATAGTTCCTCCGAAAAGCACTATCTTTAAGTACTTAGGATCAATCGTTAACATGGAAGCGAAATGTGACGACGACGTAAACCACAGAGTGAGTGTGGGATGGATGAAATGGCGGGAAAATTCGGGAACCTTTTGCGCCCGAAAATTTCCACTTAAATTAAAGGGGAGACTCTACACCACGGTTATTAGACCAGCTCTTATATACGGTTCACAGTGCTGGACAATGTACGAAGCGTTTAAAAACAAAATGACGGCAGCGGAAATGAAAATGTTAAGGATGTCTAGTGGAGTCACTAAACGCGATTGCATTAGATCTACTAGTATAAGAGGGAGTCTACATAAAAAGAACTCGGTAACCGAACAGCTTGAGGCGAATAGAATAAGCTGGTATTGCCACGTTCAAAGAAGCTCTGTGGAAAATCCGGTTAAAAAGGCACTAGCAACTACGGTCACTCCAGCTGTAAGAAAACCAGGTCGGAAAAAGAATTCCTGGATTTCTCAGATGGCTTGGGGCTAACCACTGAAGCGATCCGGGACCGAGAGTTATGTAGACGCGTTCTGCGGTCTGCGACATTAGCCAACCCCATAAGCGGAGCAGCGATGCAATAAAAATGAGAAACTCGTAACGCATAAGTTCGTATAACGAGGAAAGAGTTAATAAAAGGATAAGAAGAGGAGGCATCTTTGGTTTCTTCATCTTTCTCCTCTGTGCGCGCATATGAAGCTAATGTTGGAAAATTTAGCCTCGATGCGGATTGTTACGAGGCGCTCGTGTACATGCCGGAAACTGAAGACTTCTTGCCTAAGTCTGCCTCCAACAACAAATCCGCATCCAAATAGGAGCTGCTTAGCCGTTGATAGCAAATGCCTAGTAGATGTCGCAGTTTTTCATACTCTTTTCTTGGATGGCTTTGCAGCAGTCAAGGGCCTCCGCTAGCTGTTCGTCTGCTCGTGGCCTGTTAAAGGACTTATCATTCCTGTCCGGATGGACATTGTACATAGCACATAGTACCCTGCGGTTCATAGCCAATGAAAATCAGTGCTCCCGCTGAGAAAGTTTTCACTTTCACTTTCTCCAAAAATTTAAGGTACTTATAAAAATTCCTACCTTAAATTGGTGCGCTTAATTGTAACCCAACACCACTTGCCACAAAAAGTGTAGCGTCTCCTAAAGCACAATAAAGTAGTAAAACAGAATAAAAAGCTGTCTATCCCTAGAGATCTTCTTATTATCTAAATCATAAATAAGACTTTCAATGGGTGCGTTGATTTACAAGCTCAGGAATGAAAAAATTTGGGGCGGTTCCAACAAAATAAGTACAGTACTACACACGTCAGCAAACTGTCTGATTACAATTTACAACGTAGACAACCGACGTTTTAATCACGTCTTCACCCATTTTTATCCAATTGCATTGGATAGATACACTCAACTAAATTCAAACTAATTGGAGAATAATTCTACAGAAAGCCTGGCGCCTCATTAAGACAAATTACACAGCACGATCGAGCCCCGTTTCAACCTCCCATCATCGTTGACAGCGTAATTTAATTGTCAAAGCTAGTTTACTGTTTACCCATCACGTAATCAGAAATTAAAGTTACTTAACCCGTGAATTAAATAATTTTTCAACACTTAATCACTTCGCTTACATTTTATTTTAAAACACCGTATTCACAGATTCTTGTGTGTATTTTTCAGTCGACGAGACGGCGCATTTCCATTGATGATTTCATAACTTAGTCGCGTCCCGCCCTTGCGAGATCTATTTATCTTTTCTCATGTGAATTACGTTGCGGATGCGCGGTATTCGTCGTTTCCGTCTAAGATGTCTGTAAACCTTTCGTATCTCTTCGACTAAGAGTTCAAGGTCATCCAACAAAATACAGAAAAAAAAATCGCGCTTGGTTTTTCCCAATTTAACTTTTATTGCCATTTGCGAATTTAGTCAGTCCAATAAACGTTTTGACGATTCCACATATCTAACAGAAGAAAAAAACATTCCTTTGTTCCCATGGTGACAGAAGATCCAAAACTTACGCAACAATTTCTGCGTCACACCATGTGAAAAATTGAAAACCATTTAACAAAAAAATAACAAAGCAACGACGCCATTACTCGTATCATCAGTAAAGTTGAAACTGGTAACATTGGCCTAGGTAGCGAAGAAGATTTCTTAATGGTGTGGTGACTCTTAAATGCGGACAAGAATTTTTTCTTAGATTTGGGTATATGTAGCGCAACAAAGAAGATGGCCTTTCATTGCAAAACCAAAGTGGCTAAATGATTTATAGGACATAAGTTAAATCTGTACAATACCTGGGGAATATAAGCACTTTTGTTCACATTGATTTTCCTGCTTCTGTAGATTGCGCCTTGTGTTTTTTAGGTGAGCGTTAACGGGGAGAAAGGCAATAGATGATGCCTCAAAAAATCCTTCAACTTCATCCTTTTAAGGTAAATGGTGAATTGCCCACTAGCCAAAATCTACTTCATGAACGAACCCATAGATTATCTGAGTTGAGCAAGAGGTTACATCATATGGATGTTGTATGAAGCTTTCATAGAACTGTGTAACCGTGAAGCAGGTACTGGCAGGGCATTTTCAATGCACATCATCGAGTGTCCGATAAGACAAAATAGATGGAAAGATCTTTATTTTGTATAGAAATTTTTACAAAGGACAGTTACCACACATTTACAATAACAGAGATATGATATTACGAGTATTGTATTTATATCTTTCTACTGAAACACAGTTTTCTTTTTTGTTTTGTAATGTATTGGTTATACAAGGAGGTGCAAAAATAATCATCCTATCGGAAGATGTTAGAATTTTAGCAAATGGCGTCGTACGTCAATCATATTTGACGTTTCCGAACTAGCCAGCTACAGAATACAAACAGACAAGCAATGGAGCGCTATACTCCGCTGTCAAGCCATCTTCAATCTCAACACCGAAGAGGACGATTTTGTGTCAAAAATCATCATGAGCGACGAGGCGCATTTCCACTTCAACGATTACGTCAATAAGCAAAATCTTCACATCTGGGGCACTGACAATCTGCATGTGATGCACGAAGACCCATTACATACACTCAAAGCCACTGTGTGGTGCGCCTTTCATACGGGAGGAGTCATTGGGCTGTATTTTTTGAGGACGCCATCGGCAATACGGTCACTGTTTCTGGCGAATGCTACAGGGCGATGATAAACGACTTCTTACTGCCGGAATTGGATGAGCAGGGCTTGGTGAACATATGGTTTCAACAAGACGGTGCAACCACATACACAGCACCAACCACAATGGATATTGGGAAGGTAGTCTCCCGTTTTGGCGATTTGGCATGGCCAGCAATACCGACCGATTTAAACAGCCCAGACTTCTTTCTTTGGGGCTACTTGTAGTCGCGGGTTTATACCAACAAGCCTCAGATAATCACAGCCCTTAAGGAGAATATTCGACAGGAATGCGAACAGTCATCACCGGAAATCTTGCGGAAAGTCATGGAAAATGCGATAAAACGGGAACAAATGTGTATCAACACTGGCGACCGCCATTTGAAGGATATCATCTTTTCCACTTCACAGAAAAAATTGTTAATGTCCAAATAAGGATTTGCATCACTCAAAATCTTTTTTTTTTATTAAATAAAAAGTAATTCAAAAACAAAATTGGATGATTAATTTTGCGCCACCTTGTAATTTAAAAAATGTAAATTTGGAGGAAAATGCGACAAAGACCTCCAATCTAAGGATGCAAAAATTCTTAATTCGAAGAACCTGTAGGAAATGGTACTATGTTGAGGTCTACACCGAACTGCACGTCAGTATACATGTTACATTCGGTAACTATATTGGGTATATAACTAATTTCGTGCGGTTTTTTTTTTTCAAAATTTGAACGTTTATTTAAGAAAAACATGTACAATAGTATTATTCAAAGTATTGCCCATTTGAAGCTATTACTTTTTCCCATCTTTCTAGCAATTTGTGGATCCCATCCCAAAAGAACTGCGCCGGCTTGGCAGTTAAGAATGAATCAAGCCAATTTTTGGTATTCTGCTCTGATGTGAACCGTATTTCAGTGAGGACGTTCTGCATCGACCGGAACAAATGGTAGTCAGAAGGGGCAAGGTCTGAGCTATAAGGCGGGTGGGGTAAGACTTCCCATCCACTGTTTTCCAAATAGTTCTTAACCGGAATAACAACGTGGGGCCGAGCGTTGTCATGATGGAAAAATATTGCCTCGTGTCTGGTCGCATATTCCGGGCGTTTTTCGGCTACTGCTCTCTTCAAACGGCTTAATTGTGCTCGGTAGCGTTGTCCATTGACGGTTTCACCCGGTTTTAGCAGCTCATAATACAGCACACCCATCTGATGCCACCAAATTTCACATATGATTTTTTGCGCTTGGGGTTGTCGTAATGGATCCATTTTTCATCACCAGTAACAATCCGATGCAAAAATGAGTTCCTTTTGTGGCGTTCCAGCAGCATTTCGGACATGCAAAACCGCCTTTCGACGTCTCTCGGCTAGAGTTCATGTGGAACCCAATTTCCTTGCTTTCGAATATATCCAGCTGCTTTTAAACGTTTTGAAATGGCTGCTTGAGTGACACCCAAGGATTCTGCGAGCTCTTCTTGTGTTTGGCAACAATCTTCATAGAGTAATGCTTCATCTTCAAACTTTATTGGCTGTCCAGCACGTATATCGTCTTCCAAACCAAAATCACCACTTTTAAATCGTGCAACCATTTTTGGAACGTTCGGTCAGCTAGCGCATGTTCACCATAAACTTCCACCAAAATACGATGACTTTCGGCAGCAGTTTTCTTCATATTAAAGTAATGAAGAAGATCTCCCCGCAAAAATACTACGAGTATTTCAGGCACAAAGTTCGACATATTTGAGTGAAAAAAAATTATTGTTGTTTACGCTTCAAATGAATGATATATACTGAAATGACGTACAAGAACAGTAGCTTTCCAACGCATATTCCAATGGAATAATACAAGTTACGCCATCTCTTAGCAAACCGCACGAAGTTATAGACCCAATATTTGATATTTTTTCTTGGACAATTTTTTCTTATATTTTACTTACAATGCTAAGCAAACATATCGGCATATGGCTTTACGGGCTAGCCGGGAGTTTTTCACCTTTAAGAATTGGAACCACCTTGGCTATTTTCCAAGTATTGGGAAAGTACTGAATTTCCAGACATGCATTTAGAATGCCGCGATGGCGATGCCGCGATGGCGATACCGCGATAGTTAGCTCATTAGACTATCACGCAGAGAGTCTGGGTTCGATTCCTGGCTGGGTCACCAACAATTTTTCAAATCGCCATCACCCTTTCGGCGGGCAATGGCAAACTCCCGAAAGTAAAATTGCCTACGAAAAAGCTTCTAAGGAGTGCCGTTCGAACTCGGCAATAAACCGCAGGCCCCGCACAGATGTGACAAAAATGGCAACATGAGCAACACAAATGAGTGTCAAGAAGCAAGGCCATGGCCCATACCGGGCTGCCAGCGTC
Source organism: Volucella inflata (assembly GCA_928272305.1). Taxonomy (NCBI): domain Eukaryota; kingdom Metazoa; phylum Arthropoda; class Insecta; order Diptera; family Syrphidae; genus Volucella; species Volucella inflata. The sequence continues at coordinate 74,580,526 of OV743717.1, read as the reverse complement.
ACAATGTTTTTTTTTTTGTTTATTTTTTTATTAAAAATTTCACTCCAGCTTTAGGCAAATGGTTGAGATATGAATTTTTGTTAAAAGATCAAAGCATTTAATTGAGTGACAGGAATCAGGGTGTTGAAATCTTGCACTGTTTCACTAACCAATGCAATTGTTGCTGAATTGCCTAGGCTTGCTGATACACAGTGATTTCTTAAAAAAGTAATCGCAAGAGCGTTTGCTTTTTCATCATAAAGCCTTGACATTTTCGGTACTCTACTCCCCAGGGTTTTGCTGTATTTACTTACTTACCGAACTTTTAATTCACTCACCGTAGTTCTTCAGTGCTATAACGTTCGAGTTATCCGCGTTCTCTGCCAAAAAGAATGTTAGATCATTTCGTGAATGTCGAAATGTAAAAATGTGTGCACAAGATATTTAATGCCCGCATAAAAACAGGCAGGCGAAAGAAAGTAAAAGAGAAAACAAAGAGATATACTGATGAACGTTGGTTTTTTAATGTTTGCATGTTATAGTGACTGGGAAATAAGGAGCTCAGCAGAGCATTCTATAAGCGAGTTGTATAACTTAGGAAAGAGTTACGATATTTCAATGTACCTCCGAATGTTGGATTGAAAGTAAACTTAAAAGCATTCATACCGAAAAGGGTATTACGGTTAAGAGGTTGAAGGTACTCAATGCTACTGGAAAATTGGATGGAGTACCGGTGGTAAAATAACGATAGAATTAAACAAGACAGGAGACGTTTTGTCTGTGTTTGAGGTAGTCAACTGACTGGGCAATATAAGCATCACCTATGAGCCTAATTCCATGGTTCCGAATCCTATCTACCTCGTTGAGTGAGGTCTTAGAAGTATCTAATACGAGGGCGGGTCAATAAGTCCGTGACTTTTGGATTAAAACCCAGATTTTTTGATAAAAAAATAATTTTATTTTTCAACATAGTCTCCCTTGAGCTCTATACACTTTGTCCAACGCTTCTCCAATTTTTTTATCCCTTCCAAAAAAAATGATTTGTCGAGGTCCTCAAAATAGGCCTTTGTTTGCGAGATGACTTCATCATTGGAGTCAAATCTTTTTCCACCAAGCCATTTCTTCAGGTTTGGGAACAAGAAGTAGTCGCTCGGAGCCAAATCTGGAGAATAGGGTGGATGAGGGAGCAATTCATAGCCCAATTCATGGATTTTTGCCATGGCAACTGCACATGTGTGCACCCTTGCATTGTCTTGGTGGAAAAGAACTTTTTTCTTGGCCAAATGAGGTCGTTTTTTTTTCAAATCGTCATTGAATCGGTCCAATAAGTTGGCATAATATTCCCCATTGATTGTTCTTCCCTTTTGAAGGTAGTCAATGTGGATTATCCCGCGTGCATCCCAAAAAACAGTCGCCATAACTTTATTGGCTGACAAACCCACCTTGGCCTTCTTTGGCGCCGATTCACCCTTAGAAACCCACTGTTTTGACTGTTGTTTGTTCTCTGGTGTGTTGTGATGGATCCATGTTTCGTCCACGGTTACAAAACGGCGCAAAAACTCCTCCATATTGCGATTAAACAACGCCCAACCTTCCTGTGAAGTTGTTACACGATTGCGTTTGTGGTCGACTGTGAGCAAACGCGGCACCCATCTTGCGGAAAGCTTTCTCATGCCCAAGTGATCATTCAAAATTGAAACCACTGAGCCATGCGAGATCCCTACGGCTTCCACAATCTCTCGCACTTTCAATCTTCGGTCGGCCAACACCATATCGTGAATTTTTTCGATTGTTTCGGGTGTAGAGACCTCAACTGGGCGTCCAGGACGTTCGGCATCTTCAGTGCTTGTACGGCCACAACGAAATTCAGTAAACCACTTTTTTACCATTGAAATCGATGGTGCAGAGTCCCCATAGTATTTATCAAGCTTAGCCTTGGTCTCGGTAATGGTTTTTTTTTGCAAGAAATAATGCTTAATAAGCACACGAAATTCACTTTTTTTCATTTTCTCCTCAAATTAGTGAGTAGTCTGATAAAAATAGCTGTCAAACACAAACTAACTGACGCAGCAAGTTTAAATTTTGACAGGAGTCAACTGACAGATGCCTGTTGACAGGAGCAGTGTTGCTGTTTCAGTAAAGAGGTCAGAAATTCAAAAAGTCACGGACTTATTGACCCGCCCTCGTAAGATGTGGGCATTGTACTCCAATTTTGGGCGCATAAATACCATCTTTACTAAGACCAGACCAGAAAGATTAAAGTATTTTTACATCGTTTGAAGAAACCGAGATTTTGCACAGGCTTCTTAACGACATAGAATTTGTAGGTTATCGTTGACATACCATTTGCTTGGAAGTGTCTTGAAGAGTAGGATTGATGAAAAGCTGGCAAAACTGCGCCAGCATGAACAATACCTCCAGAAATTATAAAATCTATGCGAGCAGATTTGTGTGTTATAAGATCTTTAAGACTTTTTACCACTATACAAGTGCGAAAGTAGATTCCTCCCATTGAAGATTCGGCGCACTTAAGTGTAATTTCAATTTTTTTTAATTTTGGGTAGAAGCAAAGGCCCCAATTTATTCGGCTTAATACAAACTATACAATTATAAACTAACTTAAATTACACTTAAACTTAAAACCAAGGTTGGTTGGAATGGTGAAGGACATCTGATTTGAGGCAAGGAGCGGTGCGGTTAAAGTCGAAGACGGCAGGGTTTGAATTCATCTTTATTAGCATACGGGAGATTATTTCGTTCGCACCATAGGAGGTGTGGGGGGTTGACAAATAGAAGAGGCGAGGGGTACTTAGATTATGAGGAGTAGAGTTGAGGATGTCGCAATCAACCCGACCTGAAAGGAGTCGATCAATAAAGAGAGTCGATTGCATCTTTGCGTTCTTCAAGGGAGTCTAAGTTATTAAGATTTTATACAAAGTACAATCAAGTAGTATTGAGATTGGGATAGTGGGCAAGACGGAGTTTTAAAATTTTTGACGAATTACCAAAAGTTGTTTCTATTTTTGGGACATCGCAGTACTTATGTTTATGGTCATGTTTACATTTTACACACTTAAAATAGCGTTGCAATCATTTCTCACTTGTTTAAGCTCCTTCCAGTTTTCCTCTGGCAGTTAATTTTTGTAACATCGAAAAAATTTTATTCTGTCAGCCTCTTTAGAACTCAAATCGTGCTGCAACTTGTTTTCGTTGCGAGCTAAGTACATGTCAGGCTCATGTTAGGGATTTAGTCGTGGCGAAATTTGTTACTCCGTTCGGGCGCAAGAATCTCAAGACTTTTTGCGATTTTCGCTCTCTATAACAATCATCATAATATTGTAGATTTCACAATTATTCGTCGTACTTTTGTCCCGCTAATCCAAATGCACTTATTGAATGCTAGTCATATCGGCTTTTTCGCGGTCTTTTCGCAAGTTATTATTTATCCGAATATGGACTATATATCGTCTGAACATTCCACTTGCATACCTAAAAAGCGTTGTGTGTTTTCCATTTACTGGAGTCGCTTATTTAAATAGCCAGATTTTGAAAGCGTAGTACCAATAGCCTACTACGATGAATAAACGCTGCCATGAGTGTGTGAAATCTGTCTTTATAATGAACTACATTCATGCTAAGAAGTAGAATTCTTTAGTTCTAACACCTAAAAGGCACAACAGTCAATTCAGTAGGCCAGAATAGATAATTCAATAACACTATAAAAGATAATTTACAAGAGTATTAAATACAAGCGATATTTGGAAAAGGTAGCAATTGCCGTCTATAAAATAACAACATCCCCGAGGGACATTCTCTGTCATTAAACCAGTCATTTTTGCTCATTACAAAAACCAGTAAAAAACCCAATATATTTGCAAAATATAAACACTTATCTAGTGGATAACGTGCAAAAAGAATGAGGGGAAACCAGTTTGATTGTCATTTGGAGATTCCAATTTATCATGACGCACCCACTTACGACATTACAAATGTACTACAAAGAAAATCTGTATTTCAACTCAGCCATCAGTTCAATGAACTTGGCTAACTTTTGTTTTGAAATTCACTTAATAGAAGTAAAAGTGAAGCTTAAAACCTTGCTTATTCCAATTTTGCTTTGTTAATTGATTAATTACAGCAAATGATTGCTTTGCCGGAATACAGACTTTTTTTGCAGCGATTTCTTACCTTTTTAAATTAACACCTTTGCCCAGTAAATAACAGTCATTCCATCTTTAATCACCATTCTGACCTTTGTTGTGCTATTTTTTCAGAAAAATGTATTTTTTTCAAAGAAAGACCTCAAATTTCAATAGCAAATATTTATTGACTTACAATCTTAATAAAAGAAGCACCTATGTATGTAAAATATATTATAATAATTTTTAGGTTGTCCGTAAGAACTATTAAGGCTGGGAAACAAGCTCTAACCTATGTCTATCTTGTCAATTCACCAACAGGAAGTTTTGCACGTATAAATATTTCGTGCTAGACCTAAGAAAGACCAGGACAAAATTTGGTGAACAAACTTTGCCAGAAAAAAAGGACAAGTTCTACCTTATTTTGGAATCCTTAACAAGACACACAAACAATGTTCAACCGTTGTCAGAGACTTAAATAAAAAAACTAGAGAGAAGGGCATCTTCGAAAGCACAATTTGAAAATGTAGACCACAAGACAACAGCCTCGCCACCATATTCGCTTGCATCAACTTAGCTGCTTTTATAAATGTTATCACGGTCACTTTTATACTTTTCGGCAAAACTAGGAACTCATTCAGAGATCTCCGGTTCGTCAAATGTCAAGCCGATTTACCATATAGTAATCAATGTATCTAAGGTCATGCAAAAAACAAAGTTCCATGGCACGTAAGAGTGTTCGCCAGATTTCAACCTCAATTCTAAGAAATCACTCTAACGTTTGCCAAGTATCTTCAATCCTCTTCCAAAATTGAACTAAGTCTGCACCAAATACAGAACTAATCTGAGACATCAAGGATAGCCTACGTATGTATGTTCCTTTTGCTGAACAACACTATCACAAAAACCAACCCTTACGCAATTAAGAATCAAGAGCAGACCATCAACTTATTTTTATACATAAGTCCTTCTTTATCGCAAAAGGGTTAGCTAACAATTTGACGGAAGTCGAAGAATGCTATGATCTACGCTCAGATCACTCAGCAGTCACTCTGAAAATAGGTTGAAGGCTAGTAAAAAAAAATAAGGACCGTATAGGTTAATTAGTAACAAAACTAACTGGAACGCTTTCAGAAGAGACTGCAAGGAAAATATTGCTTTAAATGTACCGCTAAAGACACCCTTGGAAATAGAAGAAGAAATCGACAAATTCGTCGAAGCCATTTAGAGCTCAGCGTGGAAAAACACTCCTTTGCGGAAGACAGAAGCACGGAACAATAAAATGAAATACCACCCTGAAATCGAAGACCTACGAGAAAAGAGGAGAGCGCGCAAGAGATAGCATCAATCCCGCGCGCCACCGGATAAAACTTATCTGAACTACCTATGTAACAAGCTAAAAAATGTGCTGCAGAACCTTAAAAATCAAGAGACTTCTTCCAACCTCGAGGGTCTGACTAGTATTCAAACTACTCTCTATGGAAAGCCTTGAAGTTCATTAGGAAACCTGTAATGCAATCGACACCAATTAGGAAAACTAACGGGGAATGAGCAAAAGAAGGCAAAGAAAAAGCAGAATTATTTGCCGATCACTTAAAGGAAACGTTCAAGGCGTTCGATGGACAACCGTTGATCGAAGATCCAAATGATAATACGACACCCTACAACTTTAAAGTAAAAACCGTACCCCGAACTTCGAAAGACAAAAAGAAAAAAATTGAAAACTAACAACAAGGATATGATTTAATCACTGGCGAAATTTTAAAATAGCTGCCGTAAAAAGTGCTTGTTAAGTTGCTCTACATTATAAATGCTTCTTTGAGACTATTATATGTTCCAAGGCAATGGAAAGTCGCCGAAGTTATTATGGTTCCGAAACCGGAGAAATGTGCAAATGACAAGAAATCACATAAACCCATTTCACTTCTGCCAATACTATCTAAAGTCTTCGAGAAACTTCTGCTGAAACGATTGCAATTGAAGAAAGACACTTAATCCCGAACATTAATTCTGCTTTCGAGTCAAACATTCCACAATCGATCAGGTTTATCGAATAACGAACGAAATTGAAAAAGCTCTGAAAGGGAAAAAAGTATGCTCTAGCGCTTTTCTCGACGTATCACAAGCCTTCGGCAAGGCACGAAGGCCTAAGGTATAAGCTAAGGGTAATCTTACCGGAAAAGTTGTACAGAATATTGACAACTTAGCTTAAAAACGAACTTCTTTTCGGTGTAAGACACGGGAGTGAATATTCGGATTTCAAAGTAATCTACGCCGGTGTTCCACAAGGAAGAGTTCTCGCTCCAATGCTGTTCCTGCTCTACACAAGAGATGTACCACAAGATGGAGGGACCGTTGTAGCAACGTGCACAGACGGCACGGCTATCCTCGTAACGGAGGAGTCAGTAGAATCATCAACGGGAAAACTCTAACGAGCTTTGAACAAAGTATGCTAATGGACAAAACCTGGCGAATAGTCCCCAATGGGTCAAAATCAACGCATGTCAATTTTACGTTAAGAAAGATAAACAACTTATCTATTTCCATTAACTCGGTGGAAACACCGCACGTAAATGAGGCAAAATATCTAGGAATGACCCTAGACGCAAAAGAAGCGCAAAGAGCTCGAAATTAGATCTAGAGAAATGTATTGGCTACTCGGAAGATACTCGAACTTAAGCGTATACAACAAACTGCTTCTATATAAGCAAGTGCTTAAACCGTCTTGAACATATGGTATACAACTTTGGAGTTGTACCAAACTAATCAATATGGCTCTACTACAAGCATTTCAAAACAAAATACCATGAGCAATCGTGAATGCTCCTTGGTACATAAGGAATAGTGATATTCACAGAGTTCTAGGAATTGCTACCATGAGGGACGAAGTAACAAACTTTGCTCGCAAACTTCGTACCCGTCTTCATGTTCACTACAATAATAAAATAATCTGTACTTTGGACGTAACAAACCTTGGGCGCCGACGACAAAGAAAAAAAGAACAAGACCCTTCGACCTAGCGCCGTAAAGAAAAACCGCATGTAATGACGGCATTAATAGGTGCCTTCACTGGAAAGCTATCTACCTAACGCGATTAACACTACAGAAGCGTAAACTACTTGTTAAGGCAACTTAATCGTAGTCATCACAAAAATGAAAAACAAATGAGAGGGACGAATTTCTTACTACCGCGCATACTCATGCGCAGCCGTTTCTCCTAGTGCCTCTCTGAGGGGTGAGGTTTAGCCCGTAGGCATATACTGACTAGCACTGATGGCATTGTCAGATATATGAATCGGGCATAACCAATGGAATCGATCATTGGTATCTCTTGAAGATTCCTGCACCTACAGGTGCAACCAAAAAAAAAAAATTACAACCAAACCATTAAAGTCAAAAAACTATGGCTATCGGGACTAACGTTAAATACCTTAAAATACAAATCGAAAAAAAATTTCTGCAAAAGGAATATCAAAGAAAGCATTGTTTAAGTGCATAGTTTAATTATCTCAACCATTGAATAGTGGGCACATGAACAAGGGTATAACTACGATTAGATAAGACTTGCACAGCTAGGGCAATAGGGCTTGGAACTGCCAACTAGAGGACGAAAGATGCCCTCACTTCAATACATTTGTTGGCAAAAACAGGAAGTATTGTGTTTTCAACATATAATCGAACTCTTCGCTGGATGGTCGGAATGCAATTTTCAGAATACCTAAACGCGAACCATATCGACCATATGACGACCAATGAATCCAGTGTTTTACTTACTCACTTAACGGGCTTCCGACCCGTGTAGTGTCTCTACCTGAGACACTGCAGCCTTCCATCCTCTACGATCCCGGGCACGCTGCTTCCAGTTGTCCAGACCAAGCGCTCTGGCATCCGCGATGGCTTGGTCTTTGAAACGGAGGTTCGGTTTTCCTTGTCTTCTCGAACCTGGGGGCTGGTGTTTTAAGATCCTCTTAGCTGGAGCATAATTGTTCATTCGCTCGAACCAATGTAGTCGACGTGTTTTGGCTTTTTGGACCACATCCACATATTGGTACAGCTCATAGAGTTCGCGGTTATATCTTCTCCTCACACACGGGACCAAAAATCCGCCGAAGTATTTTTCTTTCGAAGGAACCGAGTATCAGCTCTCCCTTCTTACTTATCGTCCATCACTCGGCGCCTTAAAGCAGAACTGGCAGGATAAGGGTTTTGTAGAGCACACATTTCTTCCTTCGATGTAGAAGTTTTGAACCCAATTGTTTAGCTAAGCCGATGTAGCAACGGTTTCCTAGGGTAATTCTTCGCCGGATCTTCAGGATCTTCAGGGTTTCATTCGTGGAGTTCATGTTTACTCCGAGGAAGGTGAACTCACTAACGTCCTCGAAATTAATGCTATCAATAGCGACGTTTTGTTCTAGGCGGTGAACAGGTGTTTGGTTGTTTGTTGATAGCATGTACTTAGTCTTGTCCTCATTTACTTCAAGGCCAACGGATTTCGCCTATTCTTCAATCGCCGTGAACGCTTCTATCGATGGTGTTAATATCGTCCGCTGAAGATAGTGCCTTCCGTGTTGACACCTGCCCTGCGCACTATCTGCTCCAGTACAAGATTGAAGAACTCGCATGATAGCGCGTGCATGTTTGAAATAGTTCGGAGAAAATACTTCCAAACTGCACGTTGCAGCGCGTGTTTTCCAGCGTCACGCGACACAGCTGAATCAATTTTGCCGAGATTCCGAAATCGGCCATCGCAATATGAAGCTATTCACGCTATCATATGCGGCTTTGAAGTCGATTGATAGGTGGTGTGTTTCGACTTGAAATTCGTTGGTCTTTTCCAGGATTGGCCTCAGTGTGAAAATTTGGTCTATAGTCGATCTGCCGGACCGGAAGCCACACTGGTTCGTGCCGATTAGTGTGTTGCAGCAGGATTTAAAACGTTCACACAGTACGTTGAATAGGATCTTATATGCGACATTAAGCAGGGATATATCTCGATAGTTCTTGCAAGACATAGGATCGCCTTTTCTGTGGATGGGGCATATGGAGCTGATAGTCCAGTCATCGGGAATGTTTTCTTCCACCCATACTTGGTTGATGATACGGTGCATGCTCCCTACCAAAACAGCACCACCGTATTTAAAGAGCTCTGCTGGTAAACCATCAGAGCCTGCGGCCTTGTTGTTCTTAAGCTTTTTTATAGCTAAGCCAACTTCTTCTATACAAGGTGGTGGAACTGGTTCTTCGTTGTCTGGACCTGGGCTCTCTTCTTGCCCTATCACTCTCTCTACATGATGCCCATTAAGCAGCTGGTGGAAATGCTGCTTAAGCACATCTACCATTCCCTGCGCTTCGGTGACTAGATTTCCTTCGCTGTCCTGTCTCGAAGGCAGCAGGCAGTTGCTTGGCTTTTTTGTAAAACCTCTGGAAGTTATTACGATCGCACGACTCTTCGATCTCCTTGAGCTGGGATGCTGCGTAAGCCCTCTTCTTTCTACGCAAGATCTTCTTTTCCTCCCTTCTCCTGGCTCAATATTCTCCTCTCGTTGCCCTTGTTTTGCGCTGCAGCGCTTTTTTGTGTGCATCTTCTGTCACCTTTTTCCTGTACACGCATCCATCATCATACCACAGGCTTTTTCTCTGGGGTGGCTGGTACCCTAAATTGGTTTCGGCTACCTCCTTGATGATGTCGCGATACTGGCACCACTGATTGTTGTCGTGTGTGGTAGGTGAGTGCACAGGGGAGAGTCTCATAGTCAGGCGCTCCCTGTAAACTTTGGCTACTCCAGGTGTGCCAATGCGTCCAACGTCGAACTTCTTCTTCTAGGCGGTTCGCAGCTTCTTCTCGTTGGCCAGTCGGGCTCTAAGCTCCAGTGTTTTATATTTAAATCCTTCCAGCCTTCCATTAAAACGACTCCTTATTTGAGGACGGGTCATGATGAACAAATTCAGCTAAACAGGGTGCATTGCGGTTTTGAACCAGAGCGTGACAACAGCTTTCGAGCACTACAAGAGACAAAGAACCATCAATGTCATTGTTTGAATCTGACAACCTCCAGATCTGATCACTAAAAACTAAGAGGTGATAGCTCCCTTTCCTTTGCTATTATCCCTGTGAATCCTTTCTCATCCCTTTGGCTGGCTCACACAGTCATTTGAACCGTGCCGATCATCAGCCTAACTGAGGGAAACAAGTCAATCAAGGAATAAGGACCGATGATGCCACCAGCGTGTAAACCGCACCAAACAATCAATTTTAATAGATGTAATGGTGATTCGTTAACGCGCTTGAGAATTGTCTTCCCACTATATATGGCAATTTTGCTTATTGACGAAGCCATTTAACCAGAAATGAGCTTCATCACTAAACATAATTTTTCGATAAAAATGCTCATCTTCGGCCAGTTTCAAATTAGCCCAATCAGCAAAAATGCGACGTGAACGATGGTCATTTGGCTTTAATTCTTGCACGAGCTGTATTTTATAGGCACGTAAGCCAAGATCTTCACGTAAAGTTATCCACGTAGTCGAAGGACAAAGGCCAACAAGTTGAGAACGGTGACGAATCAACATTTCGGCGTCTTGTTCAACACTTCGCGCTACAGCAGCAATATTCCCTTTGGTACGCAAATTTCCTTATCTTGTTGATGGTTTTGAATGGAGAAGAGTAAAATTAGTGCGAAAATGATCAATAACTGCACGAATTGCTTGCTCACTACCATGTTATGTTAATGACTATGCTGACGAAGTGCTCTATAAACTTCACGAACAGATTTGTTTTTTAAAGAAAATTTCCACAATTTGGAAGCGTTGTTCTGGCGTTAAATGATTCATAATAAATTGCCAAACCTTACTAAACACAAAATGTTGACACAGTTTGCCATTGGCAGCTGTCAAACCATAGATAACAACCATCGAAACTTCTCATGCACCTAAAAAAAACACCTTTTATAATACAAAATCTTGTTTTGGTCGTGACTATTGTCTCAAAAAATCTCCTGAATTCCATACACAACTGCAAATTGACAACTCTGACGATCGATTCTAATAGTTCAGCATGTCGATCAAGTAATCCTAACCTTAAGCCTATTTATCTCTGTACAATGTCCAGTACTTAAAGTGAAGTAAGCAAAGTTTTAATTTAAAAGGCAACCAAAACTTCCTATATGCCCCCAAAAGATCTCAAACCCACCCTTCCTGCTTAAGACCATTAAGAGAATGCTGGACCTTTTCAGTTGAATAAAGAAGAGTTTCGAAATGCCACTATTCCTGAAGGATCATTCAATAGTGGCATTCCTTAGTATCGAAGTAGTCTAAACAGCGATCGTGAGACATATTCTCACCTATGGTGTACCCGTTTGGTAGCCTGCAGTGAAAATACGAAAAACTATACCGACATACCTACATTAGGAGCGATTTCTGATAACAAATCCTTTAGTCTACCAACATACTATTCATCCTTCCAAGTTGAAGCTTCAGCTATTTATTAGGTTGCTGTCTAGTTCAACCTGAATTTAACAACCCCTCCGGATACTCCAATGTACACAGAAAGTGAAACACTCCAAACACTCCAAAACTCTAACCACTCTAACCTAAACTTACCTAGTTATTACAACAAAACAATAAAGAATGAAACGATTGCACTCATTGTCATATGACAGCGCTGACATGATCAGATGAACTCATACGCGCCAAGGCCATGGAATTTTATTTCTTCCATCCTCCGATTATGCCGAAATTATGACGCACCATCGAGTACGAGTTCAAACATTTCTTTCGCAATTTACCTACATCCGGCTGCATCTGAGTCAATTTTTCAAGGACAATTTACCATTTACAGTCATCCGAAGAGTAAATACCATTACTATTAAGAGACATTCGAATTCGATTACCCGAATCGCCACAAAATTTACCGATCAACATAAATAATCATCCCCAGATAAGAAAATAAAAAGAAAACTTAAGACCTCCATTCAAGCATAAGATACTCGTAGATTCCGACGAACAATTAACCGAACCGACACCTATGTAGGCGTCAGACCTATGATATATGACAGCATTCCCTCAAAAACCACGGCCCACATGATAATTACATTTTATCAAGTCTGCAATTCATACCGAGAAATTCCACAACCACCGACTGGCCACATTTGCTCCTAGTCACTGTCAAGGTCTCTCAGATCTATACCACCTCATCATCAACTAGTGTCCTTTTATCCCTGCGTCTGGTTGGCGCGTGAAATGAGAACTTTATTTCTATATTTAGCATATGTCTCCTTTAGTGTAGGTAGTAATAGTCGAACAGTCGAATGTGTCCCGCTTACTTTAAAATGTATCCAGGATGGATTTATGCATATCCAATGCCACAAGAATGTCCCTTTTTTATCTGACATGTCGATTGCTTTTGTACTGCAAATGGTAATTGCCACATATCCTTAAAATAAATCCCAATGATGTATAGTCGCAGTCAATCGAAGACAAACAAAAGCAAACGCACATCGTGCATCCTTGGCAAGGACCTCCAAGATTATGACAACTCCATGACAATTAATCAAAAAAATGTACTCGTATTCGCCTCATACGATACACAGTGACTTGGTGGCTTGGTGTTTTGGTGACTTGGTAGCTTGCTGGTGCGAGAAAAACAAACAAATCGACGTAGCAGACAAGTAATGGAAAATTGAAAATGTGTCCATTGCTACAGCGACAACGATAATGATGATGATCATGACGACGATGAAGCCGATGACGACGATGGCCAGTACGGTGAGGCAAAGGAGCGTACACGTCGCAAAGAACAGCAACAGCAATGGCAACAGCAGCCGCCAATAGCCAGTAACCTCTAGCCACCAGACAGCAAACAAGCGCTAGCCACCAGCAGCCAACATTGGGGTAAATTATGAAGTCAAGGAGCATGCAAATCACTGCTAACAGCATGGTGTCTTCATAATGGGAAAATTGGTTTCTAACTCGTGCCGGAATGTTAGCGCTGTCCGACTGTGTGTATTTACACAGCAGTTTGCGCCAGCACCTTCAACATACAGCACCCTACAGCTGCACATAGCCTAGACGCTACACCTTACTATTGTGTGACGCATGGCAGCATCCGTCCAGTGGAGCGACTAATGACAGAAAGCGAATCTGTTGCTCCGACTAGCCATTGCAGTGCCGCACAAATATCACTTTCGGTTGCGGTGTATCGAGGGGATTTCTTTTGTAACGAACTGTGGTGCCGAACATGCAATCAGTGGTACATACGTCACAACACTTTTGTTATTTAAAAAAAAATCATAAAATGAATTTTAAAGGTGGTGGTAATTTTGCTCATGATTATCTTTCACGACGATCCAAAAAAATGCCTGACCTATTGGATGAAAGCCGATTATTGATGCAGGATGGCTGTTTCGGCCTAAGATCAAATGAACCATTACAAAATATAATTCATGGGTTTAAAACTTACCGCATCAGCTCCTTATTTAGTCGTATGCTTAACTTACTTGTATTTTCACAACAACCTAAATTTACACATAAATGTTAAGTTGTCAGCCCAAAGTCTGCTCTCCAGAATAAGGGCCAAATCGCCGATCATTTGTTGGGGGATTTCGTCTGCAAATAGCAGTGTTATAGCCACAGCAAACTAAAAATGGCTTAAAGGGACATAGGGTCTGAACAAGTCCGCATGGCATAACTATAATGGGGCTTTTTTTCCAGTTCTGACTTTTTTATATAGATTAAATGACTATCACATTGAGCTGCCAAGCTTTATTTATTTTCGAAACCGTTCGCCATTTTATCACGGAGAGACTGACGCCAAAACAAAGATTTCAAATTGCTTCTCTCCAAAAGCAAAGCTTTGTTCGCAATACTTTAATAACACTTCCTAAAGAGTCTTTAGCAAAATGCGTCCAGTTGCGTACTCCAAGACCGTTGAGGTTCCTTCTTTTTGTGCGCGCCACCTAAAATTAGATCTTCCTCTGCTGCGTTGTCCCTCCGAATTACGTTCGAAGACTTTCCAGGCCGGACCATTGGTGTCCATTCGCTCTACATGTCCTAGCCATCTCAGGCGATCGATGAGCTGTTTTTCGACTAAGTCGATTTCGCTTTACAGCTCGTATAAGTTGTCGTGGCTTTTCTTTCAAAGCCCGTCAACACAAACGGTACGGAATATATGTTCATTTTGAAGAACTTTTTTCTTGAACGACTGTGGATATCTTTTTCCGCCTTCGATAGGGTCCATGCCTTATCGCCATAAAGCAGAAATTGGGTGATCAAGGTCTTTTTAGTTTTTCGGAATTAGAGCTTACAACTCAATTGGCGTTTTTTTCAGACGTGCACATAATGTGGCAGATAAGATCTTGAGGAGACTTATACCTCTATAATTGCCGCATTTGAGGTAGTCATCAAGTATACACTCTTCTGACCGCATTTGAAAATAAGACGGATTTGAAAAATAAGACGGTGTTTGCTCTATACAAAGTGATTTAGATAACTCAGTCAGTAAGCCGTCAGGTCCAGCTCTTTTTTTTTTTTATTTTGAGATCCTACTATTCTTACAGCATTTTTGTGAAGTGGATGGAAGTTTTGGCTATCGTTGTCTCAGTTCAATGAGCTATTCTGCTTGACAGCGGCATGATGGGCTTTCTCGTCGTTATACAGTATGCCGAAAAAGTTTTTTCATATTCTCAGTACTGAATGTAATTTTTCTACAAGGTTTCCTTCTTCAGCTCTACTAACTTCTGTACAAATCTGTTGGCCCGTACGCTTGGAGTGCACCCTCTCAATATTCTCGAGACCCCGCTTCTCCTGCTTCTTTTTCTTCTTCTGAAAACCCGATATTCTTCTACATGTATGTTATTTGTGCAGTGCTATATTGTAGGCTTTTTACTAATCTGTATGTGCAGTATATATTGTTCGTGGTCGGCCGGGCGAGCACATAAGTTTCGACATTTCTGATGACATGTTGGTGACGATGCTATTGCTCTTCGGTACTTAATACCGTCTCTTGCGATTGCAGCTTTTCTATGTTATACTTTCTCATTATTGTTTTTCTTTGTTGTGGCATAGGTCAAAGTAAGTAGAACGGAACGTTTTAACGTCCAGAATACTGGAGGCATGCCTTACGTTATCGCCATCGCATCAATTTCATTAAGCGATTACTGGATACGGGTACCTTCATGTCCCCTTGTGTATGTTGAGATGAGCAATGCGTATGGTTCTTTACTGATATTTCGTCCCAATCACTGAGCCCTAGTCCATTGCCAGACGTGGTGTCGTATAGGCTTTTCTTAATAACTCACACACTGGCATCGCTCATATATCTTGTCGAGAAGGCCCTTTAATCATTCGGATATGGCCGATTCCTTCTTATGGCATGACTAGTTGGTTTATCTCAGATATCTGCATTTAAAAAGGGTCGACAATACGGATTCCATAGTGAATTCATATTGAATGCTTCTTACATTGCATTTGCTACTACCAACAAGAATTTTTTGAGCACAAACATGGCAGCAAGTGCTAGTCCAGCTCGGCAACTTTAATGGAGGCGGATGAAACTAAAATTTCGTTGCAAAATCTCCCAGTTAAAATACAGTGAACTTGTAAAGGCCAGTTCTCGACCCCTTCTAGATCTCGATATAGAGCTGTGAAAGCCCTTAAATGTCGTAAACCACTACATTACACTAGTTCAACAAAAGTAATATAAATGCAAGTTATGTTAAAATTATCATTGAAATTGTAGATAATTTTGATCATCTCTCTCTCTCTCTTTTGAGTGTCTCTTCCTTTTCTCGAATCTTAGTCCACTGGTTTCCATTCCATGCCCAACCTTATTGCTTGTCTTTGGATAATGATGTCAGCTCCGCATCGCAATGAATAACGTCTACTTCTCGTTCTTAAGCCTAAAATACTGATTTTGTCAAGGTGTTGTTTCCAGGCTTAGTCATAGTTGACTAGATAATGATAAAAACCAGATTCCTTAGTTAAGGCCTGAGTTGTCCAGCAGCAATTATTCACTTACTTACAACTGCTGCCGGATTAAAATTAAAAGTCTTAACTGAAATAACAGAGTGAGTTCATTTCAACTCAGAATCTGTAGAAACACTTCTCTACGTACCGAGCCCAACTCCTTATGTGATTGAGTTGAGTGGAAACCGATAGATTAAACATGGCGACACTTTTGCCAGACTAAAGTGTCAACAATAAAATCAAAAAAATTTAAAATTCACAATTCATCGTATCATGATTTTAATATCATGTGTAACAATTTCTATTCAATTTTTTACCAAAATGATTAATGGTAACTCCCAGAGAGTAGATGACACTTCTCTGATTGCCACCACAGTGCGCTTAGTGTATATCAGTTAATAGATTTTCCAGGCTTTTGTCACACTTCAACAATCACCAATTTTGTTAAATGAGAAACATCTTCGCATTTGCTTGCGTGCATTTATTTTATTTGTCTTCCAGATGTTCAAAGGCGCCACTTGTCAGCAGATCTTAGTCAGAAATTCATTAAAATCTAAACAGTTCCAAGGGTTTCCCAGCATCTTCGGACTGCATACCATTCATCTTCTTCATCATCTTCAACTATATTTCCACTTGCACTTAAAGCATCTTTGATTCGGCTTACTTTAAAACAACTCTTCGCGACTGGTGGTCTATCGGAGCCTGGGAAGACTCATTAAAACTCAATAGATCATCACAGCAGCACAGTACTATGTACGAGTAAAGGATTTATCATCATTGGATTTACATTTGCTGCTAATTTCACATCTGAAAGAAGCTCATAAGAATTCAAAAATGCAGAAAACATACAGAAATATCTTCGGTTTTTTTTTTGTGTTTTTTGTTTTTTGTCTAATCAAACCACTATTCAAATGAATACAATCCGCCTCTGCTTTTGATGTATGCTAATCCAAGTAATGGGCAAATCTACTATATAATATGAGGTCTCATCTCCTTACCCCTTGGGCTAAGTCAAATAATGGAGACACACACACTTGATGACCTTGAATTTAAATTATGAATACTTGTTTTATTTTGTATTAATCGAAGCGATATAATCAAAAAGATACAACCGGAGACACCTCGGATATATTGTTAGCAAATTGGTTGATGAATACGACATTCGGGTAGAACCGTTCTGTTGGCCAAATTTTTCAGGCTAATCATAGAAACTGAGAGTTTGGCCCGGATCTTCGGATCTTGCCATAGGATTCTGGTGTAGCCCTGGGGAAACGAGGCCAAAAAACCAAGAACGAAGAATTTAATTGTTATATCTTTTTATCTTTATCCCATACCCCACGGTGGAGCTATTTTACTAAAGAACTAACCTCATAGATACACGCATGTTCCCACAATCGGGTTTAGCAGGAAGTTCTCCGTTAAACAATGGCTAAACGTGTTAGTCGCAGATATGTATAGTATTTCTGTATGCCGGGCTACCCGATGTATAAATAGTAAGCGCTTGGTAAAGATCATTTTAATTTATTTTAATTAAAAAGTGGTCTGTTTGGGACCGCTTTGGTCTGAAATTATTAAAAATAAAGTTACGTCATGGGGTAACTTTCTTCTTCAATGGAATTTGTAAATTGTTGACGTGGTTAAGGACGTCTGTGTTATTTTAGTTCTATTTGTTTCCATCTGGTTCTATTTGTTTTGGATTTTTGCTTAAGGGAAATTCAATGAGACAAATGAGCTGGGGATATGTGATCCCGGTCTGTTCTCTTTGGATAATAACTTGATTCTGGTGATAACTTACACAAGAGAGCCTAGTTATGTTATTGCCAGAGAACCTTTGTTAGATAGATAGAGTTAAACTTTTTAGCTAGTATCTATACCTGCAGCAGCTCCTCAAGTTTAGAGGGCAGCTGATAAATAGTCTGATAGAAGATGCTTATAGATAAGAAGTTATCCTGTAGCCGCTTTATTGACAATGAAGTATCTATTTACTTACTTACGGCCTCCCAACCTATGCAGAGCCTCTGCTGGAAAAATCGCAGCCATCTATTCTTTTCGATCCCGGCCACACTCCTATCAGATTTAACATTCTAGCATCCGCGACTGCGTGATCTTAAAAATAAATAATCTTGTCTTGCTCAACATGAACCTGAGTGCTTTGATACAAAGATACCTTTACCTAGAGCATTGCTGTCCAGTATCTTGATGTGGCCAAACCAGTACAGTCGACGTATTGTGACTTTTTAGAATTCATCCCAAGTTGCATCTTCTTCTCCATTCGCCCCCCTAGCAAATAGGATCGTAAATTCGACGAAATATGTTTTTTTTCAGAGAAACTTTGGATTTGTTCCGCTTACCAACTTATCATCCAGCACTCGATACATTATAGCAGAACTGGCATGATAAGCAGAAACTCTGCCTTTCATGTTTTGACAAATTGAAGGAGCGCGGTTTTTAAGGGTCAATCCTCGTCGGATCTCTACTAAGATGTCACTTGTAGATTTGGTGTTTACTCAAAGTATAAGAACTCCTTAACTACAGCGAAACTATATAGCTACCGACTGTGATATTTTTTCTGAGATAGTGGAAGGATGTTTCTTGTGGACAGCCTACTCACAATATTTTATTTTTTCCTCCTCTTAAGTTAAACCAATTTTGTTGACATTTTCTTTAGCTGCTACAAATCCCTAAACGATGTATCGATTGCATAGAGCGATGATGTTAAGAACTGGACTGATTTGTGAAAGATAGTACCCATTATTTTAACGCCAATCCAGCGTACTATCTATCTAAGCACAAGTTAAAAGGAACCGCATAAAAGTGCAGAACCCTGACGAAATCTGCTGCATATACAAGATCTTATAATCAACATTAAGAAGGGATATTCTACGGTAGTTTTGCAAGACATAGGATTTCTTTTTTTGTAGATAACGCAATGAATTACAGTTCAATAACTCTCATTAGTTAAGATTGCCCAATAGTTCGTAAATGACCAGGGCTTCAGCTAAGAAACCTTCCATTTAGCGTGGTCAGAAACTTGCTCCAACTACCCACACTGAGTCGGTTGAGATGCGTTTTCACTTGCGTACGCTATCTAAGTCAGAACCACCACTTGCTGCTCCGATTTCACCGGATAGATTTGAAAATAATAAAAACCGAAGCACTGGTATAATATTTTCTACGTATACCAACCACAACAGTCATAGTATACAGGGTGCGTTGCATGAAATTTCTCTTTGCTCTACCGCACTTCGTATGTTTGCCCCAAAGTCATCTTAATTTTCCGACTAGTTGCCATAAACCAAAGACTTAATGTAGCCCCAAAGATATTACTTTTAAACTGTTAATCTCACCAGCGGGGGACGTTATTTTTGACTTCGTTTTCATTAATTTGCTTGTGGCCCGTGCTTTATGATGCAACTGACGCCGTCTTGTTAGAATTAAATTTTCTCCAAGTATACCAGTTCTAATATATTCCGCAGAAAATTGGTAGTATAAAATGATATCACTCACCAACTTGCTGGCAATATCTCGTTAGGAGTATGGTCAATGATACCTCCTTCATGAAAACTACGTCAAAGAGTCTGGAACTCCTTCAGCTGCTCAATTGATCAAATGCGACAACAAAACTCGTTTAATAAAAACTAAGCCACGTCACTGAGGATGATGACTTCGTTCAATGGAGCCCAATCGGAAAAAATTGGACATCCTTGTTGGCAATGGATCAATAAGATCTTTTAACGGACGAATAGCCAAATCTCAGAGCTCTGACATCACGTTTCTTTTGCTTCATCTCAAACGGGGAACCCGGTCTCATTTTTTACCACTTTATTTGCCTTCTAAGAAAAGTAGAGGAACGATCGGCGGCAATATTCTGGAAGCCGTTACCCTGCAGCGAGTTTATATAATCTCATCAAAAATTTTAAGTTTAAGTTAATGATCAAACCATAAGTCCCCTTTTGAGATACGCCACCTTACAAAAGCGTTATTTAGAAGAGAACCAAAGATCATTAGGTCAAACACCTCTTCACTAATGGAATTTATGGTAGGATCACATTGTAAACCATATTTGCAGTAGTAAAATTTTTACTGCTGAGAAATTCGGACAATAGATTACCTAATTTCTCGGTGTCACTGCTGCTTCTATCAAAGTTGTGAGCACTGCTTTCTTAAGTTTTACGTGGTACTGTATTTGCTGGGTAATATGTTTAATGAGCAAAGGGCAACACAATATCCCTTAGGTGGTGCGGACATAATATCGAAACTAGATTGCGGTTCCTACATCCCGGTATTCACAAGAGGACTCTTCCAGTATAACGGATGCCTAACAATCAGAGTGACCAACATCGGCTTAAACCCTTACCTTGTTGTACCTAAGTCGCAGAAGCGAATACTCCGGGCAAACTTATAATCGGAAGAGATATCCAAATCCTTCTTCGATCGAGTCTCTTTTTATCCCTTAAGCCGCTTGCATCAAGTAACTATGTTTTGATGTCAAAAAAGGATTTAGACAAGGCGATGAATAGTGCAGAACACAAGAGGCACAATCTTTCAAAAGTCTGTCCAATCGCTCGGATACGCAGATGATATTGACATACTCGTAATCGGAAGAAAGCAGCATCATGTCAGTGGCGTTTTCACGAAAATGGGCCTCAGATAGAACATTATCTTCAACATATAACTTTGATGGAGTTATGGACTTTGTCTTCATAGGCTCTGCTATAAATTCAATTAACGACATCTGCCCTGAGATTAGGCGAAGAATAACTTTTGCCAATCGGTGCTTTTTTGGGCTAAGAAGGCAATTGACTAGCAAAGCCCTCTCTCGAACAACAAAAGTTACCCTATATAAGACCCTTATAATCCCAGTCCTGGTCTATAGCACAGAGGCATGGAAATTATCAAAAATGGATGAGGGTGCTCTTGACTCCGCATTGACGGTGAGTGGAGGAAGAGATGAAACGATGAACTGTACGCCCTGTACAGCGACATCGACTGTATTATGTAACACTCCGATTCGAAAAGTCTCCTAATCCGCCCGCGGGAGACAGCGCATCATAGGAACACACCGACTTTAGTGGTGGACTCGGTTCAGTATGCGAAACTGAAGGGAGCTAGCAAAAGATCGGGCTGGCTGGTGACGGTTGTTGCCTGGAGTCCAGGTCCAGGGCTGTAGCGGCATCTTAAGTAAGTAAGTAGTGCAGACAAACGAAAGCGGATTCAAACCTACTAAAAGTAAATTTATAAATTGAAGGTGCCTATAGCAGACAACAAACAAACCTATGAATAAAAGCGGATCCTCTTTTTCCAAACATACAAACAGCCTATTGGATTGAAATTACTAATTACTAGAAACATTACTGCGCAAGTTTGCATGTTAACTTTTTTGTTTTGCTCCGTAAGGGGAAAATCATTAATTTTGAGCCGCCCTAAAGCATCCTATTCGTAGAAGTTTAAAAGCAGTTAAAAAACGAAAAGTGTCGATGACCTTTCGATCACAAATTTTGGTCGTTTTTCCCAAATTAGGGAGTCGACTGTTAGTTACTACCAACGCCTTTTTTATTGCACTGTAATATCAATCGAATTGACATTTGGAAACATGGAAAGCAATAAAACTCCCATTTTGGTTAAAATTATATGTCCATTGGTGTTTAATTACATTTCGATCAAATACAATAGATAAACCATAAAACTTGTCGGACCTCATTTATTGGCGTCAGACGACTAAATCATGTCATAAAAGTAGGAAATTTGGATATGATGTGACTAATTGATGTGTTCTTGCTCAGATTACATAAATGGACTGAGAATCATCTACAGAGTGATCAATAACTAAACACTTGATTGACATAGCCTCTGCGTAAAACTGAAAACCCTGCCAGAAATGGCAATTATAATGTCATTCTTAAGTCACTCGAGTTAGTGTGAAAACTTATTAAAAGCTGACTCAAATCAACACCTCATTCCACAATATACGAGTAGTACCCATAATAACCCTTCACATCAGAATAATGCAATAAAATTCAATCAATTAGCTTTCATTCGATGTCCGTCTTGTTAAGGTATTACACTCTGTCCAGATATCTGTCAGTTGTGATTAATTAAACTGCTAACTGGAAATTAACATTCCTAAAATAGCCACCCATCCAAGATAAAAATAACCTTCATCACTCAAATCATTCGACCTTAAGTAGCTGACTCCCTTACGAGTTAATTGCTTGACATTCAAAGCAATGCGAACAAAGCGAGAAAAAAAGCATCCGACCGACTCAAGTCAAGTGTTGAACTTTTTTTTTATTTTTTTTTTTTCATTTTTTTTTATTTTGATATAACTGCTGACACCTCAGAGGATAAATAGAAACCCACCGCCAAGACAAACTCAATTAGTCCAAGTGTTGCAATCTATGATCAGTGGAGTAGACTAATTGTGTTGTCCTGTGACGGTAGGGCGCCCTGTTGCCTCGCCTTGTAAGCCAAGCCAGAGCAAGCCGACCCAAGCTGGCCATTTGCCCGTCAGATAGAATCTAAACAACTTGCATTGTAGTACAATTAATGACGGCATTATTAGTTGCAGTAGCTGACAAGGGTCTGCTCGCTTCACAAGGCACACCACCAATGGAGAAGGATTAAGTCGGCTTTAAGTAGGGTAACCTGATACCTTACATTCGTATGCCTCTCTGGGGTTGAGCCCTTGATATAAATCTCTTCTGGAGTGTCTCTCAAGTGCGCAAATTTATACCATGCCGGATTGGTAATAAATAATTGATGTTTAGGACTTCTCTCAGCGAGCATTATAAGTGTCACAGTTGAAACCATAATTAATAAGATGCTTTGCTTTGTGACAGTTGCTGGAGTTGCTAGTGGGGAAAGTTATCCAAGCTCTTGGTCACCGGGTTCAAGGTTATGAATATTGTTATCACCACCGGTCTACGCAGCTTGATGGTACTGGTTTTATGTTTTGTTTTCTCAATCCAAAACTCTCTACTTAACTCGACGTATCCATCGTTTATGATGGGTAGAATTGTTTTGTATTCTTAATCTAAGTTGAGTTCAAGGTCGCGCTGGCATACGAAAAGAGCTAGCCGGACCTTTTTTTTTGCTTCACTGATTAATTATTTAGATAGGCTCAATGGATGGTGATTTTATAGATGTCTCAGATTGTAGAAATGTTTTTATTTTTTTTTTTTCTTTGACAATAGGCTGGTTCCTGAAATAGACTTGATGATGCGTAGTAATACTTTGAAACATTAATTCTTAGTGAAAGACAAATTTTCAATTTTTAATTGCTGGGTATGGATTAGAATGGTTTTTTTATGACGCTTCCATAATTAAAAATTTGAATGTGGCCATTAACCATAAACCATTCTTGAAATGGTTGCTGATGCCCATATTTCTTAAAAGAATCATCGCCAAATCAGCTTCAGATCTCTTAGATGCGGAATGAAGTAAATTTCGTTTGATTTATCTAAACAGTGGCTATAATACTATTCCTGGCAATATGGTCCATTCCAATCATGCAATAAACAACTTATGTAATAAATAAACACTTTAGTTGTTTGCTTTTTATATTTTATAATATATAATAGAATTCACAATCGCTCTTGTGGAGAGTTCAAAGTGGAGTGAGTAGAGGAAAATAACAAAAAAGAAGGGAAATGCGAGATCAAGGGGACGTCTACATGGATTTAAATATAATCGACGTACAAGATGAACGGCGCTGTAAACTATTACACTTGACCAATCCCAAGCATTTTAAGCACTTTTCGTGATTTGCTCTTGTTAATGGTTTTGTCAATATATCCGCATCATATCTTGTGTGAGAATATCCTGCAATGTAATTATGCCAGACGTAACCGCTTCTAGTACGAAATGATATTTTATATGGATGTGTTTGGTGCGTGCGTGAAACACCGGATTATTTGCCAAACATTGAGCTCCCCGATTATCCACGAAAATAGGTATATCAGATCAGGTAGAGTTAACCCAAGCATTAGGCTACGAAGGTAGATGGCTTCTTTTGCTGCTTCCGCTAGGCTGACATACTCGGCCTCTGTCGATGACAATAAAATTGTTCGCTGCCTCTGTGACTTTCAGGTAATAGCTGCCCCACTGAGAAGAAGCACGTAGCCTGTATATGATCGACGATCAACAGTACATCCTCCCCAGTCGGCAACAGTATAAGCAATCATGGACCCATCAGATTCCTTATATACAAGGCCATTATCTGCAGTTCCAGCTAGATACGAGTATCTTAAGACTCGTTTCCCTGCAAGCCAGTGGCAACATCCGTGGCTTATCTATATATTGTGCTAATCTGGACGGTTGGCTACTGACAAATGCCTGAGAGCAACAATTATCTCACGATATGGATGATTTTCATGGATCCTGCCACCATCTGCATCATCGAAACGCACATTGACTTCCGAAGGAGAGGTTACAGAATTACAGCCCTCCATTTTGAACTGCTTAAGTAGCGCCAGAGTATATGCCTTTTTGGAAAGTTGAATTTCATCATTATTTTGCCTTATTTCCAGACCAAGGCAACTTTTGGCAGGACCAAGATCTTTAATTTCAAAGTTGTTTGAAAGACATTGTTACATATTCCTTATGCGCTCCACGTCATCCGATGCAACTAGGATATCGCCAACATATACTAAAACGAAAAGGAACAATTGCCATTTTTATTTTGAAAAAGACATGCTTCACTTTTAGTGGCCTTCAGTCCCATGGTCAAAAGTTTTTCACGAAGTTTCTCGTACCACTGACGACCTGCTTGTCGTAGCCCATACAGCGCCTTCTGCGATTTGCAAGCATTTCCTCCACCACGAAGATTAGCTTGCATTTTTCTTGCTTTGACTCCAAGGCACGCGTCTTTTTCATGTTTTGGTATGATCCTTTATAGCAATATATTCATCATATCCGGAATTTCCATGACGACATCCTCGTTCAGTGATCCATTTAGAAACGATGTTACAACGTCAATTTGTCGGAATTTCCAGGTAACGCAGCATCGAAACCGCCAATAGTAAACGCAATGTTTCAAGTCCTGCAAAAGTCTGATAATAATCTACCCCATACTGTTGACTATATCCCTTTGCCACAAGTCGAGCTACCATCAGCACCATGCTTAGTAGTGAGAACCCAGCGACATCCAACGGCGTAATCATTATCATCATTCGTAATTATTTTCCATGTATCATTTTTTAAAATACTTACCAGCTCCGACTACATGGCGTTCTTCCACTCTTCGGCATCACTGCTTTTCAAGGCATCGGCAAGAATAACTTTTGCAACGCCAGCAAATACATCTTCATCGCTGTCAATGTCCTCACTTTCACGTTGAGTAGATATTGTTGTGGTTGTTGACGGAAATAGTTCCCTCGGTCGGCCTCTTGAACGCAACTTCACAAGACTGTTTTTCTTCTGTTGTATTTTGCTGTTCTCCAGAATTAAACGCAGTCTTTAATAATTGTTGGACTACTTACGAGTATGTTATCTGGTGCTTTTGATATCGGCGCTAATAATTCATCCAGCACTATCGTTTCTGGCGTATTATTTGTTTCCTCTACCAAAACCGTAACATCCAGTGGATGAACTATCTGATGCTTAAATGGCAGCCATACTCGATACCCTTTTCGGTCCCTAGGATAACCAACAAAAACACCTTCAATACATCTTTGGGCAGGCTTGTCTTTGTTGGACACCGATTCCGTATATGACAAGCACTGGCAACTGCTTCCGACCAAAATGAAGAATTCAAGTTGAATTGCAACAATAAACACCTGGCCATATCCAACAGCGGTCGATTCTTTCGTTCTGCTACTCCATTTTGTTTAGGAGTATGGGGAATTGTCAATCTTCTCTTTATACCTTGGCTAGACAAATACTTATCAAATTCTCCATATTACAATACCCACGAACATTGTCAGACTGCAAACATTTTATTTTATATCCGGTTTGTCTGGCTTTCCACAAGTTTTTGTTAATGTTTAAATGCTCCAAGAACTCCGCTTTTCTGTTTTATGAACCACCACCTTGTACAATCGTAAATATGCGTGACAAAATATTTGGCATGACCAGTTGTTTCTGTTTGGAATGGACCAACGATGTTTTGAAAAAGGTACAGATGTCAACATCCCTTTCAAACACACTGCACACTTCGTTAGTTGTTCAATGTTTATTAAATCAACAACCGCCGGGAACCATCTCAACTATGTCTTTATTGTTAAGATGACCCAGCCTTTCATGCCACAGTTCGGAACACTCAGGCTGGTCTACCACTTTTGAGCACTCAGAATTTTCTTGCACAAAATATAATTCACCACGACGATGTGCAATTAGAAGTACGTCATCATCTCCATGAGGGACGTAAGCACAATCACTACGAAATATTACTTCATAACCTTTGATTGTAATCTTAGAAATAGATATTAAATTTGTCCTAAAATCAGGAACATATAACGTGTCCTTGAATTTAACTTATATTGAACCAAAATCTCCAGCTACCGACAGATAAACAATCCGCTTACCCTTTACAGCCAAAGCAGCGCTTGCAAGATTTAACTTTATTTTGATAAAATCTCCTATGGATTTGAATAAATATTCATCGCCGCACAAGCGTGATGATGATCAAGAATCCATCCCCTGTTTATTTTCCCTGCATTTGAATCGCTTGCATTCATGGATGTATGGCTGGCTGCAAAAGAAACATCAACATTTGTTGCCTGCTGTCTCGCAGCTCTCGCTTTATGTCCTACAGCACCATATTTAAAGCATTTCAAATTAAATGTTTCCTTTGGTACTTTCCGTTGTGCCCTTTTTATACGATTTTGACGAGAGTCAAAATGACAACACCATTCGAAGATTGGTTTCTGGTCTCGCTTTCTTCTTTCTTCCCACAGGTCATTCTTTATGAGAAGCGTTTTTGCCTGCAAGTTCCACGTATCATAACTACATATGTTTGGATAATAATTCCAATCGCTAACTCGAATTTGCCATTGTTCATTTCATATACTCGTATGTATGTATTAAGGACTGAATGACAACGATTGGTATAAGGCCTCGTAGAAGTAGCATCTTCCGACAGGTGCTGGATCTTTAAATGACGGGAATGAGCCTCTGCAGCCGAACATCTTGCACCTCTGGTAATAAGTCCTACTTCACGCCTCCCCGTGGCCCAATCTGGGAATCTCACTAGAGATTGCGAAGTGAAGAGGGCAAATGGCGAGTTTCCTGCGTCATAAAACAGAATTAGTGTCGGAAAAACAAAACAAGACCTTATCCGGGCTACTCCGAGATATTTGGAGCTCAGGCCGGAAATGATTTCCAGAACTTAGTCAGGGTCTTGGAAAAGAGATGGTGGCGGACGAGCCCTATTTGGGCCAACGGCAGCGCCCACATCCCGGAACGGGTTACTGGCTTCGGTGTAACCGACCCCTCGTCCTAGGGGCATTAAAAATGGAACTGGTCCTCCAGGTTGGGGGTTGTGCCGCCGGGGTAATTGCCCGGCCATTTAAAAAAACGCATAAGTTACGAAGCATCAACAAGCCTCGGATATGGACGAATCTACTGTTGACAACCCACGCAAACGATTTAAGGACAATGAGCTTCGGATATGCACGTGGAATGTTAGATCCCTTAATAGACAACTTGCAGCCGAGCAACTAGCGGAGGCCCTAGACTGCTGCAAAGCAGACATAACCGCCATTCAAGAAATGCGATGGGATGGGCCGGACAAAAAGAAGGTGATATCTACTACGGAAATTGCTATCGACGGCAAAAGCAGCGGTTATTTGGATGCGGATTTGTTGTCGGAGGCAGACTAAGACAAGAAGTCTTCAGCTTCCAGCATGTGAGCGAGCGCCTCGTAGCAATCCGCACCAAGGCTAAATTCACCAACATTAGCCTTATATGCGCGCATGCACCCACAGAGGAGAAAGATGACGACACCAAGGATGCCTTCTACGAGCTCCTTAACAAGACCTACGAGCAATGCCCTAGCTATGACAATAAAATCGTCGTCGGTAATTTTAATGCAAAGTTAGGAAGAGAGAGTATCTTTGGTGGAACAATCGGAAAATATAGCCTGCACGACACCACTTCCGATAAAGGATTCAGGCTAATAGACTTTGCGGCGGGGCGAAACATTGTCGTGGCTAGCACGCGGTTCCCACATCTCGACATACACAAGGGGACCTGGAGACCTCCTGATTGACGCAAGACACTCCTCCAGTATTATGGATGTCCGTACGTTCCGAGGAGCCAACATCGACTCGGACCATTACCTTGTTATAGCCAAGGTACGGCTGTGAATATCCCAAACTACGCCAAGACAAACTAATGCTGTGAGAAAATTCGACGTCAGACGGCTACAATCGCAAGAGATCGCCAAGTCCTTTTCCGATCGAGTGTCTCTCAATCTCTTAAGAGGTCCAATGCCGCCAGCATCAAGCATCGAAGACCACTGGAAATACTGCCAAAACGCCATCAGAGATGCCGCTTCTGATGTGCTGGGTTTCACTCGCCCACCACAACGAAACCCCTGGTTCGATGACGAATTGGACAAACAATGCTGAGGTTCCATTCATCAGGCATACTTTCGTCCGACCTTATTTTACAGATGAGTTGGTGTATGCTCCTTACCAAGTCATCGCATGCCGCTTTGAATAGCTTGGCAGTCAGACCATCCGCTCCAGCAGCATTGTTGGACTTAAGCTTTGATATAGATATCTTCACTTCATCCAGGTCGGGTGGACGGAATTGTTGGTCATCATCGTCCAAGTTGAAAGGTTGATTCTGCCTGACAGCGGTATTTGGTCCGTCATCGCCGTTATACAATCTGCAGAAATGGTCTTTCTAAATCAAAAATTATCAAAAATGGATGAGGGTGTTCTTGGTTGCTTAGAGAGAAAAATTCTTCGACACCAATGCTCCGGTCCGAAAAGTCTTCGAATCCGCTCCCAAGGGACAGCGCAGTAGAGGAAGGCCAAGACTCAGGTGGCGCACGCAAGTGGAAAAGGACCTCAGCCAACTTATCATGCGAAACTGGAGGCAGCTAGCCAGGGATCGAGCTGGCTGGAGAAGCTTGTTGACTGAGGCCCAGGTCCACCCCGGATTGTAGCGCCACCTAAAGAAGAAGAAAGAAGAAGAAAGAAGAAGTATTAAGGACTTTGACACGCGGCGCGACAATTCGTCTTTATTTTTTATTCTTTTGTTCTATTTTATTCTGATCTTTCTTTTGGAACACGATCAAACACAACTAAATCACCAGGCAAAAGATTCTGGGCCCACAAGCTGATAAAATAAACACTTTGCTTTTTATATTTTATTATAAATTATAGAATTCACAATCGCTCTTGAGTTCAAAGTGGAGCGTGTAGAGCAAAATAAAAAACAAAGGAGGGAAACTTAAGACCGAAATTCAAAGTCGGAACATATATGACAAAGAATGCAAGACCAAGGGGACGTCTACATGGATTTAAATATAATAGACTTACATGTTGATCTCTAACAAAAACTCAAGATATGTCTTCTGTAGGAAGACTTGTGTTAGATTAAAGTGGTTCCCGTTGAGGAGTGCTCAACAAGATGTCTAAGCTACTCCTGGAATGGAAGTGATTTCCTGAAAGTTTTGCTAAAAAACAAAAATAAGCCGGGGATTGCTTCATTTTTTTACAAATCCTTGCTTAATCGATGTGCGTGTCTTACAATGACACAGTATCCCGTAATTCTGTTTGTAAATTCAGGAATATGTCCTCTACTGAGAACTAGTTACCTTTCTTAATCCTTTGGAATCGACTATGTCTTATATGGAATCTAGATGTCTTGCAGTTGTTTCGAAGAACCCACCTATTGCTGGCCTAAGAAAGTACTTAAAAGTAGTGGTCCCTATGTTCATTAGAAATTCAATTTACTTATGATACTTTTGCAGAAACTGCACCAGAAACAATACGGCCTTCCTTACTTTTCATTTATAGATCGCCAAAAATGACGCACAGAACTCCCAGTCACGTGCTAACAGAGTTTGTCACAGTTCAAATTCTTGTTACTCTTGCTTTCCAATTCTTGGAGATCCATGGTTCACTACTACAACCGCTTATTGTCGACCCTGTATTAAGATAAGTAGAGGAAAAATTTAGACAGTTTTTACCTAGATTTGCGAATTAACTCTTTTGTTTTGCTTTAAATGGCAGTAATAATATTTTTGACTAAAAAAAATGCAGTTCCCAGTAAATACTAAAAAAAGTGCTTGGTCTGGGTCAATTCAGTTGACTGGTCACCTTGATTGTCTTATTCCTGTTTCCTGCTACTAATGAGATGAGAAAACCATGTGCTTATGTCCTGCAGCAAAGTCAATCAGTCAATCAGTCAATCAGTCAATCATACGTGGTCTTGTATACTTTAGATGTCTTCTGTTCCTATATCGGTATTGGAAACACTTTTAAGCGTCACACATTTTATGGTGAGATTATATATTCTTCCAACCCCCAGAGTGTAAGGGCTTAAAACTGCTTGCCTTAATCGCCTGATCAACACTCACATATAGCTCAGTAGTGCCTACTTTGAGAGAGTAAAAAAAGCATATTAATGTGCCAAATTGCCGCTTAATGCCTTCGTACAATAACCACCACCAAAAGATTGCAATCATAACAAACACCCCGCTGCCTTTTCAGATGACGACGTTTCATTTCATCATAAGTGGCGCCCTTCGGAATTTGTATATCTACAATACTTTTCAGTGTTTTTGATGAAATGCTTTCAACAAATTTAATTTCAATCAACTCTCTACCGCAACAAAGGCTTTTTAACAAATTTTTTACACAATTGCTTCAAGGCTCCATTAAATCGAGACAATATCACCTACCCTTTAGCTCTGCTAAAAAAAAAAACCAAGAGTCTGCACAAATTTCCAAGCACCACTCATACATGTCATTGAGTTTTCTTGTTTTGGATCTTGAAACCACAGATACAAATACCGAACTGGTTGCAGCCATTGCTCTTTCAAGTTGACTCAATGAAACGTTGCGGATTATACAAATGAGTGTTTTCATATATTTTTGTATACAAAATCGAGTTTCGATGAATAATCGCAGCAAATTCTATTCACTCCGTGACTTAACATTTGACACACCGACCGAACGAACCTTGTCATTCCTAACCTAGTTCTTGTCGCTTAATAATTTGGAATTTCCGAGGAGCCAAACCAATGAAATCCAATTAAGCTCCATTGATTCATTAATGTGGGGGCTCGCATCAATTCGCAAAAAAAAATAGAAAAATCCAAACGGCATCGAACTGAAGTGACCTTAATGCTGAATTGCGAATATTACGCACCTGATTAGTGATATTCAATGACGTCGTGAATCTATGACGCCTTCCTCTCACGAAAAATCACAATTCCACTGGAATCCATTCAGCCGCCTTCAGCTAGTTTTTCTGGCTAAAAACCCTCGCGGAAGTGATTCAAAAATTGGTTTGCACTGGGGTTTGGGATAAGATCTGGGCACTATAGATGCTCATGACTCATTCCAAATGAGGGACTTATCTAAAACCAAACGTCACTGGAAAAATACTGACTAATGTGATGAAAATAATTTGCATCTTCTTAGGTGACATTGCACTTCAATGGAGAATCGATTTTGATTGACCTTCCGGTCGACATATAACGATCAACTACCTCCGATTTCACGATTTAAGTCCTAAGTTGCAGATATTGGTTACGGATTTGTAATCACACACAATCGGACACTATACCAACTACCCACTCCAGGCTATCTACTTTCGACTTCGTGACGTAATGAGTGTTCGAACAACAAGGTCGACAGCAACAACGGTTGGGTTTACGCTTCCGAAGTTCAACGGTTTCTATGAATTTCAATTATTTTACGGAAATACTTGCGGTGGGAGCGAACAATTTTTTTTGTGTCATTCTCCTTGTTAATTACGGCTGTTTTGGCTAATAATATAAGCCGCTGTGTCTTGATTAAGTTAATTTTAAATATCAGAGCAAGTTGGTACTCGTATTGTAAAAAAAGAAAAACAACAAAATTGCAACAATCATAGTTGAGAATGTTGCTCAACCTTCAACGGCATTTGTCTGAGATGCGGAAGAGAGTTGAGCTACGACTACTATTCTAGTAAATTAGGGAAAATCTTTTTTTAAATGAATTCAAAATAGAATTAATTTGCTTAATAATAGTGTTCTGGGTGTTGGTTCTATTAAAAACAAAACACACACTCACATCTCAACTCTGTGTCAATTGGACCCACGCTTGTTTGGCGATTCTGGTTAATTCAGGAATCCAATGATTAATGGCTGAGAAAGATACAAATAGTTTTGATATTATTGTAAATTAACTGCTGCTTGGAATACAAAAACACAGACTAATGTGGTGTCCGTATAATGACAATGATGCAAGAAATATAATTTTACAAGATTATGTATCAACAAAAGGCTAATCAAGACGATGATTGGATTCGGTGGTTTTAACACAAATTCTAAGCGTTGAGACCTTCAAATGTTTTGGGGGACTGATTAGCCGAAACATTGTGTGAGAAGTTCTTTGAAAATTCTGAGTGTGTCTTAAGATGGTCAAAAAGAGTTCAAAATTTTTTAATTATAAAAAGGTCTCAGCGATACCTAAGATTTCTGAGACAATCCTAATATTTTGTTCTTCAATACCACTAGAACAAGTATTCTGGAGGCCTCAACCGAAGTAAATCCAGGTTCAAATCCGTTGTTTTTCTTTAGCACTTAGCACTTAGAAGTGGATCTTTAAGTAGGAGCTTTAAAAGTAAATATATCATCTGATTATTACACCTTTTTAGCATCTTTTAAGTCTCATTTATTGATCAGGACGCTTTTTGTCTCAGCTTGAATTCAGTATCCTCGATAAAAAACATGTTGAATAAGCATTGTATAGTCTGTAGAAACCATCCATAGGATCCTTAACATTACACAGTATAAAACCAACACGTCAAACTCTGCTAGGTTCCGAAAACTTGGTAGTTCTTGAAAGACTGAGAATTATTACGCTGATAATTTTATAAAGTAAATATGATCAATTGTCCAAAACAGGTGCCATCAATTTATCTTCCTCTTACGTGTGATAATAATTCTTAAATACTTGATTAACTAACCAACTCGAAGATAGACTCAGATTGTCTACTAGATTAACTGAAATCTAAGCAACTACAACAAGGGCAGCATCTGCTTACTTAATTAGAGTCCGGGGTGGAACCGAACCTCAGTCAACTAGTATCTCCATCCATCGCGTTATTTTGCTAGCTTCCTACAGTTTCGCACGTGCGTAATGCGCTCTACATGGCCCAGCCATCTCAGTCGTTGGATCTTCACTCATCTGGCTAGGTCTATACAGTTCGTCATTTTATCTCCTCTTCCACTTACCGTCAATGCAGACGGGACCGAAAATCACTCTAAGAATCTTTCTCTTAAAGCGTTAAAGCAGTTAAGAGCACCCTCATCTATTTTTGATAATGTCCATGCCTCTGCGCCGTAAAGCAGGACTGGAATTATTAAGAGTCACTTTGTTGTTCAAGAGAAGGCTTTTCTAGTCAATTGCCTTCTTAGCCCAATGAAACAGCGGTTGGCAAGGGTTATTCTTCGTTTAATCTCAGCGTTGGTGTCGTTATTTGAATTAAGAGCATTGGTTCGCAAAGTCCTAAACTACCTCAAAGTTATATCTGTTGAAATTTCGGTAGTTGGCTCTTATACAGTTAAGCCCATTTTCACCTCTTCAGTTTCAATACTCGCGAAAGCGCAACCGACATTACAATGCTTTCTTCCGATTATCTCAATATTATCGGGGCGTACTCGCACGTACAAACTGTTTTAAGATTGTGCCTCGTGAATACTTGGTCGATAGTTGACTTTCCTAGCCTAAAGCCACTCTGATATGGACCTACCAGGCTGACAAAAGTCTTCAGGCGTTCACACAATATGGCAAATAAGATACAAGATTTGCGATGTTAAGTAAATTGATGCCTCTATAGTTGGCACAGTTCAGAGGGTCTCCTTTCTTGAGGATCGGGCAAACAATACTGAGGTGCCATTCATCGCCCGACCATATTTTAGACATGAGTTGTTGTAAGCTCCTTGCCAAGACAACGCCTGCCGCTTTAAAGAGCTCGGCAGTCGGGCCGTCGGCTCCAGTAGATTCGTTGGATGCTCTTTCTTTTTTCTCCTGAGAAGAAGAAGGTGTTCGTCTCTCCTCCTCTGCTCATAGAGCTCATGAGCAACTTCAGTCCTTCTAAGCAGTGTCGTTTTGTATGCATCTTGCTTAGCTGCATATGATTGCTGGCATTCGTCATCTAACCAGGAGTTGCGTTATAGTGGTCGACTGAAACCCAGCTTGATGCTGGCGGCATAGGACATATTCAGAGATTAAGAGAGACTCGATCGGAAAAGGATTTGGCGACCTTTTGCGATTGAAACCGTCTGACATCAAAGTTCCTCATAATATTAGCTTGTCTTGGCGTTGTTCGGGATATCCGCAACCGTACTTTGGCTACAACAAGGTAATGGTCCGGGTCGATGTTGGCTCCACGGAACGTTCAACGTCTTGCATCAATCGCTATATTGTCAATCTGGTTGACGGTTGATTGGTCAGGAGTTCTCCAAGTCCACTTGTGAATATCGAGACGAGAGAACCGCCTGTCAGCTACGGCAATGTTTCGTCCCGCTGCAAAGTCAATTAGCCTGAGTCCGTTATCGAAGACGGTGTCGTGCAGGCTATATCTTTCGACAGTACTACCAGTACTACCCTCTTCCAATCTTTGCATTAAAATCGCCAAGGACAATTTAAATAACATAGCAAGGGCATTGCTTGTAGGTCTCAAGACCTCATAGAAGGTATCTTTGGTATCGTTGGCATATTTAGCCTTGATGCGGGTTGCTGTCTGTCTGTAAGTCTGTCTCGAACAACAAATTCGCATCGAAATAGGCGCTGCTTTTGCCGTCGATAGCAATCGCCGTAGTAGATGTCGCAATTTTTCATCCCCTTGTTGTTCAGCCCTACCCATCCCATTTCTTGGATGTCGGTTATGTCTGCCTTGCAGCAGTCTAGGGCCTCCGTTAGCTGTTCGGCTGTACATGACCTGTTAAGGGTCCTAACATACCATATACATATCCGAAGTTCGTTGTCCTTAAATCGTTGGGTGTTCACCAGTAAATCCATCCGTATCTGAGGCTTGCTTATGTTTCGGAACTTTTGTACTTTTCGGCGGCCGGGCAGTTACCCTGGCGGCACAACCCCCAAGCTGAAGGGCCAGTTCCATTTTTTCAAACCCCTAGGCCGAAGGAACGGTAGGACCGGAAAAAACCTTATATGCCCAAAATAAACATTTTAGAAGACGCAATAACTTTTTTATTCTATTCCAAAGTTACATTGAAATATAGGGTAATACATTATGGCACACTTTGCAGATGGCATGGCTTTTTTCATATCTCACCGTTTTATTTACAAAATAAATAAATTCAAAACAGTGTTGCGTTTTTTTTTAAGAAAATCCCACTATTTGACTTTAAAGTTAACGGAATGGTACCTTAACTATTCTAACTCCTACCTCAATGAGAAACAGTTGGGAAAGAACAGGGTAGACTAGTAAATTTTATTAATTAAGGCCCAGGTCCGCCCTGGACTGTAATAATAGTAATGATAATATAGTATAATGATATATAAGGGAGGGTGCGACCCTGAGGTCTATTGTGCCTCCTACTTATACCTTGGAGAGGTTTGCTCCCTCTTCCAGAGCTCCC
This sequence comes from Volucella inflata, assembly GCA_928272305.1. Taxonomy (NCBI): domain Eukaryota; kingdom Metazoa; phylum Arthropoda; class Insecta; order Diptera; family Syrphidae; genus Volucella; species Volucella inflata. Next base: position 74,544,676 of record OV743717.1, on the reverse strand, counting down.
TCACAACTTAGTTCACCAGGAATTATGTTGGAGTGCTTATGCTCTGGCTTTGGCCTTCGCAAGGAAAACCTACTCAGAGCACGTCATCCAAACGAGTTTCTTTTATGAATCTGAGAATGAGCAGTGGATCCGTGGGTGGTAAATGCTTTTCTTGAATTTGGTGTTTTCCCAAATATTTAAACCTTTTTTGGGTCAGTGCCCCGCAGGATTCCAGTATGTGTTCTGGAGTTTCTGTTGAATCATTGCAGAATCTGCAGAGACCTTCATCTGATATCCCTTTCTCCCTTAGGTGTTCCCTGAGTTGTCAATGCCCCGTTGGGAAACCAGTTAGGATGCGTAGCTTATTTTTGCTAAGACTGATACATGCCTTAAATCTTTTGAGATTGTAATCTCCTAAGAATTTTTTGGCTTGTTTCAGGCCTTGGAGATCACGAAAGGTTCTAGCCCTATTCTCCTTTTCCAATTTCCTGAATTCTTCGCGTAGGGTGTGTTCCCCTATCCCGCATAATGGTTCAGGTCCTATGAAGGGTTCTGTTGCCCCTTTTCTTGCTAGAAAGTCCGCCGCCTCATTACCAGTGGTGCCCACATGGCCTGGTATCCAGCAGACAGGTACACTGTTTTTCTTGCCCAATTTATTGAGACTTTGTAGACGTTCCCATACAAGTTTGGATTTAATGACAAAGGAGTCCAGTGCTTTGATAGCTGCTTGACTATCTGACATTATTGTTATGTTACAGTTTCTGTAATTCTTTTCGAAATTAATTCGAACACATCTTTCTATGGCGCTTACTACTGCTTGAAAGATGCTAGTACTCTTTCCCATGGATTCATGGTGATTCGTTCTTGGTCCAAACACTCCTGCACCAGTTCCTTCATCAGTTCTCGAGCCGTCTGTATACCACCTTATCGTGTGGTTGCTCAGTCCATAGATTGTGGAATCATCGGTCCTCAATCCTGGACTGTAATCTATTTTAATAATTAAATTTTAAATTAGAATTAACAAGCCTATGGGTATGGCAGAGCTCGTCTTTCGTAACAACACACATTTGATTTTGCCTTCATTATATGTACTCACCAAAATCTTGAATTGCATTGATCAGATCAGAGACCAAACGAGGAAATCGTGTTTAAATAAATCATTCTCGAATTTTGTTGCCGATAGAACTCAAATGATGTCGACCAAGCGAGTGCTTAATAGATCCAAAAATAAATCCAAAACTGTTAAATTCCAAATTTGTTACTCAATATACTAGTGACGTGTACTTCTGCGTTTTAGGCAATCACTAACCTCAGAACTAGTTTTTCATGTGAGTCAATATACAAAATTAATAGTCGTGGCCTTCTTAGAGTTCAAAAAACGAATTTCCCTTATTCAAATTCCAGAGATCAACTTCTTTGACAATAAACATGGACCCCCTAACAAACCGCAATTATAATTTGCAACAAATTATTCCACATCTCTTTTAAATACGATGTGAGTTTGATACTCGTAAGTTCCCAACGAATTTTTTACTTCTGACTCCATTCTGTAACTAAACTGAATCACTGAATTTTTTTGACCACCAAATGTATCTAAACAGGTTCTAATAAAAAATTTCAAAATACAAATATAAATTCAAGTCTCAAACCGTCAAGTGGGGGTATGAATTTCCAGCCAGAATCTATTTTCGTCAATTAATTAGGATATTCTCACAAACTGCAGGTATCTGCAGTATCTAGATGACGTGATTCAAAATAAAATATATACAAATTCAGGGAAACAAATTAAACCCAAAACAATCGTCACAATAATCTTGCTTTAGCCACACTCAAAGATCAGAATAAAAGCGAAACCGCTACCAATGAAACGGATTCACACACAAAAATACCTACTTAGATACCCGAACAAAACAGAAATTCACTCTTAAATACTTGTACGAGTATCTAGTGCCTCCAGCTCGAGGTGATGATCCGAATATTTCCAGTGATGTAATAAAACCTGGCTTGGCAGCTTGCTATTGTTGACGTAAGTTATGCTGATGGTGTGTTCTGTATCTTAAACAAAGACTTCGTCATCAAAGTGAATTCTGCAGAACTTCTGGTCCTCTAATCTGATAGTGATATCCTCCGGTGTTGCCAGTGAACATGTACCACTGACTTTTTCATTTTGAACATCAATACGTTTTCGAAATGCATTGATTACAAGTGCAACAGTCTGTCTAAACTAACAAGGACCCAAGAGAGTCCATGCAATGATTATTATTGGAATTTCTACATACATACGTCAAACACTGAAAATAGCAAATAGTTTTGAGCTTTCATTTACTAAAATCCAAGGCCTTATTTCCAAAACACAATTTTGTTAGATACACATCAGGACAAAAAACGAAAGGATATCTATAACATCAAAGTTGAAAGACATAGTCTGTACAGCACTACCTTTTGTAGCCAGGCAAAGTTAATTCTTGTTACACGGACGTTCTAAAGGTCCTAGTTAATGAGGACGAAGCTTGTGGATTTGCAAATTAATAGAAATCAATTCTTAAGACTGCATAATAGTGCACTAAATTCCAAAAACTTATTACTGATTACTTTCTATTCTAGACCATTGTACTCTCTGTATGTTCCTTTGATTTAAATTTCTCACCCTTTCTAATGAGTAAGCGCTCCACTGATAACGTGCCTATAATACCAACAACCAGTACATCAGCGCCAATTTCTACGAGCTATCTGATGCGATCGTAGGCCGTACCCTCACAGATGTCATCATCTTGTTGCAAGCATTATGAGGTGTTTTGTTACTTAAGCTTTTGTACTATAGTTCTTGGCATAAGCCTAGTTGTACACCACGACACTAGTAAGCAATCAGTAGGCTGCAATTTGAGAGGCAGCAAGAAATTCTTATATCCTCGTAAGGAAATCGGGAACCGTTCGTTAAGTGTGCCAGCAGCCTGGGATCTTATGCCATCTACAGTTGTTGTATGTCTTTTTCAACTCCTTTCAAAAGACTCTCGTATCAGCACCGTTTTTCATGTAACCCGCTATAGAAATCTGCGCTTTACGTCAAATAGAGGTAGACTTAAGCAAGAAGGGCTAAATTTATCAATTTTACCCTTATATGCGCGCACACCCTCACAGAGGATCTCGGCGATTTTAATGCAAAGCTAGGGAATCTTTAGTATAACTGTACTAAAGCCTGCACGAAAACACCTCCGATAACGAATTCAGGCTTATCGGCTTTGCGGCGACGGGGCGAAACATTGTCCTAGCTGACACGCAACTCCCACATCTCGATATTCACAAGGGGACTTGGAGAACTACAGATCAATTGACGGCCCATCAGATAAATCACATTGCGATTACGCAAGGCACTGCCCCTGTATTATGGATATCCGAACGTTCCAAGGAGCAAGCATCGACGGGGACCATTCGCCTGTTGTAGCCAAGGTACAGTTAGGATATCCGAACAGCGCAGAGACAAACTAATGTTGTCAAGAATTTCAACGTCAGACGGCACAATCGCAAGAGGTCGCCAAAACCTTTCCCGATCGAGTCTCTTATCACCTCCTAAGAGGTCCACTGCCTTCAGTATCAAGAATCGAAGAACAGTGGCAACACAAATAAAAAGCCGCAGAGATGCCGCCTCTAAAGTGTTGGGTTTCATCCGATTAAAACAACGAAACACCTGTTTTGACAACGAGTACCAGTAAGCACATGCAGTTAAGCAAGATATATGCAACGCTACTCTGCATAGAAGAACTAAAACTGCTAGCGAACAGAAAGGAGGAGACGAACACGACGAAGAAAAAGAAACAACATAAGAGAATTGAGGGATGCTACTCCGGAAATAAGATTCGGAAATTTCACTAAAAGCATACAAAAACATGCCACGGATACAAGCTTCGAACCAAAACCTATAGACAAGAATAAGGCAACGTCGTAGTCGTATCGAATTCAATGCTTAAAATTTAAAAAAAACATTTTTGTAGACTGTACAATGGTGATGACGAACCAAATTTTCGATCCTCAAGAAAGGAGACCTTTTGAACTATTTTGTGAACGCCGTTTTTGTCTTGATAGACTCTGCTATAAATTCAGGCAACGACACTAGCACTTAGATCAAACGAAAAATAACTCTTACCACTGGGTGGTAGTGGCTCAAGTGGTAGTGGGCTGGCTTCCTTATCGGAAGGTTCGGTGTGCCCGTGCCCGAAAGAGATTCATTTTTTCAGTCGACAAAAATCAAGCAAAATGTGTAGTTGACTAGAAAACAGTAGCAAATCAACTCTCACTAAGAATAGTTTGTGATAGTTTTTCGTCCTTTTTGGAATTCACTTTTGATCTAGAGTCTATACCAATTGTTCAGCTACATAAGTAAATTGTTTTGAGATTATTAACAGTGAGCACGTTGCTCAACTTAGAGACACAGATCCTTGAGAATAGTGCCAGCAGTCCAATCTGTTGTATAAGAAACTCCTCTATTCCCATCTCTACTCTTCTACAATCTGGCTAGATACCAATAAAGCCCCACACAAGCTCAGGGTATTTCGAAGAAGCTCAAATTAGGTTATTTCGCGTTCAATGTTGGCTCTGAGCTCTTCCAACGTCGTCGGCTTGTTGGCACAAACCAATGACTTAACGTAGCCTGACAGAAAATAGTCAAGCGGCGTTAAATCGCACAAACGAGGCGGCCAATCGACTGGTCGCCATCTTGGCGCATCTTCTCCAGAACCCAATCGGAGAACGTACGTCGCTTCAAATGGTCCATCGGCTTTAATTCTTGAGTCAGCTTGATCTTGTATAGGTGTAAGCCAAGATCCTTACGCAGAATACGCCATAATGTGGTCTGAGCGATGCCCAATTCTTGAGAACGCCGTAGAATTGACTGATTTAGATCGTTTGCTACGGACGCCTGAACGGCAGCAATATTTTCGACACTTCGCCAACCCGTTGTTTCACTGATACGGCAACATCACACAATGAATATGTAGACTCAAATTTCTGCACTAAACTTGTTATTGCCTGTCTACTAGGGCGAGAATTACGACCGAAAATTTGAATTAACGCTCTTAAAGTTGTAGTCACTGACTCCGAATTTCGGTAGAAAATTTTTATAATTTGCAGACGTTGCTCGTTCGTGTTCTTTACCATGATGAAAATGCTGAGCTTACTGAATAAATTGACAGTGACAGTTTGATGATTAGTGAAAGAGTGCGTTCACAAATTATAGTTGTTAAGTCCCTATTGGAAAACCCGATATATAGAAAACATCTCAGCGCAATTATAGGTGTCATCACTGGACAATGCCATATAGGTAAACACGCGAAAAGGCTGGGCATGTTTACTAACGACTTTTGGGGAAGCTGCATGGACAACAACTGTACATCTCCAGCTCTCTCCCAAAGAAGAAATCTCCACCTAGGAGCCTTTTTCCACAATGACTTAAGTGACTCCAGCAACACAGACATTGAAAGTCACCTACGCTTTATTAAAAGTTCCGTATGACTTCTGGAGCAGGAGGATCATAGATCCACGTGACATCACAATGGGCCAATAGGCCTAAGTCACTTTAACCTAACCTAACCTAGCCTTTATGGTTTTCAACTTTTGAATGTGCTTAGGAATGGCTTGGACATCAAGAGGCCCTTCAGCAGATGTTACCTATCGTTACAGACACTGACATATAACCCACTCCATGACATCAATACCGAATTTTGGATCGCCCTTCGAGCCTTTCTTAACGGGCCATACGAAAGTCGTATGCCCCTAGGAATCCGAACTTTAGTGTCATTGCGTCAGTGGCCAATACCGAGCAGGGTAATCAAAACTCCAATGTGTACTTAAGACCACTTATTTTTTTAATGAAAGATTGTTTTGAAAGTGCCGCTGATGAAATAACAAACTGTGCTTTGGAATCAGGTAAAGGCAGAAATGCGTCAAATGTTATTCTACCAAATAATAGACCCAAAGAACAGAGTTGATCTTATCAAACCTGTATAGCGTGAGACGTCTCTTTTCGAGACCTTTTGTGCATACATTGGCAGAAAACGGACAGCACCTTAGATATTTTCCACCAGTCAACTTGATCTTTCTCTGGCAGGGAATGAGTTTTGAAGGGATTGACTAATAGCCCTATTCTACTTCAACAATAATCGATAGCTCTTATGGATGAATGCTTTGGCAGAGGATGCAAGCAGTTTTAGGCACACGAATGTCTGTGCTCTTTACTAAGAGGGAAATCATACTGACAGGTATCAAAATCTTGCTTGCGGCCTGAATAATTTTTAAAATGTCTTCTCACTTAAATCTGAATTATTCCTCTAAATCAGTCTGAAGTGTGCAGCTAACCATAGACTGTTTCTGGTATACTAACTGAGAGAAACGTTCATTTTTTCATGTATTGCATTAGTCGAATTGTATCTGGATTATGCGTATTCACTAAGGTTTATCCTCCAACGAATGTGCTGCAAGACATTTGCACATTCAGACATGGATGGCAAAGTTTTAGAGTTTGGGACCAACTGTGTCATGGCTGTTGCTAAGCATTCAACATTATTTACTATCATAAATACAAGGGTGTATTTAATTTTATTATATTTAATTTTAATCAAAAAAATATACTTGTTAAACAGTATAAAACCATTCCGTTTTACTTTAAAAAAGTATCTAAAGAAACCCCATTGGCAACACAAAAAAGTTTATTTTCAACCCCCAAAGCCCAATGACGCTAGATGACACAATTGTTCGGCGCAGTGCGCGTACAAATCACTTGTTTCTCTGATTCAACGAAGATCATTGGATAACTTGACATTAAAAGCACACAGCACAAACTACGCTCCGCAGCGCATAGACTGCCGCTCTGTTAATCATCAAACAAAGCCGCTGGCTTAGCCAAGCTTTCAACTTCTTCATCTTAGCACGGCAGCACAACTTTACGACTACGTGTTTCACCAAGCCCAGCTCTCTGTTCAGCTTAACTTAAACTTAATCGTCAGACCCAAGTCGGACCAATACGAATATGTATGTTTGTATGTTGCATCTCTCAGATACCCACTATCTACAAGCACTCGCTCGCAGATACATTTTGTGTGTTAGTGTCTCTTTATTTTTTCGCCTTCCTAAAAGCCACGTTAGGTGTCTTTTGGTGGTATCTTCCATAAGTTAGTTTTATTTTCAACCTTGTCGAGTGCGGACGCTTAGCTGCTAATTTCGCAGACCGTAGGTTGCTCTGGGGGAGATCTTTTGTTTTTGTTGTTGTTACTGTGATTGTTATTGTTGATGTTATTGGTGTTACCCACTGCTACTTAAAATCTTCTGTTAATTGTGTCCGTTGTGTCATCGTTGACGGTGGTTTCAAAGTCGCCTCAAAGTGTCGCAGTGATCCCCTTTGAAATAAAGTTTGCCAACAACAATATTGCAGCGTGACCAAAAAATAAAAGCACTATCTCAAAAAAAAAAATAAACGGATTATCTTTATTTTCTTGCATATTAAATTTTGCAATTAAAAAAATTACAAAAAAAAACCGAATTTCTACATACTTTAGTGGGTGTAACGTAGTTTTATTTATTTTCTTATAAAAAAAAAATCAAGAACTACCATAAGAGTGAAAATTATTTAAAATTTAAAAAAAAAAATCATAAATGGACTGTGGAAAATGAAATTTGGTAAAAAACCAAAAAAGTATTTAACATAATTTAAGTGGAAAATTAAGTGAGAACGAACGATAACTTACTGTGAAGTGAATTTCATATAAGGATTAAAATAATTAAAACTTTTTTTTTTAAATATTTTGTTCGGCCACTAACTACCGCCTAAACTTGAATTAAACCGGATCGTAGTCAGAGATAGAATCTTCTACCAAATTTGGAATTTCTAAGTAAGCTTTAGTTTTAAGTATACATACTCGTATGCATACAATTTTTTATTTTTTTTTTAACATTTTTAAATGTTCATTTCTACCTTGTTGTCTTTTTTGAATTGCAAATTATTTTTTATTAAATTTATTCGAAAGATTTGTTCGTATTTTGGTTAATGAGTGACGACAATGACTAACGGCCTTGAACTGGCTTTATTTTAAAACAGAAAAAGATTATGAAAAAGGCAATGGGTAATTTGTTGACCAAAATTTTGTCAAATTTATTGTTATAGTATGATAAACAGTTAATATCATTTTGAGTATCTAACGATCGGTTCTAGTCTTCTTGGATGAAAAGGGAATGAATGGGCATTCATCAGAACCGGTTTGATTTGTTCAATTTTGAACGATATCGCCGGGAGTTAAGCTCTTCCATATTTGAACCCCTAAAATGTCCTCTGTCTTGAATTTATTATTAATATTCTAAGCTATCTTATGATGCTACTTCTAAATTTTCTTAATATTTGCTTTGGATGCTCTTGGATATATAATAAATTTTCAATTTCATCAATTTCAATTTAGGAAAATGTTAATTGCACTTTGTACAGCACATTTTGTCTCCCACCATTGACGAAACTCACTCCTCATTTACTCTAGAAAACCTCTTCGGTATTCCGGTTTTAGTTATCGTCCTTCTGAGGGAACTATTCGTCCAATCGACGATACCCGCCCAGTAAGATTTTATATTACCCAATCGTAGAAAGTAGAGCCTTTTTGCACACGGCCCCCATCACCAATACTTTCATTTAAAATTCAGATGACACTGATCCGGAAGAGATGACGTTTCAAAGGCGTGGTGCTTCATGCCATATGACGACAAAATATTGAAATTACATTTTGGCAAGAAAGTTATTTCGCGAAATGGACCTGTCAATTGAGGTCTGAGACCATGTGATTTGAAACTTTCCGCCCATTTTCTTGGATTAAGACAAGGGTCTATCAATTAAAGGCAGTATTGAGGCTTGTCCAATGAAGACCGCGTCATGCAAAACCGATTCTTATGTACGCGAACACAACTTTAATGCAAATTGAAGCACTAGTCTCTTAAGAAGCCTTAAAAGTGGTCAAAATATGGACGCTTCCTGTCGGGAGCTGAAAATAAGACCACTGTGCTTTTTATGTATCATTTTTAACTACGAGTATTACTATATATTGAAACCAAAATATAAGCCGTTTTCACCTTGAAACTAATGCAAAAGTAAGATAAATAATTTCGGAGAAAAGCAATTGCTGTTCCGAAATCATTGGGGTCCAACTGGAACAGTCGAATTAAGCTATCCTTAGACTGACATTAAAAATAAATAGGAATAGCCTATGCAACCTATGAGGCAGGCATGAAAATGTTCTGCTGTATTACTCTCTCCAGGCGAGAGTATATATTATTAATATTAATCTTTCGCAAAAGACCTTTTTTATGTTAATATACCTATCGGTTGCTTCTTTCTAGTTCCCTTTGGGACTACTGCAGACTTCTGCAGAAGTCCGACCTATGCCCGTTCAAAACCCCCACGAAAATCAACGATGATCTTTAGTCCCATCCTATCAAATCAGAAGACAGTGCTAAAGCGTATAAAAACTTGTCTAGTGGGTTGACCAGTGGCTCCTTTTCCCAAAATGACTTGGTGTTTCGACAAGTCGTAGGTTCTAAGCCTTATTTGACAGTGAATAAAGGACTAAGGAGAGGAATCCGAGTGTTCCTTTAGGAAACTACCTTTACTTTTAACTGATAGCACTTATGTTCTTGACAATACATAGGTTAAGCCTTTTTTGAAAAGACCTAACAAATTTAAATATTTTCCGTCTAACTCAGTTAACAAAAACTGAATATCGCCGATATCTAAGATCTGTCGCCTTAAATAAATTAGATCATACAGGAAAGCCCTAACCAACGATATGGACAGTCTCAGCAAAGGGTCTCTTTGCAAAGGGTAAAATCAAGCTACTTATTGCTACTAAACTTTACAGTTGCATCTTTGTTAATCTGCCATATAAATATTCTTTAGATGAATTCGTACAAATTTGACATGGTGTGAACCTCGTTTACCTAAGGAACTCGTAGATTTTTCAGGCGTCCAAGAATGGCTTAAAAAATCAATAATTTCATTAGAGCTTTTTGTAACAATAAGCTTTGCAGTATAGAAAGCTATTTTAAGAAATTGTTATTGCTTAATGCGATTGACACCTGTCAAAATCAGAAAACATCAGAAAAAATCTGCATAAGCTGACAAGTAACAACTGAAAAAAACATCCGATCTCGCTATAAGCAAGACTGGCTTCATGAGTCTCTTCTGATAGCTTCTTCAATGCTGCGTTTGCTGCCAGATCTCTTTCGGCCAGAATATATTTTAATGCCACCTATAACACCATCAGCTGTCTAGAGATTTGATAATTCTTCGAATTGTATTTCGTATTCCAAAATTTATATAAATAGAGAAATTTTGTCATGTTTTGAGAACCTATGAGGAAACTGACAGCTGTCACAACCTATTCACATTGCTACTGACACCTCTGTTTTAACTTAACATTCCTTTATAAACTTATTAGCACACTATTTATTTACCATCGAAGACAGCCAATAAGTAGTTACCTATAAGCCAAGGTCATCGGAATGAAACCAATTCCAAAACGTCCTAAATTGCTAAATTGAAAGCGCAAGTCGGAGTCTAAAAGTCAGGTTATAATTAGTGGCAGCAATTTCACTTGAGCACAACAACTAATAATTAATAATTATGCTACAACCATTTATCTTTAATAATGGCTTCGAGACTGGTTTAGTGGTCTGTCTTTTTGTAGTTGTTCTAGCAATTAGCATGTACTAATAATATTGGATGATTACATTACTTAGACTGTAGCGAAATAATGAAGTAAACCATAAAAAGGTGTGCGTAATTCCAACAATACAAAATACTTGAAAACCTGTTACAGCTGCATAAAACCCTAATTAACGCCGATAGACTACAAGATATTGTATCAACAGATGCTGTAACTTCAAATTGACAATTTTCTGACAACAATACCTTTAGATCTTTGTACTACAATGTGCAGCTTATATATGAAATTTTGATGAAAGCCAGAAAATTAGAAAAGACTCGGTTCTTTTTCTAAGGTTGGTTTTCTTTTAATTCTAGTCGATAATGCTCTAAACATTAATTTGACCATGGAATGGGACTACAAAATTTACTAATATTGTTTTTAATTTGTAGGCACAAAGAAATACAAATAATCCTAGATTCATCTATATTTGTAAACGTCATTCGTACGAGCTCCTACCAAACTAGTCAAACAAAAGGTGTCCAGACAAGGGGTCTTGGAAGCTTAATGCATATTTCCATTATAAGGAATAAATCCACACTTATCTGTCTTGTCTTGCTGCTTGGAAGTCGATGTGGACAACAGTGAATCTAGGAAAAACAAAAAGATGCGATGAAAACTACCAGGAAATGACAGCATTCAGCTCATGATGCTAAGCGCTTTTAAAACCTTTACATTTGGCGATGTGAATCGCTGAAAAACAGTCAAAAGATGGGGTGTCCATCAAGATCGTCATATTATTATTAAAAAAAAAAAACTCATTCGAGTTTCGAGACAATTTCTTCTTCATTTATCAATTGGTACGAGTACTTAGCCCAGTATTAGGATTCACCAAGAGAAGAGGAGTCCATTCATTTTACTTATCAATTATAAGAAATGTCGTTTTATCTCTTTCTTCAACCAATAGAGCAACACTGATTGTTTATGACTGTTGTAAGGTCAATCTTAACATATGGTCCAACAAATCTCTTCAATCTCATCAAAATGCAAAGAAGAGTTGTATCAGGCTTCAAGAGTCACAAAGAACGTGACCTACATATAAGATGGAAACCACACTAGATCTCAAATGCAATAAAAAAGCACTTTAAAACGCACCTTAATAGTGGAAGGTGAGATTGTAGTCACCTTAAAATCGATCTGGTTTATAAAAACTGATTCGCACTTTCCATTCTGGTAATATTTCTACATGAAATATAGTAGGCACAGCCTTGTGCGTGGTCAGGTACAACGACTTCCAATTCTTTAAGAGGACTGCTGATGGTGATGATGCTGCAGTGATGTGTGACTCTCCTACTCTTGCTCAAAGAAGATTGAGTGTTGGTAGTAACTTCTTCAAAGAGCTGAAAGATCAAGTACTGACAATTAACATAGTAATGTTTGGTTATCTGAATAGTTCTAAATAATCAGGCTATTTTTTTATTCTATCGTAAAACTTAAAATGGGCACAATACACTAAAACATTGGTCAACAATGTAATCTCGTAGCCCTTTTCCAATGCTTGTAGTGGATGATGCCTGTTTCTGCAGATAAGCGATCTTTTGCTTCTTAAACCAACTACCTTGTATACATCTGTTACAAAACCAAAGTTTCTTATGTGGAAAAAGTGATAATTCTACTAATCTTGAACCTTTTATCTATCGGTTATACAAGTTTTGGTCCATCTTTGATCAAATTTCCCCCTCAAAGTCAAAAAATTCGTAGAATGGAAATGCATACAAATAAATAGCTCATTAGATTCCTAAAGAAAAGAAGTATACAACTTGCGATAAGGATTTAGATTCTGGAAGATGGCGAAATAATATAGTAGGTTCTAAGAGAATTCCCTATTCCAATCCCTAGGCTTTCTATACATTCATTAAAGAATAGGATAATATTTTATGAGACCCAATATGATGGCCTTCTTATTGCAACATGGCTACTCTTGCTAAGTAGAAATTCGGAAATTGCTTCAGGATATCTAAATATTTGGAGAATATTGTTGCCAACTCTTAAGCCGGTTTGTAATGACACAGTATGCAATAATTACATAAGTAAGATCGCCGATCGGATGCCGGTTCTATCAATATACAAAGTGTGCCGATATCACTTGTAGATGGACACACGCGGCCGTTCCAAGTTCTTTTTTTACTATCGATCTTGTTATTCAAGTTTAAATTTCTTAAAGTTTCTAAAGCCTTAAAAAGCTTGCTTCACTGGTTATTTATTGTTGAACTTACCGTTGTTTTATTATCGTTTCCTTCTAGAAACCTGTCAATGGGATTCCATAATTGTCTTTCATCTCCTCGCATCGAATTGGCTTTCGACTGGCTATTAAATTTAACAGTATACCTATATACGTCAGAGTCATACTAAAGAGCCTAAAACTTACTGAATATTTTATGCAGATGTTTTCTTATACCATATTTCACATTGTGTTTTTAAGATGAATATTTAAGTTGCTGGTAACTGAATTCAAGTCAATGCGAGATATTGTCAGTGGCATTTCCTTCCTCTGGATCGATTTTAAAAAAGTACTTATTGAAAGTGAAGTCCACCAATATGACAGTATCTACTGTTATTTTCATAATACTCGTATGTGGGGCTATGCTTTCTAAAAATGTTCACTAAGTCAATCATTTGACCCACACCCTCTAACCCATTGATAAATACTACTTTGTGATTTCCTCTTAGAAAAATAGAAAGCTTTCCACACTTCGATATTCAATATAAGAGCAGTATCACAGCGAGAAAAATCTGGTTCGAATATGTTCCATTAACAACGGGACATGGAGGTACAATCGGTGTAGACTCATTTAAATCCCAGATCTAGATAGTTCATAATTAGATATAGCATTCCTATATGAACATGATCAGGATCTTCATGATAGTTAGTATATGACTTAAGTCAAAGTTCACTGCTTTAAAAATCACCACAAACTCATATCCTAATGCACAAAGGCTGTCTATCTAATCTTACGCAGATAGATCAAAATTTTATCTCTCCAATTCATCAGTAATTTATTAAAATTCCACTCGCATGTACCATCAATCTCTGTCCTATGTAGTTCACCGCCCTGAAGATTCTATTGTTAATTCTAAAACCGTGTTCTTTCGGGAGTACCAATCTAGGTACAAGTACAGGTATCTACTCGTAGTTGTTGCCAATGAACTTGAGATGCTTTGATAAAATGTTCATCAAGTTATGTAAATGATTCCAAACATACCTCATACTTCTTCTTGTCTATAGATACTTTTCAGAGATGTTCACAAAGTCAAAAATACCTATAGTTAGCACTAATATTATGGATGTCACGTAGTCTTCCACTCTGACTCATGTTGCTAAATTGAATAAACATCTCATAGATTTTCTGGTTTTTATTGTTGTCCAAAAAAATCGTTTATCTCATGTCAAAGATAGCTACATTATGTACATTCTATAAATCTTTCGATTAAAACTCGTTGATGTGACATTGAAGTGTTAAGCCAAACCTTGTAATGCATATTCATTGACGGTACGAGTATCTTTTCCTAAATCGATAAATTTGAAAACCAGATTTTTTTTTCCTCTTTGTCAGTTCTAAGATACTTTGCAAATAATATCGGATACAGGGGAAAGAAGAATAGATAAACGCATATGCTAACGGTCAATTTCACTGATGATGTAAGATCCGAGAGTAGAATTCTTCAAATTTGAATGCCATGGGTGATATTATTCAAACTTTGTTTGACACTGAAAGCGTGGATCATGGTTTGTATGATAGAGCCCAAAATAATCGATAAAAAAAGACAGAGATAGTATTTTTTCCCTTTTTTTATTGACAACCAACTACCGTTAAAATTATTTTTGGTGATTGCCTGATATTTATGCAAAGAAAGCAGGGAGCTTTACCTTCAGATTTAATTTATGATTTGCGGTTTTAGTCCGAAATGAAATTGAAGTGTTCTTTTTTGGCCTTGTTTTTTGAGTTAATTCTATTAAGAAACCTTTTGGAACTATCAGGGAAAGAAAAGATGTAAATAAGTCTTTTAAATGTGATCTTGTCATCACGATTTAAGACCTGAATCGCCTGAATTATGTTTTATTTCAATGCAGTGGGAGAGTTGTGAGAAACCTTAAGTGCGACGAACTTTACACAAAAAAGATTCACAAAGTCATGTTCCAGTTTTTACCGAACAGGTTATTGATACCAAGCTGTTCCAGGCTCTGTTTGTAACTCTATTTAAAAAACCAAAATGTAATAATAAACATGTCATATTTTTAACCAGTTCTTAATCCAAAAGAATTTAGAATTTAAATTATTAATACCTAATACATTTAAGGTACAATATTAAAATCGAGATCTCGTCCCAGGCAGTAATTTAAGTGCACTCAAGTACATACGAGTAACAACCCTGTTTCTTAAAAGTGACAAGTACGTGGAGAGTTTTTAAGCACTTTTGTGCACTTACTTACTATTCAAGAACCAATAGTTGTCTGCCACTCAAAGTAAAACTGTATTTTGTTTAACAAATTCAATTGAATACGACTCATTTCTATTTAGAAAGACAGTACATGTCAATTGTTGGCGGTTAGTGTACAAGAACATATGATTTTGTTTTGGTTTTCAAATAATTGCGAATAAAGTTTCACTTAAGCAAGATTCTTGGAATTCTTTTCGGTCAAAATTGTCGCACTGGTGACGATAATAGCTGTGTTAACATGAAATGTCGATTTGACTAACAGATGACTTACCTACCTCATATGGTTTGTGTCAATGATAACAAGTGTGGTATTTTGGAGAGAAGACATCTGTCAACAAAATCCAGTTTGTCGTAGGTTGTGATTTTACAAACAAAATTTTCTGTGTCGTTTTGAATATGTTGAATTTTGTGATAGTTTAGGGCCATTTGCGGGCAATTTCATTACAATATTTTTTTTAAAGATAAAAGCTACTGCAAGCTTTCGATTGATAATGCAGGAACAACTCCAAGGACTTGTGAAAGTTGATTTGTTCCTTTCAAAAGTGGTGACTGCCATTAACAACAAGGACGGTGGAAGACGGTTAAAGTAAATCGTACAACTATTTCCAAACAATTTAAATCCGTGGGAAAGATCCAAAAAGAAAGAAAATGGGTTGCACATCAAGTAAAAAAGTATTTAGCAAACATTAACCGGGAAGTTCAGCCTCACTCGCCGTCTTCACAGACTAGGCCGATTCTGATTTATACTTCTTTCTACCGATGCATCACAGACTTTCGGAACAGTACTTTCATTCTTAAAAACAGAAAATTGGCTTGATGAATGGTTGGCCTCAAAGGACGAGCAGTAGCCACAGCAGGACGAGCACAAAATTCAATTGCAGAAGGAAAAAAGTCATATCTAACGATGGACAATGTTAATTGAATTCATTCATTATGATACCAAAATACGTTAGTTACTTTTTTGAGCAAAACAAACCATTTCATATTCGCCAACCTATTACGTTTCAAAGTTGTTTGCTTAGCATAAGTCGCTGTGACCTTTGCACATTTTCTTAGAAATGCATACTTAAGGCTTTTTTTATTTGGAAATCTTCGGTAATCTACCTGTTTAGTTTTTTGATCAAAGACTACCAGAACCTTTAACAAAAATGAGAAACTTCCTCTTGACATGACTTTGGATATCCTCATCTGCTTTCAATAGAGTAAGGTGAAAAGTTCTCAGCCTGACAACGAAAGACTGCGAATTTCAGTCAAAAAATGATTTTATTTTCCTACATAATCTCCCTTGACTTTAACACACTTGGTTTCGTTTTTTTAATATCAGTATTCCTTCCCGGAAGTGAGAGTCTGGAAGGCTGTAAAAATATTAACCTACCGCCCTCTTAACTTCTTCATTGGATGCGAAGTGCCTTCCCGAATTAAATATCTTCAAGTTTGAGAGAGATGAAAGTCTGAGGATGGCAAATCAGGGGAATAGAAGGGATGGCCGAACAATTCATACCCCCAAATCATGTAGTTTTGTACAGGTGCGTTGTCCTGCTGGAAGATGATTGTTGTTTTTTCTTGCGAATTTAGGTGTCAAACTGGGCAAGAAGGTTGGAGTTATATTCGCCTGTAATTGATCTACCTTTTGCAAAGTAATCAATTAACAGGATCCCTTCCGCATACCAAAACACGGAGACCATGACCTTTCCGGCAGATGCGAACGACTACGATATCTTTGGAGCTGGACCACCGACTTCCACCCACTGCCTCGTCTGCTGTTTTGTTTCTGGCATATAGTGGTGGACCCATGTCTCATACATGGTGAGAAATCGCCGCACAAAATCGGTCGGATCCCTATTGGATAGGTGCAAAGATTGCTGCAAAAATCGTTCGCGCATTTGCTTTTTATCGGCATTCAGCAAGTGCAGCACCATTGTTTCGGGTGTGGAAGCGGTTTTTGACCGTCCTTCACGTGGGTCATCTTCAAGGGACGTGGGACCGTGTTTAAACTCAGCTCCCCACTTTTGAACAGTTGACATGGAAGAAGCAGAGTCCCCATAAACTTTTGTCAACTTTGGATGAAATTCCTTAGGAGTTAATCCATCCAAACCGAAGAATTTTATGACCGCACGATATTCAAGAGCCAAGAAAGGCGTTGAAGAAAGAATTTTACAACTCGCGTTTTCAAAGTCAATGCTGAGATGGTAAGAAGAATGTTAAACTGACGGCTTAAATCCACGTTTATATAGACCAATCAGTCATCTTTTATTTTTTTCAACATTGATGATTAACTTTTTCTTCTGTGGGATGATAGCATTCCGACAAGTCTTACCGCTCCTAGTTTACTCCTTTAAGTAGGATTAGTAAGAACTTAAGTGATAAATAGCCTCATTTACCAGAGCCCGTAACAATAGTACTTAGTACTTCCAAGCTGATAAGAGCGTGAATTGGACATTCACAGAGCAAATTCTCCGCGGTGTTGTCATCACTCTTACAACAAACGAAAGGGGATTTTGGAACTAATGCCACCGCTGATATCAAAGCATCAATTCTTACGCTGCCACCTGAAAAAGCAGAAAATATTTAAGTGAAAACATTCTCTTATTGCAGGTTTATTAACAAAGATTTACCACTCAACAGTGACCTCTCTATTATCGTAAACACCGAACTGCATAACGTGCAAGATCCGAAGTAGAATGCTAAATCAAAAAAAATATCCTAACCATTACCAAGCAAGTGCAAATCATCTTTGCCACTTCAAATACGCTCCACTTTGTGAGACAAACCGCTCAAATCAATACTTCAGGTTGGTGACTTCATTTATTAATCAAAGTCTTTTCTAACATGCTTAGCGCTAAGCCTGCATGATGAATTTCAAATATTCATGTAAGGTTACACTTTAACAAACTCTTAATGTGTTAACGTTTTGTCTTGAAAAAGGGAGTCTGAAGCCTTTGTATTCAATAGAACTCTATTAGATAAAATTTGCCACAGCACCTACCAAATAACTGTCTTCGCTGCCGATATCAATTTCCTGTCATGTCCATGATCATATTTTGATATCAAAAATTGCAGTGCTATGTAATCCAGTTATCATTTTACTTGAAAATTAACATAAGCAGCAGTAGCTGCATATAAAGTGTCCAAATTATTACATCAAATGTTGGCCCAACATTAAGAAAATATAGTTCTTCAAGTGCTGATGAATCAAAAGTCAGTCATCAACGCCTGCATTTTCCTATGTCTATCTCATTCAAATCTTCGTATCTAATTTACCGAAAAGAAAAATACATAATGAAAGGCAGTTGCGAGTACCAATAAATTTATTGATGTTTTCAAAAGTTTTACAGTGATGGTTATCAAATTAATTCACCTTTACCATTTCCAACCGATTACATACACTCAGACCTTTCCCTACAACCATTGAGATGCAGATGAGTGCTCTTATCACGTTATAACATATTTCACTAGTTTTTTCTTTAGTTGGTTAACTCTTGAATGAATTAACTGGGAACTGTCTTTGGATACAATTACAAAATTGATGAAGTAATTTTAACATAACAATCTCGGATACAGAAATGACATTACTTTTCAATTAATAATATATGTGTTTACAATTAAGACATTAATTTAATTAGTTTAACGACAATTCCGCAAAAGATTTTTTTGTAAAAACCCAACAGGTGTTAAACCACAAAATTTATACTCGAAACTTATCGTCTGTGTGCGAATTTTATTGCTGCCCACCAATTATAGGTTCTTTCCCTTTCAGATGTATTTTAAAAGATACTTTAAAGTTAAGGTCAAAGATCGTGTGTATGTGCATACTATATGTGTGAATGTTTAATAAGTGGTACAATACCATAGTAAATTATATATAGTTAAAAATTCTTGTAAAGCATTTTTTTTTAAATCACTTTTTAGACTCCTGCAAGACTATTTGAATTTAGCCAGGGCTAATCTTCGACAAGATATGGTGCTCTCAACTTACTTTGACTCGGCTTACTCTAATTTTTAGACTTAAATTAAGGACTGCTCAAAATATTTTGATACATACTCGTAACAGAAAGCCGAACTATTCGGCGAGTCGGCTGTCTAGTTGTCTATCAAATAGGAAAGACAATAGTATATATTCTGCTGCTTTGTTTGTACAACACATAACCTTAGATTAAGGTTGACTAGCAAATCATTATTTTGATATTAACGAGTCCTAATCAGCATAGCTTACCAAGTATTTTAAATATACTCATACTGACTCTAAGCAATGATGCCAAGTTAAAAGAATTTAAAAATACCATAGATCGTCTTTTCTTGAAGTTTATATAAATACGACTTCGTAACTTCTAGAGGCATCGATGAAATCGATGAAGTCGAATTTTGTATTCACACTACAGTTCTACTGTCATTGCATCAACATACAGGCGATGTGCAGAGCTGTCGAAAAAGGAGTGCGAGTTATACCAAAATAGCTTTTAAAAGGAAGATAGTCTGTGAATGCATGCATGCATGTTACGAAATATCAAAAGAAAGAAGATTCATCAGTTCATCTAGAGCAAAGTCAGGCTTAGTAGAAATCGCTCTCAGCCGGAACCGTTCTTTAAAGTCCGTTGAGCAAAATCTCATGTTTTTGTATAGAACTGGTCATATCATAGACCTGAAGATCCACAGTCTCCTCTTCGATGTTTCACCGATACTATCTTACACTGGCAAGGCAGATTACATCTGGGCTTTTCTGCGCACAAGAGAAAGTTGCAAGCAGTCCTTAATATTGCCTAAGAGTAGAGCTAAGCAGAGGCTTAACCATAATACCTTTGACTCCTTTTATCACACACTGAGCGAAGCCTATCAAGGTTATGTTCACAAAAATAGCGTTAAACCTTAAAATTTATTATGCATCTGTTAGGCATGCCGCCAAAAGTTGCGTTGTCGAAGGCACCCCTAATGCCAGTTACATTGGCCATCAATCGAAAAAAGGTCAAAATCAGTGATAAATATGATTCCACTACCTACGTATCTATTTATCTACGAGTAACTATGCATATGTCGAAAATATTTATATTATAGGCAGTAACGCAAGGACAATCTGCCCAATTTTCTTAAGATTGATTGTGAAAGAACAATAATGTTGAATCGAAGATGTAGCGAAGAATAGCCTAGCTACGTGTAACAAGTATTCCTTTGGTCTCAATAGACAAATGGAAAATTCATGCACCCGATCCGTACCTTTAACTGAATAGACTAAAAAAAAATCTTAAACTAATCGTTTCACAATATGTTAAAAAGTTTCCACAGGCCTTAAAGACACGGATTAAATCTCGAAAAATTCAAAGAATTCTGTTGAAGATCCGTAGGAGGTCTCTTTTCACTTTTAGGGTTAAAGTCACTCAGTACGTGCTTCAAAACCTGGCTGGGTCTCTTGGCCAGTCTTTTCTACCAGGTAGAAATGCAAAAATTTCAAAGCCCAAAACGTGAGCTTGCATCTCAATGTTCATAAACGTACATTTCACTAAGTTCATCGGTTCAAAATCAAGGTGAAATCCTCAGTTATCCCCGAGACCATCTTCTCAAAACCCTAGGCTACTGCTGCGTACATTTTGACTATTAATTTGCTAATTGTAGGTCTTAACAGCACACGAGCTTACAATTTACCAAATAAATACAAAACACCAACTATGAGAAACTATATAGCTTAGGAATGTACATAACTATGTACCTACTCGTATATATTTTGCGAACTAGAATTAAAAAGGAAAAACGATTAACTGACTGACAATCAACTGTTTCGGATTGCTTATTTGTGAATTATTAAATTTGTTCGTGAAAAATATTTATCTAACTGCTGGGAGCTTTATTAAACAGATCGTTAAAGGAAGAATTGTTTTTTTTTTTTTTTTTGTGTGTGTGTTTTCTAAACAGTGGGGGGCGTAAGTACTAGTACATCTTCATTTTACTTATAGCACCTAACAGAACCATTGAAAAGATCATTTTACAACTCAATAAAAAAAAAAAGGAACAAAGACCAAAGGTACGGATACTCTCGTTTCCGTTGGTATTTCGTAGAAACATCACTTAGCCAAAGTGTTAATAA
Organism: Volucella inflata; assembly: GCA_928272305.1. NCBI lineage: Eukaryota > Metazoa > Arthropoda > Insecta > Diptera > Syrphidae > Volucella > Volucella inflata. Next base: position 74,523,457 of record OV743717.1, on the reverse strand, counting down.
ACTCGTTGCGGACTTTCAAGTAATTGCTTCAAGGCTATTATGAGATTATAATTTGTATCTTACATACATGCCTGTGTATTTTTGTATCTATGGTCGTATCTTTAGCCGAATTAAATCACTACACATGCAGGTCACTGTCAGTTTATAATGTTGCTTGCTTCAATTTATTCGTCACAGGGTTTACCTCAGATAATGTCAGGTGAGTTGAAGTTCTCTTCATTGGTTCTAGGTACTTTTTTTTTTTTTTTGTATTTTTGTGATTTATTCTTCTTTCGGTTTGGTTTATGATTTATGGATTTGACTACAAAGATTTCTTGTAGCAATTTCACGCTCTTTTTCTGCCGAGTGGCGAGTGGTGATTACAAAGTCTTTTGTCTGATTCAGTGATTCACGTAGCCATGGATAAATTAAACTACCTCACAAGAACCGTGAAATATTATAGTTTACCTGCTGATTTTGTTTTTTGTTTTTTTTTCTTCTGTGAGCTAAAAGATAAAATCGAAAGTTGAAACAAAAGCAAAAGTTCTATGGAAGAGTGTAATCGGTGTGCCATTAAAAATTAGCGAGGTATTCATGTCAAATGAGTCAGCTTTGTTGTAAGTCCTGGTAGAACGACCTTTTCAATTTTTTCTTGACCGCATTCTATGACAGAAACATGTCCGGTTGCATGCATCTGAAAGACGTGTGTGAACTTGGCTTTTAAAAAATAAAGAATACGGGCGTCATAGTCATATTCAAAATTGTACATGTGGAGGTTTGAAAAATAGAAAGAAAAATGCGTGCAACAGGTGTTCCACAAGGTGGTCACGTACTTAAAAGTTTGATTTGTTGCGTATGTGCATACGTTACGCGCTTTGGTTGTAGGCCACTAGTTCTTTGAAATGGTCATGAGATGCAACGCGCGCAGAGTGTTATGAAAAGTTTACGAATTTGATTATTTAAAAAAAAAAAATAATAAAAATACAAATTTGAATAACTGGCTTTTAGTGTTTTTTGGAGCGAGGAGTGTAGTATTTATAGTTATGTTTATGGACAAAAGAGAGAACGTGAAATGCATTGCAATTTCAGGAATACGCATATGCTCGTAATTTCGGAAGCTAGAATTATCTGGTTCTTGATCAAAGGTATTTCACAAGGCAACTGAACTAAAGTGATATTCGTAATGATTCACCTCACATCAGAACGAGGAAGCTAGTCTTATACATTTCTTCAACAAAGTAGGTATTCAACTCATTTAAACCTTGCGTGTAGATAGGAAACTGTTTGGACTCTGAGAGAACTAAGCCTTTGTTATGGAATTCTTAGCAAAGCTGGCATCGACCAATGTTCTTCCTCAAACGATGGGTGCGAGACCACTCGAGCATAAAGCAAGAGTGTCTTCGTGAAGGTCAAACAAAGATCAATTTTTATTCAGGTCTTTTGGGCCGTATAACACGCAAGACAAACGAAGTCGAAAAGCTATATTTACTTAATAACTTAGATGGCAAATGGGCTATATAATGTCAGTTGTTCTTATGGTATCACTGATACTACTGAATATCTTCTTGACTATTCTGGACGAATTCCTACTTGGTTCGCTTAATGTGGCTATACTTGCAGTCAATATCTCTACCTCTCTCAAAAGGTTCTGGTTTGTATCTTCATCTCTATTCGTTCTCCACATATACAGGGCCATTTATTCGACGTAAAATTTTTGTTTCAAAGGATCGTTAAATCTGCTCTGCAGCTATACTAATTGTCAAATTTTGTCCCAAACGGTGATTGACGGATCGGTTTTTAATCAACGGGATGCTTCAGTAAAAGCCTTTAAGGGTCTAAATCCTTTTTGGGGATGGTTATATCTTTAGTTAAGACCTCTATCGATAGCCAGGTCTATAAAAATAAAAACTGCAGTTTCTATTCCTCATCAGAGTAAGAGTAAGTAGACTTTCTACCAAGCAATGGCCTAGAGACTGACTAAATGACTGCTTATAATAACAGCACCATTTAATGCGACGCTTGTGTGAGAGGAACACCGAAATCATGACCACTTTCTATCCGGCTTATACTTGCATAAGAGGGTAGGATCTCACCTGATATGGTGGGTAAGAGTACTGTAGCTGCTTTATCACGGCTTAGTGTTTACCTAGGAGCAACTTAAAAGATTTGTTCTTCGTCCGAGAAAACAACACATGTTTGATTTGTTCCTCAACCGCCTTGAAAGCTTCAAAGACGGCACATTGGGATGGTCGAAATTGTAGGTATCGTCTTTGTACACCCCCAAATGGCTATTATTGAATATAGCATCTTTAACATACAACAGTTCGTCTCCCCAGAAATCAGGTGTTTTAAGCATGCACAATTTACTTTTTTATTCTCGCTTTGCCGCGCCAGAAATCACATGCTATTGAAGGGTCTTAGTTGTTTACACAGTTTTTTGAATAAGAATTCGATGCCAACAGGTATATGTTCCAGTAGTTCCTGCAACCCATAGAATCGCCTTTCTGAAAGGTAGCGGATAATGCCAATACCCAAGACCTCAGACGTGCTCTAAACTTAGTACTTAATCCAGAGCATACTTCTTCTCAAACCACCACCACCATCTCTGGAAAATTGTGACAGTAATCCGTTCAAGCCAACTCGCATGTTGCTCATCATAATTTAATATATGTGCTACCTCTCCCAAAGGGAAAGGAAATTTTCATCGACAGAAGTTAAATTTTTTCGTCCCTCTTTACCTTTCTTTACCCGAAAAACTGTGAAGGCTTTGTACTGATTGCTCTAGCTCGGTATTGGTCCATATTCTTAAGTACCCCTTCGTAATGTCTTTGTGTATGCTTCAATGTTACGGGTTACCTTCCTCTTTGCACTTCTTATCTTGTCGTCGGATTGCAGCAGAATACATTTACTCTTCTTGCTCTACTTAGTGAGCCTCATTACGTTGTGCATTTATTTTTTAGGGATTCTATTGCACAGTGGATAAACTGTATTTCTAACTTGCCATAAAAATAGTTATTCGAAAGTCAATAACAGTTGTATGTTGCAAAGCCTGTGTTTTCCGATCACTTCGCCAAAAATGCTATTCACACCGAAAACTTCTCTCACAGCGCTTTCAACTTCATGAGTGTAGACGTTTAGAACTGCTCAACTCTTCTTCTATGTGTATCGCAGCAACGCGTCTACGATCTTGATAGACACTCACTCGACCTTAGCGGCTTGTCAATAACAAATCTACAGCCTAACATGAGCACCTTTTTGTGACAACTCTAACCCATGTCCTGATGTTATGCTGCCTACTTTCTGGACCTCAATAATGTCGGACTTATCCTGTATGAGGATGCCTTTGAGTATCATCTGGACATGTTATGTTTTCGAATTCCAGAAGTATCTTGAATCGTTGTCCTTTATCTCCCCATGTCGTCGTTTTCCATCAGATGCTTTTATGTTTGAAACTAAAAATTCTCTCATAACAACTCTGGTTATAAGAATCGATATCAAATCATGGAAGAAGTGACGCCGCTTGACCAGTTCATGCGGTATGATGGTTTGAAATTTTCACGAAGCTAAGAGGTGAAAAGGCATTTAACTCGGCTCCTACTCAAAAATGTGTGATATTTTCAGTTCGCTGAGCAATTTAAGCAAGGCGAGACTTAAGCTATGTCTATTCTACTATACTTGCTAAGCGAAGTGGAAACCAAAACAGACTCGAATTTACGTTAATTTTTATACAACGAAACTAATGTTGAATCGGTTGACGGATAATGTGTGAGATTTTAATTGGCTTTGATCTAAACCTTTTTAACAACTTAATTCAAGTAACTTTGTCAAAGCAACCCGTAGGTGTGAAATTTCCCCCTTTAATGATTATTTCATAACCTACGTACCCTCCCATGGGCACACGTTTTAATCCCTAGCTTAAAGAAAGTTGCTATTGTATAATATCAGTTAATCCTACAAATATTGAAGTAGTGCCATAAACCTATGCCACTTCAAACAAATATTCATCCAATCGGAACCAACTTGTTATTGTTTTTTTTTATGATTGCCATAACATTTGAATACGACAAATCACCGTCATGTCTACTTTTAATCGGATTGTTTTCTGGTCATTAATCTTTATACTAGTGCAGGTATTATTTATCTATGCCAACAGCATTGCATACTAAGCATGAGATTATTTAAAATAAATTATAATCGAGTTACAAAAGAGTGAATTCAACCAGAGATACACAATGGACCTTTCGAAGTACCACAGAAGTAGTTCGGAATATTTGTTCTAGAGAAAGGCCTTCTAGTATCTGAAGATATCTGATTAGCATAATCATTCTAGTTAGTCCTTTTGTGAATACATCTTCTTGGAATATCAACACTTCGAGGATACAATTTTAGAGATTTGGCGATTACTCTTCAAAGAAAGTTCAAATTAAACTGAAAACGGACGCGTGCGTTAAAAGTGACGAAGTCTTAAGAAGGAAGCCTTGACAAATGATAGTAGTGTAGTAGTGTACGCTATTGCAGTTTGATTAGCCCATCGCAAGAGGTATAGTTCCGAAAACTTCTACAAGCAGCAAGAAACAATGCCCCTGTATCAATACACATCACATTGCATTTTCGCTTGTTCCGGCATCAAATAGGGAAGGCCAAATCACAAATCGTGAAACGTTTTATCATATGCGCTTCTGTTAAGCCACTTTTATTTGCTGAGTCGAAATGATTACTTCAGTAGAACGACTCCTTGCACAATCCCGAAGAAAGCATTGTTGAGTAAAAGAAACAGTTCGTCCGTGTAAAAAAATCACTTATGGTCCAAATCACTGACTCATTGCTACACTTAAGTAAATAATGGAATTGTTTGCAGCTATACATTGACAACCCCGACAGGAGTCGCTTAACCCGATCTTAGTGTTTTAACCTTTCATACGGTTTTTTTAACCAACTCACTTTTAGTTAACTCAAAGAATCAATGATTGCCTTAAACCAGGTAGAGCTAACGCAGATTGCCTCATATATTCACTTTGCATTGCACAACATGTCTTTATCTCTTAAAACACTCAAATCTACAAATAACTCTCAATTATATCCAACAAAGCTCTTTCCACTCACCGCCTCATCATCTCATCTCATCCACATCACGATCATAATCACTCAAAAACCTACAAAAATCGCATAACAATTTCCATTATCTCTACATTAGCAAACAATCAAAATATAAAAAAAAAAAGAAAAAAATTGTCTGTTCATGCAAAAAGTATCTATGACCTACTTTTGCGGTATCTAACTCAGAAATTACGATTTCATCACCCTTGCACTTTGTTGAACATCAGGCAACACCATGGAATTTATCTAAATCCACCGCATACCGGTTTCGTACTTGTTACACACTGGCACGGTTGTAATAACCCGAACAAGTATCTATTCCTCTACTCCTCCACATTTCAGACGACAGAACAGGCTTCTTTTAAAGTTCAAACGAAAAATCCATTCTCCTCCCAACAACAACGATCATCAAACGCCAAGCATTAAACACTTCTTATGATCAGCTCTGGAATTATGAAGTGCTCGTATTCGTATCCGTTCTTCGTATAGCACCGACTTATCTTATAACGTAGTCTATCGATCATTAGTGCCTGCATTGAGGTAGCTCAAAACAACCCACAACTATCCGCTGTACGGCAGCGATCCATGATAGCATGATTGATTGGGCGTGATCTTTTCAATTATATCGTAAAAGTGAATCGCACCGAGTCGCTCGATTTGATCGCATCGTTGTTTCGCATTCTCGTATATTTCTTTATATTTTGTGTCAGGAGGAGGAGGTTCCTTTGATATTTCAATCTTGGGTTCACGGCACCTGTCAGACATTTATTTTTGAATTCTCCGCAATTTACTCAATCACCACGATTCGTATTTACGAGATCGTTAGGTGTGTTCGTGAATATGAATTATTTGTTGGTGATTTGTCGATGAATAGCATAGGGCGCAACCCTACTTCCAAATTCATAACTAACTGACATTTCGTGATACCTTGCGATTGATCCGCATTTGGTTTCGATTTTGAAATCTGGCCTACTAGTACAAGTGTCACCAGCGAAGGTATTGTTGAACTTCTAAGAGATTGCGGTGGTGGTGGTGTACGAACAAATCGTTGGTGTGGTAAAGCACAAGAGCGTCGTGCGCGGACAGAGGCAACGGCCTTGTTTTATCGATTGACTATCATCGATCATTCGATCAATAAAACATTCGATTCAATTCGATTGCATAAAATTGGAGCATATTATATTGCATACGCCGTATTATATATCACCAGCCATTTTGTGATGGTTTAATAGACAATCAGGGTGGTACATATGAATACTTACTCTTATTCGACGTTTGTCCTACAAGATAGGTAGGGTGAGCTTTTGTTTAGAGAACTTTGAATCTAATATACTTGGTTGAAGGTTGTCCGACCGTTCACTTAACACATTTTTTTTTTTTTAAACCATTTTATATGGGTCTCTTAAGTTGTAATAAACGTGCTCATAACGGTAGCCTGCTCAATGGAATATGCTTTACGCTCGATTAAAATGAACGGAAAATGGTTGATGGTTTAGGTTGCTAATGGTGTTCGTGATTTAGGAAAAATGTTTCCGACAAACTTGGTAAAGGTATTTGAACGATTTTAAGGTATTTTAACTATGTAATGTGGGCTAAATGAAACGAAATACTATAATTTTGAAAGTAATTATTTGTTTTGAAGTTCCTTAACAATTTAAAGTAAAAGCAATTAAAACGCAAGGTTTTTGGAAGTTTCTACATGAATGTTTATGGCGTAACATTTGCAACATCGTGCTTTATTAGTGCACATAACTCTTTTCTGCTTTCAAAAGATATTTTTTTTGACAATTGTTGGATTCTGTAATATTGGATCTCACTTCGGCATTCTATAGCGAGAAGTCAAGGAAGTCATATGTCACTTTATCACCTTATCTAAAAGATTTTTGACATCAATTTTCCCGGAACAGCAGCCTTGGGTGCATATTCAAACACTTTCTTAAAAAAGAAATTGATTGACGCAGAATTCTGCAATGCGGCATTCATCATAATATCCTATCAACATTCCGATATACATTCTGCCCAGGACAATTGGTCTTAACTGAACTGCTCCATAACTGTTATTGAAATATCTCTTATCGCGAGAGAGATATTACTTGCTTACTTTAGGTGGCGCTACAGTCCGGGTGGACCTAGGCCTTAATCAACAAGCGTCTCCAGCTAGCTCGATCTTTTACTAGCTGTCTCCAGTTTCGCACAGAAAGTTTGCTGAGGTCCCCTTCCACTTGCGTGCGCCTCCTGAGTTTCGGTCTTCCTCTACTGCGCTGTCCCTTAGGGGCGGATTCGAAGACTTTTTCAACCGGAGCATTGATGTTCATTTGCTCTACACGACCCAGCCATCTCAGTCGTTGGATTTTCTATCTTCTGGCTAGGTCGATGTCGCTGTACAGTCCATACACGTCGTAGTTGTATCTCCTCCTCCACTCACCGTCAATGCAGACGGGACCAAAAATCATTCGAAGAATATTCCTCTGGAAGCAGCCAAGAGCACCCTCATCCATTTTTGATAATGTCCATGCCTCTGCGCCATAGAGCAGGGTTGGAATTATTAAGGTCTTATATAGAGTGATTTTAGTTGTTCGAGAGAGCGCTTTGCTAGTCAATTACCTTCTCAGCCCAAAGAAGCAGCGATTGACAAGAGTTATTCTTCGTTTAATCTCAGCGCTGGTGTCGTTGTCTAAATTCATAGCGGAGTCTAGGTAGATAAAGTCCTTAAGTACTTTAAAGTTATGCCTGCCAAAGGTGATATCCTGTCCGAGACGTCGGTGTTTAGTATCCTTTTTGATTGACAGCATATACTTAGTCTTGCCCTCATTGACCGCTTAACCCATTTTTGCCGCTTCCGTCTTCATACTTGCAAAGGTGCCACTGACATCACGCTGTTTTCTTCCAATTATGTCAATATGCGAGTAGGTATGATGTTAAAGAAATCGCATGACAGCGCATCGCCTTGTCTAAATCCTTTTTGACATCAAAGGTCTCGGTGAGATCTTTACCGACCTTGATGGAGCAGCGTGCATTCTCCATCGTCATCCTTCACATACGGACCAGTCTAACAGGGATGCCAAAACTAGAAATTAATCTGTATAGCTCGTCTCTACAGATACTGTCATACGCGTCCTTAAAATCGATAAATAGGTGGTGAGAGAGAGAGATTTAAAAGAGGGAGAGAGATGTTAGGATAACATAATTTAGAGAAGTTAGCGAGTTAAAGCACGAGGCTCTACCTATATATACATTACCATGTAAGTCCATTCTACTTACAAGCAAGTAAAATATAGAATCCCACAAGGTCACTGTTACCTCATGTTTACTTTGGATAAAAAGAGCTGCAGAGTCCTTGCCTAAAAGAGTGATGTCCAATTATATTGTAAAGCGTGGCACACATGTTGATATCATATTAAAAAGGCTATTAAAAGAACACTGCTCATTTTTTTCAACGATTCTTACTTTATTGAAAAAAGTAAACCTTCCTTAATTATAAAATATGTTTTTCATTTAAATGACTGTCTCAGCTAGCTTGGCAGAATACTGCCTTGTCGACACAGTTTCAATGATGTCGGCCCATATTTTACGATAGGCTTTACCAATATTATTCTTGGGTGCCTGAATCGGTTCTGGATTGCATATAATAGGACCTCACAAAAAAAAGTCAAACGGCATCTAATCGCAACTCCAACGCACATCACCAACTCGACTGATTACACGATTATTGAACTTATTGTGCAATAAATAAATTATTGGACTGCTTGTGCCATACAATTCCTACAACATCAGCGCGACGTTTCATATCTACAACCTGGTGCTAGCCTCAGTCATATACCCAAGCTTCGCAGGGTATTGTGTCACTTCCACCTAACACACCTATGTGTTTAGCAAAAGTATAATACTTTTAGTCTTGACCTCTTAGTGATATAGGCAAGCATTCACTTAATCTACCGGCAACCTGGAAAGAATGCCGTCTGTAGTTATGCCAAACTATCAATGGAAACCCTAGCAGAGAACGTTGCCAGTCCTTATACAGGTTCGGGTCCTGAAAAACTCTCCAAAGTTCAACCTTCGAACCCTGTTCAGTGAATTCTTGAATTCTCGAACTAATTTGGAATATGAGAGAGGGTTAAACATGACTTTAAGCACAGCTTGGCTGTCGCTAAAGTTGTAAATGCCCCGCCCTCTCCCCCTATCCTTCGCAATATGATTCGTTGCCATCAGGATGAGTTACAATATATCTCAGTTGGGAAGACAGACTCAAGTTTTTTAAACTAAGAGTAAAATCCTATGTTGTCTTCCTCCAGGAAAACCCCAGTGCCGCATCCTGAATTGCATTTGGAGTCATCCCTGAAGACCGAAGTACACTGCATTACTGGTTCAATACCAAGTAGGTGATTGCAAGAGAGCCGATAGCATTTATGGTCGCAGAAAAAAGAGGCTGTGAAATGTATTTTTTATTAATTTTAATACTCTAATAAGTAATTTAAAGGACAGTGAAAATATATAAGATGATTTTTACGTTAATGTACGAAAGCATTTTAAAGCGATTATACACTCTTGTCTTTCAATTACCAACTGGAGCATGAGAAACGTACTTGCGGATTCACTTTGGAGATGGAGCTAATAAATGCAGTGACGTGTTCATGTTATCTTGAATATTTAGATCGGTTTTTAATTTCATTTTCCAGGATCAGAAAAAGTTCAAAAATATAATGATTGATTCGTAACGTTCAACACGAGATAAAGAATATATGAATCATTGAAACATGAAAACCTTTTGAATCTTTTCATTTAAACTCTCTGCTTGTATACGGTAGTGACTGTAATTACTCTGCAATATACATATGTACATAACATATATGATAGATAGTGGCAAAGATAACAATTTGAATTCCACTTCAAAATGTATTCGTAATTATTTCAACGGAAATATCATCAACACCTACTTGCAACTGCTTCAGCCCAGCCTTGGTATGAATACACTTCCGAATAAGATTCAACAACAAGATGCACTTGTCAAGTTTATTGTTTTTATTTTAATTACACCACACCACAGTCGTGGAAAAACAGGCAAAGTTAATTAATTCCCATCACTCATGACATGAAGAATAATGATTGAATCAAACACAAACAATCGAAACAAAAATGCAGCCAACCATTATCTTAGTTCTACAACCATAGCTTTCATCTTATTTAAGTAAACCAACGTAAGTAGCACTCACTTCGTTTTAATCCGGAAACGATACGGTGGCGGCGGCGGCTGCCGTAAAGTTGCCGGCACAATTATGGATCTCTTCCGTCTTCAGCTCACCTACCATTTCGTCAAGTGAATGCAAATATATCATTCAATTGATTACGGTGTGCAATTAATTAATAAACAAACTAAGCGTTAACTTCCCGATACAAGTTATTTGGCAAACATCTTCGACCATCATCATGATCGTTGACTTGAAGTTTAAAATCGGCAATTTAGATCCTCTCGTCAAGATCAAATTGAATCACCGAATTAAGAACTTATGCGGATGTACATTGCAACAGATGACTTAAAATGTGCTAAATGCACTCCATTTTTAATTTATTTGTTTTCGTTTTCACCACATGACTAAACGGTACCATGCGGTTCCAATCTACTGTCACAGTCGCAGCAAAACGACCTTGCAATACCAAAATTCCACTCACCAGTGGCTGGCTGGCTAGATGGTGATGCCAATGATCGCATGCTGCTTCACGAGTATTGGGTAGGGTAGCTTACCTACTGCGAGAACGACATATAGATACTCGTAGATGTGGACCGCTTTGACTGAGGTGCGGTTCAATTGCTACTACCAAACAGCCTTGGAAGACTTACGTAACTTAAACTAATTAAATAGGTTTGCATTCGCGTTCGCTTTAGCGTTAACGTTAGCGTTCGCGTTATACGTCTGTACCTGTACGGATACATAAAAACTTATATGAATATAGATGGCGTCTTAAATGTCAGAGTTACTTCGCTCTGTTGTGATTCATAGGCCACCAGTCTGGAGGGAACATTTTTTTTTTTTTTTCTTCTTCCAAACATACATAATTTGCTTCTGTTGTTATTTGTGCTTTGCTTTTTACGAGTATGTTCAGTTTTTATGTTTTTTTTATGGCATCAGCAACTAGACAAAAGCAAAGCAACAGAAATGAAAAGGGAAGTGAATGTTACCAAACATAGAGGAACTACAAAGGGAGGTATTCGTATCTATTAAATGCAAATCGGTTATTAGTAGCATAAATTTTCGCGCCTGAATGGAAATATTTGAACAAAAGATGCTTCATCCGATGTCGGAATGAATATGATTTTAATTAACATTAAGATCTGTATCAAATGGCGATGAACTAATTGTGTTTTTTTTTTGTGAAAAAAAAATATACACATATCTATCAAAATCCACAACAATTGGGAATAGTAGTAGTCTTTTTGTTTTGAGTTTGGAAACGGTCTACATTTTGAAGGTTATAATTGCAAAATTTAGCCATTTTACAAACCAATTTAGAGCATCTACTACAAAAATCTGCCTTCATATATCAAAATGGAAGGTTGCATTGCAAGGTTTGACAGTATTTCGAGTAACAGATAAGCAAGCTCAATTTTACCTTCGAATTTTTGATTGCTACCAATAAATAATAGACAAGTGATGACAAGAAATATCTGTCTTCACAAGTTTAGAGGATTTTGCAATAAAATTTGACATATTAATTTGACATGAGATTTCGATAAGTTTTCTTTTTATATAGTTGCTTTTGAACGGTGTTTTCAAACTAAGCTAATGCAAATTTTGAAATTCAAAATGATAATACAATAACTTGACTTACATATACAAGCATGAGTCAATTTGAATATCAACGTAACTGCAGTATTTAAAATTAGCAAATCTTAGAAAATTATTCTAAACGTCAAAGATATAAAGATTTCATTCTGTAAATCGAGTTAAAAAAAAATGACATTAGTACGTATAAGTACGTTACGGTTACACTAAGAGATAGTGTAAGGTGTGTGAAGGTTCTCGCATTCAAATGTGACATGTGATTAAGCCAACGCTGTTGCAGAGTGCACTGAAATGTTGTTGGTTTCCTATTTAAAACGATTAGGGACAGCTGCGCTAATAAATTTACTTGCAGGCTACATTGTTAGATTGTACATACAATTCATGTAAACTCAAACAATTCACACTCTTTTCTGCAACTGAGAAGTGCAGTTGAAGCTGTCACTCGGGCGACAAAAAGAGTTTTTTTTTAAGTAATTGAGACGCGTTCAATGGATTTGAGTACTGTTAAATATTTTTACACAACGCGGGCGAAAAAAAGGTATGAAGGTATGAAAAATGAGAAATGCTGATGTTCATTGGTTTTCAACGTTTGCAGATAAGACTGAGTAGAAAACAAAAAGCTCGTCAGAACATTCCATAAGCGAGTTGTACGATTTGAACATTTGAAGGAGCGAAATGTTACTGACAGTTTCGATGGGGAACTTGTGGTGAAAATAACGACAGAACAAAAAAACCGATGAGTTTTATAGCAAGGTTTTGAATTTTATTTAGGAAGTGCAGATGGTCCTTGGTCATCAACTATTGAGGCCATTGTGCCTCAACTATTGAATTAACATCAGAGAAGGAAGGCATTTCATACTTCGAATGATGAAACATAGACATCTTGGCTTTTGGGCATCCCAAACTACCACCCAAGGTAGTACAATGTCATAATGGTTCCGCATTTGCTTTCGCATGCAAATTTTTTTTCAAAACAATATACATTTTTTCACCAACTGACAGGTGAACTGCCACCAAGCCATAGATATGTCTGTGCTATTTATGATGAACTCTTAAGCGGATTTTTGGGACAACCATTAACATACGTGCAAAAAAAACGTATCGTATCTATGAGCCCGCTCTTATAAATACTTTCACTATTGATTCCTAACTGCTTAGAGATGAATAATGGGCTCAAATATTTTCGGTAACAGTATCGGGCAATTTGGCGTTTAAATGAAACCTCCAAACCTTTTTGTAAGCCTAAACTAAATGACTTTGGAAGCCGAATGTCGGTTCTCTATAGTCATTGCGTTTACAATGTGTACCGAATCCGAAAAGGCTGATAAACTTTCCTGTTCGGTGACAAACTAATCCGCTCCATGACTCCGAGATTGATACCACAAATAGAAGGTGCTTGACAAGATTTCCGAAATTAATATTTTTACCGAATAAACATGCTTTTTACGATCAAGTGTCAAACCTTAGTTTACAAAGCATCTATCTTTTATCAAATTAAATTGACATTTGATGCATGCGCATGAACAGCTATCCCTTACTATCGCATGGATATATTCAAATAGTTATTTACTCATCAAACTTCCTTTCCAATACACGTGAATTAAATTAAGTCACAATCAATAATTTGCAAGCCAACAAGTCACTTTTAGATACAAATACATGTCAAACGAGTTTAACAGCCACAGAACCTTCAGCCAGCGTTTTAATTCCATCACATATTGAGCAAACGAACCTCATATTTTGTGAAAACCATGACGATAAAGATGGTAATTAAAATCTCAAACACACAAGAGTAAAACAATTTCTTGTTCTTGCACAAATATGAATACGAGTACAGCTCAACCTGTTGCTAGCTCTACTTGACAGATCCACTTACACTTTCAATAAAGTGTGTTCGTGCGGGTTGCGAAAAAAAAAATAATAATACTCGTAATCAAAACCAACGAAATGGTGCCAACGTACTCCAATAACTTTAGGTGGTTAGTCAAAACCGAGGTCATTAAACCAGCTATCATCTTACTTAGGTACCTACATACATTCACTCCTATTTGATTCTAGACAAAATTATGCAAGAACAACTGGCTGGGTATCTGGCTGACTGACAATGACAGTTTTTAAGTAATTACGAATAAATTGCTCTCACATATTCGTACCTGTCATAAATACCTTCTTTCAACCGCAACACTTTGACAGTTGTCAAAAGAAAATTCTTAAACGTCGAACTCATCTTCTAACTTTGACTTATGAGAAGGTGCAAATTAATCAAATCTGGGAATTCATTTAAATTCTCTCGCCCTGCTGTGCGTCTGTCTGAGGTATTTTTTCTTCTTTCCTGGGTTTGGTAACTTTGTAAAATTACTCTGATGATATCACACATCAACTTAATTAACCTCATGGCCTTTTAATATTTCATTTAGTGTTGCTATTCTTCTCCTTTACACTTAGCTCTTTTGATGCTGTTTCCTCTTTCTCTCCTTTCGTTTTTTTATTTTGTTTTGATTTCTTGACGGCGGCTTTTGACGGTCAACTGTTTTATGTGTCAGAAGCGTGAAACAGATGTAACGCTTTGCTTTAAGTCTGTGTATCTTTTTTAGCTGCTTTATAGTGATAATTGTGGCTAAGTTGAAGACTTAAAAGATTGATGTTGTCTTCGAGGTCTTACGATTACTTAAGACTCTCACCGAAACATCATTAAAAAGGTTAAAGTGCTCTTTATTTTGATGGTTTGCAAAAATGAAATGAAGGTGAAATATATTTTACTGTTATGTATATTTAATTACATTCTTAAATAAAATTGAATCTTAAATTCTTCCTTCTTTATCCACCTTTAGTTGACTTCAATTTATGCCCCTCGGGGCTACATACTCGTACATATGTTCATATAAGACTCGTTAATGGCTGGTGATTGTTCAGTTCCATTATCGTTGCTGAAAATGTCAAATGTCAGTTATTTGAGAGTTACCGTTAGATAGATGTGTCAAATGTTTGTTTGTATGAATTCGCAAAGATTGAAACTGGTTTTTCGTTTTTGGTTTTAGTTCAATTTCAATTTTGTCTGGACGTCTGGAAATATTTTTGGACATGTTTATGATGATCTGATTCTTCTCTTGTTTCTCAGTATTTGCGGGGTTTTTCTAAATCCTAATATGTACATTGTCTTTGATGGAGAAAGTCAAACGGTTTCGAGTTGAAATCGACATCGGCTGTAAATTATTTTTAAACTATTAAAAAAGAGGTAATCAGATAGGGTTTCTGGGATTAGTTTGCTTTCTGTTTTTAAAATTTTATTCTCCTAAGCATTCAAAACTAAGAACAACAAACTATCATTTTGGGTCGCTATTCCGATTTTAACACCATAGAAGATAGAACTACTAAATGCACAACGGCCTAAACGCACAGTTCCATTTATTTAACGCGGTGTTACAGTAGTCACCCGTAATTGCAAACTTTATCGGATGTGGAGGTCTCTTTTTTTGTAATTTTTTATCATCTTAGATAAAGACACCTTTAGTACATTGCAAAGTCCTTTCAGTTTGCTAATGGTAGCGCTCAAATTCCCGTATTTTTATTTGTATCCCCTGGCTACTACAAGGTGATAACCCGATTCAATGCTGACTCCTCAGATAACTCGGACATGCAGAATACTAATCAGTGTCTAGCCCCAAACCAAATGTGATCTGACAGACTGTTTGTGTTCAGAGGAATGGAATGTTCATTTCTTAAAATTAACTTGATTTACCGAGCTTAGGTGTCGCTTTACAATCCGTACAATTTGTCGTTAAAATTCCTCCTGCTTCCCTATTATAAGCACCGGCACCGAAAATCACACACAGTAACTTTCGTCAAGGTCCAAGCTTGTGCGCCATAAAACAGGTATATGCTACTTTGGATCTTGAAATTATCTACAATTCTTTCTAAGACGTTATTGAAATAATTCATATTACACCGCGTTACTTTGTCTTAAATCTTCGACATCGAAGATATCAGAGAAGCGAAAATTTTCCATAATCTTCCATAATTTGACAGGATATCAACGTTTGACGTGACTTAAAACACGTCCCTGTGCACGCTGTCAAATTTCCAAATATGCGTTAGTGAGAATATTTACTAGATTTTTGATTTGCCTGTGCTGAAAGTGCAATGTTCTGAACCAACTATATTGTTAATGAATACTCATATAATACGATAGATGCAGGAAATTTAAATAAAGTTATTAAATTGCGCTAAAATTACTTTCTGATTCTCCTATGCTGTAAAGACAATTCTAACCACTACTGGATCAGTCAAGACATGCGGTGCATGGAGTGGTTTTATTTAGTTATATAAATTTTGCGAGTTATTTTGAAGTCTGCTTTCCTAAAGTATTCTTTACCTCGCTGAATCCCCCTAAGGCCGCGCGGTATTGTCCACATCCTTTTGACGTTACTCTTATCCGCTCTGTAGTTTCTAATAGAATCTTGGCAAGTATTTTTGACTTTCAACACATTCCCTGGTAGAATGATGATCTAGAGATTGCTGTTGCCAACTATTGTAAGTGGGTTTGTTTGTTTAAGAGACCAAAAGAATATAAACTAAATATGGTAGATTAAAATGTTGCCAACAAAGGAATTTTTAATCGATAATGGGCGTTATTAGCTAATCTCTTACCTCTAATTCTCACTTGAATCTGGAGACATTCAAAATCAATCGCTCCTAGCTCATATTTTCTGTCATTTCAAATTGCTTTTTAGCCGTAAGATGGCTTAACCGCTCATGAGATAGAGGTGAATTGTTACAAGAAGAAAACCAGTATGATATGTAACGATGTAACATATTTATCAACACTTTTCAATCTCTAACGGGCTTCATTACTTATGTTTCTCCTCTACGCATGTATAAAGGTCTTTAGAGGCGTTAATTCACAGCAATGCTTTATGATGAAGCAATTAAAAACGAACTCTGATGCAGATGAATTTGCAGTCAAAGTTATGCAATTGCCGTCACATCTGCTTTGTGTCAAAATAAAATTGTATCAGTACCTTTCAATGTGTTGTTGAACTGTCAACAAAAGACATTCGAGTCGACACATTTGGAATACGAATGTTTACAAAAGAAAAATAAGTAAAAATTTGCATGATGTTCAACTTAATAGTCGTTTCTGTAAAGTTTGACATTTGAGTGACTTAGGGGTTTCACTAATTTTGGATGCCATTACATCGGCCAAACTAAATGTCAGTTTCACACAATTGCTCATGCCAACGTTGACAACATTTAAATTGAAATCAACAAATTTAATATTTCCTTTTTTAATTTAATTGACTCTTTTTCCTAGTCCATTGCAGGCATAATGGCAACTTTATGCCAAATTATCCAAATGTAGGCTCAAGACAAAGCATAAGACAACCATAAAATCATTGTCATACTATGACTGCATATTTCATAATCAAAAGACATTATCCAAAGCTTTAAATATGGTATGAAAAAAATGTTATGAATAAACTACTTACCATATCGGTCGTTCACTGTCGCGTCGGAATGTATCTTTTAACTTAAACGTCATTCAACATAACTAGTTGGCGAAAAGGTTAAACACCCGTAAACACCGCCTATGCATTTATCCCAAATGTGAGTACATACGAGTATCTGAATAAACTGAAACTCAATTCAGTTTCAACAAAATGTACTCGTACAACCGCATTCAACTGCACAAATTTGAATTAATTTCAATCGGCCATTAGTTGTTACACCTACCATATGAGATAGCTCAATTAATCGCAGAATTTAGGTAACTGGATTTAAAAAAAGACCCGTCCCAACGTTTGGAATTATAAATTAGCCTACAAACTATTCATTACGGATCTAGCTACAAGCGGTATCATTAGCATTTCAATTCAATGCAAATCCAATTCAAGTACAAACTATAGTAAAAAGGGGAATGCTGACCAGATTCTTAAAAGGAATCTGGCCCTTTTGAAGGGGCCTACTGCTGATGACAGTAACTGCAATCCAATTAGCCTGATCTTGACACGAAAAGATACAAAACGTTTAAACGATAAAGCGAAGGTTGATTACATCGGCGATCGTTGTCTTTTCGTCTTTTCTTTTCTTTTCTCAAAACAAAAGAGACTACCTTTTCAGTCAAGTAATCATGGTCTGTTACCACACGCTGAGTCGGATACATGGGTCGAGTTCATGAATTTCGTGGCTCTGATTTAAAACGGTAGCTTTATGATAATTACACGACACAAACTTACCACAACGCATTCTGTTGTGCTGTGACTCTCTGCGCCTGTGTCTTGTTTTGAGTTAAAATGTCAACCGAGCTTTGCATATCAATTGATCTTGAAATTTCGGGTTCGAAATTTATTGGTTTTCAAGTTATTAATTCAGAGCACATAAAAAGTTTCAGTGCGCGCGCAATTGTACGCACATGTAAGAAGTCTGAACGAACGGTCTTGGCCCTTCTCCTTCTGTTAGTCAGTTAGTGCATGTGATTGAATGAATGTATGTCAAGTGAAAGATATTATACTCGTACTGAAGCCACGACTAATTACAGGGACGTGCAGAGGTATAAACTCTGTCTACGACTGTCTGTCATCGAATGGGGTACGAAAACAAAATAGGCCACCTATTTGTCATCCATGTGGGTTGGCTGTCATTACTCGTGACAACGTGCTGAGTGCGTTTGATCTCTGGTTCCTTTTGACACTTTGTTCATTGCTCTAAATAGTGTCACGTTTTCTGACAGTCGACATAAATGAAAAAAAAAAAGTTTCTTTCAAAAAAAAGGAAAACTTCATACAGCTGAGAGTCTGTAAATGGCTGTCAGAAGTCCGGTTGATGAGACCAAGTTCAATGGCCCAAATTTGGCCAAAGTCGTTACGCAGTTTGTGGTTCGATCATGTCATACGTCTGTGGGTGTCAATTGACAAACGACAATCAAATCAACTTTGGAGCGAATTGATTGTTTTTATTTTGTGAATTAATTTTGGGGAACCATTCAATGTCCAATTGTTCTGTTATAATTGATGGCCTGGATTTGTGCCGATATTCAGTTTGTTCTTAATCTGCTAACCATGGGAGTTCAAAATGAAGCATTTGGTTTTTGTTTTTTGTTTTTATTAGTTAAGTAAAGTAATTTTTTTAATCACTGTTTTTTTAAGGGGCTTACAAACATTTTATGGTCCGAAAGTTCGGCTGACAGCCACAAATTATGAAATGATTATCTTACTATAAACAACGGTTTATGTTAAATAAAACACGCTAAGGTTAAAACTGAATGGTTAGTCACCTCTGTACTTGATATCGAAGTGATGTTAACCGGATCTGTATATACAGGGTTTACCAAATAAAAATCTTAAGAGCCAGGTGGTGTATAAATCAATCATGTGCATCGTCACTATAATATAATAATAAACAACTGCTTTGCTCGGTAAAGTCAACTTTTCTTGAAAAAAATTAGATTGTTCTTTTTTTTCGTTTTTTTTTTTTTTGACAGCAACTAAAAGATACTTCAGTTTGGTTTCAACATATAGTACATATGTTTAAAACAAAAAAGTTCTTTAACCAGCTTACAGTCTTGTGCCGTAAAATCATTCGCTCGAATTAAATTAGAAGGTCGTTTTTATTTGTGGCCGTCTTGGTTGGTACCCAACCTAAAATGTTGTTGAAATCTGTTGTCTTAAGCTAGCAAGAAATTTCTAAGGACATCTTGGAGCTTATGGAGGAATGAAAGACACTTACTTATTCATATAGTGCTATAGATGAGGTCTTACTCTACTGACTTCTCATTCTGGTTGCTATTGGAAGATTCGTTTAGCCGGAACAGTCATTTTCATCCGCTCTATATGTCTGAATCGTCGAAGAGAAGAAGCTGTACAGACTTGAAAGATTATAGTATCTGTTGCTGATGTATTTGTGGAATTTTTCCGAAGATGCTGATAAAAAATTAAATAGTATGACTACACATGGCTTTGTTGGACATTGAAGATCTCATTTAAATCTTTATTGAGCTTGACAAAGCAATGTGCATTTTCCTTCATCGTCCTGCACTGTCGATAAAATTTCATAGGGATGTTAAAAGCAAGCATGGCTGTCTGTAGTTCTTCTCTATAAATGGATTGAATTTAAAAATAACTGGTTGGATCTAAAGGGTGGATCTTTCATATTTCCAGCACCAACAGCAGCTAAACTAATAGGTAGTCTCGATCATCTTGGCAAACATCAGTTCATACTTATTATAAAATAATAACATTCCTGTAGTAGAATCTGTCTAATATCTCAATCGATCGCTTCTTGTATTCTTCGTTCTTCTTTCCGTGAAATGATCTTCTATCTTTCTGTTCACATGAAACTCTTCTTGGGCTTCATTATTGACATTTTTGCCAAATGTCTATGATAATGGAAGGTTGCAGCTTTCGTCGATTGCAATGTGGTCTCTCTGGTTCAAACGAAGTTTATTAGCCCAAATCCATCTTAGAAGTTTTGTCGAGTAAGCTATGATTATCGGAAGAATATCCGAAGATGTCGTAATTTTCCGTTCTAACGTTAAAATTATAAAAGAAGACTATAACATTATGTATACCACATGTCTCGGATGTCTTTTCTAAGAGCTCTTGGAAATTGTCTTTAAAACTTTCATTTTCACCTCTGTTTGGCTATAGACTTAAGTTAAGATTGTTTATTTTAAACGAACACGGAAAAACTGTGGTTCTTCCTTTCCTCATCCCATACAATACAAACGCCCTTACATTCAAAACCAATTCGGATCGCATTGTGTGCAATTATTGAATAAGTTCTAAACATAGCTTTATACTGACGATTAGGTTCGTATTTATTAAGGCCCACAACCATCATCTCTTAATTGTGGAGGGATCTAGTTTTAATTCGAAATACGAATGGTGTACTCGTATTTCGGAGGGTATCGAAGTAATCAGAGAAGAGATGTTAGGATTGAAAAGGCTGACAGAGTAAAACAAACTTGTGCTATGAAAGTCTCACTATACCATTCCCAATTACCTTGCACTCAGTCAGAATAAAAAACTTATTTTGTCAAAACACGTTAAAATGGAATGGAAAATAAATGGTGTGAAAAATCAAAAATTGTATAAATCCCACTTCTTCCCTACTACCTCTTTGAAAAAAGTAATTCAAATGTCTGCGAGTTAAAGATATTTCTGGTTACAATAAATGAATAATTAATGACTTCTAAGACCACAACTTACCATAGAACTGCTTCCGTCCAAGGTCAAAGGTTCACCCAACATTTGGGTTTCTCATGATCGCAACTCTAGATGACGTATCTTCACCCTACAAATACAAAGAGTGTTTACCTACAAACCGGAGCTGCTCTTGAATTTGAATTCCTTCCCAGAGGCAATTGGGTAACTCGGAAATTTATAAAACGCTGCGTATGGGAACTATTACTGGAAATACCATGTTGGTCGCTTTAGTCTGCTCAAAATAGCCAATGCACATTACCTACAATGCAAAATTATTCAACACAAAATCCGACGAAAAAATATCGTGCGCAGAATTTTTAATAAAACGTTTTCACTTCAAAATCAAACACCACAGACATTACCTTTTGCTGCAGGTACCTTGCGTGTATTTTAGAGTACGAAACTGTGAGAAACCTATGAATGAAATGGCTTAACCAATTCGTTAGTGTCTTTAGAATACTTAATCATTTCCACGGAAAACTATTGGAATCAATCAAATGGGTTAGCTTAGCTATCCGTATTTTGTTCTCACATTCCATTTCCTCACGTGAGAAACTAATGTGAAATCTAATGCCTTTCGTAATTCATGCAACCATCAACGACGGTGATTTTCTTCACCATCATTATTTGTTCAATATTTCATTAATTGCAAATTTTTAAAATGTATATATAGAAAAAATGAAATCATTTCAGTACGAGTAATGTACGGATATAAGAACAGAGAACTAGTCTTTGTGGTTGAAGCTATTAATTACGAGTAGTGTTTGAGAGAGCAAGAAGTTGCACATGGAAACAGGTGTAGGCAATTAAATTGTACGAATGCAATTGTAAAATTGAATAGCTTTTTAATTTTATCCGCATTAATTCAACTTGTAGATCTTGGACTACGATTAGTACCATAAGTCCATCGATTGTCTATTCTAGTATCTGTCTGTAGTATGGTATTCATAAGTATTATACAGTACATTGTATTCGAGTAATTGTTCTTGCCTACATCATGTTCTAAACACAAAGTGATTGTAGTTATTTGCTTCTAATTGTTGCGTTGAAGATTAATTTTTTTAAAACAACTCAAACTCAATGATTGCTGGCTATTAGCTCCTGTGTCTAAGCCGAACTGGCTACATGTAACAATTAAGAATTGCATTTTTAATTGTTTCGTCTATGATAAATGATATGAAGGCTAAATTTTACTTCTATCACTCATGCCAGTATATCACAGATTTATACCTGGATATTTGCAGAACGCCTATCATACTAAGTTTCCCACGATTGCAATCCAAATATTATGTGACCGATGATTACCATATTCGTTGGCTTCTGAAGGAAACTCCATTGCGATGATGTATACGTTGTTATGACAAATTAACGTGGATGCCTAATACTTTCATCTGATTTTGCCACATTTGTGGTTCCCGTATTCGGCTTAAAAATATCATCATCAATTCCAAATACTATTTTATGCGCAATTTTGTTCCGATTTCTGCTTTATACTCGAGGTGTCTTCAACTTATCCCTGAAAAAAAAAAGAAATTCCTCTTCAACCTTTCTACACTACGTATCTTCTCCCTTTCAGACGTATTTGTAGATAAGTAAAATGGTTTTCACAGCGAGGAAGGGGTACCAGTAGGGTGTGACTGGTCCGTTACCGCTTTGTTCAAGATCCATCAGAACATTCACGTACAATAAATGATATTATACGATGATATCCATCAGCGAAGAGCCCAAGCTTTTGTATAATACTGGCGATCACTTTCTTATAATTGATTGGCAGTGAATTATAGTTTTGTGCCTACTTCTAATTCAATGCCATTCTTGACATTGATATTGGCTGTGGACAAAGAACTCATCCTTGCCGTATCTCGCCTTGGACTTCAAATTCTTCTGAAATTTTCTGGAGAACCTGGCCCCTGGACGATTCGGTATCGGATAAGAATTTTCTCCTACGCTACAGCCTAGGGTAGACCTGGGCTCGATGTTTCGCTACCTGGCTACAGTTTCGTACTATTAGTCGGCTGAGATTCCAAATCCCTTTACGTGCGCCATCTTAGTCGTTAGATATTCATTCTTCTGGCTAAGCCAATATCGCTGTACAGTCCGTACAGCCCGTACAGTTCGTCAGAATAATTTTCTACATAAAGCAACCAAGAGCACCTTCATCCATAATTGATAATGTCCAAGCTTCTGCACCATAGAGCAGGACTGAAATTATTAAGGTCTTACTTAGGGTCACTTTTGCTGTTCCCAAAGAAGGCTTCGCTAGCCAATTGCCTTCTTAGCCCAGAGAAGCATTGACTGGCAAGAGTTATTTTTCGCTTGATCTCAGTGCTGGTGCCATTGTCGGAATTGATAGTGGAGCCTGGGTAGACAAATTCCCTTACTACCTCGAAGTTTAAAAATTTTCAACAGCTCGTTTTGAACACTTAGACTTTCGTGGATTCTTAATAGTAGTGTTATCAAATCCATTAAAGTCGATCGTAAGCCTTTCCCATAGATTATTCAAAAAATACCCTATGATCTTGTTTTGTAGATAGTTATAAACTGCCACATAGCATTTGTAACACTTTCAATGACAATGAAAGGTCTACACCATTCGACTTTGTCAATAGAAGATCGGAAGGATAAACCTAACCTTCTTAATAACATTCAATTTGCGCAGCAAGGTATACAGAAAAATTTGCCGAAAAGCCTGAAATTCAAGTAACAACTGGCTGGCAACACGTCAACATTTTTTTATAGAACAGTTTGTTTACTTTTCGGTAATTTTGTTTGCAATGACAACCGAAAAAGTGTGATATCTATCAAATAATAAAACAGCAATTCATTATAAAAATATAAAGTTCCACGTACTTGAGTTTTATTTGTTAGATCTGATTTGTTTTCCTTGCAAAACCTAAAATCATGGTCAGGTGAATCAAAACATTTCAGTAGTCTAACAACATGAACATCAACTTGACAGGACAAGGCAGGAGAATCATAATCTTACAAAGTACGTGCTGCCATAGATGGTAGTTGGCGCTAAAATAACCTGAGGGGAATAATCCAACTGCATACAATGTACCATAGAAATCTTTGACAATCATCATCAGCCAGAGAATTCATAATTTTTCCTCATGTAACCTGATGCAGCTCACCAACATCCTTATGGCAGAAATAACAATTCCACACCTGCATTGTCATTTTGACAAATAAATTACTAACATTTGCCATACATTTTACATTTCAAATGTCGACTTTCTTTTCCATATCGTCGAGCCTCATCCAAACCATCTCATCTTACGATACTTTGTACAAGTACGAGTTGTTTACAATCCATATATCCTCTGCAAATGCCATTGTTTCCACTTGAGTCGGTATGTTCAGTAGAGTTTCTCTGCCCGCTTATATAATATTCGCATCATATTCCTTCTCCTTAGTATGCATCTCAGAGGTTCAGACTTAAACATAAAAATTTGAGTTTTAAATGCATCACCACGCCCAGATGTTCTGCTTAGCAAGCAAACTCACCATCAATCCGCGACAAGCGACAAACTTCATCTACATTCATCGCAATGTTAACATAAATTAGCCTCTGTTATTCAATCATACATTCAATCGTAGTTAGTGCTTTGGACTTTCTCCGCACTTGTATTTCGTATCTATTCATATCACATAATCAGCAAATACTTGTATTAACATTCTCGTATCAAGAGAACTCCATGTTTTCGTAACTGTCAATAATTACAAAATAATTACACATCCGAATGACTCTTAATCCATGAAGACCCTCATAATATAAAGTTTGTGTATCTTCATATGCCATGGATAGAAACAGCGGAACTGACTACTTCCTACAGATATGAACATCATCATCATCATAATGCTGAACGACTTTCAATTTTAGACCCTTAAAAAGCACTTCAAGTTCATTGGCCATTATGTGGAAGGCGTCTAAGGTGGTGCTTCCATTGAAAATGTACCTAATCGTTTGACTTTGACAGAAAACTAAACTTCAACCCACACCTGTCAAAGCAGTGGTAATCGCAGTGTTCCATACTTTCCGTCACGGATCTAAATGCTCAATTCATAATAAATTGGCTAAACCACGAATTGTCATTATTAGCTCATAATTTAAAAGTTCACATTGACTCTCTATCAAATGCACAGTTTGTACTTTGCCAGTACGGGATACCTGCATCTGCTTTTGTTTTCTGTAAAACAAGTCTAACTTAGAGGCAAAGCAACTTTAAAGCAACAATCATAAAATAAAATAAAATTAAAAAAAAAATAAGAAAACGCATAACAACCGTCAAACAAGATGACCTTCAAGTCAGGCAAATTATAACTCTCTGACATTCTTTTTTTTTCCATTATTGTTATTATTTCTATACGTCAAGACCGCCGCGCCGTAATGCCAGCTAACCAGCTGGTGGTAGTGCGGCGCTCAACAGTGGCAGGGCATTTGAAGTTGATTGCGTTAAACGATTGTGGGGCATGGCATTACAGAGAGCAGAGAAGAAAAAAACCTTACACCACTTGGCATAGTAGCCTATTACAAGTTGTAATCCGATAACTAGTAAGTTTCACTTGGCAAAGCATCTTTATTGGATATTCAATGATTCAATTATGACATGTGGTTGCTTCTCAAGTTTTTCAGCCCTCTCAAGTATTGTTTTTGTATCTTATGAACTCTTTCATTTATCCCGCTCGACACAAATGTGACAGTTGACGGTTATACGCAATCTTATTATTATTATTTTTTTTTTCTTTATGCAATGATTACTAAAGAATCTATTTTTGTATCTTTTGCAGTTCGGGACGAGTTAGATTACTAACTAATCACAACTGTATCTGGTTTGTATATAAAGCATTTTAAATACGCAATACCTCCACTTCACTTCAAGACTGAATCATCAGAGCAGAGCGGTGTAAATAAATACAAAAACAAAAAACAAAAATGATTTCGCGAAGGAAAATTATATCGCGCTCTTTAGATAATCTAGATGCGTTGGGACCAAACGAAGACGAGGAGGACATGTGGTACGACAAGGATAAATTGTGCAAAGTAAGTGTAACAAAGTGTTAAAAGAAACAAATTAAATGAACGAAACGACCCTTGTATAACATGGCAATTCATGACATCAATTAATGAAATTTCAACTCTATAGCGACTCTGTAGTTTCTCACTTTGACAGTTTTACTAAGCTTGTTGACAATTTTCATCTGACAGTAGCTAGTAGCAGAGGTTTTCCGAATAAGAAACCAAGGATCACAATTTATTGAGACTAGCAAATGTTTGTGATGTTCAAAGTGGTTATCTAGCAACTTCATCTGCTATCAAGATGTGATAGATGTGACCAGGCATGGATTGTATTTTAAAACCATGTCCAACTGTGGACATGGGTTCAAAATGGAAATAGTTCTTTGTCACTTCTTTTTGGTTCGAAATTTATTGCTATTTTACGGACCACCATTAAAAAAAGACATAAGAAATTCTTAGATCGTAAATTTCTACAGCTTCTGCAAATGTCAATTAGTTTTCTCATGACGTTATATATGAAGAATGCTTCTAGCAGACTTTTGAAATGTAATAAAATTAAAATATATTTTGCTATTCGTTCGTGTAAAACTTGGGAATTGTTCCCCTGATTCCCATTTTTCATTTGCTCTATGAATTTTTGTTGGTTCTATACTATTCAATGTCAAATAAAAATCTGTCATAATTTGCAACATTTTAAGTGACATATCGCGGATGTCAACAACACTTTAGGTTGACAAGAAATCTGAAATATACTAAACATAAAATCATAAAAATACTAAACATGAAATCACCTCATTACGTATAACGAAATGACCACTGTTTGACATTTGTAATTTTTCGCAATTTTGTATCTTTGGCACATGGAGCGAGAAAGGACGTAATATGTTGACCACTTTTCTAGCAATTGAGGCCGTACTGACAAGAACGTGGCGAATGATGGCCTCCATCAAGTCACACAGGTGGAGAAAACATTGTACTTTTGGCAAAAAAAAGTTGCCTGGCCGAGTCTTTTTCGAAATGGTGATCAGATTGCCGAAATTATGCAATGTAACACGGAGTGAAGTTTGAAAATACATTTAGACAACCAGCACACAAATGAATTGAGTCGTGATCTCTTGTGTTTTTGTTTGTCAAAATAAGTTGAAGAAAAAGTCATATACGAGTACATCTGCCAAAATTGATTGCCGCTTTAAGAATGCTTCGAATTAGACAAGTCTACTTCTTGCTGCTCTTGAAAACAAAAAGTCTTAAGTAAATTAACCGATATAAAGTTTTCTTCTTATGAATTTCTAGTTTTCTAACAAATTCGCAGCACAGCTGCGTTTTAGTTGACCTGGGTGAGGGCTTAACTGACCGGCAAATCAGGCTAAAATATTCAGTAAGATTTTAAAAAGCCTTTTTATCTTTTGTCAAATTCTGGCCTTAGGCAGGATCTCCCTTTATGGAATCACAGTATTTTAATAGGGCAGCCACTTAGTATAGTAGAAGGAGAATCATAAAACCTTTTTAATCTCATGACTGGTGCTACTAGATCTGAAATAAAAAGTTGTTTAACTTTTGAATTCATCTTGAGATTCGACAAAATTTGCTGTCACAGAGCAAACTTTTGTGTCGTTGAATGTTCAGCAGCTCTAAACTACGAGTAGTTCCAACTTTGTGTACCTGAGTTACTTATAAGAGTGACTAAAAGAACAATTCCCTGAAATAAATCGAATCTTAAACTAGTTAAGTGTTCAAGACATCCTTAAAAATATAAATAATTTATCTAGTTAGGCAAAATGATTAGATTTTATCAAAATCTCAAAGTGATATAAACCATGAAACGGCTTGGTCTTAGAAACGAAACAATTATAAAATTTCAGGGTATGCCCTAGGGGCTTGAAATTAAATTTAGGATGGGACAGCTTAAAGTTAAGCGCTGTAAAATGCTATCGCCGTGGTAAAAATATCGATGGAACAATGGACGGCAATATGTCGTACATTACGTCAGAGGAAGCTTACTTCGTAGATAGATTCGATACGGATTTGGTATGAAACACACTTGTCATGATTTTAATGATTGCTTGTTTAAATATGGTGAAAGTGGCAAATGATTCCAGTAGCTTGCTATAAGTATCGTATTTGATCAGCCTCTATTGGAGCACTTGAAATAATTCTTGTATTATTTTACTTTGGAAATGCTAACTACTTATATTTCCATGTTTTTTTTTCAAATGTGAATATTTCAAAAACCGTCCATTTTAAATTTAATATAATATACCTAGAAGAGAATTATTCCTATTTAAGGATCAGACGCGCCAAAAACATTGTATACTTGATTGGAGGAATTTTCCCTAGATGTGCTATCATTGGCTTTTATTCGAAACATAGCGTTGCATCACGAAGATTTTTCATATCTTTTTGAAGACAGCAAATATTATTATTTTAAGTACCAATGGCAATTGACAAAAAGAAACTTGCCCACAATGAATATAATTATCGAGGTTATGTTCTAACTTATCACAAGCTTAACATCTACACGATAAGTTTTCAGTTAAGTTTGCTCCTGACTCAGCGTATGAAATCTTTTTCGGTTTGGTGTATTTTTATCTAATTTTGCTCGGCTCGGAGAACACTATGAAAATATTTACCTAAACATCGTTGTGGTTGACCCGGTTTTTTGAGATGAGTCTAGTCTAAATCAAATTTTGATCTGTAACAGAAGCACTGGTTCTTCTAAGGATTCTTCGTCCCAACACTCTTGTCCCTTGTTTAGAAAACGTCCAATTGCATTTGCCTTACATAAAGTTATATAACGCTATATAAAATATATTAAGTTCTAGCGCCAAGTCTAAGTTCTGAGAAATACAATTATTTGGTTTATGTTATTTTTATATATTTTATTTGCACTCCAAATTAAAAATCCACTTAATTAAAAAGGATCTAAATTCCCCTATCTCTTATTACCATAACATACTTAAGAAAATGATCAATCAGACAGATCTCCGGTATTTAACAATCAGTAAAGTTGATTTGAAAGTTGAACCAATAGATATAAATATCTTACAATACGAGTAACCGGTCTTAATTGAGTCTCAGTCATCTAGATGCAATATGAAAATTTGTCGGCAATGAGTTTGAATTATGTCCGATTGGACCTTATCATATTGTTGAATTAATCAGACTTAATAAGATGTTTCTATGTGCAAACAAAAAAGATTACCTCATGAATAACCAAATATATATTATAGATTTATGGCTTTGGTTTGAGTTTATTTTTAAACATAAATAAATTGGATTTACATACATGAAGATAAACTTGTAAAATAAAATATAATTATAATTTTTAAAAATTTACCACTCTCAGTGAACGAATTACTCAGTTTAAATTTAAAAAAAAAATTATATAGAGCACTTAAAAAATAATTTGTTACCATGGGCAACGGCTACAAAACAGGAAATAGCTACTGTATGTTGCTTTAAATTTATACATCAAAATTTAACAGCATAATAAATCTATACTTATCAAAATAGTATAAATATTTCAACTGTTCACATGAGCGAAATGTTTTTTTTTTTCAATATAACACACATTTTTTTAATAAACCTTGCTTATTGTACGCTCCTACAACCGGAAATGAATCAAAACTGAATATTATTATATATTATACCATCTTTAAGACTTCATGAGGCTTAGATGAATCTTTTTGATGTCATGATGTCTGTATAGAAAAAAGGTTTTCAAAGAGTTATTTTAAACCGTATCTTTTATAGAAGTTATAAAAAGATTTGCTAAAGACAAACCTGTTGTGAAGTGGCATAGAAATCGGAAAACATGTGTCGATAAAAAGCCGGTGTAGATTGATCTACATATTTATGATCGAGTATATCGGGTTGCTGTTCTTCCTGATCGTCTGCTTCAGATGGTAGTAGTTTAAATGTTGAAAAGAAACAGTGATAGGCACACACGAGTACAATGTTTAATCTTAGAGTAAACCTGACCTTCAAGCAGCAGATCTGAACTTCGAAAATGGATGTCCTACCAAAAGATGTGCATTGAAGTGTTAGTTATCTATTATAGATACGAGTATCAGCTGTTTTGGATTAACTCTATTACTTTTTCATCCAATTTGACGTGACATATTTATTTAGATTTGGAGTTAGAAACTTTCTCATCGATCTATACCTGGCACTCAGTCAAGAAATATTTAATTGTCTATAATTGGATATATAAATATATCAGAGTTCAGATATTCATAACTTTTATTGTGTGGTATTGAACAGTATTGTGTGTGTTTTTAGTATTAGTCTATTTAAAAAAAAAAGCGAATAGGGGGAAAAACCCACAGTGGTGCGACCGTCTAACTCATCACACCATCTGGCAACGATTGACCGAATTGATTCCAAGTGATATCACTTTTGAAAGCCGAACACTTCTACACACCGTCGATGATTTAAATTAAAATCACGTTTAATGTTAAATTCCAAATCTAGAACGTCATTGAACTAATGTTGTACGTACGGACATATATTGGTGCATTCAGCGATTTAATCAATTTTTTAATGGATTTGGCATTGGCACTTGAGTTAAACTATTAAATTTACATTATAATGGTTATATCTTTAAGAACCTTTTTTATTTATGTAATCTGATCAACTGAAATATCTTCTTTGTAGCGTTCAGAATGATTAAGAGCTAAACTGTTGCATACTAAATAGATATATTAGTTTCCATAGACAAGCGACGTTTGGTTAAACTGCTTCTAGGCCCCAATGTGTATACTTTATGCAGTTGATGTTCTCGTTTTACCACACTTGCTCTTTGTTAAATTCAAATTCATGCAAACTGACAGAAAGATAGAAAGAATCAGACGAAGCTTTAAGGACCACATTTTTTATAAAGCAATAAGCGTTTTCACAATGTATTGGACGGACGTACTCACGTTTCGCAGTTGTCATAATATTTGATCACATTCCTTCAAAGCAATAGCTGTAATTTTGTAATTTTGCTAGGTAAGGTTAGAACATTCGGATGGATCATAATGGACATCTCGAAGTCTAAAATGCCCCCAGATACAATTCCCTTTTTTAAATGGCAACAAGACTTACCCTGGGAAAGTAGGCATTAGTTTCTCCTCTTCCTATTTAAGCAGCTTTTAGGGAAACCCTTGAATACACGCATGAAACATTGCTCGGCGATGACACCAATATACCTTCTAACCTCTTTTGAGAAAGATAAAATTTTTAGAATGTTTCAAATCTAGCTTTAACCAAATCCCTTTTCTTCTTGAACATGTTCAACCTCTTGTCCACCTTAGCATTCTTTTAATGTCATCTATCATTAGCATGAGTTTGCATGAATGTAACAATCGGCAACCTTAAAATAGGTTTTTCTGATAGATTTAAATGTGTAATTCCGAGCTCATTGGTCTTGTCATTTTTTGAAATGTTGCAGCGCACCAAGACGAAGAAAATCAATTTCTTCGCCAAATGTCAGTCTGGGGCTACTTAGCGCTACCACGACTTACGCCTAGAATACGCTTCTGAGTCAAATCACCAGGATGTAGTTAGAAACGCTCTGCAAATCTACAGACAAGGTGATCGTTTAACTTATTTAAGGTAGTAATGACTTTTGCTTTTTTGAAGTCAGTTCATCAGACAACATCCCGCAGACAAGTATCCATATTGTGTTACGTGGCTTTTTAGACCTTATATAAACAAAATCCTCCAACATGGTGTTATTTCATAAGTGTGCGAAATTAAAATGCTGATTTGACTAACATATGGCTTAACTACTACCATACATATGGACTGTGTCAATGGAGAAAATAGTAATTGTACAAACAGCTTTTTTTATGTCGCCTTAAAAATGTCGAATTTTATACCAGATAAGAACAATTTGCTATCAGTTGTTATGCATTGTTTTTTAAAATGAAATCACTACTTAAAGTCATCGATTGTAAATCGAAGTTTATGGTGAACATGCTCAAACTCAAGAAACTTGTGAACGTTGGTTTGTTCGTTTTGAACATTGATAATATTGTCATTGATAACAAAGACCATGGAAGACTAGAGGAAAAATTCGAAGGATCTACATATTTCGACAACCTCATGGGCAAAAGTCATGGGTAGACTCAGACGAAACATCAACCTCGCAATCATTACGCAATATCCACGGAAGAAAGGTTATGCTGTGTATTTCGTGGGTCCTAAAGCGAATAGTATTCTATGAACTGCTTAAACATTTTAACACGATTCATAGGGATCGCTACTGTCAAAAAATGATGAAATTGAAGCAAAAACGACCGGAATATACCCAAAGACAAGCATCAGTTATTAACCATCACGACAAAGCTCGTTCACATGTTGCAAATCAAGTTAAAAAGTATTTAGCAAACATAAATTGGGAATTTTTGCCCCGTCCGATGTATTCACCAGACTTAGCCCCTACTGATTACTATTGTACTTGTTTCGATCAATCGATGCATCACGGACTTTCATTAATACGAAGAAGTGAAAAATTGGCTTGATGAATAGTTGATGTCAAAAGACGAGCAGGGGTATTGGCCCGAAATCCAACAGCTAACGATGGCCAATATTTTATTTATTGAATTCATTCATTGTGTTGAAAAAGCTATTATGGAGCGATGATTTAACCACAGCTAGTTTAATTATGAATTGTACATTTATTTCTTCACTATTTCACTTTCCTATTTTTCGCTTTATGACTTGAATTCTATCTTCTCTCCTCTCGCTCTCTTCTTCTTCTCTATTTAATTGTACTTATATTTACAATAACATATTATATAAATTTTTGTCTCTCTCTTTCTTAGTATACGGGTATATTAGAATTAAGTAAACGATTTTGTAGCTAAGCAATTGTTGTATAACTATCTAAAATTTGTAAGTGCTTTAAAAGACTTAGTCTTAGTTAAATAAAATGAATTGACTTGAATTAAGTTGTTGTGTAAATTTCATATTGACACACCTAATAACATATGTTCCTCAATCCCGAAGGCAAACCAAAAACCCATATCGAATTCCTATCTAAAATTGTATCATCGACTACATCTAGAGTCTGCTTTGGAATCATCATCCTACGTGCGTGGCAAATAGATTCTTAGGATCTGAGACTAATTTAAGACTCTAAGCATTCTACCCGTATTCAGTTTGTCTATATACACTCTTAGGGTGATGAAACTCCCAAACTACTTTTTTATAATTTTTTTAGCCCTATAATGGCAGATACATGGTTAACCAATGTCTACGATTTCTAGAAAGTGTGCTATCTGACCTAAATTCACTGATGTTAATAACAACAAATGGATTATAAGCAGGATTATAAAAGCGTAATCGTTATACTATCGTTCGGATGCAGAATCAATTTTGTTTTTTTTAAAAATGTCTTTGATCATAAAGAATCCTACCAGTGGCGATGAAAAACTCTTCACCCTTAAATAAATCGGTTATAGAGAATAAAGACTAGCTATTTTGAAAGTCTTCAGCTTATCTAGATATTCCGTTTATATGTGAGTAATTATTATCAGTCAATTTTTGGCACAAGTCGTATAATACATTAAAGTCAGCCAAGGTACCAATTTGTGTATCTTGAAGAGGATGCTTTTCTGCCTTCGCGAAATGATCTTTGTACAATTCGATTCAAAATCAATAGCATTAAGTAAAGACCAGCTAACAATTTATGTCGTAAAGTAACAACAAAAAATTTAAAACAAAACTTTAACTAATTCAAAGATGATATTTTATTTTTCAGGACCACATTGATGAAGTTTTGTCAAAATGGGAGCAAATAGATGATGAAATTTGGGCAAAAATTATAGTTTTCGAGAAAAATCGTCGAGTAGCCAAGGCTTACGCTCGTTCTTCTGTCATATCGATTAATGGCTCAAAACATGGTTTCGACGGAGTGAGGTAGTAACTTTTTCATTAATTTATTCATATCTAACAGAGTTCTTTTATTTTCTTAAGTAGAATTGGCCTTAATGGCTTCCAAAATCCAATGCGTGATACTCAGACAAGAGAAGTGAAAAAATCTATCGGTGATGGTTTCAAGTTAAAAATGGACGAAACGGGAAATATTCTAATAAAACGCTATGGCAAATCGAATGTTTTTGTACACAGCACCTCGAAGCTATCTAATGAAGAAACAGTCATTGGAGGTGATATTCTACAGTTGCCACAGCATGCCATTAATGTTGGAGTTTCTTCAAAGGTAACACGTGTTTTCAATTAGTATATTTCAAACATTTATTGACAATTCTTTTTAATAACAGCTCTTTGATATGCGTAAATTCACAATGAACATCACACGGGAGTTCTCTCGGACAGCACCCGAGTGCAATCGTCTGGAACGCCAATGTTTATCTGCCATTTCTTTAGTGAAATCCAGCAATAACCTCATTCACAGCCCTCTATGGATTCTGGTCATTAATATTGTTGCCATCGATATGCTTAAGAGTCGAATTTCGACTATGGGAAAGAGTATCGATAATGGTAATCGAACATCACCAACCACATCGGGAAGTGAAGATCCTTACTCAACAATCGAGAGTCAAACTGAGCTAATTCTATCCGAGGAAGCAAGCTTAAAGGGAAGCCTTAAGGGAAAACGTAGCGACAGTGAAGATGCTTACAATGATGATCCTTATGTTCCCAAGGTATATTGACTTTTAAAACAAACAAATTTTGATAGAGCTATATTTCTAACAAATTTTTTTTTCTTTCTTTTTTTTTTTAGCCTGACTATGAAATTTACAATCAAGCTCTTCCTCCGCTTGTCAATCCTAAAAACAAGTCATTGAATCGCAAGAAACAAGATGATCCCTATTATTGTGGTCTGCTAGCACGCATTCCAAACTTTATCAAGTCCTCAAAGACTTCTGGCAAGAAGAAGGATTCCAAAGCTGTCCGTAAAATATCTGCTCAACATATACCATCCCATCCGATACCGATTGCTGCCTTTCATCAATATCCTCCAGCATCCTACTATCCATTTAAGTTGCATCCGCAACATCATAGAATATCACAATCGCAAATGTCCTTATGGGATGCACGCAGTATAGTCAGTGGAATTGGTTAGTCAAAACAATCTACTCGTATATCATATTGATAAAAATATTAACAATATCCCATTTATTTTGCAGAATAAATTTCAGCCGTTTCTTAAATCTATAGGATTAAGGTGATTTTAGTTAGATACATAAAATAAAAGAGAGATGAGGTAAACCATGAAAGGAATTCGTATCGCATCGTGAGGTCCTTTGCCATAAAACCGCTTAAGACTGAAAAACGTCCTATAAAAGAAAAAAAAAGCAAAATGATTTGCTTTTATCTTATTTTTTTTGAATGTAGGCCAATGGTAGAAAATTTTCTGACCTTTTTTTTGAATTTTAGTCTCGCGACAAGTGTTTTTTATTCTTTAATGATAAATGATAACTTAAACTGCCTTTGATTTATTTTTAATTTGAATAATTAAATTCTTTTTGTTTTATGTAATATGAAAATTGTATGCTTGTGTTTCTTGTGTACATACATTTATATAATAACTGTATATAGTTTGAAGCAAGCTCATTCAGATACTTATTTTAATTATTATTACTCTTAACTATTTAAAATGTATAAAATAAAATTTGTTTTAAGATGAACTTTGTCTAGTTTTATTTCTTTTTATTGCGAGGAAAAAAGTAGTTTCTTCATTTACATGGTAATATTATTTTCGGCTACCTTGACTTAAAAATGGAAACATTGTGGAAATACCTAATCATCAGCTCGTCGAATTAGGCAACATCATGAGTGGTCGCAGTAAGTCCACAATCAAATTACTTCAGCTCTGCCACGCGTATTTGATTTGGTACTGCGCAGCTTGTGTAAATTAGTATATTTCAGGACCTTACAGCTATTTTACAGAGCTATATACGAGTATTTTGCATCACCTAAAAGGGCTAGATAGGGCCAAAAATTTGCCTATAATTTTGACTCAATTAATGTTTTATAGGCCTCTTCTCCGAACGTTCTTTTTTAGCCAGATTTTATCGCGACTTTCGTTGAACATGACAAAACCAGCAAATCTGTTCAACCAAAACTTTTTCCGCTATCAGTTTCTTACGATCATACACTTCGGGTGTAAATCAGGTTTAGGTTAAACTTACATCAGAGCATTTAATCAACATTTTTTTAAACTGACAATATAAACCTATATCCATAATATTCACTCAAAAACATGCATTAAACCGGATTTAAAACGGTTTTAACCGACTTTTAATCCGATTTCAACCTATTTTAAACCTACGTTATATTAAATTCATATAAAATGACATATGCTTTTTTTTGTTGTTTGTCACATTTTAACTGGAAATTAATTTGATTTGTTGTGTGCCAATAAATTTTCTGTAATTTTTATTGAAATAAATTGAGATGGAACGAAAAATCAAAGGTGGCGGTGAGGTAGACAATGAGGACAACAGCTTTTTGCTGAGGCCAGCAAAAAAAATAAATAAAATAAAATAAAGCGGTTTTCACAAATGGAAACATACCTTCTGTTATCCATTGTGATATCCTCAAATGTTAACAGCTTGGAGACAAATCGAATGACAACCAAAGGACGCTCGATGGAATGGGAGCTAATAATAATGTCGTTCAATGCCTCTCCCGGTGTTGTGGTGACTATTTTATTCGTTCGCTGTTCATAATTTTCGTCTCTAATATAGTTTCGTTTAGACAGCATATAACAGAAAAATAGCGTAGGAATCGGATGAGCAACATCTGCAAGGACCTCTACAAGTTATCAAAATTCCAGTCGCTTTGGCAATTCGCTCTTGTTCTGTCTGTGGCATGCGGAAGATTGCGAGAAGGTGTCGCAAAATGACATCGCATACCCTTGGCAAAATATTAGCAACAGTAGGTTGCGCAGTGCCTATATAATCCGCTGCAGTTTGCTCCGTATTGTCGCTGGCAAACTGACGCAACACAGCCAACAGCTTATGTTCGGCTGAAAGCTCCCGTGACCTAAACTGAACACAAAATAAGTAAACCGATAACTATATTTATGTAGTGAATACAATACCGACGTTCATCACCATCCAATTCCTGTCGAATCATCAAATGTAGACACCAAAATGCCTCTTTTTTCGGTACATTCGAAGACGAGGACAACGTTGACTAACCATCCGCTGTTCTATAAGCTCTTCGGTTAATTCGTCTTCTGATGACGAAGCCATCAACATTTCGTCAATAACACAAATAAAATCAATATTTTTTTATCGTCTTGTTACTTTTTATATTTTAATTCAAATTCTTATTTCCTGCCTCCTGCGAGCGAAGAAATGTCAAAAATGTGACTGGCCTAAACAATAAGAGTGAATATTATGAAATTGAGTTTTACCCGAGTTAAAGAACTTAAACTGGTCTCCGGAGTGCAGTTTAAATTTAATCGGATTTAACGCCGTCAAGTTTAAAAAATTGGGTTTATGTTCGGGTTTAACGAGTGAATATTATGGACTTGGGTTTAACTTTTGGGTTTAACTCACTTTTAATCCGTGTGTAAGTTTTAAACAGAATTAAAGTGAGTGAATAATATGGCCGTTAATGTAGGGATTTTTCCATTGGGGTCATTTTTCCTTTCTACTTCTCCTTCTTTAACACGATGACTCCTCCTCCTCATAAATAGATAGCAAGCTTTATTTAAGAGGTTTGGAAAAAGGGAAACGCAATCATTCGGTCTTGATAAGACCGATTTGTTATCTGCTATTTTCTAGTTCATTAACTTTACTGTTAAGAGTCGTTGCTGATTATAGTGCTATCATTGTCGAAAAAGAAGGAGTCATTTCGAACTCGTTAATTTACTTCTTCCAATGAAAATCTTACAAGACGTTGAGAACACTTTGCACATTGCCTTGGTGCTCTGGCAGTACATGTTACTTTTGTTTAAACCTCGTAGTGCATAATGCATTCTTATAAAATGTGTTTTTTTAACCCAGTAGTAACTCAAACCCTCATAGTCATTTTACTTCATTATTTGCAAATTTATCGGGATAAAATACACGCTTGAAAAACGTTGCAAAATTTAGAAATTTGGTTCCAGAATTATGGCTCCTCCCAAACTTATACAGCCCTTGCACCATATTACGAGTACACCCGACAAAATCAATCACCTGAGATCGCCGTTTCTTTTCGCATAAAATTTTTCGAAGATGCACTGGCTCATACGATTCGACGTCGTTCTCAACAGCTTGGTCATAGTCAAACTCGTTCATAAATTTAAGCCATATGACCATCGTTTGCGTCGAAATTTCCATGAAGGGGCCCAAAATCAACTGGCATTTGATCTGCTGTTTTATAGGATTGTGTTGAGAAATTAGGCTCATTTTTTGATCAATAGATATGTTGTCGCATTTGGAGCGAAGATAATTAATTTCATAATAGAAACGTGCGATTATTATGGATAAAGATGCACAGTTTTGTTCATTTCTCTAAAGGCTGGTGGAGTTCTCGGACTAATTGTTTTAAAAATGATGCTAATGAGTGTGTTACGGCCAAGGGTATTCGCTATAGAGTCATAAATTCATTTTTCATTTCACGTTTGAATGTGGAAAACAGTGTGATTCTAGCCGTATGGCACAACGTAGCATACAGCAAATGAAACAATTAGCTTATTGAAGGAAACTTTCGATGAACCCATTATTTCGCGTATTGGACCTTCAAATTTACCTCCAAAATATTGTGATTTGACGCCTCTACGCTGACAAACGGACAAAAATTGACGTATCGGAAGCCAATATTACTCGTATTTTTGAAGATATACGCTCACAAGTGCTTGAAAAAATGTCTCTCCGATGAAATTCATTAGATCCAGGTGTGCTTTGCTGCTTAATAAAACGCCATTTGTAATGAGACTTAACTTTTACCTTTTCCAATAATAATAAACTACAAATGCTAAGCCGATCGCATATCTGTCAATCTCTTATCTAAGCCTTTACAATTTTCAATAAGATCTGAAGATCAGTGGCAACGTTGCTCGAGCCGTTCATCCAATTCTAAAAAAAAGAGCTCTCTTACTATGCCAATTTAACATCAGATGCAATATGATTTTTGCCATATTATATAAACACCTGATCAATGATCTAATAAGCCCCTCATAGTGCAGGGGGGTCACTCTGTATTTTGATTATAATATTAAATCACTCGAATTAGAATAATTGGCACTTAATAATCCGAAAGTAGTATTGAGAATTTCTATATTCGGATTTCAAAATCTCTCTTTTCGAAAAATTGGTACTTAGCAGTTCGATTCGTTGTGTCAAAGTCGTTCGAGTTTCGGATTCTTTATTCGATT
The DNA here is from genome assembly GCA_928272305.1 of Volucella inflata. Taxonomy (NCBI): domain Eukaryota; kingdom Metazoa; phylum Arthropoda; class Insecta; order Diptera; family Syrphidae; genus Volucella; species Volucella inflata. The sequence goes on along the minus strand of OV743717.1, from coordinate 74,484,055 downwards.
GAAGTTTTGTTTGCGAAAGGGTGCAAGTGTCGGTGAAAATGTAAGTTTTTACTTTGGATGAAAGCAAAAATACTTATTTCTATTGTTTCAGGAAAGCGAACAAAATATCGCAAACCAAAGTAAGGCGGCTCGAGTTGCTAGTTGATTTTATGGGCCAGCATCCCCAATTATCCAAAGGATATTTAAAAACGGCGGACGCCAAAATAAACTTCAGCTGCCCTATGGAATCGGCTAGCAACCGAACTAAATTCAGAAGGACCACCAATACGTGATGGAAATAGATGGATACATCTTCCTCCAACAATAAAGCAACAGAATACGTTTGTTTAATCTTGTAAGCTTTAATTGTTCACTTTTCACATAAAATTGAATTTTGAACAAACCGCTCGCCATTTGACATTTATCAAGTCAAATCGCAAGTCTCGAAAAAAAAATTGAATATGAGAGTGTTTCTCTCATTTTCGATGAATTCGATTCGAAAGTGTTAGAGATTGCCAGTTTAAAATAGAATCGAATTGTACTTTCGAATAGTTTTGACTTTCGAATCGAAATACAGAGTAACCCGCCAGTTCTTGCAGTTAACCAAATATTCCTACAACAGTAGTCCCTAGAAAAAACCAATCGAGTTCGCTACCTCTTTTCCAATTTATTTGTTGCTTATGGGCCGCATATGTCTCATTTCTATACAAAAACATGTCTCGTTTTGGCATCTCTGCCAAATCCATTTTAGTGTGCTGAAAGACAATGGAAAACTCTCATTGTTGCGTAAAGGTCGAAAACAATCTCACTAATACCTTTGATGTTAAAAAGAGTCTTAGACAATATGATGCCCTGTCATTGTCGGCAAAATTCACTATCCGACAACAATGGCATGTTTTTTGAAAACTCGTTACTTGTATACGCTTCTGATAATAATAGCGTCAACGAGTTGTCAGTAATTCGTTTGTAACAACAAATTACAAAATGAGTTAACCTGTGGATGAGACTAATTATATATGTGCTGCCTAAAAGAAAGGACAAACAGTATCGGCAAATCGGTCAAAAAGCTGGAGTAATAATGAATTTTGTGTCACTATTAACTACTCTGAGAACATAATCATCTCCGTCCTTCTCTATTATTAAGAGGTATCGACAGGAAAAATCAGTTGGTATATACTTTTACCTTTTGATCGCAAATTTTTTCTAGTCCGGGACCTACCTGAAATGAAAACTCGTAGAATATTCGATTCCCTTTGAATGGACAACGCAAAAAAGAAAGCCAATCATCACGCTGTATTGCCGAAAGTCCATCAGATGTTCAAATATGGACTGTCTTCATATATGCACACATACATTAATCGTTGAACAAATTTTTCTATAGAGCAAAGGAGTGCCGATAAAATGACAATGTCACCACTCATTTCAGCTGAATTCATTATTTATTTTTCTTTTCACCTTCTTCTTCCTGCTTATAACCATTAAAAATCGTTTAGTCGTTAATCTTATTTCGACCAGGTTGGTATTCTCATTTTCACTACAATGTGTGTTCGCGCACCTAAGTTCAGAAAAATACGACTAAAATTATTTATAAAAAAAATAAAATGATGGCAGTTCCTTTTGAATTAGAGAAAGAAAATCCATTCACTGAATCCACCCATCTGTCATTATTGGGCGTACCTCACGAACGTGTCCGCAATAAATTCAAAATAAATTTTCTGTTCCGTTAGGTATGGGTGGGAGTGTTTTTCTATTTTTTTAATCGGGTTTTCCATTGTTTATTTAAATAAAATAAAAACAACAAACACAAGAAAATAATAGAAATTTGTGTTTAATTTTAATCTGCCAAAATGGATCGTTTTGTAACTCGTGCACCGACTTGGAAAACGCTCGAAATGTCTTCGTTTTCACGAAGCTTTGCGAATGTGTCGCTAACTGGTAAGAAGTCAACTCCAAAGCCGTGCCCGGCAAAAACCCAGCTACCAAAAAGACTGAGCATCCTTGACGAGAAACTATTGCGAATTTTCACTAGTCAACCAGACGAACCTTTGATGGTAGATCCAACTGTAGCCGCAGCGCAAGACAATTCCCCATTCGGTGGCCGCTTCAATGGCAGCTTTGGTAGTGGCGGCGCAGCTGTCATTTGCGATAAGAATTCGCAACACTCGCTCCGTCTCATTCCGAGCGATGAGAATACTCCGCCTCCGAATACGCAAATCACCTGTAAGTATTGTCAAATTGACAGTAGGAAAAATTTACCAAATAGTACATAAGTAATTTTTTTTTTTGTTTTTTTTTTATTATATTTATTTATTGTAATTTTACTTGGGCCTTTGTTTATCTGCATATTGCAAAATCCGCGCTGGTGAAACTATTCAATTCGCTGTAAAACAACGAAATAGGCAACGATGCGACTGCAGCGGACGTAATATATAGCAGCGGAGAAAGCAATTCACGTCCTTCAACCCCAATCACCAATATGATCCCAGCGAATTTAGCCTCTTGCACACCAAAAGACAATCCGGTTCTGGCACGGATCCAGAGGGACTTAAACAGTCCATCGGCAGCAATACGAGTTCGTGCGATAAAGGCTTTAAGGTGAGCAGTAGTATTTATTGTTGACGCTTAATCGATTCAATTGACACGTAAGCATTTGATGTGAATTTTCAGAAGTCCTACTAAGTCAGGGTATGCAAATTTCGATATACCTCATGAGGAGCAAGATATTATCACTGAGGAGGAGCGTAAATCTCCTGTGAAAGTAAAGAGTATACAGGATTTGATGAAAGATGTCGTCGTGTATGTGGAAGTGAGAACAGGCGAAGATAATCGCTCTTCAGGAGTGAAAAAAGTGATCTCAGCTCTGGGAGCAAAAGTGAACGACAAGCTTTTGAGGTATGAATTCGTTATTGTTGTATTACAAAGCAACAATGGTGAGTAATTGAGATGGTTGTTTCTTCAACAGGGACACAACTCATGTCGTTTTTAAAGATGGTCTTTTGTCCACCTACAACAAAGCGAAAAAATGGAATATTCCAATTGTTTCGATTCTATGGATCGAGGCATGCAAAAAGCAAATGCGACTGATGTCTCCCAAGGATTTTCCCATCTCAAATGCAGATCGTTATGAGAATCCCGAACTGTACGATAAGATGAAGGTAAATGCAATACTTAATGAATATTTCGCCTGGCCACTCAGAAGAAGTGAGGTTAAAGTGGTTCGAATTATTTTGCGCATTAACTTTCTTTCTTTTTTCTGTTGTTTAACAAAATTTTCTAACGAATATGAAACACGAATTGGGTGAATTTATTGTTTTCGAAATTTAGCGGACTTTGCAGTAGGAGACGTGTGTATAAAATGCAGCTTCCTTATAGGTTTGGGTCAACTATTTTTCGAACGAAAAATCAATAAGTTAGACAATATCGCAACCATCTGGCCTGTCAGGTTTCTTCACTTTATTGGAAGCAAAAAGATTTGCCGGGGTAGGGTAGATATACAGTTAGTTTTGATGAAAGTGATGGTACGACCGGCGCTCAAATTATTCTCTGCCTACAAGTAAAACCAAAGTCAAACATTTGAAGTGTTTTGTACTTATCAAATTATTTGTATGTCAAATTAATTTACTTGTTACGTGGAGAACTCAGTTTCTAAATACCCTGTAAATAAATATCGCAAACAAAAACATTCTGCACTTATCATCTCTTTGTAAGTCCTCTTTTAAATAAGGCAGTCAATAACATTTGGTTGGTATCGGCCCTGAACTCAACTGAATGCACATTCCCCTCACACACTGTTGAAACCGGTTTAATCAAAACCGCGCTGATTCTAATTGATTACTTTCTTATTTATTTATTTAGATAAAGCTACAGTGCGGTGTGGACCTCGGATTCAACCAATAAGCTTTTCTGGTCTATGGCTTACTGCCTCCAATTGTTTACTCCAAGTTGGTATAAGTCCCTTCCCACTTTTGTGCGCTACCTAAGGCAAGGTCTTCGACTGCATTGTTCCTTTCGATTGGATTTAAATACTCTTTGGGCTAGAGCATTTGGCTTTATTCGCCATTCATATTCCAAACATCTTCGGCGACTGATGTGCACTTTTCCGACCAGGTTAATGATACCTAACAGCTCATAGATTTCACCGTAGAGTCTCCCCCTTTGCAAATGGGGCAAAATGTTCAAAATGGCCAAGAATATCTATCTTTATCCACCTTTGCTTACATCAATTTTTCTGCATTATAAGGCAGGACTGGTATGATGAGGGTGTCATATAGAAGTTTACTTAATGTTTCTTGACAAAACCATTTGCAAAAACAACTTTTCTTTTGAGATGTCTTTATCACATTTTACCCTATGTAACGGAAAATTTTCTCAAGTTCAACGGAAAGCGAACATTCTATGTTGGTAATCTACATTATCTAACGAATTTGGCTCGGATACTAGGGCTGAAAACACACAGGAGCCGACAAAGGCGTATTGTTTCTCACATGCAAAAAACAATTTTTATTTCCACACACAGAAATCGCAACATGTCTTTTCTTTCTCGTCTGATTTGGTGTGTGTTAACTCATAAGAATCAATGGATTGTTGTCTGATTTGTCAACAAAGAACGTCGTGTGCTGAAAACGGGCTAAATATGAATAGGTCAAATTGCTAAGAATGAATTTGTAAGATGCTACGTCTATGATTTCATCTGTTTTTGTACATTAGATCAACAAGATACGTTTTGAGCCGCAATACACATTAACCATGATTTTTCGGCAGATGCATGACATAGCTTTTAATTTCTTTAAATATTATGCATCCTGCATAGGTTTTTCATTACCCATGATTGCTTAGGACCGAATATGGATAATGTTTTTATGATATGCCACAATTCATTCTATCATATCACATTCAGCAGAGATAGGAATAGGAGTCATTTGTGTTAAGTTCTTAGAGGGAGTTGATGATCGATGAACTAACCGCGCTTAAAGCCCCTTTGATATCAAGAACCAACATCGTTGCATACTCCTTGAGGGAGATAGTTTTATTTCAGTAGGTCGTAAAAAAGGTTTGTGTGATTTTTGTAAAGCAAACATGGAGTTATATAATAGAGAAGTTCTCAGACTGCTAGATCTAAGGTCATGTGAAACGTTTTGCATGATTTGGTATGAAAACTACGAATGCTTCACTCTAGATATTGAGCGTTGTACCGAGAACTAAACAGGTCTTACATGGTATCTCAGACATCTTGAAAATTATTATGCAGTTGCGCAGCGAGCAGATGATACTAATTATCTAAATTAATATGCTCTCTTCCAAATGGGTTTGTCATAAATTGTGAGAAAGAAACCAAACACAAAACATAAATGCACATGCCTAAGCAGAACTTACGACTTTTTTAAACCGTTTGCCCACTTCAATCATTATTTGATATTTTAGAAACTCAAGGATAAATGAAAAACGTCCTTTTTGCCCTGCTTGCTTGTAAAATAAATAAATATAGTCGAGCGCAAATTGACACAGCAAAGCTTAGATATACGGTAAGCTACTAAGTAGCTTAACTCTATGAAAATCGCTTAATGGTAATAGCTCCAAAACTAACTGAATTTTGGTTCGTTAGTCAGATTTATTCTGCTACAACAAAAGAACTGCTCTCTAGGCTGGTAGTCTCTGGTTTTTCTTTCAGAACGCTTGGAATTTTATGCAGGTTACGTGAGACGCTTATGTGTTCTTTCTGCCTTTTTTTGCTCAGTATATATCATCGTCATTGCACGGGTGGTGGCCTACAAAACTTTATTGACGATGTTATGACAGCGGTCCCACAAAACTCTGGGAAGAATCGATAGTCATGTGCCATTGTTTCTTTACGTTTAATGAAGCGGCCTTTACTACGAGGGCGGGTCAATAAGTCCGTGACTTTTTGTATTTCTGACCTCTTTACTGAAACAGCAACACTGCTCCTGTCAACAGGCATCTGTCAGTTGACTCCTGTCAAAATTTAAACTTGCTGCGTCAGTTAGTTTGTGCTATTTTTATCAGACTACTCACTAATTTGAGGAGAAAATGGAAAAAAGTGAATTTCGTGTGCTTATTAAGCATTATTTCTTGCGAAAAAAAACCATTACCGAGACCAAGGCTAAGCTTGATAAATACTATGGGGACTCTGCACCATCGATTTCAATGGTAAAAAAGTGGTTTACTGAATTTCGTTGTGGCCGTACAAGCACTGAAGATGCCGAACGTCCTGGACGCCCAGTTGAGGTCACTACACCCGAAACAATCGAAAAAATTCACGATATGGTGTTGGCCGACCGAAGATTGAAAGTGCGAGAGATTGTGGAAGCCGTAGGGATCTCGCATGGCTCAGTGGTTTCAATTTTGAATGATCACTTGGGCATGAGAAAGCTTTCCGCAAGATGGTTGCCGTGTTTGCTCACAGTCGACCACAAACGCAATCGTGTAACAACTTCACAGGAAGGTTTGGCGTTGTTTAATCGCAATATGGAGGAGTTTTTGCTCCACACAACACACCAGAGAACAAACAACAGTCAAAACAGTGGGTTTCTAAGGGTGAATCGGCGCCAAAGAAGGCCAAGGTGGGTTTGTCAGCCAATAAAGTTATGGCGACTGTTTTTTGGGATGCACGCGTGATAATCCACATTGACTACCTTCAAAAGGGAAGAACAATCAATGGGGAATATTATGCCAACTTATTGGACCGATTCAATGACGATTTGAAAAAAAACGACCTCATTTGGCCAAGAAAAAAGTTCTTTTTCACCAAGACAATGCAAGGGTGCACACATGTGCAGTTGCCATGGCAAAAATCCATGAATTGGGCTATGAATTGGTCCCTCATCCACCCTATTCTCCAGATTTGGCTCCGAGCGACTACTTCTTGTTCCCAAACCTGAAGAAATGGCTTGGTGGAAAAAGATTTGACTCCAATGATGAAGTCATCTCGCAAACAAAGGCCTATTTTGAGGACCTCGACAAATCATTTTTTTTGGAAGGGATAAAAAAATTGGAGAAGCGTTGGACAAAGTGTATAGAGCTCAAGGGAGACTACGTTGAAAAATAAAATTATTTTTTTATCAAAAAATCTGTGTTTTAATCCAAAAGTCACGGACTTATTGACCCGCCCTCGTATATTTCTTTCTAAAAAAAAAAATCAGTGCAAAATATGATCTCCCTCAAAATCCTAATTTTCAGTAACATTCTCTGGTAATTTCTGAAAACTGATATCAGTTCAGAATATCTTTAAGAATACAGCTCCAAAAAAAATGTTCTTTAAGATCAACCAAATTAGCTTAAATCGCTTAATCGAATGGTGAAGATTCGTCGAGCATATTCGATCGAGTTTTTTTGGTTTATGTCTTAGTACTGCTAACAATTCACTCAACTAATTGAAAACAATTTTATTCGTGTACTTGGATTCCTTGTTTTCAATATGGTTGGCAATAAAACTCAAAAACTCCAGTGCAAATCCAAACGCGTTGTTTTTAGTAGTACGAAAGTTTCTGCATTCTTGGTTGCATGTAAGTAGCCTAGCCACCATTAGTGTGATGACCTTTACTAGATTCGTTCAATTGAGAATACAAGATTTGATTGAAGTGACGTCGAAGTTATGAGAGAATTGAAAAGTGAATTTCTCTATCATACATACACAGGCACGTGTAGTCTTGAATTATGGGAAATCTGTACGTAACCACGAAATTACCATGAAATACAAGAGCCTATACAGATAAAAGAGATCATATTTACAATTCATTGTTAATTTACAAAATGTAATGTTTTACTTTATTTTCAGCGCTACAAATCAATGCAACCAGATGCTGAAGAAAATCGTCGCCAAAGAGCTAAAGCTCCCGTAAAGGAGAATGGATTAAAGCCGAAAGCAGTTCCCACTACAATATCAACTTTAAATCCTACAAAGAAAAAGGTAAATAATCATAGTTATCCTTATTTTATCTAGAATGACATCGAAACATATAAAAAAAAAAAACATAATACATTTTTCCTACAGTTTTTGTACAGTACAAAATATGTACAATGCTCTGCGGTTTAACACATTGCTATAATTGTAATGAAGCGGTTATAATAACCTTTACTTACTCCCATACTACAGTCCGCAGAGTATCTGGTCCTCAACTTTCTTCAATAACGCATTCCAATAAGAGGTCTGCATGAATGCTTCATTTACTTCTCTCAATGGGGACAGTAGTTCAGTGTATTCTATTCACTGCAGTTATATAAGGAAGTGTACTCTAAAAATGGGTACCACTTTTCAAGAGACAAACACTGCACAACATTCCATCAATCAGATCACGAGATAACGGATCGAATGCACTACTTGATTTCTCTTTTGCGAGGGGGTGCTTCATTCAAACAAACCGAGTGCATGTTTAACTGTTCATCTACACCAAGTACACCGAATGTTTCGAATAATTCGAATGCAGTGTATCCCTCACATTATAGGGCCGTGGCTTCAAAACCTTAGAAAAGTTTAAAATACTACAAGAACAGTGGTTTACACACGAAAGTTGCATTTTTATACGACAGACGGACCGACGAGCACATAAAAACAAAAATTAAACAAAAGATCCGACATGTTACATGAGCATGCCTCCGATCGATTGGATATCACGATGATCTTTGTTTTTTTTTTTTATTTATATGCTTGTAAATAGGTTCCTGTTTCCGAAATCCGTCGCGTCTTATATTTATTCAATTGTTAAAAGTTGTGATCATTGTATGACAGGCAATTGTTTGTTTAAAATTATTTTTTTTAAATTCCTATTAATGCACAATTACACCCTCAATGAAAATAAAAGTTAATATTTGATAGCTATGCAGTCTGTATGCAAAGACAAGTGCACACCGAGTATTCGGTGCACTCTATGAAGTGTACCCGTTTGATATGAGTGCACTAAACTAAATGTTTTGTTATCAATGGGTGAAGTACTCACTCTCTAATCGAATATCAAGTGATTCATTCGTTTGATTTTTCAAGATGTGAATATAATGAATGTAAGGTACCATAAAAAATGGAATGTCTTGAAATGTGTTTCAAGACATTCAATGCAGACCTCTAATTCCAATATCCAGTATACCCTCCACTTTTATGCAAAACCTAAGATAATGTCTTTTTCTACCGCATTGTCCCTCAGGTACATGGTACTTAGGTCAACGGTATATCTCCCTTTTAAAAGACCATCAACGTGAGTGAGACCCAAAATTACTTAAAGAATCATCTATTTAAAACTGCCAAGGCTATCTTCATCCGTCTTAACTATTATCCATGCCTCGTCGCCATAGAGCAGAACTAAGATAATTGAGATGTCATATAGAGTCTCTTAAATATCTCTGACATCACTTTACTACTTAATTACTTTGTTGGGCATATGAAACATCGATTGGAAAGTGTTACTAGTAGGCCGGGTAGACATAGTTCCTAAATCCTAACTACCTCAAAGTAATAGCTGTCTGATGTTTTGATTTATTGGCATTAAGTCATCACTCAGAAATAAGTCTATGGGTGTTAATTCGCACGAACGGTCCGAATTACAGTAAGTACAAACTCCAGTTCGTCAGACGCGAAGCAGTATGTAAAAAACACCGTAAAATATAGCGGGCTTAATACATGTAACATCAATTAACTAAATACACAATTTTGTGAAGTAAAAAATAAATATGTTTATGTATACGACTGATTAACATATGTCCATGACGTTGATTTAGTGGTAAGAAATATCCAAGATATAGTATAATAAAGAACTCTTTGAATCGTTCAAGAGCGGAAAATTGAGGAACAGCTGGAAAATAACGGAGAAACAAAATATAAAGTGGCATGCTATAGACCCTTTTTAAATGGTTACTCTCGACTACGTAGTGGGCAGTCATGTTTTTTCTATGCACTTTAGTGCTCACGCCTGCACTACTTTGATGAAATTTAGGAGTGACACCACACAAATACTTATTATTATCCACGAATTTCACTGCTCAACAATCGAATCAACAATGATACAATGGAATAGAATATTTCGTGCGCGGAACTTGACTTGGCAATTTTTTATATTTTCTTCATGACATTCCCCTTTTTCCTTATACCTCACTTTTTTTTCCTGTGTACTTCCGACATAGCACAGTCTTAAGTAATCGTGTAAACAGGGTCTATCAGTTGCAGAGTTTCTTCGCCTAAAAAAAAACAAAGAAACTTAAACTAGGAGAGAAGGCGGATGGCAACATTTTTAGCATGAAACGGCCAAAAGTGATGATAACAGATATAAGTGAAAAAACAAATTTAAAATCAAAAACAGAGGAATTTCATGCAGTCCTTGAAATTGTTGAGCATGACCACACACATACTAGGTGGGGTGAAAAGTAACCTCATTGGGAATGAAAAAAAAAAACATTTTTTAATTTTTTTTTTATTTTATTCAACATAGTCCCCTATTAGCCAGCGATTTTCCAACTTCTTGATCCCGTCCGAAAAGTAATTTTCCGGAAGGTCTGCAAAATACTCCTCCGTGGCATCGATGATTTCCTCGCCTGAGCTGAATTTTTTAATGATGAGCCATCTTTTGAGCTTTGGGAAGAAATAATACTCGTAGTCCGAGGGAGCCAAATCGGCCGAATACGGTGGATGCGACAGCAGTTGGGGCCGTAAGTCATTGATTTTAGCCGTGGTTAAGATGCAATAACAAAATTTTGTTCGCTTCATGTGAGGCCGTTTTGCAACGATTTCGGCCTTCAATCGCTCCAATAATGCACAGTAATGCTATCTGTTGATGGTTTTTCCTTTTTCGAGGTAGTCCACGAAGAGTATGCCATGACAATCCCAGAAAACCGACGCCATAACCTTTCCGACCCATTGAGCCTCCCTCGGACGCTTCGGAGCACTCGTGCCGCATCAGCAAGTCCAAACACTCTTTCGAAGTGTGCACCTTCACTTTTCGGTCAGCCAACACCATTTCATGTATTTTTTTGACATTGTCCTCTGTAACCGCATCGGAGGGCCTGCCGCTGCGGACTTGGTCGGTAGTGGAGTTGAGGCCACTAAGAAACTCTCGAAACCAATATTTGACGGTGTAATCTGACGGAGCATTAGCCCCATAACATTTATCCAACTTTTCTTTTATTTCCTTCGCCGTTTTGCCTCGTTTTATGAGAGAACGAAAATCGTTTTTGTCCATACTCAACATGATGCCAAACACGTCAACAACAAGCAGCTGTCAAAACAAAACTAAAGACAGTATCGCACTGAAATTTGGCATGTCTGCCTAAATATGAACGGACTTCAAGGCACCATAACCATTTTTGCAGTAGCAGCGCATTCTGGCGGTCAAGGAGGTTACTTTTCACCCCACCTAGTATATGAGAAAGTAGAAGAACCAATATCGGGTGGGATAAATATCGTGTGTTTGAACTTCTCCATGTCTATAGATGTAATAATTGATGTGGATATCACAGTGCAAAATTCAATTATGCAAGAATCCAGCAAATCGTGCAAAATGTGGCGTAAACAAGCTACCAGGGGATGCACATCAACACGATACAACCACAAATATACACAAAGTAGAACAAAACCTCACTGGGAAAATGTTTGTTTGTGGTAAAAATTACAAGCAATAACAAATCTATTCATCTGACTGAAAAGAAGGATTAACATGCCATTCAGTGGTCGTTATCGCTGTACTGCTCGTATAGTTCGTCTCCTGTAAAGCCCGTCAACGCAAACGATACCGAATATATTTTAAAGGATTTTGCTTTCGAAATAAATGAGGATATCTATCCGCTTTCGATACATTCTATGCGCCAAAAGCACGTTTGGGGATGATCAATGTCTTGCTAAAAGTCTCCTAAGTTTTTCGAAATAGGGTCTTAGTACTCAAATGCCTTCTTAGCCTAAAGAGCAAGAGTGATTCTTCGTTTTATTTCTTCTGAGGTGTTGTAGGCAGAATTTATGGCAGATCAACATAGACAAAGTCCTTTACTACCACGAAATTTCAGATGCTGACTGCAAATAATTTGCTTTACCCTTATTAACGACTAAATCCATTTAGTCAGCTTCTGTTTCATTACTAGCAACCGGACTGATATAGGCCACTGTGTTCTTCGAATTATGGCAATATCATCGTCGTAGTCTAGATATTCTACAGACTTTTGAAAGATTGTACCTCCGGCGTTCGCTTGTAAGCCCCGGACAATTCTTTCAAGAATGACGTTAAGAAGCCACATGAAAGCGCGTCGTCTTGTCTAAAACTTTTCGTTGACAGCAAAAGGTATCGACGAGATTGTTTCTGACCTTAAGTGAGCTGCGAACATTTTTCATCCTCATAATCCATCGAATTTGTCGTTTGTTGCCTTAAAATCGATAAAGAGGTGGTGTCTTGGGTTTTTTCTTTGATCTGCCGTAGTGTAAATAAATAGTCAATTGGGGTCTAACTCTGTCTAAAAAATAAAAGTGCTGACAGGGGCCAAGTAGATGGTTAAAAAATGTTTGCAGACGTTTACAAAATATTGCAGACAAGGTCTTGCATACGATGTGAAAGAACATTGTGTATCTAAAGTTGTCGCAATTTATTATTCAACTTAAGCGAAAGCTTTTCAATTTAATAACAACATCCTGGAATGCTACCCATAAACGGATTTTGTTCTAGAAACTTTATCTCTTAAAACTTGAAAGTTGACTTACTCGTAAAAACCAGAAAGTCTCCATTAGATCTAGTTGTTGTCTTTCTTTAAAGAGATACACTGATTTCTCATTCGTTATCTATATAATATTGAAGTTCGACTATATCATAAATGTTCTATTCGTTTTCCGATAAAATCTCTGAGTTGTGAGGGACATATAAGTCCAGCAGAGCGTTAACTATGACAACGGGACTTTGTTGATATTCAAACAAATTCCCCTCAAATATTTAGTACACTAGTCAAATCTTTTTTTCTAATTTTTAGACTGATATAACACGCTTCTTTACGCAAATGGATAAAACCAACAGTACACCAAATAGCACACAACAATCACCCTCTGAACAAATGTTACTCAGGTAAATTCAAATGATTTATTTATTTTCTTTCAAATTGCATTAAAATTCTTTGTATATTCCAGAATTAATGAGAACTTTTGTACTCCTAAATGCTTTGATGATTCACTCAGAAACTTGGCATATCTTGACACGGTATCAAGTTTGTCTGATACCAACGATCAATCTAACAAATCGAATTGCGTCAAAAAGATGCTCGATTTTGAAGACACCGAAAGTAAAAATGTTTCAACTACTACCAGAAAAACTCCTGCCCGTCGGAGAAACTCAATACAAGTAACACAAACACCACAAAAAATAAACAACAAATCCTCGGAGCCAGCTACGCCTACCATTCAAACACGCAGAAGAAGTTCCATTCACATTCCAACGAACATGAACATCACTCAGAAAAATGAAGACAAGTCAAGCAAGCTATGTGCGACAATAAATGAAGAAATCCTCGAAGAAGAAGATGCTACAAATCAAAACAGACAAACGACTTTTACTGAAAAAACTGTGGAAGTTTGTAAAAATACCCCACTGGAGAAAAATCAAAGCACACGCAGGCGTACACTCTATACGCCGAAGCCTATGGAATTATCGAAACCCCAATCTATGGCAGGAACATCTTCAGCCAACCGACGACGTACGATTTTTGCCACAACTTCTAAACCGTCAGACACACACAGTCTAGAAATGTCAAGTGTCGCTCCTATAACGCCTTTGGGTCGTGGCATCCCAAGTTCAACACTTATAGAAGACGATTGTGCCAAGACTCCTGTGCAATTTCCATCTCTATTGGAAGAACATGCCTCAGCAACAATTTTTAGTTCGACAAAAACTCCTGCAAACCCGCGACGTCGTACGTTATTCGATGTCTCAATGGATATCATTAGCCAGCGTTTACAAAATATCAATCAATCAGCTAAATCGGTACGCGTCGCTCGACCAGATGAAATTCAAACTAACGGCCGTCGCAGCTCTCAAGACGATGCAGAAAGCATCGCAGCGCTAACAACCCCAACCGATAATAGCAAAATCATTCGAAAAGAACTCTTCACAGGAAATGAAGATTCAACTCCTAAACAACAAACGACTGCATCGACACCATCAAATCTATCAACAGCTACAAAAACTCCTGGTGATGCTGCTGCTGCAACAAAAAAGAAACGTAAACTTTTTGTACCGAATGATATTTTTCTAACACCTACACCACCAGTAACTGAATTGGAAGACACTGCTAGTACCTCAAAGAGATCTCGCAATATGGATAACCTAACTAATGGCCCTCCTGGCAGTTCAAAACGCCGTAGGACCATCATGCCAAGTCTGGCACAAACGAAAACCGAACAAAAGAAACCAGCTGCGAAAATCAATGGAAACATCGGCCGTTCGTCACGTCGTAGCACAATGGATTTTGAAGCAATAAAAAAGGCAAAGTCTGTGATTAAGAAGTCTGCTGGAACAGCTACCTCAACGCAAGGTTGTGAGGCCAATGGTGGCAAACCTAAACCATATCCGTTTCTTGTCTACACGAATATGCATACCGAACAAATTGAGTTCATTAAAGAGGTTGGTACGCTTAGATAGTAAACACAATTCTTTTTTTTTTTTTTTTTTTCTTGTATTTTTGTTAATTAAGTTGCACATTGCATTGCATCGATTGTTTTATTTTATTCTATTGTAAACACATACACACATGATAAACATGATTAAGATTGTATTCTCTGAATTGCCTTTCAATTAAAGAAGAAAAAAAACTGTTTTATTGAAAAGAAAACTAAACATGGTGTTTGCTATTATTTACTATGTTCTAATCGTGTGTGTTTCTTTTGTTTTGCATAAATTCAATTTGAATTCTGTTGATCAGAGAATACAATAAGTGTGGTGCACTTAATCGTAATCTAAGGTAAACCCCTAGCGGTGAATGGGAAACTTTTAAATTTGCATTGAATTGTGATCTGCCTCGAACAATTGAGCATACTCAGGAGTGCAACGTTCGAATCACTTCCTTCATGATGACAAACGTGTGATTCTTTCCTTGTTAAATCACATCTATAATTGTATACACTTTTACACGCTGTACTTTTTATGCCGAGATTACCTATTCTAAATGTTACTCTTGTGAAATAGGCAAAAATTTTGAGGACTTTATAGCCATTCTACAGATTATTCTATTTTGGATTACTGCACCACTGACGGCAAGACTATGCTTATATGTATTCCAATTATACTTTCGATCTTTTCTTTAAACAACTTCTGGAACCTAATTTTCTGATCACCTTCGTTGAATATGAATCAGCTAATTTGCTTAGCCTAAAGTTTGTTCATTATCAGTTTCTTTCATACTTATAAGATCACGTCCTGTTGCACCCGCTGGTGCAGAGTGGTACAAAGATTCTACAGAGTTTCGCCCCTTTTTAAGCCCCCGCACTCTGCCTCTGTGTGTAGCAACGTCATCTTTTTTTTTTTTTGTTAATTAACAACAATGTATTTGAATTGTTCATACTTCGATACGGCCTTAGTATGACTGATTCGTAACCCGTTTCCTTCTAACTTCTATACCCAATTGTTAGCCTTTCATCGTCACAGCTATATTTTTCTTACACGTTCCTCACACGCACGTAAATATCGGATATAATGTATAGTGGTGCATATATAACTTCGAAACGAATGGGCATCTTTCGAAACAAATTTATGTGCACATTCTTGATATGTTGTAGGACCGAAATATGTAAATAATTTTTCTTTTAAATCGAAATAGTATTTTACCAGTCCCCTGAAGGGCTATTACGTCGTTATAGTGCTATCAGGCAAGGAGAAAACAAGTTTCTTCGGAGTCGTAAATCTTGAACAACATAAGAAAGCAATTGACTTCGACACTTCTTTGGTATAATAAGACGGTTATACCCGCTGTGCATCTAACTTTCGCATATCATTCTAACATATGTCTCGGGTACATTTTCAGATCTAAGTGCTGATCAAGTAGAATCAACGAGAACTCTGTTGAACGCGTTTTTCCAGTCGATGAAGGTGGTATCCTTAAAAAGCGGACTTTCCGTGAACTTTAAATCGGCAGTTGTTGCCGTATCTATGATGGCCTATAGAGTCGAGCAAGAAAGCTCTTATCCACCTCTCATCGTCTTATTGAACGAAAACACTAGCTATTTGAATTGAATTTAATATAATAATAATAATTTTTTTTTACGCTGAAGAGTATGTAATCTATTCCGACTGCATGCCTCCAATTCATTTTAATATTTACTACTTCAACGTCGACTTCCGTAAAATCTACCAATTTTTTCTTGGTGCGTGACAGATAAAGAATCGAACTGCGCGGAAATTCTTCATTCAAAGTACTTTTCCACCTATTACAAATCTTGTTGTCAGCTGTTAATGGGTTTTCTTCCCATCTTCGATTGAATCTCTTACTAATTTTTTGTCCCTGTGGGCAGTCTTAAAAATGTTAGCTTTTTTGTCCGTTCTTATAAAATACAAATCGTGGTGATAAGGGCGGTAACTGTGGCCGTCATTCTTAAAACTTGTGCAAAATTACATAGATTTGTGGAGAACCCTTTGCCACAGCCATCTAAAGAAAAACTAATAATATTTTTGCAAACTGTTACAAACGCACATTATAAATTTTAATCGCACACTCGCTAACTAACTAATAATCTGACAAGCAGTGACTGCCGTCTGAGACCCTTTCTAAATACAAAATATACATTATTTATGATGCTACTAAAACATTTAGAGTGAGAAACTTTAAAACCGACTTTTGGTTTGCCCAAAGTTGGAAAGTTTTATTACCATGGATTTTTTTTTTATTCACTTCCTCTCCACACTGAGATATTGTTGGTACAGTTAGTATTCGCCCCAACTCTTTGACTATTTCTATGTTGTAACTGTCTGTAATATCGTTTTATTTTTGTAGACTTGTTAAAGATAATAGGATAGGCATTAGCCTATGCATATCTCTGATTACATCTCGCAGCATGTTTGGTGATAAAATAAGATCGTACCATGGTTTGATAGAGCATTGAATAATGAACGCTGTTTAAGTGATCGGTTATGGAGTTGGCATATGTTGATATTCCGGTTTTTTGATATTGCAGTTCGATATACTTTCGATTTACTGATCCAGAAACAACATCATAACTTGTCGCGACTACAAGAAAGGTCTTTATAACAGAAAACGCCATGTAATCCTGATAATGCATTCCTCTGAGAGCTTATAAATCAGGCACTAGCCTGAAAAGAATTCTGCATACAAATCTCGGATTATTCACAATTTGAAGCACAATGACCACTCATTTTTCTTCCAAGACAACAATAGACGAAACGTTACAGTCAATGGAAAGCGCTACCGATGCATGAAAACCGGTTTTTTATGGCCAGAAATTGAGGGTCTGGATTTCGGCGAGCCATGGTTCGAGTAAGATGGGGCTACGTCCAGACAAACCGTACATTAGTAGATTTATTGCATTAGTGTTCAGTCATCGTGTAATCAGTCATTTTGGTGATGTTGCAACGGAGCTGCGAGCTTATTTTTGTGGAGTACCATTAAAGATATTATGCGAACAATCCGGAGACCATTCAGGCACTCAAAAACAATATTGGTTGTGAAATAAAGACCGAATCCATCGAAAATGTAATGAAAAATTGATTGGACAAGATTGCCTACTGCCAAACCGGCCGAGGCAACCATTTGATTGAAATAGGATTCCCTAATTAAGGAAGGTTTACTCTTTTCAATTACGTAACAACGCATTTCACGTAAAATTTCCTCTTAAAATGTGTAGTGTTCCCTTTTCATTTGTGCATATCGCTATAAAGTGGAAAACCACCTCTCTCGCACTTCTGTTACACAGATCGTAAAGGATTGGCATCTCTGGACCATGCGGTATAAAATCGAGTGCGATCAGCTTACCCTCTTATTTTTAAAAGTAGCATTTTTTGTCAGTTGAGTTGCTGTTAAAAAACCAGACGAGGTGTATAGGTAGATCACATTTTATTTGCGAGAAGTATATTCTTTATTGGGAACTTCGAGCTCCGTTAACGTATCCGATTGATGACAACAGCGCGCAGAATTTAGATCTTAAGACTGTTCCCTGATCCGACGTTGTTAATTTGGGATTGATAAAGATGACCTCTTCTCGAAATGATGTGATTGAGCACCAAGGTGACTTTTGTTGTCCGAGAGAGGGCTTTGCTACTCAATTGCCTTATTAGCCCAAAGAAACAGCGCGAATGCCCTTTTGATATATTTGAAATAAGAGACTTTGGAAACTACAACATATTTTTGTATGAAATTATTTTTCAGGCAATATCAACCGTCCCAGGGTTTCAACTCGAGGACAACGTTAGTGATAATACAACACACATAGTCAGTTTAGAGCCAAGACGAACGTTTAATCTACTTCGTGGCTTAGTAAGGGGCCTATGGATTGTGAAGTATGATTGGATTGTAGATTCTGTTAAAGCAGGTGAATGGTTGAACGAAGAAAAATATGAATTGCGTGAATTCTCTAGAGCAGTTGAAGTGGGTATTTGTTTGTTATGTTAAACATCTTTGATCATTAATACTTTTTTTTTTTTTTTTTTTCTTCTAGATTTGCCGTTCAGAAAGACAAGCATTCGGAAATGGCTACAGAATGGATCTATTCAGTGATATTGGCCCAATTTATATCTCATCGAAAACTAGTATTCCGAAAGAAAACCTAAAAGAGCTTATTTTACTGTGCGCAGGACGCTTAGCAGATCGAAGAAAACGAGCAAAATATATAATAGGAGATTCTAGTCCTGAATTTTTACCCGAAAAAATTTATCTCGATCCCCAATGGATACTAGATAGTATAAGTAATAACCAGATTCAAAAGGTGACTAAATATATTGTGTCTACCATGACTGAAGAGAAAATAGAAAAATGCAGTCCTTTGTTTTGATACTGAATAGATAGTAACAATTTTTTGTTGTAAATATTAATACGTTTATGTATTTTGTAAGGTCATTTAGAATAAATAAGTTAAGCTGATTTTTTTAGAATTGTTTTCTTTCCCCTATTCTCTTTAAATTCGCATTTTCTGTGTTTTATCTGATTTTTGAGCTTAAGAATATGAGTCTAATTATTTCTTTATTTCCGACCCGACTCAATCACTTCTTTTTCTTTTGAACTGATGTAAAGCAGTCTACTATCAAGAACCTACACAACTCCAGGAATCCAACAACAAGACGGTTGATGACTAACTTTTTTAAATATATGTTCTCAGGTTTTGATGATTAAATGATGCATTCCAATAAAAAATCATCCATGTACTCGTATTTATAGATTATCAACTTTGAAAATGTTGACTTTAAAGGCACGATATTTAAAAATATAACATTACGAGCAACATATGAGGGTTGTCTGAAAAGTTTCCGACCGAACAATGTTACAAGACATTTTTTTCTAAATTTTTTTTTTATTTTTCTACATAGTCTCCTTGTAACTCTACACACGATGCTCCCATCTCTCTAACCGGTCCAAATAGTACTTGGTGTTTTTCTCTGCAAAATAATTGTTTACGAAGGTGATTGCCTCGTCATTTGACGAAAATCTCTGTCCTCCGAGCGAAGTTTTTAGATGAGGGAACAAAAAAAAGTCGCTTGGGGTTAGATCTGGTAAATAAGGCGGATGGTCAAGCAGTTAAAACCGTAATTCATGGATTTTCGCCATGGCAATCGCTGAGGTGTGAGACGGCGCGTTGTTTAGGTGAAACAGGATTTTCTTTTTCTGCAAATGTGGCCGTTTTTCCGCAATTTCTGCCTTCAGCTTGGCAAGTAATGATGCGTAGTATGCTCCTGTAATGGTTTTTCCTTTTTGAAGATAATCGATTAAGATGACTCCTTTACTATCCCAAAAAACACTCGCCATCACTTTCCCAGCCGAAAAAACAGTTTTTTGCTTTTTTTGGAACTGGCTCGCCAAGTCCACTGCTTTGAATGAATTTTTGTTTCGGGCGTATAATGGTGTATCCAAGTTTAATCTACAATAATTAATCGGCGCCAAAACTCAGATTTATTGCGCCAACATTCGTGTTCATTCGAACACGTTTTTGGTCTAACGTAAGCAAACGCGGTACCTTACGCGCGGACAGCTTTCTCATGCCTAAATCTTGATTTAATATGTAATAAACACGTTCTTTGGACATTTTCATAACCTCTACTATCTCTCTCACTTTAATTCGCCGGTCGTCTAACACCATTTGGTGAACTTTAGCAATGTTTTCGTCAGTGGTTGCAGTTTTTGGACGTCCCGAACGTTCATCATCTCCCAAGCTCTTACGGCTACGTTTAAATTCAGCTGCCCAAAATTTCACTGTGGTAAATGATGGTGCAGAGTCCCCATACACAGAGTCCAACTCATTTTTGATTTGCGTAGGCGTACTGCCTTTCAAAAACAAGAATTTAAACTGATCAGATTAAATATTAGTGTGCCGGTGAATTCGAAACATTGTCGCTGCTCGGAATTCATTGTTGTACACTGTAATCCAAATTGTGTTTATAAAAGCAGGTTCGAATATTGAAATACTTTTCTTTAAAATCCAACAAGGGGATTTTCATGTTTCATCATCTGGGATACTCAAGAGAGCTAACAGTACATTGCGTTTCGATACGTTTGACATCAAATATTCTCACAGTACGAGTTACCTTGTCGATGTTACGATTTTCTTTCTAACGTGAAATAAATTTATGTTTCTCTGATCAATCGTTTTTAGGGAGGTCTTGAAACTAAAGCTCCTCCGTCAAAAAAGGAATAAAAAGGAAATCAATGTCATTTGTCATTTTCATATTTCTTGTCAACGTTTGCAAAAGCCGTAGTTCTCTTTTAAGTAGATGTGCATTCATATCAGGCGTATGTTTGAAAATTTGGCCTTTATGCCTTTCTAAATTTTCTCCGGATCATGAATTCAGTTTTCGCTTTGTGATGCGGATGAATGTTACCGAATATGGATAGAGACATTTCTAGAATGTCAGAATATATGTATAAGGAAAACATCTTTAGTCAATTTGGTAAGTTCAACCTCCACGAAACAAAAAAGAGATAACGTCTTTCAACATCGAATGTACCAGGATGTACATACGTACGTATTTAATTCTGGTTAACGGCTTAAACCAGTGTAACTTTTGACAGAACAATTCAAATATGTAAAGGGTTGGCTATTTTAAAAAAGCGATAACAAAAACACCAATATTTTTCATACATTGTTGCGGTTTTGAAAAGATAAAACTTTCCTTAATTATGAAATATTATTTCAATCAAATGGCTGGCTTAGCAGTAGGCTAACTTTTGAATACATTTTCGACGGTTTCGGCTCTCTATCACGCTATAACGAATAGCTTGACATATGTTGTCCCTGAGTGTTTAACGTTCAACAGCAGCTCCGTGGTGGCCAATCAACATCAAAAGTTGGCACATAGCCCTATGCTGGGACCATAGCTCACTCAAATACAAATCTGCAATTTCTGAGCATTAAAAAGGGTTATCATGACGCTGAAGCGCTTTCTTTTGATTGAAATGTTGCTTCTTTCGTCGTCCTGGAAGTAAAATCAATTTCAAGCTGCCCTAAAGCCTAAACAGAGAAGGGTTAACGAAGCGGGCGGTCATTGTGCTTCAAGTCAATTGGAGCTTGTAAGCGAATAATCCGAGATATTTATGGTCAATTTTCCTCAGGCTAGTGCGACGGACTTACGATTTGTGAGATTTTTGGTACATTAAAATTCTGAAGCTTCGGCGCACACTTTCGGTAAGAACTTCAATGTTTTCCATTGTGTGCACAGCACAAACCCAAGATTATGTCTCATCAACAAACCAGACTCATGAACACTGCAGTAGGTGCATTGTTTCCCCGGGAATTTATCTTCAAAATTCGCACTGTTTCGGCAACAAAAAATTCACTGAAAAAAAACTAACTTTGGAATATTTACCAAGCTTGTTCAAGCTTAAATCGGTCCCTTTCATACCTCGAAAGTACAATATATGTAAAACCAAGACTTTTAAGTATTAAAATAAGATATGGTTTCAAAATAAACTAACATATGGAGCACCCTTTATCCGTAATCTTAGCTTGGAAAAGTAAATGAATTTTAAGCTGATTCGTACCACCTTTTCATTGACTTCCGGGCTGCATATAACGTGTACTGTTCTATAAAACTGTGTTTGTTTTCTAAATCTCACAAAAATTGATCAATTGTAGTTATGCAACGTACCTGGAAAGCACTTTATGTATTGTGCGGTTTAAAAAACATTCCATCAAACTTTTTAAAATATACACAAAATTTCTTCTTAAAAAGAAACTTCGAAAAGACTTGGTAGTGAGATTCATTGAAACTCTTTTAAATCGCCTAGCTTCAAAAAGTAAGAACCTTTAAGATGACGTGCAGAAACACTGTCTCCTACACGGCATATAACGCGAGGTATTCCTCTATTGCGTTGTCCCTCTCCTTAAGGTAGGAATCGTAGGCTTGAAATTTTCAGGCAGCTGATGCGAACTGACCAGGCCTTTTTACGTAAACTTCGCTGTTACATCGTTTTCTCCAAGATTCTTTCATAATGACCAAATGTATTTTCATCCGCCTTGAATACATCCGTTCATATTTCTACTTCAAAGAATATAATTAAAATGATTAGGATTTTATATGTAGGTATATGAGCCGTATTCGTGCTTTCGAACAAGGTTGTCTTCAGTTAATTGCTTTTTAATTCCATGAAAAAGGGATTTATAAATTTACCTCTTCTGATTGCCTGTCCTTATTCGAGTAAATAGTGAAGCTAAGGTATATAAAATATCTAACTAGCTTAAAGTTATAGTTGTCTATTGTCTATTTCATTTCGATTTGCCGAAATGCCAATCTTCTTGCTGATCCCATATACTTAGTTAGCGGCTTCCTCCCAGCAGCTTAACTCTCTGAAAAAATGATTTTCCGACATTCTCAACAATTAGTTATGATTATGACATTACTACCAAATTTCTTTGCTCATGTCTGTTTAGGTAATTTACTCTTCTAAATTAAGCAGAAAAATATTTGTGTATCAACGTAATTCATTAGTTCGGCTATAGAATTCAATATTTTACATAATAGATACTCACTCGTAGGTACACAATTCTCTTTTACTCAACTGTTTGTGCTGTTCACATGTAGCGAAACTTGCAATATGTATCCAAAAGCCACCATATGGAGGCTGATGTCTTATTGCCAATCACTTTACGTGCACCCATGTATGAAAATTTACTAATGATGCATTTCATAAAAGTTTGGTTAGATACAGCATGCGTCTTAGGTCCCTTCAAAACTATTTTGAACATTTTAAACACACTACATATGAGTATGTGTATTAGATTAGAGCTATTTTTACCACGGTCGTTGACCCTTTTTTGTCCAAATGGGTGCGTGTGTTTTTATGAAGGAAAAACATGCGTGTGAACACGTGTTTTCTTTAACTCATCTAGTGAATGTCTATTTCCAGTTCCACATAAAAAAAAAAAATCATACCACCCGCTGGGGAATAACCAACAACCAACAAGTACGGATGATTCTGAGTAACTACCCCGTATGCACGCGTATGTATAGCCCTTATTATCTGTAGGTTAGAAAAACAAAAACACAAATGCTATCAAGTTCATGGCCAATATGAACACGACTTGGCAACAGCTTTCATTCATTCATGCGACAATTGCAGCGCCCTTTTGTTTGCCAACACACAAATGTGTGTGGCGCATTGCCAAGCGAATGCACATCGACCAAGTGCAAGTGCATTACAACAGGTGGATAGTTAATCATGCCAAAAATGCCTAAAGAGTCACAGCCAAAGGGCAATCAACCCGAATGAAAGCGCGAACGATTACATCAAACAGAAGACAAGGAAAGAAAAGACAACTTTTTAAAGCTTCCAAATCGCATGTATTTTACTTTAAGTTTCTCTTTCTTTTTACGATAAACTACAATGTATTTTCTCCTTTTTCATTTATAAAATAGTCTTGGCCAAACATTAATGTTGCTGTGTGTTTGTGTGTGTGTGTGTGTTATGACGATAGTTTGTGCTTTTGTTGTTCCCGGAATGCAGTCTCGAACCAAAATGCAATTGTTGTTTTTCTGATCCACCCCACCCTCATGTGTGTGTGCCATATATTTGTACGAAAGGAATTTCTCATTCAAAAAATAAAAATAAATCAACAGTAGAAAACTATGACATACATACATGTAAATATACAATATACTCTAAATATTCATTGTTTCTGTTTTTTTCTTTTTTATATAAACTATATATTATTCATATATAAATGCTTTTTGAGTAGTGTTGTGGGTAGAGGTAAGGTAATGTTTGTTGTATTTTCTTTTTTACTTTTCTCAATTATAGAACGAAAAAAAGTAAAAAAAGAAAAAGAAAAATGAATAAACGAATAAAAAAATAGTTTTTAAATAGTAGTTATTCTTTTAATGTAGTAGTATAGTAGATGGAATGATACTGGAGACCAGTCTCCTCCTTTCCTGCGAAACTCTTTACGATGGAAGCAATGATATTTTTTATCAAATATTTTTTTTAATGTTGTTGCTGCTGTTGTTGTTATGCTGTTGCTGCTACTGCTGTTGCAACTGTTGGTATTGTTGCTGGTACTGCTACTGATGTTATTTTTGCTGCATTGATGCTTATATATGGTGTTATTAATTGAAAAGGTACTCATTGGTTGCAGCTATTTCTTGCCCTTGGTGGCTTTTTCGGCGGCCTTGGTGACCTTGCCACCGGAGGCATCCTTGAAGTTAACAGCCTTGATGACACCGACAGCAACGGTTTGCCTCATATCACGGACAGCGAAACGTCCCAATGGAGGGAATTCGGAGAATGACTCGACGCACAATGGTTTGCTTGGCACCAAGTTAACAATGGCGGCATCACCAGACTTGATGGCCTTTGGATTGCTTTCTGTGCTCTTGCCAGAACGACGATCAACCTTTTCTTTGATTTCAGCGAATTTGCAAGCAATGTGAGCAGTGTGACAATCCAATACTGGTGTATAACCGTTCGAGATCTGTCCAGGGTGATTCAATACGATGACTTGAGCGAGGAAATCGGCAGCTCCCTTGGGTGGGTTGTTCTTTGAGTCACCGGCAACGTAGCCACGACGCAATTCCTTAACGGAAACGTTCTTCACGTTGAAACCAACATTGTCTCCGGGTACGGCTTCGGTCAAGGCTTCGTGATGCATTTCAACGGACTTAACTTCAGTGGTGATGTTAGCTGGAGCAAAAACAACAAGACAACCTGGCTTCAAGACACCAGTTTCAACACGACCAACTGGTACTGTTCCAATACCGCCAATTTTGTACACATCCTGGAGTGGCAGACGGAGGGCTTTGTCGGTTGGGCGGGATGGTGGGAGGATAGCATCCAAAGCTTCAATCAAAGTTTTACCTACGAAAAATAGAAAATAACAAAAACAAAATTTGTTAGGTAAGTTATATTTGCAGGAGGATGATGATGCGAATGAGTAAACTTCGTCATATTTTCTCATGCAAGTAATGAGTAAGCGGAATACAATGAGTAATCGGATCTTATCTTTATGTATATCCACACAAATACAACAAAATGGTGCAACGTCTGTCTAGTATACATACACAGCCGACTAGACCAGTGGATACTAGGCATGCGCATTTACAAGTATGAAATACAATTAAGGGAGAAAAATAGAAAATTCTTTGATAATTACCTTCACCGTTGCCTTCCTTGCGTTCGATCTTCCATCCCTTGAACCATGGCATGTTGGTTGATGGTTCCAACATGTTATCACCATGCCAGCCAGAAATTGGTACAAATGCTACAGCAGCTGGATTGTAACCAATCTTCTTAATGTAGGAGGAGACTTCCTTTTTGATTTCCTCGTAACGTGACTCACTGTATGGTGGCTCGGACGAATCCATCTTGTTAACACCGACAATCAATTGCTTGACACCCAAAGTGAAGGCGAGCAGGGCGTGTTCACGGGTCTGACCGTTCTTTGAGATACCGGCTTCGAATTCACCAGTACCAGCGGCAACAATCAATACAGCACAATCGGCTTGTGATGTACCAGTGATCATGTTCTTGATGAAATCACGATGTCCGGGAGCATCAATAATGGTCACATAGTACTTAGCGGTTTCGAATTTCCACAAGGCAATATCAATTGTGATACCACGTTCACGTTCAGCCTTCAATTTGTCCAATACCCAGGCGTACTTGAAGGAACCCTTACCCATTTCTTGGGCTTCCTTCTCGAATTTCTCAATGGTACGCTTATCAATACCACCGCACTTGTAGATCAAGTGACCAGTGGTGGTTGATTTACCAGAATCGACGTGTCCAATGACGACGATGTTAATATGAACCTTCTCCTTACCCATTTTTTAGCGGAGTAGTTAATCTGCAAAGAAAAAGAGATTTTCTTTTGTTACTTTAGAGTACCAGAGTGTGATGCCTGTATGTATTCATGTGGCTAGCTAAATTGTCTCCCAGCCTCCCATGTGGAGGTGAAAGGCAAATTTTTTTTTTCTTTGTCAGTAGATTGGTATTTTTGCTTTCGTCAAATAATTTGATTCAGTAGCAGAACTGATTTGGTCATCATTAAGAATAAAAAAAAAAGGTCACGTCCTTATTCCTAATTGCAAACAATTAATGAGTGGTAGGTAGAGCAGCTTAAAAGAAAGGAAAGTCCACCTGGTGGCATGCATTAGCGTGGCGGATGAAAGTGCCGGCGTGACGATGACGACGACGCCGCCATATTGTGAAATGGCCATTTTGATATACGAGTATGTGTGTGCTAAATCGAGGCTTGGCAAAATGCCAACGAGCGCCGCCATCTTGTTTTTTGCAAACTGATATCTGCTACTCATTGGCCAACTTAAACCAAACAATTTATGTCGACAAAATTGAAAAGCAAACGAAAATCGTCCCAAAAGCCGATACGAATTTGAGCCGCAAATTGGTGAAAACTAATTATAAAATTTGCTGGAATTTTTTGAAACTTGATATTCGAATGCAGCCACCAAATATGGCCGCTTCCCACTTTCTACCAATTAGAAGACAGGAAGAACAAATGAAACGAAAACGTGTTCTGGAACATTCCACACACGAGAACAGTTATATACCACAAAATCGCTTGAAAATCTCCCAACCGATTTAACTTCGTTGAGTTGATATCTCCAAGTGGTATTATCCGAATAAGTTGAGAATTATTCCACAAATCCAAGGCAAACTGCCACGTGCCACATTTATATAAAGAAAGAACTGCAGCAGGTCACACAGCATTGCGAAGAGAAGAGTAGATGAATATGTATTCCATGGAAGTTTCCAATTAAAAATTCCACTTATCACAATTCGAGAAAAAAAAAAACTCTTCACCAAGAAACAATTGTTTACATTTTAGGCACAATTTTGTTGTAATCCAATTTAAACAAAAAACTAATTGTTTGCGCAATTAAAGCTACGTATAAATTGTAAGGTTTAATAGATAATTGAAGGAATTATAAAACACTTTTCTACACTTACTTCAATTGAGTAAAATAAACTGAACCGAGAAATCACAAGCCTATGCTATTCCGGCAACAGACCCGAACAAAGTGAACGAGAAATCAGTTGCTGAACAACGATATACCTATCATCGGTGAAGGCGATGGCGGATGCCACGTTTTATACATGTTCGCAGTACATATCCGGTGGTTATCGTTATCGATAACGTGAAACTACTTCGGGACTTGAAATTTGGTTTCTAATAGGAAACAGATCTCAAATGATTGTCTATAATTGTGAAATTTATTCAAATGATGAATCATTTGTTAATTAACATTTAACTTGAAAGGGAAGGTGTATTGCATGAAGTTGTTTTTTTCTATTTTACAAAGTGACATCATGATAAATATTTCAAAATTATCTTGTAGCTGCGCACTCATTGATTTTTATAAAAAGGAAATCGACGTTATCGCTGTGTGAACGATACTTTTTCTTCGTTATTTTTTTACGGGATTTTCCATTGATCTTAGCTGAAAGTGTCAAAACCAGCTGGTTTGTTCCTACATTTTCGAAATTTTCACGTTTTGCTTCTTCCGAAAATCAATAATTCAGATATTCGGACTTAGCGCGAATGATTCGTTGCGCGATATTTTCAAACACCTATACCCAAATAATTAGTGTTGCCTAAATGGTTGTCATGCCATATTAGCATCAGCATTGGCGAAACTGTTTTCAATAGCTGCTCGTTTTACTTTCGTTTAAACATTAGCTTTTATAGGTATATCACATATCATTCTTACATACGTATCGGGTGTTAATACAGGTCTTAGCGGTGCCCAAATAATATTCCTGAGTCTTTCGAAGGAGATAAATACAATTGTGAGCAATATAAACCAACGATATTTAATGATTCTCGCTCATACTTCAGAAGGCATGTTATTCCTTCCGACTGCACGCGACCTGTTTATTCATCTCACGGCTTCTTTAAAATCTACCGTTAGCTCTTCGAGTGCAATTTCCGAGGAAAAAGTGTGTGAATACGTCAGAAGCGATGCAGCGACTACCTCTGATTCATACTTACTAACTACAAAGGTACAACATCAACAAGCAAGGAAAAGTTGGCCAAAATTCAATTTGCCACAAATGAAAACAATTTGCTAACACCGATTGGCACTGGAACGTTATAGAAAATTTTTAGAAACCGAACCACATGCAGTAGATTCCCGACGACGCTAAAGTAGTAGAATATTTCGAATCAGAAATCCACTATCGTATGAAGGAAATGCAGCGGTTTTTCTCCAACATGACGCGACAAGTTCAAGAATTCAGACGCACTAGCCTGCAAGTAATCTACTGCAATAAAATTTGTCGATGGTAAAAAATCAAAGGTACAACTCTCGGGTCACTATGCTGTCATCGAAAGAGAACTCTGATGAATTTTCCTAAAACTCATTGAGATTTTATATGCTGCCAGGGCAGAAGAGACACTAGTTCCGATGTCTAAGATTTTATCACACGGCAACGTTGGTTTGGTAAACGATAGCAATAAACGCATACAGGATTTACATATTCTTAGAGTCGGCTCTTTAACAAATTAAGTTGTTGATTCATGTTAACACCGATCATACCAGTCCGAAGTGAATAACGCTAGTTTTGTACATACAGAGGACTTAAGGGAATATATAATTAAAAACCTTATATATAAACTGGGAAATGAATTCCAGAGTGCTGACCTAAGGAGTATTGAAATCTCCTCTATATGTCGTCCCCTGGAGTTAGATACCGACTTGAGTAAATAGACATTCCCCGTATACTTCAACCTATATACAATATTATTTTAACGAAGTAATCGCATCCTTTTTAGAGATTCATCAGATCATCGTATATGCAGTCATACCTAGTGAAAATTAATTAGCTCTAAAATTAACTGCAGACTGGTCATCCAACTGTCAAATTTTTTTTCTGAAGTGTGTTATTTGATTTAAAACTTAGTCCGGCATTACACGGCGACTCTTGAGTAAGTAACTCTTTTTGACAGTTCTCTTTTAATTTTCTATTCTGTGAGGCGCGTGCTATTACACGGTGACTTTTGAGTACACTACTCTTTTTGACAGCTCTCTTTTATTTCTTCTTTCGCTTTAAACACAAACGATTCGCTCTCTTAACAAAAGTTTTAAATTTTTCCCTGATTCCTTTGACCAAAAAATTTCTTCCGTTTTTTGCGGACCACCCTTCATGAAGACCGAATAGAAACAAAGCGATATAGAAAAATAACGAAAAAGAAAAGAAGAAAAGTCAAAAAGAGTCATTGAAATTTCGCCCGACGACTGACAATTTTGGTGATTTTCTATCTCATCTTCTTTCTCTTTTGCACTTGTGTGAGTCGTGATTCAAAAGTCACCGTGTAATACCGGACTTAGGCAACCTATATAAATTGGTAGATCAAGCTCCCAATAATGACAGTAAAGACTTAATTTCTGAAAATAAATAGCACCGACATTCGAACTAATCCTATTGAACTTATATTTTAAATTCTTCCTCACTGATCGTCGATCGAAGTGATTAAGTTGCTCAGCAACAGAATTGCATTCGCCCTTCGTGCTTTTACAAGCATAAATAGGACTTGCGAAATATCCTGTATTTGTTTACCATTTTAAGGGACACTTAAACTAATTGCCCAGTAATTATTTAAATTTTTTCGTTTTAGCATAAAAATAAGTGGTGTAAATGTTCACACTGTCATTCCAACGAACTGTTCCAAGTACTCAAGTTATCGGTTCGAGCAAACACCCGAGATAAATAGGCAAACAATACTTTTTATTAACCCTATCGGAAAGTAGCGTAGATTTTACATATGGCGTCGAATGTCAATTCGGTTTTGACATTTAAAAAGCAATTAAATTTGAATTTGTGCGAATAAGCTATATTCCTGGGGTACGTGGAACAATTGTCCAAATGCTTTTTAATGAACAATTCGGCAGAGGTTAATTTGACCCAAGGTGAATTTTTTCCTGGCCGCCCGGCTCCCACTGGGCGCTCAATACGACATTAAGCCGAACTATTCATAGCCTCTAACAACACAATACGCAGCAAGCCCTGTAACGCTTCATTCAGCCGAGAATATCTCTGCAATGGCTGGAAATGTAAAGGCTCCGTCGACTTCGACCAAATGACATGCACGCATTGACAGTTCCACGCTAGTCTGCGGCAGATTTTGGTAAAGGAATTGTTTCTTTACAGATTGCAGACAATCCATCAACCGTTGCACATGTGGATACAGACAAAATTCGCAGTTCTGTGGCACTGCAAATCGACGAGTAACGCACGAAGGCCCATGTCATTAACTCAAAGTCACAGTGTGGTGTGCTGTTTACGCTGGAGGAATCTGGACATTTTAGTTTTCTTATGAGAACGGAACGGGGAACATGCTCCAGCAGGCATTTTAAAGCGATCACTATCTAACCGCTCTAAACTTCTTTCTGTGGCGCTATTGAAAATCGCGAGTTTTTCAAAACAAGGCATAAACTCTGGCACCAAGGACAACATCCCTCAGGAACTGCCCGTATGGCGATATCACATTCAAAACATGATGAAAAAAAACTTGAATGCCCAAATAAACATTTAAGAAAACTCATTCATTTTTTTTTTATTTCAAATAATTGGAAACTAAATCTAGCCGACTTGACAGAATCAATTTTGATTTTCATTCGAAAAGTTCAATTGACATTCTAGATTCTACAAACTTCACCACAAGATTGGCAAAATCGAAGAAACTAGTTTAAATATTTCTCCGCCATTAATCGCTAGGATTAGGGGATTTTCCAGAAAAAAAAAAAACAGATTTATGTACTTCCTCAACCTTTTATTCAATCAATCATTTAGAAACATATTTTAGAAAATTTGAATTGGAGCCTCATTGCCGTAGAGAAGTTTCCACGATGCCGGCATCTTTAACTTCAGTTCTCCACTCGGCCTCATTCTCAGCTCTGACTCGCACACTTCGTCCAATTCTCTCACCAATTCGGCGGCATCCGGTGAGTTATCACCTTCAAGAATATATTTGAAGAGAAGAAGCACAGGAATGTTGTTATCACTTAAGATTTTGTACATTTTCAAAGCACTGCCTCCTCCATGAATCACCTTGCCGCTGAACTCAGTCCAACGTTGTGTATTCAACTGTTTTTGTTTGTCTTGCTTGAATTGGTCGTTTGCAAGGTATTCAAAGAAATTGCCTTCTACTGTATGCTTTTCGTAACCAAAGCTGCTAGTGAGGATAATCACTTTGGAGCATTTCTTCAATATTTCGCCCAATTCCTTATGGAAGTCACCGCCGGGATGTTTTGATATGACTCGTGATCTTAATTGTATTACTAAAAGCTTCTTCTTCTCATCGGCATAGAGTTCGCATGAAGCTGCCTTACTCTTATCATGTTGAAAGGGCGAAGGTCCATAAATCGGGACAAGGGCTGGATGGAAAATCGTTGCAACTCGTTTAAGCTGTAAAGTAGAGATGATTAAGTCGCACGCTAGTTGTCCGACATTTCCAAAACCAATGCACGGCAAAACTGTAGTGTATCCTTCTAGATTCAATGATCCTGGTTTGTTTTCCAGTAGAAACATTATATGATATTTAGCAGTCTTACACTTGAGGACAATTATACAAATTTGAATGCAAGAAGGTGACTTAAGGGAGAAATCAGCATAAACAATTTAATCTTAAAAAATACAAGTAATGGGGTTTGTTTGTTTCGAGAAATGTGGAGCATGTACACGAAAAATTGATATAGGCATGAGTTTGTTCGTTTCTTTTTATTAAATTAATGATTCTCTAAATTTTCAAAACAAATACGAATTGGTAAAAGATATATTTACAAAAAAAGCTGAAAATTGATTATATGGACAAAACACTTAAGGTGTGTATATGATATTTCGAAAACAATTCCAAAGTTAGTTTGGGAAGATTATACATGGCATATATTGGTAAGTATTGACTTTACAAAGTTAATACCGCTATTTACAAAGTTTATACCGTTCTGGTTAGTCCTATTAAAAAAAAATTATAAAGCGTTTAGTTTACATTATGGAAATGTCAAACAGTATCTTCTGACTTTTTGCCGTTTGTCGACTTGCCTTCTGAAATGACTCTGAGTAAGGCATTACAAACATTCTTTGGCTAAGAGCATTTGTTTATACTTTCTAATTCCTCATCGTTATTTCGCCATTCGCATACGAGTATATACAAATGTACGTTACTAAGTGAATTCGGTTAGAAGCAAGATTTCTAAAGAAACCAAGCGAAACGTGCTCAACAAATTCTGGTCGCTATGTTTGGTCTTTTACAATCACATAGCAGCCATCAATTTTCTGGATAAGGTATTCTGTGCTGAATTTTGCAATAAAATGAACGTTCCATTTCTACGCCTAAAATATGTCAAATATGAACTGTTGATATTGTAACGAGAGTATTTCAAAATCCTGACAAACACATCAGTCGTGTAGGATTATTTCCGAGGAGCTGATTAACGGAATTCGTCTACCCCGTCCCAGAAATTGCAAATCTTTTGGATTTCCATGTTCATAAGGGTCAGCTCATGAAACAAATCACAGTAACAAGTTCACTGATGATTTGGTGGAAAGCCTCACCGAAAAGTATAAAATCTTTAGAAAACAGGTAAGTCACACTGTATGTTTGAAAATAATTCGACAAGTTTGCTCTTCAGGCTCTTTTGTCAAAATAACGCATCGCATCGGTAAAGCTCCTCTTCAGCTTAATTGCTTTTCGAAGAATAAAGTGACTCCGGGTGTGCTCATTATTTCTATGATCCTTTTTTTAAATTTTCATTTATGATCTTTTATCTGGTATATTAATTTTGCTGATGGCAGTAGAGTATTCTTTCATCTTCATATATAGTTTTAGCAATCAGTCTTCGGTTTTCACTTGTGTCTTCACAAGTTTTCTGCGTTTTGCAAAAATTGTGTTTGTATGGTATTGAAGGCCTCCTCATAACAGCGCATAACCTTGCGTAATCTCTTTCTGACATCAAAGTTCTCGATGAAATTGCTTTTGACTTTTACAGGTCACAAAGCATTCTGCTAGATCGATAGGGGTAGCAAAACAATAAACTTTGTTAATTATGAAGTCAGCGGTCCTTAGGCTACTAATTATCACTAATAAGGCTGTTGAGAAATGACCTAAGCCGTTCTCAAAATACAACAGATAAGATTTGTTACCCGGTCTGAAAGAAACTGATTTTTATTGTCGCAGCTTAGAGGACCCCTTGAGCTCGGTATATAGTTTCAGTACGGTTTATACTTAAGTTTCAATATTGCCATCCATAATTTATTTAGTTTGGAAGACTTAGCAGTTTGAATAGTTCCTGCCCGCGATCGTGTCCGCTGCAGAACCTTTGATTATACCGAACTGAAATGTCGTTAAAGATATTGTTAAATCGTTGATCATTGTGATTTCATTACTTGAGTAAAGATGCGTTTATTTCCCGATATTACCAGTATGTTAGAACATGTCAAACAATGAGCGCTTACCTTTTTACACAAATAATTTATAATATGTGGATTTTTAAAGCAATATGGAAACATATAAAATGATTGGTCATGTAAATAGTAGATTGAATATTTTTTGAACAAATGACTTAAAATGTTTTTGAGTTTGGGTTTTAATGTGTTTATTTATATTAGTTAGTATTCACAAAGAAACTGTAGCTTACGAACAAATTGAACTGTGCATTAAAACTTCCAATGGTAATTCAAACACAATCTTAATATTTTAATCCTTTCACTGCCAAGGTCAAAATCGAGTTTGGTTTAAAATGTCGCCGTACTTTTGTATCCACTCCTCAGCATTGTTTGTCTGGTCCTCGAGAAAGGAGACCCTCTGAACTGCGCCAGCTATAGATCCATCAGTCTTCTTAACATCGCTTACAAGATCTTATCTGCCATATTGTGTGAACGCCTAAAGCCGATCGTCAACAACCCGATAGGACCATATCAGTGTGACTTCATGCCAGGAAAGCCCACCATCGACCAAATATTTACACTTCGCCAGATCTTGGAGAAAACCGAAGAGCCACCTATTTATCAATTTTAAGGCCACGTATGATAGCATCTATAGAGATGAGCTATACAGAGCGATATCCAGTTTTGGCATCTTTGCTAAAATCGTCCGTCTATGCAGGATGACGATGGAGAATGCACGCTGCTCCATCAAGGTCGGTAAGGACCACCAAGACGCCGTAAGGATTTAGACAAGGCGATGCGCTGTCATGCATTTTCTTCAACATCATTCTAAAAATAATAGTGCAAATCTCACGCGCAAACACAAGAGCCACAATTTTTTTTAAAGTCCGCTCATTTACTCGCGTACGCCGATGATATTGACGTAGTTGGAAGAAAGTAGCGTAATATCGGTGGCGCTTTCGCGAGTATTGAGATGGAAGCGGCGAAAATGGGTTAAGTGGTCAACTAGGGCCGGACTAAGTATATGCTGTCAAGCAAAAACGACACTCAACAGCGACCTCTCGGACAGAATGTCACTTTCGACAAATATAAATTTGAGGTAATTAAGTACCAGGCATAAAATGCGGAGAGCAACTCAACCGATGTCCTCTAAACAGGGAAGAAGTTCAAGCCAACAATAACGTGTCGTGTATGTTCGAAGGAAAAACGACGTAAGTTAATTAGATTCTGC
Organism: Volucella inflata; assembly: GCA_928272305.1. Taxonomy (NCBI): domain Eukaryota; kingdom Metazoa; phylum Arthropoda; class Insecta; order Diptera; family Syrphidae; genus Volucella; species Volucella inflata. Next base: position 74,448,834 of record OV743717.1, on the reverse strand, counting down.
TGTCGACTTTGCCCAGAAAAATCTTCGTTATGTATTGCCCCATGTTACCGTGTATATCACAATTTAAATTGTTAAGTGTTTTATCTTGAAGCATCTTTAGATGCCTATCGTTTTTGTGTATTAAAAATCGTTTTCTCAAAATATAATTTAATTTTGTTTTATTTCGAATTCCAGGCTACAATATGGAATTCAATTATTAATACCAACGCAAATGGTTTTATTTTGAAGCTACAGTGATATTGCATGAGAACTATCTGGCACTAAAGGCATAATTTCGAACCCGAGAATATTGGGGTTTGGCAACGAAATGGTTAAACACTTCTCAGCTATATGATTTATAAAGAAGTTTTAGATAAAAGTTTTCTTTCAAATTAACATCTGTAAAGACTTGGCATCACTGTGTTAGAAATTTACTTCGAAGTTTCGTAAATTATATTAATTTCAGCCAATCAGAAGTGGCCAACACAAAAAGGTCGTAGACTGGAATTTAACAAGAAGACGTGGTGAGCTGAACTGATCCGAACGGCTACCACTCAAATAGAAGCCCGCAGATTTTTTTAGCCGGTTAGCTTTGCCGAAGTGGTTAATTTCGATTGCCACACGCAGTAATCGCATAATAAAATATAAAAATTCTGCCACAAAAGAAAGTGAAACACAAACTTTATTTTGTGTTCCAGTAGAATTGAAATATTTTTTTTTTCTTTGATTAAAGTGTTTTTTGATTTTTTTTTTTTATTACTATCGAATCAAATCTCGAGAATGTTGCTTCGATTGCGAGTAGCTGCTTTGGCACTCCTTTGCTTTATTGCATTGGCTAGCTGCGCCGAACAAGATGTTCTAGAATTGACCGATGATACTTTTGAATCTGCGTTGAATCAGCATGAAACTACCTTAGTCATGTTCTATGCACCATGGTGAGTCTTTTTGTTTCATTAAAATCAAATCATTTTCGTAAAAATTGTGCGAGAAAAAACAAGACGGGTAAAGTGGTGCAATCGCCACGTATGACGTCGACTTGTGTGTGTTTTTTTCTTTTCATTCTTCCTCAGATATTTTTTTATTTCCGCTTTACAAAGGAAAAAAAAAAGTTAAGAAATAAATCGTGTGTTGGAATAGGAAAAATCGATAAGAGAAATGTGTTTAGGTTGTTCATAGCACGAACGAATTCTTATCTTGTTAAAGTGTGATAAATAGCAACAAGCCTTCAACATAAGATAAATGGAAATAGTGGATGGGTTCACCCACCTTATCGGTTTATTACCGGCATTTTATCTTCAACAGCAATTTGTTAATTAGTTTGTTTTATTCTGAGATCTGATAATGTAAAATAAAAAAGAATTGCTGTCTAAATGTAGGGCTTTGTGAAGCAACAAGTTTTTTGTTCCTTTTTTGTCAGAGTCCTGGGGTTACTTGGAATTTTCGAATGCCTTGTAGGATATCATGACTTTTTTTTCAATACGTACGAGTAAACGTTTCAAAAATAAATTCCCTGTTGTGACATTTAAATTTTAAACTTGGTCCCAAGACTATCCAAACTTATTGAATGTACTATTGGTTTGAGCATTGTTATACATTTGCTTAATATATCCAAGTTAATGTACGACACTTACTACATATGATTCTTGATGCAGCTTTTTGCAGTCTCATCCATGCGCTCTTTAAGCAAATCACCATCCATCATCTTCGAAAGATGCCGAGTATATGTTCTGCTTTCTGCTTACCGCTCAGGACTCTGCTATACCGAAGTAGCTGCGATTAACTGGAGTTACTATCCGGTGCCTCTTTACTATCATGAATTGATTTTTCTCTGCGATAGGTAAACTTCTTAAACTATATGGAAGTTGAAGCCTTTTATAATCCAGAAAATTCCTTTGTTTGTCGAAAACATTTATTTTGTTCAGTCCTCGTTAAATCGAAACAAGTCTGGGATTTCTCTAAAATCGTGTAAATATTCTAACAGCAGCTTGTCGAACAAATGAGTCTAAAAGCCCCTACACACGAGGCAATTTGTACACACAATTTCTTGGACATCTGACTGGGGATAAATTGTATGCGACTCTACACACGTTCCAATTCGGTAGCACAATCTAGGATTTCATATGAGTAGATGACATGTAGTTGTTATCGAAAAAAAAAAAATTTAATTACCTGCATTCAAATTTTCTTTTCATTTTCAAACATGTGTTCTACCTGCAACAAATCTCTATTCAATGAGGGTGAAATTTTCGGAATTTGTCTACACACGGCACAATTTTTAGGAAGTTATGGCAGGGAGAACACAAATTGTGAGTTCGCCCGAGCCAATCTCTTGATTTATTTTGATGGAAGCCCAATTGCCCCCAATTCTTCTGCTGGTTGAAAGTTGCAATTGGAAATTGGGTCCGCAATTGCTTCGTGTGGATGCGATATAAGTCGTCTGTAGCTAAATGAACTTGATGAAAATAGTGTTTGAATCACAGCCATCTCTCTTCTAGCAGCAGCTGGTAGAAGTCACAGTAAATCTTATCCTAATCCGATGTATGTTTGAGATTTGTAGTTTTGATCAAATATTATTTCTAAATGCATGGAACACCGTTTGCTTTGGAGAATTGCACTGCAAACTATGATTGGAATGATTGGTATATTATATTGCTGTTCGTTGTTGTTCTCACGGATTTGATCTGAGTAGAACGATTAAATAAATCCATACTCACGACTTTTAAAAAGTTTGATACAAAAATCACAAATTACAATAAACAGTCGTTTCAGCCACCCTCGATTGCAATAGTGACATGCACGGGCTCTTTATCGCCGTTTGTTTTAATTTTACGTCTCACGAATTGGGAATTGAATGTATTGATGTGTTTAAAAAAAACACACACTTGACTTTGGGAAGCAAATTATTTAAAATGTTTTAGACACCTTCTCACAAAGTGCTTAATATGTTGTCCAGTCTCCTGTATTCCCTATTATCTCCTAACACCTTTGTCGACTTGGAGCTCTTTTGCATTTTAATTTTTTTAACTGGTTTGTTGGCCCTAAATGGTGTTATTTGAGCTTGTATACATAAGTCTCTGGATGTATTCAACCAAATCGACATCTGAAGACTGAAAAGTGGTCCAATTTTACTCTTAAAGTGGTTTGTCTCCCTGATGTCCTAAAAAATATAACTTTGTCTTCAACGACTTTTGAAGTGTACTTTATTTTCACTTTATCCCGATATTGCAAAGATCTTGGTTAAATTCGATTTATACTGTAAGAGGATAAATTGTAGTTTTCGCCTGGAGTGTGCAAGGGTTGAACGCTCGTATAAGTAATATGATCTGTGTTGAAAGTCGCAATTTTGCATGAAACAAGTCAAACTAATGTTCGTGGTTTTACATTTTAATACTATTCTCGGCTTTTATTGGTTTACTTTTGAAGTTGACATTGCCATCGGTTTTATTGTTTAATTCGACAATTTCCGCGAAAGCTACTGTCAAGAACGCACATGACCGAATTTTTGATTGTGATACCTTTTGGAAAAGAAAAGGTGGAGACCTTACCCCCGACAGGCACCTTCTTTCTTACTTGGCTAGTTCCACATGAAGTAGTAACAAATCCAACTTTCTAACATTCGTGGAATATCACTTTGGTGATTAATCAATTACAATATTGAGGATTTTAAGCCTGCTTTCAGTTTCCCCAAAGTTGACGGCGGTATGGGTTACTGGGTTGTGTTTGCTTTAAAATCTAGGTTATTCTTTCTTTACTATGAGAATTCAACATTCCCACAATTTTGAAACGCTGATGGTTGCTTCATAACCTATGGGATTCAATTTAATATTTTCTTCGCTTGTAAAAAAACATGTTGCTTGCAATTGCATTCGAAAGCAGAGTTAATCCAGCTTTTGTTTGCCAAAATAGGACAACGAAATGAATGATAAAAGGAAGAAAATATAATTTGGATGACGAGCACCATTCAACGTAGAACGACGGCAAATTTTATAACTATTCGACTCGTTTAGATGTTTAATTTGAATAAAGCAAACACCTGTTAATAACGAACAAAACCACTGGTCCATTGTCTCTAGATAATACGAATTTTCATTTTTGTTCCCATAATCATGAGACATTCACATTAACAAAAGTCAATGCCCCATATTAATACCAGCTAAGATAACCAAGATTTGTTTCTTACATTCGTTATCATATCAAGTTCGAGTGAAATCAAAATAAAAGTGAAAAATATTCGCTTCTATTCTGTGATTACAAAAAGGTGACTGGATGAATTGCTACGTAATATCAGCAAGAATCTCATAGAGTTTTCAATATTCTGAATATAAAAAACTTACAAGTCAGAAAGATAGTTTCACATCATCTTTCTGTTGAATGGCACTTAAACCTATTTCATCTTGGGTAAGCTCTGACTCTATAAGCTGTCACTTCAACAACATTTGTAAATATTAAGGATTACTTCGACAGTTATGCACTTAAGCACCTAACTCAGTATATTTACATCTCAATCGCCAACGACTATTCTTACGGCGACAGTTTACCACCCCCTTTCCTAAGTAGAGTCATCAACAATGCAGTCCGTTATGCCGGCTACTGAGTTTGTTAAAAGTAAAATGAATAAATTAATTCTTTTACAAGTTTTGCCCTTACCATAACACATCCTTATTACACTTGCATGGAGGAATAGAAGAAAGTGTGTGCTTCAAAAAATAAAATAGACTTAGAACCACTGATAATGCTCATTTCTGGTGTACAGCAATTGATGTGTCATGATAAAAATCACATAAATAACTTCAACATTGTGTAAGAAATCATCGAACGCGACGGACAACGAGGCGGTCTGGTCGCGTCGATGGTCTGCGTTCTGTTTATAGTTTATATAAACCTTCAGTTATCATTTTTGTAAAGAGAAAAACGAGGCAATTGATATAAAGTGTGTTTGAATGATACGTTGAAGAAAACCTTACAAAGGCACTGAATAAGAAGTTCTATGCTTTATGAAATTATAATGAATTGTGATAGTATATATCCAGATTGTGGTTTTCTATATAGTCGTACACAGATTCTAAGACACTTTATTTCAATGTAATACGGCGATACGTTGAACCAAAATTTGATGCTGTTGATGGCTTCGATTTAAGGATCCTAAATCGTCTGCCCCCAGTCACATGGAGATCAAAGGAATCGAATATGTCGACGCCGCTGCCAATCTTGCACACCGCGCTCCTGCACATAAATTTGCGATATCCACTAAACTAGACATGAAACGAAACATTACCCACAAGATTAAGTCTAGACTGCTTTCGGATTGGCAGAACTACCACCACAACTATTCACTCATTTAAACAGACAGATCCCAACAGATTTACCCCACCACAGTCTCAAAACAAAAGATCACAACGTTTGTTAGGCTGCGTTTAGGCCACACAGCTTCGACCCACCAACATCTCCTCAAAAGGAAGTGCGAAGTTTGTAACTCCAGATTCGACATGGAACATGTCTTGGGAATAGGGAATTGTCAGTTTTGCGTACCAACAAACCATAATTATTAATTTTAATTATATGTTAGTAAATTATTATAATAATAATAATAATAATAATAATAATAAATCGTCTGCGTAAGCTACTGCGTTCTGTGATAACAAACTAGATTACACCTGTAAATGCTAAATTATATCGGAGCAATAAATCTCTGCACCGTGTTGTAAAGCAATTCAAATATAAATGACTTTCCTCGAAGTGACGTTGCCACATTTAACAATAAACTTCTTTCCAGTGAATCATATGTACATATATAGCAGAGGTTTTGGCATGCCCATCTAGGTCGTCAGCTTCTAGAAAAGTCTAGCAAACGAAACACTGCCAACTTTGATTTCATGACTAAGCAAAATTTTAATCAGCAATTTGCAAGCAGATTCTATTTAATAAAGAGAATGAAGGTGTGCTTGATCTAATAGGACTCCTACAATAAAAGTTCTGGTTTTATTAGGAATTTGCAGTTAAAATAGAACGAAAACAGAAATACTCAATCAAAAACGGCTTCTCAAAAAGAACAGGCAAAATACAGCAAATATTCCTTCCAAAATTAATTCATAAACTAAAACAATCAGATGAGATACACGTAGTTAACTAGTTCACGAGGTAGCTATCATATAAATATCTCTTAAACCAGGAAGGCTGTCGTATTCCTACGAAAAAATTAATTAATAGTTAGCCAATTATACACAAAAACATTGCGATCGCGTCAAGTTTATGGTCTACTGATTTTTTATTTTTTATATGGACAATCCTCTTGCCACTACCCCTTGGTGTGCACGCCAGTATACGAGCTGTATAAGATTTAAATAGATTAGATCAAAAAACAATTAAATTTATAAAGCGAAGTTAATCGCATGTCACATTCATCAATTGCTTGCGATTTAATAATCCCAATTGATATGAGTATAGATAAAAAGTGTTTCCATAGGTAAAATTATAATAATTTAATTTAATTTTACATTTCAATAAACACAAACATATAGTTAAAGTGTGTAGGTGGTCTTTTGAGAAAATGTAAATGAAATCCGTTCGCTGTTATAAGTAGAAACCACGACAATGAATAACTATCAAGTCAAAATGTACACATTTCGCTACAGTTAAACAACTATACAAGATTAGGTGACGGTATATTTTTCAAGAACTCATCTAATCAAACAAGATATGACATGATCAGTGCACCTAACTGTGTATACTAATTCGTGTTATCGAAACACAAAACAATTCATCATTTTTAATGATAGCGTCATATGACCATGGCTAATTTTAGAATGAAATTGTAATTTCTTGAAAACTCATCATGAACGTATTGATAAAAGAAAGATTTTGTATACCTACTTTCCTTAGCTCAAGTAAAATTAAAAATTAATCAAATTTATATTATTTTACTCGTTAAAAGGTGTGGCCACTGCAAAAGACTGAAACCAGAATATGCCAAGGCCGCTGAACTTGTTCGAGACGATGATCCACCAATTACATTGGCAAAAATTGATTGTACCGAAGCTGGTAAAGAGTCATGTAATAAATTCTCTGTCAGTGGGTACCCAACTTTAAAGATCTTCCGTAATGGCGAGGTGTCACAAGATTACAATGGCCCTCGTGAAGCTAGTGGCATTGCTAAGTATATGCGTGCCCAAGTTGGACCTGCATCTAGGGAAATCCAGACTGTCGAAGACTTTGATAAGTATTTGGGTGCAAAGGAAGCAACCATTTTCGGTTTCTTCGAAAGCGACTCAAAGCTCAAGTCAGTCTTCACTAAATCCGCCGACAGATTAAGGGAGAAATATCGTTTTGGACATTCCAGTGCCAAGCCTGTTTTGGAAAAACAGGGTAAAACGTAAGTAAAACTATTCAGACTTTTTTTTATCAATTGTTTAAATGAAAACTTTTTTTTTTATAGTGATGCCATAATTCTTTTCCGTGCACCACATTTGGCAAACAAATTTGAACCATCCTCTGTTGAATTTGACGGTTCCACTGAGTTGGATTTCACCAATTTCCTTAAGGAGAATCTGTAAGTCAAAATATTGAATTTTAATATACGAGTATCTTAATCTGTGAGGTGTAATTTTTTATTTTTAGTCATGGATTGGTCGGACACAAAACCCAGGATACTGCTAATGATTTCAAAAATCCTCTCCTTACTGCCTACTACTCAGTTGATTACGTTAAAAATGCCAAGGGCACCAATTACTGGAGGAATCGCATCCTTAAAGTTGCCAAGGAATTTATTGGAAAATTGAACTTTGCAATTGCCGCCAAGGACGAATTCCAACACGAACTAAACGAATTCGGATATGACTTTGTTGGCGATAAGCCAGTAATTCTAGCTCGTGACGAGAAAGGTTTGAAGTATACCCTCAAAGAAGAGTTCTCTGTTGAAAACTTGCAAGCTTTTGCCCAGAAATTGCTTGATGGAGAATTGGAGCCTTACATTAAGTCAGAACCAGTTCCAGAGAGCAATGATGCACCTGTTAAAATTGCTGTTGCTAAGAACTTTGATGAAGTCGTAATTAATAACGGCAAGGATACGCTCGTCGAATTTTATGCCCCATGGTGCGGTCACTGCAAAAAATTAACTCCAATCTACGATGAACTTGCTGAGAAATTGCAAGATGAAGATGTAGCTATCGTTAAGATGGATGCTACCTCAAATGATGTTCCACCAACATTCAATGTGCGTGGATTCCCAACTTTGTTCTGGTTGCCCAAGGACAGCAAAGACAAACCAGTTTCATACAATGAAGGTCGTGAGCTTGATGATTTTGTTAAATACATTGCCAAGCATGCTACTCAAGAACTGAAGGGCTTCGACCGTAGTGGCAAGGTAAAGAAGACCGAGTTGTAAGAAGAACGCGGTGCACCCGAAAACTCAAAAGCAAAATAACTTGCAATTTAGTTTCACAATTTAAGTTCCACAAATCGAGTGAGGAAAAACAAAAATGAAAGAAACAACGTACACACATTCTTTGATACGCAATTGTCGTCGTGTGCTCTAAATGCGACGGAGTCTACTTTCCAGTAATGCAATTTTATTTTCCCTAGAGCAACGCAATACCTTTCAGTGATCTTAGTTCTTATTATTTTTTTTTCATAACTGTTTTTTTTTCCTTTCCATTTCTCTTGGAGAAATACCTTCGATATATGTGTATTCATATTCTCTATCCATCTCTCGAGTCAGATTAAGAGCACATTTACACGCTGTTATTATCAGATGTTAAATTATTTTTAACGCATTTTCCATTGTATGAAAACAAAACAAAAACAAAAATATATAGAATAAATTAAAATAATTCTTTTGTAATAAAATTGTGTTTGCTTTGAATAACATTGAATGCGAATCTAAATAACATACGAGGGCGGGTCAATAAGTCCGTGACTTTTTGAATTTCTGACCTCTACTGGAACAGCAACCCTGCTCCTGTCAACAGGCATCTGTCAGTTGACTCCTGTCAAAATTTAAACTTGCTGCGTCAGTTAGTTTTTGTTTGACAGCTATTTTTATCAGACTACTCACTAATTTGAGGAGAAAATGGAAAAAAGTGAATTTCGTGTGCTTATTAGGCATTATTTCTTGCGAAAAAAAACCATTACCGAGACCAAGGCTAAGCTTGATAAATACTATGGGGACTCTGCACCATCGATTTCAATTGTAAAAAAGTGGTTTACTGAATTTCGTTGTGGCCGTACAAGCACTGAAGATGCCGAACGTCCTGGACGCCCAGTTGAGGTCTCTACACCCGAAACAATCGAAAAAATTCACGATATGGTGTTGGCCGACCGAAGATTGAAAGTGCGAGAGATTGTGGAAGCCGTAGGGATCTCGCCAGGCTCAGTGGTTTCAATTTTGAATGATCACTTGGGCATGAGAAAGCTTTCCGCAAGATGGGTGCCGCGTTTGCTCACAGTCGACCACAAACGCAATCGTGTAACAACTTCACATGAAGGTTTGGCGTTGTTTAATCGCAATATGGAGGAGTTTTTTCGCCGTTTTGTAACCGTGGACGAAACATGGATCCATCACAACACACCAGAGAACAAACAACAGTCAAAACAGTGGGTTTCTAAGGGTGAATCGGCGCCAAAGAAGGCCAAGGTGGGTTTGTCAGCCAATAAAGTTATGGCGACTGTTTTTTGGGATGCACGCGGGATAATCCACATTGACTACCTTCAAAAGCGAAGAACAATCAATGGGGAATATTATGCCAACTTATTGGACCGATTCAATGACGATTTGAAAAAAAAACGACCTCATTTGGCCAAGAAAAAAGTTCTTTTCCACCAAGACAATGCAAGGGTGCACACATGTGCAGTTGCCATGGTAAAAATCCATGAATTGGGCTATGAATTGCTCCCTCATCCACCCTATTCTCCAGATTTGGCTCCGAGCGACTACTTCTTGTTCCCAAACCTGAAGAAATGGCTTGTTGGAAAAAGATTTGACTCCAATGATGAAGTCATCTCGCAAACAAAGGCCTATTTTGAGAACCTCGACAAATCATTTTTTTGGAAGGGATACAAAAATTGGAGAAGCGTTGGACAAAGTGTATAGAGCTCAAGGGAGACTACGTTGAAAACTAAAATTATTTTTTTATCAAAAAATCTGTGTTTTAATCCAAAAGTCACGGACTTATTGACCCGCCCTCGTATGCTATGTCTTCGGTCGTGGGGACGAATGAGGCCACATAATGGCTTCAAGTCACCTGCCACCGATAGACTAATTTCTGATAGCAAAATTTTTCACTGCTAGCTTGACATTGATATTCAAACCCCCCCACGTGAATAGGAAGAGTGGTTTTTATACCGAACATCAGAAGACTAACAAGAGTTTAAGACCAATAGTATGACTTCTATCGTGTTAAAGAGCATAGAGAGAAAACTGCTGTGGAAATTTGACTTTGGTTCAGCATGCTCAGAAGTCTTCAAAATCTGATGGGCAGAATTCAAGCCACACTCCGGCATAAACGAAAGCTTAGGTATTTTCGTGCAATATTTTACGTCATATATGTGGAGAAAAATAATGCTGGTGAAATCGTTGATTGATCGTGACTATGATCAATATTTGATGGTTGAGTTAAATAGAAATTGCTAGCAAGTGGACGTCTTGGCTATTAGTCGATGTCGGTTGATTCACTTCCCAATGCTCTAAATAACTAGACCTGTATGTTCTAAAGGGCAGTCAAACCTGATCGACGAAACTAGCTTTAAGTCAATACATTCAAAACTGAGGATTAGGATGAAACTAGTGTTGAAAGCGATCACCATCCGTCTATCGGGTCACTGTTTGGTGGTGGACTTTTCTTCTTTGAAAATGCAACTAGTCAGGCAATCATAGTTAATTGTGCTCGCTATCGCGTTATAATAATCCAGTTTTTTTTTTTACATTAATTGCGATATGGATAAGAATTTCCAAAAATCCAAAAAACAATTCTATTGCTGCATGAGCCATTTATCGTTAGTGTGATTTTCCGTTGTGGTGATTAGAATTGGCCACTCAGGTTATGTGATTTAACGCCATTCGACAGCTTTGAAGTTTAAAGTGTTTTGAGCACTGTAAATGAATACAAAAAGTTGCAAGGAAAACGAGTCATTTCTTATATAATAAAATAGCAAAAATTAGGTCGAGAAGAAGCCAGAAAGCCTTCTAAAATTTTACTTACAGATTGTTTCGGACAATGTGTCGAAGACTCTGGCAAAGTTTTGGTTCAATCTCATGAATGAAAGATTTTTTCAGTCGTTTCAGAGTATTTGAATGTTTTTATATTGTAGTAAATTAACACCAGTTATATTGATCAGTTTTCCTATTTAAGAAAGATTTTGGTTTCAACAGAAAACGCTCTATTGCCAAAAATTGTTTGAAATCTTGGATTGAATTTGTCGTTTGTAAATTAAACAAATTGTATTAAAGATGATTGTGTTGGAAGCTCTCAATTAAATAAAAATTTTGCTTAGAAAAAATATGATTATGAATGAATGAAGTATGAATTCCTTCCATTCTCTTTACGAAATGTAATTGGAAATTCTTTTTCATTTCACCCAAATTCACAAAGTTGAAAATAGAATTTGTTAACACAATTTGGCACCACTTTGTTGGTACAACTGTCTATTGCTTTCATTCTTAAATGGGAGTGTTGGTAAAAATCCATCAGTCGTAGTTCAACCTGCCAAAGTTCTCAATTTGTTTTGCAGTTTACTTGTAAGGAGTATTTGTTAAAGTAACCACGAAATAAAAAACTACCTAATCACAATGAATATGCACGGTATGCCTCAACCCGGTATGGGTGGGCCAATGTTACCAGCTGGAGTTTCGCCCGTAATGATGCAGCAAGCTTCACCGCAACAAGCCCAGCAAATGCAAGGAGTAATGGCACCTCAACAAATGCAGCAACCCCAGCCTCAGCCGCAACAGCAACAACAAGCTGAGAAAATCGACAATATCTCCAAAGTCAAAAGCCTTTTTGGTCCACTAAGGGAATCCCTATCGCTGACTATTAAATACGGGGCACTTTCCCTGCAGCAGAACAACATGGCAGACAACCTTAAGCGAGACACTAACAACCCGGCACGCTTCGATAAACACCTTGAAGATTTCTACTCGTATTGCGATCAAATCGAATTGCATCTAAAGACAGCTATTCAATGTGTACAACAGCTATCATCCGCTCAGCACTATCTACCCGGAACAGTGACTGCAGTCAGAGTTGATCCTTGCATGCCACCAGACAACACAAATGGACCAATGTCCTATCCACAATATTTGAGTACTGTCCGTGGGCACGTTCAATCGGCGAAGGACATTCATGACACTCTCATTAGTGCCGCACAGAACATCTCGCCGAGTGACTGATAGTGGGGGATTGTCTAAATACATTTAGGCACGATTTTATTATTCAAATATTAGTTTTATAAGTAATTAGAAATACAAAGTAAGATATTCGATTATAAAAATCAGTTGGTCGCTTCATTTCTCCTTTGTAGCTTCATTCTAAAAATGGGGTCTTCCACAAGGTGGGCTTTCTTCACGAACTGGTTGTTTCCACAGCCAGCAACGGGGCACCTAAAAAAGGTTTTGTTAAAGTCTTGATATTTTATCTGATCGAACTTCTGTTACTTACCTTAATCTTGGATTTACTTGTATCGATTCGAGGATTGTGGACTTTTCGTAGTGATGACCACAGAGAGTGTTCTTGACTGGATGCGTCATTGGGCGCTTCGTTAATGGATCTATATCGGATATTTCGATTTCCATTTGAAAATCTTCGCCCTCTATCATACTAGTTGAAGCGACTGAGTCCATGTTAAGTGAGAGAATTGTTCCTACTTCCTCCATGAATTGTTTATACTCAGTTGTGCTTGTAGGTTTGCATTTTGCTTGCTTGTTCCACGTTTGAGAATAGGTCTGTCAAAGGAATACCAGAAACTTCAAGGAATCTTGATCTTATGATCTACCTACCGCATCAAATTCAGCAATTGTTTGTTTCTCTTTTGCTACCTCGGCCGCCTTTTCAGCATATATTGCATTTTTTTCAGCAGTGATAAGAGTTTTTAGCATCTCTCCGAAACACTTCGGATTCTTCATCTCTAAAAGGAAATTTATAACTAAGTTGTGAGATTGTTGTTTGGTCATAGACTTACCTTGATCGCCATATTCTGCAATGAGTTCAGCAGTTTTTACTAAACTCTGAATAGTTTCCTCAATTTTGGATTTAAGTATTTGGGACATTTCTTAAAAATCAGTTGGTAAACAAATTTAAAGATTTTTTTTTTAATTCATAACTTTGACGTAGTACGAATAAGCATAAGACGGGATTTATATGGGTAGCTTTAGAGGTAAATTGCATCAATGAATGTCGGTAACGTAGACTGTTTCCTCAAAGTATCCTCAAAGAATACTTTTTTGTATGTGCTTTCGTTCGTCTGTAATAAAAATCTTAGTTATAATAATATTAAAATAATTGTTTAATTTAAAATTTATGTTCTGACCATCAGAGACATCAATACTTTTTTGGCTGCGTTGGTTACGTCGTTAAATAACGGGTGTTTGTTTCTGGAGATAATGTTGTCATCGAACACTTTCTTCAACAACATAGGACAGGCACCAGGCCATTGAAAGCAAATGCATGCATGTTTACTTACCTTTGATAGGAAAAAAGCGTTTATAATGGATCTGTATCGGGGGACATTGAAGATGACATTTTGACCGCCAGACTATAAACCCCGCCAAATAATGAATATTTCTAGGTGTATCGGTAAATTGTTTACATTTACATTTTTATCGCTCTAAATTCGACAATGTTGCCTATTGACACAGCCAGTGAGATAGAAGTGAGCCTCAGCGATTAACAATATTTGACTATATACTCAGCTGTCTGAGTATTACCATATTTTAAAAAAAAAAACAGGCTTAAAAGGCGTTCATAAAAAAAATTTGCGGACCACTCTCCGTGACTGTCAAATATAACTGGATAAATAAAGAGCAAACCACAAAAACAGCTAAACAAATTCGGTCAGAACATTTAACGTTCCCTGTTTAATTTCTGTCACCCCTGAAAAGGGGTAATGATTTAAAACACCTTGCCGCGATAGTATTTGGAAAATTTCAGTATGTTTCAGCTCTAATTTCTTCTTCAATATTCTGTTTCAATTCTGATTAAGGTTCTCCAGAATGCAGTTGAGCTATTTAAAGAGAATTCCATTGTGAGCTTGCAGCAAGTTAGACAATTATACTTGTTTGGGTATTAGTACCTAAATCACAAATACCTTTATTGCGACTTGCTTATGTCATGGCGCAGATCAAAAACACCCGGTAGTGTTTAAGAAATCGATGATCATGCTGAATTTAAAATATTAAATGTCTTCAGAGGCTTTAAAAATGTTTTGCTAAGTGGCTTGTGGATGGTTTTGGGTGGACAAAAGTTACTCTTGTGATAATAGGCTTGGAGCTGCGTGAATGATCACTTGTTTCTTTTCTAAATTAGGTCATGTTGCTACTGTGGCTTAAGAGGATAGAAGAACTAATAATGCCGATTGGTGCACAACAATTTCTTTGTTCGAAGTCAACAGTAAATTGCTAATTGCGATATTTCACCCATCAAAATAGTTTGCACACAGCCAGTCAAAAAATTCAATTTTTAAAGTTCCAAAACGTCAAATTAATGAATCATTGCCCATACAAATAGCCCAGAAGAGGCCTTAGGGGCGTTTTAGAGGTGTCGGGTGGAATAAATGTTTAGAAAACTGGGTTTATGGACAATCGCTCAAAAAAAATGTTCGTTTCGATTGGTCCAAAGAAATGTTGAAAAAATTCGATCGCGGGTCTTCAAAAGATATTTGAAGTGAATTTTTGAGCATTCAAAACCTCGAATTGATAGGTCATCAACCCTATAGTCCTAATTTGGCACCCAATGATTTCTTCTTATTCCCTCAGATTGAAACAAATGCTAAACAACGCTATCGACACCTGAACAAGCGGTTGATGCGTTCAAGTCACATGTTTTGGAGGTACCACAATCGGATTGGAAAGTGTTTCGAAAATTGGTACACATGCATGCAAAAGCGATTTGATCTTCATGGAGAATATTTTTCGATTATAAACATTTGCTTTTACTTGTCTATCTCAAAACTTAAGTAGGGACCTTAAATACTGCTACGAAACCCCAAAATTACCCAAAACCGCATATGACGTCTTCTAATCTCATTTTTCTGTTACGCTGTTCTCCTCCTTGGTAAATAGGCCCCTTGTAAAACCATACAGTCTGCAGATACGTATTTCGTTGCAGCTCTTTTACATGAGTTGCCCTAATGGTTTCAAAAGACAGTGTTTTTTTTAGACCAGAAAAAATGTTTTCCTAGTTCATGCTCTTGTAAAAAGATTTTACATTTTAAAGATAAAAGGTCGATGGTTCTCGGCATGAAGGCACGTACATTAACTATTTTTCTGTGTCGGGATGGATCCTGTTTAAATGGGTAACTTGCAAATCTCTAAAGTTGTTTGTTTTTAAGTCGAGCGGATTTTAGGTACGAAGTGGCCTAGTCTTTCAAATGTTATAATTTCAAATTGCATCTAGGAGATGAAGACGTATTTATACGTAATCAGGTTTTATCCCCTTCAATGTCTTGGGGTTTTTATGGAAGTTAATTTACCCTGAAATCCAATTCCAATTTTCGTCCACCACCAGTACAGCTAGTGTTGGTTTTGTTACATTAGGAATTTGTGGGTAGACACAGCACAAGGCTTATTTTTCAGGTGGATTTACTGCTTCAACTGACTTGTGTCTAACAGAACTACGAACTTTCCTGTTTATAGCGTCGTTTTCATCCGGACATCTTATGCGAATAGAACCACTTCTGGGTTTGTTTTTGCTGATGGGTTTCGTTGTTTCGGCCAATTTTTGTCAACTGAAAGTTTGATTTTTACTGGTTGTAGCAACGGCTTCATTAAGGCATCATCTGCGGGAAAAGCCATAAATGTTAAATACTAGTAGGTATCTTAGGAGCTATCCTTCTTTTGTGCTTTTTTAAGGCAAAAATATACGAAGCAGCTACGAATGAGAGGGGTTTATCGTAGTTTATTAGCCATTGCTTTCGCTTTTTCTAGAGCCTGCTTAAATTTTCCATTGTCCGAGTTAAGTCATTGATAGCAAAACGCAACTGTTTTGACGTAATTTAAACGAAACAGGATGACTCTCTCGATCGTTTTAGTCCATTCTATCGAAAGTGTCGCATAAATAGTCACAAGGGCCACCACCATCGAAAGATCTAGCATCTCCTACATTGGCAGGGAATTATGGTCGTATGTCCGTTGAAGTGTGACCATCTGTTAGGGTCGTGTTTGATAACATTTTAACCGCGAGCCAGGGAGTCTTTGGCGTTAAGATTCTTTTTATTTGTATACCTTACTTTCAATAAAGTTTAATAATTTGAGATAAAGATTGTTTTACATTCATTAGGGTAAAATAGGCACTCTATTGCAAACATGACTTTTGCAGTATTTTTGTAGTTCCATACAAAATTCAAAGTCTTCGTGTGCATGCAGCAGGTTTCTCTGCTAAGTCATTAATGGACTTTTTTTCATTTAATTTGTCAGCTAAATTTGAAACACTTTGCTTCTATTTACATTTTATAAATTTGCTTTTTTATTTTTTGTTTTTATTTCATCACTGCATTTTTTTTGTTTTGCTAAATACAATACGCATACAAATATAAAAATTATTTATGTAGGTTTAGATTATTATCATATACAGTGCTATAGATAAACAAAAGAAAAATTATAATAAACTCATTCCTTTCGATAATTACGCTTCCGTTTCTTTTTGTGTCTCTATTAGTTAATCATATATACAAAGCAAAATGAATGAAATGTGTCTGTTGAAAATCCTATAAAATAAATTATAGCGAGAATACAATATTTAAGAAAGAATATAAAATAATAAATCAAATGTTTAATTCCACAAAAGAACTTGAAAGGATTTTGTTATTGTTGTCATTTCTTATAGCAGAGAGGAGATTTCATAAGTTCAACGCTAAAGTTCCTCTTTTCTGTTTTAATAAACGTGTGGGGACATTTCTTAAATACCTAGAAACAAGACTATAAGATAAAAATTCTAAATAACTGAAATAGTTAAGTTGTATAGAGGAAAAAATTTAAATATTATTCAGAAGGCCTTGCAGATGGGTCATCTCGGTCAATTGGTGGTGGTGATGTTAGAACTTCAACGTTTTGGGCAGGTCCTTGCGTTAGGTATCCAGCTGTTGGATTAATGCCTGTGAAACACAAATAAAAATAAATTCTGAAATTTTTAGGGAGAAAAAAAGAACAAGAAATTCGTACCAGTTAGATAGCCTCTAACATTAGATTCAGTGATAAAGAGATCATGTCGTTGATCTTTAAATTCCGACCAAACGGGATGTTTGAGGAGGATTTGTGTAACACGATCTCCGTAGTTCAAATTGTGCGTCATGCCCTTGAGAGCAGCAACAATTTGTGCTTTAACAGTTGATGGGTTATCAATAAATTCTAAACGACTTTCCAACAAAGTAAGCAGAAAAGGAATAAGGCTTACTTCCAATGATTGACTTATTAAGGAGTCCTTAAAAAAAAAACAAAAAAAAACATACTTAGAGTGGAATCTCTGTTATGTTTGCTTATGGTTACTTACATGTTGGTATTTAAAAAGACGACTCAAAGTCTCACAAGCTCTTTCGATGCAATCTTTGTGGTATTCCATGCATTTTTTAAGTGGCAGAATGCATTCGGTTTGTGATACTGCACTCACGCAAAACTGCAATGGAATTAAGCAGTTAAAAACAAGCATATACAAAATGTTTTCATAAATTTACCTCTGAAAGCGATAGCTGATGTAATACTGACAACGTATTTTTTGGTTGAACGGTAAGCAAATTAAATAATTTCGGTATATGACCAAGAACAGGAATATCATCTGCCAAATTAGGTTGAGATCGAAGGAGTTCTACAAGAGCTTTTGTAGAGAGATCAAGAACATCTTTCTGCAAAAAAAAAAAAAAAAAACAATGCAAATGTAATTATGTATATGGATATTAAATTCTCAACTCAAACTCACCTCAGATGAACTTTTACTGATTTGATCAACAACAAAGTCTAATAAATCAGACAAAAATTGCTTTGGTTTGCGTAGGGTCCACGCAGGATTGCTAACAAACAGTCGTAGATAGACTCCAGCAACGACAACTTCATTCGTAACAATGTCCTTAAGAATCTCTGGATCTTTCCAAAGAATTTTTGAATTGACTTTTTGTGTTTTATAGAATCTAAAAACAAAATAAAAAATATAGTAAGCAAGCTGAGCTGTTTTTTTTTTTAAATTTTAAATACGTACCCTTCACACATATCCGTCACGGCATCACACACTCTATTCCGTGTTTTATCATTCCAAATAAGTTCTGGATGTTCATGAATTGAC
This sequence comes from Volucella inflata, assembly GCA_928272305.1. Lineage (NCBI taxonomy): Eukaryota > Metazoa > Arthropoda > Insecta > Diptera > Syrphidae > Volucella > Volucella inflata. The sequence continues at coordinate 74,430,382 of OV743717.1, read as the reverse complement.
TCAAAGAGCTGGACGGACGTTTGTGGGGATTCAATCATTGCATCGACAAACAGTGGCGGGAGGAATTTACAAATTGTTATACGGACCTAAAAAATGAAAATAGGTTTTAAGTCTTATTTTAATTATTTTACAATTTACTTACTTTTGGTCCACTTAACCGATCAGCTGTCATTTTAGACATAATCTCAGCGCAAAGCTCTCGTATTTGCGGGTTTCTTGAATTACAAAACATGTCAAGAAGGTAAATAACTGCACCTTTGTTTTGTGCTTCCTTAATCATTTCCTGTACATTCATCAGCCCAGACAAAGTTTCAAGAACTTTCACTTGACTCCCACGTAAATCTGGATCACGCAAGGCGACCAGAAAGTTCCCTAATATCTCACATGAAGCAATTTCACTTACGCATTCTTTATTGCGTGATACAAGTGCTACCACCTCCAATGCAACTGACTTCAATGAAGTGTTCTAAAATGAAAGTTCGATGAAATGTACCCAAAAAAAAAAGGAAAGAACTTCTGCTTACCTCACTGAAGATGTTATTGGCGAGAAATCCGAAAATCATATCAAAATGCCCTATGCACTGAATTTCCACTTCAGCGTTAGTTTTTATCACAGATATAAGCGCCCGCAGGACCATAATTGTGTGTGCTTCTATATTTTTATCCGATTCGAATTTGTATTTGTATTTATTCTGCGCTTGTGAATCAATTGAATTTGTTTCAATCTTCTTTCGGTTTTTCGATCGGTTGTAGGCATTCAACACATCATCTATGGTTGTACCCTTTTTATCTTGCAATTGTGGATGATTGGGAGCTAGTGTCGGCTGTAGAATACCGTCGAGAGTGTTAATAACCACTGTGTTCTGTTTGCTCGATGTTAGGAATTGATAAGATTGCTTAAGATACTCAAGTAGGTCGATGATGAATGATTTTGGATTGATTATGGGGAATGTGGGCATTTCGTTGTAGATTTTAATGAAAACTCCACCAATTTGTAGTTCATCTCTGAAAATTTTAAATGTAAGCAAGTTAATTATAACAGTAGTCCAATAGTCCTGAATTTAGAATTTTTCAAATGCCATTCATCGGGTTGTAAGGTATTTCTGTATGAATGTAGTCATAAAACGTTTTCCGCAAGAACTTAAAAAATCCAATGCAAGTGGTATCCATAGCCACTTACTTAAGCCAAAATTTGACTTTTAGTGTGCAACTAGAAGAGTGTCAGATATGGGAAAGCTATTATTGGGCCCAGTAAGTTGTTCTTTAGAGCAGTAAAGTATCTCCGTGAACATTGTTCCATCAAGCAATCAATGCATATGAATGAAGTGGTATGGTAGCGGTTAGATGTGTAAAATAAACCGTATATACTCCAGAAGCCATCCTCGAAAACTCAGAATAGCGACCCCATACGTAATTATTAGATTAATAAATCAACGTCAGAAGAACTTGACTTGCCAAACTTATTAAAATGATTTTTGGACAAAACGAAAATGGGATTCTACGATTACGATAATTCCAAAAAAATCACTTACTTGGTGAACATACCACGGATGGATTCATGTGATTCAATCAATAGCGTCTAGTCATATGTATAAGCTGTTTAATAGCTCAACTGTAGTTCATATTCCCTAAGTGTGTTACTCACTCTGAAATATCTGGCCTCTTCCGTCCAAGTGTTCCAGAGTACTCTAAACCATCAGCGTTTGGAGAAGTTCATGGGGGTTGACCATGCTTTATAAAATGAAAACAGAACATGAAAACCTTGACAAGAAATATCAGAAATGTCCTGTGTACATGCTCTCTCCAAAACAGAAAAGAAGAAAGTCGTTGTTACTACAATTGGAAGGCATACCCTTTATTAATATGTTTGAAAACGGATAAAGAATGATTGCAGAGTGTATGATAGCTAGTATACGTTAATTCAACTCAACATTCACAAGCTTATGATGGTAGTCACTCGATTATCTAACCGACAAACGAATAGATTTTATTGGAACGACTCAGACTATTTGCCAAAGAGGTACCCTCCCTTACAGATATTGCACAACAATGAAAAAACATTGAGAGAAGTCTTTATGTTGAACATTTGCAATCTATACAAACGACCACAACCTTTGTCAAACACATTTTTTCTCTGAACTTCTTAACAAGTCTTATGCGAAGCTGCCTGTATACAACCCAACTGATGTGATGAGTTTAATCCATCCACAACAATAGTAACTCTGGTTTGATGAAGAGTATTGGCAAACATATGAAATAAAGCAACTAGATTGCTAAGCGTCGCTACATAAAAGGACGATAGCAGATTAATCGGGTTTCCCGCCATGAAAATCTCTCGTGTCTACTCCAGAAACTATGTTCGAAAGTCCTACTGTAAAGTAAAAAAAACGTGTCAAAGCAACAAGACCCGACAAAAAAAATAATAAAAAAAACCAAGAAGGAATCATAGTAATCGAGTCCCATTGGGCTAGAGAAGAACCACTTCAATGGACTGTCAAACGGTGAGGATGACCAAATTGGAGAGTATCTCTAATAAATGGAATCCTACTATTAATTGTTCGATACACAATTGCGACAACTATGGAAACATCATTCTCTCTAACATTTCGTACAAGATCTTGTCCGGCAGTTTTTCGCCCGAATTCATTGGTCAACAATCCGATTGATACCAGTTTTTTTTAAAGCCCGGTGAGTTCATAATTGACCAGATATTCATAGTACGATGAATCCTTGAAAATATTCATAACGCTCACAGGAGTAGCAGTAATAGTGAGGACCTTTAGAGTTTAGTTTTGGTATCTTTATGCGAAAAGAGCTCTTACTATTCCTCATTTTCGAAAACAGTCAAAAAACGGATTTAGGTAACAAGATTCACCGTCGTGTGACTTTTAAATAGTCATACTTGAACAAATTGTGTAAAACTCACATGTCAGCACTGGCGATACACTTTTCTAAAATTCTCTGAAGAATACTTGCATAATACTCATGGCATAATGTGGCAGAATGTAGCGAGATCTCGCAAAGGTGTTTGCAATTATTGGAAAATAAATAGTAAAAATTCTACAGCTTGAAAATTTTCAAGTTTTAGGATACAGTATGATAGGTAGAAGATCATTTGTCGCAGTATGGATCTGTATTCTTGTAAGTTTAAGTCAAATAGGTCTAACAAGTGGGTTATAAAGAAACATGTTACGATATTTGTACGTTTTATAATGAAAGAAAGACTTAAGACAAAATAAAGTCTAAACGTACATATCACAGTCGGTGTACTTACTTGTGGGCATCATATTCGAATTCTGATGCTGCTTCGTGCACCGCTGTAATATCTTCATACGACTCCTTTGTAGTATGTGTGCGCTGTTGTTCGAGAAAATCCATCAGTTGCGCTCGAGTTCCATTATCCCAAATTAAATATGGATCCCTTGTGTTTGATGTTAAAAGCTTCAATACCTGTGGAAATAGTTGATTTCATTAATACCAAAATGATGGTTGATTAGATTCCTAAAACATACATCACTTGCTTTCTCCTTGGCTAACTTATTCGAGATGTACGACGTAAGTAACCTATCGAGTATCTGCTTAATTATTACGTTTTTCGCATCGTTAATTATCACATATTTCTGCTTATTGACCACATTCTCCTTTTCCGTTTCTGTTGGAGTGCCAACATCATTTTCACTTAACGATTTCTTATCGATTGAATCTTGTTTCGCAATCACATTATTACTATCTGTGATAGATAACTGCTTCGATGCAATCACATTGTGAGCATTTTGTGTGTAGGATGATGTAGGAGAAGATTTTGAAGTAGTTGCCACCACAGTCGATGGTGGTGGTGGGGGTATATTTTGTTGTGGTGGTGCTTCTGTGCTGTTTTCTTTCGTGCTTTCAACTGGAGTTAGTTCATAACCAGATAGAGCTATACAAGCTAACACTGACATTTTAGCTAAATTATTTGCAACTTGCTGTTGATTTGTCTTATCACTAGCTTCAACGCCACTCTCGTCCAAAGTATAATCATATTCAAAACAGAAAAGAAGTAGTGACCAAAGAACACCATTTCGTACCAAATTGCATTGCAGTTCATAGTTATTTGCTGCTAAACTCGTCACCAAACTAACTGAAAGTGTGTGCTGGCACAAAAAAAAACATCGAAAATGTCACAATATTTTTAAGAAATTCTTCAGATCTACCTTGAAATAGACAACACGACAGACATCGGACAATAGCTGAGGTAGTTGAATAATTTTCTGCTTGCAGTTCTCGAAATTGCATGCTACTTCAAAACACTTGGTGACATTAGAGATAACCTGAAAGTGTAAAGACTCCGGCTTCGAATCGACACCCATTATAGACACGCACCGCGTGTATGCTTCGAGAAGGGCTTCTATACCTTCTTCGCGGCGCAATTCTTCTGCATTTAGAGCCGAACAATGAACAGTATGGTAGCAAAGTTCTGATGATGCTGTCAACAATTCAACTTCCTTGGAGAAAAGTTGATCGTCCTTTGTTTCAAGCCGAATAGTCTTGATCAATTGTGGATAGCCGGCATATTTATAAGGACGAAGAACTAAAGAAAATCGAACAATATAGAATTTAATTGAGTGCGTGACTACAAAAGTATACCATCGGGATATCTCTCAAATAGAATACTTTGCGTCCTCAGAATAAGAACAATATTTTTTGGATCCGGACCACCAGAGCTCCACACCGAGCGCGAGCATAAGAATTCGTAGGCTTGGTTGACTTTCTCGAAAATTTCCTAAAACAAAAAACCGTTATCTCAAATTAGAAAAATAAAATGGGATTTAGGTAAATACCCTGCCCTTGGGATTTTTGTCCGGATGATACATCTGCGCTAAACGATAGTAACTCTTTCTAATCACCGATTCTTCTGGTTTGGGGTTCTTTGTCACATCAATCCCAAGATCAAAATATGCCTGTTGTATCGTCATTTGTGGTGGTTTCTTTTCGACTTCCTTACGCCATGCATCCAGAGTATGCTTCAGCAGCTGCACTGGATCTGTAATGGGCCAATTGGGAAACTTTTGCGTATCGCACAGATGTCTAAGATAGTAAATGTGACAGAAAAGCTCATTCTCCAACTGAGGATAACTAATAACAGGAATAGCTAGATAAGGATATCTCGCCATTGTATGTCCTCTTAAACGTGGCGTAAAATCGGCAATATGCGCTGAAATCTTTTCAATCAACAATCTTCGCATTTCAGAACTCCAGATAACTTCTGGAGTATCAAATTCGCCCAGGAAGATTTCAGCAAATTTCTCAGCACTGTAATTTTCTAGAAAACAAACCATCGCCTCTGGAAGTAGCTGACCTAATATGCTACGGTGCATGATTCCAGATTGTGAGGTCTATAAAGGAAAATACATAATAATCTTTATCCATAGAGAATCGATTTCCATTCCTCACCTCTTCACTTCGAAAACCCTGCTTCATGTGAGTCATTTTCAAGAATTTTGTAATGGGGAGAATATTGCTTCCAGTGTACATTAGCATAAAATAAAACACTCCAGTTAGATAAACTTTTGGCATCTCAGGATTGTCCTATAATAGATCAAGTTTTACATCATTCCTTTTTTATTAGGCACTTCATTCTTACCTCCATAATCTGACATAGTAATGTTGCAACTCTTTCCAGTAATCCAGGATCATGAGTTAAACAAACTTGCACAATATGAGGCAAGCATATGAACTCTGACAATTTACGAGACAATTTCGGACCAGGAATGAGAACAGCGGCCCCATTTTGTGTGCGACTTGGAAAAAAGCTTGTGCATTTGATAAGAACATCTAAAACAGTTGACGCCAACTGGGTTTCATTAAGTATTGCACTTCCTTTGGCAATAAGGCACCATTTAAGTTGAGGAATCTGTTGAAGTGACCGCCAGCCGTCCATACCAATTGCCCAACATCGAGTTTTCGGTGTGATTACGCCTTTGTTCCACAAATCTTTCAACTAAGAAAAATAAAAATGAAAATTTGTTAAAAGGTAATAGAAGTGAGTTACTTCTGAATATGTGATTGGTCCCTGTCGTTCTGGTTTCATGCCCTCCTTTTCGATGTTGTAATACCAATCTTTCTCTTCGTAAGCATGCATATTGGGCCCGGCTTCGAGTACGTTCGTTTTTGTATTTGGCTGTGCACGACCCTTGTGCAAGTGCGCCAATGTGATAAGATCGACGAGACATTGCACATGATCAACAAGTGCTCGGCAGTTTGATTTCTCCAATACTAAGCAGGATACTAGACCAATTAAGGCATCTCGCAGGGATGGTGATAGGCACTACATTACGAACAATATTTGAATCACAATTTTCATTACGGACTTCATGATCTTACCCTATCAATTAGTTGTAAGATGTATGTCATGTCACTAAATTTACCAATTTCCTTATGGTAGCGCTTATACACCTTAGCTAAAGCCTGTAGTGATGTTACTGTTAATTGGTCGTCGTTAACTCGATTCCGGCAGAGAACCCGTCGATAAAGTGCGTTAAAGAGCTCCACTCTGAAATTATAAGCCAAGTGTTAAAAAAAAATAGGCTGCAGCTAAGATAAATGGTGAAAGGTCTCAGCGGACATTACGGAAAAAGGAATCAAATGGACAATGCTGTTTTCCTTGTCCTAATGAACTAGCTTAAAGAGGTTTTCTCAGCGTGAAATATTGAAGAACATCTATTTTGAAGAAGATGTGCCATGTGGATCAGAGAATTTGTGGTCGTTAGTATTTTTTCAGTCGTGCACGACAGGATTATGCGTTATGACGCAGAGTCGGAGACTATTCAAATAAGTTCTTGTACAACAGGGTGAACTTAATAAGATTGGACAATTTCATCATTAAGTTGATTTGAAGGCACATTGCAAGAGCGATGACCGTCGAAGAAATATCTGACCTAAGCCCCGCAGGTCGCAACTTTAATTATTTATATTATGAAAATGAGTCTTTTAACAGTTCCATTTACTCATAAGCGTGTCTCCATTTAGTCATGAAGAAAAAACAGTGTTTTTTAACTTCCACGCGACTCAACTACGAGCGAGATATCTCATACGGAAGTTCCCGTTTAAAAAGTGGGAAGCAACGAAGATAGGAATACTGCTCGACAATACCAGGCATTTTTTTTGCTTTTTGGAGAGGACATGCCTTTGACGTATTCTTAAAATTAATGTACACATAAATATAGGTAATTGGGTAGAACGTTAAAACCAGCCGATCGCTTGACCCAGAGTTAAGTCGACACTTAAGTTTAATAGATCTATGCCAGCAGCACTACAAAGCTATGTTACTTTTTATTGTTAAAATATGATAATTAGTTAAAAACTTACGGATCTTTAACCAAATTTTGTGGCCAATCGTCCTTTTCCAAAATGAGGCGAATATAATAATCTCCAATTTGGATTTCATCAGCTAAACACTACAAAACAGAAAAGTTCTTTCAAAGTCATAAAAGAACAGAGACGTATTCGAAGGATTCACTAACCTGATATTGAACTTCAAACTCCTGGTAATTCCATGCAACAATCAACGTACCAGCTAAATCACGATCATTGATAAATTGTCTCAGTTCGCTTTCCAAGCACATTCTTAATTCTTCTCGAGTCTTATGGTTCCAAATTAAATTTGGCAAACTATGATCTTTGGCAAAGTTGTAGAAAAAATAAGGCAAATTGACAATGGCATCGGTGGTTTTCTTCTTCTGTCGTCGATTACGCAGGACAACTGGGCGATTCTTTAAAGCTTGTGCGGCATTCTCTTGTTGATCGATTAGACTTAAACCCCAGTGCTTGATTCCCTGTTAAAAGAATTTGTTTTTATTTTTTTACGAAGTACGAGTGTATGGGTAATGCGAACCTCTAAATGCTTTCCAATCACATTTTTTCTAGTTTTGTTGGAATGTTGAATAGCGAATTTCAAATTATCACGAAAATTTAATTTATCCTCTTCGATATCAGTCTCTGGCACAGCATCTTCACTTTCAAGAAACATCAATAGACCCGCAGGCTGCAAGGGCATACTGTAAAGTTAAATAAACCATGAAATCAATTATGAAATTACTTACAAAGATTCTTTTAAAAAGCTCCATTGCCTCATCGTTATCGGTGATCCAAAGGCCAATTAAATGTCGGGACAATTGGCGGTGTGTTGCCAATGTGGGATCATTAGAGGGTGTATATAAGGCTACCAGCAAATGACGACATAGCGCTGCCTCATCTAAGGCAAGAGTTTGCATTTGCTTTGCGACAGGTGGTTCCCCTTCTTCGATAATAGCGCGCAGAACCAATCCAGCACCTTTAACAATCGCCAGCGACGGATGTTGAAATAGTTTGTAGAGATACCGTCCTCGTTCGGCTACTAACTCGAGAAGAATATCAAACTGCTTACCATCAGTTGTTTCGCTATATGGCACACACAGTGCGAATGTAAGAAAATCCAACATTGCAGACAGAACAAGGGCACCACTACCATGACTCTGAAAGAATTACCATTTGAAGGTTGCTTAGAAAAAAAAGTGTTTTGTGTTTACCACATGATTTGTCCACATATTAAGCAAAGTCTCAAGAAAACCTTTTGATGAAAGAATTGATGATTTATTCAATTGTTCCTGCTTAAGGTCATGATCCGCATTCATTGAGTGCATCAGAGAGTTAATCATATCGATTGCTGCATATGTGACAGCCAAGTCTTTCCGCCGCAGCGATGCAACAATTTTTGTTCCAATTATCTCCCTGAAACTAAAGAAAACAAAAGAAAACTTTCTTATCGATTTGTTTAAATTTATAAGAATCGGTGTTTACCCTGGTAGATTCGTGAATGCAGCGTAGCCAACTTTACTTGCCAAAAGTCGTGTCAATGCATGGAAAATAGCTTCTAATTCTAAATTTGCCAACTGCGCTGTCGGATTATCTAATTCTTTCTGTGCTAATGCCTGCAGGGCACTTAGGATTAATTTTTCCTTATTTTCCGCAAAGAGACTCTAAGAATGGATATCATTATTATGTGCATTGCTATTCAGACTAAACATTATTAGGCCTACATCTTGCGTCACACTGTACTTTAGACCACTGTGGGGAATGTTGGCGTTGAATTTTTCCAAAATTTCATAACGTCGGAGGGGATTTTGGAAATTATTTATAACCAAACGTAAAAGATTCGCTTCCGTCTCTTCATCAACGCAGCTGTTTAGTGGCACAAAACGTTTACCACGTGGAGTGCTTGTAATACGAACATGGACATCTTGGTTACCACTAGAACGAACAGCATCCAAGACCGTAGCTAACAACGAATCTCTGAGGAAGAGTGATTATAATTTGAATTTGAAGAATTGTACTCGTAAAACAACCAACCTGTCATTGGTGATATATTTTCGAACAATTCCGTTTTTATACTCAATAAAAAACTGCTGAATGTTGTCCTTATCACGGATAAGAGCAAACACATCAACTAATGGCCGAAGTGTGCATACCTAAAATGTAAAATTTCAAATTTTTCAATAGTTATTGCCAAATGATCGGAGAATTAAAATTACACTGTAAGTTTGTGGATCACGCTCTAAAACAGTTGTCTCTGTAAGACACAAAATTCTCTTAACTGGCTCTGGATGACGTGGTGTTACTTTTTGCACTGTAAATTCAGTCATCGATGTTTGAAATTGATCACCGCTGAAGAAGTTTCCTTTTTTTAAATGAATCTGTCAAATCGAATAGAACTTGGGGTCTTACCTGTACTTTCCAAAACGTTGTCGTTCGAATTGCTCCAAAGTAATCTGACTCTTAAGTATTTTTGTGTCAATACCCAAGAATTGAGATGAACGTTGGGCAATATTTTGAACGATCTCATGATGATTTAAAGCTTTAAAAAGGTGCAAACGACTAAAGCCGCCATATGCCATCACAATTCCGCCCTCAATATCCTGTATACCTGCTTAAAAGGTTTTGCAAAAACGAAAAGATAACACACAACGAGAATATTTCAGTTTGTATTAATTTAAAGCTGGCGACACAAATGATTCAATGTTAATATTACATGTTGCGAGTTGGTGGAGAGCGTGAACATTCATGTTTTTCAGACTTTGTGGTAGGATCAGTGGTGAGAATAAGGGCTGAAGTAGCTACAAGTATTCAAACATTGTATTTCGCTACTTTCTACTTATCTTTAGAACATGTTTTAAAAGCGATGACTCCTGCAAGTGCAGATAGCTTTGACATAAGTTAAGGTGAGAAAGGCGTTAGATATTTAAAACAATAACATTAAAATCCTTTTTAAACAATGTTTTTTTATTTTAAAAATGAAAAAGACATTGACTCCAATCCAAAGGATGCCACAATGAAGTAAGAAAACTGTGTACTGGTGTAGAGCTATAATAAGCAAGAGTTATAGAATCAGTAAGAAGGTTTTCTTATTTAAGCTTGTATACGGTGGAACGTTGCAAATTCTTATTGATCGGTAAGACGATATATATTGTATTCGAAGATGCTACGAGTATGTCTCATTATAATGCGAAGTGCCAATCAAAAATTTAAACCTTTGATACATAGTGTTCACGATATGAAGAATAGCTGGTTTCACAAAAGGCATTAGTGTGTTCACTTAACAAGGCACATAACGATGGGGATTCTTGGTGGATATGTTAGGCTAACAGAATTTTGTAGTAAGTTATCAAAATTGCATACGTAAAGATACAGAAAGACGACCGCAAACCAAAGACGACAACAAATATTAATTAAAATAATAGCAGTACTATTCAGTGAATTATGGAAGCTGAAGCTAAAGTGCTTAAACAGGGCTATTGATCAACATGAATTAATGAGCGAAAATGGTGGATATTGAAATGGCACTTTTTGTTGGACTAAAAGCATTTTCTGCGCCTCATATTTTGAGTCCAAAGAGTGCCATCCATTGCGAGGAGTGTTCCAATGATTAGAATAAGCACAGTACCTGTATGCCATGTTATAATCAAAATAGAACATATGCAATTATTCTTGAAAGTAAATTGAGCATTTGCATTTGAGTAACAAAAAAAAAAGAATTGAAAATGCACAATTAACAAAAGCGTAAGCCAGAGCCTGCAGAAATGAGCAGTCAGGATCGGAGCAGATGTGGTATGAACATAAAAGTATGTTGTTTGTCCAAGAGACATGACAGCCATTCGTTAAACTGCTTCGAGATAGTAAACAGTTTTCTGAGATGCTTGATAACCATTGAATATGGCACCTGAACAGAAATTAAGCAGATAACCACTGACCTTTTCGTTGCCAGGGACTAAAAAAGCAAATACCTAACAAAAGTGTCCACTCTCGAATAAGAAAATTTTGTATGAAATATGTTATCTAAGTTATATTTTTCTTTCGATATGCATTGATTGAAATTGAAAGCACAAATTTTATAATGAGCTACAAACGGACGCGGGTTTTGTTGACCAAAATCTAGACCGTTTAAATCCCTCACATTGAACATCACAGCATGGAAAGATTCCACCTTAGTGGGCGCATATAATTGAAAAGAGACAAAAACAAACTTCAAATGCAAAATTTAAGTAAGACTGCTCCAGATCGTGCTTTTTCAACGGCAATTGTCCGTTTTGTTTCTCATTGATTTGGCTTGCTAAGCTGGCACTCATATTGACGCTCATGTGATTCGTCTTAGCTTGCATGATGCTTGTTGATTTTTAATTTTTTTTATTTAAATATTTGGATATAGATACAGTGGTTGAAATATAATAAGAAACACACATTTCTATAGTAAAATTTGCGCACCTTGATTTACAGAAATAAGTTATAGAAACTTACTGTTTATGTATATACTCTCATTAACATGAAAAAAAAACAGGATTATACAATAATTACAAACAGAAAAAAAGAACTAGAAGAAAACTAAATTAATAAATCAACAATTAATTTTTTTCTTTTGATTCCGTTTTTCAATAAATAAAATGCAATACTTTATTGGGTGTCTGTTGTTAGCAATAACTGGTGAACAGCTTTTCAATTGAGTTTTTTAATCTCAAACTTTTCTCAACACCAACCTACTGGACAGCTCAGAATGCTTTTTAACAAGAAATTTCTGTGGAGGTGAATTTTATTTGAGATCATTGTTCTTTTGAAAAAAAAGTAAGAACCTGCCAAATAGTCGAAAGGGATTGACTCTATACAATTTCCAAGCGTTTTGATGCATATGGTGATCCATTCAGGAAAATAATTTATTACATTTTCATCAGTATGCTTAATAGCTTTGATGGTGTACTTTGGATCGAATTCTTTGTTTATGTCTTACGTACTTTTTGTCATCAAATCGAAACATTTTTTACTTGGCTTCATCACTCTAGAATACTTTTTTTCCAAAAAGCAAAAGGGGTTTTTGGATTTTTTTCGAAAAATGTGATGGTCCTTGGTGTTGCTTGTGCGTTTAATTGACACGACAAAGCGGAGTGAATTTTCTTTATGCCTTACTCTGTCGAGAAATAAGCCTGTCCTCACTGGCAGTTCTTTTACTCGTCTGTAACTTTCTTTTGGGGTTTCTGTATTGCCTGTGTTCGTATATATTTTAATCGCACCATAAACTTCCTTTTGGAGCCAGTATATCTTCGGCGTTGGTATCAACATATCATCTTATTTTTCCCCATTTTAAAAAAAAAAACAAAAGATATGAAGATTGATCCTAAAATAAAATAATTTCAATATTTTTCCACTGTTTCATATTAATTTTCCAAATAACTTCCGCCTTGATCTCATCGACACCAGTTTGTATTGTGAAATATTCTTCAAGGGCGTAATGTATCGTGGAGAGATAAATAAAAATGAAAAAAGTTATGTTCAATATTTCCACTTCCTTTTGATGGAAATTTCGACATTGTTTCTTCATTCCTAAAGAAGATGTCTAGTACAGTGGTATTAATCTCTTAGATATAGCTTGCAGATTGTGGTAATCTGAGAACTCTCAAAGCCTTCGTGAATAGTCTGTAGTATTTTTACAATATTCGCGTGCGGCAAATCACACTAAAGTTTTTAACTGATCCGCATGACATTTTTTTCTTATTTTAAGATTACCCTCTTACAGAGTCTATCGAGAAGTTTTTTCAAGTTTAAGATACCTTTTAAACTTATTGGATTGTTAAGTGATAACGGGAAATGCCATATGCTTTGTTTAGGTCGATTTTTGCAGAATTTTGATTAAAAAATGTATACCGACAAAGAACTTATTTTTAGAATTCAAAAAAGAGATAGCTGCCTAGCTATTAAGCTGGGCAAAGAGGCATGTTAGTCGGAGTTCAGTCAAAGTATGGATGGAGGTTAAGTTTAACTAGCTAAACAATAAAGTTGTTCGTATGTTGTAACCTTCTAAACAATTGTACCAACCTAACTTTCACATTCAAAAGAGTAGAGGACTGTTTGGGCTCGCTGAGTTTTATGGCCACTCCATTTTCATGAATTTTATGAAGTCTATACATATATTATATTTAATTTTTTTTTAAAGAATCAGGCAAATCTTATATTTTTAAGGCACACCTTTATTTTTTGTGACACATATTCTCATCACTTCTATATAATGTAATGTAATGTAATCAAATACGACAAACACAAAGTGGTTCTTCAAAAAATCCTCGAACAGTAATTTGATATCGTGCAGTGGTTTATTGATTGTTAGAAACGCGCACATTGAATTCCCTACAACAGATAGACATGACATCAACACTTTATGCAGGATAACATACATTTATAAAGCTTGGCAACATAATATTAGGGGCAAATCTAAGTTATAAATTTAACTGAAACTTTCCGACTAATTATTAAGAATTATGACCAAGCTGTCATAAAAGTTAAATTAAACAGCGGATTAATTACCCACATTCCGTACATGCTCTAGTTTCACTACTTGTTGCATGATTAACCAGAGATATTTACAATAGAAAATGTTAAACATAAATTTAATCGATATGAAAATATATAATCCGCTCTTCATATGTGTATGTAACTTCCATTCCCGCCATATAGACAACATGAAAGTCGTCATTAAATGCTAAGATAAACAGCAACAAAACGTCATCATATGAATCAGAGTTATAGTACGTAACACGTATATTTTGTCGAAACTTAACACCTGTGTCTTACTCATCCACCCAATAATCGAATAAACATTAAATGAAGCACAAAAGCATTTATCAACAAAACCATTATACCTATAATCCCTTCAATGTCCTTGTACATATAGCTGGCGAGTACTTCATTTGTAGTCGGATCTAATTGGTCTAAGGAACACGGTGTAACCTCCAACATTGTCGGCAAACTAATCCCAGACCAGTGGTACTTGTAAGCTTGAAAACGCTGTATCAAAACAAAAACACAAAAAAAAGACATAAATAAATCATAATTGCTCTTATTTCTCACTTCACTTGCACATTGCTTACTTGAACATGTTTAGGTTTATCAGCAAATTCCTTATAGTTCTTTAAAATGGAGCTTAGAATATCGTTGCGATATTCCGACGAGAATTTTATTGTGTCGAGCTTTTTATCTTTTTTAATTGTAAGCACAAACTCATTTGGAATCTGCAACAAGTAACTGATTAACAACAGAAATCTTATCATTAACCCATTTGAAATGGACAACTCACACTCGAGGTTTTATTTGGAACTGCAGCAACAATATCCGAATATGACCAGCGATTTGTTAAATCAAATTTATCTGGATTATAAGTCGACACACCGGCTGTTCCTATCGATAAAATTCGTTTGTATTTACCCTTCCATGAGTGTTTGGTTACAAGAAAACACTCCAAATCAATGTTGTCTTTTAGTGGAACCATTTTGATAGTTCCCTTTTGATGTTCCTACGCTTCGGTGCTAATGGCCACATAGAACAATCACTAGAAAACAAAAAAAAAAACACACACGTACGTACATCGGTAATTATTATCATTATATATTTTTTTTTTACTTTTAACTACAATATACTTGTGGGTATAACGACAAAACAGAAAACAGAAAACAGAGAAAAAAATACAACTTTACCGAGATAATTTTTTGTGTTTGTTTTTTAATCAAAAAATGATTTGGAGATGATGGGGGCTCCAGTTGCCCACATTAATTGAGTTCGCTTCTCGGTGGAAATGAAGCTGTGAACGATAGAATGATGGAAAAAAAACACGACATGCAAAAAAGGGGAGTAAACGTCACAGAAAGTAAGAATTTTCAGTTGATGAATTCAATGTGATTTTCGTTAAATATTTACACAACAAATACATGAATTGATGCCGGAAGGTTTAAATTTATTGTTTTTGGTAATTTGAATAGTGAAATTTGTTGATTTTTCAATCTAATTGGAAACTTTTGCGGAACCTTTGTAAGAAAGTCACAACAAAAAACTGCACTCATCACAGAAATGACAGTTTGACATTTGGCCAGTAGGGTGAGTTGTCCTGCGGTTACAAAAACGAGTATACTTTCGATAAATGTGGAAATATGATTATCGATTACAAGTCGACCGTTATTTAAGTAATAACATATAAGATTTTGGAAGTGCTTAAGCCTAGTATGTAGCTGATACGAAACGAAAATCTTATTAAAAAATGATATAACGAAATCATAAGCAAACAATTTTGTTGCACCTTTCGCTTTCCAGTACGCTGTGTCACAACGGAATGTTTAGATATGTTATTGAAGTCTAGGAATCAAATAAAAAGATCTCATAGTAGCAAAAAATTGACGAGCAGTCTTTATCAGTACCAGCATAAAAGACGAATGGTACACTTTAGTAACATCTATGTTTATATCTTTCAAAAATATTTTGGTTCGAAAATCTCACCTTTTATTCAAATGTCACATTTTACTATTATAAAATGCAAATAATTATTGATATATTTGATTAAATAGGCACATAATTTAGTAAACTACGATATTAGCAACAAGACACAACTTTTTTTTGTTGACCTGCGGGAGAAAACTGTGCAAAAGCTGAATGACAGTTTCAACAAAAATCAAAATGCAAATATATTTTGCGATTTAATTACTCACGGACGAACTGGTACAAAATTGATTAGATTATTATATTTATATGAGATTCTAGGCATGTTTGAACTTTTGCTGGTACACATGTGTACCGTACGTCCTGAAAGGGTTAGAGTAGCTCGAAATCGACGAAAATTTTGAAATAAGATGATCTTTTCAGATGAGGTGCGATTGGGGCTCGGTAAGTTCACACGTAGTCATAGAGAAGCCATTGCATCCTGAACGTGTGACTGTTTGTTATAGTCTTTGGAGTGGCGTCATTATTGGCCCATTTTTCTTTCAAGATGATTTTGTATGGCCAGAAATTAAGGATTTAGATTTAGGTGAGCTATGGTTCTAGCAAAATGGATCTACGTGTCGCACAAGATGTCTAAAAACCGAACACTAGGTTCAATAATTGTGTAATCAGTCATTTTGGGTATGTCGTTTGGAAGCTGCGATTTGACACCGTTGTGAGGTTCCAATTAAAATCCATGCTATGTGAACAATCTAGAGATTCCAATCAAGTAGTCAAGAACATGGTTAATGTATTTGTGAAATAGAGGCCGAAACCATAGAAAATGTATTGAAAACCTGCATAACAAATAGTTTGAGTTAAACATTTGATTTACCACCTTTCTTTATGTTCAGATCGGCAAAACCTTAATGAAACTGTAGTACAGCCGCACCACTCATTTTTTACATAGAAAATATTAAAGTAAGATTATGATTCAAACTTATTTATTGTACAAGATACAGTTCGTGTACGAATTAAAACCATATTGCCTTCGTTTGGGTCGACATTTCCGTGAATGGGCTCAAAATTAATTTCAATTGGATCAGCTGTTTTATCAAAAAATTGGGTTTAGCGATGAGGCCGATATGTGACTCAACAAAGTATACCAATAAGCAAATTTCGAATTTGGACCGAAGATAATCCACATAAGATTATCAAAACGCCATTACATCCCGAAAAATGCACACTTTGGCGCAATCTGTGAGTTTGTGGAGATCATATCGGAACACATTTTTTTCAATAATGAAGCTAATCAAGGTTACTGGCTTCGGTGTAACCGAGCCCTCGTCCTAGGGGCATTCAAAATGGAACTGGTGCGCCAGGTTGGAGGTTTTAGCGCCGGTGTAATTAACCGGCCATTTAAATTAAATTAAGTTACAAAGCATCAACAAGCCTCGGATATGGACGGATCTACTGTTGTCAACCCACGCAAACGATTTAAGGACAATGAGCTTCGGATATGCAGGTGGAATGTTAGGTCCCTTAGAGACCTTGGACCACGTGCAGCCGAACAACTAGTGGAGGCCCTAGACTGCTGCAAAACAGACATAATCGCCATCTAAGAAATGCGATGGGATGGGCTGGACAAAAAGTGGATTAAAAATTGCGACATCTACTACGGCGATTGCTATCGACAGCGCTTATTTGGATGCGGATTTGTTGTCGAGGCAGACTAAGACAAGAAGTCCTGAGCTTCCGGCATGTGAGCGAGCACGAGGCGTTCCACATCAAGGCTAAATTCACCAACATTAGCCTTATATGCGCACATGCCCTCACAGTGGAGAAATATGACGACACCAATGATGCCTTCTATGAGCTCCTTAACAAGACCTACGAGCAATATGACATTAAAATTGTCATCGGTGATTTTAATGCAAAGCTAGGAAGAGAGGGTATCTTTGGTGGAACGATCGGAGAATATAGCCTGCACGACACCACCTCCGTTAAGGGATTCATTCTAATCGACTTTGTCGTAGCTAGCACGCGGTTCCCACATCTCGATATACACAAGGGGACTTGAAGAACTCCTGATCAATCAACAGTCAACCAGATTGATCACATTGCGATTGGCGCAAGACACTTCTCCAGTATTATGGATGTCCATATGTTCCGAGGAGCCAATATCGACTCGGACCTTACCTTGTTGTAGCCAAGGTACGGTTGCGGATATCCCAAACTACGCCAAGGCAAACTAAAGCTGTGAGGAAATTTGACGTCAGAGGGCTACAATCGCAAGGGATTGCCAAGTCCTTTTTCAATCCAGTGTCTCTTAATCTGGGTCAATACCGCCAGCATCAAGCATCGAAGACCATTGGAAACCCTGCCAAAACATTGTCAAGCATTGTTTGTCCGATTCTCAAGAAAGGAGACCCTCTGAACTGCCCCAACTACAGAGGTATCAGTCTTCTTAACATCGCATACAAGAACTTGAAAGAATAGTACAAAACTCACGAGCAAACACAAGAGGCAGTATCGTTCAAAATCAATCCAACTACTCGCATACGCCGACGATATTGACATAATCGGGAGAAAGCAGCGTGATGTCAGTGGCGCTTTCGCGAGTATTGAGACGGAAGGGGCGAAAATGGGTTTAGCGGTCAATGAGGGCAAGACCAAGTATATGCTGTCAAGCAAAAAGGACAACCAACACCGACGTATCGGGCAGAACGTCACCCTCGACAGATATAACTTTGAGGTAGTTAAGGACTTTGTCTACTTAGGCTCTGCTATAAATACAGACAACGGCACCAGCGCTGAGATCAAGCGAAGAATAACTTTTGCCAACCGCTGTTTCTTGGGCTAAGAAGGCAATTGAGTAGCAAAGCCCTCTCTCGGACAACAAAAGTCACCCTTTATAAGACCTTAATAATCCCGGTCCTGCTCTATGACGCAGAGGCGTGGACATTGTCAAATTCTTCGAAAGAAAAGTTCGTCGAACGATCTTCGGTCCCGTCTGCATTGGCGCTGAGAAAAGTAGGAGATACAACAATGAACTCTACGGACTATTACAGCGATAACGACCTAACCAGAAGTGTGAAGATTCAAAGACTGAGACGGCTGGGTCATGTAGAGCGTATGGACTCTAATGCTTCGGTCTGAAAAGTCTTCGAATCCGCTTCCGAGGGACAGCACAGTAGAGGAAGGCCAGACTCAGGTGGCGCACGCAAGTGGTAGGGGACTCGAGCTGGCTGGAGACGCTTGTTGACTGAGGCACAGGTTCATCCCGGACTGTGGCGCCACTTATGTACGTGGCGTTATTTATGGCATACTTTGTCTCTCGGATGACATTTATCAAATCCAGCGTTGCTATGCATATGCTTAAAGTTGTGTTTCAAAATTAATTGCAGAATGTAATATTTCGATTGAACACAAATAAATGGCTTTTGAATTAAATTCCATGTGTTTTGTTCAAATTTAAAGTTAGTACTGGCTTAAAAAATACCCTTTATAACTTTAGCGCAAATGAATAACTAAATTATACACAAGGTTTCACGCTCACTTATTATGTTTCAGCTAATATATATCAGCTCGGCCTGTGTTTACATGTAATATAAGTGGTACATTTAGCAGTGCCTTTTATTTTCACAGCACACAACCCGTTATGGATGCTATCACATCATGCTCCAAAATTTGTTAAAAGTGGTGTATATCAATTTGGAGCTGCTAGGTTTTTTCCAACTATCAGTCTTAAGAAATATACCTTTCATATTCTCAGCACCGTATTTGGTTCTAATATCAGGTTTTCTCCTTCATACTTGCAGATTTCTATTCAGAGTTCAAAGCTTTAAAATATTATCACTTTCCAATGACATTTCTTAGTAGTACCTCTTTAAATCCATTTAGTACTTATGCAATAATATCAGCTAATAATCTGCTCTCTACTGTAAGAAGAAGAAGTCAGTAACAATTTCTGTCTTGATATTCGTAATTAAATGGTGAAGTGTATTTTTGGATTAGAGTAACTTGCGCATTCAAAAGTAAAGATACTGCACAGGCATGCTTTCTCTCTAAACTATCCGATAGCATTTCTTTCACTTAAGAACACCCTTTGTTTCGATAACATCAGAATCCACTCCCACCAGTCCTCAAACTGTTGGCATTGAATCGGCTGTCAATTGACGCATCCCAAATCAGCTGTTCAAATTACAACAAAATTCTTTTGCATCTTCGCACACTTTAGTTATTTTCGTTCTGGAATTTAATTAAAATAAATCTAATAAAAGGAACGCGTCGTATTGTTCGTCACTTACAATGCAAAAATATGAAAAGTTAGAGAAAATCGGCGAAGGCACATACGGAACGGTGTTCAAAGGCCGAAATAGGGAGACCATGGAGATCGTCGCTCTGAAACGAGTTCGCCTGGACGAGGATGACGAGGGTGTCCCTAGCTCAGCACTCCGTGAAATTTGTTTGCTTAAGGTTTTTCTCAATTCCATATCTCTTTCGCATTTCATTCAAATTTATGAGACTTCCTTGCAGGAACTAAAACATAAAAACATTGTGCGCCTTTATGATGTACTACATTCGGATCGTAAATTGACGCTTGTCTTCGAGCACTGTGATCAAGATCTGAAGAAATACTTTGACAGTCTGAATGGTGACATTGATATGACTGTCTGTCGTAGCTTTATGTTGCAATTGCTACGTGGACTGGCATTTTGTCACAGCCACAATGTCTTGCATCGAGACCTGAAACCCCAGAATTTACTAATCAATAAAAACGGGGAGCTCAAATTAGCTGATTTCGGTAAGAAAAAATAGTGATTACATGGTTTAATTGTTCAATTTACTGTATTTAGGTCTCGCGCGAGCTTTTGGGATACCAGTGAAGTGTTATTCAGCAGAGGTTGTGACTTTGTGGTATCGTCCTCCGGATGTTCTTTTCGGGGCTAAATTGTACACAACCAGCATTGATATGTGGTCAGCTGGATGTATTTTTGCCGAGTTGGCCGACTCTGGACGGCCATTGTTTCCTGGATCAGACGTTCTGGATCAATTATTGCGTATCTTCCGTGTTTTAGGAACACCAACCGAGGAATCCTGGCCAGGGGTGACTCATTTGTCTGACTATGCTGCTTTGCCATGTAGGTTTCCATACAAATCTGCAGAATATCCCATAAATTTGAACAAATAATTTATTCATAGCATTTCCCCCAAAAACTTCGTGGAGCCTAATTGTACCTCGACTGAACACAAAAGGACGTGATCTTTTGCAAAAACTTTTAGTCTGTCGGCCAAATGAAAGAATAAGTGCAGAGGCTGCTATGCAACATCCGTACTTTACCGAAACCTCAACCAATCATTCTTAATTATTCAATTTAACGTGTGCAAAATAGAGAAGAAGAAACCGTTCAGGAGACCAAATTTATACAAAGATTGCAAGAGACATTCTACGATGCAAAAGTTTAATAGGCATTAGGTAGAGAGCGCGCCAAAACGTTGCGGTTTATGTACTTTGTATTATTGTAATTTACGATATTATACCGTAGGACTTAATTTATCTTTAGACACTAGCTTTTAGGAGTCAGGGCATCGGGTATGCCAAAGTAAAATCAGTGAAGATATTTTTTTTTCTTACTTTGTGTTATACATATGCGTTTGAATGTCGTGTTGTAACGTAACTGCGTATATTCGACGAGTGAGTTTCCAAACCTAGGTATCAAATGCATTGTTTTATATGCATGTGTGTTGTATTTAGATATATTTATGATAATTGTAGATTTTAAACTTAAATAAACGTACATTTAGTGTATTTAGTACTCATTTAGCCGGTTGGTTGCTTGTGAAGATACAAAGGAAAGTCTTTTTATCATGCCTCAATAAAAGGGAGTTCCAGCTAATTAATTAGAGTACTTTATAAAATGAATTCTGTATTGCATTGAGTAACATCCTACATATTATAATTGTGGAATGTGCTATGTAAACATTTCTTGATAATTTGTATGTTTATAAACAAAGTTTCTTACATACATACTTAGATCATTTGACCTTCAGTGGGCATTGGATCGTCAACAACTAACAACGCGCCATTATGTTAGAAATTCTGTATCACGCTTGAGATCGGTCTTATTTATCCCTAAAGTTCTGCATTTGTCTTAGATAGAACTGTTTTCGCGACGTTAGATGTAACTATTCCGCTAGACTTTCACCGTTATATTTGTACATACTGATCTATTGGCTCCTCGCCCGTTAAAACGTGTAGTTGCTTGTTCGATACTGGTTTTATATAAAATGCCATACGCAGCCTTAGCAGTTCCATGTCACTTTTTGCTTAGACATCGAAAAGTGACTGGGATTATTACTTTTGTTGTTTGAGAAAGGGGTTTGCTAGTCAATTCCCTTCTTAGCTCTAAGAAACAGCCATTGTCAAGAGCTATTCTCGGCTTGATCTCAGCGCTGGTGTCGTCGTCTACATTTATAGCGGAGTCTAGGTAGGCAAAGTTCTTAACTACATCAAAGTTGTATATCTGTCGAGGGTGAGGGAGTGCTTTCGCTTTAGTGTTTTTTATTTTGATCCCTAATTAGTTTGAACCTGGCTGCAAATTGTGGGCAACCAGGCGCGGGTTTAAAATCTTCTGTGAGAGCCAGCAAGCTTCATACGCGTAGTAAACAAATTTAAGATATGATGTCATATTCCATTTCGAAAATGTCTGCATAAAAAAGCTTTTGCAAAAGGTTCATACACGCAAGCTGCGAAGTCATTTCTTCGAAAACAACATTATAAATCGCATTGCATTCGCAGTATAATGCAGTAGTTGCAGAACAGATGTTAATGAGCGTCATATGCGCTGCACAAAAGCAGAAAGAAATTTATGCTGCACAATAACATGAATTCAAAAAAGACTGAATTGGATCATTCGGATGAATCTCGCGAACACGCATAAAATCATTTAAATTATATCTCAACTAATTTTTTATTTTTTATTAAACTTCATGATTTAATACTGAGATGGAAAAATTTTGCTTTGCTTGAAAACGTGAAGTGCCATCATTTTCGACAAAAAAGAGGACTCCGGCATTCTTAAAATTTTGAAATTCAGAGCTTTCCAATCGTCCGGAAATCGGCTCTCTAGAAAAATTTTTGGCCGTTCATGGACAAATTGTATATGTTCGTAATCTGTGCGGCCTGCTTAACAAGTTAGCACTGTTTTTGGGACAATCAAGAAATTCTCATTTTTCGACAAAAAAGACGACCCCGGCATTGTTAAAATTGTGAAATTTTGACTTTCTCGCTCGTCCGGAAATCGGCTCTCTACACGAAATTTGTGCCCGTTCATGGACAAATTGTATATGTTCGTAATCTGTGTGGCCTGCTTAAGAAGTCAGCACCGTTTTTGGGACAATCACAAAATTCTCATTTTTAACAATTTATCACCGTTTTTGGGAAAAACAAAAAATTCTCATTTTTCGACAAAAAAGGCGACCAAGGTATCGTTTAAATCCGTCCGGAAATCGGCTCTCTACACAAAATTTGTGGCCGTTCATGGACAAATTGTTTATGTTCGTAATCTGTGTGGCCTGCTTAACGAGTTAGCACTGTTTTTTGGGACAATCACCAAATTCTCATTTTTCGACAGAAAAGACGACCCCGGGATCGTTAGAAGTGTGAATTTCTGACTTTCTCGCTCGTCCGGAAATCGGCTCTCTACAACAAATTTATGGCCTTTCATGGACTAATTGTACATGTACGTAGTCTGTGTGACATGCTTAACAAGTTAGCACCGTTTTTGGGACACTCAAAAAATTCTCATTTTTCGACATAAAAGACGACCCCGGTATCGTTAAAATTGTGAATTTCTGACTTTCTCGCTCGTCCGGAAATCGGCTCTCTACACGAAATTTGTGCCCGTTCATGGACAAATTGTATATGTTCGTAATCTGTGTGGCCTGCTTAAGAAGTCAGCACCGTTTTTGGGACAATCACAAAATTCTCATTTTTAACAATTTATCACCGTTTTTGGGAAAAACAAAAAATTCTCATTTTTCGACAAAAAAGGCGACCAAGGTATCGTTTAAATCCGTCCGGAAATCGGCTCTCTACACAAAATTTGTGGCCGTTCATGGACAAATTGTTTATGTTCGTAATCTGTGTGGCCTGCTTAACGAGTTAGCACTGTTTTTTGGGACAATCACCAAATTCTCATTTTTCGACAGAAAAGACGACCCCGGGATCGTTAGAAGTGTGAATTTCTGACTTTCTCGCTCGTCCGGAAATCGGCTCTCTACAACAAATTTATGGCCTTTCATGGACTAATTGTACATGTACGTAGTCTGTGTGACATGCTTAACAAGTTAGCACCGTTTTTGGGACACTCAAAAAATTCTCATTTTTCGACATAAAAGACGACCCCGGTATCGTTAAAATTGTGAATTTCTGACTTTCTCGCTCGTCCGGAAATCGGCTCTCTACAACAAATTTATGGCCTTTCATGGACTAATTGTACATGTACGTAGTCTGTGTGACATGCTTAACAAGTTAGCACCGTTTCTGGGACACTCAAAAAATTCTCATTTTTCGACAAAAAAGGCGACCAAGGTATCGTTTAAATCCGTCCGGAAATCGGCTCTCTACACAAAATTTGTGGCCGTTCATGGACAAATTGTTTATGTTCGTAATCTGTGTGGCCTGCTTAACGAGTTAGCACTGTTTTTTGGGACAATCACCAAATTCTCATTTTTCGACAGAAAAGACGACCCCGGGATCGTTAGAAGTGTGAATTTCTGACTTTCTCGCTCGTCCGGAAATCGGCTCTCTACAACAAATTTATGGCCTTTCATGGACTAATTGTACATGTACGTAGTCTGTGTGACATGCTTAACAAGTTAGCACCGTTTTTGGGACACTCAAAAAATTCTCATTTTTCGACATAAAAGACGACCCCGGTATCGTTAAAACTGTGAATTTTTGACTTTCTCGCTCGTCTGGAAATCGGCTCTCTACACCAAAGTTGTGGCCGTTCATGGACAAATTGTATATGTTCGTAATCTGTGTGGCCTGCTAAACAAGTTAGCACAGTTTGTGGGACAATCACAAAATTCTCATTGTTCGACAAAAAAGACGACCCCGGTATCGTTAAAACTGTGAATTTTTGACTTTCTCGCTCGTCCGGAAATCGGCTCTCTACACAAAATCTGTGGCCGTTCATGGACAAATTATATATGTGCTTAACAAGATAGCACCGTTCTTGTTACAATCAAAAAATTCTTATTTTTCGACAACAAAGACGACCCCGGTATCGTTAAAACTGTGAATTTTTGACTTTCTTACTCGTCCGGAAATCGGCTCCCTACAACAAATTTATGGCCTTTCATGGACAAATTGCGCATGTACGTAGTCTGTGTGACATGCTTAACAATTTATCACCGTTTTTGGGAAAAACAAAAAATTCTCATTTTTCGAAATAAAAGGCGACCAAGGTATCGTTAAAATTGTGAATTTTTGACTTGCTCGCTCGTCCGGAAATCGGCTCTCTACACCAAAGTTGTGGCCGTTCATGGACAAATTGTATATGTTCGAAATCTGTGTGGCCTGCTTAACAAGTTAGCACCGTTTTTGGGACAATCAAAAAATTCTCATTTTTCGACAGAAAAGACGACACCGGTATCGTTAAAAGTGTGAATTTTTGACTTTCTCGCTCGTCCGGAAATCGGCTCTCTACACAAAATCTGTGGCCGTTCATGGACAAATTATATATGTGCTTAACAAGATAGCACCGTTCTTGTTACAATCAAAAAATTCTTATTTTTCGACAACAAAGACGACCCCGGTATCGTTAAAACTGTGAATTTTTGACTTTCTTACTCGTCCGGAAATCGGCTCCCTACAACAAATTTATGGCCTTTCATGGACAAATTGCGCATGTACGTAGTCTGTGTGACATGCTTAACAATTTATCACCGTTTTTGGGAAAAACAAAAAATTCTCATTTTTCGAAATAAAAGGCGACCAAGGTATCGTTAAAATTGTGAATTTTTGACTTGCTCGCTCGTCCGGAAATCGGCTCTCTACACCAAAGTTGTGGCCGTTCATGGACAAATTGTATATGTTCGAAATCTGTGTGGCCTGCTTAACAAGTTAGCACCGTTTTTGGGACAATCAAAAAATTCTCATTTTTCGACAGAAAAGACGACACCGGTATCGTTAAAAGTGTGCATTTTTGACTTTCTCGCTCATCCGGAAATCGGCTCCCTACAGTAAATTTATGGCCTTTCATATACAAATTGTACATGTATGTAGTCTGTGTGACATGCTTAACAATTTATCACCGTTTTTGGGAAAAACAAAAAATTCTCATTTTTCGACAAAAAAGGCGACCCAGTTATCGTTAAAGTTGTGAATTTTTGACTTTCTTACTCGTCCGGAAAATGGCTCCTTACACCGAATTTGTGGTCGTTCATAGACAAGTTGTAGATGTTCGTAATCTGTGTGGCCTGCTTAACAAGTTAGCACTTTTTTTGGGACAATCAAAAATTTCTCATTTTTCGACAAAAAAGACGACTCCGGTATCGTTAAAATTGTGAATTTTTGACTTTCTCGC